>CAJGYO010000002.1:130814261-133725223 GCA_904845875.1 Miscanthus lutarioriparius | reverse complement strand
CATCAAGCAAAAGTTGGCTTGATCCAACTGAAATGCACCATGACTTAGAATATTTTTCTAAGTGTTGAAAACAGCATGTATTTCTATCTTGTGGACCATGTTTGACCATGTTCTAGACCTTTTCATGAGTTGACCATAAAACAAATTTTGTTCCTTGATAAATTAGCTACAACTTTTGTAAAGAGTGCACAGCCATGCAAAGCTTCTAAGTTGGACTTTTGAATCAGTCAAACGAGGACACTCCATGGGTCAAATTAAGTCAAACTTGCACTTGAGGGCATTTTGGTCATTTTGGTCTACATGAACAATGTTCCAACAAGTAAACTAAGTATAGTTAAGGTGTATTAGACCATGATCACCCATTTTACAAAGTTGTTATACCACTTCTACTGATCACATGTGATAAAGAAAGTAAAACAAGCAATTCATACATATGTTTCAATACAATGTTTCACATGTTGCATGACCTTGTTGTTATCCTATACTTGTCACATTACTACCATGTTGCCATGCTTCAAGACATGGGAAATTCATGTTTCATTGATATGTTGCACTACTACCATTCACAAGCAATCTAGTACGAAACAAACAGAATATGCGAATGTTTCATATGTATGTTTCAGGGAAAATGACATGATGAGATAAATGATGCACATGTTTATGAGACGAAATGCAATTAGTAGAAGCCAAACACCGAGGGTGTTACAGACCTGCTTTCCAGCAAAAACTCAGCCCAGCAGACGACGTTGCGAACGATGGGCAACTCCTGGGCCAGCCCAGATACCTAACGGCATGCCAAAAGAGTGATCCAGTCGCCAATCGGAAGGCCTCCGACTCTGGCCCACTTCTCCGGCCAGAAGCCCTGTCCAAGGACGCACGCTTTCGACTCCGGCCCGCTCCTCCGACCGAAAGGCCTGGCCAATGAGGGGTAGGGCTCGTTTCCGACTCCGGCCCGCTTCTCCGACCAGAAGGCCTGGCCAAGGGAAGGGCGACGCTCGCTTATGACTCCGGCCCGCTTCTCCGGCTGGAAGGCCTGGCCAAGGACGCTCGCTTCTGACCCGGCCCGCTCCTCCGACCGGAAGGCCTGGCCAAGGAGGGGTGGGGCTCGCTTCCGACTCCGGCCCGCTTCTCCGACCGGAAGGCCTGGCCAAGGGAAAGGCGACGCTCGCTTCTGACTCCGGCCCGCTTCTCCGACCGGGAGTACACCGAACCTCTGCTCACAGGTCTTCTCTGACCAGCGCGGTTGGAACCGACTGGGAAACGACCGAACGGGAGGCCCGCTCGGTAAGGAACCAAAGGGTCAGGCGGAGCAGATAAGGGAAGGTGCTCAAGTCAACCACAATACCGAGGTCCGTACCCTGCATGCCTGCAGGACAGTACTGCCAGGCCGTGCCAGAAGGGTGCTTTGCAAACCTTCCAGGCATGTTAGAACCCGAACAGTGTTGCGCGCGCCGTCCTTTGCCCTACAGTGTTGCGGGCGCCGCCCTTCGCCATATCGGGTAAACACGGTAATGCCTGCCACACGCGTCTGACATGAACAATATTGTAGGCACCAATGACCATCTTGTACCCGATGGCGTGGACAACAAGACTAGGTAGCACACACACACTCTCTTCCTCACACACACACACACTCTCTCTCTCTCTTGTAAAGCCGTCCCCTTCATCTATAAAAGGGGATGCACTCTCTCCAAAAAGGGGATCGCTCTCAACAACAACATACGGATCATTCTGACTCACTCTCTGCTAGCTTTAGACACTCTAAAGCTACACAGAGCATACATTCTAATACTTAGCGCACGTAGGAGCTCCCGTCACTCTCGGCCCTTCGGTCCAAAGTCCGACCGGACCTCTGATACCCCCCATCTTACTCCCTCTTGTTTGTAACCCCACAACAAACTTTGAGCACCTGGGCTCAGGAATAAAGTCATCGGGCGACTCAAACTGGACGCAGGGCACATTGCCTGAACCAATATAAACCCTGTGTCATTGAGTGCTAGGTCACATCCGATCACAACGTATGGCAAAACAATAAATATTTACTAGTTGGTTACTTTTCGCACCGACAGTTGGCGCCGTCCGTGGGGAGGATGCCGTGCGTTCACACCTTTGGTCATCGGATGGCCCACCTTTCCACCGTTTTCGACATGGCGGGCTCAAGCGATACGACTCGCTTCGGCTCGCTGGAGTTTCGCGTGCTCCCACCTGTTGGGATGTGGGTTCCTCCTGTCTTCGAACCGGCCCAGACTTTTCTCTTTGGAAGCCTGGACTTCATCGCCGACTAGCTCGGCGTGCTTCGCATTCGCGAGGAGGCACTCATCCCGACGCCTGTCGGAGGAGGCATGCTCTCCGTCAACACCAGGACACCAGGTGACCTCAACAGCGAGACGCCTATGCTTTGCTCCATGCCCACTCTAGGCTCAAACCTTACTGTGAGTAACGTACATACTGTTCTTTACTCGCTTTTTTATATCTTCCGCCGATTTTTCGGGGGGACCCCTTTGTCCCCACCGCGACTGCCATGCGATCGGTTCCCCTATGGCTTCACATCCCCCGCGGACGCATACACATGGGGGCTCCAAAATATGCTGACGCCGCCCCCTCTCACATCCAAATTTGTGGGGATGGCGGGCTACGCTCCCACCTCTTTCCACAACCTCATGGATGACAAGATTGAGAGCGACGGCTCTAGCATCGGCGACGTGGTGGCACCTAGCCACCCTCTGTCCTGGGAGTGCGCTATGGCAGATTCTCCGGGATAGCCGTTGATGGTTGTGGAGTCTCTACAGACTCACACCCCTCTGGACCCTCGTGCGGAGGCCCTCGTGTGTGCACAGGGGCACGGTGAGGAGCTACGACAAAGGCAGCAGAACCAGCCGCCACCTATGCCGGCACACTCGGCGTAGCACGCTGCGCCACACGCGCATGACCCGGCGAGGGGCGCCCAGGGTCGCGCCTGCCAATTCTAGCGCGACATCATGGATGGGGGAAACAATCCCCCACAGTTCGCTCGGGCTGGCCAGAACATTGCCGCAGTGGCGATTCTTCTACGTGGCCTTCCTGTGCCTGTCGACCCCCAGGAGGAGGCGATCCACTAGAACCTCCGGGCGCTGGTGGAAACCACTGCCATTCAATAGGCGGAGAGCTCCGCGTCATGACACCAACTCGCGGCCTCTCTCCCCACCGGGGGAATGGGACCGCACCAGTCGCGTCGCTCCATCCGCTCACCTCTACCATCGCCAGGCGCAGCACAGGAGGCCACAGCTACACCACAACCTGACCCAGAGCCCGCTCCACACCGACCACCTGTGCGCGAATGCCTCGGGCCAAACCAAGATGCTCACAGCATCATCAACAACCGACGCTAGGTCTGGCATGATGATGACGTCCATCAAAGGGCGGTAAGAGCAGCTGGTGCGGGCCACGGCCAGACCATCGAGGGGAGAGGCAAAACGCTCCCTAGGCATGGTCACCGACCCAACGACCGGAGTCCCAGCCCGGATGGCCCGGTACCATGGGCTTTTGGCCGACGCATCCAGAGAGTGCCGTTCCCACAACGCTTCCGACTGCCTACCAACATCGTCAAATATACCAAAGAGACGAACCCCGGTATATGGCTCGAAGACTTTTGGCTCGCCTGCCGGGCCAGGGGGTGGATGATGACCACTTCATCATTCAGTATCTCCCCATCTGCTGGGGGGAACACATACGAGTGTGGCTCGAATTCCTCCCGCATGACAGCATCCACAACTAGGCGGATCTCAAGAGGATCTTCGTCGGGAATTTCCAGGGGACATACGTCCGTCCTAGGAATTCCTAGGACCTCAAGAGCTGCCAGTAGGAGCCCAATGAGTCCCTACAGGATTACATCCGCAGGTTCTCAAAACGATGCAACTCCCTTCCAGATGTCGTCGACATGGACATCATCAGCGTGTTCCTCTCCGAGACAACCTATGAGTCTTTGATCCACAAGTTTGGTCGTCTGAAGCCTCGGACCACCCGCGACCTGCTCGACGTAGCAACGAACCATGCCTCCGGCGAAGAGGCGGTCGGAGCGGTCTTCAATGGTGGCTGAGACAAGGGCAAGGCCAAGCGCGAGGACCAAGACGAGGGCCCCTCCACGCAGAGGGGCAAAAAGAACAAGAAGGATTGGCGCCGACCGGCCAACTCCATGTTGGTCACCGCAGCTGATTGTGCGATCAAGCAGCCCCAGCCGAGCCAGCCCGGCCACTTCGACAAGCTCATGAAGAGTCCATGCACCAACCACGCCTACCCCGTCAAGCATCTCTACAAGGACTGCGAACTCTTGAAGCGCTTTCTGCGACAAGCCGGCAACCCGAATGATGGAAAGGGCAAGGAGGCAGCAGCCAAGAAAGGAGACACGGCGGGCAAGGACGGGGACCCAACGGCATCATCACTGTGGGTAGCGCCTTTTCACATGCCTACACGTGCGACCACGAGCATTGCAAGCTCGCCACTACCATCATCAACTCATCCGAGCTCCCACGGCTCGGGGAGTTGTCGACCCCGGCGGTCCCGAACTCCAACAAGCCAACCTCCTCGACTGCCTTCCACCCAACCGAGGAAACCAAGGTGGTGGGGATCGACCCCACCGACCCAACCAAGACGGCGCGGATCGGGACCCAGCTTCTAGCCAAATAGGAATGCGAGCTCTAACTTTCTGTACACCAACCATGATGTCTTCGCATGGAAACCTTCTGACATGCCAGGCATACCACGGGAGGTCACCGAGCATGCACTACACCTCATCTCGGGCTTCGACGATGAGAGGCGCAGGGCCATAGGTGAGGAGGTCGCCAAACTCCTGGCAGCCGAATTCATCAAAGAGGTGTACCACTCTGACTGGCTCGCCAATTTTGTTCTTGTTAAAAAGAAGACCGGGAAATGGAGAATGTGTATTGATTATACTGGCCTCAACAAAACATGTCCAAAGGACCACTTTCCTTTTCCACTCATAGACCAGATAGTCGACTCCACCTCAGGATGTGAAATCCTCTTCTTTCTAGATGCCTACTCAGGCTATCACCAGATCATGACGAAAGAGTCTGACCAGCTCGTGACTTCGTTCATCACTCCGTATGGTTCATACTGTTACATAACCATGCTTTTCGGTCTGAAGAACGCTGGCGCCACCTATCAACGGTGCATACAGCGATGCTTCGCCGATCAAATCGACCCACTCGATCAGCCTGACCAAGTCGAGCGGCCAAAACCAACAATCGCCATCTATGTTGATGACATAATGGTCAAAACAGCTCAAGCTTGTGACCTGATCGCAAACTTAGCCGCAACATTCACAAACCTCTGAAGGTTCAACATCAAATTGAATCCCGAAAAATTTGTTTTCGGGGTTTCGAAGGGGAAGCTGCTTGGATACATCATGTCGGAACGCGGTATCAAGGCCAACCCCAAAAAAATTACGGCCATCTCCAACATGGTCCCTATACACAACGTCAAGGGCGTACAAAGGCTCATCGACTGTTTGGCCACCCTGAGTCGATTCATCTCCCGGCTGGACGAGCGAGGAATGCCTCTCTACAAGCTTCTCAAAAAGACAGACATGTTTGTCTGGACCAAGGAGACACAACAGACTCTGGAAAGCCTCAAAGCATCACTGATGACAGCCCCAATCCTCATCGCCCCCAAACAGGGAGAACCCCTCCTCCTCTACGCCGCGGCAAGCAACCACGCGGTGAGCGCCGCCCTAATCGTCGAAAGGGAGGAGCCAGGACACCACCTTAAGGTCCAACGACCCGTATACTTCATCGGAAAGGTACTCACCGAGCCCAAGGCTCGGTACCCCCAGGTGGAAAAACTCCTATACGCTATGCGGATGGCGACCTAGAAGCTCCTGCACTACTTCACCGACCACGAAGTCTCGGTCATCACTTCATACCCGCTGGGAGACATCGTTCGCAACCGTGATGCCACGGGACAGATCTCCAAGTGGGCACTTGAACTAATGGGCCACGACATCAGGTATATCCCCCGCACCGCTATCAAGTCTTAGGCTCTCGTAGATTTTGTCGCCGAATGGACGGAGGTCCAGCTACCGACCCCGGACGTCACCCATGAGTATTGGACAATGTACTTTGAAGGGTTTGTAATGGCACTTGCCTCAGGGGCTGGAGTGGTTGTCAACTCCCCGGACGGGAGCAGGCTCCGCTACGCGATCTGACTCCACTTTTTGGCCTCAAAAACGCCGTGAAATACGAGGCCCTCATCAACAGACTACGCCTGTACGATCCTTTAGAGCCTGAGAATGACCCCAAACCGATCCGTAGGGTTCACACCCTTCTTCCTGGCCTATTGAGCTGAAGCGGTGCTGCCCTCCGACCTTGACTACGGCGCCCCAAGAGTGAAGGCCTTCGACCACAACCGAGCCACGGAGGCTCAGTAGGACGCAGTCGGCCTACTCGAGGAGGCTTGCGAGACGGCCGTCATCCGCTCCACTCACTACCAGCAAACTCTCCGCAGGTACCATGAAAGGAAAATCAGAGGAAGGATCCTCGAAGTCAGAGACCTCGTGCTTCGAAGGACCCAATCAACCAAGGAGAAACACAAGCTATATCCACCATGGGAAGGACCCTACACGGTGACCGAAGTGATTCGATCGGGCACCTACAGACTGAAGGACGACAATGGCAATGTTCTCAACAACACTTGGAACATCAAACAGTTATGTCCTTTCTTCCCCTAAAATTTGGTCTTACCGCTTTCTTTCATTCAACATTTGCTCCTACAAGCACCCTGGCCTGAACACTTTTGGCCCGGGTCACTCGGGGGCTCTACGGGGGTGCGGTACCACCTCTCTTTTTACTATCATATTGTAAATACTTTTTACCCAATTGAAAGGGTAGTCCGTTCCTTTAATTACCCTACATAACTTATGCTTTAAACTTCTGACCGATCATACCCCGCCACGACCTATGGTTACGCATAGCTAAGCCTCGCGGGCCACACCCGGGTTCTTATGGTTGCAGCCTACAGTTCAAACGGGCAAGTGCGAAAAATAAAGAATAAAAAATAAAGTTGTGCTAGGGTAATAGTGAGGAGCGGATGGGGCAAGCTTCCCCTTACGAAGTGATTCCATCACAAAACAAAATTATTGTATTCATAAAATACACAAAACTTCTTGCATGGGGGCTCCCACGAACTTATCCCTTACATATGCTAATTTACTTCTACTCTAAATACTACTGTGTCCGATCGGCGGCATCAGCTGACGGCGCGACCGGCGAAGATAAGGGCTGCTCGCTCTCCAATGGGGTGACATTCAGCTCGGTCGGAGGCGGGACAACGTTCCCTTCTGACCTAGGTTCCACTCCATCTGTAGTCTGAGTAACGTCTTTTTAACGCCCACCTTCAACCGCGCCCGCACGGCGAGCCTCCATCACCCATTGCGCGGAGACTTGCTCGGCCACCAACTGTGCATGTGGCAGCAAGCTTTCCCCTAGCGTAGGGATGGCGTCCGTGTCCCAGCCGTCGGCGTACCCGCTGCAGATGGCGGTGAAGTCTAGGTTCGGGTGGTGTGTTGCCACTGAAGTCAGCACCCCCGACGTCCCGTAGAACATCCCGTCGATGATGAGCGCCCGAACCTCATTCGGGACCTCCGTAGCTTGACGACGGGCGTCCTGGTGCTCGGCGCTGACCCGAACACCTCCGAGACGATGACCTGGGCGATGTTGTGGATCTAGTCGAGCTCCCCCTTGAGAGCACGTTGCTCTTCAAGGGACTTGGTCAATGCCTCTGCATTCTGACCGATCATCGCCTTGGCTGTCTCTAGCTCCTGCTCCAGCGACCCAACCCTTCCGCCTAGTTCTAGAAGAAGGATGACAAGCTCAGAAGCAAGTTAAAGGAAAAATCAACACATCAAGCAAAGGCCGAACAGGTACTTACCGAGGCAGGTGTTCTCGAGGATGGAAAGTCCCTCCTCCTACCGAGTCACCTACTCGCGCAGCCGAGCGTGCGACTCCTCCAGCCCAAGCGCCTGCCCCCGGAGCGCGAGCACTTCCTGGTCGACCTTCGACTGGGGCTTCCTCTCTGACTCCAAGGCCTCTAAGGACTTCTGGAGCGCCACCTCGGCCTCCGCCAGGGACTTTTGGAGCGCCGCCTTGGACTCCACTTGGTGGACCTTCGCTGCGTCAAGGCCCCACTCAGCAGCAGTCGCCCGCTCCACCGCAAGCAGCATCGCCGCCCGCGCTTCCATCGCCTCGGCCGCCCGGTCTTGAGACTCACGGTGGGTAGACTCTAGCTGGTGCTTGAGCTTGGTGACTGGCCATGATGCCGTGGCCTCCCATTCCATCCGAGCGTGCTCCACCTGGAGGAAACGGGACTTGCGGCTCGACATCTCCTCCAGACCCTGTAAAATGAGAAGCAGGCATGCTGAGGCAACCAGCGAAAGACCAAGGAGCTAAGGGCTAACTTAGAAAACTTACCTCTGCGATGCAGGGCAGGTCGACCATAACCGCCTGATGGACAACCTTGACCCGCTCCAAGGCCTCCTCCAAGCTCGCCCTGGTTTGGGTGAGATCGGACTCCATCGTGAGTCCTCTCCCCCAAGTATGCCCTAGAGCTGCACGTCCTCCTCATCCCGAAGGATGAACCGCACCTTCCTCGGGTCGCCGGGGCAGGGCCACACAAGTTCAGAGGTCACCCCAGCCCGCTGGAAGGCCTAGCCGACGACTGGACCACTGCCAGCTCCAGCGACGGTGGGATGACCAGCGGCTCAACCCTAGTGCCTGCCTCGCTACAGGAGGGGATCTCCACCTCCCGACGCCTCCAACTCTGACCAGGAGGGTGAGCCGTGCGTCCCTCCGCCAGGCAAGGCAGGGAGCTCGATCTCCCTCCTCTCTTCTGCCACAGCCGGGGCTGGAGGGATCGCAATGGTCACCTCCAACGCAGCCGCCACTGTCGCCACCAGGATTGCCGCCATCACCTCCACTACTGCCACCATAGAGCCCATGACCGGCCAGGAGGGCGCAACCCCTAAAGGGGAAGGCCACGCCATCGCCAACCTGCTTTCCCCGCCGCTTGTCGTGACCCGTTGTAGGCTGGGCCTCCACTCCTCCCGCACGGGGAGGCAGGGCAATGCTCAACCCCGTCACTATCTAGTCATTGTCGAACAAATACAGGTCAATCGCGCTCAACAAACCTAGGTACATACCTAGATGCAAGGGGCAAGGCCCTGATGCCCTGACCTGCTGGTAACGGGCCTGCTAGCCGAGGACCGCTCACGGGTCGCAACCCGTGCCCCCTCACATCGACTGAGGGGGAGTTGACCCGGTCGGTTCCCGATCGACCCACGAGTCGCTGCGACCACCAGCTCATGACACGCTCGATGGAGCAGCTGGCGGGGTGTCCCCCCGTTGCAGGTCGCACGCCGGCGCCAGCCCCAAAGATGCGGGGGTGCGAGCCCACTCCTCCGACCGGACGGCCTGCCCCGCCAAGCCTAGAGCACGGGAGGGCAACGCCGGTGATGTCTTCGAAGGCCGCGACGACCCGTCCGCTTCGCCTCCCGCTCGACGGCGATGTCTGAACTTGCAGCACGCTTCCATGACATAGGAACATCACCACGCCTCCCCACATCCCGCCTGCCACTGGTGGATGCGGCCGCCGACTTGTGATGCTTCGACGAGATCACGACGACGTCCCGGTCTCCATCCTCAGAAGGGCTCACATCATCACCCAACTCCGTGGGCTCCCCTGACTCGAGCTCCACCTCCATGTCGCTCCTGTTTTCCCCAGCCCGCATGCGTCGGGCAATCTCCTGCTCCTTCTCAGCTCTCTTCTTCTTCCTGCCATCCGCCACCTCCTTCAGGGTGACTTGTCGAGCCGTGCCTTGATCCCCTCGGAAGATGCGGCTGGGATTTGTAATCGGCAAGTCCCTACGAAGACAAGGCGCCTCAAAGTCAAAATATGGGAAAACAAAAGAGAAAAAGATACGGAATAAGGAGAAGGAAGCGTACTAGAGTGGACAGCCTTGAGGCGTGGAGGGGTTCGGGCTTTCCTTCAAGGGTCTCCCAGGCCTTCAGTTGCAGCACCCGGTCGAGTCGGCTCCTAACTTCGTCCTTCGCCAACTCCACCGACGACGCGTGGTGGGGGTCCATCGGGCCAGAGTATAGCCACATCGGCCGTGTCCTTTCTGCTAGTGGGGCGACCCGATGGTTGAAGAAGGTGTAGAACACCCGTAGCCCATCGAGGCCTTGCTGCACCAACTTCTGGAGCTCCACCTCGATGACCTCCAGCTTGTTTCGCCGACTGGCGAGCCCCCATGACCAGCTATCTCGCCTCTCCAGCCTCCTTCTAGTGAACGGCAGGAACGACGCCTCTGCCGGATTTCTAATGTAGAACCACTCCCCATGCCACCCCCGATTGGAGTCATAGGGGAAGTACGTAGGATTGGAACCCGACGGCCTTGACTTCTTTTGTAGGGCGAAACCCCCCATCAGCGTGTTCCTGGGCGGCTTCCCCTCCGACAAAGCATGTCGGTGAAGATCCACCGGAAGAGATCGACGTGTGGCTCCATCCCGAGGAAGGCCTCACAGACGGTGATGAAGCCGGCGACATACAGCACCCCAGTCGGATTGAGGTGCTGTAGCTCCAGGCCCCACTCATTGAGGAGCCCACGTAGGAACCAATGCGCAAGATATCCTAGCCCACGCTTGTGGAAGGCAAGGAAGGAAACAACCTCATCGGCCTGAGGCTGCGGAAATGCCTCCCCCACAGGAGCCCTCTAGTGCGCCACCTCCTTTGGTGGGAGCAGCCCCTTCTCGATGAAGGTGGCCAGCACTAACTCATCCACATTGGATGTCCTCCAGCTTGACATCGCGCTTCGGACTCTCAAACGGATCTATGAGTTCTCCTCTCCCTCGCTTTACCCTCTCTTACTTAGGAACCATCGTGGCACACAAACGCACTTGGCGAGTGGGAAGAAGGAGGAGAGGAAGTAGTTGCAGAATAGGTGAAGGAACGGGATGAAAATCCTCTCCCTTCCCCTATTTAAGGAGGAGACGCGGCAGTTGAAGAAAGGCGAGGGGTTGGGGCAAAAACCCTCTCCCTTCTCCCATTCAATGCGGATGGGATACGATGGGACGCATCCTGACTGATGGGACACGCCCTGCCCGACGAAACGGTGCCTGGTTAGACAGAACGTGGCCTGGGTATGGCCCACCACTACCACACGCCGGGCGCAGTAAACAAGGCGTAACCGCACGCAGGCGGCCTTCCGCCTTCCCTAGCCAAACTTAGAAGGATCCAATGATGGGATCACCATCAAGGAGAGACCAACGGGCTTCCTAAACCGATCAAATAGCTCAGGCAACTCCCGAGAGATAGGAAAAGGAGCAGTGGGATGCCCCATGTGGGCCATACCGTCTTCGTCACGAACGACAAACACGGATCCCGTTCAGACATATCCAATGAAAACTCCTCAAACCCGTCACCCGTGCCATCAAGGTAACCTTACCAAACCTTCTTACTTTGTCTTCTGAGGCATTCGCACATTCATTCATACAAATCATTCATTCATACATCCGGAGCGTCACATATGCATTCACACATTCATCCATACAAATCATTCATTCATACATCCGAAGCATCGCATATGCAATTAATGCATCACAACGCCTCGTGTTGCGTCATGAAGCGGTAGTTGCCTCATTCAACATGAGCAACGACTGATCGGGGTTCGAAGGCCGACCCATGAAGGGCTCGAGGCCGTCTCGTGTCAAATAGAGCCAGGGGAGAAAACACAAATGAGCCCCAGCGGCCCTCGCCCAATCTGCTCAGAAGCAGACAGGGTCATCTCAACCTTCTCGTTCGATACTAACCTCGAGCCATGTCCACAGAATCTCCATCGAGGGGAGGCCAGTGGGCCACCTAAGTCGGTCTCTAAAATGACCCGGACATCTGCCAGGACATGGGTTAAGGAGTAGTGGAATGCCACATGAGGGCTATGTCGACCCCATGACGAACGATAGACCTGGATTCCAATCGAACGTACCCGTTAGCGAGCTCACTGAGCACGTCACTCGAGCCATCGAGGCAAGTGATGTTAGCTCAGTCTCTCTGGTTGTGGAAACCACGGATGGGGTAACGCACGAAACTAGACCAACTCCTACCATGCCCAACGGGGCTTAGGTCGCCCGACACCGACTTGGGAAATCAACCAACCGCGCAGGTCATGGGCGAGACACACACGGGCTAACACCCCGAACAGTAGAAACACAGGAGTCTGTGGCCCCGAGAAAGAGTACCAAGATATTCAGCCTCCAACCGACTCACCAGTCGGACGCAGGCTTGGGGGCTACACCCGCAGGTGCGCTCACGCGCACCGGCTATCAAAGCGAAAAATTCTCCCGCTGACAAAATGAAAAATCCCCCAGAAGATTCTACCCGAATCGCCCGAGGGCTCGGGGGCTCCACCCACTGTCAAAACGAAAACCCCCCTAGACGATTCTACCCGAATCGCCCGGGGGCTCGGGGCTCCTATTGGGTTCATAAACCCGGGGTCCCTAATGGACCTGCTTCCTAGCAAAAACTTAGCTCAGCAGACGATATTGCGAACGACGCGCAACTCCTGGGCTAGCCCAGATACCTAACGGCGGGCCAAAAGAGTGATCCAGTCTCCAATCGGAAGGCCTCCGACTCTGGCCCGCTTCTCTGGCCGGAAGGCCTGTCCAAGGATGCTCGGTTCCGACTCTGGCCCGCTACTCCGACCGGAAGGCCTGGCCAAGGAGGGGCGGGGCTCGCTTCCGACTCCAGCCCGCTTCTTCGACCGGAAGGCCTGGCCAAGGGAAGGGCGACGCTCGCTTCAGACTCCAGCCCGCTTCTCCGGCCGGAAGGCCTGGCCAAGGATGCTCGCTTCTGACTCCGGCCCGCTCCTCCGACCAGAAGGCCTGGCCAAGGAGGGGTGGGGCTCGCTTCCGACTCTGGCCCGCTTCTCCGACTGGAAGGCCTAACCAAGGGAAGGGCAACGCTCGCTTCCGACTCTAGCCCGCTTCTTTGACCGGGAGTACACCGAACCTCTGCTTACAGCTCTTCTCCGACCGGCGTGGTTGGAACCGATTGGGAAACGACCGAGCGGGGATGCCCGCTCGGTAAGGACCCAAAGAGTCAGGCGGAGCAGATAAGGGAAGGCTCTCAAGTCAACCGCAATACCAAGGTTTGTACCCTGCGTGCCTGCAGGACAGTACTGTTAGGTCGTGCCAGAAGGGTGCTTCGCAAACCTTCCAGGCATGTCAGAACCCGAACATTGTTGCAAGCGCCGTCCTTTGCCCTACAGTGTTGCGGGCGCCGCCCTTCGCCATACCGGGTAAACACGGTAATGCCTGCCACACGCGTCTGACATAAATAGTATTGTAGGCACCGATGACCGTCTTGTACCCGACGACGTGGACAACAAGACTAGGTAGCGCACACACACTCTCTTCCTCTCACTCACTCTCTCTCTCTCTCTTGTAAAGCCGTCCCCTTCATCTATAAAAAGGGATGCGCTCTCTCCAAAAAGGGGATCGCTCTCAACAAACAACAGACAACATACGGATCATTCCGACTCACTCTCTGCTAGCTTTAGACACTCTAAAGCTACACATAGCATACGTTCCAATAGTTAGCGCACGTAGGAGCTCCCGTCACTCTCGGCTCTTTGGTCCATAGTCCAACCGGACCTCTGATACCCCCATCTTACTCCCTCTCGTTTATAACCCCACAACAAACTTTGATCACCTTGACTCAGGAATAAAGTCATTGGCCGATTCAAACTGAACGTAGGGCACATTGCCTGAACCAGTATAAACCCTATGTCATTGAGTGCTTGGCCACATCCGATCACAACGTATGGCAAAACGATAAATATTTACTAGTTGGTCACTTTTCGCACCGATAAAATTACTCCAAATATTTTTCATGGTTCATTATCTAGTATTTACTAGATTTGTTTTTGAAACTAAAAAAAGGATGGTGTGGCTGAAAACCACCTTCAGACCCACTTTTAATTGATGCATGGGTAATTTGCCCCGTTTTGAAAGTTTTATGTGAGATGTCTAGTTTTTGAATTGAGTGTCTTTTTTAGATTTAGTTACAATTTTAGAGGGTTAAACGGAGTTCTATCTGTATAATATATATATCTGAATTGACCATCACAATTTTTTTTACTTCCCCAAATGTTACAGGGACACTGGAGTTGTTATAACAACAATGTGTTCTTTCTTTTTCCAAAATCGAGATCTGATAGCAACAGCTGGGTAGGTTTTCATAGCTTATAACAAGTTTTGCACTCTTTTCAACAAAAATGAGCAGATATCAACGACTAACGCCCTGTTTGTTTGGGCTTGTTTGGCTGATAAGCCATAGCTGAAAGTACTATTGGTTGATTTGGTGTGAGAGAAAAATATTATTCGTTGGCTGAAAAAATACGACTTATAAGCCAAACAAGCCCAAGCGAACAGGGACGTAAAATATTGCAGGTCAAATCGAACTATTGATGTATGGCAAATTCTTCGTGAAGATAGAATTCAGACTCCAAATCGTGCAAGGTAATTGCCACTTAGTCCTTACGTTACATGACAAATAAAGAGGCTAACTAGAGTGTGCATCGCTGTTTGGTCCACATTGTGTCATGTACCTTATCAGGCAGCGTGGATTCTTACATCGAGAAAATGACTTGGATTAGGTGCTAGTTACATCCTTTGTCATAAGTTTTTGTTTCTCGTAACATATTTCTTTTCTCTCATAGACTTACTTAGCTTATTTCTGGCTCTTTAATTTTGGGCAATTTTGCAGGGGATCCCTTGGTGTCAGCTGTAGTGATGGTTTCATATATCATCTGAAGGTCCTTCGCTTACCCAAAAAAAGGTAAATATCTCATCAAACAAAATCACTTTGAAATTAGTCTTATTTAAAATAGTATACTCTTAGATCCTAACTGTTCTACTTGTGGTATTAAATATAGATTAAAGGTGAGCTGTCCTATTTTACATGTAAAGAAAAATGTAAGCTGGACCAGAACTGTGGCTATACTACTACTTGCCTTCAATTTGATCCAAAGGTAATAAACATTAGTCAGTATTCAGACTACAATCTTAACTGTAAAGACCATAGTTTTTTCGCTCAAAATCTCATACATCATATTTCCTTTTAATGAAAGGAAGCGCGTGATCAAGAATTTCTTACTACGGGGGGCACACATGGCTTTATCTATCTCTGGAACCTCCACACCGTTCCTTATCTACTGGCATTTGAAGAGAGGAAACGGGATTGGGAAATTAACTATTATTCCATAAGGTACGCTTGAATAGTTACATTGCTTGCCACTTATATTTATTCACATTATTTGCCACTTATTCACATTATTTGCCATCACTGTTTTGTAATTAAAACTCATTTTTCATTGTGCTGAACAGCAATGCACCAGCTGCTGAGGGTGATGGTGGGTCCATTGATAACACTGGCAATGTTAAGCAAGATGATAATTTGGACAGGTATGAACAGCAATGCACTGCCATGAGTAAAATGTATTATTATATATGCTTCATATATCCTTGCCTTACTGTTGTTCCCAAAAAAAAAAATCCACGCCTTACTGTCCTATGTCCTACCGTCGCAGCATACGCCAAGATATCAGAGATGTACTGATTCCTGAGTACGACAACATGGAGAAGTCTCTCTCAGATGCAAAGGATAGTTGGGCAGAGGCTCTCAATCGTTTGAAGGATCTTCTGAAAGAGCCCAACAGCACTGTCAGTGAACTGAAAGGTACACTGGGAGATCTGGAGCAAGTAAGAAAGGATGTTGAAATTGCTGCTGGGAAGGCAAGGTTGCCTACGAGGGCCCAAACTCAAGGTCGCAGCGTAAAGGAAGCAGTTGATTAAGGCTCTTAGAGAGTAGTTTCGTTAACTTTCATACCATTTCCCTTTAGTTCTTACGACAGTTGCTCGAAAGGTCGCATGGGACATGTTTATTTAGTGCTTTCGAGATTGCTATCTTCGATCTGTGTGTGACCTGTTTGTGACAGATGGCATGGCAACTGTTGTTGATCCCTACAAATGATAAAAACTGCCCCTCTTTTACTTTCAAGCTGATGCAACCTTGTCACTTGGCCGTAGGGCAACAGTTTTATCGGCTTTCTTGGATGGCAGCCTGAAATCGGAGCTCCTGCCATATGGCCATGTTCTGTATGAATCAGAACTGTCAGGGATGCATGCATTGCAGTGCCTAGCTGCAATTTGAACAGGTCTGAACCTGACCTCGTGCTGAACAACGTCAAAATTTATGGAGTGATGTTGTACATTGAGAGCCGTGACTGGGCGAAGACTGCCGCATATTGTTTTTGATCGATTCTACTCGTGTCCACAAGCTCAGCGTTGGGAGGTTGAAACTGGGCCCGGATGTGTAATGGGAAATCAGTGCTTGGGAACTCAACGACACTCCAACTAAAGATGTTGCAACTAACGCATTTAAAGATCCATTTGGACTTGTTTCTGTTTATACTGTATCTTGGAACTGCCACATGTTGTTGACACATGAGATGGTGTAGGAGTGTAATATGAGTTCATTTCTCGAATTTGGTTAAAAAAAGCCAATGGAGGCGCCCTTACTTATAGGCCCCGTTCGGTTCGCTGAAAAAATAAGTCGAAACACTGTTCCGGATGATTTGTTGTGAGAGAAAAACATTGTTCCGGCTGAAAAAACAAGTTGAAAAATACGGATTATAATACAAGCAAATAGGGCCTAGCTGTGACTCGTTTTTCACGATGACACGTATTATGAGGTCCCACTCGTCATTAATTTATCTATGTAATGTGTAATTTAGGGTTTAGTATGTTCTAGCGTGACCGACAGTGACTCTTATTATGAGGTTCACTGAATATGCAATTGTGCTTTTTAGGATCACTAGGAAATATGCCCGTGCATTGCAACGGGACAAAGAAAACATCAAATGTTCATGGAAAGCGACGATAGAATGTTACATATCTCTTTATGTTTTATCCCTTTCATAAAGTTCAAAATCTTTAATTTATTTTATTGATAACCATGACATCAAGGTATTAGTTAGTTAATATTTTCGATAATGATCCACCACATGCGTCCATCTGTGACTTGTCCAGACACGGCTCCGCAGGAGCAGACCCCATCTCTCTCGGGAACAAAAAAAAACAAATCCCCACTCCTCATATGCTTATCCTGCTAGACCGAAGCAGCGTGGCCGCTCATCCGTCTGCCCCCTTTCCCACCGCGCGTTGTTGGGTTCTGCTCGCCCTCGCTCCCTACGCCGCTCACCTACGTCCTAGTCACCTGCGCCGCTCACCTACGTCCTAATCACCTCGCTCACTCCCTCATCGTCTATCCGTCGCCCATCGTCGTCGGGCGCGCCGCAGACCCCGCCATGGCCGCTGGGGCGCACGTGCCGTGGTGCCTCAGGTCTTCCCCAACCAAGCCATGGGCACCCATGACCATTGCCGGTGTTGGTGGTGCTCACGTGTCGCAGCTCGCCACCGGATCCCACCCCAACGACCGGCCCCGGCCTTCCCCTTCCCTTATATTGCAAATGTATGTTTCAAGTGTTTCAGATGTTTCAGAGGTATGTTGCAATTGTTACATATGGATCTTGCAAAAATAGATCGGGATGTTGCACATGTTGCATATTTTTGCAAGTGTTTTCACTGATATGTTACAAGCATTTTGAAAAAATGTTTTAGAAGTATTGCGCTAGTGTTTTATGTGGATGTTGCATATGTTTCACACACATGTTGCAAGTGTTTATCTGAATGTTGCATATGTTTCACACATATGTTGCAACAGTATTTTCAAATGTTTCATCTATGTCGGATGTATATTGCATCCAAGTGTTTTATGTTGCAAGTGTTTCGTGGGGCACCTGGGATGGGGCGCGGTAGAGCTGGGGTGGATGAGGGCGCAACAAGCTAGGGGCTAGCTCTAGGGTTCGCCCACGCGGAGAGAGAGATGAGGGGGTCAGGGGGAAGGAGCAGGGCGTGGCAGGGGGGGGCAGGTTGCACATGCGAGGTGGTGGCGAGGTGGACGAGCGGGTTGCGCGACCGTCCATATCCGGACGCGAGGAGCAGCGGGCTTGTCCAACTCGAAATGCATGTGTATTTATTTACCATCTTGTAGGATTTTTTTTCATATTGTGTAATTTCACAATAGTTTAAGTTTAAAAGGTTTTTCATGCATGCCCGTTTTCAAATTATGTAAATTAATCCAGAATCATTTTTTAGTTAAAAAGAAAAAAGGAATGGAAAAAAGTGATCGGGTCTCCTCCTATCAATCCGGCTGATCTTTTCTTCTTCTTTTTTATATTTAAAAACTCGATCCGGCCGATCTCAAGCGCCGGCAGTTGCTACACACGAGCTAGTCCAAGCTGTCGCGTTGTGCGGCGTACTGAGTCGCATGGGCGGACGCTGGGCCTAGAGCAGTCCAGTCCGTTGATTGGCCGGCCTAAAATCTGTTTGGCCCAAGAGTAGGCAACGGGCTACAGGGCAAATTATAACCTGTTTTTTTTTTAATTGTTAGTGCCCGCCTGCAAATCTGAGCTCCGTAGCTAATAAACAATGACCCTGGCGACAAGTACAATAAATAAAATATAGTAAATTAGATAAGATGAGATAGAAACCGTATATATATATGGTTGGCGTTATTATTATTATATAATATATATATGGCATAATATTATATTATTATATAATATAAATATATTATATATTTATTATATGAGAGAAGAAAGAGATGTTGAGAGTGAGGGATTTGCGCGCATTCACGGAGTCAGTGAGGTCAGACCAAACAAATGGATGGAAAAAAAAAAGCCTGAAATTTTACCTCTTTATTATTATATATTAGGTATAGATAGCAAAAATGCCCGTGCGTTGTAACGGAGAGAGAAAAAAGCTATCAAATATTAATAGAAAGCAAGGACACCATGCTAAATATTTGAAAGCTACAATTTATTTTATGATGACCATGTGGCGAGCGTCATGCGCCTCGCCAGTGCCGAATGGCATATGTCGTTGGTGTAAATGCGGAGCCGTCCTCGATGATGTCTGGACTTGTATTCTCGGTGCGAGAGTTTCGTCAATGTAGATGTGGAGCCATTATCGATGGCGCCTGGGCTCACCTCCTCGATGTGGTGGCATCGTTGGTGTAGGAGCCATTGCTGATGGCGTCCATGGTTGTCCCGACGTTGCCCGATGCAGTTATGTTGTTGGTGTAGGCGTGAAGCCGTTGTCGATGTTGCCGGGCTCGCCTTCTCTGTGGGGTGACGTCATTGTTGTAGGCTGTTGATGGCATCTGTCATCCTATACACATCACCAGGTCCAACGTCACGTAGTCTTGTCATCTCATGCTGATAAGGGTGGCCGGCTCTAGACGATGCAGCATACACCGCTGCCGATAAGCATGGCTGGCCAGAGTCCACGACACGCGTCGTCCACCACCATGCTTCTCAGCTCTTGTCCAAATAAGCATGGTCCCTTGGCACAGCAACATGATCTCGTTGTGTGTAGACCAGCATCCATGCTAAAGGTTGGTGGAGCCCAGGGACGCGTGTATCATCCCATCATGACATCTCCACGCGCTTGTTAGTCGTCGACGCGGCCGTGCCGAGGATGATGCCAGCTAGGATGCAGACGTCGCGGCCGAGGCGTGCTGGCAAAGTCTGGCCATGAAAACGATCAAGTTTTGGAGGATTTTTTTGTTACTTTGTGAATCGATCATGTTAATCGGTCAAATTATGTATTATGTTTATTATTCGTTGTTTGTGGAATCGTACGAGAAACAATTTGTAAAGTGTATGAAGTGTACTGTTGGAATAGAACTGCATGTTCGATATCATAGACAGAGTAAGAGTCCTATCTTTATTAGAGGGTACTTCCCAAAGTCAGGTGTTTTTGTCTAATCCTTTTTAGGAGCGTGAGAGTCCGATTTTTTTACCCATTGGCAGTCGCACTGTTTTCCTTTTTTTCGCCCGATTTTTTTTACCGGTAGGCCGTCTTTTCTTTCGTTTTTTTAACAGTTAGGAGCGTGAGAGTCCGATTTTTTTTTCCGGTAGGCCGTCTTTTCTTTCGTTTTTTTAACAGTCCGATCATTTGAGGTTTGGTTCTGCCACCGTTATCGGAGTGGAAAAAGAGGAAAAAAAATATTCTACCATGTTTTTTATTTTCATCATGTTTACTTTTATTTTTTCTTTCTATATTCAGATCCTTTTTCTTCCATGTTTTTTATTTTTCACTTTTACTTTTATTTTTTTCTTTCTCTGTGCTGGTCCCTTTTTCTTTTCGGTTCTCTTCGTATTTTCCTTCTCCTCCCGTGTCTTATTTCAGTTTTTCTTCCCTCCCGTGTTTTTTTCTTCTGGGATTTTCTTATTTCAGTTTTTCTTTTCCTTTTATGTTGCTTCAAGGACGACGCTTAGGCTGATTCGAATAGGGTAGGCTGGAGGACAACCCGGACTGGAATAGAACTCGGTCTGGAATAGGAATTAATATATATACAAGCATACCAGAGTGGAAAAATCTTGGTGGAAAAAAATCTAGATAGAAATTTTGCTTTTTATTATTAGGTATAGAGGTATTAGGGCACCTTTCCTAGTATGATCGTGTTGTTTAAATTATTTAATATTTAAATATATTTATTTAATAGAACATGTATCCGAGTTGTATTCAATTTATACCAGGGAGTTAATTAAAAATGTAAATATCCTTTATATTCCATAGAACACGTATCAAAGAAAAGAAAGGTGGAGTCCGAGAATACCTGGAGTGTGTGCTGGCCGATATACATGCATGTGTTAGTTAAGAAGAGAGTCCTGCAGGAATTAATAAACGTTAGAGCTGTAGCGGTATAGTTGTTTATTTGACAATATGCATGTACACGTGATTGGCTGAGTAGAAAAGGACATCTTCTTGTTTAGGAGAAAATTAGTTTTTCTGGCGTGTTGACGTGTAAGGGGTCGTGGAGTCCGTTTAGGATTGTATGTGTGCATATCCGTTTTTCTGTCGTATTGACGCGAGATTGAGTCTTATGTGAGATTGAGTCACGGACGGTTACATCTTACGGGCTCATGGTGGTAGAAATATGGAAGAAATTTTACATCTTTATTATTAGGTATAGATATAAGAAAATACATTATGGACTAATTAGTGTTTTTTTTAAACAACACCTATACACAAACAGGCGTCTCTTCACGAAGTGATTTCATCCATCAATTATAAGATTAGTGGATAAGATTAGACAGTTAGTTTTACTTTCAAATGGTATGTCTTTTGGGAACAGTCGTGTCCCTTCGTGACACACCTTCACTTATATAAATTATTTCAGAAATCAATGAAACAAACAGTTCTTCCGAATCTTGTTCATTTACGTTCACGCTTAACACATTATCAGCACTCTGCTCTACGAACAAGAAGAAAGTGAACAGAGGCACGCATGCCTCTCAGGCCATCACCGTTCGAGGAAAGCAACACAGGAGGCGGCGAACGAAGCAGTTTCTCCTGGACGATGTTGGATCAACCACGTTGTTCTTCATCACGTTGTTGTCCCAGACCATGGCGAAAAGAACAGCAGGAATGTTCTCAGGCGACACTAAGAGACACATCTGGATCATCGGTGTTGTCGATTATGATGAACAGAGGCAGAATTGGCTTTTGTCATCAAGGAAAATGGACAAATAAGAGGCATCCATTACTAAAGAACGAGGGAAGAAGAAAGTGAACAGAGGCGGCGAAGATCGCCATCACCGCTCGAGGAAAGCAACTACGGCGCTTCGCAAGCAACACCGGACGATGGTCACCAACCACGTTGTTCTTCATGGCTTGCGTCGTTGACACCTTGCATCAAGAACAAAACAGGAAGGTGTAATCGTCCCTGCAATCAATCAAGAATCACAGAGATTCTACCACGCCGTCTCTGCTGCACTGCTAGTATGTTTAGAAAGTATCAGCTTTCATTCTGAGTTTTAGAAGACTATGATCCATTATAAAGAACGATTGAAGCATACGACGGTGACCACGGCCGAGATTTTGATCGGAACAATGGCCTCGTTAGTTGAGGCTGAGGCTGCAATCGGCATCAACAGAATGGTCACGCTAGCTACACAAGCTGATGGCTTGCATTTCGTTTGTATTTGCAATAATTGTCCAAACGTTGACTAATTAGGCTCAAAACGTTCCTGCAATCAAAAGTACAACCAAATTCTACCAATTAGTTTTTGATTTCGTCAACATTTAGTACTTTATGCATGTAGTATCGCTTTCATTTGGGTCTCGATGACTATGATATCTTCTTTTTGCATAGTGCCAAATTTTGGATTTGGGGTGAACTAAACAGGAATAATATTCAATTTGGTTACGATGTTTGTGATGTGGACTACAGAGTGATTGCAGTTCACCTGGAATGAATTTGATTTTCCTTATTGACGAGGACAAAACACTGATCACATATGACATGAACCTCAGAAAAGTTCTTGTCCTCCCTGCCCAGGTCATGCGGTATCATAGACCTACGTAGAGGCTACGTCCGGAGGGACCTCACTATCTTCTTTATGTTCCCTTATTCATGGAGTCAATAGGAGAAGCAGTAAAAGTTGCATATGTTGTTCTTTCTTCAGGTAGGGAGTTGTTTTGGTTCTATATACAGTACAATTTTGCCTTGGTAATTAAAGCAATTGTATGTTGAATATTATTAATGTTGTTGCTTTGTGCATGTTGTGGAGTCCGAGTTCTTTTGAATGATTTTTCTGCCATGGCTAAGGGAGGAAGAAGAGGGGTTCCATGGTGCACTGGCTACCAAGATGAAGAAAGCTTTGCCTTGCAAGCATGAGTGCCAGTCCGAAGGAGCGGAGCACATCTACCTTGTTTTTGTTACGTAAGTTTGGAGGGAACATAACATTTATTCTTCTATATATGTACCATTTGTGTTAATTCTTGAGTTGACACATTTGTTATGTTAGTGTCGCTTCTTATTATAAAAAGTACTCTTCGTTGTGGACATTCCGAACGGTGTGTAATGATTATATCTGTATGGTGATGCAATTCTGTCACCATCGGATTAAGGGCCATTGGTGAAGCAGACGACCAGAAATGAGCGACCCGGACACCGGTAGCGGACCTTTGTGCACGCGCTCAGGGACGCGCCGCGTGGCTGCACAGGGCTGCGCGGGCAGGGCGGCGGCGGCAGCGGCTCGGACATGGCCGGCCGCACGCACGGGAGGAGCAGAGAGCCGGACCAACGAGGCTCAGAGGAGGAGGAGAGAGTTGGACATTGCCGACGCCTTCTATTGCTACGCTGGTAGCAAGTATGAGAGAGAAACAGGACATGGTTTTTTTTGGAAAAGTTGGCACGTCCATGTTGTCCAATTGCCACTATGGCACGGCCACGTCAGCGGTTGGTGCTGGCGTGGCGGGTTTTGGACCTTTGGTGCACGACGGCAATAGATTAGGGACTGTCGATGTGGGATCCACAGGGTTCTTCATCGGTACGACTACTAGCAGTGGGCCCTGGCCTAGCCCATAAGCCTGGTAGAAGAGGCGTAACGACAGGTGACGCCGAATCCGAGTAGAATAGGTCAGACTAGCCGGACTCCTAATAGAAAGTACCTTCTCTAATTAGATCAGGACTCTTTCTATGGATCCGACTAGGATTGTAATCGCACCATAGCCTTCTCTACCGATATAAAGAGAGGCTATGGGCACCCCTGGACACACACGATCATAACAATCAATCCAACGGAAAGGCTAACGCCGACTAGACATAAATGTTATTACTCGATTACGAGGGCCCGAACCAGTATAAATCGACTCTCTTGCGTTAACTGCTGAGTTCTGCATAAGCCAAAGTCCGAACAACTGTCCCAGGTACCCCTGTGGCAGGCTATCGGTGGTAAAACATCGACAGCTGGCGCGCCTGGTAGGGGCTTTCGGTGGATTTGCATCCGAGAGCTCGACGGACCTCGACAACATGATCTTCTCGACGGGATCAATCTTCATCTTTAGTTCATGGGTCTACGAGGCGGCCAACGATGGCAAGCTCCAAGGGTGTCTCCTCGAAGATCAAGAACACCATGAAGACCTCACTCTTTCAGCGAATACGACAGAATAACTCGCCGGAAGGCTCACACAGCTCACGATGTCTAATCCAACTCAGATTTCGTAGGCAACCAACTTCAACTCAGATTCGCAATACACATCCAAGTCAGAGTCCTAGTTAGGATCACTCTATGATGGTCCGAGTTCTTTTCCGCTAGGTCTCCGTAACACAGCATCGGTCCATCAGGAATTCAACTCAGCTTACCCTCAGAGTTCTTTGGGGAAGCTGAGTACTTTTCCCTTTGGACTCCACAACATGGCAACGTCTTATCAAGCACTGCTCCAAGGATCAACCTGACCGGTATAGAGGGTACCACTAACAGGAGCTCAAGAAGGCCTCGTACTAACTATAACGTCCCAAGATTGCATCATCCACTGGCCGGGTTATATTTCTGAAAACAATAGTAGCCGGCTAGTTGGCACAACCGCAACACTACCTTTCCAGGAAGGATATTCAATCTACGATGCTAAAGCCTCCACTGAAGTTTTCAACAACTCTGATAGCATGGAAGCTAGTTTCAACAACAGAGCGCCTCAAGCTCGGGAAGTGTTCATGGTTCGCTGTCCACCTTTGGTCCCTCTGGAAGCACCCAACGTCAGATCATCAGATGAATCAGAGTCCAATATATCACCCCTTGCCCAAGGGCATGATAGTGAAACTAAAAGTCAGAGGAAAGCTAGAGAGAGAAGGAACAAATTGAAGCAGGGACGTTGACGCCATGCCAGGCAGCGCAAAGATGCTTGGACCAAATACAAATCTGATCTAGCCGAGTACAATAGAAGAAAGTTAGAGCAAGAAGCTGAAGAAAGGAGTGCGGCCAGGAGGACGCACAACTCTCTGTATGACAAGATACAAGAATTAGCCAAAGAACTCGAAGCTATCTCCCATCCCAACGAAGAACAAGAGCGCCTTAGAGAAATTCTCCGATCAACGGCTCTGCGGATTTAGGGTGGGAAGACCAATTCAAAACAACCCGCTAGGTCAGTATCACAGAGGCATGATAACCAAAGTCAACGAAGTTTGGCTTTTGATAGATTGGGTCCAAATGGGAGCAGCAACAGAGGAAGCGGAAGAGATCAAAACCAAAGCAATAGGGTCGAACAACCAAGGGAGAACAGGACCAGACCTCCAGTTCATACGGCTCCATGAAGCTACTCCCGACCGAATGGACAGCTGGCAAGAAGGTAGGGCTGAGTCTGAATACCAAGAAGCTAGAGTTCATGACAGGTTCCCTTGTTTCGCAAGCCAACTTCTTTCAATATGACTACCTCACAAATTCAAGCCTTCCAACCACTCCAAATATGACAGCAAAACCGAACCTAAGTAATGGCTCAGAATCTACTCTCAGTCAATCAAATTAGCCGGTGGTAATGATGACATCAAGACACTTTTCTTCCCCATGGCGCTGGAGGCCATGCCTCTCCAATGGTTTGGCAAGATGACCCCTGGATCAATCAAGGGCTAGGAGGACTTGTAGAGAGCTTTCTGTGAAAATTTCACAGCATCATCACACCCCATCACTCATGCAGAGCTAAAAGGACCCAAACAGAAAGGTGGCGAAAGTCTCAGGGACTACTATCGCCGGTTTGGTGAATTACGTGCTCAAGTTCACGACATTACTGAACGGGAAGTTATTGAAGCTTTCTCCTATGGAATTCTAGCTAAGTGACAATTTCAAGATTTCTACAAAGAGAACCCACGAAGAAATGAAGAGTTCAAACGCATAGTAGAAAAAATGATCACTTTAGAAGAAAAGACCAGAGAAAGATTTCCGGATCAAAACAACAGGGACAACTTTGACAGACAAAATCATTGAAATAATGGGCATCAAGATAGGAAACGTGGTCCCGACAACACTGTGGCTGTAGCACACAAAGCAAAGAAGTTTTCAAAACCTACGGAAGTTTGATGATATCAAAAACATGCACTGCATATGGCATCCAAACGGTAATCACACAACTAGGGATTGTCATATCTTTGTTGATAGGTATACAAGAAAGGGTAACAATGGAGATAGCAAAGAAGATAACCAGAAGAAAGATGAAGACAATCAAGAGGATAAGGGATTTCAAAAATCAAAAGGGACCATAGCAGTAATCTTCGTCGGAGGTCCAGGTTCTAGGAGCAAACATCAAGGCAAGTTGGCTCTCTGAACCATCAAGGCCACAGAACCGGCTACTCCCAGATACCTCAATTGGTCGCAGTATCTAATCTAGTTCTCAAGAGAAGATTAATGGACTAGCATAGGGAACGCTGGCCACTACCCACTGGTTCTAGATCCAACAATTTCTGGTATGACAGTCACAAAGGTGCTAATAGATGGTGGAGCTGGACTCAACATCATATTTTCAGATACACTAAGAAAGATGGGGCTAGAACTTGCCGGGATGATTACTCCAACAAGTGTTCCTTTATATGGAATAGTACCCAGCAAAGCCGCTATGCCACTCGGACAAATCACCCTGCCAGTTACTTTTGGGACTCCTATGAATTACCTTACCGAGTTCATCAAGTTTGAAGTTGCGGACTTCGAATCATCATATCATGCTATCCTTGGACGACCAGCGTTAGCCAAGTTCATGGCAATACCACACTACCCATACCTCTTGCTCAAGATGCCAGGGCCCAATGGAGTTCTCTCCCTCCGAGGTGACTTGAAGCGTGCGTTCGACTGCGATGTACAAGCAATTCAAATTGCAGCAAAAGCACAAGCAGCCAACGGAAGAGAAGAAATAGCCACTGTCACTACAGAAATGAACCCGGAGGAACTAGAGATCCCGGCTAAGAGACCCAGCATCCTTGTTCCACCCAAAGAAGCTGACATCAAGCAAATCGACTTGGGAACCGGTGATCATTAGTGCCCACCTCTTTACAAAATAGGAACTCGCGCTCACCAACTTTCTCTGAGACAACAAAGATATCTTCGTTTGCAAGCTGGCCGACATGCCAGGTGTCCCGAGAGAGTTGGCTGAGCATAGAATCGACGTTAATGAAGGCTCCAAACCCATAAAGCAACGGTTACGACGTTTTTCACCTGTCAAGAAGGTAGTAATTAAGAAAGAAATTGCAAAATTAATGGCAGCAAGGTTCATAAGGGAAATTCTCCATTCTGACTGGCTGGCCAATCTAGTCTTAGTACAGGAGAAGAACACGGCTGAGTGGCGTATGTGCGTCAACTACATAGATCTCAACAGGCATTGCCCGAAGGACCCGTTTGGGCTACCGCGCATTGACCAAATTGTTGACTCAACAGCAGGATCTGCTCTATTGTCCTTTCTTGACTGCTATTCAGGATATCATCAAATAGCATTACGAGAAGAAGACCAAAGCAAAACCTCCTTCATCACGTCATTCGACGCCTACTGCTACAAAACCATGTCGTTTGGACTTAAGAACGCTGGCGCTACTTATCAAAGAGTTATTCAAACATGCTTGGGAGAGCAGATTGGCGAGAACGCAGATGTCTATGTTGATGACGTAGTAGTGAAGACAAAGGACCCAACAATGCTGATAGAAGACTTAAAGCAAACCTTCGAAAACTTAAAGAAATGGAAGTGGAAGCTCAACCCAACCAAGTATGTTTTCGGGGTGCCATCTGGACAACTACTCGGTTTCCTAGTTAGTCATTGAGGAATCGAGGCCAGCACTAAGCAAATCCGAGCAATAACAGAGATGGGTCCTGTGGCAGAACCTCCTAAGAAATCGGGCCCACGTGCACCTATCGATGTCTCAACAGACCTCAGATAGCGTACACAAGTTCCCAACAACTTAATGTGTCTATCGGGTGTCCCTCGAAACCGAAATCATCCACGAATCTTTTCCAAACAGATCCCAATCACGGTCATTGCAGACATTACATTAGCGCTTTTCAATTTATATACCGTAGATTATAAAGCGGAAGACTTAAGTTTTAATATTACAAAACAGTTGTTTCAAACTTACATAACCATAAGTGTCATACAACCATAGTAGCGGGATAATATTATATTAACATTATTTATTTCACACAAACTAGTGCTTTGTCCAAAGGCCATTCATCATTCCTCATCGTCATCGACTTCGAACACTGACATGCAAAGGGGACCAAAACAAGCTGCATGCATGTGACTCACTCAATTCTTCAAGGGTTAACAAACCACGAGTACAAAAGTACTCAACAAGACCCACCCATACGAAAAAGGGCGAAGGGAAAGGTCTTAGGGATGCAGGTGTTGGTTCAAGGTAAGGATGTAGCAAAATTCAAAAGTTCTTTGCCAAAAAGCTTACTATTCTTGATCCTAGTTTCAAGTTTTACCCCTAAGTACTTTAGTTCATTATCTCCAACTAAGTGTTCATATCCCATGTTCTAATCCTTCTCATTCCATTCTTTTCTCATGTTTTAGTAATTCACCAAATTCCGCATTGCTTGTGTAATGAATCGAGTCTCCATATCCATGAAAGCACCGGCAATTCAATTGATTCAAGTCCCAAATGGGATTCCTTATCACACGACATATGTAGAACTTAATCTTGCATATATCAACCTCGCTTCTCGGATCCTCCCGTACTAAGCTTAGGTGCATGCCGCTCCACGCCACCCGAGAGCACAAAGACACCTCAAATCCGCCACATTCAAGCCACGAGGGTACACGCTATCTCCCACCATCTCACCACTCCCAATGCGTGGGCATTCGTCTTAGTATCGATTAGCCGAAGTAGGCTTACCGGAGTATGTGACCAGTACTACAAAGTGTCTCGTTCAGAAGATCCACAATGAGTGGCCTTTAAGCGACATAGTCGGTAACATTACCCAACATTCAAGATAAGTCACCCGACTAGTCTCTAGTTCCTTCTATCTTCTTTCTTTCTTTGGCCAGTATGCCATCTTTGATTGTATCGAAACTTTTACTTTGAAAACCTACCATAAGCATTCTAAGCATTCTACGCCTTTGTAAATGAAATCATCTTCAAGGATGGTAAACAATCAACAAGGTAGGCAATGCATCAAGTAGATAACATTTGAATAAATCAACTTAATGCAATAAGTAACATAGGTGATAAACTTTTCAAAGTAAACAAAGTAATGGTTTAATGCATAAACCGGGGCTTGCCTTCGTTGACGATCTCTGGTTCTGGATCAGTACCACAATTATCAAATCCCGTGACAACCGGGGATTCTTCCAGGACTTGCTCAACTAGAATCGTTTCACTCTCGGGTTCTACACGAAATGATAACATATGCTTTAACATGATGATAATGTAAACATGATGCTTTCACGGTACATGAAATGTAACAACACCTCGAAAACCATTTTCCTTCACGGTACAGTTGCAAGCCAACAAAACCAACCGGCAATTCTACCATCAAGAACCACACATGTAATTTGACCAAATGGATCTTGAAACCCTACTAGTCACAAAACATGACCAAAACAAGATCCAACACTAATCAAACACTTAGGGTTTGCCTTTATTTATTTTTAAATAAATTTGGAATTAAGTCCAAAAATGAACTTATTCCAAATGACCTCAAAACTTTATGTAAGCTTCCTTATGTCAAATTAGTGTACCAAAACAAATTTCATAATTTTTGAAATTATACAGTGGCCTACAAAAATTATGGAAATTGCATTTATTAATTAATGGACTGAATATTTGAACATTAAAAATTTATTCAAATTTCATGTTTCAAATTTTTAAACCATACTAGAGCATGTACAGAAGCTACACACAAAATTTCAGAATTTTTAGAGCTATGATTAATTTCCTACAAATTCCCAAAGTTTCACCACTATTCAAAATCAGAAAATAACAAAACCTCACTGTTCTTCTCCTTCCTTCTCACCGACAAATTTTACTCCACTCGTCGCTGACTCATACCGATCTGACGATGGCGCTGCCATCACCGGCCGCCCCAAATGCGCCGACGGTGACGCTCCTCGGAGGCGGCATCACGCATCGCAAGTACTACTCTACACACTCCTACGAACCCATCCCGCCCTTTGAATGGCGTATATGACCGGAGAAGACTCCCGCACGGCCATGGCGGCTTGAGCACGACGACGGCTCACGGCGTAACCCCGTAATGGCGTAGTAGAGTCTAAAACAAAGTGAGTATCGCGTTCAGTAGCTCACCACGGTCACACCGGTACGTTTGGTGAAGACGGAGACGGTCTGGAACGGCCTGGCCACGTCGAGTCGATGGTGGCGGAGCTCCGGCCGGGCTCGGGGAAGAAGACGCTGCGCCGGGCGATTCCGGCCAACCCAAGCGACGGGAGCAAGACACAGAGAAACGTAAGACCGAGGCGATCGCGTGGCGTGGCGATCTGGCACGACGACGACGTGTGGCTCGACGATGGCTACGGCGAGCGACGGAGCTAGCTGGTGGCGGAACAGAGCAGAGGGGAAAAACGGGGACGACGGCGGCGGCTGCTATTTATAGCCGGGAAGTGGTTGCCCGACGACGACAGCGCACGCCCGAGCTCGCCACGGCACCGGCTGCGTGTCATCACGCGAGAAAGTGGCGCAAAATGCTCGGCGGCAACATCCGCGTGGCGCCGGCGGCAAATAGAGAGGTGGCGTTCGGCTGGATTTTGATTTTTGCATTATTTACAGAATTGCCACTGCGTTTAATTTGCAAATTACTCACAAATTTTCTAAAGAAGTTGAAAATCTCCAAAAATGAAAGTTGCTCAATTTTTCAAACTCTACAACTTTTCTTCAAGGAACATTTTCAAATTCTGCCTCCATTTTAAAATTTGAATTTGGGGTGCATTTGAGTATTTGAATCATTTTAAAATTACTCCAAATTTTATATGTAAACTTGAAAAACTTTGAATACCAAAGTTGATCCACATAAAATAATCTTCAACTTTGCTTTTTGCCTCAACCCCAAATTCCACATGGATTTTGAATTAGTCAAAAGGGGTAAAAAGGACTTTTGTGATTTGAATTTGAATTCAAATTTGATTTGTTTTCCTTTTACTTTAACTTTGATTTTTGACCAGTAACATGGCCCATTAGGGTTATTTGAGTCAAATGACACATGGCCTCACATGATCACATGAAATTTGACCCTTGTGATCATGATCTTTATTTAGGGTTTTGAAACACATCACATGAAATAACAACATTATGAAATAAAGCTTATTTAGTGAATGCATTCAAAATTTTCTACACCATGAATGCTTTGCAATGCATATGATGACATGTCAAATTTTAGTGCTAGGTCAAAACACCAAAGGTGTTATAGGTCCCCCATGCTGTGTCAAGGATGTGCAAAAGCTGACAGGATGCATGGCGCCTCTCAATCGCTTTATCTCACGACTCGGCGAAAAGGGACTACCTTTTTTCAAATTGCTAAAGAAGATGGGCAAGTTCGAGTGGACAGAAGAAGCCAAGGATGCTTTCGAGAAGCTTAACGCATACCTCACCTCCTCGCCCGTTCTAACACCCCCAAAGAAGCACGAAGCCATGATATTGTATATTGCAGCAATCAACATGGTGGTCAGTACAACAATTGTCGTAGAGAGGGACGAAGAAGGACACATATACAAGGTACAACAACCCATCTACTACATTAGTGAGGTTCTATCAGATTCAAAAGTCAGGTACCCGCATGTACAAAAACTACTCTACGCCCTCTTGATCACCTCCCGCAAGCTTCGACACTACTTCGATGTATAGATGGCCAACAGGCCGTGTCGGCCCGGCACGGCCCGACGTCGTGCCGTGCTGGCCCGATGGGGGTCTTGCCTCGACGGGTCGTCGTGCCTGCCGTGCCGTGCCTCCATGGGCTTCGTGCCTAGCCTACGGCCCATGGCACGGCCCGTGGGCCGTCTGACCGTGCCGTGCCGCCCGTTGGGCACGACCATTTTTCCCGTGCCGTGCCGACCCACAGCCCGACAACCAAAAAACATCTCATTTTCACCAGATTTTCACCGAGTGTTTGAACCACTTCTTCATTTTCACCAGTTTTGAACAGGATTCCATCATTTTCATCATCATTTTCACAAAAGTTCACAGATTCACATTCACCACAGTACCACACAATCACAAATCACAACACAAGAGAAAAGACAAAGAGACAAGGTTATATGAAAATGATGATCAAAAGGAGCTGTTTTGTGCAATGCTGTCTCATTAAAAACCTTTCTAGGTAAAACTCACCCTTGTGAGAAACCCTAGAAAGAAAAAAAGAGTGCAGCCAGCTCAAAGAGTCAAAGTCTTAGTAGTAGTGTCTTATTACAAAAGCCAACCAAAGTGGCAAAGTCCTAGTGACTTAGTGAGTCCACTCCATAGTCCACACTCCACAGTCCACTCTCATCTCACACTCACTCACTCAGTAACAGCAAAAGACCAAAAGTACCTGCAAAATTGTACAGAATTCATGTCAATATGTCATTCTTTTGCCATCAGTGTGATCTAAACAGGAAAGAGGAAACATGAAAGAGTCACTACCTCTCTAGTTCTCCTTCATCTGTCATCCCTATCTAGCACCAGCAGTACCATCGCTGCCGCTGCCTTCGCCTTGTTCGTCCAGGAATAGGTTCTTGAATGCCTCCTCTAGGTCCACGTCCTCAGGTGCATGTTGTTCTCTTCTTACTCCTTGCTCCCAGTCCTTTATGCAGGTGAGCATCTCTACATGCTCAGGCAACAAGCGCCACCGCCGGTCTTCGAGTATCCTACCTGACAAGCTGAAATAAGACTCGGAAGAGATAGTAGATACAGGAACAAACATGATATCTCGAGCCATAATAGATAGGATTAGATAGGTTAGCTTGTGGTCACGCCACCAGAGCAGTATGTCAAAGGATTCCTCATAACATGTGACAGGGTCACTGTCCAAGTAAGCTGAGAGCTCACTAACACTAGCTCCAGCTGGAGTAGATGAAGATGAGAGGGAACAGCCAGGGGATGCACCAGGGCCTCCAAAGATCCTTCTCCATGCCTGCTTTCTCTTACCAGAATGAGTTGAAGGCTGTGAAACCCTTTGAGACCTAGCTGCACCACCAAATTTCTGCTCATACTTGTTGAACAATCTGTACATTTCATCTTTCACATCAACATAGTATGAACTATAAGTGGATCCAGTATGTTGAGCAAGTAGTTCAAGCACATTAAAGAATCCTTTCATCTTAGCTCTAGGATCAAGAATGAATGCATATAAATAAAGCAGTGGAATTTTCTCCCAATATTTAAGAAATTTAAGCTTCATAGGATAAGCAATCATTCTAAAATTCTGATCTCTTTCAGCTTTATGCAAATGTTCAGCAATGTCAAGAATATGGTGCAAAATAAGTGGATCTATGGGATAATAAACACCAGACAGAACAACAGTAGAATCATAAAAGAGTTCTAGGAACACCATTATCTGTTCAGCAACATATCAATGCTGTGCAATCAATAATTCTGAGCCATAATTAGAGTTAAGCCACACAGAAAGATTTCCTTGTATGGCAGCAAATGTTTAAGCATTAAATAGGTGGAATTCCATCTAACTTCCATATCCAAGCCAAACTTTCTAGGTCTTATACCCTGAGCAATACAATAATTTTTGAACAATGCAATTCTTTGATTAGAGGAATTCAAAAAGTTTATTGCAGTTCTGAAATCTTCAGTAAAAGGTTTCAATCTCTTCAAGCCAGATTTAACAATTAAATTAATGATATGACAGGCACAACGCTGATGCACAAGCAAATACTTAACCTTATGAGGATCATCACGTGTAGGTGCAGGATAAGAACCCAAGTAACCAAAGAAGACAGGTTGCAAGATATCATAAGCCTTAGAATTAGATGAAGCATTGTCTAGAGTGACAGCAAAGATCTTATCAATCAAACCAAACTCCTCAACCACACCAGCTATTTTTTTAGCAATGTTTTCACCAGAATGTGACACCTCAATTAGCCTAAAACCAACAACCTTTTTCTGCAACTCCCAATCAGCACTAACATAATGAACAACAACAGAAATATAGTCCTCCTTAGCATTACTAGACCAAATGTCAGATGTCAAAGAAACAGATGAGCAAGCAAGCAATAATGAATTCATAAGCAAAGAACATTGATCAGCAAACATTTTGCCCATATCTCTAGTAGTGGTCTGCCTAGAAACCTTTTCAAATCTAGGGTTATGAGCACGCTTAATGTAATCCTCCTAGGCCTATGTCTCACCTATGCCTAATGGAAGGTCCAGCCTAGCAATCAACCAGCACAACTTAGTACGAGCAACAGCAGGGTCATACACCCAGTTATGCAAACCATCAAGATTCGAGCAAGCCTAGATCGACCTCTCTTATCGTTATCATGTTTTGCCTTACATGATTTCTCGTGCCGCTTCAAATGACCAAAGGCTAGTAGAGATCTAGCGTAATACCTCTTACCACACATTTTACGAGATGGCAAAGAACTCTTATTTTACCTTCCTTAATCTCGAAGGATGAAATCCTCCCAAATAGGAGATATGAGCTTACCAGTACCACCAGTCGATGAGGTACCATGAGTGTCGGTCGAGGCTGCCACCCCACCATCGCCGTCGCCGACATCGAGATCAATCGGATGGGTGCCATCATCGAGATCAATGCTGAACAACCTGCGGGCATCCTCATCGATGTCGTCGTCGTCCTCGATTTCTAGCTCCTCGGGCTCGGGGTGCTCGCCATCGGCTAGGTGGGAATAGACATCCGCCACCACCGGCATGGTGGTGACCCATGAGGAAGGCGCGGCCACCGCCCCGACCCTGAGTCCCCGACCTCCAGCTCCAACACCGTCCCCTCAACGGTGGACGCCGGTGTGCTTTGGCCAGGCGGCCTAGCCATGGTGCCTCCAAAGGAGGAAGACGCGCGCCGAGCACCACCAACCTACGAAGAAGAACAGAGGATGTACATGTAAGAACGAGGCGAGTCGGAAAGTGAGCGAGCGGTAAATCCTCAAGTACGAGCTCAAGCTCAAGAGCAGCGAGCGGCGAGCTCGGTGTGACGGATCGAGAGCGAGCGAGACAAAGACGACTCACGATCGCGAGTGGCGTGGAGTGGAGTGGGATTAGGGTTAGGGATCGGGGCAAGATATATATGACACGCATGGGGGAGGCGGCTTCACGGGCTGGCTGCTCATGCCACCTCACTAGCCGTTTGAGGCACCAGCCAGCCACCGGCCACCTCTTTCACCAGAGCCATGCTCGTAAGGCGTCATGGCCTAGGTGGCGGCCTAGGCACGTCCTGGTCCTTCCGGGCAGTAAACCGTTCCCGATGGCCATCGGGCCGTTCCGTGCTTGGGCCGGGCCAAATTGCCGGGCCATGGGCCGGGCCACGAGCCCGCGGGCTGCATGGCCAGGTATACTTCGATGGCCACAAGATCATAGTGGTAACCGATTTTCCACTCAAGACATCCTTCACAACCGGGACGCAACTGGACGTATATCCAAATGGGCAGTCGAGCTTGGGGCACTCAACATTGATTTCACCCTCGAAAAGCAATCAAGTCTCAAGCACTCGCAGATTTCATAGCTAAGTGGACAGAGATCCAACAACCAACACCAGAGGCTATCCTTGACCATTGGGAAATGTACTTTGATGGATCGCTCAAGCTAGGAGGAGCCAGCGCTGGTGTCCTCTTCATATCTCTAGATGGAAAACAACTCAAGTATGTTACTCAAATCCTCTGCAAGCTACAAACAATGAAGCAGAATACGAATCCCTTATCCATGGACTCCGGGTAGCTATCTCTCTCGGAATCAAGCGATTACTCGTCTACGGTGATTCAACAGTAGTCGTCACCAAGTCAACAAAGACTGTGATTGCACCAAAGACAACATGGATGCATACTGTGCTAAAGTACGCAAACTCAAGAAACATTTTCAAGGACTAGAAATTCTACATGTTTTGCTCATTCAAATGTTGCAGCAGACATCCTTGCCAAGCTCGGATCGGACAGGGTAAAGGTCCCACCCGGTGTTTTCATAGAGGATTTGTCAGCTCCCTCTATCAAACAACCCAGTGAGATAACCCCAGAACTCCCAGCTCCCGGCAACCAGATATTGGTAATCACCACATCATGGACTCAAGTATTCATCGATTATATCAAAGAGAACAAGTTACCAGCAGACAAAGAGGAAGCTACCCGAGTTATTCGTAGAAGCAAAAACTATGTCTTGGTAGGAGAGAAGCTCTACAGACGAGCCACTTCATCAGGAGTACTACTCAAATGCATCTCATCTAAAAAGGCAAAGAGATCTTAGGAGAAATTCACTCAGGATGTTGTGGTAATCACACTGCCTCAAGAATTCTAGTTGGCAAAGTTTTTTGTTCCAGGTTCTATTGGCCAACTGCTTTGAGAGACGTAGAAGAACTCGTCAGAAAGTGCAAGGGCTGCCAAATGTTTGCAAGACAGGCTCACATCCCAGCACACAATCTTATCTGCATCCCGTCTGCTTGGCCATTCTCTTGCTGGGGGTTGGATCAGGTAGGGCCTCTCAAAAAAGCCAAAGGAGGCTTTGAATACATTTTTGTCGCCATTGACAAATTCACTAAGTGGATCGAGTACAAACCGCTAGTCAAGTACAGCGCAGCCAAAGCAGTCGAGTTCATCCAAGACATCATGCATCGTTTCGGCATGCCCAACCAGGTCATCACAGATTTGGGCTCTCCGTTTACAGCCATTGAATTCATAAATTGGACACAAGATTGCGGTATCAGCATTGACTATGCATCAGTTGCTCATCCTGAGGCCAACGGACATGTAGAGAGGGCCAACGGCCTCATATAGCCGGATTGAAGCCCAAGCTGTATGAAGAATTAGAAGACTATGGTTCCAAGTGGATCGAAGAGTTGCCTAAAGTAGTATGGGGGCTATGAACTCAAGTCAGCAGAGCTACCGGGTACTCACCTTTCATCCTATTGTACGGATCAGAGGCAATATTACCAGCAGATTTAATCTGGACATCACCAAAGATAGAACAGTACGACGAAGGAGAAGCGGAACACACTCGCAAGCTAGAGATAGACAGCATGGAAGAAATCAGAGTCAATGCTACTCTACAATCTGCACGCTACCTTCAAGGATTAAGGCGCCACTACGACAAGAATATGCAACCCCGCGTCTTTCAAATCGGAGATTTGATGCTCCGCCGTATTCAAAAATAGATGGATGCCGCAAACTACTCAGCCCTTGGGAAGATCCCTTTATCGTTTCTAAAGTTACCCGGCCAGGATCGTTCGAGTTGATGACAGAAGATGGTGTACCAATCAGGAATTCATGGCACATCAGCCAACTACGAAGATTCTACGCCTAAAAGCACAAGACAAATTTTCTTCTCAAAAAATACTATGTAATCAAGATTCATGATCGATATAATAAAGATAATGTTCTTCGACAATACTTGTCTTACAAGATCACCAAATCCCGAGTTGTCTTCACAACACGATGAGAGCAAAAAACGCTCGCCCAATCCCGAGTTGTCTTTACAACACGAATGAGAGCAAAAAACGCTCGCCCAATCCCGAAGTTGTTTTCACAACACGAATGAGAGCAAAAATGCTCGCCCTATCCCGAGTTGTCTTTACAACACGGATGAGAGCAAAAAACGCTCGCCATATCCCGAGTTGTCTTCACAACACGGATGAGAGCAAAAAAACGCTCGCCCTATCCCGAGTTATTCAACCCGGATGAGAGCAAACAGCGCTCGCCCTATCCCGAGTTATTCAACCCGGATGAGAGTAAAATACACTCGCCCTACCCCAGGTTATTCAACTTGGATGAGAGTAAATCTACACTCGCCCTATCCCGAGTTATTCAACCCGGATGAGAGTAACAAACACTCGCCCTATCCCGAGTTATTCAACCCGGATGAGAGTAACAAACACTAGCCCTATCCCGAGTTATTCAACCCGGGTGAGAGTAATATACACTCACCCTATCCCGAGTTATTCAACCCGGATGAGAGTAATATACACTCGCCCTATCCCAAGTTATTCAACCCGGATGAGAGTTAATCTAAACTCGACCTATCCCCGGTTATCCAACATGGATGAGAGCAGGAAGGCTAACTTAACCTACGTTCACCCTATCCCGAGTTATTCAACCCGGATGAGAGAAAGATGGCTACAAGACCTACACTCATCCACTCAAGCGCTCTAAGTCACAAATCTTCTACAGCTCTTGGCTAAAATATGTGCCAAACCCAAGATCGACTACTCGGATAGCTCGTTTAAAAGGATAAACAAGAGAAAGACATCCATATAGGAAACCAAAAGAGAATTGCATTAAAAGAGACAAAGTGTCATATCTACAAGCACAGAGAATATTGTCTCTACGAAGAGCCCAAATACAGAGTTTGTTTACAAGCAAAATCAGGCGTCATTATCAGGAGAAGGAATATTGATATTCAGCAATCTTCCCGACCAGTTCGTCGACTTCGGGCTCCGCCAACTCGACAGCGTCCAAGTACTCTTGGCTCTCGGCATCCTCTACAATCTTCTCCAAAGGTACTGCCGGAGCAAGAACCCGGACCTGGGCCAAGACGTTCCCGGTATAAACTTGGGCACACCTCTTGACGAACTTCTGGAGACGAGTTGGGATCAGCGGGACAAACTGACCCCAAGACTCCCCGTCGTCCGCCGGAGTTCGGAGAAGATCGGCGATCGAGCGGAAGGATTGCCACAAGGCGTTCCAATTCCCGGTAGTCGTCGCCAGTTTGCCAGTCAGGTCTTCTATGGTCTTTTTAGCATGCACAAGATCCCGGTCAGCTCCGCGTCTAATCAACCTGGCAACGGCAAGCTCTTCCTCGGCACGCTCAGTTACCTCTTCTGCCCGGTTGTACTCGGTTTGGATCGTCGCCTTCATAGCCTCAGGGTCGCCCGAGAGCTTCTTGTTGCTCTTCTGGAGAGCTGTTCATACAAACAACACAAGTCAGAAAATCTACAGGCGAAGAAGGAGAACAAAGCACGGAAGTACTCGGATACCTTCACATTCTCGCTTGAAGCCATCAGATCTCTCAGACTCACCGATTTGAGCACGGAGGGCCTCTTCAGAAGTCTGGCGTCCTTGGCGCTCTGTTTCCAGCTCAACTTGTTTGCTGGCCAGTTCCGCCTTCAGGCGATTCACTTCGAAGACCAGTTTCTTCTCGACTTCACCTGAGCCAAAGAAGCTGGACTGGTCTCGAGAGAAGGCCTTTACACAGAGAAGAAGAAAAATAAGAAAGAGAAGGGAAAAAGAAGCCAGAGCACTAAATACCAAGACAAAAAGAAAAAGAGAAAGAGAAGGCGTTTACCTGAAGCATCTCCCCGAAAGAAGCCGTACCGGCCGCCAAGCTCTCCCATGCCGCGGACAACTTGGACATGCGATGGGTAGCGTCAAACTCCAACACCACCTCATCCGCAGGAGGAGGTGAGGACGATGACGCCAAAACCAAGGCCATGTCGGGGCCTGTAGAAACCCCAGCCACGGGCACGGACGGGAACGCCGCCCCGGACACGACCTCCTCAACCCGGACAGAATCAACCTGGTCGACAGGAGTCTGCTCAGCCAAGTTCCTCGGCTCCTCCACTGCCGTACTGATGGTCTTTTCTGAATCTTGAGACCCAATAGGCAGAGGAGGGCTGGCCGCGAGAGTAGACTCAACACGGCCAGTAGAGGAACCCGGCTGGGGGCTAGGGGAAGGCGTCGGCGACGACCTACAGAGTACAAAAGAACTCCTCAATAAGGAAACGAACACAAAGTATAAAAACAGGCGAACAAGACGGAATGTCTTACTTGGCAGCCTTCTTCTTTAGGCCGATGCCTGCAAACCAACCAGACGGCTTGGGCGGAGGCATGGCAGAGGACAAGATATCAACACCAGCTTGCGCTAAGGATGGCAAGACTGGCACCATAGACCCACCAGAACTCTGACTCGACCCCCGCCTACTGGCAAAAGCAAGACAAAAGAAGACGGATCATCAAAAAGAAGTCGGGTTATTACAAGACAATGTGGGTAGGTACTTTGACTACTCACCGATGGGTGACGAGGGCCGCGCTATCATCCTCCTCCTCATCCTCGAAGAGCTCCACCACATTGCCATATGAACAAACGAAAGAACTCAGGTGAGGAAAGAAACCAAAAAAGAAAGGCAAATGAAGAACAATGATATGCTCACCTAAGAGCGTCCTACCTGTAATTTGGGCACCTGGCGGACGAGGCTTCTTGGAAGCGGACGCACTGGTGGAGGAGTCGTCCGCCCGCGTCCTCTTGCTAGTAGAACGGGCACCTCGAGGAACTAGACGAGGCACATATTCAATATACTGCAGATCGGGTTCACCAAAAGAAACCCCAGGAAGAATAACTGCAGTACGAGACTTACTAGTTCCAGAGATGCCCACTTGACTCCCGACGCCTCCCACCACAAGCAGGGTTGTTTTCCGAGGGCAGCGGAGGCATGTCATCAAAATTCCGCCCCAAATCCTGCAAACAGCCAGGCAAAAAATAAACTCAAGCAAAGAAAACAGAGAAGGAGAGTACTTTTTTGAAGAACACAAAAACAAACTTACAGTCGGGGGCGGTTTCTCAGCAGTGAATTCGTCGACCCTGAGCGGGACGACGCTTACTCCCTTCAGGACCTTCCAGAGGCGCTCCAAGACTTCCTCCTCCGTCAGCTCCTGGGTAGGGACCATCCAGGAGGGATCCTCGGCGCCAGCGTACTCGAAGCCGTAGTGTTCCCTCGCCTTCAAGGGTTGAACCCGGAGTCGAAGGTAGCTGGCAACGGGGAGACAGGGAGAGAGACCAGAGTGCGAGAGAGAGGGAGATGTTCGAAGCCGAGAGGTAGATGTTCGCGCGGCCGGCTCGATTTACGTTTAATACCTCGGATCCGTGGCGCCGAGGTCGAGCCACAATTTCGGCTTCGAGGTCGGCGTTAAGATATGTGCCTTTAACCTTGGAGCTAAGATTTATGGCTCCGAGGTACTGGCCACGTCAACGTCACCTAGGATGTCTGGTTGTGCGCGGCTATGCACCTCGGAGCTAAGATCCGTGGTGTCGAAACATGTTACCTTGGAGCCATGAGCTCTGACACCGACCCCAGGGTCCAAAAATTAGTTTACGTTTTTCAAAGAGCCAAACGTAAATTTTCTTAAAAAAAAGAGAGACCAAATTATAAAAAATTAGGACATCTGGGCATGAACTAGCACACAAGTGCTCAACAACTACTTCGGCCTGTTCGTTTCCAAGAAATTAGGCTTTGTTCGTGTTGCTGAAAAGTTATGGTTGAAAGTATTGTTAGTTGATTTATGGTAAGAGAAAAATAAACTAGCTGATAGAAAAAGTACGACTTATAAGAAGCAAACCGAGCCTTAATGTTGCCCGCATTGCAGATAGCAAAATCACTAGTTCCCGCCATAATCCTCCTGTTTAAAGTGGCAAACCTCAGGCAATTGGATATTTAAAAAACTCAGTTAAATTTGTTAACCTTTGATATCTGTATAAACTTCTTGGCTAAGAGCGCCTCTAAAAAAATTAGCCAAACCGTTTTCTAAAGATAAATTTAGCTATTATTAAAGTAAAAACAGACTCTAGATGACTCTAAATTTAGTAACTATACATCTCACCTTCATTCGCTCTCTACTCGTAGAAAGCCTACCTTAATGGCCATTTGAAGTACTCTAGTATTTTTTTTAAATCGATTTTAGAGAGTAGCTAAATCAGTAAATTTAGTAGTTATTTTGGCTAATCTGTTAGAGATGCTCTAATGGCTACCTCTGCCTGTCAGTTAGGCAAAGTAGCAGGAATCTACCGCCTGCGAGCATACTGACGCAGCATTGGCGATCGGTCATGAAAAGGCAAAATCTATTTGGCAGCAACAGCGAGTTTCTTTCTTCGTAAATTTGATTACAACAGTTCCATCTTTTAACATACCCTACACAGGAAAGGAAAAGTAGAGCATATGCAGACATTAACCACGGACTAATTATGACTTCCAGAATAGGGCAGCATCTGTAGGCACCAACCACGGACTTATAAATTCCAGAGTAGTAGAGCATCTGCAGACATATGAACCACAGATTAATGATTCGAACACATGGACAGAACATAACTGTAGCCTTTCATCTCAGGTTTACAGAAGCATCAGGAAGGGAATGCAGGCCAGCTAGGTTTTTTTTGTAGTGTGGGTAACAAACGCCTTGTTTAGTTGGACCTCAAAGTCTAAAAAGTTGCTATAGTACCTGTCACATCGAATATTTGCGGCCTGTGCATGGAGCATTAAATGTAGACGAAAATAAAAACTAATTGCACAGTTTGGTGGGAAATTGCAAGACGAACGTTTTGAGCCTAATTAGTCCATGTTTGAACACTATTTACCAAATAAAAACGAACGTGCTACAATAGCCCAAAATCCAAATTCACCCAACTAAACCAGGGCAAAAGCTACCGCTACCATCTTCTTGACTTCCCTCATCCCGCTGAAAAAACACAGGAAAAATAGCAGGTCAATAATGAGATTGTAATGGTAATAAACCCACCTAAAAGATTACAGAGAAAAGTAGCATAGTATATGTAAGTTATGAAATGATTGGATCCTTTTTTCTAATCATTGAATTAGGAAAGGAAAGGTCCATTACAACATGTGCAACAAAACACAAAATTAACACCCCCACCCCCGGCGTGAAAATAAGATTTTGTGGTCCATGGGAAGGTATCATTAAGATATATACCACCGATATGGGACATTGGTAAAAAAAGATCGGTACAGCTGGGAGGTAAAATTACTTAATCACTTAATTAAACAGAGTCTTTAGTACCCCAGACAAAAAGCAAAGTAAGTGCAAGAGCAAGGTGCTGCTCAAATCTGCAAGGAAAAAATCATACCATAACAAAGAGCATCTGTAAAACTCAGAGTGCATACTACGGAACAGGAAGGGCCTGTTTGCTGGTTAGTGCTGGTGCTGGTTTAGGCTGGCTGATGCTGGTTTTTTATGAGAGGAAAACACTGTTGGCTGGCTGGTTTGGACTGGCTGAAACCAACAAGCGAACAGGGTGTGAAATGTTTTTAGTACCTCGCACGGACAAAAAAACAGAGTGCATATATGGAACAGGAAATGTTTTTTAGTTTCTCGGATGGACATTAAAAAAACACAAATTTATTGCAAGAGCAGGGAGCTACTCAAATCTGTTAGGATAAAACCATGCCATAACTAAGCATCAATAGTCAACCTGAGATCGCAAACATGAAAGTGTTTGATGATCTATTATTATCGGTGGATAAGTTAAGAGAGTATTGTATAGACCCCCTGGAGCTTTGGTTGTACAGAACCGAACAGAGAGAAAGAACAAGGTGATTGCATCGTGAACGAAAAAACTGCAAAGATGGGCAGATCATAGCTTAATGTTTAAATTTCTCTTGGATTTGTTGGCGCCTGTTAGTGTCCATATTCAGTTCATTAGCATCTCCATGAGCTCACTAATTTTAACCCATAACCACCCGCTACCCTTGCATGTAACGCACAGGACCAACAAGATAATCTTCCCCCAAGTTTCAGAACTATATACAAGTATACATGCATGAAAGCCTTCCTAACTTCCCCTATAGCCATATAATTTCCACTAACCTTTTTAATCGGTCCGCTCAGGATACAAGCCCTCGCTCCACGCACCTCTGGTTTCGTTGTAGAGTATCACATCCTCAGCCAGCTAGCAAACAGAAGTCAGAAAAAAATCAGAAGGTAGGCCACAAAAAACTGTTAATTTGTGCGGAGTAATCGCTATACCTTCTTTTTGGTTGAATGCTTTTCCTTCCTAAATCATGAGAGCCACCGGTTATGCCACTGACTGACACATCCTCTTCCAGCTAGCGAACAGGTCAAGTCAGCAAAAAACGATTCAGAATGTTGTAAGAACAAACTGTTAATTTGAGCTGGTTCATTGTTATACCTTGTTTTTGGTTGAATGATTTTCCTTAATTAACTCATGAGAGCCTCTGGTTATGCCGTTGACTGTCACATCTTTTCCAGCTAGCGAACAGTTGAAGTCAGCATAAAAGGATTCAGAATGTTGTAAGAATAAACTGTTAGTTTGAGATGGTTCATTGCTATACCTTGTTTCTTGTCGAATGATTTTCCTTACTTAACTCATGAGAGCCTCTGGTTATGCCGTTGACTGTCACATCCTCTTCCAGCTAGAGAAGAGTTCAAGTCAGCAAAAAAGGATTGAGAATTTTGTGAAAACAAAATGTTAATTTGAGCTGGTTCATTGCTATACCTTGTTTTTGGTTGCAAGATTTTCCTTTATTAGCTCATCAACGTGCACTTTACCCAGTTCGGTATCTTGAGCCTTGCTATGTTGCCATTCCTTTTCATGCCTGGAAAGAGTAGATATACAAAAATGATATTAACTTGCTTCTCACCCCTCACGACATTATAAACATTTCTCACATACATAATGAAATACACCAATCAGTATATATATATCATACCAGGTAAGTATGTCTGCTGAAGCTGGGTCAAAGTGAATCCTATAGCAAAAGCCATCAATTCTAGCCCTCTTAAGCACATATTCATCCATACCAAAAGCCAACATATCCAAGGCCGACGTGCGAATATCTAAACTCAAGGTATTCTCTCCACCTAAGATATCATTGTCTTGCCTCAGCTTCTTACAGACAAGCTCAGACTCTTTCGTGATTCCCTAGAAAATTTTGTTTGCAATTTTTGCAAGCAAGTTACACCAATCAAGTTACTGAGCAAGCTTCCTTTGTTAGGTTTGGATTGGAAACTGATTTTGATTCTAAATTTCCTATTTTCAAGTTCCTAATTTCAACCCTTTGATTCTAGTTTCTGATTATAGTGCACAAGTCGTATTTCTCTCATTCCTGAGCAACAGGGGCCTGCCGAACAACAACCTAATGTCCTACTCCATCCCCAGCACCAGAACAGCATAACTTTCCATTAGTATATCTAGTGACTGTACCGTACATTTGCAAACTTTCCATGAATATATATATTTATTCGGTGACATGCATATGTATTATGTATATTAGTATATAGTCGTATAGATTATGGTGTAGTTAGCGGTGTTTCGCTAGTGGGTGGAATTTGGCCCTAGTCTTAGCAAAATCCTAAGTCCGCCACTGTGCTTCGGTATAGTGGAGGATGCCATTGCTATGTACAATCGGTACAATCATGGAGAAAAACAAGGAGAAGAGATTTCAAAAGCAATGTCATCAATCACTCAGAAGAGTACTACTACAAATCCTACCATGAACGTCAACAGGAGGGATATTGGTTTAAGTGTAGAACTAGAGTAGTGAGAGGCGGAAGCTGGGAAACGGAGGGAAGGGCACCGTGGTGGAGAAAGGGTGACCGCACTCTGCTATAGGCACCCAACCAAACAAATAGGGGCTCAACTAGCTAGATGCAGCCCACCATATATGTAGCCAACCAAACAGGATCTATCCTAGGCTAAGGTGCATGAATCCATCCAACCAAACAAGCCCATGTTGCACTGAACTAGAGAGGTACGTAGGCTTGGGCTGGCCTGCCTTAGTTAGTTACATAGGCTTGGGCTACGCAGGCAGCCAAACACACCCACATTGCAAAGCAATGTAGTAGCAATAATTAATGCTGGGCTTAAGGTTGAGGTCTGAAATTAATAGTTTGCAGGTAAAGGGATAAATTAAGTTCTCAATCTTAATTCTTAAGGGTTGTCCTCAAACTTGTCATGATTAAGGGCTCTCTAATGTCGATGTTGCAGCGTAAAAGATCACTCCTAAGTTTTGGCTTACAACCCCTTTATTACACGCACTACTGTTAATGAAAAAGGCATTAGGTAGAAACACCAATAGTTGAGGTTGGATCATGGAGCTTAAAGTCGGATAGGTTTGTTGTTGGACCGCATTCTGAATAGAAATGGTAAGCCATCAAACCACTTTCAATGTTGTTGACCTACACACTAAAATTGATACAAAACCATGCACATGTGAGAGCATTCATTAACTTTTACATTTCTTCTGAGGGAAATAGTAGCGCTTTTATATTGACTACTTATCGGAATCATATAGTATATATATTACATATATTATTTAGAGCCCAACGCCCTAAATGTTCTCCAGATTTCATGTCATTTGATCCATAATTTGGAAGCTGATTCAATTTGTGTCACTAGTTGAATGAAATGATCACTCCAACGACATTTTTTTAAACAACTACATAATGTATCTTACTCTTGTTCAATAAAGAAACATGTCTCTTTTTATTTTGAAATTATAAGTCATTATGGTTTTTCTATAAACATGGTTTCATCTAGCCCGTTGGAGGGCTGCAGCATGGCGTTCAAGTGGCCATGGCCCATGGGCTAGGACAGAGCACATGAGGGTTCACACGGGCGATAGCCCTATGTTTGCCTTGAACCTGAGTGCGGACAGACCACATGATGTATCCAAGAAGGCGAAAGCAAAGAAGAAAGGCAAGGCAACAGTAACTTAGTAGTCTTAGGAAGGAATATGAGAAAGTTTGTACGTAGATTCTGTTGCAGTTTAGCACCCAAAACCCATGGTGGTCTCTTCTCACAATTCCCATATTGCTAGTTAAACGGGTTTTATGGAGCCCACATGTCGGGGACCTAATACCGGGGTACCAATGAGGTGGAACTAATAGCCATCGAACGTTGACGCTTCCGGTCAGACAAGAACGCTACTACGCTTCTTGCCCGAACGATGGAAGATTGGTTCCGCCTCGCCCGACCCCCGAGGGCTAGACTCCACCTCGCCCGACCCCCGAGGGCTAAACTCCGCCTCGCCCGACGGCTGAGGGCTGGCTTCGCCTCGCCCGACGTCTGAGGGCTGGCTCCACCCCGCTCGACGTTCGAGGGCGGGCTCTGCCGCACCCGACGTCTGAGGTCTGGCTTTGCCCTGCCCGACGTCTGAGGGCGGGCTCCACCTCGCTCGATGACTGCACCCTGCTCCTTCATGATGACGAGCATAGGGTACGACAGGACGTTCGAGTCAACCGCAGTACCGAGGACCATGCCCTGCATGCCTGTAGGAAGGTACCATTAGGATACGATGGGACGGGCATTTTAGGCCCTTCCAGGCATGGCAGAGCCCGAACCGTGTTGTAGGCGCCGACTTTGGTATTACAGTGTTGTGGGCGCCGCCATCAGCCCTCGGACGCGGATCCTGACACAAGCATACGACAACCACTACAATCTAAAGGAGAACACACATCGTCTAAAGGGACGGACGTATGGTCACCTCCCCGGCTACTCCCCACTAGGTCACAGCTTGGCTTCCTGGCACGCCGCACCGTCCGCCGGTGTAGGATGGGGCGTACCCACTTGTTGGATAAAGCCAGGGCACGACCCTATGAGGATCAACGAACAAGCCATCCCTGACACGGTCTGCCATGTTAGCTGGGCAGGAACAGGGGAAAGGAAGACCCGACTCCTTTGAAGGACCTTTTCTACCTTAGGTTTTTCCTCTTTCTCCCATCTGTAACCCTTGTTCCCCCTTGATCTATAAAAGGGAGGGCAGGGCACCCCACTAGAGAGAGACGAATCGATTTGAGACACAAGACGATGGATCAATTCCATGCCCGACATACAGCCAAGCAGCAACCGTGCTCTTGGCATCCTTTTGACCTTTTCCATCAGAGACTTGGGACCTGTCCCTCTCTCGACCATTTGTACCCCCTACTACGAACCTTTTTCGGTACTAATAACACGAGCAGCAGTAAACTGGACGTAGGGACATTCTGTCCGAACCAATATAAACCTTGTGTCCTTTAGTACACCATCCGAGCCTAACGCGCAACAATTATAAATTTACTAGTTGGTGTTTGTTCAAAACACCGACAGTTGGCGACGCTAGGTAGGGGCCTTTGCGCGTTCCAAATCAGGCCTCGGATGGCTAACCACGCGATCAGTTGGGTCCCGGCGCACACATGCATTTCGATGATCTAGACTTCATCGTCACGGTGGGAGGAGAGTTGGCGTTGGCCCACGCCGCCATCCAATCTCTCCCCTCCATCGGTTTTAACTATGGGAGGCTTGAGAGCCAGCCCGGTGTCTCCCTTGGACCCCGACCGTCCAGGGAGGACCCATGCCACCTCACCCTCTCTCCAGAACACTCCGCATAGAGCGCCCCAACGGTGCTTCCATTCGATCTCCGCAACGTCGCGGCGACCGTTAGCCACCTTGTGGCATCGCGAATGATCCCATCCCCCACGAACAATGAGTTCGTGGGGATGATCGAAAGCATCACGGAATCCCTCCACGGCCTCCTCGTGGAGGAGCCGGGGTCAGACTCTGGCTCTGACTCCAGCAGGGGGAGTCATCACCCCTCCCGGGAATGTTTCATGGCGGAAACCCCCGAGGGACACGTCGAAAGCGTCTCCGCGGAGGAGACTACCCCGGCAGACAACCTCGGCGATGGAACAGAAGGGGGGACAGCGGCCCCACCTCACGTAGGGGTGGAGCAGCTAAGAGCCTGGAAGTGGGAGATCGACGAAGTCAGACAATAGCTTGTTCGTAAATACGTGGAGGTCGATCGGGAGATCGAACGCCGCAGAGATGGCAGGCGCGCACGCGCCGTGGCCCGTGACGTAAACCGAAGGATCATCGCCGATGATGAAACCCTTCCTCACTTCGCTCGGGAAAGCCAGAACATTGCCGCCGCAATGGCCTTGCTCCATGACCTTCCAGAGGCCACAACGCCTGAGGATCGTCGGGCCCACCATGAAATTCGCATGCTGCTCGAGCGTGCGGCGGCGCAGCAGGCGAAAAGCTCGTTGTCCTGGCGACACGAGCTCGACACCAGCCAGTGCATCCCGCCAGGGACGCATCAGTCCACCAGGCATCGCAAGGCGGCAGGCAGCGCACTGTGAGCTCGATACATCAACGTCTTGGCCGCAACCGCGACGCACGCAACACCATCGACGCCCGCAGACGCACCTACAGCGACCCAAGAGAAGGAGCCCACTGTGGCTATCACCCTCGTCACGGCGGACGCTATGACAGTGGCAAGGACCGGAGCCCGAGCCCCGACCTACCAGGCCCTCAGGCCTTCGACCGGCACATCCTCAACACTGCTTTTCCGCCAAGGTACCGACCACCTACCAATATCCCTAAGTACTCTGGGGAGACAAACCCTGAACTTTGGCTTGAGGACTATCAGCTTGCCTGTCAAGCCAGTGGTGTAGATAATGATGACTTTATTATCCGCAACCTTCCACTGTTCTTGACCGATTCGGCACGAGCATGGTTGGAACACCTGCCGTCCAACGCAATCCAAAGTTGGGCGGATCGGAAGGAGATCTTTGTGGGAAACTTTCAGGGCACATACAAGCACCCTAGGAACCTATGGGAACTCAAGAACTATCATCAAAAGGTCGGTGAGACCCTCTGCGGGTACATCCGACGCTTCTCCCGATAGTGCAACAAGCTCTCTAACGTCGTCGATGTCGATGTGATAGGAGCCTTCTTGTCCGGGATGACCTATGAGTCCTTGGTTCATAAGCTGGGACGCAAGGGCCCGTAGACCACCAAGGAACTCCTGGACATCGCCACTAGCCACGCCTCAGGAGAAGAGGCGGTCGGAGCAATCTTCGATCGCCTCGAGGGCAAGGCAAGGCAGGACGAGGGTGTCGGTGAAGGCACCTCCAATCGTTCCGCCAAAAGGAAGAATAAAAAAGCAATGGCGCGAGGATTCGCTGGTGGCCGCTGCTCACCGCAAGGGTGGTTAGAAGCCCACGGAGGGCACTCCAAACCACTTAGAAAAATTACTTGAGGGGTCATGCCCAAACCATGCCTTTCCTGTTAAGCATCTACTCAAGGACTGTAGCCTCATGCGGTGGTTCTTGTCCGGAGGCTCCAACAAAGGGGAGCAGGGGAAGGAACCTGCCCCCACTACGGACGATGCCGAGGAGAAGGACGATGGCTTTCCAACACCGGACGGCTGCCTTATGATCTTCGGATGATCAGCGGCCTATGACTCCAAACGCCATCAGAAAGTCGCACGCCACGAAGTCTACACGGCCCAACCGGCCACAACTCCCTTCCTTCGGTGGTCGGAGTCCACCATAACCTTCAATCGAACTGACCATCTGGATACCATCCCACACCCGGGGAGGTATCCGCTTGTAGTCGACCCGATCATTGGCCCAAAGCGACTCACCAAAGTACTAATGGATGGAGGCAGCGGCCTCAACATCATGTACACTAAGACGCTCGACGAGATGGGCGTCGACTGGACGCGCCTCCACCCAACCCGAGCACCTTTCCATAGCATCATGCCCAGGAAGCAGGCCATGCCACTCGAGTAGATCGATCTGCCCGTTACCTTTGGGGATCAGTTCAATTATCGGACTGAGACCCTCACCTTCGAGGTGGTTGGGTTCCCCGAAACTTTCCAAGTCATCCTGGGACGTCCATGCTACGCAAAGTTTATGGCCGTCCCCAACTATACATACCTCATGCTAAAGATGCCGGGCCCCACGAGATCATCACCATCAGCACCTCCTTCCAGCGGGCCTATGAGTGCGAAGTCGAGTGCTGCGGCCACGCCACAGCAATCGTCGCCTTTGGGGAACTCGCGGCCCTCAAGGAGGAGGTCTCTGAAGAAGCGCCCGACGGGAAGAAATCAACCGGGTCGTTCGAATCGGCGGAGGGCTTCAAGGAAGTCCTCATAGATCCCAGCAGCTCTGAGGGTAAAATGGTACGCATTGGCACCATAGTTCCCTCCGAATAGGAAAGCGCACTCATCGACTTCATCCACGGCAACAAAGACATCTTTGCATGAAAACCCTCGGATATGCCAGGCATTCCGAGGGATGTCGCCGAGCATACCTTGAAATCCATCCAGGCTCCAAGCCGGTGAAACAATGCCTACGTCGCTTCGATGAGGAGAAGCGCAGGGCCATCGGTGAAGAGATAGCAAAACTATCGGCTGCCGGATTCATCAAGGAAGTATACCACCCAGAGTGGTTAGCCAATCCCGTTCTTGTACAAAAGAAGAGTGGGAAATGGAGGATGTGTGTAGACTATACGGGTCTCAATAAAGCATGCCCAAAGGATCCATTTCCTTTGCCGCGTATAGACCAAATAGTCGACTCTACCTCGGGGTGCGAAACCCTCTACTTTCTTGATGCGTACTCTGGCTACCATCAAATCGCGATGAAAGAGTTCGACCAGCTCGCGACATCTTTCATCACCCTCTTTGGATCATTCTGCTACGTCTCAATGCCGTTCGGACTGAAGAACGCTGGGGCTATGTACCAACGTTGTATGCTAAGATGCTTTGGGGACCTCATTGGGTGGACCGTTGAGGCCTACGTCGACGACATCGTAGTTAACTCCAAACAAGCTGACCACCTCGTTGCTAATCTTGAGTAGACCTTTGCAAAACTTTGAGCTAATGGCATCAAACTCAACCCCAAGAAGTGTGTTTTCGGGGTCCCAAGGGGCATCTTTCTTGACTTCATCGTCTTCGAGCATGGCATCGAAGCCAACCTAGAGAAGATCTCAGCCATCACAAGGATAGGCCCGATTCAGAACATAAAGGGGGTTCAGCAAATCACAGGGTGCCTTGCCACCCTCAGCCGATTCATCTCACGCCTCGGCGAACGAGGTCTCCCCCTTTATCGACTCTTGAAGAAAGCCAACCGCTTTGAGTGGACATCCGAGGCCCAGGAGCCACTTGACATGGTCAAACTGCTTCTGACAAGGGCCCCGATCCTAGTTCCTCCAAACAACGGTCACCACACAAGTGGTCGGCGCCGCCCTGGTAGTGGAGCGGGAGGAAGAGGGGCATGCCCTCAAGGTGCAGCACCCTATGTACTTCATCAGTGAGGTACTATTCGACTCTAAAACCTGCTACGCCCAAATCCAGAAGCTCCTATATGCTGTCCTCATCACCAAGAGGAAGCTACGCCACTACTTCGAGTCACATCCCATGACGGTTGTGACGTCGTTCCCCCTCGGTGAGGTCATCCAGAGCCAAGACGCCACGGGAAGAACTGCAAAGTGGGCACTCGAGTTGATGGATCAAGACATCACATATGCCTCCTGAACGGCGATCAAGTCCCAGGTGTTGGCTGACTTCATCGTGGAATGGACTGAGGTCCAGACACCACCGATGGTCGTCGATCAAGAGTACTGGACAATGTACTTCGACGGATCACTGATGAAGAAGGGCGCCGATGCGGGGCTGGTCTTCGTATCACCCCTCGGGGTCCGCATGAGGTACATGGTTCGGCTCCATTTCCCCTCATCAAATAATGTGGCTAAGTATGAAGCGCTCATCAATGGCCTACGAATCGCCATCGAGTTGGGTATCCGACGCCTCGACATCCGAGGCGACTCTCAGCTAGTCGTCAACTAAGTCACGAAGGAGTCGAGCTATCACGACGCCAAGATGGCTGCATACTGCCAAGAGGTCCGATGGCTGGAGGACAAATTCGATGGCCTCAAACTCAATCACATCCCAAGGCACCTCAATGAGGTGGCCGACGCGCTTACAAAAGCGGCGTTCGGTCGAGAGTCGGTGCCAATAGGTGTCTTCGCCAGCAACCAACATAAGCCATCGATACGCTATGAAGGGTCAGAATGGGCCGACGATGGTGCATCCGATCCAGCCTCGGGGCTAACCAACCAATGGCTCCGTCCAGCCCTGAGGTCATGGAGCTTGAAGAGGATCCAGCGACAGAGCCCGACCCTCTGATCGACTAGAGAACACTCTACCTCGACTATCTCCTCCGTGACACGCTACCGATGGACAAGACGGAAGCTCGATGGCTCGCACGTCGCACCAAGTCCTTCGTTCTTGTAGAGGGCCAACTCTATAGACGAAGCCACACCAGGATCCTATAGCTTTGTATCCCCATCAAATAGAGGAAGCTTCTATGGAGCGATATCCACGGTGGGGTCTGCGGTCACCACGCCGCGCCTAGAACCTTGGTTGGGAACACATTACGACAGGGCTTCTACTGGCCCACTGTAGTAGCCGACGCCGAGCATATCATACGCACCTGCGAAGGGTGCCAGTACTACGCTCGGCAAACTCACCTCCCGGTCTAGGCACTCTAGATGATCCCCATCACGTGGCCCTTCATGGTCTAGGGGCTCGATCTGGTTGGGCCTCTCAAGAAGGCGCCCGGGGCTACACCCACTTGCTTATCACCATAGACAAGTTCACAAAATGGATCAAAGCTCGGCCGATCTCCGTGATCAAATCCGAGCAAGCCATGCTGTTCTTCCTCGACATCATCCATCACTTTGGAGTACCGAACTCCATCATCACGGACAATGGCACACAGTTCACCGGCAAGAAATTCCTTTGATTCTATGATGAACAACACATCTCGATTGGTCAATTGAATTGCGGTCGAGCGCCAGAAACGACATGCTCCTATAGGGCCTCAAGCCTAGGATCTTCAACTGGTTGAACAAGTTCGGTGCGCATAAGCGACATGCTCTCTATAGGGACTACTCAAGCCTAGGATCTTCAACCGGTTGAACAAGCGCCAAGAATCAGAGCATACGGTGAACAAGGAGCCGAGCATCCCACGAAGACACCATGGACCAGCTAGACGAAGCCCATGGCATCGCCCTCCTCCATTTGGCCAAGTACCAGCAGGCGCTGCGTCGTTACCACGGCCGATGGGTGCGGGACCGAGCCTTCAACGTTGGGGACCTAGTTCTCCACCTCGTGTAGAGCAACAAGGACCGCCACAAGCTCTCCCCACCCTAGGAGGGGCCATATGTCGTCATGAAAGTACTTCAGCTAGGCACCTACAAGTTGAAAACCATCGATGGCGAGGTCTTCACCAACGCCTGGAACTTTGAGCAGCTATGTCGTTTTTACCCTTAAATAAACGCATACTCTTTCTTATCAGTTTTTTCTTCAAAAATCCCCGATCTTTAGTGACATCCAACCCCTGCAAATTGTGAGGGGTCAGACCTCACTCGAGGGTTGATATAAGTACGTTTATCTTGCAAACACTCTCTATGTTATCTTTGCAAACATTCTCTGAGTTTTTCCCTCTTTTCTCATGGCAAGTCCTAAGGGCTAGGATTTCGGGAACAAAACCTGAGTATAACTGGTAGGACTGTAGGAAACCCACGCCCCAGCGGCTATGACCTCCTTGCTCACCAGCGTGATCAGAATTGATTCGCCCGCACTCCAAGTTTTTTATGACCTTAACTGTGGGAAGGGTCGGAAGGCACCAAACCTCTTCTACAAAAGAGGGAGAAGAGCTAAAAAGCTGTTTGCCGTAACAAAAGTTGAAAACTTGTTCTTTTTTGCACAAATTCATCGCTTACAAAGTGATTTCATCATGAAAAGGACTAATGTATTCATAAATACAAAAGACTATTCACTCGAGGGCTCCCCCACAACTTATTCGATTACAGTTTCTGACCAGTTCTACTATGAGCACTACTATGGTTGCCGCGCCACGCTCTCCATCGGCGACGTCCTACCGCTCTGCGGGATCCTCGAGGGCGCCATCATCTGCAACGTCGAGCACCATGTCAGCGACTGTGGTGCCTTCGCCAGGCATCTAGGGACTACGCCTTTGTGATCAGCCGCAACCCTAACAACGGCACCTGGATGGGGGCGCTCCCCACCGAAGAAAGGCCGCCATAGCCGATGGATGTCTCTGACATCTCATCGGGCTTCATGAACTGCCCGATCTGAGTGGCTGCAAGGGCGAAACCCCCCATCGATGTAGTCCTGGGTGGCCTCCCCACCAACAAGGCCCGCCCAAGAAGATTCGCAGGAAGGGCTTCTCATACGGCTCCATCCCGAGGAAGGCCTCGTGGACGACGGCAAAGCCGACGACGCTCAGCACCCTCCAATGCGCCTCCTCCTTTGGTAGCAGCGGCCCCTTCTCGACAAAGGCGGCCAGCACCATCTCATCTACATTAGATGACCTCCAGCTCGACATCGCACTCTGGATTCACAAATGGATCTGTGAGTTCTCCTCTCCTTGCATTACCCTCTCTCACTTAGGAATCGCCGTGACATACGAACACGCTCGACGAAAAGGAGAAAGGAGGAGAGGTAGCGGCTCAAGAATAGGCAAAGGAATGGTACGAGAGCTCCCCTCCCCCTCCCTATTTAAGGAAGAGGCAGCAGCTGAGGAAAGGCGAAAGGTTGGGATAAAAAACTCTCTTCCTTCCCCTATTCAATGCAGATGGGAAATCGATGTTGAAGGGAATCCGAGGGGACGCGCCTGGACCGACGGGACACACTCTGGTCGATGAGACGTCGCTTAGTCAAACAGGACGTTGCCTAGGCATGGCCTACCACTAACACGCACGCCGGGCATGAGAATCAGGGCGCACCCGCATCTAGGCGACTCTCCGCTTCCCCAGGCAGGACCATGGAACGACCCAATGACGGAACCCCCGTCTAGGGGGGACAACGGGCCTCCTGGGTTGATCGAATGGCCCAGGTAAAATGATGAATGAACGACCTCTGAAAGATAATCACCTCTGTTTACATACTTTGTGTGTTAATTTCATTACCGAGCTTTCGACCCTAGCAACGACAGGGGCACGGACATCGCTCGGGGGCTACCGAGAGTGTCTACTTGTATAGACATCCTCATCACCTGACCCCTCCTTACATTTAAAACCAAAGACATGGGGTGCAGGTGTAAAACTTTGAGTAAAACTGGACGAACCACTAGGCCCTACGCCCCGGTGGCTATGGTATTTTTGTTCACCAGCATTATCGAATTCACAGTTCCCCGCACATCAATCTTTAGCATCCGCCTTCTTGAGAAGGGTTTGGAGAGGTCCTCCTGTAGAATCTCCTTCAAGGAGAAGCTATCAGGTCACCTAAAATGATTGAACAGCTCGGATCACCGCCGAGAGACAGAAACAAAAAATCACAATGCTCATGCAGGTCACGCCGGCCCCATCGCAAACGTCGGACCCGAACCTCGCACCGACATGTCCGGTAAGAGCTTCTCATCGCTCATGCCACCGAGGTAACATTACCGACCCCTACTTTTGTTTCAATTCAATCATACAATAATCCCATACATCCAAACATTGCATATGCAATCGCTGCATCTCAACGCTTCATGTCGCGCCACGAATCGGCAGTCGCCTCATTCGATATGAGCGGCAACTGACCAAGGTTTGAAGGCCGGCCCGCGAAGGGCTCGAGGCCGCCTCGTGTCAAATAGAGCCAGGGGAGAAAACCAAGATGAGCCCCAGCGGCCTTGCCTGCCCCCGCTCAAAAGCGGACAGGGACATCTCGACCTTTCTCATTTGATTCTAACCTCGAGCCAAACCCACAGAATCTCCATCGAGGAGAGGCCAACGGGCCACCTAAGCCTATCGAACGGCTCGGGCATCTGCCGGGAGGCGGGTTAAGAAGTAGTGGAATGCCACATGAGGGCTCTGTCGACCCTGTCCGTGAATGATGGACCCAAATTCCACACGAACATACCCATTAGCAAGCTCATTGAGCGCGACACTCAAGCCATCGAGGCAAGTGTTGTCAACTTAGCCCCTCTGGTTGCGGAAACCAAGGACGGGGTGACACGCGTGAAACACGGCCGACCCCTATCAGACCCCAAGGGGCTCGGGGGCTCGAGCCGCTTGATCCAAGATCGAGAGACCGAGGTTCAAAGGCTGACCCACGAAGGGTCCAAGGCCGCCTCGTGTCCAACAAGAGCATGGGGAGAAAACGCAGATGAGCCTTAGCGGCCTTTGCCCAACCCGCATTGAGGCGAGAAGGGTCATCTCAACCTTCTAAGTTCAATCTAGTCTCTTGCCGAGCCCATAGAATCCCCCATTGAGGGGGAATCTATTGGAAGGCAGGTCAAGGAGCAACGGAACGCCACCCGAGGGCTTTACCGACCCTGTTGCAAAGCAATAGGATTGGATTCCGTTTGAACATCCCCATTAGCGAGCTCATCAGGCACGTCACTCGAGTCGTCGATGCAAGTGATGTCGCCTCAACTCCTCTAGTTGCGAAAAACTATGGATGGGGCGACAGTCACAAAATGAGCCGACCCTTGACCGAATCCCCGCCACACGCAGGGGCTTGGGGAAGGTCAGGCGAGCAATGGGACCAAACGCACGGTCACAGAATGATTGTTAAAATCCTAAGTAAGGGGTACGTGCGGATACAAGAGTAAGTTTGCTACCCTCGCTTTGGTCTCTAGTAACATCCGGCCCCAACAACCATAAGGGGTTGGATCTCACTTGGGGGCTGATAAAGGTATAAATACCTCCTTTTTTTAAACAATCGTTTCATCAGACCTTTTCCTCATGGTAAGATTGGCGGCAAGGTTTGTGGGAACAAATAAACAAGCACGCCTGGTAAGACTACAAAAAGCCCATGCCTCGACGGCTACGGTAACTTTGCTCACCAGCATAATCGAAATTTCCCCCTTATACACCTCGGGCCCTATGGTCTTAATGAATGGAAGGGTCAGATTGCATAAACCTTTTTTCTCGATTGCGAAAGGGAAGAAAGTAAGATCAAATGAACGAAACAAAATTACAAAACGAGACTGTTTTCGGACACAAAAGTACCGACACTTGTCCATATATTACAGATAAATGTTTATCAAACTTATTCAACTAACTACTTCCTTGAAGGGAGAACTATGTCTTTCAGCCTGATTCGCCAGGTTCTGCGCAATGGGAGTCATCGCCTTCTCAATCTCATCCAGCTCAGAGTTTCATCGCCAGGCGTGAAGCCGAGGCTCATTACCTCCAAGTTAACTTCCTGATCATAATGAGAGCGGGCAACAACAAAGGCTTGGGTGATCCCGGTGTGAAAGGCATTCTCCTCAAGCTGGCGCACCCGCACTGTGATATCCACGGCACGGGCCGCAAGTGAGCCGGTTTCCTCCGGTCGCGCCACCCTCAGGTCATCGAAGACCACCCGACAGTGGCGCGTAGAAGATCGTGCTCGTCACTCTCGGACTGAAGAGTCTCCCGCACCTCAGCAAGCTCTATGCCTAGCCTGGCAAAGATGCTCTCGACCTCCAGCCTTTGGGTCACCGTGGCTCCAAGATCCATCCGGAGGGAGCTGACCACCTGACGCGCCTCGTCGTGCTCTCGGATGGCTTGGTCACATTCCTCGTGGACCATGCCGCGCTCCGAGTGGAGTCTTTCTGTAGTCTGGCGCAGCTCGTCTCGCTCCCTGCGCAGCCGGGCAATCACCTCGGTGTCCAGATTCACCCTCTGCTGTAGGGCCACGGACCTTTCCTCGGCTCCCAGCTTGAGGTCCCACTCCCTCTCCAGCTCTTTTAGGAGCTCAATGGCCCGCTGGCTGGCCTCGGCGTCCTTCTGGAGCAGCTTGTCCTGCTCCTTTCGGATCCTGGTGGCCGCCTCCTTGTCCTACTACACCCTCACCGATAGATCCTAGAATATCCCATGGACCTCCTCCGTGTCTCGACACGCCTTGGCTTCCCGCTGCTGGGCGGCGGCAAGCTAGGAGCTCAAATCTCCACGCAGCCGGGCCTCCTCGGTGAGACGATCCCATTCCACCTTCTGCTCGAGGAGGAACTAGGATTTCTCCCAGCTACGAGTAATAAGGGACTGAAAAGAAGACCAGTGTCAAAAATAGAAAAATACGTGAAGAAAGAAGAAAGCGAGAGGGAAGATCAGGCGGATACCCGGCCATTGGGAAAGATGACGTCATGTAGGACGACCCTAGCCTGATCCAGGACATCCATCATCGCCGAAATCCCTTCATCAAGACTCCCCCGCTCTATGCCCTCGATAGCATCCTCGAGCGAGAGGAGAGTTAACATTGGGTCTCGAGGATCCGTCCACTGGAGCGGTGGCTCACCCTGCACAGGTGAGTGGCTACCCCCCGACATCAGGGCCGAGGACCCTTCAGCCGTATCCCCCTCCGTCCAGCCCGCCTCGGGTGCCGTCGCCGAGCCACCGGAGGCGCGGATTGTGCCGCCCCCTCGGACACCACCACGGCTATGTCCGGCTGCTCTTGGCTTGGCATGGTCGTGGCCAACTCCACTTGTGATGCTGGTCCCCTGGCTTGTGGCGCCGCGCCCACCACGGAGGGCGCCACAAGCACGGGCGGCAGCCCCATTCGCTCTGATGTAGGCAGTGGAGTCACCTCCGCCGTCGTCTACTCAGGCGACCCTCGAGGGCGCTTCTTCAGCCCCGGCGCCTGCTTGACCCACCGAGGGAACATGCGCCACCACAGGCGGTGCTTGACCGGCCGATGAGGCCATGACATTGGCTCCGCTCCTGCCCGAAATAGGAGCGACATCAGGCGACGGCACCCATTCCACCTAAAGAGCAACACTCTTCTTGGGCGCCCGCGCTAGAGAACGGCCCCGTCGCAAGACTCTGCAAAAGTTAAAAGGCATGAGGTCACACCAAAAATAGGAAAAACAGAGGAACCGGTGACTTACGCCGGCGTTGTTGGGCGGCAGGGATGTTTTGGGGACAAACCCCCAGTTTCCTGCTCCAACTCGTCTGGGCGGGACCGTTTTGAGCCTGTCCCCTACTCCCGGGGGGGGGGGCTCATCTCCCTACCCCTCTCTGTCGGCACCTCGGGCATGGCAGCGGATCCGCTTCCCCCCATCCACGGGTCCTCCACCGGCACCCCTAAGTGTGGTGGCGAATCCACCTGCTCCCACTAGTCCAGAGGATGGGCCGATGGTTTGGCCCACCTCCGCCAGCCTCATGGACTCGCTTCCCTCCACATGGAACGGGAAGGGTCCCTACGTGGACAAGTGGGTACCTGTCAGCATATCCTCACTCTCTAGGACATCCCACTCCACATCGGCTACTACCTTGTTAGACTCCTCCTCATCATCGTCGTCGTCGTCACATGTCTCCTCTCCTCGCTCCCATGCTTGTTGCTTTGGTAGCATCTTCTTCCTCTTGAGCTCCCTCGTCTTCCTATCCCACTCGCCACGGTGCGATTCACCATCGCCATGACCCGTCCTTCGGCAGTGAGCCGGGCTATCCTCAAGATGAGTCTCTTCGTGGTCCCGCTATCCCGAGGTCAGCATCAAGGGGTCAGGAATTCAAGAAAAAAGGAGGCACGAGGAAGATGAACTTACAAATCAATGAACCCCGGTTCCGGACCGCATTGGGGGATGCCCTGGCACCGGATACATGAAATCAAGGACAACGTCGGCGTTGTCCTTCGAAGGTTCCATCGCCTCCTTGATGCGCTGCGCCACTTCGGTGGGGGGAGCGCTTCATCGACAAGCGTTGTCCCTTCGAGTGATGCCCCGAGCGCCATCAGGTATAGGGGAAGCGTGGCTCATTGGCGATGCCACCCTCAGAGTATGCTAGGCGCCGATGATCCCCGATCCCTTCACGCCCCCTCTCCTTTAGAATTTGGAGGGCGGCGAGATGGTCCTTGATCTTCTTCTTGTCTTTGTTCGGGACACCCCACTTTCATGACCCTAGGACCTCTTCGATGATGCGCCCAAGAACACTGGCAAGGGGCCGGCAACGTCGTCCTTGATGTAAAACCAATGCGAATGCCACCCCTTGTTGGAAGACGACAGACGCATCGATGGGTATTCATTCACCCGGTTGTTGCGGAGATGAATGCAGGCACATTCCATCGGCACGCTCAGCTCTTGCTTCCCAGCCCGCTTCTTCGATAGGTTGATGGCGAAGAGATACCGCCACAGGTCAAAGTGGGGACTAATCCCTAGGAACCCCTCACATAGGGCGACGAACATCGTAATGTGCTGGACCCCATTGGGAGTAAGGTGCTACAACTCTACCTGGTAGTAATCCAGCAGCCCCCGAAGGAACTTGTGAGCAGGTATGGTGAATCCCCGCTCATGGAAGTGAGCAAAGGACACGACATACCCTTTGGGCGGTGATGGCTCGTCCTCATTACCGGGTAGCCGCCACACCTCGGTGGCGGTCAGTGGGTAAAGGAGGTCATGGCGAACGAGGCCCTCCAGGCGCTGAGGAGTGATGTCGGATCTGCACCACGGCTCCATTGAAACGATTGGGAGGGGATGCAAGCTTAATGGCGGTTATGATGCGGATGCAAGCTTGACGGCGGCTACGATGTGGGTGCGGGAGGATCAGGCGATTGGCGGTGGAGGTTGTAGATGCGAAGGCAAGGAGGCGAAGTATGGAACCCTGGGGGCGAACCCCATGGTTTTATAAGGGCAACGGATGTGAGAAGAGCAAGCGCCCGCCTTGGTCTCCGAGCCTACCACAATACACCACCACGTCATGTCACGAGATATGTGCTCACGATCCCTATCCTTTCCCACCAAAATCGCGCCAGGCGTTTCGCCTTCCCAAGCAGACTAGGACTCTTTTCCCACAGAGGGGATATGGGTCAAAAAGCTTTTCTTCGGCCCGCCTAGGCCTAGGAGTTCAAGGGCTGGCCCAATAGTCTCGACGGCCGTCCTAGCGAGGGACGGCCCACGAGCGGCCAGAACTCAAGCACACAAACCTCAAGGGGACCTCGATCCGCAATCAAGTCCCAACCGGGCTAACCCTAGACAAATCCCCGTGAATGGGATACCAGGGTTTCCTTTTTACTGCCCAGTTGTCAAAAACCAAATCTCACAGCCATACCCGCAAAGGGTCCGAAATTACCCCCGGGTGATTCTATCCGAATCCCCCGGGGGCTCGGGGGCTACACCCGATGGGTGAGCTCGTGCGCACCCTCTGGCAAATCTAAATACCCCCGAGCGGTTCTGCCCGAATCACCTCGAGGGCTCAGGGGCTACATCCATCGGATGCGCTCGCGCGCACCCTCTGGCAAGTCAAATCACCCCGGGTGATTCTATCCGAATCACCCGAGGGCTCGGGGGCTATTGTCGGGGACCTAATACCGGGGTACCCAATGAGGTGGAACTAATAGCTATCAAACGTTGATGCTTCCGATCAGACAAGAATGCTACTACGCTTCTTGCCCGAACGACAAAAGATTGGTTCCGCCTCGCTCGACCCCCGAGGGCTAGACTCCGCCTCGCCCGACCCCCGAGGGCTAGACTCCGCCTCGCCCGACCCCCGAGGGCTAGACTCCGCCTCACCCCACGGCTGAGGGCTAGCTCTGCCTCGCCCGATGTCGAAGGGTTGGTTCTGCCCCGCCCGACGTTTGAGGCGGGCTCCACCTTGCCCGATGGCTGAGGGCAAGCTCCACCTCGCCCGACATCTGAGGGCTGGCTTCGCCCCACCTGACGTCCGAGGGCGGGCTCCACCTCACCCAATGTCTGAGGGCAGGCTCTGCCTCGCTCGACGACTACACCCTGCTCCTTCATGATGATGAGCATAGGGTACAACAGGATGTTCGAGTCAACCACAGTACCGAGGACCATGCCCTGCACGCCTACAGGAAGATACCATCAGGATACAATGGGACGGGCGCTTTAGGCCCTTCCAGGCATGGCAGAGCCCGAACAGTGTTGTAGGCGCCGACTTCGGTCTTACAGTGTTGTGGGCGCCACCATTAGCCCTCGAGGCGTGGATCCTGACACAAGCATACGACAACCACTACAATCCAAAGGAGAACTCACATCGTCTATAGTGATGGACATATGGTCACCTCCCCGGCTACTCCCCACAGGGTCACTGCTCGGCTCCCTGGCACACCGCACCGTCCGCCGGTGTAGGATGGAACGTACCCACTTGTTGGATAAAGCCAGGGCACGGCCCTATGAGGATTAGCGAACACGCCATCCCTGACACAGTCTGCCATGTTAGCTGGGCAAGCACAAGGGGAAAGGAAGACCTGGCTCCTTTGAAGGACCTTCTCTACCTTTGTTTTTTTCTTCTTTCTACCATCTATAACCCCTGTTCCCCCCTTGATCTATAAAAGGGAGGGCAGGGCACCCCACTAGAGAGAGACAAATCAATTTGAGACACAAGACGACGGATCAATTCCACGCCCAACATACAGCCAAGCAGCAACCGTGCTCTTGGCATCCTTTCGACCTTTCCATCAGAGACTTGGGACCTGTCCCTCTCTCGACCGTTTGTACCCCCTACTACGAACCTTTTTCAGTACTAATAATACGAGCAGCAGCAAACTGAACGTAGGGAGATTCTGCCCGAACCAATATAAACCTTGTGTCCTTTAGTACACCATCCGAGCCTAACGCGCAACAATTATAAATTTACTAGTTGGTGTTTGTTTGAAACACCGACACCACAATTAGGTTGGTTCCCTGTGAGTAATTTGGTTATCATTAAAGCCTTGTTATGATGTTGTCGAATTCATCTCAATCCACGTATGTTGGGGTGGAATTTAGTTTAAGTTCCACTCTAATCTATCCAACACATGTGGATTGATGTCAATGCCACTAAATCCAAACAAGGCCACATTAACTAATTCCCAGATATGCCTTTGGTGCTTCTGTTTCCTCTGTTTGATCCCAGAGTTTTTCTATGCTAATAATTCTAAGACTGTCTGTTGCCAATGCCACGTGAACATAGCAAAGGGTTCGTTTGCTGTCATAGATCTGTTTCTGCTGTTAGCTGCCACCTTTTTGCTTGCTCCTTTTTCTTATTAGGAGTTATTATTTAGGACAAGGAAGTGGACGATGTGAATGCACCAAATCAGGAGCATCACTAGACACTAGGTATTTATTTTTCAATGTTCCATGATATTTCTTAGCTATTAATTGTATAGTTGAAGAACTTTTCTTGCAAACTTTGCTTGAGAATAATTGTTTTCTGTGACATACATATATATATATATATATATATATGGTCTTATAGACTATGTTGTAGCTTTGGGTTTTTGGCCACTAAGATTTGGCCCTAGTCTTGGCCAAATCCTGGGTCCGCCACTGCATCTCTCTCTTGAGAGTCTCATTCTCAAACCATCACTAGTAGTGGAGGTAGAGTGGGTTGTGGTGGATGAAGAGCTACAAGAAGGGTTAGCGGGAGCAATAATAATAGGACTATAAAATGATTCATCAATCAAATCACATGTTAGTCCAACATCACAAGTCACAATAACTTTCTCCTCCGTGGCCTCCTTCTCCTTAGCACGCTCAAGTAGAGAAGAGTGAGCTTTTTCAAGCTTTGTGTGAGCAAGGCCAAGCTCCTCATGGTCTTCCTTTAGACACTCATGAGATGCTTGGAGCTCCCCAAAGGATTTCTCAAGAGCTTTGAGCTTCTTGAGTAAATCTTTGCACTCCTTTCTCTTCTTTTCATAGCCGGTGCTAAGTTGCTCACATATGTCAATGAGCTCCTCCTTGAATAATCCTCCTCATTGTCACTCCTATAATCATCACTTGCACATGATTCATCATCACTTGCATCATATTTTACATTAGTGGGCTTTGCCATAAGGCATGTCGATGGAGTGTCGAAGAGAGATGGCTTGTTGTGGATGGTGATCCTTGCAAGTGCCTTCTTGATTGACCTCTTGTCATCATCACTTGAATCATCATCATCACTATCATCATTACCATCACTATCCCAAGTGACCACATAGCCACTTCCCTTCTTTCTAAATGTCATCTTTCTTTCCTTCTTCTCACTCTTGTCCTTTTTGTCCTTTTTCTTCTTCTCATTTTCATCATTGTTTCTCTTGTATGGACAATCCGCCACCACATGATCCGGGCTCTTGCACTCAAAGCATAGCCTCACATTGTCCTTCATGTGATCTCTTCTCTTTCTTGCACCATAGCCTCTCTTCTTCATGAATTTGCCCATCTTACGCACTAGAAGAGCCATAGCCTCATCATCAATGTCATCTTCATCTTCACTTGATGCTTGTTTCTTGGACTTGCCCTTGGATGAGGAAGAAGCCTTGAATGCCACACTCTTTTCCTTCTTTTCTTTCTTGTCTTTCTTCTCTTCATCTTCATTGTCACTATCATTGTATTGGGCATCGGTCATGACATCTCCAAGTATCTCATTAGGAGATACACCGGTCAATCCTCCTCTAAAGATGATAGTTCTCAATGTCTTGAACTTCTTTGGCAAGCACATCAAGAACTTATGAGAGAAGTCCTCATCCTTCACTTTCTCACCCAATGCCTTTAAATCATTCATAATGACTTGGAGTCTGTAGAACATCTCCGGGATGTTCTCATCATCCTTCATTTTGAAGTTGGAGAGCTTGTCCTTGAGCATGTATAGCTTGGTACTCTTTACCGTTGTAGTGCCCTTATATGTTTCCTCCAATCTTGCCCAAACTTCACTAGCCCTCTCAAGATCCTTGACTTGCTCAAACACCTTGGAATCAATGCCATTGTAAATTGTGTTCAGAGCCATTGTGTTGCATTGCTTGTTTGCTCTCTCATTGTCGGTGAGGTTGGTGGGATCAAGAATCACATAATCTCGCTCGGTGATATCCCACACTCTATCATTTATTGAACCAAGGTACATCTTCCTCTTCCTCTTCCAATAATCAAATGAGCTTGTGCCATCAAAGAACAGTGGTTTGCCCCCAACATGGTTGAACATAACATGAGCCATAATTTGAGCACCGAGGTTGTTAAGCCTTCAAATAACGGTGACCACGGCTCCGATACCACATGAAAGGTCCTAATATGGCTAGAGGGGGGTGAATAGCCTATTTCAAGATTCTACAAAGCACTAGAGCAATAAGGTTAGCAACACAAATGGCGAAATGCAAGTTTTGCTCTAGCTCTACTAGGGTTACAAGCCACCTATCCAAGCAAGTCTAGTTGCTATGATCTCTTAACACTCAACTTGCTAAGCCACTACTTTACGCTAAGATAAGCAAAGCTATCTAAAAAAGCTACACAAGCTACTTACACTAAGCAACTAGATAAGAAAGAATAACTTGCAAGAATGTAAATGATAGGTTGAGCTCTTTATACCGCCGTGAAGAGAATGAGCCAAGCAATGAAAGTGGAGACCAATCACCGGGAGAAGTTAATCAACACAAGAGATGACACCAAGATTTTTCTCCCGAGGTTCACGTGCTTGCCGGCACGCTAGTCCCCGTTGTGTCGACCTACACCTCATGGTTCGGCAGCTAATTGGTAATCCAAAGCCAAGCTCTCCAAGAGCACCGTAAGAACCTACCGCAAGTGAGGTAACTCAATGACACGAGCAATGTATTAGAGTTGCCTTTGGCGCTCCGTCGGGGAAGGCACAAGAACCCCTCACAAGATCACTGGGAGGTGGCCAAGAACAATCACCAACTCTTGCCACAACTCTTCCGCTGCTCCAAGCTGTCTAGGTGGTGGCAACCACCAAGAGTAACAAGAATCTCGTAGCTCAAACGATCCCCAAGTGCCACTAGATGCAAACTCACAAGCAAATGCACTTGAAATCACTCAATCTCACTTTGGATTAGCAACCAAGCAAGGGAGATGAGTGAGAGGGAGTATGCTCATGTCAAGAGGATGTCAAGATGATCAAAATGCCAAGAGAGGTCCCCAAGAGCTGGCCAACACATATTTATAGGGGTCCCAACAGAATAGAGCCGTTAGGCTCTCATTCTAGCCTAGCTCGTGCTGATCGGACACGCAGGTGCGAAGGCACCTGACGCTGCCCAGCGTTCGGTCCAGCCACAGCTAACCCCACAATCTTGCGCCACGTGTCCATGCTTGAATGTGACCCGTTGATCACCAACGGTCACTAAGATCAAATCCACGCGCTGTCAGACACCACCGGACACGCTGGTGTGCGAAGCACCTGACGCTCCACCACGTGGTGTCCGGTCGATGTTTCTCAACGAGAAACACCACCGCGACTTCACCACCTCTTCAACCCTCGATCAAATGTGCTAACCACCATGTGTATCACCTTGTGCATGTGTGTTAGCATATTTTCACAAACATTTTCAAGGGATATGTTAGCTCTCCACTAGATCCTAATGCATATGCTCATAAGAATATATCTAGTGGCACTTGATAACCGTTTCAACCGAGAAACTCCCCTCTTCATAGTACAACTATCGGTCCTAAATGTGATCACACCCTCTATGGTGTCTTGATCACCAAAACCAAATCCTATTTATACCTTTGCCTTGAGCTCCATAGGATTTAGCTTTTCTTCTTTCTCATCTTCTCCAAGTTGAGCCTTTGATCACTTGTGGTCATTATCAATAACACCATGATCCTCTTGGCCCCACAACTTGAAGTAGTGCTACCTATCTCAAGATCACTTTTGATAAACTAGGTTAGCACTTAGGTTTCATCAATTAGCTAAAACCAAACTAGGGACTTTCAATGGCGGACCATGACCAAGGTAGAAGAGCCGACCACCGCCGCACGAGGACAATAGGTCCGGGCCCCCCATGACCCACTCGTGCAGCATCAACAGTGACACCTGCACCGCGCCCCTCACCTCGTCGTGGAAACGCCGACTCATCTCTAAATCGGCCCTCCGTCACACGCGGTGTCTACGGCACACCGCCATGGCCACCGGGCGCCCAAGGTTGCTGGAGTCGGCAGGGAGAAGAGGAAGAAGAGGCCGGGGATGCGTAGACCGGTGCGAAGACTGCAGATCCAGGCCTGATCTGCCCACCGGCCGCCCCAATGTCACCAAAGCCGGAGGAGAAGAGCAGGAAGAGGTAGAGGAGGAGGGGGTTGCCTACATAGGATGGGGACGATAGATCCGGGCATGGGGGAGCCGGATCTACCCACACCCACACCAGAAACACCGCCGGTCGGCTCCTCTACGATGGCGTCGGAACAACTGCAGAGGCTTCACAAGGGAGAGGGAGGGATGCAGAGAGCCGAGCCACCGCCGTCCTTGCTATCCACTGGATCTCCGACGGCAGTCGGGCCGACGAGGCGCGGGGGAGGGCCCTGCGGCGGCGGCGGAGATGGAGCCGCCCAGTCACCCTCGAGGGAGAGCGATGCGGGGGCAGGCTCAAAGTGACCGTTCGTTATCCTTGAAAATGATCAAACATGACCTTATCTATGCACCAAGATATATATTATGTCTAGATATACTATAAAAATTATGTATGTCTAGAAAAAATAGAAAGAATTATAATTCAAAATGAAGGGAGCATCACACAGAAGGCCTTATCATGTAGGTAGATAAAACCCTGAACCCCTAGACGTGGAATCCTCCACACAGAAGATAAAAGAGCATAACAGTTATAGAAAAAAAACAAGCAAGAAAGAGAAAGAACATGTGAAGCAAGCAAATACCAAGAAACTAAAACATACTGAAAAGGTCATTTTGGAAGCACTAAAAGGTCCTTTAGAAGCATCTTTCCCGCACACCAGCTAGGATGGTAGTCCGTAGCAGCTCTTTAGAATTGCCAATAAGAAAAGCATGTCGAGATCAAAGATGGAAGAAGAGGATAATGACACCATCGGATTCGACCATTGATTATAAGGCCCAAGTGGGAGCACACCCCAAGAAGATGGAGAACCCACCAAAGAAGCCATGGTCCCAAGGATGAATAACAAGCCCATGACAACGATATAGCTCCCGGTAGAAACAACGATAGAATATCTTGATTATTTGGAGGCCTTGCAGACGTGATATTGAGGTGGGACCAGATCTATTTGAAAGCTTACCAAACAAGCTTTCTATCAAGTGCTCATTGACCTCGATCGCACTCCGGATGGATGAGTTATGGCCTTCCCAATGAAGCACTATCGGGCTGCCGACGAACCAAAAGTTCAACTTTGATGGACTTGCACTTTGAGACACATTTGTACCTACATTCAAATAACGACATGTACATGTGAAACCAAGTGAATTGTACCCAAAGTCACTATGCAAATGTAGGATCGAGCACATCTTATAATCAATGGTCGAATCCGATGGTGTCATGTCCTCATCAGGACATACTTATATGTTACATTTCTATTGTAAGGAAGTGAGTTAAAGAGTGTGTTATAAATTCAAGAATAGAATTATAGCATAGTGATCTATAGAATCCATTTCCATCTCCCACCTATGAATTTGAGATAGGTTTATCTATGAGCTTGGAAGAGTTATGGAATGTCAAATTCTAAGCCAAATAGATTTGAATTCCTCAAAGTAAAGGGATCCAAACGACCCTAAGGCAAAAGACCAAAGTAGACGCGAAGAAGAAAACAAAGGAAACTAGAGCAGAAAAGCGAAAGGCTCCTAGTCCAGCTTCTCAAAAGGATGAAGAAGAGAGCTAAAATGATGTTGAGGGATGTTCGATCACTATACAATGATTGTCTTTACGTAAGAAGGGAGCTAAAATGGAAAAAAGCAACAAATGGAGAAATCTCCCCAAGTTCTCCAAAGCACAAAGGAAGAGTATGCGTGTGACATTGAAGGCTATTCTAAAGCACAAGGAAGAATGATATATGCCCAGAGGAAGGCTGTTGCAGGAAGTTCTTCTCACACAAGTATCTGTTGCAGCACCGCAAGTTTCACACCGATGACTCATATGACTGTCCACTGAAATGCCAGTGGGAGGGCTGCAGCATGGCGTTCAAGTGCCCATGGGCTAGCTAGGACAGAGCACATGAGGCTTCGCACAGGCGATAGGCCCTATGTTTGCCTTGAACCTAAGTGCGGACAGACATTCAGGTTCGTCTCTGATTTCAGCCGCCACAAGCGCAGGACAGGCCATCATGATGCATCCAAGAAGGCGAAAGCAAAGAAGTAAGGCAAAGCAGCAGTAACTTTAAGAGTCTTGGAAGGGATAGGAGAAAGTTTGTACATTCCGTTAGCAGTTTAGCACCAAAAACCCATGGTGGTCTCTTTTTAGAAAAGGAGGTTTCCCCGCTTTACTGATTATAAAGCGTCAACAAAGCATTTACAGCAAAGGCGTATGGTGGTCTCTTTCGCCTTTGGTGCTTCTGTTTCCTCTGTTTGATCCTAGAGTTTTTCTTTGCTAATAATTCTAAGGTTGTCTGTTGCCACGTGAACATATGCGTTTGCTACTTTGCTGTCGTAGATCTATTTCTGCTGTTAGCTGCCGCCTGCCAGCTTGGCATGTTGCGTCGCTCTGTTACTATCAAGGGCAACGCTTGAGGTTGCAACTAAAATTGCTCGCTTCTGGTGCGTCAGCGTCATGTTGGACTGGAGATCCCACAGGAGAACATCTGCCGAGCAACCCTGAAAGCTGGTTCGGAGGACGTTGAAAAGCAGCACACGCACTTCTGACGAGTTCGTTTTTTTTTCTGTTCAAGCTCAACGTATCAGTCAGCAGTTCAGATTTCTGACGAGTTCGAAGGTTTCTTCCCAATGACGTCAGCACTGCGCTGGGGTTAGGGCACCACCCAAGGCTAACACTAACACGTAGTGGTTTTAGTACAAATAAAGTGATCCACGTAGACTAAGAAATATTGAGACTACTATTTATACAATGTAAACCATTACTACTTGTGGTTTGCAAAAAAACTTTTTCATTCCATCATACCTCATCTTTATTTCCTCTCCCTCTTCTTTTTTAGCTTAGACTACCTTCTCTCTCCCTAAACATATGTAGCTTCTGTAAGCTACTACGACAAGTTTAGAGCACCTACTTTTTTTCCCATCCTATATGGCACTTGGGGCTACAAGAAAAAAAAATGCATTGGTGAAGCCCTTATGGATCAGTCAGCAGTTCAGATTTCAGAACAAGGCGTCGTCACCACTCCCGGTTACTGTGATTTCTTTCCTTTTTTTTCCTGGCCAGCAACTGAGACCCTTGAGAGTTGGGTCCTGTGTATTGCTGTGGGCCTGGCTAAACTACGCTCTACCGTAGCTAGCTAGTATTCAGTTCTAAGAAGACGTGAAAATGTCCAAGAATCTGTGGAACGCAATCTTGTTCCTGTACCGCAGTCACAACGCCCAGAATCCTTATCGCAACCGACTTGCAACCATAGATTTATCGCAACCGACTTGCAACCATAGATTCATAGTACCCATAGCTCCTCGGCCTCAGCGACCACCGCCATTAACGCCGCCTGTGATCAGTGATCTCCTCCACGGCCATCACACCATGGCTACCTAGTAGCATCCATAAAACTGCTGCACACATATCAATACAGCCGGCCGGCCCGGACACCCCCACCACGAAGGCATCGGACGCAAATGATCCATGGAAGGAGACGCGGATGAATCTAGCCTGAATCTTCGACGCCCCCAACGGCAGGGCGCAGGGACAGCGCAAGAGCCCAGCCGAGGCAGCCAACTTGCTGCCGCAGCCGCAGCCGCCATCGGTCGGCCTCATCGCCTCAGCCTCAACTCCCGAGCTGAATCTGACACCATCTCCCCCCGCTTTCTGTTACCGCCATCAATTCAAATCAAATCGTTCCCGCCGCAAAGGCAAGGCGGCCTCTCGCCCGCTCCGCGCTATAAATACGGCTCGTCCCTTGTCGTCCCAACCCATCAGCTCACACTCCAGCAGCCGAGTGATCGAGCTCCCCAGTCGCTAGCACAGCCAGCCACTAACTACACACAAGGGTGCTAGTAGGAGGTTGCAAGGATCGATGGCGCAGCTCGCTAAGACGCTTCAGCTTGTGGCCCTGGTGGTCGCCGTGTCGGCGGTGGAACTGTGCCGCGCCATCGAGTTCGACGAGCGGGATCTGGCATCGGACGAGGCGCTGTGGGACCTGTACGAGCGGTGGCAGACGCACCACCGGGTGCACCGGCACCACGGCGAGAAGGGCCGCCGGTTCGGGACCTTCAAGGAGAACGTGCGCTTCATCCACGCGCACAACAAGCGCGGCGACCGACCCTACCGCCTCCGCCTGAACCGCTTCGGCGACATGGGCCCGGAGGAGTTCCGGTCCACGTTCGCCGACTCCCGCGTCAACGACCTCCGCCGGGCGGCGCCGGCCGTGCCACTGCCGGGGTTCATGTACGATGACGCCACCGACCTGCCGCGGTCCGTGGACTGGCGCCAGCATGGCGCGGTGACCGCCGTCAAGGACCAGGGCCGCTGCGGCAGCTGCTGGGCCTTCTCCACGGTGGTGGCCGTGGAGGGCATCAACGCGATCCGGACGGGGCGCCTGGTGTCGCTGTCGGAGCAGGAGCTGGTCGACTGCGACACGGCCGAGAACGGGTGCCAGGGCGGGCTCATGGAGAACGCTTTCGAGTTCATCAAGTCCTACGGCGGCATCACCACCGAGTCCGCGTACCCGTACCACGCCTCCAACGGCACCTGCGACGGCGTGCGGTCCCGGGGGCGCGGGCGGGTGCAGGTGTCGATCGACGGCCACCAGATGGTACCGGCCGGCAGCGAGGACGCGCTGGCCAAGGCGGTGGCGCACCAGCCGGTGTCCGTGGCCATCGACGCGGGGGGCCAGGCGTTCCAGTTCTACTCGGAGGGCGTGTTCACGGGCGACTGCGGCACGGACCTGGACCACGGCGTGGCGACGGTCGGCTACGGCGTCAGCCACGACGGCACGCCCTACTGGATCGTCAAGAACTCGTGGGGCCCCTCCTGGGGCGAGGGCGGCTACATCCGGATGCAGCGCGGCGCCGGCAACGGCGGCCTCTGCGGCATCGCCATGGAGGCGTCCTTTCCCATCAAGACCTCACGCAACCCCAACCCGGCGCGCAAGCCCCGCCGCGCGCTCATCGATCTCCAGGGACACCACCGATCCTCCCAGTGACAGACACAGACTGATCCATATATCTCGGCGTCGTACCACACACAGCAACTGGCTGGCATGTAGTACGTTGCCAGGATGACATACTAGCTACTACTGTTTGCTTGTACTATTATCGATTGGGTTGTACTGATGACGTTTTGATTATGCCGGTCTCGATCAGAGACGATATATATGTAGTATATGATAGAATAAAGTATATATAGTAGCGCGTGTGCGCAACAAAGTAAGATTAGACGTGTAATGTACTAATGTAATGTAATACGGTGTGGCATATGCACCGGGATATGGTATGTTGAAAGGAGCTATGCGTAAGCTAGCAGCAGTTGTTGCATTGTATTTGCATTTGCATTTGCATTTGTTCTTCTGCCATCGGTAGCGTGTGGGCTTTCGCAGAGGGTCTCCTTTCAATTCCGCCAATTGAATCGGTAGTACAAGCGGAAATGTTTAATCGGCTGAATTTATTTTTTTGAAAATAATGGGCTGAATTTCGTTCAGGCTGTTTATATTTGACATATGTATTTGTGCTGTTTATATCAGGCTGATTATATTTGACATATGTATTTATGCGGCACTTTTCATGGACTGGGCTGGATTTCGTTCAGATACGGCATGCCGCGTGGGAGAGAGGGAGCAGAGCGGCAGCAGGCCTTTGTTTGCTTCGTGGACATAAAAATGTGTCTGCCCAGGCAGCGTAGCGTTCCTGGGCCGAAGCAAACAACCCCGAAGTCGCGAACCCTCCCGTCGGGGGCAAGACATGGTAGTGATCGAGCTGGAGCCCGAGGCCTCGTCGCCTGCGGCGGAGGAGCAGGCGGCCGCCGCGGCCGGCGGGAGGCGGCGCGCCCCTCGTCTTCAGCGGCGCCCGAGGAGACGGTGGCCGCCGCTGGCGGGGAGGCGTTGAGGGCGGCGGATGAGAGGAGGAGGAGGAGGAGGAGGCCTTCGAGGACGCACTCACCGACGAGCAGCTGCGAGAGGTAGTGCCATGACCGCCCCGCATCCTTATTGCATTTCCCCTCACGGTTGTCGACTGCGATGCTCGAATCTGGGGTTCAATTGCTTGGTGCTTGAACTAGGTTGGATTGATTGCTTGATTCGTGCTTAGAGCTGGAGCAGCGGAGTATTCCACAAGTAGTTTTGTCGCTAGATTTGATTAGGTAGTGATGACCCCCCAGAACCGCCTCTGTTTGTTATGAACATCTGTAAGATGGTGATATTTTTAGTACTTAGTGTCTGACTAGCTATGTTCCATTGATCAGACTTCATATATTCTCTAATTTGCCAAGTCCTTCAGATTACCTGACGAAGAAACAGTGCTCCCTTTGTTCATAGATATGAAAATACAATATCTGAGCTTCGTATCATGCTCAATTGGAATGAAAGTTAGTTTTGTGGTTTGGTTATACCATGCTTTATAGGAGATGCTGATCAGTTGTCTGTTTGGTTATAAATAGGTACAAAATGAATGAATGCAGTAGGCAAACTATCTTCTAGAAAATTATGCATATGCATATGAAATATACATAGCTGATGTGCCCAACGCTACGATGAAAAGACTTGTTCTCGAATTTTCACTGTCATGCTAGTGCTACACATTTTATGTAACTGTTTCTTTTGCAAGATAATGATAATCCAGAATTGATTTTATCTGTAAAATTTGCTAAGTTTTGCGGAAAAACTAGGTAGGATACAATTTGATGTAGTGTTTGGTATAAAATTTTTCTGGCAGTAACTGCCACTACATGATATAGACAGCAATTCAATTCATTATCATCTTACAACCTATTGGAGGCTATTGCTTGAAGCACATTATATTGTTAAATTATTTGCTACTTTGGGTTTGAATTCTCTATATCATCCTTTCTGGGGAGATTTATTGCACTCTGGTAAATGAGTACTCGTTCTACTTGTTGTAGAAAGCTAGAAGCCAAGCAAATGATGCAAAAGCAGAAGGAAACAAGCTTTTTGGCGCTGGACAATATGAGGAAGCATTATCACAGTATGAAATGGCATTGCAAATTGCTGCTGAGCTGGAATCTGCTGAGGATATACGTGCTGCATGCCATTCTAATCGTGCTGTATGCTTCCTGAAATTGGTAAGCCATTTTCCTGATTGGAACATAACTTTGGTGGGCAGAGAAAAATATACAGATTTGTGTGCCATGATTACTCCTTAATGTCGTGAAAATTCAGTAGTACAGTGTGGTTATGTATTTTTTCATAAAGATTGTGTCCACTGGCCCACGACCACTACTGTTATCCCCTGATCGATATGATTCCTTCTTACTATTTTCACCTACAGAGGGCTTGTCCTTGCACTCCTGTGTAAGTTTGCTAGCAAACACTGTTTTGAATATACTGCCTGAACTTGCTAGTCTCAAGCTGTTTTGGTAGTCAAAATCCTTTGATTTGCTCTAGTTTTGCTAAATATTTGCACTTGTTTAGTCTAGTTTCAAATATGTGTACTATTCACCTTAGTCTCTTAGTTATTTACTTGGACCACCATATCTGTCGAATAAAACTGTTTTTTGTCTCGTTACAAGCAGACCCCAATGCTGACTTTTGTGTTACTAGGGAAAACATGATGAGACGATTAAAGAATGCACAAAAGCACTTGAGCTCAATCCAACATACCTAAAAGCCCTGCTTCAGAGGGCATCGAATAAAGCTGTTTTGTCTCGTTTCAAGCAGACCCCAATGCGACTTTTATGTTATTATAGGGAAAACATGATGAGACGATTAAAGAATGTACAAAAGCACTTGAACTCAATCCAACATACCTGAAAGCCCTGCTCCGGAGGGCAGAAGCACATGAAAAGCTTGAACACTATGATGAAGCTATTGCCGGTTAGATGTTTTTTCTCCTATGTGCTTTTTTATGTGTCAATTTCACATTATTGCCACATAAGCATGCATCATTTTTCAAGTTCACAAGTTCTGATTGCTGTCAATCTATCACTGTTCATAGATATGAAAAAGGTTATTGAAGTGGATCCTTCAAATCAACAAGCCACGAGGTTGCTTTTCCGACTTGAGCCCCTGGCAGCTGAGAAGAGGGAAAAGATGAAGGAAGAAATGATTGGTAATGTGCTGCCTTTTTTCAAGTATCTCAAACAGCGTTATTGGCGCTTTGTGACATCATTGTGGAAAGCTATAGACATCTCTTCTGTAAAGTGGCTTCTCTTGCTGCACTTGTTTGTTTTAGGAGTACATGCAGATGCAGATCTCTGCTGTCATGATATATTCTTTCAAGGAACACTCGGTGATGAAATGTGAAGTGCTTAGGAGTTAGATATATTGTGCAAGGAAAATGCCAAAGTTTTACATTGCTCACAAAGCGTACCACTGAACAACATTAATTTCAATGCCCTCCTTCTGTTATCAGGATTTGTTTGTTTTTTACAGATAATTTCATGTGCCGTTGTGCTGGTGTTCAAGTAATGGACATGTTTTTCTTTTTGCTACTAAGGGACCCATGTTATCTCTTGCAGCAAAGCTGAAAGATCTGGGGAACTCTGTGCTGGGCCGCTTCGGAATGAGTGTTGACAATTTCAAAGCCGTCAAAGATCCAAACACTGGTTCTTACAGCATTCAATTCCAGAAGTAACATGACGTGAAGAAAGACATGGATGAATATGGCTGGGCGGCATATTTCAGTTGTAATTGTTCAAGGCACTTGTGACTTGTGCGTCACATACCTGGACCATATCCAAATAGATACCGGCAAATGGATCTCAAGGTGGGACATGCAAGAGGAATTGGATTATTGCGTTGCGTTTGCACTTGTCGCACGTTAGACTGTTAGAGATGCTTTCCCAAGTGCGAACTTGCATGATCATTTTGAACTCTGGTATTTTCCTCAATACAAAGTTGTTTTTTCTATGTTGTAACGATGCCTTATCGTTTAAAAGAAGACTGCATTTCCATGCGGTTCAAACATCCCAGTCGATGGCGACATGGCGATACGTTCCTGTAGTGTCTTGGCCCTGATCTCGCCTTCCCATATCGTTGGAAGATGCCTAGCCTGACGCGTAGTCGTTCGTACAATTTCAAAGCTAAATTGGTTCCTTCCGAAAAAGGGAAAATAAGTCGGTAGCCGCGAAGAAGTGCTTCAGGAGGGCGTGTTTGGTGTTCATGCTCCGCGTAGTACGCGCTTGCAGTGATGATAACGGACGGAATAAATCCCATCTCGTCCGGTTGGTTTTGTACTTTTGTCCCATTTCGTATGGAAAAATATAGGAATGAGGCGGAAAATAATAGAGATTTTTTTTATTTGTTTGTTTTTGTGGAATCCTTTTTTTATTGGGGATGAACGTGTATTTATCTCGTTTCCATTTTGTTTTATAGGATGTCTAATAATTACATATCTTTGTACTATATTTATATATTAATATACATTAATATATCTACTAATAATCACTAATTAGTAGTTACGCTTGTTAACACGCATGGTGTACAGGTAAATATCCGATATCTTAATTTAATTTTTTAGCTCTCCATCTATATTATTTGTCTATTTCCGTATATCAGCATATCACGCTATTGCTTTTTATCTCGGTTTTTCTAAACTCAAATCATGTTTCTGCAAAAAAAAATATAGAAATGAAATACGGGAAGGGGATTTTCTCGTCGTTTTTGTCGGTTTTCATCCCTAGCTCCGTGCGTTTCGGTGATGGGTTGGGGAGTAGTTGACAGTCCACGTGGGCCCAAAGAAACGCAGAATGCCCGTGAGCCGAATCAAGGCCCACGAAGCCACGAACGAAGCCTGCATATTCCGCTGGCCCGTCAAATGGTAGCCGTCCGATGAAACTCTAGGGTTTCACTCTCCCGTATATAAGCCTGCCCACAACCCCGCCTCCAAAACCTTAGCCGCGCGGACGCCCACCAGCACCTGCCCCCCCCTCGCCGTCGCCGCCTCGCCCCGCACGACCGATCTACCGCCGCGGCCACCATGGTAACCTCCCCTCCCACTCCTCCCCGCTGCTTCTCGGTGTGCAGATGGTTTTGTATCGTGTCCTGATTCCGTGACAATGCTGTGGCCGCAGTCGCTGATCGCCGGTGAGGACTTCCAGCATATCCTGCGTCTGCTGAACACCAACGTGGATGGGAAGCAGAAGATCATGTTCGCCATGACCTCCATCAAGGGTATCGGGCGCCGCTTCTCCAACATCGTCTGCAAGAAGGCCGACATCGACATGAACAAGAGGCAAGCACCTTGCTTTCTCTCCGAGGATCTTTATCAGATCTCGCTTGTGACGATGGGGCTGATATGTTGTGACGTGTCGGTGGGCGTGCAGGGCCGGCGAGCTGACCTCTGAAGAGCTGGAGCGCTTGATGACGGTCGTGGCCAACCCCAGGCAGTTCAAGGTGCCGGACTGGTTCCTCAACAGGAAGAAGGACTACAAGGACGGCAGGTTCTCACAGGTCGTCTCCAACGCCCTCGACATGAAGCTCAGGGACGACCTCGAGAGGCTCAAGAAGATCAGGTATAACATATATAATATTCCGTCCCTGGTTGCTAGATGCAATGGCTAACAGTAATGCATACATTATTCGTTGAGAAATGATGCTGTTAGATGACATTCGTATACTTTCATTTATCTGTAGGCTTACCTAACTATAGCAACATGTCATACTGGTCTAATACGCTAATATTAGCTCATGTTTATACTAGTCTGAATTGTTGATTTCGTTTGTGTCGCTGACAGCCAGTTGTATTAGCTTATGAAGTTGGGAAATGTCTGTCTAGCACGTAGCATTTAGGGTATCCCTGATCCCCTGAGCATGTTTGGGCCTTCAGTTACCTACAATAATGTGCTATCATGTATCCATCTACACACACAGGCAGGTATGCTGGGTTATTTGAACTGTCATTGATGATCGAGGCCTACTGTACATTGTGCACTGCTTTCTCCATCCGATGGTCGGTTGGCCTGGTATATGTCAATGAAATGAGATGGAAACCTGATTGACACAGGATACTGTTGGTTGGCCTTATGGTCATTGTTACAGAAGTTTGGTTAGGCTCACAGTGATTTTAGAACTGTCGGATCGAACTAGTTGAGACTTGATTGAAGTAGCTCTGGGTATATGTGTTTGATTCCCCAAGTAGTTACTGTGTACCCAACTCGCAATTGCAGATTATCTGCTCAGTCCTGACTCCTGAGTCTTGGGTCTCTTGTTGGTCACTTCCAAAACAGTTTTAGCATTGTCACTTCCAAAACTGTCTTTTGTGCATTCTGCTGCATTCTCTTGTAATGTCAGTGTTGACCATTCTTGCTTTGTGAATATAATACGTAGTTGCATCCTTGTAGTAGCTCAGGCCTTCAAATTCAGAATTTTGTTTATCATTATATGTATGTGTTTCCTAAATCATCACTTACATCTACTTGTTTTGCAGGAACCACCGTGGTCTGCGTCACTACTGGGGCCTCCGTGTCCGTGGCCAGCACACTAAGACTACTGGCAGGCGTGGAAAGACTGTTGGTGTCTCCAAGAAGCGATAAGCTAGCAGCGGCTTATGGCAACGGCAGCTACCTTCCAACAAATCTTAAAGTACTACCGTGTTGGTTCATGTCCAAACAGTCTTGATGAAGGGTTTCTGTTTAGACAGTTTCCTGAAATGATGTTTTGCCCTAGGATAATGTTGCAGTTATGGAACCTTAATATATTGTATCCTGCAATGTGTTTTTTCCCAACTTCAAAGAGTAATTTTATTTTGATGAGACTTCTGCTGATTGGCTCCTTACCTTGTTCATTGTTGTCTCGAGAAGTGCCATCCCAGATCAGTTTTTCACATGCCTGTGGTGGATAGGTTTTTTAATCATCGTTTTCCACGTTGAAAATGATAGCCGTGGTATGTGTTGCGCCTGCTGCATTCTACAAGCTTGGTTCAGCGAAAGCTGTTTATTGCTTTGCCTGGTGGTACACATAATTGGTGAAAGTTATGCCAAATCCGGTTTCCGCATTGTTCGTACACGACTGTTGACACTTGGCAATGCCATAGCCTCACGTCATCCTACACACCATGACCGGTATGAAAGCTCGTCATCCTACACACCACCATGACTGATTTTGATTTCGACTACGGTTAAGGTGGTATGAAAAGCTCGTCATCCTACACACCATGACTGATTTTGATTTGACTACGGTTAAGGTGGTATGAAAGCTGACTGATTTTGATTTGACTACGGTTAAGGTGGTATGAAAGCTGGTTGTGGATGTGGATTTTGATCATAAACCTGCGACCACAAACTGTTCAAACTCTGCACGCCCGGAGCTCTTGATACTGCACAGAAGCAAGCAGGAACAAGTGAATTATACTAAAACAAATACATGTATGCATTTCATTCATTTCACATCGACAAGATTTTGATTTTTACCCATTTCTTTAACCGAAACCAATCCTTCGTCATCCCAAACTTTAGGTGCGGCGTTGCAAAGTAGGAGCACAGCATTTGGCTACCATTTCTCAACGCACGCATGCCTCTGATTTCCACTTTTCTCTGACAATAGATTGTTTGGCTCTGTCGAATGTTGATGGATGGATTTGTTTGTTGGTTGCAGGTACTTTATACAATCAATAGGTGCACTTTTCGACCTTTCATAATTTCATTCATGTTTCATCTTCTCTATGTAAGCTATGTGGAGGACTCTGGAAGGGGCCATTCTTGCAGGGCAGTCTCACTTCGTCAGTCCCCCAGACCCCCAGTTCACTTTCGCCGCGTCTAGGGCCCCTTTTTTCGTCTGCCTGTAGCCTGCGCATGATGATTGGCATTGCAGCTCGAGACGGGCTGCTGTTTTCGCGTTAGCCCACTGCCCTGTAAAATATTGTTCGATCATAACCGAAAGGAACGCCGGGAGCGCTTTCTTTTTGCACGCAAGTGTAGTCCTAATGGACATCCAGTCCGCCGAATAATTTGCGCTTACCGAATCGAAGCGGTCTTGGTAAACAATGGGGGCAACGCACTAGCACATTTGCTATCCGGTGAAACAGTGTGTGGCATACGCGACTCAAGTGCAGGTTGATGCAGCAAGGTTCGGCACTTTTACCGCCGTTGTAGATACTGAGCTTTATGCCCAAAGAACTACTCTTTTTTCTGTTGTTTGAGGGGATGTGATGCAGCATGATGCTTCATCCATGACACAAGAAAGGAGGGGGAATGTGACGCAGCATGATGCTTCGTCCATGACAAAAAAAGATGTAGGTGTAGTAATCTCTATCTACTTACTAAAACAAAAAAAAGAAGAATAATCTTGTGTGTAAATTCTAAATCAACAGTTGTGTAGTCGGTGAGGATGTTGGAGTCCGACTGCGCCAACTAGCACAGCAGGCCGCATCTTGCGGTTCGCTGTGTGTTTTCCTTTTGCGTTGGTGATGGAGACTTGTCCAAGACACATGGCTTCATCTTCATCATGATTGTGCACGTTGATCACACCCGCCGGGAGGCATTTCAATTCCTCCATGAACACGATTAGACTAAGGGCTTTGTTTGAATCCCATGCAAACGATTAGTTGATAAAAGAAAATACTCCTTCCATGTAAATTCTAAGATGTTTTGTTTTTGAGTTAAATACACTGACGACCCTTAAACTAGTAAGATTGTGTTATTTAGGCCTACGAACTTTGAAAAATCCATTTAAACTTCTTAAGTGATGACACCGCAGGTCCATAACAACGACATAGGTATTTCTTGATGTGGCATGTCAACATTACATGATTTTTTATATTTAACCCCTCTTGTTCTCTCTTCTCACACGAATGGATCCTTATTTCCCTCTTCTCTCGTTCTGACACTAGCCTGTTTGGCACCACAATATTTAACCCCTCTTGTTCTCTCTTCTCACACGAATGGATCCTTATTTCCCTCTTCTCTCGTTCTGACACTAGCCTGTTTGGCACCACAACTGTCGGCGGGCTGCAGTAGCCATGAGAGAAGTGGGAAGCAAAGAGAAGAAAGAATCTATAACCTGTTCACTTAGTCGTAAACAATCGTAAATTTTTAGCCAGAACAGTATTTTTCTCTCACACCAAACCAGCCAGCAGTAATAATCCACGATCGTATACGATCGTGTCAGCCCCAGGCGAACAGGCTGCTATTCGTGAGGAAAGAGGAAAAGGAGCGCTTAAAATAGAAAAATATGCCACACCAGTGAACTATATCACCAAGAAACGTCCATATAGCTGACATGGGCCGGTTGTGCACCACTTAACGGCCCCGTTCGCTTCGCTGAAAAAACAAACGATGAAATCATTGTTCTGATTTGTTGTGAGAAAAAAACACTATTCCGGCTGAAAAGTATGGATTATAAGATAAGCGAACATGGCCAACAAATTTAGGAACTCAGAAATATATATTTAAAGTTGGTGGATCTAAGTGACGCACGCTTACAAGTTAAGGTCTTATTTAGATCCTTAGTTAATAAAAATCCAGCTAATATCTTATCTACCACCAAACTAACAACTAGTTGGTTTCTCTTAGCTGATCCCACGTGATCAATAATTAGCTACTAAGAATTAACTGAGGCCATCGTCAGCTAATATTCTTACCTACCCGCGGCGGAGCCTGAAACAAATTGTAGGAGGGGCCAATTTGCTAAATTTGAACAAAAATATACACAAGCATCTTCTAATTGTCTTGTTTTCTTCGTTCAATTAGCATAGTGCTCCACAAGTAGCAGCTCAATACCTGCTTTCTCTTTCCTCAGTTGAGTATCATCACAGACACCACCCTTTTCTCTTCTCTTGCATGGCCAACCAAGGCGTTGCTGCTCAATCCATCTTCTCTTTGTTCTTTTATCCTCCTCAAGCCAACAACAGCAAAGCCACATCCATTCTAATTTGCTAGTCTTCACAAAATTCTCAGTGGCAAGGGGGACCGTGGTCCACTTTGGGCCCAACGTGGCTCCATCTATGCCTACCACTCAGCTAACAATTAGTTATTGTGGGTTTTTTCCAACTAACACAAATAATGTTAGTTGTGTGTATCCAAATGGAGGTTAACATGGCAATAGACAATTGTTTGTTATAGCTGGTATTTTCAGCTTCATCCCGCGTCTACTCCTTGTTAGATCAGGTTTATACAATTAATTGTTAGTTGAGTGAATTAAATGGGGCTAACACGCCAGTAGATAGTAGAGTAGTACATACTACATACTGATGGTTTATATAGAGATCGGATCGGTTCACAGAAGGAGTTGTGGCGACGGATTAAAGAGTTGCAATGGAATGCCGCGTCATTACGAGACTGGATTCCTTTTGCGGCGTGCCTTTCCACCCGAAAAAGCCGGAAAAATAGGTCAAACGCAGCCGTCGGATCATCGACGAACGGGGGAGGAAACAAAGCGTGTGCCCTCCCTTCATCATCATCAGATCAAAGAGAAAAACACAAGATGGAAATGGGATGAGAGACACGCACGCACCGAACCCAACCCAACCCCAAAGCAGTTGGGAATTGAAATCCCAGGTGGATCCAATTCTGCCAATTGCGAGCTCCTGGCGTCATCGCCCAATTACTTCTCCTCCCCACGCCGGCCGGAGGAGGAGCCTTTTGCGCTACGGCACCAGTTCCAAACTCCCCCGTATCTTGGCTGCCCCCGGGCACAAGTATTTTCCATGCATGACGCGTCGCAGACTCGCAGGAGTGGGTTTCCCCTATAAAACCCCGCGTAATCCCCCGCTCGGATGGCACGGACGCACCGCGCACTCGGTGGTGGAATTCCTCGCCCACGTCGTCGCTTCTTCCGCCGGCCTCCGCTGCTAGGTGCTAGCTGAGCGTAAGACCTTTCTCCTCTGCTTGTTTCGCGGCTGCGTCGTCGTCGTCGTCTTTGATGCAGTCTGAAAGCTTCCGCTCTTAATTTATTATAATTGCAATGATCAACTCCCTCAAACAAAACACAGTGGTTGGCTGAACTATTTAGGTCAACCAAAATTTGCTATTGAGATTAATTCGAGAGGTTGAAACAAAGCTTCCGGTTCTATTTTAACAAAGGGACTTTAGTCTTCCCCCCCCGCCCCCCTCCACCCCGATTGAGAAACTCACTGAAGAGGATGAGGATTTGGTCTTATTGATTGATCACTGTTTGTTTCTGTTTACATGATTGGTACATCATGTGATCAACGTGTGTTGCTCCTTTTTCTTCAAATTATATATTATATATCCTGTTTCATTTTCTTCACATGTTACCATTTTAGAGTTTAGTACTTTGTCATACATTTTGAATAAACTTGTGTAATAAATATATAGGACATCACCTTGTCTTTCTTCAGATGTCTGCACCTGCAGGATCATGCTTGCGTTTGAATGATTTCCTTCATCATATATAAGACAATGCCCTCCTAGCTTATAGTGAGCAGAGAACGAGAGGATTCAGAAGAATCTCTCTCAAATTCGCCTTATGAGTTATGAGAGCTTATCAATATTCTTTTAGAACTCTACAAGAACAAAAATAAAATGGTATTATAATACAGGCATCCGAAAGTTAGAAGCTTGAACTTTGGCTGCCAGCCCAGTGCATTTTGTCTTACTCTTGAGAGCAAAGGTTTAGGACAGAGCATATCTTCTTTTTCTTGATTTGTTCTTTCAGAATATGCTCTCGTCTATCGGGTTGGCGAACCTAATCACGAATGCTATCTTATGATCTTATCCTATTACTATGGGGGGCAAACTCTAACAGGTATATGTTATTCTTTAGGCAAATATAGGCCTGTTTGTTAAAATGAGTCTGCCCTGCTTAACTCAGGGCATGTGATGTGACTTGCCAGCACATCATTTGGCCTATATTGGCATATGCTACACATGCTGCACAGCACAGATATGGCTGTCATGTTTAATGCATTGTCTGAACTCTGAATAAGCCTTGATTTGAGGGCAAAAGCAAGCTTCCAGTCCATGACAAATTTGTGATTTAGTTGGTATAATATACTAACAGATGAAACACCGAAGGCCTCAATAATTCCACGGCCTGTCATTGCTGAGTCAGCCATGTGCTTTTCAAAACTGAATATCCTCCGTGGTATTTCTGAATCTGCACAGATAATGTTGTCAGTAACATTTATAATGAAACTTTTTCGCTGCATTAGTCATAATTGCGTCTAACTAAATGGCAACCATGTGAAACTGTACACTAGCAAACATGTAGAAGAGCTGCATATGCATACCTTTTGAATTATGTTTACCATATTTGTACTATGGCAACCGTAGTACTCTGTAGTTCTTTGCCTTGTGGCTTCTCTTTGCTTTGCCTGTACAGTTTCTTTAGGTCTCTTGTACCTAACTCTTCTCCTTTGTAAATAGAAATTGGCACATCTGGTTCCAGTTTATTAGAATAAAAGGGCAGCCTTAGTTATTTTCTTTATTGCTTAAAAGAAAATCTCCTTATGTGCTCTCTTCACGGGCTGAAAATCAGCAATTGAATACTCAGCATGTGACACTGGCTGTACAATCAGTACAGACCTATGTCACCAGGCCAAGTACAATTTGTAGATCTAACCGAGTAGGCATATTTCTATTGCTGAAGTGGAGAGAGACTTTCTTGACCACCATTTTTACTGGTTTTACGGCTGAAATGCTGGATGCTTTTATACGAAAAGAACTAAAGAAGCAGTGAGTGCCTGACCTCTTTGGGACTGTCTGAATCACGAATTCATGACCAGATCCCTGAAAGAGATCAGCCTCCAACACAGCAATGGTAAAGGATTGGTACCTTCACATAGCTTGACAGCAGATTATTCTACCAGAAAAGTTGTGTTATAGGGAAGTAACCGCGATTTGTCGCTATTATCATCTAGCAACCTGCCTGTACTTTCTTGACCAAACCAAACCTCACCAAGTGGCTATATATAGTCCTGCTAACCTTGAAACTCCTCCAGAGCTTGGACGTCCTCTCCTCAGTAACTACATTTTGTTGTTCCTTGGGAAGATAGAAAAATATATCCTTGATTTTCTTGAACAGGTTTGATTTTTTTATGCTTCTAGCTCTTGTAGTTAGGCTTTCTGGGTTCTTGCTCATCCCATTGGGCTTCCAGATTCCATTTCAGGTCTGCTTCTGAAGGGAGATTTCGTCGAACAGGATGAATGCATTGGCAGCAACAAGCAGGAACTTCAAGCAGGCAGCTAAGCTGCTGGGCCTCGACTCCAAGCTGGAGAAGAGCTTGCTCATTCCATTCAGGGAGATCAAGGTGATAAAACCACCACAGTTCTTTTAGATCTGGTAAACTGTTTCCCGCTGTTTCACTTGCTCAGGGTGGTTCCACTGTTTCCCGCTGTTTCACTTGCTCAATGTGGTTCCTGTATTCCTGATGATAAGGTTCTGGGCTTTTCCCCCATCTGAAACAGTAGGTTCAACTTTTAAGTAACAAGCAATTTGTGGTTGCAGGTTGAATGCACAATCCCAAAAGATGATGGGACTTTGGCATCCTATGTTGGATTTAGGGTTCAACATGACAACGCTAGGGGACCTATGAAGGGTGGAATCAGATACCACCATGAGGTAAGCAAATATGTTGCTCCATTCTTTTGTTATCTGTAACACTAGTCAGCATTTGATTCTTTCCACACCTTTGCCGACCTGAAATGGTCCTTAAGCATAAAGGCTTCAAACAATCCTTAAGTATAAATTCTAGATTTTTCAGGAATCTGCCATAGGCAGCATATCTCAATGGATCATGTTAATTTTGAGATATCTACCTGAAGAAATGAAAAACAAAAGTATATCGAATTGTTTCTTGAGACCAAGTATATTGAAAACTGGGAACAACAAAACAATATCTGAGCTATATGGGGTTGCATTCTGGCTCTATTTCTTTTTTGAAAGTCATTCTGGCTCTATTTCCTTAAGCATAAATCTGTCATACACAACATATCTCAGTGGATCATGTTAGTTTTGAGATATCTCCTTGAAGAAATGAAAAACAAAAATGTATTGGATTGTTTCTTGAGACCAAGTATAAGTATATTGAAAACTGGGAACAACAGAAAATATGGGGTCGCGTTCTGGCTCTATTTCTGTCATGTGTGGGCGGGTGTACGGCCGGCGCAGGCGCGCCCGCGACATACGCAGGGCGGCCGAGCGCGCGTCCCAGGCGCGGAACGCGCCGGCTGAGGCCGATCAGGCAGGTCGTGGCTAGGAGGCCTCAGTTGGAAAGTTATCAGGATTAGTTCCCTTATTATTAGCATCTATTTGTTACCTTAAGATTAGGAGTTTGTTTTCCTTTTGTTGGCAGCCGCAAGGCTATATATGTTATGGTAACCGGACTTGAAGAAATTAAGCAAGATTGTTATCCTATCTTCCATCTAATCTCAAGCCTGCGGTAGAGGGGCATAACCTCACCGGAGAAGACGGCCGAAGGCTACGAGCTCCGCAGCCGAGGCCCTGCGCGTCGAGGGTTCGACGCCCTTGACAATTTCCTTAAGCATAAAGAGATGAAATGGTCCTTAAGCATAAATTCATAGTTTTTAGGAATCCCATGTATTGCTGAAATATTGGATTTCCACTATCTACTTAGGGACAACTCACAATATCCGAGTATATGGGTCACACTATATGATTCTATCCATTTGCTTCAAATTAATTTTGCTCTTTATTTAAGACTCTTTGAAATCCGTTGGTGAAACCTGGTCCTGACATTTAAATTCCTTTAACAACTCAGGTTGATCCTGATGAAGTCAATGCCTTGGCACAACTGATGACATGGAAAACAGCAGTGGCTAACATACCATATGGAGGAGCTAAAGGTGGAATAGGATGTAGCCCTGGAGACCTGAGCATCTCCGAGCTTGAGAGGCTTACCCGAGTTTTTACTCAGAAAATCCATGACTTAATTGGCATCCATACTGATGTTCCAGCTCCAGATATGGGCACCAACTCACAGGTTATTTTCCTTTATATATTATTTCATAAAGGACTTTGATGAGAATTAATTATCTGTATATGTTTATTTTAATATGGCCTATTTTGTTTGTTTTATGGATGTAGACAATGGCATGGATACTTGATGAATACTCAAAGTTCCATGGTTACTCACCTGCTGTTGTGACAGGAAAGCCTGTTGTAAGTAACTATCTATATTGTGGTTTCAACACATATATGTACTGATCCCCTCAAAAACATATATGTACTGAAAAATATGTTTCCAGAAGATCAAAATTGTAAAATACTGAAGATTTCTAAAAGGGTGGTCAAATTAGGAATTTTATCAAGCACAATCCATTGGAATTTATCTTGGATGCAACAAGATTACGTGTTTAGCAGGCATAATGATTATTTGGTAGAAGCAAAGTATTTGACTCTTCAGGGGATGCTGGCTTACCTTCTCATTATCTTGCATGTATTGTGAATTTCCTGCTCAACACACAGGACCTTGGAGGATCGTTGGGAAGAGATGCAGCTACTGGAAGGGGAGTTCTGTTTGCTACTGAAGCTTTGCTTGCAGAGCATGGCAAAAGCATTGCAGGCCAGCGTTTCGTCATACAGGTAAATGATGTCTAGGTTAATTTTCAGACTGTCAATTGCATAATATACACCTTTTGGCTCCGATTACGAGAACAATTCATGATTAAGGTTACCTTGTCAGTTTATCATTGAAAAGTCATAGCTGAACATTTAATCTGCAAAGGTTATCTCTTCAGTAACAGGTGCCTTTGCTTGAACCCTTTTCAGGGATTCGGAAATGTAGGTTCCTGGGCAGCTCAGCTGATCAATGAAGCCGGTGGCAAGGTGATTGCTATCAGTGATGTCACAGGCGCTGTAAAAAATGTCAATGGCCTTGACATCGCTCAGCTAGTGAAGCACTCGGCCGAGAACAGAGGGATCAAGGGCTTCAACGGGGGAGATGCCATCGATCCAAACTCATTGCTCACTGAAGAGTGCGACGTCCTCATCCCAGCAGCGCTTGGGGGAGTCATAAATAAGTAAGATTCTTCTCATTGCAGTCATTTTCACCCTACTGAAAAGCAGATTATTTTCAGTTATTACATCCTAGTTGTTCCTGTGACTTCAGGATGAATAAATTGTTCGTTTGCATTTTTTTTTTTTTTGACAGGGATAATGCTAACGACATAAAAGCGAAGTACATCATCGAGGCTGCCAATCACCCCTCAGACCCAGAGGCAGACGAGGCAAGTTGATACCTTAACAGTTTCAGAGAGACTGACGGTGAAGAAACTGACTGTTTTTTTATTCCCCCCTGTAATTTCATTCCATCCCCAGATCCTCTCAAAGAAAGGTGTCCTCGTCCTCCCCGACATCCTCGCCAACTCTGGTGGCGTCACAGTGAGCTACTTCGAGTGGGTTCAGGTCCGTAGTTCTTCTCCTTTGAGCTGCCCATCTGTCACCGCACAGTGTTCCTGTGCTTCCACACAGACTACAGAACACTTGTAATGTAAATTTAACCGTGGCTGTGGGCACGTGCTTTGGATTGTTCAGAACATCCAGGGGTTCATGTGGGACGAGGAGAAGGTGAACGCGGAGCTCCGGACGTACATGACGCGCGCCTTCGGGAACGTGAAGGAGATGTGCCGGAGCCACAACTGCGACCTCCGCATGGGCGCCTTCACGCTGGGCGTCAACCGCGTCGCGCGCGCCACCGTCCTCAGGGGATGGGAAGCATGATGATACCTCTGCATTGTGCTTGGCATCTTGTCCTCTTGAGCCTTGTTTTTCTTTGGTTATTATATGTCGATCGATCGATCGATCAATGGAGGTCCTGGAAAAACAAGTTCGGTTAATAATTCCAAGAAGTGGGTCTTCTTGGAGATCAGTAGCGGAAGAAGAGTAATAAGTCTGTAATTCGTAGCTGAGATGCTTGTTGGTGGTCTGCAAGCAGCAATGCCAATGCCATTTGGTTTTCTTGCACGACTTTGGGTCATCCAGCCACGTTATGGAAGCATTTGTTGCAGATATATTAGCCTACAACTGTCATCACACTCTTATCTTTTTAGTACAACCGGTGGATGATAGGGGACCTACCTGATGTCCTGATTGAGTGACACTGAGCACAATATGCAAACCAGCCAAAGACACCAGCCAAAACGACATTCTGGCACAGGCACAGTCCATTTTTTTTATTATTTTTTGAGGGAATCGATCTACCTGATTCATTGATTGATGCGTGTTGGGTCCAGAAATCGCCCATCTCCAGAAACCACGCGACCTTTTGGTCCGACGCCCACGCCCACGGCGTGGAGCACAGCCCACTAGACCACTAAAGTAAGCTGAGATTCTTGGTCTGATGTTCTGCGCCCAGAAAACGGACGTTCATTGCCCCATTGCGAGTTTTTGATGCCAAGAGTTTACTGCATCACGCATGGAGCAAAACAACAAAGATCACCGAACAAATCTGCAGGGACACGCTGACACGTAGTCACGTACGCTGGCTGGAGCAATGCGTCGTCAGATGTGACGAACTTGCCAGACAAAGGCACTGGCTGCATCACAAAAAGCACAGTCCATCGGGCATGGAGAAGTGGTATGACTGTCTGAGTAGGACCTCTGCCGATGCCATCTCTAGAACGCGCATGGACACGTATTTCAATCAAAAACCTTGCGAAAGAGTCGACAGAAACGCCGATGCCATGACAGAAGCGAATCATAGCTAGCGCCCTGACCCCGCCGAACCCTAGCGCCCTGACCCCGCCGCCGCCCCGCACCTCCTCCTCCCCCGCCTCCCTCTCCCCCTCCCATTCCCCTCCCCTGCCCTGCACTGTTGGCATCACGGTGACGCCGTTCTCGACCACGCCGCCGCCGCCCCTGGCATCCAGCCCATCGGATCTGACGGCCCGCCGGTGGCAGGCTCCGGATCTCGGCCATCTTCAACTCGTGGCGCTGCGAACCCCGTCCCCCTGCCATCACCGACGCGCGCGGCTTCCACCGGCGCTGGGCCGGCTCACGCTGTCAGCTCGGGCGCTCCACCGCCGCCTCCTCCCGTGGAGCTTGCACCAACGCCGCCGGGGGTTGAGGACACCGCCACGGAAGCCACCACGGCGCTGCCATCGACGCCGAGGGCGCGTCGGCTCGCGCTTCCTCCTCCGCTGCCGGGGCTGGATGCAGCAATGCCGCAGTCACGCCGAACCTCGAAATACCGTCACGCAGGCGTCGTTGACGCCTCAAGCTCCTCCCTCTCGCCGGCAGCGTACGCTTTTTCCCGAGATGCTCCTCGGGGGCGTTGAAGAGCCGGGCGGTGGGCGGGCGACGGCGACGAGGTGACCGATGGCGACTACCCGTGACATACCTAGAGGCGCTGTCGTCGCCCGCCGGCCCTCTCGGCGCCTCCGTGCGCCCCGCACTTCGTTCACCGCAGCTTTGGGGCGCCATGAGCGGGCCTTTGCACGGTCGTCTTTGGTGCTTTGAACGGGCCGATAAGGACATGGCCGTGGCGGAGGAAGCGCAGCCAACCACGCCCGCGGTGGTGAACGGCTTGCTGTCTGCGGCGATGGAGGGCCTTGTCCCCGCCGCCAAACGCCTCGGCCGCCCGTGGATGGGTCTCTCGCCCCAACACCGATGGGTGGCGTGAGATCCTCCGGCGAAGTCACGAGATCTCTTTGCTTTGCCTCGGCGAAGCTCGCCCGACCGAAGCAACTTTCGCAGATCAAGAAGATCCCGACAGAGCTTCACAGCAGATGCTTCAACTGCCTCTTCTACTCGCACCGAGTAGCGACTTGTCGGTTGCCGCGGCGTTGCCTGCGCTGTCGCGGATTCGGGCACCTCGTCAAGGACTGCCGGCGAAGGACTGCTTCGACCTCGGCGGCGGTGGGTGCCAGTTTGCCACGGTTCTATGCTCGCACGACCCTACGTCCTCCCAGCATGCGCCACGCGGCGGTGCGAAGGGTGCCGCATCGGGGCCGTGGGGGCCCCGGTGGGAGACGACGACGACATCGCTGACGCAAGACTAAGCCGAAGGAGATCGGCATGGGTGCGCCTGCCGATCACACCGACAAGACCCCTACATCTACTGCTGTACTAAGCTTCCCTGAGCCAGATCCGGTGGCGCTGGCCCTGTGCGTGAGTGCGGGGCCTCCTGCATTGGTCATCTCTTTCGACCCGATGCTGGAGGAGCTCGCCGCCTCGCTCGTCGTGAGCCGGCCAATGAGAGCAGCAACACCTGAGTGTCTGCCTGCTACGACAGCCCCTTAGGAGGTTGAAGCACCAGTGGACACCTGTTCTCCGGCGGCGGATACTCAGTGGACGACAGACTTGTCTCTGATATCGCCAGTGCAGGGGCCGCCACAACCCACGCCACCACGAGCGGGAGCACCCGGTGTCGTAGAGGGTTGCACCACCCCCAGTGACGCGACGCTCACACCACGCGAAGCTGCCCGACGTCTCGCACGTTTCACTGAGGAGGTGCAGCTCGAGCGAATGCCGCCATTAATCGCCAACCCACCCAGGCAGAAGGTGGCAACCATAAGGCAACCCATGCCAAAACGGAGCAGACAGATTGCCGCTCAGCCGCTGGCGCATATTCCGATCTCCAAGCGGGGCGAGGTGCTCCTCATGCGGAGGATGGGCTTTGCACCGCCGATAGGTCCAGTCTCATCCGCGTCCAAGAGAGCTTACGACGACTTTTTCGCAAGGAACTTGACGTCGAGCGAAGTGGAAGCACTGGATGAGCTGTTCCCGGCGACCAATGCTACGACTGGTAGAAGACTCTTCTCGGATGACGGAGCATAGTTGTGCGGCCCGTAGCGGAGGCGCACAGCTCTATAGGTTACTGCGTTGCTCGTAGTTCGGTTGTTTACTTTTATGTAATATCGAAGTTTGAAACAGTCTGCTAGGAAGGTCCAGTCACAACTATAAAACTTCATAGGGCGCTCATTAGAAACGTGTCATGTGTATGGTTAAACTCTTCTTTTTCTTTAATTACAATGATACTTAAACGCGTCTTGCTCCATCTCTGAGCCTCCGGTCCGGCGCGTTGCTTTTGTCTTGGTTGTGATGGTCAGTCACTAGTGGATGCTTTGCGCGCTGTCCTGTCTCTGCTTTCCGGCTTTCAGCCACACTAATCAAAGTGGGCGTGGGGCACACAATCACACAAGTGTGTAGGCCCCACGCCATCACTTAATTTATCTGGATTAGGGACAGAGTGACGTGTTGGATTAATCAGAGTTTGTTGTCTGGGCAATCGCTTCCGCCTATCGCATTTTCTAGGATTTTCTATGGCATCACGCTCATAGACACGTACGCGGCGTCGAGAGGCGTTCCTCGCGGGCTCGCGGCGCCAAGCGGCGAAGCAGGTGTTCTCGGAGTGGAGCAGATGCAGAGCACCACGTGCAGTACCAAACAGCCAACTCTTAGAATCTTTGGTCCCAAACATAGACACCAGCAAAAAACATGATGGCACGGTCCACTTGTACACGATAGCATCACACATATTGTTCCGTATGTAGTACGTAACAAGGATTGTGAAGTGATTGCATCTGAGCTGATCGAGATGATGCATGGAAGGACGATCCGGCCGCCACGGGGATCATTCGGGGAGGGGGTCGGAGGAGAGGAAGCTGTACATGACCATGTCCCTGGCGCGTCCCTTGTGCCAGTAGTGCCGCCGCAGCTCGCCCTCGCGGCGGAACCCGGCCTTCTCCGCCACGCGCTGCGACGCCGGGTTGCCCACGTCCACCAGCGCCTCCACGCGCCGCAGGCCCTCCGGCTCCAGCTCCGCGAACACGTCCCGCAGCGCGCGCCGCACGGTAGCCGTCGCCACGCCCTTGCCCCAGTGCGCGCGGGCCAGCACGTAGCCGAGCTCCCCGCGGCAGCGCTCCGGCGTGGGGGACACGGACACCGCGCCCACCACCGCGCCGGAGACGCAGATGGCGCGGAACCACGGGTGCGGGAGCACGGTGTCGCGAAGGAACGCCAGCAGCGGCCCCGTCGACGCGTACGGCTCCCACCGGCAGAACGCCGCCACCTGAGGGTCCGACGCCCACGCCATCATGGCGTCCATGTCCGAGAGCTCGAAGCGCCGGATGGTCACCTCCTCCGCCATCGGCGCTGCTGGAGTCGGCGGGAGGTTTCGATGGTCGTGGTCGCTGCTCTGAGGCTGGGATCGGAGCTAGGGGCGCACGGTGCGCCGCTTATAAAAACGGCTAGAAAACACGTGTCGCTATGTTGCACATACGTTTGTGTTTGTCCCAACTCCCGAGTAAATTTTACAGAAAAACATTGAAATTGCTTGCATGAAATTCGGAATTGGATGCATCCGACAACAAGAATGGCAAAAGGGTCGTTGTACAAAGTCACTCAGGCACCGGGTCGGTATCGATGAAGCTGAACATGACCATGTCCCTGACGATGCCCTTGACGGCGGAGTACTTGCGGAGCACGGCCTCCCTCGTGAACCCGGCCTTCTCCAGCACGCGCTGCGACGCCGGGTTGGCCACGTCCACGAGCGCCTCCACGCGCTCCAGCCGCTGCACCTCGGCGAACACCGTGGCCACCGTGCGCTTCACGGCGGCCGTGGCCACGCCCCGGCCCCAGTGCGCGCGCGCCAGCACGTAGCCCAGCTCGGCGCGGCACGGGTCCCCCGTCGGGGACACGGACACCGCGCCGACGGGGCGGCCGGACTCGAGGCAGATGGCGCGGAACCACGGGTGCGGGAGCACCACGTCGCGGATGAAGGCCAGCAGTGGCTCCGTCGACTCGTAGGCGTCCCACCGGCACGGGGCGGCCACCTGCGGGTCCGACGCCCACGCCATCATGGCGTCCACGTCGGACACCTCGAACTTCCGGAGCGTCACCTCGGCCACGGTTACCTTCGCCGTGCCGGGCTTGACTTCTTCTTGGGTGCTTGGCGTCGCCGTGGCCTCCATTGCTGAGCTGTTTTCTTGGGGGCTCTGATGCATGATGTCTCGATGCGGCAGTGCAGCTGCTCGCCTCTGTTCTTATACTTCCAGTTCCAGTGGATGACGCAGCTTAGCTAACTTCGTCTGACTTTGACCAGAGAGAAGGAGAATCTTGACCGGCAAGCTTGGTGTAGATTAGCTTATGCAAATTGGTGTCGCACATGTGGTATGAGCCTATCGCCTTCTTGCGGGAAGGAACGAGGAAGCCGGGAGAAGGAAGGTGTGACGTGTGAGGTGTGGCTCGTGGTTGCATACAGATACAGGTAAGTCAAATGGTCAACTTGACTGTGACTTCTTTACTTGTCTATAGATATAAGAAGAGTCTCGGAAATACGTAAATCCGATTGACCTGTTCGATTAACAGCCAAACACATCATCTTCATGACATCGATCCTGAGAGACTACAAATCACATCCTCCATGGAGCTTCAACGCGTGAACAAACAGCTAGCGTGATCGCTAACTGAAAGTGCCCAGGTGCACATCAGCGCAAGTGTGTTCTGTCCCTTTGAATCCTGGAGCCGTGGAGCGGCAAGACAAACACCTCCAACCGTACAAATTGACCGTCCATGACGAACACAAGAAGCTCTCGCATCTCAGAAACGATGGAGCAGCGCCAGCGCAACGGCGGCGAAGACGAAGAACGTTCCGGGTTTACTATCTTTTCCGTCAGAGTATGGAACGGTGGAGGCCGGTGTAGCCTTCGACCCAGACCCTGCAGTGTCAAAAATTCAGAGTTCAAGTCTTCACTGTTAACTGTTAAGACAACGTCTGTTTGGGCTCAGTGGCTCACCCAATCTATTCAAAGGCTAGTTAGTATTAAGCCTGAACTATGTACGGCTAGTGCTGTACCTGCAGGGGTGACGCTGGCGTCCGACGGCGCCGCCACGGCCGGAGCCCCGGGTGTGGCCGCCCCCGCCGCCGGAGACGGCAGTGGAACTCCCACGGCTGCAAAAGCGCGCAGCAATTTTAGCTCGCCATTCTCAATTCTCCGCCGTGCCCGGGCCCGTGACAAACAACCAAGATCGGGTTCCCTCAATTGTTCAGGCCCGCTTACCGTTACACTGGCTGGCAGGCGGGGCCTGGACCTTGCACGCCGCGGGCAGCCGCAGCGCGCGGTCGCCGTCGACGGCGACGCCGAGCGACGCGGCCGTGCCGCCGACCACCATGCAGAGGCAGGTCGGGCTGGACCGCAGCATGCCCGACACGGCCGAGCAGCACGGCCCGTCGGGCGTCGTCGCGTTGCCGGACATGTAGTCCATGCACGGGTTCAGGCTGACGAGCTCCGGCATGCAGCCGGAGCCGGACGGCGCCGCCTGCGCCGCGCAGTGCCACGCCAGGACCCCGGTCGCTACGAGGGCCAGGGCAAGGCCGCGCGCGGCGGCGTGATGATGAGCTGCCGCCATTGGCTGGCTCCGGTTGACCGGTGGGAGCGTGTCTTCACAACGAAAGTGGTTGTGCTATGATTTGTAGACTTGTAGTGACGATCCTGTTCTTGGCAGGTCGAAACTTGTTGAGTTGGGTGTGCCCTGTTTGTCGTGCCAGGGCAGGTGAGCAGGTTAGGAATCACCACCCGAGCTTTTGGACGTTTTTGACTTTTTGTTGTTGTGTTTGGTCAACTTCTCGCCAAATCTTAGCGCACGTCTAGAAGTAGAAACTCTACAATCAAAAGGAGCAATTCGTAGTGTTGTTTCATATCGCTCACCATCCATTCCTACCTGGCATTATTGTCCTAATTCTAGAGATTATAGATAAAAAATCTCTTCAACTAAGGTAATAAAGGTCAAATTAAATAAAATAATCTCTCTGTTGTGTTTTTTCTCAAGTTATATCTCATGATTATATAATTCTAAGTGTGTCGATACAACAAATATGATATGAACCGTTGATTTTATGAGCAATGTCATCTTTTATCTTCAGTTTAGACAATTAGCACTTATCCGAGATAAAAGAAAAAGAAACATACTAAAGATGATTTAGAGTTTTTTTTAAGCCAAGATCAAAAAATTTTAATCTGACATTGGTATCCTAATTTTTCTTTTTGTCGACACTTGCGGACTCAATATCTGAATCCTGGCTCTGCCCCTATTGATCCACGGGTACCCGGACAATAAGGCATGGAATGGCATGCATTAACATTAGCCCCGTTTGGATCGGTATTGTACGTTCCAGATTGAAGGAACGTCACGCTGTGACTTGTCACTGAATAAGATCCAAAGGTTCACATGGTCACAGGGACAATATAGTACCATGTGTTTTCCAATGTTAATGACGACAGGTACATCTTTTTGGAGGAAAACTTAAGCATCTTTCTGGTCAGGGATTTCCGCTTTGCTCTAAAGTTTCCTGAAACAGTGCATTTTATTTTTGATCTGGTGGTTGGCGTCAAACAATCAAAATTTGCACGTTGACTGATGAGCAAACAAAACAAAAAAAAAATGAAAGAGTAGCACAAGCCTAGCACGTCTAATGATGAGCAAGCAGGTCACTCGCGATAGCGGGCCCCGAATCTGATCACAAAGAAAAAGTGCTCAGAGTAGACAAAAAGGAAAACCCCGCTCGCGCCGAGGGACCAAAGCATAAGTGTACGGACCAAAATTTAATTCTTGAGAACTGGCAGGGGCCGCGCGAACGCGTACCCCCTCTACCACAAATTATGACGTCCACTCTCCCACTTGGGGAGATGGTAAGCCAGCGCGCCCTCAAAGTGCAATGAGGGCCACTGACCTAGGCCACGGGCCTTCGTGATCGCCCGTCTACCCCGTCCAGGTAAGTATGGAGCAACGGGGCAGGGGGCGCTCATCTTATAGCGCGAGCTCGCGGCGCGTCGGCCTTCGGCTGGCGAGGTGGTACTAAACGCTCGGACCGAACGAACGCGTTCTGCGCTCTGCCGCTGAGTTCTCCTGGGCTACCGAGACATGGAGACGTACATGGGCCTCTAGTATTGGGCCGACTGGAAACATTGAGACTGCGGGCTGCAATGGATCTGTTAAACATGGGCTGACATGAAAGTAGTTTTCGAGGCTAACAAGCTTTGTTTTCTTCTCTTTTCTCTTAAAAAAATTCACTCACTACAATTAGATTTGTACATGATTGTTTTGATTTGCATCACCGCTTATGTGTGTTTCTCTTATTGCATCGTGATTGGTTTGATTTGCATTGTTAATTGGTTGAAATTTTATTAGCTTCCCTTGTAGTTGCCAGGGCACGTAAGCCGGTTAGCTTTCTCGGCTTTGTGCAATTGTGTGTCTTGTGTTTGCTCAACTTCTCGCCAAAACCTTTTCATGTTTTTAATGTTTTTATATAACTTGGTTTGTAGAAACTCCGCAGGTAGCACTGCGTAGTTGCGTACTGCTCTTTCAGTGATTCGTTTGTTGGTCAGGTCACGAACCATTCCTACCACACCTAATAGAACAGAATCATTTTGATCACGAGCAAACTGGCATGGGTCAACATTTTAGCTCTGTTTCGCGCAACCAACTTGACCCAATATTCATCTACCACTTCAAGCACTGTCTGATATATACACACACCACGAGAGCACAGTGCTTGCAGTTCGCTTTGCTGTCTCGAAAAAAGTTTCCCTCCAAAACCTCGCGTCACTCACGCTCCAGACTCCAGAGGGCGTGCGTGCCGGATGATGAGCCGGCGTGACAGGATGGAGCCGGCGGCGGCAGTGGCCGCGGTGCTGCTGCTGCTTCTGGCCGCCGCGCCGGCGTCGGGGCAGATTGCGACGTCGTGCACGGCGTCGCTGATAACGACGTTCACGCCGTGCCTCAACTTCGTGACGGGGAGCACCAACGGCGCCGGCTCGCCGACGCAGCAGTGCTGCGGCTCGCTGGCGGAGATGGTGCGCACGGGCGCCGACTGCGCCTGCCTCATCCTCACGGGCAACGTGCCCTTCAGCCTCCCCATCAACCGCACGCTCGCCATCTCCCTCCCCAAGCTCTGCAGCTCCACCTCCGTCCCGCTCCAGTGCCGAGGTTGGTTGGTCGCCGGCTCGCCGCCGCAAACTTATACTATACCCGTCTCCGTTAATGACGAAGATTAACCGCTGAAAACTGTCTTTCCGTCTTGGTAATTTTTGCAGACACGGCGACGCAAATCCCAGCTCCAGGACCTGTCGCGTTCGCTCCCGCGCTGCCTCCACTGCGTAAGGACCTTGCCTTCTCTGCTCATGTCGTGCCAGGTTTCTTCTCTGAACTTTACTGACAGATGTGATCGACACATTTGCAGCACCGATTCCACCGGAATCGTCAGACTCTCCGGTGGATCCCACGGCGACGTCTCCGGCAGTGGACTCGCCGCCCTTCTCCCAGAGGCCAGTGGTGGTGCCCAGCTCGGCGATTAGGTGTTCTCACGTGTCCGTGGCGGCTGTCACCATTGTACTGTCGATAGCTGTATCCATTTTCATTTGATCAGGATGGTGGTGTTGTAGGAATTAGGATGCATGCAGCATGCGTTGCGTTTGTGTGGTTTGAGAAGGGACTATTACATGGATATTAGTATTTCAGGGATTTGAGCTGGCTTGTGATCATAATTTTGTACAGTATATTATAAATAGCACAATGAGAAATCAAAACGAAATACTTAGTTTTTTTGGGGAGGATATTAGTATTTCAGGGATTTGAGCTGGCTTGTGATCATAATTTTGTACAGTATATTATAAATAGCACAATGAGAAATCAAAACGAAATACTTACTTAGTTTTTTCCCCAAAGTCATGCCGTAGATCGGATATATCCAGGCATCTTCTTCCACTTTCTACCTAATTTCTCCTTTTTAGTAGCAAATATGCCCGTGCGTGGTAACGGAAGAAAAAACTATCAAATATTCATGAAAAACAATGATCGAAATGGTACATATTTATTTATGTTTTATCATTTTATAAAGTTTAAAAATTATAATTTATTATAATGAAAGTAACATCTACAGTATAAGATTGGCAATTGTATGACAATGCCCTATTAAGTCTGCATCAAATTTAAAATACAATCTTGATAGATGAATTTATGTTACAAAGCATAAAGATAATTTTATACTATTTAGTTATACGTTGATATAATTAAATATTGAGTTGCATGACTTTCTTTGTGGACCCATAATCAAGGTACTGAGCTGACGATTATAACAGGAGACATCTCTTGATTTTCCGTATGGTAACTCTCATCGAGGATTACATAGGTACATATGTATAGTTTAGAGACAAATTTATTTAGAACGGACGGATAACAATTTGGCTAAGATTTTAGCTCACAGTTTAATTAGTTAGACAAAAAATCTAAGCCGGTTATAATAAAATAATTTTTGTTCCTAATCAACAAAATCGCATTAACGAAAATATTTGTTTTTCTTAAGAAAGAAGTCAAGGGTTCAAAGATCCATAATACTATTTTTCTGATTTATTTTTAATATTTATGAAAAAGTAGAAGAATAGAAGAAGTTAGAACGGTGGAAATTTGGAGAAAACCAAAGGAAAAAAACTAACGTGGAGAAAAAGAAAAAAAAAGACGCACAAAATGAAACGGAAGCAGAAGAAAAGACGCAAAAAAAAACGGAAACACAACATGAAGAAAACACAGAGGCAAAAGGAAACCCAAAAAAATAGGAAACGGAAACAGATCCTGAAAAAATAAAGGAAAAAAAAGAGAAAAACCAGTATAGATACGGTACAGATTAGGACGCAGAAAAAATAGAGGAAAACGGGAAACCAGGATGGACACGGTACCGGATGAGCAGGAAACGAAATTGGGAAAGAAAACGGAATTCCTCGGATCTCGCAGGGAAAGAAGGAATAGGAAAATAAATAGCACCGCAGGGCACTCCCATTTGAACTCACTGATTGTAATTAACTATGTATCTGGATACCAAAAAATAGTAGAACGAGGTTGTAACATCCCGGTTCAGGGCTTAACAGGATTAATAGGATATTCATATCAATAAGTTGCAACTTCTTTTCCGGAAGCCCATCCGGAAAGTTCTTCCCAGGTGCGCACGAGTGAGGACAAAATGCATAGAAAAGACATGTGTTGGTCTGTGAGGGCAGTCTATATCCTAGAGAAGCTGTCAGATGTAAGCGGGCCCGGCCTCAGAGAGGCGGGACGTTACAGAGGTGATGGACGAGCATATGAGCACGGCTTATGAGTCCGGCTCATATACATGACCAAATACATTTTGTAATCAAGTTTCGTATCGCGCTAGACCAGAGCTATTCTAATTCGTATAAGTGAGTTATATATAAGTCCGGACAGAAGAAGATCTCCATTATCTGGTAGTTAGAGAGAGACGGATCAAAAAAATAGATTAAAATTTTGCCTCTTTATTATTAGGTATAGATATAGATTTAGGACCCATTTGATATCGGAAAAAAAAAGTAGCTCAATCGACAGAACAAACTGTTTCGTAATAGAATTGTTTTAAGTGCCCATGGTCCCGTTGGGCCCACCAGTGCCATTGAATGCTCGGTGAAGCTTGTACTTTCAGCTTCACTAGCGGTCGTTTGGCCTGGGAGAGCGCGTTTTGGGGAGATTCATGTATGAGGTTGTTTATCCCACACTCGTTAGGTAGTTGAAGATGGAAAACAACTTCATAAGCTGTCCCATGATCCCCTACCAAACGGGTCTTACTATGTGCTCTCCTGCTCGCCCTTGCCTTCTCGCATGTATTCGTCTCCCGCAAGGACAATTATGAACTTTTGATTTCGCTATCTCTAAGGTCTTTTTGGATGCAAAATATTTAGTTAGAGAACTATCATGGTTTTGGTGAATACTTTGTTGTGAAAATTATAAGTTGTTTGTATGTAATGTAATGATCTTTTAAGTTTAGAAAAGAAAACATATATTGCTAAAACTATATTTTTTAGTTCAGAATCTCCACTCTAAGTCTCATTTTACTAAACTTTGACTTTTGCACCTCCCTTATTCTAAAAGTGAAGTTTTAATACCATGGTTTTTCAAAAGTACAACATCCAAATAGGGCCGTCTTTGTTTCTTCCTATTAATGAATAAAATAATAAGTGCAGGTGCCCAGGAGCAAATTTATCCGTTTTTATAATGGTACTCGACAAACACAAAAAATAGCGGTGTTGAAGAGCCAATTCGATCGAAGAACGGTGTCCGCTAATAAATTTTGCCAAAGTTTTATGATAAGATGCTTGAACAACATCTGTGGCAGACGCTTCAAGCTTAATATTATCAGATACTCTCTTCGTCTAGAAAAATTACAATTTTAGCATAGTACCAAGTTAAAATTATTTTTAATTTAATTAAGTTTACTATTTTTTTATTAATATCTATGATATCAAACATGTGTTATTAGATTCGTCACCAAAGATGGCAGTGTAGTACTTCGATACACATGCAGTTAGCTGAGAGGAAACAACGACAAGACAATGAAGTGGTAACTATTTGGTAAAGCCATCAGGGTAGTTGAACAACAAATGATGGTAGACGTCAGTGTTAGCAGCCCCCGAGAACAAACGAACACATAATCCAGTAGGACGTCACCTCTCGCTTACCAACTATAATAGAGAGGAGCCGAATCTTGGAGGGAGGACTAATAGTGCACATTTGGACGTTCCAATATTTACAGACAGTTATAAGTACTGCTACACTTGCAACTATTCTAAGTGCAACTTGAACACAACTCAGGATTTAAAGGTTAAGGGCTCCTTTGGAACGCAGCATCGGAGAAACGCGGGATTAGGAGAAACACAGGGATATGATAGGATTGCAGGTGGAAAAAAGAGGATTAGAAAACAGAGGATAGGAATAGAAATGATTGTTTGTAACATAGGAAAGGAAGAACATATGCTTGTAACAGTAATCCAATTTCTTAGTCATCTAGTCATCAGCATTATACCTTTTTTTTATTCTTGCTAGTGACTATTGCCCGTCTTTGGTACGAGTAACAAGGAGAGTTGCCTTGGTCTTCACACAAAAAAGAGGTCCGATTGGATGTTAAGTTTCCTCCATTTTCATGGGGTTGGCACAGTATTCCTATAAATTTCATCTGCTTCGTTCCCATAAACCAAAGGTATCAATAGTGGCCATGCCAAAGGAATCCTCAATCCTATGAAATTCCTATGCTTCACCCGTGAACCAAAGGGGGCCTAAATAGTTTGAATCTTTGTAATGTACACCAGTCTTATAAAAGTAATCAAATAGAAAGAAATCTCATGATTTATTTCTATCTTCAGCGGAAGTAGTAATAACCGTCCGGTCTGAAAATTTGAAACGGTTCCTTACAAAATGCTGGTCACCCGTCGGGCTCACAATGACCAAAATTGTTGCTTCTACCGTTGTTTGCAACACCTAACACGGCAAGGTCCACCGCCAGGTTGATATTCAGAGCACCAATTTTTCAGCAGATTCCCGAATTAAGTACTCCAATTCCGTAACCACTCCTGCACGAATCGACGCGAAAAAGATGATTTCCTCACAGATTAGGAAGCGGCAGATCACCAAAGTTAACCAACCCATCCAACTTCCCAAACGAACCACTCCTATAAAAACCTCATCAACACAAATCCAAAGAACACAACTCAAGCACACAAATCCAAACAGCACAAACCGGCAATTCAGCATCCAATCCAAGACCTCACAGAGGCCTCTCGCGTTACCGAAGCTAGGAGAGAAATGGCGGCAGGAGCAGCAAGAGCAGGCGTGTCGGCCTTGGCGTGGCTCCTGGCAGCCGCCGTGGCGGCGGCGCTGGTGGCCTCGGCGTCGGCGCAGTCCGGGTGCACGACCACGCTCATCAGCCTGTACCCGTGCCTCAACTACATCAGCGGCAACGTGTCGGCGCCGCCGTCGTCGTGCTGCTCGCAGCTCGCCAGCGTCGTGCAAACCAACCCGCAGTGCCTCTGCGCCGCGCTCAGCGGCGACTCCTCGTCACTCGGCGGCGTCACCATCGACAAGACGCGCGCGCTCGAGCTCCCCCAGGCGTGCAATGTCAAGACCCCGCCGGCGAGCAAGTGCAACTGTAAGTGCTTGAGCCGACCGAATCCCGCCGCCGCAGAGCAGAGCTGCTGGCGGCGCCGGCTGCCAAGCGACATGACTCTTGCATACTCCTATTGTTGAAGCGTGCTAATTGACCGCATTTGTTGCTTTGGCAGCTGCTGGCGGCGGCGGCGCTCCGGGCGCAGCGACGCCGGCCACGCCATCGTCCGGCGTACCAGTGACCGCAGGTAAGGCGACAAACAACCGTTGCTCGTCGGTTCAGCTGTCCACGGCTTCTTTCTTACATGACAGGGACTGATGCAGGAACCGGCACTGGATCGAAGACCACGCCGACGGCGCCGTACCTTACGTCCGGCGGTGCGTCGATCCGCGGGGCGGTGAGCCTGGTGCTAGCAGTCGCGGCTGTCGCCGTCTATGCCATCTCGGCCGTGTGAGCATCTTTGCTCATCTAGCTCTGTTGCCCACGGCGTTTGGGGATTCAGACATTCAGGATTTGTTGTGTCACTGTACCGTATTGGTTGAGAATTGAGAATTTGGGCGTCGCATTTGTATTATTGCTTGTATTTGGTTGTCAGAATCATGTTTTTTGTTTCGACAAACCATTCGTAAATTTGTCCACTAATTGGGAAATCTTTCTCATGAGCAGACATTAAAGATGGACCAAGAAAATGGACCAGCCATGTGTTCATCTAGAACTTTTCTCTTCAAGAGAGCTCTAGCTCTCCTAGATACTTTAGCATGTCCACGTCAATCAACAAAAAAAGATGAGCAATTAAACCAGCAGTGATAAAAAAAAAGGCTCGAAAAAATTGAAGGTCTGGCTTAAAATTCCATGAAGGAGCTGCATCACTATACCTAATATTCTTCTCGAAAGCATAAAAAAGGGACTGAACAGAGGTACATGAAAGGCACAAGCAAACATCTAAGAATCCTACAAATAGAATAACAGGTATACAAAATCACAATAAATATTCAACTAGTCTATAAATCCGACAGTAGCAAAATCATAAAGCAAAATGCTAATGCTAGTTGTTCAGACGTCTTGCAAGAATTTTCTCATGTCGGCTAATGTAGCATTCTTGATGTTTGGCAGACTACTAATATCAACACTCATAATTCTATCTTCATGCATATCTCTCTTAAACTCAGTTTTTCTCTGCTCCTTTCGTCCTCCCAATGCAAAGACATTTTGCACCTCTCCTCTTTCTTCAACTCGTTGTGTGTATCAGCCTCCTTTGCCATAAGATAGTTGCCCATTGCTTCTATGATGGATTGGTGGCGTAATTTCTTCTTCCTTGCATGTCTTTGTTGTGCACAGCACTATACCAGTCAATCTGTTGCGACTCCAAATCGTTCGCTATAAGTGGTTATAGCGACTGATGATCGATCCCTATAAACATATACCGACTAATGTAGCGGTTGCGGTAAGTAGTGGTCTTATAGCGACCGATAGGGTTTATGTCGACAGGCTGACTCTCATCTCTAGCAGGTGGAAGTAGTGGTGCAGAGGTAGCAGGACTTGATGAAAGTGCATCTAGCCTAGTGGGTTTTGGTAAATTAAATGACAACACGATTAAAGGTCTAACATGTTTATTAAAAGTGTTGAGCAGGTGAATGATATTTCTTATATACACTTGACATTAGCGATATTGTGTAAATCATTATGAATGAAAACTCAAACTGAATGGAAACATGCACGGTTTTTTATACGTGACTCATTGAGAACATGACAAGCCAAAGGACTTAAGCATGTATCTGATGTCATTATGTTGTCTTTAATCCACATTATGGAATATCATTCAACCGAGCAACTTGACAAGCATCTACATTATGGAAAATCCGCTAGATCCTGAGCGTGAATGGTTTCTCATGCTTACTCAATGGATACGCAGGGTTGAAGTGAGAACCCAAAATTCGGTGAACAAATCCGTTGTCTCCTTTGTGATTTGAATTGCAATATTTATGTTTGTATCGATCTACTCGGGTTGTGATCTTTGGTATGTAGAAAAACTTCATAGCACAACTTTTGAAATTTGCACTGCCATGCAGACTGGACTAGTCTAGTGTGCATATCTGATTAGTCAGATTTGACTACCCCGGAAACTGAAATGTATATTATTGTGTATAATCTTTTGTTTTGCAGGTGTTTAGCTCCTATGGCTTATTTAGTGAGATTTGGGGGTTTTAAAATATTTTTATAACGATAGAGATGTGTAATATATTCATATTCCTTTTTAAGTAAATCTATTCGTATTCCTAAGGGCGTGGCTAACGCTCATACGTCCGGACGGATGCCCGTTTGGACACCGGCGCCTGCTGCTCCATTTCATGTGTGTCCGCACGCATGCGGGAACCTCCACGCCTCCACGTCCGGACACCTGCGCCCCCTCTGCTTCTCGCGCCCGCATGCACGCGAGGCCGCGCGTGTAACAGAACCGACCAAATCATAAGAACGTAAGTACAAAAACAATCACCGAAGCGATCAAATTCCTGTACTTAAGCTCCCATAATCCCGGTAGTCCGGAAATCACGAAGGATTTCAACCAACTCTCGACATACAAACCAAGATCGTAATGATTCAACACAACACATCATTCGTTACAACATTTCACAAGTAGCATTCGGATTACATCCATCAGAGTTCAAATAAAATATTACAAACCAAGTTTGAGTGTGCGGAAGCAACATAGTTTAGTACATAACTTCATAGTTTCAATTACATTGCGGATCGTAGTCATGTCCCACAAAAGCATTATCGTGTACGAGAACTAGTAGAGACCGCGCCCAACGGTCTAGTCTTCATCCCCAAGTGAGGAGAAGGCGATGCTTGCAACAACCAAAGAAGAAGCGGTCATCTCGCAGCAATGGGAAATAAACCACGAGTGCGAGAAGGTACTCACTAGACTTACCCGACAAAAATCGAAATAAAAGACACCAAGGATCATGCAAGGCTTTTCGGTGGGCTAGCTTGACACATTTGCATAAAAGAGCTTATGAGCATAGTAGCCAATTTAACTTAGCATCAAGCTTATCATCCTTTACATGTCCCACTAGATTAGCACCTGTGTACTAGAGCACTCACTTATTAGGAGCAAACAATATTAACCATAGCAGGTATAATAAGGTCACAACATCATATCATCATTTCCGAACCATTAAGTTATTAAGTGTATCTACATTGGAGATAAGCCCGTCAAGTTCTCACTAACCGGGAGAGGCGGCGATTCAATCGAATTACAACTCAGTGAGGGGTATTCCTAACTCTCACCACAGCATACTTTGCAAGGGTAGCCGTGGAGTCACCTTTGGAACATCTCAGGAACCAAATTCGCGGGTTCGATCAACACCAAAGACTCTCGGGGATTACCCTTCGCCAGGACGATCAGGACTTTTAAATCACGCCCTTGGACTCACGCCTCGGCTCCCTTCCGAGGCGCACTTTATACTTATCGACTCCCGGCCCGAGGTGAGCTACTCGGCCGTGGTCGGGTCTCCGCACCCGCCAACTAAGAGAGAGCATCGTTCAACATGAACAGGAAAGGCTCCAAGAATCGGTCCTTAAGCGACCTGACGGCACGAGTCATTTGCAAACCGGCAAGCCTCCGTCCGGTCTTCATTTCAAATTAAGACCGGTTCTTTTCCACGATAGCAAATATAGCCAACCGTGCCACATGTATCTTCCTATATCTCGCAGTGACAGAAATCACCCGACTTCTACAGCGTTTAAGCGGGGCTAAGCACTACTCGAGCTTTGAGCTACATAGGATTCAGGTAACAATATCCGGACAAGGAATAGGTAACCAATGCGTCAGTGTTTGCATCCAACACCTAAACTTAATGCAACAATATATGTAATAATAATATCAGAATCTGCAGTTCGGAAAATAGGAGGCTTAATATGCTCCGGCTTGCCTTTCACAAAGTTGCAAGGACGGTGGTCGGGCACTCAACGGCGACCTCGTCGCACTTCTCCGTAAAATTGCTCCTCCACGAATCTCCGCGTCAACTTGCTGCTTTTTCGCTCGGTTCCTCAATTCCAGCAGGTTACTCCTTCCGGTACACCTATTGCATGCCGATGCACAAGATAAATATCATGAATGCATAAGGAATGACATGATGCTCATGATGAATGAATCACAATGGGTGTTTACGAAAACCTCACTTTGGACACTCGTTTTACCAGAGTAATTAGCTCTACTCAAATCACTTTAAGTATGTATCCAACTTAACTTAAACAACAAGAGCAACTTACCTAACTTGCATAACCTAAGATAAAGATGCTCATCTTCAGTTAGAGGCCTAACACCTAGGAACAGTACCATGAACTTAGAATAGTAAAGACATGCTTAAAATAACAGTTAAAGCTTCATATGCAACAAATAGTAACTTAATTCTACCATAACCAGAGTTCTATAACTCTAAATGACTTGCAAGAGGACATTCTGGAAAGCTTATGAAATTCTCTACAATTCATTTGTAAGCATCAAGGCATGATTCTGAAGTTAACCAAATCAATTTCCAGTAGACCTAGAATCTGTCCAGAATGACGGGGTTGCTAACTTAATTATTTAATGATGGTGCAAAAGCCCAATTTGACCAAACCAAGTTTACCAACTTGTTTTTCATATCTAAGAAACATCAGAAAGTATAGTGCTAGCTTCTAAATAAATTATTTAATATCCTTTTCCAATTTATTTAGTTAATTAGGTGATTTAAGCAATATATAGTAAAACTATTCATAAAAATCTACAAAAATTACAGTAGCTATCTCATGCTGCACATAGACTACCATAAAAATTCCAAAGCAATTGGACCAACATAACTTGCTGTATCCAAAATAACAGATGCTATGTCTATTTCTAGCATAATTAGGAAACCTTATTAAAAAGTGTCAAGCAACAGATTTCCTATTTTTCCTAGCATCCTTCTAGCATAAGAATAGCACCCATAAAATTTCACCTTCACTGGATCTATAGAAAAATTATGAAAATTCACACAAGATCCATCTATTAATAAAAGGAAATTCTAAAACTTAAAAACTACACATGCACTAGCTCTAAAATTTTTACTAGAGCTTCACATCAGCAATAACAGACTGCCCACAAAATTTCATAATTTTTGGACCACAGAAACTCAAGATAAAATTCAAACAAGTTTGCATGCTTCTAAAAACACATTTCAAACTCCTATTTAATTCATCAAATTTTTCTAAAACATGTGTCCATATAATATTTTTATTAAATACTAGACATTATCATGAACTCAACAAAATTGGAACCATAGCATTTGGATCTATATACTAGGAGCTATATATTTTTGAATATCAACACAAATCTGTGAAATAATAAAGCAAAACAAATAAGAAAATAAATCACGGCCGCTGTTGGGCCGGCCCGAAGAAACGACGGCCCGCGAAGCGCACTGGCGTGGCCCAAGACACGGCGCCCGCGGCCCAACACACGGTGCGGCCCAGGCTGGCTCCCGCCTCAGCCTCGGCGGCTGACAGCCGGGCCCCGCGTGACAGCGAGACAGACAGGGGAGCGGAGGAAGGCGACGGCGCAACTCGCCGCCGGTGGCTTCTCCGGCGAAACCATCTACGCTACGACGTTCGTGTTGACCATGCGCATCTAGTGGACCCATCTATTGCAACGATTGCAACGGCTAGAGGGGGTGGCGACGAGCACGGCGGCGCACGGCCGCGGCACGTCCGGCTCCGGCGAACTGACGGCGACACAGCCACTACTGGTGACTCTACGAGCTTCGGTGGTGTTCCTATGACCTAGCGCGAGGTAGGGGAGGGGTGGAAAGGGCGCGAGGACAACTGGCCGCGTGGAGCGCCAACTCCGGCGAACTTCCGCCATGGCTACGGTGGGGAAGAACGGCGAATACGCCCTTACCGAGGCTCGATTGACCCGGCTGAGAGGTGAAGGAGGTCACGGAGAGGCTACAGGCGGACGGGGCAACGCGTTTTCGCGGTGGCGTGCACGCACGGCAGCTGCGATGCTCGGTCGGCAATGGCGGGCGGCTTAGCTCTCGACGCGGCGTGCGGTGGAGGGCGAGAAGATGTGAACTGGGGCGGTGAGTGCGTCGGACAGGCGCGCGGGTGGCTTCAAGGCGCGTCTGTGATGCCAGGAGGCGCACGGCGCGTGGCCAGCGCGACAGCAAGCCGGCGACGAGTGTCCCCCACGCGTCGACTGAAATCTGAAATTTGATCACTGTAGCTCCGATTCAGCGTTCCCTTCTAAGCCTGACAGCGATACTTTGACAAAGATTATTTCCTAATCTGTAGTGATCTAGGCTATGCCGTAGTTAACAAAGTTGTTCATCAATCCTTGAACTACAACTCTTTCCACTGAAGCTCAAGCTGGTGTGGCTCGGTTCGGGAGATACACGGCTCCAAACATGGGTACACGAAACTGTACTGCACGTTAGGACTTAGAAAAATTTGCTGAGTATGAATCAGCATGTACTTCTGACTTGTGGGCCATGTTTGACCATGTTCTAGACCTTTTCATGAGTTGACCATAAAACAACTTTTGTTCCTTGATAAATTAGCTACAACTTTTGTAAAGAGTGCACAGCCATGCAAAGCCTCTAAGTTGGACTTTTTAAACAGTCAAACAGTGGCACTCTAGGGTTCCTTTCAAGTCAAACCTCCATTCAAGGGCAATTCTGTCATTTTGACCTACATGAACAGTGTCCAAACAAGTCATCTAAGTGTAGTTAAGGTGTATCAGACCATGATCAACCATTTTCCAAAGTTGTTATACCTCTTCTACTGATCACATGTGATAAAGAAAGTAAACCAAGCAATTCATACATATGTTTCAATACAATGTTCCACATGTTGCGTGACCTTGTTGTTATACTATACTTGTCACACTACTACCACGTTGCCATGTTTTCCAAGTATGAGAGTTTCATGTTACATTCACATGTTACACCATTACTATTCACAACAATCAAGCATGAAACATACACAGTTGAAATTGTTGCACATGCATGTTTCAGTAACAATGGCGATGATGGCATAGATGATGCATATGTTTATGAAATGAAATGCACTTAGTGGAAGCCAAACACCGAGGGTGTTACAGCGCGCCCCTGCCTCCACTCCCTCCGCTTCCTACGCTCAGTGCATGCACGGCGCCCCAGCAGCTCCCGTTTCACGCGCATGGACCGCCCGCGCCCCTGCCTCCATCCCCCTCTACTTCCCCGGCACATGCACGACGCCTAGTAGCTGCAGCAGGTGGGTCCCGTTGCAACATGTGCAACACCCATTCAACTTTTGCAATATCCAGATAAAATACTTGCAACATACGTCCGAAACAGCTTAAACACTTACAACATACGTCTGAAACACTTGCAAAAAACACAAAAAAAACTTGAAAACATGTGTGTAGCCATTGAAAACATATGTAACATCCAGATGAAACACTTGCAACATACGTATGAAAACACCTGAAACACTTGCATATATATGCAACATCCAGTTCTACTTTTGCAACACCTAGATAAAACACTTGCAACAGACGTCCGAAACAGATGAAACATACACTTGAAACATGCGTGCATAGCCATTGCAAGACATGCAACATCCCGATCTCCTTTTGCAACATCGATGTAAAGCACTTGCAACATACCTATGAAACACTTGAAACATACTCTTGTAATATACGCTTTCAGCGCAATGCCACCTTGCTGCTTGGACGAACGAAGGCTTATCGTTGCGGAGCTCGACACCGGTGCATGGAGCTTGTGGCGGCGCGGAGCTCGCTAGTGCGGCAGCGACGTGGGCAACTCGTCGGCGGGGCGGCGTCACAAGAACCTCCTCCCCTCATCTGCTTGCTGGAGCATCCGTCTTCGAGGCTCGTCGGCTCGGTGGCGCATGCGTGGAGCAGCCACGGCAGCGCGGAGCGGGGAAGGCGGGCGGCGCAGTGGAGGCGGAGTATGAAAGGCGGGGGACAGATGCCCACTTCGAATCATTAGCATATTTCTAATATTTAAGAGCGAAATATTTTACATCCTTCATCGCTCACAATCGCTGGTGGTATTCAACGGACTTGATTGTTTTCGTGCTTGTATAAGTTTGAGGAGCGTGTCCGAAAAACATAACGAAGAGTCCAGTTCCAAAATAAATTGAAACATGAAGTATTTTTATGGTCCGCCACACTCTCTTGTACTTCCATATCCGCCCAAATTAAGTTTTCAGGTATGGTGCAAAATATGATCCTAATAAAACAAATAAAAGACATAACACGACCAGCGATAAATCTTTAAACCTTCTGAAATCCATAAACATTCTGATCCATGTAAATTAGAATGACTCGCATCCACACATAGTATGAAGGTTAATTCCCAGATAATTTGAAACGCATGTCTAAACCAGAAGCTGTCTAAACCACCACGCAACACATAGTATGAAGGTTAATTCCCACATAACTGCTAAAAATAGATCTCCAAGCCAGAAGCTGTCTAAACTACCACGCAACAATCTAAACATCCCATGATAAATCTCTAAACCAAAAGTCATCCACATAACCACATAACTTCTAGTTCTGGATCAAAAACTAATAAAATAAACAAATTTATTTTTATTTTTTTTAATAAAGAAAAAATTATGTATATATCTAAGCGCGCGTTTAGTTCTAAAAATTTTTCCCAAAAGTGCTACAGTACCCATCACATCGAATCTTGCGATACGTGTATGGAGCATTAAATGTAGACGAAAAAAAACTAATTGCACAGTTTGGTTGAAAATTGCGAGACGAACGTTTTGAGCCTAATTAGTCCATGATTGAACACTAATTGTTAAATAAAATGAAAGTGCTACAGTACCCAAATTCCAACTTTCCCTCCAACTAGACACGGGCTAAACAACATTTTTGTAAATCTAAGCGACCCTTTCATATCCAAACAAACTTTTCATAGGTCTAAGCAATCTTTTCGTAAATTCAAACAACCTTTTCTAAACCCAACAAACTTTTGGAAGTTAAATATCTCGTTACAACGTTATAAAACATAAACAGAATAATCCAATGACTTTTTTCAGAATAGCAGGAACCACGATAGTACAAAGTTTTGATATCATTGGCGGCGATGATTAGGATATGCTAAATTAAAGGTTAAATGTTTTCAGTTATATCGTAAGAATTTCTATAATTTGTTTTTTCAGCCGTGAGAATAAAAGGCGCGACGTCGAAATTCCAAATTCTATAGCAAAATTAGCAAGGTTTCAGAAACAGAGTGCCTTGCAAGTTTGCATTTTTCAAGAGCAGATAGCATAGCATGTCTCAGCAACGTTATTTCACTTGCATAGGTAGGTAGATGTAGATACGATTACATATTCCCGTACAGACATGCCTGCGCGCGCACAGGCCGGGCCGGCGTCACCCTCCACTGGACGTACGTACATGACGCGACGCCGGCGAGCCAGCTACTTTATTCCACTCCTAACCTCACCACCGGGGTGGCCACGACCGTCGAGGCCGATGAGAGGCCTCTACGACATCGCGTGCATGCGCTTACACCGACGAGACCCTGCGGCTCTGCGGCCCGCGCAGGAAGACGGCGTCCTTCTGCGCTCCGATGACACGGTCCACCTCCTCCTCCTCGTCCGCCCCGAACGCCAGCAGCTTCGCCGGCCCATCCATCTGCTGCAGCGCGCTGTTCCTGCCCGCCAGGAACACCTTCTCGTCGAAGTTGGCGTTCACTTCGAAGCAGAGGACGGTGAGGTTCTTGTCCTCGCCGGCGACCAGCGCGGTTGGGTGCCCCGCCGGGATCACGATGACGGAGCCCTCTCTGATGCGGGACTTCACCTGCGTGTAGCTTCTTGACTTCTGCCCGCGGCCACCTTGCTCCTCCTCTTCCTCTCTGCCCCACTCCCTCCTGCCGTGCTCGCGCTCCCGGCGCTGCGACGACCGGCCGCCGGAGACGTGCGGGCACGCCATCTCGAAGTAGCCTTCGCCGCCGTCCACGACGACGGCTATCTTGTGGGCACGAGTGTTGTAGCTCAGCGTCATCATAGAACCCTGCACGCACGCCGGTATCAGAAAGCATCAGTAGCCGTTTCGTTTCGTTTCGGCTGAAATTCTAAAAGGAAAAACAAAATGCGTGCTAGCTTACACGGGAGATGTTTGCCAGGCCGACTTTCATATCGAGCACACGGAGGTGTGGGCACTCGTCGCCGGTGATCTCGTAGTGCCTACCGTGGCTGTTGGAGTGGGTCGGGCGCTTGCCCGTGAGGCTGGACGGCTTGATCTCCCACTTGGAAGAAGAAGAAGAACCAGACACCACCCTCGCGGCTGCTGCGGCCTCCTCGTGAGCAGGACCTGCTCAGCTCCCGTATGTGTTCCTCGGACGCCGTCGTGATCTCGCCCTTGCTCTGCTTCTCAAACACTTTCTCCCACTCTTCCCGGCGAGTCTAGACACATGCATGGTCAGTGTTCAGATCTGGTTAGTTTGCTAGCTAGAGAAAAATCGATGCAGAAGAGAAGAAAACTGGCCGTGAGGACGATGAAGCACATGCATACGTTGAACGACGCCTGGATAACGTCGTCGCTCAAGACGCCGAGGAACGACTCCGGGCTCTCGCCTCCGATGGGGCAGAACTCCTGCCGATCAGAGCACGAAGACGAAGAGAAGTTTCGTCAGCTCTCTTTGCATGCCAGATTAAAGCACAAGAAGGGATGCAAGCGAGGCATACCTCGAAGCGTCCAGAGGTGGAGACGGGGCTGAGGAGCATGACGACGCGGAACCACTCCGAGTGGTGCGTGTTGGCGGAGTACACGACGGCGCCCGCGAGGATGACCATGACGTCGCCCTCCCTGACGCAGAGCGACTCCCTCCTCCCGCCACGGAGGAGCACGACGACGCCCTCGCCTTCCTTGACGAACATCACCTCGTCGGCGTCGTAGTGGCTGGGCTGTAGGAACGCGCGTGGCGCGGCCTCGAGCTCGGCGACGCGGTAGTTGCCCACGGCGTCCTCCAGCAGCTCGTGGGTGAACCGCTCCAGCACCCTGAACCGGCCCTGCCGCGACCGCGTCCAATGCCGGAAGCTCTCCTCGCCGTAGTGGTACGGCCGGCCGGAGCCGGAGCCGGAGCCCGTGTCCGTTTGCCACGCGAGCGCCAGCGAGGAGCACACGCAGGAGCAGGAGCACTAGGACCTTCATCTTCATGGCGCCCGTCTGTGGCTAGCTAGTATGGTGTGCGAGTGCGGCTGTCCGTTCGGTGATGAGAGGGTTCGAGGCGAGCTGCGGCGTATATGAAGAGGTGCCGCGGCGAGGGCCGCAGCCATGCGTGCGGCCAGGTGGAGGCCGGGCCGCGTACGTGGCGAGGGGAAGGTGACGTGGAGCGCGCGCTGCTGTAGTGCTGTGCTGCCGCACTCGGCCGCATCCGTGCCGCCGTGTGCTTGAGTGCGTGCATGCATGCATGTAGCTTGCAGCTGGGCTGGCTGCGGCGAAGCGACAGCGGTGATTGGGGTGGGGACAACACAGAGCAGATGGAGCTGCGTGCTGGGGAATTGGGATTGTCACCACGTAGCAACGTGTACCATTGTTCCGGCATCCATTCCATCTTTTTTTTGAACAAACATTCATCCATTCTATCCTGTTACATTGTTCCTCGTGTTTTTTCTTTTCTCCCTACGGATTACGGAACACTGGATTACTGAAACGTTATACGGCCCTTCAAACTTACTCTACAACACTTGAATGAGGATCTACGGGCTCATCTGATAGAGCTCTAGCTCCGGCTAAAATAATTTTAACTCTGTTTTTTATGAAATAGCTTTTTTAACTCCAGTTTCTCTGGTTAGAAAAAGTTTGGTAAAAGCAATACTGTGTTCGCTGCAGCTACTGCCGTAACTGTTCACTTTTGAGAAGAAGTTTCTACAACTTGTTGTAGCAGATAAGCTGCAGGCAGCACGGGCGAGCAAGCTGGTTACTTTTCTTAGTGGTTGAAAACAGTAAAATATCGATAATCTGTTTTTTTCTTTTCTTTCTTGATTTTTCTCACGTATTTTACTTTTTCTTCTTCTCTCGACACCTCATCAACCACAAGCCTCCACGACCTCATCTCCTGTCTAGATGCAACCCTCCACCTCACCTCCCTCGTTTGCCCTCACACCTGCATCCGCGTCGGGGATGGCACCAGCTTAGGCCTGCTTCCGTGAAAAAAATCTACGAAAACTGTATCCACACTTGCGCCATGCATACATTCGTGGATGCCTGACACATGTTGGTCTATATGGTGCATGTGGGCATGGCGCGGATGGGCGTGGCCACGTGAACGACCCTTACTGGAGCCGAGTCTATTTTTAGCATAGGACCACTCCTTGGCTTGTGTTGAATCATTGAAGTCTGACACATGTCAACATCCACCCCCTGTATGCATGGTGCGGCTATGGATACAACATGCACATAATTTTTTCCCCGCTTCCGCCTATGCCCTGACACCGCACCTCGCCTCTGCATTGAGGGACCATGCCGCCTCCGCGTCGACCTAGCCAGCGGCGGCTCCACGTCGGGCAATGATGGTGCCGCCGCCTCTCCCTCTGCCAATGTTGTCGGGTCAATTTCGCCCTAGGCCCACGGATGTGAGGATGAAGCAGTGGAAGCCACACAATTTTTAGCTCCACATCCCACCTATGTATTCTTGCAATACGATTCGTGGGGTTTTACATGCAGAGCCCCCAACACGTTTTTCAAGATGATATAAGGATGTAGCTTGGTCCTTCACTAAATTTTAGAACTTTCTATGAAGATTCAGGTATTACTGAAAACTAAAGACTAAGTTACTAGAAAATCTATATTATAAATAAACTATACAAAAACATTTGTTTTTTCCTTAAAAATCCTATACTATTTTGGAATGCCAAGACTGTACCCCATATATATTTGTTTGTAGCATAAAGATAGATACAATTAATTTTTGTGTAATTCCAATAAATGGACGTATATAAATTTTAAATTATCATAAAAGAATACTATTACACATATCTAGTTATATAGAAATAAACATATATGAAACTAAGTTTATATTGAAGTAACTATTAGTCGCTTTGAAACTTGCTGTTGAGAAAAGTGATGACTATAAGTTGTGTGCTCGTCTCAAGGTGACGCCATGCGAGGAGTCTGCATCATCGATGTGCACTATTTCAGATGCGCTCTTGTGGTATGCAAATATGCAATTGGACGTGACGATTGACGGAAGAAAAATATTGCGCTGGGCCTGTGGCCCACATTTGTTAGCCCACGTAGCTGGTGTCTCTCCCGGCCTGTGCCACTGCCCACCAGTGGCTGCCCGGCCTGTGCGTCTTGGTTGCTGCTCGGCTAAATCATGCACGGTATTCGGCTGGGCTTTAGTTTTGGGCTGTACGGAGGCAGGGTTGTAGCTTAGGCATCGATTTTGGGCCTCTATTCTAATACAAGATGCAGGCATGTCAGTAGTTTTTTTTTTCATGACAAGATATATGCCCGTGCGTAGTGCAGGAACCACGATTTTTTTTTGTCATGCCTACGGCCAATGGCACAATTAGCACTTAATAGTTTTTTTCTTTCAAAAATCACCGATGGGGTGATGGAGTCAAACACTTCGATGCCATTTTTAAAAAAAATCCTGAATTCCTCTAAGTTTTAGTTTAGGAAGAGAAATTTTCGGATACCCTATTCTAAACTTTGGATAATCCATATGTACTTGTGTCCGTACATAATCGGATTCGGATTATTCATATGTACTTGGTGTCCGCACTTAATCGGTTTTGGATTATTCGTATCCATATGGATATTAAAATTGTTTTCCATATCTTCAAATTTAGGATTCTGATAGGAGGGGAATGGAAAATTTCCGCACCACTTTCACCTCTAAATTGTTCGCATACATATTGGAATTAATTAGTGAACCTCATCTTTTACCCCAACTACATGCATTATGGGCCTAGTATCTTAATTAATTAGTTACCGTTAATGACTATGCTCTGACGCACGCCCTCCTGGCCAGTCTGTTAAGCATTGGGTTTGCATGCGACCCGGTTGGCTGGGCCCCAGATCCAAAAGGATGCCGGCTGCAGGCAGTACAAACAACGGCTGGTAGGACGTGTCGGAGGCGTCGTTTGTGTAGGTAACAATATCCTGCGAAATCTAAACGACACAGGCTTTTTGCTGTTTGGAACGCGGTTCAGAGTGCACGTTAGTAAGGTTTTTTTTTTGGGGAAAAAATCAGAGGGAGCGTCGGACGAGCTGTGTCACAGGCCCATCGATGCTTTTTATAGGTGTAGAAGAAAAGGCATGTCAGTGCTTAGCGGATCTTTTGCTAAAAAAAACGTAGTTAGCGGATCTAACAGCCACACATATATGCTTGCCTAGATCAGCATAAATTGAACCAAAGGGAGAGTTTTTAATTTTGCTACTACTCCCTTCATTCCAAATTAATTATAAGACGTTTTGACTTTTTTCTAGATATATTGTTTTTACTATATATCTAGTGTATATCTAAGTACGTAGCAAATGAGCTATTACTTCACCCGCGAGTGTTTGTCTCTAGCTAGGAACAACCTAATTATTGTTTTCCACCAACTGTTGAACACTGGAGATGTAGAGCAGGGAGGGAGGAGGCCGCCTTGTAGGTATACACGAAACCTTGAGACACGGGGGGGGGTAGAAAGGGCATCAGGATGATAGCTCAGTTAGGGTGAAAACGATCGTGTGGCGGTGTTGAGCCACTAGAATCGAACGATGAGGTAGCAATTGTAGGAGAGTGGAGAGCTCGACGGACTTGAAGGAGAACTCATCAGGAGATTAGTGTTAGGCAGTGGCTCTAGCGGACAGTTAGGAGAGGAGGGAAGGGGTAGGGGAGGGGTTGAGAGGGGCCTGGCACCCTCAACATTTATATGCCCCCCACAATGTGCCTCCTCTATTAGCTACTTAATAGTCCAATTAGCTAGTTAATGTTGTTATTTTTGTGTATCTTTTTCTGGACCAAGGGAGTATCTTCTCTGTTCCTGTTATTACCATGATTATTTTTCTAACCTAATACTTAAAATGATTGGGTGAAGGTTTCGCCATTCTTTTTACATCTTACGGCTAAGAAAATCATGTGTCTATTGCTATGTATATAGACAGACTAAAAAAGAACAGCCGATAGGAGGGCGGAGAGAAAACGGAGTACAAAAAGGGGCGAGCAACTCCTAACAAAAATGTGTACGTATATCTCATCTCTCCAATAATAATGTACTGTACTTTCGAATCCGCGAAAAAAAAGACAGCGAGGACATACGGAAGACGAAGTTCACTGTACACGACGTACGTGAACATACGAGCGATACGCGCGCGCGCGCCGGGCTGACGGTCCATGCCATGGGGGCATGGGGCAGACGCGTGCGTTCCGTGAATAATGGCTCGCCCCGGCGGGCTCGAGAGCATGTATGCTCCCATGCATGGCCTAATGGATCGCGGCGTGTGCAGTAGCAAACAACGGCCTTGCACTGTAGCAGTGCCGCCAGTGCGTGCTGTTGCGCACAGCGCACGCGCGTGCATGCACGGCGGCCCAATTCGGGTACGTGAACGACGACGTGTACCCTGTCTACGTACATACTTGAGGCAAACCAATATATTGCGTGCACATAGTACGCACGCGCGCACAAGCACAGTTCCATGCAGCACGTAAATGCAGCGGCACGCCCGTGCGTATACGTGCCGTCACCGGCTCTATTATCGGCCACACATGCTGACATGCTTGCATGTGCATGGGATGGGAATGCTGTCCCGTCGTCTGGGCTCACGTCCTGTACTACTACGACGCCACGGTACTAGTACTAGTACTATACGTACTCCACCCGAGAGCAGCTAGCTACTACTACTAGCTCGTACTCCCTCCGTCCCGTAATGTCCGTTGTTCTGGGAGGGGAGCGGTGTCCCTTAATGTGTGTCGTTGGGCTAGTGATGCGGGTCCCACGCTTAGGTGCAGACTCCCACCGCACGTCGCCCGCAGCAGCCTTATCCCTTCACTGCTTTCCCCTCACACCACCGCACAGGCCTTCGTAAAAAAAATCCACCGATCCCCAATCTCGCCCTCTTCAACCGCATCCTTGTCGGTCTTCTGTCGCCCCATCCGCATCCGCATCGTCTCCGGTCGCCGCATCCTCGTAGCCGATCGCCCCATCGTCGTCGCCGGTTGCCCCATCCGCATCGTCGCCGGTCGTTGGGCTGCAGGAGGCGAGAGCGTAGGCTCACTCGTGCGGCGGCGCACGGCGTCTGCCTCCTCCTCTAGCCCGGCCCCTCCCTTTCATCCTGCGCCGGGCTAGGGGAGCCGAGAACGCAGGCCCTTCGTCCACGTGACATCGCCGAGACTCATCCGATAGCGCAAGGGTGAAGCACGGCTTCCGCGCCGACCCACAGAGGCTCGCCGCTGCCCTCTGCTGTCGTCGCACTGCGTCCCACAACCTTGCCTCCTACCAGCTCAAGGCGGAGCTAAGCTAGATCTGAGGGCCTGTGTTGAGGACCCTCAAATTTTGTCAAGGTACTCCTCCTGCTCCAAAAATCACATCTCTATTCTGAAAAAACTTCAATCTTTCCATGACCACTATAAGCAAATAAAAAAATAGGTTACCTACATCATGCTTAGAAAATTAAGTTAGGCACATCTAATCCACTCTGTTGATGGCCTAGACATTTACGAAAAATATAGCTCAGCTACTATTAGGCTCAGAAATCATGTTGTTGTGCTAGTGCTTTTTTCATTAAGAAGAATGGCTTCTGTTTCTCAAAATTTTTAGTCCATTCCTTTTTTGTCATATCAGTTTATCATTTGCATGAGAATCAAGTGTTTTACTCTTATTGCAGTGTTCTTTTGTCAGGCAATCCTTGGATGGCAGGCGGCAACGGGGCACATGGGCCTAGCCGGTTCATTCGCCACTTGCGAATGAAGCATGCCTTGGGAATCCCTTCAAGCCATAGGATGCGGCCTGCAAAGCAGATGCACGGTCGGGATCGTCGTCGTGGAACTTGGTGGGACCATAAGCTTAATTGCATCGCCATCGAAGGACAGGATTTTGCTCAAGATACACAGGAAGGGGGTGCGGATCGATTCGAGTTGATACCTGATTCGAATGAAGAAGAAGGGGTTAAGGGTTCATCTTTGCTTGGCGATGAGGATGAGTACGTGCCTGAGACGCAGCCACAGGAAATTGTTACAGTGAGCAGAATTGCTGGGCCGTGTGGCAACCAAGGTCGTGGGCGTTTGGGGTAAGCCAGCTTTACGTTGGGGTCAAGCTGGGCTCTGGCTCCAAGCTCCGCCACTGATCTTGTGTATAAATTCTATCGTTTCTGTGCAGTACTATGCTTCACCAATGGTGCGACCTTATTTTTGAGCTGGAGCAGGAGAAGGAGATTTCCAAGGTAAACATGGAGAGCAACAAGCTGCAGATGGACAATGTCAAGTTTGAGAAGGAGAGTGGCAATGTGGAGATGGAGAGCGACAAGTTGGAGATGTTGGCTGGCAAGGTCCAGGTTGATAGGGTCAAGTTGAAGAAGGAGAGTGCCAAGCTGGAGGTGGACAGTGTGAAGTTGGAGGTGGAGAGCGACAAGCTGGACATGTCGTGTGCCAAGGTGCAGATGGATACTAGCAAGGAGGAGGTGGACCATAAAGCTAGCTTCTCTGATCTGGAAACTAATGATGAGGGATGTTGGTTTCAGGATGGTGTGGACTTGCGAGGCCATTCACAGGTGCAAGATGATGACTTAAATGAACAGGTAACAGACATGTTCACTACCTTCATTCCTGTGTATGAAGATGTTTTCAAGAGTTCCAAACGTTAGAACCATTGGGCTACAACACGCAAGGTCGTAGTCAAGGTGTTGGTAACATTTTGATTGTAACTCCACCCTAGTGCTGGTGGTACTGATGGGTTGTTGGTTGTTTGCACTGATGGTTTATGTTGGACTGGTTTGGTTCATTTTGATTTGCGGTGCTTGCATGTATCTATGTTATGGTATACTTTGTGAATTGTAATGTTAAATGACACACTAAGGAATTACTAGTTTGTCGCTGCCACATGATATAGAGACTTTATACATGGTCATATATATACAGAGAATTTATACAACGCAAAAGCATCACAAAAGCATCACTAGCAATGTTTACATGAACAGAACCATTAAGTGTTCAACAACTCAAAAGCCCTTTGAACTAGCTGGCTATCACAACTTAGAGCTGTAGGGAGCATGCCTTGTGCCTCTAGCCTCTCTTTGTTCATGTGAGGGATCTTGTACCTATTGCCTCCATTATCCTTCATAACTTGAATCATGCATGTTTGTAGTGTGAGGAATACCCTATTGAGAAGGATGGGGTTGTAGTTTTGATATTCAATGTACACATTCTGGATGAGCTCGTCCATGTTTCTGGATGTCATTCTATTCGTTAGCGACTGAAGAGAAGCAAAGAAACCAAGGTCAAGGCAGTTCATATCAGGAGAATTAGGAGGTTGGTTCATTAGGCGTATATCGAGGCTTGTTCGGGCTACTGCTGCAGCAAAAACTGCATCATCTACTGGTACATGACAAGGAGCATTGTCCTGTTGTATCCATATTGTCTCATGCCTTGCTTCTCTGGGCCAACGAGCTTGTATTTCTGGTATGAGTTTGTCGATCATATAAGTTCTCATTGTTTGTTTATCAACCTTCATGGCCTTTGTGATAGGTGTGCCCCTTAGTCTGTTGACACTTCTCCTTTTTGCTGGTTCCTGTAATTAAAACGAATGTTATTTGAAATAACATAAAAGGGATTGCAAGTATTATTTAGACAAAGATTAGTACCATTCGCACAAAAGCCTATATGCCTAGCTTCCCATCAAAATAGCATCTCCCTTCAGCATCAAACCTGGGCTTTGCAACAGCAGAATAAAACATGACTTTGTGAATGGCATTCTTATTTTGCACTGTTCTATGTGGGTCTTCTTCATCTGGATGCGTGTACATAGTCAGATTCTTCTTTGTCCCATTGAACCACTTCTCATCTGAGTGAATAATATTTTTCATTTCTTTGAACTTGGGATTGTCTGGTAGAGTACTTTCTTCTAGCATAGAGAGAACCCACCGTAGCCTTGCCTGTTTGTTTTCTTCCTTCAAATAAGGCTTTAATGAGTTGGAGTGTCGTCGTAGCAAGCCTTCTTTGAACAACCTATGTAGAGAGCTTTTATTGATATTAAGAGCAGTTGCTAGTGACCTTATGGTACCCCTTCTGTTTAAGGGAATATCAACAACCCTTGTGAGGTCCACTTGAATTTTTTTACGACCACAATTCTTAGGTCGCAAAGATTTGACATCTACTGGTATGCCTTGTTCCAAACATTTTTTTGCTCTCTGCCATACCCGTTGTATTGTACGCACATGAACATTGTACTTTGCAGCAATAAGTGTTGTGCTGTCTCTTTTTAATTTGCCATTATTGCTTAACCGAAGCAAATCTTCATAAATGTCTTGCCGTTCTCTTTCTGTCAAAATCCTGACCATATTTGTTGCTTCTTATTGCTGGGTTTGCTGATCTTCATCGTCATCCAAGTCGGACAACTCCTCTTCATCAAATATGATGTCAACATCATCCGTGTACACTCCGAAGTCTTGTATGAGATTGTCCAAGGTATCATGTTCTGCTTGTAAGGCAGTGTTGTCATTTCCTACAAAAAAAATGTAGATGTTGTGTGCTGATTGTCATTAAATAAATTATCAAACTTTTCATAGGGACAATTATTCTTGCAAACATGACTTGAACCTAAGGGAAATAATCACCTACATGCAGGTTTCCTTGTTCTACTAGTGGATCATTCAAATTAAATGGATGGCCAACATTGTCACCTGTACAGAAGCAGCTGATGAATATGAAAGGCATTGTCACCCCACAAGTGAGCTATTCTCCCCTCACTACAATTTCATTTTGAACCAGAAGCAAATATGAGTTGCATGCCTCACACATAAACCTAACTAATGTTGATTAAATTTTTATGAGAGACTACCAGTTCATACTAATTTTAGGACGGATAGAAGATAAAGAGAAGCCAAGAGAAGCCCATGCTATTTTAGGATAGAGAGGTTACATAGAACAAGTGGTACAGAAAAGAGTTTCTGGTGACAAAAGATAGTAATGACTAAATTCCCTGATGTTGCTTATGATTTTTAGGACAGAAATAAACCAGCACACTAATTTTAGGAGAGGGAGAGGGAGAGGGAGAGGGTGTGTGTGTGTGTGAGAGAGAGAGAGAGAGAGAGAGAGAGAGAGAGAGAGAGAGAGAGAGAGAGAGAGCTTGAAACAGTACACTCAGATTTGGATACAAGCAAACATGCTTACCTTGATGAATTTCTGCTTGTTCATGAATTTGATCAGGATGGAGACCAAAGCGACCAGATCCCCCAACTTCAATTGAATCCCCTACATCTTCGAAGGGATTATGATCCTCTTCATGTTCATCAGGCTTCTTGTTGAGATCTGACAACTCCTCCCCTCCCTCTGGTACTGTGTTCAAGTCTATTGCCATGGAGGATGCATGAGAAATGGTTCAAATGAGTGGAACGAAGGGTTACTAGGCTTTATTGGCACAGGAGTTAGAAAAATGGCGCTAGGAGCACTAGTTTCAAAATTTAGTTTGCCTCTTCTGTGTAAAAATGGAGCGCACTGATATTTTTTGGCGTCAAGTGCTGTTTGCCGCCCACTATTTGGTGTAATGTTTGGTTTCTTTAAGTCCAAAATAATGCAGTGCATGTGTAACTGTAGAAAAAGTTGATGTGACAACTGTGTTTTGTTTACTGTAAAAATAATGTTTGTGTGTGGTATGCCTGCATCTTTCAATCCAAGAATGAGCATTAAGGACATGTCCATTTGCAGGTGAACGTACTGTACTCCGTATTTTATAGGGGTGTTCAGGTTTGTCGCTAGATTCCTTAATTCCTGAGCCAAATTCTAGAACGACACATATTAAGGCCTTGTTTAGTTCCAAAAAGGTTTTCAAAAAAGTGCTACAGTAGCCATCACATCGAATCTTGCGATACGTGCATAGAGCATTAAATGTAGACGGAAAAAAAACTAATTGCACAATTTGTTAGAAAATCACGAGATGAACATTTTGAGCCTAATTAGTCCATGATTGAATACTAATTGCCAAATAAAAACAAAAGTGCTGACGGTCTGACGGTCCATGCTCTTTGTAGAAGATGTACGTGAGCATACGAGCGATACGCACGCGCACGCCGGGCTGACGGTCCATGCCATGGGGGCATGGGGCAGACGCGTGCGTTCCGTGAATAATGGCTCGCCCCGGCGGGCTCGAGAGCATGTATGCTCCCATGCATGGCCTAATGGATCGCGGCGTGTGCAGTAGCAAACAACGGCCTTGCACTGTAGCAGTGCCGCCAGTGCGTGCTGTTGCACACAGCTCACGCGCGTGCATGCACGGCGGCCCAATTCGGGTACGTGAACGACGACGTGTACCCTGTCTACGTACATACTTGAGGCAAACCATTATATTGGAGTGCTGCCATGTGTTGACCTTGACCATAGTAACTTTGCGTCGTACGCGTGCACATAGTACGCACTCCATGCAGCACGTAAACGCAGGCGGCACGCCCGTACGTATACGTGCCGTCACCGGCTCCGTTATCGGCCACACATGCTGACATGCATGCATGTGCATGGGATGGGAATGCTGTCCCGTCGTCTGGGCTCACGTCCTGTACAGAACTACTACGACGCCACGGTACTAGTACTAGTACTACTAGTACTATACGTACTCCTACGGAGAGCAGCTAGCTACTACTACTAATAGCTCGTAGCTGTGAAGTTAGTGCAGTGGCAGGAGGCAGGCAGGCGGGTACTGCTACTGCGGGGCATCTGCAGTTTCTGGACGTCCTGCACCGCAAATGTGGGACTAGCGAGCCGTGCTCTGGTGGCACTGGCACGGATTGCAATGCCATACCAAGAGCGCCGCTTATGTGGGCCGTGTGGCGTACCAAACTGATCTATCCATGGCCCATGGGGCATTGCCGCATTGGGGGCGCTGCGGCCCTTTCGTATGTGCTGCAGCCATCAAGCTAGCTTGCCGGTATAGTCGTTGCTAGCACATCCATACCGTATACACATACGTATACGTTTTGCTCTCCCTCTCAACTGGTACTACTCCGCATTGCGGGGCCGGGGAGTACGTAAGGAGTGATGTGAAGGACGAACTCCCGGCACGGCGCCTTCAAGTGGCAGTAAAATTCAGTCATCACCACCTGATGATCTCTGTCGTGCATGCATTTAGTTTCCCCCATGCATGTAGTACTAATTGTAAACTAAAACTTTGACTCGACCAGAGAACGCGATTCATGTCCTCACCTAATAACGTCCATGCACGTACACTCCGCTAGCTGCAAAATAAATCGTATGGTACGGCCAAGGCAGGAGCAGCGAGAGAGCCGAGAGCCAGCGACATGCATCAAAAACAGCTGCGGCCACAGTCGCGTCCGAGGTCTTAAACAAGGCAATGCAAATGGCTAGAGTAGCCTGCATGCAAGCAGATGCAGCTCAAAAGCAGCCTGAAACGCAGCACATGCAGTGCAGGCCGGTGCAGCCACTAGCCCGCTACCACTACGAATCGGCCCTGCGCGCGCGCGCCCCTGCTGGCCGTCTACTCGTCCGTCCATCCATCTATCTGGAGCTCACATCCAATCATGCATTCATTTCTGTACACTGTACTCGTACTCGAGTTTTTTTCGTAAGGCCCAGGCCACGTTTAGGGGCGACGAGTTGGCGCCGTCTGGAACACTGTAGCAACACTGGTGCTACAGTATCGTTTTGTTTTTATTTGATAATAATTGTCCCATCGTTGACTAATTAGGCTCAAAACGTTCGTCTCGCAAAGTACAACCAAACTGTTCTATTAGTTTTTGATTTTATCAACATTTAGTTTGATATGATGGGGAATCTTCTGTTTGCATAGTGTCAAATTTTGGAATTTGGAGGAATTAAACACCCCCCAGATCCATCCACCCACCCACTGACCCACCCATCGGTTTCAGTGGCAGAGATGCGTACCGTGGCATGGCAATGGCCAATGGCATGAGGGCGTACGCAGCAGGGCTGCAGGGAGTAGAGATCAGAGTGCAGAGTTTTTATGTTTTCCAGTACTCCTCGACGGGTGGAGTAGTACGTGACATGAGGATGCCGCGCGCACCGTGGCATGTGCCGCGCCGGAAGGACCGCACCCATGTGTCGTCATCCTCTGTCACGTTTGCACATTCTCGCTCCATATTTAGTGGTGACCTAGGGACCTAGCACGTCAATTTCCTCGTATCTTCGTGCTGCTCGTACTATCCGTTTGGTAGGGGCTCGGTTACTTCAGAAGAAATGTTTACCGAATAGTAGGAGCTCTGACTGATAACAGAAACCTTGGTTTTACGGTATTAGGCAATTTGTACAATGTAGATAGATAGCCAGAACTATATGATACGCCTAAAGTATTTTTTTACAACCAATCCAATGATACACTTCTTATTTTACTTAACTAATAACTCTTAAAAAAAGATTGTTACTAAAAATGTGAATAATAGAAGTCAAAGTTGAAATGGTTCTGGAGTAGATTCTGGTAGAATTCGAACAACGTTTCTAGTTTGGATTTCAAATCGTTCGCCATGAGTTCTCATGTTTCTCTTTCAGAAATAATTCGCTCCAACATCAGCTTCTGCAGAGGAGTCGAAGGAGCGATACAGTTTTCTAGTGAATAGTAAAGGAGCGAGAGCCGTTTTTGGGTCTGGAGGAGAAGGGGCTGCAGTTGAGAGAAGTCATGACAAACATGCCCTTATAGATATACTCTACTTCCTAGTGGTAAACCTGTCCACCTTGGTTGATGATCACATTTTTCTGAATTTATTCCACAATTTAACGGAGTTATTTTCTCCATGGTAGGTGACGTGCCCGTTGACAAGCAACAAGATGCCTTTGATGACTTCGTCAATCTTCAAATTTGTCAGTCCAACTCAGTTGTTTGTAGATGCTGCGTGTGCATGCGTGCACACTTAAAAAGTTTAGTTGGTTTTACACAAAAAAGGTATTCTCATAAACAATACCTAAAATGTTTTGCTCAACAATGACATGTACTTAGTGGGTGTGTTGCCTGACCTATGATCCGTTTGGATCACCTATGACTAATTGTTAGTCTACTACTAGTTACTAGAACTAAAATCTAGGTGACTAAAGTTTAGTGTATGATGTTTGGATATATAGACTAGTACTGTAGCTATTAGTACTAGTTTACTTTACTTTGTTTCTTAGTGAACTACTACGAGTCGTTGAGCATCTCCAAGAGTTCTCTAAATCCATTTCTAATCCTTGGTTTTTAGTAAGATGAGAAAAAATCCATCTCCAACAGCTCATAATTCATCCTCCTAATCTTTTAGAACTTGGGAAAAGTCACCATGTTCCGCGTAAAGTTACGCACTTCCGATTTGCGTGTATCTTCTCTCTCCCGCAGCGTGTTTGTCGGGCAATCTAAAGATGGAAGGACGTGGAAAGAATAAAGAATATAAAATGGTTCCTGATGCAAATGTATAAAAGAGAAAGAATATATAAAAGGGGTTAGGATAATTTAGAAATAGCAAATGATTTCTGATGTAAAATTATCTTCTATATTTTAGGAGTGGATTATTAGAAACTTTTGGATATAACTTTTTTATTCCTTCCAATACTTTTATTAGGAGTTGTAAAACTCTATGGTTTTAGACAGAAAATATTGGGCTAAGCTTTTATGCTCCTACCCAAACAGGCTCCTTACTGCGTAATATACGCAGCACGTACTGTGACGACCGTATTTCTTTTATCGAATCACACACAGACACACAGGTCACCAGGACCAACCAACCAGCACTGCAGATTTGCAGAACACCGCAGAGTACTCGTAGTATGCACAGAGCACGAGGCAACAAAGTATGGGTAATGTGTTGGTTAAGAGGGGTAACTAAAAGCTGCAGCATGAACAGAGCCAATACCAGAGGGCCACCTCGCTCGCTCGCGTGCTGCCGTCGTCATCGATGTTTGTGTATATATTTGTATACACACAAGCCACAAGTCGTCGCCAAGGGAAAATGTTTAAAGTCGGTGGCATATACTACTATCACAGTACACTTATACTATAGAAAAAAGTGGTTAATTAGATGGAGGATACAGTATTTGAGAAGATCAGGTCGGCCGAATTAACGAGAACGACCATGACCCTGCTCCGCTCGTCAAGAACTGTCGGTGTTTCGAACAAACACCAACCAGTAAATTTATAATTATTATGCGTTAGACACGGATGGTGTACTAAAGGACACAAGATTTATACTGGTTCAGACAGAATGTCCCTACGTCCAGTCTGCTGCTGCTCGTGTTATAAGTACCGAAAAAGGTTCGTAGTAGGGGTACAAACGGTCGAGAGAGGGACAGATCCCAAGTCTCTGATAAAAAGGTCGAAAGGACACCAAGAGCTCGATTGTTGCTTGGCTGTGTGTTGTGTGTGGAATTGATTCGTCATCATTAGTGGGGTGCCCTGTCCCTCCCTTTTATAGACTAAGGGGGAGCAGAGATTACAGATGGGAGACAGAGGAAAAAACCAAAGGCAGAGAAGGTTCTTTGAGGGCGCCGAGTCTTCCTTTTCCCTTGAGCCTGCCCTGCAGACATGGCAGACCACGCCAGGAATAGCATGTTCCGTTGATCCTGATAGGGCCGGGCTCCGACTTTGTCTCAGCGAGTGGTCATGTCCCATCCTTCCCCGGTGGACGGTACGCTGTGTCAGGGCACCGAGCCATGACTCTGCGAGGAGTAGACGGAGAAATGACTATACACCTGTGTACTATAGATGATGTGAGTTCCTCCTCGGATTGTAGTGGTTGTCATATACCTGTGTTAGTGTCCGCACCCGAGGGCTGATGGCGGCGCCTACAATACTGTGGGACAAAAGTCAACGCCTACAACACAATTCGGACACAGTTAGGTCGGAAAGGGCTTAAAGCGCCTGTCCCATCGTATCCTGACGGTACCTTCCTGCAAGCGTGCATGGCATGGTCCTCGACACTGCGGTTGACTCGAATGTCCTGGCGTACCCTGTGCTTGTCATTATGAAGGAGCAGGGTGCAGTCGTCGGGCGAGGCAGAGCCTGCCCTCAGCCGTCGGGCGAGGTGGAGCCATCCCTCATACGTTGGGTGAGGCGGAGCCCACCCTCGAACGAGCCATCCCTCGAGACATCAGGCGAGGCGAGCCACCCTCAATCACCTCGAGCGTCGAGCGGGGTGGAACCAGCCCTTAGACATCGGACGCGGGCGTGAGCGAGCCTGCCTCGGTCGTCGGGTGAGGCGGAGCCTACCCTTAGCCAGCCTAGCCCTCGCGAGGCGGAGTCTAGCCCTCGGGTCGGGTGAGACCTTCGGGCGACAAGAAGCGTGAGCGTTCTTGTCCGAGCCATGGTTATTAGCCCACCTCATTGGGTGGCCCGAGAGAGCCTAGCCCTCGGGGTCGAGGAGGTCCGGGGTGATTTGACTTGCTGCGGCGCGCGAGTCTAGCCCTCTCGGTGATTCGGGTGAGATTTCGAGAACCAATCTTCCGTCGTTCGGGCAAGAAGCGTAGTAGCGTTCTTGTCTGACCGGAAGCGTCAACGTTCGATGGTTATTAGTTCCACCTCATTGGGTACCCCGGTATTAGATCCCTAGGCCCAGAGAAAAGAGCCCCTCGAGCCTCGACGTGACACGGCAGAGGGTGATTCGGAGACCTAATTGCTTTTTCGATCCGCGCCAGAGGGGTTCGGGTTCCGTAGCTTTGCCTCCTCGCCCGTTAGACAACCTCCACCGCTCGCCTAAGCCTCCGCACTGCGATCGTAGCCACCGTCAAGCTCACATCCGCATCCCCGGGTGATTCCCAATCATTTCAATGGAGCCGCAGCGGATCCATCACCCCTCGCCCGAGGCCTGATCACCGTGGCCTCCTTCACCCATAAGGAAAGGCGGCCCGGGTATCGCTCAAGGGTATGTCGTTCCTTAGGTTTCGCCATACCGACAATTCCTTCGGGGTCATGGATTACTACCAGTGGTTTTGGGGTCCAGACACATTCGGCAGGCATTGCCCTCAGCTGGACAATTAAAGGGGACCACAGTATCCCATTCACGGGATTCAACAAGTGGGGTGTCCTACCTAGGTCAGCCACCCAATAAGGTAAATTCTAACATAACAAAGTTCACATCATCAGAGGTCCCGGGCGATTTGTTTGTGAATCGAGATTCCCTATACCGATGAGGCTCGTCTTTGCTTGAGTTCTGATGGAGAGTTTTTCAAGCCACGGGCCCATCCTCGTGTCGGGGCATGGGATGGTCGAATTTCGAGATCTGACTGGGCCAGCCCATGAACTCCTAGGTACCCACTTGTCCACGTAGGGACCCTTCCTGTTCCATGCAGGAGGAAGTGAGTCCATGAGACTGGCGGAGGTGGGCCAAACCATCGAGGAGTTTGATCCTTAGGACCCTAGGTGGGAGCAGGTACCCACTTGTCCAGGGGGATCTACCGCTACACAGGGTGAGTCCATGGTGGAGGACCCATCGTGGATGGGGGAGGCGAATCTGCCGCCACACTGAGCGGCCGGCCGGACACAGAGAGGGGTGGCTCCGCCGCCGTGCCCTCGGAGGTAAGGAAGGTGAGCCCCTCTGCCCAGGAGCAGGGGGCAGGCTCGAAACGGTCCCGCCCAGACGAGTTAGAGCAGGAATCTGGGGGTTTGTCCCCAAAATGTTCCTACCGCCCAACAGCGCCAGAGTAAGTCATCGATTCCCCTGTTTTTCCTATTTTTCTACTTTTAGTGTGACCTTATGCCTTTAACCTCTTGCAGACTCTTGCCACAGGGCCGTTCTTTGGCGCTGGCGCCCAAGAAGAGTGTTGCTCTTTAGGCGAAATGGGTGTCGTCACCCGACGCCGCTCCTGTTTTGGGCAAGAGTGGAGCCGATGTTGCGGTCTTGTCGACCGGTCAGGCGTCGCCAACGGTGGCGCCCGTGCCCTCGGCGGGTCAAGTAGGCGCCGGGGCTGAAGAAGCACCCTCGAGGGTCACCGAGCAGACAACGGTGAAGGTGAATCCGCCGCCTACGTTGGAGCGGACGGAGCTGCCACCCGCGCTTGTGGCGCCTCTTGTGGTGGGCGCGGCACCACAAGTCGAGGCCCCGGCGTCGCAAACAGAGGTGGCCATGACCGTGCCAAGCCAGGAGCCGCCAGACGTAGCCACAGTGGTGTTTGAGGGGGTGGCGCAATCCGCGCCTCCGGCGGCCCAGGCAATGGAGCCCGAGGCGGGCCGGACGGAGGGGGACACGACCGGAGGGTCCTCGGGTGCCGTGGCGGTGGTGGAAAGGACCAGCGGGAGGTTGCCCTCGGCCCTGATGTCGAGGGGCAGCCGCTCGCCTATGCGGGCAAGCTGCCGCTCCAGTGGATGGATCCTCGAGATCCAACTTAGACTCTTTTCTCGCTCGACAATGCTACCGAGAGCATAGAGTGGGGGAGTCTCGACGAAGGGATCTCGTCGATGATGGATGTCCTAAACTAGACTAGGGGCATCCTGCATGACATCATTGTTCCCAATGGCCGGGTATCCCCTTGATCTTCTCGCTTTCTTGTTTCTTCATGTATTTTTGACACTGGTCTTCTTTTCAGTCCCTCATTGCTCATAGCCGGGAGAAGTCCTGGTTCCTTCGCGAGCAGAAGGTGGAATGGGGCCGCCTCATTGAGGAGGCCCAGCTACGCGGAGATGTGAACACCTAGCTTGCTGCCACCCAACAGCGGGAAGCTGAGGCGCGTCGAGACACGGAGGAGATCCATGGGATGTTCCAAGATCTGTCGGCGAGGGTGCAGCAAGAGACGAGGAGGCGGCCACCGAGGTCCAAAAGAAGCGGGATGAGCTACTCTAGAAGGACACCGAGGCCAGCCAGTGGGCCATCGAGCTTCTAGAAGAGCTGGAGAGGGAGCAGGACCTCAAGCTAGAAGCCAAGGATAGGTCCACGGCCCTGCAGCAGAGGGCGAATCAGGATGCCGAGTTGATCGCCCGGCTGTGCAGGGAGCGAGACGACCTACGCCAGACTGTTGAAAGACTTCGCTCGGAGCGTGGCACGGTCTGTGCGAGGAGCACGACTAGGCCGTCCGAGAGCACAACGAGGCATGTCAGGTGGTCAACTCCCTCCGGGTAGATCTTGAAGTCACGGTGACCCGAAGGTTGGAGGCCGAGAGCATCTCTACCGGGTTGGGCACGGAGCTTGTCGAGGTGCGGGGGACTCTTCAGGCCAAGAGTGACAAGCATGATCTTCTGCGCACCGCTGTCGGGGTGGTCTTCGATAACCTAGGGGTGGCGCGGCCAGAGGAAACCAGCTCACTTGCGGCCCGTGACATGGATATCACGGCGCAGGTGGGCCAGCTTGAGGAGAACGCCTTTCACGCCGGGATCACCCAAGCCTTTGCTGTTGCCCGCTCTCATTATGATTAGGAAGTTAACTTGGAGGTAATGAGCCTCGGCTTTGCGCCTGGCTACGAGAACTCCGAGCTGGATGAGATTGAGAAGGCGGTGACTCCCATTGCACGGAACCTAGCGAATAGGCTAAAAGACATAGTTCACCCTTCGAGAAAGTAGTTAGTTGAATAAGTTCGATAACATTTATCTGTAATATGTGGACAAGTGTTGGTACTTTTGTGTTCGAAAATAGATTCGTAATTTTGTTTCATTCATTTGAGCTTACTTTCTTCCCTTTTGCAATTGAGAAAAAAGGTTTATGCGATCCGACCCGTTCGTTCATTAAGACCATATGGCCCAAGGTGTATAAGGGGGAAATTTTGTTTATGCTGGTGAGCAAAGTTATCGTAGCCGTCGGGGCATGGGCTTTTTGCTGTCTTACCAGGCATGCTCGTTTATCTGCTCCCACAAACCTTGCTGCTAACCTTAACGCGAGGAAGAGGTCTAATGTAACGACTGTTTTGAAAAAAGGAGGTATTTATACCTTTATTAGCCCCCGAGTGAGATCCGACCCCTTGCGGTTGCTAGGGTCGGATGTTATTGGAGACCAAAGCGAGGGTAGTGAACTTACTCTTGTATTTGCACGTACCCCTTACTTAGGATTTTGGCGATCGTTACATGACCGTGCGTTTGGTCTTATTGCTGGCCCGGCCTTTCCCGAGCCCCCGCGCGTGGTGGGGATTCAGTCAAGGCTTGGCTTATTTTATGACTGTCGCCCTGTCCACGGTTTCCACAACTAGAGGGGTTGGGGCGACGTCACTTGCCCCAATGGCTCGAGTGATGTGCCTAATGAGCTCGCTACTAGGGATGTTCGAACAGAACCCGATCCTGTTGCTTTGACGACAGGGTCGGCAAAGCCCTCATGTGGTGTTCTGTTGCTCCTTGACCTGCCTTCCAATAAATTCCCCCTCAATGGGGATTCTATGGGCTCGGCTAAAGGCTAGATTGAACTAGAAGGTTGAGATGACCCTATCCGCCTCAATGCGGCTTGGGCAAAGGCCGCTAAGGCTCATCTGTGTTTTCTCCCCTGGCTCTTGTTTGATGCGAGGCGGCCTCAGACCCTTCGCGGGTCAGCCTTCAAACCTCGGTCTCTCGATCTTGTATCGAGCGGCTTGAGCCCCTGAGCCCCTTAGGGTTTGATAGGGGTAGGCTGTGTTTCGTGCATCACCCCATCCTTAGCTTCCGTAACCGGAGGGGTTGAGTTGACGACACTTGCCTCGACAACTTGAGTGTCGCGCTCAATGAGCTCGCTAACGGGTATGTTCGTGTGAAATCCAGGTCCATCATTCGCTGACGGGGTCGGCCGAGCCCTCATGTGGTATTCCACTACTTCTTAACCCGCCTCCCGGTAGATGCCCGAGCCGTTCAATAGGCTCAGGTGGCCCGTTGGCCTCTCCTCGACGACGATTCTGTGGGTTTGGCACGAGGTTAGAATCGAACAAGAAAGGTTGAGATGTCCCTGTCCGCTTCTGAGCGGGGTTGGGCAAGGCCGCTGGGGCTCATCTCGGTTTTTCTCCCCTAGCTCTGTTTGACATGAGGCGGCCTCGAGCCCTTCGCGGGCCGGCCTTCGAACATCGGTCATTTGTCGCTCATATCGAATGAGGCGACTGCCACTTCGTGATGCGACACGAAGCGTTGAGATGCAGCGATTGCATATGCAACGTTTTGGATGTATGGGATTAATGTACGATTTAATTGAAAGAAAAGCGGGGGTCGATAATGTTATCTCAGTGGCATAAGCGACGAGAAGCTCTTACCGGACATGTCCATGCGGGGTTCGGGTCCGACGTTTGCGATGGGGCTGGCGTGACCTGCACAAGCATCGCAATCTTTCATTTTCGGTCTCTCGGTGGCGATCCGAGGCATTCGATCATTCTTAGGCGACCTGACAACTTCTCCATGAAGGAGACTCTATAGGAGGACCCCTCCGAACCCTTCTTGAGAAGGCGGATGTTAAAGATTGGGGCACGGGGAACAGTGAATTCGATTATGCTGGTGAACAAAAACACCGTAGCCGCCGAGGCGTAGGGTCTAGCGGTTCGTCCAGTTTTACTCAAAGTTTTACACCCGCACCCCATGTCTCCGGTTTTTAAATGTAAGAAGGGGTCAGGCGATGAGGGCGTCTAAACAAGTAGACACTCTCGGTAGCCTCCGAGCGATGTCCGTGCCCCTACCGTTGCTAGGGTCGGAGGCTCGGTAATGAAATTAACAAGCAAAGTGAGTAAACAGAGGTGCTTATCTTTCAGCAGTCGTTCGTTCATCATTTTACCTAGGCCGTCCGATTGACCCAGGAGGCCCGTTGGCCCCCCTGGATGGGGGTTCTGTCGTCGGGTCGTTCCATGGTCCTGCCTGGGGAAGCGGAGAGTCGCCTGCATGTGGGTGCGCCCTGATTCTCGCGCCCGGCGCGCGGTAGTGGTGGGCCATGCCCAGGCAATGTTTTGTTTGACCAGGCGACATCTCGTCGACCAGAGCGTGTCCCGTTAGTCCAAGCGTGTCCCCTCGATTCCCATCGACATCGATTTCTCATCTGCATTGAATAGGGGAAGGGAGAGAGTTTTTTGTCCCAACCTTTCGCCTTTCCTCAGCTGCTACATCTCTTCCTTAAATAGGGAGGGGGGGGAGTTCTTGTCCCATTCCTTCGCCTATTCTGAGCCGCTACCTCTTCTCCTTTCTCCTTCTCACCGAGCGCGTTTGTATGTCACGGCGATTCCTAAGTGAGAGTGGGTAATGCGAGGGAGAGGAGAACTCATAGATCCGTTTGCGAATCCAAAGTGCGATGTCTAGCTGGAGTTCATCCAACATAGATGAGATGGTGCTGGCCGCCTTTGTCGAGAAGGGGCTGCTGCTGCCGAAGGAGGAGGCGCACTGGAGGGTGCTGAGTGTCGTTGGTTTTGCCATCGTTCGTGAGGCCTTCATTGGGATGGAGCCGTACGAGAAGCTCTTCGGTGAATCTTCTCCGGGCGAGTCTTGTCAGTCGGGAAGCCACATAGGACTGTGTCGGTGGGGGGCTTCGCCCTTGCGGCCGCTCAGATCGGCCCGTTCATGAAACTTGATGAGATGTCGGAGACATCCATCAGCCATGGCGGCCTTTCTTCGGTGGGAAACGCCCCCCGTCCAGACGCCGTTGTTAGGGTTGTGGCTGATCACGATGGCGTAGTCCCTGGATGCCCCGACGAAGGTGTCGTTGTCAGGGTTGCGGCTGATCACGATGGCGTAGTCCCTGGATGCCCCGGAGAGGGCACCACAGTCATCGACGTGGTGCTCGACGTTGCAAATGATGGCGCCCTCGGGGATGCCGTGGAGCGGTAGCACGTTGCTGAAGGAGAGCATGGCACGGCGACCATAGTAGTACTCATAGTAGAACTGGTCAGAAACTGTAATCGAATAAGTTATGGGAGGGCCCCCGAGTGAACAGTCTTTTGTATTTATGAATACATTAGTCCTTTTCGTGATGAAATCACTTTATAAACGATGAATTTGTGCAACAATGAACAAGTTTTCAACTTTAGTTACGACAAACAGCTTTTCAGCTCTTCTCCCTCTTTCTGTAAAAGAGGTTTGGTGCCTTCCGACCCTTACCATAGTTAAGGTCGCAAAAAACTCGGAATGCGGGCGAGCCAATTCTGATCACGCTGGTGAGCAAGGAGGCCATAGCCGCTGGGGCATGAGTTTCCTGCAGTCCTACCAGTTATACTCAGATTTTGTTCCCAAAATCCTAGCCCTTAGGACTCACCATAAGAAAAGAGGGAAAACACCGAGAATCTTTGCAAAGATAACACATAGGGTGTTTGCGAGATAAACATACTTATATCAGCCCCCGAGTGAGGTCCGACCCCTCGCAATTTGCAGGGGTTAGATGTCACTAAAGATCGGGGACTTTTTATGACAAAATTGACAAGAGAAGGTATGCGTTTATTTAAGGGTAGAAACGACATAGCTGCTCAATGTTCTAGGCGTTGGTGAAGACCTCGCCGTCGATGGTTTTCAACTTGTAGGCGCCTGGTCGGAGTACTTCCGTAATGACGTACGACCCTTCCTAGGGCGGGGAGAGCTTGTGACGGTCCTTGTTGTTCTGTATGAGGCAGAGAACGAGGTCCCCGACGTTGAAGGCTCGGTCCCATACCCATCGGCTGTGGTGCTGTCGCAGCGCCTGCTTGTACTTGGCCGAACGGAGGAGGGCGATGTCACGGGCTTCTTCTAGCTGGTCCATGGCATCTACGTGGGATGCCCCGGCTCCCTATTCATCATATGCTTTGATTCTTGGTGCTCCATAGTCGAGGTCGGTTGGGAGGATGGCCTCAGAACCGTAGACCATGAAGAAAGATGTGTAGCTGGTGGCCCGGCTAGGAGTTGTCCTCAGGCTCCAGAGCACCACAGGGAGCTCAGCGACCCAGCGTGCACCAAACTTGTTCAACCGGTTGAAGATCCTAGGCTTGAGGCCCTATAGGAGCATGCCGTTTGCGCGCTCGACCTACCCGTTCATTCGGGGGTGCATGAGGACAGCCCAATCGACTCGAATGTGTTGTTCATCGCAGAATCGAAGGAATTTCTTGTCGATGAACTGTGTGCCGTTGTCCGTGATGATGGAGTTTGATACTCCAAAACGATGGATGATGTTGAGGAAGAACAACATAGCTTGCTCGGACTTGATTACGGAGATCGACCGAGCTTCGATCCATTTTGTGAACTTGTCTATGGTGACAAGCAAGTGGGTGTAGCCCCTGGGCACCTTTTTGAGAGGTCCAACCAGATTGAGCCCCTAGACCGCGAAGGGCCACGTGATGGGGATCATCTAGAGTGCCTAGGCCGGGAGGTGAGTTTGCCGAGCATCGTACTGGCACCCTTCGTAGGTACGTATGATCTGCTCGGCGTCAGCTACTGGAGTGGGCCAGTAGAAGCCCTATCAGAATGCGTTCCCAACCAAGGTTCTAGGCGTGGCATGGTGACCGCAGACCCCACCATGGATATCGCTCAGTAGAAGCTTCCCCTATTCAACGGGGATACAGAGCTGTAGGATCCTGGTGTGGCTTCGTTTGTAGAGTTCACCCTCTACAAGAATGAAGGACTTGGCGCGGCGTGCGAGCCGTTGAGCTTCCATCTTGTCCATCGGTAGTGTGTCATGGAGGAGGTAGTCAAGGTAGAGTGTTCTCCAGTTCTCCAGAGGGTCGGGCTCTGTCGCTGGATCCTCTTCAAGCTCCTTGACCTCGGGGCCGGATAGAGCCGTTGGTTGGTTAGCCCCCGAGGCTGGATCAGACGGACCGTCGTCGGCCCATTCTGACCCTTCATAACGTACCGAGGGCTTGTGTTGGCCGCTAGCGAAGACACCCGTTGGCACCGGCTCTCGACCGAATGCCGCTTTTGCAAGCGCGTCGGCCACTTCATTGAGGCGCCTTGGGATGTGATTGAGTTCGAGGCCGTCGAATTTATCCTCCAACCGTTGAACCTCTTGGCAGTACGCAGTCATCTTGGCGTCATGGTAGCTTGACTCCTTCATGACTTGGTTGATGACCAGCTAGGAGTCGCTCCAGATGTCGAGGCGTTGGATGCCCAACTCGATGGCGATTCGTAGGCCGTTAATGAGCGCTTCACACTCAGCCACATTATTTGATGAGGGGAAATGGAGCCAAACCATGTACCTCATGCGGACACCGAGGGGTGATACGAAGACCAGCCCCACGCCGGTGCCCTTCTTCATCAGTGATCCATCGAAGTACATCGTCTAGTATTCTTGATCGACGACCGTCGGTGACGTCTGGACCTCGGTCCATTCTGCGATGAAGTCAACCAACACCTAGGACTTGATCGTCGTTCAGGAGGCATATGTGATGCCTTGATCCATCAACTCGAGTGCCCACTTTGCGGTTCTTCCCGTGGCGTCTTGGCTCTAGATGACCTCACCGAGGGGGAACGACATCACGACCATCACGGGGTGTGACTCGAAATAGTGGCGTAGCTTCCTCTTGGTGATGAGGATGGTGTATAGAAGCTTCTGGATTTGGGAGTAGCGGGTCTTGGAGTTGGATAGTACCTCGCCGATGAAGTACACAGGGCGATGCACCTTGAGGGCGTGCCCCTCTTCCTCCCGCTCTACTACCAGGGCAGCGCTGACCACTTGCGTGCTGGCCGCTATGTATAGCAGGAGGGATTCTCTGTCGCTTGGAGGAACTAGGATCGGGGGCCTTGTTAGAAGTAGTTTGACCATGTCAAGTGCCTCCTAGGCCTCGGATGTCCACTCGAAGCGGTCGGCTTTCTTCAAGAGTCGATAAAAGGGGAGACCTCATTCGCCAAGGCATGAGATGAATCGACTGAGGGTGGTGAGGTACCCTATGATTTGATGAACACCCTTTATGTTTTGAATCGGGCCCATCCTTGTGATGGCTGAGATCTTCTCTGGGTTGGCTTCGATGCCACGCTCAGAGACGATGAAGTCGAGCAGCATGCCCCTCGGCACCCCGAAAACACATTTCTCGGGATTGAGTTTGATGCCATTCACCCAGAGTTTCACAAAGGTTTGCTCAAGATCGACAACGAGGTGGTCAGCCTGTTTGGACATAACTACGATGTCATCAACGTAGGCCTCAACTGTCCGCCCGATGAGGTCCCCAAAGCATTTGAGCATACAGCGCTGGTACGTAGCCCCAATGTTCTTCAAACCGAACGGCATTGAGACGTAGCAGAACGATCCGACGGGGGTGATGAAAGATGTCGCGAGCTGGTCGGACTCTTTCATCATGATTTGATGGTAGCCAGAGTACGCATCAAGAAAGCAGAGAGTTTCGCACCCCGAGGTAGAGTCGACTATTTGATTTATGCATGGCAAAGGGAACGGATCCTTTGGGCACACCTTGTTGAGGCCCGTATAGTCAACACACATCCTCCATTTCTCGCTCTTCTTTCATACAAGAACAGGATTAGCTAACCACTCTGGGTGGTGTACTTCCCTGATGAATCTGGCTGCCGAGAGTTTGGCTATTTCCTCGCTGAGGGCCCTGCGTTTCTTCTCGTTGAAGCGACGCAGGCGTTGCTTCACCGGTCTAGAGCCTGGATGGATCTTCAAGGTATGCTTGGTGACCTCCCTCAGAATGCCTGGCATATCCGAGGGTTTTTACGCAAAGATGTCTTTATTGCCATGGAGGAAGTCGACGAGCGCGCTTTCCTATTCGGAGGAAAGTGTGGCACCAATGCGTACCATTTTACCCTTGGAGCTGCTAGGATCTATGAGGACCTCCTTGGAGCCCTCTGCCGATTCGAACGACCCGGTCGACTTCTTCGCGTCGGGCGCTTCTTCGGCGACCTCCTCCCTGAGGGCGGTGAGTTCCCCGGAGGTGATGATTGCCGTGGCGTGGCCACAACACTCGACCTCGCACTCGTAGGCGCGCTAGAAGGAGGTGCCGACGGTGATGACCCCATGGGGGCCCGACATCTTCAGCTTGAGGTATGTATAGTTGGGGATGGCCATGAACTTCGCGTAGCATGGACGTCCCAGGATGGCATGGAAGGTTCCGGGGAACCCAACCACCTCGAAGGTGAGGGTCTCAGTCCTATAATTGAACTGATCCCCAAAGGTAACGGGCAGATTGATCTGCCTGAGTGGCATGGCCTACTTCCCGAGCACGATGCCGTGGAAAGGCGCTCAGGTTGGGCGGAGGCGCGTCCGGTCGACGCCCATCACGTCGAGCGTCTTGGCATACATGATGTTGAGGCCGCTGCCTCCGTCCATCAGTACTTTGGTGAGTCGCTTTGGGTCGATGATTGGGTCGACCACAAGCGTATATCTTCCCGGGTGTGGGACGGTATCCGGATGGTCGGTCCGATCGAAGGTTATGGCGGACTCCGACCACCGGAGGAAGGGGGGTGTGGCTGGTTGGGCTGTTTAGACTTGGCGGCGTGCGACCTTCTGACGACATTTGGAGTCATAGGCCACTGATCCTCCGAAGATCATGAGGCAGCCGTCCGGCGTTGGAAAGTTGTCGTCCTTTTCCTCGGCGTCGTCCGTAGTGGGGGCAGGTTCCTTCCCCTGCTCCCCTTTGTTGGAGCCTCCGGACAAGAACCACCGTATGAGGTTGCAGTCCTTGAGCAGATGCTTAATGGGAAAGGCATTGTTTGGGCACGACCCCTCAAACATTTTTTCGAAGTGGTTCGAGTGCCCTCCGTGGGCTTCCAACCACCCTTGCGGTCAGCAGCGGCCATGAGCGAGTCCTTGCGTCATTGCTTCTTATTTTTCCTTTTGGCGAAACGATTGGAGGTGCCTTCGCCGGCACCCCCGTCCCACCTTGCCTTGCCCTCGAGGCGATCGAAGATCGCTCCGACTGCCTCTTCTCCTGAGGCGTGGCTGGTGGCGATGTCCATGAGTTCCTTGGTGGTTCGCGGGCCCTTGCGTCCTAGCTTATGAACCAAGGACTCGCAGGTCATCTCGGACAGGAAGGCTCCTATCAGGTCGGCGTCGGCGACGTTTGGGAACTCGTTGCACTATCGGGAGAAGCACCAGATGTACCCGCGGAGGGTCTCACCGGCCTTCTGACGGCAGTTCTTGAGGTCCCATGGGTTCCCAGGGGGCTTGTACATGCCTTGAAAGTTTCCCACAAAGATCCCCTTCAGATCCGCCCAACTCTGGATTGCGTTGGACGGCAGGTGTTCCAACCACGCTCGTGCCAAATCGGCCAAGAATAGTGGAAGGTTGCGGATAATAAAGTCATCATTATCCGCACCACCGGCTTGACAGGCAAGCTGATAGTCTTCAAGCCAAAGTCTGGGGTTTGTCTCCCAGAGTACTTAGGGATATTGGTAGGTGGTCGATACCTTGGCGGGGGAATGCAGCGTTGAGGATGTGCCGGCTGAAGGCCTGAGGCCCTAGCAGGCCGGGGCTTGGGCTCCGGTCCTCGCTGCTGCCGTAGCGTCCGCTGCAATGAGGATGATAGCCGCGGTGGGCTCCTTCCCTTGGGTCGTTGTAGGTGCGTCTGCGGGCATCGAGGGTGCTACGTGCGTCGTGGTTGCGACCGAGACGTTGATGTATCGGGATCGCAGCGTGCTGCCTGCCGCCTTGTGGTGCCTGGTGGACTGATGCGTCTCTAGCGGGACGCATCGAGGGCGTGCGCTGGCTCGTGTCGAGCTCGCATCGCCGAGACAACGAGCTTTCTGCCTGCTGCGCCACCGCACGCTCGAGCAGCGTGCGAATTTCATGGTGGGCCCAACGATCCTCGGGCGTTGCGGCCTCTGGAAGGCCATGGAGCAAGGCCGTTGCGACGATGATGTTCTAGCTTGCCCGAGCGAAGTGAGGAAGGGTTTCATCGTCGGTGATGATCCTTCGGTTCACGTCATGGGCCACGGCGCGTGCGCGCCCACCGTCTCCACGACGTTCGATCTCCCGATCGACCTTCGTGTACTCCTGAACAAGCTATTGTCCGGCTTCGTCTATCTCCTGCTTTCGGGCTCTCAGCTGCTCCACCCCTACGTGAGGTGGGGCCACTGTTCCCCCTTCGGTTCTGTCGCCGAGGTCGCCTGCTGGGGTAGCCTCATTCGCGGAGATGCTTTCGACATGTCCCTCGGGGGTACCCACCATGAAACATTCCCAGGAGGGGTGATCTCTCCCCCTGCTGGAGTCAGAGCCAGAGTCCGTCCCCGGCCCCTCCGCGAGGAGGCCGTGGAGGGATTCCGTGATGCTTTCGATCGTCCCCATGAACTCGTTGTTCGCATGGGATGGGATCGTATGCTGTGCCACAAGGTGGCTAACGGTCGCCGCGGCGTTGCGGAGACCAAACAGAAGCGCCGTCGGGGCGCTCCGTGTGAAGTGTTCTGGAGAGAGGGTGAGGCGGCGCGGGTCCTCCCTGGACGGCTAGGGTCCGAGGGAGACATCGGGCTAGCGCTCAAGCCTCCCGTAGTTGAAGCCGATGGAGGGGAGAGATTGGATGGCAACGTGGGCCAATGCCAACTCTCCTTCCACCATGACGATGAAGTCTAGGTCACCGAAACGCACGTGTGCGTTCGGGACCCAGCTGATTGTGTGGCTAGCCATCTGAGGCTTGATTTGGAACGCACAAAGGCCCCTACCGCACGCCAACTGTCGGTGTTTCGAACAAACACCAACTAGTAAATTTATAATTGTTGCGTGTTAGGCTCGGATGGTGTACTAAAGGACACAAGGTTTATACTGGTTCGGGCAGAATGTCCCTATGTCCAGTCTGCTGTTGCTCGTGTTATTAGTACCGAAAAAGGTTCATAGTAGGGGGTACAAATGGTCGAGAGAGGGACATGTCCCAAGTCTCTGATGGAAAGATCGAAAGGACGCCAAGAGCTCGGTTGCTGCTTGGTTGTGTGTTGTGTGTGGAATTGATTTGTCGTCATTAGTGGGGTGCCTTGTCCCTCTCTTTTATAGACCAAGCGGGAGCAGGGATTACAGATGGGAGACAAAGGAAAAACCAAAGGTAGAGATGGTCCTTTGAGGGCGTTGGGTCTTCCTTTTCCCTTGAGCCTGCCCTGCTGACATGGCGGACCACGCCAGGGATAGCATGTTCCGTTGATCCTGATAGGGCTGGGCTCCGACTTTGTCTCAGCGAGTGGTCATGTCCCATCCTTCCCCGACGGACGGTGCGATGTGTCAGGGCGTCGAGCCATGACTCTACGGGGAGTAGATGGGGAAATGACTATACGCCTGCTACTGTAGATGATGTGAGTTCCTCCTCGGATTATAGTGGTTGTCGTATGCCTATGTTAGTGTCCGCGCCCAAGGGCTGATGGTGGCGCCTACAACACTCTGGGACAAAAGTCGGTGCCTACAACACTATTTAGACACTATTAGGTCGGAAAGGGCTTAAAGCGCTCGTCCCATCGTATCCTGACGGTACCTTCCTGCAGGCATGTAGGGCATGGTCCTCGGTACTGCGATTGACTCGAATGTCCTGTCGTACCCTGTGCTTGTCATTATGAAGGAGCAGGGTGTAATCGCCGGGTGAGGCGGAGCCTGCCCTCAACCGTCGGGCGAGGCGGAGCCATCCCTTAGACGTTGGGCGAGGCAGAGCCCACCCTCGGACGTCGGGCGTGGTGGAACCAGCCCTCAGACGTCGGGCGCGAAGCCGAGCCCCTCAGTCGTTGGGCGAGGCGGAGCCTGCCCTCAGCCGCTGGCGAGGCGGAGCCCGCCCTCGGACGTCGGGCGGGGCGGAGCCTGCCCTCAGACGTCTGGTGAGGCGGAGCCCGCCCTCGGACGTCGGGCGAGGCGGAGCCAGCCGTCGGGGGTCGGGCGAGGCGGAGTCTAGCCCTCTGGGGTCGAGCGAAGCGGAACCAATCTTCCGTCGTTCATGCAAGAAACATAGTAGCGTTCTTGACCGGAAACATCAACATTCGATAGTTATTAATTCCACCTCATTGAGTACCCGGTACTAGGTCCCGACAAGAACCCCATAAAGATGTCGTCTGCCAGCGTCTGTCAACTCGATGCCAAGACCAAGAAGAGACCGTACTATCCATGCACCAAGCAGTCCATGCTGCAGGAGAGACATTGTTCACGACTAACGGTCAAAAGCATGAACAGGCAGGCAGATATCCTTCACATGCTACAGTTCCTTTCCCTTTTACTGCCGCTTTATCTTTCACTGTCCCTGCTTCTTGCGCAGCAGCAGCAGCAAGCATCTATCGATTCCCCGTCTCATCCTTTTGCTTTTCTATACTCCTACTCCTATCTATCACTATTCTATCTCGGAACTCCCGGGAACGTTTACCAGCCAAATTATCAGCTGCACATTGCCTAATCTGAATCAGAATTCATAACTGACCAGATTCAACTGAATCATTGTTTTACCCTCAAAATTCCAAGTTTTTTCACTCTCTCTCCATCACATCAATTTTTAGCCGTTTACATGAAGCATTAAATGTAGGTAAAAAAAATAACTAATTGCACAGTTTAGTTGGAAATCACGAGATGAATCTTTTGAGCTTAGTTGGTCCACGATTAGACAATATTTACTAAATAAGACGAAAGTGCTATTATTCATCGGTTTGAAATTTTTTTCAATCTAAACAAGGCCTGGACTTCACCTTTCACTCTGACATTTTTGACAGCTTAAGATACTACTACTAGTAGTAGATAGGTTTGTTGTTCAGTCTTCACCTAGGATTCCAGTAACATCAGCAGGCAACAACCGGTCAGAAGTCAAAGCCACCAATCTTAAATTCTCAATCACATCTCACGAGCCATGACCATTCAAGTACAGGTCGCCAAGATGGTGTAGGTGAGTGGTGAGATCACAGCACGTGACTCCCCCGTCCCGTCCCCATCTCCCTGGGCCCAAAAGCCCAGTCAAACCTTGCTATCTCATCAAGAAGTAACCAACTTGTCTCCAAGAATTCATTCACCAGCAAGGAAGATCACAAGACTAACCAAACACTTGGCTACATGAATGAATGCACTCAAAGCAGACAGCTTGTCTGATGTAGAGGACAAGCAATCTGATAAACTATAACACCATGCATTCGAGCCAGGAAACAAGGCTCTGACCTGTAGAATTAGAAAAGGTTTAACAGAACTAGTATATATATATTTTTGCCCTGCCACAGCAATGAGCACAGCAAATGCAGGCATCATTTTGCTTCTCAGGTACTACACCACAGGGACAAAGATAAAAAAAAAAAAGGTAATGCACATGATTACACCTTTGCAAACCTCTGAAGTCACATCAATCTATCACTGTCCCTCAGCACTGGAGATCATGATCAAGGATCAGTTCAATTCAAGCATCATTTCACCTTTTGCCGATTTGCAATGATTTTACACCTCATGCTCATGCTGATACACCCCAAAACCTCATTCTAACAGATTTCCCAAAGGCAAAGGGAGAACAAAAAAAATGTATGTTTATTAACCTCCCTAAAAAAAGAGAACCAAATGGGGGGCAAGGGTTTTTCTGAGCTGTGGTTAATGATGCACAGATGCGAGCCGATCCTTGTTTCAACATGGCTGTCCACAGGCAAACGGTTAGTTGCAAAATTGCCCAACTATCCTGCAAAAACAGGTCAACCAGCAGAGAACACGTTATTACTTATTAGGACCATTGAGTTCTAGATTTTTGCAACAAATCACCAGTCAACAAAGTGGTTACCTTTATGTTAGTTTTTGTGTAATGTTCTTCTCAACCATCTGACTGGAAGCGCTATGAAAGCCAGACGAAAAAAAATTAGGCAGGTTTACACCTGATCATCAAGCCAATCTACATCCCCAGTTATTGTTCATCAAGAACCCGGCAACCTGTGTCATCAACACAGCTCTGTAAATACAAGGCATAAATGTAAAAAGCAAGCAGTTTTATCGAGAATCGACCAAGCCTACCTAAGTTGAAGTAGAAAACAAGTTTCAGCCAAATTAGTAGAACTTCATTTCTCCAGAGCTGTATGGATCTGGCAAAAGCTCTTCCACCTCAATTCTAGAGCTGAAATAGCCCATGTTTCTTCTTCTGTGGCGGATGCTTTCAACCTCAGCCATGAAAATACTGTACACTGGCCTGTGGTCAGAGAAGCGAGACTCTCCACGAACATAGGACAATTGCATCAGGCCATTACCATACCACAAAATACGATCACACCTTCAATAAGATTAAAATAAAAGATACATCAGGGAATTCCTTTGGAGTAACTCAACGGAGGATGCAATTCTTGTGGATAATAGGGCAGAAGAAATTACCAAGCAGGCGTCCTCCGTTTTTCTTTGGGACGCACTCCAGAATAACGATCTGAGTTGAATGAGTATTTATATGTTGGAGGAAAATAAATCCTGCCTTCTTTCCATCCCTGGAAAACACGCCCACATCTTCGTTCTATCCGTAGCTGTTTTCAAACAAGTAATGTCAAACATGATCCTCAGTCACACTGACTAGAAAAAGATGTAGTGTAACAGGGCAGTAGCAAATTACCTGATCTTTCTCCAATAGTTGTTTCCAATTATGCATTTCAACAAGAGCTTTAGCTGAGCAGTATGAAAGAGCAATCCGATAATTCAAATCCCCAAGCCAAATGATACGACTGTAATTAGAAAAGTAAGGAATATCCTATTAGTGCCAGTACTCTGATGCTACTACATCATTATACATATAAGAAGCATTGCCTCAGGGAGAAAAAGAGCATCAATACGTACTCATGCTCAAGAATTGTTTCTGGTGACTTGACATCAGAAGCACCACGGACCTGTGGAAATCTAGTCTTCCTTAGAATTTCCATAACATCAGAATTCCTCCGAAGTTCATCTCCCTCCTTTTCACCGGAGGTCAAATGACAACAGACAAAACAAAAGGTTGTGTGGTGCAAAGACATGCTTATGGATATAGACCCCTGCAGCAAAATGAAAGCATGCTCAGTAGTCTATATTGTGGTAACAACAGATAACCATCCACATCCAAGGTGATCAATCTAAGAACAATGGACCGTTTTCTAGTAATCTAGTTAAAAAAATCCTAAATAAAATGCGTAGCAGGACAAAATGAAAACCGTGCAGAATGTACATTATTTACCTTATTTCCAAGATAACCCATTAGTCCTCTACCCACGCAAGAAACTTTCAGGTTTCTCACATCATTTCTTATTTCGCTGCGTACCCAAATGGTGAGAAATATACCGACCATCTGCTTGCTGGCAACCAAACAGTACCTGGTATAAATACAACATTTCTGGAGTTATTTTCAGGAACATAGAATCAAGTACCATAGCCGTTACTAAGCTAAAATGATTAAAAAAATAAAAAAGTATACCAAACACGTATGTGCAAACTTTTATGGAACATGTTGAGAAAAAAAAATACCTAGATGTATTTGACTGATAATCATTTTCTTCCATAGGTGCGGAGCACCATAGCCATATGGGAAGGGTGAAAAATATGCTCCATTGCTTGTATCCTCCTCGATACAATGATCATCTGGTGATCCCATGAATGGGAAGTTCCCATCAAAATCACTTGGCCTGCCTCCCAAGCTAACTGGGTCACAGACACTGAACCTACGATCAAACCTTGGGTGTGGCAGCATATGGTTCCCTTCAACTCTTAAACTCCGGCTAAGGTTGAATGACCGACGGTGCAAATAGGATAAACTATCCTGCCTTCTCGATGATCCTTCAAAATCAGCATCTTGTTCAACAACCGGATCAGGGACAGGAGATGGTGTGCGATAGCCACCATAGCAGCATGAACCAGGATTCTTATTCAATGTCCTCCTGACAAGGGATACCCATTTTTTGGCTGGGAGATTATCTTCAGTGCCAAGAACATTTCCAGCATTCAAAGGAACAATTTCTTGAAATCTGACAACAAGAAAAAGAAGTTAACAATTTCCAGCACTCAAGAGCATAACATGAAGTCAATTTTTGTTTAAAATTTAGGAAGCCCTTGGCGCTACACACCCTAACACATAGATATCAGCTGGAGGTGAAGAATGGAGCCAGTCATCAAGATTCAATCCCCTTGGTGGGGATTTACCTCCGACATTCCACGTGGAGGCAAAGATTCTACAAAAGCAGGGAAGCAAAAGAGATCTTCATCAGATTAAGCAGTGAAGTCAAACTACAAGAACTACCTACAACTACAAGCACAAACAGACGACTGACTGATTTTTAACACTGAAAATCTGAGATGCACACTACTATACTACTACTAGCACACAACAGATCAGTTGGTCCGCGCTTTCCATTTGGTTTCTAATCTCACAAGGCAAAGAAGCACATGGAGTGGACAGAAAAGAAACTCTACCTGTAATTCTGAACTTCGGTGAGGCGTGCCGCATCGACGACGTCGTTTTTTCCTCCTCGGATTCGGTCCATACTACGCTTCGACGACCGGTCTACAAGTCATTAAGGAACAACAGAAACAGAGAATAATCAGATGAACCGGTAAAAAACACATAGACAAAGACTATTTGAACGACCAATGAAATCAGTTTAGCAAAAAGAGGAGCCCTGGCAAAATAAAAGGGAGGTAGCTACAATCTTTGATGCCTGAAGACAGAGAAAGGGAGAGAAGCGTGGTCCAGATGCTTTAACTGACCAGTTCTGCTTTTCTTGGCTGCGCCTGCCTCCCTCTCTGAGCAGCTGGTCCTCCATTCACCGCCATGCCCGTCCCTCCCTGAATCACTAAGCAAATTTAGCCCAAACAAACAAAATGCAGCAGATGCAAAGGAAAAGCCAGTTGTTTGAGTCCGTTTGAGCAGAGCTGCTGCCTCGGAAATGAAAGTGAAAACTTAAGACAGGTAAACACGCCATGAGACGAGAAAGATACAAAAATTCCAAGCAGCAACGGACAAACATCTGCATCACTTGGGGAAAAGGTGTCTGGTTGGGACATTCTAAGGACCAATGCCAGGAACGTGTAGGATCGAGACATGTTTGCTGGTAATGTATCTATCTCTGAATGAAACCTAGGAACTAGACCGGAAAATCTGGTAACGCGAGAAACGTCAAGCGCAGGATGACGAAAATTCCATTGAGCAAACATTCCTAAAGTAGCGTTTACCTTGGGTGGCGTCGCAATCCGCATGGAAATCCTGCGCCTTAGTCTTGATGTTGAACCACTTCCTCACGAGGGATTTCGACCAGGAGAGCTGCGCATGAATGAACAAGCAAAAATCCCACACAGCTCGATCAATAAAAAAACACAGCAAACCGAACAACAAGACGCATCGCAGACTGAACTGAAACCAAGCAAATACCTTGCTCTTCTTGTTGCTCTCTTCCCTCATTGTCTCATAACTCCCAGAAACCACGCACCAAGCAATGGAAGAACTGACGCTCCTCCCTCCGTCCTCGGCCTAACAAGGCAGGACGCGTCGCTGGAGGAAGGAAACCTCAAATCCCGCAGAAATTTCGCCTCTCAGAGCAAGATTCTGACCCGGGAGCTGCGAATCCTGGACCGAATCGACTGCCGAGCAAAATGCTTCAGCTTGCCGCAACAAACCAGCCGCGCCGGGGATCAAGAATCCCTCTTTCCTTGCGGCGAAAAAAAACCCCACCAAATCTTCCTCCTCTCGGCCTCTCCTCGTAACGGGGAGGAACGAATGCCCCGCCTCGGCGCCTCTGCAGCAGCACAGCCTAGCACCGTAGCAGTATGGCAAGGCAGCACCGCAGTGCAGTCTGCACTTTGCTCCTGAAATCCTGAACGCCCTCTCCTCCTCCCTCCTCCCCAGTAGGCTCCCTCTCGCTCTAGGGGTTAAGGCTAGCGGTAGTACAGCCAGACGCCGGAATAGGTTTGTACAGGACTAGGAGTAGGCGTAGTAGAGCTCAGCAGTGCGGCGTATGGTGGTGCGTGCAAGTGCAATGCGAAAGCGAGGTGCAGTGCGTCCACCCCTGATCTGCTGCCCTGCCCTCTCTCTCTCTCGCTCTCTGGTTCCCCGTACCCCTGCCTCTTTTCAGCCCGTTCGTTTGTAAACCAACACCAGTAACCACCAACGAACGGGCCCTTTATCCCCCATCCTGCGTGCCCATCTCTCAGTCTCCGTGCTTTGGGTTTTCTAATCTAATCACCCCCCGCTCTCGGCCTGCTCGCTCAAATCCAAGCCGCTGCTTAGCTTAATAATGATAATGAGTACATGTGTGGGGAGGGTCTTGAGAGGAAGGAAAGGTGCGTGAATCGTGAAGCAGCAGCGAGCGAAAATGGCAACGCCGAGAATGAAAAAGGCAAGTGTCAATTACATGCCACATTTGTTGGGGATGGATTCCTTTTCGAACTCGAATTGCAGCTTTTGTATATGGTATGAGTATGATCATATCCTTTTAAATTCTCTGTCTCCCTTGATCCTATTACGGAATATGGAGTATCAAATATAGTGTCACCTCCAAATTACATAGCGGGCATCAGAAATACCTTGCATAGCTCGGTTCGTTTGGCTGATAAGCCATGGCTGAAAGTACTGTTGGCTGATTTTTTGTGAGAGAAAAATATTATTTATTGATTAAGAAAATACGGCTTATAAGTCAAGCGAACGTGCCGATCTGGAAAGCTAAACTGATGGAAACAATAATAAATGGAGCCTAGTAAGAAACAGTTGGCTATGGAAGCGAAACGGAACCGGAGAACAGTAACCGTAGAAACTGGCCGTCCATGGCTGGGACTGGGAGGATGGCTCCAGCGGAAGGAACAAGCTCCCTGGGGAGCGGGCCCCACGTGCAGGTGAGACAGGTTGTTGGGCCTTTCATCCCTGGGCCCGCTTCCAGCCAACTGTCAGTTGCCGCGTTTCCTCTCCCGCTTGCGGTGGGCTCGAGTCGAGCCTGCGCTTCTTCGATCCGTTTTAACCCCGGCCCTACTTGCAGAGCCAGGGCAGCCCTCGCAGTGTCACGCCACTGCCAGTGGGGCCCGAGGCTGGATGGACCTACGTGTCATCGGTCAGCTTTACGCCGGACGTCACTCTTCAGTCTTCACTCTTGTCGTAGGGTGTGCGGTAGCTGAAGCAATTGAAGGACGAGGTCATGAGTTTTGTTCTTTTCCGAATTTTTTACCTTACGTAGGAATAAGTGTATTGAATCGGTAACAAGTTAAAAATCAGAAACAAACTAGCTAAGGTCATCTTTGACGAAGCTTTGAACGGCTTTAGTTTCAGCATTTTCGGTTGCACTACTTGCAGCGCAGCTACAGCTGTAGCAAAGTTGCAGTTGAAGCTTTACAAGAAGTGCAGGCGAGCACTCTCTTTATTGCTAAAGAGTTAAAAAAAAAGTCGAAGCCAGTGAAGCTAAAAAAGCTAACTTCTAGTTCGTTTGAGGTGGAAAAAAGAGAGAGAAAAATTCATGTGAACAGTACCAAAAATTGTATCAGTGTAGGCGAAACTCAACTGGTTTAAGCCCTGGAAAAAGAGGACCTAAACAGATGAGTAGCAGTGTAGATCCATAGAGATGCCTCTCTACATGGTTTTGTACAGTACGTAATGCTCTTTTCTTTTTGCCACAGTATAGCCGTGTACGTACACGCTGGATCTGATTTACCTACCCATAGTTCGCTACTCGCTACTCGCTAGGGAGGCAATAACTGGTTTTCAGAGTCCCAGGCCAAACGTGACGAGAATGAAATCGATGCTCGGCGATCCTGGATGGTCCTGGGAGATAGATTCGAGTCCGACGCATCGTCGTCGTCTCGTCGACCGGTCGACGTGACGACATTGCTGCACGGTTACACGAAAACTTAGAAAGATGCAGCAGCGCGCGCGACCAGCACGCACTTTCTGTGCTCAGCACAGAGTCCCATTCCCGTGCAAACACTCGCCCGGCCGAGACCGAGAGGTTCGTCCGAGACGAACGAGGCAAAGGGACGGACCGGCGGCCACACGACGGCGCCTCGTCCTATTCTCCGTCGGGCAACGGGCGTCGTCGTCGTCGTTGGCTCGTCGCTGCTTTGCACGCAGTGGCGGAGCCAGGAATTATCCTTAGGGGGGCCGGTTGCCAGGAATTATACTTAGGGGGGCCGACTAAAAGAGCCAATATGTAAAAACTAAGTGTAACTCAACTCGTTAGGTTTCTTGTGATGACTGTCGGAATTAATTCATTGACTTGAACGGGTGCTCGCAATTTCTTATATGTATTCTAGGATCTAAGACGCTATTTTTTCAGTGGTAAGTGACATGCCCGTTAACAGCAAGATGTATAGGGTGACTTTGTACATCTTGAGTATCGACTCGGTCATTTTCATTACGATAATTTTATTATCTAGTTGTGTTTTGTATGATTATATTATCTAGAAGATATTAATAGGTATATATGACAAGAATTTATATAATCTCCCTCTTAATATAAATAAAAAATATTAAATCATATTACTAATTTTTTTTGTTGTGAAATATTGGGGGGGGCCTTGGCTCCGCCACTGTTTGCACGCATGCATGCGACGCGAATGCGATAGCTCGCCAGGGGCCAGGGCTGTGGGTGTGCGTGAGACCGATGCCATGCATGCATGCACCCGATGCACGGCTCCGTCCGTCCTCTGCTTTATTTTCTCCCGTGGATCGAGAGAGGGCCGCTTCGTCTTTTCACGCTTGTCTTCACGCACGTACGGGGCGAGCCAGCGCCAGGCCGCCAGCAGCCACGCATGCATGCGCCCGACTCTCCGCCCGTGCGACGATGCGTGTGCGTGCGTGCGTGTACTCTACCCCCTACACGTTGACGTGGCCCTTTTTACTTGTCTTATAATCCATATTTTTCAACTTATTATTTAGTTAGAATAGTATTTTTTTCTCACAATAAATCAGTCGGAACAGTATTTTGACTTATTTTTTTCAGCGAAACAAACGAGACTTTGTGTGCAACTAAGCAGTTGCACAATGTACACAATCTCTCCCTCTCCTAGCCATGGGGTCCACATGCATCCGGTGCTGCCTACTAGGTAGCTAGTGCTGCTAGCCTGCTAGGCATGCATGGGAGAAAGATCAGCCATGGCGTGGATTAATCACAATATTGTTTTTTTCTTTTCTACTAGTGGACTTTTTTTTTCCGGGGACGGGTTGGATCGGAGCTAGTGTCAGTTTTGTCTTCTCCGCGCTGGCGCTTGCAGTGGCCACTGTAGCTCCCACGCACGGCTGTGGCACTGTCTACTTCGCGATCACAGCCGTCCATACTTTGATCTTAATAATTTTAAAATTGTGCTCTTTATTAGGGTGCTTACCATTTAGGATATGTACTTTAGATGTCGCAGTTTTATTTCAAAAATATGCCATTAAGAAACTATTAACTTTTCTGGAAAAAAGTGGTTTTACGAGAGCTAAATCTACGTGAGAAGTTGGTTTCAAAGGATTGAACTAGGAACCCAGGAATAAGGTTTTCACAACACCATGGTTTTTGAGACAAACTGAAATAAAGTTTTATCAAACACCATGCACCTTTTGAAAAATAAAGTATTTTGTAATGCCATGAATGGTATGTGTCCAATGCTTCACAAAAAAAAACATGTGGTTTAATTTATAAACCAAAGTTGTGCAAAACATGGTTTAGAGAAAAATATATCTTGAATGATGGAGCTTTCTGAAACTCTGAAAATACTAGGTTTTGACAATATCATGTTTTTTAAAAAAAACTTTTGCATCTAATTAACACCGAACAATTTTGATCAAAATAAAGTATTTTATAAAACAATGGTATTTGCCTGATACTTAAAAAAAAGGCTTTCTATCCAAACAAGGAGTTAATTATTTGTAGTAACTATAGTACAATTAACAATCTATGTTAATTTGGACTTCAACGGATCTGCGCTAACAAACTATATATTTGTTTGAGAATTCTAACAACAAGCTATAGTATATCGATCCATCCATAAACACAACCAGAATATTAAAGTTCTCCTAGTGAGGTGGGGTTCTCCTATTGTTTTGGCATTCAAAATTTAGTACAAATTTTCCTACTAAATGCCTCCTAGTGAGATTCCCACATGCTATGACTAGTGGTAGTGTTTTATTACTACTTAAAAACACTAGGAGAATTCCACCATATTGATAGGGAAAGTAGACATCTCAACTTATTCCTCTCATTTCAATAAAAAAATATGCTCGGAGATTCGTGCTCCGGCTAGCCGGCGCGAGTGCAGTGCTAAAAAACACGGCCGGGGCAGAGGGGGGGGACAGCCCCACCCGTTTTTCATTAAGAGGAAAGCCACAGCTTCCGGCCACGGAAAACCTCCCGAACCCTAGCTTCGCTAGTGAGGGGATTTTTATTGTGCAGCACCCAGGATTTGAACCCTGGGTGGGGTGGCTCCTCCGCTGGAAGCCGTACCACTGAGCTACAAGCTCGTCTGCACGCGAGTGCAGTGCTATAGATCGATGTCTCTTCTTCTCCGATCCAGGATTTTTTTTCATTTTCATATTTCATTTCTCGTGCAACAACTTGGACACCCATTCCTTCAAAGAAGGAGAAGGGCACGTACTCATCGAGATCGGGGACACTGTGTTTGTTAACAATTACCCGCAACAACTAGCTATACATATAGAGAGGTAATAATATAAGCCGGCTAATATATCTGCAAACTAAAATGTATTATATACATAGAGTACGTGTAATCCAATGACTGTATATATACTCCTACTCGGTATATATTAGGAGGAATTACACGTAAAATAAATATATATGACTAGATGAGTAACACGCGCTGCGGCGCGTGCATGCACGGACACATGGGTGCTCGGAGGCATCCTACTAGACGGTGGCCGCAGGGATGTCCCGGGCCGCGACATGTACAGCCACGGTCGTCGAGACCCTACTGCCTCGGCCACGCACGGCCTGGCCGCTGCCTCGCTCCCCCCGTGGGCTCCGGCCGGCTGGCCGGCCGGCGGATATTAATATAATCTTGTGTGGGCCGGGGTTAGTTCTCTTCTTTGTTAACCCTATCTGCTTGCTTCTCAAAGCGACTAGCGGTAGTTGTTTAGCTACTCTAACCCATGCTTTGCACTGCACACTCGCCTAGCTAAGCTAAGCTAGCCTCACGATGATCATCCACTAGCAGTCGTAGCAGCTCTCTGGGATCTTGCTTTGAGGCGCTTTGGAGCTAGCATCGGAGCAGTAAGATAATGTGCCATGCCATATTGCCATGGGCGAGGCGAGGCGACCGATGGTTCTCGTCAACTACTCAACTGACCCAAAACTCAAGCTTGCTTCTGTTTTTTTCTTCATGGGGGGAGCTAGCTAGCGACGACGCCCATTGGTCCATGTGGCATCGGCAGGCGTGCAAGAGAGCCGGCCAGTTAGAACTTAGAAGACCAAGCTAGCTCTCTCTGAACTCTGAAGAATAGTGTGCTACACTTCTGTTTTCTTTCCCAGTGATAAGATTTATAATAATACCAAGAGTTAAATGCATGGGTGGTCCATCAATTCTGAAAGTGGGTTTTTGGGTCCATAATCTTTGTTAGTGGCGTATTCCTAACCCATACCCATTTGTTTCATTTTTTTAACTGACGTGGCACCTCCGGTCCAGATGGACGCCTCACACACGCATGCAGGTGCATGCATGGCTCTCGGTGGACGTCGCGCTCGACCTGCTCACCGGCGTAGGGCGGACAAGGCGGACGCGGGGTCGACGCGAGGCACGTCGCTTCTCTCCGAGCTCCAAGCAAGATGCAGGAGCGGGGGGCGCGGGCGCTGCCGGGCAAGGCGAGGCCGTGGTAGAGGCATCCTAGGGGCCAGGGTGGGGACGCGGCAAGGCCGGTGAGGCGCGGCTCTGCTCCGGCCTCCGGGCGGCGCGCGCGCACTGCGCATAGGCAGGTACCGGCGCAGGCGGACCGCGGGCACGAGGCACGGACAGGTCGTGTGCAACCGGTGGCCGCGGCGAGCAGCAGCTTCGGCAAATCGGCAGGCGGCCGTGGCGGGCAGCTTTGGCGGGCGCCACGGCAAAGCGGCGGGGCAAGCGGCAGCGCGCGCGGCGGTGACCATGGAGCGGCCGCGCAGCGGGCGGCTCTGCGACCTCTGATGCATTGCTGCTTCCCTCGCCGACTTTCGAGTTCGGAGTTTTCACCAAACGGCCGCTATCGCTCATCGACGGCTCCGGCCTCCCATCGCAACTACGGCCTAGACCGAACACAACCTCCGCCAAAGAAAGTGCGCCAAAGAGGTCTGAACCTCTCCATCGCGCCGCCAACGTGCCGCTTTCGCTGTCGGCCGAGCTCGCGCCAGAGTGGTGGTCGCCGGGGGACGCGCCGCCCGCGGACGGATCAAGCGCTCGCTCGCCGTGCTCTGCAACCTCGTGGCGGCTTGCCCGAGGGCCGCCGTCGGTGAGCCGCGCCCGACGCGGTGCCATCCTCGTCGACGCGTGCTCAATCGGGCCGACGAGCCCGGGTGCCGAGGAGAAGGTGGCCTACGTGCTCATGGTCTGGCGCGCACCGGAGCTACGGTGACCAGCGCTGCCATGCCATGGCCGAGGCCGCCGCCTCATCCGCGCTCTGGAGCTCACGCTGTGGCACGGCACTTTCGCCTAGAAGCGTCGTCCCAGATCTCGAGATCCTCCGCGCGCGACAAGAGCAAGCGGTCGCGGGCGTGGTCTCGACGGCGCGCGCGCGGCCCGGCGTGGAGCGTCACGCCCACGAGCCTCGTGGGCGGGAGGAAGCGCATGGAGCGGCGAACGCGCGTGGCGGCACCGCCTTTGTCCCCGACGGCTTCCCGATCTTCCCGGACTCCGCGTCGGCGTCGGCGGCCGCGGGAGCTCGCAGTGCAAGGCTGCGGTGTCGGGAGAGAAACCCGTGGCGCGTCATCTCTCGACGAGGTGGTCATGAGCGCCACGAGGTGCATGGATGGCGGCGGTGGTGGCGTAGAGGACAAGGGAGACGGCGGTGTAGGCGGGGCCTTGCTCTTGCCACTCTTGTTGCCGGTGGAGGAGGATGGCCAAAGCGTGCGAGCGATCGAGACGGCGACGGGGGATGTTGTTGTGGCTGGTTCGGCAGCTCCGTGCCGGAGGCGGACGTCCACCGCTTCGACGACGACATGGCCGCGCGACGCAATGGCCAAGCCAGCTAGCGGTCGAGAGCGAGGCCAGCCAGCGTCCGAGGCGAACGAGTCAGCTGCGTGAACCCCACTTTGGAACCTTGTATCTCTCCAACCAGGCCGAATTAGACTTTGGCCCTTTAAGAAAAGTTGGAGATCTAGCGTAGCTCTACAACATTTGTTACTACCGCTTGTGCCAAAACTAAATGGATTCGAAGTTAATAGGGGATAAAGATTGATGTTTCCGTGTATTTTTGCGGTAGTATTGGTTACTTCCTTCAGGATTGAGAAACGAATGGCGTCGTGGCCGACCACAGGCAGGAGAGCGACGCCGCGTGGCTCCTCTGTGCTGCCCTCGTAGCCTCGCTTGCCACCTCGCCCCATGTGCATGAATACAGAGACCAGCACCCTCCTCACTCACGCTCGCTTCCTCTGGCCTCCCTCGCTCTCCCAGCGCTCTCGCTCGCCCTACTGCCGCGCAGCCGCTCGCCATGGCCGGTCGCAGCCGAGCTCCGTGCAGACATGGCCGCCGAGCAGTGTTTCCCCAGCCTCCACCAGCAGCTCTATGACCCTCTCCTCTCCCTCGCGCGCACCCTCGTCCGAGCAGGCGCTCGCGCTGTTCCGGCTGATGCTCCGGCGCTGCGTCCCTCGCCCGAACGCCTTCACGGTGAGCTCCGTGGTCAGGCCGAGGCCGGCTGTGGCCAAGCGCAGGCCATGCATGGGCGCGAGGTTGCCGTGGTCGCCGAGCCGGAGAGCAGCCACGGGAGTCTCGAACGGCGGCGTGGACCAAATGGTGGTGCCGTTGGGGTCCTCGATGGAGATGCCGTTGGCCGTGAGCTGCAGCGGAGCGGCGCGTTTGGCGACCCAGACGCAAGTCTTGGACGGCGCGTGGAGCACGGACAGCGAGGGAGTCCTACGACAGCCCCGCCTGCAGCGAGGAGTCGGCGTAGGTGAGGTTGAAGCCGCAGGCCCTGCCGCTGCACGCCGCGTTGCGCGCCTGCACGCACAGCGGAGCCGCAGGGCACGGGTCGGTACAAGGTGGACGCGGCCGGGTCGAAGGGCGGCGCGGACGACGTGGGGCAGCCGGCGCAGGGGATCCACGCGGCGTCGTTGCTGGTGTCGACGACCAGGAGCAGCTGCGGCGGCGGCGTGCCGAGGCGGGCGCGCACCACATACGTGGGCCTCTGCAGCAGCTGCCGCCCCGACGCGATCCATCATGCATGCACATGCACGTGTGTGTGCTGCGTCCGAGTTGCCACGTCAGTTAAAAAATTAAAACAAATGGGGTATGAGCTACGAATGCGACACCAACAAAGATTATGGACCTAAAAACCCACTTTCAGAGTTGATGGATATAAGTAAAACTAGAGCACAAATTGATGAACCACCCATGCATTTAACTCTAATACCAGCATAGAACACCATGAATCGAGATGTGAATTGTACTACTAGTATCTACGTACTGTATACTTGCAGTATATATATAGTTCTAGTATTCTCTTGCCAAAACGTTGCTGAAGGGGAATTAATAATGTTCTAATAGTCTCTTAGCACTTTAGCAGGCAGAGCACTTCCACATGATCTGCTCAGAAAAAAAGCTGGAGCTGGAAGCTGATGCTGGGTGATTAGCCTGCTAACGAAGCAGTGAGCAGTGGCACGTCCCAATCATCATCACGGCTTTTGGGAAAGGCAGGACAGGCCGGGGGTCCTTGATTCGCTAGCTTTCTCTTGACAGCGCCAGTGCCCACTGGCCGGCCAGCCAGCCTCGCGGACCGTGCACCGGCCCGGCCCGATCGAGCACGACCGCCCCACCCCATGCATGCTCAGGCACGTCTGATCACTGATCTGAGGAGAATTGGAGAAAGGCACAGGAAGGTTCACCCACCTGGCCTGGATTATTTCTCGTGACAGACATCCCCCCGGCAAGTCGGCAAGTCACTCTTCTCTGACTGCCAAAGTGTCGTATATATAGCATGTTACTGAAAGCCTGAATACTGGATCTGTGTTAGGTGGCAGATAATAATCAGAACTAACCACTAGAATGGTTAATTTGTTCCTCGTCTTATCATGCATCTCGAAATAAAAAAAATGTTATGCAGACAGAGATGAATATACATAGCAGATCATAAAAAATTTGTTCAGACATGCGAAAGTGCTTGAGCACGTCCGGAATGCCCCAGCATATGAGAAGTCATTGATCATGATCATAGATTTCAGTGGCAGAGATAATGTCCGATTAGAGTGGCCAGTTACTTCTCTTTCTCCTTCTGTTCGTCCTTCCCTGTTTTGTTTCTCCTTCTTCATCCATGCATGCATAGAAAATGCGGTGGTGGTATATGTGCATGTGTGGTGGGGAGGGGCTCCATTTTTCGCGCTGAGTAGGGGCCTCGATCCCCCTAACCCGCATGTTGGATCCACCACTTGAATGAAATACGTTCGGTTGAAGGGAAACGACTCCTAGAAAATATTCTAGGCTGGATTCGTTATGTAATTTGAATAAGCTTCACTCAACCGGAATTGTTCCCTCCGAACGAAGCCTTAGTGAGATCAAATGTATCGTTCTCCTTCTCTCACTACATGGAAACACACAAAAATGACTAATTCATATATGACTATTGTTCATAAAGAATCCCGTCTTTTGGGTGGGACCTAACAACAATTCTAGTGATAGATTGTAACATGATAACCCGTCATTGCAAATACGGTTCATAAAGAAATTCTCGTTTATATCAGGCTCATAAGTAAACATCACTTGTATTAGGCTCATGGGAAAATTGGCTGGCGGACACCCAAAGTGGAGCTGTATGCTAGAAGACACTCTGGTTTGTTGTAATTATGCCCGGTTGAGGAGAGAGAAAAATTCAGTTTGGACATCCGGTGCCCCTGAGCCACGTTTGGGTCTGGTTGGACCAGCTAATAACCGACCCGAGCCTGGTCTGGTTAACCGGCCCGTCCCGCCTATTAGGGTTTTAGCGGCCGTCACTTTCCCCAATCCCACTCCCGCCGCCACCCACTCCACTCCGGTGCCCGCCGCGACGCCGTCCACTCCGGTGCCCGCCGCTGACACCTCCAGCCTCGGCCGTCATCCACCATGGGGGACTAAGGATCTGCAGCACCCCCGCGACCCGAAGATGAAGTCCCCCAATAGGAAGAACGCGCAGTGCACTGGTTGTCCGCCTAGGGTGCCTAATTTGAAATGGATTCCAAAAGGGTGAGATTTCTTGAACCCGTACTCTTTCGATTTGTATGACTGCGGATGCGTTAGAAAGGTTGCGGTTTGAAATTATTTAGTTTGGATGTGGTCTTTTTTTAATTAGGATGGATCCGACGTCCGCCTGTAGATTGGCAATTAGAGTACCTGCCTATGTAGAGCAAAGACCGGATGGGCTCGATGATTATCATGTAACTGCTAACTTCATGCGTGTGGTGGACAAGGATATCTTCAGTTGGATGGGTTTTTATGATTGCCTTGCTGAGGACATAGTTCATGGTAAAGATCAAGCATTGGAGGTTACTTTCTTTGACAAAACCAAGTATGAGACAGTGCGCATAGATTCTGATTCTGCTATGCTACATGCATTTGATATGTATTGGGACAGTAGAAGGGTGCCACTGACTGTAGAGGTTGTTGACACCGGTCCTCGTTTATTACAGTCTCAAGTTTGTAATGCCAATGCATCTGGTGATACTCAGTCTGTTGTTAGCATAGAATAGAGTCAGGTCATTTGTTTGCCATTAGCTATGATTCTGCCTGATGAAAATCCAGTAGTTGTTCATACTGCTGAAGCTGTTCATAATCCAGAAGCTGTTGATAATTCAGAAGCTGTTGATAATCCAGAAGGTGATGATAATCCTAAGGTTCATGATAATCCTGAGGTTGATGCTAATCCTAAGGTTGATGCTAATCCTGAGGTTGATGCCAATGCTGAGGTTGATGATAATCCTAAAGGTGATGATAATGTTGAGGTTGATGATAATCCTGAAGGTGATGATAATGTTGAGGTTGATGATGGCTAGGGAGAGTCTGATGAAGTTGAATATGTAGGAGTAGATGATGAGAAAGAGAAGTACAAGGATGTGCTCATTGATGATGCTGAGGACAGTGATTATTATCCTGACACTGACCCAGAAGATGATGACCCACTAGGTGTGGATGATGAGAGGGGCTGTGAGGGTGTGGTGTATGTGACTGACATAGATAACCCTAAGATAGCTGTTGGTGTTACTTTTGAAGATGGTTTATGTTTTAAGAGGTGTATTAGGCAATATGCTATGCTTAATGAAGTTGAACTTGTAGTTCTTTATAGTGAGTCACGGCGGTATAGAGCACATTGTAAGGCTAAGAGATGTAGGTGGAGGATTCATGCATCTCAGTGTGAAGATGGGAGGACATGGCAGGTATTGATTCAGTTATTGATTGAGTTATTGATTTAGTGTTACTAACTCTTCACTTTGTTTCTTTGTTTTATTGATGGGTGGAGATTAAGAAGTTACAACACAAGCATAACTGTGCCAGCACAGGCAAAGTGCAAAGGAATTGCATGGCTACCAATCACTGGGTCAAGGACAGAGTCATAAATTGGCTTAGGGAAGATTCAACTCTTGGTCCTAAAGTTTTGAAGGGCAAGTTAGAGGACAAGTATTGCATCCAGGTGAGCTACTACGTTGTTTGGGCCGGCCGGCAAATGGCCCTAGATGAGATATTGGGTGGCTGGGAGGACAGCTTTGTACATGTCTTTTCTTGGAAAAGAGAAATTGAGAAGAGGAGTCCTGGCAGTATTGTAGAGGTTGAGTGGGATGTTGAGAATAACAAAAAAAGATTCAGTAGGATGTTTGTAGCACTGAAGCCATGCATTGATGGCTTCCTTGAAGGTTGTAGACCTTATCTAGGTATTGACTCCACAGTTTTGACAGCAAAGTGGAAGGGGCAGTTAGCAGCTACAGTAGGGATTGATGGCCACAACTAGATGTTCCCAGTGGCCTATAGAGTATTTGGCAGTGAAACCAAGGACAATTGAGAATGGTTCATGAAGATGCTACACAAGGTTATTGGTTCCCCACCTGGTCTTGTTATTTCAACCGATGCAGGCAAAGGAATAGATAAGGCAGTTACCAAAGTCTTCACAAATGGTGTAGAGCACAGAGAATGCATGAGACATCTTGTGAAGAATTTCCAGAAAAGATTTAGGGGTGAAGTGTTTGAAAAGAACTTGTGGCCTGCATCAAGGTGCTATAGGCAAACAACCCATGATAGACACTGGAATGAGATGATTAAGGCATGCCCAAAGGCAACAACTTGGCTGATGGACAATCACAAACAGCTATAGGCAAGGTCAAAGTTCAGCACAACAAGCAAATGTGACTATGTCACCAACAACATAGCTGAGACCTTCAACAGTTGGATCAGGAAAGAGAAGTCCTTACCTGTTCTAGATCTCATGGACAAGATAAGGCAATTGATCATGGAGAGGTTTTGCACAAGGAGGCAGCTGGCCTCAAAGGTGTCTGGGTTTAAGGTTTTGCCTCATGTCATGAAGGAACTGCACAACAAAAGCAGAAATCTGAAGTACACCATTCACAGGAGTGGCCCAATGGTTGGAGAAGTAGGAGGAGTGAATAAGGACCTAGTCCCATGGAGGTTCATCGTTGATCTGGAAAAGAAAGAATGCACTTGTAGAGGTTGGCAGTTAACTGGTTTGCCTTGTGTGCATGTCATAGCTTACATTGGCACAAGAAGAGTAGAATTGGAGGACTTTGTGGACCCTTACTACTCTGTAGAAATGTTCAAATAAGTAGCTTATGCAACTACCGTGGCTCCTATGCCAGGCAAAGAAGAATGGGAAAAGGTGGACATTGGCTTCACTCTCCTTCCTCCTAAATGCAATAGAGCAGTAGGAAGGCCAAGGAAAAGAAGGCTGGTAGGTGCTGAGGAAGATGGGTCAAGCAGCAGGGGGAAGAGAAGGTGTAAAAGGTGTGGTGGATTTGGCCACCTCCAGAAAACCTGCAATGAAACTGTCCTAGACCCTGATGCACCACCAAAGAAGAGGAAGACTTATAAGTCAAAAGTGGTTGAGATTATAGAGACCACAGATGACCCATCTAAGAAGAAGAGGAAGAGGAAGGCCTCCTCCAAGGGGAAACAACCCAAGAAGAAGTCAACTCCTGCTGAGTCTACACCTCCTGAACAAGCTACACGGTACGTGATCCATCTCTTGCCTTCATTTTAGTTAGTTTACTACATCTTAACCACATGTTTCATCTTGCAGGGTTCCAAACTCCCCAGTCACTAGGACCCAGGCCAAACACCAAGTGGCAGATAGCCCAAGGCACCTGACTAGGAGTCAGGCTTCCTCACAGCTACCAGGCAGTCCAAGCGCTTGCACTAGGAGCAAGAGGGCCCTGAAGGACTTGTAGGCACTGCAAGCAACACAGAAAGAGAAGAAAGATTATGTGTTTTTCTATGCTTTTCTGTGCTTTTGTGGCTTCTATGGCATATGAACACTGCCAGAACAAACTGCAACAGCTGGAGGGTATTGTAGTTGGTATTGTATTGAACTGCGTATTGTAGTGAACTGGGTATTGTAGTGAACTTGGTATTGTATTGCACTGAACTTGGTATTGTATTCTAGTCAACTTAGGATGGTTGCTATGCCACCTACCTTTTAATGGTAATGTTGCTTGCTGTATTCAAGTTGGTAATGATGAAAATGTATTAAACTTGGCAACAAAGCTCAGAACTCCTACAAAGCACATGGCAACATTCACAAACATTACAAAGCAACGTAAAGTTCATGCATTGTTCATCCACATGGCAACAAAGCAAAGTAAAGTTCATGCATTGTTCAGTCAGATAACTGCATTCCATTCATTTCACAAATATTACAAAGCAAAGTTCATGCATTGTTCATCCACATGGCAACAAAGCACATGGCAACAAAGCTTAGAACTCCTACAAATACACTGGCCATATTCATCCACCTATTCACTCTCTGCTCTCCAGCTATTCTACTCATAGCAACCCTTTGACCAGAAACAACATTGGTCAGGTTCAATAGAGACTTCTCCAAAGCCTTCAAGCCTGACATCACTGCTGCAGCATCCATGCCATCTCCTGCGCTCGGTGGCTTCCACATGAAGAAACCGCACTGGTTGTTGCCCTGTTCACGCCGAAGAACACAAGATTGGGATGAACCCTAGATCAGGATTTCAAAAGGCCAAAATGGACCACAAAGAAATGAAATGAAAATAACTCACCCAGTCCTGATTCCTGCAAGTATAGAACTGCTTGTCTAGGTTCTTTTGGGTTCTCGACATCCGCTCCACAACAGTCGTCGTCCTGCAGAAAGGGCACAGTGGCTGCGCCTCTCTCACTCCACGCGAACCTATCGAGGACGAAGCGCCCGAGCCTGTCGCCATCTTGCACCGGCCTCTGCTTGCCCTTTCCTGTCGACGACGCCGCCCGTCCATGTCGCGTCGCGCGCCTACCAGCCCGCCCGCCAACGCCAAGGCCCGCTACCATGCCGCCGCCGTCGCTTCCTTTGTCGTGGAGACGGGGGAGACTGAGACAGATGGAGACGAGCCGGTTAACCAGACCAGGCTCGGGTCGGTTATTAGCTGGTCCAACCAGACCCAAACGTGGCTCAGGGGCACCAGATGTCCAAACTGATTTTTTCTCTCTCCTCAACCGGTGGAAACCGGCCCGTGGTGTCCTCTGGCATAATTACAACAAATCAGAGTGTCTTCTAGCATATAGCTCCACTTTGGGTGTCTGTCAGCAAACGACCAGCCAATTTTCCCTAGGCTCATAGATGATGAGTCTTTCTACGTAATTTATAAGTGATGGGTCCTAGGAGCAGTTTGGATGCCAGCCTTCGTTTGCCATAGCACAAGTGTGGTGGCCAAATTCGACGCCACAGACTGTGGCGAGATTCCTTACTTGGTCTCGTTCGCTGGGCTGGATTTGGCTGAAAAATACTGTTCCGACTGAATTATTGTGAAAAAAATACTGTTCCGACTGAAAAAAGAAGCCGAACAAGCCGGCTTTTATGACCAGCCGAACGGCACCTTTTAACTCTTGCATACCTGTGGTCACCTCATCTTGTTCACCAACTAAGCAGGAGACAAAAATTATTGTGGCGGCCATATCTGTGGCGTGGCATATGGAGACGAGCAACCACACAACCTCTTAATGTGGCCTGACGCTTTTTTTTTTGCTAACTCAAAGGTATATGACGATCTTGGTCTCAGTCCATTAATTTTTGCCGAGCACTTCTTATTAGAGGGAATGAGGGTGGGTAATAATCTAGTCAAAACCTTGTAGCTATGATTTGAGACTTAGCCCATGACTTATTTTGGATGAACCTTGCGTCATTTGGATCCCTTCCTTGTAGTGATATGCTTTTTGCATTTTTATAATTTTTAACCTTTCTTCTTAAGAATTTCTGTTTGTCCTAGTTTTTTTTAGACCCAGTTACAGACGCAGACGCTAACATACATGAGTGCACACTCACTCCTATGAACACACACCCTATCCCTATAAGCACCTTCGAAGAACTAAGTTGCACCGGCAAATCTCGAGATTGACGAAGTCACCACATACGTCTCGCTGTCGACGGGCACGTCGTCTACCACTAAAAGAATAATGTCGTTAAATCCTGGAATAAATCCAGAAAAATACGAGTACCCGTGTCAAGTTGGGGACTTGAAACCGGATGGACAGGTTCCACCATAAGAAGCCCAACCAGTTGAGCTTGCATACATTGGACCAAATTTCTTTGGTCTTAGGACATGCGAGAACTCATCTACTCCATCGGTTTCAAATTGTAAGTTAGTTCTGTATTTTTCAGGTACACAACTTTTATTATGTATTCTGTCCGTTTTAAATTATAGGACGTTTTGACTTTTCTAGATCTATTACTTTACTATGTATCTAGATATAATATATATCTAAAAGCATAGCAAAAGGTACGTAACTAGAGAAGACAGAATGACTTACAATTTGGACCAGAGGCAGTAGATCATAAATTGCTTGCTTGATCCCGGATTGGAGTGATTTTAATGGTGAATTGTGGGTGCAAAGGATGTCTTGATCCATGCTCTACACGAGCATCGCGAGTTTCACTTTCATAGATCTTGGAAGATTGCCTTTTATATAGTTAGTTTTTTAATCCAAAATCACAAATTCCAAGGTAAAGTCTTGGTCATTTTCACATTTTTGGCAAAGACTCATCATGTCTCAAGTAAATTGCGTGAAGTTTAAAGCCCATTTTTTGGCAAACACTTCTCTTATGGTTCAGGTGTATTTTTTTTTATTGTTTGACTATAGAAAGTTTGTAAATGATCTTGTGTGAGTTGTCATTTTAATTATACTTTCTGGTTGTTTGAGATTGCTGCATGAAAATCTAGACACTTAACTCCCTTAATTTAGCGAGGGCAGGGATTCACAAACATCTCGTCATCGATGGAGAGGTGGACGCATGCAGGAACACTTTGGCGGACTGCCGGAGTGGCACCTTGTCGTCGATGGGAACACGGACGTTGCGGCCTTGATTTTCTCGTCCTGCAGACTGCGGTGCTCCGATCCGATACCGGGATCATCACCCAGGTCGCGACCAGCCGGCGCCCTAACGGACGGAGCAGAGGAGGCATCCCGATCCCTTGAAGTGAAGGATCGCGGGACAGGACAGCTTCGATGGCCATGTCGCAGCCTCACAGGGATTCAGTTGTTCGAGGACCATCAACCAGCTTGGGGCTAGAGATTAGGGTTCATGATGTGGTTCGACGCGCGTTGGCTGTTCTGATGGATCGGGTTTCTTCTGACGTGGCGTGGAGCAGGTCATCCACGTGGCAGGTAGGGAGCCCGGCCAGGTGCACTGCCGTACGAGAAGAGTCCATCTGTCGTCTATCGCTCATTATGCAACCCCGGCCAATCCACTGACTCATGCACCCCCGGCCAATCCACCGCTCATTGCGCGAGGCAAGATCGGATTCAAAGACCCATGGCGGCGCTGCCGTCGACGCGTACTGCGCTGAACCGAAGGTCCATCTACCTCATCATGAACGGCGGCAATGACGTCCACACGCTGCACCGCATTGACACGAGCCCTCTATTCGCTGCAGGCAGGGGCGGAGCTACAGGGTGGGCTGACCACCCTGCAGATTTGGCCCAAAGTCTAATACCCGTCAATATTCGGCCGGACTCTGGTGGCCTGGTCTATGTGCTTCTGCTGTCGAATCCCGATTGAGCCTGAGCGACGAAGTCCAAGCGACGTCCGCGTCTCCGCGATCTGCACGTCTTCTGAGTTCTGACTCCAACCGTCCAAAGTCGTACTCGATCTGTATTTGCCGCAGCAGAGCAGCCGCCGCCCGCCACCTGGCCAGACGTCGGAGTCAGAGGCAAGGCTAGCAAGTAGCAACCCACAACCTGTACGTTGATCTTGAATCTTGATATCCTTTCTTCTTTACTCGAGTTCTATCACGTTTCTCTCTCTCTGTATCAAGCGATTAAGCCCTAAACTGCTAAAGTGCTAACATGAGATAATCAACAATCTACGGTTCAACTTCAATTCAATTTGGCGGCAAGTATTGCATCTACTACAGTGCTACGGCCAACGGTACACTGTACTTAGAAATAATTTAATTTCTATTTCATCTCAATTTTAAAATTTTATTGTAGCACTGAAATAATTTAAATATTTAATTGAAACATTGAGCTTGCTTATTTCTCTTACATATTTATTGAAAATGATGAGGAGTGGTGATATCGCCTCTCTTTTTCAGAAATATGAATCAAAGAAGAAGACTTTTTCTCCATCTCCTTCACTGGCTGCAGCTGTTCCAGAGGAGGAAATTGAAGAACAAGAAGATGGACCGGATGAAGATAGAGTGATTGAAGAAAATGTGGCTCCAACTCCAGTGCCTCCAACTCCAAGTCCACCAGTTTATGATATTAGTCGACTTCCACTTGATCCAGGGGAAAGACAACCCATTGCAAATTATCCTGTCAATGATCAAGATGCAGTTTGACGATCTTATATCATTAAAGGCCCATATCAACCTTATGCTCATGAATTTGAAAGTAGAAAAATTGGACATAGGGATCGACAATTCAATCCTATATGGTTTTATAAATATCCTTGGATTGAATATAGTATCAAGAAGGAAGCAACATTTTGCTTTGTGTGCTACTTGTTTGCAAAGGAGAAAACTAAGAAATCTGCATTTATTGAAGGTGTCTGGAGAACTTGGAATAGAAATGATGCACTTGATTTACATGTGGGTGGTGTAACAAGTGCTCACAATGCAGCTCAAGAAAGATACAACTTATTTATGACTCCCCATGGAGCAATTGATGATAAAATTGTGAAGGTGGATAATGAGGAGCAGCGTCTCTATAAGATCAGGTTGACTTATTCACTTAGATGTTTGAGGTTTCTTTTGCAGCAAGTGTTAGCATTCCGTGGGCATGATGAAAGTAAAGAGTCTAGCAACAGAGGAAACTTCATTGAGCTTTTGAAGTGGCTTGCAGCAAATAATGAAAAGGTGGACAAGTTCGTATTGAAGAATGCTCCAAGTAATTGCACTTTGACTAGCCCAGACATACAAAAAGAAATTATTTAATGATGTGCAATGGAGACTAGAGATCAAATCACTAAGGTAATTGGTGAAGATCACTATACTATTTTAGCTGATGAGTCTAGTGATGTCTCTCATAAAGAACAACTAGCCCTTTGCTTGCATTATGTTGATAAATCAGGAAGGCCGTGTGAGCGGTTTCTTGGAATTGTTCATGTAGATGATACTACTTCATCATCACTTAAGGAAGCAATTCAATCATCACTAGTTAGTCATGGTTTGACTATAACTCAAACCCGTGGTCAAGGCTACGATGGGGCTAATAACATGAAAGGAGATATTAAAGGGCTAAAAACCTTGATTACGAAAGAATCACCATCTGCTTATTATGTTCACCGTTTTGCACATCAACTCCAATTGATTTTTGTTGCTGTTGCCAAAGACAATGATGATTGTGTGTGGTTTTTTGATCGAGTATCCCTCTTGCTAAATATTATTGGTAGTTCTTGTAAGCGTCATGGCATGCTTCGACATCACCAATATGCCAATGTCATGAAAGCACTTGAGTGTGGTATACTAGAATCTGGAAGTGGGTTAAATTAAGAGATGGGGCTGCCTAGACCTGGTGACACTCGATGGGGCTCTCATTATAAAACTGTGGTCAACATGATTGCTATGTATCCCACAATTCGCGATGTACTCATAGCTCTTGGACAAGACACTTCACAAATGGGTGAATGGCCAAAAATACATACTATGGTTGGAGTGTTTGAGTCATTTGATTTCATTTTTAGTGCTCATTTGATGCTTGACATTCTTGGACATACAAATGAATTGTTTGAGTGTTTGCAAAGAAAAGACCAAGATATCCTTAATGCAATGTCACTTGTCCGTTTGGCAAAGAGTAAAATGCAGCAAATGAGGTCTAAAGGGTGGGTTTCATTTCTTCAAAGGGTTACAATATTTTGCAACAAATATGGCATTAAGTTCCTAGAATGGAACATAATTATGTGCCATATGAAAGATCAGCACGTTTTGCTCAGGACCAAACAAATGATGATCACTTCAGAAGAGAAGTATATATTGGAGTCATTGATAAAATTAGTCACGAGCTTGACAGTCGGTTTGATGAGGTAAATATGGAGTTGCTTACTTGTATGGCTGCTTTGAATCCAGTAGATTCCTTTGCTTTTTTTATGCAAACAAGGTACATAGACTTGCTAAATTTTACCCTAATGATTTTTCAAACTCTAACTTGCTAAGACTCGATCTGCAACTTGGAACTTTTATTGATGACATGAGGAAAGATGAAATGTTCAAAGGCCTAAACAATCTTGTTGACCTCTCAGTAAAACTTGTTGAAACAAAGAGGGATAAAGTTTATCATTGGGTCTATTTACTTATCAAATTGGTATTGCTTCTACCGGTGGTTACTGCAAGTGTTGAAAGAATATTTTCTGCAATGACTTTTATCAAGAATAAGTTGAGAAATAAGATGGGTGATAGCCTTCTCGATGATTGTCTAGTGACTTTTATTGAGCGGGATATCTTCTTACAATTGAGTGAAGAAGAGATCATCAACACTTTCATGGTTATTAGAAGGCGAAGGCCTGACAAGAAGAAGAAGTAGTAACATATTTTTCTTCAACTATTATAGGTATGTAATATTTCGATCAATTCTACGTTAAGAAAGCTATACTCGTTTATTTTATTAACTCTATATGTCATTTTTCCCTTAATTGTATTTTGTAATTCATATATTTATGCATTGACAAGTTAAATTTATAGCGGTTAAAAAAATTTAGACAATGGACCACCATAGCTACACATCCTTGCTAGGCCACTGGCTGCAGGCGGGCGCGCACAAGACGGGGCGCCGGAGGCGACACAGCCCGCCGCTACCCTACCGCGCCCGTTGGCGAGCTTCGATTGCGCCACCGGCCGGCAGTTCCTCCCGTTGGGCCGCGGCGTGGAGAAGATCGTCAGCGTGAACAGGCACCGGCACACCGTCATCTTCGACACGCGCACGGAGGCCGTGCGCGCCGGGCCCGACGCGCGCCACGTCAAGTGTCACTACCACGGGTCCACGTGGGCCGAGGCCGGCAGCAGGCTCTACCACCTCGGCCGCGGCCCCGGGTACGAGGAGCAGGAATGCCTCGACTTCGAGGCCCTGATCTACGACCGCCACCGTGAGGATTGGTTCTGGAACCTCCTCCCCTCGCCGCCGATCGAGTCGTACAGGCATGTGCACATAGACTCGTTCGCCGATGCCGGCGCCGCCTCGACCATCAGGATCTCGACGAGGAACGCGGCGCGCGCGTCGTGGCGCAAGGAAGGCGGCTGGGCGCTGCCCTTCCGTGGACGCGCGCAGTACGTCGCCGACTACGGCCTGTGGTTCGGCTTCACCGACGACGGAGCGGCCGACCTGTGCGCGGCCGACCTGAACGCCGCCGGCAGACCGGCGTGCCGGCACGTCTGGGCCAACGTCGACGCCCACGCAAACCACGCCGACAGCTGGTTGGAGCTGTCCTACCTCTCGTACCTGGGCAGCGGCAGGTTCTGCGTGACCAGGTTCTTCAGGGAGACGGGCAACGACGGGCGCTTCATCATGATGGCCGTCGTGACGGCGGTGGAGGCCACACGCGCCGCCGCCTCGGCCACCGGGGAGCTGCAAATGGTCAGCCGGGCGTCCGTGCGCTACCACAGCCCCGTGTGCGATTCGCCTTGTTGGGCGTATTGATGCGCGTCTGCCTAATGCTCGTCTCCATGCGATGCATATGCATGGGACTGTTGCATGAAGCCCTGAACTTGTGTCGTGTTTTGTGTAAAATCTTCGGCATATATGAACGAATGTGTTTGCTTTTGATGTAGCAATGGCAATCTAAAGATATGATTCGTTGTGGCCAGCTCACTCAGCCAGCGCGTCCACGTCGCTGTTATTTCGTGGCCGTTCGATCGGCTGCGCGGACGGTCCAGATCGGGCGAGCCGCGGTCGTTTTACGAAAAACCCCTTTCAGTTTTCAGAAATCAACCCGTGCTCTAGACGTCCTCTCATAATTTTTTTTAAAAAAACGCCTCATGTTATTTCCAAATCGACGCGCACTGGTTTATTTGTAAAAAAGACCTCCACTTTATCGAAATTCAACCCGCGCTCCATAGACACTCTCATCATTTTTTACGAAAACATCCTCTGATTTTTCTCAAATAAAAAAACAATCCACCTTTCATTATTTCTTTTCTTTTCTCCAAAATAATATGTGGGGCCCGTGCACCGCGCGCATGGGCGCGCCTGAAGGACTAGTAGCATAGCATAGCATAGCCCGTTACAGCAACGTCGTCAAAAGCTACGTACGGGGGCACAAAGGTGAATCTACAGCATCGCCGTGTGGCGCCAGCGGTGGAGGCGTCCGCCGAGCTCATCAAATGAGCGTTTAGCACTTCTACAAAACACATATATACTAACAAATATGACCCCAACTTATGGACAAGGTCATCCTTTACAATCAGAGTAGGATATTGGCACGTTGCTAAAGCCTATCTGTGCACCTTGGAGCTTCAACATACACGTCAGCACACAGTTCGCCCGTAGCAGACCGATGAAATATACAGGTTTTTCATCCATTTTTCCTGAATTTTTTTGTCCTGTGTCAGATTTTCAGATTGGTAGATAGACAGAAACAAGGCACTAGAAAATCTGTTGCTAAATAAACTGCATGAATAATGGATGCAATATCATATACCCACCTTTACATGGGTGCTGGGGAAGGCGGAAGTACGAAGAGTTTCTTGCGTCTCGTCCATGGGCTTCCTCTTTGGGATGCTCAAGATAAAAGCAGCTTGGTCAGGTGTAGCTGCAATCGAAGTTATCCTATAACCAGTCTCCCATCGCAGATGGATACCTTCACTAGGATACAGGAAGTCCAGCTCCACAACCTGTATGTTTCAAGGCAGAATCAGCTCCGTTGCGACCATATGTTTATAGATTGGGTGTTTTGCATGCAGCGATGAAACTGGAAGAGAAGCTTGCTGTCAACCGAATTATAGAGTTAAAATGCATATACATATGCGTAATGTAGCATAGATATATATCTTTTTTTTTTTACAAATAACTCTTTCTGATGGATAAGTAACTCTTAGAGTGATGAGCAAGGGGAGCTCTCCATGCAGGATACATTTCTATCAAAATTCAGAGACTGACTTTGGGAGCCTTGGGCGTGTAGGGCCACAACTGATGAATTGCAGGCAGCTTAAAAAATAATAATTTAAAGAAGAATTAGTCCTACAAATGACGAGTTAGGGTTTTAGTTCAAGTTATTCTTACAACCCAGAGGTAAGTACTTCAGATTATGTAGTTTCATGAGGTGCCTCAAAGGACTCACAGACAAGGTTGACATTGGGACCAAAAGAAATAACAAGAATACAAAAAGACTCATCAAATTAATAATTTCCAGAGGAAAAAAAAGATCAGACAAGAGGAATTGATGCTCAGTCAACTCCAAATATAAATAAAGATGGAAAATACAGCACAAATTAATCTACCTGACACATGAGAAACCACATAATTCATGGAAAACACGATCACCGTTCCATATGATGTATTGCAAAAAAAAGGAAGAAAGAAACGGTAAATACAGCTTGTATTCTAAATAAAAACTGATAGATACAAGTAGATATGTAACCTGAGTAGAATAGCCTGCATTCCTTGACATGATCACTCCCCAACGATTCCCTGCTGTAGCCATAGATGTCACATGAAAACCTTCTTTCCATTTTTTATTAATCCATTTATAAGGAAATGATTCACTGACTTTGTATGACTGCTGTGTGTACGGAGTTCCTGTAGTGATGAGGCATACCAAGTCAGAACAATACTTATATGGAAGAAAAGACGTTAACAGTTCACAAGGAGCACACATTACATAGACGTCCTGTCAATGCTCAGCAACACAAAACTGCTCACACCATCAACTTATCACTAGTATATCAGAACTATAACCAATAGTAAAACTAACATTAGCAAGTCATTTATCAGAACTATGGCCAATGGCACACTAATGATATTAGCAAGAATAGGTAGATAATATGGGGGGATAATATGTTTCCTGTCATGCTTTGGCTGACACAATAACTGGCTGACGATACCATATATGGCATATGGAAATATGGATCCATGCAGCGATTTTAGTGTACCCGAACCTGCATACTTGGAAGTCTAGTCCTAAACATCATGGAAAAACATGAAAAAATATCTGATCATTTGCATTCCAATCTGCATACTGGGCCTAATTTGAAAACTGTTTAGTAGAGAAAAACAATCTACAGACCTTTAGACATTACAATCAAGGAACTTCCATTGGTTGCTCCAGCAATTGCTGTTATGTAATAATTCTTCTCCCACTGCTCTGTAATCCACTCCTACAAATATACACAACCTAGAATCAGGAGATGGAGTGATGGAGGGAGTGACAGAGGGAAAGAAAGAGATCATAGTGTACCTTGTGCAGAAACACTTGTGAGAGCTCATAAACTTGAGAACAAAACCCAGTCCCAGCATCCATGATGAGAGCCCAAAAATTTGCTGAAGAAGCCACAGAACTTACATACAAACCATCTCGATTACCTTTTTCTATATGCTGGTGCAGCCTTGAATCAGCTACATTATAATGATATCTAAAGACAAAAGAAGCAGTGTCTTTTACAGTGAAATTTTTTAAATCATACTTAAATAGGGGGGTGCAGCAAAAATATGAATAAATAGCTGAGTAACCAGTGGGACTTCATATATTTCAAACTAAAAAGAAAGCACGCATGCACATGCAGAGAAATAGGAGCTACACAAGCTTAAATTGCACAGTAGTAGAAATAGCATGTAACGCTTTATGTTTGACTAGTACAACAATGTTGACTGCTACTTTTGCCAAGGCATTATGCAAAACTAGGGTCATGCAAGATGTATGGCTGTTAGAGGGGGAGTTCACACTAGCGCTATCCCAAACATGACCAAAAAGATATCCTGCTTAATTCAGCTACATTTATCCAGTGCTTAAGAATGTTGTTCCATGAATCCCATCATATCCTTGATACCATCTAAAGAAGTTCTTCGTTTCAGGAATTAAAATGCCAGCTCTTGTTTTATCACGTGTTTATGTTATGTCTAGAAAGCATGTTGATTACAATTTTACAAAGTGAAAAGGGCACAGGGGCACAAAAAAGCCTTTCTCAGAGAAAAAGAACCATGGTTGTAACAAGATTTTTTAGTGGCTAAATTTCAATACTGGTGAAACGATAAGAAGCCCCATGAGATGCCAAGTGTCTATTCAAAGAAATCACATAAAGATAAACAAACAAACAAATCATCATTCAGAATCCTAGTGATACTGTGTGCTGTGAGCAAAGGAAGCACTTAGTCTAGACTCTAGAACATACCATTTTAAAGAGCAAGGGAAATACGACATCATAGCCAATAGAAGATACTGTATTTACATACACAAATATAAAAGAGCAATTTATATGACTGGCATATTTGAATGCAATTACCTCTGCTTCATGGGCCACCTAGCATTATACACTGAAATCCATTGAGTTGCTGGGCTCCCCAATCTAACTTTCTTCTTCGGTTGTTCTTCGACCTCAAGGTTTACGTGTGCTCTTCCACGTTTCTGTCCAACCTATAGTATGTGCAACAGATTCATGACCTAAACTAAAAGAAGCAGAATAAACTAACGATTGGATTTTTCCAAATGAATAAAATAGTTGTAACATTGGAAATGGTAATATGTTGTGCGCATGGCAGATCAGACCTTTAGAGCTCCATCAATTCTGATGGGTCTTGAAGCAGGCTCTTCAATCAAACCATCAAAAACAGAAATAAGTTTAGGGTAATTTGGCTCTTCATCAAATTTCAAATTGGTGACCATCTCAAGAAAATATTTGAATGGAGCTGGACAGAAGCAACAAAGCATCTCTGGAGAAGTGGCCATTTTCTTCTTACAAACAAGAAAACTCTTGTTATCTCCCTGCATTATTAAATCATTATTAGCAAAAACAGGTCCAAGACAAAACAGAACATGTTAACACAGACACAGCTGAGCATGTCTAAGGCTACCTGATAGCCTTGCCAAGGCAATCTTCCTCTTATTAAAAAAATAAGGGTGTATGCCAGTGACTCCAGATCATCCCTCCTACTACCAGTACGACCTAAATGAGCATGGACACTAGCATATCTAATTGTTCCCCTGCAAAATGTAAAGAGGAGATAGTTAATGTTAGGAGGTGACACAATTTTATACAGAAAGAAGCTAGTACAGTAACATGCACCACAAGATCTAACTAACCTAAAGATATCTGGCCTCTGATCATATTCAACATGCTTATCAGATGCTGCTTCTTTCCACCTGGATGCTGCATAATTTTAAAATTCACAGAACAGTGTAGAAAAGGTCAGTGGGGGCATAAAACATATCCTAAGAAACCAACGCCAACTAGGGAAGGCCATAGTGTCTCAACAATGTGAGACATAGTATCTTACTATCTTCACATATAGATTAAGTTATTTTGATCAAGATATCTTCACACATAGATTAAGTTATTTTGAACAAGGTACCTAAACCAAGATCAATCAGGAAAAGCTTCTTCTCATCAGGTGAACCAGGCTGACCAAGCAAAAAGTTCTCTGGTTTCACATCGCCATGTACAAAGCTGGCAATGATAGGAAACCATGTGACTGTTAGCATCAAAAGTATACTAAAATTCATGCATCTTACTATAATCGAGTACTTTTTGGTTTACCCTTTTGAGTGAAGTTTCTCAAGAATTGATATGGCCTCAACAGCAATGCAAGCAGCCATATGAGGAGCCATCCTATTGGAGGCATTGATATCAGTAGGGAGTAAGAAAACATATGGATAAGGTAAACAGTTTGGCAAGATACTTACGCCTGTCCTACAGAATTCCAAACATCCCAGAGGCTGGAACCAAGCATATCCATTACCTGAAATTTGGAATCCAGGTTTAATAAAATATCGAGTTAAGTGCGGATACATTTTTTTGGCAGTTAATAACTAACTTTAAACTCACAAGAATGTAGTACTCTCCCTGGCGACCCTTGTAGTGGACTGATGGAATGCCATAACAACCATTGAGAGTCCTGGTCAGACAAGATAATGGATCATTATCCACAGAGAATAACTGAAATACAGGAGGAGGATTATGAAGGTTCGTACTGATAAACGTGCCACTCGCATGGGGGGGCATAGTTGCATCCCTTACTGCTTCGGTGCTCAAATTTTAGTGCAACCTACAGGACATTCACCCAGATATTTGAATGGTGTACCAAATAGAACTTTAGCATTCGATTGAAAGAGATAAAAGAAGAAACCTCATATGCATCAGGACCCATACGAGAAGATCCACCAGATACTCTTCTTCCAACATAAACCTGGCCAAAGCCACCTTTGCCTAACTTTCTACCAGTTAAATATTCTGGGGAATTACCTACTTGAACCTGCAACAATTGGATAACGTATAGGTGCTTATAATTCATAGCTGCAGAACTATACATATAGGCAAGTTAATCAGCAAGAAATGGCGAACTAAGATTATAATAAAAAATAGAAACCTATTAAACAATAAAGACTTTATCTTGCCAAGTGAATGTGTCTTTAGTGCCCATTCCTAAAAATGTAACTGCAGTGCACTGAATGTGCCAGCAAATTCTTCACAATGTCTGTCCCAAATGGGGAATACAATCTCTCTGCTATCTCTGTTCTCTAAAGATCTTAAACTTGAGTCCGCGAGTTCATGTGAGTGTGTGGTTTCTTGCATGGGTTCTTTTGCCCTTTCTCGTTCTTAATATAAAGATACGGCGCTCTCCTGCGTGTTTGATAAAAAAAATTAACACCTACTGTATTCCCTAAGAGACTGCAAAGGCAAGAATGGTTGAAGGGGGGTGTAAGGAATTGTTTTAATAATCACTGAAATACAATAGGCAAAAAAAAACTAATCCAGGAAGATGTTGTTTATTATTTACATTTCTTTGAGTTCATTGTGCTAGTTCTTTACTATCATTACTTCTTTCTAAAAACCAAAGTCTTGTGATGGTACAATCCAATAATTCAGAACTTGATTTCTCTCGTGCAAATAAAGATGCAATCTATCAAGCACACCAAAGCCAACAATTTTGTTCCTCTTCACCATTCAGATTGATCATCGCCGTGGTAGCCTGGTAGGTTCTCAATTTGGTTTGGTCTTTGCTTTTATATCAAAAGAACTAATATTGTGCCCAACATATAGCATGGATACCTAAGACTGCATGCTATATTCTACGGAAAAGTAAATAGATACAGCACAGGAGAAGCATGTTCCCAGTGGAAAAAATTTGTATCTAACACAAGCACAATAGGGCACATATGAAATTCACTGAATAACACAAGCTACATGATGGAACTACCAAACAAAACAAAACAAGAGAAAACAGCACAAGAAAGGCTTTGTAACAGGTCAAAGGACAACACTTGATCGATCGCTCTACAAAATTGCACACCATGTAAAGGAACACATCTGGAAAAGAGAAGCCATACCCTCTCAGGCACTGGGGAGGTTGTGGCATCATCCTCTGGCACTGCAAATTTGTCCGTATCACCCACCATTCTTAAGCTGGCAGCACAGTCAGCTGCCTTGCTCAAACAAAGGTCCTTGTGGGTTGTGCCAATAACTGCCTCGCCAGCAACAACAGGTTCAGGGAGGTTGTTGCAAGGCAGATCAGTCTGCAAATCAATAGCCTCGAGCCCCTTTCCTCTGTGTTTAGAAGCTGACCTCCCTCTACCCTTAGCAGCTGCTTTGTTACCTCTACCACTACCAGCCACAGCACCTCCACGCCTTCTAGCCCTGCCCTGAGGAGGCGGCACTGCTGGGCTCCCAACTGGGTCTGCAGCCTTGTCGACCTTCTTAGACCTCAGACAAGCTCTCCGAGCACCACTTCGGAACTCTGGCATTATCTCTCCATGCAACTCAGGCTGGCGTTACATCCTTGGGCGCTCCTTCCAATTAATCTCCACATGCAAGAATACCCAGCAGAGAAGAATAAATTCACCGATCAAAGGAAAACCATGAGAGAAACCAAATGAGCAAGCATCGGAATTTCAGCTCAACTGCTCAAGAAGTGTCCCTCCCTTCGCCCGTTGTGACAAGAAAAGAACGACCAGTTCAGGTGTACAAAAGCGGGGAGGACGGAGGAATAAAACTGGGGCCTTCATCGCCATCGCGAACCCCCTTAAAGACACGCCCTGCTTCCCAATCACCAAGGTCCTTTAAAGCGGAATCGAATGCCACCGTCGTCACTAAAGCCAGCGATGAGGCGATGACATCTCCATCACCCGATGCCTCCCGGAGGAGTATCCGCTGACGAAAATCCCACCTTTTACAGCCAGATAGATTACCGCCAATCGCGAGCTAAATCACCTCCAGATAGTCAAAGGAAGCCGTCTCAAGGCGCCAACCTCACCCAAACCGCGCACTTCTCCGAAATCCGTACTGACGCACCGCGCGACAGGCATCTTATCATCAGCGCCGAAGCATTTCCGGGCCCGAATCCGCCGCGTGAGGCCGAATCAGGCCGGCCGGCAAAACCCCATCAGATCGCGCCGACGTACCAACGGACTCACGACGAACGATCCGATCGTGCGGAAACCGGGAGCCACCGTCACCGCCGCTGCCACGCGCGCGGATAAAAAAGAAAAAGAAAACAGCCGGAGAAACAGTGGGGGCGCGGAATGGAAAGCGCGCGGCATTGGAGCAGCAGCAGCAGCACCGAAGAGAGACTTACATTAGTACATCAGCCGGCAGCGTCTTAGCAGCGCGGCGATGGCGACGGCGATGGTGGCGCGGAGCCTCGGGAGCCGTGCAGCGGGGCGTCGCGACCGGGGGCAGAAACCGCGGAGCGGAGCGCCCGCTCCTCTGTGTCGCGTGGCGTGGTGGGAGCAGAGCAGCGCTTGTGTGTGTGCGCGTCGCAAGCCGCAGCAACTCAACCCATGCAAGCGGAGGTGGTTCCACTTGCACACGAACCTGGGTGGGCGCGGGGCTGGGTGTCCTTGTGCCACCGGCCCGTGGGGCCTACAACTGCCGGTTGCGGAATTCTGGTTTTTGTTTCAAAAAATTACGGAGGGCGCGCGGCTGGGCGTCTTTTTATCCTTTTTGATTGAGTTCTGATGACAAAACAAATGCTCCGGTCCATGATGTCCTCCAGAGAGTCCAGACTCAAGATAAGATAACAACATGCATGTCGAGGCTCGGCTGGTTCATCACGATGACACCAGTGCAGGCTCACAGTAGTATGTCTATGTCCTGTTCGCTCGATTGTATCAGTCATCGTATAGTGTTTTTCTTTTACAACAAAACAGCATTAGCCGGCTTATAAGCCACAGAAACGATCAAACGAACATGGTGATACAGAAAGGTTTGTGCCGGTGGCGGCTCAACTGAAAACTCTTAGCCGTTGTTTGTAGTCGTACACGGATTCGGAGATCACACATGCCGCTGGGCAGTCAGAACAACGAGAAGCAGCCTCTGCGGCAGGCAGCACGACTCGGAAGCTGAGAGGTAACTTCACCCGGCAGCCTCCAAGTTCAGGACGAACGAATGGCCCTGGATTAAAAGGGCTCTCGCCTGAGCCTGAATTCCGATACGGAGGCGGGAGGCCTGACCGCCTGAGCCTGAATTCTAATAACCGAGATGCATTTCAGGCACTAGAAGGGCTCTTGGCTTTGTATGGCTGAAATCACGTGTGCAGCTCGATGCCTGTCAGCGATAATCTTCGATTTCAACGATATATTCGCTCCGCTTTTGTATAGCGTAGAAAAAAGATGACGGTTTATACCGAGCAGGAGCAGAGAGTTGAGCTCTCGAGTTTAGATAGGTAGGCATTTCGGCTCTCTTTTGGATCAAGAGCCGTGTAAAGTACACAGAGTTTAGAGAAGGCATACACAGGCTGCTATACATGTACATTGTACAGTGGAGAAACCGCACCGGCAATTCGATAGTGCCATACCGCCATACCGGTACGTGAGTGCAACTTATGATTCCGGTATTCTTACTTCCACTCCCAGAAGGCCATAACAGAGCACTCCAGGGTCCACTCAGACTTGCAAAGTGACTGCAGAAAATAACTGGTCCAGAAATGGGAATGTGGCCCATAGTAGCACAAGAAAACACATTAAACATGATCGATCCAGACCATAAGCCCATAGGACACGAAAACATAACTTGATTAGCTCTTAACAATGTTTTGTTCCCAAAACAACATATTTCGATAAGCACTTCAGTAAGCCCGAGTAAGGAACGGGAGTTTCATATGATGGAACAGAATAGCGGCAACGTCCCGCTTCACAGAACCAAATTGTCAAGGAGAGAAATCTCGCAAAAAAAAACCATGTTTATCAGCAATTTTATTTATCAAACTAGCATCCCAGTGAATGAGAAAAAAAAAACATTGCATGGATTAGATATGGGCATTACATCTTCTCTCAAAACAAAGAACACCCCTCAAATCTCCTTGGAGGATAAATAAGATGGTTACTACAACAGAGTATAAGAGGCCTTTCTACTTGTACTGCTCTGAAACTATGCGAGTAAACTTGTCCATGAACTGGCATTTCTTGTCAAAACCCCAGCCAGGATTGTTCTGCAATGAACAGAAATAGGGACAGAATTTTTAAAAACAATCATAATGTTATGACATCAGCAACCCTATTGTCAAAGGAAGAAAAGGTAGGAAGAAACTAAAAGGCAGCACTTGGAGATACAACAGAACATCTCTTGTGTTATCAATTGAATATATCTATCCACACAAGATATGCTCCAGAAAAGGGTATACAAGACCGCCACACCAGACTAATGAACATTAATGATACTCATTACAGGCAAAACATTTGAGATGTTATATGAAACACAAAACATCAAGTAAATACTCCCTCCGTTCCAAATTGTAAGTCGTTTTGGCATTTTTAGATTCAAAATTTTTACTATGTAGCAAAAGCTATGTACCTAGAAAAGTCAAAACGACTTACAATTTGGAACGGAGCCACGGAGGGATTAATTTTTTATTGCAGTTGAACTTTAATAAGTTCAATAAATATGCCAACAGAAGGCGTCTCAATTTTTTAAAAAAGAAACCTTGGTACTGGTTGCCGTATCATAATGTCAAGTTAACCACAAATCATGTTACTCATCACCAAAGGGAGATTCAGAAGTTGAATGATTGAAAATGCAAGCATATCAAATCGATCCAATGGAACTAAGGAATGTTCAGAACACAAGTTGTCACAAGAAGGCAAACCTTAAGAGAGAGTAGAGTTTTGTCAGTAAACCGCTTTACTGAAGAAGGGATACTTTCTGGAAGAGTGTTTGCAACTCTTTGCAGCTCCTCCTCTTGTTGTTTTGCAGTCACAACATCAGGTCCACTGTACATATCTATGAGCTCTTTCATATGGGGGGCTCTAGCCATTACATCTTTCACAGATTCCTGGTAGTGACACAGTAGAATACATTGAGTCAGTTAAAATACTCCGCCACAAAATATATCGTATTAGAATACGACCATTAATGTACGCATGCACTAGTTACTATATTAATTTAATGATCTGACACAAAATGTAATGTGATGTTGTGAGGACTTCCATAAGTGGAGTAAAAGCTGAAATATAGAACAGGGCATCTAACAAAATTGATCCACAGCTTATGCTGTGTAAAGTTATGTCAGTATATCTGAATAGAAAACTACTAATATACCTAAAGATAAGAGGCCAATCTGGATAAATTTATGTATAGTAGTTAGCAGAGTTATGACAGCAGGACTAGATGGGCACCAAAATTGTAGAATGTAGACATTTGTAGACAAGAGTAATATCATGATTGCAGCTTATGTTGTTCACATGTTCTATCTGTTCTCAAGCCTGTCTAGAGCAGGTAATGATCATCTAATATTACCCAACCATCGACCCATTTTGTATTGTAATTGTAGCTGTACATAAATGGATTTTTGCCACTGGTATGAAGGCTTGGGATTTTCTAATACATACCTAATTCAAGTGACAACAGAAACAGTATACATATGATACGAGCAGAAACATTTTCGAGGGTAAACATAAAACTGTGCAACCAATTGAAGAAATTACCTCCCATTCTTCCTGGTTCTGGATGCCCTCAAATGCAACTATGAAGGGTTTCACCTTCTGAAGCATCTCCTCCAAGGACATTGGTGGTTTCTCATCAATATCAGGATTACCAAAATTCACATGGTACTCTGGCTCAAACTCGATCTGCATGCACAAACCCACAGCAACAAAAACTTTCAGGAAAGTCACAAGCACATCCAGATAGGAAAATACTACAAAATCCACTGGCTCCGTACGCACCATGCTATTTGTGTGAAAAGCCTCGAGGTAACCATCCTCGATTGGATCTGGCAGCGCATTATCTGCTGCCTCCATGAACGCCTGCTCCAGAATCTTCATCTTGTCCTCGCCGAGCCGCTTCTCTAGCCTATCGCCATCAGCATTGTCTCCCAAGTAGATCGCTTGCCGGTCGTCTTCCACGTCAACGGACCTGCCGTCATCGCGCCCGCGCCCCCTGAATCGGCCGCGGCCCGTGCCACGGCCACGGGAGCCGCGACCCCTGCCACCACGCCCTCCGCCATCTTCGCCGCTGCGGTCCCCGCCGCCCAGGAGTTCAACCGCCCGATCCACAGCTTCCTGTTGCGACAACTTCGGTTGCTGCGCGGCGGGAGCCTGTTTCGCCGCCTCGCGGCGCCGGATGAACCGGTTCTCTTCCGGAGGCTTATCCGGCGCAGGTTGCTGCGTCCGGGGGACCCCGCGGCCAGCGCCAGAGAACGGGAGCGTGCGGGGCAGCGGCGGCGCGGAGGAGGAGGCATCGAGACTCGGCGGCTCCGGATCGGGGCGCTGAGGAGCGTTGTCGAAGCGCTTGGTGAAGGTCGGCTGCTTGGGGGCGTCCTCGGGTGGTGGCGGCGGGGGCAGTGGGGATCCGCGGCCGCGACCGACGCCAGAGAACACGGCGAAGGACGGGATGCTGGGGGATGAGGGAACCGCAGGCTCCCCGCGGCCGCGGCCGACCGATGCTGTGGCGGAGAAGGGATCCGAGCCATCGTCGTCGGAAATGGGCCTCCCGGGAGCGCGCGGCTGCCCGGAGGTCGGCAGGCCGCGTCCGCGCCCGTGCCCGAAACCGCCATCACCGCCGCCGCTTCCAGAGGAGGAGGAGAAGGCGGGGGCGCAGGAGTACGGGAGTGGAGTGTGCCGTCTGGCGGCGGCGGCGGCGGCGCCGATGCTTCTTCGCATGGTGGAGGTGATGGGTTGAGCGCGGGGGTGCTGCTTAGGGTTGGGCTCAACTTGTCCGGCGAAGGGAACGGTGGACTGGTGAGATACGGCGCGCAGGTGTCCGACCGTTGGATCGGCTTGACGACTCAAGATCTATGGTTGATGATTTTTTTTAGAAATACAAAATTAATGTCCCGGGAAGTGTTGACATGGACCAATTTTTCACTTCTCATTACTTCAAGTCAGTGCAAATGAGTATAAAAAAAATCATTGCAAATGGTGCGACACACAATCTATAATTTATGGTTTCCTGTTCTAAAACATACCCAATTCTTTCCTATTATAAATCGTCTTGACTTTCTGACGTGCCATATATTTAGATACATAACAAAAATTATGTGTTTAGAAAAATCAAAACAACTTATAATTTAAAATAGGTAGAGTATTTAGAAAAGCATTCTATGTCTGTTTTTCCACGATCCATATCTTCTTGGACCGGTGTAAACAACATATCACATATATTGAGAAAGTTTGGGGCATATTTAAATACACACGGTTAGTTGCTAATTAGACTAAAAATTAGCCCAAATTAGTTTTTTAAATACGGCCTAAAACAGTTATGGTTGGCCGGCTAGTTGCCTCACAACTAGTCGGAGACTTCGTTAAAGAAATTAGCCTAACTATTAACTCTCTTATTTGGTACACTAGAGCAAATTTAAGCTAAAATTAGCTACCTAACAGTTAGTGGTACCAAATATGCCCTTAATACGTGGGTTTGAGGTGTCAATGGTATCGACTTCGTAGTTTTGACTTCTTGCTCAAGCTCTATGGAGGAACCTTTATCAACTAAGAGCAACTCTAAGAGCCATCTTCAAGAATTTTTCAATGTGGCTATATTTAGATGGTCATCTAGATAAGCCGTTGGAAGATAGTTTTCCACCAAAATCTCTACTCTTAGCATTTAGTAAGAATATGGAGAGTCTCCTGTAGATGCTCTATGTAAATTTGGATCTCTAAAATGGCTCACTAAATCTATTTATAGGCACTCAGAGTAGATACCGTCCACAGCAGTCTTTAAATTTGGCTTTCTATTTTAAAAGTCTCCACTTCAGCACTAAATAACCGAATATTTTCATGCTTTCCGGTTCAAGCTCATTCTTGTTTGTTCGATCGGGGCACCATCTCTTGCTCAGGAAAGATCATGAGCCGGCGCATGCCGCCGACGGAGATGGACACCGTCTCCTACGAAAGTTGGAGTGGAGAGGCCGACGAAGAGACTGTTGGAGAGGTTTTTGACCGGTAAATAGCTAAATCTAAATCGGATTTTATGGAAATATTTAGAACATCCTTTGAAGATGCTCTAATGTAACACCCCGCGTCCAGAGACTGCATAAGTACAGCACCTCGCTTATATTTTCGTCATCGCTTCATGTAAAAAGTTTAACCCGAATGTGCTACGTTTGGAACGACAAGGCTTATAAACTGGTCCCCACCCTCCTAAACTACCAAGGTGGTACTAAACCCACCAACCACAACCACATATGAGCCACTTGGGCCAACTTCACAGCTACTACAGGCTACTAATGGGCTGGGTGTTACATCTAAGTACTTCCACTATTCTAAATTGTAAGATAAAGGTGTTTTTATCTTATTTTAGGTATATATTTACTGTGATGAACTCTTCCTATTTCAAATTATATAAGATATTTTGCCTTTTTAGATTCATAACATTTGTTATATACTTATATATATACTATGTTTAGATGTATAGTAAAAACAATTTATCTAGAAAAACTAAAACGTTTTATAATTCAAAACAAACAAATACTTAAATATAGACTATATCTAGATATATATAATAAATTTAGCGTGCCTAAAAAGTCAAAATGTCTTATAATTAGAATGGATCGAGTAAAAAAATAGTGGTTGCTTGCTTTGATTTTTCAAGAAGATAAATAAAAGGATACGTCGTTACAGTTTAGCTACCATGTGGTGCCGGATGCAGCTGAAATTGACAGCTCAAGCTGCATTTGGAATTCCGGATCCGGATTTTTCTCTACCGTTGGAAAGTGTTTAAACCCGTGGCACAAGCCTGTTCGCTTGCTCGTAAACGATCGTAAATTTTCAGCCGGGAACAGTGTTTTTCTCTCACACAAAACCAACCAGCAGTAAATAATCCACTTGCTTGACGAGACAAGTTTTCAATGCTTCTTTTTTTTCTATAAATGTCCGGCAGGAGTTTTTGATGCTTCATAATACACTCTGTTCAAACTTCATAAATCATAAGTAAAAAGAAAAGTTCAAACTTTATACGCGTAGCAACACCTAAAAACTAAACTTCATACACGTACCAATGCAAGAGAATTTCTGACAAACGACGATGCTTAGAAAGTCATGACAAGTTGTCAACGCTAAGTGCCTAAAGTCCTAAACATTTACTCCCAAACATTTTTGGGCATGTGTGTTGGTTCTGGTTGTTCAGAAAGGAGTATTTACAGCTCAGCATCGTCGTCCAGACTGTCACAGAGATCACCTGAGCTTCATTGCTCCGAGTTGTTGTCAACCTACGTTTAGATTTCCAACATCCATGCGCACACGATTTCAGTAAGTTTGGTCAAGAAAAAAAAGCACATGGACATACAACGATTCCAAGGCTGGTGCTACACCAGGCAGTAGGAGAATCCATAGTACGTCCCAGTTCACTGGTACATTTGCGATGAACAACCTTTTGAGCTGACCACCAGGAACAACAAAAGATTTGACCCACATATGTATACATAAATACACAACGGTTTTTACATGACACGACAATGTCAATACACAATTAGTTAAGTATATGTATAAGAGACAAGAGATGATTACTCACCTAGGGCCCTTTGAACTGCAAAACAAGGGAATCTAGTTGTCGGATACCAGAAAATGGGGTACCCTAAGCAAAGATCGAGAAACTGCTTAGACCCTAAAAACAGAACCAACGGAATAAACAAACGAGGTCTCGGCCGAAATCTCCGATTCGCCCGAGACCCCGTCGCCGAGCCCCAGCGGAAGCAAACGGTTCTCCGACTCGCCCGAGACCGCCTCGCCGAGGCCCCCGCGTCGAGGCCCCCGCGTCGAGGCCCCCTCGTCGAGGCCCCCTCGCCCGGGGCCTCGGAAGAAGTGTCGATTCTCCGATTCGCGCGAGGCCGGCTCGGCACCAACCCTATGATCGCCTTTTTGACCAAACTGCTCTGACCAAACGTCACATCCAGGCGCCCAACCACTCCGACAGACGCACGATGGCACAGAACGGCGAAGTGACCGGCTACACGCCGGTCGCGTCAACCCCCTGCCATCTGAGACGGCACAGAGCAGGGGTTACCGACCACTGTGCTGCCTAACTCCTGCACCAAGGACATCGCAACGTAGGGAGTCAGAACGGGTTCCTGTAGCCTCGGAATCAGCAGACCGACCACTCCGTCTCGCCCGAGCCCCCTCGACAGGGCCTCAGATTCATTGATCCTACTACGCCTCGCCCGTCCGCCTCGCCCGAGACCCCCTCGGAAGGGCCTCGGACGAATCGGCCGCGCTCCGCCTCGCCCGAGGCCAGGCTCGTCCCACAAACCTCGTCGCCTCCGCCTCAAAAGTCTCTCTCCGGCAGTCATCACATCCGATTAACGCGCTTTCGGCCGCACCCACTACGTAAGCCACGATCGGCAAGCTTGCCGCAAAGCAGAGCGACGGGACAACGGTCGATCACCTTTTTACCATCCCTCACCGACAACACAGTACCATTTCCTCAGAGCGCGCCGTCTCACACTATTCCGCTTTGATGGTCAGCCGAGACCCGCATGCGCACATGGGTCACTTCTCGGGCCTCAAGACGGCGAAAGCCTCGGCACACAACAGCCTCGGCACGACAGGCCTCGGCACGACCGGCCTACGAAGGCCGCCGAGCCTCTCGCAATCCACCAAGTCAATAAATGTGCAAAGATGTTACTTGCAAAGAAGACCATACCGATTGGACATCTACGGAACTCCCATGACAACGCCATGTCATTTGCTCCGAGTAAATCGTCATCGAATAGTCCTTGCTCCACGTGTAGCTCTCTTATGTACTCCTGGTTTCCTCCTGCGGCTATAAAAGGAGGCGGCCAGACCGCTTTTCGGATTTACGGATAGAATCACGAGATACTCGCACGAACAACACGCCTCGCTCTATAATTTGATATCACCTCCCCTCACGAGATCTAGGACGAACTCCCTCTCTCGCCTAGCTTGTAACCCCTACTACGAGCACCCCCTGTGCAAGGAATACAAGAACACCTTCTCGGGATCGGACGTAGGGCATCCATTGCCCGAACCAAGATAAACCTTGTGTCTCTTTTCATCTCCATCCGGAATTGGGAGCACGCAAAGACAAATTCACTAGTCGGTTAAGGACCCCGGTTCCGAAACTCCGGCGAGCTTGTCGCGCCAGTAGGGGGGCCTCTGCGTGTCGCCTTAGTCATCCCACCGATTCCGGATAATGTATCCCGTGCGATCGTTGCGTCTCGGGGACGATCGTCTGTTCGGAGCCTAGAATTCATGTCTCTAGGGCATGAGTACGACATGGTACTCCTCTCACCCAGAGCGCCATCGACCGACGACGACGCCTTGCACCGGCAGCCACACGCTACGGACGGCGCCCGCCGCCGCCCCCGTCAAGCTTCGCTGAAAGCCGCCGTGCGGGCGAGTCCACCCTAACACCACGCAAGTACGAATGCCGATCATGCTCCACCGAATCCCATACCCCGCTGCCGCACACGAGTCCTCACACGGGACTCGTCCCGGCTTAAGCCTCGACAATGGAAAAGGGCGGTGGCGCACAAATGACACCCCATCATCAAGCTCATCCGCCTCCTCCCGAGAAGCCAGCCCTGACGGAGCAGAGCATGGCGACGGTGCCATCCCCGTACCCTTTCGGGCTGACCAATGTCGCCGCCTCCTACGCCACCGCCCTCGCTCCATTCATCAACGTCATGCCCATAACCCCATAGTCACAACTCCAATCCACCCCCACTCTGACTCCTCGGAGGAGGACGAGGCGTGGGTTGGAGCAGACTTCTCCGGGATTCGCGACCCTGAGGCGATGCGCCGCTTTATGATTGCGAGCGACTACTGCTTCGGCCATTCCGATTCCGACGACGAGGACGCTTACGACCCAACTCGTGAGTGTTTCCACGTCGGACTCGGAATACCGAGCACGGGCAACGATGGAGGAAGGGCAGCCAACGCCACACCACCACGCACGGGTCCTCGCCAACGTGGCGGCGGTATCCCCACCCCCGAGCAACTTCGACGCATAGACCTAGAGCAGCTCCGTGAGCTTCAAGCCAAGGTCGAGCAAGATCGACTCCTCCTGCAGCAACTCCGAGCCACCCTCGAGCAAGAGCAGCGGGGGCGCGGCAATGGTGGAACGGCCCGGTTGGGGGCTCGTGACGTCAACCGCCGCATTAACGATGATGAAGGGGGCGAGCAACCCCCTGTCTTCAATCACGCTAGCCAGAACATCGCTGCGGCGGCGGCAATATCTGGTTCGAGCGATGCTCGAGCCTCTCTACCACGGAGGGGCGACGAGTCCACGGCGAACTCCGTGGCCTTTCGAGAGATCGCCGCGCAAAGGAAGGCGAAAGTTCCGCGTCTCGACGACGCGGGGACGCCTTGAAACAGCCCTCGGTGCACGACCGCCTCAGGGCCCCCTCGGTGCACGACCGCCTCAGGGCCCCCTCGGTGCACGACCGCCTTAGGGCCACCTCGGTGCACGACCGCCTCGACGACCAACGCGAGGCGCAAAATGGCCACCACATGGGCGGCAGACGACGGCGCCACAACCACGATGGGGCCGCCTGGGGCTACCGAGTGCACCGAGGCGATCGCTATGACAGTGGGGAGGACCGCAGTCCTTCTCCTGGGCCGCCTAGCCCTAGAGTTTTTAGTAAGGCCGTCCGCAGCGCCCGCTTCCCGGCCCGGTTTCGTCAGCCAGCGAATCTCTCGAAGTACAGCGGCGAGACCAACCCCGAGCTATGGTTGGCCGACTACCGTCTGGCTTGTCAGCTAGGCGGTGCGGACGATGACCTGCTCGTCATCCGCAACCTCCCCCTATTCCTGTCAGACTCAGCGTGAGCTTGGCTCGAACACCTTCCCCCTATGCAAATCCATGACTGGCGCGACTTGGTAAAGGTCTTTGTCGGAAATTTCCAGGGCACCTACACGCGCCCCGGGAACTCCTGGGACCTCAAGAGCTGCCGCCAGAGACCGGACGAGTCTCTCTGAGACTTCATCCGACGTTTCTCCAAGTAATGCACCAAGTTGCCCAGCATCGGTGACTCAGAAATCGTCCAGGCATTCCTCTTCGGCACCACCTGTCGAGACCTGGTCCGAGAATTAGGCCGGAGCGTACCAACCACGGCATCCGCACTCCTCGACATCGCCACCAGCTTCGCCTCTGGCGAAGAGGCCGTCGGGGCCATCTTCCCCAACAACGACTCCAAGGGGAAGAGGCGGGAGGAGACCCCCGGGGCCTCGACGTCTCGCCCCCACCAGAAAAAGAAGGGACGCCAGGGAAACAAAAGGTTCTCAAGTCCGGGCTCATCGCGGCCGCAGACCGCAAGAAGAATCCCCGAGGCCCGTGGCTCTTCGACAACATGCTTAAAAGACCCCCGCCATACCATCGGGGCCCTAAAAGCACACCCTCGAGGAGTGCACCATGCTCCGGCGATACTACGCCAAGCTCGGGCTCCCCAACAACGATGCCAAGAAGAGGGGCTAGGACGACGGAGACAACGACAAGGGCGACGGGTTCCCCGAGGTACACAATGCCTTCATGATCTTCGGTGGGCCCTCGACGTGCCTCACGGCGTGACAGCGAAAAAGGGAATGCCGAGAGGTCTTCTCGGTTAAGGTGGCCACTCCCCGGTACCTCGACTAGTCTCGGGAGGCGATCACCTTCGATCGGGATGACCACCCTGATCATGTCCCAAACCCCGGCCAGTATCCGCTCGTCGTTGACCCGATCATCGGGAACACCCGACTCACCAAGGTGTTGATGGACGGAGGCAGCGGCCTCAACATCATGTATGCCAACACGTTGGAGCTCCTAGGGCTCGACCGGTCACAACTCTGAGGCGACGCCGCGCCCTTCCACGGCATCATGCCAGGGATGCGCGCACGACCCCTCGGGCACATAGACTTACCCGTCTGCTTCGGCACCCCCTCCAACTACCGCAAGGAGACCCTCACCTTCGAGGTCGTGGGGTTCAAGGGGACTTATCACGCCATCCTGGGATGGCCGTGCTACGCCAAGTTCATGGCGGTCCCGAACTACACCTACCTCAAGCTCAAGATGCCGGGCCCCAATGGTGTCATCACTATTGACTCCACGTATGAGCATGCATACGACTGCGACATCGAGTGCATCGAGTACGTCGATGCTATAGTGGAGTCCAAGGCCCTCATCGCCAACCTCAACCAGCTCGGCAGCGAGGTACCTGATTCGAAGCGTCGTGCCGGGACGTTCGAGCCTCATGGAGGCCGCTGCTCGTCCCCGGTCGACCCCACTTGCTCAAACAACCGAGTCTTTGAGGGTCGGTAGCACCCTCGGCAAAGAAATAGGGGTCGTGCTCGTCAACTTTCTTCGTGCGAACGCCGACATATTCGCATGGAGTCCCTTGGACATGCCGGGCATACCGAGGGAAGTCGCTGAGCACACCCTCGACATCCAGGCCGACTCCAGACCAGTGAAGCAACGCCTGCGTCGATTCGACGAGGAGAAGTGCAGGGCCATCGGTGAGGAGGTACAGAAGCTTTTGGCGGCCGGATTCGTCAAGGAAGTGTCACATCCGGAGTGGTTAGCTAATCCCGTATTAGTTAAGAAGAAAAATGGAAAATGGAGAATGTGTGTGGACTACACCAGTCTGAACAAAGCATGCCCAAAAGTCTCATTTCCATTACCTCGAATCGATCAAATCGTTGACTCCACTACGGGATGCGAGACCCTGTCCTTCCTTGATGCCTATTCCGGCTACCATCAAATCAAAATGAAGGAGTCCGACCAGCTCGCAACTTCTTTCATCACCCCATTTGGCCTATACTGCTATACGACTATGCCGTTCGGCCTCAGAAACGCGGGGGCCACGTACCAACGGTGTATGACCTAGGTCTTTGGCAAGCACATCGAATGAACCGTCGAGGCCTACGTGGACGACGTCGTTGTCAAATCCAAGCGGGCCAATGACCTCGTCAATGACCTGGAGGTAGCCTTCAAATGCCTCAGGGAGAAGGGCGTCAAGCTCAACCCTGAAAAGTGTGTCTTCGGGGTCCCCCGAGGCATGCTCCTGGGATTCATAGTCTCAGAGCGCGACATCGAGGCCAACCCGGAAAAGGTCTCTGCCGTGACCAATATGGGGCCGATCCGAGACCTCAAGGGAGTACAGAAGGTTATGGGATGTCTAGCGCCCCGAGCCGCTTCATCTCGTGCCTCCTCGGCGAAAAAGGCTTACCTCTGTGTACTGCCTCTTGAGAAAATATGAGCGCTTTTCTGGACCCCGAGGCCGAGGAAGCACTCACCAAACTCAAAGCGCCGCTCTCCAACTCCCCCCGCTCTGGTACCACCGATCGAAGACGAGGCCCTCTTACTCTCACGCCGCAATGACCCAAGTGGTCGGCATGGGTAGTAGTGGTCGAGAGGCGGGAAGAAGGGCACGCTCTACCCGGCCCCAACGACACTGCCTACTTCATCGGTGAGGTGCTTTCCGATACCAAGACGCGCTACCCCCACATCCGAGAAACTAATCTACGCCATAATCTTGGCTCGACGCAAGTCAAGCGTCACTACTTGAGTCCCACCCAAAGGACCGTGGTGTCATCTTTCCCCTTGGGAGAGATAATCCATAACCGGAGGCCTCGGGAAGGATTTCCAAATGGGCCGTGGAACTCATGGGGAAGCCCTCTCTTTCGCACCAGCCATTAAGTCTCGTGTCTTGGCCGATTTTGTGGCGTAATGGACCGATACCCAACTACCACCTATTCAAGTCCAGGCAGAGTACTAGACCATGTACTTCGATGGGTCTCTGATGAAGACCGGAGCAGCGCTGGTCCGCTTCTTCATCTCACCCCTCGAGTCCATATGCGCTTCGTAATCCGACTACACTTCGCCGCCTCCAACAATGTGGTCAATACGAGGCCCTCGTCAATGGCCCGCAGACGCCATTGAACTTGGGGTGCGGCGTCTCGACGCTCGAGGTGATTCACAACTTGTCATCAACCAAGTGATGAAAGAATCAAACCGCCATGACCTCAAGATGGAGGCGTCTTCGCACGATGGTACGCCGCCTAGAGAGGACAAGTTCGATGGCCTCGAACTCAATCACATCTCACGAAAGTTCAACGAGGTCATGGACGAATCGGGCAAAGATGGCGCGGCACGGACCCCGGTCCCCCCGAACATCTTCGCCAGAGACCTCCACAAGCCATCCGTCGACTATGACTCTGCGAAGGTAGAGGGCCCATCGGCCGAGCCCCCCACAGGTCCCGAGGCCCCCTTTGCCACCGAGACCTCGTCGCCCGAGCCTGAGTCCATGGCAATTGACACAGGGCCTCCCGAGGCCGACCAAGGAACGGACTGGCGAGTCCCTTTTCTTGATCGCCTCGTGCGAGGAGAGCTTCCCGCGGACAGGACCGAGGCCCGACGGCTTGCGCGATGAGCCAAGACGTACGTCCTCTACAATGGCGAGTTGTATAGGCGTAGCCCGTCTGGTATTCTCCAACGGTGCATCACCACCGAGGCTGGCCAATCACTACTCTAGGACTTGCATGCGGGAGCCTGCGGGCACCACGCAGCGCCTCGGGCGCTAGTGGGAAATGCCTTCCGCCAAGGATTCTACTGGCCAACAACGATGGCTGATGCCACGGGGCTAGTACGCTCCTGCGAAGGATGCTAGTACTACGCTCGACAGATGCACCTCCCGCCCCAAGCCCTCCAAACCATCCCTATCACATGGCCATTCGCCGTGTGGGGGCTGGACATGGTTGGGCCTCTGCAGAAGGCACCCGGAGGCTATACCCATCTGCTCGTAGCCATCGACAAATTCTCCAAATGGATCGAGGCTCATCCAATCACCCAAATCAAATCCGAACAAGCAGTGCTGTTCTTTACGGATATCATCCACAGGTTCGGAATCCCAAATACCATCATCACCGACAACGGGACGTAATTCACCGGCCACAAGTTCTTGACGTTCTGCGACAACCACCACATCCGTGTGGTCTGGTCGGCCGTAGGACACCCTAGGACAAACGGCCAAGTAGAACGTGCCAACGGCATGATCCTACAAGGCCTCAAGCCAAGAATCTACAACCGGTTGAAAAAGTTTGGCAAGAAATGGCTTGCCGAACTCCCCTCGGTCATTTGGAGCCTGAGGAATACACCGAGCCGAGCCACGGGATTCACACCGTTCTTCCTGGTCTATGGGGCCGAGGCCATCCTCCCACCGACTTGGAGTACGGCTCCCCGAGACTACAGTGCCTACAACGAGCAAAGCAACAGATCGCCCACGAGGATGCCCTCGACCAACTTGAGGAAGCCCGAGACGCGTTGCCTGCTACACTCGGCCAAATACCAAAGAAGCCCTCACGACACTACCAAGCCCGCACATTCGGAGCCGAGACCTGAAGATGGGCGACCTGGTGCTGAGGCTGAGGCAGAGCAGCAAGGGCCGCCACAAGCTGACCCCGCCATGGGAAGGGCCGTACATCGTCGCCCAAGTACTAAAGCCTAGAACCTACAAGCTGGCCAACGAGAAGGGCGAAATCTTCACCAACGCTTGGAACATAGAATAGCTACGTCGTTTCTACCCTTAAGTTTCCAAACGTTGTTTACATTGTTTCTCGAAATACAATAAAGAAGCGTTCTTTAAGTTGTTACAATCTTTCGAGGCCCCCCTTAATAGGCAACTCGATTGTATGGAACCTAAGGACCAAAAGTTTGTCTCAAAGGCAAAAGACCGGCTGAGCCATGAGAACGACCTATGCCTTTGGGCTACGGCAGCTCCCTCGCCACCTTATCGCCCAAGAGACAGCTTAGGCTCCGAGGAAGTTCTTTGCAAAGAGCTTGTCTATCGATAGGGGCTCGACGTCACAATAACGCTACGAGAGAGACTCGGCTCTGCCTCTGCAGAGCCGAGCCTCCCTCGGGGGCTAAAAAGGGGGGAACCCCCTAAGTCCCGAACGCCGTTTCTTAACCGTCTTTCAAAAATTTACACGCCAAACTCTCTCGCGCTCCGGCAGGACCGTCACAAGAAACCTAAGGACCAAAAGCGTATCCTAAGGCCAAAGGGCCGGTCGAGCCGTGAGAACAGCCTACACCCCCGGGCTACGGCAACTCCCTCGCCACCCTTCGCCAAGGGACGGCTTAGGCTCCGAGGAAGTTCTCTGCGGGTATCCAAGAACGAGATAGGGGGCATAGGCTCGGAAATGGAATAAGAAAGCGGTTAAAAAACGCACATACGCAAGTACTTTAAAAGGCCTCGACGGCCACAAAACGTCATGGTATGACAATTAAACCAATCCATTTACATGGCCCCTGCTGGCCCAGGTCAAAATTCAGGGATCGGCGGCTGGCGCGGGAGGGACCACCTCTACTTCAAATAGGCTGGCCAGCGCTGTGCCAGGTGCCTCCACCACCTCCATCAGCTTCGTGACCTCTGCATCGGCCTCCTCGTCATCTTCCGGCAAGACGTAGCCATCGCTAACAGCCTCGAGGTTGACGGCGTGAGCGAGGAAACGACAGCCCAGTATGCGCGCTTGACACCCGTGTGCCACGCCCCGAGCCTCTCGTGGACACGGCCGCTCAAACGCATAATCGTGGCTCCCAAGGAGTCTGGCCGATTGGACCCCTCGACCTCCGTGAGCCTTGCAGGCGGTGCAGGCGGCAAGTGCGAGCCTCGTGCTCCTGGACTTCAACGTCCAGCGCCGCTTATACCAAGGACGGAGGCCTCAAATTACCGGGAGGCCTCTTTCTCCAGACCTACACCACGACAAAGAGTCAGGGGTCGAACGCAAACCAGAGCAAACGGAACAAGGAGCGCGGTTCAACTGGAACTTACCTCGGCTTTGTTCTTCCAGGCTAAAGCCTCGACTCGAGAGGCCTCGGCCGCCTTGGTAGCCTCTCTCGCCAAAGCGACTTTCGTCGGTGATGTTCACTCGCTCAGTGCTCACCGCCCGGCGATGACCTTGGCAGAGGCCATTGCTTCTTGGGCCCGGACTTGAGGGAATCCCGCTCCTCCTCCAGCTCCTTGATCTTCGCCACCAAAGGGGCAGATGCTCCTTAGCCATGGCCACCTCAAATTTCAGTCGACACAAAGAAGGCAAAGGTCCTCCACTTCAAGACTCCGCACCGACAACAGCTCCCAGGCATCGGCAAGCAGTTCTTTGTCACGGAGCTGCTCCTGAGACTCCCATCTCCTTCATAGGAACAACGATTTCCCAAGGGACCGAGTCTCGAGCTCCGAGATGAGCAAAGACGCGTCGTCAAACACCGCAAGGGGGGCTCTGAGAAAAACAACGCGACACGAGAAAGGGAAGTGCGTGCTGGGTAACACCGGCAGGTCCTTTGCATAACAGACATCATTGCCAGCGATCGATTTGCACCACCGGGTTATGGCGGTATTGCTCGAGGGTGTCCCAGCGCCCCCCTAAACAACGTCCTCAAGGGCAAACATAGGCTCCCCCTCAGGGTCAGCCCGGTTTCCCCATGCAACACGCGGGTGATTCCACCCGTGGGGCTCGGGTCGGACCCGGACAAGGACCGAACTCCCCTCGGCAGGAGTCAGGACCGGCCGCTCCGCGGTGCTGGCCGCCTCGGCGTCCGCCACCTCCTTCCCCCGGGAAGAATCCTCAGACGAGATCGTCTGAACCAGGGACGGTGCCGGAGCCCACCCCGCCTCTGTCCCAACCGCCTCGGCCTCAACGGGCCCGGGGGCTCTGGCCTCTGCCATCTCTACCTCAGTGGCGGCATCCACCACACTGGCCTCGGAAGCCTTGGGGGCTCCGGCCTCATCCCCGATGGCCCCAGCAGTGGTGGACGCCTCGGCCTCATTCACCCCAAGACCCACGACCTCGCTGGGCGTGGACTCGCCCTCCCCCGCTCGTTCCGTGGCCACCTCGGCGCCCTTTTCTTGAGCAAGCGGCCCTCCTCCGGCCGGCCCGCCCGATGTTGCGCCATGTCAAGACGCTAGCTCAAGCCTCACGCCGCCGATGGCGGTGGAGCTGGTGCTCACCTTGAGCGCCTTATGGGGCGCCAAGGCAGGTTCCTCCACCCGGCGCTTCTGGCTGGAAACGAAGGCGTTCCTAAAGGTCAGCGTACGACCAGGGGGCAAGCAGGAAATACTACAAACTCCGCCAAAAAATAGACTTACCGCAAACGAGGAAGCAATCGCTTCTGCATAGCGTCCCTCCTCTGCAACGGCGGCGGTGGCGGTGGTAGCACGGCTTTAGTATCCGCCGGTACCGGCTGGTCTCCGCCGGACCCCGGCACCCCCTCGACCGTCCGCAAGGACGATTGAGCCGCCCCCGGTGTCGCTTGCTCCACCTCCTCCGCTGAGCCCACCGGGCTGATAGCACGCGTCTCGGGCGTGTCATCCTCGACAACGAGACGGGTGTCTACTAGAGACACCCCGGGCGCCACCTCCGTAACATCGGGGAGGTGGTCCAGGGTACCCTTCCCTTCCTCGACCGCGCCAACGTCGCTGGAGGAACCCGACACCGATACTGAGGGAGACGACTCCAACGGGAGACCGTCGAGCCTCTGTTGCCGGCGGCGTGCGTCCAGCTTTTCGTGCTCAAGGATCCTCTTCGTGCGCCTTGCCACCTTGGCGTCTTTCTTCTTCTGCTGCTCCTCGGCGTACGCCCTATTCACGGATCGCCGCTGGGCGTCCTCAGGAACGGGCGGCGGGGAGCTTCGCACGTCCCTTATCCCCTGCAAAAATGATGAAATAAGGCAACGGGCGAAAAAAGCAATAAGCAAGAAGGCCGCGAAGGCCTCGGCAATGCCCAACTTACCAGGGAAATGTACCCCCGCGACGGGCGCATCAGGAACGGCAGCAAGCCATCAATCTTCGGTTTCCCATCCACTGCCTCCCTTACCCGACGTAGGATCTCCTCATCAGTAAGGGTGAAGGCGGACATCTTGATACCTTCGATCGAATCGCGCGGGGTCATCTCGAACAGGCGCCGCCGCCGAGCCATCAGCGGCAACACCCTCCGGCGGTGAAAAGCCGCCACAACCACGACCGCCGTAAGGTCGCAATCACGCAGCTTCCCCAGGGCCCTCAGGAGCGGTTCTAGCCTGGGCTGATCGGGCTTGATGACGCCGTACCCCCACTTCTCCGGCTGACTCTCCATGACCTGCCCGGTGTAAGGGGGAAGCCCGCCGTCGTCGTCGTTCTGAAGAGAACCAGTTGTCATACCAACGACGGTTGGATGATGCCACCGGGCTAGGATGTAGAGGTGTCTTTGCGGTCTCTTGGCGCTTTGGTGCAACACGCCCTGCCCCTCGGCGCCGAGCCCCCTTCGCTCTCGCCGACTTGGTGGAAAAAACCGCCCGAAACAAATGGAGCCACAGCTCCCAGTGGGGAGCGATCCCCAGGTACCCCTCGCAAATGGCGATGAAGATGGCCGCCTGTGCGATGGAGTTGGGGCTGAAGTTGTGGAGCTCCACGCCGTAGTAGTGCGGGAGCGCCCGCATAAACTGGTCCGCCGGCAAGCCGAGGCCTCGCCGTGGAACACGACGAAGCTCACCACGTAGCCATCATGTGGCCTAGGCTCCGACTCATTCCCCGGAGCAATCCACTTCGGCTCGTCAGAATCGGTGATCGGGCGGAGGAGACCGGCATCCACCAGCGACTGCAGCTTCTCCACGGTGACGTCAGACCGCTCCCAGGGATCCACCGGGAGAATGACAGGACCGCCAGCCATTGCGCGGTGGAGGACGCTGCTACGGCGGTAAATCTCTCTCTCTCTCTCTCTCTCTTTCAATCGATCTCTCTCGCCCTTCTTCTCCCCGGCGCTTTACGCTCTCAGCAACGGCTTGGAAGCGGCGAAAGCAAATGCAGGCGAGGTAAGGAGGGGAGGGGCGAGGCTCTTTACGTATTTATGCAGGGGTAAGATGAAACCGCTGGGCGACGAAATCGGGGAAGTTTCCCTCAGATCCGGCGCATATAATTCAGATCCGATATCTCCGCCCACGTGCCCACCTTCTCCACATTTAATCGCGTAGACGGTTATGTCCCATCCACTGACACCACGTTGCGCAGCAACGGCAGCTCCCGAGAAGACCGCCTCAAAAGACGCGCCAGGCGTTGTTAGCCGATGGAAGGGAAATACCCCCTAGCCGATTCCTTCCGAGCTAAGGAACCGGGCACCGAGCCCGCTACGGTCCAGAGGTTCGAAGGATGGACCATTTATGGTCTCGATAGCCGCCTTAGGATGACAGAGTCAGGGACGACTATGGGCGAGCCCGTACATGGCCGAGGCCTAGGCAAGCGATTGCTTGGGATGCCCTAAGTCGTGTCCGAGACCAGCAGGAGTTCTCTAAAGGGGATCCCACCGTAGGGAGGCACCGAGCCCCTAGGGCCAATCGAATGGCCCTGGCACCCGCTAGAGAAGCCTTCTGGTACTTTTTTTGGAGCACGTCTCTGGACCACAAGCCGACCCCTATCGAATGGGGCACGGGCCTCCACTCGGACTTACCCGATAAAAGCTCACCGGAAATGTCACCGCTCGCGCCCACCGAGGGTAGCCTGGCATGTTCCACCCTTCCTTCCGAGCGAAAAGGAAGCGCGAGGGTCGTACAAAAAGCCAGGGGAACTCCTGATCGCCCTCTCGCTCCGCGCGGAGGCTCGGGGGCTCTTCCTACAACCTTGTCGAGACCCGGCGGCCTAGGCTCGCACGCGAAGGGCTCGGCAAACAACCCCTCCTTCTGAGCGAAAGGGATGCGCGAGGGTCGTACAAAAAGCCAGGGGACCTCCTGATTGCCCTCTCGCTACGTGCGGAGGCTCGGGGGCTCTTCCTGCAAACCTTGCCGAGAAGTACACCCCGAGGATCAGAAAAACACGACGAAAAAGGGCACCGAGCCCGCTACGGTCCAAAGGTTCGAAGGCTGGACCATTTATGGTCTCAACAGCCGCCTCAGGACGATAGAGTCAGGGACAACTATGGGAGAGCCCATACATGGCCGAGGCCCAGGCAAGCGATTGCTTGGGATGCCCTAAGTCGTGTCCGAGACCAGCAGGAGTTCTCTAAAGGGGATCCCACCGTAGGGAGGCACCGAGCCCCTAGGGCCAATCGAACGGCCCTAGCACCCGCTAGAGAAGCCTTCTGGTATTTTTTTTGGAGCGCATCTCTGGACCACTAGCCGACCCCTATCGAATGGGGCACGGGCCTCCACTCGGACTTACCCGATAAAAGCTCACTGGAAATGTCATCGCTCGCACCCACCGAGGGTAGCCTGGCATGTTCCACCCTCATTCTCGAAAGCGAAAAAGGAAACGCGAGGGTCGTATAAAAAAGCCGGGGAACTCCCCGATCGCCCTCTTGCTCCAGCTGGAGGCTCGGGGCTCTTCCTCAGAATCCTTGACGAGACCCAGTGGCCTAGGCTTTCACACGCCGAGGGGGCTCGGCAAACAACCCCTCCTTCGAGCGAAAAGGAAGCGCGAGGGTCGTATAAAAAGCCAGGGGAACTCCTGATCGCCCTCTCGCTCCGCGCGGAGGCTCGGGGGCTCTTCCTGCAAACTTGACGCATGCAAGGGCTCGGCAGGCTCGGGTGCTCCTCCTGCACCCCAAACAAGCGACCCGAGCTCGCTCTCATGGGTCAAGCAAATGCGATAGAGCGCCTTACTCAATGAAGAAAAAAGCCCCTAAAGGAGTAAACTCACTCCTCTAGGGCCTCGAGGAGCTACACCGTGCCAGGCCAAGCACCCACCACCGGAATCACGAGTATAAAACAAACCCGACAAAAGCCACCGAGAAACAAAAGTCTCGAAAAACATCGGGAGAGTATCCCACACTCCCGCCTTGAGGCTCGGGGGCCTCTGCTTGTCGGTACCGAAAAATAGGGTACCCCAAGCAAAGATCGAGAAACTGCTTAGACCCTAAAAAGCAGAACCAACGGAATAAACAAAGCGAGGTCTCGGCCGAAATCTCCGATTCGCCCGAGACCCCGTCGCCGAGCCCCAGCGGAAGCAAACGGTTCTCCGACTCGCCCGAGACCGCCTCGCCGAGGCCCCCGCATCGAGGCCCCCTCGTCGAGGCCCCCTCGCCCAGGGCCTCGGAAGAAGTGCCGATTCTCCGATTCGCGTGAGGCCGGCTCGGCACCAACCCCATGACCGCCTTTTTGACCAAACTGCTCTGACCAAACGTCACATCCAGACGCCCAACCACTCCGACAGACGCACGATGGCACAGAACGGCGAAGTGACCGGCTACACGCCGGTCGCGTCAACCCCCTGCCATCTGAGACGGCACAGAGCAGGGGTTACCGACCACTGTGCTGCCTAACTCCTGCACCAAGGACATCGCAACGTGGGGAGTCAGAACGGGTTCCTGTAGCCTTGGAATCAGCGGACCAACCACTCCGTCTCGCCCGAGCCCCCTCGACAGGGCCTCGGATTCACTGATCCTACTACGCCTCGCCCGAGACCCCCTCGGAAGGGCCTCGGACGAATTGGCCGTGCTCCGCCTCACCCGAGGCCGGGCTCGTCCCACAAACCTCGTCGCCTCCGCCTCAAAAGTCTCTCTGTCAGGCTGTCACATCCGATTAACGCGCTCGGCCGCACCCACTACGTAAGCCACGATCGGCGGTCTTGGCTGCGCAACAGAGCGACAGGACAATGGTCGATCACCTTTTTACCATCCCTCCGACAACACAGTACCGCTTCACTCGAGGCGCGCCGTCTCGCACTATTCCGCTTTGATGGTCTGCTGAGACCCGATTCGCACCTGGGTCACTTCTCGCCTCAAGACGGCGAGGCCTCGGCACAAGAGCCTCGGCACGACGACAGCCCTCGGCTCGACGACTACGAAGGCCGCCGAGCCTCTGCAATCCACCAAGTCAATAAATGCGCAAAGATGCTACTTGCAATGAAGAACATACCGATTGGACATCTACGGAACTCCCACGACAACGCCATGCTTTGCTCCGAGAGTAAATACGTCATCGAATAGTCCTTGCTCCACGTGTATCTCTCTTATGTACTCTGGTTTCCTCCTGCGGCTATAAAAAGAGGCGCGTCAGACTGCTTCGGGGATTTATGGATAGAATCACGATACTGCATCGAACAACATGCCTCGCTCGTAATTTGATATCACCTCCCCTCACAGATATCTGTGACGAACTCCCTCTCTCGCCTAGCTTGTAACCCCCTACTACGAGCACCCCGGTGCAAGGAATACAAGAACACCTTCTCAGACTGGACGTAGGGCATCAATTGCCCGAACCAGTATAAACCTTGTGTCTCTTTGCATCTCCATCCGGAATTGGGAGCACGCAGCACAAATTCACTAGTCGGTTAAGGACCCCCGGTTCCGAAACTCCGACACTAGTGGTGTGATCCTTTTGAAGAATTTGCTTGGTGGATATGTCATGCTGGTACTAGATTCATCGCCTATGTCGTTATCTTTGGTTTGTAAGTAGTCCAAGCTCACATGCCTAAGGCGAGGCACCTGAACATAGGTTAACTTGGTTGGGTGACCATGTCAAACGAAAGTTTCAAGACAAGGCAGAGACATCAGATATATTTTTCTAGAGTAGCACCTATCCACTTGTAGACTCTTCATTTTCGACGTCGTCATAAAGAAATGTAGAGCAACTTGGCAAACACGAGAAGATGTGATTCTGAAATCCCTTAGCTCTATACAATTTCTAAGAATATCACTAATCATTCCCATATGTGGACCTTCATCCAATGTGAGCTCGGTGAGCCTCTGTACTGTTAGGCATTTCCATGCACAAAGAGGCTGGCAGTTGGATAGCACAAGCCGCTCCAAACAAAGGTTCCAGTATCGATCCAATATCACTGATCATAAGATGGACTATTTTGCCCCTAGGTTAAGTGGACGAGCCAAAATATCTGAGGGCTTGTTGGAAATGTGTAATAGAACCTATAAATAAGATAGGCGGCTGCCCCAACCAGCCAATATCTTCTAGTGTGTTTCATTTTTAGTCTCTAGGTTTTTAGTCTCTAGTTTCCCATAGTCTGCACTGAGAGAGAGAGAGAGAATCGCAACCGAGAAAGTCTGTCTGTGTAATTCTGTCATATGTGGCAAATGGCCTGACCTTGTTCAAGTTAACCTTGCAATAATAAAGCAATCGCTACTTTGAAATCATTGTTGCAAGATCTTGTGTTTGAATCATTTTGTTTTTTCCCCTTCCTGGTCTCCATCTCTTGTGCTTTTGATGGATTTTGATTTCATGTGGGTTTGAGGGTGATTTGAGTGGATGGATTCGCTATAGGACCTCTAAGGAACATCTTTATCAAGTGGTTTGGGCAGATTCCTCACGAGCATTTAGATCGATCACTTTAAGGAAAAATTACGAAAACCCTAACCTTTTTATGGAATTTTTTTTATCTGCATTGATTCTTTAACTTCTAGGTGAGGATCTTTAGGGAATAACTCCTAACATTGATTGTTGCTCAGCCTGAAGCCATATGCACTGTGCACGGCGCGACTGCATGACTTATGTGTACAATCTTCATGCCTTAAGACAACTCGTCCTTAGGTTCACATTATTGGGTTTAGTCCAAATCTCAATCTACCAAAGAGGATACAACTTTGGCAAAGAGGCGACAAGCGATGGTTCCAGTCAACTAAAATGCTATGTTGGGTTTAGAGGATGAAGCTTCTCTAGGATGGGAGGAATCCAACAATGAATCTTTGGTTACTAACCCTAGTGATGGAGGACCAAAAATGAAGTGATGGTGATGTAGACTAAATGTGACGAGGAAGTGATCGGTGTCAAGGTGTTATGGACTAGGATGTCAATGAAGAGAACTGTCTGCGTGCATGTGTTGAACTGTGAAGTTGAATCATGTACTTTGCAGTGTTTCTAAACATGTAGCTTCACGTGTTTGGACATATGTTCACTTTGGCGTTCGACTCGTTAATCACTAATTATCGTCCAAGCTTTGTTTTGTTAAACCCTACTTCTCCTTAATGAAAAAATGTGTCTCGGCACTATGGAGAAAAAGAAAGGAATGACGTGTCTATTGTTCAATGTTAACATGTCAACTTACTCAGCTATAGCCGACCACAGTGCGTGCACTGTATTTCTCATGAACTTTATTAATGGTATGCGGAATCGATGATCACACCAAGCCAAGCTAGGCTGAACTCTGATCCTTCATAAAAACCCAAATGCCACAATGCTTCGTACACGGAATGCGAGCAGCTAAGCTGCATCCTTTGCATCTCAAAGCGAAACAAGGCATGGAACGATCTCATCTAAACAAGAAAGAAGCTATGCACCTCATTCTAGAATTATTTGAGGCGGGGAGCGAAACTCAACAGTGAGGGCAACCAGCACCTCTGCTCGCTCACACTCTGCCACACACAGTGGCGTGGGATGATCTGCAGTGCAACCATCTCCTGCTCGTTGTCCCTGACCTCCCATCAAGCAGGTACACGCTCCTCAGCAACGGTGACCTCTTCGTGATGAACCTGACAAAGCCTGTTGCCACCCCAATCCTTCGAAGCCTGCCACAACGAGCTCCCTCAGGCGACGGTTCTGATGTGGTTACGCATCGACGTCCAGACTGCCACAGAGATCACTTGAGCTTCGTTGCTCTGAGCTATTGTCAATCTGCGCTCAGATTTCAGAACAGTTGGATTTACAATTAGTATTTCCAACATCCATGCGCACATGTTTTTAGTAAGTTTGGTCATGAAAAAACATACATGAACATGGAATGATTCCAAGGCTGGTGCTGCACCAAGCAGTAGGAGAATCTATATTATGTTCCAATTCACTGGGACATATGCGATGAACAGTTTTTTGAGCTGACCACTAGGAACAACAAAAGGTTCTATCCACATCTATATACATAAATACACAACGGTTTTGACATGACACTTCATTGTCAATACACAATACATAATTTGTTAAGTTTGTATAAGAGACTAGAGATGATTACTCACCTAGGGCCCTTTGAACGACAGAGCAAGGGAATCTAGCAGCGGGATCCTTTTGAAGAAATTTGCTCGGTGGATATATCTTGTTGGTACCACATTCATCGTTGATGTCGTTATGTTTGGTCTGTAAGTAATCCAAGCTCACATTCCTAAGTCGAGGCACCTCACCATATGAGAACTTGGTAGGGCGACCGCGGCAAACAAAAGTTTCAAGACAAAGGCAGAGATATCGAAAATATTTCCCCAAAGCAGCACCCATCCACTTGCAGACTCTTTATCTTGGACGCCGGCACAAAGAAACGTAGAGCAGCTTGGCAAACGTGAGAATATGTGATTTTGAAATCCCTTAGTTTTATGCAGTTTCTAAGAATCTCTCACTGATCATTCCCATATATGAACTTGCATCCAATGTGAGCCTGGTGAGCCTCTGTACTGTCAAGCAGTTACATGAACAAATAGGCCGATAGTTAGATAGCACGAGCCGCTCCAAGCGAATGTTCCGGTATCGATCTAGCTGCTTGAGGTTATAGCCCCCGCAATAGCCATCAATAACAAGCTCAAAGTCCTCAAAGCCCCACTTGGCAATGGCTGCAGTGACCCATTCATCAATGTTTTCATGCCAACACCCCAGCATTTGTAGCCTCAGCTTGTGGACAGGCCGGTGTTGGCGCACATTCTTTGGGCCAGAAGAAATGTGTTCACCTACTTAACATAGCGCCTCATGGCCCATTCGAGGATGGCACCAAGAGGCCTGGGCCCTGTTCGCTTTTTCTTATAATCCGTCTTTTTCAACTTGTTTTTTCAGCCAGAACAGTGTTTTTCTCTCACAACAAATCAGCCGGAAGAGTGTTTCGGCTTATTTTTTCAGCAAAGCGAACGGGGCCCTGATCTTGGCCATCCAACGCTCATGTCGAGCCTTGATGGCATAGATGTCGGTCAGCTTGTGCATAAGTTCTCGGCGAAGGGTCGTGCCAATGATAGGTAGACCTCTTGGTGAAGCATATTTTCCTGCAATTTGGTGAAGCCACGTCACCTAGGGTCCACCTCTCTCTCGCGGCGCTCACCTGCGATGCTTGATCTTCTTGAGGCGTTCCTTGGTGCAAGCATCCCTCCGCCTGTTCATTTGCTGACCCAAACGCATGATCTCTTGCGAACACAAATACGGAGTATGCCATAAATACACCTGCAACTGACTGAGGCATTCCGGCAGTCACCCTCCACCCAGGCACTTTAAGGCTCCCTTTGGTTCACGGGTGAAGCGGAATTTCATAGGATTGAGTATTCCTTTAGAATGGCCACTGTTGATGCCTTTGGTTCACGGGAACGAAGCAAATGAAATCCATACGAATAATGTGCCAACTCCATGAAAACGGAGGAAACTTAACATCTAGTTGGACCTCTTTTTTGTGTGAAGACCAAGGCAACTCTCCTCGTTACTCGTACCAAAGACGGGCAACAGTCAATATCCAGAATTAAAAAAGGTATAATGTTGATGACTAGATGACTAAGAAATTGGATTACTGTTACAAGCATATGTTCTTTCTTTCCTATGTTCCAAACAATCATTTCTATTCCTATCCTCTGTTTTCCAATCCTCTGTTTTCCACATGCAATCCTATCCTATCCCTACGTTTCTCCAATCCTACGTTCCAAAGCAGCCCTAAAAGTGCAAAAGCTGGCGTGGGTGATGGCAGTGCACATGCGGCATGCATGTCGCACGCAGTCGCTTCCCCAGGATGCCAAGACGCAGCTCTTCTCCACGGTCGACATGCGTGCGCCGTGCACGTCTAGTCTTGTAGTTGGCCGCATGCTATTTCGGCGATGCAGTGCGCATGTAGGCGCTGGCCACGCTCTAGGAGGCGCTAACTGGGCTACGTGACCTGCCATGCGTGATCGCTCGACGCTGGTGGACTACTAGAGCGGTAGCACCTAGAGGGCACGGACACCATATGAATCTACCTAGGTGCGGCATCACGCGTGATCGTCCTCAACCTATCCAGGTGTGGCATCTCGTGCGATCATCCCTTCCGGTAAGCGGCAGTGAGGACCCGCCAGATTTGTATCCCAGCAACCTTTTATGCATTTTCATCATCGACGAAGCGAAACTGCATTCTTCTCATTTCTTAAGTTGTCAATGATTTGGTAGGATGACCATATGGAGTGATTTGACGGACTTAGGCCCCGACCGTCAGATCAGCTATGGCATCTTGGCCTTTCTCCGCTGCATTTTCTATCCATTTTGCGACTGTGCACTATGCCTTTATGGGTGAGATTGATATTGGCTTCAACACCTATACTATAGCACTGCTTCCTTCCGGTCCCTCTCCCACTCCATATATGTGTCTATCAAAGGTTCAATTAAATGTACTAGTCCATGACGCGCGCCATCGCGCGCGCCGGCAAATCACCTGGTTAAGGCGCAGTTAAAAAAATATGTTTAATCTTTGCATAGAAACAATATTAGGAGTTTAATGTAGAGGACTAACATTAGCTAGCTAGCATGGTTACTTAGCTGGTAGGTGCCTCTTCTAATGTTGTGTCAGCAGGTTGTAAATATGGTGCAGATGGCTGTCAACCAATGGAGAAGTGTGTGAATCAAAGAGCAAATAAAGATGAGGTATTAAATGAGCATATTTTTCATGCATCTAGATTATAATCACAACTAATGAATCATAAGAATAAGATGGCATAAGTGAACCATAGTGAAATCCCCAAATTGGTCACATGCTCTGCTAGAAATATTTTGCAGCCGAGAGCCTTGTACCTGTAACCCAAAGGAACCAAGCCAATTACAGGAGCAGACATGCAAATGAATGGAAATAGTATTTCTGTGGTACATCAGAGCACAGCTGAAATTTATCTGATGGACTCAATTTTACAGCGTAGCCAGAAGTGGCACTTTGCCTGACATAGCACCGATCTGACAGCAATGTGAAAACCCAGGGAAAGCTTTCCCTTTATCTGTACATGATATCAATATGGGCAAGATTTTAATCGAGTTTCAAAATATTCGAATCTGTGTAGAGACAGTAGCGTGTCCTTAAAACACTGGTGTTACTTTACGTAGGCTTTTTATGCAAGTACATATGCATTTTTAAGAAAGCATGTTAGGCTTTTTTTCAGAGTTCCTGCAAAAAAAAAATCATGCATAGTGCTAACCTTCTGCAGTACTAATACATATTACCTAGAGAGAATTCCTTATTTGACACTGGAAAAATGAGTCGTTCCTTTCTTGGCCCTAAAATTTTCTTCGTTCCCTATTTGACACTCACTTCAAATTTCATCCCTAATTTGACACTACCGTCAAATCCGTTAGGTAACGGTGTTAACTGGCTGTTAAAAAGACGTTTTTGCCCCTAGAAAAAAAGCGGCGAAGCAAATTTGAGAGGAAAAAAAAACTTGCGCCCGCCTCTGATGCATGCGCCCAGCTGCAAAAAAAAAGCGCAGGGTTTTTTTTTCCTCTCAAATTTGCTTCGCCATTTTTTTCTAGGGGCAAAAACGCCTTTTTAATGTACCGGTAACAATCACATTAGCTAACGGATTTGACAGTAGTGTCAAATTAGGGATGAAAGTTGAAATGAGTGTCAAATAGGGAACGAAGAAAATTTCAGGGCCAAGAAAGGAACGACTCGTTTTTCCAGTGTCAAATAAGGGATTCTCTCTATTACCTATTTGTATCAGAGGATCTCTAGCAGTATTACAGGATGGTTAAACATAAACCTCAAGGAGCTAGAGGTCCTAAGGTGAATGATTGGTCACCACAACTCGCATGGATGCTGAGTGCTAACCTGATGTGCACGGATTCATTGAGGTGAGGAAGAAGAGAAAATAGAAATCGATCAGGCACGAGCAGACCATGATCCAGTCATCAAACTTCAATGTAATGCAAAGAATAACAAGATTGTTGTAACCTTATATCTGCAGACCTGTAAACAGAGGAAATAGAGCCCTCCCTTAAAGCAGACAATGGATCTCTGGAGTGGAACTTAACTAATCAATAAGATAAATCCCAAGAAAATGCAGAGTCAACATAGAAAACCAAGAGAAAAGTTCAGTTGTAAACTAAATATCCATAGCTAGAACCTCTATCGTTACGTGTACCCAGCCCCTATGATATTGGATCTCCCGGTTGGAATGTAATGTTAGTTGGTAAAGCTGAACTTTAAGAGTAGAACCATCATTGTTATATGCAGCAGCACAAGCTGCCTATTCATGAAAGAAAAACATGTAAAGTCCAGTAACCAGGTATAGGTTAGAAATCAACATCAAAGGAGAGAACAAAAGGAAATAGAAGCAGAGTAATCTGGCAGGCACACTCATTGAAGGGATGATCATGCTTCCCTAAAAGGACTACTTATAGAAATCGGTCACCATAATGAGAACTAATATCGGATGAGTATAGATTGCCTTTCATTCTCTCCTGACGAGACAAATAGAAAATCAAACTATTATCTGAACCACACATTATCATTTAAGTTTAGCTAACATGTTTTCATATTTGTGCCTAGATAAATTGGTGTAACTAAATCTAAGTTCAGACTGTTGTCAAGATAGTTAAATCTGGAAATACAAAGAATCAGAAATGGATCGGTGTAACTGAATGTAAGCTCACACTTTTCTCAGCGCAGTTAAATCTAGAAAATACAAAGAATTGGAAATGGATTTGTACCATGAACAGAAAGGGATCATACCTTGATGTACCATGAACACAACTACCCAAAATCCATTTATAGTAAATGGATCAAAGGAAAAAAAAACCTGTTGCTGCCTTGCACAGCCTAGGTCTGAGTATTGCCTGTCCTGTCAGTATTTGCTTTGCTATACGGAAGAACGGTGATGACAAGACTAAAAATATAAAATATGTGAAAAAAAACCGTGACCCTAATTTCAGACAATCTCATATACCAGGCAGCAAAAGAAAAAGAGTATTCCATGCACTGAATGCCTTTAAGGAATATTTAGCGTATTTCTTCAAATGTAATTTTGCAATATATCACAAAAAACAATTTGTGGAAGGACAAGAATCTAGAATTAAAGTAGAAGGGAATCAAAGTATGAAAAACAAGGTCTATCTAATGTTGTGACTATAGAGATACGGAGATGGAGATTAGGAGCAAGCACTTGTTTTTTTACGAACGGAATCAATCCCTCAAACTCCAGTGCAGATTAGAAGAGGGAGCAGGTCGTGGCGCAGCGACGGGTGTCAAGCAGAGGGATTTAGGGTTTCGTGGATCCCACGCGTACCTGCGGGAGCAGCCAGTAGTACAAGTGGGGCGAGCGCAGTGGCGACCACCATGCCGGCAGCAGCGTGACGTGGAGGGACGACCGCCGTTGGGGCACACGTCTGCGCCATGCCAAGACCAAATCGGTGGCGCCGTCGCCTGGCAAGCAGATCGCCTTGTTGAGGAGGCAATGGCCGGGGCTCGTGCAGTGCGTGCCGTGATGCCGTGAGAGAGGGAGAGGGAGAGGGAGGGGGAGAAAGAGAGAAGAAGGGACGGCGGCGACGGGAGCAGTGGAGGCGCTGTTGTGCGGGAGAGCGTCGGGGTGAAGAAGGAGAACGAACCATTGGGAAGGGGAAGTGGAAGAAGAAGCGGAAGCTAGAGTATATATCTGTTTCTCTAGATTCTGACTAGAAGCCGGAGAAACATTATTGAAGCTGAAGAAGCCAGCAAGAAGCGCGAAAATCCACTTCAGGAAAAAGCCGCTCCAACTAATCTGGTCCACATGATCGAAGATCGGACGGCTAGGAGTTTTCGGGGCGACGTGGACACCCTGGTTGCTGGCCAAAGTAAACTGACATAATGATAGTAGATACATATTTTCTTCATAATTTCATTATTTCTCACGCCGTAGATTCCTTCTCCTATGTAGTTTTACAAAATTCAGCAGCAACACGTGAGGTGTCATCTATAAACTATTCGGCTCGACTGATAAGTCGACTGAAACTAATTTGTTGCGAGAGAAAAACACCTTACCGTAACTGCATGCATAGAAAATACTTCCGAAGTCGCTCCAGCTCTTTGCCAGTATTAGCGTCCAGTATTGGCTGACGCTTCGCAACCTGTCGCAGCGCCAGCACACATGCACGCGACGCCTCTATTGATTCGGGCACCCTATCGATTCAGAAACTCGACAGCCTGCAGGTAGCACCGACACAGTCACCGGTCTCCGCCGATTAGCAGCAGTGTGCGCGTGTGTGTGGCGTCCGGCCGTCCGCCCCTTCCGGTGCCGGCTGCTGCCGGTCCTGTCGCACAGCACAGAGCACGCGACTGCTATTCGGCACGAGCAGTGGAGAAGGAGCTGATGTCCGACGAAGACGAGAGGCCGAGCGGCTTGCCTGCTTCTCTTGCCGGACTGCGGCATCGCGCGGAGTTGACGTCGATTAGAGCAACTCCCCCGATTAACTGGTACTGGAGTAACTTTTTAGATTGTTGGGAGGTGCTTCAACATATCATCATTAATCTACCCCAATAAATAGGACCTACAAGTAAGTTACAATTTAGCTATTTATTTTTTCCTTCCCTGTTCCCCTCCCGTCGGTTCTTCCCGCATCGCAAGTTCGCGACCTGCATCGCGACCTGCCCGACGCGCGCGTGGATGGTGCGGGCTAGGGCCATCCCCGCGTTGTCCTTGCCGTCCGACCCTCCTCTGCCGCTGTAGCTGCCGGCGTCGGCACCACCCATGGCACGACGGCCAGGGCGAGGTCGGACTCGGAGCCCCGGTCCCGAGCGGCGCAGGCGAGTAGCTTCCGCACCATCCTGCTGTCCGCCTCCCGGAGCATGGCGCGGATCCGGTCCGCGTGGAGGCGTGGGGCGTCAATCTGGCTACTGCCGCCGCCGTTCGCTGCGGCTGCATCTTGGTGGCGCGACAGGAGAGCGAGAACCCGAAGGAGCTGTCGTCGGCGGTGGGGAAGCTGGGGCGGCGGCCATGGCTCGTCCAACATGCGATGGCTGCGATGGAGGCAGAGATGGGGAAGCTCCAGCCATGGCTGCGATGGCTGATGGGGAACCTTGCGCCAGCCATGGCTGCGATGGAGACAGAGAGGAGCGAGGGGAGGAAGATGACAGTTGGGAGTGGGCCACAACATTTGGGAAATATGCAACTCCCCCTCTATTCCATGGGAGATGAGGTGTTTTTTTTTTGTGGCCACAAAAAAGAGGTCACTGGAAGACCACTGGAGAAGAAAAAATGATTATCTTCCTCGATACGACAATTTTATGGGGATGGGGGTTGGGATTAGGGGACTGTCGGAGATGCTTTTATAGAATTACGCAAAGTAGAGCGGCCAGGTTTGTTGCGGACTTGTCGTTGCCACGTTGCTGAATCAACTATTTTATTTCTAAAAAATATTGCATGTATAATTATTTGTGCAGCAGGAGATTAGTCAGATAAGTAGATCACTTATCACTAGATTAGAGATTGGTTCGCAGTTTGCCCGACAATAGTATTAGAAGATAATAATTATTTGTATTTCATTTGAAGGATTTATATTGTAATTTATCGTCGTTTCTTGTTTAATCTTTAAATTTAAGGCTTAGTATGCTATTTAATGCGTGTGGTTTTTATCGAATTGGATTATGGTTCTACCGAGTTAAAAATAGTTTTACCAAATTAGATAAGAAAATTTTTATGCGACATACCTTGAGTAGTAATAAAATCGTAGTTCGCACTTCGGCCAATGGATGTGGCTGCTCACCGGCCGCGGGCCGCCCTATGTGTGGAGGGGGCGATGATCGTTGTCAGGGCTCGAAGTAGGCACGTGCCCAGTGGGCCCTTTATGCCCTCCAAGACGAACTCCACTTTCCCCCACCTTTAAAAGCTCATCCAGCCCACCAGCCCACCAGCCTAGGCCCACAACCTCGTCGTCGAAAAGGAAAATTCCAAACGGTACCAAACCCCTCGCCGCGCGATTCATCACTACTATAACGCGCACGCGCTCTCTCCACTCGTTTCCCTCGCTCCCCTTTCCATTCTTTCTTTTTTTTTTCCCACGGTCGCGGGCGGCTCCACCTCTCCCCTCACACTTACCATACCACCCAACCCCTGCTGGCCTGCTCCGCCTCGTTAGGGTTTCTCTGGGTTTTTGGACCGCGCCGCCAGGCTCCCCGCGTCCGCCGGATCGACACCATGGCCGCCGTCGCGCCCGCTGCCGTACGTATCCTTGAGAACCACCCTTGGCAGCTCCACCCTTCCCCTGATTTGGTTGCGTTTTTTTTGGGCGATTTTCCGTGATTTTTTTGGACCAGCGAATAGCTTGGTTTCTTAGCCGCAGGCGATTTGTTGGTGAAAGCACAGGATTATGAACTTTTTTTTGGCGTTTTCGTGTGGATTACAAGCGCCGACTGTGGAGTGTGTGGTGTTCTAGTTTTTGTTGTGAATTTTGTTCTGCGCTGCTGTTCCTCGATCCTAGTTTTAGCTCCGTGGTTTAGAATTCCCTGCTGAATCCGTGATCTTCTGGTCTGTGTATTTGGAAGCTCCTGGATCAGAGTTTTCCCTTGACTTGATTTGCTCCAGATGTTGCGGATTTACTGCAGACGCTGTCCCTGGTGGATCCCAAGAGCGAAGGCGGCAAGGGCCCAGAGACGAAGGACAAGGTATGTTCCGCTTGCCTCCCCGTGCAATTCCAGCGAATCAGGCTGTGGCGCTACAGCAGCACTCCAGAGTCTGAGTTTTGAATCCCTTTCGCAGGCGTCGGGAGGGCTGAATGGTGTGTCCAAGGGTGAGGTGGTGTCTCTGAACCCTCCAGCGTCCTCAGCGGAGCCATGGGCGCAGCAGGATTACAAGGATGCTGCCATGTACTATGGTGCCTACCCTGGAGCTTACTACTGTGGAGGTGAAGCAGCGCTGTTTATTAGTCTGTTAATATGCCTGTTTCTAGTGGATTAGCAGTAGAAACTGCAACTGCGTAGTTACATGTTGATGCCGAACTCGGAGCACTTACCTTTAACTCTGTCTTTGCAGGTTGGGGTGATTATTCCGTCTACGTGAGACAGGATGGAGGGGACACACTTTCCCCTGTGAGTACTCATCCCCTTCTTCACATCTCATTAAGCTTGTAGACACTCCTCTCCATAGTTCAATACATTGCCCACCCCATTAAAGTTGGACTCAGCAAATGGAAGTCACGCTCACAATTTTAGTCTGTACAAAGTGTACTTGGATTAATTGGTCTTGTTTGTTTCTCCTCAGGGTGTTTATGGGGACATGTACTGCTATCCTCATTATGGTATTGCTGATGGTCAGATTTATGGATCACAGCATTACCAGTACCCATCCACATACTACCAGCCAAAGACTACTGCCAGCAAACCAGCATACAAGGCTAAAACTGGCAAATCATCTCCTTCGGTACAAGAAGATGTTTCTACTGCGACTGCTGCTGATCAGCAGCCTGTCTTGTTGGATTCCTCCAAAACCACTCTGAAAAGCATTGATGGTGTAAAAGGTCTGAAGAAGGAAACTTTGCCTCTGGAACCAAATGGCCGTTTTGGTAATTACCAGAATCAAGGTAGCAAAACAGCTTACCCATGGTCTGGTGTCTGTACCTCTTTAGAAAAGCATCCGAAATTCTCGGGTGGGAGTCCTACATTGGCAGTCTCTAATAATAATAAGGTATAGCCAGAATATGAAAGTGCATGGACTTTGTCATCTATTATTGAGCTTACTCCACAAATTGTGTTACTGAATAGTGAATACTGATCGTTGATAATGATCCATGTACCACATGACTGTATTGTTTGTTGTGACCTGTCAAAGGACATCTTTATCAAATTTCTGTTCTGTCTAGACCTAATGATCAGTATCTGGGAAAGAAAGATAGATAAACCAGCACTACAATTTTTTGCGTTATAATCAACTTATTGATAGGTTTTGTGTTATTTTGGGGCAATGTAAGCTATGTTCAGTTGCATTTTTAAGTGAAATGTACATACCCTGCATACTTTCTTAGTTTGCTGTATGGACATCAACTGCTTCTGAACATGGGCATTCTTGCAGGGCTTGCATGGGCAGAACTCTTCGATGGGGCTACCATCTGCTGGGTTCATGAGTTCAATGTACTCTGGTAGTGGAATGTACAACACAAACACTTATGCACCTAGCTTTTGGTATGGTTCTCATGTCTATGGTCCTGGGCTGTATGGTGGGTGGAATGCGTTTTCGAATGGGAAGTACAGGCCAAGAGGAAAATCCTACGGATCTTATGGTTTTGGCAATGAAAACTTGGATGGTTTAGATGAGTTGAAGCGTGGACCAAGAAGTAGTCTGTTTAAAAACCAACAGGGTTCTGGAGCAGCTGTTGATGCAAAAGGACAGGAGCCTCCCAGCAGTGATGGCTCCAATGCTGTTAAGCAGGAACAGTACAACCTTGCTGATTTTGGTGAGACCTACTCAGATGCCAAATTTTTTATTATTAAATCATACAGTGAGGATGATGTTCACAAGAGCATTAAGTACAATGTTTGGGCAAGCACCCCTAGTGGAAATAAAAAGCTGGATGCTGCTTATCAAGAGGCTAAGGAAAAATCAAGCAGTTGTCCTGTGTTCCTGTTGTTTTCTGTAAGTCTGATCCTTGTCCTCTATTAAAGAGCCTTTTTTTCCCCTTCTGTGAACCTGTGTGTAAGGTTGGATGTTGTTGTTACTTGTCTTCCTCGATTTTTTTCAGGTTAACACCAGCGGACAGTTTGTTGGTCTGGCTGAGATGGTGGGTCGGGTTGATTTTAACAAGACAGTTGAATACTGGCAGCAGGACAAGTGGACTGGTTGCTTTCCTGTCAAGTGGCACATTGTGAAGGACATTCCTAACAGCTCGTTGAAGCACATCATTCTTGAGTATAATGAAAATAAACCAGTTACAAACAGCAGAGATACGCAGGAGGTGAGTTAAGTTGCTTTCAGTTTTCTCTTGTTTTGTCAGTTTTCTCCACTGATTGTTGATGGTAACACATTGTAGCAGAAATTCTTGGTATGCATGAATCAGGAAGCCAGCACTCTCTTAAGAGAAATGGAAAATTGCCCTTCAGATTTTTATGCCTCTTTTAATGTCACGGTAGCTAAGTTTTCCCATACTTTTTTATGGTGTCTGCAGGTTAAGCTTGACCAAGGCCTTCAGGTTTTAAAGATTTTCAAGGATCATGTCTGCAAGACATCCATCTTGGATGACTTTAGCTTTTATGATGACCGTGAAAAGATAATGCAGGAGAAGAAATCAAAGCGTCAGCATCCAGTTGAGGTGTGTGAGTGACTACCAATCTACTTTGTGTATTGAGCCCTCTTCTACTGCAGTTGTATGAATGCTAGCACTTGCAGTTTCCCTTGTTAACCTGAGAACTATGAAAATCTAGCTTCTGTTCCCTAATATTTCCTTTGAACATGTACAAGTTCATAGCCTTGTTGCTGCGGGTTATATGCAGCAATGGAGGTTCGGTAGAATTGGTTTGCGCATTTTTCCTATTATAAGCTCATGTGGATTGGCAATTTGGCACTATTCAGCCCGTTTCATGGTATCCATCAGTAGTGTTTACCCTTATTTGGATGTTGAGAAACTATTTCAACTGCCATTTTTCACCCTGCAGGTCATGAATAGAAAGTTGGCAGCCACCAACATTGCTGAAAATCAAGCTACTGATGGGAAGCAGAGCCTGCAGAAACCTGAGGCCATAGGGGAACAAAACGCTGTGGTGGAGAATGGTGTGGAGGCAGTAGCTGTTAATGGTGTCGCCCCAGAAGACATTAAGCCAACAACTGAAGAGGCGGCTGTTGCAAATGGCTGTTAATTTTCACTGCATGCCATCAGCTATTGGAGCCTGGTCCAAGGAGACACCTTTTGTGCCGCAGAAGCTGCTGGTGTTCAAGTCATTCAAGATTCTGCTATGTTTTTTCTCTCTCTTTGTTTTCCTTTGCAATGCTGCTTGGTTGCAGAAGGGTGCAGTCTAAGGTGATTCTGTATCCTGCTAGGTTTCTCGTGTTGGTTTCTCGGATGTACCATTTTCACAGTGGTTGGTTGCATTGTCATCTAAGGTGGTTAGATAGATATTAGCTGTTCTTATTCCATCAAGTTCTGTCATTTGTCTTGTCGTTTGGAGTTGTACCTAGGCGTGGAGATGTGAAAGGCCCTGGTTCATGGGCTCATGGCATTGGATTAGATGAACTGAATTGGAGCTCCAATTCAAACACATGTGGAAATAGAAATGAGGTCCAGTTGTGGATTTTGAAGCGAATGGTAATGGTATTGATCTTTTGGGCTAGGTGTTATCTGAATTTTGGAAACACCGATCTTTTTCTGTCATACATGTTACAGCGCGTTGGCCTTGGTTTAGGTTACTTCCAGTTCTCTATTGCTTTGCCAATTTCCTCCATAGCCTGCAATCTGTTGATGGTCAAGTAGTGAAATGGGCTTCGAACCAGTATCCATATTCGATTCTGGCATGTGTACATACTGTTGCAATTGCTGCCATGCTAATATTCACAGATATCACTTCAGGGTTTAGTGCTTTACTTATGGCAAGACGAATAATCAAATTCACTCAAAAGCGCAGCAAAAAGGGTCCAATACAAATAATGCAATTTATATTATTATATCATAGTTTCACAGCAACAATACAGCCGGCATTACAATTTACAACCTGTGTTGGGAAGAACAAGTTAGACAGTTAGTTTTACATGCACACAACGGTAGAAGTAAACTTCAAAGTCACGCACACAGCACCGGCGACGGTGATGACTGATGACACTTCTTTCTTTGGCAGCTACATCTTGGTGAACCATGGGTGCTTGAGCGCGGCAGCTGCCGTGAGCCGCTTGTCGGGGTTGCAAGTGAGCAGCCCGCTGAGTACCTGGAATCCTTCCTCGGACAGCTTCGTCTTCGGGAACACCTCGCGCAGTAGGTTGCGTTGCTTCACGTATATCACGGCCTGGACCTGGGTGGCGAACGGTGTGGACGAGAACCACGGCCACGTCGTTTCATCTGGCACGCCGAGGACGTCGAAGATCGCGGCGAGCTGGCCTGCTGCATTAGAGCCCACGAACAGTGGGGACCCATTGATGAGCTCCGCCATCACGCAGCCGAGCGACCAGGTGTCAACGAGGGCGTCGTAGTCGGGCTTCCCCAGCAGCATCTCGGGCGCCATGTACCACAGCGTGCCGGCGGGCTCGTACGGCAGCGGCTCGTCCATGCGCATGGCGAGCCCAAAGTCGCAGATCTTGACGGTGGTGCCTTCGCCGCCGACGAGGATGTTTTCGGGCTTGATGTCCCGGTGGATGACGTGGGCGTTGTGCATCTTCTTGGCGCCCGTGAGTAGCTGCCACATGACGGCGCGCACGATCGCCTCGGGTGGCGGCGGCATCCCAGCGCAGCGGCTTTGGTGGAGGAGGTCGTTGAGGCTCGGACCGACACACTCCATGACGAGGCAGCAGAGGTCCATGGTGGCCGGGTTGCGAGCGAGGCCGTGGAAGCCGACGACGAACGAGTTGTCACGGCCGCTCGCCTCCAGTAACCACGCCTCCCGCAGCAGCGCCATCTGGCTGCAGAAGTCCCCGGCGGCGAGGCGCTTGATGGCGACGGTCTGGCCGGTGGCGCGGTGGCGCGCCATGACGACGGCGCCGAAGGCGCCCATCCCGAGGCAGCAGGTCTCCTCGTAGTCATCGGTGGTGCCGATGGCGGTGCGCGCCCGGTTGTTGCGGGTCGGTCGCGCGGCGCCGGGGTCGCGGACGGCGGTGGCTGCTGCCTCGACGCAGGCGGCCATTAGGGCGAGTGGATGATTCCGCGGACTGCTTGCTGGTGGCGGGGGCAGGATCGCGGGAGGTGGGGGAGAGGCGGCTGGAAGTTGGTGATGAGGATGCGAGCCACGCGCAGGTAGCGGTGGCAGTTATATACAGCGAAGCGAGTCCGACTCCGATTTTTCGAATTCGACTCGGTTCCGCATCCGTATGTACACCGGAGGTGTGTATGAGCGAAAACGAAATGCATCAGAAATTCATGCGTTGAACACACGCACGGGTCCTATAATTTTTATTACACCATGCCGACTCGATCAGGATGGCGTATACCGACCGTATAGCAGTGGAACAAGCTCCGGAGTCCGGATCGACGTCAGTCCGGTACAAGAGCTCGATCGAGGCAGAATTGAAAATACGACGACCAGCTACTCCGGCATGGAGGGCTTGCATTGCATTGCCTCCATCACCAATTCACCAGTTGGAGAGAGCGCGCCGAGACAACTGAGGCTGAGACGGCGCCGGCGTGGTGGCCGGAAGAATGGTGACGTTGAGCTTCATGCCAAGCTGGCAGTGGCTGCCCACCGTGCAGATGAACCACCTCCGGCCCGGCTTGGCGAGGCTGAGCTGGTCGTCGCCGGAGTTCCAGACGGAGGTGGAAGCCGACTTGTTGCACGCCTTGAAGTCCGGCCCGCTCACCTCCGCCACGTTGTGGGAGCTGGAGGCGTACCTGAACGATGCAAATTAAAAGTGTCTCCGGATCAGAGAGCGAGGCCTATGCTGCGAGTACCGAGTGTGTCGCCGACTGTGAACTGCTTGCTCTCGGCCCAGGCGGCGTAGTCGAACCCGACGTCGCCCACGCCCACGACGTGATCCGTGGCAGAGGCGAGCGTGGGCAGGAAGACGAGGGCCATCGAGGCGGCCACTGCAGCCAGCATTTGCTTGGAAGCCATGGAGACGGATGCCTGCCGGACTCTTTCTTTTTTCCTTGGCTGTGCTTATGCGATGCCCTGAGTTCAGAAGCACGAATTCAGTGCATTCTTATATAGAGGACGAGTTCCCAGGATGTTGGAGAATCGGTCAGTGCTGCACTGCTGCGACGGGCTCCAAAAAGCAGGCTCAGGGCGGCAGCAGTCACGGGCCAAATCAAACATTTGTAGTTTGTTGGACATGTCCATGCCCTCTACATTCTACAACTCTTTCCATTTCCATGCCTTGTCCTTATCTTATACAACTGTAGTGAAGTGGAAACTTAGCATCGGAATAACCGATGCTAAAAAAAACAACGGTAATGCTCACGGGCAGACATTCGTCCGATTGGACGCCGCCTTCCTAGCCTGCGCGGCCCTCTAGGCCTGCCTTCTCCTCTTTACGTCTCCCACATCTCTCTCTAAATATGTACCCACTTGCTCGCCCATCGCACGCTTCATGGCGTCGTGCGGTTGTCCGTCCGCTTCATTCCGCATTAGCTGTCGTAGCCATCTCCCCGTACGCGCCTACCCTGTGTTGTTCGCTTGTCGTTCCTGACTGTCGTGCGCGCCCACCCGTGCCTCTCGCTCCTTGCTCCCGCAGGCCCACCCGCGCCGCTTGCTCCTGCGCATCGGGCGCACCGCCCACCTCTGTTGATGCTCGTGGTGCCGCCGCGCACCTTAGGTCGGTCCCTAGCCTAGCCAAGGGCACCCATGAGCGTGGCCCGTGTGGTGGTGCTCGCGGCCCGAGGCCAGAATCAACCGGCCCGGACCCCTTCTTCCATATGTTGCAGTATGTTTCAAGTATTTCATATGTTTCAGATATATGTTGCAAGTGTTTCGTATGGTTGTTGCAAAAGTAGATCGGGATGTTGCATATAATGTAAGTGTTTCAAAGGCATGTTGCGAGCGTTTGTTCAAAAATATTTCATCTGTTTCTGACGTATGTTGCAAACGTTTTTTATCTGGATGTTGCACATGTTTCACACCTATATTGCGAGAGTATGTTTGAAATGTTTCAGCTGTTTCAGTCGTTTGTTGCAATAAGTGTTTTCATATTGCGATTTGCAAGTGTTTTATTTGGATGTTGCATATGTTTTACACACATGTTGCAATTGTATGTTCCAAATGTTTCATCTACTTCAATAGTATGTTGCATCCAAGTGTTTCATGTTTCAGAGGTAGGGCGTCATGGGGGCACGGCCTGGGCGCCGAGGATGGGGCGTGGCGATCCGTGGGCTGGCGGTTGAGGCGCGTAGCGTAGCTAAGATCTTGCGGACGTGGCGTGCTCGACTGCTCGTGCTCATGCCGGCTCTCGGGTCCCGCCCGCCAAAGATAGAGGAGGGGGGGTTAGGGGAAGGAGCGGCGGGCGCGGCATTTCCCACGGGCAAGCAGGCGTCCGGACTCACGGTCGCGGAGTGAGAGGAGGGGGCTAAGGGGGAAGGAGCGGCAGGCGCGGGCTTTTCGTGTGCTCGTGTGACGAAGGTGGCGCGGGTGTCTCGACACACGCTTTTGTCCGGACGTCCGGGCGCTAGTATCTTGCAAAAACATGTGTGTTGTTTGACATGGTCTCAGTGCCGCCTATTCGCTTCGAACTACGGCCAAGTGTGTTCCAGATGAGAGCGAGAGAGAGGAGTTGGGATGCAAGTTGCACTTTTTTAAGATAATGGTTAAATTTTAGCTTCAGGCCTCTTCAAAGAAAAAGCATAACTCCAAAATTATTACAAAGTCTAATTAACTCTATACATCAAGTTTTACATTAGTATCTAATATGAAAGATAAAATGTTCATGGTGTTGTTGAGGCCCTCAGACTTTGACAACAAGGTGGAAAATAGCAAGTCAGAGGTACAGGTACTGTTCCATATACGTCTGAGGACTTTGTTCTTAATTTAAGACTTCTCTAATTTTGATCAAGTGTCTAAAAATGTATCAATGTTAATTGTCAACATCAACTGAATTTTATCCAATCAACTATATGCAATATGTCATAAGAGTAAATTTATTTTGTATCGTAGATGTCAATTTATATTTCTTTAAAGATGTACACTAGGGGGGCAAGAACTTTAAGGGTGTGAACACAAGGTTGATATGTGCCCTTCTAGTTCATTTTGTGATGAGTGATTGTCAACTCTAAGGGTGCGGATGGTTTGATGGTTTGGGCCTCAAAACCATCGGACCGAGGCTTGGACTTAGGGACCAGGAGGCCTTGTGACCAGCCATAGTGGCCAACATTTCATCGACAAGGTTTGGGCCTCAAAACCCGGTCGTCTGGAGGTTCCGATGAGGAGCAGTGACACGACACGAGTGGCGGGGATGCGTGTATGGAGTACGCATCGAGGAGTTCGTGTTGAGACGAACAATTTCACTATCATCTCATGAGGAGCAGACGCAATGCACATCATGGAGTTCGCGCGAAGGGATGATTACCTCGGGTTGGACCATAACGCCCTCGGGTTAAATGGTTTGACTCAAAATATCTAGGGGCAAAACTAGGATTGTGTAATAGCCCTATTAAGTAGGATGATGGAGCACCCATCTCCCTCACCTTTTTCATTTTGCTTCTTCCTTCCCTAGGTTTCCCCCTCCCCTTAGGTTTTCTTATGAGAGAGGTCCACAAATTGGAGAATTTGTGTAAGAATCAAAGATTGCAGTGGGAATGGAGGCCCTAACCTCCTCGTGTCCTCCGGGATTCGATTTGTGAGATGTTCTTGTGAATCTCGTTTGTGTTCTTCGCGTTCTTGTTTTCCCCCTTTCTTTCTTGGCTCGATTCGTCAATTTGAGAGAGTTTTGACTCGTTCTTTTTTATCTGAGATGGACTAGGACGTGAGTTGATCCCTTCCACCGAACGATTTCATCTAAATCCTCACGAGTTCATAGATCGGGGCAAATCTAGTTCTAGGATGGAAAACTTGGTTTCATCGCAATTTCTTGATTTTCCGTTGATTGACTTTGTTTTGGGCGATGATCTTCTAGGAGTGGCCTATCAACTCTGTGGTGATCCTCTCTGCAAAGTGTCAAGTCATTCCGAGTTGATTTGATCGAGTTTTGGGTGTTGAATTGATTTTTCTCGAGAACTGCTCGAAAATACCAGACACGTCCGGTATGAATGTCAGACGTGTCCGGTAGGACAAACTTTCGATTTTTGGACTGAAATTTGGTGGAGACATAGCTCAAGGTATCTAGAGACTGTGGTTAAAATTTCATAATATTTAGACACCATTTGCTAGGGTTTTCGATTTTTCTCCCAAAGTCGTTTTGTGCTGTTCAACATACCGGACGTGTCCGGTATTTGCTGACTGTGCTCAGTTCGGCAGGTTTTCTGAGGTCGTGCTTACCAGACATGTTCGGTGTAGTTCCTGGATGGGTCCGGTGTGAGTTGGTTGCGTGCTGTTTCTTCCACGGTCTGTTCGTTTGAGCTCCAATTCGTTTAGCATCTGTTGCATTGGCTTTGTGGTGTCCTGGTGTGTTCCTAGGGAGCATCCACCTTATCATGAGGTTTTGGATTGCGTGTTTGGTGGTGATTTTGGGACAGCGGTCGAAAGTTTTGAAAGAAATTTGCGGCTCCCATTCACCCCCCCTTTGGTCGCTATTTTTGGTCGTTCAATTGGTATCGGAGACGGTTAACGATCATTCCACCTTAATCGGTCCGAGATCCACGAAGGCAACATGGAGCATGGTTCCGGCAAACCAACTTTCTTCGATGGAATAAACTACCCCTATTGGAAGATTCGCATGTTAGTGCATCTTTAGGGGATTGATTGGAAAGTTTGGGAGATTTGTGAGAATGCTAATTACGTTGTGCTTGAAGCTCACATTACTCAAGATCAAATTGATCAACACAACACAAATAACAAGGCTCATAGTGTTCTTTTCTCAAGCCTTTTGCTTTTTGAGTTTGAGAGAGTCTCCGATTGTACGACTGCTCGAGAGATCTGGGTGAGTCTTTAGAGCTATCATGAGGGAACCACACAGGTCAAAACCAGACTCTTTGAGATGTACAAGCGAGAGTATGAGAACTTCTCTCAGTTGGATGGAGACTCTATCAATGCCATGTTCTCTCGCTTTCAGACGATTGTGAACAAGATGCGGGCAAACAAGCCGTAGCTACCTTATGATGATCATGAGAGGGCACTCAAGTTACTATATGCCCTAGATCAGAAGGTTTGTGATATGAAGGTGTCCGCTATCATTGAGTCCGCGAACTATGACACTCTCACGGTGGATGAGCTTTTCGGCAAGCTCAAGTCCACCAAGATCGATTACCAGACCTAGGCTAAGATCAAGAACCCCTATGCACTGACTATGGCTTTGGTCTCTGGTAAATGCTCAAGTTCTTTAGCTAACCCTTCACATATCTCGTTTGCCTTGTCTTCTTTGGTGTCTGTCATAGAGGAGCAGTTGGAGGCACTTGGGGACGATGAGCTAGCATATGTCATCAGCCGGTTCTCGCGGTTTCACAACAACTGCTTGAATCGCCGGCGTGGTGGGGGTCCGAAGGAAGGATTCTATGGCTATGGAGACCCCGACCACTTCGTCACCCATTGCCCCAAGAAGAACAAGAACTTCTCTAGCAAGCATGACTTCGACAAGCGCAAGGACAAGCACGAGTACACCTCCGACAAGCACAAGTCGAAGGAAGGTTTCAATAAGGAGGCGCTCAAGAAAATGTACCTCAAGAAGGCCAAGGCCCAGGAGTGCGCCTTCATTGCCTCCCTCAGTGACCTCGACAATGACACCGACGATGACCGCTCCTCTTCCTCCTCGAGCAACGATGAGTCCAAGAGGAAGCGTGAGAACAAGCTGATCGGGCTCTGCTTCGTCGCCGGTTCCACCCACGGAGGGTTCTGCACCATGGTGGTAGATGATGAGGTGAAGGCTAACAAGGATGTGGTTCCTGTTGATGATGACACTACTGAGGTAACCCCTTCCGTCGATGCTCTTGTTGCTGAGCTTGAAACCATGAACGACACCTTGTTTAGCCAAGATAAGTTGTTGAAGTGTGTTGCCCGTGAGAGGAAAGAGTTTAAGGACAAGCTAGAAATCACGTTGAAGGAGCTTAAGGAAGCTAAGAAGCTCGCTATAGTTGTGTCAGATAAGGTTGAGTGCGATGAGTGTGTTGTTCACATGATCAACCTTACTGACTTACAATCCAAGTATGTTGCTTTGCTTGATGACAATGATGAGTTGAAGTCTAGGTCTGGCTTGTTGGGTGCGTGCAAGTCCTACTCGGGCTTGCAATCTGAGCTGGCAGAGAAGGTTGCTAGGATTTCTTTGCTTGAGAAGGCCAGTTCAGATAGCACTGCTACTAAGTGTGCACGTTGTGAGAGCTTGGTGCTGGAGCTTGAGTCCTACATGCATGACAAGATGAAAAACGAGGAGGACAACACATACCTTCGGTCCATCTTGAGCTGGGTGTCTTGCTGTGAGCCGCAGTTGGGCATGATGATGAGCTAGTTCAGGTGGGGAACTGGTGCATCGGGTGTTGGCTTTGCTCTAGGTGGGAAGGGTGAACATATCTATGGCAAGGTTGGTGAGTGCGGTGGTTTGAACCCAAGTGAGAAACCTTCCACTACTCCCAAGTTGATCAAAATCACTCCACCTAAGCCCATTGAGCCCACTGTCAAAGATGGGGTGTTTGAAGAACCTCTAAAAGCTCCACCCCAGAAACAAGTGTGGGTTCCAAAACCTAACCATCTCAAGAACTCAATTGATACTCTACCAAACATCTCTAAGGATCCCCTTCCTAAAGCCAAAAAGCCACCAAGAGTGAACCATATCCACAAGAGAGTGAGCCAACAACCACCCAAGAGAGAGGTGAGGTATCACTGTGACTACTGCCATAGGGATGGTCACCTTGCTGAGTTTTGCTTTAGGAGAAAGAGAGATGAGCGGCGAGAGTATGAGTTGAACAACCGGAACATGTACCGCCCGCCCCATTGCGTACATGTGCCGCCTGTTCAGAGGCGCAGTGCTAGGTCTAGAGGTGCAATGCCTCAAGGTGCTAGGCCTCAGGTTGTGAGACCACGCGGTGGTCGTGCCCGGCGTGGTTCATGTCGTGATCAATCTGACTTTCGACCTCGTGGCAGTGGCTTTTAGTCCTATAGCTCTAGCGGACCACGTTTTCCCCCATGTGGTGGCCGCTTTCCTCAAATGGGACATGGTATGTTTGGTGTTTTTCCTAACACTTTTCTAGGGCAAATGAGCCAACACTGGTATTCTCCACAATTTACTAACCCCAGTGTTGCACCATTTGCTCACCCCATGTCCTTCTATTGATGCAGGTTGGAGGCCTAGATAACACGTGGCTCATTGATTCCGGCTGTTCACGCCACATGATCGGAAGTTCAAAATGGTTCTACAGCTTAGACCCCGTGCAATGTAAGGAGTACATCACATTCGGGGATAATAGCAAAGGTAAGGTGCTTTCTCGTGGGATCATTCGGGTCAATGAGAGTTTTGTTAGAAGGATGTTGCTTTGGTTTTGAATTTGCATTTCAATTTGCTCTCTGTTTCGCAACTCCTTTAGGATGGTTTTGAAGTGCGCTTTAAGACCGGCTTGTCTCGAGTTCTTGATGGGAATCTTGTTTGTCAGATTGTCCCTTTTGGCCGTGTCTTTCGAGCTAATTTTTCTCACTCATTTGGCTCTTCTCAATCTTTGGTGGCTGGATCCTCCTTTGAGCTTTGGAAGTGGCATAGGAGACTGGGTCACTTGAGCTTTGACTTACTAGTTGGGTTGAGCTCACTTGACTTAATCCGAGGATTGTCCAAGTTGAAATTTGAGAAGGACTTGGTTGTCCAAGTTGAAATTAGCAAACTAATTATTCCAGAGCTACAAAAATTACAATGAGTACCGAATATTGCTAGGAGCCTACTATAAAAATTTTAGATCCAACATTTTTACCAATTTATCACAGAAATTCCTACAAGTTCACATTTTAACAACACTAAGCATTTTAAAATAATTAGAGCAACCCTAAAACAACACCAACTAGACGAACCAATTACACTAATAGATAGACCATAATTTTAGGAATTTAACAAAATTGGTTTCATATTTTTTGGACTACACATTTTTATATTGATTTTACGAGTTTTATTCCTGAAACTAAATTAACCATCGCTTTATAAGACTAAAGGGCCAGCGGCCACCCATTCGGTCCAGTGGCCCAAGTGCGGCAGGCGCGACAACGCGTGTGGCACCAGGCCGGGCAGGGCGCGCATGCCCCAGCGCGGCACAAACGGTGGCCCAGGCGCGGGCAGAGGCACGGACGGCCCAGCGATGCGCCCGGCCGGTGGCCCAGCAGAGGCCGGCAGCCCACCAGGCGCGCACGCGGCAGCGGCCTACGCGGCCACGCCCAAACATGATGGCAGTTTTGCACTAAAACCCTTGAACTTTCCCCGAATTAAATAAGCCCTTTCTTGTAGAGTTATGAGCCTAGCGCTTTTACGAAATCAACCCAGTAAAAAGTGATATTTATGCTTGAGTCCTTTTCTTCCTTTTTATCAGCCTTGAAGCAGAGCACGGACAGGGGAAACAGAGCGGCGACCAATGCGGCGGCACGCCGGCGACGGAGATGGTGCGCAGGGGCAGCGAGGGCGGACACAGCGCACCGGCGGGTGGGTGCGGCACGATAGTAGGCGAGGGCAGCCCATCGGCACTGGGTGGACCAGGCACTGGAGGCGGAGCCCCACGGCGGCATCAGCGGCGTGGTGCTGTGACCGTCGAGGAGGAGGACGCGGCGCGTAGCAAAGCGAGCCCGGGCGCACGGGAGGCAGCGCGCCGGCTAAAGGGGCGGTTAGGAGATGGCCGAGCGCCTGGTGCAGGGAGGGACCATTGCTGCGGGCCATGTGCGCAGGTGTGGCGTGCCCCGACGAGACCGCGGATGGCGGCGGAAGGGAGGCGCAGGAGCGACTCTGAAGCGGGCGACGGGCGCACGGGGAGATCCGCGGCCACGACCCGGCTTGCCTAGCCATGGCGTGGACCGAGGCGAAGGGGCGCCTAAGAGGGGCGGCGTCCGGCTGGGGTGGGTCGTGGAGCTTGCGTGCGTGGTGGCCAACGATGGAAGCGCGACCACGGCGGGCACTGTGGCTCGGTCCAGCGTGGGACCACGGCGATGCTCTAGGCTTGGGCGGCTGTAGGCGTACGGGAGGGCCAGCGGTGCTGTGGCCGTCCCGGAAGGGGAGCGACGCGAGGCAATGCGGCCCAGGCGCGCGCTCGTGGAGAGGAAACGGGAGGGGGCGCCGAGGAGCAACTGGCCCAGCACGAGTTGCTCGGCATGGCAGCAACAGAACAAGGAGGAGGGAGGCGGGGATGAGAGCGCGGGCGTGCTCGTACGCGTTGGACAGGCGATGACAGACTGGAGCTTGGGCGTCTCCTCCTCGGCAGTAGAGAAATAGAGAGAGAGAAACAACGCGAGGCTCGATAGAAACAAGCAAAGCAGTAGAGACACGTAAGGCAGGCCACAGAGGCAAAGGGACATAATGAGCAGCGGCTTGGCATAGGCAGACAAGACAAGTAGGGTAGACAGAGGCCACAGGAAAAATATGGAGGCACGTGCAGGCTCACCATCAATTACAACCATGACGAGGGGAGCAGGACGGGACGACACAACGCGACCAGTAGCGGCACGCAAGGACAAGGCCGCAACCACAGAAATAGAAAAGGAGGAAAACAAGAGTGTTCGGACAACTTTCATTACTGTAGGACCAGCGTGGCAGCAGCAAGGGCGACATAGGTTCCACGCGCTACGGCACGGCGATGGCACCCCTGCGCGTGGCCAGTGCGCAAAGCAGTAGCGGCATGACTCTTTCTCAATAAGTGCGCCAGGGTACGTTACCAATCATCATCGAAACTAAAATGATTCTATACGTAAAAGCATAAACATGCTACTAGACCAAAGCTTTTCAACCGAGTGTGCTTATCAAAATAAACACGTGAGTATATATATATATATATACCTATAGATATTTCTATCGGTTTACTAATTTAGACAATTAGCAACCTCTAGGCAAAGGAGTTTTCAACAAAGCTCAAATTTAACTTAGATTCAAAAGCTATATACATATTGTTCTATTTATTAATGGATTTTATGTTATTTATAAGAGTTGCTTTTCATGCTTAATCTAATAGAACAAACCGTTCGCTAGAATCATCGTTCGATATTTCTAAATATCTTTACGCACTGCGTAATTTGACTTGGGCGTTTATTTGAGTCCACAAAACTGAGTCACACATGATTCCCTTATCACGACAAGTACGTTTTAAATCAAAAATTCTGAGAAACTCGTTTCAAAAATTTGTCTTAGGCCTAAATCGTGGTGCTAAACAAGCTCGTAACACCAGATGTAACACCCTCGGTGTTACATTATACAGTTTTTACTAAAACCATGTCATGAGCATCATGTTTATGTATTATTGCATGTGGTAAAATGAGAAATTAAATTTTGTTGCACTAATTCTCAAATTGAGCTCTAATTTATTCCTTGTTCAAGTATTCTCCCGCAACCCCAATCACTTTCATTCATCCTGATCCAACTCTAGCTCTTATTATTCTTGTCCTTCGTAATTTCCCATGCACGCACTCGGCACTCGCAAGCCCGCGAAGCACGCTTCAGTACATTCTTTGGCAAGACGCAGAGCTTTTACTTTGTCGTGTCAAGCAAATCAAGTTGGCAGCACATGACCGACCGGCAACAGCATCGCACACGCTACACATTAATCTCAATCACAAGCTCTACCCGCTATGCACGTCGCTTGCTCGCTGCTCAGTTGCTTTGCAAACACATCTCAGACACCTTTCCACGTGGCAGCACTATAGACGTATGATACTGTAGCATGAAATAAGCTCTGTTCACCGAAGGAAACACTGTTCACAATAGAAAATACTATTCACTGTGTCAAACACTGTTCGTGCGAGCAGCACGTCGTGCACAAGCAGCGCTTTAATACCTTTAAGCAAGCTAGTTAGCCACTAACCTTACGACGCGTCGCTGTCGCGCCTTCGCTTCTCCTGCCTATAAAAGAAAACGCCGAGTCACCGAGCTATCCTGCTTTGCCGCTCACCTTCTTCCTCCCCAAATCAAGTTTCTCTGTCTTGCTCGAGAAAGCTGCGCTCCGTCGACCTCCCTCCCCGAGCTGCAATCGGCTGAGGTCGCCAGCCTGCAAAAATCCCCTCCTTCTTCTCCGTTATTTCCTTGACCCACGGTCTCATCCATTATTTCTAGACCCATAGCCAGGTGCAAGTCAACAAGTTCAATTGCGTGATTAGCCTCCTCCAGTAATATTATTTTTTCACCTCTAGAGCTCATTTGAATTTATTTCTTTATTATGAAATAAATTTTGTTAGATTTCTAAATTCATGATCTATCTGTTAGTGTAATTAGTTCGTATAGTTCAGCGATACCTTTAGGGTTACTTTATTATTTTGAAATATGTATTATTATTATGGTTATTTAGAGAATAAATTTTTGTGATGCATTGGTAGAAGTGCTAGCCCTAAATTTTTTTACAGTAGGTTCATTGTATTATTATGTGCTCACTATAATTTTTGTAGCCTTAGAATAGGTTGCTAAATATGGTAGCTAGTGCACCTTGTTTTATCATATATAGAGTAAATTGATATTAACAATAAGGATGCCTTTAGTTGCTAAGATAATACATGAAATGTTTCATACCTGTTTAGTGGGAATAATAGGTAACTTTGTGTATTAGTAATTAGAGTTAGCTTAGTAGCTTGGTAGATATATTCTTATTTTAAGAGTTGCTATTGCCGTATTACTAAGCGTTGCATCATCATTTCATGCATGTAGATAACGAGTTGGTAGAGTTCGTGACTGTGGTCGAGTAGGAGTACGAGGAGGTGATTAAGGAGTACGAGGAGGAGGTTCTCGTGCAGAAGGGAGTCCCGGAGCCATCAGTTGCTGACTTTGTTGACACCGTCTACCCAAGACAAGCCCCGGTGCATAACCCCTATTTTTTATCACTAAATATATATATATATATATATGATGTGCATTTAAGTTACAGGGATTTTATAGAAACTACGTGCATAAATATATCCACCCATGAGTCCTACTAGTATAGGTTGAGTAGCTGCTATGCTCAGAATGTCGGTAGCGTGGGTAACCTATCGTTACTCACAAATAGGTGATAAATATGATCACTCATGATAAAATGGTGGAAAGGAAAATGGTGACCGGGCAGGGATATGGTTGGGTTCTGGTGGGTGTAAAGGGTTGTGTCCTGCGGCCAACAGGGCATAGCTCGGTTACACTTTTTTCCCTGTCTGTGTCAATTAAGGACCGGCCGTTGCAATGGACGCGAGGCAAGTCATAGATCTATTGTCCCGAGCGCATACTTGGGTATGGGCGCAGGGAAGACTTGTTGCTCTCTTGTCGTGGATCTGGCTCTTTCCGGACCGACTGATTAGAGGCGGAGATGGTGGAGATCCTTGCACCGCACTGAGTCCGGGACTCAGGAGTGGGGGCTTAGAGTCCAAGTTTGGATGGGGACCTAGACACCCAGGATAGGAGGGTGATGGGTTAGTCCTGCTTGTGCCTGGGGTACAGGTGGGGCTTGTGTTTTTGGGGCACCCAGCTGGGCACATTGGTTCGTGAATCGTCACCGAGTCGGTGCGACTTGTCTTACCTCTAGTATCGTAGTAAGAACTGAAAGTTAAAAGAAGAAGAAATGGAACTGATTGCTCAACTCTTGCTTGAAAGTAGAACATGTGCTTATATAGACTGGATAGATAATAACTTAATATGGCTGATAATCATAACATAAATAAGGACTTACTATTAGTATTGCTTTTTGCAAAAAGAAAACCAGCAAACCATTAAGCTTATCATATTCCTTGGAGTCAGGAAATTTTTTCCACCAGTCGGATAAGTCTTGCGAGTACATTGTGTACTCAGGGTTTATTTACCCCTGTTGCAGGTGATGCATGAGAAGTACCTTTGTGTGGAGGATTCCTCTGGTGGGCTTAGACGGATCCTCGTTCTTATCGCTAGATGTTTATTTTAAATTTCGTTGTTTATCATTCTGCACTCTGACATTTGGTAATGTAATAATGTAATTTTTAAGAAACTCGGATGTATGAGATGGACCTGTATTGTAACTCGTTCTCATTATTGGATACTTGGGAAAAATGTGGATCTTTCGGGTTCTCCCTGGTGTTGTGCTCGACAGATACCGCCGTTGTAGCTTGCTTTCGGGGTGCTTAGTGTCTGGTGGAAGACGAGCACCTCCGTAAGTGTGCTATTTTAGGTGGTTCTGCCACACCAGAGGTGTTACAACCAATCCTCCTAAAAAGAATCTCGTCCTGAGATTTGAAGCAAGAACCAGAAGAGGGGAAACGCGATTACATTCTGTAGATCAGGGATTACACGAAAGATTACATGACTTCGAATACTAAACCACACGGGGACCTAGGGATACATGGTTAAGAGCAACCTGGTACAACCGAGACTTAATCCAGAAGTCGAGATAGACGAGGACAATGGAGAAACAACAAGATAATGAGTATCCAAAACATGGTGTAGGTGCAACAGATCCAGAAACAGTCGACTGAGAAGTCAAACATCGTGAACCCTAAGGCCAAACTACCCAAGGGAACTTGAACTTCTTCGACGCACCAGATCCTTTCTTCTCCTCAGATTACACCATCACCTCAGACTGACGAACCTAGCTTCACAATGTCGACTGGATTTCGTAACTCTGCTCCGAATGCGAGGGGAATGGGGATGAAGAAGAAGAGCAAGGACCAAGGGAATTTTATAGTGGCAAATGGGGGTGAGGCGCAAATCACCGGCAGTGGGGCAGCGGGGATGGGATACACAGGTGGTTCATGCTGTGGAGATAAGGTCAGACATGGTGCGCTTCCTGCGTGAGCGGGCAGAAGATAAGGGAGAGGAGAGGAGAGGGGGTTCGCTCGACGAGGCAGGCGTGCGGGCAGCCGTGTTCCCAAAAGGAGAAAAAGAGAAAGGGGAAGGGGGGTCCGGTACAGGGGACGAGGCGCGGGGGTCGAGAGCCGACCGGATACCAGAGAAAAAGGAAAAGCGCACAGTGCACAAGGACGGCGAGTGCGGCACGATGTCGCGGCCAGACGAAAACAGAGTGCTAATGGGACCGACACAGACGATGTCCGCAGGGCACGTAGCGAAATAACCCGGCATGCGTAGCACGGTCAATTAAACACAGGTCTTGGGACTCGACGTCCACTCAAGCTTCTACACTCATTCTCGACTACCCACGGCTCACTTTCCTTACTACTCTTCTTTTGCTTTCCCTTCCTTAGCCTCATCCGTCTTTCACGTAGACTACACCCATGTCATACGTTCTTCCTCCAAAACCACATCCTCTTGTTTATTTTGAGAGAACACCATTTCATCAACCCGTTGTGGATTTCCCATTTGAACACCTGAACATTTCAAGGAGAATATTTTGTAGCAAAAACGATACGGTGGTGTAACTTGGTAAAGGTACTTGGTCAACAACCTCGATACCAGCGCATGCCGAGCAGCGTCACCATGTGGCAGCTGTTCCATAGGAAGCCCTCGGTTTCATTGCGGCACCATAAGCTTATTAACCAGGCAAATATTACCAACTTACACGCCATAAAAGCGGTGGGGTCATAGACCACAGAGTAAGGGGAGTATTGCAAGGGAAGATTCAAACAACAAGGGTTCCCTTCACAACAAGGGACAAGGAATTCAAATCCAACGACAGATTTGATTTAAAGCGATTCAAGTGTTCTGTTGGGACATCCATAATTAGTCGATACAGTGTCCAATGTTCTCCAATCACCACTGGTTTGCTGATATCTAAATGGCAACTTCTCTTGTAACCCGCTTAATATCGCCCTTGAAAACTCTAAGCGCGTCTCATGAACTTAAGGTGGATGAACGCAATAAACACAGCGAAATAAATAAAATGCACATTCCAGCGGTCTGATATGGGTACAACGTACATGCATTCAGTCTCCTATTCACAACACAGCACTCACCTTCCCTACGACGGATGATCCCAACAACTACAGACGAGCAACAATGGCAAGAGTACAATACCGGAGGACAGCGACGAACATCACTACTACTACGGGTACAACAATCCCAAGGCGGCTAATCTATTCGAGACCACGCATCTTTAGTCCCAGGCTCGACGGATTCTTCTACTTCCCAAGCTATGGGTTTGCATTTTCTATTGGCGCTGGCTGAGTGAGAGGAACTAAGGGCTCTACTTCTGACACTTTCGAGGGTGCAGGTGCTGGCGGCACTGCAACACCGGTTCTTCTTCTTTTAGGCGGGTGGACAGGGATCCCCTCCAAGATCAAGGGATCCTGCCATTCCGCAACTAGCGTCCTCTGCTTGGCCCTGGTGACAAGATATGCCTCATGCAGCTGATGGACATGCCGATCTTCAGCCTCCTTCAGAGCTTCCAACATGGCAGTCTCTCGGCTCTCAGCAGCTGCAGCACTGGCATGCACTTCGGCGAGCTGCACCTGGAGCATCCGGGTGAATATCTTGGCTTCCTCGGCCCGTCGAAGGCAGATCCTCAGTTCTAAGGCTTGCCGGTCATACTTCTCATCTAGAGCAAGCAGGTATGTGGTCAAGTGCACCATGGTAGGACTATCTTCTTGCACCTCTCGCCCTTGCAAGGCCTCCATGTGAGCCCTCCATGCCCGCCGATTCCTATCCAAAGGGGGAAAGAACCTCATGGGGGTACGGGCAATGGGCTCCTCATAGATCTAGCAGAGGTACCGCAAGGCTTTGCGGGCCACAACCTGGTAGGTGTTGATCAAGCTAAACCCGGTTGCGGTCACACTCTAGGCTTCAGTGAGGTCAGGGAACTCTTCACTCTTCCCGATGTAGACGATAACCTCACACCGCTCGGTGCCATGCTCCTCATACTCACGGCCCTCATACTCAGGACGATCTTTGACTCCAAGCTTTTTTAGGGTGGCAAGCAAGATTTTGGGAAAACCCTCAACGTTTAGGCACTAACTACTAACCCAAGCTCCTGCCATTTCTGGCGGTGGTTGCAAGGAAGGCTGCGCGAAAAGCCTGCTCAAAAGAAAAGCTAAGTGAGCTAAAGTGTGCCGAGTGGTGGTACCAATGGCTAAGCCAGGCCCTGCTTATAAAGGCGGAGCATTCAGTGGTCCTAGAGTGGTCCACCAGGGTTCCTGCGCGGGATCACTACGACGAATCGACCAAATTCCATGCGGTCGAGGTGAGCGACGTGCGATGAGATTACTGACTAGTACGACTGTAGGGCAGGTGTCCGACAAGAGCGTAGAAATGGGGTACGGGGAGACGTGGGTCACGACCGGCGTGAACCATGGGTGAACGCGGAGCACGAAGCCACAGTGTAGACCCAACTCTAGAACAGGTACAAATCAGTCGTGCACAATACGACACGCGTGACATCTATGGATGGTGTATCTGCCAGCAATACGACACTATAATGCACAACCAGGATATGCATGAATGCACATCCTATACGTCCTTTCACTGTAGCCAACATATAGGGCAACCGTTCTCAAATTTTTAGCACAACGTTCTCTCCCTATAGCAAGTCGGTACTATCAGACTATGCTCGGGGTTAGTGTACCTGCAGAAAAATTGATTAAACCTACCTAAGTCAGCAGAGTGCCATCTATCCTAGATACATAACCATAGTAATAGGGCTATTTATATAACTCACCATTGAACGCCCTAACTTTTTGCAAAAATAGGTTGTCAAATTTTAGTTTAAAAAAGGTTTTTGAAGCTTTATTTTCTCATTTATGCTTTGATACCACCTATGGCTGAACCGCCTAATCTAATGCCTCCCAGGAGTGCTCGTCTTCCATTAGACACTAAGCACTCGAAGGAGGACACCCCAGGGGAGAACCCAAAAATCCACATTTTTCCATCAGGATCACAAATGAGAGAATAAATCTTACAACATTCTTAACCATTTCTTACATCACTTTACATGTAACATCAGAGTATAACATTTATTATTTATAATAGCAGAATATGAATATGTTATCAGAGTTATGAACAATTTAAATTAACAGCGGAATATAAACACGTGATCAGGATTACAGTGGAAATAAATATCTATTCATGGCATGATGAAACATTGATAAATGAACTATCACAATAAATTATAAAAACTTCTATTTATATAAAAAAATATTTGGTGAGAATTATAAATAAAAACTATGATCGCAGTGTAAGGGAAATCCTCTCTAAGCCCACCTGGAGGAATCCACACACAAAGGTCAGCTCTAGCCTCCACCTATCACCTGCAACAGGGGGAATAAAATACTGAGTACTCATTACCCGACAGGAGGAAAGAAAAAACTCCAAGGATATGCAAGGCTATCTGGCTTGTGGGTTTTATTGTATCTGTAGGAAGCATTACTAAATGTGCGTTCTTATATTCAATTTTTATTAGCAGTGCATTAGTTCATTAACTAACCATTCTATGTAAGCACCTATACTACTTTCAAGCAGGTGGTGAGCAATTAGATTTCCTTTTTCCATCTTTCATCTTTTAGTTCTTACTACGGTGCTAGAGTTAAGACAAGTCGTACCGTAACGCCGATGATTCGTGAATCAATGCCCCTAGCTGGGTACCCCGAAAACACATGCCCCATTTGTATCCAAGGCACAAGCAGGACCAACCCATCACCCTCCTGTCCTAGGTGTCCAGGTCCCCATCCAAACTGGGACTCCAAGCCCCCGCCCCTGAGTCCCGGACTCAGTGCAGTGCAAGGACCTTCTAACCCAAAAACTACCAAGACAGTCGGTCTGGAAAGAGCCAGATCCACGACAACAGAGCAACAAGTCTTCCAAGCGCCCATACCCAAGTATGTGCTCGGAATAATAAGTCTATGACTTGCCTAGAGTCTTATGCAACGGCCGGTCCTTAACCGACACGGACAGGGAAATCAGTGTAACCAAGCTATGTCTCGCGTCCACGGTGACACAACCTCTTACACCCACCAATACCCAAACCATCCCTGCTCGGTCACCATTTTCCTTTCCACCATTTTTATATATTTCAAGTGATAATAATCCAATAATATATTTCCTATCTCTCGCGAGTGACAGGCAATCACTTGACTTCTACCGGAGTCCTGTAGCATAGCATTCTACACAATCCTGTAATACTAGTAAGACTCATAGGATAAAGATATATATATATATATATACATGCAAGTGGGTTTCATTCAACTCCTTAAAACTTAATGCACAAATATAATCTAAACTGTAGAAATGTAGGGGTTATGCATCGGGGCTTGCCTGAGTAGAATATAACCAAAAGTTAGTATTTGCATCTTCAGATCATCCACATCATCTGAATAGAAAGCCCATCGCATCATCTCGTAGAGAGAATACCATCACACCATCTGCAGATTCCCACTCATCCTTCACTTGATTCATTGATCCATCATCGTACCTATATGACATGCAATGCGATGTGATACAAAGATGTAATTAATCGACTGCAATCGTGACTCGTAAAATACGATATACGCCTCTCAAGTTAACGAGCTAGTTCTAACGACGACCATACTTAGGCTATATATACACGTTGTCGGATAAGGCGTTATTTCCCAACAACCATTTTAGTTATATAAACCAAGGTTGTTTTTTTATTTCATTCTATCCATTTAATCTTTATTCGCAATAGGACATCATTATCTATTTAGCAAACTAATTATTCTAGAGCTACAAAAATTACAATGAGTACCTAATATTGCTAGGAGCATACTGTAAAAATTCCAGTTCCAACACCATTACCAATTTATCACAGAAATTCCTACAAGTTCACATTTTAACAATACGAAGCATTTTAAAATAATTAGAGCAACCCTAAAACAACACCAACCAGATGAACCAATTATGCTAATAGATAGATCATGATTTTAGTAACTTAACAAAATTGGTTTCATAATTTTTGGACAACTACATAATTTTATATTGATTTTACGAGTTTTATTCCTGAAACTAAATTAACCATCGCTTTATAAGACTAAAGGGCAAGCGGCCACCCATTCGGTCCAGCGGCCCAAGTGCGGCAGGCGCGGCCCAATGCGTGTGGCACGCGGGGCGCGCGTGGCCCAACGCAGCACAAACGGCGGCCCAGGCGTGGGCAGAGGCACGGAAGCCCCAGCGATGCGCCCGGCCGGTGACCTAGTGGAGGCCGGTGGCCCACCAGGCACGCATGCGGCAGCGGCCCACGCGGACAAGCCCAAACGCGATGGCAGTTTTGCACTAAAACCCTTGAACTTTCCCCGAATTAACTAAGCCCTTTCTTGTAAAGTTATGAGTCTAGCGCTTTTACAAAATGAACCCGGTAAAAAGTGCTATTTACGCTTGAGTCATTTTCTACCTTTTTATCAGCCTCAAAGCAGAGCACGGACAGAAACAGAGCGCCGACCGATGCGGCGGCACGCTGACGATGGAGATGGTGCGCAGGGGCAGCGAGGGCGAACATGGCGCATCGGCGAGTGGGCGCGGCACGGCAGCAGGCGAGGGTAGCCCATCGGCACCAGGCAGACCAGGCGCTGGCGGCAGAACCCCACGGCGGCATCGGTGGCATGGAGCTACGGCCGTCGAGGAGGAGGATGCGACGCGCGGCAATGTGGGCCCGGGCGCACAGGAGGCAACGCGTCGGCCAAAGGGGAGGCTAGGAGATGGCCGAGCGCCTGGTGCAGGGAGGGGCCGGTGCCGTGGGTTGCGTGCGCAGGCATGACGGCGGCGGAAGGGAGGTGCAGGAGCAGACGCTAAAGCGGGCGACGGGCGGTGCGGGGACATGTGTGGCCAAGACCCGGCTTGCTTGGCCACGGCGCGGACCGAGGCGAAGGGGCGCCTGAGAGGGGTGGCATCCGGCCGGGGCAGGTCATTGAGCTTGCGTGCACGGTGGCCGACGATGGAAGCGTGGCCACGACAGGCGCTGCGGCTTGGTCCAGCGTGGGACCACGGTGGTGCTCAAGGCTTGGGCGGCTGCGGGCGTATGGGAGGGGCAGCGGTGCTGCGGCCGTCCTGGAAGGGGAGCGGCGCGGGGCAACGCGGCCTAGGCGCGCGCTCGCGTAGAGGAAACAGGAGGGGCGCCGAGGAGCAACCGGCCCAGCATGAGTTGCTCGGCATGGCAGCAGCAGAACAAGGAGGAGGCAGGCGGGGCTAAGAGCACGGGCGTGCTCGCGCACGTTGGACGGGCGACGATGGACTAGAGCTTGGGCGTCTCCTCCTCGACAGTAGAGAAATAGAGAGAGAGGGAAACAGCGCGAGGCTCGATAGAAACAAGCAAAGAGTAGAGACACGCAAGGCAGGCCACAGAGGCAAAGAGACAGAGCGAGCAGCGGCTCAGCACAGGCAGACAAGACAAGTAAGGCAGACAGAGGCCACAGGAAAAACAACGAGACACGTGCAGGCTCACCATCAATTACAAGCACGACGAGGGGAGCAGGATGGGACGGCACAACACGGCCAGTAGCGGCAGGCAAGGACAAGGCCGCAGCCACAGAAATAGAAAAGGAGGAAAACAAGAGTGTTTGGCCAACTTTCATTACTACAGGAGCAGCGTGGCAGCAGCAAGGGCAGCATAGGTTCCACGTGCTACGGCACGGCGATGGCGCCCCTACGTGTGGCCTGTACGCGAAGCAGTAGCGGCACGGCTCTTTCTCAATAAGTGCGCCAGGGTACGTTACCAATCATCATCGAAACTAAAAAGAGATAAACATGCTACTAGACCAAAGCTTTTCAACTGAGCGTGCTTATCAAAATAAACACGTGAGTATATATATATATATATACCTATAGATATTTCTATCGGTTTACTAATTTAGACAATTAGCAACCTCTAGGCAAAGGAGTTTTCAACAAAGCTCGAATTTAACTTAGATTCAAAAGCTATATATATATATCGTTCTATTTATTAATGTATTTTATTTTATTTATAAGAGTTGCTTTTCATGCTTAATCTAATAGAACAAACCGTTCACTAAAATTGTCGTTCGACATTCCTAAATATCTTTACGCACTGCGTAATTTGACTTGGGCGTTTATTTGAGTCCACAAAATTGAGTGACACACGATTCTCTTATCACGGCAAGTACGTTTTAAATCAAAAATTCTGAGAAACTCGTTTCAAAAATTTGTCTTAGGCCTAAATCGTGGTGCTAAATAAGCTCGTAACACCAGAGGTGTTACACCAAACCCCTTGACCAAGCCTAGTTTGCTCGTTTGTGAAGGGAGCTTGGGGTTTGTTTCCCTTTTTAGAGGAGGGGAACATTTGTGTTGTATACTAGTTTTGTTTTCTTTGTAGCGTAGCTTTTTCTCTTTGGCTTCTTTGTATCATATTGCATTTGCATAGCATCATGTATGATAGATCATATTTTGAGCTTCATGATTATAGTTGTTAGATTGAGACTATGCACTTTTTGGTATATTATGTATGTACATGATGGTGCTAATGGCTTAGGCTCCTTTTGATCATTTGATGCATGTTATGAGCTAAGCTGTTTTTAAATTGTAAACATGATTAACATATTTGAAACTTGAAATCTATTCACCGCTGGGATTGGCAACTAGCATGTGTAGGATATGTTGAGATCTCTATTGATATCATTTATATGCTAGGTTGCTATGTCTCATGCCTTGAGTCATTGACTTGCTTGGACAACTTGGAGAGTCTTGTGCTAAAACTTAAAAAACAAATTAAGTGATGAGAAAATATCGAGATGGGTCTGTACTGTCCCACGTAAAGGTATCGAGATGGCTTCCAATTGCACATTTGGATAAACTTGAGCCCTGTAGTGGATGCGAAACCATTGTCTTAAGCTTCTGATTGTCTATGACATAGGCTTGGCATGGTTGCTAAGTTAGGCCTGACGGTGCAGATAACTTCTCGCACACACATGTTTTGACTAAGCCTTGTGTTAAGCTGCAAACTCCGATAAAATTAAAATTTGATGAAAACACAAGTCTTAGGTTCATCTTTGACATAATGTGTGACCGCTGCTTGGGGTAGTTCACCTTGTATACATCTATTAGCACTAGGTTGATTTCCTGCCTATACTTGCTATGTGCTACTTTCAATGGTGAACCCCCTCTTGAATTGCTTAAAATTGATCAAAATTGCTTAAATGCCATATTTCGTTTTACTTGATTAGTTTGAGCATTTGCTAGCACTTGTACTTGTTGCTACACACACATAACAGCACCAGTTAGAGCATCTTTTCAATATGATTGATATACTCCTGAAGCTTTTGCATCTCAACATTCCTTGCATTCATAGCATATTTTGAGGGGGAGTGACTATTTCTCAGTGCTTGATGGGTGCATGTGTCAACAATGGGGAGAGAGAGATCACACAACTCCAAGGAGAGCTTGTTGAGTGCATACATTCATTTTGGAGATTGCATTTGTTCAGGGGAGTTGCATCTGAGTTGGTTTTTGCTAGATGTGTTGAGCCTTTGCCTCTTCTAGAGGGTCTAGCAGTTTTCTGGCTTTTCGAGCTTTGCTAGTGGTGTTGAGTCCGTTGCCTCTTCTTGAGGGCTAACTGTGTTTTACTTGGTTGCGTTGAGCCGTTGCCCATGTCTTTGGGGACCAAGTTTTGCTCATTTCAAATGACCCTATTTTTGAGCTTTTCTTTGGCTTTTGGTCATTTGGGTGAGTTTTCTCTTTTTCTTCTTCTTTTTCTTTTGCTCAAGTTGTTCATGTGTTGGTGTTGACAATGCACTCATCAAGGGGGAGATTGCCAACACAAGGTTGATATGTGCCCTTGTAGTTCGTTTTGTGATGAGTGATTGTCAACGTGATCCACGACCTAGGTTGAGTTTGTGAGCTAACTTTGGTGTGAGTTGGGTTGTGTGACATGTCTCTTGGCTTGTGGTGTGCATGTGTAGAGCTCAGAGGTGGTGGTCGACGGCGAGGAGAAGGTCAAGTAGAGACGTGCCGTGCCGACAAACCGAGAGCGGTGAAGGACGGACGTGAGGCTTGGACAGAGGGACTAGGAGGCCGGGTGACCAGCCACGGTGGCTAACATATGGGACATCGACAAGCACAAGTGTACATGAGAGTGGCCGTGTTGATCGAGTCAAGACGGCGGACGTGCGAGTTGAGCGGGGCTCAGGAGGACTTAATGGCCGGCTAGTCGAGGACGGGGGTGACACGTGTCGAGTGATGAGGGACGCGTATGGAGTACGCTACTAGCGAATGGTTTTGATGGTTTGGGCTTCAAAACCATCGTGCGAACGGTTTCATAGGTTTGGGCCTCAAAACCCGGGAGGAGGTTCCGAGGAGGAACGGACGGCACATGGCGGCATCGAGGAGTTTGCGTTGAGGCGAAGCTATCTCATGAAGGGCGCGATGGCCGTCAGATGAAGATTACCTCGAGTTGGACCATAACGCCCTCGGGTTAAATGGTTCGACTCAAAATATCTAGGGGCAAAACTAGGATTGTGTCCGGTATGAATGTCGGACGTGTCCCATAGGACAAACTTTCTATTTTGGAGCTGAAATTTGGTGGAGACATAGCTCAAGGTGTCTAGAGACTATGGTTAAAATTTCATAATATTTGGACACCATTTGCTAGGGTTTTTGATTTTTCTCCCAAAGTCGCTCTGTGCTGTTCAGCATACCGGACGTGTCTGGTATTTGCTGACTATGCTCAGTTCGGCAGGTTTTCTAAGGTCGTGCTTACCAAACATGTCCGGTGCAGTTCCCGGACAGGTCCGATGTGAGTTGCTAGCGTGTTGTTTCTTCCAAGGTTTGTTCGTTTGAGCTCCCATTTATTTAGCGTCTGTTGTGTTGGCTTTGTGGTGTCCAACTGTGTTCCTATGGAGCATCCACCCTATCATTTGGGTCGTGGACATCATGGGGTTTTGGGTTGCGTGTTTGGTGGTGATTTTGGGATAGCGGTCGAAAGTTTCAAAAGAAATTTGCGGCTCCCATTCACCCCCCTCTAGTCGTTGTTTCCGGTCCTTCAAAGGGCTATCCATATATTGTAAGCCTTCCCTAGAGCGCTGCGAAGGCATGTTGTAAACAACTATCTCTATCTTAATGCAAAGACGCGTAAACCTTTTGCGTTTTCGACAAACACTACTACACAAAACTTAACCGAGACGGGCATTTTAGATTAACCGAGGCAGTTTTTCTAACCGCCTCCAACGAAAGGTCACGATTAATCGTGCCTTAACAGCAACCGCCTCGGTTAATCGATTAACCGAAGGCGGGCTCCTTGCAAATGCCCGCCATGGTTAATGAATTAAAAAAAGCCCAGATCCCACCAGCGAGCCCATTTTGGAGCCCACCAAGAGCTCGCCTGCTTCTCGCAGCACCCCCGCCGTCGCATCCCTACGCGGATCCGGCGTTCCCGCGCCAAGCCGCCGCCGGATCCGGCGTCCCCGCGCCGCGCTCCTAGACCGGATCTGGGGAGCCGCCGGGCCGGGGGAGGAGGCCCCGTCCGCTGCTTGAGGACGTGGCCGCCGGACAAGGCCATGGCGCCCCTGCTCGAGGCCGTGGCCGCCGAAGAAGGCCATGGCACCCCTTGCTCGAGGGTGTGGTCGCCGGAGAAGGCCGTGGCCACCGGACTATGGGCGCGCCGCCCCCGCTGAATCTGGACACGGCCTCCGCCATCGAGGAGCGAGGCTACCCGCCCCAGCGGGCGCGCCACGGGAGAGGCCATTCCGGCCCCCACTGGATCGGACGTGAATGCCACCTCAGAGAGAGAGAGAGAGAGTCTGGGCTCAGGAAGGGGAAGGGCGGTGGGATGGGGAGAGTTGGGGCGCAGAGAGGAGTGGCTGCGATTGGGGAGGGGAGGGGCGGCGGGATGCTGCGAGTGGGGAGGGGAGGGGCGGCGGATGCTGCGAGTGGGAGTGAAGAGGGGCGGCGGGATGTTGCGTGTGCGAGTGGGGAGAGGAGGGGCTGCGAGTGGGGAGCTGGGAACCCTAATTCCTGCATATATACGAGCCCGGTAGGAGGACAGATGTGGGTCTTTTCTCGGTTGTGGGTTGGGCAACTATTTTTGGAGGCGGGCCTTATAGGGTGCCCGCCTCCGAAAAATGCATTCATGGAGGCGGGATTCTTAAAAGGCCCGCCTCGGTTAAGTTTAATAACCGAGGCGGTTGTTTTAGGCCAACCGTCTCGGTTAATGTATTAACCGAGGCGGATGCATTAGGGCAACCGCCTCGATTAATAAGCATTAACCGCGGCGGTTACGTTACAGTGTCTGTTTCGGTTAAGTATTAACCGAGGCGATCGCTGGCCCGGCTGCCCTACCTCGAGTAACCGAGGCGGGCAACCAGGCCGCCTGCCTCGGAGGCCATTTTGGAAATGCCTGCGCAAAAGATTTTGTGTAGTAGTGAAAAAATATTTCTTTATAAATTCGTTTAAAGTTAGAGAAATCTATAATTTAGAATAGAGTGAGTAGCTTTTATTTGGTTAGTTGCCAAAATTCAGAAGTGACTAGTCTATGCATGTGCACACCAATATCAAGCCATGTTGAATTGGAAGTTTTGTCATCCTATATGCATGTGCACACCAATATCAAGCCATGTTGACTTGAAGTTTCTGCCATGTTTGCTTGGCTGATAAACCAAAGCTGAAAGTACTGCTGGCTAATTTGTTGTGAGAGAAAAATACTATTCATTGGCTGAAAAAGTATGGCTTAAATCAAGTCAAGCGTGTTAGTCAACCAGTAATGGTGTTAGGCTGATTGCAGAGTGACATCAGTTGTGCCTTCTTTCAGTGGTGTGCTTTTGTTGTGCTTCATTGAGTGCGGGTTGTGTTGATGTCTCAACCCAACTGTCTGATGTAGTCTGTGTTGTGTTTAGGGTGTGTTTGGATTTAGTGACTAAAATTTAGCATGTGTCATATGAGGGTGTCACATGGGGTGTTCGAATACTAATAAAAAAACAAATTACAGAATCCGTCAGTACTCCACGAGACGAATTTATTAAGCCTAATTAATCCATCATTAGCATATGTTTACTGTAGCACCACATTGTCAAATCATGGACTAATTAGACTTAAAAGATTCATCTCGCAAAATAGTCGCAAACTATGTAATTAATTTCGTAATTAGTCTATATTTAATACTTCATACATATGTCAAACATCCGATGAGACACCGACTAAACACCCCTTTAATTGTTCTCATTGTTGCTTTCGATGTCGTGGTCATACTGCTCCGTTATATTTCTGTTGTTTGACCCGGTCTGTATTCTAATATAATTGGCAACTTATTTTAAACGAAATCAAAACATATGCAAAATCTGGACGAGGTCATTGCCGCCCTAACTTTGGCTCCCTCCAAATTTGGCTGCAACCAGCATTATATGTTCGCCAAAACTGGGACGCTACCAGTTCAAAAAAAACACTTTATTTTTAAACGTTAAAGTAATCACTTCGAAGTTTGAACTACGGAGCACATGCAAACAGGTGGCATCCATGCTCGCAAGGGCTCCCGCTCCTCCCTGTTGCAAGGAGCAGAGACACTACAGCTACTATTTTTGGCATTTGAGCGCTGTTTATTTTGAAGCACGATTAAAACCATATAGTTCCAAGTTCCAACCGAGTTTTACAAACTGAATTACGTGTTACTAGCGATCACTCCCTCCAGTTTCCTAAAGAATATCGTTTTGAGGTTGTCTAAAGTCAAACATTTTAAACTTTGATTATAAATAAATTCTTTTAGTTTGAGTTTGAAAACATGAAAGTGATATAAGTAGATTCATCTCAAAATGTAGTTTCATAAAAGTATATATTTATATTTTATATTTTATAGAAAAAGTAATGGTCAAAGTTGTTTTTTGAAACCGTGTCGCTGTCCAAAACGACATTCTTTACGAAAAACGGAGGGAGTACACGGTTGCGTGACTTGCCATGTTGAAACTTGAACTGTATTTGCAGCACAAACAATTGCAAAACACATTTGGTACACCATATATATACAAGATGGAACAATCTCAAGAAAGTAAACAACATCAAGCAGCTGATCGTCACCAACATATAAGTGGGAGATCCCAAGTGGGTTTAGTTTAATCATCATTGCCATAGTTTAAAAGAATATTAATGGACACAAATTAAATACACCATGAATTTTTCCCTCGAGAAAGAAAAGTACACGATGAAATCACATACACGTGCGCTCGCTCATACAGGAGACGACCGGAGCGGCCCCTAACACAGTTCTGACCTGACAATCTGACGACATAGAATGTCCGGTTCACGTAGACGTAGAAGAAGACAAGAAGGCAGCCTAGAGCACGAGCACGGCCGCGACCGCGAGCACGGCCAGCGCGAGGCGCGCCTGGACGTTGGACGCGGGGCCGGACGGCGGCGGAGCCACCGGAGACACGGCGTTGTCGTCAGCGGCGAGGACGTCGATCCTGACCTTCATGCCGTTGAGGCAGTGCGCGCCGACGCTGCAGACGAACCACCGCCGGCCGGGGCTGTCGAGCGCGACCTGGTCCCGGCCGGTGGCCAGCACCTTGGCGGCCTCCGGCGTGCTGCACGCCGCGAAATCGGCGCCGCTGACCTCCACCACGGTGTGGCTGGGTTTGTTGTACTTGAACACTGCAATTATGCACGCGCAAAGGCAACCAACTTGATCAGGTCCTCAGTCTCTCTGGTATCTCTTATCGCCGTATCGGAGAACGAGTTTTTTTTGGCACAAGAAGCATGATCGATGTCGATGAGGATGCATGCTGAGCTGAGTGCTTAGTTACCTAGCGTGTCGCCGACCTTGAACTGCTTGGTCTGGGCCCATGCGGTGTAGTTGAAGCCGAGCGTCCAGCCCTTGTCGTCGCCCACCCAGTGCTCCGTGGCGGCGTCGAGCGCCGGTAGGAAGGCCACGGCGACGGCGACGGCGAGCAGGAGCATCTGCTTTGAAGCCATTATTAGGCGTTTCAGAGCTAGGCCGGCAGCTAGCTAGCTAGCGTACTCTTTCCACTCGACTTTGAGCTTTCAGGAATCAGAATGCCGCTAACTAGCTAGCTTGCGCTCTGGTTCTTGGCTCCGGCAGGCCTGGCAAGGAAAGCTGCATCTGCATGTGTATATATAGATAGACGGGGAGCAGGGCTGAGCAAGAAGCAGTCAGGACTCAGTACTAGTAGCTTGGCCAGGCCAGAGGGTCGTCTCCGTCTCCTAGAGAGCGGGGCGGGGGCATGCCATGCATTGCAGCTGGAGCAGGCCGGTGGCGGCATCCATGGAGCTGCCGGTGTGGCGCCAAATGTTACGACACGACGCTCTGTCGACTTCTGAGCCTGCGTGAACAAGCACGCTTCAGTATCATCGCCAGATGTCGGCGCTTGTGCCGCCGCCGAGACCAAGTCTCCCTCCAGACGTGACAGTGTGATACTGACACTCCTGTGCGCGAGAGCACGGCCACGGTCCACCCAGCCCGAATGCCCGACCCCGTGGCGACGCGCACACGACTTTGCCCGCGCTCGCTAGACAAGACTTGGCTGTGAGTTCAGTTGCCACGGAGACTCGGGTTCTGCGGGAATCACAGCCGCCCAATCCTTGGCGTTTGGCAGGGACAAAGTGCAGGCCGGGCGGCCGGCTGTGTCCGTTGCATTTGCATGATTAGGATTAGGAACGTGCGGGGTGCCAGTGGTAGAAAAGAAAAGATTGGATCATCAACCAATAATTGCGCGCAATACCAAGGAGATGCTTCACCAATCACCCACACTAACGCCGTCGATCTGCTGGTATTACTAGACTAGTCGAATTTGCGATTGGTAGGTTTTTTTTAGTGGATGGCGATTGGTAGATGGCATGGTAGTTAAGGTTGAAAACAGACGGAAAAAATCTCGTTCCGACCCGTTCTGTTTTCTACATTCTTCCATCCGTTTTCGTATTTGTGGGATCCCGTGGAAACGGGAAAGGGGTTTTCCGTCTGTTTTCGTGAAATCCCGTTTTTATCCAGAATTGACCCATATTTATTCCGTTTTTCATCCCGTTTTCAATCTATGTGAGATATGTCTAGAAATTGATATATTCATAAACCTACTAATCACAAATTATGCATGTTAACATGTTAACACATGGTATACTAGTGAATATTGGACCGATAATTTCATACGTGTATATTATTTTGTGACTTTGTTCATGTATACTCAAGAATATTTGATCATGTTATTCTAACTTATTTTTCCGGCTCTCCGTTCGTATTTGTCAGTTTCCATATTCCCGTATATCTTCATCCATTTTTAATTCCGTTTTTTTTCCGAACCCGATCCCACTTCCGCTAAAAATATAGAAACAGAAATGAGGGAGGAATTTTTCCGCCGTTTCCGTTCGTTTTCATCCCTAATGGTAGTAGGCAGCAACCCAAGCCCAAACCGGAACCCATGGGCCATGATGATCTGCAGCGCAATTTTGCTCAACGAGGAGAGTCGTCTCGTCGGTCGTCGCAATCAAGCAAAGCAGAGGAGAGCAGAGGAGAGGAGGCAAGGCGAGGACGGTTACGGTTACGATTGCGATTTCGACGGAGGGGGCGGGGCGTCATAGAGAAGAGAAACGGGCCCGTGCGCGTGCGCCCACTCAACAATTACACAAGCCCAAGCGGCGAAGCCCCCACAGCGCAGGCGTGTAGGCGTAGGCGACGCGCGGGCAAGTCAGGCAGGGCCGGGGGCGCAGGCAGGGATGTGCGAGGGGAGGCGGCCGGCGGACGCGAGCCGGGCGCGGTGGGCGGCGGCGGCGGAGCTGCGGCGGAGGGAGGCGGCGGCCGACGCGCAGCTGGCGGCGGCGCGGGCGCGCCTGGCCGAGGCGCTGGCGGAGCTGGAGCGGGCGCGGGCGCGCGCCGCCGAGCTGCAGCGGCGCCTCGAGCAGACCTACGGCAAGCGCCGCCGACTCGTCGAGGAGGCCCAAGGCCGGAGCCACGAGATCCGCGCGCACCTCCGCCACTACCAGGACCGGGATCGGGAGCAGGAGGAGCAGCAGCCTCCCGCCGGCGGCACTCCCTCCTCGTCCTCGTCCTCGCCCTCGTAGGTGTGTGCCGGCTCTCGATCGATCAGCTCTGCCGATTCTGCTGTTTTGCTCATCACACGCTGGGAATTACTGAATTAAGATGACGAACGCTTGCTGGCGGTGATTGACTGCTTCCCGTCTCTGATGATCGAGCAGCAGTAGCTGGCTGGTTCCTTTTCTCGATTCGTTCCCTATTTGCATCTGAATGATCGAACAGTAATGGCTAATAATAAATTACTTTTCCCCTTCCGATTGTTTTCTGCAGGGACAAGCGAGCTGGCGTTGGATGACCGGTGGTGCCAGCTGCTACTTCTCGCTTCTTTCGCAATTCCTCTTCTTATTACTTATTAGCTTGCCGCCATCTTGGCTATATGTACTGTAGCGCTCGTATATACACGAGTGTCTCTGACCTACAGAGCGTCAGAAAGTTGCTCAGTGACTGAATTGGATTGGGAGTTAGTTCTAGAAACATTCTAAATGCTACAGCCTACTCTGCGTTCCCTGCTGTGTTGACTGGTGACTGAATTCGTCACGACAACATAATCCTGACTCTCTCGGTCAGCAATCTCTCTCGAAGAAGAAAGAGGCTGGATGGAACAGTGCATCGTCCAACAATCGCATACAGTAGTCGTGGTCATGCTGAAAGGCAACATGCCCTCAATCGTAAGGAAAGAATATCCGTGACGCCGCGAGCCAACTCACAATCTTCATCTTTCACAAACGTCACCGCCAACAATCTGCAACACACGTCTTTAGCAAGTAGCTCACGCTCATACACTGTACGAGCCCGCTCATACAATGTACAGGCCCTTGTGTAAATCACTAAATCAGGGCACATTGGGCAGCTAATAAGCATGCCGAAGTGAAGTCAACTCATCAGATCAGCCTGAATCCTTACATTGAGTTCCGCCTGAAAAATTACAACCCCGCTGTCGTAAAGTCAACTCTACAGAGCTCTTGTATTTACGAGTTCCACGGATGCACAAAATCTGAGTTTTTTATAAGGTCTGCACTACAACGAATTCACTTTTAATATACTAGCTTATAGGGAGGAGCAAAGGGCAGCTCAAGTACTCGCTTGAATGGGCAGATACGGGATACAAGTCACCAAAGCATCTTCTTGATCCAGAATCGACCTGGTTTTTTCTACATCTGTTCTTCTCTGGTGTTGTAACAGGGCCCAGTTTCCTTCATATTGCACAATCACCATATCTTGTTCTTCAGCCAAAAGAGCATCAATACTACCCCAATGACAATGGCGACAGGAGCATACTTCCGAATCAATGCCTGGTATTTGAAAATTTTGCATGTCAACGAAATGATATGGTCAAAACAGTCAAGGTAACGCTGGAAGTGTAGGACATGCAATTCATAAAAACCCATGCATCTCAAATTCAAAATATTCTGAAACTTATAGTTCTAGCATGCAGGTGACAAAAAGCTGAGGCCACAACTTGTAACTTAATCCAACATTAAAATCACAGTATGCAACCAAACAATTGAATTATGTGAAAGGATAGGTTATAATAAAATCAACTATAGTTGAAACTACAAGGGCGGGCCTGGTGCAAGCGGTAGAGTCTTACCGCCTGTGACCGGAAGGTCCCGGGTTCGAGTCGGTCTCCTCGCATTGCACAAGCGAGGGTAAGGCTTGCCACTGACACCCTTCCCCAAACCCCGCACAGAGCGGGAGCTCTCTGCACTGGGTATGCCCTTTTTTTTTTAGTTGAAACTACAAATGAGGCTAGCACGATACTACTACTATCCAACAAGCACTGTATAGATTTGATATTCCATCTGGATTGATGAATAATTCTAAACTCAGCTCATCTGGCAAATGTAAACCATGAATTTTATGCAATTAAGCACGTGGATACCTGCCGGTTGAGGTCCTTTGCCTTATCTGCGTATATTCTTGTATCAGAAGTCAACCTGCTTGACATTTCACTGACCTCTGCATAAATGCATAGAATGAAAGTTGTTATTAATGCAGACAAACTTATGCAATGCGGTGAAAAGATGAAATACAAGTGGGGACCATCAGAAAATGGCAGTTTAAAATGCAACAAGTATTGAGGCTAATAAAGAAAACAAAAAAGAATGCTAAGGCCTTGAACAAGGCCATGGGGTGAATATATACTTCCTATAAAGAAAAGAAAAGAAGGCCAGTTTAAAGAAAAAGCACCTTGGTTATACTAATAATTTAATCTTTGGATTCATGTCACAAACAAGTATAGCAGTTTAATAACTTGCAAATAATGAAACGTTGGCAGAAAATGATTGAGATCTTACGGTCTAGCTTTTCACCAACACCAAGAACCTCTTGAACATTGCGAGTCATAATTTGATGCACCTCATAGAGCTCATCGTTCAGTTTTGCGAGGTTTCTTTGAGTTCTTGTATCCAAATACAATTTCTTAGTCTTCTGGATGAATGTATCTATAAACAGAAACAGGCATAAGTTCTCAAGCAGTAGAATTTGAAATGATAAATGAAAACAATGCTGTCAAGTGAACTCAGGAATCATACCAAACTTGATAAAAGCATATGGCCTTGCAGCAGTTTCAATTTGGTTTCCATTGACCCTCTCAAATTCATTTTTCAGATCTTCCAGGTACTGGAATGCAAGTTTCTTTGGATAAGAGCGGTCGCACATAGTCAGATAACATACTCGGCCCTCAATGATGTAGCTATACATTTGAATCAAGGCGCAACAATACGATCAATAAAGGATTAAAACAGGAGGGATTAAACCACGAGCATGATTAGCTGAGTGCTGATTGGTGTCTTTTAAATGTTTTTTAAACAAAGAATGATGAAACAGAAAATAAAATAAACCACTAATGAGAAAAGGTATGTAGTCTTGTTAATATAGACATTTCTGGATCCGTTGCAGGAAAACCATGCAGATCCCTTTGACGTATGAGGCCTTCTTTTATTTTGTTGAACTGCAGTCAGTTCTCCATTTCTATTTATGCTGACATACAAATATTTTGGTCTTCAGATCAACAGAACAATATAAATGCAAATATGCAATGGCTTGATGTGCATCAATCATCAATGCATCATATATAAATCATATGGCTTGCATGGCCATGCCGAAGCAAGGCTTGTTCATAATATATATAAAAAAAGGACCATAAACAGCACAAGGATACTGGAAATAGTAGGGCCCTGTCTCAATTGACATCCGTGAAGCTTCATGATGCCCTTTTGACAAGTTCTTGAAAAGAAGTTTAGCTTGCTGCTTGTAGAAATCAGCATCCTTCTGATCTCGCCCATCATCCAACCCTTCTGCCAGTGGAAGGCCATCAGTGACACGAGCTATCATTGTCAGCTTCACCATTGTGCCAAGAAGGCCAGAACCACTAGAAAGTATAGTAAAAAAACCTACAGAACTGCAATGAAAAACAGAAAATGGGTGCTCAGAATCAGTTCCAAATAAATTGGTTGTTTATGCTGCTACATATCACATGTCAACTTTTTTTACTAATATCGTGTCATCAGACAAAATAACAACAGATAAAAAAATATCAAACCAAGAAAAAAAGCTATCCGCGTGATTTACAAGATATGCTACAGTCATTGAGTAATATGTGTTTGTTGCAAAACACCATACCTATAATCCTAAGTGCTCCCAGATTCATAAACAGTACTGCCTATTCCATAGCAACAAAACATAACACAGGTAACAATGCAAACACAAGAAATACCCACTGTTTGAACCTAAACCCTTCTACCACAGAATGTCCCTGTAAAATATACTGATATACCTAAAAACTGCACAAATGCAACCTATATATGTAGTGCTCAGAAGACTCAGCAATACCACCTAAATATTTCTCACTGCAGAGACCAAATGTCTTCCAAGATAACATCAATCTAATGCAATCGCAGACCCACCGATTCCCTTTTTCCCCCACTTAGTACCCAAAACAGTTCATTCCCAGATCATACATTGACTTATGACAAACACAGCAGTATGATCCATAATCCTCCGAGCTAAGAGATTCACACTGTGTACGTAATCAAATCTATCCAATACTGATGGATGCAATTTACCTAACATTAATCATACTGCGATCGGGATCTATGCACATCCCCTGTCAACCTCTCTAGCAATGCAGAGAAGGGAGGGATTGATCCATAGCCCATCAGCTCTAAGGACTCAGTGGCGGATCGAGCATAGGACATGCGTGTGCATACGTATAACCGATAACTTTATGCAAGAAATCGCAGTTAGCGTGTATAACGCATATGCATGTAATCGGGTCAGATCCGGATCCGGATACAAATTGCTTACGTTAGGGTTTGAGGTGCACGGTTTCGCACTGCAGCAAGGGAAGAGAAGGACAGGGAAGGGCATACCAGGTGGATGCTCGTCGCCGTCGAATGGCCCGACGAAGAGGGCGGCTGCTCGCCCAGCCGTCGCCGCAGCCCGCAGGACAGATGCTACGAGAGAGCGAGAGGGAGGTAAACGGGAGGGGAGGGGGAGGTGAACGGGAACGATGAGATCTATGTCGGTTGGCGACTCCAGCAGACAGCAGGAGATCGGCCGGCCCATACAGGCCCAGCAGGAACCAATGGAGAAGCCCAGCTCGTGGGAAAGAATCAACCAATTTTCTTTCTTTCTTTTTTTCGTGCAATCTCTGTACTTGGAGTAGTTTATATTATACTCCTCGATTTCATTTATATATAATGTGTTTTAGCTTTCTAAATACATAGATTTTATTATACATTTGATTTACACTATATCTAGATACATGATAATATCAATTTATCTAGAAAAGTCAAAACGTCTTCGAATTTAAAATGGAGGATTTCTTCCAACATTTTTTTTGCAAATCACAATGTTCACACATATGTATAGAATCACCTTTACGAACATACGCATGTATACCCTCTATCCATAGGCACCTCAAAAATACTAAGCCGGTAGATCTTGAGATTGACGAAGTTAACACATGACATTCGTACACGTTTTCTACCACCGAAAAGAATGATGTCATTAATTTATGGAATAAATTGAGAAAACACTTGATGTATCATATTTTTTATTTAACTTAGCTATTTCGACATACATATTTGAGTTTTTAAATAATCTGCCCAATAAAAGCATGTTTTATGTTTTAAAAAAAGAAAAATGTTCCACCTTAAATGAGAAAAATATTCTCAAAATACATGTGATTTGTTCTATAAAATATATTCTTATGTCTTCACAATAAAATTATTCCAGTTTCACAAGAAATGTTCTAGCTTTATCAATACAAACATATCTTTTTATCTTCTTCTACCTTACTTTTCCAACCTCATGTGCTGTTTTTTCTCTCGTCTCCATAGTGTGAGAGGGCGTCCTACCTGGCCTGCCAAGTCTAGGGCACACCACACCAGTGCGAGCTTGCCCCGACAGGGTTCCTCTTGGACGAGCATTCGTAGGTTTCCGCGCTGAGAATCTACCGAAACCGGCTAAACCAGTTGGGGATTTTGTCCATATGCTAGTATGCTAGCTTTCCCAGGCTTCGCTACAAAATTGATCCTTGAGCGATCATCCTCCTCTGATTTGGACATGCTATCCCTTTAAGTGTGGGACTAGATTTGCGTCAACGCCGGTCAGGAAATGACGTGGTAGTGGGGCCTTAGGCCTTGTTTAAATTGCAAGTTTTTTCACTCTCTCTTTATCACATCAAATTTTTGGACACATGCATGGAGTATTAAATGTAGATAAAAAAAATAACCAATTACACAGTTTGATTATAAATTACGAGACGAATCTTTTGAGCCTAGTTAGGTCATGATTAGATAATAATTGTTAAATACAAACAAAAGTGCTATAGTGCCAAATACTGATTTTTAACTCTAGTCTAAACAAGGTCTTAGTTTTAATCCAGAACTATGATAGGCAACAACACAGCCCCACGTGGACCACAAGCAGCTGAAGTAGAGCCTACACTAATGAGGCAACATTATGCCATATATTGCCATAACGTCCATAGTTAAAGATCCTGATTTCCTCCTGTTTACAGTGTGAATCTTCGCATCGTATTTGTCTGTAAAGTACCGTCTTCTTCACTCAATAATGTAGGCTGTAGGCATAGCATACCGTGTAGTGTACCTGCGTGCTGCTGAAACTCCGTCGCATTATATAATTGTATGAGACGGCTCGTTGGCTGTAAGATTCTGTGTAGCTTTCTCTCAGTCTATTTATATAGTAGTTAGCTTTTTATTATTAATATATGACCTACTTATCATTCTCACATAGTTTCTTGGATCTTGTGTCCAAGCCGACTATATAAACTTACAGCCCGCTTCATTTTTCTCCTCTCCTCTCTCACTCACCTCAGTATTTAGCCACCTTACAGCATGTTACTGTACTTCCACTACTGAAACTGGCCGTAAATGCAGCACAGCAGCCTGTTCTCTTTTAGTCTGTTCACTTGTTGGTTTCAATCAGGGCTTATCAGACCGTTAACAATGTTTTTCTCTCACAGCAAATCAGCACCAACCGATCTTATCAGCCCAGAAATCAACCAGCGAACATGCCTCATTTGTTCTGGTGCAACTTGCAAGGAGTCTCATTTGTGATTTCCCAACAGCAGACAGCGTATCGACGACGAACCAAACGATCCCTCCACGGTGTGTGTGTGTGTTCCAGCAAAATTGGCGTCCTGATCTGAATAGATAGATATGGGGTGCCATTTGGTTGGATAACAACGCGAACGCAAACGTCAAAGGTGATGGTGCTCGGACTCGGACCGGAAACCATGCGAGCACTTATGTTTATTTTTGTTTGGTTCACTGCGCAAAAAAAATCATATGATCGTTTACTGCCTAAATCGGGCGCAATCGATCGAGCGTGGGATCAGTTACAGTGCTATCCGGCCGCTCCCGTCACAACTCATAAGCAACACAAGTGAAACGAACAGAAAGTAGTGCTATCAGCTCACGGTGTGATCTGGTCGCTCCGAAAAATGCTCGAACCAAAAAGCATATGTAGAGATAGATGGAGCTCTGAATTTGCCAACGACATTTTGTACGGCAGATGCGAGAGTTAAAAACCATCAGGCACTGAGTCGCCCAGGCCATGTGACCGCCGTACGCCGCCGGTCTTGAGCGGAACACGCGGCCATCATCGAGCGAGCGACGGCGCATGCCGGTCGACGGGGCGGGCCTGGAGGCTTGATGGCCGTGTCGGGGCGACACGGGCGGGACGTGCGTACTTGCGTACTAGGGCGGTTGCGGCCGAATTTACTCCGCGCTCCGGGGAATTAATCGGCCATGCATGGCGTCGTCCGTTCACGGCCCGGCGGACCCTTGGATTGGATGCTACGGAAGCTCACCGCCGGCTGGCATGCATGCTATTGCTATGGCCTCCGGGTCCGGCCGGGGCGGCGGGGCTCCATCGCATGCGTGGATCACCGGCGGAGTAGTAATGGCGCGGGCCGGATCGCCACCAACGGCGCGGCGAGCGACAGTGGCATGCTCGCTTATCTTATAATCTGTACTTTTTAGCTTGTTGTTTTAGTCGGAACAATATTTTTTCTCTCACAACAAATTAGTCAGAATAGTGTTTCGGCTGATTTTTTCAGCGAAAGGAACGGCGGCGCCCGTAATGGCGTGCGTACGGTGTACCGTGTACTACGTGTGCCGACTGACGACTGACGGACGGGCCGAGGCCGATGGCGATGGACTCGCGCGGGCAGGGCACTCACGTAATTGTACGTCTCGACAAACCAGCACGCACTCACACCAGTCACCCCCCGTCACCAGTTCTTCGCTTCACTCACACATGGAGCAACAGTGGGCTCCGATCCGGCCGCTCTTGCTTGCATCGCAAACTTTGGTGGTGTGGTGTAGTGCAGAGCTGTAGGCCATTGCCCATCGGTTTGCTTGTCTGTGGGTACTTTCTTCTGGTTGGGTTTTCCTCTGTTTTGCCAGTGATAAACAGGTTTAACAGAGAGAAACGTTGGCAGCTAGCAGCAATTAAGCAAGCATGGTAGGCTTGTCTGGTCGATGAGAATTTATCAGGATAGTAATGCTTGTGAGATTAAAGAGCGTCAGCCGGTAGTTGTACATCGTGCGTGATGCTCTCTCTTCCTTTTTCTTGTAGCTGTAGGCCATATATGCCGTTGCCTTTGGGTTTGGGGGTTTTGGTGCTCAAAAAAATTGGAAAAGGCAGACATGCATGGCACGCAAAAAAGGTTTTTTTCAGGTTTCTCTGCAAAAGATAGTCAATCTGGCTGGCATTTCCTTTTCTTTCCTTTACTCTTTGAGAACTACTGATCAAAATGTATAGGACATTAGTAGTAATACTAAATAGCTAAGCATTTTTAATGAACGAACGAATTGAACGTAGCAAATGATAACGCTAATCTTTTCCGCTACAAAAAGTGCTGGTAAATGCTACTTGCAATTTTCACTCGGATTTTTGTCCCGTGTATTAATTAACATGTGCACATGCACGTTGCTCCACCACAAGTCCACAAGGACCACAGTTCCGTGATGACTGCCGGGCACGTCACCGGCTCTTCAGTTCCAACAACACTTGCTCCTGATCTGCAGCATCCTGTCTGAACTCTGGAGACGAGAGTTTCTGTTGCTATGTTGCCCAAGCAGGAGGACACCGTCCTAACTAACAGGCCCAAGTTAGCTGAATGGTGTCATTTATCTGTCATGACGAGCATTCATTTCGCATTCACCTCCACAAACATCTCCCGAACATCAGGGCGCTCTGCAGTTCTTCGGCTCAAACGTTTCAGTGCAGTGCAGTGCATTCCACTCCCTTGCATCCTGCATCCTCCCATCCCACGGCGTGAATACGGGCAGGCACGCTTTTGCCTCGGCGCTTTCGGCAAAGCGTCGAGGACCGGACAGCCCCAGCCCCCAGCTCGGCAGCTCCTGGTGTAGTGTAAAGACTAAAGAGCGCCCGGCCAAGGAAGCGTACGAAGAAAAGAGGAGAAAAGCACGAGAAAAATAGTAGAAGCCATGCTCATCATACAGCTGAGGAAAGTATGGTGCCTTGCCTCACTGTGCAATAATGGCGTCGTGTCGGTCCAAACGTCTAGTAGTAGTACTGTCGCAGTTCTTACTTCTTAGGAAGTAGTTCAGGACTAGCTGGTTATCATCATTCATCTGTAGTTAAAAAAGGACACGTTGTGAGACGCAGTACGTTCCTGAGAGCATGGATGGCAAAGGGCGACATCAGTGTCATTGTCAAAGCGAAAGGTTCCCTACAATAAAGGTGTGTTTGATCCATCGACTAAAGTGTAGGAGGTGTCACGTAAGAATATCGTACGTGATGTTTAGATACTAATAAAAAAATTACAGAATCCATCAGTAATACGCGAGACGAATTTATTAAGCCTGATTAATCTGTCATCAGCACATATTTATTGTAGTACAACATTGTCAAATCATAGACTAATTAGGCTTAAAAGATTCGTCTCGCAAATTAGTCGCAAACTGTGCATTTAGTTTCGTAAATAGTCTATGACCTTGTTTAGTTTCTCCCAAACTCCCAACTTTGGCACTATGAAAAAAGAAGATTCCCCATCACATCAAACTTGCGGTACATGCATGGAATACTAAAAGTAGACGAAATTAAAAACTAATTGTATAGTTTAGTTGTACTTTGCGAGACGAACATTTTGAGCCTAATTAGTCAACGGTTGAACAATTATTATCAAATACAAACGAAATGCTACAGTGATGCTACAGTATATTTTGTCAACTTTACCCATTCAAAGTTTGTCAACTAAACAAGGCATATATTTAATACTATATGCGTGTATCAAATATTTAATGGGACGACGACTAAAATTTAGGAGGTAGAATCAAACACCCATGATACTACTTGAAGCCTCACTAAAGCAGCACGGTTTAAGAAAGAAGAGAATCTAATCCCAAGAAAGCAGAGAAGCATCACACAATAATCTGCTCCTTTAAAAAAAAAATCGCTGCCAACATAAAGAGAGCGATAGTACGAGGGTGTTTGGTTCTTTAGTCGTTTCTAAAATTTATGTTACATTAAATGTTTAGAGGCTAATAAAGAGCATTAAATATAAATTAATTACAAAACCAATTACATAGATGGAGGCTAATTTTCGAGACGAATTTTTTAAGTCTAATTAATCTATAATGAGCACATATTTACTGTAGTACAACGTTGTCAAATCATGGAACTAATTAGGCTTAAAAGATTCGTCTCGCAAATTAGTCGCAAGTTGTGCAATTAGTTTTATAATTAATCTATATTTAATATTCTATATATATGTCCAAACATTTGATGTGACAGAAACTTTAGGAGGAGAGAAAGAACCAAACAGGTCCTATGTGTGTTCGTGACAGGGAGAGCACTGACCACTACCACTACTGGACTGCCTGACTGCCATGCCATCCCTTGTCCGTTGTCTGCTCCCCTCTCCGGCTCTCCCCGTGTCCAGCTCAGGCCCCGTTTAATCCAAAAATTTTTGGATTTTGGCTACTGTATTATTTTCGTTTGTATTTGGTAATTAGTGTTTAATTATAGACTAATTAGGTTTAAAAGTTTCGTCTCGCGATTTCTCATCCAACTATGCAATTAGTTTTTTTTTTCATCTATATTTAGTACTTTATGCATGTGTCGTAAGATTCGATGTGACGGATACTGCGCAAAATTTTTTAGCCCTTGTTTAGTTCCACCCCAAAATCTCAAAAAAATTGCTACAGTACCTGTCACATCGAATATTTACGGCCTATGCATGGAGCATTAAATGTAGATGAAAAAAAAAAAACTAATTGCACAGTTTGGTGGAAAATTGCGAGATGAACGTTTTGAGCCTAATTAATCCATGTTTGAACACTAATTATTAAATAAAACGAATGCAGTAAACCCAAATTCCAAATCCATGGAACTGCAGAATCTAAACGGGGCCTCAGGCTTTGGAGACACCACCTGTCCGTTGCTCCAGCGCCTCTTCCTCTGCCACCCCCGTGATGCTCTGCGCCGCAGCACTACTAGGCGACACTCGCCGAGTGAGCTCTGTCAGTGACTGACCGAGCGAGCGCTACAGCAGCGCATATAGCACCGGCAAGGCAAGCGAGCACAGACAGCACGAAGCCCGTTCTTCCGACGGTCGTCTATCCGTTGTTGTTCTGATGTCTTCACCATTGATCTGAGCTCCGAAGAAGGTTGGGTTTCCTGGCTGGCTCCTTCATCGCCAACTGCTTCGGCGACTGCACTGCAAGGTGACATTCACTTCGTTTCACGGTTTTCTTGTGAAAGCACTACTGACGATCTTGGCGCCAAGTGGTAGCGAGTATTCTGTGAGATTCTTTGCAACTGGGTAGCAGCAGGGGTTCTCATTGCTTTCTCCTCTACGCATTTGGAGGAACTGCTTGTTTACTCGCGAGTCAGTTGTGCTCAGGTCCTTGGAGATTTGATGAATCCACTTTGCTCACTGTTTTCTGGCGTCCGATAGCTGTCTCAACTTCCAATCAGGCAGCAGCTTTGCTCGGCTTCTCTTTTTCTTTGCCTCTGGGTTAACTGGATCCATGTCATTACAACTTCTGCGTTTCTGAAAAATACCATTACCGTTTGTCTATTTGAAAAGATGTCATTATAATTCGTTGTCTGCCTAAACCATGCCATTTTATACATTCGGGATAAAGTTGGGTCCGCATGCAGGTCACCGTATTTTAGTATTGCCCAAAGTAACCCTTTCTTCTTCCTCTCTTCTCTGCTGACAGTGGGCCCCACCCGTCAGATCCATCTTCTTCCTCTTTCTCCCATGGCATGGCCATGGCGGAACCCATCTCCTCCCGCTCCTGCACCCACATTCGTCTGTGCCGCTTGCCAGCCCCACTGCCGGGTTGGTGTCCGCGCGGCTCGCTGGCCCTGCTGTCGTGCAGGTGCTCGTTGGCCCCGTGGCCCCACACCAGCAGTTCGTGGGCAGCGCCAGCCCGCACCACCTCCACCGCCCAGGCGCGTTCACGTGCCTCCGCGACTCTAAGGTCCTGGCGCACTTCCTCTGCTGCGTGGATGCGGGCGCGTCCGCCGCTCACGCTGCCCTCTTCCTCGCCTCTCCACTCGCCCGCGCCTGCCGCCGCCCGGGACGGCGTGCCGTGCTTCCTTGGGCCCGCCGCGAGGGGGATGTGAGGCCGTGAGGGGGATGTGAGGCCGTGAGGGGGATGTGCTACCCGCTGCGGAAGAAGCTCGCTGCCACTCGGGCCGAGGTTTTCGTGCCCCTGCTTGAGGCCGTGGAGGCGCTCGTGGATGCGCTCAAGTTCAATGCGATGGTATTGCTGGACGTGGTCGCCGCCACCGAGTGGCAGCTTTTTTGCTCGGTGCTCGTTGCTTGTCTTCTAGGCATTAGTAGAGATATATTATAGTGCCCACATGGATCGAGTTCTGTTTTGGCTAGCTTCTTGTAGGATCTTGACTCAGTATAAAGGAGACGACGAGATGCGCTGACGAGTACGCTGTACGCGACAGTGCGACCGGCGAGGTGCGCGATCGAGGCCCTGCTCGGCAGTGGTGCCCCGCTCGTCCCCATGGTGGTGGGCCGCCGGCGGGAGAGACGAGCGCGGTTGGCGGTGAGACTGCGGGTGGACACCGCGGGAGGGGCGAGCGCGGCTGGCGGCGGCATGGGCAGAGTGTGCACGGGAGAGACAGAGAGGAAGAAGATTGATCTGACGGTTTGGGCCACCATCAGCAGAGAAGAGAGGGCGAAGAAAGGGTTACTTTTGGACGATACTAAGTTACGTTGACATGCAGGTGGACACAACAACGTCCTGAGCGTATAAAATGGCATGTTCAAGTAGACTATGAATTATAATGATATGTTTTTAAATAGACGAATAATAATGGTATTTCTAAAACGTAGAATTTGTAATGGCATGAATCCAATTAATCCTATCTTTAAACCTTTGAGCTTTAGCTTCTCTCATTTCTACTGCTGCTGACCAAGTGGGAGATGAGCTCGTTATCGTTAGTTTTGCTTCCTGATGATGTTTTCTTCTCCTCGTATTTACCCACGTTTGGCTGTTCATTCTACTGATGCTGTCACTGTTCTCGGATACAGGAGAAACCGGTACAAGATCAGGCAAAGACAGCCCCAGCTTCGCTGATAAGCTTGTTGTGCTCCTGTCGTTCGTGTTTCTCTATAAAGAGCATAGCGAAGCAGTAACCACGCAGTGTTTCTTGGTCGAGAAATCCTCTACAATGGCGAGGCCGAACCATCTCCGGCTCATCTTCTTCTTCCCGGTGTTTCTTGCATTGATCCAGGAGACCACGCAGCTCCAGCCTTCGCAGGTATGGACTCTGATCAAGATCCAGCAGCTCCTGAACAGCCCTCCAATGGTCAGCCACTGGCGCCGCAGCACCGACTTCTGCGGCGGCGCCGGCGGCTCCATGGGGCCTACGGGCACGGCCGCCGTCCTGTGCTACGGGGACACCGTGACGCAGCTCCACATCGCAGGCGCCGCGGGCGCGCCGCCTCTGCCCCGGAACTTCTCCATCGGGGCCGTCGTCACGACGCTGTCCAGGCTCCCCGACCTCAAGGTGCTCACGCTGTCCGGGCTCGGACTCTGGGGCCCCCTGCCGGGCAAGCTCGGCCGGCTCGCCTCGCTGGAGATCGTCAACATGAGCGGGAACTACCTCTTCGGCGAGGTCCCGAGGGGCATGTCGCGCCTCGTCGCCCTCCAGACGCTGGTCCTCGACGACAACATGCTGGGCGGCGAGGTGCCGGACTGGATCGGCGCTCTGCCGTCGCTGGCCGTGCTGAGCCTGCGGAACAACACGTTCCAGGGCGCTGTGCCGGAGTCCCTCGGGAGCGCGCCGTCGCTGCGGTCGCTCGTGCTCGCGTCGAACAACCTGTCCGGGAACCTGCCGGACATGAGCCGGCAGAGCAACCTCCAGGTGCTCGACGTCGGCGGCAACTCGCTCGGGCCGGCGTTCCCCAGGCTCGGGAGGAAGGTGGTCACCGTGGTGCTGAGCAGGAATAGGTTCGGCGGCGGCCTCCCGCCGGAGCTGGGTTCGTTTTACCTGCTGGAGCGGCTGGACGTGTCGTGGAACCGCTTCGTCGGGCCGTTCGCGCCGGCGCTGCTCTCCCTGCCGTCCATTCGGTACCTGAACATCGCCGGCAACAGGTTCACCGGGACTCTGTCCGACAAGGCGCCGTGCGGCGACAACCTCCGGTTCGTCGACCTGTCGCTGAACCTCCTCATGGGGAGCGTGCCGACCTGCTTGAGGTCACCGGACAGGAAGCCGGACACGGTGGTGCTCGTGTCCACCAACTGCCTGGATGACAGCGACGGTTCACAGCACCCGTCACCGTTCTGCCAGAACCAGGCCCTGGCCGTGGGGATACTGCCCGGCAAGGAGAAGAAGAACATCGCAAGCCATGCAGGCTTCGTGGCCGGCATTGTGATGGCGATCCTTGTCGCCATTTCGGCTGTCGGTCTCATCGTCTTCTTCGCTGTGAGGAGGCAAGCCATGAAAGGTTCGGAGTCGAGGGCTCCCACAGCTTCGGAGGAAGAAAATTCTTCGATTGGCTACCCTTCCAAGCTGCTCGCTGATGCACGTATGATCTCGAGTTCTTGCGCACAAATAAAAATTGCTTCTTTGGCATTTCATTTTGATGATTTTGCAATCGCTAATAACTTCAGTTTTTCTCTGGTAATTTGAAACAAAAAAAGGATACATATCACAGACGGTGAAGCTGGGAGCCCTGGGGATCCCATCATACAGATCATTCTCTTTGGTCGAGCTTGAAGCTGCAACCAATAACTTTGAAAACTCTCACCTGCTGGGACAAGACTCTCACGGCGAGGTATGATGTCGTCTTCTTGCTCAATTCACTGTCAACTCAGAACTAGGACATCTGATGCATGCAGTTTACCGTCACCTGCTCCAATTATGTTCATCAGCTACCTAAAGTGAATACGTGATCATTAAGTTTTCATTGGAAAATCTTTCAAAAAGTTTTCTTTTGGAACACCATGGAAGCACATGTAACATAAACATTTCTTGTTTTTACTGACAGATGTACCGAGGAAGGTTAGGCAATGGCACGCCAGTGACGATCAGGACTCTGAAGATGAAGAGGAGCCAGACTACCCAGAGCATCAACCGCCACATCGAGACGATCTCCAGGCTCAGGCATCAGAACTTGGTCAGCGCTCTGGGACACTGCTTTGAGTACGATCTCGATGAGTCCACTGTGACCCAGCTGTACATCGTGTTCGAGTACGTGCAGAATGGGAACCTGAGGAGCAGGATCTCGCGTAAGCTTCCGGTTCTTTTTGCTTGCTGCTCTGACAGTGCAATCAACTGAATGTTACTGACATGTTGCTTTCTGAACTGAATTTGTTTCAACAGAAGGAACTGAAGGGTGCAGGCTTACCTGGTCGCAGAGGATATCGGCCACCATCGGTGTCGCCAAGGGTATCCAGTTCCTGCACGGAGGTATCATACCTGGCCTAGTTGGAAATGATCTGAGGATCACGAACATCCTTCTGGATCAGAACCATGTCGCCAAGATCGGCAGCTACAACATCCCGATCCTAGCAGAGGCCATGAAATCCGAGCAGGGAGGAGCTGGAAACAAGTTCCAAACTGAAAGGTAGGAGTTCCCAAAATGGCAGTCTTACACTACCGTCCAGCCCGGTTTCAATCAGTGTGATATGTGACTAATCACAACATGGTTTGCTTTTTACAGTCGTATGAAGAGCGATAAGGCAGACATCTTTGACTTCGGGGTGATCCTACTTGAGGTTGTGTCTGGGAAGACCATCACATCCATGTATGAAGTGGAGATACTGAAAGAGCTGGTACCATCACTATCTCTCTACCTGACAACGTAAAACTTAGCTAGTGGCATTGCACTGGGTCGGTCAGCTGAATGAGCCTCCCTCAATATGACTGCAGCTGGCATGGGCGATTGCCGACGAGGACCGGGTGAGGAGGAGGAGCTTCGCAGACCCCGTGGTGAGCAAAGGGTGCTCGGACGAATCGCTGAGGACGGTCATGGAGATCTGCCAGAGGTGCCTGGCCAAGGAGGCGTCGCAGCGGCCCTCGGTGGAGGACGTGCTATGGAACCTGCAGTTCGCCGCCCAGGTGCAGGACGACTGGGAGGTGGATGCCTGGAGCAGCAGCGGAGGAAGCCCAGTGTCGTCGTCGTCCAGGGCCACCAGGTCGACCCGGCTACACTTGAGCAGATGATCAGGTGCTTCTCCAATCTCCAGTAAAGCGGTCGCATGATCTGAAGATGGAAACGCTGGCCAGCCTACAGCGTGTCTCTGATGAGATGCTGCAGCCCCCAGCAGGATCCGCTCAACTGAAAATTCTCCCCTCCCCGTGGTGCACACACAGACTAGTGTGCGTTGTGCCACTGTAGAGTTCTTTTTTTCGCTCCTTTTTCTTTTATATCATCATATCCCTATCTATGAGTGCAATAATGGTGTGATTGGTAACACAATAATGATGTAATAGGCATTGCCTTCTACGTTCTGAATTTTGTGATCACCACGTAACTACTGCTGGAGCCACCATTTAGGGTTTAGGGACATGAACAAACAGGACGAACAACCTCCACAGGAGCACCTCGCGAGAGGCCGGTTCGTGCAGCGAGAAAGAAGCATATGATGTTTCTGCAAACCTAGCATCAACTTGGCTTAGCTATATATCTTTTACAATAGCACCAATATTGGAGTTCATGAAACCGTTCACAACTACATTAGGAAAACCGGCAGGCAACAGTACAACAGGGGACTGAACCACATGAACACAACAGTAGCTGAGGATTTTTAACGGTTTAAGCCGATAATACAGACTGACGAAGCAGGAAAGGCAGGTGCTTATTTACACCATCTGGCGAAGCGGATAAAGTTTTAGTCGGCTGTCCAGCTCTGCTCCACAACCTCGCGGACTTTGCGGTTGTACTCACGCTTGTTCTCGCTGAACATTCTGGCTGCTTCAGAGTTAGCAGGAGAATTTGGGTTTGGGTCACACAGCAGGGACTGCAAAGGAAAGGCAAAAAGAAATCAGTACATCATTTTGATTTGTTGAGTACCGATGTCCCAAAACTACCTTTTGGAACTGGTGTGACCAATATAAATAAATATAAATATAAATTCACAAAACAACCATAAAATGGATAGGTCCTACTTCCATATTAGGATCAAACAATGGAAAGCATTTGCATTGCTGGGTACTTTTTTTCCGCAAATTTAAAGCATGTGTTTCATTAAGAGGAAAGGATGTAGTTTGTTACAAACAGTGTCACCGTCAAGGATGGCGAGGAGCGATCCTAGACCTCCTACACAGACCATGACATTGGCACGTCACATTGCTGGGTACTTATTGGAGGCATGTTGCCCATGTGGACATATACTGGTGGTTTGGTCAACCACTTCAATTACGGAATCAATAAAATATACTCCCTCCGTTCCAAAATTGTAATCTTTTACTATGTATCTAGACATGACGTATATCTAGGTGTGTAGCACAAGCTATTGTGCATAGAAAAGTCAGCAATTCGGAATGGAGGGACTAGATGGCTTGTGACCAACCTTTATCTAGTGACGTCAGGTAATGGGGGAAACCATTTTCTTTCTTTCACTGTTCGTATGGAACTGGAGTATTTATTCCAAAACCATATGGCAAGTGAAATTATAACAATGTCAATTCAGTTAGGTGGGACCAATCGCATGACCTTTCTACTGGACACAATAATCCATTAGAGCAATACAATAGACAGGCAGTGATAGAACAAAATGGGGGTTATTTCAACATGATAGGTTGAGTGACAAAATGAGCAATACCTGAATGGAGGTCAATATTGCCGCAACATCATATATAGGGCTCCACTGGTTTTGTAGGATGTCCAAACAGATGCTTCCATCTGCATAGACTGAAAAAAAAATGGTATTAAACCACTTATTGTCAATGTATTCAGGTGTCAATATATGAGGATAATTTAGTTCCTTAACATCTAAAGAGAACATACTGTTTGGGTGAAATATCCTCGAAACAAACCGAACAGTTGGAGGTTTGTTGGGGTAATCTTCTGTAAATTGCAGAGTCAGCTTGAACGTGCCTGCAAGTGTAGACTTGACATACGTTAGCGAACTGACAGTTAAAATCAGAAAGCAGCCAGTTCGTTCTGCTACCAATACAAGACACGAGGTGAACCGTGTCTACTGTTCTAGCACACTACAAACTACATTATGATTGATGTTCACCGATATCATAGAAAAGCCCAAAATAAATGATTGAATTAAGCTAGTCGATTGTGGCATTAACAAACCAAAATAAAGTATATGTACAATGGAAGGAATATGCTGAAAGATGTAGTAAAACAACAACAATCCAAATCACATAAGAGAAAAACTGAGTTTTAGTCCTTCAGGCGACAGAAGGTCGGTATTTTTTCTGTCAACAGATGTTTTTTTAGTACCAACACACTTCCAATGGGGAAGGGTCCCATGCTCTCGTGAATCACATAGGTGCTTTTATTTTCCTGGCAAATGATAGTTGTGTATTTATCAATCACAAATGGTTTCTCTAACTTCTATACTGACGGTGCTTGCATTGTGATATCACATAATTCTAATGAGCTGAATCAACCAAATAGAGGTTAACACATTCATGCCAATACAGTTCCGATGTGGAATCACCTGGTACAGTGGTACTGAATAATTGAAGCCATGCCCCATGGCTATTGACTAGCTAGTAATGATTTACAGTAGGTGCAGGGCTGCAGGATGTAGGCTGTCCTCATTAGCTACTGTGGCAGTCAAGATCTCAGAGATTCAATTTACAATCCCAAGTTCTATAACCTTGCTCTGTTATTGGCTATATAATGAAGGACAGACTTACATAATCCCAAGTACTACGATGCCTGTTCTTTTATTGGCTGTATAATGAAGGACACAAGTTGTACCACTTGGCCAAAATGTACCTATCCGCAGTTGACTAGATAATTTTCATGCCAATCAAACACCCCTTCCCTTTAGCAGCTTGCGACAACCCTTACCATTAAAGAAGGAAACACAAACCATCACAGATCAAGCTCCTTACTTTTTTGGTAAATGGTACATAAGAGATGACGCGACTGTAAAATTCCAACATCAGGCAAGCATGCAAACGAAGCACGGACCCTAAGTAGGCAGCTTGAAGGGGTAAATAGTTGTAGTTCATTTACATTTGTCTGCATGCTATCACACTCAATTATTGAAGACTGTGTCGTTGTCCAAAACGACAGGAACTATGGAACCAGGTGGAGGAGCTCAGTGACTCAATTTACAACCCCAACTTCCCAAACGCTATAATGCTTGATCTTTTATTGATGTATAATTAAGGACAGAGATGCACCAATATGCTTAGCTAAAATGCACATACCCAGAGTTGACTAAATAATATGCCAATCAGACACGCTTCCCTTTGGTAGCTTGTGACAACCGTAAGCATTTAAAGAACAAAATAAAGGTGTCACAGATCAAGTCCGTGAAGGGCGGGCCTGGTGCAAGCGGTAGAGTCTTACCGCCTGTGATCGGAAGGTCCCGGGTTCGAGTCATGGTCTCCTCGCATTGCACAGGCGAGGGTAAGGCTTGCCACTTACACCCTTCCCCAGACCCCGCACAGAGCGGGAGCTCTCTGCACTGGGTACGCCCTTTTTACAGATCAAGTCCGTATACAAGAGATGACACAACTGTAAGGTTCCTATATCAGAAAAGTATGCAGATAAAGGCACGGTTCCTAAATAGGCAGCTTGCTATTAAGCTCGTAGGGGTAAACATTCATAACTCGTTTCCATTTATTTGCGAGGTTCCAAATCAAACAAGAAATATGGCACCTATTGCACGCAATTATTGAAGACCATGTTGATGTCGAAAACGACAAGACTTATGGAACCAGGGGGAGTGCCTCGGTGACTCAATTTACAATTCCAACTTCCCAAGTGCTATGTTGCTTGTTCTTTTATTGGCTGTATAAGAAAGACAGAGATGTAGCAATATGCTTGGCCAAAACGCACATACTCAGAGTTTGACTATTAATAACTTTCATGTCAATCAGACATGCCATCCCTTTGGTAGTTTGTGACGACCGTTAGCATTAAAGAACAAAAAAAAGGCGTCACAGATCACGCTCTTTACTTTTTTGGCAAACAGTACGTAAGAGATGACACAGCCACAAGATTCCTACATCAGGAAAGCATGCAAACTAAGCACGGAACCTAAGTAAGCAGCCTGTTCTTAAGCCCATAGGCGTTAACATCCGCAGACCACGGTTTGTTTACATTTGTTTGCATCTATGCTTCGAGATGCCAAATCAAACGGGAAATATGGGACCTATCACGCACAATTATTGAACAATCGGCAAAAGGTACAATTCAGTATTTCAGTCAACCAATCACCAACTAACGAAATTGGCAGTACCCAAAGTGCAGACAACAGCTATTGAGCAATTACAGATCGAGGCAACCTAAATCGGATGGGTCTCACCTCCATCCCACGGCGTGTCATCCGGCCTGCAGAATCGCAACAAACAACAAGACCAAAAGCACAGTCAGCACCAAAATCCACCAAACGTATCGCTGCCTCACACCTCACTACATCCTTAGGCTAGCAAACCAAACAGCACATAAACAGGAGGCCTGATTACCCGAAGATGACGGCGTTCCAGAGCATGATGTTGTTGTCGTGCGGCGCGCCGCTGATGCCGGCGGGCGGGTCCTGCTGCAGCCGCTTGAAGTCCCGCATCAGGCGCTTCCTCGCCGGCGTCGACATCTCCGCCTCCCAGTCCCAGACCCTAGCTCAGGCCCCGATCTCCCGCGTCCCGCAGGCCGCAGCACGCGCGCGCGAAGCGAGCTTCGCACGCCTCCGCTCCCTGGGTCTCCCGTCCCCCACCCTCCTGGTACGAGACGCGAGAGGAGAGAAGCTTCGGAGCGAGAGGCGGGCAGGTGGGGGAGGCAGGAGCCGGGTGCGAAAAGGAGTCGTCAGGCTAACCGACGCGGAGCGCGAGCGGCGTGACGTGACGTGGCCCCTTCCCCCCGAGCGGCCGAGCTCGCGTTACCCCACGCGCGCCTCGCCTCCTGAGTGACTGGTGGTGTGGGACCTACCATTGGTAAGAGATCGCCGTCAGCTAGCAGCGCTGCGCTCACCGTTTTCGTGCCTGCCCTAGCGTCTTCACTCTTCTCTGAGCAGTGGACCCCTGCATGTGGGGCCAAATTGGCAGTGTGGACGACTCCTAGCAGGTGATGCTCAAGGCGCTTTGTTCGTACGCGAGGCAAGCTGACCATGCCTCGTGGGCCACGGAGGAAAGTAGGTTGCCTGGGCCCTCATGCCGGGGCCGGCGGTGGGCTCGGCTACCGCAAATTGGACGTGGACGGTGCAAAAAGGTACGTGGTGGAGCCCGCAGCTGGGCCACGGGCTCTGACTCACGAACGTCTCCTCACCCATGGCTTCCCTAATCCTTGCCAGTTTCTTTTGACATGACAACATAACATGCTCAAAAGCGGCAAGCATTCCTCTGATCCATTTCTCAGGGAATTCATCAGTGTGATTGGGGACATTTCTTTCTTTTAGCAATGGACCGTCTACACAGAAAATATAATCAACCTGCTTAGCTACACTTTTTGCAACGCTGTGCAACAGCAGCTGCTGCAAAAATTACAGTAGAGAGTAGAGTAAAATAGATAAATGTGGTGCACAAGCAGCAGCAAAAGTTGTAACCCCGTGAAAAGTGCAACCGAGGAGGTTAATATGTTGCATGTGCGACTTGAAATGTCTCACGGTGATGACGTACCTCCTCTCGAAACAATCTCATAGAGCACTTCGAGCTTGTTTGGTTTGGTAGCTAGACAACTTAGCCTAGCTAGACAGCTTCCTAGTTGTTTATTTTAAACGCCTAGCCGATGAGCTACCTATCAGATTGCAATTCAAACAGGCTCCTTTTCTTCTTCGGCTTAGAATATGTCTATCATACTTGTTTCCCCAGCTCGATGGAACAACAAATTTTGTTCATGTCAGTGGAAAAAAATGTTCCACAACTAAGGATTTAAAAACTGTTCTCTCAGAAAGAAAAATATTGTGGACAGGGTGGGACATGGTCCGTTCCAGTCGCACCGAACCAAACAAACCCGAAGCGTAGCAGATGTCCCCACGAACACGAAGACGAAATCCAAACGCCGTTTGCTTTCTCTGAATTGTGTTTCCATTCAAAAATTTTGGATTGATGGTCTGGGGCTAGCTAACCCGCTCCAGACCAGAACCTGAACCCAAAGCCCACATGAGTCCTTGGGCCAGGCCGGCAAACAGCCCGCTGCATCCACAATCCGGCTAACCCCTGCGTGAAATTGTCGAACTTTTTCCGGGATATTTCTGCGTTGGACCGGGACCCTGGAAAGTGGAAAGCGTCGCCGGCTCGCCGCCAAACTTGCTGGTCTCTGCCACGTCGGTCCAAACCAAATCCATACACCTCTGCATCGCACCTCTGCATCGCACCCTATCCTCCGCAGCGCCCCCCACCCTCTCCCCGCCTCCCGCCTCCCGCCTCCGCCTCCGACTACCGCACCGGCGAACTCGACGGGCCGCTCGGCACTGCACGCCAAGCTGGGGATGGCCGCGGCGCTCGCGAGCTCGCCGCTTGTTCACCTAACCGCCTCCCGCCTCCGCCTCCCCAGGTCCCGGGCCTCCGCTTCGAGCTCCGCTCCAGGATGCTCGAGTGGCGTGTGCCTGGGATGGAGGCTGACGGTCGGGTGGAGGACCGTGAGGCGGTGTGACCGGCTTCGATGCTTCTCCACCGACGGGGGCGGCGGGGAGGAGGGGGAGAAGCATGGCGAGGAGGAGGCCTCGGAGGCCCCGGCCTCGGCCCCAGCGGAGACACAGGTGGGCGCCGCGGAGGAGCTGGCGTCCGAGCGGAGCCGGTCGGGGAGCTTTTCGTCCTCATCCTCGTCGTCCGGGGTAACACTCAATTGACTCAAATGCACGATTGATCAACATTTGCAATGAAGGAATAGTAACTTACTCGGGGGGTTTGCTTGTTCTGTTGTGAGGCTTTGTTCCATCGATGGGGTAATGTAGTGAGTGGGTAGCTGTGGGTGTTGGGTTAGCTGGGGAACGGATGCCTTCTAGAGAGTTTTGTGTGGGTGTAGCTTTGTATTGATTATTGAGTTCAATGGCATGTTTGACAATTCACTGGCCAGAGCTTTTGTGGCATGAGCTAATTTTTCACAGTTAGAGCTCGTGGCTAACTTATTGGTCACTCATTGTTGATTTTCAAATGGAATTCTCATATATACTGCGTGTACTAGTTGCTGGTAAGGATATTAGAGATTTAGAGTAAATAATAGTACTGGCATATAGGGCGCGTTTGAATTGTTGCCCGCGGAAGCCCAGCCTCATTTTGGTCGTTGACCGTAGGCAAGGATATCATTTGGACGGCAGACGAGATTTGGCTTGCCCTTGTTCCCGTGCCCATGCCACATTAATTTTTAGCCCAAGCGCGGCCGATTCCTCCGCCAATTTTTGGCCAGCCAATGGTTTGGCATGGCCTGCACGCGGCAGCATCCAAACATGCCCATAACATGTGACATTCCAGACATAGTTAATCCAACCTAACCCTGGTGATGTAATACGTTTGCCCAAACTGAGTTGCTAGGTTCGTACTTGCGCACAGGCACTATCCCTCGTAGGGTTGGTCTTGAGTTAATTTTGGGCCCTAGTATGCTGCCGGAATTCAATGCATCATTGCAATTTCAATGGTCTGTTCTTTTCACTTGATATTGCATGTTTAGCATTCAGTTTTGACATATGGGTGGGAAGGAACCACAGTGTGCTTGTTCCCTTGATTAGTGATCACAGTAAAGTGCTAATGTATCTAGTTTAAAAGATTCTGGCACTTCACGTTGGGTTGTATTAAAATTGTACCCAAACATTGGATCTTACCATGTCTCTCTGTTATCTGACAATGACTGTACGGCTACCTTTGTTTTATCCTTTACTTGCTGCAAGGTCCAATTGTGCTTTTATGTAGTTAAACCTGTCTTAGCTCATTCTTTTTCTTTTGAAATGATTAGGCTAATTATTTGTCTCTTTGGTTGTCTTCAAACTACACATTCCTTATAATCTGTAGATAACATTTGTGTTAATACTATGCGCATGGATACTTCTTTATCTCTAAACCAGTTCTGCTACATTTTACTTTGACCAGACTCCTGGTGTATCAAGCGAGCCACCACTGTTGAGTTTTAGTGTTGATAATATCGATACAGTTAAACTGTTGGAACTTCTAGGCCCGGAAAAGGTTGATCCAGTTGATGTCAAGGCAATTAAGGAAAAACTCTTTGGCTATACGACATTCTGGTTGACAAAAGAAGAACCCTTTGGTGATCTCGGTGAAGGAGTTCTTTTCATTGGGAATCTCCGTGGGAAGAGGGAGGAAATCTTTGCAAAACTTCAACGGCAACTGCGTGAACTTACTGGTGACAAATACAATCTTTTTATGGTGGAGGAACCTAATTCAGAAGGGGATGACCCACGTGGGGGACCACGTGTTAGTTTTGGTTTGCTTAGGAAGGAAGTTTCTGAGCCTGGACCTACTACCCTATGGCAGTATGTCATTTCTCTGTTACTTTTCCTTCTCACTATGTTCTCCTGCGTTGAACTAGGAATTGCATCAAAGGTATGCTTATCTTACTCTTCATCTATTGTATGTTACTTCATCTTAATACACATCAGCTTCAAGTTGCTTATGCACTTTAGTTTTATGCAGATTAGCAGTCTTCCACCAGAAATTGTTTCATATTTCACTGATCCAAATGCTACCGGACCCCCTCCTGATATGCAACTTCTGCTCCCATTTGTGGAATCGGCTTTGCCAGTGGCTTATGGTGTCTTGGCTATCCAACTATTCCATGTAATTTATACCTTAAATATGTTGAGCATCTGTTTGTCCATTAGTTTCTATTCATTTGTTAGTTATTTTTAACCTGTAAAGAAGCCATGTGAAAGCATAAGACCTTTTCGATCAGTTCAATGCACCATGTTTTAACCGCTTTTTTATGTGGCCTCTTCTTTTGGTACGTTTTAATTCTACCTAATATGTCGCCTTTCTGCATGCAGGAAATTGGACACTTTTTGGCAGCATTCCCAAAAAATGTGAAACTAGGCATTCCTTTCTTCATTCCAAACTTCACCCTTGGAACTTTTGGGGCAATTACTCAGGTTAGTATTTTCTTAAAGGAAGTCAAATCTATGGGACTGGGAGTTTCTTGGACAGCTGGACTTGTATTCTTATTTCTAGATAGATATTGATCAGTAGCATGCTGTGATTGCATCTTGATAAGGCCGTGTACTTTAATGTTTTCTTCTATATTAGCTGATTTAAAAGCTATGAACGTACAACCTACAACATCAACTGTAGCATACCTCTTTTTCAAAATGTCCCTGGTTGACTTTATATAGTTCACCGAATACAATTAAATAATTCTAATGATGCTTACTGTCATCAATTGTCAGAGGTATGCTCTGTAGTTTCATTGCCACGATAGCAATCAATCTTTTTTGGCCTTAACAGATCCAGTTTCTGCACATTTCTGGCCGTGCATTGAACAGAAGATTGATACATGATGCATACTTTTTTCCTGGATATTTTCTTACTTTTTATATTTACTCATGTAGTTCAAGTCCATTCTTCCGGATCGAAAGACAATGTTTGACATATCAATGGCTGGTCCTGTGGCTGGAGCTGCACTTTCCTTTTCAATGTTCTTTGTAGGCTTATTACTCTCTTCAAATCCTGTTGGGGCAAGTGATTTAGTGGAAGTACCTAGCCAACTGTTCCAGGGTTCATTGTTGCTTGGACTTATTAGTAGAGCTACACTTGGATACAGGTATCTGATACTTGATATTTTGAACTCGGTTCATTTCGAATCTGTACTATTTATTTTTTCCCGCAGTTCTGTTTGTCATATATTCACCACTTCCCTTACCAGTCACAATGCGCTCATCAGAGCAGTTCAAGAGGAAACCAGTCATAATGATATGTTATTGGATTCTTATGCTTATGGACCACCATTGTGGATTATACACCAACTTAGATACAAATGTCACTTATTCTATAGCAACTCCTGTTTGTATAGTTTCTGAGCACATTAGTCTGAGGACCGCCAGAGCCAACCTTAACTCCTGTTTCTGTTTTCTTTACGCTTAACTGTTCGACTGGTGTTCCCAGCTGGTGTGTGGTGTGCGTTTGTATCAACTTCTAGCTTTCTATAAAAGCTGGGTTTACCTCTGTCAAAAAAAAAGCACATTAGTCTAACCATGGTCTGTGGCATGATTTGAAATAATCTACTTGGTTGTTTCTAATGAATTTATATTTACTTCCAGTGCTATGCATGCTGCTACAGTTTCGATCCACCCTCTTGTGATTGCAGGCTGGTAAAGTATCGTTCCCTAAACCCTCAAGACCTTGCAACCACACAAGTGTTACTTTCTAATTCTTGCAAATTTTTAGGTGTGGTTTAACTACTACTGCCTTTAATATGCTTCCTGTTGGATGTCTTGATGGTGGAAGAGCATTACAGGTAAAAATTCCTGTTAAGTTCTGATTAATAAAGTCAGGATATCAGACAACCACGCTACCAGATCTTCATCTCATTCTGTAAAAATATATTCAGTGTGAGGATTAAGTTTTTGCAGTCTCCATTGAACTTTTTAACCCGAACCATGGCTTGTATATAACTCCTCAACTCCATGAGTATTTAGCAGCAAAACATTGAACTTTTTCATCAAACAGTGTGTTTTAAGTCCACTTACATATTCAACAGGGTGCTTTTGGCAAGGAAGCTTTGTTTGGATTTGGCCTCACAACATACTCATTGCTTGGACTAGGAGTGGTAAGTTGCTCCATCTTGTGCTTCGTGTTTCTATTGCAGTCATCAGCATGGTTTCTAACCTTTTCAGAAGTGATTTCATCCATATGCCATGCATATAGTAACTCGATGATATCGTTGATGAATACCTACTTTTATCTCAAATATTGTGTTATATCTTATATAGGAAATTGAGTCTTTCTTAATAATATTATTTTTTCCCCTTTTTTATCTATGATTCTTCACTTTCAACCTTTACCATGATCTGCTGTGTGGCTATGCTTCAGTAATGTTACATCCAACTCTAATGTTCTTTCTTCTTCTTTTTTCTTTTCTTTTTTTTCTTTTTTGGGCTGTTCTAGCTTGGAGGACCACTATCTCTTCCTTGGGGTTTGTACGTGCTAATATGTCAGGTAAAATGGACAGCAAATGGACGCTTCAGATATCCACTAAGAAAAAATTTATTATTATTATTTTTTTACAGAAATGCAATGACTTCATTCGTGCCTTCTTATTTGTCTCAGAGAACACCAGAGAAACCATGCTTGAACGACGTAAGCGATGTTGGAAGTTGGAGGAGGGCGGCCTTGATAGCTTCAGTGTTTCTTGTTGTTTTGACTCTCATTCCGCTGTGGGATGAACTCGCGGAGGAACTAGGTGTAGGGCTTGTTACTTCGTTCTGAGATACGGTGCTTACCGATAGAATTAGGCTGTGATGTAGCTCAATTTTGTATTGAAAGGTAGCGTCTGGAGCTGTTGTAAAGGCACGTGGAATTTCCGGATTAGGTGAGCAATGATTGATATCACCATTGTGAGTGTAATGAAATTGTGCTAAGATAGCCCCTTTTGGCTTTTTGTGAATCAAAGTATATACGCTGACGATTACCAATTATTACATACGGGTACGCACACACACAATCTACCTTTCTATGAGCATCATCAAATGATTGGGCACGAAGTCAGTAGAAGCAAGCACGAAGTCACTAGAAGCGTCTTGCATGGGCATGAAGTCACTAGAAGCGCCTTGCCTCCTATCACAAGAAAAAAAAGTTATTAAATCTCATAATTATAAATAAATTTACAAAAATGTGGATAGCCATCTTAAGTCAAGGATTTAAATTTGGCTAGGCAGGTTTATTTTGAATCAGACGTGCCACTTGATCAAATTTTATGATCAATAATTTTTCCTAGTTTACTCTAGGACGCCGAGACATGCTGAGGTCTTTGTAAATTGTAATATGGCTTTTCAGACGAACCTAAAAACTACTCCTAGGTAAATAGCCGACCTGAAAGTGGGTCCACAAGACAGATAGACCATTGCAAACTGGCTTTTGGGTGGTGTTTAGATTCGGGGTGTAAAATTTTATGGTGTCACATCGGATGTTATATAGGATATCATATAGGATGTGTGGATACTAATAAAAAAATAAATTACAGAATCTATTAGTAAATCGTGAGACGAATTTATTAAGCCTAATTAATCTATCATTAGCATATGTATTACTATAATACTTTATTGTCAAATCATAAATTAATTAGGCTTAAAATATTTATCTCGTAAAATAGTCGAAATCTATGTAATTAGTTATTTTTAATCTATATTTAATACTTTATATATATGTCAAACATTCTACGTGACGGTGTGTAGTGTGGGCGCAGTCTAACGGGTTTGTCACCTTCCGCGACTCCTCTCCGTTCCATTCCACCCTGGCAAGTCTCTCCCGTTTCCACCCTCTTCGCTCCACCCCCGTCGGCTCGGCTGTACAATACAGCAGCCCATGTACCCACCTCACAACCCCCAATCCCCAATCCCGTCGGCTTCGCTCCCCGTCCCCGACCTCGCCGAGGAGCCTCCCGCTCCCAAAACCTAGCCTCTCCTCCCCTCGCCCCTCCCCTTCCCCTCCGCTCCGCTCCCCATGGAAGACGAGGACGCCGGCCCTGGCGGCGGGGGCGAGGCCTCCCCTCCGCACCACGCCGCGGCGGCGTCGGGCGACCGGGCGCGGGACATGGCGGCGTCCCCGACGCGCTCGCGCTCCGTGACGCAGACGGTGAACGGGTCCCACCGCTTCGTGATCCAGGGCTACTCGCTCGCCAAGGGCATGGGCGTGGGGAAGCACATCGCCAGCGAGACCTTCACCGTCGGCGGCTACCAGTGGGCGATCTACTTCTACCCCGACGGGAAGAACCCCGAGGACAACTCCAACTACGTCTCCGTATTCATCGCGCTCGCGTCCGACGGCACCGACGTGCGCGCGCTCTTCGAGCTCACGCTGCTCGACCAGAGCGGCAAGGGCAAGCACAAGGTGCACTCGCACTTCGACCGCTCCCTAGAGTCCGGGCCGTACACCCTCAAGTACCGCGGATCCATGTGGTAATGATCTAGGAGTTTGTCTCCTTATCTCTTGCCGCCTTAAGTAGCTTGCGTTGAGTAATGAGCTCTGTTTAGGTTTACAACGAGTGGCTAGATTGGTTACAGAGTACCTGCCGAATTAGTTTGATTTGATATAGTTGGTGGCTATTGGGAGATTTTTTTAGCGATTGATCTACATAATATGGTGCATGCTTTTGTTTCTATACATAACTCGGTGCCTGATTTGAGTTTGTTTAGTTGATTTGGATGTGTTTGTATTGCTCCAGCCTTTTATTTGGCCTGTGAGTTTGACAATAAACACTGTGTGACAAAATTGGTGATCTATAATACGCAGATCCCTGTGATGACGTGTTTATTACAGTCTAATTTGGTTGCTTCCCTGTTCGCATTAATAATTAATATTTCCTTTGTTCAACCTATTGAGCTGTAACTGCTTAATGAGGCCATCTAAAAATTAGTCATGTGACATCACTGCATCAATAAAAAATTCAAAATCCGTTTTGGAGTGGCATTTGTTTGAATTCTTGTCTTATACTCTCTCTGGTCATGACCAGAGGTAGTATTAATAAAATTAATGTTCCCAAGAAGAAAGTACCATGTTTCTGACAGACCTATCATTATTTCTGCTCCATGCTAATAGTATTTATCCAATGTGGATATTTAGTTCAGTTTTCAGGTTTATAGTTACAAGGGAGTACTTACTAAAATTTTTGGAGATATCTAGCTGTTTCTCTGTATTTGCTTTGGATGCTTGATTAGTGTCACAAGATTTCTTAAAGTAGTGCATTAGTTTCAGTTTCCACATTACTTACAATTTCTAGATAAGCTAAACGTTGTATCTCGGAACCAGTGAATTGATGGGAAGGTGGTAGGGACTAGAGAATCTGTAACCTATATGCTTTACATGTGGGCTTGAAAAGTGGGAACTTTGTGCGCCCGCGGTTTATTCGAATAACTTTATGTTGGTTATCTGGGTTCTCTCATCCTATGATAACCAGTTGTCCATCAGACCATCGGCCCCTCACAAAGGTGCAGCTGTGCAAGTACATTAATATTGTCCCTTTCTGGCAGCTCATATATGTCCAAGTAATTAATAAATAGTACACATACATATCTCTTCCAGATTGTTTAGTTTTTTTTATATAAAATGTGCCTGCCTGTTTGATTACTCCCTGCATTTGACCAAGTTTGTTTCTGAAAAGTACCCATATTTGATTGTCCTGTTTTAATTTTTCAGGGGATATAAAAGGTTCTATCGGCGTAATGCTCTTGAACTATCAGATTTTCTTAAAGATGATTGCTTGAAGATAAACTGTACTGTGGGTGTTGTAGTATCAACTATGGATTATTCTAGGCCACATTCAATAGAGGTTCCAGAGTCTGACATAGGCTATCATTTTGGAACGCTTTTGGACACTCAGGAAGGTGTAGATGTTGTTTTTAGTGTAGCAGGAGAGAAGTTTCATGCCCATAAGTTGGTATTGGCTGCCCGGTCTCCCTTTTTTAGATCTGAATTTTTCGATCATGAATCGGGTGAAGAGAAGAACGAAACTGATACGAAGGATGAAATCAAAGAGATCGTCATTGATGACATGGATCCTGTAGTGTTCAAGGTATTTCTATATTTTGGTGCCAATCTCATCATCCATTTCCCTGTTCAACAAACTTGGGATTTTATTTTCATCCGTGCAAATATTCCATGTTGCAGACTGTGCTTCATTTTATCTACAGGGACAATCTTGTTGATGATGATGAGTTGTCTGCATCAAGCTCTGACTGCTCTATCTTTGATAGTTTAGCTGGGAAGTTAATGGCTGCAGCAGACAAATATGAGTTGCCAAGGCTAAGATTGTTGTGTGAATCTTACTTGTGCAAGCATATTTCTGTAAACTCCGTGGCAACTACTCTAGCATTGGCTGATCTGCACCATGCTATGGAGCTTAAATCTGTGTGCCTAAAGTTTGCTGCTGAAAACCTTTCAGGTAATAAGACTTGACATGAAATCTGTTTGACCTTCACATGTCGTTTGTAGATATCTTCTGGGTTCACATCTTTTGGCATAATTTTGATCTGTGATTTATAACTTACTAGCTTTATTAGACAAGAAAGAGAAGGCTATGGAATGCATAGTTTTTATTCTATAAACAATTTAGTATGTTTTGCTTTTTTCATGGTCCAAGTTCCCAAGAAGACTTTAGACATTAGGCAATTCCACTTTGATGGATGATTTACCTAGGCTGTGCATGGCAAGGTGCTTGCATGCTGGCGAAATGTCTGCAGTGTGTTCTCATTGCATAGTAAATTGGCATAGCTGTGAAACTTGATAAATATTATTGTGCCAAAATAGTACTGATAGTTACTGTTACTGGATTATGAGTGATGATAACTCAATGAATTTAAGTCATTTCTTGCTTCTGTTTGGACCATTATTTTACCTTGCGCTTTCACCTTATCTCTATCATCTATCAGTAAATTGTGTTCCTATATTTTAGCTCAATCAGTATATTGTGTACCATATTTTACCTTTCGCCCGTTTGTTGCTTGGTGGTGCCGAAATAAGTCTTGAACTGTATAACATTCCAGATGCCCTTATGTATCTGCAGCTGTGATCCGGAGCGAGGGGTTCGACTATCTCAAAGACAACTGCATATCTCTGCAGTCAGAGATACTACGGACAGTTGCCGGGTGTGAGGAGCCATGTAGCAGCGGCGTGAAAAGCCAGAGCGTGTGGGCGCAGCTCTCTGACGGCGGCGACACCAGCGGGCGCAGGGTGAGACCAAGGGTCTGAGACGCCAACCCCGCAAGCACTGACCTTTGTAATCAAAAGCTGTTGTAGTGTAAATGTGGACAGCTATTTTAATTTGAATTTGAGACAACACGCTTGCAAATTGCAATAACATGAATCAGCTTGTTTCGTTATCTTTGCTACGGTTCTCATGTTTGTGCTGTTCATAGACATTCTTTGGTTCTGTTCACATGCTATTATTTCATACTTCCGAGTCTGCCGCACTTTCATGATGTTATCTTAACCTAGCGAAATGATTTCTAATCATGTCATCAACGTCTGATGATGTCGTCATCAACGTTCACGTGCAGGCAGACACGATGGAATCACAGAAGGGTAACCCGAGTTGACGATGGTTCAAACAGACACAATGAATCTCGTTAACGAGTTTAGTACAAGACTATACCGCCAAAGATGCTCCCTGATACAATCCGATAGCCGATTGCATCCTCTTTTCGCTTCGCGGGTGACAACCCTGCTTCAGGTTTTTGCTCAACCAAATGTAGCCACCAGGAACTCCTTGTAAATGCTCATGAACTTGGCCACAAAAGCTGCAGAAGGGAAGGGGCGGATAAGTTAAAGTATGGCTTCTGTACATAATCATCACGGTAAGACCATGCAAGGCAAATCTGAGACGGGCACATACTAATAAAAGGAAACAAGAACAATCTCAAGCTGAGGTCATACATAACTAAATCAATCCATAATTATAACAGCATGCTTTGGTTATGTAGCAGAGTGGGGCATTCATATACAGGCACCAAATTATTTTGTTCCAAAACAATGATAAGATTGCATAGGATACACATACAGGCTAACAAGCATTATTGGGAGCAGTAACGAGAAGGGGAAAGTACCTTCTAGATGAAAAATGGCCTTTGATCCAAGGCGCATCTTGTGCTCCTGCAAACATAAGGCCTTGCAAGTTAGAACTACGAGATGTCAAGAATTAGCACCACACGTTTAATCCGCTTAAATATGCCATGCACCTGTGAGTTCTGTTGTTTGACAATCCCAGGGTGTAATGAAGTAATTAACAGTGAAATAGTGTTTTGAATTGTTTACTCACATAGTGTGCAGCCCAGTGACAGATTTCATGTTTCAGATCAGCATCTAACTTCCTAAGTAATTCTGCCAACAATTTCTGCAGTAGTCAAGAGAGAGAGTTCAGCACGCATGGTAAGAATGGGAATGAAGGAATGAAATAAAGCACTGAAGAAGCATTAAGTCACCTTCAAAATACTTTCAGGTGGGATACAATTGACGAGTAATTCATAGAATTTCTGGCGTACAGCAAATAGCCTGAAATGATCAGAGCCAAAATCAAAGAAAATCAATAAGTCACTTGCATAAATCGTGATACGAAAACAAAATCTCAACAAATCCAGAGCAGAAGCTGCACGCATTGGCAAGGACAAACTTTCTCAAATCTATATTCTGTGTCACAAGACATTCAAATTTGTAAAAATAAGAATATAAAAGACCAGTAAAAACATCATGTTTAGCTGCTTCAATCAGTAGTAGAAATATCATATTATTAGATTACATTTTAAACAGACATCTTCCCCATGTAGTTGCAGGCTACATGACAAATACTGACAGGAATCAGGAAGCATGGAAAACTAATGAAGTATAACTCAAAGAAACTATAGACCAAAAAAGGATATAAACCTAGTTCAGTTGGTTGAGGGTGTGGATGTATGCCTAGACCACACAAGTTCATGTCCTCACTGACACAAATTTGGGTGCCTAGTTTCTTCTTAACACAAAGCCACCTAGTTCCTCCTAGTTTGGTCCCTTTTTTTGAGAAGAGAAAACTATAGACAAAAATGATTACATATACAAATATAGCAAAGCTTGGTGCTTTTAACACTGATACTGAATTATATGAACTATCAGCTACAAATTCCAAACAGAATTTGCCAAAACAAATACCAATTCAAGCTTTCCTATCTGTTTGGAGAAGCATGCACTGTAGCCAGGTCTAGGCATGCGCTCACTGCATTCCAGTCATTGACATGTCTTTTATTTTCAGCAAACATAGGCATACGAAAACCTAGTACAAGAAAAGCGATACTGCAGCTGGACCCATGTTTAAATTTTAAGATGAATAAAAGCATGCAACAAGAATTATAAGGCTTAAGTACTTCATCCAACAGAGTTCAAACCTTTTAGGGCTTTGTTCTGTCAGTATATCAGTTGCTATTTCAGACACATATTGCTCCCAATCAAGAGGAGGCGCCACTTGATTTGATGTAAATGGGTATCTGAAAGCCAAAGAAAAAAGAATATAACAGTAGTAGTCAGTGTTGGCAGGAGGTAAAGATTAACATAACTGTAAATGGAGGTGTGGCAAATCAGTAAAACACTGGATAACAAATAAGCACAAAAGCTTACTGTTGCACTTTGCAAGTCTCAAAAAACAGTATTGCCCGTCTAAGATTACGGTTTGATTGTGCTGCAATACGAGCAGCAAATCCAGCTGGAAGATGCAGGTTTTCTTTCTTCCCAATGAACTCTAGAACTTGGACAATCTGGGAAGTGAAGAATGGTGTCAGACTTTAAGTATTTGCATAGTCTCTCCCCAATTCCCCGTTAATATTTTGGACTTGAGGAAGCAAATCATTAGGAGATGTTAACAGTGCCTTTCAACACCCATATGGCATGGCATAGTGTCAATCAACAGCCAAGACAATGAGGCAAAGTAAGATCAAATGTTAAATGAAAGTTTGGGCATCAATCACCAACCTGATCTTCACTGGGTGCATTTACTCGCACATTTAAGCAACGGGATCTTACAGCCTCTGTCACTTTTGAGGAGCTGTTACAGCATAGGATCAGCCTGCATGATGAGCTATACTTTTCCATAGTTCTGCGGAGGGAATGCTGGGCTTCTCGTGAGAGCTTGTCAACTTCATTTAACACAAGGACTGAAAATTCAGATGAATCTGTTAAGTTCCTCTCAACAGGAGGTATGCATTCAACCTAAATAATATGCATGCTCGTGTCTCAGGTGTCGGATTATGGAAAATTATTAGTTGATACCTAATAAGTAAACATACAGCATCATGTGAGACGACTGCATACTATACAGACATTTCTTTATCAAATCATGCATAACATCGAGTATCAGGAAGAAAAAAAGGTAGCAGCACTTCTGTTAATCTCTACTACTTAAAACATTTTAGTTAGTGATGATGGTGTGCCTGCTGTCATCATCATTTTACCCCTATAGTTTGCTTTATTTACCCACCTATACCACTGAACATAAAGCTTCCTCAGCACTTTACATTAATTATCAACATTCATCCTATTTGTGTTCCATCTATGATATCATTCTTGAATGAACTGTGCACACGCATGTAATTATTTGTTTTTGTGCCGCCACAACAGATGGGGCATTCAACTAGTAGTAGTAGTAGCCAACAATGAACTGTAGGAGCACAAACAAGGTACTGATAGAGCACTAACCTTTAAATGCTCTCTTGCCTTTGGCATCAATTGGTCTGTTCTTCGCCATCTCTTTGATGACCTCCTGGACAACATACCTGTCCTGAAAGCCAGCATCACTGGGGTTCATCTCCACATGGTGAGCACTTGACAACATCGCCAATTCTATCTCAAGTGTCCTTGTTCCAGTCTGAAGAGCAAAAATAGTAACTCAAGGCTCCAGACAAATACATATCAAACCCAAATTCAATAAATCAGAAGACGTTGAGACAGGAAGTATGAACATACACATTCAACTACCACGTACTGCAAGAGAAACATCTAAACTGTGGTACTTCTCTATCGTGGTGTTGTGACAGTCAAGATTACACAAAAGGGGACTTCTCATCTACATCCTACCTGACATTAGTACCTTCCCTGAGAAGTAAAATACTATTAATGTACAATAGCATTTCTTCAAGTATTCAACACATCATCTGAATTTGCTAGTGTCACTAATAAGGAAGAGGACAAATAACTGGACTTACATCGATTTTCCATGTCTTGTTTTCCAGCTTAACCTGCAACAGAGATTAAAAAAACACCAACAAAAATGTCAAAACCGAAGCATGGCCTCAACATGGAAAAATCTATACAATAAATAGTAGACCCAGCAAATTTATAAAGAAAATATGTACCTTCTCCGCACCGGCGCCAAACATCTGCTTGATGAGCGCGAGGATTAGGGTTTTCTTCCCAGACCCCGACGGCCCATAGAACAGCAGGTGTGGGCAATCCTGCTCCGACACCTGACCAAACAAAACCACACGTGATTAGAACGGCGCAAAAAATAGGGGAAACCCTAGATTAACCGAATACGCGCAGATCGCAGGCACTTACGAGCTTCCTGAGGTTCCGCGCCACCTGGTCGTGGACGGTGACCTTGTCTAGGGTTTTCGGCCGGTATTTGTCTACCCACAACATCCTCGCCGCTCGCTCGTCTTCCCCGCCTCGCCTCGCCGCTGGAGAGAAGAGAGAGATTTGGGGACAGGATTGGGAGGGGAATGGGGAGGGATGTGGCGGGAACTCGGGACTGATGGGCGCGCACTCCGCCGCTGCGAGACAGAAGTTGCAAGGCGAGGGTTTTTGCGGGCTTCCCGGCTATCTTGTTTCTGACAGGTGTGGTCCATATGTCAGTTACCCTGATGCCGGGCCTGTACCAACGAAGTGAGGTGGGCCGTGGGCTTGGTTTGGTCCGATGTTCGAGGGAGACTCCGCAATAAAGCCCAGTTTTGCAAGGACCTGTAGTATTTTGTCATGCACTGATTTGTAACGTTAGAGCATCTCCAAGAGTTTGTCAAATTTTACTTGGTAAATTTTGTGATTTGCCAACTCCTAAAATTATATACCAAGTAAAAAAAACAATCCATCTCCAAGAGTTTGGCATTTTTGACTTGGTAAAATAAAAAAACCCGTTAACAAAACGAAGAGGCTCGTTAAGCGAACGAAGAGCCCCGCTAAGCGAACAAAGAGCCCCGCTAAGAAACGAAGAGCCCCGGATGCCAAGCCGTATACGCGCGCGTATATTTGCACGCGCGGAGGGAAAATTTGCCAAGTTGCTATTGATGCCAAGTTGTTTTGCCAAACTGTTGGAGGCTATTTTTTCTTATTTTGCCAAAATTATATGGATACCAAGTTGAGATAGCAAACTCTTGGAGATGCTCACTAGATATATATCCATGCGTTGCACTGGGGTCATAATTTTTTAAGCCAAACCTCAGTAACCGGATGCGGACGTGTGAGCTCCAAGGACTTCATATCAGAAACAGACATGTGGGTCCGGTTTTTGTATTGGAATTGGGTAGGATGTAGACGTGTGAGCTTCGAGTTGAGGATGATTCGTATCGGACACGGATGCGTTAGCAGGAATAAGATTTGGTATTACCGGGTAGATGATGACATTAGAGTATTTTTGAGATGTAGAGATAGAGATTTCCATGTAAACACAATAAAGGTTTCTCAAAAAAAAATGTAAACACGATAAAGATGCGATGCTTGTAGAAATATATAAAAGCACACTCGTCCTACGCATTTAGTTACGCACATTCCACCTGTATGTGCATATCTAACCTCATTATAGATGGATACATCCTCTACTACTAAAATACTACCCCCGTTACAAATTATAAGGTGATTTAGTTTTGTAGATGCATTGCTTTTACGGTGAGCTTGTCCGGCTGCTTTGTAAAAACAACTTGTGCTGGCTGGCTGCATAGTGTTTTTGTGTGAGACAGAGCAGCTATAGTGGCTGTATAAATCAGCTGCCGAACAGGCTAAATGTATATAGACATAGTGTATATCTAACGCATAATAAAAACTATGTATCTAAAAAATAAAAAATGTCTTATAATTTAGAATAGAGAAAGTAATAACTAGTCGTAAATACAAGTGTTGATCAGTTGTCAAATATGTTCTACCACAAGGGACCTCATCAACTTAGGCCATATTTGGATCCATAGAGCTAAAAGTTAGCTCTTTTATTTAGATAAAAAATAAACAGGTCTAGCTAATTGATAGCTGATACCTAACTAACAACTATCTTTCTAGTTGAGTTAAACCAGCTAATAGTTAACTAAATAATATTAGTTACAAGTTATTAGGTAGCTAAATAATATTAACAGCTAATGGGTGGTCCAAACAATGTCTTGGCTGTACTTTTAGTAGGCCACTGATATGTAAAATGGTAGCCATAAACTTAGCTTCTGGCCTTTCAGGGCATGGCATGGTTAGCTTCAGGGCAACGTTTATTCAAGTTGGATCCATTAGCAGTATAGGAAGAATCATGTTGGAGCCATCGTCAAACAAATGCACACATGAATGCAGCGATAATGCTACGTCTCAATTGGGTTATATGATGTTAGCTCTAGGTGTTCTTATCAAGCTGCTTTATTGGCTCACGATTCGACTTTGATCGTTATGCTAGACAAGCGGACCTAATGGTCTGCTTTTACATAGGTCGCACAACAAACGCTCAGTGTTAGTGTGCTGTGTTCCCGATGGACTCTGGTGTAATTTTTGTCATTTGTGAATGTGTAATGTCACAAACAATGAAACGATGGTCCCCTTTGTCTGGCGCAGAAGCTGTTATGCCCTTTTGCCAACAGGAAACTCAGTGGCAGCATTAAGGCAGATGTGACCAACAAATCACCGACTGTAAAAAAAAATCAACAGGCGGCTTAGAAATAAATCAAGAAAAATTATATGGTTCACTCACCAACAAAGCACCAGTGGTCTAGTGGTAGAATAGTACCCTGCCACGGTACAGACCCGGGTTCGATTCCCGGCTGGTGCATTTCTTTTCTCCCTTTTTTATTTTTAAAGGGTTTGTCTACGCGCTGCTGAACTCACTACGGCTACTGTACTCACAGACGTGGCCCTGATAATTTCGAAATGAAACCATGCAGCTTTTTTAAGTGTCCGTCACATCACATGACGGGAGCATGGGGCCAGATGTATGTAAAGGACAAGAAAACTTTTGCCGCTTCTGTTCTTCTCTGAAAATTGAGGACGCGCCGCGACGAAGCAAAATCGCAGGGGAGGAGCGTGCCTGAGCAAAGCAATCGCGTTGAAATGAAAAAACACGGAGACATCATTTTCCAATCCAGGGGCGTGTGTGTTGAATACCAGTATGCCTGATTGGTCATCTGATCCTGCCACGGTGCCACCTGGTAACCTGGAACGGCGGTGAAGTGCAAATCAATCCGCCGAAAGCAGAGCTCCGTCGCCGTCGGGCCCCGATCCCAACGACTCCACCGGCGTTGGACTTTGCTGGCTGGAGCAGCGATCCGCTGCCTCTCTCCGGACCAGGAGGCGCCCACGCCCCACACATCAACAAGGACCTGCACAAGCTTGTGGGCATCGGCATCAGAGCAGCAGTGCTACAGTGACGCCTGGACCGGCGATGGATTTGCTGCCGGTTCCCGGCGTCTGCTCTGCTCCCAGTGGGGGGCAGCATGACACGATGCGGCAGCGTGGAGGGCACGTGCAACATGCACTCGCTGGACTCCAGACCGTGGCACCCTTTTGTCCGGACATGCTCCGCGATTTGAATCGGAGGGCGTTTCCGTCATTCGGCTAACGCAACGGACGAATTGGCCGGAGCCGGAGCCTGGAGGAGAACAACGAATCAGGAATCCGGCAAGTCGCCGGCCACTTGGGGCCTTGGGCTTATTCCCTGGTAGTACGCCTGTCCCCTCCCGTTTCCCAGACTCCCAGTTACTACTACCACTGTGCTTCGAAACCATAGCAAAGCACGTCTACGTGCCCTTTTCGTTATGCGAACTGGACGCCATGTCCATCTTTTGTTTGCTTGTACTAGTACTCCAGCTTCCAGCCGGTGTCTCTCTGGGAGACTGGGACTGGGAGTTGCGCGTGCCACTGTGCCAGGCCCAGCCGAGCCGAGCCGAGCCCAGCCAGTACGTGACTGCCTGCCCGTCCGGGAGACGCGCACAGCAGCGGCGCGCGCCCGGCCCTCACGTGGGCTCCACGAGTCAACCCAGGAACCGCGTGCCACGTCACCGAAACGCTCGCGCGCCGAGATGACCCAACCGCCCCCCGCCCGCCGCCCACTTCCACCACTCCTCCACTCCACTCCACCCCCCACCTCCTCCGCCTCTGCTTCGCGATACGGCGGCGCTATCCATGCACCGTCCGCCCGTGGCCGCAGCTGTCAAGTCGCCGTAACTCCCACCGATTCCTCCTGCTGCTGGCGGTCCCATCCCGGCCGCGGAGTTCTTGCCGTCCGCCTCTTCTCTGCTCTGGATTACGAGCACTGCAACTGCTACCATTCAAAAGCTCCTACGCTTTTCGGACCCGTCCCTGTCTTCCACCGTTTCCCTCCCTCCGCGTCTTAATTGCGGTCGCCGTCCAGCCGTCGATCCCCCCTCTTCCTTTCCTCGTTTGCTTCTTGCGATCTCCGTCACTCGCATGTGAAACCTCTCCTCTTCCGTTCCGCTTCCCTGTTGCTGTCACAAGGATCGGGTGGGAGTGGGACGGAACCTCGAAACCGCGTTTCGTGTACAGCCTTCCTTCGCACCTCCCCATCCATCTCCCCTCCGCTTCTCTTTCAAGAAGCCCGCCCTGTCTCAAAAAAAAGAAGCCCGCCCTCTTCTCAATCGGTTCTCTTTCCATCTCGCTTCTCGGCCAAAAATCAAAAGCTTTCCTTTTTCGACCTCGGAGCTTCCTTGTTTGGGTTGCGGCGGGACACAAGCCATTGCATCCAGCAGGCACCGGCGGCTGCGTTACCTGCCCTGCTCGGCTGCTCCGATCGATTGGCTCCTGTCCTGGGAGTTGGGAGTCGAGATCTCGCCAGGCTCCGATCGGCCGGCGGCGTGGGAGACCGGATGGCGAATCTGCCGAAGCTGCGCCCGTGGCTCTGCTTGCTGGCGACAATGGCGGCCGTGTCGGCGCCGTGGCCGCCGGCGGATGCGCTGGGGATGAACTGGGGCACGCAGGCCACGCACCTGCTGCCGCCCAAGATCGTGGCGCAGCTCCTCAGGGACAACGGCATCAAGAAGGTGAAGCTGTTCGACGCCGACCAGGAAACGCTCAGCGCGCTCGCCGGCACCGGGATCGAGGTCATGGTCGCCATCCCCAACGTCATGCTCGACACCATGACGGACTACGACACCGCCAAGGAGTGGGTGCGCCGTAACGTGTCCCGCTACAACTTCGACGGCGGCGTCACAATCAAGTGAGAACATCCTGCTTCAGTGCTCTCTTCTTCCTGTGATGCTGCTCATTCATGCTTGTTGTGTTCTGTGGTTGCTCGTTAAGCTTTGCATCTCGTGCTTATGCCCGTCGTTCTTGATGGACCGTCCGGTGCAGGTACGTGGCCGTGGGCAACGAGCCGTTCCTTGCGGCCTACAACGGCACGTTCGACAAGGTGACGTTCCCGGCGCTGCAGAACATCCAGAACGCGCTGAACGAGGCCGGGCTCGGCGATACCATCAAGGCCACGGTCCCGCTGAACGCCGACGTGTACATGTCCCCGAAGGACAACCCGGTGCCGTCGGCGGGGCGGTGGCGCGCCGACATCACGGACCTGATGACGCAGATGGTGCAGTTCCTGAGCAACAACAGCGCGCCCTTCACGGTGAACATCTACCCGTTCATCAGCCTGTTCCTCAACGACGACTTCCCCGTGAACTTCGCCTTCTTCGACGGCGACGCGACGCCGCTGGTGGACCCGGGCAACGGCGTGTCCTACACCAACGTGTTCGACGCCAACTTCGACACCCTGGTGGCGGCGCTCAAGTCGGTCGGGCACGGCGACATGCCCATCGTCGTGGGCGAGGTCGGCTGGCCCACCGACGGCGACAAGCACGCCACGAGCGCGTACGCGCAGCGTTTCTACAACGGCCTGCTTAAGCGTCTGGCGGCGAACGCCGGCACCCCGGCGCGGCCGAACCAGTACATCGAGATGTACCTGTTCGGGCTCCTGGACGAGGACATCAAGAGCGTGGCGCCGGGCAACTTCGAGCGGCACTGGGGCATCCTCCGGTACGATGGGCAGCCCAAGTACCCGATGGACCTGAGCGGGCAGGGGCAGAACACGATGCTGGTGCCGGCGCGCGGCGTGGAGTACCTGCCCCGGACGTGGTGCGTCGTCAACACCAACGCCGGCAGCGACGCCATGGAAAAGCTCGCTGACAACATCAACTACGCGTGCACGTTCGCCGACTGCACCGCGCTGGGGTACGGGTCCACGTGCGGCGGCATGGACAGCAACGGCAACGCGTCCTACGCCTTCAACGCCTTCTTCCAGGTGCAGAACCAGAAGGACGAGGCCTGCGGATTCCAGGGCCTCGCCGTGCCCACGCAGACGGACCCGTCCACCACCACCTGCAACTTCACCATACAGATTGCCACCACCTCGGCGGCCCACCGGCGGCCGCTGGGAGTCGCCGTGTTCGTGCTGGCCCAGCTGGTCCTGCTCCTGCTCCTGCTCCTGCTGCATTGATTGATTAGGGATAGGCTGGCCGGCTTTTACTGCTCACTCTGTCACTCATGTTTGGTTGGCATTGAATAGGACTGGTGCACTACTGCACTTGGCTGCCTGCCTGGCTGGCTACATTCCATTAGTTTGTTGGTTTTTTTTTTTCTTTGGGTGAGAAATAATTGGAGTGGTAGAAAGTGTTGTACTGGAGATATACATTGTATACTTCGGGATGATTACAGAGACTGAGATTCAGAGTACACCGTATTCAACAACAGCAGATGACTAGCGACTGCAGCTCGTTGAGTTCAGTGTCGGTGTTTCGAGCAAGTATGGTCGGTAAATCCGTGTACTGTGTGTCTGATTCGGACGATGTGTTAAGAGCACATGGTGCATGTTTAGTTTTCAAAATTTTGCAAAAAAATTCAAGATTTTTCGTCACATCGAATCTTTAGGCGCATGCATGAAGTATTAAATATAAATAAAAAATAAAACTAATTACACAGTTTAGATGAAATTCACGAGACGAATTTTTTAAACCTAATTAGACTATGATTGGACACTAATTGACAAATAACAATAAAAGTGCTACAATATCATTTTCCAAAAAAATTCGCCAACTAAACAAGGCCTGGTTCGGGCTGAATGTCCCTACGTCCACTTTCGAGCTGCTCGTGTTACTAGCACCGAGTTTATAGTAGGGGGTTACAAACTGGCGAGAGAGAGAGTCAGCTCTCGAGTCTCTGGTGTGATGGTGTGTTTGTTCGATGAATCGCACCCCCCCCCCAGTGGGACGCCTTGCTTTTTCTTTTATAAGTCAAAGGGAAGTGGGGGTTTACAACCGAAGGGAGGAGGAAAAAGGAAAAAGAAATAAGGCTCCCGCAGGTGCGCCGTCCTCCTCTTATAGATGGGTCATGTTGACCCTGTAGATCGTGGTGGCAGCGGCGTCGTACCGGGGTCCTGTTGGTCGCTGCAGCTTATGCGCCGGCGTCGTGCGCCATTCTTGTCTTCCGTCCCATCCGAGCGGACGAAATGGTCAGAGGATCACCTAACAGAAAGCCATGCGGGGGGCTAGCGGTACACTGCCTATCAACTGACGCCGGTTGACTGGCGTTTGACGGTGGTCGAGCGGGAGTTGGCAGCACAGTGACCACGCGTCCGTCACTGTAGACGATGTGAGTTCCCCAGAATGACATATCGTGGGGACAGGTCGTGCTGAGATGTGACCGCTCCCTGCACGATGCTAGAAGTTTGACCTTGAGCGGTACTTCCTGGCCCGTAGTGGTTGGCAGCGACGTGAGCTTCTGTTAGGAACCGTGTTCGAGGGATCGGGCAAGGCAGAGCCGGCCCTCAGACTTCGGCCGAGGCGGAGCCGACCCTCAGGGGTCACCCGAGGCGGAGCCTACCCTCGGGAGTTAGCTAAAATGGAGCCTGCCCTCGAGTGAATCGAAGCGGAGCCAGCCCTCGGACGTCGGCGAGGCGGAGCTGGCCCTCAGACATCGGGCGAGGCGGAGCCAACCTTCGGAGGTCGGATGAGATGGAGTCCGCCCTTGGGTGTCAGCTGATGTGGAGCCGACCCTAGGGGGTCGGGCGAGGCAGAGTCCGTGGCCTTAGTGTCCACTGAGGTAGAGCCAACCCTCGGGGGTCGGACGAGGCGGAGCCCCTGGCCTCGGTGGTTAGACAAGGCGGAGCCCAGCAAGAGGTGTAGTCGTGCTCTTGACCGCTCGGGTGAATCAATCGTTGATGGTTATTAGCTCCTCCTCTTTAGGTACCCTAATATTGGTCCCTGATAGTAACCTCCGAGCCCCCGGGTGATTCGGATAGAATCACCTTGGGTTTTTTTGACTTGCCAGTGGGTGCGCGCGAGCGCACCCGGTAGGTGTAGCCCCCGAGTTTGCGGAGGAGTAGAATACTCCTTCAGAGGTTTTTCAAAAGGGAGGACTCTAAGGGCCCTGACCTTCTATTGTCGTCCATGGCGTGTTCTGGGAACGGTGATTTCTTCTTGCCAAGGTCGGACCCTTTGCGGGTATGGCCGTGAGTTTTGATTGTTCATTGGCTGGATAGTTCGATTGGGGTCCAGGCATCCCATTCGTGGGGATCCGGCTAGGGTTAGCCTAGCCAAGACCCGATCGTGGACCAAGATGTCCGTGACGCTCGTGCGCCTGGGTACTGGCTGCTTGCGGGACTCATCTCTTTCCATCCCTTATCGTAAGGGTGCCTGGAGCGGCTGTGGAACCTATTGATGGGCCAACCGTCAAACTCCCGGGCCTAGACGGGCCGTATATGTGTTTTTTTATCCGTATTCCTCTTACTCGTAATGATTCATGGCCCGTCCGGGGAGGAAAAACGTCCGGCGTGTCTTCCAAGGGAAAGGATAGGGATTGCGTGCGCATATCCCATGGCATGACGTTATAGTAGATCGTGGCGGATGCGGAGATCTAGGTGGATGGTTGGTTTTCTCGCATCCGTCATCCCTATAAAACCAAAGGGTTCACCCCCAGGGTTTCATATCTTGCCTTCACATCTGCAACCTCCGCCTCCAGTCGCCCAGGCTTCCTACATCCGCGTCCCAGCCGTCGTCGAGCTCACGTTCACTCGCCCCCATCTTCCAATGGACCCGTGGTGCCGCTCTGACATCACGTTCCAGCGTATGGAGGGCCTCGTCCATCGCGGTCTTCTCTACTCGCGGACCATGGACGAGTGGCTGCTGCCCGATGAGGAGGACGTAACGTTGCCACCCACCGCTACGTGGTGTTGTTCATGCACTTCCATGAGCGCGGGTTCGCTACCCCTGCTCATGGATTTCTTCGGGGGCTGCTGCACTACTACAAAATTGAGCTGCAGCACCTCAATTCCAATAGAATCCAGCACATGGCGACGTTCGTCTCCCTGTGTGAGGGATTCCTATGGATTATTCCCCACTTTGATCTGTGACGGCATTTCTTCGCCGTTACCCTCCAGAAGAAGAGGGAGAAGAAGCAGGAGCTAAATACGCCGATGGGATGCGCCGGCATCCACGTCCGAAACAACCGGGTCGGTGAGTACCCGTCGATACGGCTGTCGACCTCCGACAAAGGGTGACATTCGCATTGGTTCTATCTCAAGAACGACACTGCGGGTGTTTTAAATACTAAAACCTGCCATGTCATCATATGCATTGTACATCATTTCGTATTAGTGAAAACTTTGATATGCATACATTAAAACAAGTTTACATTTATGTTATATGTGTTGCCTTGTATGGTTGAATCAATTTCAAAACAATTGTGTTGATTTGGATTTCAAAAACCCTGATTTCCAGTGATTTGTTTTACCCTGAAAAAACTAATTTAAAATCAAAATACATTTTGGGGTTGAGCCTTAAAGCAAAAGTGTAGAGCTTGTCGTGTTGTACAAAGTTGGTTTTTGGAGTTTTTAAAGTTGTTTAGAAAAATTTGAAGTAATTTGAAAAGGCGTAATTCTTTAAATGTCCCATTTTTTAATTCAAAATTGCATTTCAAAATGTAGACCGAATTAGGGGGTGGTTATAAAAGCAAAGTTGTAGAACCTTAAATTTTGAGCAACTTTTATTTTTGAAGATTTTTGAGTTGTAACATAAATTTCGGAGTAATTTGAAGATTTTGGCGAATGACAATTCTATAAATATGGGGAACAGTAGAGCCACCTCATCGCCGGCGGCCTTCTTCTCGGTTCCATGCGCGCGCGTGGCCATCCTTGGCTTCACGCTGGCGTGGGAAAGGTCCCTGCGTGGCTTCTCCTTGCTTCTGAGCCGCTCTATAATGACTTCACTGTCGCCGTTTTTCGCCGCTCTCTCCTCTATTTCCAGTAGCCATCGCCGCTGCTCCATCGTGCGTTTGCCGTCGCCGTAGTGCCTCCACCGTCTCGACAAAGCCTATTCCAGCTTCGCCTACTCCTTGCGCACCTAGCCAACCGAGTCTTGGTGCCTGATTCCGCTGGGAACCCGCTGTGCGTGCCTTTCTTCCTCGCGGCCGGCAACCTCACCGTCGTGCTTGCGCCGTCATGGCCAGCGCTCTCCGGTGAGCCGTTGCTCTTGCTCAGTGTACCTCTAGCTTCGCCTTGTTCCCGTGATGCTCTATGACCAGTTGATTGCTCCTTTTGTCCACCGCAGTCACCGAAGCACCACCGTCGCCGTTGCTCGCACCGCCGTGGCCGCTGTGACCGTCGACCAGCATCTCCGTTGATCCTCTGACCTCGCTCTTTGCTCCATCGCGTTCGGGGTGAGCTACTGATCCTTTCCAAGCGCTTAGATTAACTGTTACCGGTCTCACGTCATCGGCGTAGCACAGCCGTGTCACCGTGTCTGCCATGGACGGCGTCAAGCTCGTGCCTCGCTGTAATTGCTCAAACTAGTGCCTTCAATCGATGCGGGATGGTGTGGGGAGTGTTTTGGTACCTTCGCCATGGCCGGAGACCTCGCCGTCGGTGAGATTTTGCCGGTCAGCGCGTCATCGCCGTAGTCAGCGCTGTAGGTTGGGGATGACAGGTGGGGATGGGCTGTCAGTGACTCAGCGGTTTGAAAATGAATTTTTTCCTTTTTCGGAGATGAATGAATAGTGTATGTTTTTGTTATTTTTGTGTAGATTTATTTAGAGATCCGAAAATTATGAAAATTTTTGTGTGACTTCTCTGTGATGTATATTATTTAGGAAAAATATGAAATGTTGATTTTTAGTATTTTTTTAATGTGATAAAAATTTCTCAATTAATCAATAAATGAGTTTCCATGAATTTTCTAGGCTTATTTATTTATCCAAAAATTATGAAAATTGTTTTGCCACTTAGTTATCATGAGATGAACATTTACAAAAATTTTGGACTCAATTGGAACAAGTTGATTTATTTCATAATTATTAATTAAATAATTAATTCATAAAAGCAAATAGTAACCTTTGATGATTTAGGATTGGTTTGAATTTTGGATTGAGTGATGACCTTGGGTCATTGGTTGGTAATGATCATTGGCAATTGAATTAAGTGTTACGAAAAAGGTTTAGTTAGTTTGACTTGTAACTGTACCGCGAAGGAAAATTGTATTTAAGTTGTTAATTTTGCATCCATCATCGAGCATCATGTTTTATATCTCGCATCATGTTAAACATGGCATTGTTACTACGTGTAGTGAACGAAGGTGAGCACGTGGTAGTTAATCAAGTTGTGGAAGAAGTTAATCCGCCTGTTGAGGTCGGGTTTGATAATTGTGGAACGACTCCGGAACCTAACTTTTCCGTCAACGAAGGCAAGCCCCGGATGCATTTAAACGTACCTTGTGTTTTACAAATTGATTTCGCTTTTGCTTTTCTTTACTGTATTAAGTGATTAGGAGTTAAGTGAAAACCTAATTGGTGCATTACCAACCTTGTTTTTTCATATCTACCCTGTTACCAGTTTTAATTTGTATATACCTAGTTATGCTTAGCTATGCTTAGAACGATGAAAGTCGGGTGATTACCTGTCATCTGCAAGTTTTAAATGGAACTTTGGTTACTTATGTTATCATGTGATATGGGAATATGGAGTAATAAATCTAGACCGGGCGGACTCGGTGTGTGAGAGCCACAAGACATGGAGGTCTTGTGAGCGGGTTCTTTTCGCCTGTGTTGATTAAGGTCCGTCCGTTGTTGAATTGCATGAGGTGAGAGTTTGTAGTACTAACCACATACTCCGGTAAGCCTTAACTTGGCTATTCTATTACGAGAATGGCTACTCGCGGACTGAGAGTGGAGAGATGGCGGGAATAACGTGTACCCACATGGCAACGGGCTAGATTGGTGGAGTATTGTATTCTCGGGTGGCGCGGACCCATTCTTGTTTTAGAGGATCTGAGGGTAGGTTGGTATATGTAGGTCAGGGACCTGCATATGTTGTGTGGTCTGAAATTCCTAGCTGGGTTTAATCGGTTCGAATCGTCGTTGCTCCTCGGTTGTGGAGACTCAACTCACTGTTCATCATCGTAGTTTAAATAACTAGAATTTGAGGATGGTTTGAGAAGGTGTTGGATATGAAGTTTCATGATCTCAATACAGATCGTGTCAGCTTTGTATATGATCTTATGAAGTTTTTAAATGTTGATATAAAGAATTTTGTTAAAGAGCTTTTACGCAAAAGAACTTTGATTTTTGCTAAAGCCATACCTTGAATCCCTGAGCCAGCATTCCTGAGTTCTATCAATTTTATTTCGGTTAAGTCTTGTTGAGTACTTTTGTACTCAGGGTTCATTGACCCTTGTTGCAGGTGAGGCTCATGAGCAGGTCTGCTTTGGACCGTGCTGCATGACTGTTGTTCAATGCGATGATGATAAGTAAATGTGTGGCCCTTGGGCAGGGCAATCTATTTGTGTGTTTGTATTATGCTATAATGCCACTCTACTACTTTGGTTTGTAATAATTATCGAACTTAGTTGTAAGGTTTAAAACTACTATTTTGTAAACTAAGTTATTGTAAGACTTCTGTTGTTTTACTCTGGTGTAGATATTTGAATAAATGTTGTAATACTGCAATGACTCTGTAATGTGATCCTGCTAGGAAATCGTGGATTATTCGGGGTTCCCCGAGGACACCCGACAGTCTTCTTAAGTTACCAGGAACATATGCATAGTTGTCAGAGGTCGTCGGACAGTGACAGATGCATGTGGGCCTTATAATTTAGGAGGTTCTGCCACAGGGCGCCTAATCGAAGAGGCCCTGGATTTGTGGAAGTGGGGTGTCCTTGAGAAGGATAAGAAGAAGATCTAGGACCACCTTGCCACCATCCGCATCCTAAAGGAGAGGGACCTGAAGGGGTCAAGCATCATCGGGGCCTACCATGCGAGGAGGGTGGCGCCGTTGATGAGGCGCGTGCTTCCACTATATGCGATGGCGCCCGAGGCGTCATTCGTCGGGACGGTGCTGGCCGAGGGAGCGTTCTCCCCCTTTGAAGTCGTGCAGCGCATCAAGGAGGCGATGGAGCCTTCTCGGGATGACGCAGGCGTCCCTCTTGATTTTGTGTACCCGGTGCCGGGGCACCCTCCGATGCGGCCAGAACTGGGCTACATCGTCTTCGTAAGTTTCCTTTCCTCATGCGTCATCTTCAATTGATCTCCCGACCCCTTGACACTAACATTGAGATAGGGGGACCAGCCGAGGGACCTCGTCCTTATGGATCTCCCGGCTCCGCTGTCGAGGGATCCGTCCGTGAGGGCGGCGAATCACGCCGAGGTCGAGCGGCAGACGAAGGCGAAGGAAGACGAGAGGAAGAAAAGGCAGCAGAAATTGTAGGGCGTGGGAGTGAGGGGAGGACACTGACAGCGATGATGATGACGATGAGGTAGTCGACAACACCTAAAGATGTCCATTCGGGCCACCCGGGCCCGTGCCAGGCATGGCCCGGTAGAGCACGACGGGCCACCGGGCCATGCCGCCCTTGCCCACCGTGCCCAGTCGGTGGCCCAGGCACGGCCCGTCGAGCCACTTTCCATGCCGGGCTAGCCCGGAAAGCGCGGCCTTTTTAACAGGCCAGCCGGCCCAAGGCCCACATCTGCAGGGAAAGAGAGAGAGGGTAGGCCGGGCGCTGTGGCCGAGGCGGCCTGGGAGGAGAGCGCGACGGAGGCCCTGACAGCGAGCGCGGCGACCTCCTCGTGCTGCAGGCGGCGGCGGCGGCAGGCAGCATGAAGTAGATCTGCCCCGCATCGAGCGCCTCCGGATCCTGCACCATGGGCATCGCGCCCTCGATCCCCATGCCATCCACGTCGCACAGGAACTCGTCGCTTTCGTCGTCGGTGGGGGCGGAGGCGTCCTCCAGCACCCGCACGGTCGTCGTCGGGCACGGGTACTCCCACATCTCACCGCTTGACATCAGCACCAACGTCGTGTCCTTGCATCTCGTCGAGTGTCAGTTGGGGTGGATCCGCCTGGAGCGCTGTCGGATCCACCTGGAGCGCGCGAACATGGCCGGATTCGCCTAGAGCACGCGCAGCTGCACCTAGAAGCGGTTGTACCGGATGTGGGCCCTAGACGTGGAGATAGGGTCAAAATCACCGCCGTCAGAGGCCTGGGACCCGGTGGAAGCGGCGGCGGTGGCCTGGGAGAGCGCCTCCTTGCCTTGCGCGACGATGTCGGTGAGCCCGTCGAGCGCGTGCGCGGAGGATGGTAGGTCCCACGCAGCCCAGGCGGCGGCCTCGCAGAGCACCTCGGTCTCACGGCGTAGGCCGGTGTCGAACTCGGTGAGGTCATGGCGGTAGGCCTCCAACACAGTCTGAGACTGTGCGGTGAGCATCTTCAGCAGTGTCAGTTGGGGTGGGTGAGGTCATGAAGGGAGTTAGGGTTCTAGAGTGGGCCGGTGGGGCACTAGGCTTAGCAGGCTGGCTTAGCAGGCCGGCTGGCCGGGCCGCTACCGGGCCACGCTCTATGGACCGGGCCATGCCGTGCCAGCCCCCCGGGCGTGAGCAACGGCCCAGGCATGGCCTGCTCTCTTGGGCCAGGCCATGCTCGTGTCGGGCTAAAAAATGGGCTTCGTGCCGTGCCGTCGTGCATCGGGCTGCATGAACAACTATAACGACACCGAGCGTGATGACCTGGAGAGCGAGGATGTGCTAATAGGTATCCGCTCGTGCTTCTAGGGGTCGAGGCCCTTCCCGTTCCATGGAGGGGAGGGCGCGTCCGAGAGGCCGGCGGAGATGGGCCGGACCGTCGGCCTGCCCCGGGAGCCAACAGGAGTGAGCGAGCCTACCACCGCGCCCGAGGTGCCAGTGGAGGAGCGTGGCCCCGCCGTCATGCCCCAAGATGCAAGGGGGGTGAGCCCCTCTGCCTGGGAGCAGGGGCCAGCTCGAAATGGCCCCGCCCCGACGAGGTGGAGCAGGGATCTAGGGGTTCGCCCCCCAAACGTCTCCGTTGCCTAACAACGCCAATGTAAGTCACCAACTCCTCTGTTTTTCTTTGTTTTTCTCTGTTTTCATCGTGACTCGTGCTTTTCTTTCTTGCAGCGTCTTGAGGCAGCGTAATCTTTCGGTGTTGGCGCCAAAGAAGAGCGTCGCCCTCCGATCAGGGCGACAACCATCGGTTGATGTGGCACCCGTTTTGGGCGGGAGCGACGTCGGTGCGACTGCCTCGCCGACTGGTCATGCGCCACCCACAGTGGTGCCCGTGCCCTTGGCAGGACAAGCGAGCACTGGGGCTTGAGGGACGCCCTCGGAGGTCGCTGAGCAACTACTGATGGAGGTGATACCGCTGCCGACGATGGGGCGGACGGAGCTACCGGCCGTGCTTATGGCGCCGACCGTGGTCGGCACACCGCCGCCAGTCGAGGCCCCACCAATGCAGGCGAAGGTGGCAGTGGTAGTGATAGGTGGGACACAGTCGGATGCAGCCATGTCGGTGCCCGAGGCAGCGGCATGACCCATGCTACCGGCGTTCCAAGTGACAGTGTCCGACGTTGGCCGGATGGAGGGGGACACGGCCGAGGGGTCCCCAGATGTCGTGGTGGTGGCAGAGAGGACCGGCGCGGAATCGTCCGATGGCCCTGACGTCGGGGCAGCCACTCGCCCGCGTGGGACGACCCCCTGCTCCGGTGGACAAATCCACAAGACCCGACGTCGACACTCTTCACCCTCGACGATGCCGCTAAGAGCATAGAGCGGGAGAGTCTCGACAAGGGGATTGCGGCCATGCTGGAAGCCTTGAACCATGCCAGGGGCGCCCTACGCGAAGTCATCGTTCCCACTGACCAGGTATTCACTTGATCTTGCTCGCCACTCGCCCTCTTCTTTCTTCATGTATTTTTGTGTTCTGACCATCATCTTTTTTTAGTCCCTTATAGCTCACCGCTAGGAGAAATCCTGGTTCCTTCGTGAGCAGAAGGGAACCTAGGACCGCCTCGTTGAGGAGGCATGGCTGCGCGGGGAGATTGAAAGCTCTAGTTTAGTTTTGGTGAATTAATGAAAAACCCTAAGTGCTAACCTAGTTTATTAAAGTGATTATGAGATAGGTAGCACTACTCTAAGTGATGAAGCACTAGTGAAGATCATGATGATGGTGATGGCATGGTGATGATCAAATGCTTGGACATGAAAAGAAGAAAGAGAAAAACAAAAGGCTCAAGGCGAATGTATAAGTGGTAGGAGCCATTTTGTTTTGGTGATCGAGACATTTAGTGAGTGTGATCACATTTAGGTTCGATAGTCATACTATTAAGAGGGGTGAAACTCGTATAAAAATACGGTTATCAAAGTGCCACTAGATGCTCTAACTCATTGCATATGCATTTATGATTTGTGGAGTGCTAACACCCTTGAAAATGATTGTGAAAATATGCTAACACACATGTACACAAGGTGATACACTTGGTGGTTGGCACATTTGAGCAAAGGTAAGAAACTTCACCGATTGAGTGTCCGCCTGTAGAGTGCGGATAGCCCGATAGTGCCACCGGCGCCCTGAACAGAAAAGATAGGGTTTCAAAGAGTGGACTAGAAACGGCCTCAACTAGACTGGCGCGTCTGGTCAGTGGAAGCAGTGGAGACGCTGGCATCGGTCTTCGACCAGATGCTGGGTCACTTCATGACCAGACGCAGGAGGTGTGCGTCCGGTCCCACTAATGTGGCGGCGCACAGAGGAGACGTTGAGTGATCGGACGCTGGGTGAGTCCGGTCAGGTATGACCGGACGCGTACGATCGTGATTTTTCGCCTCTGGAACCTTACTGCATACGACCAGATGCTGGTGTTGGTGCATCTGGTCACTTTGAGCAGCGCGTCCAGTCACTACTTAAATGTACTGATGACCATTGAGATCGGTCGATTAGCGTTCAAAGCCGATGACACGTGGCAAGCTTTAGGCGACCGGACGCTGAGGTCCTGCGTCCGGTCGATATGACCGGCGCAGACGGTCACCCCAAGCAGTGCCCAGTGAAGGGGTACAACGGCTCTATTTCATGGGGGCTTCTATTTAAGCCCCATGGCCAGCTCAAGCTCATTCTCTTGGGCATTTGCATTGACATAGCAACATTGTGAGGTTAGCCAAAGCCCTCTCACTCATCTCCATCATAGATTCAACATCTTTGTGAGATTGGGAGAGAATCCAAGTGCATTGCTTGAGTGTTTGCATCTAGAGGCACTTGGTGTTCGTGTTTTGCTCTGGGATTCGCTTGTTACACTTGGTGGTTGCCGCCACCTAGACGGCTTGGAGCAGCGAGGATCAGCGAGCGGAGGTTGGTGATTATCTTCGGCTCCGATCTTGGTGATTGTGAGAGGTTCTTGATCTTTCCCCGGCAGAGAGCCAAAAGGTACTCTAGTGAATTGTTCATGGCTTGTGTGATCCTCATCTTATGTTGGTTGTGCGGTACCCTATTGAGGGTTTGGCGTGTGATGTCAATTTGCGCGTGAACCTCCAAGTGAGTGAATCGCCACAACGAGGACTAGCTTGTCGGCAAGCAAGTGAACCTCGGTAAAAAATTATTGTCATCATTTGATTCCGAGGTGATTGGTCTTCATTGGTATTTATTCTTGTGATTGATTGGTTCACTCCTCAACTCGGCGGTATAACCATCTCGCTCACTCTCTTTACATTACCGCAAACTAGTTATCAAGCTCTTTAGTGTAGCTAGTTGTGAGAGCTTGTTAGTTTGGTTAGTGTGGCTCTTTAGTTAGCCTTTGAGAGCACACTAACTTAGTATAGTGATATCCATTGTGTGGTTAGAAACTATAGAAACTAGAATTGTGGTAGGTGGCTTGCATTTTTAGTAGGCTAGCGCAACACTTGCTTCGCCTCATAATTGTCTAACCGGTTTGTTAAGTGTTGTTGTAGAAATTTTTAATAGGCTGTTGTTGGGGTCAGGTGTCACTAAAGATCATGGATAGGATAGCGAGATTAGTAGGAGAAAACGTCTCTTGTTTTCATACGTATCCCCCTACCTAGGATTCGAGCTGTCGTTCCATGACCGCGCGTTCGGTCTCCTTGCGAGTCCAACTTTCTTCGAACCCCCTCACGTAGCGGGGGTTCGATCAAGGGTCGGCTTAACTTTGTGATTGTTGCCCCATCCGTGGTTTTCTCAATCGTGGGGGTTGAGCTAATGTTACTTGCCTCGATGGATCGAGTGATGCGTTCGGTGAGCTCGCTAACGGGTATGTTCAAGTGGAATCTGGATCCGTTGTTCGCGACGGGCTTGGCAGAGCCTTATTGTGATGTTCCACTGCTCCTTAACCCACCTTCCAACAGATGCCCCCTCAATGGGGATTCTATGGGCTCGGCTAGGAGCTAGGATCGAACGAGAAGGTTGAGATGACCCTATCCGCTTCTAGGCGGGTTGGGCCAAGGCCGCTGGAGCTCATCTGTGTTTGCCCCCCTGATCTTGTTTGATGTGAGGCGGCCTCGGACCCTCCGTGGGTCGGCCTTCGAACCCTGGTCTCCTGATTTAGGGTCGGGTGGCTCGAACCCCCGAGCCTTGTGAGGCTCGGTAGGGGTCGGCCGTGTTTCATGCGTTACCCCGCCCTCAGTTTCCACAGCCAGAGGTGACTCGTCGTCTATCTACGACCGTGTATTCGGTCTCTTTGCGATGCTGAGCCCCCGAGCCCCCGCGTGTAGCAGTGGTCCGGCCGGGGGGTCAGTTCGTCTTGCGATTGTCGTCCCTCATGCGTCCATTCGCTAGAACGAAGGGGCTGAGCCATGCCATGCTTTCCTCGCTGGACAGAGCACAGTGCTCGGTGAGTTGTTAACGTGCTTGTTCGAGTGGAGCCCCGACATCCGCTTCATGGGGGCCCAGTTTGAGGTCAGCTGGTGACTGACTCCGGATTCTTGGTGGCCGGTCCATATAGGTCCCGGATCTGTTCAACCGGTCCGAGGGCTCGATGCCTTTCTTTGGGAAAAACCATGGACCCTGCATCGTCCAAGACTCGAAACGAGGGTTGGGACGCCCGAAGCACTCCATGCGCTTTGGTTATTGGCCGCTAGCTGGCCCGTCCTTAACCTCCCCTCACTCTAGGGTGCCCTAGAGCGGCCGTTCATCCACTAGTGGGCCAGCCTTCGAACTCTTGGGCATTAATGGGCCATAGGAGCATTTTTAGCTTCGTATCCCACTTACCTATGGTGGCCCGTAGTCTTTGAAGGTGAACCATCGCTCGGCGGATCCTTCGCTGGGAAGATTTGGATAGGCATGCGCTCATCTTCTGGCAGCTTCCTGGAGCCGTTTGATCGACCTGGGCACATGTTTTACCTTGATGATAAGAGTGATGGGTTCGGGAAGCTCTTACCGGATATGATTGAGCGGGATCTAGGTCCGTTGTTCGTGATGGGGTCGGCACACCCCACATGGGGCATCCTGCTGCTCCCTACCCGTTTCATGGCGTCGGTCAAGCCGTCCAATTGACTTGCGTTACCTGCTGGGACAAGGTTTTCCTGCGGAGATAGAGGATGAGAACATCTCATGCGAGAATTTAGTTTAGGCAGATAAACCAGGCGGGGAACTTGTAATAAATGGACATGCTCTTAAATTTCGTTATAGCAAATAACTTTTTAGTTCTTCTCTCCTTTTTGTATAAAAAGGTTAATGCATTCCGACCATTTTTATCGTTAAGGCCATAAAAGCTCGGGATGCGGGTGAGCCAGTTTTGATCATGTTGGTGAGCAGAGACGCCGTAGCTGATGGTTCATAGGTTTCCCGAAGGTCGACCAGTTATACTCAGAGACTGTTCCCGTAAACCCAGCTCCTAGGTTTTAACATGAAAGGGGGTCGGGCACTGAGAATGTTTGCTAGGAGGATAGATTTTAAAGCGTACCGGCCCTTTCCATGCCTAAGGCCAAAAAAGCCCAGGGTGCGGAAAAGAAACTCTGATTACACTGGTGAGCAAAGGCGTCGTGGTTGCTGGTGCGTAGGTTTCTCGTAGTCCGACCAGTTTTACTCAGGGTTTATTTCTACAAACTTCGCTTTTGGGTCTTAATCATGAAAAAGGGGTAGACATAGAGATTATCTACTAGATAGACATGCCTTATTAGCCCCTGAGTGAGGCCTGACCCCCCACCATTTGCTGGGGTCGGGTGTCACAAAAGATCGGGGAGTTCGACAGTGAAACTAATAATAAGAGGAAATGCGCTTTTATTAGGGATAAAAGTGACACAACTGCTCAATGTTCTAGGCGTTGACGAAGATCTTGCCGTCGAGTTTGTAGGCACCTGGCCGAAGCATCTCCGTGTCGACGCGTAGTCCCTCCTACGGCGGGGAGAGCTTGTGGCGGTCCTTGCATACTTGGCCAAGGGAAGGGGGCGACGTCGCGCGCTTTGTCTAGCTGGGCTCCGTCCTATGCCCCCTTGTTAGAGATTTTGGACAACAACCGCTTCAAGAGAACGTAGTCCTTGTACAGGTGCTTGACGGGGAAAGCATGGTTCGGGCATGGCCCTTCAAGCAGCTTCTCGAAGTGGCTCAGGGTGCCCTCGCAGGCTTTTGGTCCCCCGTGCTGTCGGCGTTGGCCGCTAGCAAGCACCCGAGCCACCGCTTGTTCTTCCTTTTGTTGGGAGGCTTGGAGGTGCCTTCGTCGGTGTCCTCGTCCCACTTTGATTTGCCCTTGAGGGCATGTCGGCCAAAGGCCTGAGGTCCCATCAAGTTAGGGCTCGAGCTTCGTTCCTCACCGCTGTCATAGCGTCCGCCACAACGTGGATGGTACCCACGGCTAGCCCCTTCCTTTGCATCACTGTAGGCATGCCTGCGGGCGTCGAGGGTGTCGCAGGAGTCGCGGTGGAGGCCAAGATGCTCATGCACCGGAACCACGGTGCGTGGCCCACCACCCTGTTGGGCCTGATGGACCGGTACGTCCTCGTCGGGTTGTTCTGAGGGCGCTTCGCATCTGTGAGCGTTGGGGGTGTCATGCGCGTTGTGGTGGAGCTCGAGACGCTCATGCACCGAACCCGTGGTGCGTGTCCTTCCGTATTCGAGGCTGAGGGGTTGCGGCTCAGATTGTCTGACTTACAGAAGGTAAGTCACGGGTAACTTGCCCCATGTCCGATGCTGTTCATTTACTATCCAACAGTTGATTTTTTAGCAGAACTATCCAACGGTTGGTAAAAGAGCACCTTTCCCACCTTCCAAACACACAGCCCAATTGCGTTTCGTGGCCCAAGTAAGGCCCAGCTCGGGTTACCTACGTGTACCTTGCTCTAGTGGCCGCTGAAAAAAGGCGCGATACGCCGATACGGTCTGACGGCGCACGGAATTTGGGCATGAGTGGGCACCGCCACGGTCGAGCGTCCGCGTTGCCGCTGCCACAGCCGTGACCGTGTCCGCGCGTACTAAGCATCGTCCGAGTCTGTGCGGTCTGCTGCTCAGCTTCACCCGCATCCGCGCCACCGCCTGTCGAGCTTCACCGTGCGACTGCTTCCTAGGTATTCTTGCGTTTGCTCCACCGCCGCCCTAGCTCCGCCCACATCTCAGCCGCCGCCTACCTAGCTTAGCCTGCGCTTACGACGCCGCGTGCCCAGCTACGCCTGCGTTCGCGCGTTCAGCTTCCGTTCGCTTTGGTCCGTGTCATGCTGTCGGCGTGGCTCCTTTCTCGTCGCTGCAGGCTGGTGCTGCTGTTGTAGTCAAAATCCAATTCAGATTCAATGGCACAAGCACAACCCAACAAGTAAGTTATGTTCACATTCCAAATTTAATTCTTTGTATTGTTTGTACTCAGATACGAGCAATGAGAATGCATTTTTTCATGTACAGAGAGAATGTGAATCCTAGCTGGGTACCTCAAGTTGGTCAGAAATTTAGAAACTTGGATGATGCTTGGTCATTTTGGGTAAACTATGGAAAGGTAACTTCATGTAGATATGTGTGTGCCAAGGAGGGTTTTCGAGCACGAGACAAGAGAGATCACAACACAAAGAATCCTCGAGCAGAAACAAGAACAGGTTGCCCGGTTCGTATGACTCTTACATTAAATCGAATTGTAGAGAATTATGAAGTGCTTGATCTAATTGTTGTGCACAATCATGTTCTTCGCTTGCCACAAACCTTCCATTTGATGCTATCACTCTGAAGCGTTGGATGAATATCAAGATATTGCCCAATCATTACATTCCGAAGTGTTGGACAAGGGAAGCAACGTATGGAACTATACAGGACAATAAAGGAAGGAGCATCATTGAAAATCCAAAACTGGATGCTATGCTCCACTACAAGTTTATGTCTCATAAATTTATGAACTTGGCATATCAAGCTGCAAGCTCAACAAAGTGTTGCGTATTGATAGATAATGCACTTGATTGTCTTAGTAATCAACTGAAGGACAAAATCAGTGCGTCTACAAGTATCTTATCTGATTCATACAATGTTCAGCCTAATGTTCAACAAGATGAAGACATGCTTAGTGTTGCACGCTTAAAAAAGAGATTCAACCAAAAAATTCAAAGCGGCATAGAAGTTGGCTCGACAAGACTCAAGAAAATTCAAAAAGAAAGTACCAAACGAATCTAATGTATGTTGTTGAAAACCCTTGCAATATATTGTAACTATTTATCACTACTAACTAACAAACAAGTTTGGATGCTTTATGCAGCATGAAAAGAATGGTGGTGGAGTACAAACTCAAGAATACATGGATAATGCTCATAACAACCATAATACCTTGGTCTTCACTAGCTTCACATATTTGATAATGGTAGTTTCGATAGTACTATTTTTTCAAATATATAGAATGAACTATTAGTTCTTCATGTTTTAACTTTTTCCTTTGTCTTTGCAGGTCGTAGTGGAATTGACTATATGTCTGTTCAAGATCTTTAGGTTCCTATCACATGGAAGGATATTTTGATCTTATGGGCAAATTCATCTAGCATGTGCGCTCATAGATGGCTCTTGGCGAAGATTATTTTGTTTTTAGCCATAACAATTCTATGGCTAATTATATATACACACACACACACACACGTATATGATGTAGTGGTGCTTTTTATTAGAGTTTATTTTGGTTATTTAGACCATGTAATAACTATTAAAAATACTTAGTAAATGCTTATTTAACTCTGCTATAAAAGTACCTATACTTAGTAAAACTTCCTGTAGTCTGTTTCACATATAATTCTAAGTTGGGCTGTATTTGGGCTAGAACTGCACCTGGCCTGTGCTATTTGGGGTGAAAAAGTTGGTTCTTTCATCAGCCATTGGATGAGAAATGGAGGGCATCGGGCATGAGGTAAGGCACCTGTGACTTAGCTCCAGCAAGTCAGAGAATCTGAGCCGGAGGGGTTGGTTGCTTCCGGTGGCGCGGACCTCCGTTGTAGGTAGCTGCAGCTCCTCGGGCGCCTCGGCGATTGCGTCGAGGTCGGTGAAGAGGAGGGGTTGTGTGGCAGCGGAAGACCGCACCAACTCTCCCTCTGTCGTAATGACAAAGTCCAGGTTCCTGAAACACACGCGCGCGCCCGGGACCCAGCTGACGTTGTGATTAGCCATCCGATGCCTAGTGTTGATGTTGAAACATGCAAAAAGGCCCCTACCTGGCGTGCCAACTGTCGGTGTTTCGAGTAAGCACCAGCTATTAAATTTGTGTATCAGTCTGACCCAGATGGTGTGCTAAGAGGACACAAGGATTATACTGGTTCGGACCGAATGCCCCTACGTCCAGTTTTGAGCTGCTCGTGTTACTACCACTGAGTTTGTAGTAAGGGGTTACAAACTGGCAAGAGAAGGAGGTAGCTCCCAAGGCTCTGGTGTGATGCGGTGTGTTTGTTCGATGAATCGGTCCCCCCAGTGGGAAGCCCTGCTTTTCCCTTTATAGGTCAAGGGAAAGTGGGGGTTTACAACCGAAGGGGGGAGAAAAAAGGAAGGAGAAATAAGGCTCCCGAAGTTGCGCCGTCCTCCTCTTTGCGTGGGTTCCGCTGACCCTGTAGATCGTGGTGGCAACGGCGTCGTACCGGGGTCCTGTTGGCCGCTGCAGCTTATGTGCGGGCGTCGTGCGCCATTCTTGTCTTCCGTCCCATCCGAGCGGACGGAATGGTCAGAGGGTTCCCTGACAAAAAGCCATGCGGAGGGCTAGCGGTACAGTGCCAGTCAACTGACGCCGGTTGACTGGCGTTGAACGGTGGTCAGGCAGGGAGTTAGCAGCACAATGACCACGCGTCCGTCACTGTGGGCAATGTGAGTTCCCCGGAATGACATGTTGTGGGGACGGGTCGTGCTGAGATGTGACCGCTTCCTGCACGATGCCAGAAGTTTGACCTTGAGCGGTACTTCCTGGCCCGTAGTGGTTGGCGGCGACGTGAGCTTCTATTAGGAACCGTGTTCGAGGGATTGGGCGAGGCGGAGCCGGCCCTCGGACGTCGGCCGAGGCGGAGCCGATCCTCAGGGGTCGGCCAAGGCGGAGCCTACCCTCGGGAGTTAGCTGAAGCAGAGCCAGCCCTCGGTCGTCGGGCGAGACAGAGCCAACCTTCGGGGGTCGGACGAGACGGAGTCCGCCCTTGGGAGTCAACTGAGGTGGAGCCAACCCTAGGGGGTCGAGCGAGGCGAAGTCCGCGGCCTTAGTGTTCACTGAGGCGGGGCCAACCTTCAGGGGTCGGACGAGGCGGAGCCCCTGGCCTCGGTGGTCAGACGAGACGGAGCCCAGCAAAGAGGTGTAGTCGCGCTCTTGACCGCTCGGATGAATCAATCGTGGATGGTTATTAGCTCCTCATCTTCGGATACCCTAGTATTGGTCCCCGACATTCAGTGCGTGCCATATACTGTATATGGCTTATGCTGATGTTTACGCTAATCTGCTGTGAGAGAAAAACACTGTTCGTTCTTTTGTTGAAAACTTTCAATGAATGAACAGTAAATCAGCATAAGCATACACCAAGTTCAAGCGGCTGGCTTGCGGCTCGCCGGGCGTGGACCGGTGGCGGCGGCGACTCACAGGCCGAGGAGTGTCAACGTCAGCTCCCGGGCCATGCGGTGGCACAGCAAAGGCGCTGTGTATACGGCGACGATAAGCGAGCGCAGACATCGAGCGCGGCCAAGGACGACGGACAACTACGACGTGAGGGCATGGCCACCCATGGCGGGCTCGTTTGTGGTTTTTTTTTTCTTGATTCGCTTGGATCAATTGATTGTGTGATAAATTTGATCGTTTGGTGGGATGCTTTTTCCAGTTGGTTTGATTTGTACTTGGATTGGATTTTCACGGTGGTAAGAGTCCGATTTGGAGAAACAACAAAAACAAATCGTAAACGTGCTCAACTCTGAATAGACGGTTGCATGATTGCCGAAGCCAAGCCACTTTAGGGTGGACAAAAATTTAGGGTGGCAATAAATTTTACCTCTTTAGTATTACTAGAAAAAATACCCATGCGTTGCTACATGTGACCATATATATTAAGAAAATAAGTATATGTCAAGCCGCACCTTGTTTCAACTAAGTAGTCTGGATTTCAGCAACTTAAAACATCATTCATTCAGAACTTAAAAGTACAAACGTACAATCCACTCATTGACCACTGTCTAATTAAACTTTTGCTTTTCATAATCGTCATAAAACAATTGCATAAACTTTTTTTATTAACATATCTAAATAGTGCTGAGAGCTGACATAAAAGAACACATAGCATCCTTTGAAAAAACATGACAATTCCACAATCTTCACCTGTTACAACAAATTGTCTTACCCAATCTCTGTAAAAAAAAAGATGGAACAAATCTACGTTGCTACAAAAATTTGACAGCATGCAAGTTTACAATTTGTAAATATCCAAAAGAATCTATAAGAACACCTGGAAAGAAAGCAAAATCGAAATCATAGATACACCATGTAGCAATTTCAGCTTACAGTGTTGGTATCTGCTGGTGTTTATATGTCTGTTTCGATTTCATTACTTGTTACCTCGCACAATGGTACTGCACCTTTCTTGATGAGATATCATGCACCTGGAAGTATCATAGCATGCAAATCATCGAACAAATTTCTAAGAATAATTTGCTCAGTTGGCTGAAGAAAAATCCATTGCAGAAGTTTAAGTAAACATATTTCCGAATATACCACACAAGGATTGTGAAGACAAATCCAAGCAATGCTATCAGCAGAGCTGCAAATCAAATACCACAAGGCATGTCCTAGTAGACATTCAAGCCAGGTGACTCTACATCTTCCTAGGTAGCACCTAATGAAGCGCAAAACTAAGCATCTCCTTGTTTTTTGTATGAAATGGGAGAAATTCACATGTTCTTGTACTTACAAAAACAGGAGCACGGAAACTGTGAGCGCTCATACAGGCCAATTGGTACCACAAGGTGGGTCTAATTCGCAACAACAGTGGAATGGTCAAGAATAATTCTTCAATGCCAACCCAGAGTAGGAAAGTGATGACTATAATTGCCACAGCTCTAACTGTGAAAGTTCAGTACAAAGATGGTCAAGAATAATTCCTCATTGACGGAATGATTATTGTTGTTGTTCATAAACCAACTAAAATATAGCAATAAGAGTCAAGTCTCATTTGTTCTGACTCTGCATTGCTCTTAAAGACTACATTTTTACTTACCAGAATGACATGGGAGGAGACTGAGGTTCATGACATATACTGATAGGATAATTGCCAAGCCCATTACGATTGTGAAGAAATTATGCATGTAGGTTGATGTTGGTAGAAGCTGAATCGGCTGAGGGGAAATTTTGATGGTAAGCTGTCTTCTAGCAGCGTGATGTACTCCGCACAGCTTGCCTGAAAATATAAGAAGCTATTGCTTATGTTCAACAATTGAAGGCATACTGACCATACAAAATAAGTTTCAAAATTTAGCGTAACAACATAGAGCTTGAACAACACTTGTAGCTTATCTTCTTTCTCAAGTTGCGTGTACCGACACTTGAAATAAGTTGGCAGCACCTAAAAAAATATAATACAAATTGGCATATGTTAATAGCTTCATATACCCATCCAAGATGTTAGAACTGAAAAAAGGATCATATTTTTTTTGGTCATACAAGATGTTAGCACTAATTAAAGATCATACCCTTTTTTTTGCTCTTCCCACCAATCATCACCAGAATCATCACTGGTCACTTTTAGGATAGCTCCCTAGGCCGGCCAGATGCATTTAAATCCAATGTCTTCCATGTTAGATATTAGATAATTGTCTCAGAGTGCTCCATCTATTTTCGGAATGCAAGCAACAATAGTTCTTGTTTGTGCGTGCATTAAATTTAGCCTCTAGGTCATTGAATCCAACTCTATACAGATATCTCCTAGATCCAATATTGCGAACAGCTACTTCTTCCAAGCAAATATCTATGAAAATATTATCCTGGCCTGCACCCACACTACTCTGCCATTTCCCATCCACAATACAACACATGCATGTTCAATTGATAGAAAAGTCAGAAGGTGACATAAATATTTGCTAATACAACACCTAGCTAACCCCACACTTTAGCTAATTGTAACACCTGGACATAACAGATGAGTAATTAAACTAATCATCTGCTATATTATATTCCCTAAGCATCCATCCGTTCTATTCATCATGTTTAAGCATCCCAGTGCAAATTCATTTTCTATTCATTCCAAACATCTGTACTACTGCCACGGATCGATCAAGCACCAGCAGCAACTAATTTGGGACATGGAAAATTGCACATAGGTAAGAAGGATTAGACGGAGGCATGAGTAAAAGAACAAACCTTTAATCAATGGGCTAGAGCAGATCCACACGTTACAGACCAGCGCCGGCTGGAGTCGGCATCGCCGGATCTTGGCGGGGGCATACTCCTACGCGTGCTCAAGGTGATGGGGTGAACTCCAACGACGGCGATGGCAACAAACTCCAAAGGCAGCGGCGGCGGCGAACTCCAAGAGCGACGTCAGTAGCGGACTCCAAGGGCGCCGGCGAACTCCAAGGGAGACGTACGCGATCCTGCGAGTGGCCAGATCCAGCGCGGCTGGCTCGTTTGGCCACCGGCGGCGCGAACCCTAGAATCAACAGGAGTGGGGCGGCGCACCCACGAGCCCGGCAGCTCCTCCGTTCTTCCTCGCTTCGACCTCCTCCCCCTGCGCAAGGACGGGAGGAGCGGCGGCGCTGCGCGCGGACGGAAGGAGCAGCGGCGATCTCGGGCTGTGTGTGGCCCACGGGAGAAGCTGCGGTGCTGCGTGCGGACGGCAGGACGGGAGGAGCAGCGGCACGTACAGGAGACGAGCATGAGGATAAGGCCAACGCGAGCGAGTGGGCTGAGAGTGGACCGAAGTCAAGTGACCGGACAGTTGGGCTGAAAGAATGGGCCAGACGAAAGAGGCCCAGACGAAAAAATAGACTGAAATTTTGTCTTTTTATTATGTGCAAAATGCTATTAAAGAAAAGAAGGAGTGCTATAATCGCTTATATCATGACAGGTGTGCGAACAACATAGAGAAGTACAATGTGACAAAGAAGACTGCAAAACGAGCGGTGAGTGAGGCAAAGGGGTGGGCCTATGAGGACCTTTAACGACGTTTGAGTACGAAGGAATGAGAGAATGACATTTATAGGATGGCTAGGGCTCATGATAGGAAGACAAAGGATTTCAACCAAGTCAAGTGCATAAAGGATGAGAGGGAGCGGCTCTTGGTGAAGGAGGATGAGATCAGACATAGATGGCAAGAATATTTTGATAAAGTGTTCAATGGTGAGAACGAGAACAACACCGTTCAGCTGGACGACTCATTTGATGACACTAACATGCGCTTTGTGCGGAGGATTCAAGAATCGGATGTCAGAGACGCCTTGAAAAGGATGAAAGGGGCGAAAGCGATGGACCCTGATGGTATCCCAATCAAGGTGTGGAGATGTCTCGGGGATATAGCTATAGTATGGCTAACCAAGATGTTCAACAATATCTTTTGATCGAACAAGATGCCCGATGAGTGGAGAAGAAGCATATTGGTACCAATCTACAAGAACAAGGGAGATATCCAAAGTTGTACTAATTATCAGGGAATTAAGTTGATGAGCCACACTATGAAGTTATGGGAGAGAGTCATCGAGCAGCGCCTGCGAGGAACGACGTAGATATCATCAAACCAATTTGGTTTCTTGCCCGAAAGATCAACCACAGAAGCAATCTTCTTAATAAGACAAGTTATGGAGCGGTTTAGAGAGCAGAAGAAGGACCTCCACTTAGTTTTCATTGACTTGGAGAAGGCTTATGACAAGATACCACGAAATGTTATGTGGTGGTCTTTGGAAAAACATAAAGTCCCATCATAGTACGTGACCCTCATCAAGGACATGTACAACAATATTGTGACTAGTGTTCGAACAAACGATGGTAACACAGATTACTTTTCGATTAAAATTGGACTTCATCAAGGGTTAGCCTTAAGCCCGTATCTCTTTGCCTTGGTAATGGATGAGGTTACCAGGAACATACAAGATGATATCCCTTGGTGTATGTTGTTCGTTGATGATGTAATGTTAGTGCACGAAAGCTAGGCGGACGTAAATAGAAAACTAGAGTTATGGCGGTAGACTCTTGAGTCGAAAGGTTTTAGATTGAGCAGAACTAAAACCGAATACATGAGATGCGACTTTGGCGGAGTTGTACAGGAGGAGAGAGATGTGAGTTTAGAAGGTCAAGTAGTGCCTAAAATGATATCTTTCGGTATCTAGGATCGATGCTACAGAGGGATTGAGATATTGATGCGGACGTTAGCCATAGAATCAAAGCAGGGTGGATCAATTGGCGACAAGCTTCTGGCATTCTCTGTGACAAGAGGGTACTACAAAAGCTAAAAGGCAAGTTCTATAGAACGACAATTAGACCGGCTATGTTGTATGGAGCATAATGTCAGCTTACAGAGATTCGACATGTTCAACAACTGAGTGTTGCAGATATGAGTATGTTGCGATGGATTTGCGGTCACACAAGAATGGACCGAGTTCGAACGATGATATACGTGATCGCCTAGAGGTAGCACCAATTGAAGAAAAGCTTATCCAACATCAGTTGAGATGGTTTGGCCATATCCAAAGGAGACTTCCAGAGGCACCAGTGCATTATGGAGTTCTAAGCCAAGCTAATAATATGAGAAGAGGTAGAGAAAGACCAAAATTAACATGAGAGGAGACAATAAAAAGAGATTTGAAAGCTTGTGATATACCTAGAGATCTATGTTTGAATAGGAGTACTTGGAAAGCAGCTATTGAAGTGCCTGAACCGTGACTTGGGGCTCTTGGTAGGTTTCAACTCTAGCCTACCCCAATTGATTTAGGACTAAAAGGCTATGTTGTTGTTATTGTTAGTATAGATATAGATATAGATATAGAGGTATATATATATATATAGATAGATTAATTAAAGTTGCGGATTGTGTAGATCTCCCCCACAGTATTTTTGATAAAAAAGCACTAGATAGATTGTTTAGAAGTTCGAGTTTTGCATGTTGTTATTCGTTACCCTCTTCCTCACGACTCTCACTTTCTCTCTCCTTTAATACAGTTGGATCTCCGATAGTTTTTTTTGAGAAACGAGTTTATATTTCATTCATATATTTTTTGTGATTACAACACTTTCCTTATAAAGACACCCTCGAAAGAAAAATAAATTGTACTCTAGTCCTTGTAAGCTCCTCCCGGTCTTCCTCGCCGCCTGCAGTCAGAGTACGCAACTTGAAGCTGACTTCCTCCACGGCGAAGAAACACGGTTTTTAGTTGCCGTCTTGAGCAACACATTGGATCCGACATGCTTTGTCGACGCTAGAATGACCCGGCTGAAGAAGATGGCCATTGACCATCACATCGCCAGACAATGAGGACTCCGACGCCTCAAGGACTGCCAGAAACCCTAAATCGCCAGACGACGAAGCACCCTGAAGGGGAACTGAACCACCAAAATAGGTAGGAGCTAAACACCAACCCGATTTGACTTCATGTTGGTAAGCAAACCTCCCAAGTCCAACGCCAGAGAGATCAGCATCGCCGACGAAGACAAAGGAGGGGCAAAAAGACCCAACGAGATCTGGAGCTCTAGATCCGGGGAACTCACACCAAACCAGCTCATCGCTGGCACCAGAAGACTCCCCAGCGAGGCGGAGAAGAAGCCGGAGACACTTATTCCACCACCGCAGCCCCGCCTCCACCTTGCAAGCACTGCTTGGATCCAAACTACCTATACTATATGGATATATGTACAACGGCTACCTCAATCCCCGTTTCCCATCCTCTCCAGGGCGCCGATCCGGCCACTGGAGTGGAAGGGGAACGGAAGAAATCGGCACCGGACGGTGTTTGCCTCCTGACCGCCTGCTCTCAACTGTAGCTAGGGAAGGGACCTGATATTTGTTGGATCTCCGACAACTTGTCCAGACACCGCTTGGGCCCTCCAGCGCCAGCTTTCCCTTGTGCCGGACGCGCTACAGGAGATTGCTCATCAGGTTCGTTCAGTTCTTGCAACTTGGCTGTCATCAGGCCTTTCACACGGCGTGAGGCAGCACTGCCAATGCATGAAACGTCACGTTAAAAAATTACTAGCTTCACTACTACTCTCTCCGTTCTAAAATAATAGCAAGGTAGGTTTCAAAATTTACCCTAAATAAATGTGCACATGTAGGCTATCATATCATGTCAACACGTGGGACCAAATGTGAAGAGAGGAAAAAAAACGGCAAGCTCCCCGTCCACTCATCCCCAGCCTTTTCAGTTTTCACGCCCTCCCACATGGAGGTTCTCCCTTTCTTTCCAGGTAGTAGCTCCGGACAATGATTCACGGTTTTTGTCGGGCTGTGTTTAGTTCGTAAATTTTAGAATTTGGTTACTGTAGCATTTTTTTTTTATTTAGCAATTAGTGTTTAATCATGGACTAATTAGGCTCAAAACGTTCGTCTCACAATTTTCAACCAAACTGTGCAATTAGTTTTTTTTTTCTACATTTAATGCTCCATACACGTATCATAAGATTCGATGAGTTGACTACTACAGCACTTTTTAGAAAACTTTTTGAAAACTAGACAAGCCCTCAGAGTCGGTTGTCTTTTCTATAGGGGCAGCACCGTAAGTCTCTTTCCTAAGTTATTTGATACAGAGTTGCTCATTTGAAACCTAGACATGCTATTATTTGATACAGAGGGAGTACCTGACAAAGTTCGTATTTTCCAAATTTGAATGGAGGCCGCCATGCAGTCTGGGAACGACACAACCTGCTTTTGCTTTGTTGTGCCTCTTTTCTAATACCCTTTTCCTATATCTCGTGTGTCTGATTTTTTTGTTGTTGTTCAAATAACATGCAATTTTATCATTGTCTGGATATAGAAAAAATTATTAATTCTCTTGTGAGTTATCCTTTCAGTTGTACTAGTTCTTTGTGGAAGATTATCGCAAAAAGAAATACTTGTATCTCTTAAACATTGTAGCCCACGCAAGAGCGGAGGCTGTATAATTCATACATCCAGTAGAACTAACTAGGAACAGTGGAACTATAACAAGTCGGTTGGAGCAAACTTGACTGAACAACCGGACCCGACTAACAGAGCATATATATTTTTCGCAATCGTGTCGAAGCACGTTTTTCATTAGGCAGAAGTAAAGTTTTATAATTTAAAGCTGGCACGGTAATTAGTGATTACTGAGCCAAACACCCAAAAGAACTACTTAGCAACTGTAACAAGGAACAAAAGCTCACAAGAGCATATGCATCACTCTGCAATGCAAGCGGCGCGCTCGAGGTGACAGAGCGAGGCGGCTATCCATCTGATTCTGATCGCATCACTGGACGTTGACGGCGAGCTTCATGCCGGACTGGCAGTGGCCTTCAATGCCGCAGATGAAAAAGAACTGGCCGGCCGAGCCCAGCGTCACGTGGTCGTCCCCGGAGGTCAGCGTCGGCGCGTTGCTCGGCACGGTGCACGCCTTGTAGCTCCCCGCGTCCACCATCACCACGTTGTGGGTGGCCTCCTCCGTAGAGTACAGGAACTCTGCGAAGAATCACGACCCATACGCGTCAGTCGATCGATCGGTGAATCGCGAGCGCACGTCATGCATGCGGGTGCAGGACTGAAGATGTAGCGATAGGTGATCACGTACCGAGCGTGTCGCCGACCTTGAAGTTCTTGCCTCTGGCCCAGGCGTCGTAGTCCACCTCGAGGTCCCAGCCGGAGTCGTCCCCAACCATGTAGTTCGCCGCCGACGCGGTCGCCGGGAGCAGAGCGCCCACGACGACGACGGCCATGGCGGCGGTGATGATGAGCAGCGCCTTACGCGAAGCCATTCCGATCCGCAGAGACAGCACAGAGCAGCTAACACACAGCCGGGTGAGTGAGTGCAGGCAGCAGGCGTTTGATCTATCGTTCACCTGATGCCCGGATCGATGCCGCAGGGTGTAGCGCTTATATATATATATGGTTCTGGTTATCACTGTATCAGTATCAGAGTTGAGCGCACTGCGCACGTATGTGTATATATAGTATTATAATCAAACACCACCATTGTATTCAGAGAACGAATGACGGAGCATCTTTCTGTCTTGGTGCGACCGCCGACCACCGGTTGCGTTGGCAGCGTTTGCGAGAAGACGTGTGTTTTGCGGTGTATTCGATGGAGATCCAGCGATGAAAATGGTGACATACCAGGCTACAGCTACACAGTGCAGGGGAGGGAAATGAATTCGTCGTCTCATTGGCAGGGTGCGTGGGGTCTCTTCGCCTGGACTGATGACCAATTCCAAGAATCTTTTTTTACTAGATAGAGTATCTTATATAAATCTCTGGGGTTCGTTTGTTGGAGGTAGAATTTGATGGATCCAAGTGTTACAAGGTGGGGCTGCACCTGCATGGCGCGATCCGGCCGAGCACGGGGCTAAAGGAGATAAAACTTGATATTCCAACACAATGAAAGTTGCCATGTGCAGCGGATGCAGATTAGGCCATCTCGAGTGGCTTCCTCAAAGCGATGCATCTAGGAGAGAGAGAGAATCGGGCAAGTTTGGTAATCGATTCTTCCCAGAGAACAAGCAAGTGATGGATCATGGATCCCACACAACTGCTTGCAACCGAATCTTGCTGCCAGAGAAAGATTTTAAGGTGAACCCACTTGGTGAGAAGAAAAAATAGTTTTTTGATGGATCATAGGTCTCTCACCCAATTACATGCAACATAACCTTGCTACTCGACAAGATTTTTTAAAGTGAACCCGTTTGCTATTGGAGAAGATTTTTAAAGTGGACCATCGGACAGATGTGGCGTATGATCCTATGCAATGACTGCGGATGCTCTTATGTTGGGTGTCACAACTGTTTAAACCTAAAAAACAAATGAATGGGATGGCAGCTTGATTCAGATGTATTCTATCCTCACTGACGTGGATAGAATAATGAAGACCGTATCCCACATCATCAGGCAGAGGAAGTGTGCTAGCTTGCCTTCATGCCTTGGCTGGCACCATGTCGTTGGCGGCGTCTTGGCCTCCCAAGGACTCACAATAGTTGAGCCACGGTAGTGGGTATGTCGTGCCGTCGATCGTGGGGAAGGATAGCTGGGCTTAGTGTTGTTGGGGGGTTGGCGAAGGTTCTATTGCTGTCAATTGCAGTGGTTGCTGCGGTGGTATATGCGCTGAGGGTATTGCCTCTAGAGGTGCCGTTGTATCTGCTGGCAGGTACGGGGGCAAAAGAGGTAGCATCTCCTTGAGATGCTTGTTGTCCTCCTTGAGTTGATCTGCAATGATCTCCTGTTCTTGTTTTGCCTTGATTATCGTTGCGGTGTTGGAGTCCTGCGGTGTGTTGTTCTCCGGCTGAATTGGGTCTGTTATCGATGGGGAATTGTTGCACCATCAAAGAACTCGTTGAACTTCCACGTCCAACGATCGAGGACCTTGCTGAAGTCATCGACGACGTCCTCCTTGGAGCGTGCACGCTCGATGTTGCTCAGGTGGGCGTTGTTGTTCGTCAACTTGGTGGTGTCAGTCGCGGGAGCCCTGAGGTTGGTGATCGGTGCTGAGGCAGTCTCTTCCGAAAGCTGGTTTGGATCCGCTATCGGTTCAGGGTTGTCGAGGCGAGCGAAGAGGTGGCCAAACTTCTTCATCCACTAGTCGGTGACTTTGCAGATGTTGAGGTGCTCTTGGAGACATGGGTGCTCGTTGTTGTGGCGAGCGTCGTTCTCCATAAGCTTGGTGTCGAGGCCGCGGTAGAGATGACTGGCGGCGGCGCGGCTAGCCGCATGTTTGCTGTAGGGTGCAGCAGGCAACGATGGGGCTGCGGTACTGGACAGCAGCGGGCTGCTGCTGTTGTTTGTGGTGGCGGGAGCCCCGAAGTTGTTGTTCGGAGCATACCCGTTGTCGACGATGTGGTAGAAGTCGTTCCCATGAGGAACGAACCTGCTGTTGCAGATGTTCTTGTTGAAGTTGTCCATCAGCATGGTTTGGATCGTTCTGGTCTCCAGATACCAGGTGTAAGAGGCAAGTTGGGAGGGGGCCCTCTAAGGGGCAACGGCTATGGTGGAGGAGAGGTGGCGGCTAGGGTTTGGGGAAAGAGGAGCAGGAGATGGCGCATGGAGAGAGGAGAGGGAGACGCTGAGAGAGAGAGAGAGAGAGGGCGGAGAGGGATAGGGAAGCCCTTAGGTTGTTCTTTCATGATCCCAGATGATTAAATTGCCTATCTATTTATAGTCATGAGTAGACTTGCATCTTAAGTAATCTAACGAGGAAGATCCTTATAGATTTGGACTCCTCTCGATCCTATCTAATCTAAACCGGATCTTCTGGATATGGATGTCGGCGGTGTAGCGGGAGGCCGCCCTCATCGGGCGTGCCCCCCCCTGGGCGGGCCTGGGCCCCTCCTGGACCCTCCATTAGACGTATGACACCCTCTCTATATTCTAGCCTCAATCTGACATCAACCCAATCTGAAAGGAATGTGATTCTTAAATAATGAATACCATTCAATTCCACAGAAACGGACATCAAAGTGTATACGGTTTTAGTGATGCACCGTTTTGGAGTGGAGAAGGATCAAACATTAGAAATTACTATTCTAATAGACGTGAAATTAGAAAAAGGTCGTTAACCTAAGGTCTTGTTTGGATACACATGTATCAACCTCAATCCACATGTGTTGAAGTAGATTGAAGTGGAACTCAAACTAATTTTCACTCAAATCCACCTCAACACATGTGGATTGATGTAGATAGATGTGCATCCAAACAAGGCCTAAATTGGAAAACTATATAATGGGGGTATTATAGGTACAAGGTGCTTTTTTTTTACATGCGCCTCTGTTGATTCAAATTAACTGATGCATCTATTATAATTTTAATTCAGTGTTGATCATTTATGTCTCTGTAGGCTCTATGTACCGCTTTTTTGTTTCATAATGCCTGTCACCTAAATAGTTGCTTTTTTAAAAAAAAACTTAAATAGTTGCTAATTTGTCAGTCTGAAATGAAAGACCACACGGCTGTCTCATGCCGTTGTGTGATTTTGCAGGTTGTGTGATTGTGCACATAGCAATTTATAATACTGAATGAATCATGGAACTCCAGTTCTATAACACCGTAATGACATCAATGTAGGATTTTTTTTTTAAAGAAACACAATTCTAAGGTTTGTTTCAAGGTATAAGTGACTAATATGTCCCATTGCGTTAATGGACCATCCACTTACAACTTCGTATGGTCACTCTTTGATATTCTCCAAAGTGCTGGATGTATGTGTTTTGCACGGTTGCACCACCAACCTTGTTTTTGAGTGGAGAAAGATAGCAAGAATCCTCATCTCTGAAACAAAAGCAACGGAGAAGACTGCAGTCTTATCTTGAAAATTGTATTTATGCAATTAGTACAATAGTACACTAAGGAGCACTTGCTCATTTTTAAACAGAATCACAGTGCATGCGTGTTTCTGGTGTTTGTTTTATTCACACTGACCACTCCTGGTGTGTGGTGCTACATTTAATTACTGATTTAATATTACGAATTTCACCTTTTGTTGGTTCTTAGAGTTTTTTTCTCTATTGTAATTATTTGTCTTCATCAATATATCAATATATGTAACTATTTTTGTAACTTATGCAAATAAATATGTGAAGAGGTGTAGGTAGCCATTCACTTACTAACATCTGCGCTCCGCACCCATCACACAACGCACGAGCAAGGAACGCTCTTTTTCACTTGACGTAGGGTATCCTGTTACCTGTACCTTTCAGTGTCCCATGTGCTACCTCTCTCAATTGTGTTTGATTGTTTATATTTTATTACTTGTAGTCACCTTCATGTTCTAACAGAGGTCTCATGTTTCTATTAGAGCTAAGAGATACCCATCAGCTTTTGCAAATCTGCATTACCAGATTACCTATACGGCCAAATCTTTGCTTACCTGCTAATGCTTCACTGAGCCTGCTTTGAACACTATGCAAGTTTGCATAAGAGCCTCTGCAAAGAACCAAACACATGTAAACTACACTGGACAAGACTAGATACAGACTAATGTAGGCAATCATTCATACCCTATATGGCTTTGTTTTGTTTATAAAATATTCGTGCTACGATAATGAGACACACAATCTATATATTGCATGCATATCGTTTGGACCAGTATTGGTGGTTCTAAGTATCTCATACGTATCTTAAAAATGCGTAAGAAACTTGAGCAACCAAGCTTACAATCCTGTATAATGCCTAAGAAGCTTGGAATGACGGAAAAGATTTCGAATTTGAAAGGCATTAAAAGAGGCGATAGAAATGGGGTGTCCGCCTCTGTTAAACATTCGTCTGCGTTAAACATTAACAGAGGCAGGTGTTTTAGGGCTACCTCCTCCGTTAATAATTAATTAATAGATGGGCACCCTAAATAGACTGCATATGTTAATTCGATTAACATAGGCGAGCAACCTGGTCACCTCTAGAAATGGCCGATTAACACATATCATCTCAGAAAGGCGGATGGGCTGTTCACCTGTAGAGATGGATTTCGACCTCCTCTGTTAATCCTCTTTAAAGTAGTATAATCTAGAACTTTTTTTGTTCGCGACCGTGCCTAGACACGTATTTCATTAAGATAGGATAAAAGTACATTACAAGGTACCCACTCATTAGTAAGCGCCGATCTTACTAGAGAGAAGGAAAACCAAAAACATAAAAAGAAAGAAGGATCTGAGGGCGAAAAACAGAAAACCTAATGGCGATGATATCCAGCAGAATTATCTAGGGAAAGTCGAATTATTATAAGTTGGTTGGGCCAACTTGACTGAAGAACCGGACCAGACCACCAGAGCATATACAATTATACATCACTCTGCTTATTCATAAGTTTGTACTGAAAATGCTCTGTAGTAATAGTAAAGGCCCATGCGTCGCGAACAACTATTACAGACGCAAGGAGACCGCCACCTCGCGTCTCAACGTGACTGACGCCAATCCGCTCACAGAGTCACAGATCACTAGACGACGATGATGGCGAGCTTCATCCCGGAGTCGCAATCCCCTTCGACGTTGGAGATGAAAAAGAATTGGCCTGGCTGCTCCAGCGCCACAAGGTCGTTCCCGGAGGTCAGCGCCGGAGCGTTGTCCGGCGTCGCGCAGTTGGCGTAGCTCAGCGCGTCCACCTGCACCACGTCGTGCTCGCCCGCCGTGTACCGGAACACCGCGAGCCAATCAAAACAGCTGCGGCAGTCACAAACCGCGCACGTCGTGCCTCATGCCTTGCAGCGAGTTGGCAACACGTTACTTACCTAGGGTGTCACCGACCGCAAACATCATGCGGCTGACCCAGATGGTGTGGTTGACCTAGGGTTTGATTGCTCGGTTGGGATCCGATCCTTTCTACAAGAACCCATGCCTAGCCATATATACTTTAGGGCAATGGGAGTATAAGAAGCATGGTTCTGGGGGATTTCTCGGGTTTCGTATGCTACTCAGTATTTCTTTTTCGCGATAAAAGAGTTTTTACTTAGCAAGACGGTGCATTTTCTCCCCACACCGTGCAATGCACCATTATCTTTGATTACCGGCCTAATTCATGAGCTCGATTGCGCTCTCTTCTAATCTTTGTAGCTTCACCTCCGCAAGGATTTGCATGGAAGCTTTAATCTCCTTGAATGAATGAATAAATATAGGTAACAGGAACTGTTGAGTATCAAATAAGGGATTACCTAAACCCTAACATCAAAACATTACGATTAGCCTCCAAACTGGTTCTCATAATCAACCAAGGGCTCAGGGCTACACCCGTCGTGTGTGCGCTCGCGCGCACACTCCGATCCATCTTGGGAAGCCCAATGGACCTTAGATGGCCCGTAGAAAGGCCTCGACGCCTAAGAGATAGGCCATGAGGGCAAATTCGCGCCCAAGTCGCCTACGCCCAAGGGCTTGGCTTGACCCACCATGTTCCTGACCTTGGAAGGCAACAACCGACCAAGGGCGGTCGCAAGCACCTCCGTGTAGCTCACCGATCTTCCCACCCTAACCAACGTGCCACATATTTCATCGAAATTAATCTATCGGGTATCTAGAACCTGACATGTGGGCAGAACCACAAAGCGTCGGGTCTTGCCGGGGCACTATTCTCTCGTCCTTGTGAGGCCGTGTCAGCCACTTATGGACGAAGTGTTAGTTGATCTCCACCAATTGGCCCAACGGCCAATTGGGCCCTTGGACCCGCGCCCTGATCGGGGGCGCCCAACCCTAATATGGTTGGTGGGCCCCCATCGCACAGCACCATAAATAGGAGGTGGGGGCCAGGGCGCCAAGCACGAGGTTCGCCTGAGCCGCCTAGCACCCCACCTACAGTCCTAAACCCTAACCAATCACAGAGGGGGGCTATCAGCGACGGGAAGCACCGCCACCAGCCAACGCCGCCACTACACCGCCACCCTTCGACACAGCACCGCCACCGGGTCTTCACCAAGCACCACGATGGCGAGCCCGTCTTCCTCCAAGGCGGCCAATGGTTTGCACCCCCTTCACCCCTCTCTCTCTAACTCTATCTCTTATCCTGTACTAGTAGATGTTCTAGGGCTCACTGTTTATTCCAAAAGCAAGTAGACACGCTAGATCTATGGCTAGTGATCCCATTTTAGGTCTATCAATGGTATTAGACGCCTAACTAGGTGTAGATCTAGCCTATCGGAAAAGAAAACCGAGTAGTAGAATTTAGAAGGAGGTGATAGATTCGTTTAGGGATCTAAACAGAGGGTTCATCGAACCCTAAACCCAATTCATGTGAAGAAAAGAAGTAAGAGAAGGGTCTCGGTTTTGAAAAGCATCTCAAACCCTAACCCTAACCCACGCAAACCGCTTGGAAAAGATGAACAATAAGGAAACCCTAACCCTAACACGCGCAAACCGCTCGGGGAAGATGAACGGTAGGAAACCCTAACCCTAATCTCGATCCTAACTGTAACAACCCGGGTTATTGGAGAAGCCAAAAATACGAACTTTTTAAAAATTTTCCGGCAATATGTGAAGCATGTAGACGCTAGGTCAAACAAAGAACAATTTATAAATAAATTGTTGCACGCATATAGAATTACTTGTAGGAGTTTGCCGGAGTTCTTTTGTTGGTTTAGTGTTTTGTGTTGGAGAGCACAAGTCCGTAGCAAATCCTTTTGATTCCTTCTAGAATATCTTAAGAATCCCTTTCTCCTCTCTCTCAATTCATCTTTTGCTTTTGAACCTTATTCGAATCCCTTAACCTAACTCATAAAGCCAATCGACCTTCCTTGTAAATCGATGCCCGTGTTTTGCCGACCCTCGACATGGACCCCACTAACCCGTAGATAACCCCTAGAGGACCCCATTAGGAGCTGTACATGTTGGTAACACATGTATACCAATTTAGGAGCTTTTGGAAGTAAATATAATAGAGGAATAAATAGATAAGGAATTAGAAAAGGGGAAAGGAAAAATAGGAAAGCCAAACAGCCCAAGACGCCAGCAGGCCCAGCCAGCCTCTCCTCCCTTCTGGCCTTGGCCCAGCCTGTTCCGCAAGCCCGCTTGCCCTCGGCCCAGCTCGCCACTCCTACGCAGCCGGCCCACGTCGCCCCCGAACCAACCCGCCTTGGCCCAACCAGGCCTGCAAGCCACGAGGCCCATCCTGGCCAGCATCCGCATGCCCCACCAACCCTAGGGCAGCGCACGCCCAACTCCTAGACCCCGCCGCCGCTGCTCGCAACGCCTGCTTCCACGCGTGCCCCGACAGCGCCCCGTCTTCCGCGCCGCTTGATGCGCGCCGCGTGTCCCCGCCTACGCACGGACGTCGAGGATGCACGGAGCCCCCGGAAGCCCTAAGCCGCTCGCCCTATAAACACCGAAGCAGTCGGCACCCTCTCCAATCCCAGCAGCCACCGCACCCCATACTCCTCTTCCTCTCCCGTGACAAGCCACGCCCGACCACCATGGCCACGCCACCGGCACCCATGGTGCTACCCACCATTTCCCAGCCGCGGTCGCCAGTGCTGAGCTCGCCCTCCACAGTATCGCGACCGAACCGCACCACTCCGAGCACGTCATCGCCAAGACCGCCACGAGCTCGTGGTCCGCCTTACGACGTCGACGTCCCCGGCCAGGCACCGAGCTCGACCTTCATTGCGTCTGCGACGTCCGCGCAGCTGCACCACCGAGGCCACACCGGTGCCCTCCACCTCGAGCCCGCGCTGCCACCGGCGCCTCACCAGAGCGACGTCGAGCCGGCCGCGGACACGGTCCATCGCCCCAAGCCAAGCTCCTTCCCCGCCCGTGACGTGAGCACGTTGTGACGTCGCGCCGTCCCAAACCTCTGCACCAGCGCCTCCACTCCAAGCCCCGTCGTCATGCAGCACCTCTGAGCCGGCGTCGTGCCCCTTCCAGTTCATCGGACCTCGCTGATTCTGCAGCAGCACGTCGCCGTTGAGCCTCCATCCTCTGATGACGGTGAGCCTCCCAAAGCCAAGCTTTCGCTTTTCCTTGCACCGCAGTGAAGTTTGTGCCTAAGACTGGCCTTCGTGCCATGTTCCTTCACTTCGCAGGGAAGCAGCAGGCCTTGAGGCACCCTTCACCGACTCTGTCGCCCCTCCGGCCACCCGCTGCTCCGGCCTGACCAGCCGCAGCCGACCCTGGCCACCTGCAGCCAGCCATGGCCATGACCAGCAAGCCACAGTTGGCCAGCAACTGGCTGTAGCCAGCCAGAGGAGGCCACAGCAAGCCGTTGCCAATCGGGACGTGCTCTGGTAGGCCACCTATGGCCGTAGCGTGCCCGGACGCCATGACCAACCCCCACATCGACCATGTCAAGCCTCGAACCGAACCTCACCAAGCGGCTACGACGACGTAGCTGAGTGTTGGTCTTCGAGCCGCTGTTGCAAACCAAAGCCGGACCTTCCTAAATCCCTACATGTTGTCGCCCCAAGACCGATGACCCCTCCATGTGTCTGGCCTTCGAGCCGTGTTTTTCTGCAGGGACCTCATCAACCGCAAGATGCCAACGCTCTTGGATACATCGCACACACGCACTTGTCGTGTCATTCCATTGCACTCATGCCTCGGATGACACAAGCATGAGCCTATTTACGTTGCATAGAAAAACGTCGTGCCATGACCTTGGATGCCCAACCATAGCGCACTGCTGCCACCGCTACATGCTCGTGTGAGGCCTAGCCCGCCCTTTTGTGACCACCATGAGCTCGAGTACACCAAGAACGCCACGTCCTAGCCACGGCCGTGACCGAACTCCTAGAGACCAATACACAACACCTAGATCGCCTCTTGTTTTGGGCGATGCTAGCGTAACCCTCGCTTTTCGCGTGGGGCGGCGTCAGGTGCCTTGGACTTGCCTAACCCCCACACACGGACCTAGAGCCTCGCAGCCATGGACACTTGCCCTCACCTTGCCAGCCAAAGACCAAGACAGAGCCTTTTATGGCCGCTCATCGCACGGGCACGCGTGCACCCACACGCAAGCACCGCAGTGGCTTGGCATGAGCCTTGCCGCCACTACAATCGACCACTGCCATTCGTGCTCGCACACACACCATCCCAAGAGCTCTAGCCTTGCTTCGCCCCGTCGTTCGTGGACGCACGCCACGAGCCGTGGACTTATGCATGCTCACTTGCATGTGGTGACGCATGGCCATGCCTCCGCATGACATCACGTGAGCCTCGGGACCACACCGCCGCGGCCGTTCGCATGCCCATGCGCAGTCCTACGCTGAGCCACGTATGTGAGCCAACGCCATAGCCACTGGAGCTAAGTCCATGAACAACAGCCATCATTCGACCAAGCCTTAGCCACGTCTTGGCTAGCCGCAGCTGCGTCTAGCCAACTATAGCAAGATGCAGCCAGCCGCAACTAGCTGTAGCTGGCCACAGGCAGCCATAGGCAGCCTTGGCCAACCATAGCCACTTGTAGCCAGCCGTAGCCAGCCACAGCGAGCCATAGCAAGCCATAGCTGGCCACAGCAGGCCAAAGCTGGCCTCAACTAGCCGGAAGAAGCCACAACCCTCCAGGACAAGTTATAACAGCCCTTGGGCCTCCACATCTTCTGCGTCGTTGTATGGAGTCCGTTCCCGACATTCCGGCTGCCTCGTTAAACGAGGACGAGCCGTTGAGAAACCGTGTGATCCCTAGCATGGTACCGATGACAAGTGGAGTCTTTTCGATGTCTTGCTGGCTGAGACCACCGTTGCCGAGACCACCATTGCCGAGACCACATGGCCTCGCTGGCCGAGACCACAGGGCCTCGCTGGCCGAGACCACCATGACCCCGTCTACCGCAAGCCGTAACCTTGGACCATGAACCCTAGTCGTAGGTCTTATCGAGACCATGGAAAGCCCCATCTCGCATCTTTCCGTTTATGCATATCTACCTTGTTGGGCCCTAATCTTACGACCTATCTGTCCATGACTGTCTTACAGGATCTACCCATTCCCTAGCTATGGAATGTGCTACTCCACAGTCGTGTCAAGTTGTTGCATCTTTTTGGTCATGTTTGGTTCTTATCGCTGGTTGTTGGTGTTGTTGCCTGTGTGCTGAGCCTTCGAGCCGGCTGAGGGATCGTACCTCGTTCGGACGTTACGATCACGGGATCCGTCTCGCCATGACCGTGATGTCGAGTGTAACTCGACCCCTCGCTTTTTAGTTGACTTCATAGTACCATGAGCGTTAGCTCCTGTCTTCGGCCCTAGAACATGGACGTGATGGATTCAATATCGATGGCAATATCGATGCGGATATTACCCGCACATTTTGAGCCCTTCGTGACCAAGTTCTGTGGGAGAAAACCTGGGAGTAAACAATCATGGAACGATGAATGCCAACTTGTTGGCATAGCTTGTGGCCGCAAGTTCACCTCGCCATGACCATGGAGCCACGCCTCTCTTTCGCTTTTAGTTGCTTCTTCGTGCTCAAGCCCTTGTATGCTTGTACCCCGTTTGACCATCACGATTCTCTGATTCTCGCGGTGACAACCGCACCGCTTCGAATCCGAGAGATATCTCAGTGCCAGTGCACCCAGGTCGGGTACCCTACGAGTGGCTTACGCACTTGGTGTTCTTGAGTGTCGCTCCTTCCGATGCCCCGTCTTTCGTCGTGGCGCGAGTGTTGGAAGAAGTGGACCTTGCTCTTGGATATTCTTGCTCTTATTGCCCCGATAGCCGCTCTGTTTGATTCCGTCTTGCCCATGATGATTGGATCAAAGACCGGACTATTCCCTTTGGGTTAGCGAAGCTATGGTCTATGTCATACCTCGGACCCGTGCGTGTCGACCCGATCGACCGTCTAAAACCATATTCCCCGAGGATGTGTCTGGGAGCATAACATGGGCGTGCCTAACTAATCCCGCTGCTTTTGCTGTGTTGAACGACTGTCTCCTCGGCTCCCGACGTTGATGTGTCGTGTGGATCGAGAGGACCCGTCACTGTCCAACCTCTTTGCGCTACCGCTTCCTACCATAGCGGGTGAGCCAAAGTACATTGGAGCCAAGTCACAATAGTGTTATTCGTTCTTGTTTGCTTCTCATGTCCAATTGTGACTTGCGGGATAAGGCTATAAGAGCTGAACCCCATCGTTCCTCTTCTTGGGGCCTGACTTCCAATCCCCGTCGATTCAATGACACCGGATCAGAAGATCATGAGCCGTGGTGTGCTATGGATAAGCTTTGGCTTAAACCATCTATCCTAAAGCCATACCGGCTTGGCCATGACTTAAGCTTGTGCTTAGCAAACTACCATTTGTGATTCTTGGCCCGAGGAAATTGGACAACCGCCGAGAGGGCTAAGCCGTGTATCTCTTATTGTCTCAATGGCGTTATTGGATTTTCCTGCGTCTTGTCGTCTTTTCAAGTGTTGAGTGTTCTCTTGCCTTGCGTGTCGCTTCGCGGAGTGGCTGACGATCGGACCAAGAGAACGAGGACGACGACAAGGATTGCGGAATGGAGTCAACACAGGAGGAGGTGACTCCGCTAATGGAACACCAACGAATGGAGAATTGAACCACTACTACCTCTACATCGCAGGTGTCATGACAGCACCCTCTTTTAGAGATCCTATTAGACATTGCATAATATCTAGAACCACTAGCGCTTTATAAATTATTCCTTTGCTAGTACTTTGATGCATGCTACTACCTGAGCCATTATTACCCTGATGCAACCCACTCTACCACGTCACCCTGCCTTGCGCATTCGCTCGCTTATATATGCTTACTTGCCCGCTTGCTTGCATATTACACCACTATACTTATTATTAACTCCACTTTGCATTATGTCGGGGATGTGATGCTGGTGGTGAACCCCCTGGGAATGGTTTGGCTATGGGTGCCGGACTTGGTGGTGTGTGAGCGCGCTGCGTGTGTCTTAGGTGCGTGGAGAGTGAGGGTTGTGTCGACCGAGCTGGAATAACGACGAGCCTAGGGCGAGTCTTGCCATGTGGTGCTACCTGGGCACTTGGATATGGAATACCTGTGGCGGTTAAATGGTAATTGGAGGTGGCCTTGGGTGTGAACCTCGGAGAGGTGGAGCCCAGGGTGGAGGTGCTGTGGTGGCACGTAAAATGGAAACCCTGATAAAGACATTCTGGCTTGGTCAATCCCTAAGGACTTACTAGTACTCAGATTCACCGGGAATCCTTTACATCCCACTCGCCCTATATGGTGCGGGACGGTCAGACTACTTGATAGAGCGATGCCACTACTGCTAGGCGAACGTGTGCAAGGAGGTACGGGGTGCGCGGTTTTCCCCCACACCCTTCCGAGACTTTAGGAGGCCTTGTGGACCGGCTCTTGACATCCGATGGGCCCCGGCTCTGTCTACGACTCACAGTATCAGCCATCCCAGACTAGACTTGGGATGTTCCAGGGCTGAGAGGTAGGGTGGCATCGTTCTAGGCTAGCAAGCGGCCGGAATCTGCCTAGACGGGGCACCGTCGAGGATGGCTATCTTGTGGGTATGTAAAACCTCTGCAGAGTGTATGGTTGATCTATCGATACATATGCCGACTTGTTGGCTATGGACCTTTCCTGGGTTTCGCTTAAACTAGATAGGAGATGAGTCCTTCTATTCTCCCTCCAGAGTTTGGGGTATTTTCCGACCGTGAGCCAGGGGCTGCGGGCCGTTGAGACAAGTGCCGAGAGGGAGTCGGCCTGTCGACCTGAGTGTGTGAGATGAGATACGGTGTAGTGGTGTGGAGATGGTTTGGGATGGATGGTTGGTGGATGGATATTGATGGATGTGGATGTGTGTGGCTGGGAATGTGTTAAAAACTGGACATTATTATTACATTACTACTGTTACTTACTTCTCATGCGCTAAGGATGCAAACCACAGCCAAATGTTAGGATCGTCAGATCCTCTTGTTTTATCTTTTCCACTAAAGCTCATCGGTGCTGACCATGGCCTGCACATATCTAGCGGTGTGCAGATTTCCTGCTTCTCATAGATGCTGACTATAGAAGGATTAGGAGGTCTCGTGCCTACGCTCAAGTTTGGTTCGGAGATGGAATCTACGCTGCACTACGCCAACTCTGATGACGACCCGTGAAGAAGAAGCCTTCACTCGATAGTCTTCCGCTAGATTAACTCTATAATAGGTGTGTTCCCCAGTGATGTAATATCTTGTATTCTTATAATCTTACGATGTATGACTGAGATATCGACTGATATACGATAATATGATGGAATCAACTATTGGTTTCATCATATTATAATTCATTATGTGGATTTTCCCTTCGTAGAAAATTGAGGATGTTTCACTAACCCCATCCCCAACCCTAAATCGGATAGATCCGAGAAGAAAAGAAAGAAAAATCGAATCAGAGAAGAAAAGGGGAAGGGGAAGAGGCCTACTTCGCCGCTGCACCGCGCTGCCGCCTCGTCAGCACGTGAGAAGAAGGGAGCCGTCGCTGCACGTTGAGTAGGCGCGTGCTTTGGCCAAGGGCGCCGCGGCTAGGCCGCTCGACGGCGGCGCGCTCACCCACTAGGAGTGCACGCGTCGACGAGGGGGCCGGCGACGGCGCCGTCATCGCCTCGCCTCACTCGGTGTCGTCGTGGGGCTGAGAGAGAGAAGGTGGAGAAGAGAACGGTCAGATCTAGGGTTTTGGGAGCTTCACCGCAGCGCGTGTGGGCATCAGGGCACCGCTGCCCAGACCGCTCGACGGCGTGGGGACTAGCGACGACGCCATCACCTCTCTTCGCTCTCGCTGTTTCAGTCACCGTTGCTGTGCTGAGAGAGGAGAGGGAAGGAGAAGAATGAATTAGGGTTTGGGAGCGCCGACCGGTGTTTTTTTTTTTTCCCGAAGTCGAAGCCTAGCCGTCGGATCTGGATGAACGGACGAGAGCGAATGGGCCAACACTCGCCCAGCGGGTCTTGTGCGGCAAGGTGACTTTGCCGCCCAGCCCCAGTTGCGGCTCAGGAAGATCTGCAAATACCATGAGAACAAAGATCTGGAGACGGGCGAATTTCATAGCTTTCAACGGACTTGGGCCACATGAACCGTGTTCTAGGAGTTTAAGTTTATTCTTTTTTTTAAAAGCAATTTTTGATGATATTTGTCTAGTTTAAAATCTCTGTTAAAATTTAAACCAACGGGATAATTTTTCAGAGAATAGTTGAGAAAAGTTCAATGCTTCGAAAAATAGATAATGAATTTTTTCATGTTTCCGCTTCAATGTGAAAGTTTATAATCTTCTAATTAAATTCGAACCAATAGGAGAATTTACTTTGAAGAGTAGTCAATTTTAATTAGTAAATTATAATATTGTTATTTTTCTGACCAACGTTGATAATAGCAATATTATAATGTTTATTCATAAGTTTTCCATGCATTAATTCTATTTCTACCCAATGGTGATGTAGAATTAGTGTATAAGAATATTGTATGTTTTAATTTTGACCAACGTTAAATTAAAGCATGCAATTATAATGTCATATTTTCTCACTATCTCTGACGGTGTTTTCAGGATTCAACCCAATGACATTCATCTCGCACATACCACCTCTTGAAGGGGGCAATTACAGAGTATGACGAGAGAAGTATGGGCTAGCACTTGTGCTGTCTGAAAATGACCTAGCACTTACCTCCCCGTGTCCTACTGAGCCAGTGGACCTGGTAAGGGAAGAAAATGTGTCTGATGTTTATTTCACTGCTCGGCAGTGAGATCATGCAGAAGTGCGGATGAAGTATAATTTCGAACACAAGAAATGGGACATATCAAACCGCAAGTGCTTGATGGTGGCTAAGTCCACAATTTCAGATGCTATAAGGGGGGTCTATCCCAGACTGTGATACCACCACGGAGTACCTAAAGAAGGTGGAGAGTCAGTTCACCGGCTCTTCAAAGGCTCGTGCTAGTACATTGATCAAGAAATTGTTCAATGAAAAATATACTAGTGGCGGTATTAGAGAGCACATATTGAAGATGAGCAACACGACTTCGAAGCTGAAGCCAATGGATTTGGGGCTCAAGGATGAGTTCCTGATTCATTTGGTTTTGCTTCCTTGCCAAAGGAATATGAAATATTTGTTGTTAACTACAACATGCAGCCCGACAAGTGGGACATAGAGAAGCTCATCGCAATGTGTGTTCAAAAAGAGGAAAGACTGAAGTCCTTACAGGGTGACTCTGCTAACCTTGTGAAGGACAAGAAAATGAACTTCAATAAGAATGCCAAACCTCAAGGGAAAGCCCCTGAGACTGAGCATCATCAGAAGAACACAATGCTCAAGTTGAAAAGGATCAGTGCAAATGGTGCAAGAAGCATGGACACTACCAGAGGGATCATCCAGACTTTCTGAAAAGCCTGCTGAAGAGAGGTGAGGATTTCATTACATTCATAGATGAATCCTTGTATTTAAGTTATACAAAATCTACTTGGTGGATTGATTCAGGTGCAACTGTTCATGTTGTAAATTCATTACAGGGATTCCGTACGAGAAGGACCCTGCAAAGAGGGGAAAGAAGAATTAAAGTAGCAAATGGAGTTGAAGCTCAAGTTGGAGCCATTGGAGACCTTTCTCTAGAATTAGTTAATGGTTTTCTACTTAAGCTTTCAGATGTTCTATTTGTACACTCTTTGTGAAGAAACTTAATATGTGTTTCACGTTTAGATGACGATGGATATGATTGCCATTTTGATAATGGCAAATGTCAGATTGTTTATAATAATAAATATGTTGGTCTTGCCTTCCGACAAGACAAGCTTTATTTATTATCACTTTCTGAGAATGTGAATGATGTAAGTACTGAGAATGAGAATGCTTCCTCGTCTATGAATGCAACAAATAAGCGGAAGAGAGTGCATGATGTATCTTCGAAATTATGGCACTGTCATTTAGGCCATATTTCGAGGGGGAGAATAGAGCGATTGATTAAGAAATCAATTCTTCCGCCTTTAGAATTTTCAGATTTAGAACAATGTATAGATTGCATAAAAGAAAAGTATGTTAAGAAAATAAAGAAAGATACCAAATGAAGCGTAGGAATTTTAGAAATAGTTCACACAGACATCTGTGGTCCTTTTCTTGTGAAGAGTGTGGATGGTTATGATTCATTTATAACATTCACAGATGACTACTTACGTTTTGGCTATATTTATCCAATTAAAGAAAGATCGAAAGCATTGGATAAATTTAAAATATTCAAGGCTGAAGTAGAGAATCAGCACAATTTAAAGATTAAGATAGTAAGTTCCGACCGTGGGAGAGAGTACTACGGTCGACACACCCCATATGGCCAAGTTCCTGGACCCTTTGCAAGGTACTTACAGGAAAATGGCATAGTAGCCCAGTATTCTACACCGGACGAGCCTCAGCAGAATGGAGTAGCTAAAAGACTCAACCGTACCTTAATAGATATGATGAGAAGCATGATAAGTTACTCTACCTTACCGATAAGTTTATGGATGGAGGTGTTAAAAACCGCCATTCATATTCTTAATCGAGTGCCAAGTAAGTTGGTGCCCAAGACACCGTATGAGTTGTGAACAGGAAAGGAACCCTCACTAAACTATTTACGTGTGTGGGGTTGTCCAGCTAAGGCAAAAGTATTTAACCCAAACATAGGGAAGCTGGACTCCAAGACAGTCAGCTACCATTTTATTGGCTATCCAGAAAAGTCAAAATGTTATCGCTTCTATTGTCTTGACAGACAAACAAAGTTTGTAGGAACAAGACATGATGTCTTCTTGAAAGACGATATGATCATGGGGAGCATGGTAGCGCATGAAATTAGTTTTGAAGAGAAGCGGGTATACGTGCCCACTCCTATGGTTCAGGAACCATTCTTCACGCTACCTATTGTTGCTGTACCAACAGTGCAAGACACTGTAGTAACAACACCTATTGTTAGTTCTCCTATGGCAACAATGAATGAACATAAGGAACCTATCCTTCAGATTCCATAGAACCCGTTGTCACACATGAGGAAGAACAACAATAGCCTCATATAGAACAAGCGTTATCTAACAAGTCCCCTAAAAGGTCTCAAAGAGTCAGGAGATCAGCCATTTCTGATGATTATGAAGTTTATGAATGTGAGGAATTTCAAATGGAGGGTGATCCCACCTCATTTGAAGAAGCCATGAGAAGTGCTCACTCATCCAAGTGGCTTGAAGTCATGGAAGATGAAATGAAATCAATGAAAACCAATGGAGTTTGGAACTTATAAACAATTCCTAAAGGAGCCAAGGCAGTAGGCTGTAAATGGGTCTACAAAACTAAACATGACTCCAAAGGGAATATAGAAAGGTTTAAAGCGTGACTTGTGGCGAAAGGTTTCACGCAAAGAGAAGGCATAGATTACAATGAAACATTTTCTCCAGTCTCATATAAGGATTCTTTTAGAATCATAATGGCGCTTGTAGCACATTACGACTTAGAATTGCATTAGATGGATGTAAAGACGGCGTTCCTAAATGGGGATTTAGAGGAAAACATTTACATGGCACAACCGAAAGGTTTTGTTGTGGAAGAAAAAGAACGTATGGGATGCCGCCTAAAAAAATCCATTTACGGAATTAAAGCAAGCTTCAAAACAGAAGTTTGGGTTTCAAGAAAATATAGAGGACAATTACGTTTATGCAAAGTTCAAGAATGAAAAATACATTTTCCTAGTCTTGTATTTGGATGACATATTGCTCGCTAGTAGTGATGTTAATCTACTACTAGAAACAAAGAAGTTCTTGTCCTCAAAGTTTGATATGAAGGATCTCGGTGAAGCTTCGTTCGTCCTAGGAATAGAGATTCATCGAGATAGAGAAATGGGGGTTTTAGGATTATCACAAAAGGCATACTTAGAAAAGGTTCTAAAGAAATACAGTATGCAAAATTGTAAGTCATCACCTACTCCCATAGTCAAGGGCGACAGATATGGAGAATTTCAATATCCCAGAAACCAATATAAGATCGATCAAATGAAAGCGGTTCCATATAGTTCAGCTATCGGAAGTTTACAGTATGCACAAGTGTGTACTCGCCCTGACTTAGCGTTTGTTATCGGTTGCTTGGCAGATATCAGAGTAATCCAGGAATAGAACACTGAAAATTAGTAAAAAAGTTTTGCATTACCTGCAAGGTACAAAGGGTCTCATGCTAACGTACAGAAGATCTGATTCCCTGCACATAGAGGGGTATACAGATTCTGATTATGCAAGAGATGAAAGAAAGTCCACGTCAGGATACATATTCACTCTCGTAGGAGGAGCTATATCGTGGAAAAGTTCAAAGCAAACCGTCACTATATCATCCACAATGTATGCTGAGTTTGTAGCATGTTATGAGGCCACATGGCAGGTGAATTGGCTAAAGAAATTCATGCCCGGGTTGAAAGTGGTAGATGGCATACATAAACCACTTAAGTTATACTACGATAATAATCCAGCAATATGTTATGCTCTCAATAATAAGTCAAGTGGTGCTGCCAAACACATTGACATAAAGTATTATGTTGTGAAAGATAAAGTCTGGGATCATATAATTAGTCTTGAGCATATAAGAACAGAAAAGATGCTTGCGGATCCGCTTATAAAAGGTTTACCACACAGCGTGTTCAGAGAACACTTAGCCGGCATGAGTTTAAGGAAAAGCCTATGATTTCTGGATAATAAGGGCCTAGTTAAGAATCTGTTTCAAAACAGAGATGTGCATTGTAGCTGTTTAATCTAATGGCAACTGATCGTGACGATAAGGCACGCTCTATGCACTGATCTGTGATGGAATGGGAACAAGAGAAAGTAAGTAAGTTAAGTTTCAGTCATAAGTGAGATCAATGGGGAGAATGTTAGTTGATCTCCACCAACGGCCAATTGGGCCCTTGGATCCGCACCCTGATCGGGGGCGCCCAACCCTAATATAGTTGGTGGGCCCCCATCGCACAGCGCCATAAATAGGAGGTGGGGGTTGGGGCGCCAAGCACGAGGTTCGCCTAAGACGTCTAGCACCCCACCTACAGTCCTAAACCCTAACCGATGACAGAGGGGGCGCTGCCAGCGACGGGAAGCACCGCCACCGGCCAACGCCACCACTGCACCGCCACCCTTCTACACAGCACCGCCACCGGGTCTTCACCAAGCACCGCGATGATGAGCCTGTCTTCCTCCAAGGCGGCCGATGGTTTGCACCCCCTTCACCCCTCTCTCTCTCGCTTTATCTCTTATCCTGTACTAGTAGATATTCTAGGGCTCACTGTTTATTCCAAAAGCAAGTAGACACGCTAGATCTATGGCTAGTGATCCTGTTTTTGGTCTATCACGAAGGTCACACCCGGGGTGTGACACATCGCACAAGGACAATCACGCGACCATCGCCAGAAGACCCCGGGCCCGCAAATCTACCCCTCTCTGCATGCGGCCAGGACCTTAGCTTGCGATGGAGGCCATGCGGAAGACGAATTCGAGCACGGCACAATGACAACTCCAATTCTGACGGTCGGCTCCAGGCTCCAGCAGAGGAATATCAGGTATGGTTTAGTGCTGTCAACCACGACATAGGTAATCCCTTATTTGATACTCAACAGTTCCGGTTATTTATATTTATTCATTCATTCAAGGAGATTAAGGCTTCCATGCAAATCCTTGCGGAGGTGAAGCTACAAAGATTAGAAGAGAGCGCAATCGAGCTCATGAATTAGACCGGTGATCAAAGATAATGGTGCATTGCACGGTGTGGGGAGAAAATGCAGTCTTGCTAAGTAAAAACTCTTTTAACTCTTTTATCGCGAAAAAGAAATACTTAAAATTGATAGCCTCTGCAGGGCAGAGATTTATAATCCAGTACTAGTAGAACTAAATAGGAAAATTCGTTTGACCAATAAACATGACTGAAGAACCGGACCAAACCACCAGGGCATACATCACTCTGCTTATTCGTAAGGGTCTGTTTGGATAGACTAGAACTAACAACTAGTCTTGATTGGTACTGAAAACGCTCCGAACTAAAGACCCATGGAACCTCCCGAACAACCATTTAGTCTGTTTGGCTAGTGTTGATACGATCGTATATACGATCGTGAATTATTACCGTTGACTGGTTTAATATAAGAAAAAATACTATTCTAGCTTATAATTCATAATCGTTTATGATCCAGCGAACAGGCCGACAGTCGCAGGTGCATGGCCGACGTTGGAGAGCAAGCAAGGAGACGGCGCGACCTCGCGTCTCGACGTGACGGCAGCAATCCGGTCAGTGGACGTTGATGGCGACCTTCATCCCGGAGGCGCACTCCCCTTCGGCGTCACAGATGAAAAAGTACTTTCCGGACTGCCCCAGCTTCACAGCGACTGCGTTGCCGGAGGTCAGCACCGGGGCGTTGTTCGGCGTAGCGCAGTCGTTGTAGCTCTGCTCGTCCACCACCACCACGTCCTGCCCCGCGTTGTACCGGAACACTGCGAGGCGCGAACCAGCCCAGCCAAGTTAGTCGTCACCACGCGCGTCATGCCTCGTAGTCGTAGGACCTGTTCGCTGGTGGGTACTGGTGCTGATTTGAGCTGACTGGTGCTGGTTTTTTTTAGAAAAACACTATTGACTGGTTGATTTGGGCTGGGTGAAACCAACCAGCGAACAGGCTGATAGCGTTATGCCAACCACAGTTACGTACGTACGTACCGAGCGTGTCGCCGACCTTGAACTTCTTGCCGCTGGCCCAGGCGTCGTAGTCGATGGCGACGTCCCAGCCGGAGCCGTCCCCGACCGTGTACGTCGCCGCGGACGCTGTCGTCGGGAGCAATGCGGCCGCGGCGGCGATGGTGGCCATGCCTGCAGCTACCAGCAGTGTCTTACGGCAATCCATTTTGACACGGAATGGAAGCGGGTCACGGCGGTGCGTACGTGCAGGCTTTGGTGCTTGCCCGGATGCTGCTGTACGTGTTTGGCATCGGAGTTGAGCGCACATGTATGTATATATACACCACCTGATCCTGACCTGATCACCGTTCATGCCTTCGCCATGTTCGTTTGAGCTGGTTTGGTTTATAAGTCATGGCTGAAAATACTGTCGGCTGATTTGGTGTGAAAAAAAATATTATTTGTTGACTGATAAGTTATGACTTATAAGTCAAATACGACCCAGACCACCGGTAGCGTTGGCTTCTTGGCAACATGAGCCAACAGGACGATTGTGTCCAGCGGCGTATCCGATGTGACTTGCACGGCACACGACGACACGACACGGTCCACGGGTCTGGAATTCGTCGTCTCGTTGGCAGCTGGGCGCATAGGCTCGTTTGTTGGATCTAAGGATGGTAACGGGGATATACCCGTCGGGTATCGCCAGAACGTTCTCTTCCCCGCTACGAAGAACTCATCCTGTTCCCGTCCCCATTAACTGTCTCGGGTATAGATTCTTGCCCATCCCCGTACCCGTCGGGCATTGGTCGGGTAACAGATACCCGACGGGTACTGCATACCAGATAAACAAGGATACTTGGGGTCACAGCTTTGCAATCGGAGACGTTTCTTCTTCACCCGGGTATAAGTGTCGAAGTTTCGGAGATGCCGAGGAGAAGGAGCAAGGTTGCGAGGACAAGCAAAAGTGGCAGAGAGACCGAACTGAGGAAGCGAGGGGCACGAGCGCTCATGAGGTAGGCGTGCTTGTGCTGCTGGCGGAGATGACGAGAAAAAATTGAACTAGGGTTCCTAGAACACACAAACTATATATATATATATGATTGTTTAGATTTGGGCCAAAATACCTATGTTAAGCTTCTTTTGGCCTAATACTCGCATGACAGCTCAAATAGTCGGGTTCCCCAACGGGTAACGGGGACGGGTAAACATGAAACGTTCTCGTACCCGCTATACCCATCGGATATGGATTCTTGTCCATTTAGATACCCGTGGATAAAGATATGATCACATTCCCATCTCCTAATAGATCAAATATCCGTCGGGTATCGGTATCGGGGCCCGTTGTCATCTTTAGTTGGATCGCAGAGTTGATCCATTCAACTGTGACAAACATGGAGGTTAGTGAGCGTCGGCGGCGGCGGATCGAGCACTGGGCTAGCGCCTAGCTAAAAGAGTACTACAGCGGTAGCGGCAGCCGGCGTGCTCAAGCTATATGTCGTGTCTCCGGCCGGTGTCCGAGCAGGTGGCTGACGACAGCTCACGGTTATGTGCCTGCGAGTTCGCGATCGTGCAATCCCGTACGCCTACTGCTATCGATCAGTTGATGACGCGAAAACGATGCAAGGCAAAGCCTACATACGTCTGCGGTATTCATACGGAGACATGAGACGATCTCTGCCGACGCACACGTACGGTGGTGCACCGTGCACGGCGGCCATCGTCCAACTAGACTAGATGAGCCTAACCGGCAGATCGATGGATTATTTACAAAAGCCAAACTCAAACACAGAGTCGACCATATGGGCGACGTCAGGAGCCGCCGAATAACGGCGTGGAACCCTCACCCAGGCATGGTCCAGGTCTGATTGTCTGCAAGATAAATATATATAATTTTGTAGTTATTGATATTTAGAATATCCAACAAAATATTAGTAGCATACTTACACAAATAAAAAAAAAGATAGTGTATATTTGTGTAAGTATGCTACTAATATTTTGTTGGAATCTCGTTGTGTAGGACTATGAGAGGTGCTTTTTTTTAGTGGATCGATGGTCCAGACAAGTTTGACTCTAGTTACCTCCTTTTCAACAATTGGTTTAGAGGGAGACATCCCCGTGAGCACTTCAAGCGGTGGGTTCCACCCCCAACCCTCCGCTAAAGGCGGCTAAGGTGAAGCACCTAGCCGCAGTTAGACGACTCGAGAAACCTCCTCTATGCCATTGTAGAGATCGAGCTGTGATAAACCCTGAGAATACGTTGAAGTTTGTGTCTCCAAACAAGCATGAAGTAAGTGCAAAGTGTATGTGTTGAAATGTTGAGCTATATGTGTTCATGTACTAATGTCACATTTATTTAGGTGTTTTCAATGGCGAAGTGTTGTTTCAAGGAGTGGTTGTATGATTCTAAGAACCAATGGCCGGAAGAACCTCGAAAGGTTAAGGAAAAGAAGAAAGAAAGGGTAATTTACAAAGCACCTCCTGTCATGTGCGAATGTGGTGTTAAATCTAACTATGGCCTAGTCCTTTCGGAGCTTGGAATATGCCATTATTGTGGCTATATAGTTGACTATGATGAGGTTGGTTATTTTTGTGGTAAACATGAAATCGTATTTTGTTTCTTTTGCTAAGACATATATGATATAATTTTTTGTTTGAACAGAGCACTAGGAAATACAGGTGAAAATATTATGATGGTCAAGCTAAGTTCTTGGATGAACTGAAGGGGAGGCAAGTAAGTGCATGGAAGAAGGGATATGGACCTGACTACGTCAACATATTCGTTAAACATCACAAAGAAAAGATACATGAGTTTGCTAGACAACGCGGTATTTGTAACCCGATCGATGTTGAGCTTGACAAATGAGGATTGGAGAGACAGATGCCGTTAGAGGAAGAGAGGGCAAGGAAGGAGGCAAGGGAGGAGACAAGAGTACAGATGTAGGTCTTGAACGAGCATGTTGTTGCATTATGTGTCAGTGAGTGCTTGAAATCCTTTTTTTCGTTGCCTGATTTTAAATGTAATATAATTACGTTGCTAACTGATTGCATTTTATACATGAAGGGATTGGATGCAGCGAGGAACATGCCGCAGAGGTGGCTCGTGCAAGGTATGAGAAAAAGAAGTTAGATGAGCACAGATCGCGAGCTGGTCACACCGTTCAATCACCGATTGTATTGTCTGATGAGGGGGACGAGGATGAGGACGACACTAGCAGACTGAGTGAGCTCATCGCTCTAGCAGAGACGGGCTTGCAGGCGAAGAAGGCTAAGGACGATACTGGCAGATTGAGCGAGCTCATCGCTCTAGGAGAGGCGGGCGGACTTGCAGGCGGAGAAGGCTAAGGATGACACTGACAGACTGAGCGAGCTCATCGCTCTAGTAGAGGCGGGCTTGCAGGCGGAGGAGGATGACGACGCGTTCTTCACTCAGACCGCAGATGAAGTGGAGGCCGCTTACTACAGGCGACAGGCAGGTCAGAGCAATGCAGGTGAGCCTAGCCACAGTAACAGGGTTGTGGTAGAGGACTAGTACTCGGTTGATGAGTTGCTTACTCAGTATATTTTAGACTGATGATTTGAAAGTGCATTTGCCCCCTACGTGGGTTTTGGTGTATTGATGACATCCAAATTAGGGACTAATGTGATTTTAATGAGATATGTCGCAGCTATTACTCAGTATGCGCCCTTCAAAGGTTTTTTTAGTTTAGAATCCGCCGCACTATAAAGAGAATGCAAACTTACTTGGTTTGAGGAAGATAGAGTGCTCAAGTATAGAAAAAAAATCAAAAGAAAGACACTCAAGCACTCCACGGGCACGTAGAATTTTTTAGTGTCTGTTGGTGTCAAAAGTCCCAACGTAAGCCGGAACTCCCGACAGTCGAAAGTCATGACTCATGCCGGAAGTCCTGACGCCCAGTCACTTAGCCTGCGCATTGACTATGGACGTTGGAAGTCCCGACCCAAGTCTGTACGATACGATTAGACTATACACGTTCTAATGAATTTATATTTAATCTGTGTACTAGATTTGTATCTTTTCAACACACAAAATACATGAAATGGTATGTGAGAACATGTACCGAACTAGAGTACATAGTTCATTCGACTAAACCTAACATGTCTTAGGTAATTAAACCAAACAACAAACACATAGATGTGCTATATGAATAACATAAAGTCGTTCTAGTAGTGTGGTCACATAGCAAATTGTGTTGCACCTTCTCCAAAATAGCTTCTCATTGTTGGTGGTGGTGGCGGCGGGGGTGGCGGCGGAGGCTCTTGTTCCTGTGATTAGGGCAGGTGCAATATGGATCATTGCAGAGTGCCTCCTGTGAATTGACATCATTGTTGTCGTCTTCCCATTCGTCGTTTTGTAATCACCGCTAACTTTTCTTTGTAGATCGAAGATATGATCCTACAGGTAGTAGATATACTCTGCATGGGGATAAATAGTTCGAGAGGATGTACCAGTACCCTCGATCCATCATGTAATGCAGACACTGCCGCTCATACACAACGCAAGGGCCTTGAGTTCTTGACTGGTGACTACCGACATGACGATACGTACCAAACATGAGCTAGCAGGGGAGCACATGCGAGATCCTGTGATGAGGCGCAATCTCTCCCCTGTATCGGGCCGCTATGCAGGCAAGATTGAGCGGTCAGCGTGTGGTGTGGTGAGCGCTGAGCAGTGACCACAACACCCATTGACTGCATGGATGCATGCCTCCCGGTTCTGCCTCATCTGTGAATAATCAGCCAAATTTTTTTCTTCTAATTTTAGAATTAATTTTTGTAATTTTAGCAATTAATTAAAATAGTAATTCCCGCGCCTGCCCATACCCACCGCGTCACCCGTCTGAAAATGGCTGTCTAATCTAAAATGCTCTGTTTTCTATTCACAAAAAAAAGCTCTGTTTTCTGAAATCATATGAAGTGCTCTGTTTCCTGAAATTTACAGAGACGAGACTCTGTTAATCGCCACCGTCTCAAAATGTGCAAGGCACAGTTATTAAGCTCTTGCATGCCGGCAGGCGGCCAGGCGAGGTGAGGTGACAAAAGCAGTTGTCTTGTCTCCGGCCACACCATACCGCACAGATGGACAGGCGGCAGAGCCGTTCGCGGCGGACAGGCGGCCAGGCGGTACTAGGCTGCGCGCCTTTATCCGGCTCTGTCGCGCCACCGGTCAGCGTCCTGATCGTCGCCATGTCAACTCTCTCATCGCGTCACCATGCATGGTGCGACACAGACGTTTCGCCACGTTAGGAAAATAGACACGGTCAAAAGTGTTAGTTTTGAAAAAAAAAATTAAACAATGTTAGATTTAAAATTAGTTTAAAAAAAATGTTAAAAATAAAAAAAATCGCCAGCGGCAAGACGTTCAAGGTTAGCGACACGCTCGGTACGTGACCTATCATCGCTACATTTAAATCTAGCTGCACCAGTCTGCACAAATTTCTAGACTTCTATAATGAGTTATTTCACAGTTTCAGTTAGTTTCACTAAATTTTTAAGGTGTGAAACCAAAAATTTCAATCCAGGGTCCGGCTTTAATGTGCAGTCCACATGTATACATAACACGTATATATGTAAAATATTAATAGAAACTATCAGTTCAATTAAAAACAATGAGTATGGATAAGATTGACGAGGATGAGAAATGAATAATGGTGATATGGATTTGAACATGAATAAGCATGGATTTATCTATGCCCTCCCCAGTGGTAAGTATACGCCCGGGGAGACGGACGGACCGGGCGCAGCGCGTTGCCACAAGGCGTGCACGCTTGCTCGTTTCGCTTGCCTTCCCTGAAAGAGCCGCTGCGCGACTGAAATTTGCTCTCATCCTTCTGCCGGGAATCGCGCAGTGTCTGCTTGGGCGGAGATGACCATCGCCGCTCCCGTCGAACGGGCTCGGCGATCCGACGGGCTGCGGAGTCTGGCTCGGCGCGGGCGAGTGGCTCTTCTGGTCTGCTTTGCGTGTCCTGCAACCATCGACATGCCTCGGACTCGCTCAACTGTCACTGTTAAAAATCGAAAGAAAAGTCAGAGACCGGGAGAAGTTGGTGTCTCCATGTGCATATGAGAAAGGTTCCGGTACAGGTTCACACCCTGTACTGTGTGGCTGTGGCGCGGACGCCGGTGCCATTTCATAGCTGGATCTCCATCGAATACACCGCAAAACACACGTCTTCTCGCAATGCTGCCAACGCAGCCGGTGGTCGCACCAACTCGTACAGCTAGCGGCTCCATCCATTGTTCGTTCTGTGAATATAACGGTGGTGTTTAATGTATACTATATATACACACATACGTGCGCACTGCGCTCTACACTCTGCGGCATCGATCCAGTGAACGAAAGATCAAAAGCCTGCGGTGCACTCAACCCGGCTGTTATATTAGCTGCTCTATACTGTCTCTTTCGGCTCTGCCTGCGGAATGGCTTCGCGTACGGCACTGCTCATCACCGCCTGGCCGTCGTCGTCGTGGGCGCTCTGCTCCCGGCGACCGCGTCGGCGGAGGACTACATGGTCGGGGACGACGACGGCACCTCCATGTGGACTGCAACGCCTGGGCCAGCGGCAAGACGTTCAAGGTCGGCGACAAGCTCGGTACGTGACCTATCATCGCTACATCTGCAGTCCTGCTGCATCTGCATGCATGACGTGCGCGGGCGATTCACCGATCGACTGACGCGTACGGGTCGTGATTCTTCGCAGAGTTCGTGTACTCGGTGGGCTACCACAACGTGGTGATACTGGACGACGCGGCGAGCTACGAGGCGTGCAGCGTGCCGAGCGACGCGCTGAAGCTGACCTCCGGGGACGACAGCTATGAGTTTTCTGATGCAGGGGAGTTCTTTTTCATCTGCGGCTTCGAGGGCCACTGCCAGTCCGGCATGAAGTTCTCAGTCATCGTCCAGTGATATGATCATCGAGCGCGCCGCTTGCATTGCTCGCTCTCGACTGTTATACACACAACTGGAAGCCTGATGAAGAGAGTCCAGGACATTCAGTTTAGAGGGCAGTATAGCAAATATGTCTGTAAGTTGCAACGGGATAAAATAAAGGGCTACAACCTGTTCGTTTGGCTGTGGCTTGTCGTAAGCGATCGTAAATTTTCAATCAAAACAGTATTTTTCTCACACACAAACCAATCAACAGTACTTTTTCATAAACCAGCAGCGAAACGAACCAATACTCTGTTTGTACCGGACGGTCGGTTATAACAGGGACACCTGACACCCGAGTGATGATTCCCACCTGCTCACTCGATTGGAAAAGAAAAGCAGAATCGAGTGTTTTTTACCCATCTATCACCCGATTGGTACGACCAATAGACGGAGATCAAACGAGCCAAAAATTATCAAAATAATACAAAAAAATTAAACAAAAAAATAGTCATATTATTTCTATCGAAGCTAAATTAGAAAATTTTAAAAGAAACCAAATAAAACATACATAAAATAAAAAAAATCAAAAAGATAATCAGCCAATTGTTCGAGTAATTCTGATCATTCCGAATTACACAAATAATCAATTTACACCAATTGAACATAAAAATTACACCTAAATAGAAATAGTAAAATATGGTCTAAGAGATGTAATCTGTACTAAAGGAATACTAGATCTGGAGCATGTAGGGCGAGGTGATGTGACGTGACCGTGACAGGGGTTGTGCAAAAACAGCCACCATGTTGTTTTATGCTGATGTTTATGCTGAAATGTTGTCGGGGATCAATACTAGGGTACCCGAAGAGGAGGGGCTAATGGTCATCAATATTAATTCATCCGAACAATCAAGAGCGCGACTATGGCTCCAACCGACCCTCATGTGCGCGGGCTCCGCCTCGACCGACCTCTGGGGAGCCTCTGGGGAAGGACTCCGCCTCGTCCGACCCCGAGGCCGCGGGCTCTGCCTCACCCGACTCTTGGGTTTGCGCTCCGCCTCGCCCAACCCTTGGGTTTGCGCTCCGCCTCGCCCGACCTCTGGGGGAGGGCTCCGCCTCGCCTGACCTTGGGATTGCGCTTCGCCTCGCCCGGCCTCTGGGGGAGGGCTCCGCCTCGCCCGACCACAAGGCCACGGGCTCCGCCTCGCTCGACCCTTGGGATTACGCTCCGCCTCGCCCGACCCCGAGGCCGCAGGCTCCACCTCGCCCGGCCTCTGGGGGAGAGCTCCGTCTCGCCCTACCCCGAGGCCGCGGGCTCTCGCCTCGCCCGACCCTAAGGCCGTGGACTTCGTCTCGCCCGACGAAGACCCATGCCGCCGCCAACCACTCTAGGTCCAAGTGTATGGGCTTGGGTCAAAGCTCTGACACCAGGGAGGAGACCGGCATGCCCCGATTTAACCCGTGGCCACAACGGGCCATACCCGAGGATTTACATCAGGAACAGCGTCGAGCGTACCGGTGCTGTTCTGCCTAACCCTCGTACAAACACTGACAGACGTGTCAGTTCACCACGAAGTCCGTCAGGACGGAGTGTAGCGCCATGACCGACAAACGACACCTGCGCATGGCGCTAGTGACGGACAGAGCCGCGACGTGGAGCCGTTCCTATTGACGTCTACAGGGTCGGGACCCGCATGAAGGATAAGAAGGACCTGGCGATCCTGAAGGCCTTTGGCTCTCTTTTGTTTTTCTCTTTCCCTCCGCTGTAACACGTGCTTTTCCTTGACCTATAAAAGGGAAAGCGGGCGTCCCACAAAGGGGATCGATCAATTGAGGCCAGACCCGATCGAACCATCACGAACCCATTGAACCTCGAATCGACCAGAACACAACACAAGCACACGGCTGAGCAGCGATCGAGCTCTCAGCATCTGTTCACTCTTTCCACCAGAGACTTGGGACATGTCCCTCTCTCGCCCGTTTGTAACCCCTACTACAAACTTTCAAGTGCTGGCCACCTTGTGGCACAACACACGCCTCCATCCCCCGTGAACGACGAGTTTGTGGGGATGACCGAATATGTCGCGGAGTCTTTCCACGACCTCCTCGTAGGAGAAATAGAGTCACCCTCCACCTCTGACTCTAGCAGGGGGAGCCATCATCCATCCTCTCGTGAATGTTTCATGATAGGTACCCCCAAGGGACACGTTGAAAGCATCCACGAGGAAGAGGCTACCCCAACGAACGACCTCGATGATGTGGTAGAGGGGGCGCAGGGGCCCCACCTTGCCTGCGAATGGAGCAGCTGAAGGCCCAACACCAAGAGCTCGAGGAAGCGCGACTCCAGCTCGAGCAAGAACGTGTGGAGCTCAATGGAGAGATCGAGCACCACAGAGACGGTGGGTGTGCGTGCGCCATGGCCCGTGACGTGAACCGGAGGATCATCGAGGACGATGAAGCCCTCCCACACTTCACCCGGGCAAGCTAGAACATCGCCGCTATGGTGGCCTTGCTCCGCGTTCTTCCAGAGCCTGCGACATCCGAGGATCATCGAGCCCATCATGAGATTTGCATGCTACTCGAGCGTGCGGCAGCGTAGCAGGCCAAGAGCTCGCTGTCTCAATGACGCGAGCTCGACGCCAGCCAGCACACACCCTCTGAGCTACCCGACAAGGACGCGTCAGTCCACCAGGCGTACAACGAACAGGGAGCCAAGGCGTCCCTCGAGGATGCCATGGTCCAGCTAGATGAAGCGTGCGACGTCGCCCTCCTCTGCTTGGCCAAGTACTAGGAAGCGTTGCGCTGGTACCATAGCCGTCGAGTGCGGGGTTGGGCCTTCAATGTTGGGGACCTAGTGCTCTGTCTCGTCTAGAGCAACAAGAACCGCCACAAGCTCTCGCCGCCATGGGAGTTACCGTATGTCGTCATGGAAGTGCTCCGACCAGGCACCCGTTCACTCTTTCCACCAGAGACTTGGTACCTGTCCCTCTATCGCCCGTTTGTAACCTCTACTACAAACTTTCAAGTGCTGGCCACCTTGTGGCATAACACATGCCTCCATCCCCTGCGAACGACGAGTTCATGGGGATGACCGAATATGTCGTGGAGTCTTTCCACGGCCTCCTCGCAGGAGAAACAGAGTCGCCCTCCACCTCTGACTCTAGCAGGGGGAGCCATCATCCCTCTCGTGAATGTTTCATGACAGGTACCCCCAAGGGACACGTCGAAAGCATCCACGAGGAAGAGGCTACCCCAACGAACGACATCGATGATGTGGTCGAGGGGGTCGCAGGGGCCCCACCTCGCCTGCGAATGGAGCAGCTGAAGGCCCAGCACCAAGAGCTCGAGGAAGCGTGACTCCAGCTCGAGCAAGAACATGTGGAGCTCTATTGAGAGATCAAGCGCCACGGAGACGGTGGGTGTGCGTGCGCCATGGCCCGTGACGTGAACTAGAGGATCATCGAGGACGATGAAGCCCTCCCACACTTCACTCGGGCGAGCTAGAACATCGCCGCTGCGGCGGCCTTGCTCCGAGGGCTTCCGGGGCCCGTGACGTCCGAGGATCGTCGGGCCGATCGCGAGATTCGCACATTACTTGAGCGTACGGCGGCGTAGCAGGCCAAGAGCTCGCTGTCTCGATGACACGAGCTCAACGCCAGCCAGTGCACACCCTCTGAGCAACCCAACAAAGACGCATCAGTCCACCAGGCGTACGACGAATAGGGAGCCAAGGCGTCCCTTGAGGATGCCATGGTCTACCTAGATGAAGCGCGCGATGTCGCCCTCCTCCGCTCGGCCAAGTACCAGCAAGCGTTGCGCCGGTACCATAGCCATCGAGTGTGGGGTCGGGCCTTCAACGTTGGGGACCTAGTGCTCTGTCTTGTCCAGAGCAACAAGAACCGCCACAAGCTCTCGTCACCATGGGAGTTACCGTATGTCGTCGCGGAAGTGCTCCGACCAGGCACCTACAAGCTCAAGACCATCAGCGGCGAGGTCTTCGTTAATGCCTGAAACATCGAGCAGCTACGCCATTTTTACCCTTAATATACACATGCATTCTCTTATCAGTTTTGCTATCAACTCCCGATCTTTAGTGACACCCGACCCTAGCAACAACAAATGGTCGGGTCTCACTCGGGGGCTAATAAGAGCATATCTAACCAGTAGACATTCAATACGCCTAATCCTTTCTCATGTTAAGACCTAGAAGCGAGGTTTGCGGAAACGAACGTTGAGTAAAACTGGTCGGACTACGAGAAACCTACGCCCTAGCGACTACGACGCCTTTGCTCACCAGCGTGATCAGAGTTTTTTTCCGCACCCCGAGCTTTTTAGCCTTAACTACGGAAAGAGTCAATACGCATCTAAGAGTATATCCGCCTGGCAAACATTCTCTATGCCCGACCCCCTCTCACGTTGAGACCTAGAAGCTAGAGTTGTGGAAACAAACTCTGAGTAAAACTGATCGGACTACGAGAAACCTACGCCCTAGCGGCTACGGCGCCTTTGCTCACCAGCATGATCAGAGTTTGTTCACCCACACATCGGGCTTTACGGCCTTAATGACGGAAGGGGTCGGAATGCACTAACCTTTTTATATGAAAAGGGGAGAAGGACTAAAAATCTATTAGGCCATAACGAAATTTAAGAGCTTGTCCACTTATTATAAGTTCGTCGCCTAGCATATCTGCCTAACTAATTTCTTGGGGGTGATCTCATCCTCTATCTCCGTAGGAAAGCCCTATGCCAGCGGGTCACCGAAGCTAATCGAACGGCTGGGTCCACTGTCGAGAGACGGTTAGGGAGCAGTGGAATGCTGTGACAGAACCGCCCAATTTATACAAGATCAAGTACGGTTGTCCCCGCTAACACGTTGACACACCCATACTTTCACTCGTATAAACCCGGTAGTCCGCCGAGTGTCCCGAAAGACCTCGGTAAATCAACATCACAACCAAGATCGCGTGATTAAGCAAATACACATCACATACATCAAAGTTGCGCCGAAATAATATTACAAAGGGGTTAACAAATAATAGTACAAGTTTGGGGTTTCAAAACCGCTTAGTGAAAACAAACATAGTTTTCAAATGATTACATTAATATAAGTTCCAAATATATTGCTAGCATAGTGACATCATCCGACAAAAGCATATAGATGAGAAGTCAATATAGAATCACCGAGCCCACCGGCGTTAGCCACCATCATCAACAAAGTCGAGAACTTCACCGCAACAAGGTGGGATAAACCCCGAGTACTCGAATGTACTCAAATTGGACTTTACCCGCTCGGAAACCAAAACAAATGACACCAAGGATCATGCAAGGCTTTCTTTAATGGGCTAGTCGACTTGTTTTATGAAAAGCATAAGCTATCATGAAGAAACCATTTTAAGTACTTTGCATTATCTTTATTATGGCCTATCCATCTAGGTAAGCACCTGTACTATAGCAATCACTTGATTAACCAATAACATCCAATTACCAATTTAGATTTAGCATATCCCATACCATCCAGATAACCATCATTGTTCCATAAGAATTACTACGATGAAGTAACTCGAGTCAAGTGCTCACTATCCAGGAGCGATGGCGATTCAATCGATTCCTAACCACCGGTGATTTATTCCTTACACAAACCTCACTCACCCGCTAAAGTGAGATATTGATCACCGAGTCAACTTTTCAGGTATCTCGAGTTTGCCAGGAACCACATGTACCCGGGGGCCGACCGACTGCACTTTGGTCTTATCATCCCGCCCCCGTGTCCTACCACACCTGCTCCGGCACAGTGCGCTGCGGGCAATCTACTCGGCCCGAAAATCTCCCACCATGCGGTCGGAAGGTACTTTATCCGCCAGCTAAATGTAAGGCATGCGTTCAACATGACTCGAGGGCCAACAACGGTCGGTCCTTAATCGACACAGACGGAAACTAACAAAGACCCCGTAACCCCGTCCGGTTGCCTCCAACTTTTCCGTCCGGTCTCCAATTATCCATCACACATGGTTACTTCCAGGATATCATTCTTTCCATAGCTAAATTCTTCCAGTAACCACCTATAATGTGGGTGATCGGATATCACCGATCGCTACCGGTCTAAGCAAGGCTAAGCGCTTATTCGATCCCCGACCTAACAGGTAAAAAGGTAATAAGGTAGGCAAGGATAGTAATAAATGCATCAACGGTTTCGATCAACTCCTACAACTTAATGCAACAATATATAACTCATATATAGAAAGAATTGCTTTTATAAATTAGGAGACTTATAATGCTCCGGCTTGCACTCGATCCGACACAAGTCGGTTCAGTTAGCTTGCACCATCCTGGTGGCATCTCCGGTTCTAGCACTCGCTTAGTCCTTCCATCTTCGGGACAGATCCATCAAACACCGTCTTCGGGTTTGGCTCCAACATCACGTCCTTCACGTGGTTCATCTAGCGTACCTAGATGAGATGCAATATGCAAGTGCATGAATATGAAGAATAGTACCATGAGACGCATCACAAATAGCAAGCAAGACAAGCATCGTTTACACTAAACACACTTAAGTACTTTGCGATGCTTAACTTAACATCACACAATCTATCATGCTAAGATGGCAAAGAAGACGACAACACCAATCATGACACAAGTTTCCCCAGATCTCAAGTGCTCTAACTCAGTCATCATTCAAGGCATACGTCACACTTAACAATATACAAGCAAGCACTATAATTGGAATCTGCCAATTTCTGGACATGCAAACAGCAGCTACAAGATTTAGCTATAACTGGAGTTACACAAATCCAAATGACTTGCAAGAAGACATTATGGAAAGCTTATGAAATTTTCTACAATTCATCTTTAATCATCTTAGCATGATTCTCAAGTTAACTAAGTCAAATATACTCATTTACAGAAACTGGTCTACAATTGACAGAAAACAGCCATTTCTGAAACCCAACTTTAAACAGCTATAACTCTTAAACTATTTGGCCAAATGACACCAAATTTTAATAGAAGCTATATACATGAATTATATACAACTTTTGTATAAACAAGTTTCACAACAAAGCACATTATCATGAAGAACTTTGCTAAGTTCCCAGATCTGTCCATAAACCACATCGGCAAGAAAATAATTATTAACTTATGTTGCAAATGCATAATTGGGCAAAACCAACTTTACCAACATTTCACACATGACTAAAGAACACCAGAAAACCTAGTGTCCATGACCAAATAAATTCTTTTAATGCATTTCTTAATTTATTTTAGATAACAAGGTGACTTAATGAACATATACCAAAAGTATACAATAAATTCTACAAAAATTACAGTGGCTCACATATCCTCTCAATAGTCTACTGTACAAATTTCACTCCATTTGAATATGTATAGCAACCTCTATGAAAAAGACAAGTTGCTAAAGCAAGAATTCATATGAGAGCAAGATAAACCAATAACTCACTCATACTTCATCCAATACTCATGAAATTTTTACCACACATCAACTATCACATGAGTAGCATGCCACAAAAATTTCACTTCATTTGGAGCCCTAGATCTACAGTTATGAAAAATAACAAATTCAACTAGCATTACAACCTTCCTGCACAAATCTATTTTTACCGCAAAATATTTAAACTAAAACATGCCATATTATAGATCCACTGCATAGACAATTTCACAAGGATTTCAAAAAGTCCTCATTTGCTATTTTACGAATTTTCTACGATTTACTATGAATTTCCAAAGTTCCTGCAAAATAATTACAAACCAGTCCTTACGCACTATTCACATGAGTCACTGACTTCGCAGTTAGAACCCTGAAGTTCGTCGAATTCTTGCAGGAGGTCCCTGACGGGATTTGAGCAGGGGAGGCCGTCGGAGCTCGCTGCTCCCGGCCGGAGGAGGCCATGGCGTCGGCGGCTGAGGGGCGGGGAGCACTGGTGGGTCCACGCGCACCAGTAGGTGGCCGCAGCTTGCTTCGAGGAGGCCTGACGGCGGCCACGCACGCCGCCGGCGGCTGCAAGCTGCCGGCGGCGCCATTGTCCTCCGGTGGCGACGGCGATACGGGCGACCGATGGCTTGGGCGAAGCGTGCACGCGAGATGGAGCAAGGCAAGGAGAAGATAGTGGCGGTGGCTGTTGGGCTGCGCCTTTCGGAGGTGGGAGAACGGCAATGGCCAAACTCGAGCTCATGGCGGCAACCATGGCGGCCGCTGCGTTCGAGCGCCAGGCACACCGAGAGCGAGGGAAGGAGAGTGGGAGGCGAGTGAGTGCTCGGGCAGCTCGGGCGTTCGCATTTGGAGGCGCAGGGCAGGCGCAGCAGCGCGTGCTGGAGGCGGCGCGGACCGGGGCGGCAATGGAGTGCGCGCCTGTTGCATGGCTGCCACGGAGACAAAACAACGAACACGTGGCGTGCGTCGCTCTCGTGCCCGACTTGGGGTCCGTTTTTGGGCCAGCTCTGCTCCGAACTGGGCTATGGGCCTTGAAGCAAAATTCTTCATCTTCTGATGCTCTACAAACTTGATTAAGGGTGCTCGGCCATTAAGCTATTGGATTAGCAGATAATTAGTACTAAACTTGATAGTGTCGGTGATTTGACAAATGACAAGCAAACATCCAAAATTGATGGTCGAAATGAAATGCAACTGGTGCCATCTTCTTGTATGTTCTTCCCCATCATGTAAGCTCCAACTTTTACATTTGGATCAACTGAAGTTGCTTAGTAAAATTTGGAGAACGCGAGACGTCAATGCCGATGTCGACGAATTTCTAGACTTAGAATATTTCTAAGTCCTGAAATCAGCAGCAAATTCGATCTTGTGACCTCGATTTGACTTACTTCCAAGATGATCTAGCTCTTCGTCCAAAAACAAAGTTTGTTCTACATGATATGGACTACAACTTTCATTTAATGTCCACCCTCAAAACTGGTATAGAACCTATTGTTCTACTTTGACCAAAGTAGGATCACGATGAAGCTTAAATTATCTTTTTTGATCCATTGGAGCATTTTCTTGGCATTTGCCCAACATGAACCTTTCATGACTTTTGTTGTAGAGTTCATCTAGAGTCATTTGGGCATGGTTGCAAGATTTGGTTGACGATCGAGAATTCCATTCACTTTATAAATTAATTCAAGCAAGGACATAACTCGTCATTTCATGTGACTTTTGATTCCAAACTTCATGAAACTTTTCGAGTGCCCAATATAGATGGTTATTGATGTGAGACACATGAAGATATCCCAATCACACCACCCAAGCATATATCTTGAAAAGGGCCTATATGTAAGCAAGGGTGCAATATCCAAGTTTAGGTCGGGGCTCAATTCCATAGGTTGACCTTGACATCTTCATCATCACTTAATATACCATGTTTTAGCTCAAACCCATTGCTTAACTGGTGGCAAACACTTGGGGTGTTACAGCCCTTCCCCCTTAAAGGAATCGCGTCCCGAGATTCGAGGCGAAAGACTTTTAAGGGAAGAGAAACATGTCATCCAGTTTCCAACATCAGTGATAGCATTAGGCTACTTAACTTCGGAGCATCAGAGAGGCTAATTTGGTCATGACACTTTCTGATACTTGTCCTTTGTAGTAAGTTTTGTCTGAAGAATTTCCTTCGTTGGCCTTCACGATGTATTGTTACTTTGGGAGGAATCCAAGATAGCAATGTCCTCGTGCTTCGTCCCCTCGATGTACAAAGAGCGATACAAAGGTAGACTAAATACTTGCAAAATCTACTTCCCAAATGGATGTAACACGACCTTATAGACTTTGCACTAGATGATAATCTTCCAAGGATACCCGTTGCAATGGTTCCATGTGTGCAGTTCTCTTTCTCTGATAACAATATTGTATGGTCTGAGTCTGCTGAGTGAGTGGTAAACATAGTAGCTGACTCTGTCGGCTCAACATTCTCGATGATCATTCCTTAGGGAGCCTTGGGATCCAAGTTGCAACAGTGATCTAGGTGGAATCTAATGCAACCTCTTGGGTAAAAACACATATAAGGTACCAAAGGCATGTCAGCATTGGATAACCATTGACGTAGAAGGATGTTAGCGAGGCTTGGAGGACAACACAAGTTGCAAGTAATCACAAAACTAGGGACGAGTTCACTACCAAGCAGGTTAAGCAAAATCTTGGCTTCTAGAACACCTTGACTGCGTTGCTAATCTTGACGTCAATTGCAAACACAACTTTCTAAAGTAAAGGATGATCACAGTCAACAGAGAAATTACAGATCCTATACCCTTTTGTTTTCTATTCATAACTCACAATCTACAGCTCCATTATGCATGAATTTGGTAGGCATACAGATCCATGAGTCTTCTAAATACTCACCAAAATTCAGCTCGAACGGACACCGTTTGACCATCCAAACAATTCATCTACCAAAACTGTTGTGTTCTGAAATGGCAGCAAACCGAGCCGACAAGATATCTCTTGAATCCGATGTTTTACTCAACCAATACTCAAACAAACTTGAGACATTGAAGGGCCCTAAGCAAGGAATGATATCACCAAGTTTGGGGTCAATCCAACTTCGTTTGAGTCGCTAATCGCCGGCTTAAAGATAACCGGTTTAGTGCCACAAAATCTGGACAGATTTCTTGTTCTTCCTTTTCTTTGCTTCACACGTTGAGGTGTGGGTTTTGCACTCTCTAATCTTTCTCATAGTAGCAGCAACTTTTCTCTAGCCGAGGATGGAGGCTAGAGTTTTCCTCACATGCTTCTTAGGTAACAATTTTCCGCCGTTGATCTAGATACCAACTTGACTATGCACAAGCATTGGACTTATGGGCTGTTTTCGCAGGGCACAAAACATTATTCCACATGTAGGGTATTTCTACATTGACAAGGAACCATTCCTATATATCCTTCGGCACTTCATCCAATAGAGTCCGGACACATGTGTTAGTGGCACCTTGGGGCACAAAGATGATGACTAAAAACTAGGGACGTGCTTTCGCTAGCTCCTACCTAGCCGATACAACGTCTTGTACTACATACGTGATTGTCAAAGATGGAATTGACTTGATAGCACATTTGGAGAAGAAGTAGCACCTGCATTGTGGGGCCAGGTTTGCTGTTTCCTTGATCAACATTGTTCTGCGAGATCTGGCCTTCATAGTTACCAAATAGTCGTTACCTAACTGAAGACTAACTTTCCTACTGGTAACAAATCAGTTGTCCCTCAACACTTAAAAAGGTTCCAAATCTTCACTCTTGATAATAAAAATTGTGGTCGAAGCCTACAGATGGTCGCCATTGAAGTCAGCATGAAGGGACACACCAAGAAGGTTGGTTCGTCTACGTGATCCTTATGCACCTAAAGATTGAGAACTTGGACAGGAACTCATATATACCAGGTGACCTATTATAGCACATAATATCTTGGTCCATTTATCATCCAACTGATAACTTGTTCAGCCTTAAGTGTGATGCACCTTTCTGATCCAATGAAAATGACATAAGTTGCTCACTAGATGATCGACATCATTACAGGGATAGTCACGTCGAGTAGAGTCACTTGTCTACCCTCTTGCAGTCTGTTTATGTTCCTATTAGTGACCTGTTCTTCAAAGGTTAACCGTTGGACTACTCCAGAAGGAAGTCCTATTGCATCTAGTTCGACATATTGATCTCTTGACATGATAAGGAGAGATAACCAAGGAAGAGCTCAAGTGAGAATAACATATTGGTGTAGTTCTGCAATGGATCATGACTAGAAACCTTGATACCAGCGCGTGCCGAGCAGCACAGCCTTGTGTGTGCACCCACAGGAGGCTCTCGGTTTCGTCGCGGCACCATAGATCGCTAATCGTGGCACCATTACTGAACATACAACCCACAAGAAATCTCACATGGCATAAATTGGGTTGCATAGGAGCAAGCACTATGCGAAGGAGGGATAGCAAACAAAGGTAGTCACAAGGTTAGGAGTCAACAAGCAGGGGATCCGAAAATCAAAACACAACGCAAGAGAGCATAGCTTAATTTCCAAGGACAACTGAGCAGGGGACTTCTTGCCGAATTTCCATATACGTCTTGTGTCCACCAAGTGATTACCAAAACTTGGACGTGGTTCTAGGATAGCGCTCTTCAACACTCGTACGCTTACCGAGGACAAAAGGGTGACAACTACGGCACTACCTAAATAACAAGCATACATACCCACCACTTGGCTAAACTAGAGGACATTATAGGTTTAAGCATGTAACCACAATTATTTCTAGCAAGGCTAAGCACACACTTTTCTCAAGCACTTCCTATTCAAGCAACATGGAACAAGGCATTCTTGTTTAACTTCACACAGAGAAGATAGTAACATCACATTGATCACAAGTTACTTAGTATTAGAACAAGGTGAGGGAAAGCATATTTATGCACAAGCACAATCATGATGCATGCTCGTCCTATTCATCCTCACAAAATTGCCAGCCTAAGGCGACAATCACGTTTTATGTCGGTGGCATAACACGTACTCTCTCGGTATATAGCTAGTCGTCAGCTACATTCAATCTACGCATTCGTGGTTAGCGTACCTGCAGGCAAATTCATTGCAGCCCATCCCCACAAAAAGATAAATAAGCACACAATGAAAGTAGTAAACTAAGATACTCTCCATATATACATCCCCAGATGTATATACTTCGATATCCATAGCTACCCGACAGATATACCCACAATTAAGTACCTTCATATATACATGTGTGTAACATGTAAATATTCCAGTAACCACAGCTAACTCTCCCCTAGACCGACAGTTGGACGGTCATACTCTCACAACTCACACTTACTTGGGCGTAGAGGCAATTGATCCATACATTACCATTCAAACGAATGGCATCCATACAATAGCACGCCGTATGGACGACGAAAGAAAAATTGCAATAAAGTACATCCCTTAAAGTTAGTACTTAGATAGCCACCTAATAGTCCTTAACTGGGCATAAAGGAAGATGTCGCTAGCATAGTTTTGCAATTAAGTTTTAACAAATTTGCCTGTAGCTAAAGTTTTAGTTAAAATAGACTTTTTAAAACCAAAACTTGACTTTTAAAACTATGTACCGACAAAGATTATGCTTAATCTCGCTCTCGATACCAACCGTGATGAATCACTTAATTTATACAAGATCAAGTACGGTTGTCCCCGCTAACACGTTGACACACCCATACTTTCACTCAGATAAACCCGTAGTCCGCCGAGTGTCCCGAAAGACCTCGGTAAATCAACATCACAACCAAGATCGCGTGATTAAGCAAATACACATCACATACATCAGTTGCAAAATGAAATAATATTACAAAGGGGTTAACAAATAATAGTACAAGTTTGGGGTTTCAAAACCGCTTAGTGAAAACAACATAGTTTTCAAATGATTACATTAATATAAGTTCCAAATATATTGCTAGCATAGTGACATCATCCGACAAAAGCATATAGATGAGAAGTCAATATAGAATCACCGAGCCCACCGGCGGTTAGCCACCATCATCAACAAACTGGTCGAGAACTTCACCGCAAACAAGGTGGGATAAACCCCGAGTACTGAATGTACTCACCGGACTTACCCGTCGGAAACCAAAACAAATGACACCAAGGATCATGCAAGGCTTTTCTTTAATGGGCTAGTGACTTGTTTGCGAAAAGCATAAGCTATCATGAAGAAACCATTTTAAGTACTTTGCATTATCTTTATTATGGCCTATCCATCCATCTAGGTAAGCACTGTGATTATATAGCAATCACTTGATTAACCAATAACATCCAATTACCAATTTAGATTTAGCATATCCCATACCATCCAGATAACCATCATTGTTCCATAAGAATTACTACGATGAAGTAACTTTCGAGTCAAGTGCTCACTATCCAGAGCGATGGCGATTCGAATCGATTCCTAACCACCGGTGATTTATTCCTTACACAAACCTCACTCACCCGCTAAAGTGAGATATTGATCACCGAGTCAACTTTTCGTATCTCGAGTTTGCCAGAACCACATGTACCGGGGCCGACCGATCGCACTTTGGTCTTATCATCCCGCCCCGTGTCCTACCACACCTGCTCCGGCACACGGTCTTGGGCGTCATGGGCAATCTACTCGGCCAAAAATCTCCCGGCTTTCATGGTCGGAAGGTACTTTATCCGGCCAGCTAAATGTAAGGCATGCGTTCAACATGACTCGAGGGCCAACAACGGTCGGTCCTTAATCGACACAGACGGAAACTAACAAAGACCCCGTAACCACGTGCTGTTGCCTCCAACTTTTCCGTCCGGTCTCCAATTATCCATCACACATGGTTACTTCCAGGATATCATTCTTTCCATAGCTAAATTCTTCCAGTAACCACCTATAATGTGGGTGATCGGATATCACCGATCGCTACCGGTCTAAGCAAGGCTAAGCAGTTATTCGATCCTGACCTAACAGGGTAAAAAGGTAATAAGGTAGGCAAGGATAGTAATAAATGCATCAACGGTTTCGATCAACTCCTACAACTTAATGCAACAATATATAACTCATATATAGAAAGAATTGCTTTTATAAATTAGGAGACTTATAATGCTCCGGGGCTTGCCTGGGATCTGACACAAGTCAGTTCAGTTAGCTTGCACCATCCTGGTGGCATCTCCGGTTCTAGCACTCGCTTAGTCCTTCCATCTTCGGGACAGATCCATCAAACACCGTCTTCGGGTTTGGCTCCAACATCACGTCCTTCACGTGGTTCATCTAGCGTACCTAGATGAGATGCAATATGCAAGTGCATGAATATGAAGAATAGTACCATGAGACGCATCACAAATAGCAAGCAAGACAAGCATCGTTTACACTAAACACACTTAAGTACTTTGCGATGCTTAACTTAACATCACACAATCTATCATGCTAAGATGGCAAAGAAGACGACAACACCAATCATGACACAAGTTTCCCCAGATCTCAAGTGCTCTAACTCAGTCATCATTCAAGGCATACGTCACACTTAACAATATACAAGCAAGCACTATAATTGGAATCTGCCAATTTCTGGACATGCAAACAGCAGCTACAAGATTTAGCTATAACTGGAGTTACACAAATCCAAATGACTTGCAAGAAGACATTATGGAAAGCTTATGAAATTTTCTACAATTCATCTTTAATCATCTTAGCATGATTCTCAAGTTAACTAAGTCAAATATACTCATTTACAGAAACTGGTCTACAATTGACAGAAAACAGCCATTTCTGAAACCCAACTTTAAACAGCTATAACTCTTAAACTATTTGGCCAAATGACACCAAATTTTAATAGAAGCTATATACATGAATTATATACAACTTTTGTATAAACAAGTTTCACAACAAAGCACATTATCATGAAGAACTTTGCTAAGTTCCCAGATCTGTCCATAAACCACATCGGCAAGAAAATAATTATTAACTTATGTTGCAAATGCATAATTGGGCAAAACCAACTTTACCAACATTTCACACATGACTAAAGAACACCAGAAAACCTAGTGTCCATGACCAAATAAATTCTTTTAATGCATTTCTTAATTTATTTTAGATAACAAGGTGACTTAATGAACATATACCAAAAGTATACAATAAATTCTACAAAAATTACAGTGGCTCACATATCCTCTCAATAGTCTACTGTACAAATTTCACTCCATTTGAATATGTATAGCAACCTCTATGAAAAAGACAAGTTGCTAAAGCAAGAATTCATATGAGAGCAAGATAAACCAATAACTCACTCATACTTCATCCAATACTCATGAAATTTTTACCACACATCAACTATCACATGAGTAGCATGCCACAAAAATTTCACTTCATTTGGAGCCCTAGATCTACAGTTATGAAAAATAACAAATTCAACTAGCATTACAACCTTCCTGCACAAATCTATTTTTACCGCAAAATATTTAAACTAAAACATGCCATATTATAGATCCACTGCATAGACAATTTCACAAGGATTCCAAAAAGTCCTCATTTGCTATTTTACGAATTTTCTACGATTTACTATGAATTTCCAAAGTTCCTGCAAAATAATTACAAACCAGTCCTTACGCACTATTCACATGAGTCACTGACTTCGCAGTTAGAACCCTGAAGTTCGTCGAATTCTTGCAGGAGGTCCCTGACGGGATTTGAGCAGGGGAGGCCGTCGGAGCTCGCTGCTCCGGCCGGAGGAGGCCATGGCGTCGGCGGCTGAGGGGCGGGGGAGCACTGGTGGGTCCACGCGCACCCGTAGGTGGCCGCAGCTTGCTTCGAGGAGGCCCGACGCGGCCTGGCCACGCACGCCGGCGGCCTGCAGCGGCGGCGGCTGCTGTCCTCCGGTGGCGACGGCGATACGGCGACCGATGGCTTGGGCGAGCGTGCACGCGAGATGGAGCAAGGCAAGGAGAAGATAGTGGCGGTGGCTGTTGGGCTGCGAAGCGCTCGGAGGTGGGAGAACGGCAGCGGCCAAACTCGAGCTCGCGGCGGCAACCATGGCGGCCGCGTTCCGGAGCGCGCGCAGCACCAGAGAGCGAGGGAAGGAGAGTGGGGAGGCGAGTGAGTGCTCGGGCAGCTCGGGCGTTCGCATTTGGAGGCGCAGGGGCAGGGCAGCGCGGGCGCTGGAGGCGGACGCCACAAGGGCGGCAATGGAGTGCGCGCTCTGTTGCATGGCTGCCACGGAGACAAAACAACGAACACGTGGCGTGCGTCTCTGTGCCCGACTTGGGGTCCGTTTTTGGGCCAGCTCTGCTCCGAACTGGGCTATGGGCCTTGAAGCAAAATTCTTCATCTTCTGATGCTCTACAAACTTGATTAAGGGTGCTCGGCCATTAAGCTATTGGATTAGCAGATAATTAGTACTAAACTTGATAGTGTCAGTGATTTGACAGCGACAAGCAAACATCCAAAATTGATGGTCGAAATGAAATGCAACTGGTGCCATCTTCTTGTATGTTCTTCCCCATCATGTAAGCTCCAACTTTTACATTTGGATCAACTGAAGTTGCTTAGTAAAATTTGGAGAACGCGAGACGTCAATGCCGATGTCGACGAATTTCTAGACTTAGAATATTTCTAAGTCCTGAAATCAGCAGCAAATTCGATCTTGTGACCTCGATTTGACTTACTTCCAAGATGATCTAGCTCTTCGTCCAAAAACAAAGTTTGTTCTACATGATATGGACTACAACTTTCATTTAATGTCCACCCTCAAAACTGGTATAGAACCTATTGTTCTACTTTGACCAAAGTAGGATCACGATGAAGCTTAAATTATCTTTTTTGATCCATTGGAGCATTTTCTTGGCATTTGCCCAACATGAACCTTTCATGACTTTTGTTGTAGAGTTCATCTAGAGTCATTTGGGCATGGTTGCAAGATTTGGTTGACGATCGAGAATTCCATTCACTTTATAAATTAATTCAAGCAAGGACATAACTCGTCATTTCATGTGACTTTTTGATTCCAAACTTCATGAAACTTTTCGAGTGCCCAATATAGATGGTTATTGATGTGAGACACATGAAGATATCCCAATCACACCACCCAAGCATATATCTTGAAAAGGGCCTATATGTAAGCAAGGGTGCAATATCCAAGTTTAGGTCGGGGCTCAATTCCATAGGTTGACCTTGACATCTTCATCATCACTTAATATACCATGTTTTAGCTCAAACCCATTGCTTAACTGGTGGCAAACACCTGGGGTGTTACAAATGCCACATGCGGGTTATTCCAACACCGTAACGAACGATGGACCCAGATTCCACTCGAACATATCCGATAAGAGATCCTCGAACCCGTCACTCATGCCATCGACGTAAGTCCTATGCCAGCGGGTTTCCCAAGTCGATCGGATGGTTCAGGCCGCTGCCGAGAGACGGGTCACCCCTAATTTACGCACATTCTCTCTTATTAATTTCGCTATCGAGCCCCCGACTCCAGCAACGGCATGGGGTCGGGCCTCACTCGGGGGCTGGCAAGAGTGTCTATTCGGTAGACATTCTCTACGCTCAACCCCTTTCTCACGGTAAAACCTAGAGGCAAGGTTGCGAAAACAAACTCTGAGTAAAACTGATTGGACCACAAGAAACCTACGCCCTAGTGGCTGCGACATTTTTGCTCACCAGCGTGATCAGAGTTTTTGTCCCCGTACTCCGAGCTTTAGCCTCCGCCTTCCCGGGAAGGGAACGGAGGGGCCCACCTGTAGAATCTCCATCGAGGAGAGGCCATCAGGTCGCCCAAGTCAATCGGACAGCTTGGGCCGCTACCGAGAGACGGGTATGGAGCAGTGGAATGCCCCATGCAGGTTACGCCAACTCCATCACGAATGATGGATCTGGACCCCACACGGACATATCTGGTAAGAGCTCCCCGAACCCGTCACTCGAGCCATCGAGGTAACTTTACCAACCCTCACTTTACTTTTCTAGTGCATGATCATTCACTCATCCATTCTCATGCATGCATCGATACATTCATCCCATACATCCGAGCATTGCATATGCAATTGTTGCATCACAACGCTTCACGTCGTGTCACAAAGCGGTAGTCGTCTCATTCAATATGAGCGGTGATCGACCGAGGTTCGAAGGCTGGCCCACGAAGGGCTCGAGGCCATGTCATGTCAAATAGAGCCCGGGAGAAAAAAATAGATGAGCCCCAACGGCCCTTGCCCGACCCCGCTCAGAAGCGGACAGAGACATCTCGATCTTCTTGTTCGATCCTAACCTCGAGCCAAGCCCACAGAATCTCCATCGAGGAGAGGCCAGCGGGCCACCTGAGTCCGTCTCTAGAATGACTCGAGTATCTGCTGGGAGTCGGGTTAAGCAGCAGTGGAATGCCACACGAGGGCTATGCCGACCCCATCACGAACGACAAACCTGGATTCCACTCAACATGCCCGTTAGCAACCTCACCGAGCGCGTCACTCGAGCCATCGAGGCAAGTGACATTAGCTCAACCCCTCCGGTTGCGAAAACCGTGGACGGGGCGACGATCACAAAGACAAGCCAACCCTCGACCGGACCCCCGCTACCTGCGGGGGCTCGAGGAAAGTTTGACTCACAAGGAGACCGAATGCGTGGTCGCAGAACGATGGCTCAGATTCTAAGGAGGGGGTACGTGTGAAAACTAAGACTAACGTTTCTGAAACAAGAGACGCTTTTTCCTGCTAGTTTCGCTATCCTCTCCTCGATCTTTAGTGACACCCGACCCCAGCAACGGCAAGGGGTCAGGTCTCACTCGGGGGCTGATAAGGGTATATATACCCTTTCTGAAACAATCGTCATGCCTGACCCCTTCCTCATGTTTAAAAAGCCTAGTGGCAAGGTTTGCGGAAATGAACGACTAAGTAAAGCTGATTGAACCGCAATAAACCTACGCCCTAGCGGCTACGGCACTCTTGCTCATCAGCATGATTAGAGTTTGTTCACCCATGCCCTGAGCTCTACGGTCTTAACAAACGGAAGGGTCGGAATGCATTAACCCCTTTTCACACATAAAAAGGGTGAAAAAACAAACTTGTTCACACTGAAATAAGAGAACAGACTTGTTCGAACAAAACACAGGGGTCGGAACTTGTCCGATTATTACAAAAATGATCGTTCGACCTATCTAACTAACTAGCCCCTCTAGGGGAGAACTACGTCTTCTATCCTGTCCGCTAGGCCCTACAAAAGGGGAGCCATCGCCGCTTCCATCTCCTCCAGCTCGTGGACTTCATATCCAGGCGCGTAGCCGTGGCTCATCGTCTCTTGATCGACGCTGTCCCCATAATGAGAATGAGCAATCACGAAGGACTAATTGACCCCAGCGCGAAGGGCACTCCTTTCGAGCTGGCGTAGCCAAGCCATGATCTCGACGGCACGAGCCATGTGCGAGCTGGTCCCCTTTGACCGCACCACCTGAAGGTCGTCGCAGACCACTCCGAGGGCGATGCTCAGGATACCAAGCTCGTCACTCTCTGTCGACAAATTCCTCCTCACCTCGGCGAGGTCCACGACTAGTCTGATAGAAATGCTCTCAGCCTCCAGCTTCTGGGTCATCGCGCTTTTGAGCTCAGCCTGGAGGGAGCCAACCTTCTGCTGCGCATCGTCGCGCTCTTGGCAGTCCAGGTCACGCTCTCGGAAAGCCTAGTCGCGCTCCTCAAGAACCGCGCCGCATTTCGAGTGGAGCCTCTCCATGGTTTGGAGCAGCTCATCCCACTCCTTGCGTAGCCAAGCGATCGTCGTGGCATCTAGGCTCGCCCTCTTCTCTAGGGCCACGAGCTTTTCCTCGGCCCCTAGCTTCAAATCCCTTTCCTTCTCAACCTCGCCTAGAAGGTCAAGGATCCACTGGCGGGTCTCGGCATCCATCTGGAGCAGCTCATCCTGCTCCTTCCTGGCCCTAGCGGCTTCTTCGTCATCCTTCCATGACCTCGCCGATAGGGCCTCGAATGCCTTCTCGGCCTTGTCAGCATCCTGACGGGCCTTAAGCACTCGCGACTGAAGATTGGCCACCTCCTCGGCGAGGGGAGTCAGCTCGGGCACCCTCTGCTAGGCGGCAACAAGCTGAGCGGTCACCTCCCGGCGTAGCCGTGCCTCACCAACGAGGTGATCCCAGGTCTCCTTCTGTTGATGAAGGAACCGAGACTTCACCTGGCTTCGAGCTATGAGGGACTACAGGAAGGCAATGATCAGGATACATAAAATAGAAAAAGAAAGATAAAGGCAAGAAGCAGGATGAAGCAATACCCGGCCAGAGGGAACGACGATGTCGCGCAATGCGCCCGTTGCGTGGTTTAGGGCCTCAAGCACAGACGCGATCCCTACGTCGAGGCTCTCCCGCTCCATGCTCTTGGTGGCATCATCAAGGGTGAAGAGCGTCGACGCCGGATCCTACGGATTCGTCCATCGGAGCATGGGATCGCCCCGTGTGGGCGAGCCGCTACCAACCGACGTCAGGGCCAGGGATGACTCCCTGTCGGCTCCAAGCGCTGCCGACCCCTGTCGCCGTGACATCCCCGATGGGACGCCCCCTCCGGCGACGGAGGGGATCAACGGCGTGGACACCGACCTCTCTCCTAGCACCATGACTCTCGGGGACCCCTCGGTCATGTCCCCCTCCGACCGACCCACGCCAGGCGCTGTTGCTAGGGCTGCCGATGGCACGGGGCGAACCGGTGCCTCAAGCGCCGCTGCGGTTAAGCCCAGCTGTGACCCATTTTTCACGGCCACCGCCACCTCCACCGGTGTTGGCACGGTCACGATCGGTTGCGCCACACCCGCCACGGTCGGCGCCACGAGGGCAGTTGGCAGCCCTATCCGTCCCGCCGTTGGCAGCGGTATCGCTGCCGTCACCGGCTGCTCCACGACCTCCGAAGGCACCTGTTGGGCGAACGCGGTCACACTGGCGCCGCTCCCGCCCGAAACGGGCGCAACACCAGCCGACGGCTGCCACCTCAATTGGTGGGCGACGCTCTTCTTCGGCGCCAGCACCAAAGGATTGCGCTGCCTGTCGACGCTGCAAGGGACAAAAAGCATAAGTCACGATGAAATCCGACCAAAACAGAAAAAACAGAGGAACTGATAGCTCACGTCAGCGCCATCAGGCGACAGATGCATTTGGGGGTGAACCCCCCGACCATCACTCCGTCTCGTCGGATTGAGGCCATTTCGATCCCATCCCCTGCTCTTGGGCAGAGGGGCCCGCTCCCCTTGGCTCTTGAGGCACGACGGTGGAGCCACCCGCCTCTACTAGCACCTCGGGTGCGATGGCAGAGCCACCCGCCTCTGTTGGCTCCTAGGGCAAGCCGACGGTATGTCCCGCCTCCATCGGCTCCCCAGACTTACCCTCCCCTCTGTGGAACGGGAAGGGTCTCGACGCCTGCAAGGACGAACCGTTACCTATCAGCACATCCTCGTTCTCCAGGTTGTCCCACTTGATATCGTCATCACCATTGTCATCATCATCATCACTGTCGGTGTCCTCCCCCATTCCCGCGCCTGCATGTTCCGTTGTTTCCTCCTTTTCTTGTCCTCCTTTGCCTTCCTCAGCCGCTCGCCCTCGGCATGATTCGCCGTCCTCATGGCTGAATCCCTTGGTAGCGGCGCCGGGTGATCCGTGAGAATGAGGTCCCTCGGCTGGTGTCGCCCTCTCAAAGTTAGTCTCAAGGGGTCAGGAAATTGATTGAAGAAAAGGCAGAAGAAAAGGGGACTTATGAAGACGATGTAGCCTGACTCCGGCCACATCGGCGGATGCCTTGGCACCAGGTAGAAAATGTCGAGGGTGGCACCCATGTCGTCCCGCAAAAGGCTCCATTGCCTCCTTGATGCGTTGCGTGATCTCGGAGTTGGGGAGCGTCCCCTCGGCGAGCGCCATTCCGTTGAACGACGCCTCGGGCACCATCGCATACAGCGGGAGCACGCGCGTCATCAATGGAGCCACCTTCTTGCATGGTAAGCCCTGATGACGCCCGACCCCTTTAGGCCATTCTCCTTCAAGATGTGGATGGCAGCTATGTGGTCTCGAATCTTCTTCTTGTCCTTCTCCGAGACACCCCACTTCTTGCACTGCTCCGGGGCCTCTTTGATCAGGCGTCCGGTGAACTCCGGCAGAGGGGCGGCGGCGTCGTTCTTGAGGTAGAACCACTGCGAGTGCCACCCCTTGTTGGACGTTGACAGCCGCATGGACGGGTACTCACCGACCTGATTGTTCCAAAGTTGGATGCCGGCGCACCCCATCGGCATGTGCAGCTCCTGCCTACCGCTCTTTTCCCTCTTCTTCTAGAGGGTGACGGCGAAGAAGTGCCACCACAAGCCGAAGTGGGGGCTGATCCCTAGGAATCCCTCGCACGGGGCCATGAACGTCGGCACGTCGCCATGTGCTGGATCCCATTGGGATTGAGATGCTGCAGCTCGATCTTGTAGTAGTGCAGCAGCCCCCGAAGAATTTTGTGGGCGGGGGTCGTGAACCCGCGCTCGTGGAAGTGGGTGAACGACACCACATAGCCATCGAGTGGTGACGACAATCCTCCTCATCGGGAAGCAGCCACTCCTCGGCTGAGGTCCGAGCACGGAGAAGACCGCGATGGATGAGGCCCTCCATGCGCTGGAAGGTGATGTCGGAACGGCACCACGGTTCTATTGGAGGTGGGGGCAGTTGGATGCGGGCTCAACGGCGACGGAGATGCGGAGGCAGGAAACCTAAGCGATGGCGGTGGCGTGGCTATGGAGGCAAGGATGCAATGTATGGAACCTGGGGGCTAACCCTTTGGTTTTATCGGGGCGACGGGCGTGAGGAAACCAATCGCCCGCCTAGATCTCCGCGCCTGCCACAACCTGCCACCACGACTCACCACGAGGCGTGCGCACGCAACCTGTGTCCCTTCCCTCGGAAAACTCACCGGATGTTTCGCCTTCCTGAACAAGCCACGACCCATCATAGGTAAAAGGGATACGGAGCTAAAGATGCTCCTACGGCCCATGTAGGCCCAGGAGTTCGAAGGTTGGCCCACCAATGGGTTCGACAACCGCTCCGGGCACTGTAACTCCTCGGTGTTAAGCATGCACTAACATTCCATCCCATGAACATAATCATCATCACCTCATGCATAAGCATCATTCATGCATTTCATTTCGAAAGAAATGAAGTATCATTTCATGTGATGCTTAAGTGATTGAAATTCATTCATGTTTCAAACAATGTGAAATGCCATGCTCATGTTTGGATGCCATGATTCTTGTTGTGATCACTAAGATAGCTTATGAATATTTAGGATACAATCTGGAGCAAAGTTCATATTTAAAATTTTACCAAATTTTGCTTTTAAACAATTCTTCAAAATTAGGGTTTTGAATTAATATTGATGTTTATTTTGTAAATTCAAAATATATTTGGAATTGGACTGTGGTCATAAAAGCAAAGTTGTAGATCTTGAAAAATAGAACAACTTTCATTTTTACACCAACTTTTGAAACTGCTTTGAAATTACTCAAAATTTGCTTTGAAGGAAAAAAAGGAATTGAAATTAAAAAAAACATCATTTCACTTTCTTTGGGGCTGCCTACTTCGCTTTCGCCCAGCCACTCCCCGCTCCGGCTGCCTTTAGCACCGCCATGCGTGTGGCCATGCGTGAAAGCGCTGCCAGCATGTCATGCCATCTTGCGCCGGCGACGACGCCGCCATGTGTAGCCCCACCCGCTTGCCTCCCCTCTCTCGCGCCTTCACCTTCTCGCCACAGCCAAGCACTCCTTCTCACTCCCCCACTCTCTCACTCGCTCAAGAAGAAAGAAGCAGCAAGCAAGACGTCTGCGCCATCATCACAGCGCCAAGCGCGCCTAGTAGCTCGCCCGGCCGTCCTAGCTCACCGTTGAACCCTCCATCTCGCCCGCAGCTCCACCTCCTCCTCGCGCACCTCGTGCTCGCCTCAGTAAGCCGTGAGAAGCTCCCTCTCCCTAGGAATCTCTCGCTGGAGTTGTGGCCGAGCTCGCTAGAGCACTTCGCTCTGTGGACCTCGCCCCTCCGTCCTCCTTCTCGCTCTCCCTTCGCGCGCACGAACACCGCACGAGCTCGGTGAAGCTCCCACACCACCTCTCGCGCCCCTTCTCGGCCGGAGATGGCCGGCCGTCGGTGAGCCGCGTCTCCGAACTGCCATGCGCGCCGCCGATCTTCCTTCCGACTTCTCCCGTGCCCGTTCTTGGCGCATCGGGTCCGCCTCGTCGCGGAGAGCCCCTGGTGGTGACCGCACCGCCAGCAAGCTCACCGGCGGCGAGAGCCGGCCGGTCAACGACGGCCCTGCCTTGGCTCTGGCTGACGCGTGGGTCTGGCTTGACCACGGGTCCCGCCTGGCAGCCCCTCTGGGTACACTGCATCGGGTGCACCTAGCGGTTTTGGGTCGGTGGCATTTCAGTATTAAAGAAAATGATTTGAGAAATTGATTTACAAAGCTTGTAAAATGTATATCTCCAGTTATATTGCTCCAAAAATGGTGAAACAAATTTTGTTGTGCTTCTTGTCACCAGATCTATATGATAAAAATATTTCATGTCATTCTTGAGATACTTTTCTGTGGAGTTTTATTTAATCATTGAAATTGTTGTTTTCTTGAGAAAGGCATAAGAAATCATAGAAAGATCAGAAAAATATGATTCCAAGTTTGTTACTCTTCTTGTGTAATGTACTTCCTATGAAAAATATATTCCATGCATGTCCTCTAGAAAGAGTATGAGGTGTAGTTCAAATGCCTTTAATGGCTGATTTTTGTTATTTTTGCTAGAGAGCAAAATTTGTATAAAACATGCATGTGATAATTTTTGTACAGTGATTATTTGCTGTGTAGAACATAGGAAAAATATTACGTCTATTGTTTGACACTTTTCACAGTACAAAGTATTTTCATGTTCATAATTATGCCATAGCTTGTCATTTTTGTGTAGGCTATTCCACTTATCCAAATGCCATAAAAATATGATGGTAGACTACTTAGGGTAGTACTGTGTTATGGTAATTTTCTAAGATTTTTCTAAGCTATAAAAATAGATGTTGCTATTCAAACCTATTATTAATTAGGGTTTAATCAAATGTTGCTTTGTGCATGATTAAGAAATTAGTGAAGCTTTGGTGTATCTTTAAAGCATTTAATGAGATGTGTTGACTCAGCATATTAGTAGTAGAAGAGAATGCAGTAGATGACATGTGCTTGTAGTGTATGTTCTTGGATGATGTTGACTACCTTGCATTCAAGCATATCCATTGTGCTCATTTCATCCGATGCACCTTTTGCATAAGCACTTACGCACCTGCATCATACAAGATCGCAAACCGAGAGCCCAGTCGTTATACCCGAGAAGCCCAAGGAGCAGCTCGAGGTGTAGCCGCAGGAAATGACCGAAGCAGACAAGGAGGACGTTGAGGAACTTCCGGAGTGCCCCGATCACCGCCCGAGCTCCTTCGAGAGAGGCAAGCCCCGGAGCATTTTTCTCCCCGGTTTGCAATTATTAATTAAATGCTTTACTTTAATTGATGCATTACGTTCAGGAGTTGTTTGCAACCGTTGCTGCATTATACCTTGTCTACATTTGTTATACTATATCCTTGTTACCCTGGTATCCGCAGTCGAGTCAATGCTTAGCTGGCTTAGACCGGTAGAAGTCGGGTGATTTCCTGTCACCTGCGAGCTATAGGTGGTTACCTAGATCTGCTTGGAGAACTTTGTAGTCATGGTATAACTAAGTGTTAAATGAAGTTGAGACCGGATGGAGACTTACAGAGTTTTGGACTGTAGTGCTTTCCGTCTGTGTCGATTAAGGATCGACCGTTGTTGGGCCTCAGGTCATGTTGAACGCATGCCTTACATTTAGCTGACCGAATAAAGTACCTTTCGACCGCGAAGCTGGGAGATTATTCGGGCCGAGTAGATTGCCCGTAGCGCACTGTGCCGGAGCAGGTGTGATAGGACACGGGGGCGCGAAGATAAGACCAAAGAGCAGTCGGTCGGCCCTCGGGTACATGTGGTTCCTGGCAAACTCAAGATTCCTGGATAGTTGACTTGGTGACCGATACCTCACTTTAGCGGGTGAGTGAGGTTTGTGTAAGGAATAAATCACCAGCTGGTTAGGAATCGATTCGAATCGTCATCGCTCCTGGATAGTGAGCACTTGACTTGAGTGACTTCATCGTAGTAATGTTGATGGAACACTTGGACAGTTATAATGAATATGACCTTATGAAAGTTGTTAATGATCATTGGTTATCATTATTTGTTTAATCACATGTTTGCTCTAGTATAGGTGCAAATGTAGTCGACAGGTTAATAATAATTAACTTGACAATAATGCTTTTGGAAAGGTTCTTGAAATACTAAAACTGCCGCTTTTTGCAAATGAGTCAGCTACCCTACTATAAAGCCCTTCATAATCCTTGGTGTCATTTTATTTTTGGTTATGTAGGGTAAGGCTAGCTGAGTACCTTCTCGTACTCAGGGTTTTATTCCCACTTGTTGCAGATGGGCAGATGTATTACGGCTACTGTATCAACTGCCTTTATCCTACGATGGGTGATGCTTAGGACCATGGGCATGGTCATTCTTTACGTCTCGTTTGATGCTTTTGTTGGAGATGATCATTAGCTGGCACTGTATTTGAACTCCGTGTGAGTGTGTGTGGTTTTGAACAAATAGCTTCCGCTACTTCTATTTGAACTCATTTTGTAATAACTATGTTTAAACTCTGATGTATCTGAAATGCAAACTTTTATGTATTATGTGATGGTGACCGCTAAACTTATTACGATCCTTGACTGGTATGTGAGTTGGTTTGAAATCCTTCGTGATTTCACGGACTACCGGGTTATACGGGCTTAAGTTTGCTAAATCGTCTGCTCTGGCGGATGATTTTCTTACTTAATTTCGTATGATTGGTCGGTTCTGTTACAGACACCTTTAGAGTAAGGGGAGGAAAAGGATGGCCCCGCTAGCGGCCAGTACCCAAGCAACGAGCGCCATGGGCATCTCGGCCCACGTTCGAGTCTCAGCCGGATTCGGTCCATGGTTTTCCTCGAAGAAAGGCAGAGAACCCTCGGGACCGGTCAAACGAACCCGAGAACTATATAAATTGATCGCTGAGAATCTAGAGTCGGTCACCAGCTGACCCAAGCACAATGATTCGTTCATAGAGGAAAATCATGACACGGCTCGGCCCCTTTGTTTTTATCGAAAAAATGCTTGAGGAAAGACAATCGTGAAGACAAGCCAATCCTCGACCGAACCCCTGCTACGGGCGGGGCTCGAGGAAAGTTGGACTCGCACAAAGACCGAGCGCTTGGTCGAGAACGGCAGACCCCCATAGGGGTCAAAATCAAAAAGACATTTTCTGACCTACCAAATCTCACGGTTATACCCCCGAGGGGTCCGATCTCGACAAAAGGGAATCACCGTGCCCCGATCACACCGTGGGCGACAAAAGAAGGCCAAGACCCTCAGAGTCCTCTAGTTTGGAAAAACCTCCGAAGGGGTATTCTACTCCTCCGTAGGCTTGGGGGCTACTGTCAGGGACCAATACTAGGGTACCTGAAGAGGAGGGGTTAATGGTCATCAGCATTAATTCATCCGAACAGTCAAGAGCGCGACTACGGCTCCAACCGACCCCCAGGTGCGTGGGCTCTGCCTCGACCGACCTCTGGGGAGCCTCTGGGGAAGGACTTCGCCTTGCTCGACCCTTTGGTTTGCACTCCGCCTCGCCCGACCCTTGGGTTTGCCCTCCGACTCGCCCGGCCTCTGGGGGAGGGCTCCGCCTCGCCAGACCCTAAGGACGCGGGCTCCACTTCGCCCGACCCTTGGGTTTGTGCTCCACCTCGCTCGGCCTCGGGGAGGGCTCCACCTCACCCGACCCCGAGGCCGCAGGCTCCGCCTCACCCGACCCTAAGGCCGTGGGCTCCGCCTCGCCCGACCTTTGGGATTGTGCTCCGCCTCGCCCGACCCCGAGGCCACGGGCTCCGCCTCGCCCGACCCCGAGGCCGTGGGCTTCGCCTCGCCTGACCACGAGGCCGCAGACTCCATCTCACCCGACGAAGACCCATGCCGCCGCCAACCACTCCAGGTCTAAGTGTATGGGCCTGGGTCAAAGCTCTTACACCAGGGAGGAGACCGGCATGCCCCGATGTAACCCGTGGCCACGACGGGCCATACCCGATGATTCACATCAGGAACAGCTGCGAGCGTACCGGTGCTGTTCTGCCTAACCCTCGTACGAACACTGACAGACGCGTCAGTTCACCACGACATCCGTCAGGACGGAGTGTAGCGCCATGACCGACAGACGACACCTGCGCATGGCGTTAGTGACGGACAGAGCCGAGCGTGGAGCCGTTCTTATTGACGTCTACAGGGTCGGCGGGACCCGCATGAAGGATAAGAAGGACCTGTCGATCCTGAAGGCCTTTGGCTCTCTTTTGTTTTTCTCTTTCCCTCCGCTGTAACACGTGCTTTTCCTTGACCTAAAAAAGAAAGCAGGGCGTCCCACGAAGGGGATCGATCAATTGAGGCCAGACCCGATCGAACCATCACGAACCCATCGAACCTCGAATCGACCAGAACACAACACAAGCACACGGCTGAGCAGCGACCGAGCTCTCGGTATCCGTTCACTCTTTCCACCAGAGACTTGGGACATGTCCCTCTCTCGCCCGTTTGTAACCCCTACTGCAAACTTTCAAGTGGTAGTAACACGAGCAGCAGCGACGAACTGGACATAGGAATATTCCGCCCGAACCAGTATAAACCTCATGTCCTCTAAGCATACCATCCGAGCCAGACGTGTAATACTAGAAATTTACTCGTTAGTGGTAACTCGAAACACCGACAAAAAATCACCATGTTCGCTTATCGTTTCTGTGGCTTATAAGCCGGCTGATGTTGTTTTGTTGTGAGAGAAAAACACTGTATCATGACTAATAAGAATAACTGATACGATCAAGTGAACATGGTGAAATGTTGTGAGAGAAAACACTATTCCATTGCTGAAAATAGTGCTGAACAAGTTCGAGTGAGCAGGACGAGCATATGCTGCACCTTCCGACTCACCGACTCGACCTGTTCGCTTGGTTGTAAACGATCATAAATTTCTAGTTAAAACAATATTTTTCTCTCACATCAAACCAACGAACCGTAATAATTTCGAACAGGCCGTCAGAGAACACACTGCCTGCCGCGCACCTGCAGCCCGACCAAGACACGTTGCATGCGCCTCGGTCCCTGTAGACCACCCGGGCTGCACCTGCACCCATGCCGGACCGGCGACCGAGACCGTTGACGCAGGGACGCAGGATCAGACGGCTCTAAAATCGAGTGAGCGGCGGCCGAGTTTCACTCGAGTAACATATAGATTAAGCGTAAAACAAACTGTTGAATATACATGGGAAATGGGAAATGACAACATAAATGGTACAACATTATTTATGTTTTATCTTTTTATGAAATTTAAATAAAAGATACAATGTTGTTTTATGATTACCACGACGTTTGTAATATAAGTTAATGTTGCACAATAATAGAATGAATGTCCTATTAAGATTATATTAAATTAAATATAATTTTGATATAGATTCTTTGTCTCGTGCAACACAAAAATATTTACTCAAAAAATATATTATAACTTTAGTTTCATACTATTATGTGTTGTTACATTTAAATATTGAGTTCTGTGACTTTCTTCGATCACCCATAAAAATCTGTTATTCAAAACAATAAGGAGTTGATTGTCGATATATCAAGTAGTGAATTATTCGCTAATGGTTATGACGAGAGACCTTTCTTTATTTTTTTATATTGAAGAACCACTGAGTGTTAAGCTCCACCCAAGGCTCATATTCCAAGAGCGATACCGAATTCTCTACTCTAGATCGGTGGTTCTTAAATAAAAAACAAAGCAAGGAGCCTTCCAACAATCAACTCCCCCTCTTGGACGATCACCTAGTCACCTGTCGGCAACTCCAAGAGTAACATGTATCAATCTTCACTTCAATCTCCAAGCCAAGAGCTTAAGGATGCACACTAAAATCACCTCCTACCACTCCTTGATTTGAAAGTGCCCTCGACACCATCTCAGTGCCTCTCAATATGTGTAAACCTTAGAGCATTTTCAACAGATTAGCTAAAATCATATTCTAAATTTGATGATTTAGTCCTTTTTCTAAAATAGAAACCTCCCAAAAGAATAAGACCAATCCAACAGACTCGGTAATTTTTGCTATTCAATTAAGATGGGCCCACTACTTGTCATGAAGAAAAATCCATCTTCCTTTTCGTTGCACAGCTCGCTCTGCCCATGGAGTCTGCCGCGGCTGGTGCAGGAGGCCGTCGCCGTCGCACAGGAGTCCGCCGGTCTGGATTCCACGCAGGCTCCTGTGGCCAGCCGCCCAGGCTCCATCCATTCCACCAGGCGAGCGAGTGGTGGCCACGTACAGCCGGCCGGCCAGGCAAGCATGGCGTTGCTCTGTGCGTCCTCGCTCCGCCGCTCGTAGACCTGGAGAACGGCCACCGCCTTCGCCTCCCAGCTGTTGTGCCGCACGGAATAGGAGTGCTCGGGAGTGGGGTTGGCACGCGGGAGAGAAAAATCGTGCGCGGGAGAAGGTAGCGATACGCGCGGGACTGCGGGAGTTCTGGGCGCTCCGGATGGCGAGTAGGCGCGGCTCGCTGAAGTTAAAGCAGCCAGTTTACAAAGAGGTCCTCATAGAAGACCAAATTACAACAAAATCCTACAACTGGATAAGAAGGCAATAGCATCGGTGGCGATGAGGAGAATGAATCCGCCGACGAGGGGCCACAGGGGCGCCGAAGACGCTTGCACCCAGATGGACTGATCGCGCATAGCGTCGGTTAAGGGTGAGTCTGTAGAGCTGTCGAAGGAGATTCACGCGGGCGACTGAAGGATGTTGTTGTAGCTGTCGCCGGAGATAGAAAAGGCTCAAGCCAGGATCCCAGGTGGAGACGGAGCTGTCAAACCAACGCTAGAGGAGGAGCTGCCTGACTGAAGCAGGGAGCGGCAGGACTGGCTACAAGAAAGAGGTGGAGGCGTGCAACGAAGTTTGCGGAGCGGAGAAGAACGGATCTCAGTGATGGTGAGTGGAGGGAGAGAAGGGGAGATCCGCATAGCAGGAGAACAGATTTATTCATACCGACCATGACAGAGACGTTGTCGACGGTGGGGAAGATGGCGAGGAAGGCCGCAGCAGCAACGACGACAGCGACAGCCATGCAGACACCCATCTCGGGGACCCCGGCTCGCTGAAGTTGAAGAGCGAGATAACCGGGATAGCGTGGAGGTAAATAAAGAAAACGATATGGAGAGCCTGTTGGACGCATTTTTTTCACCTTGCTCGGAAAATCGGATTTCACGGATAGAGTCTCTTAGAGATGCTCCTATAGTCATTCAAGAGAGGTCCAGAGCGGAAGAATACACACGTATATAGATGCATGAGACGGCATCCATCCGCTGCAAAAAAGAGCTGTCAAAAAGGCACCACCGGATGATAGTTTATTTTACTAGTTTACGTCATTTTTTAGCTTTATTTAATAGAGAGTATTAAAAAATATATCAACATTCTATCTATAACACCATATTATATTAGTCTTATTAAATCCAACATAAAATGAGCTTTATAATAGTATAGTTTAATATCGTAGAAAATACTGTACTTGTCTTACATGCTTGTAACGCTGATTTAGACCCATTTAGGCATTTACGAGTCGAGCTACAAATTCCTCTTGAGACTTCAGAAATGACTGGCCGGAAACAAAGCACTCTGCACCTGCGAGAGCCAGGAGGCATGCATCTTGCACTGGATCGCAATGTCTGCTTGGGCTGATGACCATCGCCCGCTCCTGCCAAACGGGCTTGGCTCCGATGGGCTGCAGAGGCCCGAGGCCTGCCTGGACCGGGTCTTGGGAGAGTGCCGTGTGGTTGTTCTGGCCTGCTTTGCTTTGCTCGAGCTCCTCCTGGAACCGAACTATCGACGAGACGCTCAACTTAACGCTATCTCGCATCTTTTTCTAGATTTTATCAGAGATTTAGGGTATACGCATGCGTTTGGTGGCACTGCGCGTTTCTCACGCACTGAAGACGGCGTCGCATCCCAATCTCTTCTTTGTGTATGTACGGACACGCATACGTATGTGTACGTATGGTATGAGTGTGAGGCGTGTGGGTTGTGTGCATCAAGTTGTACCCGATCGGGAGAAAAAACGCATACCAGGCTTCGAATCAAATCATGTGGACAGCACTAGTATTGAGATTTGAGACCAAGCAAGCCTGGATCGCCTTCAGCCTTGCGTCCTAAATGTGTCCTAAGGGTGCACCTAGCAATGCCCCTATCTGAATCTATATAACATTGTTCTGAAGAAAGAGAGAATGGTTTTCGAAGTTCTAAATAGTGTTCTCTTAAGTATCTAATTTAAAAGGGGACTAATAGGGATCAAATGGAATGACTTAGGGGTACGTTTTGCGAATGTCAGTTTACAATCAGGTAGAGACATGACTACTTGGTCTTTGAACAGAAACAGTTCCAACTCAATTAGCTCTATGTACAAGTTCTTGACTAATACAGGCACCAATTTCCCATAGAAAATTTGGCGGTTTAAACAACCTTTAAAAATTAAAGTCTTTATGTGGTTCCTTAAAAGAGGTGTGATACTAACTAAAGATAATCTTGCTGAGAGAAAATGGTAGGGAAGCAAACTTTATAGCTTCTATAGTGGCCATGAAACAATTCAACACATATTCTTTGATTGTTATTTGGCAAAGGCTCTTTGGTGGTGCTTATTTGTTGTTTTTGGTATTGTTCTACCTATAAGTGTTGTGAACCTTTTTGAAAGTTGTTATAACGTAAACAAGGAGAAAAAGAAAATAGATTGTTTTTACTAACGGGGGCAACAACCTTCTCTTGTTCCATTTAGTTGACAAGAAACAAAATTGTTTTTTGACAATTGTAATAAATCTAAAACTTTATACAGGACCATCATTGGAGTCAATTGCAGTGTTGTGATGACAAACTAAGTTTATTTGGCATATAAGACTGTTTTTGTTTCAAGCATTTATGTCCTGTAATGTAATAACATTGGTTCGATTCCTCATCCGTGAGGATGAAGCCGGATGTTTTTCCATCATCTAAAAAAACAATGCAGGACAGGGGCTTATAATCCAGTAGTAGAAACTAGGGAAAGTGGATTGATAATAAGTTGATTTGAGCAAACTTGACTGAAGAACCGGACCAGACCAGACAACCGGAGCATACATACATCACTCTGTTTATTTGTAAGTTGGTACTGAAAATGCTCTGAAATGAAGGCCCATCCACCCATGTATCCAAACCCCTCGCGAACTACTACTACTGCAGTCGCTGGTGCGTGGCCGACGCTGGAGAGTGGAGAGCAAGCAACGAGACGGCGTGACCTCGCGTCTCGCCGTTGAAGGCAGCAATCCGATCAGTGGACGTTGATGGCGAGCTTCATCCCGGACTCGCACGCCCCTTCGGCGTCGCAGATGAAAAAGAACTGGCCGGACTGCCCCAGCTTCACAGCGACTGCGTTGCCGGAGCTCAGCACCTGAGCGTTGTCCGGCGACACGCAGTCGTCGAAGCTCTGCTCGTCCACCAACACCACGTCCTGCCCCGCGTTGTTGGGCCGGAACACTGCGAGGTGCGAGCCAACCAGGCAAGTTAGTCACCACGCGACGCCGTGGCGGCGTCGTGCCCTGGCAAGTGCCAACCACAGTTAAGGTTACATGTACGTACCGAGCGTGTCGCCGACCTTGAACTTCTTGCGGCTTTTCCAGGCGTCATAGTCGACGCCGACGTCCCAGCCGGAGTCGTCCCCGACCGTGAAAGTCGTCTTCTTCGCGGTCGCCGGGACGAGCAATGCGGCGGTAGCGACGAGGACCATGGCTGCAGCTGCCAGCAGTGTCTTACGGGAAGCCATTTGACAAGGAAGTGAAGCGGGTGCCGGGGCCGGTGCGTGCAGACTTTGGTGTTTGTTGCCCGGCCGACGATCGATGCTGCTGTGCGTGTTTGGCATCAGAGTTGAGCGCACATGTATGTATATATACACCACCTGATCTTGACCTGACCACAGAACGTGCCTTCATGGTTTTCGCGACTACCGGGTAGCCTTGGCTGCTTGGCAACAGGACGATTGTGTCCAGCGGTGTTTCCGATGCGACTTGCACGGCAGACGACGACGACGACACGACACGGTCCGGGTGGCCTGGATTTGTCGTCTCTTTGGCAGGGCGCATGGGTTCGTTTGTTGGACGCAGAGTTGATCCATTCAACTGTCACAAGCATGGCGGTTAGTGAGCGCCGGCGGATCCAGCACTGGGCTAAAGCCTAAAAGAGGAATTTGTTAGTGAGCGCCGGCGGATCCAGCACTGGGCTAAAGCCTAAAAGAGGAATCTGACTACTCAGCACTTGGGTGTTTCACAGCATCTGACACCCGAGTGTTGGATGCCACCAAAACACATGATTAAGAACAGAAATAAAATCAAGTGTTTCTGATCCATAAAACAATTGATTCTCATAACCACAGGATCCAGATCAAATGAACCAAATACAAGTTATCAAAATAATACAAAAATATTAAACAAAAACAAAAAAATCCAGATTATTTGTCCGAAGCCAAATTAAAAGATTCCAAAAGGGAACCAAATTAAGCATACAGAAAATAAAAAAAACCAAGAAAAAGATCATATAACTATTCAAGTAATTTTGACAATTCTCATTTATAAACGACAAATTCCAATTGAACACAGAACTTGCACCCAAACAGAAATAGTAAAATATGGCCTAATGAGATATAATTCGCAACTACTCAACCAATGCAGATTAGACGTAATCAAATCGAAGAAGAGCTACTATACTGAGTACGTCGCGTATTGGTCCTTGGCACGCGTTGTTTGAATAACAGTTGCCGCAGCAAGATGACCACGAAGATATATGATCCTCGCCTTGGATTCGCGCCGTGCGTCTGGTGGAGAGGCAGCGCCTAGCCACCATGCAGTCATCCTCGGCCTGGCTGCGTAAGCCGGACATCTTTGCCGTCCAATTTTTTCAGCTTTGTCCGGCAATCGTTGAAAGTTCGCTAGAATAATTTGATTAGTATGACAAATAACGAAATATAAATTTGCTCTAGTTCTATAAGAGTTACAAGCCACATATCTAATAATTCTAGTTGCTATGATCATTAGGCACACAAGAGGCTATGTTGCTACTCACTAAGAGCTCTCAAACTTGCTACATTAAAGAGCTCCACTAGATGAACTTAAGGTACAAAGCAAGCTCTCAAGTCTAGCTACACTAAAGAACTTGCTACAATAAGTTTACGGGAAAGTAAAGGAGTGAGTAGGATGATTATACCACCACGCGTAGAGGAGTGAACCAATCATAAGATGAATATCAATTCAATTACCGGGAGAATACCAAAGGGTAAGAGACAACCAATTTTTCTTCCGAGGTTCACGTGCTTGCCGACATGCTAATCCCCGTTGTGTCGATCAACACTCGGTGGTTCGGCGGCTAAGAGGTGTTGCACGAACTTTGTCCACACAATTAGACACCGCAAGAACCTATCCACAAGTGAGTTAACTCAATGACACGAAGCAATTTACTAGAGCTACCTTGCGGTGCTTCGCCGGGAAAATACAAGACCCCTCACAATCATCGGAGCCGGCCACGAACAATCACCAATATGTGACGAAGCTCCTCCGCTGCTCCAAGCCGTCTAGGTGGCGGCAACCACCAAGAATAACAAGAAATCCGCAGCCACAACAATCCTCAAGTGCCACTAGATGCAATCACTCAAGCAAATACACTTGAAATCACCCACAATCTCACTATGATGATGAATCAATGATGGAGATGAGTGGGAGGTGTTTGCTTGGGCTCACAAGGATGTTAGGAATAACAAAGTGCCAAGAGAGATACATTAGAGCCGGCCAAATACTATTATAGACGTCCCCATACGAATAGAGTCGTTAGAGTCAAGGAGAGGTTTTCTGCGAGATGACCGGACGCGTCGGTCGAGTTGACCTGACGCGCCGGTCTAGTGTCCGATCGCTCCCCCCGAGCCACTCAGCGCTCGCCACGTCACGCGATTCAAATTTGACCGTTGGCGCTTTTGCGAGCGCGCCCAAAGTAGAGACCGGATGTGCCTCTTTGCTTGACCGAACCCAGCGAACCTCCGGCGTCCGTTTAACAACAGAGAGCTCCCCGAGCGTGAAAATGATGACCGGACGCGTCAGGATAAGGATGACCGGACGCACCGGTGCGTCCGTTCCTCACAGCGCTCGCCCTCGAGCTGGCGTCAACGCACGTCAGCACGCACCTGACGCGAGGCCTGCACGTCCGATCGCCACTCATGCCACCTCTGCAAAAGATGACCGAACGCGTAGGTGCGAGTTAGCCAGCGTCCGGTTAGTGCTGCGCCACTGCCCGAGAGCTAGGGTTTAGGACCGGACGCACAGGTCCCTATGTCCGGTCAGCACCCTTCGCCTCCTTTTCTTTTTCTAAGTCCTCAACCGCTTCGTCCTTACTTTTAACTTGCTAACCACAAAGTGTGTGTACATGTGTTAGTATTTTTAAAGCATTTTATAAGGGTCAAAGTTAGTAGACTAGGTTCCTAAATGCATATGCAAGAATTAAGTCACTCAAACCCTCTATGGTGTCTTGAGTGCAAAAATAAAACCTATCTTATATCTTTAATTTAATCTTCTCGGTTTTTGTTTTTTTCTTTCTTCTTTTTCAAGTTGAGCTTGATCATCTTCATTTCATGTCCACCTCCATCACCATGGACCTCATCTTACTCAATCACTTGGTTGTCCACCTTGAGTTCACAAAAGATCAAAAGTCCTATCTTTTATCTTTCCAACAAAATTTTTCAAGCATGTGGCCCCATTTGTACCTTTTTGAGGATGGAAGCCAAAGGCAGATCTAATATCTTCATTGGATCGGACCAAATCAAGTTGAAAAGATTATTCATCTTCATTTCATGTCCACTATATATGTCATCAAGCACTATGGACCTCATCTTAGTCTTTTCCCAATCACTTGGATTAAACCACCTTTTCTAATTCACACACTTAGATAAAAGTTAGTCCTAAGTTTTATCAATTATCCAAAACAAAATTAGGGCTTTCAAGCATGTGGCCCCACCTAAACTTGTACCTTTATGGTGAGGATGGAAGCCAAAGGCAGATCTAATATCAAACTAGAAATCGTGTGATGGATCGGACCAAATCACCCGATTAAAGATGACTTTAGTCCCATTTGGTATTGTAAAAAATTATTACAACAAAAAATATCGAGACTAAAGGCTAAAATCGAAGTGGGTGAAAGGTCTGTTTTCTAGTAGTGAAGTAGGTGCTTGAAGAGGGCTCACGGTTACGCGCCTGCGAGTTCTTGTAAGGGAGACGCTAGCGCCCGGACGCCTCCTGCCTGGCGTCCGGGCATAGCTCCCACTCAGCCTATAACGTATCTGGTTCCACCCGTTCGATCGAACCCGCAACAGACGGGACCGCCCGAGCCTGTGCCCTGCTGCACGCACACAGGAGGGGACCGCCGCGCCCCTCCGCCATCCCACCCCGCTTCCCAGGCCTGCCACCGCGCGCGCTCCACCCCTCTGTTTCCCATGCGCATGCATGGCGTCTTAGCAGCTATTGCAGGTGGGTTCTATTGCGACATGTGCAACACCAGATCAAACTCTTGCAACATCCAGATGAAACACTTCCAACATACGTCCGAAACAGTTGAAACACTTGCACATCCGTTTGAAACACCAGAAAACCAGGTGTGTAGCCATTGCAAAATATATGCAATTGAAAACACTTAAAAACATACACTTGCAACATGCATGTATATACAACATCTAGATATATACTTTTGCAATATCCAGATGAGAGACTTGCAACATACGTCTGAAACAGATGAAACAATTGGAACATACACTTGAAACATGCGTATATAGCCATTGCAATATGTGCAACATCCCGATCTATTTTTGCAACACCGGTATAAAACACTTGCAACATACATCTGAAAAATTTAAAGATTATGTTTGCAACACGCGCTTTCATCGTAATATCTCCTTGCTGTTTGGGAATGGAGGCTCGTCAGCGCGTGGAGTTCACCGGTGTAGAGCTCGTCGGTGGCACGGAGCTCGCTGATCCGGTGGTGAAGGCAGTGGCAGGTCCGATGGAGAAGGTCGTGGCGGGTCCACACGCTCTAGAAGACCACGGTGGGCGAGAGGTGCGGTGGAAAGGGATGAAGATGGGCTACCACGCTCTCGCGCGGTGGAGATGCTATGTGGCGGAGCGGAGGCGCGGTGAAGAGGGAAGTGTAGTGGAGAGCGCGGTCGCGGAGCGCTGCAGCGAGGTGAGCTTTTTTTAAATAGTCGGAGACGAGTGGGTGAGCAAATAAGATAAGAGACGGCCGTTGTGTTGGCGCGGACGGCCCACCATGGGGAATGTCGACGCGGACGGACGTCCTATACCAAGTTCTTGTAATCCTGTACGCCTACTGCTATCGATCTGTTGATGACGCAGAGAACGATGCAAAGCCTAAATACGTCTGCGGTATTCATATGGAGACATGAGACGATCTCTGCCGACGCGCAGGTACGGTGGTGCACCGTGCACGGCGGCCATCGTCCAACTAGACTAGATGAGCCTAACCGGCAGATCGATGGATTATTTACAAAAGCCAAAATCAAACACAGAGTCTAGTGCTGCCTGCAAACTACTAGCTAGCTAATGTGTCACACTGGTCGATCGTTTCTCCTTGCTGTCATGTTCAAATCTTGGCGATCTTGTCGGCGACCACGACCGGGTTGTTCTTGGCGATCCGCTCGCGGCCGGCGCTTTTGTAGTCGAAGCCGCAGGCGTGCTTCTCCGCGTAGCGGTGAGCGCCGCAGAAGGTTTCCCCGCAGCAGCACCGGAACCCCAGCAGGCCCACCTTCTTGCGGCACGCCGAGCACCGGTTCGCCGCCGGCTTCGGGGGACCCACCGGCTGCGGCTCCGTGGACGGTGCCCAGGCCGCGGCTGCATCGGCGCCTCCGTCAGGGGACGACGTCGACGACGCGACGGCGGCGGCGGCGCACACGATCTTGGCCTTCTTCTCTGCCAGCGCCGCCGTCCGCTCTGGCGGCGGCGTGTCGAAAACAACCTGATGCGTCTTCTTCTCAGCGGTGGTGGACGCCGTCGCCGTGGCGCCGGCGGCGTGCTCGCGGTAGCACTTGGAGCACATGCCGCCGGTCGCGACGTTGCCGAAGAACCCGCACCCGTTGGCGCACATGGCGGCGCCGCAGTCCTCGACGACGTCGATCCTCTTCCGCTTCTGCGCCATGGCTAGCGTAGCGTGCCGATCGATCGGCGACGTCGTCTTTCGCTTGTACGGGCTGTGCCGAGGCGCCGAGCACGTTGTGGGCGACGGCGACGGCGACGGCGACGAGTTTGCTCGCGTCTGGAGCTTGGCTTTGCTGTGTCGGGGTTGCTCCTTGCTCGATCGGGTGGGTTAATAAGGTTTTATATGCAGGCGGCGGGGGCGTGGCTGGTTGTGAGTTTTCTCCCGTTCGGATCAATAGTCCATTCGTGACACGGAAGCGGATACGGTGTACCGTGTACGATGCATGTAGGATTTGCTGGAACGCGTCCCCTTTGCTAAGGTCGCGCGATTGCATGCTATTTTGAGCTAGGATCCTTGCCCGTTTGATACAATCCTATTTAAGTACAATTGATCTACATGGTAAGGAATTTGAACCAACGACTCCACTCCCCGCTGTCATCTCCCACGGAGGCGACTCGAGGGCGATAGCCCGGCCGCCCCCTAGCACCTCGCCTCCTCGCCGGTGGCGGCGGAGGCGGCCAGGGGGGGGGCTCAAAAAGGCTTTCTTTCTCGCTCTTCTATCCTCTCTCCTCTACTTTTCCCCTCCACGAACCCCAAATCCCTGTTTTGCACCTGGGGGCTGGATCCGTGTGGGGAGGGACCGGATCTGTGCAGCTGCTGTAGGTGTTGGCCGTGGCGGGCCTTCAGGCGCGGGGCTTGGCCGTGGAGGCCATGCGGGACTCGGCGCTTGAGACCGGGCCGTGCGGGGCAGCCAGCTACAAGGCGTGCGGAGGCCTTGCGGATCTACCACGCCGGACGCGGGGCTCCGCCTGACGCCGTCTCCGGGGCTCCGGTCGCGGGGCACCTGGGTCGTCTGCCATGAAGGCGCCGACCGCGGGGGCTTTTGCGCGACGTCTCGATCGCATGAGGCCACACACGCTTCGTCAGCATGGATCTGCGCACGACGCACGAGTGCTGTGTGGGGCCGTCTGCCGCTTGCCGTGAGACGCGCGGAGGTCGCCATGGTGGCGGCGCGGCGCACTCTGCGAGGCTGCGCGGCTTCAACGCAGGAGGTGAGAGGCCCGCACAAGGTTGCTATGATCCTCTCGTGCGGATGCTTAGTCGCCGTTGTTGTTGGTTCACCTTGCGGATGCTTTGCGGTTGTTGTTGTCCTCTCGGGTGGATGCTTTGCCGTTGTTGGCGTTGGTTCATCGACTACCCTTGGTGGATGCTTTGCCACCGTGACTTGGTTCGCTTTGTAGGCAGCTTTTGCGTTGATGTATTTTCTTCTCGCTGGTTTTGGCTAGTAGGGTTTTGTGGTTTGGGTTCTTCCCCTTCTCTGTTCTTTCTCTTTTTTTTTTGTTGGGGTTGCGTTCTTGCTGGCAATCTCTGAATTACTTGAATTGGTTGTATCTTGTTAAACTCTGCTTCCTCTTAATAAAAACGTGTCACACGGACACGATCGAGAAAAAAATCTACCTGGTAACCTACAATTAGCGGGCCAGGATCACAGGTTAACAAAAAAATCATACACAATATTCTAACACCTTGTTTCAAAAAAATATATTTCTAACACCGTCCCTTGATCACAACTTATCTATGAGTATCAATGTGAAGCTGTGGGCTAGTCAGTGCCTTACCACCGTGTCTTTGGTTCCGGGACGGGATGTAAGCGATCCCAGATCCAAAGGCGGTTGGATAGGAGTCAAAGGGGATAGGGTCATCCTCATAGAGAAATATTCCTTTAATATTTGTATGTCCCTCAAAATGGAGGCAAGCAAACTCGTCCGACTTGATAGAAGAAGATACATGAAAACACTGGAAGCTCGCCAGGCTCATGGACAACGGACAGGGAGAACGATGAGTCCAGGCGACAGTGGGCGATCTAAATAGCCATGAGGTGCCTGTGGGGAGGAAGGGTAGCATATGGGCGGACGAGCATATATATTTCCTTGGATTTTTCTTGAAATTTCAAGGTTCATGACCCTGGTTGGTTGACGGCCAATATTAAGAACTAGTTAATAACTAAAATTAAAATTAAGATGTGGCACTTTATAGATTTCCTATATACTTTTTATTTGGTACACTCTTTCCATAGGGTTATCGGTTCAAATCCGATAGTTGGCCTTTTTCTCTATCAATGTTCCATATGAAAATATATTCTTTTTTCTCCAAAATAAATGGGGAATCCAAGGTCTATTTACCTAACAATTTTACTAGATATAAGCAACATAAAAATAAATAATACATATACAAAAAAATTGAGATGTTGACGAAATTCTATTTTTTCTATTACTCTACTAGATTTTAGTTTGTTACCCTTTATTTTGAATTTCGTTTTATTCTATATGTAAATAGAATAAAATTTATTGTGTAGAATGAATTTTCAACGAAATAGGAAACAAATATTCATGTCCAGTTATCACCGAGGTCTCTTTTGAAGGAAATACACCGTTTGTGAGATTTGACTCACTAGAAAACACCTAAATCTAGAAGTCTAGAAAATTCGTCTTCAAGAAAAACATAAATTATGCTTTTAGTATGGTCCGATAGAACGACAATTACTGCTAAACATGCCCGTATAGCTGGAAAAAGAAAAAGATCAACAGATCACCTCTTTTCGGTTTGCCAACATCACATAATTAGCTTACCAAATGTTTGGCAGCTTTTTTTTTCCCAACCTTTAATAATTTCTGCTTACCAAATCTTTGGTGAGGTAAATTTTTTTAGTAGCAAGCCAAGCAGCCATTGGTGTGCAGCAGACGAGCAGAACTCCTTTTTTTGGGTGTGTGTTGTGTGTGAGGTGTGGGGGTGGGGGGGCTTCAAGGTTAAAGATCACGTAGGATTCGGTACATGCTGTTGACCTGGCTCTGTTGCTAGGTGGCCTTAGATGATACGAAGTATACCGCAAAACACAGCCCAATACAAAATTGGGCTGGATAGGCTCTTTTGTTGTTCTCAATCCTGATCCGTCCTAATTTAGACCCAACTCGTCCACACCCAACCCTTCCTTCCCCCAAAAAGTTTCTCAGTGCCTATACTACCTAAAGATGACAATGGAGACCCGATTCCCGATTCCCCGCGGTGAATTCTTCCATTATGGGATGAGGATGGAGGAGAATTAATCCCCACGGGGAAATATTTGGTAGGAAAGCTGTCCCCGTCGGGGATGGCGGGGACGGCGATGGTTGCCTGGTCCCCGATCCCGATCCCCGCCAACCCACCCCGCAAAGCTTTACGAAGCACGCAACATGCAGCCCATGTAAAGGCCCAGTAAGTCGCGGAGGTATATAACGCGCCATCCAACCCTAATTCCTCAATCCCCAATTCCCCATCCGATGACTGGTCACTCCCGTGATCCTGTCCTCCACCCAGACGATCGCGCGCTCTCTCTCTTCCTCGCTCACCACCAGCCGCAGCCACCGCAATCTCCTCCGCTTAACTACAATAGCGATCGCTTGCTTGCTCCCTTTGCTACCAGCAGCAGCGCCCCCAGCAGACCCAGCCTTGAGCGCAAAGGCAACAAGCAAAGAATGCAGAGGCGCCAGAGCCCATAAGCACAGCCAGCGCCAGCCGCAAGACCCAGCGCGCCGCCGCCACTCCACCCTCCAAAGAGCACACCACCACTCCACCGACCACTTGCAGTCACCGGAGCAGCTCACCGTCGGATCCACACCACCAGGGCCGCGCCGCCTGCAGAGCATCATGGGAGACGCATCCGCACAGCCTTCACCGCCGGCCACCATGGCTTTGCCCTCCCCGCCTCCAAGCTCGAACGATGATGAAGTAAGGTGAGAAACTAAGACTCCATGTAGCCTGCACTCTTGCACTTTGCACAAGCGTGTCTTAGTCCACCCTCGAGATTTTGCCTGTCTTAGTCCACCCTATGGTCATGAGATTCACTCACTACCAAGACGATGGAATCGCCACCAAATGCTATGCAATTGAAGATTGTCGCTTCACCATCGCAAAGGGCGACCAAGCCTCAAATGAAAAGCATCAATCGACAAGCCGCCTTGCAATTGAAGGAGCTCCTGCTCCACTGGCATCAATCGACGGTGGCCTCCGGCTACTAAAATCCATAGGGTCGGTTTTAATCTCGCTAACCTTCTTCTCTTATTAGCTTGTTTATATTAACATTTTTGCATGTGTAAACTGTATTCTATGGTTATGATTTATGAATGAATGCAACTAAAATCCATGGTTCTTAATCATTTAGTTAAAACTTCAAATTATTATTGAATGTATGTGTGTGTAACGATTTACATAGTATGCTACAATGTTCATATTTATATTCTATGCTCTGAGCTTTAGATTATTGCAGCATGTTTTTGTGCATTTTATTTATGTTTGCATATTTCATATATAGTCGTAGATTTCATTCATATTTATTTGTTAATTGTCAGATTTACTATGAATGCAACTCAAGGCAGCGGGAGTAGCAGCCAACAAGATTCACAATCACTTCCACCACAAACTGAATCTGTTAATGATTCTGAGCCGATACAAATTGATGACGATGAGCCCCAAGACATGGACTTTGGCACTAAGAGAAAGCTGACTTCCGTTGTTTGGAATGATTTCAAGAAGGTCAAAGTCTGTGGTATTGTGAAGGCTCAATGCCTTCATTGCCACAAGCAGCTTGGAGGAAAAAGCACAAATGGGACTAGGCATCTACATGATCATTTGAAAATCTGCACAATTAAAAAGATCAAGCTGAAGGGTCAGCAGAAGACACTTGAACAATCAACCTTGAGGTTCGGTTCCAAAGAAGGAGGAAAAATATCAGTGGAGAATTACACATTTGATTCAAAAGTTGCTAGGAAGGAGCTTGCTGCCATGATTGTACTGCATAAGTATCCTTTATGTATTGTTGACCATGCCGGCTTTCGAAGGTTTGTGAGTGCACTACAACCATTATTCAAGATGATCACTAGAAACACTATTAGGTAATATTTGGCACTACCTAGCTGTCATTTTTGTGTGTGTTTGCACTAAAGTTTTATTCTAAATTTTTTACCTTTTCTTGTTGTAATTTTAAGGAAGGATATTATGAACACATATGTGGAAGAAAAAAAGCACTATCCTACATGGCTGGAACTAAGTCAAGAGTTGCTATTACTACTGACTTGTGGACCTCGGATAACCAAAGAAGAGGGTACATGGCTATTACAGCCCATTTCATTGATGATTCATGGGCACTTAGAGACATTATCATGAGGTATTTCATCAAAAATTGATTTTATTTCTTGCTGCCATCATATTCAGTTTATTGCCTTGATAAAATATTGTTGTTGTCATGTATTTCTAGGTTTATCTATGTTCCAGCTCCACACACAACTGAAGTTATCAGTGAAGTGCTCTATGAAGCATTGGTGGAGTGGAACTTAGATGAAAAGATCTCGACTTTGACTCTTGATAACTGTAGCACTAATGATAAGGTAATCCCTGAACTTGTCAAGAAGATAGGCAAATCAAAGCTAATGTTGGATGGAAAATTGTTGCATATGTGTTGTGCTGCCCATATTCTAAACTTGATTGTGAGGGATGGTTTAGAGGTGATAAAGGATTCAATTGCAAAAATTCATGAGAGTGTTGCCTATTGAACAGCCACACCTAAAAGAATAGAGAAATTTGAAGAAATTGCTAAACATGTCAAAGTAAAATTGGAACACAAGTTAGGCCTTGATTGCAAGACTAGGTGGAACTCTACCTTCAAGATGCTTAGCATTGCAATGCCTTACAAAGCTGTTTTTAGTCGTGCATCAATTGTTGACGAGTTGTATGATTGTGCACTTAGTGAGGAAGAATGGGATTTTTGTAGAGAGGTAGTTGGTAGACTCAAGTTGTTTAATGATATTACAGCAGTATTTTCTGGTATAAATTATGTGACGGCCAATATTCATCTTCTTAAAATTTGTGAGGCTAAAGAGTAAATCAAAAAATGGATTGTATGTGGCAATCCCATTATAGAGAAAATGTAGTTTGAAATGAATGAGAAGTTTAATAAGTATTGGAAGGAGATTCAAGGACCAATGGGATTGGCCACCATTTTAGATCCCCGGTTTAAGACCGACTTCCTCCTTGGGTTCATTGAAACCCTCACTGGTCACTCACATGAAGAGTGTACAGAGAGAGTTACTGAGATTAGAAACTGTCTGTATGATTTGATGAAGGAGTATGAAGTGGAAGAGGATGAAGATAATACAGAATCCTCAGCTCCTCCACTTTGCAGTTCGGGTGTATTGTCTATAATCAGTGCACATGTTGCTTGTAGAAGGCCAACAACATTTAGATTCAAATCAGAGCTAGAAAGGTACTTGGAAGATGAGTTGGTTCCAATTGAGACAGAGAACTTCAAGATTCTTGATTGGTGGAAGGTAGCTGGGACACGTTATCCCATACTTAGGAAGGTAGCACGAGATATATTTGCCATCCCAGTTAGTACAATTATATCTGAATCTGCATTTAGCACTAGTGGACATGTTCTTAGTGAGCACCACAGTAAGCTTAATTCAGATATCCTGGAGGCTTTAATGTGTTCACAGAGCTGGCTGCGAAACAAATACCAAGGTACTTGTGCTGTCCCATTTGTGGTATACTCCATACATTCTACAAGTGTCATGGTTTTAAATTAATTCTTCTAATGCTTTTCTGTAGGTGAAGACAATGTTGAAATTGCTAGCTTTTAGAATTGTCTTCAAGAGATCCAAGATGGGATTGAGGTAAAGTGTAAAACTAAAATTGATAAATACTTTAGTCTCTTTGTTGACTCATACTTGACTAATTGTATTTATTTTTTCAAGTTGTTGGATATAGGGACCGACACTTGTTTGAACTTTGAAGACAAGAGTTGGGTCAGTTGATCATTGTTGCTGGGGTGTTGTATCACTCCTTAGTGTTTGCTTCCAAGATTGTTATGAACTTGTCATTTTGTGTTGTAATGCCTCTTTGTGATGAGCCCATGAACTTGTAAACTTATGGTGCTACTTTTGTGCTGTTGTGCCAAGCAAACTATGCTGGATTCCTAGTTGGTGATGCACTGTTGTATTGCTGAAGCACCAAGTTCTTAATTGCCCCTAACTGCTGTGGTCATTTGGTTACCATATGTTGTGTGACATGTTCTTGTGCTCTAGAACAAAGCACAGATTGAACCTACTAAATTGATTCTTCTGTTTTCACTGTAGTGACCGTGATTGAACAATTGATTGTGCAGATGGAGACTGCTATGGCTGGAAACTCCACAAGATACTATGTGATGGCTGTCACTCCGACGCGGCTTTACTCTTTTACTGGCATTGGTTCACTAGAAGTAAGTATTAATTCTCATGCATTTTGATTGGTATGTTGAGGGATTATCCTGATTAAATTAGTTGGGAAGGTGAGTTTCTACCTGAATGCATTTTGACTGTAGTTGGTACCCAATTTTCATAGCTGACATACTAATTGTTATATCATGTTTCTGCAAAGCACACTCCCATAAATAATGTATATGCTGCTGGGCTTTAGGCCTACTCGAGTTCAAAAAGGCACCAGGACTTGCAAAAATTCATGAGAGTGTTGCCTATTGGACAGCCACACCTAAAAGAATAGAGAAATTTGAAGAAATTGCTAAACATGTCAAAGTAAAATTGGAACACAAGTTAGGCCTTGATTGCAAGACTAGGTGGAACTCTACCTTCAAGATGCTTAGCATTGCAATGCCTTACAAAGCTGTTTTTAGTCGTGCATTAGTTGTTGACAAGTTGTATGATTGTGCACCTAGTGAGGAAGAATGGGATTTTTGTAGAGAGGTAGTTGGTAGACTCAAGTTGTTTAATGATATTACAGAATTTTTCTAGGACAAATTATGTGACATGACCAATATTCATCTTCTTAAAATCACAGTGAGGCTAAATATCAAATCGAGAAAATGGAGTAAATGTGGCAATCCCATTATAGAGAAAATGTCGTTTGAAATGAATGAGAAGTTTAATAAGTATTGGAAGGAGATTCAAGGACCAATGGGATTGGCCACCATTTTAGATCCCCGGTTGAAGACCGACTTCCTCCTTAGGTTCATTGAAACCCTCACTTGTCACTTGCATGAAAAGTGTAATGCAGAGAGTTTTCATGAGATTAAAAAATTCAATGATTTGATGAAGGAGTATGAAGTGGAAGAGGATGAAGATAATACATAATCCTCACTCCTCTACTTTCCAGATTCAGTGTAAAGAATAATCGGTGCACATGTTGCTAGTAGATGGCCAACAACATTTAGATTCAAATCGAGCTAGAAAGGTACTTGGAAGATGAGTTGGTTCCAATTGAGACGTAAAAGCTTCAAGATTCTTGATTGGTGGAGTAAAAGGACATGTTATCCCATATTGAGGAAGGTAACATGAGATATATTTACAAATTCCCAGCCATACAATTGCATCTGAATCCAAGAAAGCACTAGTGGACATGTTCTTAGTGAGCTCCAAATGAGATAATCACATCCTGGAGAGGCTTTAATGTGTTCACATGAAACCATGCCAAATACCAAGGACTTGTGGTCCCATTTGTGGCATACTCCATACATTCTACAAGTGTCATGGTTCTAAATTAATTCTTCTAATGCTTTTCTATAGGTGAAGACAATGTTGAAACTGCTAACTTTTGGAGTTGTCTTCAAGAGATCCAAGATGGGATTGAGGTAAAGTGTAAAACTAAAATTGATAAATACTTTAGTCTCTTTGTTGACTCATACTTGACTAATTGTATTTATTTTGTAAGTTGATGGATATAGGGATGGCATTAGTTTGAACTTTGAAGACAAGAGTTGGGTCAATTGGCTGCTGCTGGGCTGTTGTATCACTCCTTAGTGTTTGTTTCCAAGATTGGTATGAACTTGTCATTTTGTGTTGTAATGCCTCTTTGTGATGAGCCCATGAACTTGTAAACTTATGGTGCTACTATTGTCTCTTTGTTGTGCCAAGCAAACTATCTTTGGATTCCTAGTTGGTGATGCCTCAATTACCGAAGCACCAAGTTCTTAATTGCCCCTAAGCTGTGGTCATTTGGTTCTCGATGTCGTGTGACATGTTCTTGTGCTCTAGAACAAAGCACAGATTGCTTCTACTAAATTGATTCTTCTGGATTTCCTTTGTAGTGACCGTGGATCAAAGAGCAATTGGTTGTGCAGATGGAGACTAACTTGTGGTGGAAACTCCACAAGATACTATGTGATGGTACGAGCTCCAATCGCGGCTTTATCCTTTTTACTTTACATTGGTTCACTAGAAGTAAGTATTAATTCTCATGCATTTTGATTGGTATGTTGAGGGATTATCCCCATGATTAAATTAGTTGGGAAGGAGAGTTTGCTACCAGAATGCATTTTGACCGTAGTTGGTACCCAATTTTCATAGCCGACATACTACTACATATCATGTTTCATAAAGCACACTAAGCATAAATAATGTATATGTCTTCTGATGCTTTAGGCCTACTCGAGTTCAAAAGGCACCGGAGACTTGCACAATCCCATTAATTGTTTTAACATAAGCCTCCCGGTTGTGCATAGGGTCGGTTTGTGGTTGTTGTATTGTGCTTGGCTTGGGTAGGGTTCAAGCTGCAATGATCTTGCATTATCTCTATATGTGCAGTTGATGCGAGTCCGGATCCCGTAGAGATTAAATCCGCGCGGGGGGTTCGATGGGAAGAAGTGCTCCCCATGAACCTTCACGGGGACGGGGACGGGAAAATTTGCCCCCGCGGGGACGGGGATGGGGCAGTAACCCCCGACGGGGAATTCCCCGTTGACATTTCAAGGCCCGATTCTAATCCAATCCATTGGCCAGCTTTATATCCTAATCCAGCTTGGCCCCTTGAGAATAAAATCCCACTCCTATCCTGATCCTAATTAAATCCTAGGGCCGGATCCGTTATCTCAACTCTTGGGCACTCGCGAGGGCTGGATTGCACGCCAGATATGTACAAGTAAATACCCTTGGGCCTACTAGAGAGTTACAACGCACTCTTGCATTTGCGTAGAAATACAATGCATGCACGTTTGCATGTAAACAGAAATTCAATGCTGCCGATGTCAAAAAAGAAGAAGAAAGAAAACAAATACAATGCTGCAGATGTAAAAGAAAACAATGTTGGACGTTGGGCACTACACAGAATATTTGCATGTCAGAATCCTAAACATGCTGGATGTGTTTCATAGTCGGCAGAGCTGGCAGCCTTCATGGGTTTTTTAAAGAATATTATTTTGATAAACAATTGTAGATCTAAATGTTGTTTTTAAAAAATTACAAAACTAGTATCCTATCGGCCGTCACGGAGGCCGATATGTATCTGGAGTGGTGACATCTGCTCCATGTCATGTTTATGCGTGGCGTTAATATTGCCGACAGGCCTATCGGCCAGTCAATTGCCGATATGAACCAGTCATGCCGTCCACACACGAATAGTTTAATGGACATTTCTTATTTGTTTTTTTTCACCGAACCCAGCTCCTGCTGGATTGGACATGCCCTTTTCCTTTTGTTTTTTCTATATATTTCACATGGCTACCATGGTCCTGGTCTCAGCACGGGCATAGGCGTTTCAGGTTGAGGCACCGAGGTTGCCTACAAAGAACAGACATACAAGTTGCCTACATTTCTTATTGTTTATATCTACTCCTTCCGTCCATCAAAAAAAGAAAATACAATTGCGCTTTTTCAAAAATCAAACAATTTAAAGCTTGACTAAACTTATATAAAAATATACTAACAATTAGGAGACAAAATAAGTATCATTAAATTGAATGTAATTCATAGTTGCATTTTTTTTACGATGAGTATCAGATAACACTGGAATAAATCCAGCGCTACAACTGAAAGTGCAATGCTCCATGCACACAAACGCTACTCCTATGAGCATCGCCGTCAAATCCTAGAATAAATCCAGCGTCTACCACTGACATCACAGTGCCGTTAAATCCTTAAATAAATATAGAAAAATACGAGTTTCTGTATCAAGTCTAGGACTTAACCCGATGGACATGTTCAACCATAATAAAGCTAACCAACTGAGCTAGCTTAGTTCGCAGTCAAATACTACTTCTAATTTAATTAGTGGTGTGAAAAATGCAGTGTTCATGTTTGCATGTGACCTTATCGAAGCAATAGAACATGGCCTACTTTGAAATTAAATATTCATGTGAGCGTGTATGCATATAATTGAACATGTGCTTTATTAAGAAACTTTGGATTTTACCTAAGCATATATATAGAATATGACAAAGTACTTTGGATTTTTTTTGAATTTGTGGAGACCATTTCAGGGCTATAAACAACTTACGCAAAAACTCAAATATATCATTACGGAAAGAATTTTAATTTGAAAACTATAAAAAGCAATGATGCTAGACCCAAGCAAAATTGGTTGTGTTTGATTCTTAGTATCTACATAAAAATTACAATATTTCTTAAGGTGTTTAGGTATTTTATTTGAGATAAAAAAATAAAATATAAAAATAAATGGTGCATTTGGAAATGTTGCTAGCCAGTAGTCCAATCAGCTACCCTAAGATCGATAGGCCTATCAGCACTGCATGAGCCGACTGCACTCGCGTGCTGAAATGCCGACTTGTCTACAGTCAACTTACTGATCACCGACTAGACCATACATCAATTTTTTTCGCTGTCACGTAGGATGTCGGCCGTCAACTGGTCGATAGGTACCATGTCGGCTGCTGGATAGCCGATAGGTACCCTATCAGCTGCCCTATCGGCTGCTGAATAGCCGATAGGTACCCTGGCGGCTAGCCGAACCTGTCGACTGCTGGATAGCCGATAGGTACCCTGTCGGCTTCTGAATAACCGATAGGTACCCTGTCAGCAGTCAATACATATACTCCCACATGGATATCTTGTAGCACTGTTATATTCTAACAATCAAGTATCAAGCCAACAAAGAGAGTACAAGAAACTTGGGGCAAGCAAAGGCACCTAGCAAGAGAGAAGAAAATATGCCATCAAAATCACATGTGGGACATTTTTTAAACATTTTCTTTTATTGAAAATGTAAAAGAGCTGTTTATTATTATATTAGGAAGAAAAGGGGGAGATCCCTTACAAAACATCCCACACACACATGAAAAAGTAGTTACAAATCACATTTGCTCCAAGAAAAGATAAGGATATGACCGCTGCTTAAATAACACGCTCTACTCTGATGATTGGGCGAAAAGTTAAGAAATACCTTTAGCCCCAGCCAAACACAACTGAATTTCCTCGCTAGCGACTAGCAAGCAACAAGGCTGTAGCTAAACAAGGAGGTACACTATCAAAAACACATCTATTGCGGTGATTCCAAATGGCCAAGCCCCCCAAGAATCACAAGGGAGTTGAGGCCTATCTAGACAACTAATTCTTCAGACATAATAAAGCATTGTCAGGTACTTGAAGACTTTGAGTTTGGGTCATCGTGCCTCCTTAAAATCACCAGTACGTCGAGGGGAATTTTCTTATATGCCACTGAAAAAATTACATCTCCCTGATATGCCGTCAGTGTGACTGTGATACATGGGGACCCACCAGTCACTGATAGTGGCATATCAGGGATTTAGGTTTTACTGGCATGGGAGGAATTCCTAAGTAAAGACTAAAGTCCCAGTGTGAGAAATATTTTCATAGACTCATAAATGTTGAATGCATAGACAAGTGTGTCAATTTTATAGAGAGAAGGATTAGAGTGACACCAGTTCAGCAGATTTCAGAACTATATCTTCCATGAAGCAAACTGACCTGTTTTTAGTATATCAAAACAGTCTCACTAAATGAATGATGATTAACCAGAAGGGGTAGGTTAATCCAACAGTATATGAGGGCACTAAGTATATAATGCTACATGGATTCAAATCAATGATTGGTATAAAAATGAGAAATAATATGGTGTATGAAGCACTTAGCATAAGTACAGATACCGTAATTTCATCATGTTGGCCACTCAGTAACTCATTTATACACATACAGACCTCTGTTTTCCAAAACTAAAACAAAATACATTGAATAACTGAAATGCTACAAAAGGCAAATGTAAGTAACACTGGAATAACTATTGATGCTATTTTCAAAGGATGGCAATTTTAAAATGAAGTAACAATGGAATTACTAAATAGAAAGGCATGGAAAAAAAGATGGCTCCAACACACTCATGCTATGCGCCACCTTTTCTTCTCCTTACAGTCCTTTTCACAGGCTGCGGAGTTCCAGCAACAACTCCACTGCTCTTCTGATTATGATCATTCACAGGTTGCTCCTTCAGAGTTTCATTAGTCTCTGGGGGTCCTCTTGGTCGGGGAGGTGCTCTTGGTTTCTGAGAACTGTTTGTACTAATCTGCCTCCTTAGGCGCAGTATCTCACCCTTTGCTAACGCCAATTCCTCTTCAAGATGTCTAGACCTCAATTCAAAGCTCTCCTTCTCTGTCTGAAGCCTTGTGATCAGACTCTGAGCATCCTCAGTGTTTTCCTTAGCTTCAGTTGTGATTTTCGTTTGTTCAGCTAGAGCCTTGGATAGCATTTCTTTCTCAGCTTCAAGAGTGTCATTACTAGAATGAGTGCTCTCAAGTTCTTTAGACAGTAACAACGCACTATTGTTCATCTCATCTAGTGACTTTGTTGCCTCATCCAGGTCTGCTTCGAGAGATTTTCTTGCTTCAGAATCTACCTGCAACTGTTTCACCAAGACTTCAAGTTCCCTATTTAAGGTTGTCACAATTTTTCTTTCCTCGACAAGCTCATGTGTGGTGGACTCCAAATTCTTGTACACATCCAGCAATTCTTTCTTCAAGTTGTCACGAGCTTCAACAATAGATGCCAGCTCATTAGAGGTGGCTTCAAGTTCTTCTTGCCCCTTTTGAACCATTTCCTTTACTGAAGCCAAATCTTCTGACAGAGCTTTGGATAATGATTCTGCCTCTCCTAGTTTATTAGTGAGATCTACTTGCATTGCATTGGACTCCTCTTGGTGTTTAGAAATTTGTGATACCAGGTCCTCATTCAATTCATTTGCCTCCTCAAGCTCCTTGGAAAGTTTGGAAACCTCACTTCTGGAAGTCTTTAGAGCCTCTTCAGATGATCGAATTGAATCTTTTAAAGCTTCCATGGCCTTAAGTTCATTCTCTAGCATCATTTCGGTAGCATACAACTCCTTGTTCAGCTCAACAATTGTTTCTTGATCTTTGCTAGAGTCATGCAACAGACAGTTTTTCTTCAAGTTGTTTTATCTCATCATCTCTTTCTGATAGTAGTTTGGAATCATGGTTTGCCTTTGTCTCTGAAGCAGCCTTCAGGTCTGTATACTCTTGTATTAACTCGTTAATTTTTTTGTCAGCTTCTTCCTTTTCAGAGTTCAACGTTTCAAGTTTAGCATTGAGTGAATCAATAGAAGATATCTTAGAAGCGAGAGCATTCTTAGTTGTATTGAGCTCTTCCTCAAGTTGTTGTACTCTAGAATTTGCAAGCTCAAGGCTCCTTTTAGTTTCATTTGTGAAAGCGGTCAGCTTTTGGTAGTCTACTTCCTTCGAGGAAAGTGCTGCACAGAGTTCCCTGATGTGCTTCTCCTTATCATCAATTTCTTGGCTGAGTAAACTTATCTTTTCCTGCAAAACACTAATCTCACCAAGCTTTTCTTCCAATTTAGTTTTAAGCATATCCTTATCAATGCCAGCTTGTCTGATACTACTCTCTAATCTCTGTATTTCATCCCTAAGTTCCTCAGCTAATTTCTTCTCCTTTCTGAATTCTTCACTCAGTGATGTCAAAGTCTTTGTTGCTGAAGCCAACTGACCTGAAAGAGAAACTTCCTGCTCCTGGAATTTCATAGATTGCTTCTTTTGTGCTGCTTGCTGCTGCAGTAACCGTTTCTCATAGTTTTCCCTCATCAAAGAAAGTGCTGCCTCATTTTCAGCCAATTTGCTCTCCGTCTGAAGAAGGTAGAACATTGAATATATCAGGTCTCCAGTTTCCATAGATCAACTTTTAGAAAATAGAACAATTAGCATATCAAAGGTGTTCAAAATACTTTTGGTAGCTTTCTGTATTCATAAGACATTACAGATGTCGGCTTTTTTTAGAATCATGGTGGAAAAATGGTAATACAATGAATCATTAGGTTTTCACAGAGTTTTATCCTCTTTAACGTTCCTACTCTCATGTATGAAATAATGAAACAAAACCTGGACTTGCAAAAACATATAACTCGGAGTTTGGTCCCTTCTAGAGAGCATCCAGAGCCGCACTTTCTCGATCGGACGCGTCTGAGGGAGCATGACCAGACTCAGGGCTGAGTCCGGTCCTCACTGCTGCTATGCGCCAACAGTTTTGCCGCCACGTCACCATACGTCATCGTTGACCGTACCTAGAAGCTGCGCGTACGATCACCTCCTCACGCCAGCGTCCGATCAACCAGGCCGAGACCGCACCACTGCTCCACTACTGACTGGACGCGCAAGTCCAGCGTCCGGTCCGACGTCCAGTCAGCACAATGACCTCCTCGACTTCCCAAACTTCACCACCCTTGCTCAAATATGCCAACCACCAAGTGTATCACCTTGTGCACATGTGTTAGAATATTTTCACAAACATTTTCAAGGGTGTTAGCACTCACTAGAATCTAAATGCATATGCAAAGAGTTAGAACATCTAGTGGCACTTTGATAACCGCATTTCGATACGAGTTTCACCATTCTTAATAGTATGACTATCGATCCTAAATGTGATCACACTCGCTAAGTGTCTCGATCACCAAACCAAAAAGCTCATATCAAATTTCACCTTTGCCTTGAGCTTTTTGTTTTTCTCTTTCTTCTTTTCCAAATCCAAGCACTTGATCATCACCATGGTCACACCATCATCATGATCTTCACCATTGCTCCACCATTTGAAATAGTGCTACCTATCTAATGGTCACTTTAATAAACTAGGTTAGCACTTAGAGTTTTATCAATTTACTAAAACCAAACTAGAGCTTTCAGCAGCGCTTGTGAGCGGCAAGCCAGCGACAATGGCTGGACGTCGCGAAGAGAGGCATCGGCCGCACAAGCGGCGAGGAGGCCACGGTCACGTGACTTGGAGAGGGCAACAGCGCGTCATGCATGGCAAGGCCAGCGCCCAAGCGGTGCACCTCGGAGGGCCAGCTGTCGTGCGCTCGGAGGCGGCGGACGAGCGGATAAGAGCGATAGGAAGATAAACGAGTGAATAGGAATAAGTGGATGAGTAGTTTTTTTTAGAAATGAAGGAGCGTGGGTTGTTGTGATGGCGTCGTGGCCCAGCAACGCGCGTCCGGGCAGACGGACGCCCGGTTCAGAGCATTACCGCTACTAAATCGGCTAGGTCGACTTGTTGCTGCCGTTGCGATTTCGATCACGAGTGGTTTGTACGAGTTTCGTGTGATCTTAGCGTGCTAATCCTTTGAATGTGTGACCGGCCATTGTCATTTTCTTATAACGTTCTTTGCAAGGTGACATGTAGAGGTGTGTAAAAAATATTTCTTCCATCCCAAAATAGAGCGTATATTTCGCTTCTCGAGGAATCAAATTTATTTTAAGTTTGACTAAAAATATAAAAAAATAATACTGGTATTTGTATCTTCAAATAAATTTATTACGAAAGTATATTCCATGTCTGATCTAATGATACTTATAAAAATATTAGTATTATAAAATATTTCATCGAATTTTAAAAAGTGACTCATCATAAAACAAGGTATGTGCTTATCTGGGACGGAGGGAGTATGACTTATCATGTAACTTTTTTAAAAATGAACAGTGGTAAAACTAGACCTTTTTGTGTAATGTTTTATGGAACCCTACCATGACCACTTTTGTGTTTGTTTTCCGTTTCGAATCATTATAAATGTAGACATTCATACATGTATGCACACTCATTCTTATGGAAACATGTACATATCTTGCCTCTATAAACACCTTTAAGACTGAGCTAGCAGATCTCGAAATTGATAAATTCGCCTAAAGTACCTCGCCATCGGTGGACACGCCGTATCCTCTATGGTTTGATTTATTAAAATACAAGTGCTCATATTAATTGATAAATCTAAAAGGCACAAGCATAGGTCACTTGAAATACCGGGAGAGGAATAGTGGTCCGAGCGCAGATAACGAAGGAGAGGGTAGTACCCCTGGCCGTACGAATGGCTGTGATTTTTTTTAAACAAGCAGCCTGTTCGCTTGTTGGTTTCAGCCAGCCCAAATCAGCCAATCAACAGTGTTTTCCTCTCACAAAAAACCAGCACCAGCCAACCCAAACCAGCACCAGCACCAACCAGCGAACAGGCCCAAGGGCTGTGATTTTTTTTAGGTCTTCGTGTGAGGTAATCAGAGTACCCTAGCAACTTGATCCGAATGCCCAGTAATGTTAGTGGTAAAACTGATTTGTAGTACTGTAACATTAGTCGTCTTTGGTTTCGCGCTACATATGTACAGTACATGCATACACAAAACTAAACTGCTTGATCACAATCACCTCGACAATCTGGTGACGCACGAGTCACGAACCCAGCTGCGCCTACCTACATATGCCTCAAATTTGTTAGCATCTGTTGCTTTGCAGCCGTGCTGGATGGCCATCTTCGTCGCTTCTCCGTTTTGCTGTCACGCTAAGTATCTTTTTTCTCGATCAGAAGGAGTGGCCATATCCCATATGGGACTGACTGAATAGATAAGAGGAGTCGTCGATACTCGAGAGCAAGCGCTGCTTTCATCTTCCGAGAGAGAGAGAGAGAGAGCTCGTACGCGAGGGTAATAACATACTCCATCCATCCGAAAATAAACGGACGTCTCATTTTTTAAAGTAAGTTTAACTGAATATGTAGAAAACAATATCAAGATTTAAATAAATAAGTTTACTATAAAGGTATATCTTTCATGTTCAATCTAATAGCACTTACGATTTATCATGAATACTAATATATTTTTTATATATTTAGTCATCAAACTTTAAAAGATTTGACTCCTTAGAAAATGAGGCGCGTGTTTATTTTACGACGAAGTGAGTACTCACTCTAGCTTGTTTACCTTGTCCAACAAAAAAGCCGACAATATCAAATAATAATATGTTACCTCAATCTAAAAAGACTACAATTCTGGATTAAATTTTATTAAACCTGTTAAATTGAGCTAACTATATAGAAAATATTATTAACATTTGTAACTCCAAATAGGTATATACCATCAAAGTACACCTAAAACTAATCAAATGATACTTATTCAGTTATTTTTTACAGATTAGCAAACGTGTTCGTGTGTTGTAACGGAACCCAATAATTTTGAAATCGTATTCCATTCTATTATTAGACGTGAGTTGTTCTATCTCGTATGCGAACATATTATAAGTTACGATCACATATAGGACACGGAGGGTCGTTGCAAAAGAAAGTTTTGCTCTTTAATATTAATTATTGCTTATAGATATAGATATGATAGATACAGAGATAATATATAGACTATAGATATAGATATGATAGATATAGATTTATCTTATCAAATATAATATAGATATAGACATAGTATCTGGTTAAAATTGGAGCGAAGTAGTCCCAAACACTTCTAAATTTAAAATTGTTTGAGTCTCAGTAAAATGCATTTTTTACGGAGGGAGTATATCTCTGGCAAATCGTTAAGAAAGATGTACCAACTGACATTCGGCATCAGTGAGCAGAAATCTGATTATCTGAGTGAGGAGGTTCGTGGCATCTATACGGTGGGGCTCTTTCCCTGCGAGGCCAGGCAGATGCCGCGGCAGTACAGTGCGGCACATCTCCATCTGCTTTCTCAATTCTCATCGTTAGCTACCACTGCCTCTAGCCCTCTAGCCTCTATGGTGTTACCGTCGTCTGAACATGTTGGACTCCGTTTCGCGTGTAGGGACGGACGACGAAGCAATAAACAGAAACCCGCGAATTCGACGACGGGCAGTCGGGCAGGATCGCACGGATGACTGTACGTACACAGGTAGCAGTGTGAGACGTCCGTGACCCACATCGATCGGCAACACGGCAAGGGTGTGCACAACGCCTGGGAATGAGTCGTGGCCCGCCCCTAATCCAACCTCGACTCTATTTTTTAGAGCAGATGGCCCAATTAAAGATGGCAACGGGACCCGATCTCCGATTCCCCACGGTGAATTCTTGCATTAGGGGATGGGGATGGATGGAGGAATTAATCCCCATGGAGAAAGATTTGGTAGGAAAGCTGTCTCCGTCGGGGATGGCGGGGACGGGGATGGTTGCCTGGTCCCCGACCCCGATCCCCGCCAACCCGCCCCGCGAAGCTTTACGAAGCATGCAACATGCAGCCCATGTAAAGGCCCAGTAAGTCGCGGAGGTATATAACGCGCCACCAACCCTAATTCCTCAATCCCCAATTCCCCATCCGGTGACCGGTCACTCCCGTGATCCCATCCTCCAGCCACAGACGCAGACGCCGCTCTCTCGCTCTGGTTCTCGCACGCTCACCTCCAGCCGCAGCCGACACAATCTCCTCCCGCTCCCAGCTGCAGTAGTCGCTTGCCGGCTTGCCGCTCCCTTGCTACCCGCAGCAGCGCCACCGCAGACCCAGCGCAGAGGCACAAAGGCAACAAGCAGCAGCACAGAGGCGCTCAGGCCCACAAGCACAGCCGCTGCCGCAGACCCGGCGCCGCCGCCGCGGCCACTCCACCTCCAACAGCCACTCCACTCCACCGACCACTTGCAGTCACCGGAGCAGCTCACCGTCGGATCCACACCACCAGGGCCGCGCCACCTGCAGAGCATCATGGGAGACGCATCCGCACAACCTTCACCGCCGGCCACCATGGCTTCGCCCTCCCCGCCTCCAAGCTCGGACGATGATGAAATAAGGTGAAAAACTAAGACTCCATGTAGCCTGCACTCTTGCACTTTGCACAAGCGTGTCTTAGTCCTCTCTCTAGATTTTGCCTATCGGGCATGGGCGGGGTATGGGCCATGGTTGCGTGCCTGCGTCGTTCTCGTTCACTCACTAACCCACGTCCGGCGGTCCTCGTGAAGGGACGCCATGGATTTGGATCGGCCACCAAATGTTATGCCGGCTACTAGATCCGCCATGTTGGCGCCTGCTGCAGCCATTGTCGCTTCTGCAATTGCAAAGGGACGACCTTCAAAGCCTCGAATGAAAAAGTCCACTACCAAGACGACAAGCAGTCTTGCAATTGAAGGAGCTCCTACTCCGACCACTCCGGAAGCATCAATCGACGGTGGCCTCCGGCTACTAAAATCCATAGGGTCGGTTTTAATCTCGCTAACCTTCTTCTCTTATTAGCTTGTTTATATTAACATTTTTGCATGTGTAAACTGTATTCCATGGTTATGATTTATGAATGAATGCAACTAAAATCCATGGTTCTTAATCATTTAGTTAAAACTTCATATTATTATTGAATGTATGTGTGTAACGATTTACATAGTATGCTACAATGTTCATATTTATATTCTATGCTCTGAGCTTCAGATTATTGCAGCATGTTTTGTGCATTTTATTTATGTTTGCATATTTCATATATAGTCGCAGATTTCATTCATATTTATTTGTTAATTGTCAGATTCACTGTGAACGCAACTCAAGGCAGCGGGAGTAGCAGCCAACAAGATTCACAATCACTTCCACCATAAACTGAATCTATTAATGATTCTGAGCCGATACAAATTGATGACGATGAGCCTGAAGACATGGACTTTGGCACTAAGAGAAAGTTGACTTCTGTTGTTTGGAATGATTTTAAGAAGGTCAAAGTATGTGGTATTGTGAAGGCTCAATGCCTTTATTGCCACAAGCAGCTTGGAGGGAAAACCACAAATGGGACTAGGCATCTACATGATCATTTGAAAATCTACACACTTAAAAAGATCAAGCTGAAGGGTCAGAAGAAGACACTTGAACAATCAGCCTTGAGGTTCGGTTCCAAAGAAGGAGGGAAAATATCAGTGGAGAATTACACATTTGATCCAGAAGTTGCTAGGAAGGAGCTTGCTGCCATGATTGTACTGCTGAGTATCCTTTATGTATTGTTGATGCTGCCATGATTCTTCTGCTGAGTATCCTTTATGTATTGTTGACCATGCCGGCTTTCGAAGGTTTGTGAGTGTACTACAGCCATTATTCAAGATGATAACTAGAAACACTATTGGGTAATATTTGGCACTACCTAGCTGTCATTTTTGTGTGTGTCTGCACTAAAGTTTTATTCTAATTTTTTTACCTTTTCTTGCTGTAATTTTAAGGAAGGATATTATGGATACATATGTGGAAGAAAAGAAAAAGGCACTATCCTACATGGCTGGAACTAAGTCAAGAGTTGCTATTATTACTGACTTGTGGACCTCGGATAACCAAAGAAGAGGGTACATGGCTATTACAGCCCATTTCATTGATGATTCATGGGCACTTAGAGACATTATCATGAGGTATTTCTTCAAAAATTGATTTTATTTCTTGCTGCCATCATATTCGGTTTATTGCCTTGATAAAATATTGTTGTTGTCATGTATTTCCAAGTTTATCTGTGTCCCAGCTCCACACACAACTGAAGTTATCAGTGAAGTGCTCTATGAAGCATTGGTGGAGTGGAACTTAGATGAAAAGATCTCGACTTTGACTCTTGATAACTGTAGCACTAATGATAAGGTAATCCCTGAACTTGTCAAGAAAATAGGCAAATCAAAGCTAATGTTGGATGGAAAATTGTTGCATATGCGTTGTGCTGCCCATATTCTAAACTTGATTGTGAGGGATGGTTTAGAGGTGATAAAGGATTCAATTGCAAAAATTCATGAGAGTGTTGCCTATTGGACAGCCACACCTAAAAGAATAGAGAAATTTGAAGAAATTGCTAAACATGTCAAAGTAAAATTGGAACACAAGTTAGGCCTTGATTGCAAGACTAGGTGGAACTCTACCTTCAAGATGCTTAGCATTGCAATGCCTTACAAAGCTATTTTTAGTCGTGCATCAGTTGTTGACAAGTTGTATGATTGTGCACCTAGTGAGGAAGAATGGGATTTTTGTAGAGAGGTAGTTGGTAGACTCAAGTTGTTTAATGATATTACAGCAGTATTTTCTAGGACAAATTATGTGACAGCCAATATTCATCTTCTTAAAATCTGTGAGGCTAAAGAGCAAATCAGAAAATGGAGTGTATGTGGCAATCCCATTATAGAGAAAATGTCGTTTGAAATGAATGAGAAGTTTAATAAGTATTGGAAGGAGATTCAAGGACCAATGGGATTGGCCACCATTTTAGATCCCCAGTTTAAGACCGACTTCCTCCTTAGGTTCATTGAAACCCTTACTGGTCACTCACATGAAGAGTGTACAGAGAGAGTTACTGAGATTAGAAACTGTCTGTATGATTTGATGAAGGAGTATGAAGTGGAAGAGGATGAAGATAATACAGAATCCTCAGCTCCTCCACTTTGCAGTTCGGGTGTATTGTCTATAATCAGTGCACATGTTGCTTGTAGAAGGCCAACAACATTTAGATTCAAATCAGAGCTAGAAAGGTACTTGGAAGATGAGTTGGTTCCAATTGAGACAGAGAACTTCAAGATTCTTGATTGGTGGAAGGTAGCTGGGACACGTTATCCCATACTTAGAAAGGTAGCACGAGATATATTTGCCATCCCAGTTAGTACAATTACATCTGAATCTGCATTTAGCACTAGTGGACATGTTCTTAGTGAGCACCACAGTAAGCTTAATTCAGATATCCTGGAGGCTTTAATGTGTTCACAGAGCTGGCTGCGAAACAAATACCAAGGTACTTGTGCTGTCCCATTTGTGGTATACTCCATACATTCTACAAGTGTCATGGTTTTAAATTAATTCTTCTAATGCTTTTCTGTAGGTGAAGACAATGTTGAAATTGCTAGCTTTTAGAATTGTCTTCAAGAGATCCAAGATGGGATTGAGGTAAAGTGTAAAACTAAAATTGATAAATACTTTAGTCTCTTTGTTGACTCATACTTGACTAATTGTATTTATTTTGCTGGTTGTTGGATATAGGGACTGACACTTGTTTGAACTTTGAAGACAAGAGTTGGGTCAGTTGGCTGTTGCTGGGGTGTTGTATCACTCCTTAGTGTTTGCTTCCAAGATTGTTATGAACTTGTCATTTTGTGTTGTAATGCCTCTTTGTGATGAGCCCATGAACTTGTAAACTTATGGTGCTACTTTTGTGCTGTTGTGCCAAGCAAACTATGCTGGATTCCTAGTTGGTGATGCACTGTTGTATCGCCGAAGCACCAAGTTCTTAATTGCCCCTAACTGCTGTGGTCATTTGGTTACTGATGTTGTGTGACATGTTCTTGTGCTCTAGAATAAAGCATAGATTGCTGCTACTAAATTGATTCTTCTGTTTTCAATGTAGTGATCGTGATTGAGCAATTGGTTGTGCAGATGGAGATTGTTGTGGCGGAAAACTACACAAGGTACTATGTGATGGCTGTCACTCCGACGCGGCTTTACTCTTTTACCGGCATTGGTTCACTAGAAGTAAGTATTAATTCTCATGCATTTTGATTGGTATGTTGAGGGATTATCCTGATTAAATTAGTTGGGAAGGTGAGTTTCTACCTGAATGCATTTTGACTGTAGTTGGTACCCAATTTTCATAGCTGACATACTAATTGTTATATCATGTTTCTGCAAAGCACACTCCCATAAATAATGTATATGCTGCTGGGCTTTAGGCCTACTCGAGTTCAAAAAGGCACCAGGACTTGCACAATCCCATTAATTGTTTTTACATAAGCAGCTGAGACTGGTTGTGCATAGGGTCGGTTTGTGGTTGTTGTATTGTGCTTGGCTTGGGTAGGGTTCAGGCTGCAATGATCTTGCATTATCTCTATATGTGCAGTTGATGTGGGGATGGGGATCCCCGCGGGGATTAAATCCCCGAGCGGGGACGGTGATGGGGAAGAAGTGCTCCCCATGAACCTTCATGAGGACGGGGACGGGGATGGGGCAGTAACCCCCGACGGGGAATTCCCCGTTGACATTTCGAATACTGGCAGCATCGAAATTATTTTCTTGTAAAACACCCATCTCTCCCCCCCCCCACCTGAATTTTTCTCTCTCTTGCTTGACAGTTCTGGACTCGTCTCTATGCTCCCTTTTCTTGCTTTTTTCCCCTCAACTAGCAAATGTACTTGTATTTTGCAATGGGATGCATGACTTGCTGCCTAGTCACATGGACAGCTTGTATTGAGAGATTTATTCAAGGATCATGTCACACACTTTAATTCGTCCAAGAATTATGGACACGGGAGGCTTGGAGATTTACCCATATTGCACTCAATGACTCAATAAAAGAATTTTTTTAGCTTATGACAAAAATCTGTGTTACAACAAAAAAAATCGTTCAAGTATATTTAATGTGGTTTTGTTTCGAAGCTTAAACACAAGGATACAACTAGAATTTAATTTTGATCCTTCATTTAAAAGATGTAGCTTTTTAGTTCTATAAATTTTGTTTTATTAAATACCGTTCAACAACATTTTCATTTTTCCCTGAAGCTCGCTTAGACACACACACAAAAAATGGAGACACAACGTCGGAACAGAGCACCAATGGCGAAGGACGGAGACGCAGCGTCGAATGGATGGAGACGCGGACAAAAAATGGAGACCCGGTGCTGAATAGGATAGAGTATGAAGATCGAGCGTGGACAACAGGCCATAACGAAGAAACTCTTTATGGTTTAACTATGGTTTATGATAAAATAGAGCTAACATATCTTAAAATCGATGAAGCATTGCGTCACACCGTAAACCACTAAAGAAATTATTTCTTCCCAAAATAAATTTAAAAATAAAAGCATCGGTACTAAACCTAGAACTTAACGGTAGATAGACAGGCTCCACTACCAGATCGAGCTAGGCTAAGCTCGCCTCATTTTTCTTGTTCTCTCGACTCTGTAATGGTGTGGGCGCGCGTTTCATCCTCTATCCTAATCTCCCTTTGGACACTTTGCAGACAAGTTCTGTAACCAGGGGCGGATCCATGTTCAAGCTAGGGGGTGCACCGTGATTGAGCAATTGGTTGTGCACCAGGAACGGAGAGGAAGTACGTTTCTAAAATTGCTGCACATTCACACACTAAAAAGAAGTCATACTAGCTATATTAGCGCGCCGTCATTCGCCAAAAAGATGTTGATGGACCGTCTCCATGCCAGTTTCTACTACCACGTAAACCCTAAGCTACAACCTTGCATTGATCAGGTACTGACTATCGCCGCATACAAATTTCTCTTTGATTTGGCATGGGGTGATGGGATCATCCATCCATGCATGCATGCTTGCTTTATGATGCATTTTTAGTAGTTCATAGGATCATTTTTCCTTGAACTTGGAGTGCATTTGTTAATTATTCACAGTCTTCTGCGTTCATGTGCATGAGAAGTTGAATCTGATAGTCTCTCGATACGATACACCGGTAGTAGCGCGCGCCAGCGAATTTTCCAATGATGACAGTGCAGATCACCACCTTCCACGAAGCACGTGAACGGAGGAAGGAGAAAGTCAAGAGTGACCAGCAAGTAGTAGCTCGCTACTGCAGCAGTCGCACCGACACGTCCGCATGCAGGAAAAAAACAACAACCAATGGTGGCGTACCGGGCTGCCTTTAGCATCTAGTTAGCCGAGTTCAGACCCTGATGCGGGCAACAAAATTCCTGAAAGTTGCGCGCCCCAAGCCTGGCCTCCATGAACCAGACAACCAAACACGATGTTAGAGTCTAAGGAGCAAGGTCTGCCTTTGGGGTATGGCACACAGGGGCGCACATATGGCCTCATTAGACTTCTAGTCTAATTTTGGCATGGTCTCGAATGGTTCTGGTTACTTGCTATGGTATGTGAAGGAGCCGGAGGCAGTAAAGGCAAAAATAATGGCTTCACTATTTAAAAGGAAAGAAAAAAATAGCTCATCACTACGGTACATAGAGAAGCTAGAGCCAAAGGGTCTAATGACAACAAATGGATGTATTAGGCAGCCAGCCACAGGTGTAGCTTTAGCAATAGATTGTTCTAATGGCTCTAGATTTCCAAATTCAAATAAATATATCGTTCTTCGTGAACCATTATTTTGCTTTTGTCGACTGGTGGACGTGTGGAGCCAATGTAATATAATAATTAAAGCATCGCATGATATGGAGGCTTGGATATTTATAATAATTTCCATTATCTAAAATAATATGTTAATTCGCTTTTGTATCATCCACGAGGTGGTGGATTAGATCTTGATGATGTCCATGCCCAAAATAATTAATGATTTTAGGTGATCTCGTTGCTTGAAAACTAGTGGATGATACAAAAGCGAATTAACATCGTGTCTAGAACTTGACAGAGTAGCTTGTTCACTTGAGCTTATCAGTCAGAATTAGCCCTACTTTTCAATCGTGGAGCAATGTTTTTCTCTCACACAAATCAGCCGAAACAGTATTTTTCCGGATAGGTTCTCCGGCCGGTGCGGATCAACCAAACAAGCATATCCATGAGGCTCATCGCCCACGTGTACTTGATGAGTGACATGATTGTTTTGAATTGTGAGCCCTAAGCCGGCGTATTAGCCTTTACACCCTCCCAGTAACAAAAGGAGTGCCTGCGCGATTCTATACTTTGTTTAAGCCAACCCATCTCAAGTCTAATTACACCGTGTACTAATCTTTATGGTATCGAATAAGTACTATCTTTGTGTTAGTTACGAAATATATCTTTGTATTAAATATATTTAGAACATATAAATATTGATATTATTTCCTTCTCATCTAATTAGTAGTTAAACTTATTGGTCTCACCTAAAATTCCACTCTTTTTTTAGGAAAATTCCACTCGTTTTGGGACCAAATAAAAGGGAGTACGTACTTGCGTCAGCCAGGACATCACGCGGCGGAGCCATGAGTTTTGCCGAGATGTACTACGTTTGGAGCACGTACAGAGGACACGCGATACACTGTCATCGCAACTGCTGGTGTCGTTAACCCGCCAGCCAACCATGGCTGACTGGCTGTGCCGGACGGGTCGCTGTCGTGTGCCAACCAGCGAACAACTGTTTAAAAGAAAGAAAAAACGTCCAGTAACTCACGTCAGTCTCGCGCGGGCTGGGATTATTAATTATTCCTGCCGCGCGCGCGACTGCGAAAGCGAAGCAGCAGCAGGGTGCAGGGATGAACCGAGACGATGGGGACTGGGGAGAGCCCATCTCAGAATCCGATCCTCACCCTCGCCTAGTGTAGCTATCGGCCTATCGATCGGCATCCGTGTACGTCTGCAGACGACTGCAGCCTGCAGGTGATGTCCGGGACCTCGTGGCTATCCGGCAGACCGGCTGGCACCAAGAAAACGACGCGCGCCGCCGCGAGTCATGGGATGGATCGGCGACGAGACGATTCGGTCTCGGGGGGTCGGCGGCCGCTCAGCCGCAGCTCATCGGTCGCGCTTGTACTTGGCCCCGCCCGTCCCTTTGGGTGGTGGATAGATGTGGGCTAGCTGCGCGCGGCACACGACGCGGGTGGGAGTTTACGTCGTGCAGTGGCGGCGGCCGGCGGGTTCGGTTCAGACGCCGCTGCCCGCACCAGGCCAGGACTCCGGTGCGGCGCGCGCGCCAGAGCATGCCTTCCTTGACGGCCGACCAAGGAGACGGGAAGGCTAGCGGCGCGCGCTAGCTGTGATCTGGCTGATAGACATATCATATTCTATTAAAGATACTTTATCAGAATCACTTTTAGAAATCGCTATTTCTCGGTGGTGGGTTTATTAGATTATTCTAATGGCTTTAGATTTCCAAATGCAAACATATCGTTCTTCGTGAACCATTCTTTTGCTTTCGCTACCGGTGGTGGAGGCGTGGAGCCAAGGTAACAATTAATTATTAATACATCTCATGATATGGACTTGGAGGCTTGGATATTTATATTCCATTGGTTAATTCATTCTTTATCAGACACTAGGTGGTGGATTAGATCTGGATCTCGACGCCCAAAATAATATATTATGAATTCTTGGCGATCTCCTTGCTTCAAAACTTACTATATAACATGGATCGAGACTAGTAAAAAAAAGTTTTTGAAAAGTACCGTATGTACTCAAATATTTAGAAATGCTGTGATCTTGCTAGGCTGGCTCTCCTGGCAAAGTTGTCGCTTAAGTACACTGAACTTTCACCTCCGACTCTGAGCTATATCAGTTGGAACGTGGGGCCTTGTTTAGATTACCTCCAAATTCCAAGTTTTTTCACTCTCTTTCCATCACATCAATTTTTGGACGTATGTATGGAGCATTAAATGTAGATAAAAAAATAACTAATTACATAGTTTGGTTGTAAATCACGAGACGAATCTTTTGAGCCTAGTTAGTCCATGATCAGACAAAGTTTGTCAAATATAAACGAAATATGCTACAGTGTCCAGATCATAAAAATTTACAATCTAAACAAGGCCTGGGGGCAGAAAGAACCACTGACAGACAAGCTAGCTAGTACCTGGGTGGAAGCCGTCTGGAACTTGATAGAATATTATAGAGATTAATTAAAGCTGAAAGATGACAGGTTCTCCGATCCTCCTCTCCTGCGCCTGCGCGGATCAATATTTTTGCTCACGTGTTCGCACTCGCTCCAGCTGCATGTACTTGTAGTATTAAAATTAAAAATAATTAGCCACTTGAGTGACATGATTGTTTTGAGTTGTGAGCCCGGCTTAGCCTTTACACCCTCACGGTAACGAAAAGGGTGTAACTCTAGTTCCCTCAGAAAAGAGTGTAATTCTATATTTTGTTCTCTGTCAATAAACTCAAGTTTAAATTTCTAAGCTTTATGATATCGAATAAGTATCAATAAATTAATTCTAATTATATTTTTTATACTAAATCTATTTGGAGCATAGATGTTGATATTATTTTTTTACAAACCTAATCAATAACTTAAGAAGTTTGACTTAATGCAAACATAGAATTTCGAGTTTAAGTACTCACTCCGTCCCCAAAAGAATGTAATTCTAAAACAATATCATGTTTTAGTATACCAAGTTTGACCAATTATAGATAAAAAAGTATAATTTTTTATAGTGTCAAATAAATATCATTGGATTAATTACGAAATGTATTTTCATAACAAATTGATTTGGAGCCATAAATATGAATATTATTTTACTAAAAACTTGGTTAAACATGAAACACTTAAATTGGCACGCATACCATAGTTGCATCCTTTCAGGGACGGAGGTAGTATATTGAACAAGTATTATTAAAAATTATAAAATGTACTTTTATAGTAAACTTGTTTAGGGCATCAACATTGATACTGTTTTTTTAATAAATGTAACCAATAAAAATTTGGCTTAATCGAAACATAGAATTTAGCTCTTCCGAGGCCGAGGGGAATACTTGGTTGCGTCAGCCAGGACATCACTCAGTCATGTGAGCAGTCGGTGAAGTTTCGCTGAGATTTTCATAAAAAAAAAAAGTTTCGCTGAGATGTGCTGTATGGAGCAAATACGATATCGCAACTGCTGGTGTCGTTAATTAACCCGCCGACCAACCGCTGGCCGTCTGACTGTGCCGGACGGACGGGATGTTGCCTTGCCAACACTGCCACTGTGCCCCCACAAATGGGTCTGTGGAAATTAAAATAAAAGAAAAACGTCCAATAATGTCCAGTCTCGGACTGGGATTATTTTTGGCAGTTGGCGCGACTGCGAAAAGGCGAAAGCTAAAGCAGCAGGAATGATGGATGAACCGAGACGGGAAAGCTATCTCAGAATCCGATCCACACCCATTCCCACTGCGAAGTGTAGCTATCGCCTATCGGCATCCGTGTACGTCCGGGATCGCGGGACGGATGGGCCTTTGGCCTTTGCTTCGATCGTTTCCGCTATCCAGCAGCACCAAGAAAACGACGACGCTCTTGTTAAGGTTACATGCGTGTGCATCCCGCGAGTGCGTGGGTGGGGCAAGATGCATATATATAGTACCTGTTGCTATCGAGTTTATAGTGGAGTGGTACGTTGCTTAGTGACACCTTCATCGACTATATTTATCTCTTTATTTGTCATCTTGTGTTTGCTTTGTTTGTCATTACGCAACAAAAGGGGCTCGCACTATGCCCTAGCTACTTATTAATTACTACTAACCAGAAAACTCCGGCAGAAAGCAATGGCTGGCTCCCGGCCGGCGGTTCCCCCCGACGAATTCGAACGAGGAGACAGATAATACGTACTCGCTCTCGCGCTAGATGGATCATACCGAATCTTTTGACTTCGCGAGCAACTAGGCGGCCGGCTGGGTGCCCTGTATACTTGAACATGCCACACGGAGAGTCGGTTCTAGACGGCATATGCCGAAATTGTAGTTGGCAAACCATCCGTGGCAGTGTGGCACAGGCCGGCCTGCCTGCCGGTTCACCGTTGCATTACACGGCTACACCTGACCTACCTGCCCCGTGCAGAGTCCCCTCGCCATCCGATTCCATGTGGCCAGATGCTCTCTGCTTGTACAAAGCTGGAATCTGACAAGGCTGTGGACCTGTGGTTTGGTATCAGTGTACCACTAGACCAATGCTACCAGTATCCATCACACTGGGATACTGTGCTCCTAGACCTGCACAGTGCGTGCCCAGCGACGGACGACTTAGAATTTAGAAACCCCTCGCCGGTCGCTTTCCACCGCCGGCGTCAGCGCGTGCATCACCCACACGACCCCGGCGCCGGAACACCCGCCGCTCCGTGTATAATAGGCGCGCGCGTGGCGGCTGTGACTGTGAGTGCCTCCGGCTCTCTCGGCTGTGTGACTGTGGAGTGGAGGCAACTCGAGTCGTCAAGAAGGCTGCAGGTGGAGATGGGGAAGGCGGCGGCGGTGCTGGCCGTGAACGGCAAGCGGTACGAGGCCGCCGGCGTGGACCCGTCGACGACGCTGCTGGAGTTCCTCCGCACCCAGACGCCCGTCAGGGGCCCCAAGCTCGGCTGCGGTGAAGGTACGTGCCCGCCGTCACCATGCGCATGCATCCTTGTATGATGCTGTAGCTTCTGCCTTCGTGGATTAATTCGCAGCTGAGCTCCTATAGCTTGGTTGCTACAGAATCATCATCTGAACATCAGGAGAGCAGGCACGAACGGTAGCACGTAGCTTCCTTGAAACTTGAAAGCGATGTCCTAACCAAGCTTTAGGTGGTGAAGCTATGCTGTCCGATCCATACATGAGAGTTCATTTCCTAGCCTCTCTGTGTCTTCCTAGTAGAGGAGAATAGGTGGCGAGGGCGTGTACTCGTTGGTGTGGGCTTCACCGCTTCACCGTGTGTTAACTTGCTGGTTCTTCTCATGGGCCCCTTCTGCGTCCCTGTTCCTGGACAGGTTGCCTTCGATTTTTCCGTTTTCATCCCCAGTTTTCTTGGGATGTCAGAGCCGTCTCACGGACGCGCCAAGAAGCTGAGAGCTAGCCATAGAAAGGCACATAACATCCCAGTACAAATTCATACAAGTCTGTCTCCCAGGTACCCTCTCTGATCAGAGAAAAATCAGACACAATATATTATATCGTCTTCAATTAACAGCAACAACAACGAGATCACAGTGTTCGCCAGAAAAGGCCGAGAGTCCAAGACGACCAAGAACTGAAGAGCTTCCCAGTCCCAGGCATCGGGCCTGCTTTCTTGCCAAAACACCCAAAGAACAGACGAAGAAACTAAACATACAGTCACAGACCACTCTGTTTTCGGCAGGCAACTGCTAATCCAATTCCTGCTTTCCAGGTCTTCGTCATATATCATCAGAACACCAGAAAAAGCAGGAAAAGTTGCTACGGACCACTTTCTATGCAGTAGGGCCAAAGCTTTTTTTTTTTCTTGCCCCTTCGTTTTCTGTAGATCAAGTACGCAAGATCTCGAATTATTGCGACGTTCCACCACAAATCAGCACCTTTACACCCTGCATACACATCAGGAATAGTAGCTGTAGGGTGTGCGCTTTATACAGCACAGTTGTGCCAACCTTAACCAACTTGCATTTTTTTATGTTGATCTAATGATGCACAAATTTTCTGCGTGCTTAGGGGGGAAAAGGAAGCTAACCTCTTGCTTCTTTTGAATTTTTTCGTTGTTACAGGTGGCTGCGGTGCATGCGTTGTGCTTGTCTCAAAGTACGACCCGGCCACGGATAAGGTGACCGAGTTCTCAGCGAGCTCCTGCCTGACGCTGCTCCATAGCGTGGACCGCTGCTCGGTGACCACCAGCGAGGGCATTGGCAACACCAAGGATGGCTACCACCCTGTGCAGCAGCGCCTCTCTGGCTTCCATGCCTCCCAGTGCGGCTTCTGCACGCCTGGCATGTGCATGTCCATCTTCTCTGCGCTTGTCAAAGCCGACAAGGCGGCTGATCGACCAGCCCCACCTGCCGGCTTCTCCAAGCTCACTTCCTCAGAGGCTGAGAAGGCTGTCTCCGGCAACCTGTGCCGGTGCACTGGGTACAGGCCCATTGTCGACGCCTGCAAGAGCTTCGCAGCCGATGTCGATCTTGAGGACCTGGGCCTCAACTGCTTCTGGAAGAAGGGTGACGAGCCTGCAGATGTCAGCAAGCTGCCAGGCTACAATAGTGGTGCCGTCTGCACTTTCCCTGAGTTTCTCAAATCTGAGATAAAGTCCTCGATTGAGCAGGTTAACAGTGCTCCAGTTCCTGTTTCTGACGATGGCTGGTATCGTCCTAAGAGCATTGACGAGCTTCACAGGCTGTTTCAATCTGACTCCTTCGATGAAAATTCTGTGAAGATAGTTGCTTCAAACACTGGGTCTGGGGTGTATAAGGATCAAGACCTTCATGACAAGTACATTGACATCAAAGAGATCCCAGAGCTTTCAGTCATCAACAGAAGCAGCAAGGGTGTTGAGCTTGGATCAGTTGTGTCCATTTCTAAAGCAATTGAGGTGCTGTCAGATGGAAATGTGGTTTTCAAAAAGATTGCAGATCACCTGAACAAAGTGGCCTCTCCATTTGTTCGGAACACAGCAACCATAGGTGGAAACGTCATTATGGCGCAACGGTCGCAATTTGCATCGGACATTGTGACTGTCCTACTAGCTGCAGGTTCAACTGTCACTATCCAGGAGGCTTCCAAAAGGCTTTGCCTCGCCTTGGAGGAATTCTTGCAGCAGCCTCCATGTGATTCTAGGACCCTGCTGCTGAGCATATTTATCCCCGATTGGAGTTCAGATGGCATCACCTTTGAGACTTTCCGAGCAGCACCTCGTCCACTTGGCAATGCTGTCTCATATGTCAATTCAGCTTTCTTGGCAAGGACTTCAGTGGATGCAGCATCAAGGGACCATCTCATTGAGGATATATGTCTGGCATTCGGTGCGTATGGAGCAGATCATGCTATTAGAGCTAGGAAGGTTGAGGATTACCTGAAGGGCAAAACAGTGAGCTCGTCTGTTATACTTGAAGCTGTTCGGTTGCTTAAAGGGACTGTTAAACCATCAGAAGGCACAACACATCCTGAGTATAGAATCAGCTTGGCTGTCAGTTTCTTGTTTACATTCCTATCTTCCCTTGCCAACAGCTTGAATGAATCTGCAAAGGTTAATGGTGCCAGTGGGTTATATAGTAATGGAGCCACAAACGGTGCCATTGAGCACTCACCGGAGAAGCATCTTAAGTTTGATAGCAATGATTTGCCAATACGGTCAAGACAAGAAATGTTTCTCACTGATGAATACAAGCCAGTTGGCAAGCCAATTAAGAAAGCAGGGGCAGAGATCCAAGCTTCAGGTATACAATCTTATTTCAAATACACAAATAAACATGTTCATAAGATCATCATAACTTTTTTCTTCAGCATACTCCGCAAAGAAACCATATAATGGTCCTTCTGTTCATTTCTGACACACTAATTTTAGTCATCGCTGAACTGTCCAATAAGCATCACCCCTGAACATTTTTAGTGCCTGCAGTTTCTCCACAAGACAATACCCTTAACCATATTCCTTTTAATGACACAGGGGAAGCTGTGTACGTTGATGATATCCCTGCTCCCAAAGATTGCCTCTATGGAGCATTTATCTATAGCACCCACCCTCATGCCCATGTAAAGGCTATCAACTTTAAATCATCTCTGGCTTCACAGAAGGTCATCACAGTTATCACCGCAAAGGATATTCCAAGCGGTGGACAAAATGTTGGTTCCAGCTTCCCGGGGTTGGGAGAAGAGCCACTTTTTGCAGATCCAGTTGCTGAATTTGCTGGTCAAAATATTGGTGTTGTGGTAATATTTCTTAAGTGTTCTTTAGATTTCACAAAACCATTTATATGTTTATGTCTCTCCAACCTTACTGCATCATGTTGATTTTTCAATCACTCAGATTGCTGAAACACAGAAGTATGCCTACATGGCAGCAAAGCAAGCCGTTATTGAGTATAGCACAGAAAATCTGGAGCCACCAATTCTGACAATAGAAGATGCAATCCAACGAAACAGCTACTTCCAAACCCCCCCATTTTTAGCTCCTAAGCCAGTTGGTGATTACAACCAAGGGATGTCTGAAGCTGATCACAAGATTCTATCAGCGGAGGTACATATTTTGTGATGTTTAAAGAGAATGTATACTTGACTTTCCCACAAGGGCAAACAACTCATGCTTGGCATTTTTGTTTCTGCAGGTAAAACTTGAATCCCAATACTATTTCTACATGGAGACACAAGTGGCGCTAGCTATTCCTGATGAAGATAACTGCATAACCATCTATTCTTCAACACAAATTCCTGAGGTCACGCAAAATGTGGTTGCAAAGTGCCTTGGCATTCCATTTCATAATGTCCGCCTCATCACCAGAAGAGTCGGAGGAGGCTTTGGTGGAAAGGCAATGAAAGGAATACATGTAAGTCCTAAATAACTAGAGCTTATGCTGAACTTTTCTATTTTCAGTTACCAATGTACAGTGAACTAATATTCACACATCAGATTGAGGAAAAATGTGTTATAGATGACTGAATTTCCTCTGTCAGGTTGCATGTGCATGTGCGGTTGCCGCATTCAAGCTACGGCGTCCAGTTCGGATGTACCTTGATCGCAAGACAGACATGATAATGGCAGGCGGTCGACATCCTATGAAGGCGAAGTACTCTGTTGGGTTCAAGTCAGATGGCAAGATCACAGCCTTGCACATTGATCTTGGGATCAATGCTGGAATATATCCGGATATGAGTCCAATCATCGCAGCACCTATTATAGGTTCTCTCAAAAAGTACAACTGGGGCAATCTTGCATTTGACACCAAGGTCTGCAAGACAAATGTCTCATCAAAATCGGCAATGAGGGGTCCTGGAGATGTGCAGGGCTCTTTCATCGCTGAAGCCATCATTGAGCATGTTGCCTCAGCACTTTCAGTCGACACTAACACCATAAGGAGGAAGAACCTTCATGACTTCGAGAGCCTTGTGGTGTTCTTCGGAGATACTGCAGGTGAAGCTTCTACCTACAGCCTAGTTACCATGTTTGATAAGCTGGCCTCCTCTCCAGAATACCAGCGCCGAGCTGAAATGGTGGAGCACTTCAACAGAAGCAACAAGTGGAAGAAGCGTGGCATTTCTTGTGTGCCAATTACATATGAGGTCAGGCTTCGGCCAGCTCCAGGCAAGGTGTCTATCATGAATGATGGTTCCATTGCTGTTGAGGTCGGAGGGGTTGAGATAGGCCAAGGGTTGTGGACAAAAGTGAAGCAGATGACAGCATTCGGATTGGGAGAGCTGTGTCCTGACGGCGGCGAAAGCCTACTGGACAAGGTTCGGGTTATCCAGGCTGATACATTGAGCATGATCCAGGGAGGGTTCACCGGTGGGAGCACCACTTCTGAAACTAGCTGTGAAGCGGTTCGACAGTCGTGTGTTGCGCTCGTTGAGAGACTGAAGCCAATCAAGGAGAATCTGGAGGCTAAGGCCGGCACAGTGGAATGGAGTGCCTTGATTGCCCAGGTGAAGATAAGCTTGTAAATTCCAATTTTCTCACTACCATGCCAATAAAACAAATTGTTTAAATCCTTGTCTCCTTCCTTTAAGACATTAACAAACGACAAGCAATAGCAGTAGCAATTTAGTGAGGAGATCCCATGATTCTGAGGAACACAATATTTGTCAGTATTTCAATTGGTCATGTCATTTTGTTGCTCGTTTGCAGGCAAGTATGGCGAGTGTGAACTTATCGGCGCATGCATACTGGACCCCTGATCCAACTTTCACAAGCTATTTGAACTATGGAGCTGGCATTAGTGAGGTATCCAAACTGCATGAAAAGCACAGCAAGCGCAGTTATCAAGCCAAATTGTTGGAGGCTGCACCTTTAGTCGTGCTTAATGCTGACACATGATTGGTAATTTCATCACAGGTGGAAATTGATGTCCTGATGGGAGCAACAACAATTCTAAGGAGTGACCTTGTCTACGATTGCGGGCAAAGCTTGAACCCTGCTGTCGATTTGGGCCAGGTCAGCCGAAAAATAAAAACCACTCCAGCTGATCACTTCATCAAAGGAAATATGATGATCCTCTAAACATTATCCATCATTAACACAGGTAGAAGGTGCATTCATCCAAGGAGTAGGCTTCTTCACAAACGAGGAGTACACAACCAACTCTAACGGGTTGGTCATCCACGATGGCACATGGACGTACAAGATCCCTACAGTCGATACCATTCCAAAGCAGCTCAACGTTGAGCTGATCAACAGCGCCCGCGACCAGAAGCGTGTCCTCTCTTCCAAAGGTGAGCCTTTTCTCACAATTCAATCCCCTCCACATTCCAAGACTGTAAGCTGCAATTTGAACTCACCGACAATTGCTGCCTGCAGTCCTGACATAACGTGCTTCGGATCTTTGTTTGCAGCATCGGGCGAGCCTCCGCTTCTTCTAGCTTCCTCGGTGCACTGTGCAATGAGGGAGGCCATCAGGGCCGCCAGGAAGGAATTCTCGGTCTGCACTGGTCCAGCGAACTCCGCCATCACGTTCCAGATGGACGTGCCAGCGACGATGCCTGTCGTCAAGGAGCTGTGTGGCCTGGATGTCGTGGAGAGGTACCTGGAGAGCATGTCCGCTGCTGGCACAACAACCACTGCTAAAGCATAGATCCAGCAGGCGCAATGCCCATGGTGAGAGAGCTTAATCAGTCTGTGTAAAATACTCCCTCCATCCTAAATTGTAAGTCATTCCAAGAATCTTGGAGAGTCAAAGTTTTTCAAGTTTGACCAAATTTATATAACAAAATAATAATATTTATCATACCAACTAAGTATCATTAGATTCTTCATTAGTTATATTTTCATATTATACATATTTAATGTCATCAATCTTTATGTTTCTCTCTATAATTTTAGTCAAACTTAAAAAAGTTTGACTCTCCAAGATTCTTGGAATGACTTACAATTTGGAATGGAGGGAGTACTAAAGAACGGCATGACATGCCGAGCTTGCCTGTGTTAGTTCTGATGTACAGAAGAGAGGTAGCAATGGAGAGCTGTGGCCTTGCGAATCAGGCAATAGAAGAAAAAATAAACTAAATAAGTGTCGGGCAGGCGAACGTGTGGATGAAATCATGTGGTTTCGACTGGATTTTGAAGAAATTTTGCAATGGATATTCGTTTGTACTCCTAGGTGCGTACCTGCCTTCTGGGTACATGGGGGATAGGATTGTACCAGCCAGCTAGGTTTGGCCTTGCTGCCTTGTTGTGACCTTCACCGGTAGCTACTCCATGCGCGCCTATTTGAACGTGGCGGCACAGCTGAGATCAGACGCTGCTTGATTTCACGGGATGTGTCGTGTGTTCCTGCCCGTGACACACGAGAGCTGATGCTGTGAGGGGGTCGCCGGCTTGCTGCTGCCGGTTGGGCTCTGTGATTGGTCTCATAGTTCATTGCTAGGGACATATGCACCAATTAGCCGGGAATCCAAACATACACATGCGAATAGTTAGCTGGCAATTGTCTAATATTTTTTCTCTCCTTTTTTGTATCATAAGATGTTGTAAGATCCTGGGTCCTCTTTTATTCTAATAAATTCCAGTAGGGGAAAACCCCTCCTGTTCTCCTTAAAAAAAGTTAGCTGGCTAACAATTTATCTTAGACGATCCAAACAAGCTCAATCTATATTACATTAATGACACTATGGACGGAAGTTGATGTTCAGTGTTATAATCTATATCTATATCTATATCTTATATTTTTAAACCCTACTGGCAATTTATCTTGTCATGCAAAATGTCCACATCAGCATCCACTAGAACAACCCACTAGCACATGCAACTATCCCGTCATGCAAAATGTTCACATCAGCATTCACTAACACATCCAACTAACACATATCATTATGTCTTCGTTCAAGCTATTCACATTAGCAAACTACATCATTTACTAACATATATATTTAGTTGTCCATATCAGTATCCACTAGAACAACCCACTAGCACATGCAACTATCTCCACTAGCAATTTATCTTGCCATGCAAACTGTCCACATCAGCATCCACTAGAACAACCCACTAGCACATGCAACTATCTCGCCATGCAAAGTGTCCACATCAGTATCCACTAACACATCTGTCGGGTTCACAAACCCGGGGTCCCTCGGGGACCGGCTTCCACGCCAGGGCTCGGCCCAAGAAAACAACATGTTGTTCATGGGCCGGCCTGAAGGTCTAAAAATACGACGGGCCAGATGGACAGTCCGGTCGCCGACCGGAAGGTCTGCCCGAAAGAACGAATGCCCGCTCATCAACTTCTTCGACCCACCTCCGAGCGGAGCGCTCGCCCCGGGCACCGGCCGCCTCTGGGCAGCCTCTCCGATCGGAAGGCCCGGCCCAAAACGCTGCTTCCTACTCCGACCCCACGACTCCAATCGGGGACCCGTAGGAAGCCTACTCACCGCACTTCTCCGACTGGCGCGGCTAGGACCGACTGGGGCCATCCGACCGGGGGCGCCCGCTCGGAAGGGACCAGGGGCGAACGAAGAAGACAGTGCTCCTCAACCGCCCTAACACAAACAGTATTGTAGGCACCGACATTTATGTCTACAGTATTGTAGGCGCCGTTGGGCTCCCATACGGCAAAAAGCCCCCCGCATACCTCTGGGCATCGGCAGTGGGCGCCAGGGTTCGCCATACCTGGTACCCGTGGTAGGGCTCCTCACATACCAATAGTATTTTGCAGGTACCAACATCCTCCCTTTCTGAAGAAGCCAACGCAACCTCCCATGTACACCTGACATTCCACAGTAACGTCAACAGTTTTGTGGGCGCCTACCATCGGCTGTCCTCATCGGCGTGAGCAACTAAGGCTTAGTAACATCCGTACTCTCCCCCTCTCACCTGTAAAGCCATCCTCTTCATCTATAAAAGGGGATGCGCTCCCTCCAACGAAGGGGATCGATTTTCCAGAGGTCCACTTCTTCAAGTTCAGACTCACTAGATCGATAGCTCACAAACCCCTCAAGCGCACGCTTGAACACCTAGCTCATAGCGGAGTTCCGGTCGCCCTCGGCCCTTCCGGTCGGACCCGGCCGGGCCTCTCATACACCCATCCTTTCTCCTTCTCGTTTGTAACCCCACTACAGACTTCGAACACCTAGGCTCAGGAATAAAGTCACCGAACGACCCACACTGGACGTAGGGCACGTTGCCTGAACCAGTCTAAATCCTGTGTCATTGAGTGCTAGGCCACCTCCGATCACAACGTACAACAAAACTACAAATATTCACTAGTTGGTCACTTTCTGTACCAACAGTTGGCGCCATCCGTGGGGAAGACGATGTACGTTCAACACTTTTTGGTCATCGGATGGCCCATTTTTCCGCCACCCCCACCATGGCGGGCTCGGGTGATACGATCCGCCTCGGCTCACTGGAGTATCCCGCACTCTCGCCTACGGGGATGCGGGTTCCACTCGTTTTCGAGCCATCCCAGGCCTTCCTCTTCGGAAGCCTGGACTTCGTCGCCGATCGGCTCGGCGTACTCCACCTCCGCGAGGAGACTCGCGACCCGGCACCTGTCGGAGAGACGTTCTCCATCGACTCCGGGATGCGCGACCTCAACAGCGCGGCATTTGCGCTTCATCCTGAGCAAACTCTCTGTTCAAACCCCATTGTGAGTAATATACACGCCGTTCTTTACTTACTACATTCTATCTTCCGCCAAACACCCAGAGGGCTACCGTTGTCCCCGTCGCGGCCACCGTACAGCCGGTTCCCCTACAGCCTCGTGTCTCCCTTGGACGCGTACGCCCGAGGGCTCCAAAAGGTTATGTCGCCGCGTCCTCTCACGTCTGAGTTCGTGGGGATGGCGAGCTACGGCCCCACCTATTTCCTCGACATCATGGACGACGACGTCCGGAGTGACGGCTCCAGCATCGGCGACGTGGCACCCAGCCACCGTCCGTCCTAGGAGTACGCCATGACGGACGCTCCGGAACAGCCGCCAGGGGCAACGGAGTCCTCACGGACTCACGCCCCTCCGGGCCCTCATATAGAGACCTCCGAGCTCACATGTGAGCACGAGGAGGAACTACGATGACAGTGGCCGCATCAGCCACCAACTGCGCCAACGCGCTCGACGCGCTACACTGCGCCCCGTGCACGCGGACCGGCGAACGACGCTTGGGGTCCCACCCATCAGGTCCAGCGCAACACCCCGGATAGAGGGACCGACCCCCCACAGTTCACTCGGGCCAGTCAAAACATTGCCGCAGCGGCAATGCTCCTGCGCGGCCTGTCCGAGCCGAACGACCCTCGTGAACGGGCGATCCACCGGAACCTCCGGGCACTGGTGGAGACCACCGCCGTTCAACAAGTGGAATGCTCTGTGTCGCGATGCCGACTCATGACCTCGCTCCCCGTCCGGGGAACAGGGACGCAACAGATGGGGCACTACCCCCTGTCACCGCAACAACCGTTGAGCGCGACACATGAGGCCGCAGCGGCACCTCATCTTGACCCGACGACCGCTCCACACCAACCGCCTATCTACGCGCGGCTCGAACCGAGCCGAGGCACTTGCAGCGGCGACCAGAGTCCCATCACTAACGACCTGGGACCACTGACCTTTGCCCAACTCCCCCAGCAAGCGCCGTTCTTACCACGCTCCAACAGAGGCCACGGCAAAGGTAAGGCCAAGCGCCAGGATCAAGACGAGGGCCCCTCCACGTAGAGGGGAAAAAGAACAGAAAGGATCGCCGCCGACCGGCTAACGCCGCGTCGGTCGCCGTGGCCGATCACCTAGGCACACAGCCCCAGCAGGACCGATCGGGGCACTTCCGCGAGCTCATGGAGAGCCCGTGCACCAACCACAACTACCCCGTCAACCATCTCTATAAGGACTGCCAGCTCCTCAAGCGCCTACTGAGGTAGACTGGCAGGCCAAGGAATGAAAAAGGCAAAGAAGCAGCAACAGAAGAAGGGGACGCATCAGGCGAGGATCCAGATGACTGAAGCCTGAATTGATCCAACCGGACGCCTACCGACTGAAAGACAACGACGACGACGTTCTCTCCGAACGCTTGGAACAGCTATGTCATTTTTTTCCTTTCCCTAAGTTTCAGTCTTACCATTATTCACTAAACGTACGCTCCTGTAAGAGCACCCCGACCCGAACACTTTTCGGCTTGGGGCGCTCGGGGGCTCCACTAGGGGACAATACTACCTCTCTGTTTTGTTCACTGTCATATGGAGAAAACTCCTTGCCACCCAAACAGAAGGGCGGTTCGTTCTTTTTATTTACCTTACGTAGCTTTGCTTTAAAACTTTCCGACTGATCGCACCCCGCCTTTCCCTATGGTTATGAGCAGCCGAGCCTCGCGGACCATGCCCCGGGCTCACAAGGTTGCAGCCTACGGGACAAATGGGCAGGTACGAGAAAGAAAGAAGTAAAAAACAAAATTATGCTGAGGGAGAACTAAGGAACGAAAGGGAACAAGCTTCCCTGAACGGAGCAACTCCATCACAAAAACAAAAATCGATTGCAGTCATTAAAACACACCACGAACGTCTTACACGGGGGCTCCCGCACAAACTTAAAACTTTTTACGATTACTATATACTTATATTCTGCAAGCTATTAAACTGACCCGGCGGCATCTGCTGGCGGCGCGACCGATGAAGGCGTAGGCTGCTCACCCCCCGGCCGCACGACGTTCGGCTCGACCGAGGCCGAGGCGACATTTCCCCCCGAACTAGGCTCCGGGCTATCCGCAGGCTCGGAAGCATTCTCTCCACGCATGCTTCAGACCATGTCTTGACGGCGAACGTCCATCACCCACTCGGCGGAGACTTGCTCTGACACCGACCGCGCGTGCGGCAGCAAGCTCACCCGATTGATTGGATGTCCTCCATGCTCAGACCTTCAGCATACCCACTGCAGATAGCGTCGAAGTCTAGGTTCGGGTGGTGCGTCGCCACCGAGGTCAGCACCCCTGACGCTCCATAAAACAGCCCGCTCCTGACAAGGTCCTTGACCGCATCCGGGACCTCCGCCAGCTGGACCGCGGGCGCGCTGGTACTCGACACCGACCCAAAGATTTCCGAGACGACAAGCCAGGCAACATTGCGGATCTGGTCGAGATCCCCTTCGAGAGCACGTCGCTCTTCACGGTAGTTGGCCAGCTCCTCGGCGTTCCGGCTGAAGCTCGCCTTGGACGTCTCCAGGTCTCGCTCCAGCGTCTTCACCTTTTCACCCAGCCTAGAGAAAGGGCGACAAACTCAGAAACAGGCTAAGGGAAAAATCAACACCACCAGAAAACAAAAAGGTATGCACCGATGCGAGAGGCATCAAGGGTGGAGAAATCCTCTACCTACCGAGCCGCCTACTCGTGCAGCCGGGCACTTGCGTCCTCCATCCCCATCACCTGGCTTCGGAGCGCGAGCACCTCCTGATCCGCCTCCGACCAGGCCCTCTGCTCCACCACCAGGGCCTTTTGTGCCCTCTCTAGGGCGGCCCGCTCCGGCTCAAGGGCCGCTAAGGCCTCTTGAAGCGCCGCCTCAGTATTCGCCAGGGACGTCCGTAGCCCCGCCTCGATCTCCTCATGGTGGGCCTTCGCCGCCTCGAGCCCTTGCTCGGCAGCAGTCGCCCGCTCCGCCGCACGCTACCCCTCCGCCAGCGCCGTGGCCGCCTCAGTCGTCCAGACTTGGGACTCATGGCAAGCGGACTCCGCCCGGCGCTCTAGCTCGGCCGTCCGGGCGTGTTTCGTCCGGAGGAAGTATGACTTGCGGGACGACACCTTCCCTATTTCCTGTGAAGAACAAGCATGCTAAAAACAACCGACGAAAAGACTCAAAGGGCAAGGATAGGTACTAGAAACTCACCTCCACGGTGAGCTGTAGGTCGACCTCAACCAGCTGCTGGGCAAACTAAGCCTGCTTTCGAGCGCTCTCAAGCTTCGCGGATAGCTTGGTGAGCTCGGACACCGCGGCATGCCCTTGCCCCCCAAAAATATCCTAGAGCTGGCGCTCCCAGGAATCTCGGAGGACGAACCTCGCCTTCGATGTGTCCTCAGGAAAGGACCAGTCTAGTTTACCCTTCGATGAATCGCCGGAGGGCCTAGCCTCCAACTGGACCACTGCCGGCTCCCGCGGTGACACCATCAGCTCCCGTGGCGACACCGGTGGCCTTGCCGCAAGATCCACCTCGTCGTCAGACGGGATCTCCACCACCTCGTTCCCATGGGACACCACCGGGCGCCCCAACTCCGTCATGGCCACACATTCCTCCGGCGCCTTCGGCTCCGACGGCAAGGATAAGCCGTGCGTCCCTCCACCCGACGAGATAGGGAGTTCGCTCTCCCTTGTCTTCTCCACCGCGACCGCCGGAGAAGGGGCCGCGGGAGTTACCTCCGCCATCGACACCGGGATCACCGCCAACACCGACACCGCTGCTGCCGCCTTATCAGCAGCCCCCCCGGGGGGCAACACCCCCAGGAGGGAAGGCCTTGCTGCTGCCACCCCGCTGCCACCTTCGCTCGCCGCCACACGCTGCAGTGTGGGCCTCCAAACCTCCCGCACGGGGGTCGGGGCGATGCTCAACCCCAGCATCCCCTGGCCACTGACAAAAATCACGAGTAAGCCACACTCCAAAAAGACTCGACCAACAAGAATCGAAGAAGCAACAAAAGGAAACATACCGGGTGGCGAGCGGCACGACCCGGAAGGCAGACTCCGACGACCACGGACCTACGGGACGAGGACCGCTCCCAGGCTGCGACCCGTGCCCCCTCACTTCAAACGGGGTCGGAGTCATCCCAACCGGCTCCTGCCCGGCCTATGGGTCGCTGCAACCTCTGGTTTGGGACTGCCCGATCGGAGCGACAGGCGGGGCATCCTCCGACTACAAGTCGCGTATCGACCAGGCGCCAGTCTACCCCTCAAACTGCCCGGACTGCTCAACTGCGGCCGTGGTAGGCAAGGCCTCCTCCGGCGGCAAGTCCGGCGTTGGCACCGATTCCGTCGCCGCACGAGCGCCCGTCCGCTCCTCGGACCTCCCGGCTCGCTCAGCCACGTCCGCCACAGATGACGATGGGACCGGCGACGCCGCCAAGGGGCGCGGTGACCGCGCCCGCTTCACCGCTCGGTCACCAATGACATACGCACTCGCGGCGCGCTTCCTCAACGCAAGAACCGCCGCACGCCGCGCGGCCTCCTGCTCACCACCAGCGGATGTCGTCGTAGGGCCGCAACGCTCCGCCAAGGTCACAACGACTTCCCGACTCTCCTCCTCGTTGGAGAAGACCATGTCATCCAAATCCATAGGAGGATCATCCGACGCGAGTTCCGACTCGACGTCGCTCCTACGTTCCCCGGCCCTCATGCGCCGGGCGACCTCCTCCTTCTTCTCTTCCTTCCGCCGAACCTCCTCATTTCTTTTCTTCTTCTGGGCGTCCGCCGCCTCCTTCTAGGTGGCTTGCCGGGCCTAGCCCTCCTGTCCCTTGGGAAGATGTGGCCGGGACTTGTACTTTCTGAGCCCCTACGGAACGTACGACCCCCAATCAAGAAATAGGAAAAGCAGAGAAAAATGCGTAGATTAGAGAAGGGAACATACCAGTAGGACACGATCGAGGAGTTGAAAGGTATGGGCCTCCCTTCGACCCTCTCCTTGGGCCTCAGCTGCAGCACCCGGCCAATGCGACTCCAGACCTCATCATTCGGCAGATCCTCCGACGACGTATGGTCCGGGTCTGAAAGGTCGTCGTACATCCACATCGGCCGTGCCCTCTCCGCCAACGGCACGACCCGGCGACTGTACAGGGTGTGAAACACCCGCACCCCATTGAGACCGCTCTTCACGAGCTTCTGGAGCTTCACCTCGATGACTCCCACCTTGTGCTTCTCCTTTTTGGCGCAACCCCACGACCAACATTCTTTTTTCTCCGGCCTCCTGCCGGTGAACACCGGGAATGGCGCCGCCGCCGGATTCCTGATGTAGAACCACTCCCCATGCCACCCCCGATTGGAGTCATAGGGGAGGTACCCAGGATACGAGTCTCCCACGCCTAGCTTCCTCTGTAGGGCGAATCCTCCCATCGACGTGATCTCAGCCGAGTCCCCCACCGTCAAGGCTCTCAGGGAGAAGAGCCACCAGAAGAAATCCACGTGTGGCTCCATCCCAAGGAAAGCCTCGCAGACAGTGACATAACCGGCAAGGTGCAGCACCCCCGTCGGATTGAGATGCTTCATCTCCAGACCCCACTCATTGAGAAGCCCACGCAGGAACCAGTGCGCGGGCTATCCCAAACCGTGCTCATGAAAGGTAAGGAACGAAACCACCTCGTCGGGGCGAGGTTGCGGGAACCCCTCCCTTCCGGGGACCCTCCAGTGCTCCACCTCCTGTGGCGGTAGAAACCCCTTCTGGACGAAGGCCTCCAGCACCGACTTCCTCACGGTGGATGACTTCTAGTCCGACATCCTCACTCCGGATTGCAAAACGGATCAGTAAGTTCTTCTCCTCTCCTTCACTCTCTCCCTTTTCTTTCCTAGAGACTGCTGCGGCTCTCAAGAACGCTCACGGCAAGAGAAGAAGAAGGGCGGCAGCGAATGAGGAACATGCAAAGGAACGGAGCAAAAAACCCTCTCCCTTCTCCTACGTAAGGAAAAGAGAGCAGCGGTTGGAAGGGCCGCACCGATCGGAGAAGGCAAAACGGCGGAGCGAGAAAATCTCTCTCTTTCCCATTTAATGCAGATAAGACGCCCCCCTGACCGATCAGACGTACCCTGACTGACAGAACGGCTCCTGATCAGATGGGATGTGGCCTGACCATGGCCCACCACTACCGCACGATCAACCACTACCACACGACGGGCACAGGAACCAAAGCATCACCGCACGCGGGCGGCTCCCCGCTTCCCCAAGCTGGGCCTGGGGAGACCAAAAACAAAATCTCCGCCAAGAGACCAAACCGATCCCCTGAGTCGATCGAGTCGCTCAGTATCCGCACCGAGACACAGGTAGGAAGTAAAGGGGCACCCCATGTAGGCCACGCCGACTCTGTCATGAACGACGAGCACGGGTCCCGATCGGACGTTTCCGACTGAAAGCTCTCCGAACCCCGTCACTTCAGTCGTCAAGGTAAACACTATCAAAACCCCCTCTATTTCTTTATAAATCATTCATACATCCATACGCGCATTCATTTCATACGCCTGAACCCCCCGGACGGTTAGGGCATGAACCGCCCGGGGGCTCGGGAACTAAGCATCGCACGTGCAGCGAAATGCACTAGAACACTCCGTGTTGCGTCATGATGCGGCGGTTGCCTCATTCGACATGAGCAACCAACAGAGCCAGGGGAGAATACCGTAGATGAGAACCATGTGGCCCTAGCCTGGTCCGGCAGACCGGGTCATCTTAACCTTCTTGTTCGATCCTAACCCTCTCGCCAGGCCCATAGAATCTCCATTGAAGGGAGGCCGTTAGGCCACCCGGGTCGGTCTCTGGAACGACCTAGGCATCTATTGGGTTGCAGGTTAAGGAGTAGTGAAATGTTACAAGAGGGCTATGCCGCTATCACGCGACCACTCGTCACCGAGCGAACTCACCGAGCTAGTCTTGATTCCACTCGATCACACCACACCTCGTTAAACCGAACTCAGAGCTAGTCTTCTAAGCCCGAACGATCGAAATGCGAATCGGTCGAAACTCACCCATATATGTTCCTCTTGTTGTGAGGAAAGCCGAGGATGGGGCTAACGCTCCTAAACAATACTCACATCGACCCACGAAAATGCCCGAGTAGGGCACGGGGGCTCAAGATAAAACGCCAAGGCTAACGGCGACTAGAACTCGCCAGATCCACGACTAATTCGCAAATACTTAGCTACACAAACTAAGCAATGTGCCCAAGCCCCGCGAAATTAGCCACGCCACGACGCCAGATCCGCGAAGCATCGCCTAGTCCGATCTTTAACAAAACTAACTATACGCTTGTGTAATGGGGATGCAAACCAACGCTTCAAACGGCTTTTCTCCGACCACGTGCTCCAAAAACCTTGGGACCACGACCTCAAACTCACGTCGGCACAGATCTATGACCGGCTCTTTCTTCAGCGACTCCGCTGGGCGAGCACTCTTGGGACCGCAACCCGAACTCGCCGACGGATCTATGACATCCGGCACACGGCTCTATGTGGATCTGCGACTCTAAACTTCATCGAACGGCCAGGGCTAAACGGCTTCACTACGCTCCAACAAAACCTAGGACCGTGACTCCTAAACTCGCGTAACAGCTTCACTTCCGACTGCGCTCCCAGGATCCACGAGCTCCGGCTCGTACGATTCCTGAACTAACTAAACTAACTCTCTCGATCCACGGCGCGCACCGATGCCTGGGTCCGTTTATGCTCTCGGCTCGCCCGATCCCACTTAAACTTCTTCAGATCGATGCCAAAGATCGAATGAGCTCACGCATCCGAACCAGCTTTTTTCTCCATCTGAATCCGCCATAGCGACCGATGCCGTGGATCGGTAAGTTCTGTCAAATCCCCATGCCTAAAAATCCCCTTGGCTGCACAGCGATGCCAAGGTTAAACAAAATTTTGTCTCAAAACTAAAAGACACACACGTCCCACTCTTGATAAGCAACACCTAAACCCGGTCATTCTCGCCTGAACCATCCGGGGCTCGGAATTCCATTCCATCTCCTCAATGTCGATGCAACACATGCCACGCAAGATATGATCCACTTCAACACAACGCAAAAAAACTCCACCTCTCACCGACAACATCGAAAAACCCCTAGCTTCGGTTCACGCCCCTTCACCGCCTGGGCTCTCAAGCCAAGTCATGTCTTGATCTTCTCCACCTTGATCACATGCGATGTCATGTCGCACTTCACCATCAAGAAGACAAAAACCTCTCCCATATGTTGCGACAAACACGAAAGCCACCCCACGGCCCAAACCAACAAGGACCTTTCGGACCACCACCTCACATCGAGGGCTACACCAGCAGGGCTCAAGATAAAAGCCAGCGCACCCTAACAAGACAAAAACAACCCCCGGCTTCACGATTGACGATTCGCGCGCCTCGTCCGATCTTTAACAAAACCTTTCGCTGGGGCTTGGGACCAGGGGCATCTATGACTCTGTCGAGTTCACAAACCCGGGGTCCCTCGGGGACCGACTTCCACACTAGGGCTCGACCCAAGAAAACAACATGTTGTTCATGGGCTGGTCCGAAGGTCTAAAAATACGACGGGCTCAATGGATGATGTTCGATGTCCGCCGATCGGAAGGTCTCGCCGAAAAGAACGAACGCCATTCATCAACTTCTTCAAATCACCCACCCTCCGGGGCGCAGCGATGCCAAGGTTAAACCCAGCACTCAAAACTAAAAGACACCGCCCCAGGGCGAGCAGCCTCTCCGATTGGAAGGCTGCGCAAGCCTCGCCCAACACGCCGCCTTCCTACTCCGACCCCACCCCCCTAGCGACTCAACCAGGGCTACACCCTTGAGTGCGATCCGTGCACCCAGCCTACTCACCGCTCTTCTCCGATCGGCATGGCTAGGACCCCCGGACGATTCCGCTCGATCGGGGCCATCCGACACTAGGGCTCGACGACATGCCTTCATGGCTGGGTCTGGAAGGGACCAAATGGAAAAGAAGAAGGCGCCCAGCGCACTTCAAAGTCAAACCACGATACACGGGACCATACCACACTCCGACGTCAACCGGGACCCGTGCAAGCCTACTCACCGCTCTCTCAACCGCCTCCGACACAAAAAGTATTGTAGGCACCGACATTTATGTCTCACCACGATACCGGGACCATTGTAGGCGCCCGACACAAAAAGTATTGTGGGCTCCCATATGCAAAAGCCCCCGCATACCTCCCCCGCATCGGCAGTGGGCGCCAGGGTTCGCCATACCTGGTACCCGTGGTAGGGCCCCTCACATACCAATAGTATTTTGCAGGTACCGACGTCCTCCCTTCCTAAAGAAGCCAACGCAATCTCCCATGTACACCTGACATTCCACAGTGACATCAATAGTTTTGTGGGCGCCTACCATCGGCTGTCCTCATCGGTGTGAGCAACAAGGCTTAATAACATCCGTACTCTCCCCCTCTCACCTGTAAAGCCATCCCCTTCATCTATAAAATGGGATGCGCTCCCTCCAACGAAGGGGGTCGATTTTCCAGAGGTCCACTTCTTCAAGTTCAGACTCACTAGATCAATAGCTCACAAACCCCTCAAGCGCACGCTTGAACACCTAGCTCATAGCGGAGTTTCGGTCGCCCTCGGCCCTTCCCGTCAGACCCGACCGGCCTCTCGTACACCCCTCCTTTCTCCTTGTCGTTTGTAACCCCACTACAGACTTCGAGCACCTGGGCTCAGGAATAAAGTCACCGACCGACCCACACTGGACGTAGGCAACATTGCTTGAACCAGTCTAAATCCTGTGTCATTGAGTGCTAGGCCACCTCCGATCACAACGTACACCAAAACTACAAATATTCACTAGTTGGCCACTTTTTGTACCAACAACATCCAACTAACATATGTCATTATGTCTTCATTCAAGCTATTCACATTAGCAAACAATGTCATTTACTAACATATACATTTAGTTGTCCACATCATGATGCTAAAAATCATCCACTAACCTATGTTATTGTGATATTTATTTATTCATATTAGTAAATATAAAGAGTATAATTTCACCTGCCATTCCAGCAGCAATGCGCGGGGCATTCTTTTAGTTCTTTAGATTCCAAATTCTCAGCATTTAGATAAGACTAGGAAGAAGGGACACCTCGCCCCGTCAGTTACAACAGCTGCAGCATATAGGATTTCTACTAGAAATTACTAAGCAAAGACATATCATCTAGTAATGCTATGGGCTAAATTGCTCCGACCTATTTGAACTCATAGTCTAAACTAACACCCTTTTCGCTTGATCGTATCAGCCATGATATAGTGTTTTTCTCTCACAACAAAACAGCATTAGCCGGCTTATAAGTCACAGAAACGATCAAGCGAACAGGGTGTAAGATGGGCCCTACTTGTAAATAGAAATATAACGATGATATATTTATATCACTAGGTGCAGAAACAAGCACCCTTGTCAAGGAGGGGCTTCATAGCACCCCATGCTCCAGCATTGAGTACCCAGAGAATCATTCTCTCGCAAATGTTGCAGATGCTATTAGTTTGTGAAGGCACACCTTGAGACAGTGATGTAGGAAATTTTGGAACATGTACTATTGTAACATATGAGATGCCTTATTGAACTATTTTCTCAGAAGATGTAGAATACTATTTTTCATGTTTAAAGCTTGTTCTAAACTTTTGCGAATAAATCATTGCCACAGAAAGGATAATTATCATGTGTTAACAGAGCCCTGCCATCAAAATTATGTGATTATGTGCTAGGGCTACCACAGAACTTGGCAGGCAATATAAGAATGGGCATGAGAAAACTAACCATCATTAAGCAGGATTTAAGGCACTTGGAAGTAGGAACAGTGGATTACATACTGTGATAATCAAAATACTTAAAAAATACTACTGAACTCATATTCCAGCGACAATAGTTGAGAGAATGGGACAAAAATGCAAAACTTGGAAAGGCGAGGCGCGATGGCTACGGCGGGGACGTTGGGGTGGGTGGGGCGCAGCGGCCGCGACGAGGCAGGCGGGGCGAGGCAGCCGGCCAGCGCGTGGCGCCTGGTGATGGGGGTGTGGGGCGCGGCCACGCCGGCCTGCGCGGGACGGGGCATCGAACCGGTCGGCGGGGCGGGGCGCAAGCCGGCCGGGAGCGGCGATGGTGGTCGGGGCGGGGGACGGCGATGATGAGCGGCGCCAGTGGCGGGAGGTGTCGGGCGCGATAGAGAGTGGGAGAGAAAGGAAGAGAGGAAAAGAAAGGAAGAAAGAGAGAAAGGAAACGGACCCACATGTAAGGCCGGCCCGGTGCCAGGATCTTTGGCGCCAAGCTCGGCGCCAAGATCTACGGTGCCCAGCTTGGCGCCAAGATTCACGGCGCCGAACTGGCTACCATGTCACCCCTCGGCTCTACTTTGGTGCCGACGTGGCCCCCGACCTAGGCGCCAAATACTTTGGCGCCGAGACGTGTAATCTCGGCGCCATCAACGATGGCGTGGAGCTTAGGGTCCAGATTGTGAAAACATACCTCCAGGGGCATATTTATGAAAAACTTTCAAAAAAATGGCAAAAAATTAAAAAGTTCGGTGCCTGCGCGGTCCACCGTGCACAACAGTAAGCTTTCATCGATATGCGTGCACGAGAGGCTCGTGCAAGCATAGGACTCCTATCCTCTTTCACTCTCCATGCGTGCCCGTGCAGCTGGACTAGCTAGGCAGCCGTGCTCTCTCTCTCTAGCGTGGAATAGGTAGGCCCACAGGTATGTCCATCATCCTACCATATCCTGCATGCAGTTGCTTGCGGCTACACCTGCAAGTCAGGTTGGCGCCAGGCGAAGTGGCGCCGAGCTCAGGGCCAACACCCATGGCGCTGAGCCGGTGCCACGTCCACACCACGCAAGCAGCCACGTAGAAAATAACCTTGGACCTCAGCGCCAATGACTATGGCATCGAGACGTGTAACATCGACACCAATTGCTACGACGCTGAGCTCAAGGTCCAGAAAATGAAAAGAAACCTCCAGGGGTCCAAATTGATAGAATATGAGGATCATTGAGCTGCAGATCTAGCGGGTGTAAACTTGCATTTGGGATAAAATCATCTAGAACAAGTACTGGAGAAGAGAGGGAGAGAAGAGATGGGAAAAAGGACATGTTACCATCCATCCGTAGGCTTGGCATAGGAGGAGGCCATGGAGTCGGTGGCGAGGTCGACGCCTGGGTGAGTGGCTCCGATGAAGGTGCTGAGGTGCTCATCCCGGCGGCGTAGATCCAGTGGCGGCGATGAAGGCAGTGTGGACCTTCCCATCGTTTACAGCGCGCCCTTCTAAATTAGACTAGGGCTAGGAACCCTGGTGGGGCGCTGGTGGCTACGGTGAACCTCGTACCTTGTGCCCTAGCCCCCACCTTCCTCTTTATAGCGCTGCGCGACGGTGGCCCATCAACCAGGAGAACGGCTTGGCACCCCCGATCAAGGCGCGGATCAAGGGCCCAATTGGCCGTTGGCTCAACTGGTGGAGATCAATCTAACATTCTCCCCCTTGATCTCATCTTATGACTTAAACTTAACTTACTTTATCCTTTTCCAGTTCCATCTCAGATCAGTGCATAGAGCGTGCCTCATCGTCATGGTCAGTTGCCATTAGATTAAACAGCTACAATGCACCTCTCTATTTTAAAACAGATTCTCAACTTGGCCCTTAGTATCCAAAAATCATAGGCTTTCCCGTAAACCCATATCGACTGTGTGTTCTCTGAACACACTGGGTGGTTAGCCTTTGGTAAGCGGATCCGCAAGTACTTGCTTGGTACTTATATGCTCAATGCTTTCAAAATGATTCTAGATTTTCTCCTTTACAACATATAACTTAACGTCAATATGTTTGGCAGCAGAGTTAACTACTTTAAATGGTTATTGCTGTTGACTACCATTGTTAAATTTGGGTACATATTCCCTTAACCACTTTTGCCTGTTCCTGAGGCCTCATGACAAGCTATACTATGGTATACATCATTGATGACACCACAACTGTTTCATTGGAGCTTTTCCACAATAATACTCCAACTGCGAGTGTTAGAAACTACTGTGGATTTCACTACACATCTCGCCAAAACTTAACATTTATACCCACAACTATTTGAGAGTACTTGTTCTTTCTTACTCAGCATGAGGCCTATGATACTTTGCAAAAATTGCAAGACATTCTTAACTCCATTATAGTGATCTATATCTGGACTGGACTTCTGCCAAAATATCCCGGATACGTAAGCTACGTCAAGGTAAGTTCTTACTTGTACATTCATTAAGCTTCCAATAGCTAAAGCATATGTAACCATGTTCATTTGATCAATCTCATATCGGTTCCTAGAACACTGAAAGTTTCCAAATCTATTACCCTTGACTATAGGAGCAGGCATAGGTTTACTCGCATGCATACTTTATTTCTTTAGAATCTTTTCTAAGTATGCCTTTGTGATAGTCCTAATACCCCTTTTCATCTATCTCGGTAAATTTCAATTCCTAGAACCAATGAGACTTCACCAAGATCGTTCACATTGAAACTTGAGGACAAAGACTTCTTCTTCTCCAATGGCAGATTAACATTACTACTAGTGAGTAGGATGTCATCTATACACAGGATGTGGAAAAAGAATTTTTCATTCTTGAACTTCGCATAAATGCTATTGTCCTTCTTATTTTCTTTAAACCTAAACTTTCTTATTGTTTCATCAACTTCAAATACTACTGTCTAGAGACTTATTTTAACTCATAAATGGATTTCTACAGGCGGCATCCCATACGTTCTTTTTTTCACGACAAAACCTTTGGGTTGTGCCATGTAAACGTTTTCATACAAATCCCCGTTGAGGAATGTCATCTTTACATCCATCTGATGTAACGCTAAATCGTAATGTGCCAATAATACCATTATAATTCTAAAAGAATCCTTGCATGAGACTGGAGAGAAAACTCTCATCGTAATCTATTCATTCTCTTTGTGTAAAGCCTTTTGCTACAAGTCATGCTTTATATCTTTCCACATTCCCTTTGGAGTCATATTTTGTCTTGTAGACCCTTTCACAGCCTACTATTTTGGCTCAATTAGGAATTTCTTCTAAGTCCCAAACATCATTGGTATTCATCGAATTCATTTTAACTTCCATAGCTTATTGCCATTCAAACGAGTAAACGCTTCTCATGGCTTCTTCAAATGAGGTGGAATCACCCCCTATTTGAATTTTTTCACTAACATAGACTTTATAGTCTTCAGAAAACTGGTTTCTTAATTCTTTGAGACCTTCTAGGGCCTCAGCTACTGGTACTTTTATGTGGGGCTATTGTTGCTCTTCATTGCCAAGAGGCAATTGATTCTACAGGCTCCTGTATCACAAGATCCTTGATTATATTATTCATCTTCTTCAAAGAGCCAACAACAGGTGTTGTATAAGTCATACAACATCAACAGGTATCGAGAAATTCATTGTTTTGAATCACTGAAGTTGGTACGCAGTCCTGCTTCTCTTCAAGTCATAGGTCTCTACATACCGTGCTCCCCCAGATCGTCCCATCTTTTATAAAGATAGTGTATCTTCTAATTTTGTATTTGGGCTCAATCTGTTAAAACCTTATATGGCGCTTTAAGCACCGCTTTAATATCTTTGATGATGACTACGCTATCTTCCTCTCAGAACTTTAAAAAATCTAGAAATTTAGTTGTTTCTCTGCTTAGGGGAATTATTGTTATGACCGACAGTCACATTCATCAAAATCTTTATCTCACTTAGTTTTTTTACAAAATCTGCATCTAACTCTTAATGAAGAGTACACATTCATCAATATCTTTATCTCACTCTTAATAAAGAGTAGTTTCTTAATTGATCTTAATTCTGACTCTTAATTCATCTCACAATTCTCCCCCTCGAAATATGGTATGAACTATACTGCCATAATTTTGAGAACTATTCAGAAAACTAAGAACAAGGAGACACTTATGACTTACTTCATTCACATGATTATGCCATGAAAATAAAGTTATTTCTTGATCCTTATAGGAGTACACTTTCCTCATTCCACTTCAAAAACTCGACGATGTCTTTTATTAACTGTACTTTTGCAAGTCACGCTTGCATTTTTTTTCTTGTCCTTTGATTAGTATTGACCATCATAGTGCATTTCTATTGTGCCATGGTCAATACTAGGATAGCATAAGAGCTACCCAGACTTCTCTCGCTATGCGGGATACAAAAACATATGAGTCATCATAAAACTTCTCCCGTCATGCAGGATTGACTAACATAAGTACTATGCCAAACTTCTCCCCATGCGAGATAAATCTATATACAAATTACCATAACAAAAAATTTAATCACGGTGACTAAAATATTCACTTGTACTTTATTTTCCAATTAAATTTTTCCGTTGGTTCCAATTTAATCAGAAAATTAGTAAACTAACAAAAAAACTATCCTAAAGTGGCTTGACTCAAGCCTTTTCATTCACATACCCTAGCATTGCAGCCCGTTGGCATGTAGCCGAGTGATCTCGTCGGTTAAAAAATAAAACTTACAAGATGCTTCTGTATTAATTCTACATCACCGTTGCACAGAAAATAGAATTAATACATAAAACTCATAAATTAACTTGAAAGACATATAACTACTCTTCAAAATTAAATTCTTCCGTTGGTTCGAATTTAATTAGAAGATAATCAATATCATTGCAGCGAAACATGATAATAAAATATATTCTAGTAGTTTAGGAGCATTTGTTGGTCTTTATCTACTCTCTGAAAAATTGACCATGTTGGTGTAAAATTTATCAGAGATTTAAACTTCAACCTTAAACTCATTATAATATTGTTATCATCAACGTTGGTCAGAAAATAACAATACTATAATTTAACATAAACAAATCGGACTACTCCTCTAATTTAAATTTTCCTGTTGGTTCCCATTTAATTAGAGGATAAACATAATCATAATTTACTAAAAGTAACTGCTCTTTAAATTAAATTCTCATGCTGGTTCAAATTTAATTAGAATATAATCAATATTAAACTTTGCAACGGAAACATAAAAAAAATTATTTATCTACTTTTCAGAAGCATTTTACTGTACTCAACTAGTCTCTAAAAAATTATCCCGTTGGTTTAAATTTTGACAGAGATTTAAACTAAGAAAAAAATTATCAAAATTTGCTTCTAAAAACGAATAAACATAAATGTGCTCCTGCTCTGTGGCCATCAGCGAAATCAGCCCATCGGCCCATCCGCCAGCGCGCCCGCACGCGTGGCCCAGCGCGCTCAGCTCGCTCGCGCGCCCGTGCATTACCACGGCCCAGTAGCAAAGACCGGTCCACGACGGCCGCTCGCGCCGCGCTCCCCCCGCGCCCAGGCCGCAACCTGGGCCTGGGCCGGGAATACACTTCCCCGCCTGGGCTTCTTTCGGTCCAAGCACGCACAGCCGTCCGTAGCGATTCGACAGTCGTCCGTCGTTCTCGCGAGATTAAAACCGGCAGCCACGGCGGTGCGCCTGAAAACCCTAGCTCATTCTCGTTCTTCACTTTCTCTCTCTACGCCGTAGTGCTCAGCGCAGTAGCTCTAGTAGCCACCCGCAGCGCAGCCGAAGAAGAGAGAGAGAGCAGTGGAGCGACGACGCCGCCGGTCCCCTCGCCGGCGCGCGCGCTCGCCATAGGTTGAGTGCACCGCCGTCGAGCGGTCTTTGGCGACGGTGCCCTAGACTCCCACACGCGATGCGGTGGGGTTCGTCCTAAACCCTAGTGCGACGTCATTGCGGGAGCATGCGCTCCCTAGTGGGTGAGCGCGCCGCCATTGAGCGGTCATGTGACGGTGTCCTCGGCCAGGGCTCGCGCGCACTGCGACGAGCGCGGCTCGCCATCTCCCCGTGTGCCGACAAGGCAGTGGCTGGTGCATCTTCCCACGCGCGGGGTGGCGATGACGGTGAGAAACCGGATAGGTCCTCCCCTTCTCCGTCCATCCATCTAGGGTTAGGGTTCGGGTTTCGTGTTGAGTGAGGGTTTCGATCCGATTGAAAAATCAAATCCCCTCCTACTTTTTTGTTCTGATCTACCCCAAAAGCTAGATCTATGCCTAACCTGGCTCTAATACCATTGATAGAATATGAGTATCAATAAGCTGCAAATCTAGCGGGCGTAAACTTGCATTTGGGATAAAATCACCTAGAACAAGTACTGGAGAAGAGGGGGAGAGAAGAGATGGGAAAAAGGACATGTTACCGTCCATCCATAGGTTTGTCAGAGGAGGAGGCCATGGAGTCGGTGACGATGTCGACGCCGGGGTGAGTGGCTCCGATAAAGGTGCTGAGGTGCTCACCTCGGTGGCGTAGATCTAGTGGCGGCGGTGAAGGCGGTGTGGACTTTCCGTCGCTTACAGCGCGCCCTTCTAGATCGGACTAGGGCTAGGAACCTCAGTGGGGCGCTGGCGGCTACAGTAAACCTCATACCTTGCGCCCTGGCCCCCACCTTCCTCTTTATAGCACTGCGCGACGGGGGGCCATTAGCTAGGAGAATGGCTGGGCGTCCTCGATCAGGGCGCGGATCAAGGGCCCTAATTAGCCGTTGGGGCAACTGATGGAGATCAATCTAACATAAATATGAATATCTTTCGAAAAAAGAGCTAAAAAATAAAAAATTCAGCTGTGCGACTGTCCCCCACCTCGCGCCCGCCGTAGGTACGTGCATGCTGCATCAACTTGTCCCGATCGCTTGCTGAGTTGAGGGCGGGGCGGCTGCTACTAGCAGTAGCTTGCTAACCAATCCAATCCCGCTAGACGGTAGACGCATCACATCAGCTAAAAAGAAAAAGATTTGGCACGTGGTGGGTGGTGGCATTGGTCCCGCACCTTGACGGAGATTTTTTTTTAATTTTAACACTTTTTGAAAACTAATTTTAAATTTAACGCTGTCTGTTTTTTTTAAAACTAACACTTTTGGCCACGCCTATTGCCCTGGCGCGGCCAAATGCCTGTGTCGTGCCATGCATGGTGGCGCGGTAGAGGGCTGACGTGGCGGCGATCGGAATCGCTGACCGATGACGTGGTAGGGCCTGCCGCGCCATCGACCTTGGCGTCGCAGTGCCGCGCCCTTATCCGTGGCGTGGCAGAGCCGAATGAAACCCCACGGCCAGTCCCGCCTACCCGAGCAGCAAGCCTGCCTGGCCACCGCGCCCGCCGCCCGCCCGGCGGTACCTGGACGGTTCAATCGGAACGCGTCGCGCCGATAGTCGGAGTTATTCTAAGTATTGCTTGAAGTAAAATCAATAGTGGATTTGTTTCTGTCTTTTGTTGAATTTTTTTCACAGCCGAATAGAGAATTTGATAAGCCAATGATTTTTTTCTATCTTTTACAATATGGTTAACCACCATGTTAACTAATCGATTACGAAAAATTGGATCGGATTGAAATGAATATTTTTTAAGGGAACTTATTTATTTGGCTTTTTGGCCCCATATTGTAGGATCGGCGGCGACGCGACCATGGACCCCGGCTTCCTCGACCCCTCGCGCAAGACGCCGGCCACCGGCGTCGAGATACCCCGGGACTACCGGTTTCTGAACTAGTTACTACTTAATCTCGCATGCAGTGATGCCGCGACACATTGAAACGAATATGAAGCAAATAAATGAAGTCTGTGCGTAAGTTGACAAACTGCCACATAACATTTTCATTGGTTTGACATAAGTTCGACATAACATAACCAACTAAGCCTGCAAGTTTTGGAGGCCAATAATAGTTCGACCTAACAAACTAAGACCCAGGAGTGTAAGGATCCCTCGTACGTCTCTGTCTCTTCGGATTTGTTGGCAACATATTGGGAGTGTAGCCAACGTTGGTGTGGTTGCGTCACCGGTGCGTACGGCTCATACCCTGCAAGTATATGATATGCACGATTACTTAGAATTCTTTATGATCGTTAGTTCATGTAGCCTACGTATTTAAAGAAACTACCTTTGTTAGTACCTATGAGGCTCCTTGGGTACCAAGCGGGGCACCACCTAGCTGAGACATGCTAATCTCATCCTGTGGCCAATTGTCCCACTGGTCGTGCTGTCTGCGGAAGCCTGGGGGGTTGTCGTCATCGTCATATTCGTCCTCGGTTGCAGGGTCCTTCCCAGCGCTATGATGTGGTGGTGTACGCACCGCGGAAGTGGCACCTATCACCGGCTAAGAAGAGTCGGCTGGTGTCCTCAAAGAGGCTGAAGACGTGCCACCCGACCGTGCCGAGAGTGGTGGTTCCTCATAAGGAGTGTCCTTGCAGCTCAGCTTTTGAGCTAGCTTTCTACAGCTCTTCTTCACCTTCTGCATAAATAGACGTTAAAGTTAGTGCATTTCCCAAACGTATATACGCTAAAAAAACAATTTCCGTATGGACTAGTTTATGTTTACCTCCACAAAAGCCTCGAGAACGCCTAGCCCCTGCCCTCTAGACTCGTGAAGCCGGAACGCTGCTTCGTTGGACAGCCTCGACAATTGTGTCACCTGGGTACAGAAACACGGTTGAACAATTTTAGTATATATACTTAATACCAAATGGATAACAAATTGTACCATTCAAGTATCTTACCACGTATCTTTGTAGTGGGGCTCTCTGTAGCTGTGTGTCCTCTCTAGTGGCAACGTCGTACACATCTTCGATCACATCTTCCTCCGAGTCCTCGTCAATCGCCTCCTCAGTGTACGGGGGCTTGATATGTGTCCTTGTAGACATGTGAAGCCAGCGTAGGTACTCGTCGAAGGTGTGCTGGTCGTGTGGAGGACCTGCATGGACCGGCTATCGTTCCCTAGTCTTCCACAAGTGGATGTGCACGTTATGTGTCACGCGCTAATCCTTGGTCTTGTACCTCTTTCTATGGTCATACCTGCAACAAAACGATGTTAGTTGTACCACACACACCTCTGAATTGTAGCTTTGTTATTAATCGATAACGCACCCGTGCAATCCTTGGTTGGCGGAGTAAAGCGGTGGTGGGTAGCCTGTCATTCTTCCAAATTGTCTGCAGACCCTGACGGGCAAGTGAATCTCAACCACGTGGAAGAAAATAAGAGGGACGTTGTAGCGATACTCCTCTAACTCGTCCCTAGTGACAGGACTGAGATAGTACTAGAGCTCCGGAGCATCCCAAGAACACTAATGCACCTGAACATTTGGTAATTGAGTCAGGCTGTGATATAGTGTAGATCGAACAAGACACAGGTATGATAGTAAAGAGAGCGTAACCTGGTGCTGTGTCAGGACATCGAGACTGCCCGTGTACTCCCTGTACTTGTGCCTCGCATTCCCTCTAACTAACTCTGATTCCGTCAAGATAAACAGAGCCGTAGGGAGTGTATCCTGCCCGTTCCATTGCTGCATTGAACACGATAATGAATTAGCCTTTAATAAACTCATCATATGTAACTATATCGAAGAATATAATGAACCGAAGTACTTATCGGTAAACCAGTATTAAGGAGCCTCCCAATAGGCCATCGTTTCCAACACCAAACCTGGAGTAGGTATGAGCAACCTCCAAGGTTCGCATACCCTGAGGTGCGACGGCAGGCAACGCATAGCTGTCGATACGTCCATGCCAGGACTGCGCTGCCCCAGCTGTACGCCGCTATGTTCTCCCATGGTTGGCATAGTATGTCAAGGAAGATCCAGCTGATGGTGTTGCCCGAGGCGTCTGGGAAGAGGAAAGCACCAAGAAAGTGCCAGAGCCACACTCGAGCGAACCTGTCGATCTGAGCCTCCTCAGCCTATGGGTCCAAGTAATCAAAGCGCTCCGTGATCCAGGACGATGAAACACCTAAAGTTTTCCTAAAATTTACCAAAGAAAATGAGACCCGATGGTAGCAGGAAAGCAATTCAAGTATTAAATATGCTTGAATTTCTCACTTATTTTTCTTGGAAGCCTCGTCGTCCGGTGAAAGAAAGCCAGTAAACTGAGCAACCAGCTCCCTCCAGTGATCGTTGTCAACTATCCCTATCACTGGAAGTCCCCCCAACCGAAGGCCAAAAATAACCTTCACGTTATGCATGGTCAAGGTCATCTCGCCACAAGGTAGGTGGAACGTGTGGGTCTCAGGCCTCCACCTGTTATAAAAATAGAACGACTGTTAGTTGCCTCAAATTTGTTACAAGAAAGTTTACGTACAAAGAATGCACTCGCACCTGTCTACAACTGCAGTAAGTAGTGCTGGGTCAAGGGGCGGAAGACCGTGATTGACAACACAGACAAGCTCAAGGAAGCCGGCACGCCGTATGTACAGCGCATAACGCTCGTCCCACTGGTGCACCCTGGTGTGCGTGTGGGGCCTCAAAGTAGGCAAGGCCACCTCTGCGTCGTTGTCACTCAAGATGTGTGCTCGGTGCTGGTCATCGTACTCCACCTCAAGAATGGGGTACAACGGGTGCTGCGTGGGAGGGGCCATCCTATTACAAATTGATAAACAAAGCGTTAGAGTATTCAAATTAACAAAATTCAAATTAACATTATGTAGCATTGCAAAATTTGAACTACTTGTTATGCAATACGAACATAATATGAAAGCACATGTATATATTCAAAGTAACATTAACAGACATATCACGCACTAGTAACATAAACAAGTTCACTAGGAATACAAGCATTTGACGAAACTTCATGAAGTTATTAAAATCGATGTATCACGCATTAGTAAGTACAGACATTTGTAAACTAGTATCTATACCCAAAATCCCTAATTAAATAACGAACTATAAACTAAATAATAAATTTTCTAATCAATCCCTAAACCCAAAATCCTAACTATACTAGAACACACAACCTCAAACCTAAAAACTACCTACGTAAATCACAAACAAATTCACTAACCTAACTATCATAAATCACTAACTATCATAAATCAATAACAATCATAAAACCCTAACTATCCTAAATTACTAACTATCCTAAATCACTAATTATCCTAAAACAATAATAATCAAAATAACAAGAAATTGAGAGGGAGGTACCTTAGGAGCGGGCGGCCTCGACCCACCGGCGTTCGTGGCGCGGCCGGCGCGGGTGCTGCGCGGCGGGAGTGGCCGGGCGCGGCGTGGGCGGGCGGGCGCAGGCACGTGTGAGCATGGCATGGGCGGGCGCGGGCGGGCGGGCAGGGGTGCGTGCGGGCGGGCTCGCTCGCTCGCGATATTTATTTGGCCCAGCCACGCCATGCTCCGTGGTGCGGCACTGCCACGCCAAGACCGGTGGCGCGGCAGAGCCCTGCCACGTCAATGATCGTGATTCCGGCCGTCGCCACTGTCGGATACCACAAGAAGGGGTACCCTAAGCAAGAACCAAAAATATTGCTTAAGCCTTGCAAAAATCAAAGCCAAAGGACAACCACGAGGTTTCGACAGATTCTTCGATTCGCCCGAGGCTTGCGCCGAGGCCTTAGACGAAAGGCCAAAACTCTCCACCCCGCCGAGGCCCTCTCGCCAAGGCCCCGCCCCGCAAGGCCTCGGACGGGTTACCAATTCTCTGATTCACCCGAGGTTGGGCTCGGCAACAACCTCGTCACCTCCGTCCCGACCGACTCCTCTAACAAAATGTCATGTCCAGTTAATGCGCCCAACTACTCTCGCAATGTCAGCCGCACGTTGGCGCAGTACAGGCAGAGTGACCGACGGGATAGGGGACCGGGCGCAGCAGGGGTTACCAGCCACTGTGCTCGTCACTGTGCCCCCTGCTGACACCCGTACTACCCTGTGCTACCTAAACTCCTGCGCCAAGGACAAAGCGGCATGGAGGGTCAAGTCTGGGTCCCTGTAGTCTCGGAATCAGCATGAAAGACCAACTGCTCGTCCTCCGCCTCGTCCGAGACCCCCCGGGAGGGCCTCGGACGTACTATTCCTTCTCCGCCTCGGCCGAGGCCAGGCTCGTCCCGCATCCTCGTCGCCTCCGCCTCAACCGTCCCTCTAGCGAGCCATCCCATCCGTTTAAGTGCGCCTGGTCACACCTACTAAGTCAGCCACGACTGGTAGGGTACAGCAACAGGGGCGATGGGACAGCGGTCAAATCTCCTTTTTACCATCCCCAACTGATGGTGCAGGGGTTACCGTGCCCTGTGGACACACGCTCCGCACTTTTCCACCTAAACTGGGTACGACACTGACCACCAAGACCCCCGCATCATACATGGGTCACCTCCGAGGCCTCGGCACGATCAGCTACAGCACCCGCCAGGCCTCGGCACTCCGCCAAGTCAAGAATCCACAAGGCACGGTACGTCTCCTACAGTGGCGGCCATACTAACTAGACATCAACAAGGACTCCCACGACCTCAAACAACCTCGGGCCTAGCCAACACGACGCGCCAGTCAAGTACCGATCGCCATTCCCAACACCATGCTGCTACAGGACTGAACTACAGTAGGCCCCACGTGTAGCTCACTCATGTACTCCTGGCTCCCTCCTTGCGACTATAAAAGGAAGCAGCCAGGGATAGCTCTAGGGGGGCGAGAAAACATACGAAAGAACCACGCTCTCACACACGCGCGAGCGACACTCTGTAACACACGCTCCCCCCGCTACTTGAGAACAACGCCTCAAGCAGCCCGCACTGCACCACGCCGAGACCTGGGACCAGCTCCCTCTCTCGCCCAGCTTGTAACCCCCTACTACAAGCACCTCGGTGCAAGGAATACAAGATCGATCTCTCAGACTGGACGTAGGGCACCGATTGCCTGAACCAGTATAAACCTTGTGTCTCTTTGCATCACCATCCAGGATTAGGGGCACGCAGTTCAAATTCACTGGTTGGTTAAGGACCCCCCGGTCCAAAACACGGACAGTTGGCGCGCTAGGTAGGGGACTCTGCGTGTTAGATTGATCGTCCCAACAAATTCCGTATGGCTGACCCCATACGCCCACTACGTCTCGGCACGGTGGTCTGGTTTGGGAGCCTAGAGTTCATGTCTCTAGGATGTGGGTACGATATGGTACTCCTCGCACCCAGAGCCCCACCAGCCGACGACGACGTCACGCATCGGTAGACCCGGTGCAGGCGGCGCCCGGGCCGCCGCTCTCGTCACGCTCGCCAGGCACGACGCGAACAGGACCACCCTAACACCGCACGACATCAGGGCGACGCGCCGCGCTCCGCCGGTATCCCATGCCCGGCTGTTGGTACGAGGTCCCTGGTTGGGGACCTGTCTGGCCTAAGCTTGGGCAGGGGAAAGACACCGGTGACGTGCAGTGACGCCCCATCATCAAGTTCTGCACCGCCACCGCGTGAGGAGCCAACTCCGGTAGAACAGGGCCCGGTGATGGCACCGTCTCCATACCCCTTCGGGCTGAGAAATGCCGCCGCCGCCTACGCTTCCGCTCACACGGAGCCCTCAGGGCGCCACCAACGTTTCGCCCTTGACTTTTCGGCCACAACCTCGGCTCACACCCACACCGACTCCTCAGAGGAGGACGAGGCATGGGCCGGAGCAGACTTCTCCGGGCTTCACGACCCTGAGGCTATGCGCCGCTTTTTGGCCGCAAGCAACTACAGCTTCGGCTACTCCGACTCCAATGACGAAGGCACTTACGATCCCACTCGACAGTGCTTCCACATCAGGCTCGGAATGCCAGGGGCAAGTAATGAGAATGAAGGGGCAGGCAACCGCTCCCCACTCCGCCAAGGGGCGGGCGACGCCACACCCCCGCTCGTCGAGCTTCGGGCGGCACAGAACGTGAACGCCGCCCCCGAGGAACTCCGACGCCTTGACCCAGAGCAGCTCCGTGAGCTCTAGGCAAACGTCGACCAAGACTGACTCCTGCTATAGCAGGTCTGGGACACTCTCGAGCAGGAGCAGCGAGGTCGTGGTGATGGCGGAAGGGCCCGGCGGAGGGCCCTCGACGTCCACCACTGCTTCAACAACGACGAAGGGAGTGAGCAGCCCCCAACCTTCAATCGCGCTAGCTAGAACGTCGCGACAGCAGCGATGCTAGTCCGAGTGATGCCTGAGCCCTCTACAATGGAGGGGCGATGGGTTTGCGGTGAGCTCCGAGACCTTCTCAAGACCACCGCGGTACAGTAGGCCAAAAGCTCCATGTCTCGACGGCGTGAGGACACCTTGAAACGGCCCTCAGTGCACGACCGCCTCAGGGCCCCCTCAGTGCACGACCGCCTCAGTGATCGACGCGAGGCGCAAGATGACCACGATGTGGTCAGCAGGTGACGATGCCACGACGGCGATGGTCCTGCACGAGGCTACCACCCGCACCGAGGCGGCCGCTACGACAGTGGCGAGGACCGCAGTCCTTCTCCTGGGCCACCTGGCCCTCGAGTCTTCAGCAGGGCCATCTGCGGCGCCCCATTCCCTGCCTGATTTTGGCAAACGGCCAACCTCGCGAAGTACGGCGGTGAGACCAACCCCGAGTTGTGGCTGGCCGATTACCGCCTGGCTTGTCAGTTAGGCGGCGCGAATGATGACCTGCTCATCATCCGCAACCTCCCTTTGTTCCTGTCAAACTCAGCGCGAGCCTGGCTCGAACACCTCCCGCCCTTGTAGATCCACAACTGGCGTGACTTGGAAAAGGTCTTCGTTGGTAAAGGTTGTCGCCAAAAGCCGAACGAGTCTCTCCGAGACTTCATCCGGTGATTCTCCAAGCAGTGTACTGAGTTGCCCAGCGTTGGTGACTCGGAAGTTGTCCAGGATTTCCTCTCTGGCACCTCCTGCTGAGACCTGGTCCGAGAGTTTGGTCGGAACGTACCAACCTCAGCGGCCGCGCTCCTCGACATCGCCACCAACTTCGCCTTGGGTGAAGAGGCCATCGGGGCCATCTTCCCTAAAGGCGACACAAAGGGGAAGCGGAGGGACGAGGCCCCCGGGGCCTCGGCCTCCTGTTTCCCCAAGAAAAAGAAAAAGGGACGCCCAGGGAAGCAAGAGGCCCTCAAGGCCGATTTCGTTGCAGCCGCGGATCACAAGAATCCCCGAAGCCCCGGCAGGGGCCCCGAAGTATTCGACGATATGCTTAAGAAGCCCTGTCCTTACCACCAGGGCCTGGTGAAGCATACCCTTGAAGAATGCACCATGCTCCGACGTTACTACGCCAAGCTCGGGCTCCTCAACGACGATGCCAGGAAGAAGGGTGACGGCGACGGAGACAACGACAAGGACGACGGGTTGCCCGAAGTGCACAATGCCTTGATGATCTTCAGCGGGCCTTCAGCGTGCCTCACGGCGAGTTAGCGAAAGAGAGAATGCCGGGAGGTCTTCTCGGTCGAGGTAGCCACTCCTCAGTACCTCAACTGGTCTTGGGAGGCGATCACCATCGATCGAGAAGACCACCCCAACTATGTCCCAAACCTCGGGCAATACCCGCTCGTCGTCGACCCGATCATCGGCAACACCCGGCTCACCAAAGTGCTGATGGACAGAGGCAGCGGCCTCAACATCCTCTATGCCAACACCATGGAGCTCCTAGAGCTCGACCAGTCATGGCTCTGAGGTGGTGCCGCGCCCTTCCACGGCGTCACGCCAGGGAAGCGCACGCGACCCCTCGGACGCATTGACTTGCCGGTCTGCTTCGGCACTCCCTCCAACTACCGCAAGGAGATCCTCACCTTCGAAGTGGTTGGGTTCAAGGGGACCTACCACGCCATCCTGGGGCACCCGTGCTACGCCAAGTTCATGGCGGTCCCAAACTACACCTAGCTCAAGCTCAAAATGTCAGGCCCCAACGGCGTCATCACCGTTGAGTCCACGTACGAGCATGCATACGACTGCGATGTCGAATGCATCGAATATGCCGAGGCTATCATGGAGGCCGAGGCCCTCATCGTCAACCTCGACCAACTCGGTAGCAAAGTACCAGACTCCAAGCACCGCGCCAGGACTTTCGGGCCCGTAGAGACCGTCAAGCTCGTCCCGGTCGACCCCAACTGCTCCAACAACAGAACGTTGAGGGTCAGCGCCACCCTCGACAGCAAATACGAAGCCGTGCTCGTCGACTTTCTTCACACGAATGCCGATATGTTCGCATGGAGTCCCTCGGACATGACGGGCATACCGAGGGAGGTCGCCGAGCACGCCTTGGACGTCCGGGCCGGCTCCAGACCGGTGAAGCAGCGCCTGCACCGATTCGATGAGGAGAAGCGTAGGGCCATCGGCGAGGAGGTGCAGAAGCTGTTGGCTGCCGGATTCATCAAGGAAGTGTCCCATCTAGAGTGGTTAGCTAATCCTATATTAGTTAAGAAGAAGAATGGAAAATGGAGGATGTGTGTAGACTACACCGGTTTAAATAAAGCATGTCCAAAGGTTCCGTTTCCATTGCCTCAAATCGATCAAATCGTTGACTCCACCGCAGGATGCGAGACCCTGTCTTTCCTTGATGCGTATTCCGGTTACCATCAAATCAAGATGAAAGAGTCTGACCAGCTCGCGACTTCTTTCATCACCCTGTTCGGCATGTACTGCTATGTGACCATGCCATTCGGTCTCAGAAACATAGGGGCCACATACCAGTGGTGCATGACCCAGGTCTTTGGCGAGCACATCGGGCAAACTGTCGAGGCTTATGTGGACGACATCGTGGTCAAGTCTAGAAAGGCCAGTGATCTCGTCGGTGACCTGGAGATCGCTTTCAAATGCCTTAGAGAAAAGGGCATCAAGCTTAATCCCGAGAAGTGTGTCTTCGGGGTCCCCCGAGGCATGCTCTTGGGGTTCATAGTTTCAGAGCGCGGCATCGAGGCCAACCCGGAGAAGGTCTCGGCCGTGACCAGCATGGGGCCAATCCGAGACCTCAAGGGAGTATAGAGAGTTATGGGATGCCTTGCGGCCCTTAGCCACTTCATCTCGCGCCTTGGCGAAAAAGGTTTACCCCTGTACCGTCTCTTGAGAAAATCCGAACGCTCTTCTTGGACCCCCGAGGCCGAAGAAGCCCTCACCGAGCTCAAAGCCATGCTCACCAACCCTCCCGTCCTGGTACCGCCAACCAAGGGTGAGGTCCTCTTACTCTACGTCGCCCCAACAACCCAAGTAGTCAGTGCGGCCGTAGTAGTCGAGAGGCAGGAAGAGGGGCACGCTCTACCCGTCCAATGACCTGTTTACTTCATCAGCGAGGTACTTTTCGAAACTAAGACACGCTACCCCCACATCCAGAAGCTGATCTACGCCATAGTATTGGCTCGGCGCAAGCTGCGTCACTACTTCGAATCCCACCCGGTGACCGTGGTGTCATCTTTCCCTCTAGGAGAGATAATCCAGAACCGGGAGGCCTCGGGTAGAATAGCCAAGTGGGCTATTGACCTCATGGGGGAGGCCCTGTCTTTTGTGCCTCGGAAAGCAATTAAATCCCAGGTCTTAGTCGATTTTGTGGCTGAGTGGACCGACACCCAGCTGCCACCTGCTCAAATCCAAGCAGAATGCTGGACCATGTACTTTGACGGGTCTCTGATGAAGATCGGGGCAGGCGCGGGTCTGCTCTTCATCTCTCCCCTCGGAGTGCATATGCGCTACATGATTCGGCTCCACTTCACCACCTCCAACAACACGGCCGAGTACGAAGCTCTCGTCAACGGCTTGCAGATCGCCATCGAGCTTGGAGTGCGGCGTCTCGACGTACGGGGCAATTCGCAGCTCGTCATCGACCAAGTCATGAAGGAGTCGAACTGCCATGACCCCAAAATGGAGGCATACTGCAAATTGGTGCGTCGCCTAGAAGATAAGTTCGACGGTCTCGAACTCAACCACATTGCGCAGAAATTCAACGAGGCCGCAGATGAACTGGCAAAGATGGCGTCGGCATGGGCCCCGCCCCCCCCCCCCGAACATATTCGCTAGAGACCTACATAAGCCCTCGGTGAACTACGCCTCGGCGGTAGAGGAAGGCCCACTGGTCGGGCCCATCACAAGGCCCGAGGCCCCCTTTGTTACCAAGACCCCGGCGGCCGAGCCCGAGGCCATGGAAATCGATGCAGAGCCTCCCGAGGCCGACCAGGGGGTGGACTGGCGGGTCCTGCTCCTTGATCGCCTCGTTCGAGGAGTGCTTCCTACGGACAGGACCGAGGCCCAACGGCTTGCGCGACGAGCCAAAACTTACATCCTCAGCAACGGCGAGTTGTACAGACGAAGCCCATCTGGCGTCCTCCAACGATGCATCACCACCGAGGAAGGCCAAGCCCTACTTTGGGACTTGCACGCGAGAGCCTGCGAGCACGATGCTGCACCTCGGACGCTCGTCGGAAACGCCTTCCGCCAAGGGTTCTACTGGCCAACGGCGGTTGCCGACGCCACCAAGTTGGTACGCTCCTGCGAGGGATGTCAGTACTATGCGCGGCAGATGCACCTCCCGGCTCAAGCCCTCCAAACCATCCTCATCACGTGGTCGTTCGCCGTGTGGGGACTGGACATGGTTGGGCCTCTGCAGAAAGCCCCCGGGGGCTACACCCACTTGTTGGTAGCTATTGACAAGTTCTCCAAGTGGATCGAGGCTCGTCCGATCGCTCAAATCAAATCCGAGCAAGCGGTATTGTTCTTCACTGATATCATCCATAGGTTCAGGGTTCCAAACACCATCATCACCAACAATGGGACACAATTCACCGGACATAAATTTCTAACGTTCTACGATGACCACCACATCCGTGTGGTCTGGTCAGCCGTAGGACACCCTAGGACGAACGGCCAAGTAGAACGTGCCAACGGCATGATTCTACAGGGCCTCAAGCCAAGGATATACAACCGGTTGAGGAAATTCAGCAAGAAATGGCTGGTCGAACTCCCGTCGGTCATCTAGAGCCTGAGAAATACACCGAGCCGAGCCATGGGGTTCACGCCGTTCTTCCTAGTCTATGGAGCCGAGGCCATCCTCCCCACTGACTTGGAGTATGGCTCCCCAAGGCTGCAGGCTTACAACGAGCAAAGCAACCGCACTACCCGCGAGGATGCCCTCGACCAACTGGAGGAAGCCCGAGACATAGCGCTGCTACATTCGGCCAAGTACTAGCAAGCCCTACGACGCTATCAAGCCCGGCGCATCCGAAGCCGAGACCTGAAGGTGGGCGACCTGGTGCTGAGACTGAGGTAGAGCAACAAGGGCCGCCACAAGCTGACCCCGCCATGGGAAGGGCCGTATTTCGTCGCCCAAGCGCTAAAGCCCGAGACCTATAAGCTGGCCAACGAGAAGGGCGAAATCTTTACCAACGCTTGGAACATAGAACAACTACGTCGTTTCTACCCTTAAACTTCCAAGCATTGTATACATTTTTTCTCAAAATATATTAAAGAAGCGTTCTTTAGTTGTTCTAATTTTTCGAGAAACCCCCCCATGGACGGGGGATCAACGTTGCGATAACGCTATAAGCAAGACTCGGCTCTGCCTCTACAGAACCGAGCCTCCCTCGGGGGCTAGAAGCGGGGGGAACCCCCTAAGTCCCAGGCACTATTTTTTAATCGTTTTTCGAATAAATTTCCACGCCAAACTCTCTCGCGTACTCTGACAGGTCGATTGTAAAAAATCTAAGGACCGAAAGCGCGCCTCGAGTGCAAAAGGCTGGCCGAGCCACGAGACTGCCTACGCCTCTGGGCTACGGCAACTCCCTCACCATCTTTCGCCAGAGGGGCAGCTCAGGTTCCGAGGAAGTTTTTTGCAAAGGACTTGTCTAGAAACAGGGCAGAGGGCAGAGGCTTGGAAAAACAATATAAACCGATTAAAAAAGCGTACGCACGAGTACTTTAAAGGCCTCGATGGCCACATATGTCACAACATGACAATAACTCAATTGGTTTACATGGCCCCCTTTGGCCCAGGTCAAGGCTCAGGGCCTCGTACATCGGCGGCCGGCGCAGAAGGAACCACCTCTTCTTCGAACAGGCTAGCTAGCGCCGTATCGGGGGCCTCGGCCGCCTCCATCAGCTTCGTGACCTCCACATCGGCCTCCTCATCATCATCAGGCAAGATGTAACCATGGTTGACAGCCTCAAGGTTGATGGCGTAGTGCGAGGAGACGATGGCCAGGGCACGCTTGATGCCCGTATGCAACACCCCCCGAAGTCGCTCCCGCACTTGGCCACTCAACGCAGTCAGGCGGCTCCTGAGAGAGCTACCCGACTAGACCCCCTCAACCTCCAGGGCCTCGCAGATGGTACGAGCTGCGCTCTGCAGAGCATCATACTCCCCGGTCTCGGCCTCGAGCGCCGCCTGCACTACGGCTGAAGCCTCGGCCACCCGAGAAGCCTCTTTCTCCAACCCTGCGCCCAAACAAGCAGGATGGGGTCAAATGCAAAAGAAAAATAAGCCAGACAGGGGCAAAGCCCAACGGGACTCACCCTCGGCCCTCTCTTTATAGTGCTGGGCCTCGACCTGAGAGGCCTCGGCCCTCTCTTTCTAGTGCTGGACCTCGACCCGAGAGGCCTCGGCTGCCCGAGAAGCCTCCTTCTCCAGCTCTATACCACAATGGGGAGTTAGGGGCCGAACGCAAGAAAAAATAAGTAAAATAAAGGGAATAGAACTCACCCTCGTACTTCTCCTTCCAGGCCAAGGCATTGACCCGGGAGGCCTCGGCCGCCTTGAGGGCCTTGTCAGCCCAGGATAAGAGGGCGTCCCGCTCGCCGGCCGCCCGGGTCAGCTCCTCCTCCAGCTCCTTGACTCGCACCACCAAAGGGGCGACCTGCTCCTGAGCCATGGCCGCCTCGGCCTTCATATCTGCACAGCGAAGGCGGAGGTCCTCCACCTCCATGCTCTGCGCCGACAGAAGCTTGTTGGCATTGGCGAGCAGGTCCTTCTGCTGCCCGAGCTAGTCCCAGACGTCCCTCTCCTGACGAAGGAACAAAGACTTCCCGAGGGACCGAGCCTCGAGCTCCTGGATAGGCAGAACAGGGGTCATGCATTGCGAGAAGACTCAGAACAAGACGACACCGCATGAGAAAAGAAGACGCATACCTAGGCAACGCCGGGCAGATCGTTGTCCATGACGGACAGCGCCGTTCGCAGCGACTGCACCGCCAGCCGGTGATATTGCTCGAAGGAGCTCCAGCGCCCCCCCCCTCTCGACCGCATCCTCGAGGGCGAATAGAGGCTCCCCCTCCGGGTCGTCCCGGCTCAGCCATGATACACGCGGGTGATTCCACCCGTGGGGCTCGGGTCGTACCCGCACGAGGGCCGAGTTTCCCTCGCTAGAAGTTGAAACTGGCTGCTCAGCGGTGCTGGCCGCCTCGACATCTGCCGCCTCCTTCCCCCGGGAAGTACCGTCAGAAGAGCTTGCCTGAACCTCCACCTCCCGGGCGCTCTCCTGCGATGGCGGCAGGTTTCGGACCGGGGGCGGCACCAAAGCCTCAGCCGCCTCCATCTCCGTATCCCGGGCCACCGGGTCCGCCACGCTCGCCTCCACCACTTCGGCCTCGATGGTCCCGGGAGCCCCAGCGCTCGGCGCCTCAACTTCAGGAGCCCTAGCCTCGGCCACCCTGGCCTCGGAGGCCCTAGGCGCCTCCTCGCCCACTTACTCCATGGCCACTTGGGGAGCCTCTTCTTGGGCAACCAGCTCCCCTAGGTCAGCCCCGGCCGACGCCACCCCACGCTGCACGGCGGCCTGCACCTCCACCGCCCGGTGGGTGGTGGAGCTGGTGCTCACCTTCAGCGCCTTGCGTGGCGCCAAGGCAGGCACCTCCACCTGACGCTTCCGACTGAAGGCAAAACACCCACTTGGTCAGCATATGACCATGAAGCGAGCAGGAGACGATATGAACGTCACTGAAAAAAACACTCACCTCGAGCGGGGTTGCAACCGCTTCGGCACCACGACTCTCCTCTGCAATGGCGGTGGCGGTGGCGGAGGCACGGCCCCGGTGTCCACTGATGCCAGCCGACCCTCGTCGGATTCCAGCGCCCCCTCGACCCTCTGCGGGGACGGTCACGTCGCCCCCGCTGCCACCTGCTCCACCTTTGCCGACGAGCCCACCGGGCTGACAGCACGCTTCCCCAGTGCCCGTACCTCGGGCGCATTGGCTCCGGACACGGGGTGAGAGATTGCCGACCCCGGGGCGCCATCTCCTCCTCCCCCTAGAAACGCCGGGCTGCTCACCGATGCCCCGAGCGCTATCTCCCCGACATCGGGGAGATGGTCCAGGGGACCTCGCCCCCTCTCGATCCCGTCATCTTCGTCCAAAGAATCCTCCGATAGCGACGGCGACGGAGACAACTCCACCGGGAGACCGTCCTGCTTTTGACACCGGCGGTGTTTCTCCAGCGCTTCGCGCTCGAGTATCTTCTTGTTGCGCCTTGCCTCCTTGGCGTCCTTCTTCTTCTTCTGCGCCTCGGCATGTGCTCGGTTCGCCGCCCGCCGCCTTGCATCCTCGGGAACGGGTGGCGGGGAGGCTCGCACATCCCTCATCCCCTACAGGAATGGCGAACGCAAGTAAGGAAACGGGAAAACGGTGAGGAACGAGGAGGCCTCAGGGGCTGCAGTGGCACGTGACTTACCAGGGAGAGATACCCCTGTGATGGGCGCATGACGATGGGGGTCAGACCACCGCTCTTCAGCTTTCCATCCACCATCTCCCTCACCCGACGTAGAATTTCCTCGTCGGAGAGGGTGGCAGCAGACATCCGGATGCCCTTGATCGGCTCATTCGGTCTCATGTCAAACAGGCGCCGCCGCCGAGCCATCAGCGGCAGCACCCTTCGGTGATGGAAGGCCGCCACGACCGCAGCTGCCGTAAGGCAGCGGCCCCGCAGCCTCTCTAGCCCCTCTAGGAGTGGCTGCAGCTTGGGCTGATCCTCCTTCGGGATGCCATACCGCCACTTCTCTGGACAGTCCTCCATGATCCGCCCAGTATAGGGGGGAAATCCACCGTCGTCGTTGCGGAGGTAGAACCAGCTGGTGTACCAGCGGTGATTGGATGACGCGAGCTGGGCCGGGATGTAAAGGTGCTGCCGACTTTGGCACACCTAGAGAGTGCAGCCACCGGCCCTCATCGTCTTCCTCGTACCCATCGTGCCTGTCGGCTTGGTGGTATGCCCTGCCCGGAAGAGATGGAGCCACAGCTCCCAATGGGGGGCAATGCCCAAGTACCCCTCGCAGACGGCGACAAAGATGGCCGCCTGCACGATGGAGTTGGGGTTGAAGTTATGCAGCTCCACGCCGTAGTAATGCGGGAGCGCTCGCATGAATCGGTCCGTCGGTAAGCCGAGACCACGCTCGTGGAAGGACACGAAGCTCACGACGTATCCCGCAGGTGGCCTTAGCTCCGGCTCGTCCAACGGAGCAATCCACTCTGGCCTATCGGGGTCGGTGATTGGGCGGAGAAGGCCGTCGTCGGCAAGAGACTACAGCGTCTCCACGGACACATCGGACGGACCCCAAGGATCCACCGGGAGGATGACAGGAGGACCGTCGGCCATTGCGTGATGTAGAATGAGGGCTATGGCGGTAAGTCTCTCTATCTCCCTCTCTCTTTCTCTCTCTCGCTATTCTCCCTTCTTCTCCCCGGCGCTCTCTGTTCTTGGCAACGGCTCGAAGGCAGAAAAGGCAAATACGGGTAAGGTAAGGAGGGGAGGGGCAAGACTCGTTTCGTATTTATGCAGGGAAAGGATGAAACAGTCAGGCGACGAAATCGAGGAAGTTTCCCTCGAGTCCAGGCATAGCTAATCCAGATCCGATTTCACCGCCCACGAGACCACCTTTTCCTCATTAATCACAAGCACAGTTACGTCCTGTCCGCTGACACCACGTCGCATCCAACCGCAGCAACAGCAAGCCCTGAGAAACCACCTCAAAAGGCATGCCTGCTGTTGTCAGCTGATGGGAGGGGAATATCCCCCCAGCCGATTCCTTCCAGACTAAGGAACTGGGCGCCGAGCCCGTTATGGTCCAGGGGTTTGAAGACTGGGCCCCCCAAAGGTCTCGACAGCCGCCCCAGGACGAACCGAGTCAGGGACAACTATGGGCGAGCCCGTACATGGCCAAGGCCCGAGCAAGCGATTGCTCGGGATGCCCTAAGTCGTGTCCGAGACCGGCAGGGAAATCTCCGAATGGGATCCCACTGTAGGGAGGTGCCGAGCCCCCGGGGCCAATCGAACGGACCCAGGACCCACTAGAGAAGCCCTCTGGTACTTTTGGAGTGCGTCTCTGGACCGCGAGCCGACCCCTATCGAATGGGGCATGGGCCTCCACTCGGACTTACCCGATAACAGCTCACCGGAGGTGTCACCGCTCGCGCCCACCGAGGGTAGCCTGACATATTCAACCCCTCCTTCCGAACAAAAAGGATGCGCGAGGGTCACATAAAAAGCCAGGGGAACTCCTGATCGCCCTCTCGCTCCATGCAAGAGGCTCGGGGGCTCTTCCTGCAACCTTGCCTAGACCCAGCGACCTAGGCTCGCACTCGAGGGGGCTCGGCAAACAAAACCCTCCTTCCGAACGAAAAGGATGCGCGAGGGTCGCATAAAAAGCTAGGGGAACTCCTGATCGCCCTCTCACTCCGTGCGGAGGCTCGGGGGCTCTTCCGGCATCCAAAACGAAAGCAAGCCACCCAAGCTCGCACTCGGAGATTCGAAAAAACGCGACAAAAAGGGCACCGAGCCCGTTACGATCCAGGGGTTCGAAGGCTGGGCCCCCCAAAGGTTTCGACAGCCACCCCAGGACAATAGAGTCAGGGACAACTATGGGCGAGCCCGTACATGGCTAAGGCCCGAGCAAACGATCGTTCAGGATGCCCTAAGTCGTGTTTGAGACCGGCAGGGAAATCTCCGAATGGGATCCCACCGTAGAGAGGCGCCGAGCCCCCGGGGTCAATCGAATGGACCCGGGACCCACTAGAGAAGCCCTCTGGTACTTTTGGAGTGCGTCTCTGGACCACGAGCCGACCCCTATCGAATGGGGCATGGGCCTCCACTCGGACTTACCCGATAACAGCTCATCGGAGGTGTCACCGCTCGCGCCCACCGAGGGTAGCCTGACATATTCCATCCCTCCTTCTGATCGAAAAGGATGCGCAAGGGTCGCATAAAAAGCCAGGGGAACTTCTGATCGCCCTCTCGCTCCGTGCAAGAGGCTCGGGGGCTCTTCCTGTAGCCTTGCCGAGACCCAGCGACCCAGGCTCGCACTCGAGGGGGCTTGGCAAACGAACCCCTCCTTCCGATCAAAAAGGATGTGCGAGGGTCGCATAAAAAGCCAGGGGAACTCCTGATCACCCTCTCGCTCCGTGCAAGAGGCTCGGGGGCTCTTCCTGCAACTAGGCCAAGTCCCAGCGACCCAAACTCGCATTCATGGGCCCGGCAAACACGATAAAACTCCTTGCTCAACGGAGAAAAAAGCCCCTGGAGGAGTAAACCCACTCCTCCAGGGCCTCGAGGGCTACACCCAGTGAGTGCGCTCGCGCACACCCACCGGAACCACCAAGTACAAAACACAATCCCGACGGAAGCTGCTGCGGTGCCCGCACTCCCCCCGAGGCTCAGGGTCTACTGTCGGATACCACAAGAAGGGGTATCCTAAGCAAGAACCGAAAATATTGCTTAAGCCTTGCAAAAATCAAAGCCAAAGGACAACCACGAGGTTTCGGTAGATTCTCCGATTCGCCCGAGGCTTGCGCCAAGGCCTCAGACGAAAGGCCAAAACTCTCCGCCCCGCCGAGGCCCTCTCGCCGAGGCCCCGCCCCGCAAGGCCTCGGACGGGTTACCAATTCTCCGATTCACCTAAGGCTGGGCTCGGCAACAACCTCGTCACCTCCGTCCCGACCGACTCCTCTAACAAAACGTCACGTCCAGTTAATGCTCCCAACTACTCCCGCAACGTCAGCCGCACGTTGGCGTAGTACAGGCAGAGTGACCGACGGGACAGGGACCGGGCGCAGCAGGGGTTACCTGCCACTGTGCTCATCACTGTGCCCCCTGCTGACACCCGTACTGCCCTGTGCTACCTAGACTCCTGCGCCAAGGACAAAGCGGCGTGGAGGGTCAAGTCCGGGTCCCTGTAGTCTCGGAATCAGCATGAAAGACCAACTGCTCATCCTCCGCCTCGTCCGAGACCCCCCAGCAGGGCCTCGGACGTACTATTCCTTCTCCGCCTCGGCCGAGGCCGAGCTCGTCCCGCATCCTCGTCGCCTCCGCCTCAACCGTCCCTCTGGCGAGCCGTCCCATCCGTTTAAGTGTGCCTGGTCACACCTACTACGTCAGCCACGACTGGCAGGGTACAGCAACAGGGGCGATGGGACAGCGGTCAAATCTCCTTTTTACCATCCCCTACTGACGGTGCAGGGGTTACCGTGCCCTATGGACACACGCTCCGCACTTTTCCACCTAAACCGGGTACGACGCTAACCACCAAGACCCCCGCATCATACACGGGTCACCTCCGAGACCTCGGCAAAGCAGGCCTCGGCACGATCAGCTACAGCACCCGCCAGGCCTCGGCACTCCGCCAAGTCAAGAATCCACAAGGCACGGTACGTCTCCTACAGTGGCGGCCATACTGACTAGACGTCAACAAGGACTCCCACGACCTCAAACAACCTCGGGCCTGGCCAGCACGACGCGCCAGTCAAGTACCGATCGCCATTCCCAACACCATGCTGCTACAGGACTAAACTACAGTAGGCTCCACGTGTAGCTCACTCATGTACTCCTGGCTCCCTCCTTGCGGCTATAAAAGGAAGCAGCCTGGGATAGCTCTAGGGGGGCGAGAAAACATACGAAATAACCACGCTCTCACACACGCGCGAGCGACACTCTGTAACACACGCTCCCCCCGCTGCCTGAGAACAACGCCTCAAGCAGCCCGCACCGCACCACGCCGAGACCTGGGACCAGCTCCCTCTCTCGCCCAGCTTGTAACCCCCTACTATAAGCACCTCGGTGCAAGGAATACAAGATCGATCTCTCAGACTGGATGTAGGGCACCGATTGCCTGAACCAGTATAAACCTTGTGTCTCTTTGTATCACCATCCGGGATTAGGGGCACGCAGTTCAAATTCACTGGTTGGTTGAGGACCCCCGGTCCGAAACACCGACAGCCATGTCAACCCGCTGCCGCGCCACCATGCATGATGCGGCACAGGCATTTGGCCGCGCCAGGGCAATAGGCGCGGCCAAAAGTGTTAGTTTTAACCAAAAAAACAGGCAGTGTTAGATTTAAAATTAGTTTTCAAAACGTGTTAAAATTAAAAAAAAATCTTGACGGACGGACCTGCAGGGCCAATCCAGATTCTCTGACTTTGTGAACAAAAGTCACAGGTGACTTTCTTGCTGCCGGATGCCATTCATATAGAATCCGACGGTGGCTGCCCATCTCAGTTCTCTCACTGCAGGCTTGTCCAGCCCAAACGTGAAACCAGCCCAAGTAAAGCCAACTTCATGGACAGGGGAGACATGCAGTTTATAGAGTTTCAGTATGCAGTCATTTTAGTGCAGAACTAAAATAGGATTCACTTGAATATTTTTAACAGTTCCATGCTAATAAGTAACTTCCATCAATAGTCACCACTACAACATATAATTGTGTACAGTTAGCCAGAGAACTATCAAGGCTAAAAGAATCAAAATAATCTCCATTCAAGCAATCCATTAGCACACAGGTGCTCAACAATCATCCCAAAAGACGGAAATGTTCCACATGTGATAGCAGCTACTAAATCAAAGATCTAAAAAAAGATCTTGAACGGCCGGGTCAGAGAATTCAGTACGACCCTGCAAAGGCAAATGAACAATTAGAAAATAGAGGAGAAATATTGAGAGGTTTGTGGCAAGTGTTGATTGTGTTGAAGAATCAGATCAAGCACTTCATAATTCCCTGTCACTCGATCTAATGTAATACCCATACGAAGTGGACAACATGTTCTTGTTTCAGCTCGAGGATTTTTTGTGACATGATCTCTCCTGTCTCGTGCTCGACAACCCTCCTTGGTGCACACATATCTACATGAAGTTACCCTTTTATCACATTTACTTTCATTTGTGTACCGTTTTCTGACCTCAAAACTTGCATGACCCCCATAATCTACCCAAAATGTCCAAGCATCTTCCAAGTTTCTAAATTTCTGACCAATATAAGGTACCCAAATTGGAGTTCCATTCTCTCTGTATGAAAATAAATGCATGCTTATTATTGCTGCACATCTGGAAGTAAAAAAAGGGGATCGAATGTAAGCATATCTTACTTGTCGGGTTGCGCCATTGGATTTTAAGTAAAAGTTAAGGGCTCAAAGAACACTGCACAAACAATGAACGTGTACGAGTGAATTTTCAGACTTATGAACAAATAATAGTGAGATAGGGAAGATTTTTTTGCTACCCATGGAGAAGCAGTATCACAGCAAGGAAGAGGAAGATGATACCCCGATCATCACCCAGTTTACAACTAGCCGGTAAGTGCGTCAGTCACCCTCCGCCAACCACAACACTATGCTCAGTCATGGCATGAGCCTGCGCTGCCTTCGCAAGACAACTTCGGACGACGACGACTCCGGCACAACCGGCGCGGCGAGTGGAAGAGACGCGAGCACGAGCACAACCAGGCGCGACGACTGCGGCGGGCGCGACTACTGCAGCCAGGCGCGACGACTGTGGCAGGTGCGAGCACGACCTAGCGGCGGCGACGACGCCGGCAACCAGGAAATTTCCACGCCAAAAGCAGCCTCTGAGCCGTCGGCGTCTCTTAACCAGGAAATGGGCCTCTTACTTGGGTTGTGTTATACGTGTGGGCTGAGCAGGCTGGCAAGGGGAGAGATCAATGTCCACCAGTCGTTGATTCATGTATGGATGGCATCGGACATGCCTAAAGTCACATGTGACTTTTGTTCACAAAGTCAGAGAATCTGGATTGCTGCAGTGCAGGCATGCACCTGGGAGTCCGCTTTCGCATCCAGGCCGCCGGCGACGTCAGCGCTTGCATGGACCGCACCAGGCTCCGGCTGCTCCACTGCAGCCTGCTGCCTACACACAAGCGCACGGGTCAAAAAAAAAACTTTTTGAGTCAAACAGTTTTTTAGTCAATTCAAATTTACAAAAAAGACTAGCATTTCTAATACCGAAAAATATCATTAGACTAATCATAAAATAGATTTTCATAATATACCTATTTGTAAACATAAACACTAATAATATTTGCTATAAACTTAGTTAGTTCAAACCTATAATTATTTTTTTTGGGACAAAGGTAATGGTTAGAGCATCTCCAACTTTGTATACCTAAAAGATAATCCCAACAATATGGTTTTGCAACCGTTCCAATATTATTTAAAAATATAATCCATTACCAACAACCGTTCCAATAGTTTGCTCATAAAAATATTTAAAAGCAAGTTCGCTTGAAGGTTTTTATCGCTGCGCCATTGCCCCACAGTCGACTATCCCTAGCACCTAACTCATATCCTTAGCCTTTAAAAAGAAATCTCCATTGCCGGCTCTACCTCCTAGTATTGTCACATACTATAAAAATAATGTCTAGAGATCCAATTTTGATATACCTCTCCGCGGTCATCGTCATTCATCCTAGCTCACAGGCAGATGCTACAAAATCAAATCTTTATTGTCTGATCTACTTCTCAATATTCTCAGTTATAAAAATAATAACCGAAGATTCAATTCTTACGAACCTCAGGCCAGTGGCAGCGGTAGCGGTCGGGAAAAATGCCGTATGGAGTAGCGGTAGTCCACGAATCGTGGATGTCTAATGTCTTTGTTTTTTTCGAAGTTCGATTATATTAGGATTTAGGATAAAGCTGTCGGAGAAAAAAAATCTTATCCTGCCAAATAAATCAAATTTGAGAGTGGTTGATGCTCCAACTTTCTGAGTACTTTCCGCTGCCCTGACAGTGACAGGCTCTGTGCATGTCTTGGGCTCTTGGCCAGTGGCAACTGTCAACTGGGAACGGCGGGCGTGGTGCCGCCGGGCGGCGGCGTGCGGACGGTTGACTGCTCGTCAGAGATCCGTGGCTCATCTGGGCCGTATATATAATATAATATAAATAAAATACAGTTAAATATATAGATATAAACAAGGGAAGGCACACAGCCTGCATACCCTGATCGAGGTGCTGTGCACAGTGCACTGCAGGCAGGAGAGGGTGGTGGTTAACTGGTTAGCATCATCGCGCGCGAGGCGGAGGAGATGGGAAAGGAGGCGTCTACGGTGGTGCTGGCCGTGAACGGCAAGCGGTACGAGGCGGCCGGCGTCGACCCGTCGACGTCGTTGCTGGAGTTCCTGCGCACCCAGACGCCCGTCAGAGGCCCCAAGCTCGGCTGCGGCGAAGGTAATAGGCTAATTAATAATATGAGAGAGAGAGAGAGCGCCTGAGCACACATGGCAGCTAGTTTTCCTTCGAGTCTCCTGTCTGCGTGCGTGGGGCATTCTCCAGACTCACCAACGGCAGATTGCAGAGATACCAGTGACTTTTCCTTTCCTTATCATGCATGGCGCGTCGCTAGCTTTCGTCCATTTCATCAGTTCCCATTGGATACAGCTTCCATTTTCTATGTTCCTCCTGTTTTTTTTCTTGGGATGTCACCATCTCACGGGATTCAGGACTCTTATTACGCGATTATATATTATATAGTTACTAAGTTTCACGTGAGTTTCATTTGTATAAAAAAAACTCGAGTCACGGGGGAGAGACGCCCCATGGTGTTTCATTAAGAAGATAAACTTTCAGAACCCCGACCCCACCCATATACAACGACACATGCATCCCCGTGAGGCGGAACGGCCACAGACTTGTACTTTGGTGTGGGACAGACGATGGATTTTTTTTTACTCTCAAGTCTGAAATTCGTCCCCACGGGGAATCAAACTCAGGACCTGAGGGGTTCCGCCGGAGCCATCTAACCGATTAGGATAGATGACCTTTGGCAGTTTTATTTGTATTAAATAGGTTACCAATGGCACATAGGCATTTTTTATGATGTGGCAGTATATTTAAGAAAAGACGGAAGAAATGAGATGAAACTCTCTTAGCACGATTACCAACTATCTATCAGTCATGAAATTAAATGTCTATGAAACTCTGGAATGAAACTTTACATTGAGAGTGGATATTTCATTCAAGTTTCATTGTCTTGGTAACAACGCTATGAAACTATGCACTGAGACTGGCCTAAGGTCAACAACGAATGAAATTCATCAGACATGCATGAAAACTTATGAAGAGGATTAATTAATCAAAGACATTCATGAGCATTTTTGTAAGAAAGGAAGAGATTAGGGCCCTCCCAACCCAGAAACCACATGATTTCTGTGTTTATTAATTAGGGTGCCAAATACAATCAGAAAAGATGATGTGGCACTATATTAAAGAAGAGAGAAGGAAATAGTTTATCTACACGATAACCAAGACATGGAGAGACATAAGATCAGTCTTAACGAGAGTTTCATGAGTGTTTTATGGATATTAAATAAGTTGATGTGGAATAGTATAAATAAAGAGAGATAAAAAAGTTTCATGTGATGAAATGAGTTTCATAGTGATGAAACTTGTTTACATTGTTTTCAACACCCGAGAGTTTTTAGAAACATGGACATGAAACTCCCACTGAGACTAGCCTAATAGGTAGATTAGTAAGAGGGAAGACATGTGATCGGACAAAAGATCATTCTACAGGGAATACAATTTCTATATTTAGTGTCTACACAAATTAAATAGACATAGAAATTATATATGGTTTCTAGCATTGGGACTACCCCTAAGAAACTACGCTAATGGGTTTTTTTATTATATAATGGCTTAGATTAAATCAAAGAGTGTATGAGTAATATATTAGTGAGATTAATTAACCAAAATAGAAAAGAAAAAAAGACACGCTGTTGAATTTTATGATGATCTAACGTTGTTGAAATCAAAGATGTCAATATCTAACACAATTATGAGATAAATAAAAAAAATAAAAAACTGACATTGTTAGATTTAGGATGTTAACATCTTAAAATAAAAAAATCCATGTAAAGAAAGTAAATTCGAAATAATGAACAAATTAAGAAAAACTACATTTTGATTTTCATATAAGTTAGAAAGTTAATGCATAAATACATATTCCATGTAAAACACAATTGCTAAAGGCAAAACAATTAATAAAAATATTTTGGTTTTCAAATTAATGTAAATAAATGGGTATATAACTAGTCCATGTAAGTTATAATTAGTAAATAGCTAAATTCAATACTAAAAATTTATGGAAAATTAATAATATTATTACTTTGGAAAAAGTATCTAAATGAAAATTTTAATGTATTAATAAGTAAAACTACTGCATCAATCATATAAATCTACATCATGGTGATCTAGACTTATCAAAAGAAATAAAAATAAATGAATAATGAAATATTGATAGAATATGTATGGAAATAGGCAGTAGTAGTGTATAATTCAATTAACATTCCAACTGGATTTTGCCATATAGTTATAGAATTCAAGAAAACCACAAAAACGTATAGGAGGGATTATAAGCATGCACAACAGCTATCCAACCTGAACATCAATGTCTTGGCATGTCCATGAAAAATCATCGAAGCACATTGGATTCACACGCCACTTCTACCTCCTCCACCATGCTCTACGTCTAGCCATCTCAATATATGTCTTCTTGTCATGGCTCTAAGCTCGCCAAGTATTTTTTCTGGTGTTCGTGGTGGGAAAGTTTTACATTTCCAATGACAGGTGAATGGAAATAACAAAAAAAAATGTGATTCCAACAGTCGTGGCTTAAATCTCACAACTTTCATGGTAGTGACCTAGGAAAGAAACAGATTCTTGTGATTGGTATTATGACCAAGTCATGAAAAATATAATGGCTTGACATTATTCGGTTTTATCCTCACAAGAGGCTTATCACTAGCAGAAAATAGATGTGGTCACATCAGCCAAAAATGTAGTAGAGTGGCATGGGTAGTACAAGATCATATAAAAATTAAATTCAAGGAGGGTCGACAAACTTAACAATTTATGAAAGACTTGATAGTTTTATTGAGAATTGAGCTGAAACCAAATCCCATCTTGATTTTGCACCAGTAGAATAAGCACGGCCATGAGGAGTAAAGAGAGAAAGAAAATAAGAAATTCATCAACAATAACTATAATGACCTCGTGCTAATGGATGCAATGAGATGCATAGAGAGAAAACCAATGCAATAACAAAACTATTTTCAAAAAGGTGCTACAAAATTGTTTATATAAAGATATCTTCAAGTAAGAAAAATCTAATTGTTACAACAAGAAAACACTAGCTGCCCGTGTTATTTGCGAGCACCATCTTGCTGACAATAATAGCTAGAAACTCAATATGAAGTGCAACAATTTTGAAACACTAAACTATCTGCATTTTTGTGTACACTACAACCAATAGTGCAATATGACTGATTACTAAACAGAATGTACAGAGTTTGACTGATTGTGCTAAATGGTGCATTTTTGGATGGAGCCGATACCGTCCTGTATTTGTTCTAAGGCAGGACTGGACAAACCGTTTTAGTTAAAAAGAATAATTATGTTTTACAAAAATTAGGTACTCCCTCCATACTAAAAAATGAAGTCGTTTTGGACAAGGTTTGGATCAAACATTGGGAATATAAATCATGAATAACTTTTAAGTTGTTGAGTTTGAAAATGTGAAAACCATATGTATAGATTTGTCTTGAAAAATACTTTCACAAAAATTACATATATCACTTTTTGATAAATATCTTTATAAAAATGAGTAGTCAAAGTTATGTTTTGGAGACCGTGTCGCTGTCTAAAACGACTTTATTTTTTAGTACGAAGGAAGTATTATATTTTGGACATACACAGGAACCTAATACTACAAGAAACTGGGGGTTTTGAGCTATACTATTTTTTTTATAACGAAGCTACAGTGTGATTTTTGAACGAACCAAGTGCACTTCTGAAACTGGAATTAGCACCAGCTTCTACTTCTATCTAGTTAAGATAAAAGAGCTAAACTCCTCCACTTTGTGGCAGGTGGCTGCGGTGCATGCGTGGTCCTCATCTCCAAGTACGACCAGGCCACCGACGAGGTAACTGAGTACTCCGCTAGCTCCAGCTGTCTGACGCTGCTCCACAGCGTGGACCGTTGCTCGGTGATCACCAGTGAGGGAATCGGCAACACCAAGGATGGTTACCACCCCGTGCAGAAGCGCTTGGCTGGCTTCCACGCCTCTCAGTGTGGCTTCTGCACGCCCGGCATGTGCATGTCCATATTCTCAACCCTCGTCAAGGCCGACAAGGCGGCCGGCCGCCCCAACCCACACGCAGGCTTCTCCAAGCTGACCACCTCCGAGGCTGAGAAGGCTGTCTCAGGAAACCTTTGCCGCTGCACCGGATACAGGCCTATCATTGACGCCTGCAAAAGCTTTGCCTCTGATGTTGACCTTGAGGACCTGGGCCTCAACTGCTTCTGGAAGAAGGGCGCCGAACCCGCAGAAGTCAGCAAGCTACCAGGCTACAACAGCGGCGCCATCTGCACCTTTCCAGAGTTTCTCAAATCTGAGATCAAGTCAGCTCTGAAGCAGGCGAATGATGTTCCGATTGCAGTCTCCAACGACGGCTGGTACCATCCTAAGAGCATTGAAGAGCTTCACAGGTTGTTTGATTCCAACTGGTTTGATGAAAACTCTGTGAAGATTGTGGCTTCAAACACTGGGTCTGACCTCTATGACAAGTACATTGACATCAAAGGAATCCCAGAGCTTTCAGTCATCAATAGAAGCAGCAAAGGAATTGAGCTTGGATCAGTTGTGTCCATCTCTAAAGCTATTGAGGTGCTGTTAGATGGAAGTCTGGTCTTCAGAAAGATTGCTGATCACCTGAACAAAGTGGCTTCACCGTTTGTTCGGAAAACTGCAACCATAGGTGGAAACATAATCATGGCACAAAGGTTGCCATTCGCATCAGACAATACAACCGTACTACTAGCTGTAGGTTCGACAGTCACAATCCAGGTGGCTTCAAAAAGGCTGTGCTTCACTCTGGAGGAGTTCTTGCAGCAGCCTCCATGTGATTATAGAACCCTGCTGCTGAGCATATTTATCCCGGACTGGGGTTCAGATGATGTCACCTATGAGACTTTCCGAGCAGCACCTCGTCCACTTGGCAATGCTGTCTCATATGTCAATTCAGCTTTCTTGGCAGGGACTTCAGCAGATGCAGCATCAAGGGACCATCTGATTGATGATATATGTTTGGCATTCGGTGCATATGGAGCTGATCATGCTATTAGAGCTAGGAAGGTTGAGGATTACCTGAAGGGCAAAACAGTGAGCTCGTCAGTTATACTTGAGGCTGTTCGGTTGCTTAAAGGGATTGTTAAACCATCAGAAGGCACAACACATCCTGAGTATAGAATCAGCTTGGCTGTCAGTTTCTTGTTTACCTTCCTATCCTCCCTTGCCAACAGCTTGAATGAATCTGCAAGGGTTAATGATCCCAATGGTTCATATAGTAATGGAGACACAAATGGTGCCATTGAGCACTCACCGGAGAAGCATCTTAAGTTTGACAGCAATGATTTGCCAATACGATCAAGACAAGAAATATTTTTCACTGATGAATACAAGCCAGTTGGCAAACCAATTAAGAAAGCCGGGGCAGAGATCCAAGCTTCAGGTAAACAATCTTATTGCAATACACAAATAAACATATTCATAAGTTCACCATAACCTTTTTCTTCAGCATACTCTGCAAAAACATCATATAATGATCCTTCTATTCATTTCTACCTCATTAATTTTTAGTCAGCTCTGAACTGTCCAATAAGATCCATCCCTGAACATTTTTAGTGCCTGCAGTTTCTCCACAAGATAATGCCCTTAACAATATTCCTTTTACTGACACAGGGGAAGCTGTGTACGTTGATGATATCCCTGCTCCCAAAGATTGCCTCTATGGAGCATTTATCAACTTTTGGCTATCAACTTTAAGCCATCTTTAAGCCATCTTTGGCTTCGCAGAAGGTCATCACAGTTATCACTGCAAAGGATATTCCCAGCGGTGGACAAAATGTTGGTTACAGCTTCCCGATGTTGGGAGAAGAAGCACTTTTTGCAGATCCAGTTGCTGAATTTGCTGGTCAAAATATCGGTGTCGTGGTAATGTTTCCTAAGTTCCCTTTCACATTTCACAAAACTATTCTTATGTTTATGTCTTTCCAACCTTACTGCATCATGTTGGTTTTGCAATCTCTCAGATTGCTCAAACACAGAAGTATGCCTACATGGCGGCAAAGCGGTGTCGGGCGAGGCGGAGTCCGTCCTCAGAGGTTGGGCGAGGCGGAGCCCGTGGCCTCGGTGTCGGGCGAGAAGTCCGCCCCCAGAGGTCGGGTGAGGCGGAGTCCGTCCTCAGAGGTCGGGCGAGGCGGAGCCTGCACACCTGGAGATCGGTTGGAGCTGTAGTCGCGCTCTTAACTGCTCGGATGAACCAACGTTGATGGTTATCAGCTCCTCCTCTTCGGGTACCATACTATTGGTCCCCGACAATTAGTATATTGTTTATGTAAATTTAGCCAAATTTAAGATAGTTTGATTGAGTATTATTCTAGAGTTGTATTTTTTGAAAGACGGAGGGAGTACTAATAGTGATTGATGGATTCATAATTATAACTTTTCCATTCCCAGTCTTGTGCTTGAGGCCTTGAGCCTAGTGTTGTACTATTAAAGATATGTTTGATACCGATGGCTAATTGTTTGTTGCTAAAAAAATAGCCATAGATGGTCCAAACAATTGTCTCCTATATGACATTATTGACTTTTTTCCCCCAATTTAACACTTTGTCCAATTTCATTGGCTTGCCATGAGAATAGTCACATAAGGACAAAAATGCCATTGGGAGAGAAGCATAGCACCACCAGGCGCAAGAGTAGCTGCTTTGGGAGGTTCCAGCACGGACAAAAGTTGCCATAAAACATTTAGAATACACAACAAATCCACCATGGCCAGCTGCCGCAAAAGCTCAAGGTGTTGCACAAGACCATAGGAGCAAAATGATAATTTTCGTTGGCTGTTAACGGGTCTGCTTGGTTAACAGTCAACTTTTCCCAAACTAAAATATGAGCAAGTTCAAGATATTTGACATATAATTGGTCTGGTGCCAAAATTTTAGCAATACCTTCCAAGAATATGAAAAGACATATTTCTCTTGTTGGCAGCAAACCCAGTATGGACATTGCTTATCTTACTAAAATCTCATACTTGTAGACTCATATTTTCGCTTGCCCTCTGGTATGGCAAATATTTACCTAACAAGCTCTACATGCTAAAACGAATTGTAGTGTCAAATAAATTGGATATAAAAAATAAAACCAGTTTGTTTATTGATAATGATTAGACCCGGGCGTCCGTCTGGACACCACGTGCCCCACTCCGCCTCTCGCTCCTTGCTCCCACCCACCGCGCGCCCCGCTCACGCAGCTCGCTCCGCACCGTCGCGTGCTTTGCCCGCCTCTGCTCTCCCCATTCTCGCCCTCCCTACCTCGGTCTATCTCTCACGTCCGGTGGCAGCAGAGCACCTCCCCACCGTTGCCCCTACCAATGGTCGCAGGGTGCACGTGCCGAGGCGCCTCAAGTCGTCCCCGGCTGAGCCAAGGGCACCCACGAGCGCGACTGGTGCTAGTGGTGCTCGTGCGCCGCCGCTTGCCGCCGACTCCCACCTCGATAGCTGAAATCGACCGGCCCGACCTCCCCTCCCCCTATGTTGCAAATATATGTTTCAAGTGTTTTAGATGTTTTAAAGGTATGTTGCAGGTGTTTCATATGGATGTTGCACATGTTGTAAGTGTTTCGGAGGTATGTTGCAAGCATGTTCGAAATGTTTCTTATGTTTTAGACGTATGTTGCAAGCGTTTTGATTTGGATGTTGCATATGTTTCACACATACGTTGTAAGAGTATGTTCCAAATATTTCATCTGTTTCAGTCTTATGTTGCAGCAAGTGATTTCATGTTGCAATTGTTTTATCTTAATGTTGCATATGTTTCACACATAGGTTACAGGTGTATGTTCCAAATGTTTCGTCTGTTTCAGACGTATGTTGTATTCAGGTGTTTCATGTTGCTCGGAGAGTCACAAGGGCGGCGGTGAGTGATGGGTGCATGGCCGGGGTGATGGGGGATGGGTCGTGGCGAGCCGGGGACCTACGGATGGGGCGCATGGCGTGCGGGGGGCCGGTGGACAGGGCGCGCGGCATGCCAAGGGCCTGCGGATAGGTCCTGCTCGTCCTCCTAGCTCCCGGGTCCCGTCCGCGCGGAGAGAGAGGAGGGGGTTAGGGGAAGGAGCGGCGGACGCAGCGACAGGGTGGGGTGCGCGTGCAAGGTGGGGCAAATCTGGGTGGATAGGGGTGGGTTGCGCGAGTGTCTGTCCGGATGCACGCCGTTTGTTTATCTTTCATGGATCATGGTCATATAAAGAATCGAGTTATCTTTAGACTTTAAGGTGTCAAATAAGAAACCTTCTGATTATCGTTTCGGGACGGAGGAAATAAACGGGTGCCTTCAAAGTCTAACCGAAAACGGCGCGTGCCCGGCAAACCGGAGACGAGCCCATGCGCGTGCAGAGGACCTCGCTGGCTTCGCGTCGCGACTCACGAGCCACGACTGACGGGTGGCGAGACGAACGCAGTGACGACACAGCCTTTTCCGCTCGTCGCTGCGCCGGCTGACCAAACGCTGAAAACCTGAAATGCATTGGCAGGGCAGGGCAGCTCGCGCGAACCGTCCGCCGCCGACGTTTTTGCCGGTGCCGTCCACCCGCACCATCGCCCGTCCACGCCGCGCGCATCTCTGATCTCCCCGATCGCTTGCATTGCTGGCTTGTGGCCTTGTACCTGTACACTTGTACTAGTAGTATCTTATACGACTGAAAAAATGCATGCTGATTGGATGCTCGCTAGTCCAATACGCTGGCTGGATCATTTCCGTATTTGTTTTTGCAAAGCATGCACCGGCTACGAATATACTACTCCTACATTACATAGAGCCAAAACTGGGAGGCACATGCATGATGCCATCGGTCCTGCTCCTTGACTTGTTTACAGGCCTGCACTGCAGCTGCGAGGACGCTTTCACATCCTAGCCGCCGGCGACGTCAGCGCGTGCATCAACATCACCGCCGCCCGGCCGGCTTCAGGAGCAGGTCGGGGACTCGTATAAATAAACAGGACGGCAGGCACCATCGATCGGCTCCCCAGACCCAGAGGTGCTGTGCAGGAGGAGATGGGGAAGGAGGCAGGAGCAGCGGCGGAGTCGTCGTCGACGGTGGTGCTGGCCGTCAACGGCAAGCGGTACGAGGCGGCCGGCGTGGCCCCGTCGACGTCGCTGCTGGAGTTCCTCCGCACCCAGACGCCCGTCAGAGGCCCCAAGCTCGGCTGCGGCGAAGGTACGTTACGTCAGATCAGAGCGCCATTGTTGAGCTTTCGGCTCTCCTCTCTACACTATGTTTCGTTCTGGGCTTCTTGGCAACTTCCAAGCACACATGGTAGCTAGTTTTCCTTGGAGTCTCCTATTATGTATTTGCGTGCATGTGCATTCTCTTCGCCAACTTTAGATTGCAGATCGAGAGGATGCCAGTGCCTTTTCGTTCCCTGATGCATGGGCGCTGGCGCTATCTTTCGTCCATTTCATCCAGTGGAGTGGAATTCCCATTGGATATATAGCTTCGATTTTCTTGTGTACCTCCTATTTTTTTGCTTGGGATGTCACCGTCTCACAGATCGGACATCCCAAGAAGCTAAGACCAATCCATCCATAGAGATCGAAAGGCACAACCTGCCTTGGCTGCTACTATTTCATCAATCTAGTGCCTCGATACCAGCTACAAGAAATAAATACAGATGCTTCTTGCAAACTACAATAGTTATAGCTAGAAAGTCAATATGATGTGCAAGGACTTTAAAATACAGATCCCTAAAGATGCTTCTGCATTTTTTATACACTACAACCAATAATGCAATACTGATAGTCTGACTGATTGCTATACAGAAATGCACAGAGTTTGACTTTTCTCAGAATAAAAGACGTCTTGCATTTTTCAATGGAAGGAATACCGTCCTGCATTTGCTCTCAGGCAGGACTCGACAGACTGTTTACTTAGTAAAAAGAATCATTATATTTTAAAAAATCAGGTACTATTATGTTTGGGACATACTACACAGGAAGCTAATACTACAAGAAACAGGAATTATCTTTTGAACTATATAGTATTTGCTTTATATAACGAGGTTACAATGTAAACTTTGAATTTTCCTGCACCGTCGTTCTATAGAATTAGCATCAGCTTCTACATTTATCTCTGAATGCAAAAATATTTGCTATTCTTCATGTACAGTGAAGTGTGAAGATAAAAGAGCTAAAGTCATCCCACTTTTACAATTTCACATTGTGGCAGGTGGCTGCGGTGCATGCGTGGTCCTCATCTCCAAGTACGACCCGGAAACAGACGAGGTGACCGAGTTCTCTGCTAGCTCCTGCCTGACGCTGCTGCACAGCGTGGACCGTTGCTCGGTGACCACCAGTGAGGGAATCGGCAACACCAGGGATGGCTACCACCCCGTGCAGCAGCGCCTCTCCGGCTTCCATGCCTCGCAGTGCGGCTTCTGCACACCCGGCATGTGTATGTCCATCTTCTCCGCCCTTGTCAAGGCCGACAAGAAGTCCGATCGCCCAGACCCTCCCGCTGGCTTCTCCAAGATCACATCCTCGGAGGCAGAGAAGGCTGTCTCTGGCAACCTTTGCCGCTGCACCGGGTACAGACCCATTGTTGACGCCTGCAAAAGCTTTGCCTCTGATGTTGACCTCGAGGACCTGGGCCTCAATTGCTTCTGGAAGAAGGGTGACGAACCTGCAGAAGTCAGCAAGCTGCCGGGCTACAACAGTGGCGCCATTTGCACATTTCCAGAGTTTCTCAAATCCGAGATCAAGTCTACACTGAAGCAGGAAAATGATGTTCCGATTGCAGTCTCTGACGACGGCTGGTACCATCCTAAGAGCATGGAAGAGCTTCACAGGTTGTTTGATTCCAACTGGTTTGATGAAAATTCTGTGAAGATTGTGGCTTCAAACACTGGGTCTGGAGTGTACAAGGATCAGGACCTCTATGACAAGTACATTGACATCAAAGGAATCCCAGAGCTTTCTGTCATCAACAGAAGCAGCGAAGGAATTGAGCTTGGATCAGTTGTGTCCATCTCTAAAGCTATTGAGGTGCTGTCAGATGGAAATCTGGTCTTCAGAAAGATTGCTGATCACCTGAACAAAGTGGCTTCACCATTTGTTCGGAACACTGCAACCATAGGTGGAAACATAATGATGGCACAAAGGTTGCCATTCGAATCGGACATTGCAACCGTGCTCCTAGCTGCAGGTTCGACAGTCACAATCCAGGTGGCTTCCAAAAGGCTGTCCTTCACTTTGGAGGAGTTCTTGCAGCAGCCTCCGTGTGATTATAGAACCCTGCTGCTGAGCATATTTATCCCGGACTGGGGTTCAGATGATGTCACCTATGAGACTTTCCGAGCAGCACCTCGTCCACTTGGCAATGCTGTCTCATATGTCAATTCAGCTTTCTTGGCAAGGACATCAGGCGGTCATCTAATTGAGGATATATGCTTGGCATTTGGTGCCTACGGAGTCGATCATGCCATCAGAGCTAAGAAGGTTGAGGATTTCTTGAAGGGAAAATCACTGAGCTCATTTGTGATACTTGAAGCAATTCAACTACTCAAAGATACCGTTTCACCGTCAGAAGACACTACACATCGTGAATATAGGATCAGTTTGGCTGTCAGTTTCTTGTTCAATTTCCTATCTTCCCTTGCCAACAGTTCGAATGCACCATCAAATATTGATACTCCCACCGGGTCATATACTAATGGAACTACAAATCGTAGCACTATGGACTCACCTGAGAAGCATCTTAAGGTTGACAGCAATGATTTGCCAATACGTTCAAGACAAGAAATGGTTTTCAGCGATGAGTACAAGCCTGTTGGCAAGCCGATCAAGAAAGTCGGGGCAGAGATCCAAGCTTCAGGTATATACTCTTATACCGATGCATAAACTGATTTAGCTTGAACTTCCAAACATGTTCCACTGTGGTGAACCTCTTTTCTTCTGTATACTCCACAAAATAATCATCTCACGGCGCCTTTTTTTTGTCTTTATTAGTACAATAGATTGGTCAGTGCAGAACCATCTCATAAGCTTCCGTCCCAGCATTCTGTACTGATTCCTCTCTTAAAAATGCACTAAACCATATTCATTTTTCTTATACAGGGGAGGCTGTGTATGTTGATGATATTCTTGCTCCCAAGGATTGCCTCTATGGGGCATTTATCTACAGCACACATCCTCATGCTCATGTGAAAAGTATCAACTTCAAATCATCCTTGGCTTCACAGAAGGTCATCACAGTTATAACTGCAAAGGATATTCCAAGCGGTGGAGAAAATGTTGGAAGCACCTTCCTGACGGTGCTAGGAGATGAACCACTATTTGCGGATCCAATCGCTGAATTTGCTGGTCAAAATATTGGTGTTGTGGTAATGTTTCTTTAGTGTTATTTCAGATTACACAAAAATAGAAATATGTTTTTGTATAACCAGGCAAGCTTATCGTGTCTTGTTGCTTTTCAATTCACTCAGATTGCTGAAACACAAAAGTATGCTAATATGGCTGCAAAGCAAGCTGTTGTTGAGTATAGCACAGAAAATCTGCAGCCACCAATTCTGACAATAGAAGATGCCATCCAAAGAAACAGCTACTTCCAAATTCCCCCATTTTTAGCTCCAAAGCCAGTTGGTGACTACAACAAAGGGATGTCTGAAGCTGACCACAAGATTCTATCAGCAGAGGTACAGAACAGTTTGTTATGTTCAAAAGGATATATTTATATATACACTCTGAATTTCCAGCAAGGGCAAACACTCACGCCTAGTATTTTTGTGCCCACAGGTAAAACTTGAATCCCAGTACTACTTCTACATGGAAACTCAAGCAGCACTAGCAATTCCTGATGAAGATAACTGCATAACAATCTATTCCTCGACACAAATGCCCGAGCTCACACAAAGTTTGATAGCAAGGTGCCTTGGCATTCCATTTCACAATGTCCGTGTCATCAGCAGAAGAGTAGGAGGAGGCTTTGGTGGAAAGGCAATGAAAGCAACGCATGTAAGTCCTGCCTATAACTAGAGCTTTGATTCACTCAATATTTTGTATTTTCAACTGCCACTGTATTGTCAATTGAACTTCATGATTTGACCAAAAAACTGTTGAGATGCAAATGTGTTAGAGATGACCATGGTTTTTTTTTGCCTCTTTGTCAGACCGCATGTGCATGTGCCCTTGCTGCCTTCAAGCTGCGGCGTCCAGTTAGGATGTACCTCGATCGCAAGACGGACATGATAATGGCTGGAGGGAGACATCCAATGAAGGCGAAGTACTCTGTTGGTTTCAAGTCAGATGGCAAGATCACAGCCTTGCACCTTGATCTTGGAATCAATGCTGGAATATCAGCAGATATGAGTCCAATAATGCCACATGCTATCATAGGAGCTCTCAAAAAGTACAACTGGGGCACTCTTGAATTTGACACCAAGGTCTGCAAGACAAATGTCTCATCAAAGTCAGCAATGCGAGCTCCTGGAGATGTGCAGGGCTCTTTCATCGCTGAAGCCATCATCGAGCATGTTGCCTCGGTGCTTGCACTAGACACTAACACCGTCAGGAGGAAGAACCTTCATGATTTTGAAAGCCTTCAAGTTTTCTTTGGAGAAAGTGCTGGGGAAGCTTCTACATACAGCCTGGTTTCCATGTTTGATAAGCTGGTCTTGTCTCCAGAATACCAGCACAGGGCTGCAATGATTGAGCACTTTAATAGCAGCAATAAATGGAAGAAACGCGGCATTTCTTGTGTGCCAACCACTTATGAGGTTAGTCTTCGACCAACTCCAGGCAAGGTATCGATCATGAATGATGGTTCCATTGCCGTCGAGGTTGGAGGAATTGAGATAGGCCAAGGATTGTGGACTAAAGTGAAGCAGATGACAGCATTCGGATTGGGACAGCTGTGCCCTGATGGTGGCGAATGCCTTCTGGACAAGGTTCGGGTTATCCAGGCAGATACATTAAGCCTGATCCAAGGAGGTTGGACTGCTGGGAGCACCACTTCTGAATCTAGCTGTGAAGCAGTTCGACAATCATGTGCTGTACTCGTTGAGAGGCTGAAGCCTATCAAGGAGAGTCTCGAAGCTGAGTCCAACACAGTGGAATGGAGTGCCTTGATTGCTCAGGTGAGGATAACACTTAACTCTAACTTTGTTGGTAACATGTCCCTTAATTTGATTGAAAGAGGTACCAAGAATTACAGTTACTCAAATCCTTTGCCTCCCTTCATTCCATCATTAATCAATCAGTAGCAATGTCAGATAAGTCTAAGGAACTGGAACTCAATATCAAGCAGTTTAAATTGTTCATGACATTTGTTCCTCATCTACAGGCAAGCATGGCGAGTGTGAACTTATCAGCACAGGCATACTGGACTCCTGATCCATCTTTCACAAACTACTTGAACTATGGAGCTGGCACCAGCGAGGTATCCTGACAATGCAACTGCAATTTTTTTTTTGTTGGAGGTTGCAGTTCCAGTTCTTCTAAAGCTGACATTTCATTGGAAATTTGCAATGGACATTGCAGGTGGAAGTTGATATCCTAACAGGAGCAACCACAATTCTACGCAGCGACCTGGTGTACGACTGCGGGCAAAGCCTAAACCCTGCTGTGGACTTGGGCCAGGTTAGCTACCAAATGAACACAGCTCATGTAGACCATTATATGGATGGAAATGTGCTCCTCCTCTGAACACTGTTCATCACTCAATCAGATCGAAGGCTGCTTTGTCCAAGGAATAGGGTTCTTCACGAACGAGGACTACAAGACGAACTCGGACGGCTTGGTCATCCACGACGGCACATGGACGTACAAGATCCCCACGGTGGATAATATCCCCAAAGAGTTCAATGTTCAGATGTTTAATAGCGCCCGTGACAAGAAGCGTGTCCTGTCTTCAAAAGGCAAGCATCTCCTCACAATGTTTCATTTCACCCCCGTCTCAACATTCATGCCATCATGCCGACCTTCTCAACAAACCGCTTATGAAAAAAAAATGGCATACCGCGGACATGTTTGTTGCAGCTTCGGGCGAGCCGCCGCTTCTTCTGGCGTCCTCGGTACACTGCGCGATGAGGGAGGCCATCAGGGCGGCGAGGAAGGAGTTCTCAGTCAGCACCGGCCCCGCGAACTCCGCCGTCACGTTCCAGATGGACGTGCCGGCGACGATGCCCGTCGTCAAGGAACTCTGCGGCCTGGACGTCGTGGAGAGGTACCTCGAGAGCGTGTCTGCCGCCGGTGCCGGCCCAAACGCGACGAAAGCATAGATCCAGCAAGCCTCAGGCTGCAGTCGCCGCACTGCCAGTGCCAGAGATGATGAGTAGTGCAGTGCTCTGAGGTACAGTACAGAAGAGATCGAATTGGGGAGCTCAGGAGGTGCGAGGAGCAATGAACAGTGTATAGAGTGAATAATAAACTATGCCGTTCTAATAATCATGTGTTGGACGGCGCGTGTGTGGATTGTGGATGAAATCGTGTGCTTCGACAGGATTTTGAATAAAATTTGCAACGCATGGTTCGTGGGTGCATACCTTCCTTCCGGGTGATTGGGCATCTGATCAGAGCACCTAGGCTAGGCCTCGACGGTCGCCGCTGCGATTGCGCAGGCTACCGCATCGGCCTCACGCCATCGCCGGCCACTCCTTGCTGGACTATCGTGTGGAAGGCGACTGTGACAACCGCGAGCCTAATCGAAGCGGCGGCGCGGCGGTGGGAGGGAAATGCTCTGTTCCTGATTTTGCGAGACCGCTGAGCGTGCCCGTCACGAACGGGCCCTGAGCCCCTCACGATGACGAGAGTTTCGCCGCTGCCGTTGGGCTACTGCCGCCGGCCCACCGGACTGCTTTGCAGTAAGATTTGGTCTTTCTTCTTGCTTAAAGCATTGACAGATTTCTTTATTGTGGAAAAAAAGTCAACTAATTGCACAGTTTAGTTGGAAATCACGAGATGAATCTTTTGAGCTTAGTTGGTCCACGATTGGACAATATTTACCAAATAAGACGAAAGTGCTACTATTCATCAGTTTGAAATTTTTTTCAATCTAAACCAGGCCTACGGATGCGGAGTTGCGGACGTTTAGTTGTGAGAGTTTTTTTTTACTGGAGAGAGTCAATCAAGAACATAAAAGGACGATCGGTGATTCACCTATTTGGACTAGCCTTCTGTACCTGATTGCGTCGTGGCTAATGACATGCATCTTAGTTCTAGAAAGATGGCTCCTAGACAATTTGAGAGGTCTTTGGGGAAAATGTACAAAAACAAAATATTTCAATTCCAAATTTTAATAAATCTAGAAACGGGAGAAAGTGCTAAGTTATCAGTTAAGTTTGTTTATAACACTAGCAACCATTGATGTCGATTATTTTAACCGCGGGTATCGCAATCGTTGTTAATATACAAATGTCCTAGTATTTTATACCCCTATACGTCTAAATTTCACCTTTGGACCCCAAGAGTCATGCCATGACCTACGGTGCCGAGATCACGTCCCGGCGCCATAGCATATGGGCCGAGCTTTGAGGCTATGGTGGCGTGACTAAAGTATGTGGCGGTGACGTGGCCGAGCTCGGCGCCATATATATCTGGCGCGCGCAGCGACAAAACGTGAAGGTCAGCATCTCATTTCTCAAAACAGAAAATGAGGGTCAAGAAGGTCCGTCTGTTGTATAAATCCTACTCGTACTCGAGGGGATGTTTGATTCTTCAGTCGCTCCTGAAATTTATGTTACATCGAATGTTTAGATACTAATAAGGAACATTAAATATAGATTAATTATAAAACCAATTACATAGATGGAGGCTAATTTGTGAGACGAATTTTTTAAGCCTAATTAACCCGTCATCAGCACATGCTTACTGTAGCACCACGTTGTTAAATCATGAATTAATTAGGCTTAAAAGATTCGTCTCGTAAATTAATCGTAAGTTATGTAATTAGTTTCATAATTAGTTTATATTTAATACTCCATGCATATATCTAATATTCGATGTGACGAGAAATTTATGAGCTCTTCTGTGAATCAAAATAGGCCCAGCCCCGTAGCTGTGTGTGTGAGTGCCGCTGGGCGCATGCATGATGGCTGGCGCGCGCTAGGCCGGGGCAGGCCCAGCTTGGTCGGAGTAGCTAGGTCCAGTTTAGTTCCTGAAAATTTTGTCAAATTTTTTAGATTTTTCGTCACATTAAATCTTTAGACGCATATATGAAGCATTAAATATAAATAAAAAATAAAACTAATTACACAGTTTAGACGAAATTCACGAGACGAATCTTTTAAGTCTAATTAGACTATGATTAGACACTAATTATCAAATAACAACAACAAAAAAAAAAAAAGCTACAGTGCATTTTGCAAAAATTTTCACCATCTAAACAGGGCCCTAGCTGCCGATGCACGTCGGCAGGGCGGAGGTACATGAATGAAGCGCTGCCCGGCCGCCAACCGACACGTGGCAGAGTACGGCAGGGGCCCTGCGAAAGCAACCGCCACGTGATGCCCAGCAGGCCGGTGTCAGAGGAGAGGGCCGAGCGAGCCTGAAAGAGGCGGCCCGCTCTCGCGTCGCGTCCCCATCCCTCATCAGCTCTACCCGCAAACCTGCTGCAAGCTACCTCGCCGCCCGCCCGCCTCCCTTGCGAAGTTTCCAACCGACACATCGCTTCGCATGCGGCTGGGTTGGCACCGCGGAGGACCCGACCCCGGGTCGGAGCCCCGATGAAGCAATTTCCCGTGCAGCGCAGTGCAGTGGTTTAATTTGCAGGAACGAAGGATCAGGGCGCGCCAGCCGCCAGCGGATTACTTAACCCGACCATGCCAAGCTGGCGCCGGGGAGCTGCTTTGGCCAGGGGATCAGTTAACTAATCGGGCTCGTGGCCGGGCGTCACGTGGGCCGGGGACGGAACTGCGCAAGGCCTTGTTTGTCCGCGTAGATATTTATCTTAATTATCGGAATGGATTGAAGTGTAATTAAACTAAATTCTATTCTACTTCATTTCACCCAAACATACGTGAATTGATGTGGATAAAGTACATTAAAACCAGGCCTAAGCACGAGTGGGCACGCGCAGCCGTGCCGCGGGGATTCCGGGGACCCACCCCCACCCGCCCGCGCCTCGGGATCCTCGTCGCCCTCACGTGATTCGATGCCGCTGCCGTGCCGCACCACGGGCACGCACTCGCCGCGCGCGCATGCACGCAGCATGCTCCCCCACAAACAGAGTCGCTGTTTGGCTCTTGCTGCGGCGTCGCTCCATGCCTTCACCCATCCCGCTGTGGCTCTTGTATATATGCCCGGCCGGCTGCTCGGCGCCCACCCGCCCAGCAGTAACAAAATGCACCACATGCCTCCTCGAGAAAATTGCAGCATGGTTGTTTTTCTTTCTTTACAACGAAATTGTGTAATTAATGAAGTTTATGTTACCGAAAATAGTGGACTCCATTCCTTTAGGGCACAAATTATAATAAGGCCGGTCTCAATAAGAGTTTCATACGCATTAAATAAGCTGATGTGGCATAGTTTAAATAAAGAGAGAGATGAAAATAGTTTTATGTGATGAAATGAGTTTCATGAGGGAAACTTGTTTGCACTGTTTTCAATACCAGAGAGTCTTGGAAACATAGTCATGAAATTCTCATTGAGACTGGCCTAATGTAGCTGATCATCACATCAATGCACTTTCAGCACTTGCAAGGGTAGCATCAGACATAGCAGTTGTTTCATGTATTGTAAGCATTGGGGGGAGTACTACGCGTACCACCAAATAAATAGATGATCTGCTGTATAGATGATACAACTATTGGTAGTAAACTAGTATTGGTCTTTGTCAGCCATTTCCTTACTACTACTATAAGCCCTGGCTTGTGAGTAATTTATGGTGTGTTTGATTCATCTTATGCTTCATGCATGAGGTGATGCATCATGAGTTTATCCCATTAATTTTGGTGAAATCAACACATTCCTCATGCATGTACTAATTATTAGCTTATGAGGAATGAGGTGGTGATGGATCAACTTATTTCATTCCATAAACCAAATACAAAAAGTGAGGAGCAAGAAGATGATGAATCACCTCGTTCCTCAAACCAAACGCACCAGTTTCTTGAAGTACTGCCTGTAGTCCATACAACTTTCTTCCTATTTTTTATGTACATGTAGGTGAAACTTCGTTCATCTCCAGAAGTCAGTACCATATATATACAATACCATGCATGCATGTTGTACCATGAATCCATGATAGGTGTCAACTTTATACAATGGGATGTCGCATAAGCAACATTTAACGAGACAGATGTCCATGCACAAGCTGTCCCCACATGTCAGCTGTTTATCGGCCATATATAGGTGCTTGTCTCCCCGGCGTACACAATGCGCATATTGTCTGATTGAGTGGTGGGTGTAGCTAGGACCGTAGGACGCAACGAGAAACAGCTAGGGTGCGTGGTCCTTCTAGGCGTACACAAAGTAATTGAACGGAACGGAGGTGGTGCAGCACAGCTAGCAAGCCATCTCGTAAATTTCTCATGTCCATGACGACCATACAGCCCTCCCTCCGCCGCGTGGTCCTTCATGTGGTCGCAAAATGGCAACCATCCCATCCATTATGAGCCTGTATCAATGGTCCCTTGTGTGCAATATATATATGTGGCTTGGGACTCTAATTAGTTTGCTCACATACATAGCCCTCATCATACTGGACGAGAACATCATGTTTTCAGAAATTGGAGATATCAGCACGCACGGACAAAATCAGTCCTGTGATCGTACATGTTAGTTGAGATCGAAAAAGAGATATCCGCTCGAAGTCGGGTGATCTTCGAGTATCTCTCAACTACGTTCGTTGTCTAAGTATAGTTATAGGTTTGTTTGAATACCGTGTGTGTGTGAGGTGTGCGGTGTGTGGTGGCGTGTGTCTGTATCCGAATAAATACTACAGCTATACTTAGAGATGAGAGGCCAAAAAAAAAGAGATATCCGACATGTCGCCCGTGTGTGTATATATATAGGGAGAGTATATTCAGTAGCCAGCTACAAAATAAGTTATTCAGTAGCCACCTCCATTTACGATAATTTTATATACTTATTTACGATAATGTCAATACATTTTTACGATAGTTGGGTTACTATAACATGGAGATATTTACCATAATATTATAGTAAATCACTTAGTAAGGAGTTACTATAATCTCGTAAATTAACATAGTAATTATCGTAACTCAAAGTGGCTACAGAATAAGTTATTTTATAGCCAGCTACAGGATAGTAGTTATATATATATATATATGCTACTGTATATAATAATTGTCAAGACTCAATGGTGCTACTATATATACCCTTGTCGTCGCTACTTGAAACAGAGACCAGATGTTAGTTGTTGTGCTAATATAACAGCCAGCAACAAAACCTCGACCACATTAAATAAAAATTGTTGTTAGTGTATTTTGTCTTTAATTCCATATATAAATTGGATAGTGCCAATTATTCATTTGGTAATTAAGCGATGTACTCATGGCCTCATGCCCTCATGGGCCGGACGGGGGAGAGGATAGGAGGTGAGTGAGGGCAACTCCAGCCAACCTCCTATCCCATCCCTCATCTCATTTTGAGGTCTTAAACGTAAAAAAAACTTCTCCAACCGTCTCTTCTATCTGAGCCCCGACGGATGAGGATCCCTCGTTCCTCTCTCCTCGTCCCCCACATCTGAGTGACTCTCATCCCGACCCTCATCCACCGAGCGGGCCAACGGCAGTCTTCCCACGCCGCCGTGGAAATCTCCGAGCTGGTACGTCCCTGTTCCCCTCTTCTCGTTATTGTGGCATCCATGGCTGCTTTCTCGGCTTCTAGATGGATGGGAGCCGGGGATACGAAATATACCTCGTGAATCTGGCGGTGGCCGCCGCCGCTGCCTTGCGTCCGTCTTTGCCGCCGCTTTGCCTTTCTTCTGCGCTACGATTCGTTGTCGCCCTCCATCTGGGCAACAAGGTCGCCCTATTGCTATTTGGCGTCTTGTTGCTTTCATGCTGCTTTGCTTCATGCTGGCCGCATTCATTTGCCGTCTTCTTTCTTGTCTGCCCTACCTTGCTACTGCCTTCTTGTGTGGCCTGCTGCTATGTACTTACTTGGCTGGCTAGTCTTGTGCTGGCTGGCTTCTTGCTACTTCGCCCCCCAAGTCGCTGCGTTGGTGCCGTGGGTTGCAGAGTGAAGACAGAGAGAGCACAACCAAAAATATTGCGAAAGAGATAATCCGTCACTCGCTCCAGAGACCTCAGTACCGTGCTAACTCCAATATTTTTCTTCTTTACTACATAAAAAGCATCAGTTGCTGGATAGAAAGCAAAAACATTTATTTATAGCTGACAGTTAGCTTTCGCTAGATTTCTTTCTTATCACCTTTGAGTGGTGTGAGCGAAAGATTTAGAGTATGGTGAGAAGTAAAGACGGGCATTATTTAATCAATTTCAGTGGACAAGAAGCAGCACAATGTTGGAATTGGTTCAGGAAAGAGAATGGCCATACATATATATAGATAGAAAAATATAACCATTGCAAATAGAGCAACCGTTTGATTTATAGCCGTTGGAAAAGCGATCGTTTGATTTATAGCCATCGGAAGAGCGACCATTTGATTTATAGCCGTTGGAAGAGTGTCCGTTCAAATATATAGCCGTTCTAAGACTCACAAATAAAAAAAATATAGTTCTAAATTATTTGAAAAAATAATTCCTTCAATATTTAGCCATACAAAATTGTCATTAAGAAATATCTATTCCAATAATACTAACGCAGTTTAGATATAAAATGCTAGACTTGGTAGTTACAAGTTATGTATAAAATATAGATGAGAGAAAATAGGGAGCCTGAAATAAGAGTTTGGTTGGAGAGCAGAGAGAAATGAGGGTTGGAATCTGGACGATGGATCATCATTTTTGAAAGTAGGGGCTAAATTTCGAGGGGTCGGTTGGAGTTGCCCTGAGACGTGTGAGAAACTGGGTGAGCACGTCGTACTGGCCGGCCGGGCAACGGTGAAAACTGAAAAGTAAAGGGGGCTGGCCCTGACCGTCAGGGCCAGAGAACCCAGAGGCCCCGCCAGAGCGAGGGGCGCGCGGGCAGGAGCAGCCGAGCAGGTCAGGGCAGCTGGGCAGGGGTCCCCATACCCATACGGCCATACCCACAGGCGCCGATACTCCACGTTGCCTTGACGTCAAACCCTTTTACCCGCGGGCAGTAGCTACCACCGGCAACCAGCCAATGCAATTCGGCAATTCCTCTTCCTCAGCAGAACCAGCCAGCGCCAGCCACCCAGCCCGCCCCCCCCCCCCCCCCCCCCCACACACACACACGTCGTTTCCCTGCGCACTTTTATCTTATCATTGATTACTGCATGCATGGAGGTACTCGTAGTAGTAGTGTCAGTGTGTCACACAAGTGAAAAGTGACTGATGTCCGGTGTAGATATATAAGACAACTCCGTATGTTGCAGCAACATTATCTTCATATCTTATCTTTATCCGAACTCTGAGCGTAAACGCAACTCCAGCGGCGACCTCCGTTCCCTGCCCACAACGTACCCATTGGTGGTTCACCTCCGAATCTCCACAAGCTAATTTATTATCTACTCGTCAGATCGGGAGCTGTTACTGACAAACGGTCCCTTGGCGATGGCTCGATCATGACAAGTTTCCACTTGTCGAACGAAACCAAATAATTCTCCACAGTTTCTTTAAACCCAACTGTAATTAATTGGCTTGTTATATAGGTATAAATAAACATCATATATATATACGTGTATTTGAAAAAGGGATACAACTAACTGGAGTACGTACCTAACGGTGTGATCAATCATATCACACGGTGTGGCCGGCCGGCACACCGTTTATTTCTTCCTTGACGATCGATCGATCGATCCAAATATATATTGAGGCAAGTTTTTTCGAATGGAGCCGGGACGACGTATGGACAGAGGAAATTGACCGATTAACCATTCTCAGTGCATGCGTGGCAGACTTTTCCCCCTGCCTGCTGCGTACGCGTACGAATGCCCCTGCGAGGCGAGCAGCATTGATTTCCGCCGGGCCAGGATGCTTCGGCGTCCACTCCCCTGGACAGTTGCACAGGCTACAGCTCATGGAGTCACGTGGTCTTGTGCATGCATTGCGGTTAAAGTAACCGGATTCTCTTCTTTCTTCCCCGTCTCTCTCTTCAGTTTTTTCCTTCTTTTATTAAAAAAAATACTGGGACTGCTGCTACTGGTACTGGTACAACCAGTAGCTAACGGAATTATGCTAGGGAGGGGAGAGAGTAGTGCGTTAAATGACTGCGTGTGAGACGAGTGGTGGTGGAGCATATGAGCATATGAATGTGGGTGGGCAGAGAGTGGATGGATGCAGTGCATGCGACGGCGCACGTTGGGGCCTGCTGCTGCCGTGCTGGGCTGCAGCTTCCTCGGCCCTCCCCCTCTGCACTCTAATCTAATTCTATACACCCCCGTAATTGCACCTCCCTAATATGCTATCTTACGCACAGCTTTTGTCAAAACATAGTTTTGTGCACACACATGCACTGGTGCCACTAGATCCACCTCTCTCTAGTCTCCTCCCATCACCTCACTTCGCAACAACCCCTTCCTTTGTTACTGGTGATAAAGTGACTGGAGCCCCCGACCCCCAGAGCCCAGCACTATTTCTTCCCCCTCTCATCACTCCACTCCATCCCCTCCTCTCTCTCTCTCTCTCTCTCACACACACACACACACTCCCTCACTCTCGTCACTGAGACTAGCACAAGGCCAGCAGGTACTAGCTCGTACTGGAACGAGCACCGTCACTTGCTCGTTTCAAGGAACTGATGCCCTGTGCCAATTAAGTAGCAGTACGTCGTACGGTTAGCTCTTAGGCAGCCAGCTCTTGTGTTGGCGATCGATGGCGTCGGAGTGGGAAATGGCCATGGGGGTGGATCTCGGCATTGGAATGGGCACATACCACCACAACGCCTCCAGCATCACCACGGCGCCGATGAGCAGTCACCACAGCGGCGGCGCCTGCTACTCCACGGCGCACCACCACCATTACTACGGGATGCCGCCCATGGGCGACGCCATGAGCGTGGACGACCTCTCCACCGGCGCTGGCGCCCACGAGTTCTTCCCCACCGCGGCCACTGACAAGCAGGGACACCACTCGGGGGCCATGGTGGGTGAACCATCACCCACCGCCAACTCGTCGGATCACCAGACGTCGTCGCTCCTCTCCTTCGCCGATGAGTTCTACATACCCGTAAGTACATATCAAAATTAAATTAAATATATACATGAATGTGTTACCTACTGTACTTATTAGAGAGGTTTCGATGCATGAGATCGCTAAACAATTGCGGTATATATGATGATTTAGAGCGAGGAAGTTGCCGAGCTGGAGTGGCTATCCAAGTTCGTGGACGACTCCTACTCGGACATGCCGAATTACTCGTCGGCCGCGCATGCCGCAATGGCAGCGGCTGCGGCTGCGGCTGCTAACGCGGCAGGCAGTGGAGGAGGCACCTCGGCCGGTCAAGACAGCTGCGTCACAGCGGCGCCTGGCCGCGGCGCGCGTAGCAAGCGGTCGTCCCGCGCGACAGCCGCGGCGTGGCACTCCCTCGTGCCGCGCCCACCATCGCAGTCGTCTCCATCACCATCGTCCTGCTTGTTGTCTTCGGACTTCCCGTCGTCGAACTCGAACAAGCCGGCACGCCCGAACGGCGGCAGCCGCAGCAAGAAGAGCCCGGCGGGGCCCGGCGGGGAGGTGGGCATGGACGAGGGCGGCGTGCGCCGGTGCACGCACTGCGCGTCGGAGAAGACGCCGCAGTGGCGGTCGGGGCCGCTGGGCCCCAAGACCCTGTGCAACGCGTGCGGCGTGCGGTTCAAGTCCGGGCGGCTGATGCCTGAGTACCGGCCTGCGGCCAGCCCCACATTCGTGCTCACGGAGCACTCCAACTCGCACCGCAGGGTCGTGGAGCTGCGCCGCCAGAAGGAGCTCATCCTCATCCGCGGAACCCACCGTGACGCCGCCGCAGGATCCGCCGGCGGGCCGAGGCCGGAGCTCATGTTCCGTGACTACGGCGGCGTGTGTTAGCTTAGCTGCCCGGCACGGAGGAAGCTCGCGTCGTGCATTGCATGCATGGAGCTTAGATCCTTTTGCGAAATTCTGCCGTTTCTTACTTTCTTTCCCTGCGTATTCCAGATATTTTCATTTCTCTTTTTGTTAATTGTTATTAAATTGTTGGTACCTATACCTCCTCCCTGCTTCTAAGTTCTTGAGAGAGATCAGTGCAATGAATATAATTCTGTTGGTATAAATTGTGATCGTTAATTTGTCAGTAATCATGCTCATAAACCCGTCATGTATCGAGTACACAAATTGAATAGTCATGATTGTGATTTAGCAAGCATATTAGTTATGGCACGCGTTCTGTCCGTGCTACCCGTACGACGTGAGCACGTTCCGTCTGTACTACCCCAATGGTATCCGACGTGAGCGCGTGCCGTCTAGCTTCTTCGGCGCTCGTAAAATCGGTTGTGCTGATTTATACGGCTGATTTGTTAGGAGAGAAAATACTATACCATGACTTATAAACCGACTTATAATGGCAGCCGAACACTCCCTTAGTTGAGTGACAGAGAAGCTCAACAATTTTTTTTCAGAGAAAACGAAACCATGTAAATACCTTGAATGTTTGTTGATCAGTTTGTTCGTCATTCAATCTTTCACTCCATGCTTCTTCTTTTTTTTGAAGAATTTCCTTTTTCCTTCCCTGTTTCAACGGAGGGAGGAAAACGAGAGAGAGAGAGAGAGCCGAGAACGGTGGGTGGTCCAGCACGTGACTTGGCCCAATGGTGGCCTTTTTGTCAGGGGACGGACGGAAAAAGCGGGCAAGGTTCCGGTCACGTGATAGTACGTGCCTCCCGGCCATTATTAGCATCGTGCAACCATCTCTCTCTTCGACTTTTCTCGGCGTTTGTTTTCTCCGTGGGGCTACACTACACAAAAGGCAGGCCGAGCAAAGCGGGCTCGGGGCCGACCTCCTTGTGGTTGTGTCCATGTGGCCGTGGTCTCCGGGTGCCCGCCGTTGTGCCGCGTTTGGTTGGCCGGTGAAACATCCTCAATTTTTCGTGAAGGAAAAAATCCACCGAATGAATTATAATATGATAAAACTAAGAGCTGATTTCATCATATTATCATATTTCAGTCGATGTCACAGTCATATATCGTAAGATTACAAGAATACAAGATATTACATCACTGGGGAACACACCTATTACAGAGTTAATCTAGCGGAAGACTATCGAGTGAAGGCTCCTCCTTCACGGACATAATCAGAGTTGACGTAGTGCAGCATAGATTCCATCTCCGAACCAAACTTGAGCGTAGGCACGAGACATTCTAATCCTTCTAAAGTCAGCATCTCTGAGAAGCAGGAAATCTGCACACCGCCAGATATGTGCAGGCCATGGTCAGCACCGATAAGCTTTAGTGGAAAAGATAAGTAAGGGATCTGACGATCCTAATATTTGGTTGTGGTTTACATCCTTAGCGCATGAGAAGTAAATAACAATAGTAATATAATAATAATATCCAATTTTTAACACATTCACCACCACACCATCCGTATCCATCCACCAACCATCCATCCCAAACCATCTCCACACCACCACACCGTACCTCATCCCACACACTCAGGTCGACAGGCCAACTCCCTCTCGGCCTTGTCTCAACGGCCCGCAGCCCCCAAGGCTCACGACCGGAAAATACCCCAACCCTGGAGGGAGAAAAGAAGGACTCATCTCCTATCTAGTTTAAGCGAAACCCAGGAAAGGTCCATAGCCGACAAGTCGGCATATGTATCGATCGATCAACCATACACTCTGCAGAGGTTTCACATACCCACAAGATAGCCATCCTCGACAGTGCCCCGTCTAGGCAGATTCCGGCCGCTTGCTAGCCTAGAACGATGCCACCCTACCTCTCAGCCCTGGAACATCCCAAGTCTAGTCTGGGATGGCTGATACTGTGAGTCGTAGACAGAGCCGGGGCCCACCGGATGTCAAGAGCCAGGTCCACAAGGCCTCCTGAAGTCTCGGAAGGGTGTGGGGGGAAACCGCGCGCCCCGTACCTCCTTGCACACGTTCGCCTAGTAGTAGTGGCATCGCTCTACCAAGTAGTCCGACCGTCCCGCACCATATAGGGCGAGTGGGATGTAAAGGATTCCTGGTGAGTCTGAGTACTAGTAAGTCCTTAGGGATGACCAAGCCAGAATGTCTTCATCAGGGTTTCCATTTTACGTGCCACCACAGCACCTCTACCCCGGGCTCCACCTCTCCGAGGTTCACACCCAAGGCCACCTCCAATTACCATTTACCCGCCACAGGTATTCCATATCCAAGTGCCCAGGTAGCACCACATGGCAAGACTCGCCCCAGGCTCGTCGTTATTCCAGCTCGGTTGACACAACCCTCACTCTCCACGCACCCAAGACACACGCAACACGCTCACATACCACCAAGTCCGGTACCCATAGCCAAACCATTCCCAAGGGGTGCACCACCAGCATCACATCCCCGATATAATGCGAAGTGAAGTTAATAATAAGTATAGTGGTGTAATATGCAAGCAAGCAGGCAAGTAAGCATATATAAGCGAGCGAATGCGCAAAGCAGGGTGACGTGGTAGAGTGGGTTGCATCAGGGTAATAATGGCTCAGGTAGTAGCATGCATCAAAGTTCTAGTAAAGGAATAATTATAAAGCGCTAGCAGTTCTAGATATTATGCAATGTCTAATAGGATTCTCTAAAAGAGGGTGCTGCCATGACACCTGCGATGTAGAGGTAGTAGTGGTACAATTCTCCATTCGTTGGTATTCCATTAGCGGGGTCACCTCCTCCTGCGTTGACTCCATCCCGCAGTCCTTGTCGTCGTCCATGTTCTCTTGGTCCGATCGTCAGCTTCTCTGCGAAGCGACACGCAAGGCAAGAGAGCACTCAACACTTGAAGAGACGACAAGACGCAGGAAAATCCAATAACACCAGTGAGGCAATAAGAGATACACGGCTTAGCCCTCTCGGCGGTTGTCCGATTTCCTCGGGCCAAGAATCACAAATGGTGGTTTGCTAAGCACAAGCTTAAGTCATGGCCAAGCCAGTATGGCTTTAGGATAGATGGTTTAAGCCAAAGCTTATCCATAGCACACCACGGCTCACGATCTTCCGATCCGGTGTCATTGAATCGACGGGGATTGGAAGTCGGGCCCCAAGAAGAAGAACGACGGGGTTCGGCTCTTATAGCCTTATCCCGCAAGTCACAATTGGACACGAGTGGCAACAAGGACGATTAACACTATTGTAACTTGGCTCCAACGTACTTCGGCTTGCCCGCTATGGTAGAAAGCGGTAGCGCAAAGAGATTGGACATCAACGGTTCCCCTCGATCCACACGACATAATAACGTCGGGAGCCGAGAAGAGAGTCGCTCAACACGGCAAAAGATGCGGGGGTTAGCTAGGCACATCCATGTCATGTTCTCAGACACATCTTTGGGAAAGATGGTTTTAGACGGTCGATTGGGTCAACACGCATGGGTTCGAGGTACGACATAGACCATAGCTTCGCTAACCCAAAGGGAATAGTCCGGTCTTTGATCCAATCGTCATGGGCAAGACGGAATCGAATAGAGCGGGCTAGCAGTGCAACAAGAGCAAGAACAACAAGGAACAAGGTCTACTTCTTCCAACACTCGCGCCACGACGAAAGACGGGGCATTGGGAGGAAGCGAAAAACACCAAGTGCGCAGACCACTCGTAGGGTACCCGACACAGGTGCACTTGGCAGCATCGAGATATCTCTGATTGAAGCGGTGCGGTTGTCACCGCGAGAATCAGAGAAACGTGATGGTCAAACGGGGTACAAGCATACAAGGGCTTGAGCACGAAGAAGCAATTAAAAGTGAAAGAGAGGCGTAGCTCCATGGTCATGGCGAGATGGATCCCGCGATCGTAACGTCCGAACGAGGTCTTTATCCTCCATAAACTCGAAGGCTCATCACACGAACAACAACAACACCAACAACCAAATGATAAGAACCAAAGACGACCGAAAGACGCAACAACTCGACACGACTACGGAGTAGCACATTCCATAGTCAGTGATAGGTGAATTCTCAGAAGATGTCATGGGATGATAGGTTGTAAGAATAGGGCCCAACAAGATAGATATGCGTATACTGGAAAGATGCGAGATGGGGCTTTCCATGGTCTCGGTAAGACATACGACTAGGGTTCATGGTCCGGAGGGTACTTCTTGTCAGAGGGGTCATGGTGGTCTCGGCAAGCGAGGCCACTTGGTGGTGGTCTCGACAAGCGAGGCCACTTGGTGGGTCTCGGCCAATGAGGCCATGTGGTCTCGGCAATGGTGGTCTCGGCAACGGCGGTCTCTAACAGCGATGGTCTCCGGCAATCGGTGGTCAACGGTGGTCTCGACAGCGGTAATCTCAAGAACGGTAATCTCAAGAAGCGGTGGTCTCAAAGAAGCGGTGGCCTCGGCAGCGGTGGTCTCGGCAAATCTGGTCTCGAGAACGGTGGTCTCGGCAGCGGTGGTCTCTCAAAGAACGATGATCTCGACAATGGTGGTCTCAAGAAGCGGTGGTCTCTCGAAGAATCAGCGGCGGTGACAGGGGCCCTCAAGACCGGTCAGCGACATGTGGGGTTGGTCATCGATCATCGTTGATCGGTCAGCGAACAACAATGACTAGGCTCTTAACTGGCTCAGTGGGCGGGCTTGGGCGAGTTAGAAATTGGTCCAGGTGGGACGACACGGTGCTAGGTCATGCGGTGTATGCCAGGGCTTTGTCCGTGAGTCGTGCAATGTGACTACTTCAAAAGGCCCTTAGTGTGGGTCCCGGTAGATCTCGACGGCATGTTCTCGTAACTTGAGGTAGCCAGAACAGTGGTGAAATATGGGCACAGGGTTCCACGGAACCTGTCAGGGCAACCAAAAAAAGGGAATCCTGCAATCCATGATGCGGCGATCAATACCACGTGGTCCAATTATGGCTTCGGGGCTCACGATGAGGTCATGGTAACTGTTCGTCGCGGCATGGCTTGGCCACGACGGTTTCACAGGCGACAAGTCCTTTTCAGCGTCTCCTACGCCGTGGCTCTGTTTGGCTAAGTCCGGTCTCGTGCTAGTGAGTGCGGGCGTGTCTAGGAGCAGTAGAGCTCCGTCACAACGTCAGAGACAGCGGTCAAGGCTTGACTCATTCGGGCGTGGTTCATGGTGGACGAGACATGGCTTTAGAGAATGCTTCAATGGTGGTCGGCAACCACACCGGCGTTCTTAGAACTCCGGTGGTTTGATTTGGCTTGGGTTAGTCATGTGTGTGTGTGTGCTTGTGTGTCCAAAGGCCAGATGATGAAGGCGGCGATGGGTAGAGTGCAGCTTATGGCCGCGATGGCCGGTCTGTGACCCAGGGTGGCCATCGGCGACATGCGTGCCCGGTGCCTGTGCAGGTGCTCGACGGAAGGCCGGTGCGGCTCACTGAGGTGTTTGGCTCGCGTTCTCGGTAGTCAGACAAAGGAAGGTGGTCAAGCAGCCGGTCTCCTGCGCTCTCCGTTGGGCTAAGCGACATGAGGAGGGGTGGCGAAGCGGCGGTGGTAGCCGCCGATGCGGTGCAACACAAACCATAGCGCCAAATGTCGGTAGTGGGCTCGGGTTGGGGTACCTCTGTTCGGTGGCGGCAAAGGTCGGTGTCGATCCATCGCCATGCGTGTCGCCACATCAAGATGGGGCAGGCACGTGGCTCGTGCAAGGTCATCATGGTGATGTGCGTGCGCTTGTCGGCATCCGCGCGCTTCGGCGTGGCCATGGCGCGACAAGGCACTACGTGCTAGTGGTTGCGCTGCGTGTGTGGCTACAAGCCGCAAGACGGTAGGGAGCGGGAGGAACGGCGACCAAGGCCGAAAAAAGTGTGGGCTTGACCGGCATGCGTGCGCATGCAACGGCGACGAGGCCACGAGGCGTACCGTGCATGGATGCGGTGGTGGTCACTAGTCTGCGTGCGGCACTTCGCCGTGAGGTCAGTGTTCCATGGCAAGAAGAGCAAGGGCGCAGGACGCTCACCGGTGCTCGATGGAAGGCCCAAAAGGGGTTGGCTTGCGAGGTGGAGGCGTTACCGACGAGAGTGTGAAGAGGCGCTTCAATTTGAGCGTAAGGTGACCGAGACAAGGCGATGTCGTGGTTTGACTCATTGTCGTGGTATGTCGATCTTCGCATGCATGGGCGCCGGTCGACGGAGGTAGTCCGTGAAAGCGGTGGTGGCGTGGCCACACCGGCGAGAGGGGGTTCGGATGGCGAACGGGGCGACGCGATGAAGTTTGGCACGACGCGTCACGGGCAGACCGAGGTGGTTGGTGGTTGGCGTCGCGGTGGTGGCTAAAAGGCGAGCGCGCGTCGCGCTAGCTTCGGTCAGTGAGGGCGGCGTCGTGGTGATGGGATGCCGCACAGCATGGACGCTGATGGCGGAGAGGAGGGCTCCAGCGCGCCGCGCCTGGACCGAGGCGCGAGAGGGCGAGAGGAAGGGAGGATAAAGGGAATGGCGGCGGCTTGGAGGAAGAAGAGGATGGCGGCGGCTCGGGCTACTTATGCTCATGGGCTAGGGCAGCTAGGGGTCATGGATGGCGGCGATCCTTAGGTTCCGCGCTCCCTGTCCACGCGGAGCGCATGAAGTGGAGGTGCAGAGCTTGGCGTTGCGCGCACGCAAGCTTGTAGCGGACGAGCGGCGGCGGCGTGGGAGCGGGTCACGTCGCGCCCCTAGGGTTGAGTGGGCGGCTTGGCTGGGCAGTCTGAGCCAAGCAGCCACTCTCTTGTCACAGGCCGGTTGGGCCAAAGGCGGCCAGGGGTGGGCGAAGGAAGGAGAGAGAGGGCAGGCTCAATCACTGGTGGGTTATGGTTTGGCTTTCCTATTTTCCTTTCCCCTTTTTCTAATTCCTTATCTATTTATTCCTCTATTATATTTACTTCCAAAAGCTCCTAAATTGGTATACATGTGTTTCCAACATGTACAGCTCCTAGTGGGGTCCTCTAGGGGTTATCTACGGGTTAGCGGGGTCCATGTCAAGGGTTGGCAATTCACGGGCATTGAGTTGATGAAGATAGTTGGTTGATTATGGAAATTAGGTCAAGGGTTCATGAGAGATTCCAGAAGGAGTCAAAAGGATTCGCTATGGACTTGTGCTCTCCAACACAAAACCCTAAACCAAATAAGAAACTCTGGCAAGCTCCTACAAGCATCACTATATGTATGCAACAATTTATTTATAAATTGTTCTTCGTTTGACCTAGCATCTACATGCTTCACACATTGCAGGAAAATTTTAAAAAGTTCGTATTTTTGGCTTCTCCAAAAACCCGGGTTATTACAGCTGGCAAACAATCATGTTCCGTGTGAGCTCCTTAGGCAGCGTTTGGATGCAGGTATCAAACTGTGCATTAATCGGAGCAACCTGGATGACCGCATGGGGCCCACCCCACTAATAGAGAACAGACTTTCGATTCAAGACTTTAGTCCCAGCTATTGTTGGGTCTAGGACTAAAGTCCCATGCCCAATGGCTAGAGGCACAACTTTTGCAGGAGGAGAGCAGTAGGGGACCTTTAGTCCTGGTTGGTGGCTCAAATCGGGATTAAAGGTTACCCTCCAGTCCCGTTGGAGCTACCAGCCATGATTAAACCTTTAACTCCGTTTGGTGGCTCTAACCGGGATTAGAATTATACCTGTAGTCCGAGTTTATACCACAAATCGGGACTACATGTCCCGGGCTATATACTTTCTCCTTCTTTCTCCTCCAGCCCAAGCCATTTCAAGCTCTCTGCCTACTCTCTGTTCTTGTTCATGGAAGGAGTTCATGCTTGCGGGATTGGTGAAGACTTCTTCATTCCTCCATCCATTCCTCGGTTCTAAAGGTTACCAACTTTATCATCCCATATTTTATCACTAGCATGGCTCATTTCTTGGTCTAGAAATAGAGAAATTTATGGTTTTTAGATAGGGAATGATGGTGAAATTATTTTGATTTATATACCATTTGAGCTCGAAATTACTTGCTAGTTTGAATACGAAGATGAAGGAAGCTTATAGTAGTTCATCAAAACTAGTATGCACCTTTCATTGCCTCATTTGATGGTCTAGAAATAGAGAAATTTTTTGTTTTCTAGATTGGGAATAATGGTGGATACTAGCATGCACCTTTCATTGCCTCATTTCATGGTTTAGAAATAGAGAAATAAAAGGGTTTTTAGTATATAGCTCATTTAATTTCATGGTTCACAAAATGAGAAATTTATAGTAGTTGATGAAAATGAGTATAGAGTCGTAGATGGCGACTGCTTCCGGGTCCTCGGCCTCGCATGGGGTCCCTAAGTGACTGAGGCCGGACCTCCCTCTCATTGCGTACGACAAGTGTGGGCAGAAGACTGTGAGGGAGTACAGGGTGAAGAAGAAGGGTCCCAACCAAGGCCGCATCTTCTACACGTGTCCAGATCGCGAAGTGGGTAATTTTTTTGTCATGTTTTGTTATGCTTTGTAGCCATTTTTCATGATGATTTTTATTAAAGTTCTTGATTTGTTGTTGTAATTTCAGTGGGATGACACTGGATCATATGACGGTTGGTACTGGGAGGAAGAGTATATTGAGCATGTCCAAAAATCTCTTGCAAAGGCGACTGAGGCGACTGATGAGAGTGCACCTTTGTATGATGAGAAAGTGAACAATGCAGAAGAATGATCTGTCTGTTTTAGTTGGAATTGGTCGCCAAATTCTTATTCTGCTGAAGTGCATTGTAGGTTTAGTTTGATTAGCGCTATTTGGGATTGTCCACATTGTATCAAGGCTTTAATAAATTAATGTTCGAGAGTACGTGAAACAGCTTTGTGGTATAGGATATTAATTAATCATGTCGATTGATGGATATTTTAGATCTTTTAATTAACTACTAATCATACATGTTGTATAATATGGGTTATTACAAGTTTTTGATGTGGTGTACGTCATGTAATGCAGATGAACCGGCAATGGATGTACAACGTGAACCGCCGCTCCCCAGAGTTCATTAGGGGCGTGCATGAATTCATAAATGTGGCCAAGGCAAACACGCGGAATGGTTTCATGTACTACCCATGTGTTCTATGTAAGAATAAGAATGATTATTCTTGCTCAAGGATCCTACACAACAGCTGTTTACGTCGGGTTTCATGCCAAACTATATTTGTTGTACTAAGCATGGAGAAAGAGGTGTTATAATGAAAGAAGATAAAGAAAAAGAAGAAGAGGATGATGACAACATTATTATTCATGGTTTTGGTGAATACGGTACCTTTGATGATACTACAATGGGGGAAACTGAAGAAGAGGTAGCGGCAGAAGATGAGCATGCTGATGATCTTGGTCAAGCCATCCGTGATGCATAGAGAGAATGTGAAAGTGAAAAGGAGAAGATCAAGTTCGAGCGCATGCTAGAGGATCACAAGAAATTGCTATACCCGACTTGCGAAGAGGTGCAAAAAAAGTTGGGTATCATACTTGAATTGCTATAACATAAGGCAAAGAATGGTGTATCCGACAAGAGATTTGGGGAGTTACTAAATTTCGTAAAGAAGATGCTTCCAAAGGCAAACGAATTGCCCGCCACTACATACGCAGCAAAACAGGTCGTCTGCCCTCTAGGATTAGAAATCCAGAAGATACATGCATGTCCTAATGACTGCAGCCTCTACTGCGGCGAATACGAGAATTTGAATGCATGCCCGGTATGCCATGCATCACGGTATAGGATCAGGTGAGATGACCCTGGTGATGCTGAGGGCGACGGTGAACGTCCCAGGAAGAGAATCCCTGCCAAGGTGATGTGGTATGCTCCTATAATACCACGCTTAAAACGTTTGTTCAGAAACAAAGAGCATGCAAAGTTATTGTGATGGCACAAAGAAGACCATAAGGTAGACAATATGTTGAGACACCCCACTAATGGGTTCCAGTGGAGAGCAATCGACAGAGAATTCCCAAAGTTTGTAGATGACGCAAGAAACTTAAGGTTTGCTATAAGTACGGATGGCATGATTCCTTTCGGGGAGCAGAGCAGCAGTCATAGCACTTGGCCTGTTACTCTATGTATCTATAACCTTCCTCTATGGCTATGCATGAAGCAAAAGTTCATTATGATGCCAGTGCTCATCCAAGGCCCGAAGTAACCTAGAAACGACATTGATGTGTACCTGAGGCCATTAGTTGAGGAACTTCTACTTTTGTGGAGCAGCACAGGCGTACGTGTGTGGGATGAGTACAAACAGGAACACTTTGACCCGCAAGCATTGTTGTTCATAACAATCAATGATTGGCCTGCTCTTAGTAATCTTTTAGGACAGTCAAACAAGGGATATAATACGCACGCACTGTTTTCATGACATGGAAGGTATATTTTTGAAAAAGTGTTGAAAGGTCGTGTACATGGGCCATGTCGATTTCTTCCATTGAATCACGCCCTAAGAAAGAGAGGCATGCATTTTAAAGATAAGGTAGAGCGCCAAACAAAGCCTGACAATCATAGTGGTGAGGATGTATTCAATATGGTCAAGGATGTACAAGTAGTTTTTGGGAAGGGACCTGGCAGCCAACTTGTTCCGAATGATGCTAACGGATATGCACCCATGTTGAAGAAGAAGTCCATATTTTGGGCGCTACCCTACTGGCAAGTCCTAGAGGTCCACAACGTGATCGATGTGATGCACCTGATGAAGAATCTTTGTGTGACCTGCTAGGTTTCATGGGTGTGTATGGGAAGTTTAAAGACACACTGGAAGCAAGATAGGACCTGCAGTGTATGAAAGAACGAGAGAACCTGCATCCAGAGAAGGTAGATGATGGACGCCAATACTTTAGTCCTGCCAGCTACACTCTTAGCAAAGAGAAGGAAAACATGTTTGAATGACTAAACAACATCAAGGTCTTATCTGGCTTCTCTTCGAATGTAAAGGGGATAATAAATGTGGTAGAGAAGAAATTCCTAAACTTAAAGTCTCATGACTGCCACGTGCTTATGACGCAATTGCTTTCGGTTGCATTGAGAGGGATTCTACCTCCAAATGTACGATTTGACACCGTGAAACTATGTGCATTCCTCAACACAATTTCTCAGAAGGCAATCAATCCAGCGCATCTAGCAAAGCTACAAAATAACATGGTCTAATGTCTTGTCAGCTTTGAGTTGGTGTTCCTGCCATCCTTCTTTAATATTATGACGCACCTCCTAGTTCACTTGATCAAAGAGATTAGTATTCTCGGTCCTATGTTCCTACACAACATGTTCCCCTTTGAGAGGTTTATGGGAGTCCTGAAGAAATATGTTCACAACCGTGCTTGGCCAGAAGGAAGCATCGCCAGGGGCTACGAAATAGAGGAGGTCATTGAGTTCTGTATTGATTTTATTCCTGACCTCGACCCGATTGGTGTTCCTGAATCACGGCTTGAGGGGAGACTAAGTGGAAAGGGAACACTAGGAAAGAAAGCATATATTGGCAAGGAGGACGATTATTTTCGTAAAGCACACTACACAGTTCTGCAAAACTCCTTCTTGGTGGATCCGTATATCGAGGTACATAAGGACACCGTACGTTGTGAATTCCTAGGAAGGACTGAAGCCTAGATTACGCATCGGCACATGGAAACTTTTGGCGGTTGGTTGTGTAAACGATGTCAGGGTGATGAGAGTCTAGATGAGCAACCGTACTTGCTGTCTAGGGAACCATCTTGACATATCCTGATATTCAAAGGGTACGAGATAGATGGCAATACATTTTACACGATAGCCTAAGATAAAAGGAGCACCAACCAAAATAGTGGTGTCCGCATAGATGCTACGGACCCAAATGGGAATAAGGAAACATATTATGGCCGCATAGAGGAGATATAAGAACTATACTATGGGCCTTATTTTAAGGTCCCTTTGTTTCAGTGCCAATGGGTGAGGGTGACCAGAGGTGGGGTAACAGTTGACCATCAGTACAGAATGACAACAGTGGACCTCAACAATCTTGGGTACAGAGATGAACCATTCGTCTTAGCGAATGATGTGAATCAGGTGTTCTATGTGAAGGACATGTCCACCAAACTGAAGAAAGGGAGAAACAACAATGTCTCAGACAACGAGCCAAAGCACCACATAGTTCTTTCAGGGAAAAGAAACATCGTGGGAATCAAGGATAGGTCTGACATGTCAGAAGATTATGAAAAGAATGATAGAATTTCTCCCTTCACAGTGAACAACGACCCAAGTGTGCTGCTAAATGATGAGGACACTCCATGGTTACGACACGATCATAACCAAGGGACATGCGTCAAGAAGAAGTTTATTGCTGTTCCCGCTTGATATGGTGATGTATTAGACCTATTATGTAATAATTGTGACTTTAGTTTTTTCTGTCATGTTTTAAATATTTTCTACGGTTTAAATGAATTTTCTACTTGATGGTGGATTTTCTATGGAGAATGTGCGATGAAAAAACAAATGATCAACATTAATATGATATGAAAACTAATTTCCTATCGAAAAGCAATAGTTGTAATGATTTTAATTAAGAAGTACATTTTTGTATGGTGGAAATTGTGATTATTATTTACACTATGTTAAATATTTATACGGTAAAACAAAAGAGTTTAGTTACAGATTTTTCTTGTTTATAATAACGCAAAACCAGGTCCATGTTTTTTTTGTATTTTTTGACTAATATTTTATTTACTAGGCAACTAACTACTCTCTAGATATTTATATAAAAGAAATATATAAAAAAGGAAAAACTTCTAGAAACTGACGGAAAGCCAAACTGCAGCCCCCCTTTACTCATGGGTGGATCAACCACCCGGGACTATAGATGGGCTGCGTTTTCGTGGCCCACCAAAAATCACCTTTACTCCTAGACCGTGGCTGCACCCGGGACTAGTTCTAACCATCACCCGGGACTAAAGGTCCTCTCTTCTCCCCCTCCATCATCTCGTCTTCTTCGCCCAAGAGCCACCCCACCGCCGCCGCTCGATCATCACCGCCTCCAGCACTGCCTCCACACGCGCGCACCTCTCTCGCCATCTCCACCGCCGTCGTCGATCCTCGTCCTCGCCGGCTCCATGCGCCTGCCTCCAGCACCGCCTCTCCTCACGCGCTGTGCTTCATCCCTGGCTCCACACGCGTCGTCCTCGTCACCCCGCCGAGGCCCTCGCTCGTCCTCGCCGTCGGAGCGCGTCGTCCTCATCTGCATCATCTCCGATCCAACACCGGACTCGTCACCCCGTTGGCGCCCTCGCTTGTTCTTCGCTCATCCTCAGCGCCAGAGTGCATCGTCCACATGTGAACTTCGTCCCCAGCTATCTCTATGCACACGCGCTTGTCGTCCTCGTCTCTGGCCTACCGCCGACATGTCATGCATGCCTCGATCCCACCTTGCTTGATCGTGGTCTCTTGCTCGTGCTCGCCGTCCTCATCTTCCCTCGCCATGCTCGTCGGAGGAACTCCGTTTGCACACATGTGAGCAATAGTGTGTGCATATGTGGTGTGTGTATGAATGTGTGTGTGTGTGTGTGTGTGCATATTAGTTTTTTTAGCATAGAAATACTATAGAAAAATAGATAGATTTTATTTGTAGATAAAATAGAAAAAATGTAGTAGTTTACTTTAATATATATATATATACATATATATATATATATGTTGAGTGCTATGAATTGTAGAAAAATGTAGTAGTGTACTACAATATATAGTTGTAGAAATATATTTGAATCTTTGTCACAGTTGAAAATATTGTTTTTATTAGTGCTATGAATTTTTGTATATATCTAAATTCTGATATATTGACATTAATTGTGTGACATGAATTTTCACATGTTTATATACACTAATTTTGATATATATCCTAATATCCTGAACTTCGCTCCAAAGCCTAACCCGACCGAGCTCCGCTCCGAACCCTAACGAAGGCGTAAATAATAACCCTGAATTCTATATAGTTATATATATATATATAATTTAATTCTTCATAATTAGTGTGATATGAATCCGCTCCAAACCCTAACCAGATCGAGCTTGGTATAAATAATAACCCCTGAAGTCTATATATAGTTATTTAAGTTTATGCCACTGACTCGCTACGTTTGCATATGCATGACTAGTGTATGGTTTTCATTTATATATAGTTGTGATACTTAAGATGGACAAGCTGCAAGATGACTATGACCAGAATGAGGCCATGATGAACATTATCAATGCCGACACTCAATATCGCCCCAACCAGAATGAGGCCGACCTAGAGTTCGATGACGACTCTCAATACTTATTGAATTTTGAAGATGAGCAAGAACTTCTTGTGCAAGAAAATCCTGTGCAAGAAAATGCTGGTGAGGTATATTTATTAATAATCTTGCATCTCTTATATATATATATATATATGAAATTAAACATAGTTCCAATAATTCATATATATATATGTATTATTGAATTTTTGTGTTTATACGTATGTAGCCCTCTGGATCGATGATGTCGATGAAAAGTAGTAAAAGTATACGAGGCCCGACAAAACCGTTGGAGGGCCACTACATAATCATAGAAGTTGATACTAATATTGGCGAACCGCTCCAGCCAAAAAACAATGCAAAGAAGTTTGTAAACCACTGTGGGGTTCTTGTTAGGGGCAGGGTCCCGATCAACGCCCGTGAATGGAAACAAAGAAGGATGATCCTCTGATCAGTTTTGTCTTTGAGCGAGAGAAGGACCTTCTTTGGGATTCAGTCACTGCACATTTCAATCTACCAGCAGGTGAAGATTTAAGAAAACTAGTTAAAAGTTAGGCTCTTAAGAGGATGGCCACACAATTCTAGACCTGGAAGAAGAAGCTGTTCAATGAATTTGTCAAGAAGAATCTGACTTCAAATTTCAGTCAAAATAGTCCGTACAAAAAGTTGAGGGATGACTAGCCTGAATTTGTGAGGTACAAGACCGCAGAAGAGGGCGAGGAACGGGTGAGAAGGAACTAACAGAATGCATGGCAGAAGGTATACCATCATAAAACGGGATCATGTGACTACAGGAGTGCCATTCCAAAGTGGCAAAGAGTGGAAGAAGACCTGCTTGCCAAAGGGATCCATCAATTTTTACTCGGATGGCCCAAACGCTCCAAGAATTGGTTTTTCACGCATGGGGGGTCACTGGACCCACAGACCGAGGAGCCGGTTATTGGTGGGGAAATCGGAATAGCTGCATAAAGACTTATCAATATTGTAGATGCTTCTGCCAGTGGTGCCTCTGTGCCCAACCGAGAGAAGGATGAGCTGACGTACGCCCTCTAGACTCCTAAACACCCTGGGCAAATGCGAGGTAAAGGGTTGATTTCGTGGTGGCATGGGTTCCCTGAGGACGCCGCTACCTACAGAAGCCGCCAACGAAGGAAGGATGTGGAGGCACAGTGAATCCATAGGTTAGAGTAGGCGGTGCTTCAATCGCGGGAGCAAGAACTAAACATGGACGTGAGAATGCAAGAAGAAATCAAATGGCAAATGGCACTACAGTTGAGTAGCCAGAGGCAATCATCAACATTAGAGCATGCAGTCAACATTAGCCCCCCTCAGCTAAGAAGTAGTTGCGCTTCCACTAAGCCCAAATCAAGATGACGCATAGCAGCACTTCCCCGTGGATGACATCACCGTGCCTTTGACGCCATGTGAGCTGCACATTCCCTTGGGGAATATCGGTGCCACAGTCTTGGTGGCACACGGTATTGTTTCTCCTGTGGTCCTTGAGAAGACACCAACAAGCCATGGGAATCCAATTCCACCTGGCTATTATAGCGTCTTGGTGGATAGAGTTATCGAAGACTATAGGGAAGTGCCTCTTGACTTTCCTAGAGGTGATAGGGAGAAGACCCTATGACAAGCAGAGTATTCATTCATTTTATGGGGCAAGCGCTACATCATTATTCCTGGTACGGCGGCTAGGGTACCGTCGCCTCCTCCTCAACTACCTCATGATAGGTGCGGATGAAAGTGAATGAAACAATTTTTCAATAATCATTCTCCATTATTGGCTTCTTGCATAATAATCATTTTTGTACTCATAGGTCTCCCAACCTGAGTCCAGTTCTTCCATCCTATGATGATCATCAGAGTGCTATGGATGATGATGATGTTCTTGACGATGATGATGCATTCCATGGCATGGCTGCATCTCCATCTCCATCTCCTCCAAGGTGGCCTCCCCCTCCTCCGCCTCCTGCGCCATAGAGACAGAAGAGGCCCCCGCCCCCGGTGAAGTCCCCGGTGAAGAAGAAAACCAGCCGTCGTAAAACAAAGCTCCCTACAGAGAAGCTGCCTTACGAGAAGTCTAAAGAGGAATCAAAAGCGGTGGCACAAAAAGATTTGGATAACTGGAAGCAAAGTTTAGCAAAATCAAGAGCAAGGAGGTTGGAACTTCAGAAAAACCCGCCAAAGCCGCACTACATAGCTCAACGAGAACTAAGGAAAAAAATCAATGAGCACGAGAAAAAGCAGTGTGATGCATGTAAGCCCTCACCATTATCGGACTATGAACGCTCTCTCGACAAGTCATATAAGGCATCGCTGAAAGCAAAGAGAGTAGGGAAAGATGTTGCATAGCTCGGGCAGCAATCTATCGACCCACTAGTTGTTGAGGATGATTAATTGTACAAATGCACAAGGCGGTTCAATCGATAGGGAGGCACTCCAAGACTTCATGGCTCCAACGGGTCTCACACCTTAACAACTCATTAGGGGAGGATCCATACCAACAACCAACTATGATATTTATTGGACCTATCAGTATGGTAGGAGTCTTGTCAACCCTAAGTCCTTGTCATCACTGGGTACGCAAATGTTTGTGTTAAACAAGTGGTACTTAAGAGCGTGTGACAATGAAGAGGCATGGCTTGTTGTCAGAATTAGACCAGAGCATTACTCTAGTGGCTATGATGTTTTACATATTGAGTTCAATGAATTACACCAACTATTAAACCGGGATGTTCTCGACAAATCTCTCCTCAGCTGCTGGTGTCTGTAAGTGATTCTTTCTATAATTGAAGTAACTTGCATGTTAGTTCATTGTTTATATATAGTTATCCTCACAATATGTATATTCTTGAAAGGTCCTAATATAGCTAGAGGGAGGGGGGGTGAATAGCCTATTTAAAAATCTACAAACCAACTAGAGCAATTTTATTAGTATGACAAATGGTGAATGCAAACTTGCTCTAGCTCTACAAGGGTTGCAAGCCACCTATCCAATAATTCTAGTTGTTATGATCACTAGGCACACAAACGGCTATGTCACTACTCACTAAGAGCTCTCAAACTTGCTACACTAAAGAGCTCCACTAGATGAACTTAAGCTAAAATGCAATCTCTCAAATCTAGCTACACTAAAGAGCTTGCTACAACTAGTTTACGGGAAAGTAAATGAGTAAGCAAGGTGATTATACAACCATATAGAGGAGTGAACCAATCACAAAATGAATATCAATTCAATCACTAGGAGAATACCAAAGGGCAAGAGACAAAAAAAAATTTCTCTCGAGGTTCACGTGCTTGTCGACACGCTAGTCCCCGTTGTGTCGACCAACACTTCATGGTTCGGCGGCTAAGAGGTGCTGCACGAACCTCATCCACACAATTGGACACCGCAAGAACCTACCCACAAGTGAGGTAACTCAATGACATGAGCAATCCACTAGAGTTACCTTTCGGCTCTCCGCCGGGGAAGGTACAAGACCTCTCACAATCACTGGAGCCGACTTGGAACAATCACTAACATGTGTCGAAGCTCCTTCGCTGCTCCAAGCCATCTTGGTGATGGCAACCACCAAGAGAAACAAGAAATCGGTAGCCACAACAATCTCCAAGTGCCACTAGATGCAATCACCAAGCAAGTGCACTTGGAATCACTCCCAATCTCACTATGATGATGAATCAATGATGGAGATGAGTGAAAGGTGTTTGCTTAGGATCACAAGGATGTTAGGAATGTCAAAGTGCCAAAAGAGTGAGCCCAAAGCCGGCCAAGACACTTAAATAGGGAGCCAACCACGAAAGAGCCGTTGGCCCCCTGCTCTCTATTTTCACGACCAGACCGGACGAGCAGGTGGTTCATGATTGGACGCACGCACCAGCGTCCAGGTCAACCACAACCGTCCACGTGTCACCTCCCTTCAAACCTCACCAGAGATCTTCAATAGTCAAGTCACGGTGCTCGCTCAGTTAAGTGACGACCAGACTCGCTGCTCGAACAACCTGACGCCGCACGGCCAGAGTCCGATCGGTTCCAGTAAGCTCCCAGAGCGACGAAAACATGACCGGACACGTCAGGTCAATGCCGACTGGCGCTTTCGGTCGTCCGGTCAAGATTTCCATTATTCGCCAGCGCCCATAGCTGAGCCGACATCACCAGTCGTCGGTAGCGACTGACTTCGGACCTGCGACGTCCGATCGTGCTCGATCACCAGCTCTACAAAAGATGACTGGACGCGCAGTGTTCTAAAGCCCTGCATCCGATCACTCTCTGCCCCTCTCAGCCAACTTTGTGCCAAAGTTTAAAATTGACCAGACTCACCGGGCAGCGTCCGGACAGGACGACTGTTGACGGTAGTTATCATACATATTTAACCGTCATAAAAAGTTTGTGTTTGTGTTTGTGTTTGTGTTTGTGTAATAAAGTGCCTTATATATTAATAAAGTCTTCTTAATATATGCTCGCTATTTCTTTTGGATATGTGTTTGTCTCCACATGTTGTGCATAAAGGTATACATGAAAACAAGTGTGGGGGAGACACTCTACGACAACAAGATGAGATTCAATCGCGAAAGTCACAAAAATCATAAAGCAATGGACCAAGACCACGCTCGCCAAAGTTGGACCGAGATGGGCCCGAGAGCGGGCCGCCCGGCCTCCTATATGGGCCACCTGGCCCACCACAATGCCACCTCGCCTCGCGCTTTGTCCACGATCAGGTATGAGCCCAATACACTCTATTTTTATATGTTTTATTTTGAACCGAATTAAAGATCCATTAATAAACAACTTTAAAACATGAGGGAAGATTATTTCAGTTATGACTTAAGGATAGACTCACATAATACTTTTCCTAGAAGTCATGCTACTGTTGGGAACTTATTATTAGAGACCCCATGTTACTTAAGTTGTTGTGAAATAAGATATAGTAGAATAATGAGAACTTAATTCTTGATGTCTCATTATTGGAGAATTTTATTTTAAAAAGTAAAAAAGAATAGCTACACCTCTCCTTTGTGGTAAGCAATATCCCACCAGAGCCATATATAGACTAGAGAAACCTTCTACATATACTACTTGTCATTGTGTTGAGTTTGGTCAAACCTTGTGACCCTTGTTGAGAAACTTATCATGCTCCTAAGATCAAGATCACATACACTCCACATATATCTACTGCTCCTACACTGGGAGTACGCAAAAACATATTTTCCATCCAACCAAATATGTTCTACTCCTATACTGGGAATAGACACAAAAATAAGTTTGATTGGATAAATGCTCCAAGTTCTTGTAAATGTGTCTTTTGAAAAGTTTCAATTGCAGAAAAAGAGGCATGGGCTATGCAAAAGTTATTCAAGAAAAGAGAAAGAATTGGAAAAAATGGACAAGTGTCCGAGATATTGAAAACAATGGGTACTTATATGCCCGTTGAAAAAAAGAGATGAATAAGATAGCCCATGTTTTCTTGCAAAGGTATTTTGAAGTTTCAAATAAGAGAGATATGTTTCAAGGAGCATAGTAGAATTAGGTTAGCCACCATATATATATATATATATATATATATCCACACACATGCACATGTTGATCTAAGGGTATGACATCTTTCTCCTTGGATCCTCGTTTTGACTTTACAATATATGCAATGCAAGTATGTTTTCACATTTATCCCTGCCTGAGCTCCACATAAGCTTTTAGAAGTAGGTAAAAAGAAGGCAATGACATCTATGCCTTGGTGAGGATCCAAAAATACCATATATATAGAGTGATTTGAGAGCACCACAACAAGGAGAAGGTAGGCTATGTTTTGTTTCAAAAATCTTAAATGTTTCTCCAATTGACTTGATTGAAGGAAGATGGTGATCTGTTTCAAGATGTTCCATTCTTCAAACACCCAAAGTTTCATGGTAGACACTTTGAATCTCACGCTACATGTATGACTGGGAATGGTTTTATGTTGATGCCTTGTCCTAAGGTTATATCTTGAATAATCCACCCTTTTATCGAGGACGAGTAAAAACCTAAGTGTGGGGGAGTTCTTGATGGTAGTTATCATATATATTTAATCATCAATTAAACATGTATAGGGGCATAAATGAATCACCAATGTAGACTTAGGGGTTTAAACTGACAAATTGCATGAGTTTTGGTGAATCTATGTTTCTAGCAGGATTTAATCAGAAAACCGTCAAGGATGACCTAATCGTCAAAGGAAAACATAGAATCACGCCGCGGTACCTACGTGGGAAGACTCTAGGAGGATCCAGGAGCCACGTCACCAAAGCAGAGGACTAGAGGATGACATGTGGGGCCACCCGGCCCCACTGTCAGGCCGCCCGCCCCCTATGGGCCCACCTGTCAGCCTCGTCGCTATGTTGGTTTCTCACCGCCTCCTAGGATGCATCTCCGTCGTTGCTAAAGTTAGTTTGATCAAAGGGCTCACGTTGGACCCTTAGGGCTATATAATCCATCCCCTGCCTCTCCCCCTAGGCATAAGCCTCATTTGATCCTAAGAGCTGAGAAGCCAGAAACCCTAATTCATATGTCCATCAGGATCAGGGCTAGCAATCAAGAGAAGATTGGTCATCGATAGGATCTAGTCTTGTTCTAGAGATAGAGAGATAGAGTGTGAGGGAAGAGTTTAGAGGAGTCTCAGCTTGTCGGTGCTCTCTCTATGGCTTATACTCTAGCGGAATCAAGTTCTTCTTGAGCTTGCTTTTGAGATTTCTCTAGTAATCGACTTCTAATTCAAGTAAGCATCGTGTTCATATTATTCTTCAGTTTTGCGACTCTCTTTTGAGTACTTTAATCCTTGTAGCTTCTAGGTTAAAGTAGTATTCGTAGTGTAGCTCGCTAGGGTGAATCTTATAGCCTCGTTGAATCCTCTGTAGTCTGCCTCCCATTGGTAGGCCTAACAGGACTTTGTTACTATAGAAAACATACTCTACCTGTGTTTTCTCTAGTAATATCCCTAGAATTGAATAATAGAAGACAAAGCTTACCAAAGTTAGAACTAGAAGACCTTAGCAGTCTCCTCTACGCTCCTATTATCTAGCCTTGATTATGAAGTTGGGTTAAGTTAGAATTGGTTATTCTCACCTCCGTTCCTTTGGGTTCGATATAAAATTGGGTTACTCTCAGTGAAGTGCTACAACAGTATAACATCTGTGTGCTTGCGGATTATTCTGTGTGCATTAATTTATACCAATAAGCATTTCTGATGCCGTTGTCGGGGAACGGTTGCTGAGTTAACTTTTAGTCTAGCTTAACCTTGTACTATACTTTTATCCTTTTATCTTTTCTTTCCTTTTTACCATGGATCTAGAATCCACCCCTATCTACACCCATGGGCTCAAGCCTATAGCCACAAGAATCTTCAAAGCCTATCCTAACACTTGGCTATGAGCTGCGCTCGTGGTTAATCAACATGGTTCAGGATCAACCCTTTTCAAGCGAAGGTGCTGAAAACCCCTATTATCACTTAAATGAGTTTGAGCAAACCTATGCATGCTTACACATTGAGGGCATGTCAGATGAAACCTTACGATGGAAGCTCTTTCCCTTCTCTTTGACGGGAAAAGCTAAACGTTGATACAATCTCACCATTGAGAGTAGACAAGGAGATTGGGAAGCCCTGTGCTCTAGTTTTTTCTTGTAATTCTTTCCCCTCTCCAGAGTAGTTAGACTTCGTTTAGAGGTTCTATCTTTTAGACAAAAGAAAAAAGAATCTCTAGGCATGGCATGGGAATGTTTTAATACTCTCATTAAAACTGGCCCTAACCTTGCCATTCAAGACCCTATTCTTCTTCAACACTTTTATATGGGTCTTAATAGGAAAACCTCGAAGCATCTTAATACGGCCTCAGGAGGCTCGTTCTTGCATGTCTCCGCCAATATGGGGAGAAGCATTCTTACCAAAATTTTAGAGGATGCCCTAAAGAAGTAAAAGAGAAGCCATTAGAGGAGGAATCCCAGATAGCTGAATCTTAATCCATAGAAAACCCTTCATCAACTTTAGTTATCTTAGCTCCTAAACCACCGAAAAAGGAGGAAACTCCAATTTTGGATTTTATGCTTGAATTCAAGGATGAACTTTTTGATAAATATAGAAATACGTTGAATTATCATACCATGAGGAGACCCCAGAAGTCTAGGAAATCATCTAATGAAGAACCTTTAGATCCTTCTGAGGAAGCTTTTCTTAAAAAGACTACGAAAGAGCTAGTGTCTATTATAAGTAATGAATGGTTAGAAGAATCAGAGCTTTCCTCTGATGTGATTTGCTTAGATTCACCTTCAATATCTATTCATTGCCAAATCAATAAAGCTCCTTTTGATGCTCTGTACAATCCAGTTGTGGGTGTTAACATCATGTCTGCATCTTTTGCTCTTGATTTATTAGAACACATGCCATTAACCCAAACAACAAAGTAATTAAAAGGTCTTTCAGGACACATTCTCCCAAGTTTGGGAATACTTTATGTCCTTCCTATCTAGGTAAAATAAACTAAGGTTTATCTGAGCTTCTATATCTTTGATATAATGGAGTTCGACCTGTTGATAGGACAACCAATTGAAAAACTTATCCAAGAAGGACAAATGGGGAAGTTGTATATAAGACTTGAGAAAAACTTTAAGCTTTCTATACCTATTACTCATTCTCTAAACGCTGAGATAGAGCCAATTCCCGAGGAAGACCCAATGGAAGATCGAACCTAACCTTGAAGATGATGCCCAGTTCTTCATCGAAGAAGAAGACGAAAATCCTATAGACCCTGAACCTCTAGATGAATTGCTGGAGCCACCTAAGCCCTCCATTGAGCTTAAACCCTTGCCTTCTGGTTTTAGATATGCTTTTCTCAATAATGATCAGGATTCTCCTGTGATCATAAGTGACAAACTCTCTTAGGAAGAATCCCTATGCTGGCTAACTGTCTTAGAAAAGCATCGTTCTGCCTTTGGCTACTCGCTCCAAGACCTTAAGGGTATCAACCCTGCTCTTTGCACCCATCGCATCCCGACATATCCTAATTCTATACCTTCTAGGGAGCCCCAACGTAGGCTTAATAATGTGATGAGAGAGGTTGTTAAGAAAGAGGTTTTAAAACTCTTACACGTCGGGATTATCTATCATGTGCCGCATAGTGAGTGGGTAAGCCCTGTTCAAGTTGTTCCTAAAAAATGAGGCATGGCTATAGTTAAAAAATTAAAAGAATGAATTAATCCCCCCAAAGAACCGTCACTAGATGGCGGATGTGCATAGATTACCAAAAACTTAACAAGGCAACAAAGAAGGATCACTTTCCGTTGCCCTTCATTGATGAAATGTTAGAGCAACTAGCGAACCACTCTTTTTTTTTTCCTTGATGGGTATTTAGGTTATCACTAGATTCTGATTCATCCAGATGACCAAAGCAAAACCAGCTTTACATGTCCATATGGAACTTATGCTTATCGTAGAATGTCTTTTGGACTATGTAATGCTCCAACTTCTTTTCAAAGATGCATGATGTCTATATTTTCTGATATGATTGAAGAAATCATGGAAGTTTTCATGGATGACTTTTCTATTTATGGAAAAACTTTTAATAATTGTCTTGAAAATTTAGACAAGGTTTTGCAAAGATGTGAAGAAAAACACTTAGTCCTTAATTAGAAAAAATGTCATTTCATGGTTAGAGAAGGCATAGTGCTTGGACACTTGGTGTTCGAACGAGGGATTGAGGTAGATAGAGCTAAAATTGAAGTAATTAAATAGTTATCTACTCCCGTAAATATCAAAGGGATCCATAGTTTTCTTGGTCATGCTGGTTTTTACCGCCGCTTTATAAAAGATTTTTCACATATTTCTAGACCACTTACTAATCTTTTGGCCAAGGATGCTCCCTTTCAATTTGATGATGTATGTTTGAAATTTTTTAACATTCTTAAAAAAGCACTCATCTCTGCACCAATCATTCAACCCCCTGATTGGTCGCTATCTTTTGAAATCATGTGTGATGCTAGTGATTATGCTGTGGGGGCAGTTTTGGGACAAACTAAAGATAAGAAGCATCATGCAATTGCTTATGCTAGCAAAACTCTGACATGACCTCAACTTAATTATGCAACAACTGAAAAAGAGCTCCTAGCTGTTGTTTTTGCTATAGATAAGTTTAGATCTTACTTAGTAGGAGCTAAGGTGATTGTTTATACTGATCATGCTGCTTTAAAATACTTGCTCACTAAGAAAGATGCTAAACCCATATTAATAAGATGCATTTTGCTACTCCAAGAATTTGACTTAGAAATAAAAGATAAAAAGGGAGTAGAAAATTCTGTTGCCGATCACTTGTCTAGAATGTAGTTTGAGAATTCACAGGGACTGCCCATCAATGATTCGATGCGAGACGACATGCTCTTCAAGGTCACAAAATCCGACCCCTGGTATGCAAATATTGTTAATTTTATGGTTACAGGTTATGTACCACCAGGGGAGAACAAAAGGAAGCTTATCTACGAAAGTCATCTCCACATATAGGATGTGCCGTACCTCTTCAGAGTATGTTCTGATGGTTTGCTCAGAAGATGTGTAATGGCAGAGGAAGGCATCAAGATTATCGAACGATGCCACTCATCACCATATGGAGGACATTATGGGGCATTCCGCACTCATTCAAAGATTTAGCAAAGTGGATTCTTTTAGCCAACCATGTATGAAGACACGAAGGACTTCATCAGGAGATGTGGAGCATGTCAGAGGCATGGGAATATCAATTCAAGAGATGCCATGCCACTCACCACCAACCTCCAGATCGAGCTCTTCTATGTCTGGGGAATTGACTACATGTGACCGTTTCCAAAGTCAAAAGGCTATGAGTATATCTTGGTGGCAGTTGACTATGTCTCTAAATGGATTGAAGCTATGCCATGTAGAGCTGCTGATGCAAAGAACTCCAAGAAGATATTTGAAGAAATAATATTTCCAAGATTCGGAGTTCCAAGGATGGTGATTAGTGATGGAGGCACTCACTTCACTAACAAGAACTTTTAGAACTATTTGTCGAGACATGGGATCCGTCATAATGTTGCTAATCCGTATCACCCTAAGACAAGTGGCCAAGCAAAAACATCAAATAAACAAATTAAGAACATTCTGCAAAAGAAAGTCAACAAGATGGGAACTACATGGAAGGATAAACTACCCGATGCATAATGGGCATACAGAACGGCCTATAAAACACCATTGGGGATGTCACCATATCAATTGGTCTATGGAAAGACCTATGGGGGATATGACCCCCGGTATCCATAGGACAGGACATGGGCCGCACAATCAGAGGTGGCCCACCCCACAAGATCAAGGCGTGCACTGCAAGGCTACAAAAAGATATTGTAATACCAAATAGGATATTTTCCTTATAACCCTACCTCTCTAGAGTATATAAGGAGGAGCAGGGGTCCCCTAGATGAGATATATCGAATCTGATACTCAATCAATACAAAATAATAGAGCACATGATGTAGGGTGTTACGTCAAGCTGACGGCCTAAACCTGTATAAATCTTGTATCTTGGGTCTCTGTTACCATCTGGTTTATACCACGCGCACTTCCACCGATTCATCTACTACCGTGGATATACCCCTCGGTAGACTATCGACCAGATTTCATCGACAGTGGCGTGTCGGTAGGGAATGTGCGTGCTGATTCTTTATGAACTAGATGGGAATCTTTTCTTCAACCAACGTCACCCGCAACTCAACATTCGGTGGCAACTCGACGCTGGCACACAGCGGATCACTTTCCTTAGTGAACGGCCGCACGTGTTGGAGTCTGATGCCTTGCCATGTGCCTCCAACAAACGCAACACACGACCACAAGGTCGGAGTCAAGCAATCCAAAAAAGCTAAGTCAAGTCGCTTCCTAATTAAATATTGTTATTATACTTCCAGATATATCCGTATGTCTACATGATTTTGGTTGGGAGAAACCTAATCACATCTTGTTGTTGCTCATGATTTTTTATTGGATACGCAAGATCATTTCCATGGATCACGACAACCAGCAATCAGGAAAGGCTGGCCGGCGATAACGTGATGTGGAGCAGTGTTTCCACCAAAGATGCTGGCAACCTCATGTATCTTAGGCATGGAAGGAAGATCTTGGACTATGCCCTCGCCTCTGTTGGGACATGCTCAAGGACTTTGCCTCCCCATGCAGATTGACTCCATCAAGCTCCGATTATGTCCGTTCGCCTATGACTCCGTTTCTTTCCACAATGTTCGTGTGATCACTAGAAGAGTTGGAGGAGCCTTTGGCGGGAACGGATCGAAAGGAATGCATGTAAGTGCAGACTGCTAAGTAGAGCATTTATTTGCTTTCTAAACACTTCTAATATTATGCTACCAATGTATTGTCAACTGAAGTTGGTGTTCTTTGTCAGATCACATGTGCTTTTGATCCCGAGATCTCCCACATAGGTGAGCCGACTGCTCACCGGCGTTCTCGCACACACACTACGGCTGGAGGTAGAAGAGGGAGGGAGAATAGAGCGTGCACACACAACACAAGCACTAGCGTTGGTCGGAGCTCTGCAGAGAGAGATGGTAAAACTGAACTCTCTCTCTTCACTGAGTTGTTGTGGGATGCTATATATACAACTCTACCCATCTAATCCTAGTACATAGACATACTAGACTGCCATGCTGCTATAGTACTAGATGTGACAGTAAGGCTGACTTTGACGCTTGCCCCTGCTGTGGCCACACTACGGCAGGGGAGCCTTTCGGCGCCTGCTCCTGCCGTGGCTACAGTGCATCAGCAGGGGAGCCCTTTTGGTGCCTGCCCCTGCCACACGTACAGGAGGGAGAGTAGCAGATTACTTTGATTCTTCCCCTAATCCTGCTGCTAACCCTAGAACCTCCACCATGCCGATCATCTTCTTTAGCTTCGTAAACCGAAGACGGTCGAGTGGCTTGGTGAGGACATCCGCGAGTTGCCGACCAGTTTCGATGAACTCGATGACGATGTGCCCTCCATCGACATAGTCCTTGAGAAAGTGGAACTTGACGTCGATGTCCTTGCTCTGGTCGTGGAGAACTAGATTCTTCACGAGGGCGATGGCGGGCTGGTTGTCCACCATCAGTGCTGGTGGGTGAGCTTCCACACCAGTCAGCTCGCCCAGCAGCCGATGCAGCCACACAGCTTGGCACACCGCTGTGGCCACCGCCACGTACTCTGCCTCGCACGTGGACAGTGCCAACACCTTCTGTTTTACCAATAGCCATGAGATTAGAGCTGACCCGAGGAAGATGAGCACGCTAGAAGTACTCCACCATCCGTCGACGTCCCCCGACATGTCTGCATCACTGAACACAGTGAGCTGTAGCCCACTTTTACCGGTCTCGGGGAAGACGATCTCCTGATCCACCGTCTCCTTGATGTAGCGCAGTAGCCGCTTCACCACGGCCCGGTGATCCTCTCGGGGATCCTCCATGAAGCGGCTGACATAGCCCATGGCGAACGCAATGTCCGGCCTCGTGTGGACTAGATAGCGCAGACCATCGACGATGCTTCGGTAGAGTGTTGCATCTACCTTCGCCGTGGTACTGGCTTTCATCAGCTTTTGCCGCTCCTCCATTAGAGTCACGCACAGCTTGCACTCAGTCATGCCGCTTTGCTCGAACAGCTTCGAGGCATACGTGCTCAGACCGAGCGTGAACGCCTCGTTCCCCTGTCTCACCTCGATCTCGATACCGAGGTAGTAGGAGAGCGCACCGAGATTGCTCATTCGAAAATGAGCCGCCATCTTAAACTTGAAGCTGTAGATGTCCTCCGCATGCGTGCCGGTGATGATCAAGTCATCCACATACACGCCGACGATGAGCTCCTCCTTCCCCATCACCACATGTAGAGCGCGTGCCCGGTTACGCACCGTATGAACGCAAGCTCACCCAACGTGGCATCAAGCTTGGCATTCCATACTCACGGGCCCTGTCGCAGCCCGTAGAGCGCCTTGCGTAGTAAGAGCACCCTATGCTCCACTCCCTCGACAGCGAAACCCAAAGGTTGCCTGACAAAGACCGTCTCTGCCAGCCCACCGTTAAGGAAGGCTAATTTTACATCCAAATGATGGGCACACCAGTCCTTTGCTGCTGCCAAAGCCAGCAGTAGTAGGATAGACTCCATGCGCTCTACCGATGCAAAGACTTCCTCAAGTCGATGCCCTTGCGCTGGACAAAGCCTCGGCGATGAGGCGTGCCTTGTGCTTGACAATGGCACCGCGCTCATCCCGCTTGACCTTGTACACCCAATTCAGGCTGATCGGACGGCATCCTGGAGGTGGATCGACGAGCTCCCAAGTCTCGTTTTTCTCGATCGCCTTCATCTCCCCCAGCATCACCCGTCGTCAATTTGCATCACGCTCGGCCATCGTGAATGTGGGTGGTTCCTCTGCACTGATGCGAAGCAGCTCTGGGTCATTTAGCACCCGACCCTCCAAGTCTAAGGACCCTATGCCGCCGATGATGTCGTCCAGCCTATGGAACCACACCTCCTCACTATCGTGGAAGGTATCCACAAACTCAGTGATGTCGCTTGGAGGTGAGGCGAACTCGATCGGCGTCGATGGAGTCCCCTGTTCCGCCAGAATGGTCGGTACAGCACCTGGAGAGTGCTCGGCACCCCGGCTGCAGTGCTTGGCACTACTCCTGTATTGCTCGTCACCACTCATGGAGTGGTTGGCACCACTGTAGGAGTGCTCGGCACTAGTCTTGGAATGGTCGGCACCACTGCAAGACCTCTCGGCTCCGCTACGGGAGCGTTCGTCACCCATCCTAGAGTGACCGGCCCTAGAGTGATTGGTACCACTCCTGCGGCACCCTCCTGGACCGCTCGACACCACTCCTAGAGTGCTTGGCACCACCACAGCACCACTCCTAGAGTGCTCGGACTCTATTGTTTGAGTGGTCGCACCCTCCTCTCTAGCGTGCTCCACTCTATTGTGGATGACCAAGTGCTCTAGCGCTCTCCAGGTGCCGTGATGACCAAGTGCGCTTAAAGCTTCCCCGCTGCTTCCCATGCCCGGATTGTCCTAGTCCAAGGCTGCCTTCTCGTCAAACAAGACGTCGCGCGAGACAACCACCTTGCCTCCACGTGGCTCATAGAGCCTATACACCTTGGTACCTTCCTCGTAGCCTAGGAGCACCATTGGTGTGCTCCTGTCCTCCAGCTTGGTGAGGACCGGCTTTGTCTTTCTGACATGGCCGATGCAGCCAAATGTCCAGAGGAAGGACACGCTCGGCTTACGCCCATACCAAGCTTCAAACGACGTCTTGCCCTTCAGGGCCTTAGTGGGCGCGCGGTTGATGATGAACACCGCCGTGGTCACCACCTCTCCACAGAACTTTGTCGGCATGCTTTTGGCCTTCATCATGGATCGAGCCATGTCGACCACCATCTGGCTCCGCCGCTCCACCACGCCATTCTACTATGGCAAGTACTATGGCGAGTACGTAGCGAACTCCACCGAAGTGAATTCGCCACCGCGATCAGTCCGCAGCACGCGTAGCTTCTTGCCGCTCTCCTCCTCCGCATGCACCTTGAACTTCTTGATCACCTCCGCCGTTTCGTCCTTACTCATCAAGAGTTGCAGCCACATATACCAACTGAATCATCCATGAGCAGGAGGAAATACCGCCGACCACCATTTGTGGCTGGCGTAATTGGCTCGCAGAGATCGCCATGGATGAGCTCAAGAGCGTTTGCCGCGTGGTACTTGGCTGCCTTTGGGAATGGCAGACTCCTCTGCTTCTCGGCCAGATAGCTGTCACACAGCTCGCCTACGTGCTTGATGTGGGGCAACCCTCGGACCATCTTCTCTCAGCCGACCGAGCGCGTCAAAGCTGAGATGGTCGAACCGAACATGCCACAGCCACGGCTCCTCGGTGTGCCATGCTATCAAGCACATCGGCTGCTCCACCTTCAAGTCGAGCAGGTACAGCCGGTTCTGGGACCTCTTCACCTTAGCAAGAAGCCGCTGCTCCCCGATCCCTGATCCTGAGGACGCCGTCCTTGATCGGTACCTCACTGTCGCACTCATCCAGCTGGCCAATGCTGATGATGCTTGAACCCAGCTGTGGGATGTAATATACATCCGTCAGCGTGTGGTGCTCGCCATTCTGGCACCTAAAGATGATGGTGCCACGCCTTCGGATCACCACCCTTGAGCCGTCACCAAACTTCATCGTGTTGGTCACGTTGCCGTCGAGCTCGGAGAAGGCTGCCTTGGAGCCCGTCATGTGATTGTTGGCGTTGGAGTCCAGGTACCACCGTTGCTCCTGCTCACAGCCCATACGTCCGAGGTGGACTTGGGCACGTGGTTTGTCGATGTTGGCAGCCTTCAAAGCCTTGTCGTGTCCTTTCACCGCCATCACCTCTCCCTTCTCCTTAGCCTCAACGTCGTGCAGTGCACAGAACGTCGCCAGCAGGAGAGTGGCCTCATCATCCTCATCAACCTACGCTAAATGAGACTCAACCTTCTTCTCCTACTTACGATTTGGGCACTCCTTTGTCCAATGGTCCGTCTTCCCGTAGTGCCGGCAGACGTTGGGGTCGACCTTCTTCTTCTTCTTATTCTCCGAAGAAGCCTTGCCGTGGCGCTTGCCATCGCCACCGCTGCTGGAGGACGCTTCTCCGGACTTCTTCTCCTTCATCTGGGCAGCCCACTCCTCCTCTATCAGCAGCAGCTTGCTGCTGTCCGACATTGCTGTGGCCTGCTCCATGCGCTCGTCCACCGCCCGCAAATGGCCTGTCACATCCTCAATAGTGAGGGTGGACAAGTCCAGCATCGTCTCTATGGAGAGAGCGATCTAGATGTACTTCATCGGCATGGAGTGGAGATACTTGGAGACAGCCTCCCACACCTCCTTAGCAGAGTTCTTCGCCCCAACGGCTCTCTGTACTCCGCTGGCATAGCAACGAGGATAGCCTCCAACACTGACATGTTGTCTTCTTTGTTGTCGGTGCCCTTGTCAATGGCACTCTAGAGTCGTCGGGCTCTGAGCTTGACCTTCATGGTCACCGCCCACTCGCCATAGTTGGTGCGAGTCAACGCGTCGGCCAACTGGTGCAGCCAACCTCCCGTACAGTGCGCACGACGACCTCCTGTCGTGGCTGGGTAGCCACAGCAGCGCCGCTGCTGTCACCCATCTCCAAACCGTTCATCATCGCCAGCGGTTAGTCCGGCAATGGCGCTTGTACGGCTCCGATACCACTTGTTGGTCCTGAGATCTTCCGCACGGGTGAGCTGACCGCTCACCGGCGTTCTCGCACACACACTACGGCTGGAGGTAGAAGAGAGAGGGAGAATAGAGCGCACACACACAGTATAAGCACCAGCGTTGGCCGGAGCTCTGCAGAGGAGATGACAAAACTAAACGCTCTCTCTTCGCTAAGTTGCAGTGAAAAACTATATATACAACTCTACCTATTTAACCCTAGTACACAGACATGCAAGGCTGTCATGCTGATACAGTGACTAGATGTGACAGTAGAGCTGATTTTGACGCCTGCCCCTGCTGTGGCTATACTGTGGCAAGGAGCCTTTCGATGTCTACCCCTACCGCGACTACAGTGCAGCAGTGGGAGCCCTTTCGACACCCACCCCTACTACGCGTACAGAGGAAGTGCAGCAGATTACTTTACATGTGCATGTGCTGTTGCCGCATTCAAGCTCCAACGTCCTGTTAGGATGTACCTGGATCACAAGACGGACATGATAATGGCTGGAGGGCGGCATCCAATGAAGGCAAAGTATTCTGTTGGGTTAAGTCAGATGGCAAGATCACCGCCTTGCATCTGGATCTAGGGATCAATGCTGGAATATCCCCGGATATTAGTCCAGTGCTGCCGTTGGCCATCATAGGGGCTCTCAAAAAGTACAACTGGGGCGCTCTTGAATTTGATACCAAGATCTGCAAGACAAACGTGTCCTCGAAGTCTACAATGCGGGGTCCTGGACATGTGCAGGGTTCTTTCATCGCTGAAGCCATCGTTGAGCATGTTGCCTCGGCGCTCTCGGTAGACACTAACACAATCAGGAGGAAGAACCTTCATGACTTCAAGAGCCTCGCGTTGTTCTACAGACAAAGTGCAGGTGAAGCCTCTACATACAGCCTGGTGTCCATGTTCGATAAGCTGGCCTTGTCTCCAGACTACCAGCTCAGAGCTGCAACGATTGAGCAGTTCAACAGGAGCAACAGGTGGAAGAAACGAGGCATTTCTTGTGTGCCAATCACGTACGAGGTGGGCCTCCGCCCAACTCCAGGAAAGGTGTCCATCATGAACGATGGCTCCATCGCCATCGAGGTGGGAGGAATCGAGATAGGCCAAGGGTCGTCGACTAAGGCCATGATTAGTTTCACCGAAATTCAAAATTTGGTACTATGCAAAAAGAAGATTATCCGTCATATCAAACTTGTGGTACATACATGGAGTGCTAAATGTTGACGAAATCAAAAACTAATTGCACAGTTTGGTTGTACTTTGCAAGACGAACGTTTTGAGTCTAATTAGTCAACGATTGGACAATTATTACCAAATAAAAACAAAACGTTACAGTGCGCTACAGTGCTACCGAATTCAGCCGGCGCCGAATCCGGCCGGAACTAAACACGGCCTAAAGTTAAGCAGATGACGACGTTTGGATTGGGACAGCTTTGTCGTGACGGCGGCGAATGCCTTCTGCACAAGGGCTCTGTTCAGCTGCTCGTAAAGCCGCTTGTGCTGATTTATATGACTGATTTGTTGAAAGAGAAAAATACTGTACCATAACTTATAAGTCAGTTTATAAACCGATCGGCTTATAATGGCAGCCGAAACGTGCCGGCAGCGGGTTATCCAGGCCGACACATTGAGCATGATCCAAGGAGGCGTGACAGGTGGGAACACGACTTCTGAGCCTAGCTGTGCAGCAGTTCGACAATCATGTGCTGCGCTCGTGGAGAGGCTGAAGCCTATCAAGGAGAGACTAGAGGCCGCTAAGGGCAACGCATTGGAGTGGGGTGACTTAATTGCTCAGGTGAGGATAAGCCTTATGAGAACTCTGTTTGTAGATGGTAATCATTAAACAGATACTCCTATCAAGAGTGACTGTTTTTTTTTTGCCATCCCTATTTTCCATCATCAGTACAGTGGAACCAGTAGCAGTAGAAATTTTTGTTCGAGATAGTTATTCCAGGAACTCAGTACTTAGAGTTTCTCAGTGTTCATGGCATCTGTTCCTCATTTGCAGGCAAGTAAGGCCAATGTGAACTTGTCAGCACATGCCTACTGGACTCCTGATGCAAATTTTCACAACCTGCTTGAACTATGGAGCTGCCATCGGTGAGGTACCAGTTTTCCAAATTACTACTAGTACTATTGTTATACTAGCGGTGCAAATGCAACTACCAAGCCAAATTGTCAGACATATATGTAACTGGAGCTCTGCAAATGAACATCACAGGTGGAAGTTGATGTCCTGACAGGAGCAACCACAATTCTACGTAGTGACCTGGTGTACGACTGTGGGCAGAGCTTGAATCCTGCCGTCGACTTGGGCCAGGTTAGCTACAATTAATGGGGGAAAACTGTTTGTGCAGACCATTAGCATGTTTGTTTGTTGGTTTCAGCCAGGGTTTATCAATATGATACAGTGTTTTTCTCTCACAATGAACCAGCACCAGCCGGGCTTATCAGTCCAGAAACCAACCAGCGAATAAACTGCATTGCGTCAACGAAACGTGTTGCTCCTCTGAACAATTTTCATGATCCACCCAGATCGAAGGCTCTTTCGTCCAAGGAGTGGCCTTCCTCACCAACGAGGAGTACACGACGAACTCCGACGGCTTGGTCATCCACGATGGCACATGGACATACAAGATCCCCACAGTGGACACCATCCCAAAGCAGTTCAACGTCGAGATGTTCAACAGCGCTCCTGATCAGAAGCGCGTCCTGTCTTCAAAAGGTGAGCGCCTCTTTCTCTCTCCCTCTCTCTGTCTGCACAATGTTTCGTCCTCATTCCAAATCCTAGCAGACTTTCTCAGCTTTCTTGGTAACTGAGCGCGTGTTTAGTTGACAGAAGTTTAGAATTTAGGTTACTGTACTTTTGTTTTTATTTGACAATTAGTATTTAATTATGGACTAATTAGGCTTAAAACGTTCGTCTCGCAATTTCCAACCAAACTGTGTAATTATTTTTTTTGTCTACATTTAATGCTCCATACACATATTGCAAGATTCGATGTGATAGGTGCTGTAGCACTTTTTAGAAAAAAAATTTGGAACTAAACACGGCGTGAAAGCACCGCACTGGCTGCTGCCCGGAACTGAAACCCTGACATGGTGTGCTGTGGATTGAACCATTTTTTCTGTTGCAGGGGCGGGCGAGCCACCGCTGGTTCTTGCGTGCTCCGTGCACTGTGCCATGAGGGAGGCCATCAGGGCCGCCAGGAAGGAGTTCTCGGTGTGCAACGGCCCCGCGAACTCCGCCAACTCCGCCGTCACGTTCCAGATGGACGTGCCGGCAACGATGCCTGTCGTCAAGGAGCTCTGCGGCCTGGACGTCGTGGAGAGGTACCTGGAGAGCGTGTCCGCTGCCGGCCCAACCACAGCGAAAGCATAGGTCCAGAAGGCATGCATCAGGCAGCTCCCAGCGCACTGCATGCCAACACCAGAGATAATGCCATCACATTGCCAAGCTCGTCCAGCTCGTGCGTGTTGGTGGGCAGGACGAGTGTGTATTTGTTACGTGGCTGCTACCATTGAGAGGAAAGAGTCGAGGAGAGTGATGGCGGCTGGCGTGGTAAAGTACCCGCGGCGCTACAGTACCACGGGTACTGTTCACATCTATGGTTGCGAGGGTGAGAGAGAGCCGGCTGCAGGGCGTTTGCCCACGGCCGGGCAAGAGGAAAATGTTTTTCTTCTTAATTCTTATCTGATTAGACTGATACTCTCCTCTCTTTATATAGAGAAGTTTACTTGACTCCTAAGCAAGCGACACTTATCTCTAATTAACTCTAACACTAATGGGCTATACATCCAGCCCAGACCCAATAGGCTCCTGCCATACTCTAACACTACACCCCCCCTAAACATGCAGCGCGTCCTCGAGCTGCAACCTAACCAACTTATAACGATGTCTCGACACAAACGTATTACTTAAAAACAAGCCTTTTACATCTCGGCTTATTTTATTATTATCAACCGAAAATAGATGTGAACTCTTTATTTTTGCAGCCTCTTCAATTGATGGCGGACACCAGCCCGACGCATAAGCTGGACGTAGACAACCACCTGGATCCCATGGACACCATCTTGATGAAAGGGGTGCATGTATATGGCGACCTAGAAGTAGTCGCAACAACGGCCAGCGAAGGCGCCCTCGCGGTGGTCGGTGGCGGAAAGCGGCGGTGCTAGGCAGTGCGCTCCTGCCGGTGACACCATGCCTTCTCCCCGCCAGACGGCTACTGGTCTGCACCGCACAGAGAAGAGCGGAGGGCTTCCGATGGAGAACGAGGTGGAGGGATGCGCCTCCCCAACTGCCGCCCGTAGGGAAAATAGCATGCCCGCCGCCCGTGGGGGAAACCGCATGCCCGAGATCCCCGACGCAGCGGACGAGATCGAGGTCCTCTGCGCAGCTAAGCGCAACTGGCGGCGGGTCCTGTGCGGAGGCCGAGGGCACCGCGCCCGTGCTGTCCAGCGAGGGCGACGTGGCGGAGAGCGTCGGCATCAGGCTGCCGCCGTCCACCCCGCAGTAGAGGACGCCCGAAGCCGGGACGCCGCCATGCGCCATGTCAGCCCCGGTAGTCGGGAGCGGCGGTAGGTGCGGCTGGGTACTAGGCGCCGTGTAGATGGGTTTCGACAAACCGGCGATCTAAGCCGGAAGCGGTGGCGGCGACGGCGGGAACTGGATCTGCTGGATGAGGACGCCCTGGGACGGCGGCGGCGCGGCTGGGAACGAGGTCATCGTAGTCCCGTCGTAGGCCATCCCATACTGGTACGAGATGACCGGCGCTGTGGTCGTAGTGAGGAGGCCCTGATGCCCGCCACGGCCTACCGTAATTCCAGGATTGCGGCCGTCATCTGCTCCGGGGTTAGGATGAGGCGGGCGAGACGACGCAACGCGGCCCGGGGGGCGGGGGCGCGATCGCCCTGTGGACGCCAATACGCCTAATGCCGGTATGCTGATGATATGTGTGCGGCAAGCGCCGACAAAGACGCTGGTGGCAGCGGGTGGACATGATCGAACCACATGATCGAACCAGAGATCTCTGATACCAGATTGTTATGTGGCTGCTAGGATTGAGAGGGAGAGGCGGCGACGGAGCTACAGTACCCGCGGGTACTGTTCATGCAAGGGAGAGAGGGCAGGAACGGCTGGCTCCCAGGGGAAGCCAGTAACTTAATTGTTGCTTCTTGCTTGACTATAACTGATACATAGTTCTCTTTTATAGAGATGACTGACTTGACCCCTAAGGAAATATCCTAACCGAATCAATCTAACATATATATTTCCTAACAAACCAAACCACATATCTCTTTCCTAACAAACCAAACAATCTAATCTAATCTGTTCACGCGCTACAGTACCGCGTTGCTACAGTACCGCGTGGGCCCCTGGGCCGGCTCTACTTGCCATAACACTACTCCACCCCTCGAAGACAGCTCGTCCTCGAGCTGTGGCGATTGCTGGAGCGGAAGACCTTGCGGTCCAGAGAAGATCGCCATGGCAGACCTGCTTCCTCCTCGAGGTGCCAAACTTGGCTGCTCCATCTGATCTGCGTGGAATCGAATCCGCCCGGATCGAATCCATGGAGCGCCTGCACGTGGAGTCGATGGTGCCCTCCACGAGCAGCCACCCCCGCTATGGGTGCAGCCGAGCGGGGTTGTGCTGGAGGCGTACTCCAAGCGACCGATGGAGCTTTGAAGGCCTGCTGCTGAGCCGGCGGAGAATAAGCGCATGCAAACAGCCACGGCCCTGCTCGAGGGATCGGTGCTGTGGCTCGTAGAGGCAGCGACAAAGGCACCATGTCCGCCAATGTCGGTGCATGGATGATCGCCTGCATTGGTGACACTAGTGCTGACGGGGTTGTTGGCGAAGCTAGTGAGGAGACTGCCGGAGTTATGGCAGCCGGGGGCCTTCATCGGTGATGTGGCAAATCTTTCCTCTCAATCCTAGCAGCCACGTAACAGTACGTTGGAAATCTTGTGATTTTGACCGGTTTCTGAAGAATGTCTGTAATGATTTTTTGCTGATACGTTGACGTGGTAGAGCCCTAGCCGTTCCTTTGATTGAACATTGAAATTACTCGATTCTTTAGTACAGAGCATCACACTCGCGCCTCTGCATGACGTGGGATTCTGGGTGTGGAGAAGCTGATTTCTCAAAGCTGTACGTGGCGTGTGGCCAATCATAATCGTATATATTTGTGTAAGAATAATTGTTCTCGTTTCCATTCATTAGCAAGTGGTTTTATAATTACAGATTTTTGAGGATGGAGGGAGTATATATTTGTGTAAGAATAATTGTCCTCAGTTTCCATTCATTAGCAAGTGGTTTTATAATTACAGGATTCATCGATACATCACGACTCTTCATATGCTAAGCGCTGTTCACATTCTAGATGACTCTTCATACGCTAAGCTTTTCATATTCTAATAATTTGCATCTCGTCCAGATCGGCAACAGATATGATTATGGAGTTTTTTTTTCTCTACTACCAGCCAGTAAATTCTGGATTTTGGATGGAATAATAATCTGACAGGATTTTTTTAGGAAACTTACAAACTTGATCGAATTTGTGCAGAAATAGCTTCAAATGCACTACTACTAGTGGTAGTAGTTTTAAACTCAGGCAGCGCATGCAAGTGCTGACTGCTGAGTGCCGGCCCACGACCCCACTGGCGTACTGAGTCTATGTACTGCGATCTAGCTATAGACCCAAGCTGTAAGATCCCGTTGGTCGCGGACGTGCAGCGTCATCATTTCGCTCTCGCTCTCGCAGGCACCGTACCTGCCGGCGGCGTCAGCGCGTGCATCACCAGCGGCGCCTCTCGGAAACTCTCAGTCCCGTGCTAATCTCTTGTTATCAGACCGGGGGACTTTGACCGCCAACCAGGGTGGTCACGTCGTCTGAAATTCACTTGGCCATCCGATTCTCCGATCGACGGCCCATATTGGCTCCACCACCTGCGACAGTACGGCCCGCCCACTACGAAGCCCTCGGCGGCTCTCCCCGACCCCGACGCCCTCCTCCTCTCCGCACTCTCTCTCTCCCTCCCTCGCTACCGGCTCGCAGCGTGGCTCAGGCGACGGCGCGGGACGACCTCGGTGGTGCCCCGCCCTCCGCGCGGCGGCGGCATCCCTCCTCCTTCTCCTCCTCCTCCTCCACCACCACCACCACGCCACTTCCTCCTCGCGACGCAACGCGGCGGGTCGCGTGGCCTAGGGTTTCGCCCCTCCGTCGCTGGTCGTCCCCACGGCCGCGCGGCCAGCCAGCGGAGGCCCTGACGCACCGGAGGCCTCTGGCGGCGGAGAAACCTCCGTGGTGGTCGTACATGATGTAACAGAACCGACCAATTATACGAGATTAAGTAAGGAAATCTTCCGCCGAAGCAGATAATTTAGCAAACTTAAGCCCGTATAACCCAGTAGTCCGTGAAACCACGAAGGATTTCAAACCAATCGACATACAAACCAAGATCGTACAAGTTTAGCAAGTACTGTCACATGTTACATAAAGTTCGCAATCACAGTTGGGTACATCAGAGTTTAGAATATAAAGTTATTACAAACCCAGTTTAATCTGAAATAGCGGAAGTAAATAGTTTTAAAGCCACACACACACTTTTAGTTCAGATACAATGTCAGTAAGTAGTCATCTCCAACAAAAGCATCAGATGAGAGATACGGAGTGACCATTGCCCTTGGTCCTAGTTGTCACCCATCGCCGGGTACAGGCAGTTAATGCAATAGCCGTAGTACATTTGACCATCTGCAACAACAATGGGAACAACGCCCTGAGTACGAGAAGGTATTCAGCTAGATTTACCCGTCTTAAACCAAAATAAAGCGACCCTAAGGATTATGCAAGGCTTTCTTTAGTGGGCTAGCTGACTTGTTTGCGAAAAGCATAAGCTATCATGAAGAAACCATTTTAAGTACTTTGCATCATCTTTATTATAACCTATCCATCTAGGTAAGCACCTGTACTACAACAATCACTTGATTAACCAATAATATCCGGTTACCAATTTAGATTTAGTATATCCCATAGCATCCAGACAACCATCGTTATTCCATAATAATTACTATGATGCCGTAGCTCGAGTCAAGTGCTCACTATCCAGGAGCGATGGCGATTCAAATCGATTTCTATCCAGCTGGTGATTTATTCCTCACACAAACCACACTCACCGATCAAGTGAGGTACAGATCACCAATGACACTTTCCAAGTAGCCGCGGGATAACAGCCGGGACCGCACTACCTAGGGATCGCCCGACTGCCAGGACGCACCTTGGGCTCACTCTTCGCGTCCCCGTCATACCCCCTTCAGCACCAGTCTGCCAATTCGGGTTTATCCCGGCTCGAATAGTGTCACTAGCTTCGCGGTCGAAATGTACTTTATTCGGCCAGCTAAATGTGAGGCATGCGTTCAACATAACAAGAGGGACGAGCAACGATCGGTCCTTAATTGACATAGACGGAAACTAACAGCACCCCAGAACCCTGTCTGGTTGCCTCCAACTTTTCCGTCCGGTCTCTAATTATCCATCACACATGGTTAATTCCAGGATATCATTCTTTCCATAGCTAAATTCTTCCAGTAACCACCTATAATGTAGGTGACCGGATATCACCGATCGCTACCGGTCTAAGCAAGGCTAAGCAGTTATTCGATCCTGACCTAACAGGGTAAAAGGTAATAAGATAGGCAAGGATAGTAATAAATGCATCAACGGTTTCAATCAACTCCTACAACTTAATGCAACAATATATAAACTCATATATATAAAAAGAATTGCTTTTATAAATTAGGAGACTTATAATGCTCCGGGGTTTGCCTCGTTCGAACGAACTAGGTTGATGATCCACGCACTCGGGCAAGTCCTCTCCCGGCTCCTCTTCCTCTGGCACCTCCTGTGCCTGGACTTCTTGTGGATCTGTCCCGGTCTGCTCTTCCTGAACCACTGCTAGCAACTCCTCCTGCGATCATGTATGATGTAGATGTATGAGTGCTAATGCATAGGTACATCGAAGAGATGACATGTAATGATCATGATGCATGAAATGTAGATGAACATGTTTAACTTTATTGGACATAGTAGAAGTAAAGCCCTTCTACAAGGTAGCCAATATCATCTAAGAACATGTACTACCATACTACTACTACAACCACTGTACTAACATGCCAAGTCATCACAGCAATCTAAGATGCTTCAAAGATACACCAAAGCAAACATTATTAAATAATCATGCATTAAAGAAGATTTTTTTATTTCATTTTAAACTAGGGCTACAACAACAACATATATTTCTGGTGCCCATAAAAATCTGAGAAAATTACAGTAGCCTAGTACTACTCTAAGTAGACTACCATAAAATTTTCATGGCATTTGGATAAGTAAAATAGCCTACACAAAAATGACAAGCTAGGGCATAATTATGAGCATGAAAATACTTTGTACTATGAAAAGTGTCAAACAACAGATTTGGTATTTTTCATATGTTCTACACAGTAACAATCATTGTACAAAAATTATCATACACATGTTTTATACAAAATTTTCTCTCTATATAAAATAACAAAAAAATCACCAATTAATGGCACTTGAACTACACATCAATATTTCTCTACAGAACATGCATGACATATATTTTTTCTACAACTTATATCTCAAGAATAGATCAAGCAACTTGGAATCTTATTTTTCTGATGTATATCCTAATTATTAGACATTTTTTAAGAAATCAGCATTTATTCAATTTAAATAAAGCTACACAGAAAAGTATCACAAATTTGACATGCAATATTTTTAACAGATAGATCTAGTCACAAGAGACCTAGCCAAAACTTATTTCAACAAATTTGGAGCCATTTTGAGCAAGTTATAAATTTCCAAAGCATTTAAATAGAAATCTGAAAATCATTTCTTAAATTCTTTCTGAAAATCCATGTTCAAAACTGCTAGATCCACCCGGATCTCCACCCAGGCTTGCACCCCTGCGGCTGACAGTGGCCCCCGCGGTTCAGTCGGCCCCAGCTGCCAGTCTCACGGGACAGGGGAGGTGGCGGACCACCGAGATCTCACCGACGGCGAGGTCTCAGACCCAGTGAAGGTGACCGGCGTGCTCCCCACCCCCGTGCGAACCCAGCGGTGCTCGTGCGCGAGAAAGGAAGGCAGGAGAGGAAGCGGAGCGGGGCTGTCCGCGCGGAGCCAAGCTCCAGCGAGGAGGAGCTCACTCCGGCGAGGGATTCCCGGCCGATGAAGACTTACCACGACGAACCGATGCGAGCACCGAGTGCGCGAGGTGGAGGCGGTGCTCAGGGCAAGACGGAGCTAGCCCTGGCGAACTGGAGCGGCCGGAACAGCCAACTCCGGCGATGGCGCTGGGGAGAGCGCGTCTTTGTGGGCTGCTGCTTATACCGGCGGAAGAGAGAGAAGTGGAGGGGCGAGTCTTGGCGCCCAGTCTGCGGTGATCGAGCCTTGAAGCGCAGCCAGGGACGGTCGGGGACGGGCGGTCGGTGGTGCCGCTGCGTGGCAAACTCATCGGCGCATGCATGGCCGCCACAGCAGCGTCGCAGCTCTCGCCGCCGGTCGGACCATGCAGGCGCGGCGAACGGACGGCGGCGCGGAGGCAGGCCGGTCGCATACAATCTTGGTCAGGTGGGCCGAAAAGGAGGCGTCGGCCCATTCAAGGTAAAATGATCTTTTTTTTAATTTCTTTTCTCTCCCAATTTCATTCAAACGAATTTTTGAACTTTTTCAAAGCAGTTTCAAACTTTGGCCCAAAAATAAAAGTTGCTCAAAAATTTATTCTCTACAACTTTTCTTTTATGACCAAAGTCAAATTCCAAATAGATTTTGAATTACAAAAATTAAAATCAATATTAATTCAAAACCCTAATTTTGAAGAATTATTTTTAAAAGCAAAATTTGGCCAAAAATTTAAATATAAACTTTGCTCCAAATTGTATCCTAAATATTTATAAGCTATCTTAGTGATCAAACCAAGAAATCATATCACCCAAACACGAGCATGGCATTTCAAATAGTTTAAACATGATGAATTTCAATTTAATTTTAGCACCACATGAAATGACACTTCCTTTCTTTAGAATGGAATGCATAGATGCTGCTTATGCATAATGAAATGATGATTAAGCTCATGAGATGGAATGTTAATGCATGCATAACACCGAGGTGTTACACATGACGACGGGGAGATCACGTCAGCAACCTCGGCAGTGGATCTGGAGCGGTCGCTCGCGGGGCCCCTCCCGGCGGCCGATCTGAGGCTGCAGCACGGCGTCGACCTCGCGCAGCCAACAGAGGCGGTGGATCTGCAGCGAGCAGCTGGATCTAGCGCGAGCCCTCTATAAGTGCAATCAAGCCCTATTGTGGGTTTTGGTATTGATGATCACCAAATTAGAGGACTAATAAGATTTATCGAGATGACAAGCAGTGAATCAAAGAATGAGGATGATGTACAGGTTGCAGGTGTCCTAATTACAAAAGGTGGCTGGACCTAGCTCAAAGGAGATTTAAATTCCTTTATGTTTTGAAATTGAGTTTAGGGAAAGCCGTACTATTAAGAGGGATTTTAGGACAGTTGGTCAACTGTTGAACCAGATGCTCAAATTCACAGATCTACATCCTCCCACCTAGTCAAAACAGCCAGCCAAATTTCATATCATATTACCTGTTTTGGCTAGGGCAGTAGTGCCGCCCTGTTAAGAGCGGTAGTGCCGCCCTTAACCGACCGTTGGGCTCGAGGGGTATTTATACCCTTCAGGTCCGGCCCACAACGGTCATCTTCTTCACTGAGTCATTCTGCTCGAAACCAGACAGAACCAAAGCTCACCTCTCTCCTCCATTGTTGCTCCTCCATCCCTCAAGCTAATCCTTGATTCCAACCATCAAAACTTGAGAGAAAAGGCAGCAAAACTCGATTGGAGAGAAGATCTACTGATTTCCAAAGTCTAAGAGCATTTGGTTCATGTTTGGCCGGCGGTTCTAGGGTTTGTTACTCTTGGAGCTTGCTCCTAGCCGGCTAGGCATCTACCTTGTGCTTGCCAACTTGTGTGGCAGCCTTGGGAGGTTTGTAACCTCATTCAAAAGCTAAGAAATCACCCCTCACTTCAAGAGTTCACTCTCTTGATTTGAGAACGAGGGTAAAGCAAGCCTTTGTGGCAAGCTTAAGCTTTTGTGGCTTCCTCAACAACGTGGACTTAGGCAAACCTTAGTGGTGAGCTGAACCACGGGATAAATCTTGTGTCTTGCGTGCTTCATCTTTACTATACTTGTTGTTTACTGTATTGCTAGCTGTTGCTAGGGTTTAGTTGCTCGATTCACTGTTGTGTGAAGATTCTGTGGTATCCAGTCTTCAAACTAGATCTTGACTTTATATTGCAGGATTAAGCAGCTAGTTTGGTAAGGTTCATATATGTTAAATCTCAACTGTGTTAGATTATTTTTCGTTGAGTGGCAGTGCCGCCCTCTGTTCTAACAGAGTTTTGAGTTGAATTTTTACAGGCCTATTCACCCCCCTCTAGGCCTCCTTTATCTTCCTGTAGATCCTACAAGTGGTATCAGAGCGAGGTTGCTTCGTATACGCTTCACTACGCGAAGTATAGAAGAAGGAGAAGATTCAAAGAACGTTCGCGTTACGGACGCAAGTGGTGTGCACGTTGAGGATGTCGGCAGCAGCAGCGAGCTGTCCATGTCCACAGCAAGTGATGCCACCATCAAAGAACCCAAGACCACCGATGCTGAAAGAAGAAAGGCAAGAAAAGAAAGAAAAGCCACAAAGATTGCAACACGAGAAGCGCGAGAAAAGAAGAAAGAAGAGCAGCGACTCAAAGACAAGAAAAAGAGAAAAGAAGCTAGAAGAATCACAAGAGAGGCAATAGCTAAGAGAAGAGTAGCAAGAGCTCAAGAGCAAGAAAAGAATGAGTATGATGCATCATCTAGTGAGCTCTCTAGTAGCTCGGACGATGGAGTTGATGATGTGTCATACCATGCTTCAAAAGATAGCAAGGAGGTGAAGAGTAAGGACAAAAAGAAGGATAGCAAGGACAAGAGCAGCAACAACCACAAGAACAAATATGCCGCCGTATCCTTTAATTATTCTTATTTGTCTAACCATAACAAAAGGATCTTTTGTCAATGTGCCCGTGGGCAAGTTGCCTCATTTTGATGGGACAAACTTTGCCAAGTGGAAGCACTTGATGAGTGCCTATCTTGTAGGTCTTCACCCCGGTCTTTGGGAGATTGTGGTGAATGGATTGCAGCCACCGGAAGATCCCGAAGCACCAACAAATGAAGAGCTAGCTGCTGTCCATCTCAATGGCCAAGCCACAAGCATTCTTCTTAGTGCCTTGGATGGAAATGAGTACAACCGAGTGATGAATGTCAATGTTGTAAAACAGATTTGGGACACTTTGCATCTAGCACATGAAGGTGTTGATAAAGTAAGAAAGACAAAGATTGATTTGTTGATGGCCAAGCTCAATAGATTTGTGATTGTTGATGGAGAGGGGCCACAAGAAATGTTTGATAGATTGATGACCTTGGTGTGCAAGATTAGAGGCTATGGATGTGATGAGCTTGATGATCACAAAGTGGTGAAAGTTATGTTGGAAGCATACTCACCAAGAAATGAGACCGTAGTCACCTTGATTAGAGATAAGAAGTTTGAGCACTTCACACCAAATGATGTGCTTGGAAGATTATTGACATTTGACATGCAAAGAGAAGAAGCAAATGAAAAGAGAAGACTTGGTGAGTTGCAAGCCAAGCTAGAAGGCATGAAAATCAAGAAAGTAGCTCTCAAGGCAAATAAATCAAGCAATCAAGGCACCTCCAATATGGCAAAGGGCAGCAAGCAAGCATCAACAAGTCAACCCAAAGAAATCAAGTCAACTCCACAAAATGATGATCCAAGTTCATCCTCAAGTGAAGATGAAGATGATGGGGCTGATTACATGAAGATTGATGACATGGCTTTGTTCATGAAGAGCTATCACAAGGGGTTAAAAAAGAATGGGTACAAAATAGTGCAAAGAAGGTTCCCAAACAAGAAGAAGAGGACTTGTTACAATTGTGGCAGCACGAAGCACTTCATTGCTAAGTGTCCCTATGACAAGAAAGAAAATAAATACAAGAGGGACAACAATGAGGGCAAGCATGAGCACAAAAGGAGATACAAGCAAGTGGGAGAGGCACACATTGGGCACGAGTGGGACTCAACTAAAGAGTCAAGTGAAGAGGATGTGAAGATTGCAACCGTGGCTATTCAAAAGTCATCCTCTACACCAAGGCTTTTTAACAATATGTCCGATGATGATGACCACCGCTACACTCATGTTTGTCTTATGGCAAAGGGTGAGAAGGTAAAACAAAGAGCTAAATCTCCTCCACCTCCTAGTGACATCTCTAGTAGTGAACTTAGTGATTCTAGTGATGATGATACTAGTGATGTTGAGAAATATGCTAAATTGACTCAGAAGTTAGATTCTAAAACCAAGCTCTTCATCATGAATCTAACAGAGAAATTAGAAAGTGTCAAAGCCGAGCTAGCCGATAGAGATGATTATCTTGAGGAAACCGAAAAGATGTATATTGGCTGCAAGGAAGCTCTTGAGTTAGAGAGAAGTGAGGTGGACTCTTTGAACAAGGCCTTGGCCGAAGAACAAAGAGAACATGCTCTCACAAAGAAGGTAAATATTGCACTCAATGACAAGTATTGTGTCTTAGTTGAAAAGCACAACAAACTTGAGAAGCAATATAACCTTCTATGCGAGAGCACCTCACATCCCTCCAACACAAATGACACCTCTATTCCCTTCACTAACCAAGGATGTGGAAAATGCTATAATCTTGACTTAAATGTTCATTCCACTAACCTTGCAAACTTAGAGGTTATGAAAAAGGAGATTGCTAGGCTCAATGCTATGTTAGGAAAAAGGTGCATGGAAGGCAAGAAACCTGCTGGTGGCAAAGGTGAAAAACTAAAGAGGCCACAATACAAAGATGGAAGAAATCCACGCATCAAAGATGAGCTTAGGCACACTCATGGAGGTAAAACCAATGGGAGAAAGGTAATCAACGGATATGAGTGTGTTCAGTTCATGAGCAAAGAGCAGGAAGGTACATATAGGTCTACGCAGATGGTGACACAAGGCCAGCCCAGAGCAGCACCGCGGCCTATGGGCGACAGTGCCGCTGTGAAGGGCGGCAGTGGCGCCCCCCACAGAAAAGGGAAGACCACCTCCTCCTCCTCTGCTCATGTCAAGCCCAAGAAGAAGGTGCCTCATCCAGAGCAGGTTGTCCAGAAACCAAAGAAATCTATCTGGGTCACTCCAAATAGATATGCTTATCGACCAAAGGCAAAAACACCTCCTCAATGTTTGGATTATAACTTTGTTTTGCAGCACAACAGCAAGGGGGAGGTGTTTGCCAAGTTTGTTGGCAATGGTCGAAATGTTTATCATAATGCTTTCATTTAGGTTCCTAAAGTTCTTGTGACTAACATGCAAGGCCCTAAGAATATTTAGGGACCTAAAACTAGGAACTAAACTTATGTTGCAGGCATACTCCTCTGGTGGGTCAAGTTGGGTGCTTGACAGTGGATGTACAAATCATATGACCGGAGAAAGGAGTATGTTTTCATCATACTCCTCAACTACAAATTCAGATGAGAATATCATATTTGGTGATAATTCAAAAGGGGGTGTGATTAGACTTGGTAAAGTACCCATTACACTTGATCATTCAATTACAAATGTCTTACATGTTGATTCCTTGAAGTACAATCTGATGTCCGTTTCTCAATTATGTGAGATGGGCTACAATTGTCTCTTCACGGATAAGGGTGTGGAAGTCTCTAAGAGGGAGGATTCCTCTATTGTCTTTATGGGTCATCTCAAGAACAAGCTTTACTTAGTTGATTTCAGCAAAAGTAAAGCTAAGCTTGAGACCTGTTTAGTGGCAAAATCTAGCATGGGTTGGCTATGGCATCGCCGACTGGCTCATGTTGGGATGAGGAACTTGGCCAAACTCCTAAAAGACAACCACATCCTTGGACTAACCAATATTCAATTTGAGAAAGACATGATTTGTAGTGCTTGCCAAGCCAGAAAGCAAGTAGGTGTACCTCACCCACCAAAGAGCATCATGACTACCACACAACCATTGGAGTTGATTCACATGGATCTCTTTGGACCGGTCGCCTACATAAGCATCGGGGGTAACAAATATGGTCTAGTTATTGTTGATGATTATTCCCGTTTCACTTGGGTGTTCTTTGTTTATGATAAGTCCCAGGTTCAAGAGAAAGACAAGATATTTGTGAGAAGGGCACGAAGGGAGTTCGGTCTTCCTATCAAGAAAATAAGAAGTGACAATGAGACCGAATTCAAGAACACTCTAGTTGAAGAGTTTCTTGATGATGAGGGCATCAAACATGAGTTTTCAACTCCTTACACCCCTCAACAAAATGGTGTAGTAGAGAGGAAGAACCGCACACTTCTTGATATGGCAAGGACAATGCTAGTTGAATACAAGACGTCGGACCTCTTTTGGAGTGACGCCGTCAACACCGCTTGCCATGCCATCAACCGTCTCTATTTATACAAGAAACTCAAAAAGACTTCATATGAGCTTCTAACCGGTAATAAACCAAAGGTGTCATACTTTAGAGTATTTGGGTGTAAGTGTTTTATAATTAACAAAAGACCTAAAACCTCTAAATTCGAACCTAAAGTTGATGAAGTCATTCTTCTTAGTTATGGATCAAATGAGCATGCCTATCGTATCTTCAATAAAACCATGGGTAGAGTTGAAGTCACGGTAGATGTGACATTTGATGAATCTAATGGCTCTCAAGTGGAGCAAGTTGATTCAAGTGTTGTAGAGAAGGAGGATCCACCATGTGAGGCAATCAAGCAAATGGCTATAGGTGACATTAGGCCACAAGAAGATCAAGCCACTAATGATGAGGATCCCTAGGATGTTGCTGCACAAATTTTCGCTGACGTACTCCATCAACAAGGGCAGCACTCACTTGCTGAACATCAGTTGGGCGGCAGTGCCGCTCATGAGGGCGGCAGTGCCGCCCCATCCACCTTAGCAGCAGCTCCTTCAACTCCTACTCCACCACCTTAAGGGCTCAACTTGGAGCCTATCTTTGAACAAGAAGAGGCTGAAGGTCCAGAAGAAGAACAAGGAGGTGTTGAGCATCTAAGGCTACGTCAAACTATACAACGGGATCACCCCGTTGACAACATCCTTGGGAGCATTTGAAATGGGGTAACAACTCGTTCACATTTAGTAAATTTTTGTCAATATTACTCGTTTGTTTCCTCTTTGGAACCTCTCAAGATAGAACAAACACTTGGAGATCCGGATTGGGTCATGGCCATGCAAGAAGAGCTCAACAACTTTGAAAGAAATCAAGTGTGGAAATTGGTGGAAAGGCCCAATACCAATGTCATTGGTACCAAGTGGGTCTTCTGCAACAAGCAAGATGAAAATGGTGTGGTGACAAGGAACAAGGCAAGATTGGTGGCCCAATGCTTCACTCAAGTAGAGGGCTTGGACTTTAAAGAAACATATGCACCGGTGGCAAGACTTGAAGCAATCCGAATGCTTCTAGCCTTTGCTGCCCATCATGACTTCAAACTGTACCAAATGGATGTCAAGAGTGCATTCCTCAATGGCCCAATACAAAAGTAGGTATATGTGGAACAGCCACCAGGGTTTGAAGATCCCAAGTTCCCCAACCATGTCTAAAAACTCCAAAAGGCGCTCTATGGGCTTAAGCAAGCACCAAGAGCATGGTATGAATGCCTTAAGGAATTCTTGCTCAAACAAGGCTTTGATATAGGCAAAGCTGACCCTACACTCTTTACTCATAAAGTTGGAAATGATATATTTGTGTGCCAAATATATGTCGATGACATAATATTTGGCAGTACTAATCATATGTATTGTGATGAGTTTAGTAGGATTATGACTAAGAGATTTGAGATGTCCATGATAGGTGAGCTGAAGTTCTTCCTTGGATTTCAAATCAAGCAAATGAAGGAAGGAACTTTCATTAGCCAAACCAAGTACACCCATGATATGCTCAACAAGTTCGACATGGTGAATGCCAAGCCTATCAAGACTCCCATGCCAACTAATGGACATCTCGATCTAAATGAAGAAGGGAAAGCCATCGACATCAAGGTATATCGTTCCATGATCGGCTCTTTACTTTACTTATGTGCATCTAGGCCGGACATAATGCTTAGTGTGTGCATGTGTGCTAGATTTCAAGCCAACCCGAAAGAGTGCCATTTAGTGGCTGTTAAAAGAATGTTGAGATATTTAGTACACACTCCTAACCTTGGCTTGTGGTATCCCAAGGGCTCCAAGTTTAATCTACTTGGCTATTCTAATTCCGATTATGCCGGTTGCAAGTTAGATAGAAAAAGAACTTCAGGGACATGTCAATTTCTTGGACGGTCCCTAGTGTCTTGGAGTTCTAAGAAGCAAAATTGTGTAGCACTTTCCACTGTCGAGGCCGAGTATGTTGCAGCCGGTGCATGTTGTGCTCAACTACTTTGGATGAAGCAAACCGTTCGTGATTTCGGATGTCAATTCACCAAAATCCCACTCTTGTGCGACAATAAAAGTGCCATAAAGCTTGCAAACAATCCCGTAAGCCACTCAAGAACCAAACATATAGACATCCGACATCATTTCTTGAGAGACCACGAAACCAAAGGAGATATCGAAATTCATCATGGAGCACCGAAAAACAACTAGCCGATATCTTCACTAAGCCTCTCGATGAGTCAAGGTTTTGTGCTTTACGTGGTGAGCTAAATATACTTGATTCTCATAACGTGGTTTGAAATATGGCACACCTCTGTTTGACTACCTAGTGAAGTAGAAAAATGATTTAAAAAGATATTACATTGTGTTTCAAAATCATTTCAAAAGGCCAACTAAGTGTCGTGACCATTGTCTATATTGTTGACTGCTTACTGGTCATGATATTTAGAGAATATATATCCATGTCTGAGATGAAGGATGTCATAAAGTTTAAGCGTAATCCCTGCAAAATTGGCAGGGCGGCAGTGCCGCTCTCTGGAAACTGATCTGTTTTCAGCCAATTTTGGCTGGGTTGCGGGGCCCGTTTTCTTCTACTTATTCCTTCTCTCCCAGCCGACGCCGACGCCCGTGCTCCTCTTTTCTTCTCTCTCAAGCACGCGCCGCCGCCGTTCTTCATGACCTGCCACCCCGGCAGTGCCGCTCCTGCAGCCGGCCTGGTCCATTCTTCGTCGGTCACTGCAGGAGGCTCTTGGCCGAGCCGTTTCTCCTCTTCTCCCTCCACTCCAACGGTTTGGAAGCAAGGTGAAACCCTAACCCCATTTGATCTATGCAATGTGAAGCTTTTAGTCATGGATTTTAGTTTTTAGAGGGAGTATGAAGGGTTTAGAAAGGTTCTTGATGGATGAATCGAGTTGATTTTGGATTTTACCGGTTGGATGATTTTAGGGGAGCGGCAATGCCGCCCTTGGGACCATTAATGGCACCCCTAGCAGATTCTAACTACTATACTCAAGCTCGTAAATCCAATGAAATTCAGAATGGATTGGATTCATTTATCAAGAACTGTTTCAAAAAAAATTCATACTCAATCTTTTAAATCCAAGGCTAGGGTTTCATGTATTCTTTGCTTAGACTGTGATTCTGAAATTGTGATGATGCATAGACATTGTTGGAAATAGGATTTAACCAGAACGAGAAAATTGAAGATGAAATAGTGAAGCAACTGAGGGCAGCAGTGCCGGCCTCAGGGGGCGGCAGTGCCGCCCTACCATGCTGATTCCAAATCCAGCATAGCTTCCTGTATCATCTTCAAAATTCTTTTTCTTGTTAAAACCTGCCTGCAGCAGTGTCTAACTCATTATCTTATACAGTTTCTTATCAAGTCTCATTTAATTGCATAGATGGACCGTGGAAAAAGGAAGGTGTTGACAACCAAGCAAAAGGTCAAAAGAGGCAGGGGACAGGCAAGCTATACTCCTAGAGACAGAATTCTTGATGAAGATCTTGCTGAAGAGGAAAATATTCAGAGGATGGGAAGAACCATTCGTGTGTGGCCTGACTCTCCTTTACATCTTTCAGAGTTTGATAGTAGCTACATGAGAGATAACACTGATAGGTTCGACCTCATTTCTCCCCAGAACAGTGATGGTCATAGAGTTGTTAATTATTCCATGAGTTCGAAGAAGACAGGTGAAGCCAGAGAGATTGATCCCTACTCCTCTTACAGATCAAATGGCATTGATTATAGATTTTGGAATGCTTTTCAATCTGATTTTTATGCTACAGCCATTCTATCCAAGTCAAAGGGCAAGATTAGTAAGATGCAGTATATTGATTTTGGTGACTTGGAGAGCAGAGATGATCATCAGTTTGCTACAGCAATCAAAACCTGTGACCGCTTTGAGATGACAGACATCATGAGTTTTAGGTATGATTGGAACAGGGAGATTCTTGCCCAATTCCATGCTACCTACTATTGAAATAGGGAAGTGGATGAGCTTCATTGGATGACTGATGGGCGACATTATCGCATTGATTTTGTCACCTTCTGTCGTATTCTTGGCTTTGGTCACATCCACAGGGGATATGAGAGGATACATAATGAGCGTCGTCTTGAACCAATGGAAGTAAGCTTCATGTGGGAGGATCAAAATCTTGCAGTTCCTGATTGGTCAAGGACAAAGCTCAAGAGTTTTTATTACATCATGAACAATCTTTTTAGGATCACTCTCAACCCTAAAGACAATGCAACAGATTTGAATGGCTATATTACTAATGTGTTGTCTAGGTTTTCCAGCAGTGAAAAGTTTAATGTTCCTAGATTCATTTGGATTGAGCTAGCTTATGCCATGGATGATGGGAGGAGATCTTTGCCTTATGCTCCTTACCTCATATTTATGATTGAGAGAGTGACTGGCATGTGGTTCCCTAAGGATGGTGAGCACACTGTTTACAAGATCAAGAAGACCCATGGTGGCTTAGGGGGACTTGGCTCAGCTACTCAACACACTGATTCTAGAGGACTTGGAGATAGTGGGACAGCAGGCTTTCACCCTTCTGGAGCTGAACACAGAGATATTCCTGAGCCGTCCAGGGCTAGAGAACAAAAGAAGTCAAAGTGGGGAAAGATGAGTGCATGGATGAAGGCAATCTTTGCTCATTGTGCATATACTTCATAGACTGTTTATGAGGATAGAATGGAGAACAGGGAAGCTGTGAGGCATGCTAGGGAGATGGCTGGGCTGCCACCACTTCCACCAGTGCAGCCACTACCTCAGTTTCCTAACTTGCCTCGCCTTTCTTCTTCTGATAAGGAGCAGGATCAGCCACATGAGCACCATGATGGACAGCCAGATGATCAGCAGCATGGACACTCATATGAGCCATTCAGTCAGTACTATGGATACCCATAGGGACAGCATTTTGAGAAGCCCCCAAGTCAGTAGGACCTTGGTGCAAAAATTCACCCTACAAAGGCCGATCTACAGGTTCAGGCAGCTTTGTTTCGCACATATTCCAGGAGACCGCGTCCTTCGACGGATCAGTCAGGGCCTTCTACATCAGCTGGGGCAGCATCTCCGTGACGTTCAGCACGCTTCACTTCGCTCACCCACGTTGCCGGACGTGCCCGCGTCGACTCCGACAGTGACGAGTGACTTCTCTTCTTTTTCGTCTCTTTTTGGTATTTGATGCCAAAGGGGGAAAAAATTAGAGGGGTCAATGGATTTTCGACGCCTTGCTGCTGCGCTTCATGTTCAGATTCGATGAGAGTAGCTGTTAGGTTGTGAGTTTGAGAGTCGCTCAAAACTCTATTTTATGAAATTATGCTACTTTGTGACTTTATTTGCTTCAGATATGGATATGTATTTATGATTATAGTTTTAGCTTGTCATATTCTGAATTTAGATTGCTTTATATTCATATGATCTGCTGTAGAAATCAGATTGCTATCTGACTGATATAGTCAGGACGGTAGTGCCACCCTATGGGGCCGGCAGTACCGCCCTCTGCTGTATCAACCAGAATCTTGTGTGCTTGAACTGATAAAACCTGTCATATGCATCATGATTATTCTTGTGACACTTTGTTCAGCACCCCACAGCAGGCATGGATGTAGGGGGAGGTTCCCATCACACCTAAAATGTGAATCATGGCCTTTTATGCCAAATTGAGAATTCAAATCTTTATTCACATATTTAGGGGGAGGCTCCTACACCCATGGCTCAAAAATCTCAGTTTAGACTTCATATCATTTGTAAGCTCTAATTGGGTTGTCATCAATTACCAAAAAGGGAGAGATTGTAAGTGCAATCAAGCCCTATTGTGGGTTTTGGTATTGATGATCACCAAATTAGAGGACTAATAAGATTTATCGAGATGACAAGCAGGGAATCAAAGAATGAGGATGATGTACAGGTTGCAGGTGTCATAATTACAAAAGGTGGCTGGACCTAGCTCAAAGGAGGTTTAAATTCCTTTATGTTTTGAAATTGAGTTTAGGGAAAGCCGTACTATTAAGAGGGATTTTAGGACAGTTGGTCAACTGTTGAACCAGATGCTCAAATTTACAGATCTACATCCTCCCACCTAGTCAAAACAGCCAGCCAAATTTCATATCATATTACCTGTTTTGGCTAGGGCGGTAGTGCCGCCCTGTTAAGAGCGGCAGTGCCGCCCTTAACCGACCATTGGGCTCGAAGGGTATTTATACCCTTCAGGCCCGGCCCACAACGGTCATCTTCTTCACTGAGTCATTCTGCTCGAAACCAGACAGAACCAAAGCTCACCTCTCTCCTCCATTGTTGCTCCTCCATCCCTCAAGCTAATCCTTGATTCCAACCATCAAAACTTGAGAGAAAAGGCAGCAAAACTCGATTGGAAAGAAGATCCACTGATTTCCAAAGTCTAAGAGCATTTGGTTCACGTTTGGCCGATGGTTCTAGGGTTTGTTACTCTTGGAGCTTGCTCCTAACCGGCTAGGCATCGCCCTTGTGCTTGCCAACTTGTGTGGCAGCCTTGGGAGGTTTGTAACCTCATTCAAAAGCTAAGAAATCATCTCTCACTTCAAGAGTTCACTCTCTTGATTTGAAAATGAGGGTAAAGCAAGCCTTTGTGGCAAGCTCAAGCTTTTGTGGCTTCCTCAACAACGTGGACTTAGGCAAACCTTAGTGGTGAGCTGAACCACGGGATAAATATTGTGTCTTGCGTGCTTCATCTTTATTATACTTGCTGTTTACTGTATTGCTAGCTGTTGCTAGGGTTTAGTTGCTCGATTCACTATTGTATGAAGATTCTGTAGTATCCAGTCTTCGAATTGGATCTTGGCTTTATATTGCAGGATTAAGCAGCTAGTTTGGTCAGGTTCATATATGTTAAATCTCAACTGTGTTAGATTATTTTTCGTAGAGCGGCAGTGCCGCCCTATAAGGCCGGCAGCGCCGCCCTCTGTTCTAACAGAGTTTTGAGTTGAATTTTTATAGGCCTATTCACCCCCCCTCTAGGCATCCTTTATCTTCCTGTAGATCCTACACCCTCCCCGTCTCCACTAGATCCGCCTGCATGGCCTCCACCGATGGCCGATGCGCGGCCGGCACGGTGGCACACGTCCGTGACCTGGCCCCCGCTGCCCCCCGCATGTGGCCGGGATGCAGCTCCTTCGACCTCGCCTCGCACCCGGACCTCAAGCTCGCCCGCCGCATCAGGAGCGGCCCGCCTAGGCCCGCCGGCCAGGAGGTGTGGGCCGGCGCGCTGTCTCATGGTGGTGGCGGCGGCGGGGTCAGGCGGTGCAGGCACCGGGTGGCAGTGAAGAGGATGCCCCTGGCCGCAGGGGACGAGCTCCAGGTTGTTCAGGAGGAGGTGAAGTGGCTGAGGCACGCCTCCACATGGTGTCGGAACGTGTGCACATTCCATGGTGCTATGAGGGTCGGCGGCCACGTCTGTTTCGTCATGGATCGCCATGTCTGCTCTGTGCAGGTGGAGATGCGGCAGAATGGTGGACGCCTCACGCTGGAGCAGATTCTTAGGTCTGGCATTGCATCTAAACGTCAGTACTTAGTAATATTGAGTAGCTATTCTTTCTGCTTTTGTTGTGCCAATTATCACTGCAAACATATCACATTACAACATAGCGCTCACTTTTATTGTTACTCAGTACTCAGTAAGAACGAAGAAGCATGCCTAACTAGAACCTTCACTAAAGGTGGCAAACTGTGTAGTATGACAGCTTGCTTTGAGAGGTGTGAAGTGATTGCCTCGTTAATGGCGTTATGCGTTTTGATTTTTATGGTGCTGGTAGCTGTTTTGTTTGCTTAGCTTCTATTGTTGTAAGGAAGATACAATTGGTCACAATTAATGCTCATCATGTCGCTTGCCATTTCGGCGCAATGCCGTGATATATTTTGTGAATATCATAACTTTAGCTTCCAATTTGCTCGCTGAGTCAATTACCATCAGGTTATCAAGCTATGGAGCTTCATTTTTTTATCTATTATCAGCTCACAGTGTGGCTAACACTAATATATATATGCTGAAATCATTAAAGTTCCTATGACATGCATATGTGTGAGTAAAATTTCTACGAGAATTAATATCGCTGCAGAAAATTTATGAGGTGCTGTGGTTTTTCCACCAATATTAGACATTGGCACATTTAATATTTCTCTGCAAGACCTATGTGGTCTTTAGAATGTAGGTATCTCCTTTCCTACCTTGCCGGCGCGCGCGATGGCATGCGTGATGAACTAGTGTGCTATATATAAGTAAGGCATACACTGCCACGACCCACGAGAGCAGAGACACAGCACGGCAGCTCTGTCGTGCAGTAGGACTAGGTGCAGTGGAGGAGGTGGCCGCGGAGATGGGGAAGGCGGCGGCGATGGTGGTGCTGGCCGTGAACGGGCAGCGGTACGAGGCGGCCGGTGTGGACCCATCGACGACGCTGCTGGAGTTCCAAGCTCGGCTGCGGCGAAGGTAGGAGTACGTTATGAGTGGGCAAATGACCACCAGGTTGATACATTTACGTAGATATGAAAAACCTGAGACGACGTATAATCTAGAGCGGAGTAGCATCTCTTTTTTTTTCTTTCTATTCTTTTGAAGCATGTCAAGTCTGAAGCAAGGTAATGATAACGCATAGCGGGTTCGTAGTTGATTGGCATCGAGTTAGCAAATCGCGGATCCAAAGATCATGTTTGGCAGGGCATCTTTTGGCTATGGCTCCTCCGGATAAGTCCAAACCAGAACCATAGTTTTAGAGCTAAAGCTAAATATACCAACTTTACCCGCTCCTAGTTCATCTCTGAAAGAGAGAGAAAACGACTCCTTAGTTATAGTGCTGAATATTCCCTAGAACCTAGAGCCGTTTTGTGCGGAGAAGCCTTCCCAATGCAAATGAGGTTCTAAGTTCCAATGTATCTAATAATCACACATAAATTTATGTCTATATATCATAAATAATGAATATGTAAATAGGCTTTTAATTGTACTTAAAGAACTGATGTCTCACATACTTTAATTAAGAAAAGAAATATGGTGTTTCACACGCAAATTACATATAAGTAGAGAGGCATAAAATAGTTATAGAACGATGATTCGTTATTATTAGTAGAAGCATAGGTTAGCTCCCGTTTGGATGCTTGGAATTGAATTCATTCTAATAATTATAATTTAGCCATAGATTAATTAAGCTAATATAGTTATATATGAAATATATTTGTATATTTATTGTTAGACATACAAGGGACATACTTATATATTGCATTTCAATTGTAGGGAAGTGAGTTGAATAGTGTGCCATAAGTTGAATAATAGAATTATAGCATAGTGATATATAGAATCCATTTCCATCTCTCACCCTATGAATTTGGTATATACTTATTTGTGAGCTTGTGAATGTTATGGAATGTCAAATTCCAAGCCAAATAGCCTAATCCATTATGTAGATTTCAATTCCTCCAAAATGAAGGAATCCAAATGGCCCCTTAGAGTTATTTGATGCATACTGTTGCACGTTGTCATTGCGGACCGTTATAGCGGTCTGCTACCTCAAATAGCAACCGCTAAGTTCTAACATGCTAAATCTAGTCCACTGGACCGTGGATGTGGATTTTATGTCATTTTTATTTTTCTAGAAGGCAGTAAAGGTTTTGCCACAAATTAAATATATATTGAAAAAAGAAAAAAATAAGTGTTTATTTTGTTTTTTAGAAACTGGACCTAAGACCTAAAAGCCTACATCTTGGGGTGAACATATCACCCCAAACAACTTCAGTAAACAAGGCTAGCAACGCCCCTGGCCCCCTGTCACGGACCATGCATGTAGATTAGTGTAACCTAAATCATCATCAGCACGCTCCGTTTTGCCCCCTTCCTTCATTGTAAGGGATGGCGCTGTCTCGTTCGTTTCAATCAAGTTTCCATGGGTTTCATCAGTTACAGCTCCGGTGTCCAGTTTCCTTGCTCCTCTCACCATTTTGGCACGTCACCCATCTCGCCGACATGTCAACAACCTAACGGAAGCAGCATACTGTATATAGGAACTGAAAGGCGAAAGAGATATTTAATTTCGACGGAAAAAATGGCACAAGTGCTACCTTTTTTGATCAAGCGTGCTAGATGTTTTTTCCTTGCACAAAACGCTTTCCTGGTTTATTCGACGAACAAAGGACTTGTTCAAGGTCTGGTGTGTACAAGTCAGCCACCGCCCGGCGGCTCACATTCAGCCACGCCATTAGGCCATTTGTAAACCTTATGAAAAAAAAGCATACCCAGTGCCGGAGGCTCCCACACGAGTGGGGTCTGGGAAAGGAAAAAACTGAAGCAAGCCTTCCCCCCGTAAATCTGCGGAGAGGTTGCTTCGAACCCACGACCTGATGACTCAGGAAGACAGCTCTCACCACTGCACCAGACATACCCTTCTTATAAAGCTTATGAAATGAAAACAAAATAGTACGAAAAACTGCTGCAGACTAAACGAGGCAATCAACCTACATGGTATATTGACTTTTTTTTGGCGAGGAAAAGAGAGGTATTTTTATTACTCAGTAACTCTTCTTGTGTGGAACACCTTCCACTCAGTTAGCGTACTACTTGCCTGGATTGCTTCATCATCAACAATAAAGTGTAGCTTAGATAGTTCTCCCCCTTGGCGTTGAAGCATCTGGCATGCAGTCACCTTCGATCACCACTGGTAGCCCCTCACCCCAAATTCAGCAGCAAGGCGAACACCTTCTCTAGCCGCCATAGCTTCCACTTCTTCGGCGTCCCTACCATTCCTCACAAAGCACCAAGAAGTAAGCAAGGCCTTTCCGGCAGCATCCCGGATCACAACACCAAGGCCCCTTTCACTCGTTTTGTCGTTAAAGGCTCATCAACATTCACCTTGATCCATCCCTCGTCTGGGTTTCTCTAGTGGCATGGCATCCGCACCTTTCGTTTCTTGGCCCCTGCAAACAAAGAATCAGTTACCGGTTGTTTACCATGGAGGTCTGCCACATCTCTGTTATGTCTGATCGTACACAGTTCCTTCCAGTAGCGTGAGAGGAAGTGTATCGATCCTTCAAACGAGAGTTTCTCTGAGTCATGTGTGACATGATATACTGACTGGGGGGCCGTTCGGCTGGCTGGTTGCCAGCCAGCTGGCTGATTCTATTCCTCACGAAATTACTGTTCACGTTCTGCCAGAACAGTATTTTTCTCTCACAACAATCAGCCGGAACAATATTTTTCAGTCCTGCCGAACAAGCCTTGGGACGCCCGTATCCACAAACCCGTCTACTTGCTATAGCCGCACTTGGAAAAAAATCGTCAGCTAGTCTCTTTTCAAAACAAAAAATAAGTAGGAAACATTATCTGTTGACACCTACCATAAATTCACGACACATACGAAAATATCCAAGGTAAAGGGCAAGAGACTCTGTCAATTCATCCAATGAGTAAGCAGGACAGTGAAGTTAGAAATCCTTTAAGTCTCTCTTGAATTTAAGTAAACTCCGGCCCTCAAAAGTAAATAAGTTTTCAAGTTTAAGGGTAGGGGTAGCGTTTACTAGCCAGCAAGTAAGATAACAAAGCTCTTTTTTTCAATATAAGAAAAGGTAGTAGTTTCCCACGGCGGTGGGTTCTCAATGGAGGAGAACTTTCCTGTTCATCCTACGCTACAGCATAGGCAATATCCAAGGTATAAAAGCAGTTGGAAAGAAAAGCTACAGCATATGACTAGGACACGTGAACATATATCACTAATCCACGATAGGTGCTCACGACTGCCCCCACAGGTGTTTAGATCTCATTTTATAGTAATTATTACCTTTGCATAGTAAAAATCTCCTAATAGTAGGTTTTGGTTAGATGGCCTCATTTTAATTCTTCTACCTTATTCTGATTTTTCTTAGAAGATTCAAACAGACCTTGCTCACACCGTCCATTTATAGTAAGTCCTGGGAGTTATTGAAACGGGCCAACCTTTACTAGTTTCATTTTCATCTAACCTGTGTGCCTCGATGCCCCACCAATAAGGAGCCAGCATCAGAATTCAGAAAAGAATGAAGAAACCTCTCCAAATAGATAAAATATAAGAAAGCAAATTGTGCTTCATGTTGAAAAATTAACAGGCGCATGAAGCAAAGATTTTCATACACAGATAGATTAGTCTTGGAAACTCTTCTTATTTTTCTTTTCTTTTGAAAGAAGCAACGGTGTGCAATTTGCACGGCACGATTGCGCTAACCTCTTGCACTTTTTTAATGGAAAATAGCATCATTATTTTGCATTTTTATCTAAAATGAAATGATAAGATAGTCCTTCTGTAGTCCTATATATGTGTTCAGTGAAAAATAAAGAGCCTCCATCCCAAAATAATTGCACACCTCATTTTTCAAAGAGTCAAACTTTTGACTAAGGGCCTGTTTGGCAGAGATTCACCAGCTCCAGATTCACCATTTTCAGCTCCACTCCATCAAAAATTTCCCAAACACTCCAGATCCACCAAATCTGAATCCACCAAAATGGTGGATCTAGAGGCCAGATTCACCAAATTGGTGGAGCTCCTCAGGGGTGCTCCACCAACTCAAGTTTGGTGGAGTTGGAGAAAATTACCCACCAATGCCACTTGTTACACAAATAACGCTTTGTTGTGTTTTCTTTCTTTCCTTTCTTCTTCGCGTGGCCGCACCCGATGCCAGCACCACTGGAGCCGTGCCCATTCCCCACAGGGGCTCACGCCAAACTGGAGCCCCAATCGCGCCCTCACCGACCGGGTGCCCTCGTCGGCTGCGCTTGCCGGCACCGCGCGCGCCCTCGCCATTGTCCTCGGCTGACCGCACTCGCCGGCCCTGTGCCCGCACCACTGGAGCCCCAACCATGCCCCACCAGAGCCCCAACCGGAAACCGTGCCCTCGCCCTCACCCTCCGCCGGCCCCGCGCCATGGCCGTAGCCGCGCCCCTTCGCCCCACACCGCTGGAGCACCGTCCACCCCGCACCGTCGATCCGCATCGCCCAGCTCCGATGAGGCCACGGGGTCGCCGACCTCATGTCTGTCCGCCATGGCCACGCCCGGCGAGGCCGCCCGCGCCCGCCCACCTTGCGCCTGCCCGTCGTGCGATGTGCTCTGCTCGATAGGAGGATAAAGAAGAGCTTATGCGTGAGCCCAGGTTGGTAGTGAGATAGAGAGAACACTAGAGTCCAAGGACAATTCTGGTCATTCTAATGAAAATGCCCTTGCGTGGATCTAGAGCTGCTACCTTGGCCAAACAGTTCCCTGGTAGATCTAGGCTGGATCTCAGATCCACGGTGGAGCTGATCCACGTTGAATCCCAGATCCAGATTCACTTTTTTCAGTGGTGAATCCCTGCCAAACAGGGCCTAAATATATAAAAAAAAATTATTAATATTTATGATGTGTAATAAGTATAATTAGATTAAGCACCACAAAATTCCTCATAATAAAACATATTTTTATAGTAAACATATAAGAGATACAAATGTTGATAACAGATGTGAAGTTATTTATGAGACAGAGAGTAACCTGTACCTGTTGTGTGTTCACAATTTCCTAATGCGGCAGGTGGCTGCGGTGCGTGCGTGGTCCTCGTCTCCCAGTACAACCCGGTCACTGACGAGGTGACCGAGTTCTCAGCGAGCTCCTGCCTGACACTGCTCCGTAGCATTGACCGCTGCTCGGTGACCACGAGCGAGGGCATTGGCAACACCAAGGATGGTTACCACGCAGTGCAGCAGCGTCTCTCGGGCTTCCACGCCTCCCAGTGCGGCTTCTGCACGCCGGGCATCTGTATGTCTATCTTCTCCGCGCTGGTCAAGGCCGACAAGGTGGCTAGCTGTCCTACCCCACCCACGGGCTTCTCCAAGCTCACCGCCTCGGAGGCTGAAAAGGCCGTGTCCGGCAACCTGTGCCGATGCACCGGATACAGGCCCGTCGTCGACGCCTGCAAGAGCTTCGCGGCAGACATGGACCTTGAGGATCTGGGTCTCAACTGCTTCTGGAGGAAGGGTAATGAACCTGCTACTGTCAGCAAACTACCTGGCTACAATAGTGGCGCAGTCTGCACCTTCCCGGAGTTCCTCAAGTCTGAGATCAAGTCCTCCAGGGAGAATGCAAATGGTGCTGCAGTGGCAGTCTCCAGTGACGTCTGGTACCACCCTGAAAGCATTGAAGAGCTCCACAGGTTGTTTGATTCCAACTGGTTTGATGAAAATTCTGTGAAGATTGTGGCTTCAAACACTGGGTCTGGAGTGTACAAGGATCAGGACCTCTATGAGAAGTACATTGGCATTAAAGGAATCCCAGAGCTATCAGTCATCATCAGCAGCAGCAAGGGAATTGAACTTGGATCAGTTGTGTCCATCTCTAAAGCCATTGAGGTGTTGTCAGATGGAAACCTGGTCTTCAGAAAAATTGCTGATCACCTAAGCAAAGTGGCTTCACCATTTGTTCGGAACACAGCAACCATAGGCGGCAACATAATCATGGCACAGAGGTTGTCATTTGAGTCAGACATAGCAACTGTACTACTAGCTGCAGGTACAACAGTCATAATCCAGGCGGCTTCCAAAAGGTTGTGCCTTACTTTGGAGGAGTTCTTGCAGCAGTCTCCATGTGATTCTAGGACCCTGCTGATGAGCATATTCATCCCAAATTGGGATTCAGATGGCGTCACCTTTGAGACATTCTGAGCAGCGCCTCGGCCATTTGGCAATGCCGTCTCATATGTCAATTCTGCTTTCTTGGCAAGGACTTCAGCCGATGCAGCTTCAGGGGAGAATCTCATGGAGGATATATGCTTGGCGTTTGGCGCTTATGGAATTGATCATGCCATCAGAGCTAGAGGTAGAGGATTTTCTGAAGGGTAAACCGGTGAGCCCTTCTGTTATACTTAAAGCAGTTCAGTTGCTTAAAGAGACTGTTTCACCATCAGAAGGCACAACACATCCTGAGTATAGGATCAGTTTGGCTGTCAGTTTCTTGTTCACCTTCTTATCTTCCTCAACCAAAAGCATGAATGAACCAGCAAAGGTTAACATTATCAATGGATCATATACTAATGGAACTAGAGATAGTACCAGTGGGTACTCACTGAAGGAGCACCTTTAGGTTGATAGAAATTATTTGCCAATACACTCAAGACAAGAAATGGTTTTCGGTGATGAATACAAGCCAGTCAGCAAGCCGATCAAGAAAGTCGGGGCAGAGCTCCAAGCTTCTGGTATATATTTTTTCTCCAATGTACAACGTTGCCATAAATTTGATTTCGATAGCTTGAGCTTCAGTTTACTTCAGCATATTCCGCAAAATATAGTGATCCTTCTTTTCATTTTAGTCCAATAGTTTTGTCAGTATTGAACCATCTGATAAGCTACAACCATATGCATATTTTCTCTCACATTATTGGTTACTGTATGCACTGAACTATATTTATGTTTCTTACACAGGGGAGGCTGTGTACGTCGATGATATCCCTGTTCCCAAGGGTTGCTTGTATGGAACATTTATCTACAGCACACGCCCTCATGCTCATGTGAAGGGCATCAACTTCAAATCATCTTTGGCTTCACAAAAGGTCATCACAGTCATCACTGCAAAGGATATTCCCAGAGGCGGACAAAATATTGGATCCAGTTACCCGATGTTGGGAGAAGAATCACTTTTTGCAGATTAAGTTGTCGAATTTGCTGGTCAAAATATTGGCGTCGTGGTAAGGTTTCTTAAACTGACCTTTATAAGATTAAATGAACCAGTAATAAGTTAGTGTATACCCAGAATCTTCAAAATTCTAGCAAGCTTACTACGCCATGTTGCTTTTCAATCACTCAGATTGCTGAAACACAGAGGTATGCTTATATGGCTGCAAAGCAAGCTGTTATTGAGTACAACAACAACAACAACAACAACATAGCCTTTCAGTCCCAAGCAAGCTGTTATTGAGTATAGCACAGAAAATTTCTAGCCACCAATTTTGACTATAGAAGATGCCATCCAACAGAGCAGCTACTTCCAGATTCCCACATTTTTATCTCCTAAGCCAGTTGGTGATTACAACCAAGGGGTTTCTGAGGCTGATCACACTTTGTCAGCAGAGGTACATAGTACTTCCTTTTATTCCAAAGGCCAAAAGGGGCATACTCTGAGACCTAAAAGTGTCCAGCAAGGGCAACACTCACACCAAGTACTTTTTGTTTCCACAGGTAAAGCTTGAATCCCAGTACCATTTTTACATGGAGACACAAGTGTCACTAGCTATTCCTGATGAAGACAACTGCATAACCATCTATTCCTCAGCGCAATTTGTTGAGATCATACAAGATTTAGTTGCAAAGTGCCTTGGCATTCCATTTCACAATGTCCGTGTGATCACCAGAAGAGTCGGCGGAGGCTTTGGTGGAAAGGCAATGAAAGCAATACACGTAAGTCCTGATTAACTAGAGCTTTGCTTTGCTAAACATCGTCTATGTACAATTAATAATGTATTATCTACTGAAGTGCATGATCTGAACAGAAGACTGTTTGAGATGCAAATGTGTTAAAAGATAACCAAGAGTTTCCTCCTTGTCAGATTGCATGTGCATGTACCGTTGCCGCATTCAAGCTACAGCGTCCTGTTAAGATGTACCTTGATCGCAAGACGGACATGATAATAGTAGGTGGGCGACACCCTATGAAAGCAAAGTACTCTGTTGGGTTCAAATCAGATGGCAAGATCACAGCCCTACACCTAGACCTTGGTCTCAATGCTGGAATAGCACCGGATCTTAGTGCAATATTGCCAACTAATATCATAGGCAGTTTCAAAAAGTACAACTGGGGGGCTCTTGCATTTGACATCAAGCTCTGCAAGACGAATGTCTCATCAAAGACAACAATGCGGGCTCCTGGAGATGTGCAGGGATCATTTATTGCATAAGTCATCATTGAGCATGTTGCATCGGTGCTCTCAGTTGATACTAACACCATTAGGAGGAAGAACCTTCATGACTTCAAGAGCCTTGCAGTGTTCTATGGAGAAAGTGCAGGTGAAGCTTCCACATACACCCTGGCCACCATGTTTGATAAGCTGGCCTCGTCTCTAGACTATCAGCACAGAGCTACAATGGTTGAGCACTTCAATAACAGCAACAAGTGGAAGAAACGAGGCATTTCTTGTGTACCTATTTCATTTGAGGTGCGGCTTCGGGCTGCTCCAGGCAAGGTGTCTATCATGAATGACGGTTCAATTGCTGTTGAGGTTGGAGGGGTTGAGATAGGCCAGGGCTTGTGGACGAAAGTGAAGCAGATGACAGCATTAGGGCTGGGACAGCTGTGTGCTGATGGCGGGGAATGCCTCCTTGACAAGGTGCGGGTTATCCAGGTCGACACATTGAGCATGATCCAGGGAGGGTTCACCGGTGGGAGCACCACTTCTGAAAATAGTTGCGAAGCAGTTCGGCAATCGTGCCTTATACTTGTTGAAAGGCTGAAGCCTGTAAAGGAGAGTTTGGAGGCTAAGGGTGGCACAGTGGAATGGAGTGCCTTGATTGCTGAGGTGAAAATACCCTTATGTTATGACTTTATCTATTGTCGCATACCAATTAACCTGATTGAAACAGATACCAAGAATCACATGTAGTTATTCAAATCTTTTGCCTCCCTCATTTCCATCATCAATGTACTGCAATCAATAGCGGTAGCAAATAAGTGTGAGGAACTCATGATTTGACAGTTCCTATTGTTCGTGCCATTTGTTTGTCATTTGCAGGCAAGTATGGCAAGTGTGAACTTATCGGCGCATGCATACTGAAACCCTGATCCAACTTCCAGTAGTTACTTGAACTATGGAGCTGGCATTAGTGAGGTACCCCTGATCCAAATTGCTATAATGATACTGTAAATGCAATTAACAAGCAAAATTGTTGGAGGCTGCAGTTTCAGTTCTTCTCGAAGCTGAGACATGATTGAAAATTTTATCACAGGTGGAAGTTGATGTACTGACAGGAGCAACCACGATCCTACGGAGCGACCTTGTTCATGACTGCAGTCAGAGCCTGAACCCTGCAGTAGACCTGGGCCAGGTTAGCCTCAAACAAAACCTGATGTTGTAGACCGTTGCCAATGGAAATACGCTGCTCTGAACACTGTTATTGATTCACTCAGGTGGAAGGCGGATTCATCCAAGGAGTAGGCTTCTTCACAGACGAGGAGTACAAGACGAACGCCGACGGCATGGTCATCCATGATGGCACATGGACGTACAAGATCCCCACGGTCGACACCATCCCGAAGCAGTTCAACGTCGAGCTGATCAACAGCGCCCGCGACAAGAAGCGTGTCCTTTCATCCAAAGGTGAAACTATTCTCACAGTGTCTCATCTCATCCCCTCGGACATTGTTGGTCGTTGCAGACTTTCTGAACCTCCTGAGAACTGCAAAAATACTGCAACTTGAGCTCACCAACGAGGCACCAGTGGCTGCCTGCGACCCTGACATACTCTCTGGATTTGATCTTTGCAGCGTCAGGCGAGGCACCGCTTCTTCTCGCGTCCTCGGTGCACTGCGCGATGAGGGAGGCCATCAGGGCCGCCAGGAAGGAGTTCTCTGTCTGCACCGGTCCCGCGAACTCCACCGTCACGTTCCAGATGGACGTGCCGGCAACAATGCCCGTCGTCAAGGAGCTCTGCGGCCTCGACGTCGTGGAGCGTTACCTCCAGAGCGTGTCAGCCGGCCCAGCCACCACAACTGCATAGATCCTGAAGAATGCAAGCGCCTCGGCCGTGCAGGAGGCTGATAGCCAGTGTAACTAAAATCATGGCGTGTTTAGCCTGGCGTGACGTGTGTTGTTGTGATGTACGGAGTATATTTAGAAGGGCACTGTAAAATAAGAATGGCTAGCAGCGAGCATGACGAATGTTTGGAGGAAATCATTTGCAACGAATCCATCGTCGGTGCGTACCTGGCTGGATAGATGGGGATCGATCGGCTCGGACCAGTTCGGCGCCTAGCCCAGCTGCCTGTTAGGCTTCAGGCCTCTCCGGCGGACAGTGGCCGCTGCGCTTCCTCGAGCGCCATTGGCTGGCTTGGTGCCGGTTGGGGGAGAGCGGACACGGCGAGCCCGATCGAATTGGCGGCGGGGAGGGGAATGAATCACCTCCGCTTGAATCGCGGGACCTAGCAGGCCTGCCAGTTCGGCAAGGGCCCCGGTTACTTGGATTCGTCGCAGCCGCAACGGGCGTATTCCGCCGCCGCCGCCGCCAGCGTGAGGTTGCCGGCGGTCGGTGGCAGGCGATCACTTCCTTCTTTTTGCTCTGGTCTCCCCTATTTCTCGACATGAATCAGATGCGTTGAGTTTTGATCTGACGGACGCCGTGTACGTGTGGTCGGTCGTGTTCCACTCACTGCTCTACGCAGACACCGACAAAACTGAAGACGTCGCTATACACGGCTAAGCAATTGCTGAACTGATCTTCTATAATCCGTACATATACCGTACTCACATTATCTACGCGCAAATAAGCTTCCTAAATTTCTACTCACTCCATTCTAAATTAGAAGATGTTTTAACTTTTGTAGGTTAATAATTTTTGTTACGCGCTAGATATATATTTATCACATATATATAGCAAATGACTACCTCCCATCCACTCGCCTCATCCAGCTTATCCACTCGTCCAGCTGAGTCATCGTAGTTTCTGAGAAAAAAAAAACACCCCAGGTCCGCAGCGGAGCTAGGATCGTGCTTCTCGTGACGGCTGGCCGGGGCACAAGCCGCCCACACACATCTCGTGCTCGCTGCAGCCGGCGTCCTCCTCCCCTACCCTGGTGGCCCCTTCCCCTACCCCGACGGCGCCGCTCCCCTCACCCCGGCGTCCTCTCCCATCGGGAGCGCCCAACATCCGCAGATCCGGTGGCACAGCGATGTTGCAAGGGAGTGGGTGGCTTTGCCCCACCTCGGCGTAGCGCCCTCCCCACCCTAGACGGCGCCCTCTCTCACCCTAGCGACCGAGCTCTCCCCCACCCTGGCTGCCGGAATCGACCAGACAGCCTTCTCCTCCCCTATGTTGCATATGTATGTTTGAAGTGTTTCAGACGTTTTAGATGTATGTTTCATTTGTTTCATATGGATGTTGCAAAAGTAGATTGGGGGATGTTGCATGTGTTGCATATGTTGCAATTGTTTTAGAGGCATGTTGCAAGCGTATGTCACGAGTGTTTCAGATGTATGTTTCATCTGTATTTTCTGGACGCATGTTGCAAGTGTGTTTATGTGGATGTTGCATGTGTTTAAAACATACATTGCATGTGTTTTATTTGGATGTTGACCTATGGTTGCAATATTTTTTAAGTGTTTTCCAGGTGTTTTTTCAAGTGTTTTTAGAAGCATATTTCAATTGTTTCAACTGCCTTTAGACGTATGTTGCAACTGTTGTATTTGGATGTTTTAAAAATAGATCGAGTGTTGCATCTCTTCTCCCCACCTTTGGCTGCATCGTCTTCCTGCAGCCGGCAGGGTATCCATACGACACCGTGGCCGGGTCCTTCCGAATTGGAAGCGTTGCGCGCCCTTCCTCTCTTGTCTCTTGGGCGGCATGGGCCCTGCGTGAAGCGCGAAACGGAGTGTAGTTTGGGGGCATCCGTCTGGACGTCCGGATGCTACCACTTCCGTATAGCAAATGCTATGAATTTAGAAATACCAAAACGACTTCTAATTTAGGACAGATGAAGTACGTAAGGTATACAGCTAAGTGTGCATTCACTTAGTACGTGTTCTCATGTGCTTATTAAACATATGAGAAATTAGGAGGCATTTTATATTAAGAAAAAATTGGCATCTAAATCTGCTTTGGCGGGAACTTAAATCTAGATGGTCTGCCAGATCTGGGATATACATCCACATTCTCGATCGGCTGAGCTAGCTCAGCTTCCTAACACGGATTTTTTTTTAAACCCAGCATAGACGCTGCGCTTAACATGTGTTATGAAATGTGGGTGATGAGGAAAGTTGTAAATAAATACGTTCAAAGCCTTTTCACTACCGAAAGATGGTAATTAAAGTGCATCCAAAATTACACAACGGCACACAGTGCCACCGAGATAAAACACCAGTAATAATAACTTCTTTCTTGTTATTACTTGTATTGTATGAGGCTAAAATCAAGTGATTTTTTTGGCCAAGCACTAAATCATTTCTTTCTAGATGGATATCGGATTATTTCAGGGCATTTTTGGAACAGATGAATGCAAAATATAGGGAGAAAACATAGAAATGAGAAATGAATAGAGGTATAAAACAAAGGATTAGAAAACACGGGAATTTTGTAGAAACAAGTGTTCGGAACACAGAAATACTAATAGCATCAAAGTCTGTTGGTTTGTGCTAAACACAGTTGCTTAGATTAAATAGGAACTAAATACTCCTTTACAAAGCGACATATGATAGTTATAAAATTTTGACATGTCTTGGACGAGCCCGCATTGCTGTAGATGTAGGTAGGGACTAGGGAGTAGCACATGCTGTGCATGCATGTAGGGAGAGAGCACGCAGATTAGTGCGTGCGTGCGCATGAGCCACAGGAGGAAATATTCTCATGAGGTTAGACTTTTTTTTTTCTGTCTCCAAAACTGCAGGTTTCATTACCTTTCATCTGAAACGGTTTGGGTCTCTTCCTTTATTCTAAACCCTAAACCTGCTACAGTGAAAATTCCTATAGAAACTTGATTCTTTTTACTCGAAAAAAAAGAACTTGCCTACGTTTTCCCCGTGAACCAAACATGGCCTCAGCGGTGAAATTAGCCAGCAGACGGAGTCGTGTCACCATCAAAGCAAGCGAGTTAAAGCATCCCAGCGATAATCATCGATGAGCAGGGCATCCAATCCTTGGAACGGCTCCCGCGCATCGTCGTCGTCGTCTTGCTGCTGCAGAGGGGCCGCCGGCGCGTGCTGTGCCGCCGCCAGCGCGTCCACCGCCGACGCCGGGTGCGGCGCGCGAGCTGCCGCGGCGTGCACGGCGATCTGGGCCTGCGTCCTGGTCAGCTCGCACTGCGCCGCTCTGATCTCTCCCAGGAGGCGGTCCACGATCCCGGCGCAGCCGTACACCGGGTCCTGCACCCGCCGGCGCGCCTCCATCGCCATCGTGTCCGCTGCTCTGGCTCGTTCGTGGACAGGGAGGTTCTACACACACGTACGACAGAAAAGAAATAGCACAGCAATTATTTACTTCCATGTACTACTAGCTTTTATATCTTTATTTATGACGTCACCATGCTCGATACCAATGGAAGATGATTCACAGTGAGTTTAGCTAAAAGAAGAACAATTGTGTTATTATGCTTAAATATGTACTTACTACGTACTAATGCTGGACGCTAAAGTATCCTGGTTAGCCAGTGGCAAGGAATTAAAAAGGAAAAAAAAGTCTACGCATGGCATGCATTACGGTGTAAGTACGTAAGATGAAGTGATGGTGCATGATGATCCATTTATCTACCTGGAGCATTCTTGCGACATTGCTGGCGCCGAAGACCCTCTGCACGCAGGCGTATCTCTGGGGATCCGTTGCCGGGAAGTAGGGAGCGAGGACGCAGTCTTGACCGCACTTCCTGCGCTGGTTCTTGCACGCGGCGCACCGCTTGCTGCCCGGGCTTCTGGCGGCGGCGGCTTCCGTGTTTGTTGCGCTCGTCGACATGATCTAGCGCAAGATTTTGCAGAGAGAGGGAGAGAAGATTTGCTGGGAGATTTCGAGGATCTTGCAAAGATATGCTGGCTGATAGCATGTATAGCATGGGGTGAGTGGTATATGGAAGTCTTCAACGGCTAAATTCCATGCCGGGAAAGAGAACAAATATGGGAAGTGGCAACGGCTCTCCATCTACCATGCATGGAAAGCAAGAAAGGAGAATTGCTGCTGCAGAAAAAAATTCGGTGCGTGGAGTCCGTCCGCACACCGCATCCGCCGTTCCGGCTTGTTCCGGCGCCAGCCGTCGGCCCCAGCATGATGCATCCTCCGCCGACATCACACCACGGCGCAGCCCGTCTCTCCCTCATCCGAATCGGCCTCGATGCGACCTCCAGATCCGCTACCACTGCTGGTGCCAATTCTTCAGTATGCAACCCTACTGGTGCGAAGCCCTCTTTGCCTATTTGGATTGCATGCAAGTGACTGTGATCGATTCTGAAATATTCCCTGGTCAGTTACGTATGGATTTGAACGCCTGGAACAAATAACCCTGAATGTATACATGGATACAAGTGACTTAATTTCTAGGTTCGCATTATGCATTGAATCACTTGAGTCCGCAAATTTATCACTGTTATTCTGACTTGTACATTTTCCAATCATGCAGTTTCTACTCCTAGCCAGTGTGCTAGCTTTCAGAAGTTGTTCCCAACTAGTAGGGATAAAAATATTCAAATGCACATCCATGGTCTTCCTGATGGTGCAAAGGCTTTTGAGGTATGTGCCAAGTTTTTGCTTTGTCATGATTGTCACTCTCAATTCCTTCGATCTGATTGCTGCATGCCGTACTGCAGGGTATCTAGAAATGAATGAGACTGTTGACATGGGCAATGTGATGTACAAGAATGATGTCTTCCTGAGCCCAAGCATATTCCAGAGCTCGAAATACTATTGTTGATTTTGGTACACAAATCCTCTACTAATGACCCATGGTGATGCTAGCTACACAAGGCAACAATTTGCTAAAGTCTGGACAAATGCTATTGTTCTGAAATTGCTTTATAAGAGTTGGTCGTACAGATGCTATAAGATGTAATATGCACATTGTAAATTTTTATCTAGAGTACATATGGAATATTTGTTGTGTTTAGAACTTGTATACAAGGTTGTTTTTGCTCAAAATGATTACACCATTACGTGATTGTTTCTCTGATTGCTTTTACGAAGATCTGGATTGTAAAGAGAGTAAGCAGAAATTGACATCCAGAAACTGAAGACTGAAATAAACACAGAAACTCAAAACTGAAATTGACAATCAAAAACTGAAAACTGAAATAGACACAGTGAAAACTGAAATTGTCCAAAGAATGCTGCAGAAAATAGAGATGAAAGTGTTGATCCAAAGCAATTGTGGTTTCGCCTAATACCGTTGGAAAGAAATTAATCAATCACCTGAGAAGGTCTGGAAAATAATCCAACAACCGTTGCGTAGCTCATTGGCCAAATTCTCCGCAGCTGTTGCCACTCTGAAAGCTCTTCAGTTTTGTGTCTGACTTTCAAGCTCTAAATGCTTGGTACATATTAAATTCAGAGTTTCAGACAGCTTCAAAGTTAAATATGTGATGATTTGGGGATCAAATCAGACACCAGGTGAGCACCAATGTAAAAGATTGTTTCAGAGTTTGGGGTGCTCGGTTGCTGAGAAATGAAAATCTCTCTCACTCTCTGACATGCTGTGCTCAAACTGAAAGACACTTCAATGAGTATGTTGAGTTGATATGACTCCCTTGTGCGAGACATTACAGGTGGAAACTCATTACAGGTATATCACTTTCCAATTCTTCCAAACATGCTCTTAGCTGTTTTGCCAATTTCACGGGATTGCTCGAGAACCAGAACATTGGTGGATTTGGGAGGTCGAGGCGGAGGTGACGGCGAAGGCAGAGCCGGACGAGGGAGAGAGAGAGGCTGCGTCGTGGTGGTGTCGGCGGCGGCGGCGGCGGATGCGTTAGGTCGCTCGGGTGGATGGGGCGCTGGAACGCGTGACCGCTTGGAGCCCCTCTCACGGCCTCACCCACAAGCGAGCCGAGCGAAGGGCGATGTCGTGCCGACCAGATGAGGATGAGAAGCCATGGCACACGAAGATTGGACACGCGTCATACGTAGACGGCAGGTGCCCACGCTGCGGCGTGCGGACTCCCCGCACCCAATTTTTTTTCCAACAGATACTAAATACCTACTTAGTGCAGATACTAAATACCTACTTATTTATTATTTATTTACACAAACTAATCTCATGGAGCCACCAAAGAACTAAAATTCGTCGGTTTTTGCTCACTGAATTCACCTCTAAGAACACTCGCGGCCCTTTGAATTGCCCGGCAGACTTTCCACACTTCATGCTTCATTGCCCCCTCTCGTTCCTTGTCACTCAGATTGGCCGACCGCGAGATGGCATCCGCGATCCCAGGGAAGAACGAAAACTTGCTTTCGTAATCCTCCGGAGGCGAGTACAACTAGGGAAAGAAACGCAAGTTTTAGTTTCGAAAGAAAAATAATGTACAAGTGCGCTGAAATGCGTTTCTCACCAGATGCTTAAACCACCCTCTTCCTTGGAGCCCTTCAGGTTGCAGGAAGCTTCTTTCGGCAAGTAGGAGGCGATCGTTCAACAATCGCCTCCTCATCCTAGCGTGCTCATCGTATAAATCCAGCTGTTGTAGCTTCTGGATTTTGATGAATGCGAACCAACAAAGGAGCATATCATCAGCCAGTTTCAAACACCAGTTCCAAATTGGAAAATAAACTATTCCATTGATGATCAGATTGTGAAAATATTGAACGACACTACCCAAATACATGAAAACAGAAGCACAGTATAAATCGATACCTTCATCTCCTTCAGAACTTCCATAGCTGCTGCAGAAAGATCATTGATGAATCCATTCATCAAATTTACTGCTTGGATATTACTCGTCAGGGCAGAAAATGCTTTTATATGCTCCTGTGACATTATAAATTTCAATCATATATTGAATATATATTGTAAGATACACTATAATAATGACTGAAAGCAAATTGGTGGTGGTTATGCAATATGTGTGAGTTCCCGTAGAGATTTACTGAATGGATATCTCCATGTTAAAAAAAAAAAACAATCACTGTGAAGTTACAGATTCAACCAATGGCACGTTAGGCGGTATTCTCCAATCCATACACCTTTGCAATGTAGAAATCAAGTGTGCATATGAAAGTCAACGTACCTGTAACTGTGAACTGTAAGCTTGATAATCAAAAGGTAACACGGGATCATTGGCCAATCGAAGAGCTAATAGTCCCCAAATTTCTGTGACTGATGAAGCAGGAAAACTACATAAGCACTCCTAGGATTACCACAAGAAATGCTAGCAATATATTATATTGACGCACCAAAATTTCGAAAATTGTTGAGTATGTAGTAGCTAGCTTTAAAGGCAACAATTCATTCTTCTTGTTGACCTTTTCGTATCAGTGCATTCAGTTAATCATAATTTTGATCAATATCACAAGCGCTGCAACCTACTGCTTTTCAAAACAAGTTACTTCGCAAACTATGTTTTTACTTACTAGCCAAATGACGAAGAAACAATGGATCGCCAAGCTTTTCCATCCAATTATAAGTGTCAAGAGCAGTATGGTAACCAGGAAATTCTGCATTAGCACTGCATTGGTTAGTAATGATGATCACAAACCATGTTAGAAGAATTTGTGATATATTATAGAACAAAATAGAGTTAGAGGAGAAATTGTAGGTGTTAACTTCGAGGTGATTCGATGAAAAATATTAAGCAATAACTATAGGCGCACATAGCCTCAAAACTGCACGTACAACTCAGACAAAAGACTTCAAAATGGTTAAGTTGTAATGATCCTCAAGTGAAGCTCCAGCAGAATAAATAGACATTAGAATACATTATTCTCTTAAGGAAAGAACCTATTCTGTTTTGACATACCTTCTCCATAGTACAAGTCTACAGAGGGAATTCCAGCATGATGTAGAAATGGAGCAAAATCGGAATCAGTTCGAGCAAGCCTTTCTATCTGCAGATTTGACATTCTTTAGAAATAGGACAAACAAATATAAGGCAAGCAATGATCAGTCATTCAAAATGATCTAGCTCTTTCTGTGAAGACATTAAGCCAAGCAGTAAGGAAGTGGCGAGAAAACTAGGAGAAAGTAAAAGGGAGTTATAGGGAGTCTAAAGCAGGTCATGAATTTGGGTAGTCACATGCAGGAACCAAGTATGTTCTTTCTTCTTTTTTGGTGGTGGTGGTGGGGTGGGAGCGGGACATGGCAAGATCAAAAGGAACGATGGGAGCATATGCCCTCCTCCAAGTGGGATTTACATGAGGCACCTCACATAAGACAGTACATTCCTGTTCTACTACCATCACAATACACAAGGTTGGACAAAGCAGTACAAAAAACTGTAATTAACAAACTATGCTCGATGTGGCCCAGCTGTGGTGTAACTGAATAACCATTTCACAACTAGAACTACGTGAAAATGCTACATAATAGTGTAACAATCTCTACATATGCAGAACAAATTTTCAAACTTCTTAATTCTTACTTTGATGCCACCACTCATTTCATTCCATGTATCATGAATCATCTTTCCCGTGACATCAGGATCCTTCACCTGGGAAACAAAAGTTTCAATTATAATCCATGTCATGTATTCATTCTGGTAGTCTGGTTTAGCCATACAGCACTACAGCAGACAATGGTATTAACATTAAGCAGGAGGTTTGATGATGTTAAATTTGTCTAGTAATAAGCCCAAATAATTATGCTTCAACATGATTTCAATACTTAGCTAGCTTCTAGATAAAAAACAGAAAAATACAACCGCGCAAATAAAAAATGCTTTTACCTGTCTTGTAACATCAACCAAGAGTTTGTCCAACTGGGGAGTAGAGCCAGCAAAAAATCCCACACCTTGCACAGCACAATCAACATTCAAGTAAGCTACAGCTTTGGAATGCAGATCTTCGAGGTTCTCTTCAACCCATTCAGTTGATCCTATCTGGGGGGAAAAAGAGCCTTCAAATTATAGACAAAATAAAAGTAACAAGAAGTAAATGTGCTGACAATTTGACAGCACATACAAACTTGACCTGATCTAACAGCAAAAAAGGGCATTTCATAGTATAGAGGAACTGAATGCAGAAAATTATCCAAAAAACACCTTATGCTGACATATTGAATTGCAAGGACAATTAAACTGCGACACTGCTATTCAGCATCACCTGTGTATTGTCATGAGTCAAAAGTTTTGGTAGTTGTGTTATTTGTGATTTAAACAATAAAATGACAAAAATGTTATGAGCATCTCTTGGTCCGTTTGCAGTTATACCTCATGTTTATACAGTAGCATCTTATCATCTTATCATCTTTCTTCCATGTCTACTTACCATCCCAAATTCTTCAGCGTCCCAACTACAAAGAATGATGGACCTCTGTGGTTTCCATCCTGATTGCAGCATCATTCCAAGACGCCGGGCAATGTCTAGAAGTGCAGCTGTCCCACTGTTAGGATCAACTGCTCCATAGGTCCATGCATCTCTGTGGTTACCGAGTATCACGTAACGATCAGGTTCTTCGTGTCCTTTTATGATACCAAAAATGTCTCGTATCTTACGAAACTTCCTGACCTCCTTAAACAAAGAGATAATAGCAATCATGGTGTATCCATCTAGAAAGTACAGGTACAGAAGTATTTACACAGAACTTGCAGCAATATGAAAGTCTAAAGCACATATTCATGCACATGCCATACCATAAGTAATCATGATGAAAACTGGCATTCTAATTTCTAAAATACGGTTGGGATGAACAAATTATACTTCACAAGAGCAAAAACCGTACAAGACATGGACTTATGGTTATGGAGAGTCATGTATTTAAAAGGTCACCTGGTTCAAGCACATGGTGGTCAAGGCATAGTACAGAGTAAGCACAACACAAATGCATAAATGTAGACAACAACATAAATGTCACTTAAACGCTTGTTCATAGCTCTAAATTTGATTAAGGAAAGGGCTTCATCCTAGTAAGCGGTTGGTCCAGTATTGGTAAATCCAACTCATTTAATAGCATGCACTATTCCTCATCTGCTACTAGCATTGTAATCATGTAGATCGGCATGCTGATTCAATAATTCATGCATTTTACAAACATGCCCCCCCCCCCCCCCAAACACACACACACACAAAATCCAACACGCACTCACAAAGGTCCACCACTGCCATGACAACAAGCAAGCACCAGCATTCCTTTATGGCTTTATTGGCCTTTCATTGCTGCCTCGACTGTAAATAGTTTAATTGTTATGGTATCCTAATGATTTGCTAATTATATCAAACCAAGCTCACCACTCACTACGTACTTCACACCTTTTTTGTTTAGTTCGTGGAATGGAATTGGTTGATCCATCACCACCTCATCCCCACAAGCTAATAATCCTTAGACCAAACACCCTTTTAAGTTCCATATACAAATGAAATGTTTTAAGTTGATAAGGAAATCAGTTAATGAATTTCACTTTAAGCAACAGGCATCCGTGGACATTCTATAGATGGAAGCACACAAATATAGACAGACAATCCAGCAAGATATAACAGAAGAAGCAAGTAATACCATATAAAGCTAGCGTCAATTCACTGCCTACATCCCGTTCCCAATGGAGACACCACAAATAGTATGCCATATGACTTCACAACAGCAAAGCAAATCCACATAGGCTTTTGGATCTAGCTGTCCATCCAGTTTGTCCGTATAGATGTCGTGTTGTTGTCTCTTAATAATAATCATATATAGAAACAAGACAGCAAGGTATACCTGATAGGTGAAGTTGACCAGCGTGGGGCCAGGTCCAACGCCACCGACATCCACCCCGAGGCCGTTCTTCCATTCAGCCGGCATGGCCGGACCACCCAGGCTTCGAATGATCGCTGCTGCCGTCTTGGCCGACACCGGCATGGAGGGGATAGTCGGAAACCGCCGCTTGACTGCCTTATCGTCGAACCCCAAACGCTCCGCACCACTGGTGGCGGCCCACCCGGGGGTGAGCGGATCGCCGGGGCCGCCGAGAAGAACGACTCCTCTCTCGACGCCGCCGTCCGCGTTGCCGGCGATGAGCACGGCGACGGCTCCCTTCTCCGCTGCGCGCGCCACCACCCCGCCGCGGTACCCGCCCCCGCGGCGCGCCACCGCGACGCGGCCGCGCACGCCCACCCCAAGCCTCTCGAGCGCGACGTAGTCCTCCTCCCGGCCGAGGTTGACGAACACCGCCTCCGCGACGGCCCCGCCGGACGGCGCGTACGCGTGGTACGGCGGAACGACGCGGTGCCCCTCGTCCGCGGGCTCCTCGAGCGACAGGCGCTTGAGCAGGGAGCCGTCGGGCCGGAGCAGCGCGAGGGAGGCGTGCCCGGGGTACGAGAGCAGCGGCTCGTACTCGCGCGTTAGGGTTTGGAGCCCCGCGGCGCGGAGGCGGGCGAGCACGTGCGCGGCGGCCCCCGCCGACGCGGGCGTCCCCGCGAGGTGCGGCCCCGCGGTGAGCGCGCGGAGGTCGGCCGCGATGCTCGCGTTGGCCCCCGGGGATAGCGACAGGAACAGGGCGGAGGTATCGGGGAGGCCGCCGCCGGCGGCGGCGGCCGCCACATGGGACCTCCCGGGGCGGCGGTGGAGGACGAGCAGCGAGACGAGGAGCAGCAGCCCGAAGACGACGACGAGCCGGATGGAGCCGTGGGGCAGGCGGGCGAGGACGGAGTGCGGCATTCCTCAGGCCTTACGCAGTACAGGAACTAGCTGCCCACACGCGCCAGTTCCGGCCGGCTTTGCGGCGGCGAGCGAATGAACGTGTGGAATGGTGAGGTGTGGGGTTGGTGGCGCCGCCAAATGCTTCCCTGCGTGCTTCGGTGCGTGCCACCGTGCCGCCGTACGCAGCTTTACGCCCGGACCCCGATCACGGAGCTTTTCCGTTGCCACTGCACTTCGTTAAAGCCGGCTGATAAGTCGGCTGCTCATTCGTCTTGAGAGGAAAATACGGCTAAGCCGGCTAATAAGTTTGTGCCCGATACTCCGGTCGTTCAGGTGCCCGCACGGGGTTGGCTGGGTCCGGCCGGCAGCGGCAAGTGGCGTGGCGGCGCGGTGGAGGGCGTCATGGTCGAGCGGTGCAGCACCGGCCAGGCGGCTACCGAGCTGAGATTGCGGGATTTTGTGGAGAGCATCGCGGACCTTTCCGTCGTCTCTGGCCCAGCTGGAGATGGACGTCGAGTGATGTGTGGTGCGCCGCCACGGTGCTGAATTTCCGCTGAATTATCAGCGTCTTTTACACCACCAGATGTGGGACTTGGGCTGGATCGGGCTGGCCCTCCATGCCTCGTGGCATCATTTACGCTACTTTTGTCGTGCTGTACCGTCCCGATAAAACTCCAGTTTGGTACTGGTGGTATTGTCATTTCATGACAGCCCAAGGGCGGACTGCGTCAGTGCGTCCTAATTCCTCCAAGAGATGGGTTTATCTTGTTTGCAAACAAAATAACTCACAATTTGTCCACAACCAAAATAACTCCAAAACGAGGGTTTGTCTTGTTTGCTACTGTTTGGGTGTTGTAATTTGGCCTCATCTCGGTGGTGTACCAGGTGCTTCTTTAGGTATTCGCTATATTCAGGAAAAATTAAGCCAAAATATCCAAAGACGATAAATATGACATGTAAAACTCCTTAGCACACTAAAGTTTTCACATAACCAGCATTAATATTGAGCCTACCATTTTTAAAACAAATTCTTAGTATCAAGGTGTTTTTTTGGTTTAGCTGTGGGTATGCAATCAATTGTCGATGCTAGCTATTATAGGGGAACTAAAAACGCTATTTGGTTGGTTCACAGTGTGAGTGCTACATGTTCTTCTTCTTGTCCTTGGAGAAAGAGGGTGGCTTCTCCTTGTTAGCACGAGGGGCGGGGACTTGGCTGGACTCAGTCCCTGGTGCCAGCACCATGGCAGACATCTCTAGCACAAACGCTGGGGCGCAACCACTTGTGCCTCAACGGTGGGAGCCATCGACGGGTCCTTGGCCTTATGCTTGGTCGGCACCGCTTCGGGAGCCGAGGTGGCGAGGGTGGTTGGCACGATGGTTGGTTTGGAGGAGATTATGGGCGTGAGTAGGGATGGCAACGGGGCAGATTCGGATCAGGTGGAGCCTTCGTGGATCCGAACCCGAAACCCGAACTCAAAATCCGAAACCACCCCGAACACCGGTTCGGGTGACAATCCAAACCCGAGACCAAACCCGGTGGATCCCCGAAACCCGATTGGTTAACCAAAACCCGAAACACACCACTCTATGACAGTACAAAAAAATAATAAGAAATTTTAGCAACATATGCATGATATATATTACATATTCACATATATAAACAAGAGGCAATAAACAACACACCATTTCGTCACTCAACTTAGAACAAATTTTATAGCTTACATAAACAATTTGTTAATAATGACACATGAGTTTTTTTATTCAAAATGTTCTATTTCGGACCTCCATTGGACATCCACGGGTGAAAACCAAAACCTAAAACAGAACACGATAAGTTTTGGGTCCACGAACCCAAAAACCGTGGGGAAAACATCGAACCCGAACCCGCTGGACACGAAATCCGCGGATATCCACCCCGAACCCGACCCATTGTCATCCTTTAGCATGGGCGCGAGAAAGACGGGGTGGAGCACACGGGCCCGCGTGAGGATAGGGGCGACGTTGATTTTCCCATCCCTACAAGTGGATCCCTTTGGAAGGGGGGTGTTTACACCAAAATTTGAAAGAAGGATTACAGAAACTCGAAAGCTCCCAAGATCATGTCATCAAGGAATCGATTGCATAAAGGACAGTATCCGCTGATTCGAATACAGCACTGGAATCGGCTCTCTTCAGATAGCGCCAGCAGATAACTATAATAGCTACAATCGGTGCCAGAAAAAACATGTTGGACTCTAAAAAAAGAAAAAGATTATGGTCCAAGTTATCTTAAATTAGGAATGTTTTCTTTTAGGCCAAAAAATTATAATGAGTCGTGCTTAAGTAGGATTCATACGTGGGTTCCGGGTATAAATATTGGACCCTGGCTATCGTAAAACACACGATCAATCAAATACAAGTTACTTACTTTTTTCGGCTCCGGCCAACCCTTATGAGTAGGAATAGAGTAGATCCCGGCGAGTTCTTCAGCGAGCAGGGCTGCATCGGTCCAGCCGACCTCCGGCTTGTCTGTAAGTACCGTCATGGCTTATACTTCTGTTCGTACGGCTGTATCGATCTGGTCGACCTCCACTGCGACTCTGGTATAAGCTAGTTATTGACTCTTGTCTAGTTCAAGTACGGCTGCATCGACCCGGTCGACCTCCACTGCTCGAACTAGATTAAGGTCAAGTTATCGGCTCTATCTAAGGATGACGTCCTTCGGGTAGATTCATTAAGTTACCGATATTGCTTATTGCTTTCATTATTTATTTAAATTACAGCAATATCACTTTGCCCCGATTAGGATTGATCTAGATCGGCTTTATATCCTGTTTAACCCATCGTTTATTAATCTAAGCTGATCTAATCTGCACCTTAAACGATGAGTTATGTTTTATCGGCTGTTTTATATCAATCTTGATCGTGTATAGTGTGCGGTTAAGGCATGCCGGGTCTTGAATAGATCTATCGACTAACGAAAACCGTTCCATGGCCCGTTATCACGGCCTATGTGATTCTGGTTCACACCTCACTATTAGCACCATGGAGCGGGGACCGTTATTTGGTAGATCCGTTCCTGATAGAGCATGACCTTAATTATGCGCTATGCCTGAATCGGCTGTTTTAGCCGATATCGAGTGCTTTCACATATACAGTTCACGCCATGAGACCGTTGAAGTAAGGGTAGGTTGAAAGATATGTTAGCCCTATGATCTTATTATTTTATTACGGCCTGCATGATTCTGCCTCATGCCCCACTGATATTAGTAATAAGTTAGGGTCGTCGAATCTATTGTTGTTTCTAGGGCCTGCATGATTCTACCTCATGCCCCACTGGTTATAGCGATAGATGAGATCTAATATGTTAATTAGATTTATCTCTATTAAATGGTTAAATGATGATGAGCTGTTTCCTAATCTTTTATATAAAAAGGGATTCGGTTACTTGCAGTCATTGGCTTAGCACAAACTGATTAGTGTTGACATCCTATTGCCATTGACTAATATTTGCCTAAATAACGATGTTCATCCTGAATGATAACCGATTTTTCTTCCATAACTCCAGGAGCTTTAACTGATTTATTTTTATGAGTATGCTGGAATTGGCTATTTAGTCGATCTCCTTTCATATCGGCTCTTAGAGCCACATATTCGGAACTGTGTGGCAATACCGGCATGTTCCGCCTTAAATTACTCATTAACTTTCTCTCTTTGTCAATTGCAGGGTCAAATTGACTGGCACGTCTTGGGAGGAGTACGCAGGATTGATCGTCCCTGTGTTGAAGCCAGACGGATCTCCAGCTCTATCGAGCAGACCCTTCTGGCTTGCTCATATGCCCGGCACGAGATGAATTTTCGTGCCGACACACGTTCTGGCACGCCTGGTGGGACCCCACAATCATCATGGTGGCTTACAATAACAACGACATCCTTATGGTACCTTATGAAGACCTACCTGATGGAGATAAAGATGTCATCAGTAAAGCTATAGAAGAATTTTAGAACAAGTGTTTGTTGTCCTATATCAAAACACATGACAATACAATTGTTCAGAAATATCCACTACCAAGAGTTCTGTTGCATGGGCAGACAGATGCAAATGAAGCTGAAGAAAGACGTTTCTTCACAGAAACTATAAACAAATCTGTTCGTGATGCCATATCAAACCATAATGAAGTTTTCTTGAACACATTTCACAACATCATGAAAGAGGTGTTTCATGGGTTTCCAGTTGATCAGGTTGTGCTGGCTTATTACAATATTCCATATCCATCGATTCAAAGGACTAATCAAGTCGATACCAGCCATCAAGAAGCAGCACCAGCTAATAATGATGATGTCCAGGTAGTTCAGAGTTCATCTGTGCAAGCTTAAGGTACTACTACGAATAAGATACAGTACAATCCTAGATCGTCAGTGCAGCATGTGCAACAGCTGACGGGGCAAAGTTAGAACCAGATGATTAATTTTGGCATATCAGGCCACATACCGTCATCGGCTCAAAAAATAGCACCATCAATTCAAAGGATCCGTAGAGATATAGATCCTCATGTCTATAATCAGAGACTTCAAGCAGCGAACCAGGAAAGGGCCCAGCAGATAGAAATTTCATAGGGGTATCATTATGGCACTATCAACACGAAATTTCGTCCCGTGCCGAGGGCACACGAGCAAGCCGAAAGGATCCGCTCGATGGAGCTAGAGATCCGTTTGGCTTCAGCGCAGGGATGGTCGATCCTACGCACTTCTCCTGAGACGTGCCAGTCAATTTGACACTGCAATTGACAAGGAGAGAAAGTTTATCAGTAATTAAGGGCGGAACATGCCGGTGTTGCCAGATAGTCCCGAATGTGCGGCTCTAAGAGCCGATATGAAAGGAGATCGACTAAATATTTGATTCCAGCATATTCATAAGAATAAATTGGTTAAAGCTCATGGAGTTGTGTAAGAAGAATTGGTTATCACTCTGGATGAATATCATTGTTTAAACAAATATTAGTCAATGGCAATAAGATATTAACAATAATTAGTTCATGCTAAGCCAATGACTGCAAGTAACCGAACTCCTTTATAAAAGAAACAGTTCATCATCATTCAATCATTTAATAGAGATAAATCTAATGAATATATTAGATCTCATCTATCGCTATGACCAGTGGGGCATGAGGCAAAATCATGCAGGCCGTAGAAACAACAATAGACTCGACGACCCTAACTTATTACAAATATCAGTGGGGCATGAGGCAGAATCATGCAGGCCATAATACAATAATAAGATCATGGGGCTAACACATCTTTCGACCTATCGCTACTTCAACGATCTCATGATGCGAACTGTTCGTGAAAGCGCTCGATATCGGCTAAAACAACCGATTCAGGCATAACGAACAGTTAAGGTGCCCTCTCAGGAATAGATCTACCAAATAACGATCCCCACTCTATGGTGCTAACAGTGGGGTGTGAGGCAGAATCACACATGCCGTGATAACGAGCCATGGAACAGTTTTCGCTAACCAATAGATCTACTCAAGATCAAACATGCCTTAACCGCACGCTATGCACTATCAAGATTGACGTAAAACAGTCGATAAAACATAACTCATCATTTAAAGTGTAGATTGGATCAGTTTAAATTAACAAATGATGGGTTAAACAAGATATAAGGCCGATCTAGATCAATCCCAATCGGGCGAGATGATATTGCTGTAATTAAATAAATAATGGAAGCAACAAGCAATGTCGATAACTTAATGAATCTATCCGAAGGAACGCCACCCTTAGATAGAGCCAATAACTTGACCTTAATCTTATTCGAGCAGTAGAGGTCGACCGGATCGATGCAGCCGTACTTGAACTAGACAAGAATCGATAACTAACTCATACCAGAGTCGCAGTGGAGGTCGACCGGATCGATGCAGCCATATGAATAGAGGTATAAGCCATGACGGTACTTACAGACAAGCAGTGGAGGTCAACCGGATTGATGCAGCCGTACTTGCTGAAGAACTTGCCGAGATCTACTCTACTCCTACTCCTAAGGGGTGGCCAGAGCCGAAAAAAATAAATAACTTGTATTGGATTGATTGTGTGTTTTACAATAGCCGGGCTTTGATATTTATACCCAGGACCTATGTATGACTTCTATCTAAGCACGACTCATCGCAATCCTAGAGAAAACATTTCTAATTTAAGATAACTTGGACTCTAATCTTTTCCTTTTTGTAGAGTCCAATATGTCTTGTCCCGGCGCCGATTGTAGCCTTCGTCGTTATCTGCTAGCGCTATCTGAAGAAAGCCGATTCCAGTGTTGCATTCGAATCAGCTAAAACCGATCTGCTCGCAATTGATTCCTCGATGACATGATCTCGGGAGCTTTTGAGTCCTTGCGATTCTTCTTCCAAATTTTGGTGTAAACAGGCATGGATTATAACACCCTTTATATGATTCCAAATCCAGGGTATTAAGGCACACGGGATTTCAATCCACAGATGGGTCAGTAGGTGCAGAGAAATCCAAATTCAAATGCTGATGAGTTGTTGCTAAGGGTGACTGAGATGATAAAGAATCAATTCAGTCTGAAGCCAAAAGGGTAGACCTTCCCGTAGAAACACCCATATCCAGAATGGTATGATTTGGTCGTTCTTCCTACAAATTACAAGCTCCTAGAGTTTGCTAAGTTCACTAGCCAAGACAACACAAGCACAATAGAACATATCAGTCGGTATCTTACACAGTTGGGTGAAGCATCCGTTGAAGAGGTCCACCGAGTTCGTTTCTTCTCCTTGTCCCTGTCAGGGCCAGCCTTCACTTAGTTTTTATCACTACCAGTTAACTCCATCGCCAATTGGGCTGACCTAGAGAAGAAGTTTCATACATATTTTTACACTGGGACAGGAGAAAAGAAGATTACCGATTTGACAACTATAAGACAGAGGACTAATGAATCAGGCATCGAGTTTCTTCAAAGGTTCCGAGAGACTAGAAATTTATGCTTCTCATTAAACTTGACTGATGATCGGCTAGCTGCTTTGGCCGTTCAAAGAATGCTGCCAACATGGATAGAGAAGCTGCTGGGATAGGAGTTTGATAACTTGGGTCAGCTGGCTCAATGAGTGGCAGTGCTCAATAGCCAATTCCAGAATATGCGCAGAGATACCCGATTCTAGAAGAGTACCACAATGGCTGAAGCTTATAATCCATATTCAGTCGATGACAGCTATGAGGACGATGAAGAAGAAGAGGTTGCCGCGGCTGAATAGAATTGGGGTAAAAAGATAATAATTGTGCCAAATCCTCGGGGAAGAGGAGTCGAAGAGAGCTATGACTTTGACGTCACAAAATCGGACAAGCTCTTCGATTTCTTGCTTGAAGGGGCAAATCAAGCTGCCCGATAATCATGTTATGTTGTCTCCCGATCAGTTGAAGAATAAGAAGTTCTACAAGTTTCATAACGTTACATCTCATTCTACTAATGAATGTAGAGTTTTCTGGCAACATATACAGAGGGTTATTCAGCAAGGAAGGCTCAAATTCGATACGCCTTGGAAAATGAAGGTTGATGATAATCCTTTCCCGAAAGATCAAAACATGGTCGATGCTAGGCTGCTCAAAGGAAAGACTAAAGTCTTAACATCTGCCAGATCAAGAGAAGCTAGAACAGTCGATCCTGAGATGCAAATATCGGCTGATGAATACAGAGAAATAAAAAGACATCGCAACAAGCAAAAGAGCCGATATGAGCAGGGGGAAACGTCAAAAGATGGGACGACGAAGCTGCGTGTCACATCTCGAATTTTGTTGAATAAATGGCAGCAACAGAAGGAAAAGGATTATCAACATTGGTTAGAGGGGCAAAAATACCAGCACCAACAGGAAAGAGAGAGATATGAAAGAAAGCAAGCTGAATCACATTGGAATTATCCTTTCTTCAGATATTGCTGGAACAAAGGTTTGAAATTGCCTACCAGAAATAACTGTCCAGAGTGCAGCGAACAATATTGAGAGTTTAGGCAATCTCAAGCTAACCGCAGGTCTATCCATGCTCAAGACAAGTATCATCATAAGAACATGGATCAGCGCTTAGAAATAGAAGTGTCCATGATCGGCTAGGAAAGCGAATTGTTGATCAAAACTAGGTTGATTATGAAGAAGAGAGTAATGACGAAGGATATGTTTGGTAGGAAGGCCAATGGTGCCTAGGAGGTTTGACAAGAAGCCAGAAAAGAAGGGTACAACGTCTAAGGAACAGAGAGTTGGAATAGACTTAGGCATCCGGTAAACCTCAAGTATGGCGTGCTAAACAAACAGCAGATAGAAGGCAACCATCGGCTAATATTCAAATGAATTTTCTATTGCCATCAGAATTTAGAGCTCCGAGGGATCAAAAAGTTTACTCAGATTTTGATGAATCGGAGTATGAGGAGATAGTTGCCAAGTTGACAATTATACAGTAGGCTATATTTGATAAACCAGTCAAGCATCAGCACTTAAAGGCTTTATATGTAAAAGGTTTTGTTGATGGAACAAGATGTTGGTGGATGGATGTGCTTCTGTCAATCTCATGCCTTACACCAGTTTTCATAAACTTGGCAAGGGACCAGGAGATTTGATTGAAACCTACATGATGCTTAAGGACTTTGGGGGTAATGCATCTAAGACCCGAGGGGCAATGAACGTCGAACTAACAATCGGGAGTAAGACTTTGCTCACCACGTTCTTCGTCATCGATGGAAAAGGGTCATACAGTTTACTCCTTAGTTGTTATTGGATTCATGCAAACTGTTGTGTGCCATCAACCATGCATCAGTGTTTGATTCAATGGCATGGAAATGATGTTGAGCTGGTTCGCACTGATAAATCTGTTCGCAACAGCTCGATCCAGTCTTTTGGAAACTAGGAGACTTCGAATGCTTTTCTAGCAAGATATGGGAAGGAGGCTTCATTAGAATTAATAATGAAAGCTAATAGCCAATCCAAGCAGTCGGCTTTGAAAATTTGTCTTAATGGATAATCCAATTGATGGTACATATAGCAAACCAGGACATGGCTTTACGTCGGTCGATGAATTAGAAGTGGTAGATATTGGTTCTGGAGATAGACCTAGGCCAATGTATGTGAGTGCCAAGTTGGATCCTGAGTATAAGCGAGAGTTAGTTGATTTATTAAAGGAATTTAAAGACTGTTTTGCTTGGGAATACTATGAGATGCCTGGTCTAGACCGATCAATTGTTGAACATCGGTTGCCAATCAAACCTGGATATCGGTCGTTTAAACAAGCTCCAAGGAGATTCAACCCAAACGTACTTGATGATATCAAAAAGGAGACTGAAAGGTTATTGGAAGCAAAGTTTATCCGACCGTGCCGATATGCAGAGTGGATATCGAATGTTGTCCCTGTGTATAAGAAGAATGGAAAATTAAGAGTTTGCATCGATTTTAGAGATCTAAACAAGGCTACACCCATGGATGGTTATCTGATGCCAATAGCCGATATGTTGGTAGACGCAGTAGCCAGGCACAAAGTTATTAGCTCCATGGACGATAATGCGGGGTATAATCAAATTTTCATGGCAGAGGAAGACATAGCAATGACCGCTTTCAGGTGCCCTGGCGCAATCGGTTTATTTGAGTGGGTTGTGATGACCTTTGGCCTGAAGAATGTCGGTGCAACTTATCAGAGGGCAATGAATTATATTTTTCATAAGTTGATCGATAGAATTGTTGAAATCTACATTAATGATGTGATGATAAAATCCAAGGGGTACAAGGAGCTTCTAGCTGATTTGCGGGGGACTCTAGAATGCATAAGAAAACACATGGTCTAAAGATGAATCCTAATAAGTGTGCTTTTGGAGTGTCAGCTGGACAATTCTTGGGTTTCATGGTCCACGAGAGAGGAATCGAAGTTGGTCAAAAAAGCATAAAAGCAATTGATGAGGCAGTTCCCCCGACTACTAAAACAGAGTTACAATCTTTGCTTGGTAAGATTAATTTTATCAGAAGATTCATTTCAAATTTATCGGAAAGAGTTCTGCCGTTTTCTCCCTTGTTGAAGTTGAAAATGATCAAGAATTCAAGTGGGGTGACATACAACAAAAGACGTTTGAGGAGATAAAAGAATATATGAAATATCCACCAATGCTGGTCCCTCCTCAGCAATGTAAGCCTTTTAAGTTGTTGAATGGTCCTAATGGCTAGAGGGGGGGGTTAATAGCCTAATAAAAATTTCTACAACAACACTTAACAAAAGGGTTAGACAATTATGAGGCGAAGCAAGTGTTGCGCTAGCCTACTCAAAATGCAAGCCACCTACCACAATTCTAGTTTAAATAGTATCTATTCACACAATAGCTATGATGCTACTCTATGTTAGTGTGCTCTCAAAAGCTAACTAAAGAGCCACACCAACCAAGCAAGCAAGCTCTCACAACTAACTACACTAAAGAGCTTGACAACTAGTTTGCGGTAATGTAAAGAGAGTGATCAAGAAAGTTATACCGCCGTGTAGATGAAGGAACCAATCAATCACAAGAATAAATAACAATGAAGACCAATCACCTCGGAATCAATGATGAACACAATGATTTTTTGCCGAGGTTCACTTGCTTGCCGGCAAGCTAGTCCTCGTTGTGGCGATTCACTCACTTGGAGGTTCACGCGCTAATTGGCTTCACATGCCAAACCCTCAATAGGGTGCCGCACAATGAACACAAGATGAGGATCACACAAGCCACGAGCAATCCACTAGAGTACCTTTTGGCGCTCCGCTGGGGAAAGGTAAAAACCCCTCACAATCACCACGATCGGAGCCGGAGACAATCACCGCCCTCCGCTCAACGATCCTCGCTGCTCCAAGCCGTCTAGGTGGCGCCAACCAACAAGAGTAACAAGCGAAACCCGCAGCGAAACACGAACACCAAGTGCCTCTAGATGCAATCACTCAAGCAATGCACTTGGATTCACTCCCAATCTCACTATGATGATGAATCAATGATGGAGATGAGTGGGAGGGCTTTGGATAAGCTCACTAGGTTTCTATGTCAATGGAAATGGCCAAAGATATGAGCTATAGCCGGCCATGGGGCTTAAATAGAAGCCCCCACGAAATATAGCCGTTATACCCCTTCACTGGGCATAACGCGGGCTGATCGGACGCTCCGGTCAGTTGACCGGACGCTGAGCCCCCAGCGTCCAGTCGCTCGTAGTCAGCCACGTGTCTGACTCCAACGGTCATCTGCCGTGCCCGAACGGATGCTCTGGTCAGTTGATCGGACGCTGGACCTTCAGCGTCCGGTCGTTTCCAGTAAGGGTCCAGAACCGATTTTTATCGACCGGACGCGTCCGGTCAAGCCTGACCGGACACAACCCAGCGTCCGGTGCTTAACCCTAAGCGCTGTGCACACCGACCACTTGACCGGACATAGCCCTTTAGCGTCCGATCGCTGAGCGACCCAGCGTCCGGTCAATAGACCGACGCCAGCATCTCACTGTTACACATGACCGGACGCGCCGATCCCTCAGAGGTCCAGCGTCCGGTCACTGTATAACCAGCGACACTAACTCATTTTTACTTCTAACTTCTCCACCCTTGCTCAAATGTGCTAACCACCAAGTGTATCACCTTGTGCACATGTGTTAGCATATTTTCACAAATATTTTCAAGGGTGTTAGCACTCCACTAGATCCTAAATGCATATGCAATGAATTAGAGCATCTAGTGGCACTTTGATAACCGCATTCCGATACGAGTTTCACCCCTCTTAATAGTACGGCTATTGTGGCAGAACCTCCTAAATTATAGGACCCACATACATTTGTCACTGTCCAAAGACCTTTGACAACAATGCATATGTTCCTGGTAACTTAAGAAGTCTGTCGGGTGTCCTCGGGGAACCCCGAATCATCCACGATTTCCGAGCAGGATCACATTACAGAGTCATTGCAGTATTACAATAGTTTATTCAAATAAATACATCAGAGTAAAAGTAGCGGAAGACTTACAATAACATAGTTTACAAACCATTTGTTTCAAACCATACAACTAAGTTCGATATTAATACAAACCAAAGTAGTGGAGCGGCATTATAATATAATACAAAACACACAATGAGGCTGCCCTGCCCAAGGGCCACACAATTCTTCAACGCCATCACAAGGTACAACTATCATGCAAAAGACGATCCAAAACAGATCTCGCTCATGAGGCTCACCTACAACAAGGGTCAACGAACCACAGTACAAAAGTACTCAACAAGACTTAACCAAATAAGAACTGATAACTCGGGAATGCGGGCTCGAGGATTCAAGGTATGGTTTTAGCAATAATCAAAGTTATTTTATGTAAAAGCTCTTTGACAAAAGTCTTTGTTTCAACAGTTTAAACTTCATAAAATCATATACAAAGATGACACGATCCGTAATGAGATCATGAAACTTCATATCCAACACCTTCATCAACCATTCTCAAGTTCTAGTTATTAATTACTACGATGATGAACAAAGAGTTGAGTCTCCATAACCGAGGAGCAACGATGATTGAACCGATTATAAACCCGGTTAGGGGATTCCATACCAACGACATATACGCAGTCCTTGACCTACATATACCAACCTATTCTCGGATCCTCTAAAACAAGAACGGGTCCAGCGCCACCCGAAATACAATACTCCACCAATCCAAACCATTGCCACGTGGGTACATGCTATTCCGCCATCTCTCCACTCCCAAAGTCGCGAGTAGCCATTCTCGTAATAGAATTGCCAAGTTCAGGCTTACGGAGTATGTGGTTAGTACTACAAATTCTCACCTCATGCAATTCAACAACGGACGTGCCTTAATCGACACAAAGTGGAAGATCCCGCTCACAAGACCTCCATGTCTTGTGGCTCACACACACCGAGTCCGCCTGGGTCTAGATTTATTACTCCACATTCCCATATCACATGCTAACATAATTAACCAATGTTCCATTTAAAACTTGCAGGTGGCAGGTAGTCACCGACTTCATCGTTCTACGCATAGCTAAGCAAAACTAGGCATATACGAGTTCAAAACTGGTAATATGGTAAATATGGAATAACAAGGGTGGTAATGCACCAATTAGGCTCTTACTTAACTCTTAATCACTTAATGCAGTAACGGAAAGCAAAAGCGAAATTAATTTGTAAAACACAAGGTAGGGTTGTATGCATCCGGGGCTTGCCTTCGTTGACGGAAAAGTCCGGCTCCTGCGACGTTTCACAAGTCTTCGATCCGACCTCAACAGACAGATCAACCTCCTCCGCAACTTGATTAACTACCACGTGTTCACCTTCGTTTACTACACGTAGTAACATTGCCATGTTTAACATGATGCGAATATGAAACATGATGCTCGATGATGGATGCAAAAATTAATAAATTGGATACAATTTTCCTTCTTCGCATCTGATTACAAAACCAAACTAACCAAACCATATTCAGAATCGCGATGTGACCACACCAAAGACCGATCACTTTGATGAACTATCCGACCACTACGGTGAACTATCCGACCACTACGGTGAACTATCCGACCACTATGGTGAACTATCCGACCACTACCGTGAACTATCCGACCACTATGAACTATCCGACCACTACGGTGAACTATCCGACCACTACGGTGAACTATCCGACCACTATGGTGAACTATCCGACCACTACGGTGAACTATCCGACTACTATGGTGAACTATCCGACCACTACAGTGAACTATCCGACCACTATGGTGAACTATCCGACCACTACGGTGAACTATCCAACCACTACGGTAAACTATCCGACCACTATGGTGAACTATGCGGAGCAAAGATCGTCGGTGAGGAGAACCGCGCGATCGCGATGATCAAAATGAGTAAACAACAACTGACTAAGGACTACAGCATCGAAACGAAACCGTAAGTACACTGATTATAGACAACGGCTCACCGAAGGGCTCTGGCCACGATGACACGCCCGCAGCGGTGAAGTTGCTGACCTCGAGGAAGAAAAACGTGGACAGCGAGTTCTCGGCAATTTCAGGCGACCAATGCTAGCTGGCTGGATTCGCAAGGAAAAGACGGAACTAGGACGGCCTTTACCGAGATGGCAACAAATACCGGGGAGACGATGCGAGCTTGTTGGAGCGATGACCACGGCGGTGGTGAAAACAAAGGAAGAAAAACGCAGCGATGACGACGTCTTGGTACTTATAGCGCGCGCGAAAGCTCAAGGAAGCCACAACGGAGCCGTTTCCGTGCAAATAGCGACATCAAGACATCAAGGACGGCCACGACGCGCTGGAACGCCGAAGAAGAAGGTCCGACGTCAATGTAGCTTAGGCGGTGAACACTGCTCACGAAATTACAAAATTGCCATACGCCAAAATTCACAAATTACTCTCAAATTTTCATAACAACTCAAAAATCTCCAAAAACAAAGTTGTTCAAAATCGAAAGTTCTACAACTTTGCTTCTATAACCATCTCCTAATTCTATCTAGATTTTGAAATGGATTTTCGGGGTAGGATTTAAATCTTTGAAAAGCGGGTTTTCTTGAAAAATTCAAAAATCCAAACAAACTTTGAATTTAAGTCAAACAATACAATTCAACACATACCACATGAATATAAACTTGTTTTAGTGTATGCATCTCAAAGTTTTCACCAAATGTCAAATGCTTTGCAATGCATATGATGACATGTCGTTTTAGTATTTTAAACACCGAGGTGTTACAATCCTTCCCTAAAAAGAAATCTCACCCGAGATTCAAAGCTATAGAGTAAGTAATGGAAAAGGAAATGTGTAAATCCAAAAACATCCAGAACTTTTCCATAGAACAACTGAGGTTCTTTTACAAAACACAATTTGTAGTAACCGAGCTCAACTAACATTATTCTATTCTATATTGACGCTAGAAACTCTAGAAACTTTTCTAACAAGTAATCTTCTGATTCCCAAGTAGCTTCCTCTTCTGAATGTTGATTCCATTGTATCTTGTAGAACTTTATTGTTCTCCTCCGAGTAACACGATCTTTCTGATCCAACACTCGGATAGGATATTCTGAATAAGTCAGATCTAGTTCAAGTTCCACTCCTTCAACTTCAACATTCCGCTCAGGCACTCGGAGACACTTCTTTAACTGAGACACATGGAACACATCATGTACAGCTGATAAATGTTCTGGTAATTTCAAGCGATATGCCACTTTTCCAAACCTCTCCAAAATTTGATATGGTCCAATGTATCGAGGTGCCAACTTTCCTTTAACACCAAAACGGTTAACTCCCTTCATTGGTGATACTTTCAGATATACAAAATCTCCTTTGTTGAATACCAATGGTCTCCGTCATCTATCCGCATAACTCTTTTGGCGGGACTGAGCTATTTTCAAATTACTTTGTATTTGCCTAACCTTGTCTTCCGTTTCTTTCACAAGGTCAACTCCAAAGAATCTTCTTTCTCCGGGCTCCGACCAACTCAGCGATGTTCTGCACCTACGGCCATAGAGTGCTTCAAATGGAGCCATTCTAATGCTTTCCTGATAACTATTGTTATATGAGAACTCAACCAAAGGTAAGCATTCGTCCCACTTGTTGGAATAATTAAGGACACAACACCTTAACATATCTTCAAGCACTTGATTGACTCTTTCAGTCTGTCCATCAGTCTGCGGATGATAAGCTGTACTATACAAAAGTTTAGTACCCAATGAAGCATGTAAGTGTTTTCAAAAACTGGAGACAAACTGTGTACCCCGATCAGACACTATGGTCTTTGGTATTCCATGGAGACTCATAATTCTTACTAAATATATCTTGACATATTGGACAGTGGGATATATAGTCTTGACAGGAAGAAAATGTGCTGACTTAGTGAGTCGATCTACAATAACCCATACTGAGTCAAATCCCTTTGATGTCTTGGGTAGACCAACAATAAAATCCATACTTATGTCCTCCCACTTCCAAGATGGAATAGGCAATGGTTGTAATTCACCAGCAGACCTCAAATGTATAGCTTTCACCTTTTGACAAGTATCACACTTTGCTATATATCTAGCAATCTCTATTTTCATTTTAGTCCACCAGAATCTTTGCTTCAAGTCATGGTACATCTTGTTACTTCCCGGATGGATAGATAACCTAGTAGCATGTGCCTCCTCTAGAATTGATTGTCGCAACTCAGGAACCTTTGGTACCACCAGGCGATCCTTGAACCACAACACATCTTTATCATCTATGCTGAAGCATTCTGCTTTTCCATTCTCGACTCTTTCCTTGATATGGGCTATACCCTTGTTTTCCTTCTGAGCAGCAATAACTTGATCTCGAATAGTGGCTTCTACAATTATGTTGGTCAAACTTCCTGGTTGAATTACTTCTATATTCAACTTTTCCATTTCTTGACATAAAGTCAAACCCATTGTTTTCACCGCCAGACAATTACAATAACTTCTGCGACTGAGAGCATCTGCAACTACATTTGCTTTACCAGGGTGATAATGTACTTCCAAATCATAATCCTTAATCAGTTCTAACCATCTTCTTTGTCGCATATTCAACTCTGACTGAGTAAAGATATACTTTAAGCTCTTGTGGTCTGTATACATATGGCACGTATTACCAAGCAGGTAATGCCGCCAAATCTTTAGAGCATGAACCATAGCTGCTAACTCCAAATCATGAGTAGGATAGTGTTCTTCATGTTGCTTAAGTTGCCTGGACGCATAGGCAATGACTCGGCCTTCTTGCATCAACACACATCCAATACCAATACCTGAAGAATCACAATAAACATCAAATGGCTTCTCAATATCAGGTTGAGCTAACACTGGTGCAGTAGTCAACAGCCTTTTTAAAGTCTGGAAAGCCTCTTCACAATCTGATGACCAGACAAACTTGACTTGGTTCTTCAACAATTCAGTTATGGACTTTGATACTTTAGAGAAATCTGGAATAAACCGACGGTAATACCCCGCCAATCCCAGAAAACTCCGAACTTGTTGAACTGTGGTTGGTGGTTTCCAATCAAGCACATCCTTCACTTTGCTTGGATCAACAGCAACTCCTTCCTCTGACAAGACATGTCCAAGAAATTGCACTTCCTTAAGCCAAAAATCACACTTGTTGAAGTTAGCATACAATTGATGTTCTCTCAAACGAGTCAGAACAATTCTGAGGTGTTCCGCATGTTCTTTCTTATTCTTGGAATATACTAGTATATCATCTATAAATACCACTACAAACTTGTCTAGCTCAGGCATGAATACTGAGTTCATCAAATACATGAAATGAGCTGGAGCATTGGTCAAACCAAAAGACATCACCAAGTATTCATATAATCCGTATCTCGTGGTAAATGCCATTTTGGGAATATCTTCAGGCTTTATCTTGATTTGATGATACCATGATCTCAAATCTATCTTGGAGAAAACTTTGGCTCCGGCCAACTGATCAAAAAGCAAATCTATCCGAGGTAATGGATACTTATTCTTGATGGTCACTTCATTCAACGGACGATAGTCAACACATAACCTCAGGGTCTCATATTTCTTTTTCACAAAAATTGCCGGACATCCCCAAGGTAAGGAAATAGGTTGGATAAACCCCTTCTCAATTAATTCTTGTAACTGAGCCTTCAACTCGGCCAATTCCTTAGGTGGCATTCTATAGGCTCTCCGAGAAATCAGAGCTGTTCCAGGTTGTAACTCTATGTTAAACTATACATCCCTATCAGGTGGTAGACCGGGTAAATCTTCAGGAAACACATCAGGAAATTCATGTACTACCGGGATATCTCTAATCTCTTTGACGGCAGTTGCACAAACTCGGCCCACTGATCTTCTTAAGGTTGGAAGTTGGATGAGAAGTTGAGAATTACTATCAGGCAAACTTACTCTTAAAGTCCTATTCAAAGCATCTATAATAGCCTTATGCTGATACATCCAATTCATTCCCAAGATTACATCTATATCCTGATCCTTAAGGATAATCATGGTAGTGGGAAAAATATGCCCACCCAGGTTTACGGGTACCTGGTATACAATTTCCTTAGTACACAGACGTCCCCCGGGCGACTGTATAAAGAAACTTTCCTTTGTTGCCCCAATTGAAATTTCATGCTTCACGACAAATGTTCTATTGATGAATGAATGCGATGCGCCAGAATCAAAAAGTATAACTGCAGGGTGATTGGCAACAGGAAACATACCCATCATCACTGGCTCCCCCTCCGGAATTTCTCCAGCTTGAATATAGAACACCCGTCCTGTCTTCTTCTCATCTTTGCCCTTCTGAGCATTCTGATTGTGGTTCTTGTTTGGTGCCTGACCCTGTTGTTGATTGGCAGGGGCCTTCTGATAATTTTGATTAGCCTGCCTAGGGTATGGACATTCCCTGGAGAAATGACCAGTCCTTCCACAATTGTAACACGGATAGTTGTGACCCTGTGACGTTGGAGCATTGCCACCAGGAGCTTTGGTTGACTGTGAGTTCAGATAGGTTATAGCAGGACGGATATTTGACTGTTGCCCGGCTTGAGACTGCGGCGGACGATAAGGAGGACGATAATGGTTTATTGGATGATAAATCACTCTCTGCCTCTTTTGGTTTCCACCAAAAGGTCCAGACGGCACATTCTTTTTCTTCTTGAGCTCCTTATGCTGCCGATACTTTGCCTCTAAAGCAATTGCAATATTTACTGCCTCATGATAAGTGATATTGGTACAGGCTGTCATCATTGTCTGCAGTTTGGTATTCAGACCTCTCATGAACCATTTCTTTTTCTTGGCATCCGTATTGACATGTTCGGATGCATACTACGACGATGATTGAATCTTCCCACATACTTTGCATAACTGTTTGATCCCCTTGCCTCAAAGCAAGGAATTCATCCACTTCATAGCCATCATTCCTTCCGGATATAATGGGCTCAAAAGCGGTCGAAATTCTGTCCAAGTTAACGGAACGCTGCGGGGTTGTATGGCCATCAGATTTGCATACCAAGCACCAAATTGCACCTCTAAGTTCTTGGGCAGCAAACACCGGTTTCAAACTCGTGTAGTGAATAAGATCAAATTTACGCTCCATGGTCCTAAGCCGGTCATCGACCTCCAATTGGTTCATCCGCCTTGGTAAACACCGGGGTTTTGTATCTATGAAATCCACATAGGTAGCCTCATGCTGTTATGATTATGCCCACGGTTTCCATGCATCGATTCGATTACTTTGAGCCATCTCATGAAGAAACGAGAATTTTCCACAATCACATTGACTAATGCAAAGCAATAGCATCACCTAGATTGGTCGGCATTGGTGGCGGGTTGGGGATATCATCATCATCTTGTGAAGTACCGTGAATATGCGATCCCGCAGACTTTGACGCATCTGCTCATAACAAACCAAACTTTATTCACAAGCCTTTATTGGATCACACAACAGCTTACTCCAGACACATTACATAGGGTTTACTACTATAAACACCAGACCCTATAAGTACCAAAACAAGATACATAGCCTAACCATAATTAACTATTATACAACTCTACTCTTTTTCTCATGATTACTTCAAACTTCAGGCTTGGTATCCATTCCGAATTATTACCGCCTTCATCATCACTTTCATTGATCATTACTAATTCTTCAGATCTTCTTCTTCTTCCTCTTCCGATTCGCTATCATTGGCAAGGATGACACACAGGTCCATGGCATCGACTTGAGGCTCATGATTCGGGTTTAGTAGATTGCAAGCCTATGCACTTCCTCATGTAGATAGGTATTATGTTCTTCTAAATCTTCTACATAGAACTCTAGCTCATGAGTTCTAGCTCTAGCTACATTTTCCCTTTGCTAAGCCTCATTTCGTCCCTCCATCGCATTTAACTAATATACTTTCGCAGTTCACTGTGTGCGGTGGTGAGACGCCTCAATTGATCCTGTAATTCTCCTACACAGATAGCATCCAAAGCCCTATCTCTAGTAGCTTGTGCTAATTCTATAGAAATTCTTTGTATCTCTGCTTGGGGATCGGGCCTAGAACTGCTACTGCTAGCACCATCGTTTCTAGAGGCAAGTTGGTGACGAGGAACTCCTTTGGGTCCAGTGGACTTACGGGGCGTCATCTTGGCACGAGCCATACTGTAGGAAAGCAATTTAATCCAAGTAAGACCATTTGATCAAAGTCTAAAGAGCAGCCATGATGGATTACATTCCTCAAACCAGACTCACTACTCAACTCCAGACTAAGAGGTGAAGGAAGTAACGAGTGAATTATTCATGATGCATGAATCGTTCTTACGAACAAAAACATCAAAGTTTATAATGCACATAAACAACATTTATTTTTCTATATAGGGCATAGTAAAATTACTACTCCACCACACAAGACCCTTTTAATCAAATAAGGAATGGTGAGAAAGAAATAAGACAAGTCAGAAGCAATTTGGACCAAATTAATCAAGTTAAATTTAGTCATCCCAAATCATTTTGAAGTTTTTGTAAACCAATACCACAAAAACTTACATCAGAGTAAAAGTAGCAGAAGACTTACAATAACATAGTTTACAAACCATTTGTTTCAAACCATACAACTAAGTTCGATATTAATACAAACCAAAGTAGTGGAGCGGCATTATAATATAATACAAAACACACAATGAGGCTGCCCTGCCCAAGGGCCACACAATTCTTCTCAACGCCATCACAAGGTACAATAATTGTCATGCAAAAAGACGATCCAAAACAGATCTCGCTCATGAGGCTCACACCAAACAAGGGTCAACGAACCACGAGTACAAAAGTACTCAACAAGACTTAACCGAAATAAGAACTGATAACTCAGGAATGCAGGCTCAGGGATTCAAGGTATGGTTTTAGCAATAATCAAAGTTATTTTGCGTAAAAGATCTTTGACAAAAGTCTTTGTTTCAACAGTTTAAACTTCATAAAATCATATACAAAGATGACACGATCCGTAATGAGATCATGAAACTTCATATCCAACACCTTCATCAACCATTCTCAAGTTCCAGTTATTAATTACTACGATGATGAACAGTGAGTTGAGTCTCCATAACCGAGGAGCAACGATGATTCGAACCGATTATAAACCCAAATGGGATTCCAGACCAAACGCGACATATGCGGGTCCCCGACCTACATATACCAACCTATTCTCGGATCCTCTAAAACAAGAACGGGTCCGCGCCACCCGAGAATACAAGATACTCCACCAATCCAAACCCATTGCCACGTGGGTACATGCTATTCCCGCCATCTCTCCACTCTAGTCTGCGAGTAGCCATTCTCGTAATAGAATTGCCAAGTTCAAAGCTTACGGGAGTATGTGGTTAGTACTACAAATTCTCACCTCATGCAATTCAACAACGGACGTGCCTTAATCGACACAGGCGGAAAGATCCCGCTCACAAGACCTCCATGTCTTGTGGCTCACACACACCGAGTCCGCTCGGTCTAGATTTATTACTCCACATTCCCATATCACATGCTAACATAATTAACCAATGTTCCATTTAAAACTTGTAGGTGGCAGGTAGTCACCGACTTCATCGTTCTACGCATAGCTAAGCAAAACTAGGCATATACGAGTTCAAAACTGGTAATATGGTAAATATGGAATAACAAGGGTGGTAATGCACCAATTAGGCTCTTACTTAACTCTTAATCACTTAATGCAGTAACGAAAAGCAAAAGCGAAATTAATTTGTAAAACACAAGGTAGGGTTGTATGCATCCGGGGCTTGCCTTCGTTGACGAAAAGTCCGGCTCCTGCGACGTTTCACAAGTCTTCGATCCGACCTCAACGAGACGAGATCAACCTCCTCCGCAACTTGATTAACTACCACGTGTTCACCTTCGTTTACTACACGTAGTAACATTGCCATGTTTAACATGATGCGGAATATGAAACATGATGCTCGATGATGGATGCAAAAATTAATAAATTGGATACAATTTTCCTTCGCAGTACAGTTACAAACCAAACTAACCAAACCATATTCGTAACTGATGTGACCACACCAGCACCGATCACTTTGATGAACTATCCGACCACTACGGTGAACTATCCGACCACTACGGTGAACTATCCGACCACTACGGTGAACTATCCGACCACTACCGTGAACTATCCGACCACTATGGTGAACTATCCGACCACTACGGTGAACTATCCGACCACTATGGTGAACTATCCAACCACTACGGTGAACTATCTGACCACTACGGTAAACTATCCGACCACTACGGTGAACTATGCGGAGCAAAGATCGTCGGTGAGGGAGAACCGGCGACTGCAGTGATCAAAATGAGTAAACAACAACTGACTAAGGACTACAGCATCGAAATGAAACCGTAAGTACACTGATTACAGACAACGGCTCACCGAAGGGCTCTGGCCACGATGACATGCCCGCAGCGGTGAAGTTGCTGACCTCGAGGAAGAAAAACGTGGACAGCGAGTTCTCGGCAATTTCAGGCGACCAATGCTAGCTGGCTGGATTCGCAAGGAAAAGACGGAACTAGGACGGCCTTTACCGAGATGGCAACAGCGCTGGGGAGACGATGCGAGCTTGTTGGAGCGATGACCACGGTGGTGGTGAAAACAAAGGAAGAAAAACGACGATGACGACGTCTTGGTACTTATAGCGCGGCGTAGAAGCTCAAGGAAGCCACAACGGAGCCGTTTCCGTGCCAGCGCGACATCAAGGACGGCCACGACGCGCCTGGAACGCCGAAGAAGGTCCGACGTCAATGTAGCTTAGGCGGTGAACACTGTTCACAGAAATTACAAAATTGCCATACGCCAAAATTCACAAATTACTCTCAAATTTTCATAACAACTCAAAAATCTCCAAAAACAAAAGTTGTTCAAAATCGAAAGTTCTACAACTTTGCTTCTATAACCATCTCCTAATTCTATCTAGATTTTGAAATGGATTTTCAGGGTAGGATTTAAATGCTGAAAAGCGGGGTTTTCTCGAAAAATTCAAAAATCCAAACAAACTTTGAATTTAAGTCAAACAATACAATTCAACACATACCACATGAATATAAACTTGTTTTAGTGTATGCATCTCAAAGTTTTCACCAAATGCCAAATGCTTTGCAATGCATATGATGACATGTCAGGTTTTAGTATTTTAAACACCCGAGGTGTTACAGCTATCAACCCTAAATGTGATCACACTCTCTAAGTGTCTTGATCACCAAAACAAAATAGCTCATATGGTTTATACCTTTGCCTTGAACTTTTTGTTTTTCTCTTTCTTCTTTCCAAGTCCGAGCACTTGATCATTACCATGGCATCATCTTCATCATGCTATGATCTTTGTTTGCTTCACAACTTGGAGTGTGCTACCTATCTCATGATCACTTGATAAACTAGGTTAGCACTTAGGGTTTCATTAATTCACCAAAACCAAACTAGAGTTTTCAATCTCCCTCTTTTGGTAATTGATGACAACCCTTATACAAAGATATGAATTAAATTCAATTGAATCCATGTTGCTTGCCCAAGCATATTTACCATTTGTAAACGAATATGGACAAGTTTCATGAACTCCAAATGGTAGCAATTGCTCCCCCTACATATGTGCTAAGAGTTTGGATTTTAGCTTGCACATATGCTTATATAGGAAATATAGGAGTCAATGTCTACCAAATGATGCTAAGGTATAAAAGATGGACCTTTGAAGCGTGATACCAATCGAAGTGCACCATTATACCATCCTTAGCACCATGATTAGCTTTCTATCACTTGGAAACATACTTTGAAAAGATACCACTTGTAAAAAACTCACTTGAAAAAGAAAGTTATATAGTGATTTCATCTCATCATTTAATCTTACAACTATCATACACCACATAAGCATGGATATTGAAATTTAAAACTTGTGCCATGCAAGCAAAACATATGAAATGCACATTCAAATGCACCATACAAGTTCATGAGCTTGCTCCCCCTACTTGTGTGCTCAAAATTTTAATTTATCCCTTTCCTTTTTCACTTCTCTCCCCCTATGTCATATATCAAGTATATCTTTATGTTTCTCCCCTTTGTCACTATTTTTACTACTATCTTTGTTTCTCTCCCCCTTTGTCATCAATGACCACAAAGGTTCTAAATGAAGATAATATTACTTGTAGGGTCGAGATTGTCAATGTCAATCAATGGGGTGAGGATCATTTTCCCAAATTTGGTCCAATCTAGATGATTTGCCAAAGATATTTAACTCGGTTTGATCCAAGGACAAGCTTCTTCACACCTCTTAATAAGGGTTATCTTGTACCATGTTGAGTTAAACACTTAGAGCTTATTTTCTAGATTAAACACTAGGTTTACAAGCCCATAAACATGTCATATGCTATCACTAGATCAAGTCAAGCATAGAAGCAATAGTGATACCATATAAACATCAAATTCATTTGATTTTCATGAATGAGCCTAATGAAATAGAACCACTTGAAAGGTCCAAATAAAATTGAAAATGTGACTAGATGCACTAATCATGTCCTTAGCATAGATGTATGTCATGCCAATCAACTTTTACCTTGGATTGCTTGAAGGAGAGGCATGTCATATAAGTCGGGGGTGCATCAACACATATTTGAGAAATCCAATATGTTCAACTCATTCCTTAGCTTGCAAAACCTTTTCCCATCCAATGGCTTGGTGAATATGTCGGCAAGTTGATCTTTGGTGCCTACACTTTCAATACAAATGTCCCCTTTTTATTGGTGATCTCTTATGAAATGATGGCGGACATCAATGTGCTTTGTTCTTGCATGTTGAACCGGATTCTTGGTTAGCTTGATTGCACTCTCATTGTCACATAGCAATGGCACTTTCTTGAACTTGATTCCAAAATCACTCAAAGTGGCCTTCATCCAAAGTATTTGTGCACAACAACTACCGGCGGATATGTATTCGGCTTCGGCGGTTGATAATACAACACTATTTTATTTCTTTGATGACCATGAAACAAGTGATCTTCCCAACAATTGACATGTGCCCGAGGTGCTCTTCCTTTCAACCTTGCATCCCGCATAATCCGAGTCGGAGTAACCAACTAGCTCAAACTTTGCTCCTTTGGGATACCACAAACCAACATTTGGTGTATGCTTCAAGTACCTCAATATCCTCTTTGTAGCCTTCAAATGACTTTCTCTTGGTGAGGCTTGAAATCTTGCACACATGCATACACTAAACATGACATCCGGCCTTGATGTGGTCACATAGAGTAGGCTTCCAATCATAGACCTATACAACTTTTGATCCACCATATCTCCACTTGCATCACTATCCAAGTTGCCATTTGTTCCCATTGGTGTGCTAATGACTTTGCTATCAATCATGCCAAACTTCTTGATCATGTCCTTGATATACTTGCCTTGACTCACAAATGTACCATTCTTTAATTGCTTGATTTGAAGACCAAGGAAGTAACTCAATTCTTCAATCATGGACATCTCAAACTTATTAGCCATCATCTTTCCAAATTCATCACAAAAGTCTTGATTGGTTGATCCAAATATGATGCCATCAACATATATTTGCAATACAAATAGATCTTTTCCAATCTTCTTGATGAAAAGAGTGGTGTCAACCTTGCCCATTGTGAACCCCTTAGAGAGTAGGAAATCCCTCAATCTCTCATACCATGCTCTAGGTGCTTGCTTCAAGCCATACAATGCTTTCTTCAACTTGTACACATGGTTGGGCTTCTTGTCATCTTCAAAACCGGGAGGTTGCTCAACATACACAAGCTCATTGATGTACCCATTTAGAAATGCACTTTTCACATCCATTTGATACAACTTGATGTTGTGGGCACAAGCATAGGCTAGCAAAATTCTAATTGCTTCCAATCTAGCAACCGGGGCATATGTTTCTCCAAAGTCAAGACCTTCAACTTGTGTATATCCTTGTGCTACCAATCTTGCTTTGTTTCTTACTACTATCCCATCTTGATCTTGCTTGTTTCTAAAGACCCATTTGGTTTTAATCACATTGTGTCCCTTTGGTCTTTCTACTAACTCCCATACTTCATTTCTTGTGAAATTATTCAACTCTTCGTGCATAGCATTTACCCAATCAACATCCTTCAATGCTTCATCTATCTTCTTTGGTTCAATGGATGACACAAAAGAGAAGTGTTCATAAAATGATGCCAATCTTGATCTTGTTTGTACCTCTTGAAATATCACCAATGATAGTGTCCAATGGATGATCTCTTGCAATATTGGTTGGTTGGAGGATAGGGACTTGATTGCTTGCACTTGCATGATCATTGAGTTGAGATGATGTACTAGCCAGTTGATCTTGTTCATTGTCATGAGAGTCACTTGCACTAGCTTGATGTGTATCATCTTGCACATATGAGTTAGAGAGCACTTGCACTTGATCATCTTCATCATCATTCACTTGCCTAGGCCTCAATTCACCAATATCTATGTTCTTCATGGCATTTGAAAGTTGAATGCCTCTAACATCTTCCAAGTTCTCATTCTCTACTTGTGAACCCTTGGTTTCATCAAATTCAACATCATGAACTTCCTCAAGAGTACCACTATTCAAATTCCAAACTCTATATGCTTTGCTTGTAGTGGAATAGCCAAGTAGGAATCCTTCATCACATTTCTTGTCAAACTTGCCCAATCTAATGCCTTTCTTCAAGATGTAGCATTTGCAACCAAAGACCCGAAAATATGCAATGTTGGGCTTTCTACCATTCAAGAGCTCATATGGTGTCTTCTCTTTCAATCGGTGACAATAGAGGCAGTTGCTACAATAGCAAGCCGTGTTGATAGCTTCGGCCCAAAAAGATTGACTCACATTGTACTCACTAAGCATAGACCTTGCCATATCAATGAGTGCTCTATTCTTCCTCTCAACAAGGCCATTTGATTGTGGAGTGTACTTGGCCGAGAATTGATGTCTAATTCCAAACTCATCACACAACTCATAAATTCTAGTGTTCTTGAACTCACTATCATTGTCACTTCTAACTCTCTTGATGGTTGTTTCAAACTCATTGTGAATGCCCTTGACAAATGATTTGAATGTTGCAAACACATCACTTTTGTCCACTAGAAAGAATACCCATGTGTATCTAGTGTAATCATCCACTATCACAAAGCCATATTTGTTACCACCAATGCTAGTGTATTGTGTTGGCCCAAACAAATCAATATGTAATAACTCAAATGCTTTACTAGTGCTCATCATGCTTTTCTTAGGATGGGTGTTTCCATCTTGTTTGCCGGCTTGACAAGAGCTACAAAGCTTATCCTTTTCAAACACAACATCTTTCAAGCCTCTAACCAAGTCATGTTTAACCAATCTATTCAATTATTTCATTCCAACATGACCAAGCCTTCTATGCCATAACCAACCCATACTAGACTTAGTGAACAAGCATGTAGATAATCTAGCTTCACTAGCATTGAAATCAACCAAGTATAGATTCTCATATCTAAAGCCTTTGAAGATCAAATTAGAGCCATCTACACTTATGATCTCTACATCATCTACTCCAAATATGCATTTGAATCCAAGATCACACAATTGGGCCACGGATAGCAAATTGAAATTCAAGCTCTCTACTAGCAACACATTGGATATGCTCATGTCATTGGATATTGCAATCTTACAAAGCCCTTTGACCTTGCCTTTGCCATTGCCACCAAATGTGATACTATCATATCCATCATTGCCATTGGTGTTGATTGAGTTGAACATTCTTGCATCACTGGTCATGTATTGAGTGCACCCACTATCAAGAACCCAATGCCTTCCTCCGGCTTTGTAATTGACCTACAAAAGAGGATCAATTCTTTTTAGGTACCCAAACTTGCTTGTGTCGTAGAACCGACCAATTTATAAGAATACAAGTACAATGGCAATCCGCAAGTGGTCGCACTATCATACTTGAACCCATATAAACCCGGTAGTCCGTCGAGTACCACGACGGGTCTCGATAAACGATTTACAACAACCAAGATCGTACATGATTCAACATACATGCCACATATTACATAAAGTTCACAGATACTTTTCATCATCAGAGTACGAATAAAAGTTATTACAAACCGAGTTTGATAAATAAAGCGGAAGCAAATAAGTTCGAAGATAAAGTTTCCAACATAGTTTGATACAGTGCCAAGCTAGATCACGGTCCACAAAAGCAAGGATATGAATTACTAAAGAAGCCTGCCCAAGGCTTACTCCTCATCCACAGTGGGATAGAAGCAACTCTTGCAATAACCATGATACACAGTGCCATCTGCAACAATGGGAAAATAAACCCTGAGTACGAGAAGGTACTCAGCTAGACTTACCCGTCATGAACCAGAAATAAAATGACTCCAAGGATTATGCAAGGCTGTATAAGTGGACGTAACTTGACAACATTTTTGCGTAAAAGCAATTGAATCATGGTACAGTTACAAGTTCTTTTACCATATTATTTATAACTATCCATTTCTAGGTTAGCAACTATCCTGTGCCAAACATGTGGTATATCCTTTAGAAGCATACAATAGTAACCATAGCAGGTATTGTAATTCCATTTTCATCCGAACCATCATGTTCCATAACACAGTTACTACGATGTTGGAGCTAGTCAAGTTTCTCACTATCCGGGAGAGACGGCGATTCGAATCGATTTCAACCAGCTGGGAATTTATTCCTAACACAAACCTAGGTCTACCAAATACCACGATAGCCTTAGGTCACCTTTGGTACAACTCCGGTACACATTTCATGGGTCCGTCTTTGCGCACAATCTGGAACACCAGATGCCGGGGATGCTCGAGCCAAGCACGCCCTTGGGCTCGATCGATCATTCCCGAAAGGAGCGCATAATGAACGCGATTCTGGCCGAGTTGAATTACTCGGCCAGCGGTCGAACGAGTTATCCGGCCAGCTAAGTGAGAGGCATGCGTTCAATCTTGTCGGAAGTTCCAACAATGGTACGGTCCTTGATCGACACAGACGGGATAGATCCACACCCAAGAGCTCCATGTCTTGTTGCTTCTCTATCGACATCCCGCCTGGGTCTCCATTTACATTAACCATGGTTCTTTTCCACGATAGCAATTATAACCAACCGTGCTCGGTATCCACCTATATCTCGCGGTGACAGAAAATCACCCGACTTCTACCGGTCTAAGTATGGCTAAGCATATATTCGATCCTCGGACCTATACCGGTTAAAGGTGTAATATCTGGACAAGGAATGTACATGCATCAAGTGGTTTCATTCAACTCTTATAACCTAATGCATCAATCATAAGTATGTAGGTAAACATTTGTAAATTCTTGGGAGACTTATAATGCTCCGGGCTTGCCTCGCGAGAAAGGAAGTAGGGCGGTGGTCGAGGCACTCAGAAGCTCTTGAGGTTCTGCTCACGCCTTGGGAGCTGCGGCTTGCGGATCCTCCCGCCGGTTCCTTCCTCTCGCTTCTTCGAATTCCAGCAACGTGATCTCTTCCTCTGATCCTAGATGCATGAGTATGGCATAAGTATTACGAATGCATAAATGTTAACAAGTGCATCATATTTATTGAGTAGGTGCATATCTCTTCTCGATTATTACTTAATTACTCCTACAATACATCGACCATGCCACAAACAGTAGCTACTTGTTTCACTCATAACTAGAGTTCCACTAATCCAAATACAGTGATCCTGGACTTTCTGGAAAGCTTATCAAATTCTCTACAACTTTGTTATTAACCATTTTTACAGTACACATCATTTTCCACATGCAACTCACCAAACTACAGAATCTGTCCGGAAACTATTCAACATGCAACATAAAGTAACGATACTTCTACTTCATGTAATCATTCAAAATTTGACAACATAGAATCCATCAACAGTTTAAGCATACCAATTACATTTAGGATCATATAATGGGGAAGCCCAAACTATTTATTTAATTGCCTTTATTATTTTATTTATATATCTAGGTTAAATAATAAATATATATCAGAAGTACTTAATAAATTCTCAAAATTTTACAGTGCCTTACTAATGCTATCAAAGGACTACTATAAAAATTTCATGTCATTTTACCAAGTAGAACATCCTATGCAAAAATGACAAGGCAGCAAGGCTTGAAATAGCATAAATGGAAAACCCTATTGAAAAGTGTCAAGCAACAGATTTCCTATTTTTCTTAGCATCCATATGGTACTAGGATTACCTCCAACAAATTTCATGAATTTTGGACTCATAATTAATTTATGAAAATTCATGCAAGGATTAACTAGTCATAAAAGAAAAATCTATAACTATAAATCTACCCATGCACTGGTCCTCAAATTTTTACCAGAGCTCATATATGCAAATACTAGCTTACCACAAAAATTTCATAATTTTTGGAGCACAGGAACTCTAGATATAAAATAAACAAATTTGAATGCATTCAAAAGCATATTTCAAATCCCTATTTAAATCTCCAAAAATTTCTACTGTACAAGTCAAGAACATATTTTTCCTAAATACTACACTTCCTAAGAAACACTCACAAATTTATTTCAAAATTTTAGGAGCTATCAAACTGAAGATACAAAAATAACAAAACACACTTGAATCTGGAATTTTTGAACTATCTTTAAAACCTAGAGTCGCTGACAGCAGGGACCCACGCGTCAGTTGGACCCATCGGTCAGCGAGACCAAAACAGAGCCAGCGGCGCTGCTCTACGGACGCGGCCAGAACTCGACGACGGCGAGTTCACCGGCGGTGACATCTTCACCAGACTTTCTACTCGACCTAGCGCATCTAATGAGCCACTTGGCCGGCCCTATTGTCGACTCTAGAGATGACGGCGGCGGCTATGGTGGAGCGGCGGGGCTGGACTACGGCGGGTCGCCGGTGAAAGCTACGGTGGCTCAAACAAACGCTACGCCGAGCATCTACGGACTTCAAGGAAGCTAGTGCGCGCGCTCTCGTGGCCTAGGGTGGTCCGATTAGGTGGGACCACGGCGACGGAGGGTGGCGGAGGAGCTCCGGCGAGGCGGTGTGCGGGGCTAGAGCTCACCGATCTTGAACAATGAACCTTTGGTTGGCGCGCAGGGAGTTCTTTGGGAGGGCGGTGATGTAGTTCTTGATGGAGAAGCGGTTAGGCGCGGCTTGGGACGTCAACGACGATGGTGGCGCTGTGGGAGCCCGGCGGCTGCGCTTACGGGTGCTGTGGACGGCGAAGGAGCAATGGAAAGGAAACCGAGGCGCGGACGGGGCGGGGCGGTCTTGGCGTGATAATGCAGCTTCGAGCCAGCGTCGTGGTGGGCGCGGTCGGAAGCGGCGACGCGCGGCCATGGCGACCTCCACGCGGTGCACGGTGTCTGAAACCGGTCGGCCACTGTGCCGGTCGATTCAGTTAGCTCAGACGCGATAGGAGTAGCCTGACAACGAGTTTTCAAGTCGATTATACTCCTAATCCGTGGACTTCTAGCCAAAACTTCCTAAACCGAAATTGTAGACCTATGTACCAGCTACAATACTTGTTCAAAGCACTTGTTCTAAATTGCAACAGAAACAGAGAAAAATTGTGCTCAAGGTTGGCTTGTCAGGCTGTCAGGGTTCATGACTTAGCAAAATTTGCTAAGTGTTGAAATGGTTGATTTCTCTGATTTTTGAAATCCAAATTCACACATGTTAGGAGCTGATTCAGTCAAAGACCCAAAAATCAAAGTTGTTCCTTATGTCAAACACTACAACATTGCTTTAGTGAACTCCTCCATGCAAGGTCTCTAACACCTAATTCCAAATTGGTCAAACATGTCACATTTAAAAGATGAAACACATCAAAGCATGGCTTAATGACCTATTTACCCCTAACCATGAATATCAAAGTTGTTCATAATGATATCCTAAGCATGTTTAAGCAATTTGCAAGGTCACTCAACCATTTTATGTAGTAGTCACTCATAGAGCTAGTTAGGGCAATCACAGGAAACATGCCTTAAAGGCTTGATTAAGAAAAGTGACTTTCATGAACAATGTTCTAATTGCTAACCCAAGTGTGGTTACATGTTTTTGGGACTCACATCTACCAAGTGCAGGTTTTCATTCGTGATCATTTGCATATACACATGGAAACATGAAATAATAAGAATGTTGCATATGTTTCAATTGAATGTTTCAAATGTCAAATGCTTGATTATGAATGCTTTATGATCATGCTCATGTTATGCAAGTCAAGTTATGCAAGGCTAACACCCGAGGTGTTACAGCTTGGGTCCTTAAAGGTTAGTAACCAAGCTCTTTGGCACCCAAATGGCTTTCTTCTTTGAGCCCATCCATGGTTTGCCAATGAACTTAGCCTTTACACTATTTGTACCCTTAATAAGCACATAGGAAGAATTAAGCTTAATGGAGGATACATTAGCATTTTTACTTTTGTTGGTGCATTCTTGCTCTTTATGACCAACTTGCTTGCACCTAGTGCAAAACCGACCATTGTTCTTCACAAAACTAGTCTTGTGAGGAGCAAAAGCCGCATTGCCTTTCTTGGGGGTATAGCCTAATCCCTCTTTGTAGAGAGAAGCTCTTTGGCTACCCAAGCACATAAGCAAGCGGTCCTCACCACTATAAGCCTTAGCTAAGGTGTGAGTGAGCTTAGTAACCTCCTTCTTGAGATTCTCATTCTCAACCACTAGTGAGGCATCACAAGTGAGACCGTCACCACTAGATGAGTGTGGCAGAACCTCCTAAGGAATTGGGCCCACATGCACCTATCGTTGTCTTAACAGACCTCGGATAGCGTACACGAGTTCCCAACAACTCAACAGGTCTGTCGGGTGTCCTCGGGAAACCCGAATCATCCACGTTTCTCTTTTCAAACAGGATCCCAATCACAGTCATTGCAGATTACAACAGTTTATTCAAATATATATACCAGAGTAAAAGATAGCGGAAGTCTTAAATTAGTATTATTACAAACCAGTTGTTTTCAAACTTACAATACCATAAGTGTCATACGACCATAGTAGCGGGATAATATTACATTAACTTTATTTATCATACAAACTAGTGCCTTGTCCAAAGGCCATTCATCATTCCTCATCATCATCGACTTCATACAATCGACATGCAAAGAGGGACCAAAACAAGCTGCGCATGCGACTCACTGCAACAAGGGTTAACAAACCACAGTACAAAAGTACTCAACAAGACCCGACCCGACCAAAAAGGACGAAGGACTTAGGGATGCAGTGTTGGGTCAAGGTAAGGATGTAGCAAGATTCAAAAGTTCTTTGCCAAAAGCTTACTATACTTCATTCTATTTTCAAGTTTACCACTAATTTCTTTTAGTTCATTATCTCAACTAAATATACATTTTCCATATTCCATTCCTTCTCATTCCGTTCTTTTCTCATATTTTAGTAATTCACCAAAGATCGCATTGCTTCTGTAATGAATCGAGTCTCCATATCCATGAGCACCGGCAATTCAATTGATTCAAGTCCTAGCTGGGGATTCCTTATCACACGACATATGTAGAATTTAATCTTGCATATATCAACCTCGCTACTGGATCCTCCTATACTAAGCCGTCTCCACGCCACCCGAGAGCACAAAGACACCTCAAATCCGGCCACATTCCAAATACGAGGGTACACGCTACTCTCCGCCATCTCTCCACTCCCGGTCTTGGCTGGCATTCGTCTTAGCATCGGATTAGCCAAGTAGGCTTACCGGAGTATGTGACCATGACTACAAAGTGTCTCGTTCAAAAGATCCACAATGAGTGGCCTTTAAGCGACATAGTCGGCAACATTACCCAACATTCAAGATAAGTCACCCGACTAGTCTCTAGTTCATTCTATCCTCTTTCTTTCTTTGGCCAGTATGCCATCTTTGATTGTATCAAAACTTTTACTTTGAAAGCCTACCATAAAGCATACTAAGCACACTCGCCTTTATAAATGAAAACATCTTCAAGGATGGTAAACAATTATCAAGGTAGGTAATGCATCAAGTAGGTAACATTTGAATTAAACAACTTAATGCAATAAATAACATAGGTGATAACTTTTCAAAGTAAACAAGGTAATGGCTTAATGCATAAACCGGGGCTTGCCTTCGTTGATTTACCTCGGGTTCCGGATCAATTACACAATTATCAAATCACAGTGACAACCGGGATTCTTCCAGAACTTGCTCAACTAGGATCGTTTCGTTCTCGGGTTCTACACGAATTGATAACATATGCTTTACATGATGATAAGGTAAACATGATGCTTTCACGGCACATGAAATGTAAAAACACCCGCAAACGATTTGATTTCGCGGTACAATTGCAAGCCAACAAAGCCAACTTGCAATCCTACCATTATGAACCACACATGTGACTTGACCAAATGGATCTTGAAACCCTACTAGTCACAAAACATGACCAAAACAAGATCCAACACTAATCAAACACTTAGGGTTTGCTTTTATCTATTTTTGAATTAATTTGGAATTAAGCTCAAAAATAAACTTGTTCAAATGATCTAAAAATTTACACAAAGCATCCTCATGATAAATTAGTGTACCAAAATAAATTTCATAATTTTTGGAGTTATACAGTGGCCTACAAAAATCATGGAAATTGCATTTATTAATTAATTGACTGAATATTTAAACATTCAAAATTTATCCAAATTTCAAATTTCAAATTTTTAAATCATACTAGAACATGTACAGAAGCTACACAAAAATTTTCAGAATTTTTGGATGTGTAAATAAATTCCTACAAAATTGCAAAATTGCTGCACTATTCAAAATCGTAAAATAACTAAATTGCACTTTGTTCTCTCTCTTACTCTCATATGTCGAATCCAGCGTGTCGGCGTCACACAGAGAGCAGGCGGCAGTGGCTTCTTGACTCCGACCGGCAAAACACGCCGTCGGTGAGGCTCGGCGAGGGGCTAGTACCAACATGATCACCACCTCACGGCGGACCTATCCCGACCCTTGGACAAGCAAAGAGCACACCGGAGATGACACTACGACGACCATGGCGGCTCTGGCGGCGATAAACGCGGCGGCCCACGGCGTATCCCGGCAACAACACAAGAGAGTCTAAAGCGAAGGGCGAAACACGATCGGGACTCACCACGAACACGATGATGGGCTTGGTGCGGTGGAGATGGTCTGGAGCGGCTGGCCCACGGTGAGGGCGATCGCGGCGAGTCCGGCCGATCACAGGGAAGACGGGTTGCGCCAGGCGATTCAGCCCAACACCAGCGACGAGAGCAAGTCGAGGAGGAGCGCAAGACCAATGCGGTCACGATGACGTAGCTGGAACGGCCGGACGCTGGCTCGACGAGGCCTACGGCGAAAGCGGCGGAGCTACACGGTGGCGGAAGCGAAGCGGAGGGAAGAAATGGGAACGACGGCTGCTCTGTGGCTATTTATAGCGGGATGAGCTCGCCCGGTCGCGACAACAAGACGACGATTTGAGACGCCACAGCGACGGTGGCGTGCTCTTGGCAGCGAAAAGCGGCGCAAAAACGCTCGGCGGCGGCAGCTGCGTGGCGCCGTGGTGATGCTCTCATTGTCATCAACAGAAATTTTGAAATATTTACTGAAATTGCCACTGAGTCCATTTTGCAAATTACTTCCAAATTTTCTATAGAAGTTGAAAATCTCCAAAATGAAAGTTGCTCAACTTTTCAAGTACTACAACTTTGGTTTAAGAAACATTTTCAAATTCTGCCTCCATTTTGAAATTCAAATTTGGGGTACATTTAAAGATTTGAATCATTTCAAAATTACTCCAAATTTTATATGTAAACTTGAAAACTTTGAATACCAAAGTTGATCTACATAAAATAATCTCCAACTTTGCTTTTTGCCTCAACCCCAAATTCCTCATGGATTTTAATTAGCCAAAAGGGGCAAAAGGACTTTTATAATTTGAAAATGAATTCAAATTTGATTTGTCTTCCTTTTACTTAGACTTTGATTTTGACCAGATAACATGGCCCATTAGGGTTATTTGAGTCAAAGAACATATGACCTCACATGATCACATGAAATTTAACCCCTGGTCATGATCTCAGTATTTAGGGTTTTTGAAACACATCACATGAAATAACAACATTATGAAATAAACCTTATTTAGTAAATGCATTCAAAACTTTATACTAAATGAATGCTTTGCAATGCACATGATGACATGTCAAATTTTAGTATTAGGTCAAAACACCAGAGGTGTTACAACCCTTCCCCTAAAGAAATCTCGTCCCAGATTTAAAACTTAAGGCTAAGTAAAGGAAAAGGAAATGTGTCAAGCTAACACATTACAACTTTATTCAAAGGCTAGCGAGGGGTTTTCCATTCATTAATAACAAGACAAGTTACAATATAGACAAGGTATTGCAACTAGATAGAAGCGAAGAAGTCGGAAAGTTCTCTTCTAAGTAATCCTCGGACTCCCAAGTAGCTTCATCTTCCGTGTGTTGATTCCATTGTACTTTGTAGAACTTGATTGTACGTCTCACGAGTGACTCGATCTTTCCGATCTAAGACTCTAATGGGGTACTTCGGCATAAGTCAAATCAGGTTCTAATTCTACACCACCAAAGTCGATCTCCGATCGGTGCTTGAAGACACTTCTTTAATTGAGACACATGAAAGATATCATGTACCGACACATGTGCTCTGCAGTAACTTGACGCGATAGGCGATCGGTCCACATCGTTGTTGGATCTGAAAAGGACCAACATAACGGGCGCCAACTTTCCCGAATCCCAAATCGATGAACTCCTTTCATCGGTGATACCTTGAGGTAAACAAAATCTCCCACTTTGAATTCTAGCGGTCGTCTCCTCTTATCGGCATAGCTTTTCTCTTGCGGGATTGAGCTACCTTCATATTGTCTTGTATGAGTTTAACTTTCTCTTGACTTCCTTGACCACATCCGGTCCAAAGAACCAACGTTCTCCGACTTTTCCTACCAATTTAACGGTGTTTGGCACCTCTGGCCATACAAAGATTAGCTTGAATGGTGCCATTTTAATACTCTCTTGATGGCTATTGTTATCGAGAATTCAGCTAAGGGAAGGCACTCATCCCATTTAGCACCAAAGGAAAGAACACATGCTCTTAACATATCTTCAAGAATTTGATTTACTCTTTTCGGTGCTCGTCTGCCTGCTTGCGGATGATAAGCGAAACTACGGATAAGTTTAGTTCCTAAAGACTCATGTAGACTTTTCCAAAACTTGGATATGAACAATGATCTCTCTGTCGGAGACAATGGTCTTGGGTGCCCCATGCAGATGAAAATTTTATCAAGATAAAGCTTTGCATACTTTGCTCCGCTCGATATTTATCTCTGACTGGCAAGAAATGAAGCTATTTTGGTTAGACGATCAACAATAACCCATATAGAATTGTAGCCTGCAGATGTCCTAGGCAACCCTACTATGAAGTCCATACAAATATCTTCCCACTTCCAAGATGGAATTGGCAACGAATGTAATGGACCTGCAGTCTTCATATGAACTGCTTTGACTCTCTGGCAAATATCACACTTGGCCACATATTGAGCTATTTCTATTTTCATTTTGGTCCACCAATATCTTTTTCTCAGATCATGATACATTTTGTTGCTACCCGGATGAATGGAGTATCTTGTAGAATGAGCTTCATCAAGAATCTGCTTTCGCAGCTCTGGATTTTTGGGTACTACCAACCTATCCTTGAACCATACAACATCTGATTCATCAATCTTGAAACACGTTGGTCTTCCAGATCTGACTTTATCCTTAATATGGGCTATGCCCTTACTTTTCTGTTGAGCAGCAATGATCTGATCTTTGATAGTGGACTCAACTACAATATTGGACAGGGAACCTTGTTCTAAGATTTGTAAATCCAGATGCTCCATCTCTTGACACAATGTTCTCTGCATAGTTTCTACAATTAGGCAATGACAATGACTCTTGCGACTCAGGACATCGGCAACCACATTAGCCTTGCCCGGATGATAATGCACTTCTAAGTCATAATCTTTGATAAGTTCTAACCATCTTCTTTGCCTCATATTCAACTCTCGATGAGTAAAGATATATTTCAAACTTTTGTGATCCGTATAGATATGACATATATTGCCCAATAAATAATGTCGCCAAATCTTGAGTGCATGAACAACAAATGGCTAATTCAAGATCATGGGTGGGATAATGTTCTTCATGTTTCTTAAGTTGTGCGAAGCATATGCTATGACTCTGCCTTCTTGCATAGAACACACCAATACCAATTCCAGATGCATCACAATAAATATCAAATGACCTCTCGATATCGAGTTTGTGCTAATCTTTGAGTGCGATTTATCAAAAACTTCTTCAATGTCCGAAAGGCCTCTTCACATTCTATTGACCATACAAACTTAGTTTGATTTTTCACAATCCAATGGTTGGCTTCGCATTACGGAGAAGTCGAGATAAACCGACGGTAATACCACCGCCAAACCCGAAAAAACTACGAACTTGATGTACGGTTGTAGGTGCTTTCCAATTAAGGACTTCTTCTACCTTGCTTGGATCAACAGCTATACCTTCAGCAGATAACACATGACCCAGAAATTGTACTTCCTCTAACCAAAATGCACATTTGCTGAATTTGGCATATAGTTGGTGATCTCTTAATCTTTGTAGAACAATACGGAGATGTTCCGCATGCTCCATTTTGCTCTTAGAATAGATCAGAATGTCATCAATAAACACCACGACAAACTTATCTAACTCAGGCATGAAAACTGAGTTCATCAGGTACATGAAATGAGCCGGGGCATTGGTTAGCCCAAAAGACATGACTAGATATTCATATAAACCATATCGGGTAGTAAATGCTGTCTTCGGCACATCTTCACGTCTGATCTTAATCTAGTGGTAGCCTAATCTTAAGTCTATCTTTGAGAATACCTTAGCTCCCGCTAGTTGATCAAAAAGCAAATCAATTCGGGGTAAGGGGTATTTGTTCTTAATGGTGACTTCATTTAATGGCCTATAGTCAACACATAACCTTAAGGTTTGATCCTTCTTCTTCACGAAAATAGCAGGGCATCCCCAAGGTGATGAACTGGGTTGAATGAAACCCTTGACTAACAACTCTTGTAATTGCATTTTTAATTCTGCTAGTTCTTTGGGTGGCATCCTATATGCTCTTCTGGATACTGGTGCTGTTCCTGGTTTCAGATCAATTCTGAATTCTACGTCTCGGTCTGGTGGCAAACCAGGCAGATCATCGGGAAAGACATCCGTAAACTCACATACCACTGAAATTTTCTCGGCTCCTTCAACAATAGTTGCACAGACTGTTTCCACTGTACTTTTAGGAAAGGGAAGTTGGATGAGAAGTTGGGTTTTGCTGCCAGGTGCATTTACCCTTATGGTTCTATGCAAGACATCTATGATAGCCCCGTGTTGGGTTAACCAGTTCATACCAAGGATCACATCTATATCTTGATCCTTTAATATCAGCATATTGGTAGGGAACTCATAACCTCCCAAATCAATAGGTACATGCTGAACTACCTCCCTTGTACAGATTCGTCCCCCGGGCGACTGTATATGATAGGGCTCTTTTGTTTCCCCAATAGCTATCCCATGCTTCACAACAAATGTACGATTGATGAATGTATGGGATGCACCAGAATCAAATAAGGTAATTGCAGGATGCTTAGCAATGGGAAACATACCCATCATTACTGGTTCTCCTTCTGGAATAGCCTCCACTTGAGTATAGAAGACCCTTCCAGTTTTCTTCTCAGTCTGTCCCTTTTGATTGTTCTGAGCATTGCCCTTGTACTGATTCTGAGCTGGAGTAACAGGGGCTTTGGGTGCATCAGGATTGTTCTTTCTAGGATATGGACATTCTCGGGAAAAGTGTCCGGGTTTACCACAATTATAGCATGGATAATTGTGATTCTGGGGAGTAGCATTGCGGTTTGCATTATTTGTATTGTTCTGCTGCTGCGGCGCTTGATGAGTATAAGGCGTATTAATTGCAGGGCGAATAAAGATTTGCTGCCTGCTTTGGCTTTGTTGTGGGCGGAATGGTGCACGGCCATGATTCTGAGGATGGTAGATCACCTTTTGACGCTTTCCACTTGATGATCCGGAAGCAAAGGACCTCTTTTTCTTCGCCTCCTTGTGTCTGCGATAATTCTCCTCTGAAGCGATAGCAATGTTGACAGTCTCATGATAAGTTGCGTTGCCACAAGTTGCCATCATGGTCTGCAGTTTGGTGTTTAGACCTCTCATGAAATGATTCTTCTTTTTCCTGTCAGTATTCACATACTCTATAGCATACTGTACGACAGGTGATTGAAACGCCCAACATAATGCATCACCGGTGCTCCCCTTGCTTAAGAGCCAAGAACTCTTCCAACTTCATGGTCATCACACCGTCTCGAATATAATGTGCCCTAAAGGCATCCTTGAACTCCCTCCGATTGATTTGGTGACCAACGGGCTGTATCTACCCAAATTTGCCCACGGGCACCAGCACTCCTCGGAGTTGTTGTCTTTAAAACCTTGGTTTTGAACCTCGATGCAAAGTGGATCACTCGAACTTTTGCTCTATTGTCCTAAGCCAATCGTCGACTTCTAAAGGTTCGTCTCGCTTTAGAGAACACAGGGCGTGTATCAAAAAAATCCACATAGGTTGACTCGTCATTTCCATTACGACGACCATGATTAGGGTATGGTGCCTCTTTGGTTCCGCGCCAATTCCTTAACACCTAGCATTCTCTGCCGTGGCATTGGCGAGTCTTGGCTATGGCATCTGCCATAGTCGAAGGCATTGGTGGAGGATTTGGGCACTCATCATCGTCATGTGAGCCACTAGCACCGATTGGGTGGTAGGACGAGGCATCTGTTAGAGAACACGTTTACTTACATTATTCTTTATTAAAAGCATTTAAAAGGTTGCATGCTACAAAGGGTTACTTATTTAAATTACATGTCTTGTATCCCACAAGACAACCACAGTTTACTAAGAAAGCGATAAAGGAACTATTACTACTCCGAGCTCTCGGTCATCAAGATCAGTGCCCATATCGGATGAAACCTCACTTTCATCCGAGAAGTACACTAACTCCTCGGGATCCTCCTCCTCTTCTTCATTCTCGACTTCTCCTGGAGCTACAATCATTTCTTCATCTCAGAATCTCACCATCCCCATGAGGTGGATGAAGTTGAGCGTCTGATAGTGGACATTCTCATGAAGAATGGCATTGTCCATCTCCGTGTCTTCTACGAGAACTCCAACTCATGGGCGCGTTCATTGGCCATCCTCTCGTGTCCGAGCTTCATTCCTCAACTCGGTATTCTTGGTGACGTCCCTTTCCATTTCCGCCACATGACTTCTCTTGATCTTTTGCATGAGCTCGACGAAGAGTGTTGAGCTCCTTGGTAATGTTCTCCATGTTGGCGGAATTGCTTGAAGATCCTTCATCTCCTAGGATCCTGGAACTTCCTTCACCAAGCTCACAATTACGCGGTGCCAACTGATGACGAGGGACTCCGTGAGGTCCAAAGGGACTTGCGTGCGATTATCTTGGTCTTTGCCATAGCCTTGTAGAATTTAGGATGGGACTATAAGGATAGCTTGAGGATAATGGAGGTTAGCAAGAATGGGATTGACATTACTTACCCAACCACTTTTAAGGGGAATCATTATGCAAGGTGTTCAAGCATGATGCATGAATCGATCTTACGAATCCGAGTACAAAAGATTTATACAATCAAAAGTACTAGATTTTTAATACGTGGGGACAAACCTAATCATATTATCCGCCACAAACTTTCAAATAAGATAGGATTGAGGCTAGATTAGAGGAAAGAAGGAAGAAATTTGAACCTTTAAAATATCAAGTTTACTTTCTTTGATCCAAATCAATTTGAAGGTTTTCCAAAGTAACCTACAATGATCTTAGATAGGTCCTGCTTTCGATACCAATTGTGGCGAGAACCTCCTAAGGAATTGGGCCCACATGCACCTATCGTTGTCTTAATGAGACCTCGGATAAGCGTACGAGTTTCCCAACAACTCAGCAGTGCATCGGGTGTCCTCGAAACCCGAATCATCCACGTTCTCTTTTCAAACAGGATCCCAATCACGGTCATTGCAGATTACAGCAGTTTATTCAAATATATATACCAGAGTAAAAGATAGCGGAAGTCTTAAATTAGTATTATTACAAACCAGTTGTTTTCAAACTTACAATACCATAAGTGTCATACGACCATAGTAGCGGGATAATATTACATTAACTTTATTTATCATACAAACTAGTGCCTTGTCCAAAGGCCATTCATCATTCCTCATCATCATCGACTTCATACACCTCGACATGCGGCGGGGACCAAAACAAGCTGCGCATGCGACTCACTCACCCGCAACAAGGGTTAACAAACCACGAGTACAAAAGTACTCAACAAGACCCAACCCACCAAAAAGGACGAAGGACTTAGGGATGCAGTGTTAGGTCAAGGTAAGGATGTAGCAAGATTCAAAAGTTCTTTGCCAAAAGCTTACTATACTTCATTCTATTTTCAAGTTTACCACTAATTTCTTTTAGTTCATTATCTCAACTAAATATACATTTTCCATATTCCATTCCTTCTCATTCCGTTCTTTTTCTCATATTTTAGTAATTCACCATCTTCGCATTGCTTCAGAATGAATTGAGTCTCCATATCCATGAGCACCTGCAATTCAATTGATTCAAGTCCTAGTCAGGGATTCCTTATCACACGACATATGTAGAATTTAATCTTGCATATATCAACCTCGCTACCGGATCCTCCTATACTAAGCCGCTCTCCACGCCACCCGAGAGCACAACACACCTCAAATCCGCCACATTCCAGCCCACGAGGTACACGCTACTCCGCCATCTCTCCACTCCCGGTCTTGCGGGCATTCGTCTTAGCATCGGATTAGCCAAGTAGGCTTACCGGAGTATGTGACCAATACTACAAAGTGTCTCGTTCAAAAGATCCACAATGAGTGGCCTTTAAGCGACATAGTTCGCAACATTACCCAACATTCAAGATAAGTCACCCGACTAGTCTCTAGTTCATTCTATCCTCTTTCTTTCTTTGGCCAGTATGCCATCTTTGATTGTATCAAAACTTTTACTTTGAAAGCCTACCATAAAGCATACTAAGCACACTACGCCTTTATAAATGAAAACATCTTCAAGGATGGTAAACAATTATCAAGGTAGGTAATGCATCAAGTAGGTAACATTTGAATTAAACAACTTAATGCAATAAATAACATAGGTGATAACTTTTCAAAGTAAACAAGGTAATGGCTTAATGCATAAACCGGGGCTTGCCTTCGTTGACGATCTCAGGTTCCAGATCAGTACCACAATTATCAAATCCTGTGACAACCGGGGATTCTTCCAGAACTTGCTCAACTAGGATCGTTTCGTTCTCGGGTTCTACACGAATTGATAACATATGCTTTACATGATGATAAGGTAAACATGATGCTTTCACGGCACATGAAATGTAAAAACACCCGCAAACGATTTGATTTCGCGGTACAGTTGCAAGCCAACAAAGCCAACTTGCAATCCTACCATTATGAACCACACATGTGACTTGACCAAATGGATCTTGAAACCCTACTAGTCACAAAACATGACCAAAACAAGATCCAACACTAATCAAACACTTAGGGTTTGCTTTTATCTATTTTTGAATTAATTTGGAATTAAGCTCAAAAATAAACTTGTTCCAAATGATCTAAAAAATTTACACAAGCATCCTCATGATAAATTAGTGTACCAAAATAAATTTCATAATTTTTGGAGTTATACAGTGGCCTACAAAAAATCATGGAAATTGCATTTATTAATTAATTGACTGAATATTTAAACATTCAAAATTTATCCAAATTTCAAATTTCAAATTTTTAAATCATACTAGAACATGTACAGAAGCTACACAAAATTTTCAGAATTTTTGGATGTGTAAATAAATTCCTACAAAATTGCAAAATTGCTTGCACTATTCAAAATCGAAAAATAACTAAATTGCCTTTGTTCTCTCTCTTACTCTCAACGACATGTCGACCCCCAGCGTGTCGTCGTCACAGAGAGGTGGCGGCAGCTACCGACTCGACCAAGCAAAACACGCATGCCGTCGGTGAGGCTCCGGCGAGGGGGCTAGTACCAACATGATCACCACCTCACGGCGGACCTATCCCGACCCTTGGACAAGCAGCAGGCACACCAGAGATGACACTACGACGACCATGGCGGCTACGGCGGCGATAAACGCGGCGGCCCACGGCGTATCCCAACAACAACACAAGAGAGTCTAAAGCGAAGGGCGAAACACGATCGAGGACTCACCACGAACACGATGATGGGCTTGGTGCGATCGGAGATGGTCTGGAGCGGCTCAGCCACGGTGAGGCGGGCGCGGGCGGAGTCCGGCCGATCCACGGGAAGACGGGTTGCGCCAAGGCGATTCACGCCAACACCAATGACGAGAGCAAGTCGAGGAGGAGCGCAAGACCAATGCGGTCACGATGACGTAGCTGAAACGCGATCGACGCGCTCTCGAGAGGCCTACGGCGGCGGAGCTACGGAGCTGCACGGTGGCGAAGCGAGCGCGAGGGGAAGAAATGGGAACGACGGCGGCGGCTCATCAGGCTATTTATAGCCGGATGAGCTTCGCCCGGCCATTGCGACAATAAGACGACGACGAGACGCCACGGCGACGGTGACGATGCTCTTGCACAGCAAAGCGGCGCAAAAGCGCTTCGGCGGCGGCAGTGCAAGGCGGCCAAGGATGATGCTCTGTTGTCAATGAAATTTTGAAATATTTACAGAATTGCCACTTTGAGTCCATTTTGCAAATTACTTCCAAATTTTCTATAGAAGTTGAAAATCTCCAAAAATGAAAGTTGCTCAACTTTTCAAGTACTACAACTTTGGTTTAAGAAACATTTTCAAATTCTGCCTCCATTTTGAAATTCAAATTTGGGGTACATTTAAAGATTTGAATCATTTCAAAATTACTCCAAATTTTATATGTAAACTTGAAAACTTTGAATACCAAAGTTGATCTACATAAAATAATCTCCAACTTTGCTTTTTGCCTCAACCCCAAATTCCTCATGGATTTTTAATTAGCCAAAAGGGGCAAAAGGACTTTTATAATTTGAAAATGAATTCAAATTTGATTTGTCTTCCTTTACTTAGACTTTGATTTTGACCAGTAACATGGCCCATTAGGGTTATTTGAGTCAAAGAACATATGACCTCACATGATCACATGAAATTTAACCCCTGTGGTCATGATCTGTATTTAGGGTTTTTGAAACACATCACATGAAATAACAACATTATGAAATAAACCTTATTTAGTAAATGCATTCAAAACTTTATACTAAATGAATGCTTTGCAATGCACATGATGACATGTCAAATTTTAGTATTAGGTCAAAACACCAGAGGTGTTACAATGAGGTGGTAGTGGAAGTACTACAAGAAGGGTTAGTAGAAGGAGCAATGATAGGCATGGATAGTGATTCATCAATTATGTCACAAGTTAAACCTACATCACAAGTATCAACATGCTTCTTTTTATTTTGCTCATCAAGTAAAGAAGAATGAGCCTTTTCAAGCTTTTTGTGAGCTTTGCCAAGCTTTTCATTGGCTTCCTCTAGCCTCTCATGAGATGCATTGAGCTCATCAAAGGCTTGCTTAAGGGCTTTTAGTTCCTTACGCAAGCTTTTGCATTCCCTTCTCTTGATGTCAAAGTGTTCTCTGGCATCTTCTAGCATGTCAAATAATTCATCCTTAGTAGGCTCATCATTATCACTATCACTATCACTATCATTTTCTTTTTCATGTTCATTATCATCATCGTGTTCTTCATCACTTTCATCATCACAAGATTGTACCTTAGTGGCCTTAGCCATGAAGCATGATGAAGAGTCGAAGAGAGAAGGCTTTTCATTGATGGCAATGCTTGCTAGAACCTTCTTCTTGGTGGTCTTGTGATCATCACTATCATCATCATCATCACTTGAGGAAGCATCACTATCCCAAGTGACCACATATGAACCACCCTTCTTCTTCTTGAAGGCCATCTTGTCCTTCTTCTCTTTCTTTTCCTTCTTGTTCTTCTTCTTGTTCTTTTTGTTGTCATCATCATTGTCGCTATTGTATGGACATTGAGCAACAAGATGATCTTTGTTTCCACACTTAAAACATCTTCATGACTCTTCCTTGTTCTTGGATGAAGACTCCTTTCTTCTAGCACGATAGCCCTTCTTCACCATGAACTTGCCAAATCTCTTGACAAAGAGAGCCATCTTCTTCTCATCATCATCATCATCATCATCATCCATGAATCATCTTCTTCACTCGATGTTTCTTGCTTGGCTTTGCCCTTGGATGATGTGGCTTTGAATGCCACTCTCTTCTTCTTCTCATCCTTCTTCTCATCTTTCTTCTCCTTCTTTTCTTCCTTCTCATCATCATCTCTATAAGTATCATCGGTCATTATATCTCCCAACACTTGGTTTGGTGTCATTGTGTCCAAACCACTCCTCACTAGAATAGTGACCAATGTACCAAATCTTGAGGGTAAGCATCTCAAGAACTTGTGGGAGAAGTCTTTATCCTTCACTTCTTCTCTAAGTGCTTTGAGATCATTGATAACCACTTGAAGCCTATGGAACATCTCCAGCACACTCTCATCATCCTTCATCTTGAAGCTTGCAAACTTTTCTTTGAGAATGTAAGCCTTTGCACCCTTCACGGCTTGAGTGCCCTCAAATGATTCTTTCAACTTCTTCCATGCCTCATGAGCCATCTCAATATTTTTGACTTGCTCAAATGTTCTTTCATCAATTGCATCATGAATAGCACTTAGAGCAATGTCATTGTTTTGGAGAAGTACTTCTTCGGCCGCGGTGGGATTCTCTGGATCTTCAATCTCAATTTTTGTTTCTACCACCTTCCAAACCTTCCTATTGATTGACTTGATATAAGTTGTCATCTTGGCCTTCCAATAGGGATAGTTGGAGCCATCAAATTGGGGTGGCTTCTTGGAGTTGTTGATTTGAGCCATTTTAACACCGAAGGTTGTTAAGCCTCAAATAACGGTGACCTCGGCTCCGATACCACTTGAAAGGTCCTAATGGCTAGAGGGGGGGTTAATAGCCTAATAAAAATTTCTACAACAACACTTAACAAAAGGGTTAGACAATTATGAGGCGAAGCAAGTGTTGTGCTAGCCTACTCAAAATGCAAGCCACCTACCACAATTCTAGTTTAGATAGTATCTATTCACACAATAGCTATGACACTACTCTATGTTAGTGTGCTCTCAAAAGCTAACTAAAGAGCCACACCAACCAACCAAGCAAGCTCTCACAACTAACTACACTAAAGAGCTTGACAATTAGTCTGCGGTAATGTAAAGAGAGTGATCAAGAAAGTTATACCGCCGTGTAGATGAAGGAACCAATCAATCACAAGAATAAATAACAATGAAGACCAATCACCTCAGAATCAATGATGAACACAATGATTTTTTGCCGAGGTTCACTTGCTTGCCGGCAAGCTAGTCCTCGTTGTGGCGATTCACTCACTTGGAGGTTCACGTGCTAATTGGCTTCACACGCCAAACCCTTAATAGGGTGCCGCACAACGAACACAAGATGAGGATCACACAAGCCACGAGCAATCCACTAGAGTACCTTTTGGCGCTTCGCCGGGGAAAGGTCAAGAACCCCTCATAATCACCATGATCGGAGCCGGAGACAATCACCGCCCTCCACTCAACGATCCTCGCTGCTCCAAGCCATCTAGGTGGCGGCAACCAACAAGAGTAACAAGCAAAACCCACAGCGAAACACGAACACCAAGTGCCTCTAGATGCAATCACTCAAGCAATGCACTTGGATTCACTCCTAATCTCACTATGATGATGAATCAATGATGGAGATGAGTGGGAGGGCTTTGGCTAAGCTCACAAGGTTTCTATGTCAATGGAAATGGCCAAAGAAATGAGCTATAGCCGGCCATGGGGCTTAAATAGAAGCCCCCACGAAATATAGCCGTTATACCCCTTCACTGGGCATAACGCGGGCTGACCGGACGCTCCGGTCAGTTGACCGAACGCTGAGCCCCCAACGTCCGGTCGCTCGTAGTCAGCCACGTGTCTGACTCCAACGGTCATCTGCCGTGCCCGAACGGACGCTCTGGTCAGTTGATCGGATGTTGGACCCTCAGCGTCCGGTCATTTCCAGTAAGGGTCCAGAACCGATTTTTATCGACCGGACGCGTCCGGTCAAGCCTGACCAGACACAACCCAGCGTCCGGTGCTTAATCCTAAGCGCTGTGCAGACCGACCACTTGACCGGACATAGCCCTTTAGCGTCCGGTCGCCGAGCGACCCAGCGTCCGGTCAATAGACCGACGCCAGCATCTCACTGTTACACATGACCGGACACGTCGGACCATCAGAGGTCCAGCAGTCCGGTCACTGTATAACCAGTGACACTAACTCGTTTTTACTTCTAACTTCTCCACCCTTGCTCAAATGTGCTAACCACCAAGTGTATCACCTTGTGCACATGTGTTAGCATATTTTCACAAATATTTTCAAGGGTGTTAGCACTCCACTAGATCTTAAATGCATATGCAATGAATTAGAGCATCTAGTGGCACTTTGATAACCGCATTCCGATACGAGTTTTACCCCTCTTAATAGTACGGCTATCAACCCTAAATGTGATCACACTCTCTAAGTGTCTTGATCACCAAAATAAAATAGCTCCTATGGTTTATACATTTGCCTTGAGCTTTTTGTTTTTCTCTTTCTTCTTTCCATGTCCGAGCACTTGATCATTACCATGGCATCATCTTCATCATGCTATGATCTTTGTTTGCTTCACAACTTGGAGTGTGCTACCTATCTCATGATCACTTGATAAACTAGGTTAGCACTTAGGGTTTCATCAATTCACCAAAACCAAACTAGAGTTTTCAGTTGTACATATCGGCTGATGACAAAACAATTGGATCGGCCTTAATGCAAGAGTTTGAAGAAAAAGTGCGAGTTGTTTTCTATCTAAGTAGAAGACTCCTGGATCCAGAGACAAGATATTCTCCCACCAAAAGTTATGCTTGTGCTTATATTTCTCTTGCACTAAGTTACGACACTACTTATTATCAACTGAATGTACGGTTGTTTCCAAGGCTGATGTGATTAAGCATATGCTATCAATGCCAATACTGAATGAGAGAGTGGGAAAGTGGATTCTCGCGTTATTGGAATTTGACTTGAAGTACGAACCGGCTAAAGCAGTCAAAGGACAAGTAATGGCCGATTTTGTCACCCAGCATCATAAGCCAAACATTGATTATGTAGAGCCGGTACCTTGGACGTTATTCTTTGATGGATCATTATGCAAGTAAGGTGGTGGCATTGGTATTGTTATTATTTCACCTCGGGGGGTGAGTTTTGAGTTTGCTCTTCCAACTGAACCAATGATTACCAATAACCAAGCGAAATATGAGGCTATTCTTAAAGGACTTCAGCTTCTTCATGAAGTAAAGGCCGAAGCAATTGAAATATTTGGAGATTAACAGTTAATTATTAATCAGTTGATCGGCCTATATGAGTGCAAAGAAGATACTTTGAGAGGATACTATGATAAATGCCAAAAATTGCTCAAGGAATTTCTTCATATCTCTTTTCAACATATTCCGAGAGCACAGAATCAAGAGACTAATCGATTAGCTCAAAGTGCGTCAGGTTATCTAGTGTTTCAAGAAGTTTTGAGTAGTGAAACCTTGAATGACGATTGGAGAGTTGAAATAGCCGATTACCTTAGGAATCTATCACAGAAAGTTGCCAGAAAGTTAAGATATAAATTGACTAAGTATGTGTTACTGGATGATCAGTTATGTTACAAAACAGTCGATGGGGTGTTGCTCAAATGCTTAAATCAAGAGGAAGCTAAGGTGTTGATGGGCAAAGTGCATGAAGGGATATGTGAGGCTCATCAATCGGCTTATAAGATGAAATGGATTATTCGTAGGACTAGATATTTTTGGCCGACAATATTGGAAGACTGTTTTGAATATTATAAGGGGTGCTAGGACTGTCAATGTTTTGGTAATGTCTAGAAATAGCCTGCATCGGCTATAAATCCAATAATCAAACCATGGCTGTTTCAAGGTTGGGGAATTGATTTAATTGGCCAAATTTTTCCGCCCTCAAGTAAAGGACATAAGTTCATATTGGTAACAATGGATTACTTCACTAAGTGGGTTGAGGCAATTCCTTTGAAGACGGTAACCTCAAAGAACATGGTTGATTTTGTCAAAGAGCATATTGTGTATCGTTTTGGGATTCCTCAAACTATCACTACCGATCAAGGGACAATGTTCACATCAGAGGAGTTCGGAGATTTTGCTGCCAGTATGGGAATTAAGCTGCTAAATTTTTCTCCTTATTATGCTTAGGCTAATGGTCAGGCAGAGGCGTCCAATCAGATTATGATTAAGCTGATTAAGAAAAAGATTGAGGAGCAGCCAAGGAAGTGGCATTCGACGCTTAATGAGGCATTATGGGCATATAGGATGGCCTATCATGGATCGATTAAAACATCACCTTATGAACTTGTGTATGGCCATAATGCAGTCCTTTCCTGTGAAGTTCAAACTGGATTGAGGCGTGTTACGTTGCAAAATGATTTGTCAGCCAAAGTCTATAAGAATCTTATGATAGATGACTTAGAGGACTTGAGTTGCTTTCGGCTGCGTGCTCTTGAAAATATCGAAGCCAATAAACTGAGGGTTGCAAAATATTATAATAAAAAAGTCAAGAGTAAGCAATTTTCTGAGGGGACTTGGTCTAGAAAGTGAAATTACCGATCGGGTCAAAGGACAACAAGTTTGGCAAATGGTCACCTAATTGGGAAGGACCTTATCGGATCAAATGTTGTGCGCATGGTAATGCTTATATTTTGGAAACACTAAGAGGAGAGGAAGAATTTGGCAGAGCAATCAATGGGAAATATCTAAAGAAATATTACCCTAGCGTCTGGATTAATACTTGACAACCGATTTGTTCGGTCGTCGGCTCTAATAGCCGATTCCAGAAGGGTATCACCTCTAGTACAAAAATAAACCCGAAAGGGTAGAAGCCAGTATGATGTGTATCGCTTATAGGAGCAAAGCAAACACGGACAGATTGATGCATGGAACATGAACTACGAAGCAAAAGAAAATCACTCAAGATGGAGAAATTGTTTGCTAAATATCACCTATTACAAACTACAGGCCAGAAAACACTTTGGTTACTATATCATTGGCCTGGGAAGTAAGGGCTACAGAGTTGGTGGCATCGAAGAAATCCTCGACCAGGCGCTCATGATCCCCAGGGTGTGCCGCGGCTAGAAAACCATGGGGAAGGAGCCGAAGCTCGTGGCCAGAACGGGCTTGCGCAGCAGCCAATGCCATGGCAGCACCATGACGAACGCCATGCAAAGCGACCTCCCTGACATGGTTTGGGATGTTGTGCAGGCGAACCACCGAGATTGCGCCTATGGCATTGACGAATCCTATAGCGTATTACACAGCCGATCGGAGGCTTTCCAGCTGAGCAGACAAATCTAAAAAGATTCAAAGGAGAGATGATCAGGATCTTGAAGATAAAATTGAGAGGAGATAAAAGTTATGATAGATATCTCACCCACGATTCTAGCCTCGGCCTTGTCCAACCTATCCTCCACCGAATTGGCCTCAGGAGGCGATCGACATCGGACCATGGCCAGAGCCGATTCTGCGAGGGAGAGACAGTCGGCGAGATTCTGGCCATGCCTATCGATGGAGGCAAGCAGGTCATCATTGTCGATCCTCCTCCTCGGATTGCAGGGGAGATGGTGGCGAGCTATTGACGAAGAGAACCCCGAAGGCTGAACAGAGTTGGCCCTATGCCCCGAGGCAGTGAGGGGATCATGAGTTGCACCCTCTTGGTGACGAAGGCACTGGCATGATGATGTAGCTCCGTTGAAGGCCCCCTCAACAGACCTCTTGCTGTTCTCCATGATCTCACACCTATGGGAAAGCAAAAATCGCATTAAAGACACTAAAGGTTTGAGACGAAGTGCGTTATTTTTTGATCCACAGCCGTGGTCCGTATATATAGCCCGGTAAGGTGAGAAGATAGATTTTGTCGAGGTTATGGAATTAAAGTCAGATACGGAAATAGATCGACACTCTAGAAATTCAGGGGACGGATAACGAAGAGATAATAGATTCGGACTTATTGCTTCCCATAATCACAAAATATCATGGGATGAATACGAAAGGTTTACATTGACCAGCGATCAACCCACCAAGGCTAGCTTCTTTGGATTGAAGGGAGACCGGATCTCGGCAAGGCCGAAGGTCATCATAAGCTGAGTCACATCGGCCCGTTGAAAAAATTATGCCAGGAGAAGGGGAAAGGCCATCCACTTAACAGATGCCCAGCTGATTTTTTTATGACTAGGAAACTGTGGGGAAGAAGTCTGTGGCTTTCCCGATGGGCATTTGATGGAGCGAATATGGGGAAGGTGTCCATACATTTTAGCCCTTGCAAACACTAGAACATCTCTGCGAGCATGGAGAGAAGACTCAGGTGATATCATAAGGATTTGTCTAACCATAGTAGCTGATTCTCATGCTCAACAAGGCGCTAAGATGAGCGACACAATCACCCTATGCACAAAAATTCTTCTAACCACTCAAGATCCTCATAGCAAAGATAGACCATGGAGGGTCCGACAGAGTCAGAGGCACTTGAGGAAGCAGATAGAAGAGAAACATAGCTGAATTGTTGAATTGCTCTCGCTAGAGTCGGATAGACATTTTATAGTTGGACTAGAAAGATGGATCCAAGCGCCCATGAAGCAATGATGCTCTCATAAAAGTTTTGAAGCATGGGCTCATGAGCTGGCATAGACGGTGACAAACAGTAGACCCTAGATTAAGATTGTCTACCCATGACTGCAGGACCTATCAGGGGTACAGGCGTGATAATTTTTGAATAAAATTACTTTTATCCTAAAATTGGGGGGCATGTGTTTACACCAAAATTTGGAAGAAGGATTACAGGAACTCAAAAGCTCCCAAGATGATGTCATCAAGGAATCGATTACATAAAGGACGGTATCAACTGATGTCATTAGATTTATCTCTATTAAATGGTTAAATGATGATGAGCTGTTTCCTAATCTTTTATATAAAAAGGGATTCGGTTACTTGCAGTCATTGGCTTAGCACAAACTGATTAGTGTTGACATCGTATTGCCATTGACTAATATTTGCCTAAATAACGATGTTCATCCTGAATGATAACCGATTTTTTCTTCCATAACTCCAGGAGCTTTAACTGATTTATTCTTATGAGTATGCTGGAATTGGCTATTTAGTCGATCTCCTTCCATATCGGCTCTCAGAGCTACATATTCGGAACTGTCTGGCAACACCGGCATGTTCCACCTTAAATTACTCATTAGCTTTCTCTCCTTGTCAATTGTAGGGTCAAATTGACTGGCATGTCTCGGGAGAAGTACGTAGGATTGATCATCCCTATATTGAAGCCAAGCGGATCTCCAGCTCCATCGAGCAGACCCTTCAGGCTTGCTCGTGTGCCCGGCACGAGATGAATTTCTATGCCGACAGGGAGGGATAGCAAGGTTATACTAGCTAGGGTGCATTTGTTCACAATGCAATCTATTGCCACTAGGCCATCCAACCACAAAGCAATTTAACTCATTCATGTTGTCAATCGATGATGGACTGAAAACATGATACCAAACAGCCTCTAAGTAATGGGTTTGTTTCTTCTTTTGCTTTCTAACAACTACTCCTGTATATGTTTTTTAGATTGAGGAATAAAATATTCTGACCTCCAACATTCACCAGTGAATAAGTAAAGTCGTTAAATACAAACTTGAAGCACTTAAACCACGCTTCGCCACAAGGCAATTAAAAGGTTCTATCACAAAATAAGGACTCAAGACTCATGCTTCTATCTGCATCCTATTTCTCCATCAAATTTGCTGAAAAAAAATCCATCATCGAGGTTTGTAGCTTGCAACAACCATCCCTCAAGGAGTCAAGGTTATTGTCGCTTCCTCTTGAGATAGTTGTGACCACTGTCTGATCCAATAAGTTCCCCTCAAGATAACCTGCAAGAAAGAATGAGATACGATTCTTTTGAATACAACATCATTTCTACTCAACCATAAAGCCCAACACATAGCTGCAGTACCAATTAAGATTTGCTTTCTAAGATTAATCAAAAAATTTGCAAGCCAAAAACCAAACAAGTTAGCTTTGCTTGAGGGTGGTTGAATCCTGAAGCAGAGAAAAAAACGCATTCGAAATGGATCTAGCTAAGGTGCAATCAATTCAAAGAAGAGATGTTGAATGGTCTCCTCAGAGTTACAAAACTACATTTTGTGCAAACATTTTCAATTTTTTTTGTCAAATTATCTTTTGTTAGAATCACTCCCTTTTTAATGTATCAAAGAAAAACCTTAATCTTTAAAGTAAACTTAACCTTTCAAAAAGGATTTCTATCCTGCATGACTCACTCCTTTGTGATGTCTTTATACAAAGACCATAGTGAAAAGAGTCTTTTTTTTGTAAGTTCCAAACAAAACTATCCTCTTCTTGTTTCAACACAATTGGCATAACGAGAGATACTAGGCTAGCACAAGTCATATAAAAACGAGCATGATAAATAAATGGAACAATGCTGCAAACAACCAGCGCTACCAGGAACGCCATGCTAGTTCTATGAGCGTGTGCGGGACTCCGTTTGCAACATGTCTGCATAAATTTCTTCCCCTAGAATAGAAGTGACATTCTGAGTCGCTGATAACAAAATAGTCCTATCTTCATTGGTCTCCTCATGGTCAATCTTGGAGGCATCATCGGTTGACTGATACGTGCTTGGGAAACAAGCAAGCGAAAACAAACAAAGGCGCCATTGCCCATTGATGAGAAGACGAAAGGCTCATTTGCATTTGCCGCTGATATTTGGGAACGCCTCGTCAGCATCTATATAAACACAATTGCTGCCCTGTTGGCCGTTGCTCACCGTTCTGTGCTTCTCGCACCAAGCTACCTCTCACCAGCACCCGCGATGTCATCCTCCTCACCGCCACACGTAGTGGAGGACATGCCCCATGTCCTCTAGCTTCTCAGCGACGGCACGGTGGTCCGGTTCACCGACTACGACATGCTCCCTCCCCCGTCCGTGCCTCCCGCGCTGCCCATCTAGTGGAAGGACGTCGTGTACGACGCCACCCATGACCCCAAGCTCCACGTGTATAGATCGTTGTCGGCCTCCTCCTACGGTAATAAGCTGCCAGTGCTCGTCTACTTCCATAGTGGCGGGTAAGTCCTCGGCACCTTCGGGCTGCCCAACTTCCATGCCTGCTGCCTCCGCCTGGCCAGCGAGCTCCCGGCCGTCATCCTCTCTGCTGACTACCGCCTCGCACCGGAGCATCGCCTCCTTGCGGCCCTCGACGACGTAGCAGCCATCATGTGCTGGGTGCGCGCTTAGGCCGTCGCGGCGGGAGGAGACACCTGGCTCGCTGAGTCAGCTGACCTCCGTCGGGTGTTCGTCGCCGGTGACTCGACGGGTGGGAACATCGTCCACCACGTCGCCGTCCGCTTCGGCTCGACCTCGGGCGAGGGCGACCTCCCCGGGCTCGACCTGGTGCACGTTGTCGGGCATGTCATGCTCTGCCCGTTCTTCCACGGGGCAGAGAGGACGGCGTCTGAGGCGGAGTTCCCGCCCGGCCCGTTCCTGACGCTGCCGTGGTACGGCTAGGCATGGTGGTTGGCGCTGCCCCCTGGCGCCACGAGGGATCACCTATTCGTGAACCCGTTTGGTCTAGAGAGCCCCGCGCTGGGCCTGGGCCTAGGCGGCGTCGCGCTCCCGTCGACGCCCGTCGTGGCCCCGGAGCGGGGACCTGCTGCGCGACCGCTAGGCGCACTACGTCGCGCAGCTTAAGGCGATGGGACAGCCCATGGAGCACGTCGAGTTCAAGGTGATAGAAACGTTACCAGCGCTAGCCATAGATCTAGCATACTAAACTGATATTTGAAATAAATAACGAGTCCTATAATATGAAGTAGTACGGGATTTATAGATAAAGCGAGAGAGAGGGGTTGTGGAGGTGCAAACCATCGGCCGCCTTCGTAGAAGACGAGCTAACCATGGGGTTGCTTGACGGTGGCGCGATGGAGATTGATAGTGAAGGCGTTATCGCTGTGGCGACGGTGTAGAGGTGGCGGTGTCTGGTGGCGGTCTTCTCGTCGCTGGCAGCACCCCCTCTTAGATCGGATAGGGTTAGGACGTCGGTGGGGCGTCTGGTGGCTCAGATGTTTCTCGTGCCTTGTGGTCTGGCCCCCACCTCCCTTTTTATGGCACTGTGCAATGGGGAATCACCAACCATAGAATGGTTGGGCGCCCTCGATCAGGGCACGGATCTAAGGGACCAATTGGTCGTTAGGCCGATTGGTGGAGATCATCTACATTCTCCCAATTGATCTCACCTTATGACTTAAACTCAACTTACTTACTTTATCTTGTTCCCGTTCCATCATAGATCAGTGCATAGAGCGTGCCTCATCGTCACGGTCAGTTGTCATTAGATTAAACAGCTACAATGCACTTCTCTGTTTTGAAACAGATTCGCAACTAGGCCCTTATTATCCAGAAATCATAGGCTTTTTCTTAAACCCATGCCAGCTAAGTGTTCTCTAAACACGCTGGGTGGTAAGCCTTTTGTAAGTGGATCCGTGAGCATCTTTTCTGTTCTTATATGCTCAAGACTAATTATATGATCCCGAACTTTGTCTTTCACAATATAATACTTTATGTCAATGTGTTTGGCAGCACTACTTGACTTATTGTTGTGAGCATAATATACTGCTGGATTATTATCACAGTATAACTTGAGTGGTTTATGTATGTCATCTACCACTTTTAACCCGGGCTTGAATTTCTTCAGCCAATTCACCTGCCATGTGGCCTCATAACATGCTACAGACTCGGCATACATTGTGGACGATGTAGTGACAGTTTGTTTCGAGCATTTTCACGATATAGCTCCTCCTACGAGACTGAATATGTATCCTGACATGGATTTTATGTCATCTCCCGCATAATCAGAATCGGTATACCCTTCTATGTGAAGGAAATCAGATCTTCTGTACGTTAGCATGAGATCCTTTGTATCTTGCAGGTAACGCAAAACTTTTTTTACTAATTTTTAGTGTTCTATTCCTAGATTACTCTGATATCTGCCAAGTAACCAGGTAACAAATGCTAAGTCAGGGCGAGTACACACTTGAGCATACTGTAAACTTTCGACAGCTGAACTATATGGAACCTCTTTCATTTGATCGATCTCATATTGGTTCCTAGGACATTGAAATTCCCCATATCTGTCGCCCTTGACTATGGGAGCAGGTGAAGACTTACAATTTTGCATACTGTATTTTCTTTAGAACTTTTTCTAAGTATGTTTTTTGTGATAATCCTAAAACCCCTTTTCTCTATCTCGGTGAATCTCTATTCCTAAGATGAATGAAGCTTCACAAAGATCCTTCATATCAAACTTTGAGGACAAGAACTTCTTTGTTTCTAGTAGTAGATTAACATCACTGCTAGCGAGCAAGATGTCATCCACATACAAGACTAGGAAAATGTATTTATCATTCTTGAACTTTGCATAAATGCAATTGTCTTCTACATTTTCTTGAAACCCAAACTTTCTTATTGTACTATCAAACTTCAAATACCACTGTCTTGAAGCTTGTTTTAATCCGTAAATGGATTTCTTCAGGCGGCATCCCATATGTTCTTTTCCTTCCACAACAAAACCTTTTGGTTGTGCCATGTAAACATTTTCCTCTAGATCTCCATTTAGGAACGACGTCTTTACATCCATCTGATGTAATTCTAAATCGTAATGTGCTACAAGCGCCATTATGATTTTAAAAGAATCCTTACATGAGACTGGAGAAAATGTCTCATTGTAATCTATGCCTTCTCTTTGCGTAAAACCTTTCGCCACAAGTCACACTTTAAACCTTTCTAAATTCCATTTGGAGTCATGTTTTGTTTTGTAGACCTATTTACAACCTACTATCTTGGTTCCTTTAGGAATTGTTTCTAAGTTCCAAACGCCGTTGGTTTTCATTAATTTCATTTCATCTTCCATGGCTTCAAGCCACTTGGATGAGTGAGCGCTTCTTATGGCTTCTTCAAATGAGGTGGGATCACCCTCCATTTGAAATTCCTCACATTCATAAACTTCGTAGTCATCAGGAATGGCTGATCTTCTGACTCTTTGAGACCTTCTAGGGGCCTCATTAGATGACGCTTGTTCTATATAAGGTTGTTGTTGCTCTCCCTCATGTGTGACAATGGGTTCTAGGGGATCCTGAAGGATAGGTTCCTCATGTTCATTCATTGTTGCCATAGGAGAACTAACAACATGTGTTGTTACTATAGTGTCTTACACTATTGGTACAACAACAATAGGTAGCGTGAAGAATGGCTCCTGAACCATAGGAGTGGGCACGTATGCCCGCTTCTCTTTAAAACTAATTTCTCACGCTACCATACTCCCCCTGATCATATCATCCTCCAAAAAGATAGCGTGTCTTGTTTCTACAAACTTCGTTTGTCTATTAGGACAATAGAAGCGATAACCTTTTGACTTTTCTAGATAGCCAATGAAATGGCAACTGACTGTCTTGAAGTCTAGCTTCCCTATGTTTGGGTTAAAGACTTTTGCCTCAGCTAGACAACCCCACATACTTAAATTGTTAAGTGAGGGTTCCTTTTCTGTCCACAACTCATACGGTGTTTTGGGCATCGACTTACTTGGCACTCGATTAAGAATATGAATGGTGGTTTTCAACGCCTCCATCCATAAACTTATCAGTAAGGTAGAGTAATTTATCATGCTTTCCACCATATCCATTAAGGTACGGTTGCGTCTTTCAGCTACTCCATTCTGCTGAGGCTCGCCCCGTGTAGAATACTGCGCTACTATACCATTTTCCTGTAAGAACCTTGCAAAAGGTCCAGAAACTTGGCCATATGGGGTGTGTCGACCGTAGTACTCTCCCCCACGGTCGGACCTTACTACCTTAATCTTTAAGTTGTGCTGATTTTCTACTTCAGCCTTAAATATCTTAAATTTATCCAATGCTTCTGATCTTTCCTTAATTGGATAAATATAGCCAAAACGAGAATAATCATCTGTGAATGTTATAAATGAATCATAACCATCCACACTCTTCATAGGAAAAGGACAACAAATGTCTGTGTGAACTATTTCTAAATTTTCTACGCTTTGTTTGGCATTTTTCTTTATTTTCTTAACGTACTTTCCTTTTATGCAATCAATGCATTGCTCTAAATCTGAAAATTCTAAAGCGGAAGAATTGATTTCTTAATTAATCGCTATATTCCCCCCTCAAAATATGGCCTAAACGACACTGTCATAATTTCAAAGATACATCATACACTCTCTTCCGCTTATTTGTTGCATTCATAGATGAAGAGGCAGCCTCATTCTCAGTCCTTACATCATTTACATTCTCAGAAAGTGATAACTAATAAAGCTTATCTTGTCGGAAGGCAAGACCAACACATTTATTATTATAAACAATCTGACATTTGCCATTATCAAAATGGCAATCATATCCATCGCCATCTAAACGTGAAACACTTATTAAGTTTCTTCGCAAAGAGGGTACATATAAAACATATGAAAGCTTAAGTACAAAACCATCAACTAATTTTAGAGAGAGATCTCCAATGGCTTCAATTTCAGCTTCAACTCTATTTGCTACTTTAATTCTTCTTTCTCCTCTTTACAGGGTCCTCCTCATATGGAATCCCTATAATGAATTTGCAATATAAATAGTTGCACCTGAATCAATCCACCAAGTAGATTTTACATGACTTAAATATAAGGATTCATCTATATATGAATGTAATAAAATCCCCACCTCTCTTCAGAAGGCTCTTCAGTAAGTCTGGACAGTCCCTCTGGTAATGTCCATGCTTCTTGCACCATTTACACTGATCCTTTTCAACTTGAGCGTTGTTGTTCTTCTGATGGTGGTCATTCTGAGGGGCTTTTTCTTGAGGTTTGGCATTCTTATTGAAATTCTTCTTTTTGTTGTCTTTCACAAGGTTAGCAGAGTCACCCTGTGAGCTTTTCAGCCTCTCCTCTTCTTGAACACACATTGCAATGAGCTTCTCTATATCCCATTTATCGGGCTGCATGCTGTAGTTCACAACAAAAGTTTTATATTCTTTGGACAAGGAAGCAAAAACCAAATGAATAAGGAACTCATCCTTGAGCCCCAAATCTATTGGTTTCAGCTTCAAAACCGTGTTGCTCATCTTCAGTATGTGCTCTTTGATACCGTCACCAGTATATTTCTCATTGAACAATTTTTTGATCAAAGTACTGGCATAAGCCTTTGAAGAGCCAGTGAACTAACTCTCCACCTTCTTAAGATACTCTGTGACGGTATTACAATCTGGGATAGACCCTCTTATTGTATCTAAAATTGTGGACTTAGCCACCATTAAGCACTTGCGGTTTAAAATGTCTCATTTCTTGCGTTCGAGATCATACTTCATCCGCACTTCTGCATGATCTCGCTACCGAGCAGTGAAATCAGCATCAGTGTCATTATCTTCCCTCACCGGGTCCACTGGCTCAGTCGGACATGAGGAGGTAAACGCTATGTCATTTTCAGATAGCGTAAGTGCTAGTTCATACTTCTCTCGCCATGTCCTATAGTTGGCCCCTCCAAGAGGCAGTATGTGCGAGATAAAAGCCATTGGGTTGAGTCCTAAAAAACACCGTCAGAGATAGTGAGAAAATATGACATCATAATTACATGCTTTAATTTAACGTTGGTCAAAATTAAAACATACAATATTCTTATACACTAATTCTACATCACTGTTGGGAAAAAATAGATTAATGCATGAAAAACTTATGAATAAACATTATAACATTGTTATTATCAACGTTGGTCAGAAAAATAATAATATTATAATTTACTGACTAAAAATGAATACTCTTTAAATTAAATTATCCCGTTGGTTCGAATTTAATTAAAAGATGATAAACTTTAACATTGCAGCGGAAACATGAAAAAATTATTTATCTACTTTTCAGAAGCATTTAACCGTGCTAATCTACTCTCTGCAAAAAATATCCCGTTGGTTCAAATTTTGACAGAGATTAAAACTAGACAAAAAATCATCAAAATTTGCTTCTGAAAATGAATAAAACAATAACTCAGTATTTACTATTCATATAGCCCAGCCCATTGAAACAGTGAAATCCGGCCCGGCCTGCATTATTCTCGCGCGCGCTGCGCCTTCCTAGGCCGCAACCTGGGCCAAGGCCGGCAAAGCCGCCCGCCGCGCCTGCCCGCCTGGGCCGAATCTGGCCCAATGGCTCTCAGCCGTTCATCGCGATCGGATGGTTGTCCATCGTTCTCAGCGGATATAAAAACGGCGTTGGCTCTCTCTCCCACTCTCTCTCTTCGCCACGGCGTTGGCTCTCTCTCCCACTCTCACTCTGAACCACGATGGCCCGAGAGAGAAAGCGTGGTGGCGCCGCCATGGCGCCCTTCATCGGTGCACGGATGCGGCTAGATCCACGCGCGGCACCATCGAGCGACACCACGGTGGTGCTCTTTGCACCCCATGCGCGTTGTGGTGGAGAGTTTCCCTAAACCCTAGATCTGACCGGCGCCGCCGTAGGTCCCCTTGCCGGAGCGCGCGCTCCCCAGTGGGTGAGGGCGCCACCGTCGAGCGGTCCTATGACTGTACCCTCGGCCTGGCTCGCGCCCAAGGCGGCGAGCGTGGCTTGGCTTCTCCCCGCGCGCTGGCGAGGCGGCGGCGGAGCTCCTTTCCATGTGAGGGCATGATACAACCCACGCGACAGCGGCGGTGACGCACGACGGAGAGTCCGGGTAGGTTCTCCCTCCTTCATCCTTACTCTAGGGTTAGGGTTAGGGTTTCGGGTACTATTCTTCTTCCCTGAGTTGTCTACGCGGGTTAGGGTTTGGGTTTGAGTTCCTTTTCAAAACCAAGACCATTTCTTCCTCCTTTTCTACACCCGATTTGGCTTTAGGGTTCGATGAACCCTCTGCTTAGATCCGAATCGGATCTCTCATCTTCTTCTAATTGCTGCTATTCGGTTTTCTACCCTGATAAGCTAGATCTACGCCTAGTTAGACGACTGATACCATTGATAGAAACGTTATAGGATCACTAGACATAGATCTAGCATACTAAACTAACATTTGGGATAAATAGCTAGTCCTATAACATGAAGTAGTACGGGATTTATAGATAGAGCGAGAGAGAGAGAGAGAGGTTGCAGAGGTGCAAATCATCGGCCGCCTTCGTAGAAGACGAGCTAGTCATGGGGTTGCTTGACGGTGGCGCGATGGAGACCGACGGTGAAGGCACTGTCGCTGTGGTGGCAGTGCAGAGGCGGCAGTGTCTGGTGGCGGTCATCCCGTCGCTGGCAGCACCCCTCTTAGATCGGTTAGGGTTAGGATGTCGGTGGGACGTCTGGTGGCTCAGGTGAATCTCGTGCCTTGTGCCCCGGCCCCCACCTCCCTTTTTATGGCGCTGTGCGACGGGGACCCACCAACTATGGAACGGTTGGGTGCCCCCGATCAGGGCGCGGATCCAATATGCCAATTAGCTGTTGGGCCAATTGGTGGAGATCATCTAACATGAGGGTCAGCACCATGGGTTCTTCGCCGTGGAGCTAGCCGGCGACGCCGGCAGCGAGGTGGTCTGGCTCGTCAAGTGGTTCGTGTATGGCAACTCCAACTGACCGAACTGAGTTTGGGACTCTGGGTGCTTGGACTTGAGCCTTGAGCCTATCCCCATGTGACATCATGACCTTTGTTGTTAGCACGGGCACTCGTGTCATGGTTGTAGTGAACGTATTGTGTTCACTGGATAAAATGCTCATCAATAGATGCGTGGATGCATGGGGACAAAGGCCACGTGCCATGGGGGCCATGGCTTAGCGAGTCGAAATGTGTGAAACGCACAGAGCTAAAAATTGGCCTAAACTAGAACGAGCACCAAGCTGGATTCAGCACTAGGAATTGGACCGGCAAAATCGGAAGCATCCTGCAGGAATAATCTGCAAGAAAATCCACCTGCTTTCGAACTTGATGAAGGATTCAGCACTATTCGATCAGCGACGAGTCATGTTAGGTACGGCTCCACCATCAGTTCATCACCAACATGATTGGATCCATCGGCTTATCTTTCATCCAGGTTTTATCAGTTTAAAATTCAGATATGAATAGACAGGAAATTTTCATTTTATAGTGTCACCGCCGATCTCACCGATTAATTAATCCATTAACGTGCAAGAAGCTGCTAAGACATGTTCGTGAAAGAAAAATCTAGCAGATTTACTAATCCATTAACGTGCACAACCGTCGTCAACGCGACGCTTACCCTCGCCCGTCTTCGTCCCCCCAAAGCTGTTCCCGACGAATCATTGACCCTTCCGGAGAGAGGAGAAGAAGCAACCAAACGAAACAATCATTCGGTGCTGCGGCGACCCCATGAAAATGACGAAACGCAGCAGTTTCCGCGAGCCAGCGACGTCATTTCCGTCGTCGAACCACGAAACCTAGCGCTGGTTTTCGTCTCCATTTCAAGTACTACGAACTACTACTCGGCACGAGTACGAATGATACGAGACTCTGTGGCCAGCTACTGTTTCCTGCTGCCGGCCGATGTCGACGAAATATGGTCGGCAGTCTACCCAGGGGTATGCCCAAGATAGTAGATTGTTGGCAGACAGATGCGCAAGCTACGAACAAGACGGTGACGCAAGACAAACACGAGGTTTTATCCAGGTTCGGCCGCTAAGAAGGCGTAATACCTACGTCCTGCGTCTGATTGTATTGTTGTATGTCAATGAGAGGTGTTTTTTAGAGGGGTCCCCTACCCGCCTTATATAGTCCGGGGGGCAGGGTTACAGATCTAGAAACTAATCCTAGCCAGTTACAATTGCCATAGGTGGCCGGATAAGGATTCCTATTCTAACCGACCAGGATCTTGCTTGATCGCCAAATCCGTCTTGACTCCTTGTGCGGGACTCCGAATAGGTTGGCCGAGCCGCGCGTTGTCTTTAGGTGGACCGGACCCTCTGATCTGGGCCGGCCCAAGCCTAGACATAAGGGTATAGGGGTTAATACCCCCACAGCTAGTCCCCGAGCACCATGTATTATGCTGCAACATGCCATTTTAACCTTCTCCGAACAGTGAGGCTTGAGTTCTTGACATCTCTGACCACCATTGTCACCGGAGAAGTAGTTTGTCCGAAGAATGCATGGTGCTCTTAAGAAAAAAGAAAAAGATTTCCATCTTGGGAAGTGTGCCCACTTGTATTTCTGAAAAGAAATGTAAGTGCGCCTTTGATCATCAGAGGCGTAGGGGTCGAAAAACAAACACATTCACCGCAAGGTGAAGTGCGCCCACTTAGTCCCCGAGCCTGGTAGTAGGTGACGTAGGCACGTGGTGCCAGGGTCTAAAAAAGAATTCTCGGTTAAGTTGAGAATCCAATCGTCGTACAGGCGATACGAGATGCACCGATAGGTGCATCCTACCGATGTAGTCCCCGAGCTTGTTGGAAGGCAAGGTATGAGCCTTGTAGCATGGTTTAAATAAATGCCTCTCAACTGTATGTGAGTACAAATCACATGTAGCCGAGGAGAACGGTCTCCGAGCAGTGGTCAGGATAGTTCCCGAGCACGATAGTAATCCTGAATTATGTCACGACCATTCAACTTAGCTGATCCAAATTATGTCAAAGCATAGGGGTCAAAGCATAGGGGTCAATTAAATAAACACATTCACCGCAAGGTGAAGTGTGCCCACTTAGTCCCTGAGCCTGGTAGTAGGTGACGTAGGCACATGGTGCCAGGGTCTAAAAAGAATTCCTAGTTAAGTTGAGAATCCAATCGTCATACAATCAATACGAGATGCACCGGCAGGTGCATCGTACCGATGTAGTCCCCGAGCTTGCTGGAAGGCGAGGTATGAGCCTTGTAGCAAGGTCTAAATAAATGCCTCTCAACTATATGTGAGTACAAATCACATGTAGCCGAGGAGAGCGGTCTCCGAGCAGTGGTCTGGACAGTTCCCGAGCACGTTAGTGGTCAGAGCAGTCCCCGATCACGGTAGTGGTCTGGGCAGTCCCCGAGCACGTTAGTGGTCAGAGCAGTCCCCGAGCATGGTAGTGGTCTGGACCATCCCTGAGCACGAGACATGCAGCGAAGAAACGAATGCCGCTTGAACTGTTATTTGGTGTATTTATCTTCTTACTATGTCAAGTCCAATCTGACACGTCTGGTAAGAAAAAGCAGACGGGTATAGCACGCTATACTGCCTTCCTATCCTTTCAAGCAAACAGTCGCTTGGCACCTGTAAGAAGGTGTGCTAGTGTGGGCCTTCTCACACTAGCAATGAAGAGGCACGTACACTGGTAGTGAAAGGGCGCGTTTATTGGCATAGATCTCAAGGTTGTGAAAACAACCGTCTTTGGCGCGTGCGCACGTCTCCCAAGAATCTCGGGCGAACGAAACGGCGGAACTCTTGGTTATTTATAATATAAACTGGTAAGTTACTTTTTACCGATCCCCATTACCATTCTCCGCCGCAGCCTTATTCTCCCTCTTGCCAACCCTAAATCCTCTGAAATCATCACCAATCACCCCTCCACTACATCCACCTCCATCAGCAAGGCCGGATTCATGGCGAAGAGTGACGCCCAGAAGAAAGCCAGAGTCATGGCGAAGGAATGGTGGAAGTCAAGAAGCAACGAGCAGACCATCGAAGACCTCGTCACCATGGGAGTACTCCACAACAAGGAACTCGCGGGATGGTGCGTGTCGAAAGGAGAAGGGTACCCCGATCCACAACCAGGTGAGATTGTGGTTTTCGAAGATTTCTTCAAGCGGGGTTTTGGGGTTCCAGTGCACCCTTTCCTTCAGGGGCTCTGCTTGTATTACGAGATTGGGATTTGCAATCTGCATCCCAACTCGATTCTTCTTGTCTCCACCTTCATTCATCTTTGTGAAGCATATGGTGGCTTCTAGCCCCATTTTGACTTCTTTCACCATTTTTTCTGTCTACGGAAGAAAGGGAGCGGCGGCTCGAAGATAGCTAGGGGTGTGTACATCAATCTGCGTGACAGGATGAAGGCCCAATACTTGCACTGCCCTTGGAACACATCGCTGGAGGACTGGTACAAGAAGTGGTTCTACATCCGCGAGGAGCCGAACACAATCACACTGTGCGACGTGGGGTTCATTTCGGAGAAGAACATCTGGTCAGAAATGCCCGAGCACCTAGAACAGATCCAAGAACTAATTGGGTTGATCCCGTGGAGGAAGTTGGACGGTCCGAGCGTGGTCGGAAACTTCATCAGCCGAAGGATCCAGCCTTGCCAGAGGAGGGTACATCCCGGCTACGAATACCAAGGTAGCGTAGACCCAACTAGGACCAGGCAAGGGGCGCTTGACAAGATAGAAGTCAAGGCTAGGATTGGAGAGCTATTCAACTTAGCTGATCCAAATTATGTCAGGTTGAGCGACATCGAGCACGCTTTCAAGCTGGCCCGACCTCCCCCAAAGGTAAATTAAGTTGCCTTGTACCCGTAGAGTTATGTTGTAACAGAAACTTACTGTGTTGTCGCCTTTATGTTTTTCAGAGGAATGGTCGTGACAGAGCAGCAGTGTTCATGTCTCCACCCCCTGGTGTAGATTGGCCGCAAGTTGCTAGCCCAACCGCCCAGACCAGCACCAGGATCGAAGACGTCAACTGGGCCGTACTCGGGGTTGGGGAGGAGGCAACGGCCAGGGCTGCTGCTAAGCGGCCGGCGGCCAGCAAGCGTCGTCAGGCCATTTTTACACTGTCAGATGATGAAACAGAGAGTGCAGACATCTGCCGACTCGTCCCTCGAAAGAAGAGGAGACAACAAGAGTCGACGGAGCAGGGTGGCTCCTTCGTGCCAGTGGGACTCGCATCACCGACCACTGCAATGCAGAGGACAAGCGGCAAAGGGGTCGATCATTAAGCCCCGACACTAGTACTGGTCGTGGAAAGAGACCCGGTGGCACCCGCGGAGCACACGGAGCAAGCACGAACGAAGAGACGCGCCTTCGCCACATCATTTTGCGCTTCCAAGCTGTAAGAATTTGTAAACTTGATGTAAGCTTACAATTTATATTGAACATTGTTGTCTTCTGAACTTATCTCTGATATATTAGGTCGGCATCCACCGAAAATCCCGACCAACTAGCCGGGTGTGGCATGGCTCCGCCAGCCATGACGAAGAAAACTGCCCAGCAGCCGGCTATGGAGGAACTGTAGCAGAAAGTCCGCCGGAGCCTCAGCAGACGAGCGGTCAGACGACAGTCCCCGAGCAGCTGGTCGAGGGGAGAGCCAAGCCAAGTACAAGTGCTCCGAGCACTAACCCTGCTGAGGAGAATACTTTGGCGCCAAGGGTATCAGACTAAACCGATGAGCAGCAGCCGGGGGTGGCACAGAGCGCGTTTGCCGATGCTACGGCCCGTGGGAAAGCCATAGTGATCGCAGAGACTGTGAACTCCATACCAGCGCCACTACCCGAACGAGAGGCCAAAGAGGACGAAGTAGAAGAGGTCCTGGGCCGTCCCCAGGACAAGCGACAACATGTATATGTGTCGCGCTGGCGGAACGACCATTGGGTTATGCATGAGGAAATCCCAGAGGTCGAAGAGACCATGAAAGTTGAACGAGCAGCAAAACGTCTGGTGATGGAGGTCCAGGTATGTTTGGCTTGACCACTTGATCCTGCTATCCAGTCAAACTGTCTGACTTAGCATTTTTACATGCAGGACTTGATGAAGACCGCAAGGTACCGAAAGAAGTGTTTCAATCAAATTGAGGGGATCACAGCAAGCAATAGAGAACTGGCTGCCGAGGTGGAACGCTTACGCCACCAACTTGAAGCCGCCGACCAGGAGAGGACGGAGCAAGAGACACAGAACCAAAACCTGGTCGTCCAGCTCAGTAACAAAGAGCAGGAAAAAACAAGTAAGTTGTCACTTTATCACAGCAAGTGCATGACACATGTTGTTGCTTTGTTGGTAGTAACATCTGTAGTGCATGCTTAGAAGCCAAAGTAGTCCGTCTCCAAGAGGAGAATAGCCATGTGGCCGTAGAGTGTGGTCGCCTGAAGGAGGACAACAAGAAACTGGCACACGACCAGTCGCAACTCCAGGTCTACAGAACCAAGATGAAGGAGGAACTGAAAGGCAAGTATTCCAGACCACCTTACTCATTCTGTTGCCCGCATTATCTTGTTGTGATGTGACATTTTAATATCTTGTACGGTTTGCAGTTTTGAAAGCCAATGCCAAGAAGCATCTAGAAACCATGATGAAAGATCGCGATGCCTAGAGATCACCGAGGATCGGGACGCATGGAAGAACCGGTGCCAGGAAGTGGCAACTAGCATTTTGCCCGTCCTCAACCTTATCGACCCAGCGCTTACAGAATAAACGCCAAGGACGCCGCAGCTTGGACTGGTCGAGAGATGCCAAAAGGCATGGGAATGGTTCCAAGAGTTCGTGAAGGAGGCGGGTGAGTATACAGGCGCACATGTGCTAAGCATGGTGCATGCCCACTACCCCCTGATCGATCTCAAGCGCCTGGAGGCTGGGTACCCAAAGGAGGTAAATCCAGACAAGGCTGAGGAGCTTTGGATGACCCAGCTGGACCTATCTTCAAAGATAATTGGTGACATTAACCTGTGTGGAGATGGGACAGCACCTGTACAGGGTATGCCATCAACAAGCCAGCTGGAAACGCCATTAGTTGTGAGCCAACCAGTGAAGCCTGCGGTCACGACCAGCCAGGCATCGGCGGGGCCATCCTCTTCAGCTCGAACAGTACAAGAGTCCCCAAGACTCGAGCGGGATGTCGGAAGTAGCGAGCAATAGGTGCCGCGTGCCCCGACCAGCCAACAGAATAGGCTAGAGCTGTAGAAAGAGGATGTAGTTGTGTTATTGTAAACTTGTACCTCTTCAGGCAAGCTTGTAAAAACGTAACTGTATATCATTATAAGCTTATTTGTTTTGTATAAAACGTATTTAAGCTTGAAACTCGTGTTGGCGTAACTAAGTGAGAACATGTTAGTGTTCTGTTTAGTTGTACCAGTTTACTCGACACGTCATCCTGAAAAGTTTGGACGGCCCTGATTTGGCATGTGGTCGGAGTGTGAGGTGCATGACCTGTGCACACGCAGACGCGAACAAGTCAAACCAGGGGGGACCTGCCTATCACCCGTAGCGTAGAGAGCAGATCCCATGCACGCATTGAGAGGAACCAGAGACAGGGCCTGCTCCGAAAACCCATGAATGAATGGTGGTTGGCTTTGACTGGCTAAGTTAGAATAACTGTAAAATTCGAAATGACACAATCATAGTGGTCGGAGAAATCATAATAGCTTTATTGAATTAAATCAAAAGTACAAGAGGAGTACATATCTCAGTAGTTAAGCATAGAAACGCCTAAGCTTATCGATGTGCCATGAATTTGGTACATCCGTACCATCCAGGTGAGCTAACCTATAAGATGTTGGTCGTGTGACTTGCTTGATCATGAAGGGCCCCTCCCATGGAGTTGCAAGTTTATGGACGCCAGCCTGATTCGTCTTCCACTTGAGGACCAGGTCCCCGACCACGAAGAACCGCTCCTTAACGTTCTTGTTGTAGTACCTGCGCAAAACAGCAAGGTATTTGGCTGTACGTACGCAAGAATCGAGCCGCTTCTCTTCTACACTATTCACTTCTAGCTCCCTCGCTTCATTGGCCATATCTTCATCGAAGTTCTCTACCCGTGCTGATCTGAAGGCTATATTTGCTGGGAGCACTGCCTCAGCACCGTAAACCATAAAGTCTGGTGACACGCCGGTATTGCGACTGGGCTAGGTTCTGAGGCCCTAGACCACGGCTGGTAACTCTTTGAGCCATCTTCCGGGTGCTATGTCATTTTCTCTATACATCCTCTTCTTCAATGCATCCAAAATCATACCGTTTGCCCGCTCGACCTGTCCATTAGCTCTAGGGTGCGCCACCGAGACGTATTTTACTACTATGCTCCTTTCATCGCAGAAGTCCCAAAAAGCGTTCCCGGTGAACTGAGTACCCAGATCAGTGATGATGCTGTTGGGTATGCCGAAGCAGTGGATGACTTGGTCGAGGAACGTAACAGCCTTTTCTGAGGATGCATGTACTAGAGGCATGTACTCTATCCACTTAGAAAATTTGTCGATCAGTACAAAGACACATGTAAATTTCCCAGGAGCCGGTTTGAATGGCCCGATCATATCCAGTCCCCAGCATGCGAAGGGCCAAGAGGCTGGTATTGTCTGGATCTCATGTGCTGGTACGTGGATTCTCTTGGCGAAGAACTGACAACCCTCACAGTGCCGGACTAGCTTCTCTGCATCAGCTACCGCTGACGGCCAATAGAACCCTGCTCGGAAAGCCTTGCCGACCAGCGTTCTCGAGGCTGCGTGGTTGCCGCAGGAGCCAGAGTGGATTTGGTCCAGGAGATGTTCACCATCCTCCTGGGTTATACACTTCATCAAGATTTCCTCTTTTGCGTTCTTGCGCCATAACTTGACATCGACGAGCAGATACTGCTTACTGCGACGCATCAAGCGCTCGTTTTCTGTCCGATTAGTGTAACCGCTGCCGTCTATCAGGTACCTGATGAAAGGTTCTCTCTAGTCGGGCTCATGCATGGTCGAAGGTGGCTCAGTGGAGCTCGACGCCGGAACCGTAGCCACCAATTGCTTGTTTAGAGGCATGTCGACCGTGGGATCTTCCTCCTCGATGGAAGGCGTGAGCAGGTCTTGAACAAATACGTCATGTGGGACTTTAGCACGGGATGATCCTAACTTTGACAGCGCATCTGCTGCTTGATTTTTGTCCCGAACCACATGTGTGTACTCGATGCCGTAGAACTTGCCTTCTAGCTTTCTGATCGATTTGCAGTATGCATCCATCCTTTCGCTGGTCATGTCCTAGTCCTTGTTGAGTTGGTTGATGACCAGAGCCGAGTCTCCATAGACATAGAGACGTTTAACACCGAGCTCGATCGCAATGCGCAAACCATGTATGCATGCTTCGTATTCAGCTGCATTATTAGATGCTGGGAAATGAATCCTAAGGACGTACCAGAGCTGCTCCTTGGACGGTGACACGAAAAGGACTCCTGCTCTGCGCCGTCGATGTTGAGAGAACCATCAAGTACATCTTCCAATACTCGTCGGGCCCCTTGAGAGGTAGGCGTGCTTAAATCATCCACTCGACGATGAAATCGGCGAGTGCCCGAGACTTAATTGTAGTACAGCTTGCGAATTCCAAGGAGAAGGGGCATAGCTCCATTGCCCACTTGACGATGCGCCTGTTCGCATCCTTGTTACTAATGATGTCTCGCAGAGGGTACTCAATCATGACCACCACACGATATCCATCGAAGTAATGTTTCAACTTCGGGATGTTATCAGTATGGCGTAGATCAATTTCTAGATCTGTGGGTACCTGGTCTTGGATTCATTGAGCACCTCACTGACAAAATAGATTGGTCACTGTACCTTGTAGACGTGGCCGGGCTCGTCGCGCTCAACCACCATGGCAATGTAAAGCAGAAGTGTTTCGTCTTCTCTAGGAGCAGTAAGGACCGGAGGTGACATAAGGTATTGTTTCAGCTATGTGAAGGCAGCGTTTGCTTCCTCCGACCACTCAAACTTCTTGTATGCTTTGAGCTGTTTAAAGAACGGTAATTCCTTTTCGCCTAATCTTGATATGAAACGGCTGAGAGCAGCCATGCATCCGGTAAGATTCTGAACATCCTTCACCTTTTTGGGCGGCTTCATGTCCAAGACAGCTTTGACTTTCTCCGGGTTAGGGTGTATGCCGTCGTGACTGACGATGTTGCCAAGTAGTATGCCAGAAGGAACACCAAAGATACACTTCTTTGGGTTTAATTTCCATTGGAATGTGTTAAGGGTTGTAAAGGTGCGTTCCAGGTTGTCAACAAGGGTATGTGCTTCCTTGGTCTTGACAACTACATCATCAACATAGGCCTCGATGAGGTCGTCTTTTATCTCGTCTTTGAGGCAGGCCTGTATAGCACGTTGGTAGGTAGCCCCTGTGTTCTTGAGCCCAAACGACATGGTCGTGTAGCAGTAGGCGCCGAAAGGCGTGATAAAAGATGTCTTGATCTAGTCGTCCTTTTTGAGAGCGATCTGGTGATAACCAGAGTAGCAATCGAGAAAGGAAAGCAGCTCGCAACCGGCGGTTGAATCTACGACCTCGTCTATGCGAGGTAAGCCGAAGGGGTCCTTAGGGTAGTGTTTGTTGAGATCAGTGTAATAAACGCACATTCTCCATTCATTATTCTTTTTGCGTACAAGAACCGGGTTGGCTAACCACTCCGGATGATACACTTCTTTGATAAATCCGGCTGCCAAAAGCCGTGTAACTTCTACCCTAATTGCCTCCTTCTTGTCGTGAGCGAACCGTCATAGCTTCTGCTTGATAGGTTTGGCCTTGCCGTTGACATTCAAGGAGTGCTCGATCAAGTTCCGAGGTACACCGGGCATGTCAGCAGGTTTCCATGCGAACACATCCACGTTTTTCCTCAAGAACCTGACGAGCGCATCTTCCTATTTGGGATCCAGGTTGGCCCCGATAAGGGCCGTTTTGCTGGGATCGCCATCGACCAGCTAGATCACCTTGTGCTCCTTGGACTTGGTGTTCTTGCGCGGAGCCTCGAGCTATGGGATCTCTAGGTGGTCGGCCGAGGTCTTCTTGGCGTCGAGCATGGTCTCGGCCATGCGAATAGAGAGGTCGTGAGCCTCTGCTACTTTGAAGCTATCGTCCTCGCAGGTATAAGCTGTGTATATGTTGCCCCTGAGAGTGAGAACTCCTTTCTCGGTAGGCATCTTCAACACCAGATACCTGTAATGAGGTATGGCCATGAACTTGGTGAGCGATGGTCATCCCAGGATAGCATGGTAGGTGCCGTCAAAGTCAGCGACCACAAAGTTGACGTAGTTGGTGCGGAAGTGGTCTGGAGTCCCGAACTGCACAGGTAACGTGATCTGCCCAAGAGGTGTAGAGCTCTGTCCGGGGAGAACACCCCAAAACTGTGCCTCATATGGCTTGAGATCCGCCTGGGTTATCTTCAGGGCCGGCAGACTGTTCTTGAATAGTATATCAATGGAGCTTCCGCCGTCAATCAGCGCTCTATCGAATTGAACTTTGTTGATACAAGGATCAAGGACCAGGGAAAAATGTCCTGGTTCAGGTATTGCGGCCCATTGGTCTTTCTGCTAAAGGAGATCTCACGGTGAGACCAAGGAGGGAGCCATGGATCAGCGATGAGGTTGTCGGTGTTGGCCATGTTCAAGCAAGCGCGGGCAAGCAGCTTGCATTCTCGCTTGGTCTCGATGGACACTTTGCCTCCAATGATGGTGTGCACGTGATCGGTTGGCTTGACATACTTGTGACGGGGATCTGCGTCTTCATCGTCGTTGTCCTCGTTGCGCTGTTCCCCTGCGTCGTTAGGCTTGACGGACGTATCCAGAGCCTGTTGACGCGTGTAGATAGACTTGAGAAAGCGGCAGTTCTCCATGGAGTGGTTGGACTTGGGATGGAGTTGGCAGGGCCCTTTCAATGCTTTGGCGTAGTCTTCTTTGTAGTTACGACATCCGCCCCCTTTCTTGACGGTGTTGACTTCGCCATCATCTTCCCGAGCACGCTTGCCCTTGTAATCGTCACGGCGGTTACGCCGCTGATTACGTTGATTGTGGTGGTCACGGGAGTCGTTGCGCTGGTTGAGGCGGTCAAAATTGTCGTTCCGACCACGGTTGTTGTGGTAGTCGTCACGGTGTGGGGGTGGTCGGAGCGGGGAACCCTTGCTGCTTCTTCGATAATTATCTTCTTAGCGTCGTCGGCGTCTGCATATTTCTTGGCGGTGGCCAGGAGCGCTGTGACCGATTTAGGCCTCTTGCGAAGGAGCTTGTCCCTTAGAGCATCGTGGAAGCGAGGCCAGTGATGAAAGCCTCGATTGCCACACTATCAGAGATTGACGGGACCTTGATGCGCATCTCCGAGAAATGCCGGACGTACTCGCGCAGCGGCTCATCTTTCCGATCTCGAATCCGCTGTAGATCATATTTGTTGCCGGGTTGCTCGCAAGTGGCAATGAAGTTGTCAATGAAAGCTTGCTTGAGTTCTTGCCAGGAATCGAAGTAGTTTGCCGGCAAACTGACCAGCCATTGGTGACCTGCATGACCAACAGCGACTGGAAAGTAGTTAGACATGACATGCTCGTTAGCCATGGCTGATCTGCACGCGGTTTCGTAGAGCATGACCCATAATTCGGGGTTCTCCTTGCCCTCATACTTCTGAAGTTTTTTGAGCTTGAAGTTCTTGGGCCATATGACTTGGCAAAGGTGCGGAGTGAACTGCTTCAAACCCAGCGAGGCCATGGGCAGTATCATATTCCATACGGCAATAGCTTTCGTGAGACGCACGATCGTTGGCTCTCTAGTTGATGCGATCGCGCAGATCGCGTCCTCCGAGGTAATGGCGAAGATCGTTATTGCCATCGCGGCAATCTCAGTTGCCATCTAGATTAGCCATCGCGGCCGTGGTCTCGGCGATTATAATCTAGATTAGCCTCGGCGTTCGTGGCCGTTGTCCTCTCGGCGCGGTTGTCATCTCGACCACCATCATAACGGTTGTCTCCTTGTTGTCTCGATGGTCGTTGTTGCACGAGCCACGTGGTTGGGTGTCGTGAGCAACTTGAGTCTTGGCGGCTTGACTCGACCGCGGTTGTCCCTCGATGCCATAGCGGCGGGCTGTATTTCATCGCGACCACCATCATTGCCAGCCGCATTGTCGCCATAGCAACGCGGCTTTTGTAACATCTGATGGGATTAATAGGATACTCATACCAATTAAGTTGCAACTTCTTTTCGAAGCCCATCGCAAATAACTGGTTAAGCGTGCTTGGCACGGAGCGATGGGTGACCGCAACTTGAGCAGTGAGGACAAAGTCTTGCGAAAAAGACTCTGTTGACTCTATATCCTAGAAAGTGGCGAGATGTAAGCGGCGGCCCTCCTCGAGAGGTGGGATGTTCAGAGAATGGTATGGAGCTCGCGGTTTCCGCGGGCGCGTTGATTTACAATCTCGTGGTCTATGCCATAGCGGCGCTCGACACATGGGCGTGGCCAAGAGGGCGCTAGCTTGGGATTGATCGTATCTCTTAAGGGGTTGTCATCGCCCGAACTCATACCAATAAGCCTTCTTTTCCTAAGCCCATTCCCGGGTATTGCGTAGCCATTGCATTCTTCGCCATAGCAGGACAAAGTGCGCTACGTTTGGCGCTTGAGAGGCCCGATATCCTGAAAGCTGGCGGAGATGTCCCCCACCTCGAGAGGCGGGGCGTTGTTGAGGTCGCTTGGAGTCTAAGACCTGTTTGTCCCCCACCCTGTCGAAGGCATTGTTGAGGTCGCGTGGCTGGACCCTTATGCGTCGAGCCTCCTCTTCTGCTTCGGCGTCGATTTGTCGGCTATTAAACCGATCAATATTGTGTGCTTCGCGTGTAGTCCTTTCCTATTCGGTTTCGCCAACTGCTGGTGGTTCGTCGTTGCTGACAACATTGATCAAATCCCCTCGTCTTGGTGGGAAAGACAGGAATTGTGGGAATGCCGGGGCGTGGTCTGGGATATCCAGATCGTATTTGATGCCTTCATCATCGTGATGCTAGAGCTCAGTGTGGTCGGAGGCATTAGATGCGATGCCAGACGAGGAGCTGGAGTCACCCTCTTGGACTGTGTGGACGGATCCTTCTTGATAATCCTCAATTATGATCATGTTGACGAAGTTGCGTTGTACATTATACTCGTAGTTGGAGGCAGCGTTTCGTAGGCCGTAGGGTTGGGCCTGGTAGTTCTCCGTCGAGGCTTCGTACTCGGAGAGCCAGAGACCCGTCGTGGAGGCTGGCCGGCGACGAGCCGTAGCCGATGCAGGTGAAGCAGCAGTTGACATAGATTGAATCCGCGCCTCCTCCGTGATCGTGGCGACGAGGTCATCGGAGCCGGTGGTCCAGGTGATCTGACCGATGGTGAACGTGAGGCCGTTCGGTGTAGCCATGAAGCCGGGGATGATGACCATCTTGTTTGCTTGGAGAGCAATACGCACACCCCCTACCTGGCGCGCCACTATCGATGAAATATGGTCGGCAGTCTACCTAGGGGTATGCCCAAGGTAGTAGATTGTCGGCAGACAGATGCGCAAGCTACGAACAAGACGGTGACGCAAGACAAACACGAGGTTTTATCCAGGTTCGGCCGCTAAGAAGGCGTAATACCTACGTCCTGCGTCTGATTGTATTGTTGTATGTCAATGAGAGGTGTTTTTTAGAGGGGTCCCCTGCCCGCCTTATATAGTCCGGGGGGCAGGGTTACAGATCTGGAAACTAATCCTAGCCAGTTACAATTGCCATAGGTGGCCGGATAAGGATTCCTATTCTAACCGACCAGAATCTTGCTTGATCGCCAAATCTGTCTTGACTCCTTGTGCAGGACTCCGAACAGGTTGGCCGGGCCACGTGTCGTATTTAGGTGGACCGGACCCTCTGATCTGGGCTGGCCCAAGCCTAGCCATAAGGGTATAGGGGTTAATACCCCCACAGCCGGCGACGTGAAATTCGCACGGAATTCTTTCCCGCACCACTTTCCATGGTTAGTGGCCGTCCACACTCCACATAGTGGGAGCGCGACGCCGAATCATAACCCGCACCAGCTCCGCCTCCGTGCCTTTCCTTTCTGTTTCGCCTTTTGCTCTGCTCCCCTCCATAACTGGATGTCCTCTGAGATTTTTTTTAACATTTTTTATAAACTAATTTTAAATCTAATACTGTTTTTTTTCTTCAAAACTAACACTTTTGGCCGCGCCTATTTTCCTAACGTGGCGAAACACCTTTGTCGCGCCATGCATGGTGGCGCGGTGAGGGGATGACGTGGCGACAATAGGGGCGCTGACCAGTGACGTAACAGGTTCTGCCATGCCAGTCCTAGGTAAATATCGTCCGAGAGCCGCCCTCTCTCTGTCTGCCTGGCCGCCATTGCGTCGCCGCCTGCTTGCCGCCGCCGCCATGCGCAGCGCTGCGTCTGCGCCATACGCCACAACACGGCGGCGCCATGGCCATCGACACCCCATGCCTTGCCATGCCGCGCCAAAGCCACCGGATCGCCACCCCCCGATCACCCATGCCCCCTCCGCCACGCACATAGGTATTTATAAAATTCAGCTAGCTTTTGTAAAATTCAGCTAGGGATATCAACAGTCTTGTGTGTAATGAATTATGCGTGTATTTTTCGTTAAATTTCTTTTGTAAAATATATTCATCACCTTTCGTTTTAGAGTTAGCAAAAAAGTTTCTAGTATATATATTATTATCGTGGGGCTATGGTTATCTTTCTATATTATTTGTATCTATTTTTATTTTAAAGTTAGCAAAGAAGCTTTTAGCGTACTCAGCGGCACGAAACCATGGTTTTGTTTTCCTAAATTATCCATATATATGTTCACCCGCCCATAGATACATTCATCTGTTTTCGTATAGCAGTTAGTAATGGAACCTCTAGCATACTCATTAGCGTGGTGCCGTGAATAGCTTCCCGTATATCCGTATTAGTTTTCATTCTAAAGTTGGCAAAGAAGCTTTTAGCGTACTCGCTAGCGCAAAGCCGTGACTTTAATTTGTCTTTTTAAGTTGGACGTAAATGCTTAAATGTGGGGAGCGAGTGGGGAAAGGCCGTCACTTCTGGTGGATGAAACGGACTATCATGAGAGGAAAGAAAGGAAGCTATATAGCAAATGCAGTTATGGCATCTCCCCAATTATAGATTGTGTAAATTATATACTGTAAGTCAATAGTGCAATGAAAAAGAAAGGAAAACTATATAGCAAATACAGTTATGGCATCTTCTAGTTGTCTTATGTCTGAACAGCTATACATAGAAGTTGTTTATTTTTCTAGTGAAGTTGTTTAATATATCTGTTAACGTTACTTTAAATATATACATGTGCTTTCATATTGTGTTCGTATTGTATAACAAGTAGTTTAAATTTTACAATGCTACATAATGTTAATTTGAATATTGTTAATTTGAATACTCTAACCCTTTGTGTCGGTGTTTCGTATAGGCACCGGCAAGTAAATTTATAGTAATGCGCGTTAGGCTCGGATGGTGCGCTAAAGAACACAAGATTTATACTGGTTCGGGCCGAATGTCCCTACGTCCAGTTTGTTGCTGCTCGTGTTATTAGCACCGTGAATGGTTCGTAGTAGGGGGTACAAACGATCAAGAGAGGGACTAGTCCCAAGTCTCTGATGGAAGGGTTAAAAGGAGGTCAAGAGCTTGGTAGCCGCTTGACTGTGTGTGTGTCTTCTGCTGTTCGGTCAGAAGTCCCCCCCTCGAGGGAGGAAGCGCATCCCCTTTTATAGAGGAAGGGGCTGGCTTTTACAAGGGTGAGGGCTTTAGGATGCGTACTCTACTTATTGTTGTGGCTCACGTCTACCCGGCCTGGTCCTTCATTTTGATGAGTGCGAAGGAAGATAAGCGACTACAATACTGTTGATGTCTCTATAGAATGCCAGGTTGGTTACAGAATGCTACCCTGCGCAGGGTATGGGCCGCAGTACAGTGGTTTTGACTTATGAGCCTCCCCCAGCCTTGCTCCGCACGCCTTCTTGTTCTTATGAGTCTTCGTCAGAGGGACACGGGGTCGGGGTCTAGAGTAGCGTCGTGGCCAAGGTCTTCTGTCTTGGTGGACCTAGGGGGTCGGGAAGCAGGCATCGCTCCCTTGGGTCCATAGCGTGGTGACGGAATACCCGTCGTCCGTGGAGATAACAAATCCTTTTCTGGAGCGTAGCGGTTGTCGTATATCTTCATCGGGTTCCATGTCCCAGAGCTGAAGGCGGCACCTACAACTCTATAGGGCTAAGAGCACTCACCTGTAACACTTTTCAGGCTCTGCGGCGCCCGGAAGGGTCTAAAACACCTGTCCCGTCGTTCCCCGGCAGTACTTTTCCTGCCAGGGTGCAGGGTATGGTCCTTGGAGCCATGGTTGACCCAAACGTCTTATCTTGCCCTGTACCCATCATTATGAGGGAATGGGAGGAGTTGACAGGTAAGATGAAACCAGTCTTTAGATATCGAGCAGGGCGAGGCTCGTTCCTGGCCGTCGGGTGAAACGGAGACCAATCCCTATTTCTTGGGCGAGACCGACCCCGCCCCTCCGGGGTCGGGCGAGGCGGAGTCTATCCTTCAGCCCATGGGCGAGACCGAGCCCACCCCATAGGCGTCGGGCGAGACGAAGACTAGCCCTGAGCCCTCGGGCGAGATCATGCCTGCCCCAAAGGCGTCGGGCGAGTTGGAGACTAGCCCTGAGCCCTCGGGCGAGACCGTGCCCGCCCCAAAGGCATCGGGCGAGACAGAGACTAGCCCTAAGCCCTCGGGCGAGGCAGAGCTACCCCAAAGGCGTCGGGCGAGGTGGAACCAAACTCCTGTTGTTCGAGCAAGGAACGCTACGGCGCCCTTATCCGTCCAAAAGTTTTTATCGTTCGGTGGTTATTGGTTCCACCTTCTAGGGTACCCCGGTATTAGGTCCCCGATAGTAGCCCCCGAGCCTCCAGGTGATTCGGATAGAATCGCCTGGACGGTGTTCTCGGACCCTTCGCGGGTAAGGCTGAAGGACTTAGTTTTTCGTCAACTGGATATTTTTTGAGGGGGTCGTGGTATCCCGTTCCTGGGGATCTCATTCAGGGCTGACCTAGCCGGGGCTTGACCTTGGATCGAGACCTCAGTAATGCTTGCGCCCTTGATTTCAGATCGTTCGTGGACCCATCCCCAGTTGGGCCGGTCACCGAGCTTCTGGGCCCTAGGTGGGCCAAAGAGAGAAAGATCTTTGCGACCAGCGTTTCCCAAATGGGTAGAGAGTCTGAATTCGCCTAGGGAAGACGAACCGTCCACCGTGACTTTTGGTGGGAAAGGATAGGGACTGCGGGCACGTGTCCCACGCCGTGACGCGGCGGTGCGCGTGGCAGGCCCGGAGATCAAGGCGGATGGTTGCCCTTCTCGCGTCCGTCGCCCCTATAAAACCACGGGGTTCACCCCCAAGGTTCCGTATTTCGCTCCCTTGCCTTTGCGTCTTGAAACATCCGCCGCCAATCGCCCCAGCCTCCTGCACCCGCACCGCCACCGTTAGCCGGCTTGCATCCGTGCTATAGCCGCCATCAAGCTTGCGCCTGCCCCATAGCCACCATCGAGCTCGTGTCCCCCTTTTTCCCCAATTGCTTTGATGGAGTTGTGGGGCAGATCTAGCATCACCCCATGGCGTTTGGAGGGCCTCGTCCGCCGTGGCCTTCTCCACCCGCTGTCCGCCGTCTAGGAGTGGCTGCTACCTGGCGACGAGGGTGATCCGGTGCCGCCCGAAGGGTATGTCGTTTCTTTTGCCATCTTCCATGAGTAGGGATTTGCGGTACCCGCACATAGATTCCTTTGGGGGCTGCTGGATTATTCTGAGGTGGAGCTGCATCATCTAACTCCCAACGGGTTTCAACATATGGCGGCGTTTGTTGCCCTGTGTGAGGGTTTCCTGGGGATCGATCCCCATTTTGATCTATGGCGGTATTTCTTTACCATTAGTTTGTCGAAGAGGAAGATTGGAGGGAACGATGTGAACGCGCCAATGGGATGTGCCAGCATTCATCTGCGCCATACCCGGTCGAGGGGTTACCCATACATGCGTCTGGCGACATCCAACAAGGGATGGCACTCGCAGTGGTTTAATGTTAGGGATGATGTGAGTGCCACCCTACCAAGGTACACCGGACGCCTTATTGAAGAGGCTCCGGAGTCGTGGAGCTGGGGCATCCAGTCCAAAGACAAGAAACACCTCTCCTACCTTCTTTCCGCCCTTCAAGCCCTAAAGGATCGGGGCATAAAGGGGACGGGGATTATCAGTGCCTATCATGCGAGGAGGGTGGCGCCGCTGATGGCGCGTGTGCTTCCCCTGCATCGGATGATGCCCGGAATGTCGTTCGAGGGGACGGTGCTTGTTGATGAGACACTCCCCTTTTCAGAAGTGGCACAGCGCATTAAGGAGGCGACGGAGCCGATGAAGGACTCCAAAGGCAGCGTCCTCGACATTGTGTATCCGGTGCCCAGACATCCCCCAATGCGGCCAGAACCTGGGTTCCTCGAATTCGTAAGCCCTCTTCTCCCGTGCTCTTTTCTTTTTCCTGAATCTCCATTTTTTAATACTTACTTTTGTGACGTTGGGACCAGTCGAGGGGGCTAGTCTTCGAAGATAGTCCGGTTCCACTGCCGAAGGACAAGGCCGTGGCGGCGGCAAATCAACTCGTGGCCGAGCGGGACAAGAAAGCAAGGGAGCAGATGAAGAGGGCGAAACGACAGAAGCAGGAGGCACGGGATCGGGGAGAGGACATGAGCAGTGATGATGACGACGACGACGATGACGATGACAATGAGGTAGCCGTCGGCGTGGATTAGGACGTCCTGGAGGATGAGGACATGCTGACAAGTGGCCACCCGTCCGTGCAGGGACCCTTCTTGTTCCACGCGAAGGGAAGTGAATCGGTGAGGTCGGTGGAGGCCGGCGGGTCCGCCGCTTCGCACGGCGTGCCGGCCGAGGACCGGTGGATGGAGGAAAGCGGGCCTGCTGCTGCCGACCCCAAGGTGATGGTGGAGGGGAGTGGCTCTGGTGCCACGCACCCCAAGATAGGGGAGGGGAGTGGCTCTGGTGCCGCGTCCCATGAGACGATGGTGGGGAGCGGCTCTAGTGCCGCGCCCCACGAGGTGAGCCTCCCTGCCCTAGAGCAGGGGGCAGGCTCAAAATGGTCCCGCCCAGATGAGTCGGGGCAGGGATCTGGGGATCCGTCCCCAAAATGCTTCTGCCGGGCGAGGGCGTCAACGTGAGCTGTTGATTCCCCTATTTTCATCCTTTTTCCATTTCTATTTTGATCTAATGGCTATTAGCTTTGTGTAGGTTCTTGCGGATGGGTCACCCCCTGGGGCTGGCGCCCAAGAAGAGTCTCGCCATTCAGGTGGGACAGATGGCGTCGCCGGGCGTCACCCCTGTTTCGGGCAGGAGTGGTGTCGACGTTGGATCTGCGTTGGCCAACCCGACGGCGTCTGTGGTGGCGCCCACGTACGTGGAGGTTACCGAGCAGGCGGCTTCCTCCATGGTGGACGTGGTATAGCCGGCCGAGGGCCGCATACCGCCGGTGGAGGTGGTCGTGACCGCGCCAATCTAGGATCAGCCGGGCGCGGCTGCGGTAGTGCTTGAGGGCACAGTGCAGTCCGCGCCACCAGAGGCCCAGGTGGATCCACCCATGACGCTTGAAGCTGCCCAGGTGGAGGAGGGTCCGGTTGGAGGGTCCTCGAGCGTGGCGGTGGTTTCGCATAGGGTCAGGAGGGAGCCACCTCCGGCCCCTTTGTCGGGAGGAAGCCGCTCTCCCGTGCGGGGGGAGCCGCCGCTCCAGTGGATGGCCGCCCAGGATCCGACGTCGGCTCTTTTCTCGCTCGATAATCATGCCGAGAGCATGGAGCGAGAGGGTCTTGATGTTGGGATTTTAACCATGCTGGATGCCCTGGAGCAGGCCAGAGGAGCCCTACGTGAAATCATTGTTCCTACTACCCAGGTACTCACTTGGTTTTCTTCTTTCTTCGCATGTTTTTGTGTTTTCGTATTTCTGATACCAATCTTCTTCCTCTTCAGACTCTTGTTGCTCATAGCTGGAATAAATCCCGATTCCTCCGTGAGCAGAAGGCGGAGTGGGATCGCCTTTCTGAGGAGGCCTAGCTGTGAGTAGATATGGCCGCACAGCTTGCTGCCGCCCAGGAGCAGGAGGCCCAGGCGCGTGAGGACGCGGAGGAGGCCCACGGGATGTTTGAGGATTTGTCGGCGAGGTCAAAGCTAGATGAGGAGGAGATTGCCAGGCTCCGAAAGGAGCGAGATGAGCTGCTGCAGAGGAAAGCCGCGGCTGATGAGAAGGCCGGCGAGGTCCTGAAGGAGCTGGAGATGGAGCGGGACCTCAGATGGAAGGCCGAGAGTAGGGCCATGGCCCTTCAGCAGAAGGTGGATGAGGACGTTGAGGTAGTCCGTTCCCTCCGGGTGGATCTCGGTGACGAGGTGAGCCGAAGGTTGAGCACCGAAAACGTCTCTATCAAGCTAGAAAAGGAGCTTGGCCATGTACGAAGGACCCTTCACACTGAGAGCGATGAGCACGATCGTCTGCAAGCTATGGTCGGGGTGGTCCTTGATGCCCTGAAGGTGGTGGAGCCGGTGGAGACCAGCCCGCTTGCGGCTCGTGCCGTAGGTATCATGGCTCGGGTGGGCCAGCTTGAGGAGAGTGCTTTTCACGCTGGGATTACTCAGGCCTTCACCGTTGCCCATGCTCATTACGAGAAGGAGATCAACCTGAAGGTGATGAGCAAAGGTTTCCCACCTACCTATGAGGATGATGAGCTGGAGGCGATTGAGAAGGTGGTGGCTCCCCTTGCGAAGAACCTGGAGGATAGTCTGAAAGAAATGGTTCTCCCTTCGCGGGAGTAGTTAGTCGAATAATTTTGAGCACAACTTATATGTAATATGTGAACAAGTGTCGGTATTTTCGAGTCTGGACACGGTTTCATAATTTTGCTTCGTAATTTCGTTTTGTTTGATCTTTTGCGATCTTACCAATCTGTTCCCCCGAATCTTGTCGCTGGTCTCTATACGAGGAGTTTCTTTGAAAAAAGGAAGGGAGGTAGCCGTACCCTAACCAGCCCCCGAGTGAGGTCCGGTCCCTTGCATTTGCTGGGGTCGGGTGTTACTGGAGACCGGAACGTTTGGATGGAATCCCAATCCACGGTTTTTGTGACACGGTCGGCGAAGTCCTTGGACGGCATTGCAATATTCCCTGCCCTGTCATCCAACAGAAATCACCAAATGGGGACTCTATGGGCTCAGCAAGGTAGGGCCTTCGAACCTGTGTCCCTGTATTGAGCGTCTCGAGCCCCCGGGCCTTGTCAGGGTCTGATAGGGGTCGGCCGTAATTTGCGTGTTACCCCGTCCTCGATTTTCGCAATCGGAGGGGCTGAGTAAACGACACTTGCCTCGACGGCTCGAGTATCGCGCTCAATGAGCTCGCTAACGGGTACGTTCGTGTGGAATCTGGGTCCATCATTTGCTGATGGGGTCGGCAGAGCCATCTGGTGGCACTCCACAACTTCTTAACCCACCTCCCGATAGATGCCCGAGCCATTCGATAGGCTCAGGCGGCCCAATGGCCTCTCCTCGATGGAGATTCTATGGGTTTGGCTCGGGGTTTAGAATCGAACGAGAAAAGGTAGAGACGCCTGTTCGTTTCTGAGCGGGGTCGGGCAAGGCCGCTGGGGCTCATCTCAGTTATTTCTCCCTGGCTCTGTTTGGTATGAGGCGGCCTAGAGCCCTTCACGGGCCGGCCTTCGAACCTCGGCCTACTGTCACCTATATCGAGTGAGGCGACGGCCGTTTCGTGACGCGACACGAAGCGTTGGGATGCAACATTTTGCATATGTAATCTTTTGAATGCAAAATTTAATCAAAATAAAGGTGGGGTCGGTAACGTTACCTTGGTGGCATGAGTGGCGGAAAAGCTCCTACCATATGGGTTCGGGCCCTGACGTTTGTGACGAGGTTGGAGTAACCTGCATAAGAATCGCTATTCTTTGTTTTCGTATTTCGGTGGCGATCCGAGCCGTTCGATTAACTTGGGCAACCTGACAGCTTCTCCTTTGGGGAGATTCTGTAGGCGGACCCCTCTGAATCCTTCTTGAGAAGGCAGACGTCGAAACTGGAGACGCGGGGGGCATTGAGTGTGATTTTTCTGGTGAACAGAAACACCGTAGCTATCGGGGCGTAGGGTCTGCTAGTTCGTCTAGTCTTACTCAAAGTTTTATGCTCGTATTTCGCACCCCTGGTTTCAAGCGTACGGAGGGGTCGGGTGAGGAGGATATCTAGACTGGTAGACACGCTCGGCAGCCCCCGAGTGATGTTCATGTCCCCGCCGTTTGACGGGGTCGGAAGCTCGGTAAAGAATTTTAACGCGTAAAGTAAGAAGGCAGAGATGCTTATCTTTCTTTGGACATTCGTTCATCGTTTGCTCCCCTTCACAGAGATCCTATCGTCAGATCATTCCGTGGTCCTACATGGGGAGGCGAAGGGTTGTCTGCCCATGTGGGCGCCTTAATTGCTGCGTCCGGAACGGGTCAGTGGCGGGCCATACCAAGGCAGTGTCCAGTTTGACCGAGGGGGACGCCTCGTCGATCGAGGCGCGTCCCGTCAGTTTCGGCGCGTCCCCTCAGGTGTCTATCAGCATTGATTCCGTATCTAAGGAGGGGAAGGGAGAGGGTTTTTCGTCCAACCTTTCACCTTTCCTTAGCTACGGTGTCTCCTCTTTAAATAGGGAGGGGAAGGAGAGTTCTCATCGCACCTCTTCTTCTGCCTCTGAGCCGCTACCTCTCCTTCTTCCTTTCCGCCGAATGCGTCCGTGCGTTGCGGCGGTTCCTGAGTGAGGAAGGGTAATGCCAGAGAGAGAGAGAGAAACTCACTGATCTGCTCCTGATTCCGGAGCGTGATGTCGAGCTGGAGGTCATCCAACGTAGATGAGGTGGTGCGGGCCGCCTTTGCCGAGAAGAGCTTGATGCCGCCGAAAGAGGAGGAGTACTGGAGGGCGCCGAGCATCGTCAGCCTCGTCGTCATTCATTGCGACCTCCCCACGGTGGGAGGGGCCTTCCATTTAGGCACCGTTGTCGGGGTTGCGGTTGATGATGATGGCGTAGTCCCCGGATGCCCCGGCGGGGGGGGGGGCACCACAGTCGCCGGCGTGGTGCTCGACGTTGCAGATGGTGGCGCCTTCGAAGGTCTTGCGGAGCGGTAGGGCGTCGCCGATGGGGAGCGTGACGTGGTGGCCGCAGTAGATGAACTGGCCCATGTACATGTCCTTGGCGGCGACGAAGAGCTCCTTCTGGTGCTTGTGCCTGAAGAGGTTGGTACTGCGACCGTGGTAACCGTTATAGTCGAGCTGGGCAGAGATTGTAATCGAAAAAGTTTTTGTGGGGGAGCCCCCGAGTGGCTTGTCTTTTGAATTTAAGAGTACATTAGCCCTTTTCGTGATGAGATTGTTTTGTAAGCGGTGAATTTGTGCAAAAATGAACAAATCTTCGTGTTTTGTTGTGGCAAACCATTTTTTAGTTTCCTTTACTTCGGAGGAGGTTTTTGGTGCCTTCCGATTCTTCTCATAGTTTAGCTCACAAAAACTTGGGGTACGGGCGGAACGATTCTGATCACGCTGGTGAGCGAGGAGGCCATAGCTGCTGGGGCGTGGGTTTCCTGCAGTCGTACCAGTTGTACTCAGAATCAGTTCCCGAAGTCCTAGTTTTTTGGGAGGAACTTAGAGAAAGTTTGACACATGGGATGTTCGTGAGGTAAACATACTTATATCGTTTGTACCAGCCCCTGAGTGAGGTCTGACCCCTTGCATTCTGCTAGGGTCGGATGTCACTAAAGCTCGGGGATTTGTAAAGACAAAAAACTGATCAGGACAAAGTATGCGTTTATTTAGGGGTAGAAGCGACATAGCTGTTCGATGTTCCAGGCATTGGTGAACACCTCGTCGTTGATGGTTTTTAGCTTGTAGGTGCACGGGCGAAGTACTTCCGCGACGACGTAGGGCCCTTCCCAGGGCGGCGAGAGTTTGTGGCGGTCCTTGTTGCTCTGCACAAGGCGGAGGACGAGGTCCCCGACGTTGAAGGATCGACCCCGCACCCGCCGGTTGTGGTACCATCGCAACACCTGCTGGTACTTAGCTGAACGGAGGAGGGCGATGTCGCGGGCTTCATCTAGTTGGTCCATGGCGTCCTGGTGGGATGCCTCGGCCCCTTGTTCGTCATACGCTCTGATTTTTTGTGCTCCATAGTCAAGGTCCGTTGGAAGAACAGCCTCAGAACCGTAGATCATGAAGAAAGGTGTGTAGCCGGTGGCCCAGCTAGATGTTGTCCTTAGGCTCCAGAGCACGGCCGGAAGCTCGGTGAGCCAGCGCGCGCCGAACTTGTTCAACCGGTTGAAAATTCTGAGCTTAAGGCCTTGAAGGAGCAAGCCGTTTGCGCGTTCGACCTCCCCGTTCGTCCGGGGGTGTGCGACGGCTGCCCAATTGATCTGGATGTGTTGTTCGTCGCAGAATCGAATGAATGTCCTACCGGTGAACTGCGTGCCGTTGTCCGTGATGATGGAGTTCGGTACTCCGAAGCGATGGATGATGTCAAGGAAGAATAGCACAGCTTGCTCGGATTTGATCGTGGAGATTGGTCGAGCTTCAATCCATTTTGTAAATTTATCTATGGTGACAAGCAGGTGGGTGAAGCCCCTGGGCGCCTTTTTGAGTGGCCCAACCAGGTCGAGCCCCCAGACCGCAAAGGGCCACGTGATGGGGATCGTCCTGAGTGCCTGGGCCGGGAGGTAAGTTTGCCGAGCGTAGTACTGACATCCTTCGTAGGTGCGTACAATTTGCTCGGCATCGGCTACTGCGGTAGGCCAGTAGAAGCCCTGTTGGAATGCATTCCCAACTAAGGTCCTTGGTGTGGCATGATGACCACAAGCCCCACCGTGGATATCGCCTAGCAGAAGTTTCCCTGTTCGCCAGGGATACAGAGCTGCAGGATCCCGATGTGACCCCGTTTGTAGAGTTCGCCCTCTACAAGAACGAAGGACTTGGCACGGCGTGCGAGTTGTCGGGCTTCCGTCTCGTCCGTTGGTAGTATGTTGCGGAGGAGGTAGTCGAGGTAAAGCGTTCTCCAGTCGTCGGGAGGGTCGGACTCCGCTGCTAGGTCCTCTTCAAGCGCCATAACCTCGGGGTCGGGCGGAGCGATTGGCGGATTGGCCCCTAGGATCGGACTAGATGGGCCATCGTTGGCTTGTTCTGACCCCATGTAGCGTACCGAGGGTTTGTGTTGATCGCTGGCAAAGACGCCTGCCGGGACTGGCTCTCGGCCGGATGCTGCTTTTGCGAGCGTGTCGGCTACTTTGTTGAGGTGCCTTGGGATGTGGTTGAGTTCGAGGCCATCGAATCTGTCCTCCAGCCGTCGGACTTCTTGACAGTATGCCTCCATCTTGGCGTCGTGGCAGCTTGACTCCTTCATGACCTGGTTGACGACCAGCTGGGAGTCGCCTCTGACGTCGAGACGTCAGATGCCCAGCTCAATGGCGATTCGTAGGCCGTTGATGAGCGCTTCATATTCTGCGATATTGTTTGATGAGGGAAAGTGGAGCCGAACCATGTACCTCATGCGGACCCTGAGGGGAGATATGAAGACTATTCCCACGCCGGCGCCGTTCTTCCTCAGCTATCCGTCGAAGTACATCGTCCAGTACTCTTGATCGACGATTGTTATTGGCATCTGGACCTCGGTCCACTCTGCGATGAGGTCAGCCAGCACCTGGGATTTGATCGCTGTTCCGGGGGCATAAGTAATGCCCTGATCCATCAGCTCGAGCGCCCACATTGCGGTTCTTCCTGTAGCGTCTTGGCTACGGACGACCTCGCCGAGGGGGAAGGACGTCACGACTGTCACAGGGTGTGACTCGAAGTAATGGCGTAGCTTTCTCTTGGTGATGAGGATGGTGTAGAGGAGTTTCTGGATTTGGGGGTAACGGGTTTTGGAGTTGGATAGCACCTCGCTGATGAAGTAGACAGGGCGATGTACCTTGAAGGCGTGCCCCTCTTCCTCTCGCTCTACTACTAAGGCGGAGCTGACCACTTGCGTGGTGGCCGATATATACAGCAGGAGGGATTCTCCGTTGCACGGAGGGACTAGGACCGGCGGTTTAGTTAGAAATTATTTAACCATGTCAAGTGCCTCCTGTGCCTCGGCTGTCCACTTGAAGTGGTCAGCTTTCTTTAGGAGTCGATAAAGGGGAAGTCCTCGTTCGCCGAGGCGCAAAATGAATCGGCTGAGGGCGACAAGGCACCCTGTGATTTGCTGAACCCCTTTTATGTTCTGGATCGGGTCCATTCTTGTGATGGCTGAGATTTTCTCTGGGTTGGCTTCTATGCCTCGTTCAGAGACAACAAAGCCGAGCAGCATGCCCCTTGGGACCCCAAAAACACATTTTTCGGGATTGAGTTTGATGCTGTTTGCGCGGAGTTTCGCAAAGGTTTGTTCGAGGTCGGCGACAAGGTGGTCGGTCCTTTTGGACTTAACTACGATGTCGTCAACATAGGCCTCAATAGTCCACCCGATGAGGTCCCTGAAGCAGTTGAGCATACAGCGCTGGTAAGTTGCCCCAGCATTCTTCAGACCAAACGACATTGAAACATAGCAGAATGATCCGAAGGGGGTGATGAAAGACGTCGCGAGCTGGTCGGACTCTTTCATCGCGATCTGGTGGTAGCCAGAGTATGCGTCAAGGAAGCAGAGGGTTTCGCACCCTGAGGTGGAATCAACTATTTAGCCAATGCGTGGTAAAGGAAACGGGTCCTTTGGGCACGCCTTGTTGAGGCCTGTGTAGTCGACACACATCCTCCATTTCCCACTCTTCTTTCGTACGAGAACAGGATTTGCCAGCCACTCTGGGTGGTTTACTTCCTTAATGAATCCTGCGGCTAATAGTTTGGCTATCTCCTCGTCGATGGCCCTGCGTTTCTCCTCGTCGAAGCGGCGCAGGCATTGCTTCACTGGCTTGGAGCCCGAGTGGATTTTTTAGGTATGCTCGGTGACCTCCCTCGGGATGCCTGGCATATCCGAGGGTTTCCATGCAAAGATACCTTTGTTATCGTGGAGGAAGTCGACGAGCGCGCTTTCCTATTCGGAGGAGAGCGTAGTACCAATGCGTACCCTCTTAGCCTCGGAGCTTCTAGGGTCTACGAGGACCTCCTTGGTGCCCTCGGCTGGTTTGAACGACCCGGTTGTTGTCTTGGCGTCGGGCGTTTTTTCGGCAACCTCCTCCCTGAGGGTGATGAGCTCTTTGGAGGCGACGACCGTAGAGGCGTGATCATAGCATTCGACTTCGCACTCGTAAGCGCGCTGGAAGGAGGTGCCGATGGTGATGACCCCATGGGGGCCTGGCATCTTCAGCTTAAGGTACGTATAGTTGGGGACGGCCATGAACTTTGCGTAACATGGTCATCCTAGGATGGCGTGAAAAGTCGGGGGGAACCCCACTACGTCAAAGGTGAGGGTCTCAATCCTGTAATTGGACCGATCCCCAAAAGTGACGGGTAGATCGATCTGCCCTAGTGGCATGGCCTGCCTACTAGGTACGACGCCATGGAAGGGTGCTCGGATGGGACGGAGGTTCGTTTGATCGATGCCCATCTCGTCGAGCGTTTTGGCGTACATGATGTTGAGGCCGCTGCCTCCGTCCATTAGTACCTTTGTGAGCCGTTTTGGGCTGACGATCGGGTCAACGACAAGTGGGTACCTTCTCGGGTGTGGGACGGCGCTCGGGTGGTCAGCTCGATCGAAGGTTATGGCAGATTCTGACCATCGGAGGAAGGCTAGCGTGGTCGGTTCGGCCGTATAGACCTCGCGGCGTGCAACCTTTTGGCGGCATTTGGAGTCGTAGGCCACTGATCCTCCGAAGATCATGAGGGCACCATTTGGAGTTGGGAAGGTGTCGTCCTTCTCCTCGACGTCGTCTGTCCTGGGGGCAGGTTCCTTCCCCTACTCTCCTTTGTTGAGGCCTCTGGTCAAGTATTTTCGTATGAGGCCACATTCCTTGTATAAATGTTTGGCCGGGAAAGCATGGTTTGGGCATGGCCCCTCGAGCATTTTTTCAAAGTGGTTCAGTGTGCCTTCCGCGGGCTTCCGTCCACCTTTACGGTCGGCGGCGACCACGAGCGAGTTGTCACGCCGTTGCTTCTTATTCTCTCTTGGCGGGACGGTCGGAGGTGCCTTCGTCGGCGGCCTCGTCCTGCCTTGCCTTGTCGTCGGTGCGGTCGAAGACGGCTCCGACCGCCTCCTCTCCTGAGGCGTGGCTGGTGGCGATGTCAAGGAGTTCCTTGGTGGTCCGCGGACCCCTGCGTCCCAGCTTGTGGACGAGGGATTCGCAGGTTGTCCTGGATAGGTAGGCCCCTATCACGTCGGCGTCGGCAATGTTAGGGAGCTCGTTGCACTGCTGGGAAAAGCGCCGAATGTACCCGTGGAGGGTTTCATCGGCCTTCTGGTGGCAGTTCTTGAGGTCCCATGGGTTTCTAGGGCGTTTATACGTGCCCTGGAAGTTACCCACAAAGATCTCCATGAGATCCGCCCAACTCTGAATGGCGTTGGACGGTAGGTGCTCCAACCACGCTCGTGCCGAATCGGCCAAGAATAGCGGTAGATTGCGAATAATGAAATTGTCATCACTCGCACCACCGGCTTGGCAGGCAAGCCGATAGTCTTCGAGCCAAAGCCCGGGGTTTGATTCTCCAGAATATTTTAGGATATTGGTGGGCGGTCGGTACCTCGGGGGGAACGTAGCATTGAGGATGTGTCGGTCGAAGGCCCAAGGGCCAGGCAGGCTGGCACTCGGGCTCCGGTCCTCGCCGCTGTCGTAGCGTCTGCCGCGTTGTGGATGATAGCGGCGATGGGCTTCTTCTCTTTCATCGCCGTGGGTGCGCCTGCGGGCGTCGATGGTGCTGCACATGTCACGGCTGTGGCCAAGACATTGATGTACCGAGATAGCGGAGCGCTGCCTGTTGCCCGGCGACGTCTGGTGAACGGACGCGTCCTCGGCGGGACGTACCGAGGGCGTGCGTTGGCTGGTGTCGGACTCACGTCGTCGAGACAACGAGCTTTCCGCCTGCTGCGCCGCCGCACGTTCGAGCAACGTGCGAATTTCTCGACGGGCGCGGCGATCCTCGGACGTTGCGGCCTCTGGAAGGTCGTGTAGCAAGGTCGTTGCTACGGCGATGTTCTGGCTTGCCCGAGCGAAATGAGGGAGAGTCCCATCAACGGTGAGGATCCTCCTATGCACATCACAGGCCGAGGTGCATGCGTGCCCACCGTCTCCACGACGCTTGATCTCCTCCTCGATGTTTCGGTACTCCCGGACAAGCTGTTGCCCGACGTCATCGATCTCTAGCTTTCATGCTCTTAGCTGCTCCATCCTTACGTGAGATGGAGCCGCCGTCTCCGCCTCGATCCTGGCGTCGTGGTTGCCTGTTGGGGTTGTCTCTTCTCCGGAGATGTTTTGGACGTGTCCCTCCGGGGTTTGCGTCATGAAGCATTCCCAGGAAGGGTGATGGCTCCTATTGCTGGAGTCAGAGCTGGAGGATGACTCTAGATCCTCCACGAGGAGCCCGTAGAGTGTCTCTAGATCGTGTTCGATTACCCCCATGAACTCACTATCCATAGGCGGCTGAACCATGCGTAGTGCCAGAAGGTGGCCGGCGGTCGCCGCGGCGTTGCGGAGACCGAATGGAAATGCTGTCGGGGCGCTTCGTACGGGGCCTTCCGGAAATAGGGTGATGCTGCGCGGGGGCTCCCTGGATAACTGGGGTCCAAGGGAGTCACCCCGCAGGCCCTCAAGCCTCAGATGGCTGAGGTTGATGGAAGGGAGAGACTGTGCGGCCGTGTGGGTCAGCGCTAGTTCTCCTCCTAGTGTGATGATGAAATCTAGGTCGCCGAAATGCACATGTGCGCCCGGGGCCCAGCTGATTGCATGGGTGGCCATCCGAGGCCCGATTTGGAACGCGCAAAGCCCCTACCTGGCGCACCAACTGTCGGTGTTTCGTATAGGCACCGGCAAGTAAATTTATAGTAATGCGCGCTAGGCTCGGATGGTGCGCTAAAGGACACAAGATTTATACTAGTTCGAGCCGAATGTCCCTACGTCCAGTTTGTTGCTGCTCGTGTTATTAGCACCATGAACGGTTCGTAGTAGGTGGTATAAACGATCGAGAGAGGGACTGGTCACAAGTCTCTGATGGAAGGATTGAAAGGAGGTCAAGAGCTTGGTAGCCGCTTGACTGTGTGTGTGTGTGTCTTCTGCTGTTCGATCAGAAGTCCCCCCCTCGAGGGAGGAAGCGCATCCCCTTTTATAGAGGAAGGGGCTGGCTTTTACAAGGGTGAGGGCTTTAGGATGCGTACTCTACTTAGTCTTGTGGCTCACTTCTACCCGACCTGGTCCTTCATTCTGATGAGTGCGAAGGAAGATAAGCGCCTACAATACTGTCGATGTCTCTGTAGAATGTTAGGTTGGTTACAGAATGCTACCCTGCGCAGGGTATGGGCCATAGTACAGTGGTTTTGACTTATGAGCCTCCCCCAGCCTTGCCTCGCACGCCTTCTGGTTCCTATGAGTCTTTGTCGAAGGGACGCAGGGTCGGGGTCTGGAGTAGCGCCGTGGACAAGGTCTTCTGTCTTGGTGGACCTGGGGGGTCGGGAAGCGAGCATCGCTCCCTTGGGTCCATAGGGTGGTGACGGAATACCCGTCGTCCGTGGAGATAACAAATCCTTTTCTGGAGCATAGCGGTTGTCGTATATCTTCATCGGGTTCTGTGTCCCAGAGCTGAAGGCGGCACCTACAATTCTATAGGGCAAAGAGCACGCACCTGTAACACTTTTTGGGCTCTGCGGCGCCCGGAAGGGTCTAAAGCACCTGTCCCGTCGTTCCCCGGCAGTACTTTTCCTGCCAGGGTGCAGGGTATGGTCCTTGGAGCCATGGTTGACCCAAACGTCTTATCTTGCCCTGTACCCATCATTATGAGGGAATGGGAGGAGTTGTCAGGTAAGATGAAACCAGTCTTTAGATATCGAGCAGGGCGAGGCTCGTTCCTAGCCGTCGGGTGAAACGGAGACCAATCCCTATTTCTTGGGAGAGACCAACCCCGCCCCTCCGGGGTCGGGCGAGGCAGAGTCTATCCTTCAGCCCTCGGGTGAGACCGAGCCCGCCCATAGGTGTCGATCGAGACAGAGACTAGCCCAGAGCCCTCGGGCGAGATCATGCCCGCCCCAAAGGCGTCGGGCGAGTCGGAGACTAGCTCTGAGCCCTCGGGCGAGACCGTACCCGCCCCAAAGGCATCGGGCGAGACGGAGACTAGCCCTGAGCCCTCGGGCGAGGCAGAGCTACCCCAAAGGCATTGGGCAAGGCGGAACCAAACTCCTGTCATTCGAGCAAGGAACGCTACGGCGCCCTTATCCATCTAGAAGTTTTTATCGTTCGGTGGTTATTGGTTCCACCTTCTAGGGTACCCCGGTATTAGGTCCCCGACACTTTGTTTATCAATTTGTAACAGGATGGCCCCTCCCATGCAGCACTAGTTATACCCTCTTCTTGAGGTGGAGTACGACGGCCCGCATCGAGCACACTTCTTGACTGACACCGACGCAGAGGTGCCCTTGCCTCCTTTGAGGCCCCGCACGCACACCAGGGTGCACCAGGGGATGAGCGTTACGAGCCATACATACGGCGTGCCAGCTTCCTCGAGCTTATCCGTGTTGTCAACTACGGTCTTCCGCTCCTTGACCTAGCTGTCGGGGACCGAATACTGGGGTACCCAAAGAGGTGGAATTAATAACCATCAAACGTTGATGCTTCCGAACAGACAAGATCGCATCTACACTTTTTGCCCATACGACCGAAGATTGGCTGTGCCTCGCCCGACCCCTAAGGGTTGGCTCCGCCTCGCCCGACCCCCGAGGGCTGGACTCCGCCTCGCCCGACGATCGAGGGCAGGCTCCGCCTCCCTCGACGTCCAAGGACTGGCTACGCCTCGCCCGATGGCTGAGGGCTGGCTCCACCTCGCCCGATGTCTGGGGTAGGCTCCGCCTCGCCCGATGTCCGAGGACTAGCTTTGCCTCACCCAATGGCTGGGGGAGGGCTCCGCCTCATCCGATGTCCGAGGACTGGCTCCGCCTCACCCGACGGCTGAGGGCCGGCTCCGCCTTGCCCGACGTCCTAGGGCTAGCTCCGCCTTGCTCGACGTCCGAGGGCAGGCTCCGCCACGCCTGACCTCCGACGTTTCACCTTCCCGGGTAGACCAGGACTCTTTTCCCGTAGAGGGGATATGGGTCAAAAGCATTCTCCAAATTTCACACGGCCGTGAATTCAAGGCCTGGTCCAATAGTTTCGACGGCCGTCCCAACGAGGGATGGGCCCGTGAGTAGGCAAAACTTAGGTGCACGAGCCTCAAGGGAGTCTCGATCCACGATCAAATCTCAACCGGGCTGACCTTGGACAAATCCCCGCGAACGGGATACCGGGTTCCCTTTAAAACTATCCAGTTGCCAAAACACAAAATCTCACAGCCATACTCACGAAGGGTCCAAATTACCCCCCGGGCGATTCTATTCGAATCACCCGGGGATCGGGGGCTACACTCGATGGGTGCGCTCGCGCGCACCCTCTGGCGAATCGAAATACCCCCCGGGCGATTCAATCTGAATCACCTAGGGGCTCGGGGGCTACACTCGTCGGGTGCGCTCGTGCGTACCCTCTGGCAAGCCAAAACACCCCCCGAGCGATTCTATCCGAATCACCTGGGGGCTTGGGGGCTACTGTCGGGGACCGAATACTGGGGTACCCAAAGAGATAGAACTAATAATCATCAAACGCTGATGCTTCTGAACAAACGAGAGCGCATCTACACTTCTTGCACATACGATCGAAGATTGGCTGTGCCTCACTCGACCCCTAAGGGTTGGCTCCACCTCGAACGACCCCCCGAGGGCTGGACTCCGCCTCGCCCGACGTCCAAGGACTGGCTACGCCTCGCCCGACGGCTGAGGGCTGGCCCCGCCTAGCCCGACATTCGAGGACTGGCTCCGCCTCGCCCAATGACTGAGGGTTGGCTCTGCCTCGCCCGATGTCCGAGGGTAGGCTCTGCCTCGCCTGACATCCGAGGACAGGCTCCGCCTCGCCCGACGACTGAGGGCCGGCTTTGCTTCGCCCGACGTCCTGGGTGTCTACACCCTGCTCCTTCATAAATGATGAGCACAGGGTAAGACAGGACACTCAGGTCAATCGCAGTACCGAGGACCATACCCTACATGCCTATGGGAAAGTATCGTTAGGATATGATGGCACATGCACTTTAAGCCCTTCTAAGCATGATAGAGCCCAAACAGTGTTGTAGGCGCCGACTTTTGCCTTACAGTGTTGTGGGCGCCGCTATCAGCCCTCAGATGCGGACCCTAACATAAGCATACGTAAACCACTATAATCTAGGAGGGGACTCACATCATCTACAGTAATGGACGTATGGTCACTTCCGCATCTACATCATCCCCAGCATCGTCTGCCATGTCAGCGACCCAACGACGGAACCTCCATCAAGGGGAGCCCAACGGGCCTCCTAGGTCAATTGGACGGCCCAGGCGAATGCCGAACAAACGGTCGCCGAAAGATAAGCACCTTTGTTTATTTACTTTGCGTGTCAATTTTATTATCGAAGTTTACGACCCCAAAGAATACCGGGCGTGATATCGCTTCGACACGCCGAGAGTGTGTCTACTGCTTAGACATTCTCTTCACCCGACCCTCCTTACATTTAAAACCAAAGGCACGGTGTGTTTGGTGTAAAACTTTGAGTAAAAGCTCGATTTAACCGCTAGACCCTACGCCCCAAAGGGCTATGGTGTTTTTTGTTCACCAACAGAATCAATTCACGGTTCTCCGCACCCCAAGCTTTAGCATCCGCCTTCTCGAGAAGGGTTCAAGGGTCTCACCTGTGGAATCTCCTTCAAGGAGAAGTCATTAGGTCACCTAAGTCAATCGAATGTTCGAGATCACCACCAAGAGACAAAAACAAAAATTGTGATTCTTGTGGAGGTTACACCAGCCCCGCCGCAAACATCAGACCCAAACCCTACATGGACATGTCCGGTAAGAGCATTCCATCGCTCATGCCACCAAGGTAACATCACCGACCCTCGCTTTCATTTCCATTACATCATACATTCATTCCATATATTCAAGCATTGCATATGCTATTGCCGCATCTCAACGCTTCGCGTCGCGTCACAAAGCGATAATCGCCTCATTCGATATGAGCGGCAACTGACCGAGGTTCAAAGGCCAGCCCACGAAGGGCTCGAGGCTGCCTCCCGTCAAATAGAGTTAGGGGAGAAAAACCAAGATGAGCCCTAGCGGCCTTGCCCGACCCCGCTCAGAAGCGGACAGGGACATCTCAACCTTTCTCGTTTGATTCTAACCTCGAGCCAAACCCATAGAATCTCCAATGAGGAGAGGCCAATGGGCCACCTAAGCCTATCGAATGGCTCGGGCATCTACCGGGAGGCGGGTTGAGAAGTAGTGGAATGCCACATGAGGGCTCTGCCAACACCATCAGCGAATGATGGACCCGGATTCCACACGAACATACCCGTTAGCGAGCTCAATGAGCACGACACTCGAGCCATCGAGGCAAGTGTTGTTAACTCAGCCCCTTTGGTTGTGGAAGCCAAGGATGGGGTGATGCACGAAACACAGCCGACCCCTATCAGACCCCAAGGTCGAGGGCTCGAGCCGCCCGATCCTAAATCAAGACACCGAGGTTCGAAGGCTGGCCCGTGAAGGGCCTGAGGCCACCTCGCGTCGAACAAGAGCTAGGGGAGAAAAATGCAGATGAGCCTCAGCGGCCTTCACCCAACCCGCCTAGAGGCAGATAGGGTCATCTCAACCTTCTAGTTCAATCCAGCCTCTAGCCGAGACCATAGAATCCCCATTGAGGGGGAATCTGTTGGAAGGCGGGTTATGGAGAAACGGAATGCCACCCGAGGGCTTTGCTGACCCTGTCACGAGGGATGAGACCGGATTCCATTCAAACATCCCTGTTAGTGAGCTCATCAAGCATGTCACTCGAGCCATCGAGGCAAGTGACGTCACCTCAATCCCACTAGTTGCGAAAACCATGGACGGGGCGACAGTCACAAAAACGAGCCGATCCTTGACCGAATCCTCGCCACACGCAGGGGCTCGGGGAAGGCCGGACCTGCAATGAGACTGAATGCACGGTCACAAAATGATAGCTAAAATCCTAAGGAAGGGGTATGTGCGAATACAAGTAGTTCCGCTATCCTCTTTTCGGTCTCCAGGGACATCCCACCCCTCCAACCGCAAGGGGTTGGACCTCACTCGGGGGCTGATAAAGGTATAGATACCTCCTTTTTTCGAAACAGTCACTGCATCGGACCTCTCCCTCATGTTAAGGTTAGCGGCAAGGTTTGCCGGAATAAATAACCGAGCATGCCTAGTAAGACTGCAAAAAACCCACGCCCCGACAGCTATGGCAACTTTGCTCACCAGCATAATCGAAATTCCAGTCTTATACACCTCGGGCCCTATGGCCTTAACAAATGGAAGGGTCGGCTTGCATGAGCACCTTTTTTTGAATGCAAAAAGGGAAGAAAACAAGTTCAATCAAACAAAACAAAATTGCGAATTTGTTTGACAAAACAAAGTTGCGAATCTGTTTTCAAAAAACGAAAGTGTCGATACTTGTCCACAAATTATAGATAAATGTCCATCAGACTCATTCGACTAACTACCCTCTCTCGGGGAGAACCATGTCTTCAGTTCTGCTCGCCAGGGTTTCCACAAAAGGAGTCACCATCGCTTCTACGACATCCAGCTCAGAGGGTTCACAGCCGGGCGCAAAACCGAGGCTCATCTCCATGAAATCGATGTTGTCATCGAGCGGGCAACGGCAAAGGCTTGGGTGATCCCTGAGCGAACAGCTTCCTTCTCTAGCTGGCGCACACATGCCATGATATCTGCGGCATGGACCGCGAGCGAGCTAGTCCCCTCCGCCTACACCACCCGTAGGTCGTCGCAGACTATGCCGAGGATAACCTTCAAGATATCGAGCTCATCGCTCTCCGCCTAAAGAAGACTCCTTGCCTCGGCAAGATCCGTGGCCAATCCAGTAGTGGCACCCTCGGCCTCTAGCTTCTGAGCTCTCACGGTCTCCAGCTCAGCCTAGAGGGAGCTGATTCTCTGTTGCGCCTCGTCACGCTCTCGGATGGCCTAGTCGCGCTCCCCGTAGGCCGCACCACGCTCCGAGCGGAGCCTCTCCACGGTGTGGCGTAGCTCGTCTCACTCTATGTGCAGCCAGGCAACCATCTCGGTGTCTAGTTTCGCCATCTGCTCTAGGGCCATGGACCTCTCCTCGGCCACCAGCCTAAGATCCCGCTCCATCTCGGACTCGGCCAGGAGATCGATGATCCGCTGGCGGGTCTCGGCATCCCGCTAGAGCAGCTCGTCCCACTCCTTCTGCTTTCTAGCAGCCTCCTCTTGATCCCACCACACCCTCTCTGACAGTTCATCAAAGGACTTCTCAGCGTCCTTCGCATCCCGGCAGGCCTCGGCCGCCCACCATCGAAGATCATCCGCCTCTGCGACGAGGGGAGTCAGCTCGGCCACCCTCTGTCGGAGCTAGGGTGGTCACATCCCTATGCAGACCGTGCCTCATTGATAAGGCGGTCCCAATCCTCCTTGTGGTCACAGAGGAACCAGGATTTTTCCGGCTATGAGCAATAAGAGATCAAAAAGATGGCGATCAAAAAACAAAAATAGATGAAGAAAAAAGAGATCGAGAGGCAAGACCAAGTGAATACCCGGCCGATGGGAACAATTATGTCTCGAAGGGCACCACTGCCTAGTTCAGGGCTTCCAAAGATGGCCATGAACCCTCGCTAAGCTTCTCACTTTTGCACCCCTCGGCGGCATGGTCGAGGGTAAAAAGTTTCGACGACAGGTCCCACGGACTCACCCACCGAAGCGAGGGCTCATCCCGAATGGGCGGGTGGTGGCCCTTCGATGGTAGGACCAAGGACAACTCCCTATCGGTCTCCTCGGCAACCACCATGGTGTCTGAGGGTCCCTGGGCCATGACCCCTCGGTCTTGCCCACGGCGGGCATCGTCTCTAGGGCCGCCAGTAGCACGGGAAGTGTCACTGCCTTGGACACCACCCCCATAGCTTCTGGCTATGAGCCATCTGTCGTAGCCACCATCACCTCCACCTCCATCGGCGGGACCTCGTCCAGCTACGCCACGCCTGCCGTGGTCGACGCAATGGGTGCGGCTGACAGCTCCGCCCGGCCAGATGACGGTAGCGACATCACTTCTGTTGCCGGTTGAGTGGCAACCTCTGACAGCGCCTCCTCAGCCTCGCCAATAGCTTTACCCACCGAGGGCACAGGCACCACCATGGGTGGCACTAGACCAGTCGACGAGGCTGTGACGCCAGCTCTGCTCTCACCCAAAATGGGAGCGATGAACCCCGCCTTGCCTGAAGGGCGATGGTCTTCTTGGGCGCCAGTGCTATGGAAGTGCCCCGTCTGACTTGTCTCCTGACGCTGTAGAAGAAACAAAAGGCGTGAGTCACTATGAAAAACAGAGGAATCGACAACTTACATCGACGCTGTTGGGCGGTGGAGACGTTTGGGCGATGAACCCCCAGTTCCCTGCTCCACCTCATCGGGGCGGGACTGTTTTGAGCCCATCCCCTGCTCTCGGGCTGAGGGGCTCATCTCCCTCGCATCTAGGGGCATGGCGGCAGAGCCACCCCCCTCTCTCGGCACTACGGGCACGGAGGCGGATCCGCTCGGTCCCTACAGCTCTTGGGGCACGTGATAGGTCCACCTGCTTCCGCTGGCACCTCGGGCACGGCGATAGATCCGCCCGCCCCTAATGGTGCTAAGGACGGGCCGGCGGTCCGGCCCTCCTCCTCTGACCTCGTGGCCTCACCTTCCCTTGTGTGAAATGAGAAGGGTCCCTGCATTGACGAGTGGGTGCCTGTCAGTGCATCCTCGCTTCCCAGGTCACCCCACTCAATGTTGGCGACTACCTCATCATATTCCTCCTCGTTGTCATCGTCGTCGTCACTATCTGTCTCCTCTCCTTGCTCCCATGCCTATTGTTTCTGGTACTTCTTCTTTCTCTTAAACTCCTTTGTCTTCTCCCACTCGGCCACGGTGCGATTCACCGCCACCATTAATAGGTCCTTCGGTAGCGGAGCTGAGCTATCCATGAAAAGGAGCCTCTTCAACTGGTCCCGCTGTCCCAATATCAGCATCAAGGGGTCGGAAATTCAAGTAAAAAGGAGGTACGAGGAAGGAGAACTTACAAAGTCGATGTATCCCGATTCCGGCCGCATTGGGGGATGCCCCGACACCGGATACACAAAATCAAGAACGAGGCCGGCATCGTCCTTCGAAGGCTCCATCGCCTCCTTGATGCGCTACGCCACTTCGGAGGGGGGGAGCGCTTCATCAACAAGCGTCGTCCCATCGAGGGACACTTCGGGCACTATCAGGTATAGGGGAAGCACACGACTCATCAGCGGTGCCACTCTCTGTGTATGGTAGGCGCCGATGATCCCTGATCCCTTCACGCCCCTCTCCTTTAGAATTTGAAGGGCGGTGAGATGATCCTAGATTTTCTTCTTGTCTTTATCCAGGACACCCCCACATCCTCCACGATTCTAGGACCTCTTCGATGCGGTGTCCGGTGAACGCTGGCAAGGGGGCGGCTACATCATTCTTTACGTAGAACCAATGCGAATGCCACCCCTTGTTGGAGGTTGACAGACACATCGATGGGTACTCATTGACCCGGTTGTGGCAGAGCGAGATACCGGCGCATCCCATCGGCACGCTCAGCTCTCGCTTCTTCTCCCGCATCTTCAAGAGGGTGACGGCGAAGAGATGCCACTATAGGTTGAAGTGGGGGCTAATCCCCAAGAACCCCTCACACAGGGCGACGAACGTCGTAATGTGCAGGACCCCATTGGTAGTGAGGTGCTGCAGCTCCACCTTGTAGTAATTCAGCAACCCCCGAAGGAACTTATGGGCGGGGGTGTCGAATCCCCGCTCATGAAAGTGAGCGAAGGACACAACGTAGCCATCGGGCGACGATGGCACGTCCTCATTGCCGGGCAGCCGCCGCTCATCGGTGGCGATCCGCGCACAAAGAAGGCCGCGGCGAACAAGGCCCTCCAGGCACTGGAGATCTACACCATTGCTCCATTATATGATGGGGGTGGTTGGATGCGAGCTTGACGATGGCTGCGATGTGGGTGCGGGAGGCTCAGGCGATTGGCGGCGAAGGTTGTAGATGCAAAGGTAAGGAGGCAAAGTATGGAACCCTAGGGCGAACCCCTTGGTTTTATAGGGGCGACGAATGCGAGAAGGGCAACCGTCCGCCTAGATCTTTGTGCCTGCCATGATACACCACCACGTCGCGTCGCGGGATATACACCCGCAATACCTATCCTTTCCCACCAAAGTCGCACCGGACGTTTTGCCTTCCCGGGTAGATCAGGACTCTTTTCCCGTAGAGGGGATATGGGCCAAAAAGCATTTCTCCGGCTCGCCTAGGCCCAGGAATTCGAGGGCTGGCCCAATAGTTTCGATGGCCATCTCAACGAAGGATGGGCCCGCGAGCGGCCAAAACTCAGGCTCACGAGCCTCAAGGGAGTCTCGATCCACGATCAAATCTCAACCGGGCTGACCTTGGATGAATCCCCGTGAACGGGATACCGGGGTTCCCTTTAAAACTATCTAGTTGCCAAAACACCAAATCTCACAGCCATACTCACGAAGGGTCCGAATTACCCCCCGGGCGATTCTATCCGAATCACCTGGGGGCTCGGGGGCTACACCCGACAGGTGCGCTCGTGCGCACCCTCTGGTGAATCAAAATACCCCCTCGGCCGATTCTATCCGAATCACCCGGGGGCTCGGGGGCTACACTCATCGGGTGTGCTCGCGCGCACCCTCTGGCAAGTCAAAACACCCCCGAGCGATTCTATCCGAATCACCCGGGGGCTTGGGGGCTACTGTCAGGGACCGAATACTGGGATACCCAAAGAGGTAGAACTAATAACCATCAAATGCTGATGCTTCCGAACAGACGAGAGCGCATCTACACTTCTTGCCCATATGATTGAAGATTGGCTGTGCCTCGCCTAACCCCTAAGGGTTGGCACCGCCTCGCCCGACTCTCGAGGGCTTGACTCCGCCTCGCCCGACGACCGAGGGCAGGCTCCGCCTCGCCCGATGTCCAAGGACTAGCTACGCCTCGCCCGATGGTTGAGGGCTGGCTCTGCCTCGCCCGACGTCCAAGGGCAGGCTCCGCCTCGCTCGACATCCGAGGACTGGCTCCGCCTCGCCCAACAGCTGAGGGTTGGCTCCACCTCGCTCGACGTCCGAGGGCAGGCTTCGCCTCGTCCGACGTCCGAGGACTAGCTCCACCTCGCCCGATGGCTGAGGGGCGGCTCCACCTCGCCCGACCTCCTAGGGCTGGCTTCACCTCGCCTGACGTCCAAGGGTAGGCTCCGCTTCGCCCGATGTCCCGGGCATCTACACCCTGCTCCTTCATAAATGACGAGCATAGGGTAAGACAGGACACTCAGGTCAACCACAGTACCGAGGACCATACCCTACATGCTTATGGGAAAGTACCGTCAAGATATGGCGGGACAGGCGCTTTAAGCCCTTCTAGGCATGACAGAGCCCAAACAGTGTTGTAGGCGCTGACTTTTGCCTTATAGTGTTGTGGGCGCCGCCATTAGCCCTCGGACATGGACCCTGACAAAAGCCTACGACAACCACTACAATCTAGGCGGGGACTCAGATCATCTACAGTAACGGACATATGTCACTTCGCCGTCTGCTCCCCGTTGGGTCATGGCTCGGCACCCTGGCACGCCGCACCATCTGTGAAAGTAGGATGGGACGCGACCACTTCCAGAACGAAGCCAGAGCATGGCCCTATCAGGATCGACGAACGTGCTATCCCTAGCACCATCTGCCATGTCGCAGAGGTAGGCTCAAGGGAAAAAGGAAGACCCGGCACCTTCAAGGACCTTCTCTACCTCTGGTTTTTTCCTCTTTCTCCCATCTCTGTTATACCTGCTCCCTTTGGTCTATAAAAGGAGGGCAGGGCACCCCACTAAAGGGACGGATCGATTCTACACACACACATGACATAACACACAACCAAGCAAAGAACCGAGCTCTTGGCATCCTCTCGAACATTCCATCAGAGACTTGGGACTGTCCCTCTCTCGACCATTGTACCCCTACTACGAACCTTTTTTAGTGCTAATAACACGAGCAAAGCAAAGAATTGGACGTAGGGACATTCTACCCGAACCAAAGATAAACCTTGTGTCCTTTAATACACCATCCGGCCTAACGCGCTAATAAATATAAATTTACTAGTTGGTGTTTATTCAAAACACCGACACCAAAGACTACTTACTACAGCTGAGACAGAAAGTGCAGTGCCCTCATTATACGTAAACATTCTTATAACAAATTTGAGGTAACTAACACCATTCTATTCTTATAACAAGTGGAGGCCTGAGACCCACATTTCTACCTACCTTGCGGCGAGATGACCTTGACCATGCAGACATGAAGGCTATCTTTGGCCTTCGTTGGGAGGACTTCCAGTGGAGGTATAGTTGACAACGATCACTAGAGGGAGCTGGTGGCTCAATTCACTAGCTTTCTTCTATCGGACGATGAGGTTTCTAAGAAAAATAATTGAGCAATTCAAGCCTATTTAATACTTGTGTTGCTTTCCTACAGCCATCGGGTCTCATTTTCTTTGGTGAATTTTAGAAAAAGTTTCGGTGTTTTGTCGTCGTGGATTATAGAGCGCTTTGATTACTTAGACCCACAGGCTGATGACGCTCAGATCGACAGGTTCGCTAGAGTGTGGCTCTGGCACTTCTTTAGTGCTTTCCTATTCCCAGACGCCTCGGGCAACACCATCAGCTGGATCTTTCTTGACATACTACACCAGCCGTGGGATAACATAGCGGCGTACAGCTGGGGCAGCGCAGACCAAGCATGGATGTATCGATAGCTATGCGTTGCCTGCTGTCGCACCTCAGGGTATGCGAACCTTGGAGTTGCTCCTACCTACTCCAGGTTTAGTGTTGGGAACAATGGCCTGTTGGGAGGCCTCTTGTTACTGGTTTCTCTATAAGTACTTCGGTTCACTATATTCTTCGAGGCAGTTACATATGATGAAATTATTAATGGCTAATTCATTATCGTATTCAATGCAGCATTGGAACGGGCAAGATACACTCCCTACAGCTTCGTATATCTAGACGCAAGCAGAGTTAGTTCGAGGGAATGTGAGGCGCAAGTACAGGAAGTACACGGACTGTCTCGACGTCCTGACACAGCACCAGGTTATGCTCTCTTTACTATCATACATGTGACTTGTTCAATGTATACTATATCACAACCTAACTCAATTATGAAATGTTTAGATGCATTGATGTCCTTGGGATGCTTCGGAGCTTCAGGACTATCTGAGTCCTATCACTAGGGATGAGTCAGACGAGTATCGCTGCAACATGCCTCTTATTTTCTTCCACGTAGTCGAGATTCACTTGCCTATCAGGGTTTGCGGGCAGTTTGGAAGAATGATAGGCTACCCACCACCGTTTTACTCCACCAATCAAAAATTGCATGGGTGCGTTATCGATTAATAACAAAGCTACAATTCAGAGGTGTGTATGGTACAACTAACAATTGTTTTATTACAGGTATGACCGTAGGAAGAGGTACAAGACCAAGGATTGGCACGTGACACACAACGCGTACAACCAGTTGTGGCAGACCAGGGACCGGTAGCCGATCGATGCGGGTCCCCCACACGACCAACACACATTCGACGAGTACCTACGGTGGCTTCATAGGTCTACGAGGACACATATCAAGCCCCCGTACACTGAAGAGGCGATTAACGAGGACGACAAGGAAGATATGATCGAAGATGTGTACGACATTGCCACTAGGGACGACACACAACTACAGAGAGCCCCGCTTCAAAGATACGTGGTAAGATACTCGAATGGTATAATTTGTTATCCATTTGGTATTAAGTATGTGTACTAAAATTGTCCAACCGTATTTCTGTATCCAGGCAACACAATTGTCAAGGTTGTCCAACGAAGCAGTGTTTTGGCTTCACGAGTCTAGAGGGCAGGGGCTAGGCGTTCTCGAGGCTTTTATAGAGGTGAACATAAACTTGTCCGTTCCGAAAATGTTTCTTTAGTGTGTATGTGTTTGGGAAATGCACTAACTTTAACGTCTATTTATGCAGAAGGTGAAGCGGAGCTACAGGAAGCTAGCTCAGAAGTTGAGCTGCATGGACACTCCTTGGGTGGAACCCGATTACACAGCGCGGTCGGGTGGCACGTCTTCTGGCTCTTTGATGACACCAGCCGGCTCTTCTCAGCCGGTGACAGGTGCCGCTTTCGTTGTGCGTACACCACTATATTATTGTGCTGGAAATGACCCTGTAAACGAGGACGACGAGGACGACCCCTAGACTTCCGTATACAGCACCACCAGTGGGACCCTTGGCAGTAGGATGAGATCGGCATGTCTCAGCTAGGTGGTGCCCCGCTTGGTACCCAAAGAGCCTCATATGTAGTAATAAAGGTAGTTTCTTTAAATACGTAGGCTCCATGAACTAACGATCATAAAGATTATAAGTAATCGTGCATATCATATACTTGCGGTATGATGAGCCGCATACACCCCAAGAACGCGACCACACTAACGCTTGGCTACACTCCCAATGTGTTGCCTATAAATCCAGAGAGAGAGGCGGCCCGAGGGATCCTTACACTCCGAGACTTAGTCGGTTACGTCGAATCGAATGTTGTCGTCCTCAAACTTGCGCAGACTTAGTTGGTTATGTCGAACTTATGTCGAACCAATGAAAATGTTACGTGGCAACTTGTCAACTTACGCATGGACTCTATTTATTTGCTTCATATTCGCTTTCAATGCGTCATGGCACTTGTAGTTGTTCAACTCTCGCTTTAATTGCAATTAGGGCTGGTGGTCGGCTTCTATCTGCGTCCCGTGTCCTACCGCGCCAGGGGCCTTGGCGCGTCGATCAAGCCGCGCCAAGATCGGTGTCGCGGCAGACTCTGGCACGTCACCGGTCAGCGCCCTGGTCGTCGCCACTTCATCCCTCTCGCCGCGCCACCATGCATGACGCGACACGACGTTTCGTCGCGCTTCAGAAAAATAAATAGGCGCAGGTAAAAGCGTTAGTTTTGAAGAAAAAAAATAAAATATTATTAAATTTAAAATTAGTATAAAAAGTGTTAAAAATCAATAAAAAAATCTCCTCTGACGTCCCCTGCTTGCCCCGCCCCGCCTCGCGCTCGCGCCCTCGCTTTGCTTCCACGGCGACGGAAAGGAAACGGTTTGTTTGGCGTACGGCGACGTGGAAAGCTCACCCGTACTATAATGCAACAATGGCCCCTCTATCCTCTCCCCAATCACATCTCGACTGAGTTATTCAATTCAATGCTGCTCCTGCTTCCTCCTAATCCAGCTGCTCCAGCCTAGCTCACGTCGCTTCCAACAGACGCCACCGCCACCACCCACCAGCCACCCCGGCCTCGCCTCAGTGTCACAGCAGGAAGCAGCGGCGCTCCGTCACCGCGCCGCCGTGCCGCGCGCCCGCCAACCAATAGCTCCCGACGGCGGCGGCGGCGGCGGCTGCTGGATCGGGGCTTGCGACTTGGGAGACGCGAGTACCCGTGTGCTTACTTCATGCCTCCATGGATCCGGTCGCGGACCCGTCGCCGTCGCGGCGGTCCCTGAAGCGGCGGCCGCCGGCGCGGTCACCGGAGCTGTCGCCCAAGGCGGGTCCGGGGGCAGGGGAGGCGGCGGAGGAGGAGCTGATCCGGCGGGTGGAGGAGCTGGAGGCGGCGGCTTCGCGGCTGCGCGGGGAGAAGGAGGCCGCGGAGGAGGACGCGCGGGGCCTGCGGCTGGAGCTCGACGCGGAGCGGGCCTCCGCGGAGACGGCGGCCAGCGAGGCCATGCTCATGATCGAGCACCTGCAGCGGGAGAAGGCCGCCGCGCAGATGGAGGCCCGCCAGTTCAAGCGCTACGCCGAGGGCCGCGAGGACAGGGAGCGCGAGGTGCAGGAGGATCTCGCCTCGCTCTCCGACCTCGCTGCATCCTACCACTCCCGCCTCCAGTCCCACGGCATCGACCCGGACTCCTTCACCGACGAAGAGGAGGATGAGGAATCGTACGAGGAGGTGGGCGCCGAAGACGTGGAGCAGGTCGACATGACTGGGCATGAGGTGGAGCGGAACGCCCGCGACTCGAGCAGTGGCATGGAGGTGAAAGCCATGGTCGTCGGCAACGACCGCGATGGGGAGGAAGAGGAGGACGAGGAGGAGGAGGAGCCGTCGTCCCCCGTGGAGAAGGAATTCGAGTACACGGTGGATGTTACCTGCGCGAGCACAACGAAACCAGCTACGTCTGTGGTCGCAGAGTATGTGGGCGACGGGAACTCGGGGGGATTGTATGCAAGGGTCGAGGCGCTGGAGGCAGACAGGGTGGCGCTGCGGAGGGAGATTGCCGCTCTGCAGGCGGAGAGGGCACAGCTGGTGATGGCCAGGGAGATGGCGCGGCGGCTCTGCTGGGAGATGGTTGCTGAGCAGAGAGCCATTGTGAAGAAAGCAGTAGTCCCTGCGAGCAGTTTCTCAGTGCTCAGGATTTGCAAGGTATACATTTGCTAACCATATTGGTCATTGTTATCGAGCTGTTTTCTGTCTAAGTAACATCGATTTTGTTAGTTAAAGGTGCTAAGTTGGGCACATTTGGAGTGACTCAGTCACATTGCAGGGATTGACTTGGTAGGAAGACTTTCCTGCTGTCTTTGATAAAATGGAATGTTGGCAAGTCTTTTCTGGACAGGAGAAGTAATTAGATCCTTGCCATTTTAGTGTTCAGAAGGAGCCATATATTCAAGCGATCTCTTGCTGTGCCTTAGTGGAAACAGTCTTTTAGGGTCAGGAGAACTGAAGTGTACCTTAGAGTGGCCCGATTACACAAAACTAGGGTTTTAGCTTCTTTTTCTCTGGTTCAGTGATGAGGGAGTGGACAACATGGTCCACGTTTTGATTTCATATAAGTGCTTTGTCATTCTTGGTTAGACTTCTAGGCTAAACTTGCACAGTGAAGTGCTTCTGTAAAACTCAAAGTGCTTCAAAATTCAAAGTATTGAGAGGAAATTTAATATTTAAGTTTTATATGGTTTTGGTTCGTGGAAAAGTATAGAAGTAGTTCTCATGGCAGAAATATGTTGCTCTTTTGAATTCAAGTATGTGATATTAGCATCTTTGAAGAGTTGCCATTTTGATCATCATCTTCATTTGTACTTTTTGGGTCAGATCTATTAAAGCATCAGCATTAAATTTACAAACTTTTGCTTTAGTTGTTTGGGGCATAAGGAAGTTATCAATTATCATATTATTGTACCCCATATGTGTGTCGTGCAATTAAGTTAAGATCCATCGCTGCAGTTGATTACTAGACAGTGTTGCTCGTGGGATATTTAATATTCTCCTTGAGTATCCATATCCATTGATGGTATATGAGTAACAGTTGGTTGTTTGCACATAATCGTAGTAGTATTTATTTATATTTTAGTTAAATTTAATACACACCCACATTGATGTTTTCAAAAATGATGTTTTCATAAGCAAGTATTTATGTTGTTCTACTTCATATGCATAATGTGCAGCTCAGTAAATATCCATTAATGCAGGCCATAATGGAATTACTAGACAAAATTGTTCTTCCAAAACGTTATGGTCATTACACCTTCTGATAGAAACTTTGTGGACTGAGAGGAGCTCATTTACCACAACAACAACAACAACAACAAAGCCTTTAAGTCCCAAACAAGTTGGGTTAGGCTAGAGTTGAAACCCAGCAGAAGCAGGAGCTCATTTACCACCGTTCCCAAATATTCCGAGTAAACTGTTGGACATTTGAGCTTATTTTCAGTCAACCATTAGTCATGTTAGATTTTTCTTCAACGTGTCAAGGCATGTTGCAGAGCATTGAGTACTGAAAATTGATACAATCACAGTTCCAATTTGTCAGCACACGAAGTTGTATTTGATACTTGTAGTCTGAATTTCCATGCCCATTAAATTGCCATGGTTTGTCCTTGAGAAAACTAACTATTTTCGATATCTTTTCTGCAGTGGGTGCTCTCAATACTATTTTGGAGAAACAGAAGCTCTACAGTCAAGTAGGTTATCTGTGATGGCTTTATCGTGCATCGCCTATAATGGCCCTTTCCACTCTGAACCGAAACTGAACCGGTGCTGTGGATATTTCGTAGGTATACCTTTGGTTTGTCGACTACATTCCTTGGCCTCCTGCTGCTTCTCGACAGATCCGCATTGTTGAGTCCCTGGTTACGTCTGCCAAGGCCACAAAGATGACTATGACCTTCTCCATACTAACAGCCAAATGCTCGTAATCCAGAGATTTGAACAATTGAGCTTTATTGTGCAATGTGTATTGGTTCTTTGATGTTTCTTTTTCCTTTTGCCACGTACAGTATTAGTGTGTTATTCAGACTACTAGGCTTGAATAGCTTGTAATTTGGAGCTAACTGGCATGCTCTGTATAGAGTGTACATCATAGTAAGTTGTGGAACTCGATGTTGTTTTGAGTGGTGGTGGTGGTTTGATGCCAGTGTATAGTGTATTATTCTCGCTCCAGAATTCTTCGGTTAGCACCTAGCACTATTTGAACCCTGCCGCGAAAATTAATGTCAGCGCTTAACAAGATGTTTCCCGTCTCTTTGCTTAAGAGTTAAGTGTCCTTTTTTTAGGGTAAAGTCCAATTTTCAACTCACATACATGTCAGTCGGATTTTCAACCATGAACCATGAAATTGGGTATCAGATGTCCTTCAGTTGATTTTTATTTTCTAAAAATAATAAAATCTGTTTTAGTCTCTAAAATTTTTCATCTAATTCGTTTTTAAATAGATAATGAGCACCACCACAAGCAATAAAACAATATGAACAAAAAAAAATAAGTTGTAAACAAATCTAAATTATCACAAACAGATAGGTAGAATTTTTTAAAAATAAATTGCTACTAGTTTCATATTTTTATAATTTAAAATAAATTAGTTATAAATTTTTAGAGATTAAATCAGTTTTTTATTTTCTCACAAAATAGAAAATCGTCTCTGAAACAACTAAGAGGACCAAACTTATCAAGTTTTGATAGTTGTATGACTCCTAGTATTTAGTTTAGTAAATCAAAGTTGAAAATTAGACTGGCGTATAAGTTGAAGGTTGAAAAATGAATTTTACCCTTTTTTAATTGAACCTCATAGCCAAATTGGTTTTGATTTTTCATATGTGTTGGGATTCATTTCGTCCACTGGAATTTCTAAGTGTTACTGTGGAATGGTTCTTCAAAAGTCAGACATATATAAATGTAGAAGGGATGTGTAACCATTTGAAAATGACTGTCCCTTGTCTATTTGACATTGATGCAATGATGCCGATGCTTATACAATTATTCCAAAAACTTTTCGAGAAGGGTAAGTCACCATTTCTCGTGTCATATCAAACTGTTTGAAGCATGGGCATTTGGAAAAAAATCAAACACAGATGAATTGAGGTTGAGGATCAGAACAACTTCTGTATTATAATAATACTCCGTATGTTCTCCTACATATGTACTAGTCACCTGGCATCTGAACTAGTCAGGATGCTTATATCAGGATGGAGAGAAGAAATTTACAAGTGCTGCTGCGTGACATCATGGCATGCACAGCAGCAAGTAAACCGCGCTGTGCGTGTGAAATTTGCCCACCCTGTGTGCATGTGGAATTTTTGCACGAACAGCGCGAAGAAAAAAGCTGAAAATTCTCGTACACTCACTCTATGTGATAAAAATACAGTAATAAATAGGTAATTAGAACAAGGGGCTCAGCTCCTGGATGGCCTGGTGTTGGGGGAGAAGATGAAGCCCGGGGACATCATCATCCCGGCGGCCATGGGGGACGGCAGCAGCGTCGTCGTTGCTGTCGCCGGCGGCGCGGCCTGGCGCTGCCCGAGCATGAGCAGGAGAGGGTCGCCGCCGCCCTCCTCGGCCATCGCGGTCGAGAAGCTGCCGCTCGGCACGTACGATGCCGTGGCGGGCGCGGCGGGGGGCTTGCCGGTGAGCCGCTGCACGACGGTCATGAACTCCTGCGGCCTGGCGTGGATGACCTTGGGCGTGTGCTCGTACACGATCACCGGTTGCTTCTTGGTGGTGGTGGACGGCGCCTTGTTGGACGTCGTGGTCGGCGGCGACGAGCCCCGGGACGACGACGACGACGACACCTTCAGCGGCAGCGGCCGCGGCCCTCGGAGGCCGCCAGCAGCTTGCTTGTTGGAAGGGGACGACGACGCCTCGGAGGAAGGCATGGCGGCCGCGGCCATGGTCATGGCAGCTAGCTGCACCTGCTCAAAGCTTCTCGATCAACTGGCGTTGCGTGCTTTGCTCGATCAGCTGGCGACGTGTGCTCTACGGAGTACACGGAGCGGTGCAGTGCAACGCGCGGGGGCTTGCTTTATAGAGAGAGAGCCAGAGAGGGAGATGAGCCGAGAGATGAGGATGGAAGCGAGTGTCCCGCGAGGCGGTGCGATGATGTGTGACAGTGTGAGCATACATGTCCAAAGTCGCCGGTCAAGTACGGCAGGTGACCGTTGACATGTACCGCGCTTCAGCTTCAGCTTCAGCTCTCGTGAATGAATGAAAAAGTCAGAAGTTCCGTTCGGAAGGTGTCTCTGGTCAAGGAGGTAGGTTTGAAGTGGTTAATTAGCGGTGCATTGCATGCCTTGTTTTTTCCCTGTTCGGCAGGCAGGCGCGTAGTGGGCATGCGTGGCGCGTCCACAGCTGTGGAGTGTTTTAGCTCTGTACATATAGTAGTATTTCTTTTCATTCACGAAACACTTTGGCTTCTTGTTTTTGACTCTCTCTGGTAATTACTCCCTCTCCATCTCTAAATGAATGCAATTATGAAACAGCATCGTATTTTAGCATATCACCTTTAACCAATTATAGATAAAATTAAAAAGTATAAATATTTATAATATAAAATAAATATCATTGGATTAATTCTGAAATGTATTTTTATAATAAATTAATTTAGAGTCATAAATGCGAATATTATTTACTAGAAATTGGTCAAACGTGAAGCACTCAAAGTGACACGTAATCCATAGTTGCATTCTTCTATGGACAGAAATGATAAGAAGTACTGTAGTATCTGGCGTCACGGTCGTGGACTTTCGTGGAATAGTTCTGGACGATCTTGGCCATGCACTTGAACTTTGAAGTCCTAATAACTGTGACTGATTTGTTCGCGCTTATAATTAAAGTATCCGGTCTCGATTCTTGAAGTTGATACATACTACTATTCTCATGCATATGCATCTTCTCGAGGAAACGAAAGAAAAGGTAAAAATATGGATCGGATCGGCCATTGGTTAGTTTTAGTACCGGTCCTTCCGCCTGACTTTTACCAGGTTCATTCACACCACAATTCAACTCTGGGCGTCCGAGCTGAAACGGAAGCTGGATATAGGGTTGAAAACTGAGATGTCCCAATGTGCAAGTGACAAGTAGTCTTCCCTCTTGTGACCGGTAGAAGATGGTCGCCTGGTCGGAGTGGTCGGCGCCTCGATCCTGTTGTCTCCGTGGACGACTGCACCTCAGGAGTCAGGATTGCTGATGTGCGTCAAATTACGGATTTGAGACGACAAGGGTTGTTTAAGCATCTCGATCGCAAGAAGAACAAGAGCAGTAGCAGCAGCAATAGTAGTGTAAACTTGGAAGACCATTTACCAAGGCCGGGCGTTGTTTTGAACAAGGAAGTCAACCGAGCTAGTGAAAAAAAAATTACGATCTATTTCAGCTAGCCGCCCAGCAGTATCTCTCAGGCGTCAACCCCATTGCCCTGTTCAGAGTTGAGGCTACATTGCATTGATTAAGCGGCCAAGTCGGCGCCGGCTCACCCACGACATACTACCTGTACCTGGAATGCGATCGCATGTTCAAAGCCATTGAATTTGGATCCGCATAAAATAACGTGTACACTGGAAGCTTTTAGAGTTGTATTCGGTGTGTACAGCCCAATTTCAACGCATCCGGACATAATAAGACAGTAATAAAGTGCAACAACGGCCCCTAAATTTGACATAGTATCGTCTAAATTTATAAACTTCAAAATGCATGTTCCACGTACATGAGCTAGGCACACGCTATGTCACATGTCTAAACAGGTCAAAACTAGATCCAACATGCAAGTCCACCACTACTATAGAACTGACATCTAGTTCCGGTTGAGAACTGGTTTTAGTCCCGGTTTCCCAACCGAGACTAGCGTTCTGAGACTAAAGGTGGTGTTCTTTAGTCCCGGTTTGCCACAACCGGGACTAAAGATCCTCCCAGCTTAAAAAAAAATAATGCCTCCCACCGCTGCGCTCTATGAGATTCGAACCCAAGACCTCATGCACTGCCTCGCGCGAGCTTACCACCCCACCTACACAACACATTTAACAATGGATGGGATGCTTTCCTTTTGAACTAACCCATCGGGGGACCTTTAGTCCGGGTTGGTGTTACCAACCGGGACTAAAGGGGTCTACCTTTAGTCCCGGTTGGTATTATCAACCGGGACTAAAGGTTGGAGGACTTTTAGTCCCGGTTGGTGGTTCCAACCGGGAGTAAAGAAACCTTTAGTCCCGGGGGCAAAAAATGCCGAGACTAATACCAAATTGGGATATCGTTCTTAAGTCTGTTCTCTAGTAGTGCACACTCAGAGCCTATAATCTATGCCCCTTAACATAAACATCGTATAATAATAGAAAAATGAAAGTAATACTCATATTAAACAACAAATTAATGTGGCATTTAAAATTTTCTATCATTGATGATTGTATATTAACATCTGTTTATCCAATGATTTCTTCACACTACCGAATGCATACCTTTAGATGACATAGGTCGGCCTCCCCTCTTGACCCTCCCCCTCAGGGTCGAGCATGTCCACACCAGCACTAGCAATGCTAGATCAATCTCTAAACTTAGCAGAAAGTGTCATTTAAGTCCCCCAAACTCCTCAAATACACATCCACATACATGAACCGTCTAGGTTACATCCGTTTGTTGACACGGTGGCCCACGCCGTCACCAACAAGGCCAAATAGCGTGGCTACCATGCCTTGTTCGTGCATCCATTGGAGACGACCATGCCCTCGATTGCTATCGGTCGGGTTGCACATGGTCGTGCTTGCTCCGTGACTACACACTTGAGCCAGGATGCACGCACGAGCTGGAAAATGACCGAGGACGAAGAGGCGTCCGGCCCCGACAATGACTGCCTTTCCATAGCCAACTCTGTGGTGGGCATCGTGGCTATGGGTAGCCAGGAGGAGGTCGAAGCCCATTTTAGGGAGGGCGCTGCGGCACAATTGCCCGTGATTGCCGTCAGCGCATGCTTCCGGCCACCCGTGTCGACTCTTCCTCAACTTCGCGATGGCGCCGACCATTGCCTACTTCGACACGGTTGGTTGACCTTGCATTCTCTTCCTCCATGCCAATGCATACCCGACACTGCATGCTCTTGCGTTGTCGTTGTACCTTCCTCCCGCGTCATAACGCCAAACCGATGGTCGCAACACCCAGGGCGACGACAACATGGAAACTAAGGTTGGCAGGATCGGATTGGGTTGTGTTGATGATGGTCAAACATTGAGGTGGGCTCCAAGAGGTCGTTAGCGGCCAGCGATGAGCTCCTGTTGCTAGCGGATACCTTACTAGACCTGCTTGCCGACAAGGACCATAAGGTAGCCGCGACACGACGCCGACCACGCCCAATGGTGTCAAGATTGTTCTCGTCATAGGCAAGGCTGAAGAGCAACCAACATGGGGCTATGTTAGTAAACAAGTCAAGACTAGACATTAGATGGACGTGAAATGCATCAGCAATGCCCAAAAGTGGGGGAGGTTGAATATAAATATTCACCTTTCATGAAATAGCAGTGTGTGTGGGTGTGGGAGGGGGGGGGGTGTTGTTGGCAAAGTCGCTGAAAATTGGCCAAACGGCCGCAATGTGTGTTGGGAGCGTTCCATGCGCAAGGAGTGGGAAAAAAATTTTGTTACGGAAGATGAGCTGATGGATTAAGTGGTGTGAGACTTGTGTTTGTTAGCAAAGAGGAATTACGCCCTTCATCCCAAAAATAATACTATTCTAAGTTTTGGTTAAATCAAACTTTTCTAAATTTGACCAAGCTTATAATAAAAAATATCAACATTTATATCTTCAGATAGGCTTACTATAAGAATATATTTTATAACCAATGTAGTAATTGATACTTATTTAATATTATAAATATTAGTATTGTTTGTACAAATTTGCTCAAACATAAAATTGTTTGACTTATCCAAAAGTGAGGATTGCATTTCTTTTTGGAACGGATGAAGTAATTTATAAAAATAAATGCTATTGCGGAAAAAAGAATGGGCTTGCTAGCGCCCCGATGCCCGCGTCTGTAGCTATTTTCCGCGCCATTTCGCGCGTCCACGCGGGCCCAAGTCGCCCCAAACGTCACCAGCATCGAGAAAGAGGGAGAGGGGGCGACTGCAGCTGACGCCGGGAGGAGGAGGAAACACTGAGGCGAGGCAGCAAAAAGTGAGGAGAAAGATGCAACATCCGATCTACTTTTGAAACATCCAGATGCAACACTTGCAATATACGTCTGAAGGCAGATGAAACACTTGTGAAACGCCTAAAAAATACTTGAAAACCATTACAAATATATGCAACATATAGATGAAACACTTGTAAACAAGCATATGAAAACACCTATACCACTTGAAACATATGCTTGCAACATGCATGTATATGCAACATCCAAATCTACTTTTGCAACATCCAGATAAAAACACTTGCAACATATGTCTGAAACAGATGAAACATACACTTGAAACATATGTGTATAGCCATTACAACATGTGCAACATCTCTATATAGTTTTGCAACATCAATATACAACACTTGCAACATACTTCTGAAATATCTGAAACACTTGAAACATACTCTTGCAACATGTGCTTTCAAAGATAGCATCTCGCTTGTCGCTTTGGATGAATGGAGGCTCGTCGATGCGGAGCTCGATCGTCAAGGGGGGGGGGGGGAGATACATGCGGGCGGGCCATTCTCGCTACTTCCCGGTGGTCGCCCATGCAGTGCAAGCAGTGCATGCGACGAGGCCGCCCGAGCCGCAGCAGACCTCATCCGCCTCGTCCGAGAAGCTCCTCGGAGCAGAGTCCCGCCTCCGTGCATCTCAGCATTGGAGCACAAGATCCTCAAGGAGACCATCGCCATCATCGTCTGCTTTCGAGACCAACGTCGTGGCTCCAGACAGAACGCGCGCCTCCGCCAAGCTCGACGCCACCAGTGACCAGCTAGCAGCGGGTGGTTGAGTTAGAGAAGGAGGTGGTAGAATCGCTTTTTTTTTAAAGCCGGGAGCAGGCTTAGTATTGGGCTCTGCAGCCCACAAAGGACACGCCCAAAGCGTCCAATGACCTGAGGAGAGCATTACCGAAAAAAGAAGCAATTGGACTGGAAGACCGGTAAACATTTTAGTCATTTGTTTAGTAGAAACCTAAGTAATTCTGCCACATGAAAGTTAAATTCAGCCAAGGATGAAACGGCCCGTCCAGTGACCAAATACGACTTGGAATTTGGTGGGCAAAACGGCAATTAGCCATCCGATTTGGCGCGAAGAGCCCAAGACCCCGATCCGCATCCCGCGGTGTCACTCGCCTCAAACGCCGGAGCACGACGCTGACAAACGGCTCCATACGCGGCGGACCCACACGCCGCATCCACACGAACCCGCTGCCCGGGACCCACCTCGGCTCCGTTTCCATTCGTCGGTTCCTCCGCTTCCGCCCCGCTTCCACGATAGATCCAACCTGAACCACCCAACCGGTAACCGCCGCCCCCGCGTCCAATGCCACCGCCATCGCCGTCGCCGCCGCCGCTGCCGTCCGTGTAGCGTCCCCGCGGCGATGGGCAACACCTGCGTCGGCCCTAGCGCCACCGGCCGCAACGGCTTCCTGGCCAACGTCACCCTGTGGCGGCCGCGCGGCGACGACCCCGCGGCAGCCCCAGCCCTACCGCCGCCCTCCTCCCCCGCCTCCGACAAGGCGCCCGATCCCGTAACCATCCCGGAATCCGAGCATTCCTCGCACCATTCATCCCGATCCACCGACTTGCCACCACCGGCCCCCGCCTCCCAGCCGCAGGCGCAGGACAACCCTCCGGCGAAGAAGCCCGCGCCCAAGGTCAAGCGTGTCCAGAGCGCGGGCCTCCTCGCGGACTCCGTGCTCAAGCGCGACGTTAACACGGCCCGGCTCAAGGACCTCTACACAATTGGCAAGAAGTTAGGGCAGGGTCAATTCGGCACCACCTACCTATGCGTCGAGAAGGCCACCGGCCGGGAGTTCGCCTGCAAGTCCATTGCCAAACGGAAGCTGCTCACGGAGGAGGATGTCGACGACGTGCGCCGCGAGATCCAGATCATGCACCACCTCGCGGGTCATGCAAACGTCGTCTCCATCATCGGCGCCTACGAGGACGCCGTCGCCGTGCAGCTTGTCATGGAGCTCTGCGCCGGTGGCGAACTTTTCGACAGGATCATCCAGAGGGGGCACTATTCCGAGAAGGCGGCCGCGCAGCTGGCCAGGGTGATAGTCGGCGTCGTCGAGGCGTGCCACTCGCTCGGCGTGATGCACAGGGATCTTAAGCCGGAGAATTTCTTGTTTATCAATCAAAAGGAGGACTCGCCCCTGAAGACCATCGATTTTGGCCTGTCCATCTTCTTCAAGCCAGGTATATATGGCATCGATTCCTTGTATAGCAATGCAGCTTTATCTGATTGTGAAGTTATTTTAGTATAGTATATAATGTGAGCCTGTCAGTGGAGCTAATACTTAGTTAGCAACTGAGGTGCCAATTGCCAAACACTTGTTACAGAATGGGGGAATTTTCGTATGTAGGGATATCACTGCTGTCGTCGTGCATGCAAGAGGCCACCATGTGGTCATAACAAAATGTAGATTGACAATTGATACATGCATAGTTTTGTGTGTGTATGTACTTCACACAATGGTTACGTCACTTTTACCAATCACCATGCTGTGAGATCACTTATGCTGCTGAACTACATTGAGCAAGTAGTCAGCACTGGTTTTATTTTTTCTTCAATCTCGTTATAATATCACTACAATTTGCAGTTGATGAGCATCACCCCAAAACTTATGAAGTTCCTAATAAGGTTTGCTTGTGTTCTTATCTTCAATCCCATTTAGCCACATTCTCATGGCTTAGAAAGTTAGCAGACCCATTTTACACATTGATTTACAGTAGGTGATTTAACACCAGGCTTCTATGCTCAGCAAAAAATCCTACATATAAAAAAATAGCAGCAGGGTGCTGCGAGTGACTGAGATTTCCGAACCAGGAGCCGCCCGGCAGAAAAAAAGAATGGCCCGACCACTGTCGGGGACCTAATACCGGGATACCCGATGAGGTGGAGCTACGCTTCCGGTCAGACAAAAACGCTACTACACTTCTTGCCCGAACGACGGAAGATTGGTTCCGCCTCGCCTCGACCCCCGAGGGCTAGACTCGCGCCTCGACGGCAGAGGGTCGGCTCTCCGCCGCGCCCGGACGATCGCGTCCCGCTCCTTCATGATGACGAGCACGAGGAAGACAGGGACATTCGAGTCAACCGTAGTACCGAGGACCATACCCCCGCATGCTCGCAGCAGAAAGTACCGTCGAGATACGACGGATTCGGCGCGTTAAGCCCTTCCGTGCATGGCGAGCCCGAAACGATCTTGTAGGCGCCCGACTTTGGTCTTACAAAGTGTTGTGGGCGCCGCCATCAGCCCCTGGACGCAGAGATCCCGACACAAGCATACGACAACCACTACAATCCAAGGAGAACTCACATCATCTACAAAGTGATTTTGACGATGGTCACTTCCCCGCCTACTCCCCGTAGGGTCACAACTGGCTCTCGCACGCCGCACCGTCCGTCGGTGTAGGATGGGACGACCCACTTGTTGGATGAGGCTGTGGCACGGCCCTATAAGGATCAGCGAACACGCCATCCCGACGACACGGTCGCCATGTCGGCAGGGGCGCACAGGGGGAAAGGAAGACACGGCTCATTCGAAGGACCTTCTCTACCTTTGGTTTTTTCCTATTTCTCCATCTGCAATCCCTGCTCCCCCTTGGTCTATAAAAGAGCGAGGGGGGGCAGGGCACCCCACTAAGGGGACAGATCGATTCCACACACAACACACACCCAAGCAGCAACCGAGCTCTTGCCATCCTTCGACCTTTCCATCGAGACTTGGGATATGTCCCTCTCGATCGCTTGTACCCCTACTACGAACCTTTTTCGGTACTAATAACACGAAAGCAAAGAAAGAATCGGACGTAGGGACATTCTGCCTCAACCAAGATAAACCTTGTGTCCTTTAGTACACCATCCGAGCCTAACGCGCAACAAATATAAATTTACTAGTTGGTGTTTGTTCAAACACCGACAACCACCACCCCCAACCCTAGTTGGCGGCGCCACCATCCTCACCACCGCACCCGGCGCGGTGGCCTTCCCTTCCGCCGCCACCGGGCGCCGCCTCCCCTCCCTTCTCATCCCCCACCCCCTCCTCCCCCACCGTCGGGAGCCACCATTTCCACGCCATGCTCCCCATCCTCGACAGCGCCGGCACCGACGCGAGCCGTCCCGGCCACGGTGGCCTCGGCCATGAAGGTCGTCTCCACCCCTCCTCCCTCCCCCCCGCCCGCCCCTGGCTGAGGCGGCCTCCGGCGTGGTTCCAGATGGGGCCTAGCGTCGCCGCCGCCACCATGTGGCCTCCCACCTCGTGGAAGCCGGGTGATGGGCGCGCCATCGCCAAGAGACCGAGGAGGCAGCCGATTCTCGGGCGGCCGGATCCATGGCCGGCAGCGATGGAGAGGCCATCGCGCGGCAGCAGCCACTGCCGCCGCCACGGCACATGACGGCGCCGGAGGAGAAGGTGTCGGCGGAAGTCGGTCATGAGAAGCGGCGCCATGGGCGGCCCCGGTCCGAGCTTCGTCGCCTCCCGTCGTCGCTTGATCCGGCACACATGTCGCCAGCGTTAAGCGCGCCATATATGCGTAGCCACCGCCACCCATGTCACCAGCCTTCGAGGCTGTGTCGGCGGAGAAGCCCCGCATAGCCAGCGACGACCGGGCTCACATCATGTTTCGCCACCAAATGTGGGCGCGGGGCCTCATGCCACGGGCCGGGCAGCGGGCGCTCTGCTGAGGCGGCCTCGGGGCGTGGCTCCCGCGGCAGCGCTGCCCTCCGCTGCCTCCGACCTCGACGCCTTCCTCGTTCACCCGTCCGCCTCCGCCTTGAGCCCATCGTCCACCCTATCCCCCAAGTTGCCCCCTTCCATCCTGGGAGTAGCGCGGCGGGACGCTCCAAGGCCCATCGTTGGCTAGACGATGACCTCCTCGATGACTCCGATGCGGAAGAGGTGCAGACCACCTCCATGACCCCCTACCTAGACGCGGTTCGTTAGGAGCCGCAGCCGCCGAGGACGTCGACGCTGCCTGTGATGTCCCTGTCGCGCACTCAACCTTTGATGTCGGCCCGTGGCGGTGCGGCGGCGGGTCGCCAGGATGCTAGGCGAAGGCGGGGGAAACACAGTCGGCCGCGCCCACAACTGTTGTATGGCATGCCGGCTCGGCCAGTAGAGGGCCGCATCCCGGCACGCCAGCGCCTCGGGCGCCGTGGACGGGTCTCCGCCCCCAACACCGATGGGTGGCGGGAGATCCTCCACCGGCAGGAGACGCGACCAGCGACCGCCTCGGCTGAGCCACGAGGGCCAGCAAGCGGAGGCCAGCCGGCGAGTCGTCGACCACCGAGACACATCCCGGTAGATCTTCTCGGCAAATGCCTCAATTGCCTCTCCTCCGCGCATCGGGTGGCAACCTGCAAGCTTCCCCAACGATGTTTACGGTGCAAGGGATTTCGACACATTGTGCGCCACTGCAAGCAGCCAAGGCGCTTGGGCTCTCGGAGCTTGGGCGATGCAAGAGCCATGGGTCGCCAGCCGCAGCACCTCGCCTGCTCCGCTGGGCCGGCGGACCATGGTGGCTCGCAAGACTTAGATAGGGGCAAGTCGGCCAATGCTGTTCCTGCCACCGGTGGTCGCCGGCGCCGAAGGCGGAGGTGTCACGGGCGGTCGGCAGGGGCTGCACAGACAGCTCCGGCCTTCACCTCGGTTGCTGCTGAAGCTCAGTCTGGGCATGTCGAGCTGTCCAGCGAGACGGGCAGTGTCCAGCCTGACCCGTTGACGCTGATACTGTACCCGGACGCCACGCATGGTCGTGACATCACGGAGGACCCGATGCTGGAGGAATTCGCAGCCTCGCTCGCCAGCAGTCGGATCATCGCGTGGCCTTCTCTTGAGCGCCAGTTGTCACCTCCGGTGGCCCCTCAACTACAAGATGAGGCCCCGGCAGTGACGGCACCCCAGCTGGAGGATGAGGACCCGGCGGCTATGGGCTCCTGTGCGTTGTGTATACCACCTCCGCACCCCATTCACTGGGCCGTGGACTCACCGAACCTCATGGTGGACGCTGGCCCTCCCAGTTCACCGCCGGTGGATACCCACCCGACCGAGGACAACGATGACTCCGCCAAACGCCGCCTCGATAGCTTCATCAACGAAGTGACACGTAAGAGGGACTCTCCACTAATTCGTGAGCCTCCAAAGCAGCCTCCTGCTAAGCCGGTGATGCTGCAAGGCGAGCGGGCAGTGGTTGGCGGCTCAAATTTCTCTCTCGAGTACCTGCTTCCAAGCGAGGTGAGGTGCTGATCATGGAGCGTATGGGCTTCACCAAGGATCCATCAACGCCATCCGCGTCGGAGCTGGCGGCCTATGACAAACTCTTCGGCGGTGACCTGACTGTCCGAAGCCGAAGCGCTGGACGAGCTCTTCCCGGCTGTTCGGTCCAGGCAGCCGCGAGGACGCAAGTCCACCTCCTAGGTCGCACCGTTATGTCGGTATTGGTTGTTTCCTTGAATGTAATATCAAATCTAGAGGTCTCTTGCTAGGATGGTCCAGCTACGGCTGTGTTAGATTGACCTCCTTCGGCGCTCGATACAAGCGCGTTGTATGTTTGTCTAAACTCTTCTACTTAATCAATGATACGCAAAGCTTTTGCGTATTCGAGAAAAAAAATAGCAGCAGATTATGTCTATTTTTTAAAGGAAATATGAGGCGGTGGAAACCAATCGTATGAATGTTATCGCATTCTTTTTACCACATGCAGTCCTAATTCATAAATAGCATTCTTCTGATGCCATTTGGACTAAGATAATTGTTTGTGCAGGCGAGATGTTTACAGATGTCGTTGGAAGCCCATACTATGTTGCACCTGAGGTTCTGCTAAAATACTATGGCCGTGAGGTTGATGTCTGGAGTGCTGGTGTCATAATCTATATCCTGTTGAGTGGAGTCCCTCCATTCTGGGATGGTGAGGTTATATGTAGCCATTTCAGTGAAATATTGCATTGCAATTTTATATGACATTGACAGTTGGCATTAAATTGAGTTTTCTATTGGTTTCTGGGGCAGAAAGTGAACAAGGGATATTTGAACAAGTTTTGAAAGGTGACTTGGACTTTTCGTCAGAGCCCTGGCCTAGCATCTCAGAGAGTGCAAAGGATTTGGTCAGGAAAATGCTTATTCGTGATCCAAAGAAGAGATTGACTGCCCATGAAGCCTTATGTGAGTAGCATGAATGCATGTACCAATATCAATTCAATAAATAATTCTTTCCTAGTTTATTTAGCCTCATCTCAACCAAATTGGCTATAGTGATTGACCTGGGTTTTCATAGGTCACCCTTGGGTTTGTATTGATGGAGTTGCTCCTGACAAGCCTCTTGATTCCGCTGTTCTAAGCCGGCTGAAACAATTTTCTGCAATGAATAAACTAAAGAAAATGGCCCTTAGGGTGAGTACTAATACCAATGGTCTATCTCTGCATTATACCGATGCTATTTGTGGTTCATCTTCTTTGTGCTTGTAGGTTATTGCTGAGAGTTTATCTGAGGAAGAAATTGCAGGATTAAAAGAAATGTTCAAAATGCTTGACACTGACAACAGTGGTCATATCACAATGGAGGAACTAAAACTGGCTTGCAGAGAGTTGGTGCTAATTTAATGGACTCAGAAATCAATGCTCTAATGGAAGCAGTAAGTATTCCAAGATGATCACCCCACATCGGTTCCCATTCATTACAGTTTTTTGAACTTTAGTCGGCAGACCACTTTATTTCACTAATTCTCATTTACAAAATAAACCATGAACGAATGTTAATAATAAGTTCAAGAATAAGATCATTAATTTTTTTTCTAACCTTGCATACTTTTGAACATCCAATTAGCTTCAACATTGTCTCATGTTTTGATGAACAAATAAAATACCACATTATAAGGAAAGCTTAACCGTGTTACCAAGTATACAAGATTTATTTTGGGAAGTCTATCGAAACAGTAGTGATACTTCAATTTTCTGATGGTGATCATCATTCCACTTTATGGACTGCAACTCAGTTGAAGTACATTTCATAAAAATATCAGGCGGATATCGACAATAGTGGCACAATTGATTATGGGGAATTCATTGCTGCAACTTTGCATATAAACAAAGTTGAAAAGGAGGATAAGCTCTTTGCTGCTTTCTCATACTTTGACAAAGATGGCAGTGGTTACATAACTCAAGATGAGCTCCAAAAGGCATGTGAGGAGTTTGGTATAGGGGATACCCGACTTGAGGATATTATTGGGGACATCGATCAGGACAATGTAAGTAGACCAGATTTACTATTCCAATTAAGATTGGTAAAATCAATCTGTCTAATTCATCCATCATATATTTTGCAGGATGGCCGGATCGACTACAATGAGTTTGTTGCAATGATGCAGAAGGGAGATAATCCTCTGGGAAGAAAGGGACATCAAAGTAATGCTAATTTTGGTCTTGGAGACGCACTTAAGCTTCAGTAAAATAGGTAATAGATGCTTGTTTTCCCTAGTTTACCTTTTTTTTATGGATAACGTTGCATCATTAAGGTATCTGATTGATTATTGCTCTTCCTGTTAGTTTGTTCTACTTACTGTTTGTATTGTTTTACAGGAGCAGATGTTTCCCTTCATAGCAAAGTTAGCATTCAGCAACTAAGAAATCCGGGGTCGCTGAAGCAACCTAGGACTAGGAGCGTGAACTTTTGCCGGAAAGCAGCAACCTCACCAAATTAACAATAGGGTCCTCATGCTCAACATGGCATCTTTTGATTTCCCTCCTTTCTAGTTCATATGTAGTGGCAATGAAACCTTCTTCAGCCCATCGCGTATCTGCGTTGTAATTTAAGTAAGAATGAGAGTAGGTGGGATTGCTTTCTTCTACCCCTTTATTCTTCCATTGGGAATCAACGGCAGGAAGAGAGCGAACCATCCTGCATCTGCATTCCAAGACTAATGTTTCAATTATGCTCATCCATGTTCGATAGGTGTAGTTCTTAGTGCCTGTAAGAATATAAGATTGTATTGTAGGAGCCTGACCAACGAAACAATTCTTCTGTGTTGATTTTCCCTTGTTACCAAAACGTGATGAATGATTACTGAGGCCGCTTTGTTTCCCATGTCTATGTGGTTTTATGCTTGTAGTTTGTGCCGTGGCCTGGTTCGCCGCGTCGCCTAGATACTGGAGAATGATTGATTCCTGAAAATGACAACCAAGCTCCTGCACTCGCACCTGGTGATGCTAAATGATTAAATCATCCTGAGGTATCATTTTTGTGGGGGAAAATCGCCGTGAGGTTAGAATCAAAATCTGAGGAAAAATAAATATGAAAAAAAGATATTCGGAAAAATCGCCGTGAGGTTAGAATCAAAATTTGAGGAAAAATAAAATTTAAAAAAAAAAGAATCAAAATTTGAGGAAAAATTAATGTGAAAAAAAATATCCCAATAAGGGCCCAACCGGGTTCGAACCGGTGACCTATTGATCTGCAGTCAATTGCTCTACCACTGAGCTATGGACCCTTTGTTGATGGTGCACAAATGAGAGAAATTAATATATGATACAATACAGAGTGGATTGCATAGTGACATGCATCGGATGGCCGGATGCTAGTTGCTAGCCCCTCGGACGCCTGATGCGAGACGTGAGTAGTGCTCCGCCAATCACCGACGCCGTGCCTTGGTCACAGGAGCCCCACCGGGTGGCCAATATAAACGCGGGCCCCGCACCTCGGTGGGGAACCCGTGCGCACGCGGCACGCCTCTCAATTTTGGCAAACTCCCTGCAATAGCATGACTAGATAAGGCGGGCCCACCGTTGGCCAGCCCCACCTGTCATTGGTTCAAGGGGAGGTGAGGGAGCGGCGGCGGAGGAATTGTTTAATCCCCCGTCACCGTCTCCTCTCGCCATCACCCACCCCCCCTGTTCCAGGCGCGAGCGCGACGTTGCCGGCTCGTCTCCGGCGTTCGGCGGCGGAGTGGAACGATCCCCGATTCCCACCAGGAACTCCATCGTTTTCGTGGCGTTTGGTGGCGTCCCGGGCGGGCAAGCAGGACCAGGTACCCTCCCGGATCCTCCCAACCGTTCCGTTTCCCCCGGCCGGGCCGCCTCAATTCTGCGGCGTTGGTTGCCATTTCGGGCCAAATTTGTTGCGTGAAGCGGGGGATTTTGAATGGCACGCGTTCTTTCCAATCGACGCGCCTCTTGGCTTTGCCTTGGCTGTAGGAAATTTCACCGAGGATACACGTGTGCGGGACGAGAGCTAAGCGAAGGAACCTGTTTGGGTACCCACTCGCGGCGGAGATGGACGAGAAGGCGAAGATGGAGAGCAAGCTGTCCTCGGCGGCGGCGTTCGTGGAGGGGGGCGTGCAGGACGCCTGCGACGACGCCTGCAGCATCTGCCTCGACGCCTTCTGCGACAGCAACCCCTCCACGGTCCGCACATCCGCCGCCGCCGCCAAATACTTTGGTTGCTTGTCAGTTCTGACCGATGCGCTTATCGGGCCTTTCATGTTCGTTGGTGCTGCTGTGTTCTTTGCAGATGACCAATTGCAGGCATGACTACCATCTCCAGTGCATTCTTGAATGGTAACGTCTCTTGATGCGTTATTCTTTTCTCCAAGAACATCTATGCCTTACCTTTTTGCCTGCAAATTATAGACCTTATGCAGTTTTGCCTGTTCTAGTTTACAACTGCATATTCTGCATTCTCTTGATCAACCTTCAGTGCATTGAGTTGTCTTGTATATTGCATAAATTATGACACCAATCCCTGTGTTACAGCATTTCATTCATGCTCATAGCCTTAGTTAACACCAAAGACCAAACCAAACAACTTCTCTTCAGCTTTGAATTTATGAAGTAAAATGGCGCTCGTCTAATGTTCTCATCTCAGTAATGCTTTTGTGACGCAGTTGATTGCAACTATCTGGATATGGCTTTAGTTTAAATATTTTCAGAATTCTCCTATTTCATGGCGGTATAAGCTAATCACAGCTTAATTCTTGCTCGTAAGGAGCACTAGTCTACCACATGAGATGGAAGTGAATCATATATTCTGTTTGTTTTCATTTGTCTGTAACTGCATTCAACTTGCCTATACAAGTTGGGAACACTGAATGATCGTGCACAACATGCGTGTCTCTCTTGGGTTATGAAAACACATTGCGGAACATATGATTCACGTCATTGCATTATTTCATCTGTTTTGTTCTTCTAGATGGTGTACTCCTGGAGCAATTCTTATTAATAACTTAGAAGTAGTTGACTGAACAACTGTTCTGCTGGAAGTCTTTCTGTAGTTCTTATTACTAACTTGAGTTTGTGTCATGCGTGTCAGAATCTTAGTTTTGTTGGAGAAGTTCGTAGCATGAATATTCGTCTATAGTGAGCTCATGAAGCTAATGCCTGGCGACAGGAATTTTTTAATGGCTTGTTATGGTGTCACAGATTTATTGGGATTTGTAGTTTTCATGAAAAATAAAGTGGAGCTAAATTGAGTGTGTGGTTTCTGATACTGGAGTAAGACAGAAAGTAACAACATTCTGTGGTCAATCAACAATGCAAGAAAAAATAATACATGTAACAATCTGTGCTGCATGCATGGAAAGAAAAACCAATTAAACATCTACTGAAACTACTACTCCCTCTATTCCAAATTTTAAGTTGTTTTAGTATTTTCCTAAGTCAAAGTTGCCTAACTTTGACCAAGTTTGTAGAAAAATATATTAACATATACAATATCAAATAAATGCACCGTCAAAATATATTTCATGGTGTATCTAACGTATCTTGCATGATGTCGTAGATGTTTGTGCGTTTTTCTATAAACTTGGTTAAGGCTAGAGAAGTTTGACTTAAAACAAAGCTAAAAACGACTTACAATTTGGAACGGAGGAAGTACTTTTTGTTCACCATGTTTACAGTTCCCATTTCATGTGCTTTTCAATATATATTCTAATTCATGTAGTAATTTAGGTGCCAGAGAAGCTCCCAATGCCCCATGTGTTGGCAGCCTATCAGCATGAAAGATCCTATGAGGTGAAAATTGCAACCTTTATTCTGTCTTAACTCCTAAGGGACTGAATTGCTGGTTCTCACTTATTCTTGTGATGTTCTGCAGCCAAGAGCTATTAGAGGCTGTTGAACAAGAGAGGAACATCCGAGCTAATCGTTCACATAATACTGCTGTTTTCCACCATCCAATGCTGGGTGATTTTGAGGTGGGGGCATGTTTCTTCATGCATGTTTGGGGAACTTTTCCAATAGCATTCACCTTTCTGCTATGAATGTACTTTTAACACACGTACTTCTGTTAATATCACCATTTGTATTTCCAGATTCCTGTAGGTGCAGATGATGCAGAACTTGAAGAACGCATTATTCAGCACTTGGCTGCTGCAGCTGCAGTGCGTAGGTCACACCGTCATCATAGAAGAGATAGTCACCAGGGAAGATCAGGAGCAAGTAGCCACCCACAATTCCTGGTGCTTTCAGCAGAGGAGCACACAACCTCAGGTCAAGAAGGGGATTATGAACAAGCCCCTGCTGTAGTTTCTGGTCGCCCTTTACGTACTCTTGTTGAACAAGAACGCACTCGAGGGTTAGTGGATGCATCCAGTCCATCTCTCCGCTTTTCTACTCCTGCTGATGGTACTGGTAGATCAAACAAAAGGTACTTCCTACATCCTATGTGTGATACTATGCTTGTGCACTTCTCTTCAGTATCATTGAATGCATGTGCTTAGTTTTTACTATTATCTGTCAGGATTTCTGGGATTCAGTCTACACCTGTGGATCAAGATGGAGCAGGACCGTCCGATTTACAATCAATCTCTGACAATTTGAGATCTCGTCTGCAGTCAGCTTCAATGAGGTACTCTCCTAACCCAACGCATTAGAACTCCTGACAAATTGAGCACGGACAGGTGTCTTACCTGTGGGCATTTCTTGACAATTGCAGGTACAAGGATTCCATAACCAAGAGTGCAAGTGGATGGAGGGAGAGGTGGTTTTCTCGGAGTAACTCTTTATCAGATCTTGGTTCTGAGGTAAAGAGGGAGGTCAACGCGGGGATTGCTGCGGTGTCTCGCATGATGGAACGGCATGATACAAGAGACGGCACGGGGCCTTCTGCCACCTCCGCGTCAGGATCTGGTTCTCAGTGAAACACTCCTTCGTCCTTGAAAGGACGATGCAACTGTAAAGAGAAGGTATAATGTGCTCATGTTGTGCAAATGAAAACCTGAAATTCAGTGTTTCGTTACGTTTTTCTGTTGACAAACCTACGGATTTGAGTTTTTCTGTAATTGTCTGGAGGCAATTCCAGGGCTCCTATGTAGACTAGTCTTATAACCTTGTCGCAGAAATGATGCAGTAGTTTCTCTGACTGCTGCTGCTAAATAGGAATTTGGCTTTGCTTCAGGTCCAAAGGGACAGAGTTGAGAGCACCTGAGATCCGGCGATGCTTCATGGCACCTGATAGCCCCCCTGCTTCAGACTCCCAGAACTTTGCTGGAGCCTGGAGCTCGTGTCCAGGTCAGGGGAAAGGAATACATGTGCTTCCAATGGAACATTCAGACGTTTAGTACCTTGTGTAACATCTGCAAGGGTGGGTAATGCTAAGGCCTCTGGTGTCTGTGAACAGTGACAGTATGAGTGTTGTGTTGGTTGTGTGGTTCCAGTTTATAACACCCATACATACAATACAAGTATTACTACCGTGCCAAGGCCCTAATGGATCGTTTGTCATGTTATTATTATATTGCAGCTGGGGGCATTCGATTTGGTTGCCCGATGCGTGCCGTCCCTCTGATTCGCCTGTCTGTTAGCGACTGCACAGCTCGTACACGGTAACTCCAGGCTCTTGTGGCTGTTCCCGGAGGCCGGAGGGCAGGGTAGCCGAGTTCAGTAGGTCTAGATCAGTTTGTTTGGCCAAAGGAATAGAGGAGTTTTCTTCCCAAGCCACCACACCACCCCAGTATCCAGGAGGAATGAAAATTTTGTCGTGGTCTCATCGGAGTGGGAGTTAGAAAATGCAAGGCTTGGATCAAGGGGAGCTTTGACGGCACGAAGACAACACGGCCTTCACGTGGCCAGCCCATCCCAATTCCTCCAACTCCAAGTAGAAGAGCAGGAAATAAACTGATGCACGTGCATACGCCACAGGCGAGGCGATCGATATGATTTCTCTTATGAGCGTACGGATCGAGCCAGCACACAGGTGACAGAACCAGCAGTCGCTCAATCATCAAGAGGGGGGAAAAGAAAGAAAGAGAGCAGCTGAGCAAGCGGTCGGTCTACGCAAAAAAAAAAAAAAAAAAAAAAAAAAAAAAAACACAGATCATCAAGGAGTCGACGGAGCACCAACTAACCAAAGCCTCTGCGTATTGCTTAAACAAACATCAGCATCAGCACTCGCTCGCTCAGGTTAGCAGTTAATAGCTTGACGGCCACGAGGACAAAGGTGCGCGGACACGGTTGCGGTTGGCTTGCTGACTCGCCGTCTCGCCTGCCGGGGCCGCCCTCGCATCGCATCGTATCCCAAGTCCCCGCCCCGGCGCCCCCAGCCCCCAGACGTGGACGGAGGTGGTACCCCGAAGCCACCGACACCGACCGACGCTTTCCCCGTCGTCCCGTGCCGCGAGATGCCAACGGTGGCAGATCGACACGACTCCCTGCCCGCAACGAAACGACCCGGCGTCTTCCTGGGGGCCGGGGCTCTCTCCTGTTCGCTTGCCTTGCCCGCGCCGTGTATCCGAGATCAGAATCGGACCGGCCCGCACTGTTCTAGTACTAGTACACGTACTTTTTTCTCGTGTCTGCGGTCTGCGGCGGAGGGAGGACCAGAAACGTGGCGTCGCCTGCGTTTCGTTTGGTGGTGTGACCAGCTATTCCCCGCCAGTTGCTTCTGTACTAGCTAGCACGAGCACCACGGCTGCACAGCTGCGCAAGGCTTTGGCTTGGCTTCGAAGGGCGCCGCATATGCAAAGGACGCGCGAGGCACTTGGTGTTTGGTGAGTCTGAAGTCTGAAAAGGCATGTGAACGAACGGAGCTTACTCCAGCGTGCGCGGTCCATCAAAACTATCAAAAGTAACCAGACGAGGCGCGCGCCCAAAGTATACAAGACACACCTTAGCTGGCGCTGTGGCACATCATAAGAATTCGAGCAGTAAACTGTGAGATGGAAAGGCACGTCGCACTGGAATTCGGAAGGCAGCAGGGAGTGAAGAATCCGACGGGTGGATGGTAGCTTAGCGTGGAGACTAACCCACGTCAAGCGACCGTACCGGCCGGCGACGCCTCAGGCCAGCCAAACCATCCGGAAAGGTGACACCTCAGCCCATATTTAGTTCGTGAAAAGTTTTCCCAAAAAGTACTATAGTATCCAACCCATCGAATCTTGCGATACGTGCATGGAGCATTAAATGTAGACGAAAAAAAACTAATTGCATAGTTTAGTTGGAAATTACGAGACGAACGTTTTGAGCTTAATTAGTCTATGATTGAACGCTAATTGCCAAATAAAAACGAAAGTGCTACAGTAGCCCAAATTTCCAAACTTCGCGAACTAAACACGCCCTCACTTAATTTACCCTGCACTCACACTCTCCCTCTTAATTCTCCCTATACTATGATAATAAGTCAATAAGGGGTATTTGGTTCCACGTCCTAAACTTAAACTTTAGGCGCTGGCTCATCGGATATTTGACACATGCATGGAGTATTAAATATATACTAATTACGAAACTAAATACACAGATTGAGACTACTTTGCGAGACGAATTTATTAACTCTAATTAGTCTATGATTTGATAATGTGGGACTACAGTAAATATGTGCTAATGATGGATTAATTAGGCTTAATAAATTCGTCCCCCGAATTACTGACGGATTCTGTAATTTGTTTTTTTATTAGTATCTGAACACCCCATATGACATCCGATGTGACACCTCTTAAACTTTAAGATCTGCATCCAAACACCCCCTGCTCCAACCACCAAAACCGAAAAGAAACCCCTACTAATTGCTCGATGTAATGTAACACCTGTTTACACGGTTAAGCAATGATTCTGTGCAGGCATTTGCCGATGCCGTGTATTAGCATCATTTTCCCCTCTTCGAGATCGAATCTGTCACACCTTGTTCGCTTGATCGTATCAGTCATACTTATCAGTTATAATACAGTGTTTTTCTCTCACAACAAAATAGTATCAACTTATAAGCCACATAAATCATCAAGCGGACAGGGTGATCAGCTCGTACGGTACTGTCCTGCGAGTTCCTTTTGGATGCAGTGCAGTGCAGCACCCAAACCAACTGATGACCTATCAATCCATCGCCGTTTTGGGCTGCGCAGAACCGGCGATCCTTACGTACAATCGGCGATGGCGACCGGCCAACGGAGCCCTCATTAAGCCACGTTTAGCGCAGTATCGCCAAAGCTAATGTCGTTGCTGCGTTGTGCATGCCGTGCTGCAACGCCGAAAAACGTGGTGGTCTGCTCTGCTAATGCCACACACCGTACAGCCCACTTCCTGTAGGAAAATAAAACTATTGTACATCTTGAGCAAGGCAAAAAGAAAATGGTTTCGCCAGACGATGGATCGGACGACGATATCGTTGAAAAATCACAAGCTGTAGGTTTATGTTAGACCGTGGATCAGCCACCGATCATTGGCCTAGCTAGCTTAGCCTAGTAATCATGGAGGGGCAATGGGGCATTAGTTATATATATATAGGTGGATTGACTTTCTCCGAGGGACGTTTAACTACTCAAATGCATGATATATCTAATCTTCTATTCTCCTTCTCCGCATCTGACGCACGAGAAAGTAAGGAGACCACACAGAGCTTGTATGTGTGCTGCATCTGCAATTCCACATGCAATAAAACAACACCCATAGTGCCAGACAGGCAGCTCATTGCTCTGCATCTTTGGCCTTAGCTTGCTCCTCAGTCCTCAGCCTTCATTGACTTGTTGGTATCGCAACTTGCAGGTAAACGAGGGCAAGTAGTAGAGAGACCAGTGGTTAGGGCGTCTTAATTACCCCGTGGCGAAATGCACATGCCGCAGCAAAAAGCTCTTTTAGTCTTGTTTGACCTCAACAATAAAAGAAGATGATAACATGCTCTAGCATGGAAAAGAAGCTCGTCCCTCCTTGATCCGGGCTCTGCTGGCAACCTGCACCTACCGAGACCCATTTGTTTTTTCACGAGAGGAATCGGAACGCACTCGATCACTTACTGGCTTGAGCTACTTTTCCATATTTTTCTCTCACAGTATTTCAGAATAAGCATCAGCACCGACGGAGGAGTGGAGGACGGACAGGCCAGGCCACGGCCAGGGTATAGCAAAGCAAGCAAACCGAGTCCGTTTTACTTGGAGACATGCCATGCAACGTATTTTAGCCCCCCTGCAGCTAGAATCATTCATACTGTCACGTAATCTGGCGGTTAAATACGGACATGTCACACGTACAAGCTGCGAATAAACTTTTGACCGCAGGCTTTTCAGACCAAAATCTCGTACGCCGATCGAAACGACCAATGCACACAGGAATCCGTGTCGACCGTAGAATGCCCCCCAATCCGCAAGGGGCTCAAAAAGCTTGGCGGGCACCGTGAAAAGCGCCCGAAACCGGCATAAATGCTCGCGCGCGGAGGCGAAAACCGCGGACATCCGCGGCGTCGCCGCGCTCGCCCGCCCGCTGCCTGCCGCCGTCTGGGGCCCTCGGTCTCGGCTACCTGGATGCCTCGTCGCCCGCAGCGAGACACGGACGAACACGGGCATGGCCCGGCCCCGACGGCCCGACCTCACCATTGCGTCCCAAACAGCCTCCTGATTCGCGAGCCTCCAAACAGCCTTCTCCTAAGCTGGTACTACCGTAGCGGAGGAGACGGTTGGCGGCTCAAGCCTCTTCCGATAGCTAGCTTCCAAGCAAGATGAGATATTGATTATGCAGCATATAAGCTACACCAGGGATCCATCTGCGTGATTCGCTTCGGAGTTGAAGGTCTTTGACAGGCTCTTTGACGGTAACCTGACTGTGTCCGAAGCTGAAGCGTTGGACGAGCTCTTCCCGGCCGTTGAAAATGCACCGTCCAGACAGCCACGAAGACGCAAGACCACTCGACTACAAAGCTGTGTCTATATTGGTTGTTTCCTTTTATATAATATCAAAATATGAGGTCTTTTGCTAGGATGGTCTAACTTCGGCTATGTTAGGTCGACCTCCTTCGGCGTTCGATAGAAGGCCGTTCTATGTTTCTTTTATACTCTTCTCCTTAATACAATGATACGTAAATCTTTTCCGTATTCGAGAAAAAAAAGAGTATGTCTGCTACACAACCATGACTGTGTTTAGTTCGTGAAATTTATGAATTTAGTTACTGTAGCACTTTCATTTTTATTTGGCAATTAGTGTTCAATCATGGACTAAGGCTCAAAACGTTCGTCTCGCGATTTCCAACCAAACTGTGCAATTAGTTTTTTTTTCGTCTACATTTAATGCTCCGTACACGCATCGCAATATTCGATGTGATGGTTGCTGTAGTACTTTTTGGGAACTAAACACAGCCCATGTGTTTTATGTGGTTTCAACACATAGTTTTTTTGCATCATAGGATTAAAATCCAACGACCTCCACCCTTTTTCTACCTCTAGCCTCCATAGATCACAAATCACAGTTTTTTCTATGAAAGGACAAATCACAGATCCGCCGCTGCCGCCACCACCGCCACTGCCATGGCCGGCGCGGGCGCGGGGAGGCGTGCCATGCGCGGGCACGGGTGTCATCGTCGCCGCCACCGCCACTGCCATGGCCGGCGCGAGCTCGCCGTTCGCCGTCGCCGATGCTAGCGGTCACCGGTGAAAAATAAGAGAGTGAGAGAGAAAAAAAATCTAAAACAGGTGTATACGAAAAAAAAAAACCCATTGCGTCCCGCCTTTTTCCTGCTTACGCACACGCGAACCTTGTGTGCGCGGCCGCCGCTGCGCACACCGACACTTCCCTCCGGCCCCGCATGCCAGCCTGTGCCCTCGCGCACCCACCACACCGCGTCTGACGTCTCTCGGCTCGGTTGGCTGGCTCTGGCTCTGCTTCCCCCACCTCTCTCCCTCCTCTCTCTCTCTCTTCACTTATAAGCAAGCTTTCTCACACACACCTCACTCTCCTTTCTCTCTCTACATACAAAGTGGAAAAACAGCACGCCCAAAAGAAAGGCTCACACCACACACCTCCATTTAGCTTAGCCTACTACTCCATCCTCTCGCTGTCTTCCCCAGCCAACAAATCGACCTAGCTGGGAACAAGAGAGAGGGCTAGAGCGCAGAGGAGGAGGGCAGCGCAACACGCACCACCGAGCTCCGAGCAGCGGCGGCGGCGGCGGCGGAGGAGGAGGCAGAGCAATCCGGAGGGAGCAGAGGCCGCGCGCGCAGGCATGGGCGCGCCGGTGCACGGCGCCCTTGTCTTGTTCCTCCTGCTCCTGGCGGGGGCGGAGGCGGCGGCCGAGGAGACGGCGCCGCAGGAACCCACATTGCCCGCCGCCGGCTCCGGCTCCGGCGCTGCCGGCTCTGCCGGCGCGGCGGCGGCGGCGGTCGGGGTCAACTCCAACTCCGTGCTGGTGGCGCTGCTGGACTCGCACTACACGGGGCTGGCGGAGCTGGTGGAGAAGGCGCTGCTCCTGCAGACGCTAGAGGACGCCGTCGGGAAGCACAACGTCACCATCTTCGTGCCGTGGAATGAGGCGCTGGAGCGGGACCTCGACCCGGAGTTCAAGCGTTTCCTGCTGGAGCCGCGCAACCTCAAGTCGCTCCAGGTGTTGCTGCTCTACCACGCCCTCCCCTCGCGCCTGCCTTCCGACGCCTGGCCCACGGCCTCACACCCCATGCTCTCCGGCGAGGAGGTCGAGCTCACCGTGGCAGGGACCGGCATGCACGTCGGCCATGCCGCCATCACACGCCTGGACGTCGTGCTCAGGCCCAATGGGGTCATCCACGGCATCGAGCACCTCCTCATCCCGCACTCTGTCCAGGAGGGCTTCAACCACCGCCGCAGCCTCGCCGCGATCTCGGCCGTGCTGCCCACGGGCGCGCCCGAGGTGGACCCCAGGACACACCGCCTCAAGAAGCCCGCGTCGCTGGTTCCCCCCGGCGCGCTCCCCGTGCTCCCGATCTAGGACGCCAGGGCGCCCGGGCCCTCCATCGCGCCCGGGCCCGTGCCCGGGCCGGGCTCTGGGAAGCACCACTTCGACGGGCACAGCCAGGTCAAGGACTTCATCTAGATGCTGCTCCTCTACGGCGGCTACAACGAGCTCGCCGACATCCTCGTCAACCTCACCTCCCTCGCCACCGAGATGGGCTGCCTCGTCTTCGAGGGCTACGTCCTCACCGTGCTCGCCCCCAACGGCGAGGCCATGACGCGCCTCACCACGGACCAGCTCAGCGAGCCGGGGTCGCCGGAGAACATCCTCTACTACCACATGATCCCGGAGTACCAGACCGAGGAGTCCATGTACAACGCCGTGCGCCGCTTCGGCAAGGTGCGCTACGACACGCTGCGGCTGCCGCACAAGGTGGTGGCGCGGGAGGCCGACGGCTCCGTCAAGTTCGGCCAGGGCGAGGGCTCCGCCTACCTCTTCGACCCGGACATCTACACCGACGGTAGGATCTCCGTGCAGGGCATTGACGCCGTGCTGTTCGCGCCGGATGACACCAAGGCCACACAGACCGCCGACCCGAACAGGAAGCCTCCTGCCATCGTCACCAACAAGAAGAAGATCAAGCTCCGGCGAGGTCAGTACCTACCTTCAGATCTGGACCTGGTCCTTTCCGTCCTGCTCGTATCATTACAGATTGCTCAAAAGTAGCCCACCACATTGTCCTTGTTTCAATAATAGCACCGAAATTTACAGCTCGTAATCTAGATTGGGGGAGGTTTGTAGATTAATTTTGCAACTGATTGTTAACATCAATCAACGCGAGCTGATCAGTTAGCGGTCAGAATGTTGTCGGTGAGGGTACCGGTGAGTGTTCCGATCCTAGCGGCCAGGATTAATAATTTATCAGTTGGTGGGTGATGAGTACCGGGTAGTAGAATAAAGACGAAGGCGTTGGCATAAAATAGAAGCAGCAATTAGGGTTCCTTACTATCCAATTGACATGGCCTTATTGGAGGGCGTATGGGACTGTCGGTGCCCGTTTGGACATTTTCTACCATGACTGTCTGTGAACCAACCAATATTACTGTAGTTTCAAAGGTTTTTTATATGATGTGTCACAAATGCTCAACATCTGTACTGGCCAACGTGTGACCACCGTGAAAACATGGATGTGAACTGAAGCAATAGTGATGGTTGAGCATATGTTGGTGGGTAGTTGCCTTCATCATCTGTTTGATGGCTGATGCCGTTCCTGGGACTGCAAGCAACACTACCCTTTAACCCATGACACATGAGCAACAATTTTGCCTTTTTGCAAAGCATGAAAGTCTCATGCCGAAGCCTTGGTCACGTCCTTGTTGTCATAGTTTCGGTGGAATAGTAGCTAAATAAATTAGTTATGCTTAGAGGTAGGGCAAGGCCAAATTGTGTGCCTTGTAGGGGAAAATAGCAATAGTTGGTAGTGTTCAGACTGCAGAAATTGATAACTGAACGAAATCAAAATCTGGCCTGTGTTAGGGAGGGAGAACCTCAAAAACATACATATAATAAGCTGAATTAGACAGCTCAGTTCAATCCAAGCCACTAAACCTCTGTAGGCCTTGGTTAGCATTTATCGTGAAATCAGATGGCTACTCAAGATTGGTAACTTGGGAGCAGGAATATACCAAAACCTTCTAGGAATGAGTCTGAAGGGCAGGGACCTAAAATTCACTGGGCCAGTTCTGCGCTGTTGAAACTGGGAAGATTCTCTTCCAGTAGCCCGTGCGTCATGATCTGGGAGATTGTTTCTCAATGATATTCTAGGATTGCAACATGACAATGCTGATTGCATAATTTGATACGTTTAGTCTGTAGCTTTTTTTGGGTAATCTCCAGTCTCCACCCTGTATTTTCAGTTCCACGTGATTTTGATAGCAGACCCGTCCCACCTTGCATAGATGGTTTTTATTCGTTTCTGCTTGTAGCCTTCGAAGCCAAGTTACCATCGGCCAGGGTCATGCCCCTTAAGCATGAAAAAAAATAGTATATATGTTTTAAAATCTGCAAGTTTTCTTTGGCATAAATATTTATTAGGCATCGGGTGCTGTCCTGCTGATTTGACAGGTTATCTGTTTACAGCATAATCTAGTGTTTATTCTTGCTACTTTCTACCAAAGTATTATTTCTTCTGTTGGGCACCATGTCGGTGTCATTGTTTTCTTAACCATGCAGTTAGTCTCACGCTTTTGTTCCCCAACTAAACACCTTGCAGGCAAATTGTTAGAAGCAACGTGCCAAATGGCTGGGCTCTTCGGTCAGCGATCGCGATTCGCAAGCTGCCAGTAGACGGAGAAAGGATTTGGATCTCCATGATACCGAAAGACGAACGAACTGATGATGGGCTGGCGCTGGAGAGGGAGGAAGCCGTCCACATTATTATTTGTTTTTTTTCTTTTTTGTTTATTATGAGAATAATAATGAATGAATCAGGTTGGGGGATGTAAACTCGGTGGTTGTTGGTGTGTCCAGGAAAAGAAAAGGAGAAAAAGAAAGGCAGAAAAAAATTGTCCATACATGAACAAGCCCAGGGTCGTCGTCTGTGTATAGGAAGGAATTAAAAACGTTTTGTTTTTCTGTTTTTTTTTCATGTCATTCTTTGCTTCTGTTCCCGTTTTGACAATGAGAATATCGGGTAAACACGCAATCATTCTTATTATTATTCATTTTTCCTTCTTTTTTTAATATATATATTTTTCGTGAGGATATTTGTCGCATTCGTCGGGATCAATCTTCGTAAGATTGTGATTGCGAGGCTGTGTGATGTGTGTCTGGGTGTACCTGCGTTGCACTTGCAAGAGTCGAGACAGTGGGGAACAATAAACCAGGGATGCTCCAACTCAGAAGCTGCTGGTGCTATTAATCAAGCAGGCGACAGCTAATGCCAGATGGCTTTGCATGATTGTACACTACGTAACTAGTATCTATGATCAAGGGTCTTAGTGGCGAACAACTAACTCAAGGAAAGGTCTGCTTCCTGCTATACTACCGGTAGCGGTCCGTTTGACAGTGAGAAAAAGCTAGTCCCAAACAACAGGCAGAATGGCAGATTTTAACCTTGCAGTAAGCCGAAGATAGGTGCCGCTCTTCTGGTAGTCAGTAGTCGCGTGGTCCCGACGGGCGACGCACGCTAACGGTAGCATCCAGGTTTAACGGACGCACCACGGGTTTGTGTCCCAGGAACAGCCGGACAGGGAAGTCAGGAACGGATCCTGAACGGCTGAACCCATCGTGCAAGTGGGTGTTGCTGGTGTGGTGGGGGTTTCAGGCTTTGAGAGTACACAAATCGAAGCATGACATGACCGTGCACGTTAATCGCCAACTCCGGCAGTGCCGTGCCGTGAGGCTTGGCGGGCTGAGACTGAGGCCGGAGCGCGATAAATTCGGAGCGGTTTGTTGGGCCGCGTCGGAACTTGGCCCAACCAAACTCAGACGCGACACAAAAGCACAAAAGCATCCACCGCCCACCGCCACGGGAATCCAGCCGGCGGCTACGTCGGGGTGTTGGGCTGCCGGCTGCCGGGTTGGTGGCCGGAGAAGGCGACAGAATCCCGTCAGAGCTCGGCGGACAGGTATCGCGTCGCGTCACCGACGCGCGCGGCATATACTAGTAGTATATAAGGCCATGTTTAGTTCCCCCATTTCCAGAATTTGACACTATATAAAAAGAAGATTTTCCGTCACATTAAACTTGCGGTATATGCATGGAGTACTAAATGTTGACGAAATCAAAAATTAATTACACAGTTTAGTTGTACTCCGCGAGACGAACGTTTTGAGCCTAACTGGTTAACGATTGGACAATTATTACCAAACAAAAACAATAATACTGTAGCTACAGTACACTTCTTTTTTGGGCGGCGCCGAATCGGCTGATGAACTAAACGCGGCCTAAGTATCATATCAGACAGATATGGCACATGTGCACGCGACATGAAACAAAACCGTTTGGAACCAAGCAGTCGAACCGATCCAGGGCCTCCTCTATGGCACATGTACACGTCTCGAGCCGATCGAGCCTGCTTCGACTCATCTCATCAGTCCTATGCTATGAAGTATGAAGCCAGTTACCATTTACCAGTACCGTCTCTACAGCAACTGTACTCACTCAGGTCCAAACTCCAATATCATCTACACGCAGCAGGAGAGGAGAGGCAACTATCATCCCCAACTCAGGCCATCCTGAGTGCCTCCCTGTAGCCGATGCTGAAGCTGTTCTGCAGGCCGGCCTTCTTGGGGAGACCCACCGTCGGCTTCTGCATCATCGCAACGAACTCGTTGTAGTCGATGCGCCCGTCCTGCATTTTTTTTTTGAAAAAAAAAAATCAGCCACGGGTTCAGAACAATTCAGATTCAGAGCTCTGTCAGACAGAGACGGTACGAGGGGACATAAATATATACTGACGTTGTCCTGGTCGACTTCTCCGATCATGTCCTCCAGCTTGACGTCGCCCAGGCCGAACTCCTCGCACGCCACCTGCAGCTCGTCGGCGGTGATGTACCCGCTGCCGTCCTTGTCGAAGTACTGGAACGCCGCGAACAGGTGGTCCTCCCGCTCCACCTTGTTCAGGTGCAGCGTCGCCGCGATGAACTCGCCGTAGTCGATCGTGCCGTTGTTGTCCACGTCCGCCTGCGTGTTGCCCAACCACAACAAAGAGTTAATTTTCCTTTTTTCAGCAGGGAGGGATCTCTGTCTATCTGCCGTGACTTGGAGAATCCAAAGATGAATACTGGATCACTTACGGCTAGCATCAGCGCGTAGATCTCCGATTCCTGGAGGTTGGCGCCAACCTTCTTCAGGCCCACCTTCAGCTCCTCGAACGTGATCTGCCCACTGTTGTCCGCGTCGATCATCTTGAACATCTCTTTCAGCCCGGCGATCTCGTCCTCGGATAGGTTCTCGGCGATCACCTGCAAACAAACAAACATACATATATCAGGACAAAGCCATTCTTCGGCAGGAACAGCATTCAGTTCAACCATTTGGATGGATGGATGGATGCCAGTAAATATTTCCTTTTGTTTTTTGCATGAATCACAGAATCAGTTATGCGTCTTGCATCAGCCAAATGGCCATACAGCAGGTATTGACTGGGCGCATGAGTACAAGCGCAAGACGATGGTAGCTAAGGTCCAACACCAATGCACAAAATAGAGGCGTGTGAAACAACTCTTTCAAGACCAAACGACTTACCCTAAGAGCCATCTTTTTCAGCTTATTCATTGCCGAGAACTGCTTCATACGAGAAAGAACAGCGGAATCCAGCGGCTTATCAGGAGCCAAACCACCAACCTGAACCCACGGATGCCCTGCAACATGATAACAGACAACATGCTTCAGAAATACATCAGCCAGTGGAAGGGATGCACTTGTTCAAAAATGGGAATGCAGGCAGCCATGAACAGGGAAGCAATGTGATTGATGGTAAGTCAGGAACTCACGTAGAACTTCATGAGCGGTTAATCTCTTCTTTGGGTCCCTAATAAGCATTCTCCTCACAAGATCTTTGGCGCCTTCGGAGATGCTGGGCCACGGCTCCGACTCAAAGTCAAGCCTCCCGTGCAAAACCTCCTCAAATATGCCCTGCTCGTTCTCTGGTTGACAAACAAGTGAAGTGAGTGATCAGTACAAGAGATTGGCCAGAAAATTTGCATGAAGCTGTACTGCTGTATCAGTATCATTGGACTACTGAAAAGAGCATAGTATTGCACCTGCCCAAAATGGTGGCACTCCACACAGCAAGATGTAAATGATCACGCCAGCACTCCAAACGTCTGCCTCTGAACCATATTTCTTCTTTAGGACCTCTGGTGCGACGTAGTAAGGGCTACCAACGACGTCGGTGAATATTTGACCTGCACTAAGATGGAATATAAATGTTGAGGGGAATGGAGAATGATTGATATCATCACAAGGATGGAATGCAGAGTTGCAGACAAGTGAAGATATGCAGCTGTATATGTCTCAACTGTTGGTGGCACAAATAAAATCCTTCCAAATAAATTAAGTGACAAGAATCAGATTTTCACCAGAACATCAGCAATAAAAACATAATGTAGTATCACTAACCACATATCGCAGCTAATGAATGACAATATTCTGAATTCTAATTCTGGTGAACATCGAATTGGTAAATTGAATAACAGATGCCATTGTCTCTGTAACTGATAGAAATAGGATCATCAAAACCGCATCATAATTGGTTTGATGAGAAACTGAGAATCATTGCATTGCATCACATACTGTTGATAATGTTGATCAAATGTTGATGGGATCATGTCAAAGGGGGCGAAAAGCATGGTACAATACCATTCGCGTCGACATGTTTTTTGAATGAAAGGTTATGTTCACAACGTGATCGCAGAAACTCACCAGGGCGAAAGAAAATGGAGAGACCAAAGTCAATGGTCTTGAGAGCGGCCTCCTCCTTCTGGTCAGCGAAGAGGAAGTTCTCCGGCTTGAGATCCCGATGCATGACGCCCATGGAGTGGCACACCTCGACGACGCCGACGATGACCCTGGCGAGCTCGGCGGCCTTCCTCTCGGTGTAGTGGCCCTTCTGCACGATCCTGTCGAAGAGCTCGCCGCCGGCGCAGAGCTCCATGACGAGGTGCACGGCGACGGCGTCCTCGTAGGCGCCGCGGATGGAGATGACGTTGGGGTGGCCCGCCAGGTGGTACATTATCTGGATCTCCCGGCGGACGTCCTCGACGTCGTCGTCGGTGACGAGCTTGCGCTTGATGATGGACTTGCACGCGAACTCCTTGCCGGTGGCCCGCTCCACGCACAGGTACGTGGTGCCGAACTGGCCCTGCCCGAGCCGCCGCCCCAGGCTGTACTTGTCCTTGAGGTTCTCCGTCTTGCGCTTGAGCACCGAGCCGACGAGCAGCCCGGCGCTGGACACGCGCTTCACCTGCGGCACCTTGGGACGCGGCCTGGGCGGCGCCTCGGCCGACGAGTTGGGGCTGGGGCTGGCGTTGGCGTTGGCGTTGGCAGGCTTGGCGTCCTGCGTGGCGGCGGCGGCAGCCTTGGACGCCGGCTCCGAGTGGGAGGCGGCGATCTTGACGGGCTCAGGGGCCTTGCTCTGCACGGCGACGTGCACGTCGGACGCTGGCTTCGGCAGCGCCGGAAGCGGCGTCGACTGCGACCGGCCAGGGCTGGCGCCGCCGGGGCCATTGGCGGCGGCGGGCAGCGCGTCGCCGTCCTGCGGCGTCTTCCACAGCACCGTGGAGACGGACTGGAAGAAGCCGTTCTTGGTGATGCTGGGGCCGACGCACGTGTTCCCCATCGCGGCGGGCGGGGAGAACACGAGTCGCCGGAATCTTTATCGGGGCGGGCGCCCAAGCTGACCCCCGCTCGGATCCAAGAAACACAGCTCTCAACTCCTCGAGCTCTGCGCCGGCTCAGATCACGTCGCGGATGTATGGGTGTATGTCTCTTCCAGCATCCGGGAACGGACCTCTTCCGGGCAGGAGATCGGATACCTAGCGCGGAAAACTATGGAAAGCCAAGATCAAAGATGGAAAGAAATGCGCCGATCGCCTCGAGTGCGTGTCGAAGTCAACGCCAGACAAGGCATCCCGGAGCTCGCAATGCAGAAATCAGACGCCTTGGGACAGCAGCTACGCCTGCGCATCAACAATAACCAAGCTTTTGGACCTCGTCGTCCTGCCGGCGCGGCAGGTGAGGTGAAGGAAGAAGTCAAAGGCGAGCACTCACAGATGCTAGAAACCAACGCCCTGATCGTTTTTTTTTTCGTAACCGATAAGCCACGAAAGTATCGGTGTAAGAGAAAAATACCGTTCGTCGACTAACAAGTGCGGTTTATAAGCCAAACAAATCCAAACGAACAGGACCAAATTGCTCAAGACAAAGATAAGGGTTCGAGACTTAGAGAGCCACCTCTATACAGGACCGAGGATTACAAACAGAGGGACAGCAGCTCGACCATTGTCCTATTCGCTTGGTTGATAAGTCATGGCTAAAAATACTGTTAGCTCATTTGTTGTGAGAGAAAAATAAGTACGACTTAGGCCCCGTTCGTGTGCCCTTAAATCCGGCTTGATCTGCTTATTTTTTCATCTGAAACAGTGTTTTTCTCTCACAAATTCCTCCAGCATTCCTCCAAACTATCCAGATTCCTCCAGAATTCAGTCAAACAAACATGGCGCTTGATCATGATAGGCAGCTAGCTCGAAGAAGAAGTGATGAGAGCATGAATAGGGGAAGCGGGGGGCAACAAAAGGGCAGGAGCTGTGGGTGGAAACGCGTGATCCCTCGTTACGTGCCGCGTGAGGGGAAGTATGAATGGACCAAGAAACGAACAAAAAAGAGATCCAGCAGGAGGCGGGGGGGGCCCGACCTGTGGCGGTTTACTGGGCTGCCGTGGATACGCGCAGTTGGGAGTTTGGGACCGAGGGGGCAATGATTGGGTGGCTACTCGTGTCTAGCTGTTGATGAGTTTGACATGGCACGGCGAGGAAGGAGCAGGAGCTAGGAGGAAGAGGGCGCGAAGTGGGGAACGGCGAGGAGGCACGACGCCCGTGTCATTGTTTTTGTCCTGTTGCCCCGGTTCTTCCACTTCCATGATCGCGGAGGGAAAGCGGGGTTGAAATGAAACGAGCACCAGCGAGAGCGCCCTGCGCGTTGGTGGCCGACCGACCGGGTCGCGCCGCTCCGCTGTGCAAAGTCCAAAGCGCGTCGCCGTCCCACCGGGTCCGGGGGCCAATGGGCGTCCGGATCTCCGGCTCTCCCAGACTACCAGCCGCGGCAGGTGGCCAGTAACATCCCAGTTTCAGCTGTGCCGGACAAAAAATTCCAAATCAGGTGCCCGTCCGATTACGGATTAAACATAGGTGCCGAGCGGTAGCTTTCGGGAAGAACCGGTCAAGCACACGGGAACGAAAATATTCTGCTGCGAGGAGGACAACACAGCGTGGCGTGAGCACGCAACAGCTCACGGAAGACACGTAAACAATCAATGCGTACGCATGATTAGTTTGGATAGGGATTCTACGCTACAGTTCTGACCTTGTTGTTGAATGTAATAAACCAAGAACAAAAATAAAACAGTGCATTACACTCCGAGACAAATATACCGGAGGCAGACCACAGAGAAAAGAAATCAAGACGGCATTTGGGGGCAAGAAAACAAAAATTACATCTGGACACATCTTTGTTTGTTCTATTTTACACCCCAAGAGCACAAGCATATTACACACAACATGCAGGCCAGCTCAGACGAGGAAATGAATCGAGTGAGGCAGACTCCACTGGCCTTGAGGATGGGTTTACAAGCCAGCCATGAGATATATATGGTGTTATCGTCCTGCTGCAGGGAAATCTGTATGGCCATAAAACCTCATCGTAGTTAACTTCATTCCCTTGATTATAAACCGAGGCAAGGTTGCTACCAAGCGGTGCAATCCAATCCCAAATGACACCACTGAATGCAGATTCCAACAGAGGGCTCACACTTATCTCTTCTTTGTTGTCCTTTTGACCTTGATCACCCTTCGGTTCGACTTGTCACCGCCACCACCCCCGCTGCCCAACGAAAAATTCCCACCCTGAAACTCTAGACTGCCAGCGGCTGGGAAGGACGGGTTCTGCTGTGCTGAGCCTTGTTGGCCCCCAAACTGAAAAACCCCGGCTGGCTGGACTGCCGGAGCACCAAATACCGGGGCAGCAGGCGAGATATTCTGCTGTCCAAATGATGAAGAACCAAATATTGGCGCCGGCGCAGGTGCCGCCTGACTAATGTCATCTGCCATGCTGTCTTCGTTCATCTGATCATTTCCGGGGGAAGCCACGCCGAAGGCTGTGTTGGTATTAGTCATTCCAAATGTAGGCTGTGGAGACGAGTTCATGCTAGTGTTTGCTGAAGTAAATGAGAAAACTGATGATGGTTGAGATGAGAACGTTGGAGCTGGCTGCGCTCCAAATGCAAAACCGCTGCCTGAAGAAGCTGATTGCCCAAATGTAAATGTGCTGGGTGGGGATGAACTTGAGCCAAAAGGGTTGCTAAAAGCTGAGGCTGAAGAAGCTGTGGAGGTGCTGGCAAACACACTCGTACTGGCTACCGTTGATGCACCAGCAGAAGAGCTAGGTGAAGAAAATGTGAACCCAGTACTTGAGCTAGAGCTAAATGGGTTCGCAAACGTAGCTCCAGTTCCAAATGGTGAATTGCCAAATCCAGCCCCTGATGTGGAAGTTGTTGCTCCAAAAGAGACAGTCCCAGGTCCAGATGAGACTCCTGCTCCAAAAGACACGGTCCCAGGTCCAGATGAGGAGGCTCCTGCTCCAGAGGACACGATCCCAGGTCCAGATGAGGAGGCTCCTGCTCCAAATGACATGGCCCCGAGCCCAGACGAGGTAGCTCCTGATCCAAAAGACACGGCTCCAGGTCCAGATGAGGCAGCTCCAACTCCGAAGGGAACAGTCCCAGATCCTGATGAGGAAGCTCCTGCCCCAAAAGAGAAAACCCCAGGTCCAGATGAGTGAGCTGCTGCCCCAAAAGCTGATGAAGTTCCAGGTGCGGAAGATGAAGCTCCAACACCAAAAGATATGGTCCCTGAACCAGTCGAGGAAGCTCCAAGTCCAAAAGATAAGGTCCCAGATCCAGACGAGGAAGCACCAACTCCAGGAGTCATGGCCGGGAATGGTGAGCCAGATCGTGGTTTTGAACTCTGGGATGGTTGTTGCATTGTTCCCTCTGACTGTGTCGGCTTACTACCAAAGAGTGTGCTAGCAGCTGATGGTTGAGAGGTACTACCAGCAACTGATGGTGTGCTGAGGCCAGTAGATTGGGCTGGCGAGCTGAACCCAAAAAGGCTGTTTCCAGAGCTCGGAAATGAAAATGATGGGGTTGAAGCAGACTGTAAACCTGGTGCAGTGGAAGTACTAGATGGTGCAGCCATAGCTATGCCAGCAGCATCACTTGAGGCTGCAACCGGGGAGAGACTAGGCGTAGATGTGATGGATGAACTTGAAAAGCTTGCAATACTTGATGACACAGGTGAAGTAAAAAGTTTCGATGATGGCTTGCTGGTTGCATCTGGTGCCACAGATTTCACTTCATCTTTTGCACCCCCTATACCAAATGATATGGTGCTAGCTGCCTTATTCTCAGCAGTTGTGCCATCTGATTTAGCTGATGTTGCCACTGACGAGCCAACCGGAGCGCTGGAAGAAAAACTAAATGCTGTAAATGCAGGAGACGATGAAATAGCTGGACTGCTACTGGATACAGCAAATATGGAGGTGGAAGCAGCAGAGCTGATAGCAGGTTTATCAGTAGGTGGAGCAGTTTCGAGCTTTGGTGGCGAGTATGAGAAGCCATTGCTCAGGCTCGAAGTAGATGCCGCAGAAGTAAAATGGAGAGGTGCGTTCAATGTTGTTGATGCAGCTGAGGGCAACACCTTGTCCGATGATTTAGCTACATCTTCTGCTTTTTCTGTTTTATCACCTCTCTCTGGACTAGTGCTGGCTAATGTTGTGAGCTTCGTGACACTGGAAACATAAAAAGCAAAATAGATTAGCAGACTTAAAAACATTGAAAACAACCGGGCTTACATTCCAGGAGGATCAGCTTTAAGACTATATAGATTTTTTAAATGCATCACTTGTATCACTAAGTTAAAAAAAAATTATCTCTCCATTGTCCATCAAGGATCCACATCCAATTACTAACACCAAGTCTAACCAATTTCATGATAAGATAAATACTCAGTCTCACAGTAACACATAAGACATTGCAATTATGGTGCACATTCTTACTACTAATAATGTAAACGGTCCCTGAAACATCAAAAGAAAGACAAGGATATAAGAGAAATCACCTCTGCCCAAGTGTGGATTTGTTTTCTACAGTTGATGTTTCCGAATCTGATGCAATTGACTGCTTGATGCCAAAAATAGAATTTGAAGCGCCAGTCTGTTTATCGTCCTTCACTGAAGCAAGTGGTATTGCTGATACACCAGTTGCAGGACGGGTGCCAGGAGGTGCATTTGAGAATGCAAAACCGGTATTGTTGTCCACAGAAGCATTGGGTACTGCCTTCCCAGGGTCATTAGATAAAAGCAAACCACCAGATGTAGGGACAGTTTTAGACAGTGATGCTACAGGCTGTTCACTAACCGGAGAACCAGCAACGTTCCTCTTTAACTTTGGTTCGACCCTTTGCTCTAATATATTTTGTTCAACCTTCTGTTCTTTTCTATTTGAATCAATTTTTTGCTCAGTTGTTTCAACCTCTATCTTACTTGATGGAATAGGGACCTCCAGATCATCATCCAACTCTGGTGAGTCCTTGAAAACATAACGGTAAGAAAAAGGTGTCAGGTCACAAGTATTGGATACATGACTGCATTACATTTGATAAAAAGAGTACGCATTTCTCATACCTCTATCACAGCCATTTTAAAGCCTGGCGTCAGTGATTTAGAAGCAGAAACTGAGTTCCCCAAAAGGGTAGGTCTATCAGAAAAGGCAGCTTTTGGCGGTACGTCTTTTATTATATTTAGCTTGTCTTTCTTCAACAGGGAACCATTCAAGTTTGTATCAAGGGGTCCATTTGCACCATCCAAATCTTGAAACTTCAGGGAGCTAGATTGGTTATACAACTTATACATACTGCTTGGCCCAGCATCTTGCAAAACAGGTTTCTTTGACATAGAATTACTAGCATTCGGAGTAACAGACTGCTGCTGTTTTGGCGATGGAGCTATTATATTAAGCTGCTCAAATATCTTCTCAGCCATCTTGTTTGATTGAGCAGGTATGGGTGGAATGCTATCACTAGATTTACCATCTCCCCCATTCTTTTCGGATTCTAGGGTCATGAGATTGACTACTCCCAACCAATAGTCTTTTTGAGCTCGAAGACTGAATGGATGTGCTGTCTTCAGTGAAATAAGAACCACTTGTATGGCTAGTAAGAAGGCTTCCTCGAGGGTTTGCACGAGAATCTCTAAAAGAAGACATCATATTTGACTTCTGCCGAATTCTACGAATGGGGCCTATAGATCCCAGTTCATTCTCTAATTCAGCCCCACTTCGTTTCAAGACCTGTTATGAAGATGGGAGTATAGTGAGAAAACTCTGGTGCATAAAGTTCAGACCACGCAGAAGTTACATACACCTCAAAGAAAGTTCCTCAATGATGTATCCAACAAGCCTAGATTCCATGATATTATACAAGGATCAATAAAACAAGTTGATATGTTGTCTTCTATCATATAAATACTTGCATGTGGCACACACGGATATCAGGAGAAAAATCATAGATTTTACACGTTCACAACCATAATTTTGTAACGTATCCACATCGTTTTCTAATATGTGTATAATCCAAGAAAAAAATGCATACTTCAGTACTTAAAGCTATGCAGTACTACAAATGTTTAATAAATTACCTGCCTGCCACCAACATGCAAACTTTGTGCTCGTTGGGGCAATGAAGACGTGTTCAAATCGTTGGAATAGTTCTGACCCTACAAGATGCATAAACAAAAAATTACTTCCAATAACTTTGGAGGCTCTTCTCAACTCATTAAATGAACAAGTAGAAAATTTCTAGTGTCGTAGAACCAAGAGCATTCTGTGTGGAGCACATACAAATAAATATGTGTTTGTGACCTCTGGTGAAGGAAAAAGGTGATATCCTAGAACTCATTAAGTCAAACTATTTTAAATCTGACCAGCACTGGTCATCAATATTTGTTAAGTATAAATGAAAAGGTGATACAAGTAAACTTAGATGGTAATGCAATTTTATAGTAGCATTTACATTTGATTGCCAAAATTATATTTTTGAGGCCATTGCAATGCAAAACTATACTTATCAGAAAACTAGCAACCTACAAGAACCTGACATAATGGGCACTAGATATATACCAACCTTAAAATATGGAGAGCGAGACATTCTATATATCGCTGACCGCCCACGTAATCCCGAAGTCCCATAGCCATTTACAGGGAGACCAGGGTTTTCCTTCCGAAATTCAAGTGGTGCCTGAACAATTGGTGGTCCGGACCTCCTATCATTGGCAATGTTGCTTGCTTCACCTTTATTCTCAAGAAACAATCGGCTCTGCAGACTATTTGATTGGGGTTCCCTCGAATAACGAGAGCTCATATATTGTATCGCGAGTTCTGTAGGAGAACTAGCACCATGATTACCCTGTAAAAGTGCAAATTAGATAGGAATTAAATATAAAAGGTAATAGAAGTTTCAGACAACAATACCTAAAAGCAAAGCTACATTTGTTAGCTTCTTCCTAGCTCACTGAATGGTTGATGCTGCAAGTCAGCAATTGTATATATAGTAGTAAACAGTCATACCAAGACAAATTATTATGCTTACTGAGCTACATGCATCCAATCAGACGAGCGATTTTACATTAGTACAGGAAAAAACATGGATCCAACAATCTAACCAGCTTTATTAACAACATATTTTGGAGTGCAGTAACAACAGGCGTTGAAGCTAATAATCTAAATGTGCACAGGTATGTCATTTGCATCCCTGAACTAAAACTTGAGACCTATGTGTATTTAGCCCCCCAAGGCCCCAAACTAACTGGGAGACAATAGGGAACAAAAACTAGTTACTAGACATGGCATGGGAACTTATTTCAACCATAAGCTGTTGTTTTTCACGTGTTTTTTATCTGAAACAAATTATAAATGTAGAATTGACAGTCTTTAATTTAAATGAGGTCTTTAAATTATAAGGAGAAAATCTCAGTAATGCTCCATTATTCTCATTTAGCATACACATAACCAAAATTGACCTTAAATAGGGCCAAGTGTTTGGTAACATAAATTTGCAGTTCTAAGGGATCTAAGTGATACACAATGTAGATAGGGCGCATCGGCAAGCCTAGGCATAATGGACAGTTTACCAAAAAGGCAGTGAGAAGAGAGGAAGAAAATATGAAGAGTAGCTGGGGAAGTTGACGGCCAGGCCAAGCAGCCACCATCTCCCCCACCCCCACCAAGCTCGGCGTTGATGGCCGGCGCAGCACTCCCCTCCAGGAAAGGTGGTGGCAGAGAGGAGGGACACAGAGATGGGATGTGTACCCAGCAGGGAGGGAGCAGTAGCACTGCAAGCAGTACATTTTGAACATCGAGCAATCAGGAGTTCAGGATTCAGGTTAGTCGCAAAGAAAAGGGGTATAGACTCGATGGTGCGCTCGGCCTGCCTCTCCTTCCCCTTCCCTTTATTTATCTTTTTCCCCATTTTCTTTGCTACTTTCTGTGCTGCATTCCACTGTTCCTTGATTGGTGTGACATCACCTCGCTTCAAGCCTTCACCTCCCCCTACCGCCTCAAGAGCCTTGGTGATACACACAGAACTCCAAGGACAAAGGAACTATAAATTGTACAAGCCTTCCTCTTGTGGCTCTAACTAACAGCATGAAATTTCATGGTATTCAGGCATTGGATAACAGAATTGTACAAGCCTTCCTCTTGTATGAGCAAATTGAATCCTTACTTTAACAGCCGGAGAATCATCAAGATCCATATGACGTAATGCTGAGCCTCCGATTCCATCAATCCTGATACTTTCTTCATTCTTTTCCTCACGAGAAACAATTGATTTAGGTGGATCAGACTCAATGGTTCTTGCACGCAATAAGTCTGTAAGACGATCAAACTCAACCCTGCAAAGGAAGTAATGCTCGTCATGAACAGCTTCAGTAGCATTGAACAAAGAATACATTGTAAAAGCAACACGCAAGCACAAACAGAGGAAAGGCGAAGAGCACACTGCATGCAGCAGTACAACAAAAGGGAATCTCATTTGAAATATGTTTTAGACTGGAAGAGGTGGAACATCACAGAACCAGATAATAGCCACTATACCAGGGGTGAGGGTGAATGCTAGTTATGAACTGAGAATTTACAAAATACATTTTAAGAAAAATATAGCAGATTAAACACAAGAAATTGAAGAATAGTAATTATGTAGATACATACTTAGTGAATGTCTTCCGCATTAACAAGTGCTCTACTTCAGACAATGCTTTGTCATCTGATGTGCCAACTATGCTCTTCCCTTTCTCCATTCCACCCTCTGGGATTGGAAACGAATCCTGCATAGAGTTTTCAAATGTCCTGGTCTGAACAATGGTGAACCAAATGATACCAAATAGAACACAGGCTCATTAAACATAATATATAATGTGTTATGTTTAACTGCAAACGGTCAGTTGCTACTTACAACATGTGTTGAATCAGGCAAGTCCTGTTTTGGCTCATTATTTTTTCCTGCAAGCACAAAAACTGCGATCAGACCAGCAACAATATAATGTATTAATTTATTTAGAGGTAATCATTACACACAATCGCTAATAAGAATTAAGATCCAACAGTAAGAAAGAATGGGGAGAGTAAGAGAACCCTTTTATTTCGCATCCACCAATAAAAACACAAGGATCCAATAGGTTAGACACCTCTCGAGCCCTAAAATTTAGACTCTAGCATACACCAATCAATCATTGTGACATATTTCCTTTTGAAGTATATAATCAAATCTAAATCTAAACAATGCTAACGCACTATATACATAACTGCAAACCACGGTTTCAAAGCTTTCCGTTTCTGCAGAAAGCTCATGTGAGCTACCACGGCAAAACAACTCGGCTTCATCACGAGCTCACCTCAATGTATCCGCAATACATCTGCCACAGCCAAAATCGCCCAAAACCTTACGTAGGTGCTTACCAATGTGAGGTAAACCCTAGCATGCTTGGGAAGCCCGAAACCCTAGCCCCAGTCAAAATCACGGACGGCTGTTGCAGATGCCAATCTCAGGGAGCAGAGAGGAGCACAGATGAATCTTAGGCTCACCAGGAGGCGACGACAGCGGCGGAGACGGGGCCGGCGGCGGGGCGAGGCGCTTGCGGAACACCGAGCCGAAGAGGCGCGCGGCGCCGCCCGCGATGAGGCGGGAGGCCGGGTCCACCAGCCGTGACACCCAGCCACCGCTCGCACCGCCGCGCTCCCCGGCCGGCTCCGAGGATGCGGAAGCCGCTGCTGCAGCAGCGGCCGCAGCCGCAAGGCGGTGCGCGGCGGCGGCTGCGGGGGGGCGTTCGTAGGGCGTGGAGGCGGCGCGGGGCGGCGGGCGGCGCCGGATCTTCCCTCCAGCGCCGGAGCCAGCGTACGGGCTCGGGTACATGGCGCGGCGTGGAGGCGGGCGCGGGGTGGAGGCGCGGGGGAGGAAGGGAAGGGGGCCGGGGGTGGAAGAACGCAAGGAAAAAGCTAGGGCTTCCGTTCCGCGATTCGCGTCGCGAGGCCCGTGTGCTACGCAGCCTCTCCTGTTTCTGTTTCGGTGCTCGGGCGTTGTTGGCGTGCGCGGAGCGTGGGCAAGTGGGCTGGGGTGCGGATGTTAAACTTGCGTGCGGGCGCCTGCCGCTTCCCGGGCAGCCCATTAACGTTCAGATTTGGTCGTTTGAACACGATTAGAGCCGTTAATGCAAAGGATGGTTCGAAATTTGGAACAGCCTTCCTTTTTGGCGCCGGATATGGCATGGATGCTCCTTTGCCGTTATCGTGACTAATAAATAGTATCATATTTTATCTGACACTTGCAGTTATATGAGTTTGAACATCCAAGTTATAGATGCAAAGGTTTGAAGTTTGTAGAATAAAATAAAGCGGCGGGAACATGTGTTAATTTAAAATATAGTAATAAAATTACTCAACCAAATGTCTTTGATTTGCTTGCACCTTTAGCTCAGAATTCTAGATGTATACATACTAACATGGCCGCCAAAACCCATAGAACTTGTCGATTCGATATAAGTTCTAAAAGAAAAGAGTAAAATGTATTGTAGGTCTTCAAACTATTGGCTCCTTCCCATCTACGTCCTCAGACTATTAAACCAACTATCTAGGTCCCCGATCTATTTCCATGCACTACACGCTTGCAGGTCCGAATCTTGACCACGTCGACCACATAATCCGCGTGGCCGTGCTGTGCAGTGGCGAGATGAAGGCGAGGTCATCGCATTTTATCAACCCCCCCTCCGAACGTTGTCTTCCTTACTTTCAAGCGCATCCACCTCTCCCCAATCTCTGTCGGTAGAGAGAAGGCAAGGGCGGCCGGGCGGGCGGGCGAACTCATGGGCGAGGAGAGATCACGAGGCGGGCAGTGGTCAGCAGCGAACTCGCGGCCCCTGCTTGTCGGTGTCAACAAGCTCATGCGTGGGTGCCACCCGCCAAGACAAATTGCGGCGCCTCTGGCACCATGGCAGGGCGTCGACGATTGAAAGGGGAGCTGGCTCCAACCTATGGTAAGTGCCCTAGAGCTGTATCCTATACTCAATGCTATCGTGCGCATCAATTTGGAGGCGTAGTAGTTGATCCGGTAGGCTTGCTTGATATGCTCCGATTCGGTTGCTTAATTTTAGGGTTGTTTTTCGTTCTTTAGGGCCTGACGATGAAGAGTTTTCTATGGAAGTGCATCATAATGGATTTTTCTGTGGGTCTGGTATTGATCGAGTGTACCTCGATGGCAAGGTCGATTGGTTCGACAATATCAAAGTCGATCTTGGTCTTTTAATGCGATAGTAGATGAGATATCGGTGGTGCTAGGTTATGATCTGGGTGTTCCATTAATGGTGGTTGTTGCTGAAAGGACTTGTCAACCGGTTTATGCGTTTGATTGCATCGGATAAAGAAGCACAGATAATGAAGCAAGTTGCATTTAAGGTCAAGAATTATGTGCTTTATATGGACCATTACAATACTGTTGATGGCAACAATTGGGAGGACATTGTGTACAACCCAATTGCAACCTTACCCAAAGTGATTAGTCCTTCAAAGGTGCTGTCCTCGCTAGGGATGAATGTGTTGATGGTGATGACAATGAATGCGATTCGGATGTTGATTTTGTTGACAAGGTGACTATGCGATTCGAGATGATGATGATGATGACCTTTTTGTGATGATGTTGATGAAGGTGTGGTTGATGAGGGTGCTGCAAAGGGGATAATGGTCAGAGCAGGGAGGAAAAGATTTGGCCCAGTAGACAATGAACCAGTAGGCAAAGAATGGGATGAGTTGGACTCTGATGAAGAAGAATTAGAGCTACGAGAATCTGGTGAAGAGAGGGTAGGGTCAAGCGGAACATGAGAAGTTTGGACACAAGATTTGTAGAACCCAATTTTCAAAGTTGGCATGAAGTTTGATTCAAGAGAGATGCTTAGAAAGGCAATTCTTGAATATAGTATCAAGAATAGAGTGGAGATAAAGATGCCCAAGAATGATAGGACTAGAATCAAAGCTCATTGTGATGAAGAATGTCCATGGTACTTGTATGCTTCAGAAGACAAAAGGGTGGACTGTTTTGTCATCAAGACTTATGTTGGGACTCACACATGTCAGAAAAAATGGGTATTGAAAAGGTGTACTGCAAAATGGCTTGCCAATAGATATGTAGAGAGGTTCAGAGCTGATGAGAAGATGAGTTTGTCAAATTTTGCAAAGACAGTGCAGCTGGAGTTAAATTTGACCCCATCCAGGAACAAATTATCTAGAGCTAGAAGACTGGCTTGGAACTTGATATATGGAGATAAAGTGCAGCAGTACACTGAGTTGTGGGACTATGGGTCGGAACTTAGGAAGATAAATCCAGGAAGCACTTTGTATTTGAAATTGCTTGATGGTTGTTTCAGTTCATTGTATTTCTCATTGGATGCATGCAAGAGGGGATTTTTAAGTGGATGCAGACCTGTTATATGTCTTGATGGTTGCCACATCAAGACTAAATTTGGGGGTCAGTTGCTAACTGTTGTAGGAATATATCCTAATGATTGTATATTTCCTATTGCAATGGCAGTGGTTGAGGTGGAGTGTCTTGCTTCTTGGAAGTGGTTCCTAGAGCACTTAAAAGAAGATCTAGGAATAGAAAATACTACACCTTGGACCATCATAACAGATAAATAGAAAGGTTTAATCCCTGCTGTTCAACAAACCTTTCCTGACTCTGAACATAGGTTTTGTGTTAGGCACCTCTACTCCAACTTCCAGGGGCAGTTCAAAGGGGAAAACCTGAAGAATCAACTTTGGGCTTGTGCAAGGGCAAGTACAGTGCCAAGATGGAATCAAGAGATGGACAAAATGAAACTACTCAACAAAGATGCCCATGCTTGGTTAGAGAAAATGGCTCCAAACACTTGGGTTAGGGCATTTTTTAGTGAGTACCCAAAATGTGATATTTTGCTGAACAATACCTGTGAAGTGTTTAACAGGTACATTTTAGAAGCTAGAGAACTTCCTATCTTAAGCATGCTGCAAAGGATCAAGGGACAGCTCATGGCCAGGCACTACAACAAACAAAAAGAAGTGCAAGAGAAATGGGGAGGGATGCTGATCTGTCCAAAGATCAGGAAGAAATTGGCAAGACATGCAGAGATGGCCAACACATGTTATGTAATACCAAGTGGGAGTGGTGTATTTGAGGTTCATGACAGGGAGTGGCAATTTAATGTAGACATTGGAGGAAGGCATTGCGATTACAAGAGGTGGAGCTTGACAGGTATACCCTGCAGTCATGCAATTTCTTGCCTGAGGCATGAGAGGATACCTGAGGAGTCAGTGCTACCCTGGTGTTACTCTACTGAAGCTTTTAAGAAAGCATATGGATGCTACATTCACCCATGCAATGACAAGTCCACTTGGGAAAAGGTTGGTGGCCCACAAGTTCAACCACATGTATGAAAAAAAGGGTTGGAAGGCCACCTAAAGCTAGAAGGAAAGCAACACATGAAGTTGGTGGACCAAATGGGCCAAGACTAACCAAACATGGAGTAACCATGCATTGTAGTCACTGTGGAGAACACAGGCACAACTCAAAGAACTTTGAGAGAAAGAAAGCGGGAGAACCAAAGAAGTGAAAAAATCAAGGAAGAAAGCTAGTCCATCTGTGCGCGGATCAACATTCCACCAACAACAACCTTGCCACTTGTCTGAGTTTTGTGCAAAACCAACCAAATGCTTAATTGGATGACATTATATGAAACTCATTTGTAACTTTCTTTAGGAGATGAACCTGCAATAAAGTGTAACACAACCACTTATGTCAACTTTGGAGAACCCAATGGTGTCACAACTGCAAGATGAGGCAACACCTTCTTCCCAGCTCCTAGCACTATTTTTTTTCTCCTTTGTAAGACTAATAATTGGATCCCATTGTTGCAGGCTGCCCAAGTTGTGAGGCAAACTGCAGTGAGGCAACCTATTCTAGATTGTGCCTACATCACTCCAATCTCCCACCAAAGAAGACACATGCCACTTACAACAAAGATCCAAGATTGTGAGGGGGCCAAAGGAGGTACCCGCAGAGAAGAAGACGAAGGCAGCCAAGGCCAAATCCAAGTCCAAGAAAGGGACAAATGAAGAGAAGCGAAGACAGTGTGGTGTCTTACTTTTGTGTAGCACTCATGTTTCTTTTGTCACAATGACAAATGGTACGCCTTTTGTCAAGCAACTAAGCTTGCCTTTTGTGCAGTGATCATAGATATATAGATCATTTGCAATGCAAACAGTAGGGTGGTAGAAGGAATGGCCTAAACTATGGTATGTAACTGCAGTGACTGGTGGTCAAAGAACTAATGGCCTAAGCTATGATATGTAACTGTAGTGACTGAATTGACAATGAAATTCCAGTGATCTGGTCTATGTCACCATGTTATCAACTTCTGTCATTTGGTGCAAGAGAATTGCATAAAAGCTAACTGAAACATACTTGCATTGATACAAACTCATATTCCATTCATTGAACATGAACATGGTTATTATAGTTTGTAAACTGAAACATACTTGAACACATGGTTCAGTAGAGGTACTAAGCTGCCACTTCTACATGAAAAACATGATTATTACACCTAGAACAAGAAAAACAGCAGCAACTACAAGGCACACTGCTACAATTTTTCCTAGGTCAACCAACTTCTGTAGCTTTTTAGCTACTCTATCACTTCCATTCTTCAGATACACTACATCAGCAAGCAAATGTGTCAATTCAGTCTTGTTTGCTTCCACTACTCCCTCTAAGCGTCCAATTGCAATCTTGATCTGCTCAACTTCATTCATGGAATCCTCCTGCCTAATGCCGGCGTCAGCAATCCCTCTCTTCTCCACCAATCCCTTGGCAATCAGCAGCTTCTCATACTTGTCGGCAAACAAATACCAAGGGCAAGTTGTAGAGTCCTGCAATTTGTACAGTAAGACTACAACAAGAGTATCATCGCTGTTGAACAGGGAGGGAACAATTGAAGAGGTCGGCACTTGCATCTCTCTCATGGAGCCGGCACTTGAAGAAGATGGCCCCCGGGACCTTAGATCCTGGACCCGAAGTGAGCTCGAGGATCTCCTCGCCGCATTTAGGGCATGGCACAAGGGGCAGCCCAGTGCGCGCGCCCAATCTCATGGGCCCAACCCTCTGTGCGGATGACGAGCTGCCGAGCGACATCGCAGACTGCGTGGAGGCGCCATGGACCAAGAATGCGGCGCTGGCGGCGGACCGAGAGATAGCGGCTGCGGCGAAAGCAAAGAAGCAAGCGGCGGACGAAAGAAGCGGCGACATGGCGAAGCGAAAGAAGCTGCGCAAGCAAGGCGAAAGCAAATGAAGAAGATTGGGGAAGAGAAGGCCGGAGTACCAACTAATGAACAGAACATTGATGGGGGCTTTTCTGCTAAATTGGCATGACCTCGCCCTCCATCTGCCACTCTGGCACGGCCACGTCGGATTATGTGGTTGACGTGGCTGCATCTGGACCGTGCGTGTGCCGCGGAAATAGATCAGGGACCTAGATAGTTGGTTTAATAGTTTGATGGCGTAGATGGGAAGGAGTCAATAGTTTGAGGACCTACAGTGCATTTTACTCAAAAGAAAATGAAGTCAGTACCCTCTAAAATCTCAAGGGCATTTAGTATATGAAAAACAACGTTCAATCCCCCTCCATGTTAGTTCAAAGCATGTGCTACCCTTCCAAGTTCCAAATTATAGGTCATTTTCACTTTATCCTAGTCTTATCTAAATTCGACCGAAAGAAAAGCAAAAATATATTGACATATGTATCATCAAATTCGTTTCATCATATGTACTACGAAATATATCTTGATAGTGTGTTATTTTGTTATTGTAGATGTTAATATATTTCATATAAGATTAGTTCAAATTAGACAATTGGCTTGGAACAAAGTTAAAACAGTCACTCTGTTCGCTTGTTGGTTTCAGCCAGCCAACAGTGTTTTTCTCTCACAATAAACCAGCACCAGCCAGCCTAAACCAGCCCAGAAATCAACCAGCGAACAGACCGAGTGTATACTTTTGAATCAAAGGAAGTACTTAGGTCCCGTTTGGATCCATCCAACTAATAGTTATAGTTGCTAAAAAAGAGTTGTTGTGGAACCAAATAGACCCAACTAATAGGTCAAGTAATTGTTAGGTAGGCACCCATCTAACGCTAACAAGTTGCAAAAGGTACTTTTGCTCTGCCACTTACCTTTATCCATGTGCCCTCCCAATAGCAAATAGAAAATAAAAGGACATAATAGACAACCACAAATGCATCTACCTTTTAGGCCCTATTTGATTGTATGAAAAACGCAAGATTTCGATGTGAGTCGTTGTAGTGTCCTTTGGTTCGTAGAAATTGCTTACTGAAAACCGTAGAATCTCTCTCTCTCTCTTAATCTCTCATTTGATTTCACAAAACATGTGGGGGAAAACATACGCCTTATTCTTCAGCAGTATTTTTCAGCGAACGAACAGTGTTTTCCTCTCACAACAAATCAGCATAAGCCAAATTTCAGCAAAGCGAACAGAGCCATACGCTCAAATCTCATGTTTCCTGTTTTTTTCCACAGTTGATCCAAACACCTATTCTGTAAAATTCATGTGTTTTTATTCTTCTGTTTGCATGTGCATTCCTATCCCATTTCTACATTTTTTCAATCCGTGTTTCAAAGGCATCCTTAGCCGGTGGATCCAAACAACACATAACTGATAGTTAGTCAATTATTGATAGTTATCTAGATAATCAGTCTGTTCGCTTGTTGGTTTTAGCCAGGGCTTATCAGCCATGATATAGTGTTTTTCTCTCACAATAAACCAGCACCAGCCGGGCTTATCAGCCCAGAAACCAACCAGCGAACAGGCTGAATATTAGTTATGACTTCACCCAAATTTGGCTTAAGGCAACGACAATGTATTTAGATCATCCAATCCATATATTTGGTCCTCACAATAGTCAACAGTAGTTGTAGCAAGCCTCACAATGCTCGACCCACACTAGGTACTAAATAAGGGAGAGAAGAGAGGAAGGAATAACAGTAATAGCTTCGTTCGCGTGCCCTTAAACCTGACTTGATCTGCTTTTTTTTTATTCGGAACAGTGTTTTCCTCTCACAGATTCCTCTTAAATTCCTCCGAGCGAACGGAGCCTATTTTTGCTACTCCTAGGCCATACCGGTACGAGTGACTTTTGCTATTGTTTCACTATAGAGAGGTAGCACAAGGTCTAGATAGACATTCTATAACTGTGTTCTTTTTAGACAAGAAAGTATCTTTTGTACACGTTATTGTTGCCCTATAATAGAGAAGAAAGTACTCCGTGTCCGTGCTAATTGGACCACTTGCAAAAAAAAAAGGAACCATTTCGCCGCACGTGGTGCGGTCGCAAGAAAACATTGCCGGCAACGTTATGCGTGCCACGTGGGACAAAGCCTACTACACGTCTACACGTACTACAGCAACCGCATCCATTGCGCCATGCCTTCCCATTTGTTGCCCCTCCCCGGCGATCCTGCTGCCACACCCCACACATAGCTGGACGGCATCCAGCCACCCATTGCGCCCTGTCTGTCCATTTGTTGCCTTGTACTCAGGCAGCGTCAGGCTCATTCGGCTAGCTGGGCGGACAGCAACCCACGCCGGCCATCCCACCCTCGCCAGGGCATCACAGAACAAAATCAAGTACTCCGTATCAAAAGAAAGTGAACCCAATTGTCCTTTCAAGTTTTATCATTCAGGAAAGACACACTGAGGAAACAAGACCATAACAGCAATTATCGATGTCCATTTATTTATTTATATACACATATGAAAAACACTGTTCCGGCTAAATTGTTGTGAGAGAAAAACACTGTTCCGACTGAAAAAAGAAACCGAACAAGCCGGCTTTTGTGACCAGCCGAACGGCTGTCCATGATAACACTGTATGTAGTTAGATCGTTAGGTCAGGTGTCCACCTCCGAATACAAGACAGCAGTTGAACACACATTCTGAGTCATATGGAAGTATATGTTGCATTACAAGGTTCATGTAACTACATCCATGGCAAATTTGATATCAGGTTTAGATGATGGGGTTTGGTGTAACAAACCCGATGCTGAACCCAAAGGAGATGCAGGTTAGCTCCTCATTGCTGTCTCCCAGCAACTTCATCGTGAGGGTGTAGGAACCCTGCAAGATAAACAATATGCCAGGAAAAGTAGACAATCATTATTTTACCTGCCTCAGTAATCCAGCAAGTCTAGTTTGTTAATAGAACTAAATTATGTGGTGCATTATACTTACTGGCGGGGTGAATGATGGTAATATCTGTTGGCTAGCTAGCACAAATTCACCTGTTGCTGGGCAAGGAGTCTCATCGCAGAGGTTATGAGTAGTTTCTGAGTGGACGTGGAAAATGAAGTATGCAACATCTATCACCAGTTTCCCTTTAGTGATGTTTTTATCTGTATTCACAAACAAAAATATCTCATGACTCATGACTATCCTGTATGGGTCTGGCAGGAAGTAACCAAGTAAATTGAGGTGGTGATACAACATAAAAAATCATTTCGAATGATAAGCAAATTGCAACAGTATAAAACAGGTAATCTAAATGGTTTTTCAAGTTTCAACTTCAGATTCATCCATAGGGCTCCAGTAGCCATATGAGACATTTTCCTAAGGTAAAATAATTATTTGATCTGCATGTCTTTATAAGGTATAAAATAAAAACTAAAAAAATGTATGACCCTATGTCTGCAAATCATGATACAATAAACACCCAAAAATAGTGCCTGACAAATCATATAGACTCAGTATCTAGGGTTTACCATCCTGCTGCCCTAGACAGTTGACAAGTCGAGTTAGGTATAGTCTCTACTCAAGCGTGCATCAGTATCTCTACTCAGCCCTTGTTTAGTTCCATGAATTTAGATTTTGGGGCTACTGTAGCACGTTCGTTTTTATTTGGCAAATAGTATTCAAACATGAACTAATTAGGCTCAAAACGTTCGTCTCGTAATTTCCCACCAAACTGTGCAATTAATTTTTCTTTTCGTCTACATTTAATGCTCCATGCACGGACCGCAAACATTCGATGTGACAGATACTGTAGCAACTTTTTGGAATTTGGCCTCCAACAAAACACGGCGTCAAGTGTGCATCCTCTGATCTGTTACACACCTATAGGCTAGAATGGATATTATAGTGTTTTGACGTGTCAGCAAAATTACACTGAGTTTCTATGCAAAAGCTTGCGATGTGTCAGGTAATGCAGACCCCAAAAAAAAGAATAATGAGCATTGCAAAATTCTTTATGATGTTCGTTCTCAATCTAAACAATAGTAGCTGCCGCATAATACATGATAGATAACATATACTCCAAAGGCGATACAGTAGCAAGTCGTTATGTTGTACTCCCTCCATCCCAAATTATAAGTCATTCCAAGAATCTTGGAGAGTCAAAGTTTTTCAAGTTTGACCAAATTTATATAACAAAATAATAATATTTATCATACTAAGTAAGTATCATTAGATTCTTCATTAGTTATATTTTCATACTATACCTATTTGATGTCATCAATCTTTGTGTTTCTCTCTATAATTTTAGTCAAACTTGAAAAAATTTAACTCTCCAAGATTCTTGGAATGACTTACAATTTGGGATGGAGGGAGTAACAAATACTAATGGTTAGTATCTAAGTTTCAAACAATATACTATCATCTAAATGGGGTTGATAACCAAGGGGTTTGGAATATGTACCAAATTAAGAGAAACAAGATAGTAACAACATAACTTGTGAATAAAGGTTCAACAGGCGATAAAAGGGTGGCTTAAATGCCAAAATTAGGTGGTTAAAACCCACAAATTCTTGATGGATTTAACACAACTTATTCAGGCAGGCACAAAGGCTCACCATAGTTCCAAACAAAAAATAAATAAAAAATAAAACTGTCGGTTCGTAACTTCATATGCAGGCCTAGAACAGGTGGCAGTACCTAATTTCATCGTCCAAGGTCCAAATTGTAATCAGTCTTACATATGGAACAAAAAATATTGAGTAAAGTAGTTGCTTTGTAGGCTGATTATCACCCTGCTTTGTAGTTAAACTCTTAACCTTTGGTTGCAGACGAACTTATGAGCACATCACATAAAAGATAACACATTCGCCTTGTTCGCTGGTTGGTTTCTGGGCTGGTTTGGGCTGGCTGGTGCTGATTTGTTGTGAGAGAAAAAGCACTGTTAGCTGGTTAAATAAGCTTGGCTGAAACCAACCAGCGAATAGGGTGATCATTTGTAGGATACAACTAATACACTACAATAGTCCTCATTGACTGAAATACAGGCAACAATAGAAAAAAGGGTTAAAAATAAGAGAAATCGCTGATTCGGCATGCACACATGCATATGAATTCGCACCATACACTGTTGACTGTTTCATACTTCCATGTGACAACCAACTATTGTCACGAACAGTCCAATATGGCACCTAAGGATAGAACTTATCTAGATTGTAGCAACCATTCCAATCAATCCTATGTGCATTACGAACGCTTTGTTGTGTTTGGTACACCAGAAATCAGACAATATTGTGAAACAGGGCAACGCCGCTCATCAATGTTACAGCAGGCTTAGTATTAACAGCTCGGATTTGATCCCACGAGAAGCATATCCAATCTGAGACAGTGGCTACACAGGAAACAGGAATTTCCGGGCTAATAAATGGCTGAGCACAGTCGAACTACCGGATGGCACATATCGCTCTGAATCCATAACCCGCAACACGGAGGCTAGCCCGTTGACAACCGACAGACTGGTTACCTGTGGAGGCGGAGATCTTGAAGGTGGCCGGCTCCCCCCTGACGACGGGATCGGGGACGACCTCCACGCCGCTCACCTTCACTGGGTAGTCCCGCCCCTTTTCTGCAGAAACACCACGAAATCATCGCCATCACAAGAAAGAAAAAAAAGGCTCCAAAGCGCAGTCCCGCAAAAACAAAACTCGAGACGGGGACACTTCTAGAGGCGCGCTTACTGCAGTACTCGACGGCGGTGGCGCTGGAGCCGGCGGCAAGGCCCATCACAGGCCCGCGGCAAGGCCTCTCTTCTTCTCTTTCTCTCTATTCCTTTCTCTATCTCCTCTGTCAAGTCCGCCGCTGCCCGACACCGCCGCCACCATCCCGTCACGCCCGCCCACGGCCTTGGGCCCCCCACCACGCCTCCATCTCTCTCTCTCTCTCTCCCATTCCCCTGTTCGGGCGAGGCCGCACCCCCTTGGCCACCCACGCCCCTCCCTTCCTGTTTGTCCGTGCCCGCCGCCGCGCGCCGCCGTCGCCCCCTCCCTTGGCTCGTCCACCGCCGGTCGCGCCTCCCTACCTACGCCCGTGCCGCCTCCCTTGGTATAAATGTCCATGCAGCCCGAGGTACGGCGGCCCGGCACGAAGCTCGTATTTTTGACCCGGCCCAAGCACGGCATGACCCGATGATCAGCGGGCCTGGCCTAGGGGTATAGGTCGTGCCTAGGCCATCGTTCAAGCCCGTGGGCTAGCACGGCCCGGCCCGGCCTACAAGGGTCGGCCCGGTAGCGGCCCGGCATCCCCCTACCCCTAGTCCCCCGCGGCCTGCCAGGCGGCCCAGCCCCAACGGCTCCCCCTGCCTCCATCCATATATAAGCGCACAGACACGACACCCTCTCCCTCACCTCGAACCCTAAATCATTTTCACTCCCCCCATCGCGCTGCTCTCGCCTCGCCGTCTCGTCTGCTGGTGGCGTCCGACCTCCCCGACTCCGGTGACCTCGATCCGCCTGCCGGCGGCGAGCCGCTCCCTACACCTCGTCTCCTTCTACATGATCCCCTCCCTCTCCACATCTCCCTTCTCCCTCTCCCTATCTCCCCTCTTGATCTTGATGATTATGTGAGTTCGTGTTCTCGACTCCCCATCTGTCCCTCCTTGGTCGCTTGTCGTCCTTCTAACCGGTGTGTCATCTTCTCTGGGTGGCCCTCGTCTTCTTAGGCACCGAGCTTTGGTTGCGCAGGTACAACCCTAACCCTCCTCTTCTTCCATTGATGATTGATCTATTCTGATGTGTTCTTTTCCTCCTCCATCTCTTTGCACAGGTCGATGGCCGATGCGTCGTCCTCTAGCTGTGGCATAGAGCAACCAAGGCTGCTCCATGCACCATTGAGGAACGGTGCTAGAGAGCCCTCCACAGTCGAGGGCGCCATGGCTGGTGCTGATGATGAGATCGTCTGGCCGCTCACCGGCAATGACGACACCCATGAGGACGCTGCTACCTTGTTCGGTATCGATGTCGATGGCGGCTCTGCTGCTCCGATCGATCTGGACGGCGGCGGTGTTGAAGGGGCGACGGCGACTCCAACGGCTCAACTCCATCTGTTGTTGGTAACTCTTCTGGTGTTGGTACTGGTAAGCGTAAATCTGTTGTGTGGACTGATTTTGATGAGATATATGAGACTATGAATGGTAGAAAAATCTGCACTAAAGCTACATGTAAAATGTGTAAGCATACTTTGTCTGCAAGATCTGATGCTGGCACTGGCCACTTAAAGAGGCACTAGAAATCTTGTAGGCCAAAAACTGATCAAGCTGCTAGGGTTCAATTTAGGCTTACTTACAATCCTGATGGTTCTGTGCATCACTGGGACTATAAACCTGATGTTGCTAGATCTGAATTATGTCGCTTGATTGCTAGGCTTGATTTGCCATTGGATATTGGTGAGACAGATGCATAGGAGGAGTACATTGTTCATGCTCATAACCCTAGGTTTATTAAGGTTTCTAGACAGACCACCAATAGAGATCTTAGTAAGCTATTTACTGAACGTCGTAGTATGCTTAAGAATTCTGTGTTGACTGGTGCTTCATCTGTTGCTTTGGCATCAGACATTTGGTCTGGTAATGCTAAGAAGGACTATATTAGTATTGTTGCTCATTATGTGAGTGCTGATTGGAAGTTACAAAAAAAAGTTATTGGTCTGAGGTTGATTGAGGTGAAGCATACTAGTGAAAATATTACTGAAAAAATGCTTGTGTCGTTGAGGAATTTAGTTTGATTGACAAGGTTTTTTCTGTAAGTCTAGACAATGCTTCTTCTAATGCTAAGGCTATAGATATTTTGACACCTATGTTTTTTGGTTATTTGGGTTGTGATCCTTCACCTGAGCCTGTAAATCCTAATCAGCGTAAGTATAGTCTTATGCATCAACGTTGTGCTTGTTATATCATTAATCTGATTGTAAAATCTAGTTTAAAGAGGTTCAAACCTTACATAGAAAATTTTAGAACTGCTATTAATTTCTTAAATTCTTCTAATCAAAGAATTGCTATGTTTAAGAACTATTATACTGCTTAGGGTGTTAGACCTAGAAAGTTTGGCTTAGATATGGATGTTAGATGGAATGCTACATACCTTAGGCTTAAACATTTGGGTTCATATAAGGATGTTTTTTCTATGTTCATTAATACAAATTATGGCTCAACACTGTTGACTGCAAGGCATTGGTATATAGCTGAAAAGATATTGGAGTTCCTGGAAATATTTTATGAATCCACAATTGTTCTTTCTGGTGTTTACTATCCAACTTGTCCACTTATTCTACACCATCTGCTAGACATTGCTTCTCATTTGCATGCAAGTGAAAAAGACCAAAATCTAATAGCTGTTGTCTATCCTATTAAGCTTAAATTCTTTAAATACTAGTAGGATATACCTCTATTATATTCATTCTTTCATTCTTGATCCTAGCTAACTTGAGAGGTTTATTTAATGTTCTGCAAATACTTAAAGATAACACTGGTGTTGATTACAGTTCATATTATGCAGATGTGAAAACTAAAATTTACAAGTTGTTTAACAAATATGAGAGAAAGTCTGGTGTAGCTAGGTCTCAGAGGCTTGCACAGCCTGCAAGCCATACAGGTAAGAAAAAATAGACATGGGAAATAATTTTTGAAGGCACTAGATCATCTGATGTTGTTGGTCGCTTCCCCTACCTCTGCTCGCACTTCATCTCAATCCGCTTCTACTGCTGGTTGTGAGCTCATAGCTTATATGGACAGTGACAATGCCACTACATACGAGGATGACTTCAACTTACTTCTTCGGTGGCGTGACCACAAACTAACCTATCATATCCTATCTCTAATGGCTAGAGATATTATGTTTGTTCTTGTTTCTACTGTCTCTTCAGAATCATGTTTCAGCTTGATAGGAAGGATAATTGAAGAGCGGCGACGATGCTTGTTGCCTGAAACTATGGAGTTGTTGGCTTGCATAAATGATTGGGAGTTAGGAGAAAGAAGGTTACATCATGCTTTTGACAACCAAGAGTTGGAAGACTCCTTCAAGAATCTTTATCTTGATGAAGATGCATCTAGGGCTGCTGCTACTGCCGACACATCTGGATTTGCTTCTGTGGCTTCTGCTAGTACTTAGTGTGTGAGACTTGAGAGTTGTGAGACTTGAGAGTGATCTGTTATCTTTGTATCTATGATGTGTGACTAATACTGGTGAACAATGGTTTAAGACTTAATTAGAAGTTGTGCTGCACTCTTTTCCCCTTTCTAGGATTTCTCACAAGGGTGAGTTTTACCTAGAAAGGTTTTTAATGAGACAGCATTGCACAAACAACTTAGTTATCTTAATTCTCTTGTCTCCTTTGGTGGCTTTTGTTAGAATTTATAATTTGTGATCAGTTTATTACTTGTGAATGTGAAATACTGAAATGTGAATAAATTGTGAAATGTGATTGTGAAAATAGAGAAGTATTGGATGAGAGAAGTAGTTTGATGTGTTTTAAGGGCACCGGGCTATGGGCTAGCACGGCCCGTGGATTTGGCCGTGCTTAGCGGGCTGACATGGCATGGATTTTGACCCGTAGGGCCGTGCTTGGGCCAAAGGCCAGGCACGAGACCTGGAGGGGCATGGCCCGAGAGGCACAACATGCCGTGTTAGCCTGACCCCCTGCGGGTCATGCTGGCCTGGGCCCAGGTTGGGCCAAGCCGGGCCGGTCCGTTGGCCAACTATATCCCCTGGTGATAGGCTGGGATCATCCCCTTGGCCGCCCACGCCGCCTCCCTTGGTGGGCGGCCATTCGGCCACCGTTGTCGCCAGCGAGGAGGCCGGCGGCCCTCTTCGTCGTCAGGGCTAACCCCCAAGAGCTCTCCCCATTGTTGCTAAGGTATTCCCCCCTACAAGACCCTCATTTTGGTAATTAAATTTTGAATGAATTGATTATTGTTAGTGATTTGATATAGTTAAGTAGTTAGGATTTAGGGTATGGTTAGGTAGTTAGCCTTTAGGTTTTTGTTAGTTAGGATATTGGGTTTAGGGTTTGGTTAGTAATTTAGGGTTTAGGTTTTTGTTAGTTAGGATTAGGGGTTTAGGGTTTTGGCTATTGTTAGTTAGGACTTTGGGTTTATCGATTGGTTAGGTAGTTATGGTTTAGTTAGTTTGTAGTAGTAATGGTAGTTAGTATAGATACTAGTTTTCATGTGTTGGTACTTAGTAGTGCGTGATACGACGATTTCAAAGACTTGATGGAGTTTCCTCAAATGCTTTTGTAGATGGATTGTTGTGTCTGAGTTTTTTTACGGATGAAGTGTTAGGAAAGAAGATGGTATGTTTGAGGATATGGAAGAAGAATTGGAATGGTTTGAGGAACCTCCTAGCTTCGACGACCTTTGTGTTCATTTGAATGCAAAGTTTGGTGGTGATTTCACAGTGAATGAGAGGTTTGATAGTGGAAAGATTAGGGCACACTATGTCCTAATGCCCTTGCACGACCCTGCTCACTGGTCCCGCTACAATAGTGTGCTCCAAGGTTCCAATATGCTCATGGCTGAGGTGGTGGTGGAGAATGGGTACAGGATGCAGGGTCTCTAGGACAGGCCGTCCAATGACGGGGTTGGAGGCAATAAACAAGAATTGAGGGTCGAAGGGAAAGCAACTCAGGTGTACCATGGATTTGGACGGTCAGTTGACGCAGGAGCAGTTTCATTCAACTCTAGTAGGCTGTATAAGCAATGACTTCGATGTGAACGAGTTCGAATGGGAAGAGGAGGAGCAGGAGCAGGAGGACATTATCGGTGATGCAGTTAGCAGTGATTCAGACGATTCTGATGATGACTAAGGAGGTAGAGATGCTATACCAACACCGGTTGATGTCATGCCAGCACCGGTTCATGCTATGCCATTAGCAGTACCAACTGAGGTACTTTATGCTATGCCGGCTCAGGGTAGACTGGTCATAGATTTGCTAGAGGATGATACCCTGTATGATTCATGGGGTAGAATTAGCGAAGCACGGCAGTACGTTCCACCACCACCTTACACAGCGATAGAGCTTATGCATCTGAGGTCAATGAACGTACCTTTCAGGGGCGTTTCAAACTATAGGGATGTCAGCATGACAGATATGGCTGTTTATGACACCGGTCTATAGATGTGTAGAAAATCATTGTATGACCATGAGAAATATAATCCTTGAGAAGGGGATGATATTCAATACAATGTCAGAGATGAAGCTGTTTCTTCAGTACTATGCTGTCTATCACCATATGTAACAACCCAAAAATCCACACATCAAAAATCACAACTACAAAATTTTTGTTTAAACCCTATGTGATGTTGAGTGACACATGTAGAAGCCAAACCCTAGTTTTGGATTAGATGTGACCCAACTAGGTTAAAGTCATAAGCATAGGTTGGTTTTATGCCACATGTGTAATTAAATTCCTAAATAAACAAATCTTGCATGCATCCTTAATTCCACTTGTGATTTGGATTCTTTTGCCTTATGTGATGTTTAAACTAACTTACTTAATATTTATGATAAACCCTAATATATGGGATGTATTTGACCACCAATTGAAACACCTTGTGGGACCCACTACATAACTCGAAGCTCAAGTTTAAACTCTAACTAAATTTGAATCAAAGCAAGAGAAAAGGAAAAGGAAAAGGAAAAGGAAAAGGAAAAGGAAAAGGAAAAGGAAAAGGAAAAGGAGGGAGCAGCTTTCGCCTCTCGACCGCCCAAATAGCCCAAATGCAAGCCTCTTTGCCCTTTTTCACACACACAAATGACGAGCCGGACCACCTGCGTCGGCCGTCACACGCACCGCAAGACGCCACCAAGATCGACAAAGCCGACAAACGGACCCCTCTCATCACCGCCCACCACTACTGGCGTCGTTTCTTCCCCATGCTCTCTCCACCACGCGACCAGGAGCCGACCGTGGAGCAGACGTGGGCCCGGGGTCACGCACATCGCATGACCCTGTTCCCCCTTGCGCCGCGCCTACGCTACCGCACGCGAGCCGTTCGATGCGCCGCACGCATCACCACCGCCCGATCACCGTCCGCCATTGGAGCCCTTGGAGCTCGGCTATAAAAGCCAACGCCCGCGAGCCCTAACCCTTAGCCCGTTCGCCGCCGCCGCTGGTGGCACAGCACCACACCGCGTCAAGCCGAGAGAGGGAAGAGGAAGAAGCAAGGAGAAGGAAGGAAGTCACTACGGAACCGGACCTCGTCGGAGCCAGGAGCGCCGCCCCGATCGGCTACAGCAACGTAGCTGCTCGGCACGGCCCTGCATCGCCTCATCACGGCCTCGCCTCGCCACCGCACCGCCATCCTACCGCCATGAGCCCTACGGTGAGCCACGTCATTCGCCGCTCACCGTGCTAGCCGTACTCGCCATGAACGCCACCGTGTTCCCGCACCTGGGAATGCAGAGGCGAAGCATTCCCGCTCCTGGACACGCTGCACATGCACCGCACGCGCACAAGCCTAAGGCCTGGCCTCACCGTCCCCTAGCGGCTCGGGAACACCGGTACGACCACCCCTAGCTTCTCGGACGCCATGAACGGACCACGTCGGAGCACGAGCTCTTGCTCCGGCTTAGCCAACCGGTAGCATAGAAGGACCACCACGACCCTCTTGTTGAGCCAAATGGAAACACAAAGCAAAGGGAAGAAAGGGGGCGACGCCGAGCCCTCTGCTCGGGAACGCCAGCGCCGAGCGCTCTGCTTATGACATGCATACGCATCACACGCACGCACGCGCTCACCATGGCCAGAGCACAACCATGGCGAGACCACCGCGTCTTCTACGTCGCGGTAAAGGCGACATTGACACCCTGACAGACTCCACCATGACGAGAGAAACACCGCGCTCACCTTAGACGAGGATGAAGCCCACCTGAGCTCTGCGTTGCTGCACCACACCTCGTCGGAGCGCCACCGCCTCCGCTTTGCCCCAACCACCGTGGTCGGAGGCGTTGAGAGCTCCCGGAGCCTCTTCGACCTACTCGCCATGGTCGTAGAAGCATCGTGGAGCTCACACGCTCCTCCAACTGGGCTCTCGCTACCACTGCAGCTTGTCCATGCATGCCGACGAACCCACGCCGCCGTTCACCACGGCCAGCCAACTGGAGCCGCCCGACCACCACGTTAACTTCACCGGGACACCCGCTATGGCATGGCTAAGCTTTTGCCCACCTTAATTGCACACCCACGCTGCTGGAGGGGCTCGTCGGTGAGCTCACCACCGGCGGGAGCACGATGGGGAAGAAGATTGTGATTTTCCCCTCGCCGGCCACACGTCCGAGCACTTGGTGTACGTGAACCGAACACTGGGAAGGAGTAAGTGGACCAAGTCCTTCATAGACCGGCTCTGCGGTCTATGGACCAACGCAGGCGGGTTCACCGTGAACCGCGCCTCACCTGTCATACACCGTTTGACCCCGGACCCACCTGTCAGCCGCAGTTTAGCTCGGATGGCGCCATGCTGACGTCATGCCGATGAAGAGACCATGCCAGCATCGAGGACTTCGGCAATCTCTCCGACCACGTCGGCGACCACTCCGACCACCTCCGCGATCTCACCGACCACCTCGGCAAGCCCTCCGACCACGACGGTGATCTTTCCGACCACTTCAGCGATCTCTCCAACCACCGCTGCAACCTTTTCGACCACCTCTGCAACCTCTCCGACCACCTCACCAGCTGTGTCCCTACATGCCACGTGAACCAGTCACAATGTGACACGTGTCAGCCCTGAATAAATCAGCCTTAATTATTTTTAGAAATGGATTTAATCTTTAGAAATTCATAACTAATTCATACGACCTCAGAAAAATACAAGACTAGGACCAAAATTCATCTAAAATCGAGCTCTACGCAATGAACCCATGTTTGAGTGCATTTGGCTCTTTTGAATTTTCATTGCTTCTTTGTGCTACTCTATAGACGTCGCTAACGCGACTATAATGCGATCGTTTGCAGACTCAGAGGAGAACCAGACGGATGAGGACCGAGAGTACCGTGAGGAGTACGGAGACGACTGCACTGAAGGTGCCACATCCCACCCAATCTCGTAGCACCTATTACGCATGGCTAAAATAGAAATGCTAGTGCTTTACTTTAGTATTATGATCACACTATGATAGGACTTGCATGGTAGTATGCTTTCTTGATGGCCTTTACCTTGATGCAACCTTACCCCTGCTCACCCTGCTGTTAGGCTAGTCACACGTTTGCTGCTATATTTCATTGCTTATTACTTCTACTACGCTTGTACTACTTTGATGCGTGGTGGAAAATTGGTGTTATCTGGACTATGGGGAGAGTGCTGCATGTGTGACTTGGGTGCGTGGAGGGTGAGGGTTGTGTCGACCAAGTTGGAGTATACAACGAGCCTAGGGCAAGTCTTGACGTGGGGTTCTACCTGGGCACCCCTGGAATGGATATATGTGGTGGGTAAATGGTATATGAGGTGGCCCTGGGTGTGAACCTGTGATGGGAGGAGCCCAGGATGGAGGTGCTGTGGTGTCACGATAAATAGAAACCCTGATGAAGACATTCTGGTTTGGTCATCCCTAAGGACTTACTAGTACTCAGATTCATCGGGAAGCCTTACGTATCACTCGTCCTATATGGTGCGGGACGGCCGGACTACTTGGTAGGATATTGCCACTACTGCTAGGTTGATAGCGGACACTGTGAGGGAGGTATGGGGCGCAGAGGATTCCCCCACACCCTTTCGAGACTTCATGGAGACCTTGTGGACCCGACTCATGACTCACAGTTTCAGCCACCCTAGACCAGACTTGGGGTGTACCAGGGCTAAATGGTAGAGTGGCATTATCCTAGGCTAGCAAGCGGCCGGAATCAGCCTAGTTGACGACGGTCAGCGAGGAAGGTGGATCTTGTGGTTATGTAAAACCTCTGCAGAGTGTATGGTTGATCGATCGATACATATGTCGACTTGTCGGCTATGGACCTTTCCTAGGTTTCGCTTAAACTAGATAGTGAGATGAGTCCTTCTCTTCTTCCCCTGGGAGTGAGTGTTCGGACGTAGCCAGGGGCTACGGGCCTTGAGACAGTGCCAAGAGGGAGTTGGCCAGTCGACTGAGCGATGATATGGTTGAGGTATGGTGATGGTGTGGAGATGGTGGTATATGGATCCCAGGATCGAAACCTGGCTCTAGATGGAAATGGGGTGGAATGGGTGTGGGAATGGTGTTAAAACTTGACCGACTATTATTATGTACTTGATATGCTAATACATAGGAAACTCCAGCCTTATAGGTTCCTTTTGATTATATCCAACTTGCATCCAATTACCACAAAGCAATGCTCATAGGGTGAGAGTGGCCAGTACAAATCGTACTGATAAATTTTAGCACACAGGTTCTGCTGAGGAGTATAGCTTCGAGGAGTTTGACGGTTGAGGGGTTCATTCCTACGCTCAAGTTTGGCGATCTTATCTTCAAGTTGTTCTGAATGAATGCTACTTTTGATTCCGCCAATGCGGTGATGTAATAATTTATGTAATTCCGCACTATTTGTACTTTGATATTATCGTTGTATGGATGTGATATTCGACTGGAATTTGGGTAATATGATCTACAACGGTCTTATTATACTTCAACTCTATGGATTTCCCTTCGTGGAAATCAGGTCATTTCACCATAGGCCCTACAATGTCACTCATTCTGATAAGGAGTTGAGGTACCACGTGACATGCAAAAATGGTTGTAAGTGGAGGTTAAATGCACGAAAGACACAGAGTAATGGCAAGTGGAGGATAGGTAAAGTGGTCCAACCCCACACTTGCCTATCAAATAAGGGGAAGAAAAATCAGCAGCAGCTCACTACACGTTACCTTGCTCATCGTATATTGGGGCTCATCGATAACAATAACGACATTTTGGTGTCCTTACAAGAGTCCATATCCAGATTTATTAAGTATGATGTGAAGTATGAAAAGGCTTGGCGTGCTAAGTAAATTGCCCTGATGATTCATTGGGGTAGTTGGGAGGAAGCGTACAACAAGGTACCCCGAATATTATGTGCAATGCATTACTATAACCCTGGCTTAAAATGGTTTATAGACACCGGAGGGATGTATTTCGAGGACCCATTAAGGCATATCCTACATTGTGTGTTCTGGTCGTTTGTGCAGACGGAACATGCATTCCGATATTGTCGCCTTATTGATGGCACTTTCCTGATCAGAAAGTATATGCCTTGATGATGGCTGCTGCTGTTGATCCGGAGGACCAGATAGTACCCATGGCTTTTGCCTTAGCAGAGGGGGAGAACAATGAATCTTGGTCATGGTTCATGCGGCTTCTATGTGTACATATGCTTGGCCCATCTCGCACTATATGTTTGATCTCGAACCATCATCTAGGGATTCTTAATGCTGCAGGCGAACATATAGATGGGTTCCCACCGCTAGTGCACAGATGGTGCATACGACATTTTGCCGCTAATTTTTGGTGGCGCTAGAGGAAGAAGGAGGTTTGTGACAAGGTAAAGACTCTATGTTGTGTACGTATAGAACACCAGATCAAGGAGACAAAGAGAGAACTAGACAAGGTGGTAAACCAAGCGGGCAAGGCCTGGTTAGAGGCATAGATGGAACAGAAGGCTAAGTGGGTGTTAGCATATGACGAGGGCGGTTTCAGGTACGGCATCATGACCACCAACTCGTCAGAGTCTTTCAACCGTGTATTCATCGGAGTTCGATCATGGTCTGTGTCAAGAATTATTGAGTTCTCCTTTCACAAGTACAACAAATATTTTATCAAGAGGTGGGAACTTGCATAGAGGAATATAGCTGAGCATGGGCGATTTGAAAAGGCCGGAGCAGAACATTTGAAGGAGGTCAAGAAATTGGCCAAGCAGCAGATCGCCGAGTCGTATGGACCTCGCCGGCATGTCTTTAGTGTACGGGGGAAAGGTGGCACAAGCTTAGGCAGCGAAAGTTATGGTGGACAGAACTACCAAGTTGATCTTGACAAAGTAGAGTACAGTTGCAACGTCCCTCAGATGATGCATGCCCCTTGCTCTCACATGATCACTGCCTGCAGGGTCCGTGGACATGACTTCCAGGGTTTGCCATACATGTCACCCTTGTATCTCCGTTCAAACACCCTTAGTATATGGGAGAAGAGCTTTGAGCCGTACCTTGACCTGACATAGTGGCCCCCTTATCATGGTTATGACTACGTGCCACATCCATACCTAATGAAGGTAGGCAAGGGTAGGAGGAGGAAGAAGCGACTCAAGGGGGACATGGATGCTATGAGAGGATACGGTGAAGACATGTACGGAGGAGGAGACTTCAATGAGACCCGTGGTAGGAGTCTTTACTCCATTTGCAAAGAACCTGGTCACAAGGCTAGCAGGCATAGAAGACGAGCGCAGCAGGTCCATACATAGAACTTGCTAATTTTCCTAGTGAAGTTGTTTAATATGTTTGTTAATGTTACTTTCAATATGTACATGTGCTTCCATATTGTGTTCATGTTGCATAACATGTAGTTTAAATTTTGTAATGCTACTTAATGTTAATTTCAATATTGTATTATTCATCATGTTTGTTCTAACCCTTTGTTTATCAATTTGTATCAGGATGGCCCCTCCCATGCAGCACCCATTGTACCCCATTCTTGAGATGGAGTACAATGACTTGCATCGAGCTCACGTGTTGACCGACACCGATGCAAGGTGTCCTTGCCTCTGTTGAGGCCACGCACGCACAACAGGGCGCACCAGTGGGACGAGCGTTACGCACCGTACATACGACGTGCCGGCTTTCTCAAGCTTGTCCACGTTGTCTACTACGGTCTTTCGACCCTTGACCCCGCACTTCTCACTGTAGCTGTAGACAGGTGCGAGTCCCTTGATTCTCCATAAACATTCTTATAACAAAATTGAAGTAACTGACAATCATTCTATTTTCGTAATGCAACCTCATAGGTGGAGGCCTGAGACCCACACATTCCACCTACCTTGTGGCGAGATGACCATCACCATGGAAGACGTAAAGGCTATCTTTGGCCTTCGGTTGGGGGGACTTCCAATGACAAGTATAGTTGACAATGATCATTGGAGAGAGCTGGTGGCTTAGTTCTATGGCTTTCTTCCACCGGACGATGAGGATTCAAAAAAATAAGTAAGCAATTCAACCCTATTTAATACGTGTGTTGCTTTCCTAAATCCATCATGTCTCATTGTGTCGACAAAAGATGCTTGGCAGTCCTCCGAGGGGCATCCCATGAAGGTAGATTGATCGGCAGAGGTGCGCGTGATCAGGAACTAGATGGTGACACAAGGCGCAGAGATAGAGATTTCGATAGGTTCGGGCCGTCTGATCGACGTAATACCCTACGTCCTGTGTCTTTGGTTGATTGTATTGAATATGAGATGACCCTAGGCAAAGCCTAGGATCTGTATCTGCCTGCCGACTAAGGGACCCCTGCCCCTCCTTATATACTCTATAGAGGTAGGGTTACAAGGAAAGTATCCTAGTTGGTTATATGGTAGGATTACAATATCTATAGTATCCGATCAGATCTTCTAGATGCCTTGCGGTGTACGCCGAGCAGTGCCGTGCACCACAAGTCTTGATCTCATGGGCTAGGCCACCTCTGATGGTGCGGCCCATATCTTCTCTTATGGGTACCGGGGGGTACATCCCCCACAGCTAGTCCCCGAGCATCTGTATCCTTTGAGCAACGCTGTCTTGAACAAGTCCAAGCAGTTTGACGTGAAACCGACCAGTTTAACTGGTGATCCAAGCAGTGGAAGTCGTAGCCAACCAGTTAAACTGGTGACCTAGGCGGTGAAAGTCGTAGCCGACCAGTTAACCTGGTGACTGGCGGTGAAAGTCGAAGCCGACCAGTTAAACTGGTGACCTAGGCGGTGAAAGTCGTAGCTGACCAGTGTAACCGGTGACTTGAGCGGTGAAAGTCGAAGCCAACTAGTTAAACTGGTGACCTGGGCGGTGAAAGTCGTAGCCGACCAGTTTAACTGGTTAATCGATCTCAGACTTAGCCAAGTAAGGCTTGCTAGAAGGATGTAAGGGGCTCAAGATAAAAATTAAAAATTTCTCCAGGCGAAATGGCTAAAAAATTCTCCAGGCGAAGTGTAGCCACTTAGACTCCATTTATGAGGAATCATCCATGACTTAGTCAATAAGGAGGGTAAATCAAGAAAAGAGCACAACATTCACCGCCAGATGAAGTGTAGCCACTTAGTCCCCAAGCCTGCTGGAAGATGAAGAATGAATCTTATAGCAGGGTCAAAGAAAAGAAGCTTGAAAGCTTGCCGACGTCATCTGACATGCATGTATCAAGACCCCAAACATGCTGCCCAAGATTAGGACCCTGATCCGAATAGCATGGAGCAAATTGATAGCACACCGATGAGATGTAGCAAGATCCGACCACCAAGGGAGTCCCTAGCTTAGCTGGCGACGCTTGCTCAAAGAATCTGAATGCCGAGGAGTCCCCGGCATGGCTGGCGACACTTGCACAAAGAATCCGAACGCTGAGGTGTCCCTAGAGTGGCTGGCGATGAAGCGACGAATAATCCGACCAGTTGGTTGGCAAAGAATCGAGCACCGAGTAGCCCAACCAACTAGTCGACGGTGAAGTGATGGAACACTGAGGAGTCCCTAGCTTAGCTGGCGAGCCCCATCGTAGCTGACGATGAAGCAACGGACAATTTGACCAGTTGGTTGGCAAAGAAACGTGCACCGAGCAGCCCAATCAACTGGTCAGCGGCGAAGTGATGGAACGCCGAGGAGTCCCCAGCTTAGCTGACGAGCTCCAACGTAGCTGATGATGACACGATGGACAATCTGACTAGTTGGTTGACGAAGAACCGTGCACCGAGCAGCCCAACCAACTGGTCGACGGCGAAGAATCGGTACGCCGAGGAGTCCCTAGCTTAACTGGCGAGCCCCAACATAGCTGACGATGAAGCCCATGTGATGAACAGTCCAACCAACTGGTCGGCGGTGAAGTCCATCTGATTGGTGGTTCGACCACTCGGGCGATGATCATCTTGTCCAGTCCCTGAGCGTAAGCTCATTGACCGAGCCGTGTCCCCGCGAAATAAGTATGTAGAATGTGGTAGTATATGATGTAAAATATATGAACTCGACGATGAAGGCAGCAGAGCGGAGTAGATAAACATTATGTTTGTATGAAGTGTTCATATTTTAAATATGAGTAACTTCCTGCCAGTTGGTTCTGTATCACATCACCAGCCCCAACTAGCCCAAACTCTATAGCACGGAGTGGCTGGCACTCGTGTACGTGTAAGAGCACAGGCATCGCTGAGGAGCCACTGCCGACCACCCATAACGCAGAGGGCTGGCGCTCGTGCACGTGTAGGAGTGAGATCGAGAACAGGGCTATTTCTGGTAACGCAAGTGAGAATGTGGCTGGTCGATGAGTTTACGGAGAAGACATTGCATTATGGAGCATCTTAAACATGGAGATATTAAACGTGGAGACATTTAACTATGGAGAATAACTGGAGAAATAATAATTGGAGAAGCATGGCGAAAACTTGGAGGAAATAATTGGAGAAAGCTGTATTAAATGCAAATATAGGAGATGTACTTAGTTTTAGTCAAAACGTCTGGTTGGTGGCGTCTAGCATTATCTGATCGGCGTTGATGAAATTACGCGGCCCTCGAGTTTTCCAGCCTGTCGTCATGGCGGCGGTCGCGGTCGTCATAGCGCCGTTCTTCGCATCGATCAATATTGCAACGCGATAGGCGGTTGGAGCGAGTAGTCTGGACGACGTCGTCTTTATATTAGTGGTCGGTGACTTGGGCGGCTCTCTTTTGGTCTTGTGTTGAATATGTAGATGAGCAGCAGCCGATCTGATGCAGCTCGACCGATAGAAACACACGTAAGTATGTACATATCTTGGTCTATACGTGCATGCATATGCACAAACGCCTTGGCCTCGCTTGCTTGCTATTGGCTTGGAATCATGTATGTGTAATCTCCATCGGCTTGCATGCCTCCTTGCTAGCTTGTTGTCGTAGCACATGTACACGATCGTACATGGTGTCGATGTCAGTACTCGGTCTGACAACACAACAGCCAGCAGCCTTTTTATATTAATTTTCTCTTGCTCCAAAACAAACTCGAAGAAGGAAACCGACTCTGCTTCGAGGCAGCAGCAATGATCGAGCGGCAGCGTCTGCAACTCAGCGAAATTATTCCACCTAGATGCGTGAGTCAGACCATGTTGAACTAATCGATTCCCACGTGCGCAATCGGGCGATGAATTCGTCAACCACCAGTCAAGCCCCGACTTGTAGATGGATTTGATGACGGTTGTCACCCATGATGTTGAATGCCACCGCCGATTCGTCGTAGATGTTGTTGAAGGAGGCCGTCGCAGCAAGATGAGTTGCCGCAAACGATGTTGGTCTTGAGGTACGCCATCTGGTTCGCCATGGATCAGTACGCACACCCCCTACCTAGCGCACCAACTATCGACAAAAGATGCTCGGTAGTCCTCCGAGGGGCATCCCATGAAGGTAGATTGATTGACAGAGGTACGCGTGAACAGGAACTAGATGGTGACACAAGGCGCAGAGACAGCGATTTAGACAGGTTCGGGCTGTCTGATTGACGTAATACCCTACGTCATGTGCCTTTGGTTGATTGTATTGAATATGAGATGACCCTAGGTGAAGCCTAGGATCTGTATCTGCCTGCCGACCAGGGGACCCCTGTCCCTCCTTATATACTCTGTAAGGGTAGGGTTACAAGGAAAGTATCCTAGTTGGTTATATGGTAGGATTACAATATCTATAATATCCGATCAGATCTTCTAGATGCCTTGCGGTGTACGCCGAGCAGTGCCATGCACCGCAAGTCTTGATCTTGCGGGCTAGGCCACCTCTGATGGTGCGGCCCATGTCTTGTCTTATGGGTACCGGGGGGTATATTCCCCACACATTGTCTTTGCTAAATTTTAGGAAAACTTCCGACATTTCATCGTTGTGGATCACAGAGCGCTTTGAGAACTTGCACCCACAAGCTGATGAGGTTGAGATTGATAGGTTCGCTAGAGTGTGGCTCTGGCACTTCCTTGACGCTTTCCTGTTCCCCAACGCGTTGGGCAACACCATTAGCTAGATTTTCCTTGACATACTACGACAGCCATGGGAGAACATAGCGACATACAGCTGGGGCAGCGTGGTCCTAGCATGGACGTATCGACAGCAATGCGTTGCCTGCCATCGCACATCAAGGTTTGCGAGCCTTGGTGGTTGCTCCTACCTACTCCAGGTTTAGTGTTGGGAAAGATGGCCCATTGGGAGGCCCCTTCTTGATGGTTTGCCTATAAGTACTTCGATTCACTAGTTTATTCGAAGCTGTTACATATCATGAATTTATGTTTGGATAATTTATTGTCGTGTTCAATGCAGCATTGGAACGGCTAGGATACACTACCTACTGCTCTATATATCTAGAAGGAAGCAGAGTTAGCTCGAGGGAATCCATGGCGCAAGTACAGGGAGTACACGGACTGCCTCGACGTCCTGACACAACACCAGGTTACGCTCTCTTTAGTAACATACGTGTGTCTATGGACGTGCACTCTGTCATAAGCTAACTCAATTACGAAATGTTGAGGTGACTTGGTGTCCTTGGGATGCTCCGGAGCTCCAGCAGTACCTGAGTCCTATCACTAGGGAAGAGTCCGACGAGTATCGCTGCAACGTCCCTCTTATTTTTTTCCACGTGGTCGAGATCCACTTGCCCATCAGGGTTTGTAGGCAGTTCGGCAGAATTATAGGCTACCCACCACCGCTTTACTCCACCAACCAAAAATTGCACGGGTGCATCATCAGACACCACAAAGTTACAATTGTGGGTGTGGGTGTGGTGTGGTAGAACTAACTATCGTTTTGTTGTAGGTTTGACCGTAGGGAAGAGGTACAAGGATAAGGATTAGCGCGTGAAGCACTACGAGTTCGTCCAGTTGTGGGAGACCAGGGAGCAACGAGCGATCGATACGGATCCCCCACATGACCAGCACACCTTCGACGACTACCTGTGGTGGCTTCACAGGTCTACGAGGACACATATCAAGCCCTCCTACACTGAGAACACGATTGACGAGGACTCAGAGGAAGATGTCATGGAAGATGTGTACGACATTGCCACTAGGGAGGAGACACAACCACAGAGAGCCCCACTTCAGAGATACATGGTAAGATACTCGAATGCTACAATTTGTTATCCATTTGGCATTTAGTAAGTGTACTAAAATGGTCCAACCACGTTTCTGTACCTAGGCCACATAATTATCAAAGTTGTCCAACGAAGCAGCGTTTCGATTTCACGAATCTAGAGGGCAGGGGCCAGGCGTCATCTAGGCTTTTGTGGAGGTAAACATAAACTTGTCCATTTTGAAAATGTTTGTTTAGTCTCAATGCGCTTGGAAAATGCATTATCTTTAATGTATGTTCAGGCAGAAAGTGAAGAGCTGTAGGAAGCTAGCTCAGAAGTTGAGCTACATGGACACTCCATGGGAGGAACCCAAGTACCCAGCGCGGTTGGGTGGCACGGCTTTGACCTCTTTGAGGACACCAACCGGCTCTTCTGAGCCGGTGACAGGTGCGATTTCCGCTGTGCGTACACCATCACACTATAGCGCTGGTAAGGGTCCTGCAGATGACGACGACGAGGACGACGAGGAGGCCCCGGCTTCCACATACACCACCACTAGTGGGACTCTTGGCAGCAGGACGAGATCAGCATGTCTCGGCTAGGTGGTGCCCCGCTTGGTACCCAAGGAGATGAACAGGTAGTAACAAGGTACTTTTTTTAAATACCTAGCCTATATGAACTAGAAATGATAAAGATTGTAACTAATCTTGTCTATCTTATACTTGCAGGGTACGAGCCATACGCAACAGTATGGCCATCAGCCCCGCCATCACGATCGCACCAACGTTGGCTACACTCCTAATGTGTTGCCTACAAATTCAAAGAGACAGAGCGTCCGGGGGACCCTTACACTCCTAGGACGTAGGGTCTAGGCAAGCATAGTCCATGTGTTTGTTTTCAAGTTTCCACAATTGCAAAACTTGATGTGTTGCCTCCTTACTAACCGTTGTAACGATAATGTAGGTACACCTTCAACAAGGCCTTTAGATGCTCAAGATCCTGAAGGATCATGTCATCAAGATGTCCATCCTTGAAGACTTCGCCTTATTTTGTAGTTCATGTAGTACCAAAATTATGTACTAGTTGCACTTGTGGCTGAAGACCTCCGTACCAACTTGTGCACTTGATTGACTTAGTTGCTTCGTGTAGAACTTATGTCGAACGAATATTGTCGTGTCGTCATGAACTTAATTTTGTTCAAGTCTTATGTACCAACTTGTCGGGTCGAACAAATCAAGTCTTGTGTACCAACTTGAAAACCTATGCATGTGGTCCACTTTTTTTGCTTCAAATTCATTTAAAACGCTAGTCGAGGCTGCATTAGTTGATTTATTGAAGCGTCTTGGTGGCTGCTGCTTGACTTCTGTTCGTTGGAAACGTTCAGGCCTTACCGCACCGTTGGCCCTGGCATATCCGGCTGCCGCGCCATGTGTGCTGGCGCGTTAGGGTTGCCGCGCCATTGGCAATGACACGTCAGGGTTGCCGCGCCATAGCTCATGGCGCGGTAGAAGCTGGGCCGCACTGAGCTCAGGAATTAGCTTGTATGGTCATGATGCAAGGGAGTTTCTCGCTGGTCTTGCAAGCAACATTAGTTTACACAAGTTTCGTGCCGTTACAAAAATAAAAATAAAATAACCTCTCCAACCCACATCTAAGGTATAGTTGGATGGATCGGAGGGTGACATACGTTAATATTCTAAACAATTGGGTTAAAGTTGGATGGATTGGAGGGTGACATACGGATGGTATAAAGATACTTGCTTAAGATCGAACATGGGAAACTATGTTCGATACATGGGTACAACAAATCAATAGTTCAAATGAAACACTCTTCTTCTTGACCATTTGTGGACATTGAAAGTTCAAGTACATCAATAGTTCAAATTAAACATAAGACAACACAATGAAAGTTCTAGTGCATAACAACATTGTCCATTAATATAGCATGGAACTACCACACGACGCACTCACAAATACTCAGTCATAAACATACTGAGTAAGCAATTCGTCGTCCGAGTACCAATCCTCTAGCACAACCTCGTTACTGTGGCTAGGCTCACCTGCATTGCCCTGATCTGCCTGTCGCCTATAGTAAGCGACCTTCACTTCAACTGTGGCCTGAGACAAGAACGCGTTCTCCTCCACCTCGTTTATGTGGCTAGGCTCACCTGCATTGCCCTTATCTGCCTGATGGCTGTAGTATGCGACCTCCGCTTCATCTGCGGCCTCTACGGCTTGAGAGAAGAACACGTCCTCATCCTCCTCCCCCTGTAAGTCTACCTCTGCTAGAGCAATGAGCTCGCTCAGTCTGCTAGTGTCATCCTCATCCTTCTCCGCCTGCAAGCCCGCCTCCGCTAGAGCGATGAGATCGCTCAACCTGGCAGTGTCATCCTCGTCCTCGTCCCCCTCATTGTCCAACACAATCGGAGATAGAACGCTGCGACCACTCACGCTCGTGCTCATGTAACTTCTTTTCCACATACATTGCACGGGCCACCTCTACGGCATGCTCCCCGCTACATCCAATCCTTTCATGTATAAAATGCAATAAGTTAGCAACGTGATTATATTACATATAAAAGCAGGCAATGAAAATAACAAGGCTTCTAATGACTCACTTGCACACAATGCAGCAACATGGTCATTTAAGACCTACATCTGTACTCTTTCCTCCTCCATTGCAGCCTTCATTGCCCTCTCCTCCTCTAACGCCCTCCGTCTCTCCAACCCTCATTTGTCAAGCCTGACACCGATCGGGTTACGAATACCGCTATGTCTAGCAAACTCATGCATGTCTTTCTTCCGCTGTTTAACGAACAGGTCGATATAGTCAGGTCTATATCCCCTCTTCCGTGCAATTACTTGTCTCCCCTTCAACTCATCCGAGAACCTAGCTTAACCATCATAAGATTTCCACTTGTATTTCCTAGTGCTCTGTTGAAACGAAAAAGTAGATCATCAGTCTTAGCAAAAGAAAAAAAAAATATGATTTCATGTTTTCCACAACAATAACTAACCTCATCATAGTCAACCATATGATCGCAATAATGGCCTATTTCAAGCTCCGAAGGACTAGGCCGTAGTTGGATTTAACACCATATTTGCATATGACAGGTGGTGCTTTAAAAATTACTCTTTCTTTTTCTTTTTTGTTTCCTTTTTTCTTTGATGGCTCCGGCCATTGATTCTTAGGATCATAGAGCCACTTCTTGAAACGACACTTCTCAAAATGCAAACACCTAAAAGAGATGACATTAGTACATGAACACCTATAGCTTAACATTTCAACAAATACACTATCTACTTACTTCGTTCTTGTTTGGACACACAAACTCTAACGTGTTCTCAGAGTTTATCATAGCTCGATCTCCGTAATAGCACAGAGGAGGTTCATCGAGTCGTGTAACTACGGCTAAGTGCTTCTCTTTAGCCATCATTGGCGAAGGGTTAGGGGAGGTGGAACCCACCGCTCGAAGTGCTCACATAGATGTCTCTCCAACAATCGTCGAAAAAGAGGTACCTTGGATCAAATTTGTCTGCACTGTCGATCCATTGAAAGAAAAAACACCTCTCATGAGCCTACACAACAAGATTCTAACAAAATATTAGTAATCTAGTAACACAAATGAAGAAAAAAACATACGGAAAGAATTACTTACATTAAAACGACTGTATGTGTAGAAGCAACGAGCCGCTGTGTCCGGATGTCTCGATCGAAACACGTTGGCTGGACGACCACAGTCACAGTTAGAGACAGGGAGGTCAGGAGGGACGGGGGCATCTTTGCTAGACTCGTTAGGGTACAATTCTTTAGGACAACCCCGTTTTTGTCACAACTACTCCTGATATATGTCTTGCATCTAATAAAACGGTTGTAATTTAACATCAATCAAAACATCACAAATTAATATAAAGAAGAACCATTTGCATTACAACTAAAATAATACCTCACACTAAACATGGTAAAATGCTTCTAACTAACTAATTAACCTTAACAATGATAAAATCGAACTAATATTTTTCTCCAAACCCTAGCCCAAATATACTTATCCTCAAAACCATAGCTACTATTCATAATATTTGAATCCACCGTTCAAACGTCAAATAAGAGCATCGTTACCGTGACCGAGGCCGAGGAGAAGCTTGGGGAAGAGAGGGAGGGAGACGGGCAGGGAGGGCCGAGCGGCGGTAGGCTTCTGTGAGGCGGGAGGGGGGCGGCGCAGGTGCCCTCACCTCTGTTCGACGCAAGGCAGAGAGAGGGAGGGAGGCTTGCGGCGCGACATTAAGTCGGCCCAGCCGCGCGTGGGCGATGGCGCGGCAGTGCCGCGCCAAGCACCGCGTTCGGATGGTCTAGTACCGGCTTGTTCCCGCTTGTTTCAGCTTTTTATCTCTCTCACAGAACACTATTGAATCATCCAGAACCATCCAAAATCCACTGTTGAGGGCACCAGCCGAACACAGTGAAGATGTGCGGCACGGCAGCGCCTGCCACGTCATCGCCTTTGCCGCGTCGCCATGCATGGTGCGACAGTGTTGTTTGGCCGTGCTGTGGCAATAGGCGCGGCCAAAAGTGTTAGATTTAAAAATAAAAAAACAGTATCAAATTTGAAAATAGTTTAAAAAAGTGTTAAAAAAAAAAAAAATTCGAGCCTGGTGAGTAGTCGAGCTCGAGCAGATGGATTAGCAGGTGACGCCACCAGACACCGGTTGTGACTCGATGCGGATCACGGATGCGGTTCCAGTGCTTTGACGCAGTGGGCCTTGTTGGGCACTGAGGTTTGGATTGGGTTGGGCCGTTGAGGTGGGCTAGAAATTTTCCGTGCCGCCAGCCCAATATTTCTAGCATCCGAACATTCTGGGACTCCTTTTATACGCTGCATTTTGGGTCAGTCAGCTTTTAAGCTGAAAGCTAATGCTAGAGAGTTCTTGAAAACAATAATGTTGTCTCAAAATCTTGCCAATCAAACTCCAAATTTTATGGAACTCTTCCTCTCTTTCATAGTTTCATACACAGAGGAAAAGCATTTTACATAACTCTGTGTTCCTCTGTATGAGTATTGATGAGATGTTCTATTGATCATTTCAGTTTTATGCTCTCGTATTCATATACCACTTGGAGAATAAAATCTTGCAGGAATGACTTAATGATATATATATATTCCGGACAAAATCTTTGCAAATCTATTTTTTAAATTTGTACCTTTGATTCTGCGCAGAGAGTGTCAGTACCTCATTACTTCATTAGATGGGAGAACAAGATTGCAGGTTGCAATATATGTTGCCAGTGGATTGATAACTGTACCATGGTACTCTTGGAATACTGAAGAGCATAAAGTCGCTATTTAAATACTGCTCCCTCCGTTTCAAAAAAAAAATAGTATAATTCTCGTTCTTGAGGAGTGAAACAATTTAAGTTTGACTATATTTATATAAAAAACCCTAACCAAACAAATATTATTAGATTAATTACATAATATATTTTCATAGTAAGCATTTGAAGACATAAATGTTGATACTATTTATATGAATTTAGTTAAATTTAAGAAAATTTGGCTTGTCTAGCTCAACTGGTTGGGTGAAAGGTGTGGCAATGCACCCAACCACCCAAGTTCAAGTTCCGTCTTGACTGAATTTGGGTGCTATTTCTTTTCTTAACGAAAAACTCATCTAGTTCCTCTAGGTTGGATCTCATTTTTTTTAACCTAGAGTTGCATATTTTTTAAGATGGAAGAGTACTTATTACTAATTTGGGTTTTGTATATACATTGTACTGATTGGGATTCAGACACATATCCCACAAATTTGTTACGGGACTTGTTGACTTCTTCAGAGTTTCATCAGCCTGTTCGGGAGGTCGTATCGTATCGTGGATTATTTACTGCTGGCTGATTTGGTGTGAGAGAAAAACACTATTTTCGGCTGGAAATTTACGATCGTTTATGAGCAAAACAAACATGCTACATGTGTCTGTCGTAGGGAATAACATGCATCAGAGGCATACTGGTGAACCTTATGTCAGAATTACACTAGTAAAGCACGACGAATCAACTGATTATTACATGTCCTTTTCAGTTGCCAATTGCCACGTTAGATAATGACAAACGATATTAAATGCCAACGTTACTGCTGTAAGGTACTAGTGAATCCAATGCCGTGTCTTTTGGAAATGTCCCATGTACTGCAGATGACGAGTGATTCAAAATAGCTATAAAGTCTTTTGATCATAGCAAGATCGTGTACAACATTTGGAAATGAATAAATCTCTCCGAACTAACTATGTTTACCTAAGAACCTCAAAGCTACAACTACTTTGACATGTATCATAGAACTACAGCTATTTTGACTTCAGGTACCATGAAACGGACTCTTGATACTCCCTCCATTCTAAATTATAAGACATTTCAAAAATCTTGGAAAGTCAAAGGATCTCAAGTTTAATCAAAGTCATATGATAAGATAATAATATTTATGATACCAACTAAGTATAATTAGATTCTTTATTAATTATATTTTCATAGTATACCTATTTAGTGTTATAAATCTTTGTAATTTTTTGCTATAATTTTGGTCAAACTTAAGATGTTTTGACTTTCCAAAATTCTTGGAATGACTTATATTTTGGAATGGAGGGAGTACTTGATATGCGACGAAAATAAGTTTAGTTTTATGAGAGTTTTAGCTATGTGGCTATGTCATCAAAATAGTAATAGTTCTGTGGCACATGTCGAAAATAGTTTTAGTTCCTTGAAATTTACTCTTCTGAAAAAGCCCCCCAGATCTCTCCGCTTGAGGTACTGCATGCCTTCAGGCTTCAGGGAGAAATTATGTCTGGAGGGAAAAGTTTCAGCACAACATTTGTCAATAGTATTGTTTCCTTACCCAATTACCATCTACCTATTATGAAATCAGTTCGTCTGAATTAGAGAAATGAGCTGGTTTAGATTGGTCGTCCTGTTTGGTAAAGCTTATCTAGGAAGCGCTTCCCAGATAAGCTGCATAAATTGATTAAAAGTGACGGTTAAAATAAGCTGGTCTGATCCGGCTTCTGCTTTTTAGTACAAACAAGAGCTGTGGGAATAAGCGTGGCCAGAATAAGCTGCTGAAAAGCGTGGCATTTGGCTGTTGATTTGAGCTTATTTTGACCATAAGCAGCTTATAAGTTGTACCAAACAGGCCCGTTGTTTTATGTAAGATCAAATTAGAAGTATTTCAGGGTACATTGAAGTAGGCAAAAATGAACCATTGGCCTTTGTCCTGTACAGCATGCAAAATTATTCCTTTATTCGCATTCGACTTCGAAGCACGAACAATGAAATTTCCACAGGAGTTGACCCAGCAATCCTGGGATAAATGGGGGCTGCATGTAATACATCATTATAGGTCAAGGGCATCTTCTAGGACCATTGGTCGCTATTCTATATTCATTAAGTACTTGCCTAGTAGAACTTAAAAAGTAATCAAGTTGTAGCCTTGTAGGAGAGGCTGAAGTCTGAACCTCCTAGTCTAATTCTTCGTTTTACTTGACCCCGGAAGTCAAGAACACCGAAGCAACTGGGAGCGGTGAAATCTTTGTACAGAACAGATTGAAGTCATGGATCAGAGTATAGGGATGAAATCAATCTCCTTTATATCCAGAAATTATATTCTGAGAGAATGATATAAACATTTCTCAGGAATCTTTTAGATTACTGCACCCAATTTTTTTATCACCAGGAATTCACATCGATCTTGTTGGGACCTGGGAGCAAGTTCCTTGCTGATGGCTGCGAAACAGAAATCGCGGTTCCATATAATTTGAAAGATTCCTCAAATATTTGTCATCCGTACAGAATCCTAATTCAAGCTATGCTTTTTCATCAAGGAGAAAAGAAAAATACTCTGAACCCAAATTTACAATTACACCCAAGAAAAGATTATTCTAATCCTACTAGTATCCTGAACATTTTCGTCCATTCCAATCTGGCAATTCCACCACATTACATTTTCTGGTAGTGGTACAGCAGTATGGGCAAGAAAAGCAAAGAATTTTTAGAAGAAGAAGAAGAGGAAAAGAAGCCGGTCCGTGCCTGTTGTCACGACGACATCCTGGCCATTGCCAGCGGCGTGACCTCGGCGAGTGGCGTGGGCATGGGGCTCGGCACCGGCGACGTCCGGCAGACGGGGCACGTCGGGTGGTGGAGGAGCCACGGGTCGACGCACTCCCGGTGGAACAGGTGGCCGCACTCGGGCAGCTTCCGGAGCACCTCGCCGTCGCCGTAGTTGTCGAGGCAGATGGAGCAGCACGTGCACGTGGTGCCCTTCTTGGCGGCGGCCTTGGCCTCCTTCCTGGCCTCGCCGTACACCACCTCCGGGTACCCTTTGAGCGTGGCCTCGTCGATGCCGAGCTCGACGTCGTCGTGCGCCGCTTCGCCGCCGGCGGCTCCGCCCCGGCCGCCGCGGTGGCGCCGGGACGACGGAGCAGCCTCCCCCGCCGCTGCGTCGACGGGCGCTCGGGTGCAGAAGTAGGAGGCGAGCGTGATGGTGGTGATGAGCAGGAGGATGCCGACGGAGACGCCGACGCCGTAGCCGAAGCCGCCGATGCGGTCGGTGCTGAACATGCCGCCGGAGCTGACGTCCGCCGGTGTCAGTCCCACGGGCGGCGTCCCGCCGGAGCTCATCGCGGTGTGCAGAGCTAACTAGCTACCTCGATCGCTCTCGGTTTCTTGGCCGGCCGGCGAGCTAGGCGGCGAGCTGAGCCAAGTGGCCACGCACGACACGACTAGCTCAAACTCGGCGAGGTGAGGCGTCGGCGTTGGTGTTGGTGTAGACAGCGATCCGTGCCCCTGCTTTGGATCGTTTGGTGCGGTTTTGTTTGGGTTTGAAGGGAGGAGGAGCTGCTCGGATCCGGAGTAGGGGAGGTTGCGAGTGCGACGTCAACGCTGTGCATGTCGCGGCGCTAGCGCGGAACAGGAGAAGGGCAGGCGAGCAGGAGAGGGAGTAGTATATAGATGGAGAAGAAAGGGGGCAATGATCTCGAGGTCAATGCGTCGGTTTATACGCCTGTTTCCTGCTGGTTTTGCTCGCGTATTTTGTTTGAAAAAAAAAACAGGTTGTCTCGTTAGGTTGTGTTGCTGCACAACTTGCTGATTTTGTCAAAGGTGATCAGTACAATGGGATCATGTGTGCAGGTTGACTTTCTTTGGTTATTATTGATTTGAAATTATGAATTGTGCAAATCATGCATGTAATTTGGGTTTATATACTACAGTAGTGAGTTCACATAGCGGTCAATGCAATCATGTGTGCAAGCTCTATTTTTCTTAAAAAATTGTGAATTGTGCGAAGCTAATTGAGTTTACAAACAGTACGTAGTCAGTACGTATCGCGCCAAGATACAGCAGCACGGTACTTGACGGTCAGGGGTTCACCGACAAAGCCGCGAATATAGGATTTTAGCTCAGGGTATGCCGTCCAAAAAATTTCATATCAAATTCGGTAAATTCATATTAGTAATTCGGTAATAACTGTAAAATTGACAACGTGATTCGATATGTATGTACTAAGTAACAAGACGAGGTTTAAATTCATAGATTAAAGTTCCTTGTGACTTCCCGCTTCCGCGATGGATGGCGTGATCCGTGTCCAGGTGATTTTTTTTCTTTTTTATATGAATACACGTATAATATGTATATTATATCGGTTGCTTGCCAGACAGACAGGGTATGCCGGGGACGGCATACCTGGCATACTTGTGGTTCCGCCACTGCACTAAGATACTTTCTCTGTTCACAGAAGAATGCAATTATCATATTTCGAGAAGTCAAACAGTTTAAACTTTGACTAAAGTTATATAAAAAATACTAATATTCATGATATAAAATAAGTATCATTAGATTTACTATGAAACAAAATTTTATAGTAAATTTACTTAGAGACATAAATGACAATGCTACTTATTATAGATTTAGTTAAACTTGAGCTACTTTAATCGGCATGAATCCCATAATTACATTGTTTTGTGGACGAAGTGAGTACATCCCCATGCAAATATGGTGCTTGATGGCCAGGTGCCACAATTAATGTCAGGTACGAGGATATAGTGATGCATGCATGAGCAAAGGTAAAGTATAGTCTAGGAAAAGCATGACATGGAAACCTTTTAGACGTGAATTCTTGATCCATGTACTTGTCATGAACTTGTTCACTCAAATTTAAGTCATTGGCTTCACATAGATGTTCGTATTTTTCTAAATTTATTTGTGCTATAGGCAAACAACGAGATATTTGTAGTGACTAGATCTCAAGATCTATCGGCTTAGTTTCTCACAAATTTTCATGAGGATAACGTGAGTGTATATGGGTTTGTTTCGTCCGTGACCTAGCCCACGAAGCTCGTCTAGATAAGTTGATTCAGGCCTAGACGTTGGAAATCGATGGCCTAAACCGCTAAACGAGCTGACTGGCCCAGATATATTTCTTAATCTTTCGTCCAAACAAGCCCTATATACATGCATAGGTGAGTATATATGTTCAAATGTGTTTCTCAGAGAAAAAATGGAAAGAAAAAATATTTTACGGTGACATTATACGGGGCCTCTTCTTTTGTGTGTTACTAAATGTCGTCCTCGTAGGTGGAATGGATCAAGTCGTGAAAAAAAGGGACTGATCCAATATATATATGATTACTTTGTGAAAGCATAATCTATGGTACCATACTGCCTTAGAAGGCAAGGTCATCCGACTTGTCCAAGTGCATGCAATCCTGAAGTGCACTTCAAGCCATCTGAGTTCCGGACTTTCTTTGTGTGGCATGCTTGCATTTTCTCACTGCTATCTATCGCCGAAGGAATTTTGTTTTGTCCTTTTTTTTCTGAGCTTCAGAAGTCGATCGGCCCTTGTCACGCCTCACGTCAGAGCTAATCTTTTACATGGATTATGTCAGGGTTGTTTAATGGTACTCGTTTGGAATGACCCTTTCTCCACAACCTCAAGTTAACCATTATTGTTCACACACTAATATAAGGCCTTGTTTAAGTTTTGGGGTGTCACATCGGGTGTTACATGGGGATGTCGCATGGGATGTTCGGATACTAATAAAAAAATAAATTACAGAATCCGTCAGTAAACCGCGAGACGAATTTATTAAACCTAATTAATCCGTCATTAGCACATGTGTTACTGTAGCAACACATTGTCAAATCATGGACTACTTAGGCTTAAAAGATTTATCTCGTAAAATAGTCACAATTTATGTAATTAGTTATTTTTTAGTCTATATTTAATACTCCAAACATTCGTGTCCAAACATTCGATGAGATAGGGTGTAAACTTTTGATGAAGAACTAAACAAGGCCTAAAACAACCAATCAGACAGCTAGCTATCATACAAGAGGCCTATACCAAAAATTACACGAAAACTGCAGCCACGGAAGCGGCAGGTAAAGATGGCAAAAGTTCTTGCCTCACAGTTCAGACAAGGGGACGTCAGAAGCTTGAGATCTAGCGAAATAGCAGTAGACCCTCTTCACGTCTACCAAACCTTACCTCATCTTGCCAAATGCCAATCGATTAAGCTGTTGTTTTTTCGAGGATACTCTGGAACCGAATCTTGGTTGCTGTCCAGAACAGAATAATGGATCCTTGCTCTGTGGGTTCTGACTTCTGAACTTTCCGTTGCAACGTCAGAGATGGTAGGTTGGGTTGAAGAACATGTGTGGTCATTCATTCAGGCCCTGTTTGATTTCTACGGGCGCTCCTAAAATTTCTGTCACATCAAATGTTTAAACACACGTATGGAGTATTAAATATAGACTAATTACGAAACTAATTATACAACTTACGACTAATTTGTGAGACAAAATTTTAAGTCTAATTAGTCCATGATCTGACAACGTGGTGCTACAGTAAATATGTGCTAATGACAGATTAATTAGGCTTAAAAATTATCTCGCAAATTAACCTCCATCTATGTAATTGATTTTGTAATTAATCTATATTTAATACTCTTTATTAGTATCTAAACATTCGATGTGACATAAATTTTTATAAACGATTAAATAACCAAGCACCCACTCAGTCTGAAAGGTCAACAGTACGGCCAGAAAAAAAGAAGCACATAAACTAGTTTTGTTTGGACTTTGATTGATGGGATTTGAGTCGAATTGTGTGGGTCAATGCAATTGTATAGTACTCCGTATGCCCTAGTAGTTGAGCAGCCTAAGCCTAGCAGTTGCAGATAGCACAACCTCCTATGCCTTCCCCTGATGCTTCTCCCCTCCCTGCATCATCATCATCCATCCTGTACTCGTTCCAGTTGGTCAGTTGGATCAAGCAAAGTTTTTTTTTTTATTCAATCATCAAGAACCACCTTTTCTTTTAAGGGCGGGCATGATGCAAGCGGTAGAGTCTTACCGTCTGTGACCGGAAGGTCCTGGGTTCGAGTCACGGTCTCCTCACATTGTACAGGCGAGGGTAAGGCTCGCCACTGACACCCTTCTCCAGACCTCGGCACTGGATACGCCCTTATTCAATCATCAAGAAAATTAGAATTCCTCCACGGCGTTGTTGAGCAGGTGGTGCCCAGGTCAGGTGACAGCAGGAGATGGCCCTACGAGGCTGCGAGAGCTCGCTCAACGGCCAACTGAGCTGAAGAAGGCATGCACGCGTCGCCGTCGCTGTCGCTCTCGTCGCCGACTCGCCGTCGCGGGGTTTGAACTCTGAAGTCGCACGCTTGGCCGCCACAGCATCAAGTACCACACGCTTGCATTGACATCACAAACCGGAGAATCTTGGATCCGTAAAGAGAAGAGAGACTGCACGGGATCACAGATTAATGATGTTACAGAGGGGAGAATATTGCTGTTGAAAGTTCATGAATGCGAGCTGAACTGGACGGATTCATATACGAACTTGAGCCGTGCTCGATCATGAATGAGTTCGTCTTCATGACCTCTAGGTCCAGCTCTGAACTTAAATGTTCGACGAATCCTTGGCTCTGGTACGAACAGATCATGATAGAGGAAAATGGAGGAAAACAGGTGGTAGAAGTAGAACGGCGGCGTTTTATGGGCTGCTACCATCCTACGCTGCGCACGTAGTGGTACTGACGTAACAGCATTTAGCAACCACGAGAGAACACATGCATGTGCCCACAGCAGTACCCGATCGAAGGGGATGAATTGGGTTTCTATGATTTTGTTGTGAAAATTAGAGTTTTTTTTCAAACTCACTTATTCTGCTCAAGGTTGCAAAGTGTGACTAATTAATGAACTCACTTATGCTCTAAGAATGTAAAATGCACAAAATAAATGTGAAAAGTAAAGAGCAGGTTACAAATATGTTTTCCTGGAGTATTGGAGAACCGACTCTCCATCGGTCCTTATTGAAGCACCTGTACAAGGATGTAGCCTACCTTGATCTGTGCTACGATCAAGCACTCTCTAGTGGTAATAGATTCTCTACTCTCGATCGGTGGACCTCTAAAAGATTACAAGCTTCTTGGGGATGATGTTAATCACTAAGATTAACAAGTAAAAAGACTCTCGCTCGACCAAATTCTAGCCAAAGAGATATTGGATGCACACTTACTACTCCCTAGACACTAATGACCCCCTTAGTCTTTAATTAATCCCTTGAAGTCACTCTTGTGCTTCTCTCTTGCCCTCTAACTCTAAATAAGTGTATGAACCATCCTAGGTGGCAAGAAAGAACCTTTGGATCCATAGATGGTATACATATATAGGCCGTTGCAACTAAAAATCAATGCATTGGATATTCCTATGGTATTTTGAAGCACAGGGTCATCCAGCATTCAAATCCACTATTATGTTATGGAACCGTTCAAGTTGACACCATCTGAGCATCAGGTGTGCTGAGCCCATATAGGCTATACTCCACAGCCAACTGTAGTGTAGGCAGCTAGCGAGAGGTAGGTTAGCTGGTCAGGTGACAGCAGATTGGAAGGTGTTCCGAAGGCATATCCTGGTGCAGCACCGTCCAACTGAACTGATCAAGGCATGCGAGTACGAGCCCCGCACACTTGACATCATAAACCAGACGGATTATGACCTTCAGCCTTCAGGCTGGCTTGCTCATGGCTCCAAGTTCAACTTTTTAACTTTAATTGCTCAATGAAATACGGGCTTTGTACGAACAGATCAGGAATTCAAGGTTGAGGAAATAGCAGGCACTGTCATTTTCCAACTGCCAAGCCGCTGCAGCTAACAGCCATAGCCTAAGATTTGAGAGACCATCCCTACCACCCAAGCTTAAAATAATACAACCACGAAGTGCTAGCTACTAATACAAAGTCATTAAATGTGTTATCCCTTTCCCAGATGCTAAGCTGCTAAATATTAGCAGGCATTGAATCTAAACATAGACTAAAACTGATTCACACAGATCCCGTAACGCAAAACTTCAGCTAACGGATTGAACACTGCATTCTTGTAACAGAAGTATCATATCACATTGCGCATCCTCACCATACTGATCATAAATCTCTCGCTTTTCAGGATCACTGAGGACCTCATAAGCCTGAGCTAGCTCCTTGAACTGAAATAAAAGCATGAAATCTTAGTTTTTCATCTCAATCAGAAATCACCAGCTCCATTCGACCATTCATACAGCCTTACAACCAAACATCACCATATTCATGCAGGTTAGGCAAAATGATCTATACATCACCACTTGTTCTATCAAACAAGAGCAAAGCACCATCATAGCATCACTAATTAAATGACAACATATGGTAAAAGTTATTCTAAAAAATCAAACCGCATTATGCCTACAGAGCAGACAAGTGACCATACTGTATATATATAAATAATCCATAAGCAGAATGTGCATATTCACATTTTTCAGGACCAGAACATTCATGGAATAAGTGAAGCACTTTTAGGATCAGAGCATTCATCTAACATTCGAATCAGTAGAGCACACTACAGCATTCAGGTCAGAGAAATTGGATTCAGGTTAGGGAAACTGAACCAAGCATGTCCGTCGGTTCCTCAGGTAAGTTTGGCAATCAATTTCACAAATTTTTCATCAAAAGCTACCACCCTGACCATTATACTAGCAAACCAACCATCTAGCACACAACAACAGACAGGTCTAACAAGACTAAAACGGTATCAATAAAAAAAATACTAAATCATGAATGTTCTGAATGTTGTGGGAGGACAACACTAGAATCCATAAATGGAAGGTAACTTGATTGCTTTGAAGCAATTTGGCTTTGCCTGTTGAGAACAAATCGTGCAGAACTGTTCCTCTAGATGAAAGTTCCTGTTCCATGAAAGTTCTCGGGCTTGTAATATGTCTTTTATTTATAATGTTATATATAGAGATAACCAGTGGCGAATCTAGAAAAAACTATGATGGGGGTCGGCGCAAACTCATGATAGAAATTTATAGTAATCTAACACTATGATACATGCAAAATATAGGCAAAATTGTGAAGCCATGCTGCAAAAATCAAGGATTCATATATAGGAGCGAAATAATAATATTATAATAAGATAAGAATAAACTTTTTACAATAGTGGTTACCTCTTATAATTTCACTCTACGGGTACGATCATCCAATTCTAGAAACGAACTATGACATCGTCATTTGGGATTGCATCGAGAAATTCTTGTTCCACGAAGCAAACGACACAATCATTCATAAATTCATCCCCAACACGATTCCGTAGATCTATCTTCATAATTTTCACTACTGAAAAACATCTTTCCACTGATGCTATGGCGATAGGAAGAACTAGCACAAGTTTGAGAAGTCGATATACCAAAGGAAAAGCAATATGTTTTTATGTATCCACCATGAATCTACCAAGTTCAGAAATAGTATCCAATTGGGCAAATCTTGCATCGGCCCGCACATTATCAATGTAAATATGAAGCTCAAGACTAAGATCATCTAGCTCATTTGAATCAAATCACTAGGATATGCATTTGCCAACTCCATCGAACTCTCAAATTTGAAAGCATCAAAAGAATTCTTGTGATTGAAAGCAGCAACATAGGTAAGCAATTCAGAATTTACCTCATTAAAACAATCATTAAATTTTATAAACTGCAAATCAATAATTGGGTTCAAGCAATCATATTTGTAGTGATCATCACAGGGGGATTTTTTCCTTTCAAGAATCCTTCCATTGTGCTTTGATTGGCTATCAAATTAGTGAACACAGTTAAACACTAAAGTAGATATTGAATAACAGCAAGCAGCCTGCACCCATGCGTATATTTCCTTACCTGACATGTTGATATTGCTCCAATCAGCCAACGCTCACGCCGGCGCCGGCCATGGCAAGATACGGCGATATCTGCAGGCTGTAGCGCCAGGCTGTATTGCTGGTTGCAGTGAGGGGGGCGATCGCAAAGGAAGAAACCTAGAAGTTGAATCAGAAAGACGAAGCATCAGGCGGCGGCCGGTCTAGGCAGACTAATCGACGACATGATTTTTGGGCTTGTTAGCTTCTTCGCTTTTGTTGTTTATTGGCTACACGATGTCCATCCATGTATTCATATTGGGCTTTTGTGTTTGCGGCCTGCTGGCCTCTGCACTGAGCTGCACCGTTGTTGGAGTTAATATTTTAATTTCACTGGGGTCCAACATGGTGAGAATACGGGGGTATCGCTGGTTCTACGGAAGTCATCTGGGTTGGTGGACCCCGACGCTTTACTGTAGATCCGCCCCTGGAGATAACAGCATCGACAAACTCAACTTGCCCTATCTTGACCGGTAAATGACACGCTAAGCAGACCTGAACTTTAGTTCATGAATTACAAAAGAGTTCTTTTTAAAAAATGTTAAACTGGATTTCATTTCATCATAGGGATAGTGAAAAGATGGGGCTAAACATTCGCCATTGGAAATTTTGAAGTGCTCTTTGCACATTACATCGTAGAGAGTGCAGTCATGCTTGACATGAGTACAAACAAGGCCGTGTTTTCTTGTCTAGCTTGCCTGGCAGGCAATACAAAGGAGTTGAACCCTACCGAGTTACTGTGAGACACATTAAACTATAGATACTTGATCTGGATACAAATCATTGATCTACTAATAGGCAATGACACCTTCTGTCCAGTGGTGATCACCAAATTTATCAAGTCATGAAACTTGCATATAGAAATCTCCAGCAAAACATATCAGAAAGATAAAAACTGACAGGAAGCATAAGAATGTCACCTGTTGTCATTTACAAATATTCTTCTATTCATGGATAAAGAACCCCCTCAGAACTGGATGCCATAATATGGCATTCCACATCAGGATGCTCCTTCATAATGCTACAGATCTTCTTGTAGCCATTGTTACTTGGTGAGACGTCATCAGAAATAGTCATTGTCAATCTCTGAAGCACTGTTGCACATCGGAGTATGATTTTTAGGAAATCAACTTCATCATCTTCTCCTTGCAAGCCATGAATTTCAACGACTTCAAGATTAGCCAGAGACACCTTCACTTCTCCAGTTGATAGGATGTTCACAAGGACAGTTTACTGGGCAGGGCACTCGTACCTGAAAGAAAATTGGAGTACAGGATCAACAACCAGAATACATAATTACAGGACAATTCACTACTATCTAAATTCAGTAGCCAACCAGAATACGTAAGTACAGGATCAACAACCGAATGATTACCTTGTCACGTGCTAGGACCACCTTAAGCTTTTGCATAGTTGGTTGAATCCGAAGCAGACACAACATCATTGGTCCAAAAGTATGCCTCTCTGTTTCGAGATCCAGCTCTAAAACAGAAAAAGCAGTCACTGGAAGATGAGCCATCACTTGTGTAATGCTCCATTCTGCATACAGAAGACCATTTGGCTGCAAATCAACAAAGTGAGTGTCCAATGTTATCAAAAGTGGAAATTGTCGTCACATGAAGAAAACCATTTGGCTGCATATAATAAGATAAATAATTTTGGTATAAATGTTTGGAAGAGAAACATAGCAAAGTAGCACACGCACATTAGCAGAACTCATTATGATCAGCGAGATGACATGGAAATCATCTAGCTCACGCTCCTTTACGCTCAGAAGGCGCCATATCTGGCCGAACCCAACAGAAACGTACGAATAAGAGCAACCCCATCTGAGTTTCTTCACCATTGGGGCCAAGAAGGACAAACTGAAGCCTTTGGCAATATCTACCTCCAGTGTCACCTCCTTAAGCACTGGGGCCGCAATGTCAATGCGGCAGATGTCATGATTATTTATCTTCAAGCCCAACTCCTCAACCAACGGTGACTGAACAATCATAGTGTTAACTGTTAGTGTTGATCTCTCCAGGCATTCGGGTTACCCGAAAAATTTGGGTCAGGTAATTGGAAATTCGGATATTAGAAATTCCTACCCGATTCTGGCCCTGAAAAAGTATTATCCAAAATTTCGGGTACCCGATAATCCAGGTTCGGTTTTTACCCGATATACACGAAATTGACAAAATCAACCGTTTTGGAAGAATTCTATTAGCATTTTGAAAGCAATAAACAACGGTCCTTCAAATCACATCATGTCTTCGTATCAATCAACAACAAAACAATTATAGCATAAATCTACTTTAAGTAATACCAAATAATACTTATATTGCACTGAACCAATGTCTTCATATTAGGAATAAGAGAGCAAATATTTGAGATATTTCAGGTAATTCGGGTACCAAGGAACATTACCCGAACTACCCAAACTAGATTTATGGTTTTACAATTACTATCCGAAATTGTGATCGAGTATTTCGGATTCGGAGATTGGGTTTCGGGTACTTTGCCCACCCCTACATTGGCACATGGGTCGATGAGTCGCGCATCATTTGCTTTGTACGGTCAACTAGGCGCCTCGCTGTCGACGAGCACGTCGCCTACCACTCAAAAAATAGTGCCGTTAAATCTTGAAATAAATCCTGAAAAATACGAGCACCCGTGTCAAGTTGGGGACTTGAACCCATGTAGGTGGGGTCCACCATAAGAAACGCAACCAGCTGAGCTACGCTCCGTTCGTTTGACTAACTATATATAATAAATATCAATATTTATAATATTAAATGCATGCATTATTGGATGTATCATGAGATAGATTTTTTTATAATAATATATCTATTTGATATCATAAACATTAATATTTTCAACTATATATTTAGTTAAATTTTAAACACCTTAAAAATACATCTTAAATTATACTACCTCTCCCCAAAAGGATACAACTATGGCATGCATGTCAATTAGAGTGTTTCACGTTTGACCAGGTTTCTAATAAATAGTATTCATATTTATAGCTCCAAATTAATTTATTTTAAAAATACATTTCATAATTAATCTAATGATATTTATTTAATATTATAATATTTATATTTTTTTATCTATAATTGATTAAACTTGGTATAATAAAATATAACGCTGTCTCAAAATTATGTTCTTTTATGGACGGAGTGAGTATTTTTTTTAAGAGACGGTGGTGTGCAGCAGCTCCAGGGTAGAGTTCAGTTTTTAAAAAGCTGTGGGCCCAGTAAAAGTCGATGTTTCTCATGGTTCCCTTGCTATTGCGTGGAGTTCGATTAGATCGGTGTCAAGTTAAAATAAACAATTGCTTGCACTGTATGGACAGAGAGTGTGTAGAGCAGCTGATTTGTGGAGCATGCCTGTTGGCTTGAATTTATCAGTCGACTTGTCAGTTAAAATTTATAGGATTTTTTTCTCACAGTAAATATAATCTCTATATACTAATCCTGCTTTAAAAACGGGCTAACCATCGTGCCACGTCGCCCGTTAAGCCGTAAGCCGTTCGATCTGGCGAACTTGCGATGGTGGCCGTTCGATTGCGGATCGATTTGGTCTCTACCCGTTTCGTTGTAAACCCGAAACCTCGGGAACCTTCTCGGGCTCATCCGGCGAGCGAGCGGCGGCACGGGCGCCTGCAACCAGCGAGACATCCCGGCGCAGGCGCGGAGGCCCCGGACGCTCCGGTCCCGGCCATCCCGGCGCGGGCGGGGGCCCCAGCTGCCCGGAGTGGCGGCTCCGGCCACCCCGGAGCGGCCGGCGGGCGCAGGCACGGCGGCTGCGGCCACCCCGGCTCGTCCACCGGCTCCGACTCCCTTCCCATTGCCGCGGCTGCAGCCTCGTCCCTCACCTCCCGCGGCGTCCAAAATGGCGGGTGCTACCGCCAGGGCGTCGAGCCCAGACCGTCCCGAACCTCTCCTTGAGCCCACGGCCGCACGCCTCCGCCGGAAGCCGCCAGCGACAACTACGAGCGGCGTTGGCGCGCAATGCCGCACCTCTCCTGCTTGGCTCACGTGCATCCACGAGCAGGCCTTCCTGTAGGCAGAGGCAATCTTGTGCGCGCGGGCGACGGGTCCTCCAACCGTGTCAGATCTACGGCGAGCCGCTTCAGTTGTTGTCTCAGGCGGCCGAGCTCCAGGTACCCCTCCTGTTGCCCCTCTCCACCCCATCCGGTGCTTCTACTCATGGTGCAAAGGGGCCCCTCCCACGCAGGCATAGATCTTGTGGGGGGCAGCGAGGACGGGGCCTGAATCGATCGGCGCGGCGATGGCAATGCGTCGTTGGAGGTCGAAATCTACAGCTGCACCTGCTCTGCATCTACAGAGTGAGCTCATGCTCCTCGGCTATGCACTCGCTGGTGAGGGTTCTGTGGATCCAGATCCGCGACATGATGAGGCAGTCCTCCAGCGCTTCAGCCCGTAGGGGATGGTCGGCATCAACCTCAAAGCCAAGCAGTGTCACTCCAGCTCCAAGCACGACGTCCCTTTGCCTGCCTGCGATTCTTGCTTGGGAGGTAACTTTCAGTAGTCTGCATAGTCATTTTGTCTGTTGCCAAATGCAGTTGAAGCCCCCATGGCAGGAACGGCAGTATATGTTCGATGAAATGCGTCTGACACATGATGTTTCTATTTGCCAAAATCTAAAAGGTTTGGTCTTTAACAACTTCTGTTTTTAGATAAACATACCTCTCTTTTGTACCTTAGGACTGATTCCTTAGCTAATCCTAAGTGTCTCTATGATGCTGATTTCTGTCGAGTGCTCCTACTGTATTACCCTTAACATTTGCTTGAATTTACATGTCACATCAAAATAGAATAACATGAGATACAGGAAACACCTGTAAGCAGCTACTGTCCAGAGAGAGGGGAAAGGAAAAGCATGAATGCCCATTGCTACTTGTCATTCTTATTCAGGTTCTGAAATATAGTGGTAATATTTATCTACAACCTTAATCGCAGACTGCTGCAGATCTTGACCCAGTATAAACCCACCTGGTGGCTCTACAACCAGGACATAGAGGAGTGCTACAAAGAAAAATGTAGCCTTCACCACCACAATATTATCTACTTATTCGCTACCATTGACTGTCATCCATTGCTCATCATACAGTGCTCTCTCTGATAGCCCTTCAATGCTCAAAGGTTCACTTGTTATTACCGAAGACCACCGTACCAAGCAAGCAAGGTCAGCCAAGGTCGTGCCTTCATATGCGTAGCAATCGCATCTTGTATACTGTTGGAAATAACTGCTTCAGTTTTAGTCGACTGAATACTTTTATAAATTGCTTGGCTAACAATCGTGTCTTCCTTTCTTATTAGTATCATAGATCTGCTTTAGTACAGGATGTTACTTTGGATTAGTATTCAGAACTGACAGAACCTTTGCTAGGTATGAATTCTGATTGTGTGATGGTCTCAGTGTTACTTTTGGTATGTACTGAAATAGATGGTCTCTGTGTTATTTTTGGTCCAACGATACAATATAGCCTGCTATTTCGTCAGTTGGATATTGTAGCTACATAATAGCTTTATGTTCTTTAATTAGCTCAGCTCATACCGTTGGTCAATTTCATTTACCAACAACCTCTCATGGAGCGCAAAAGTTTCTAGTTTCAGTTGATTTATCAACCAGCTTTAATACCAGGCCCCTCGTTACCCGTCCTTGCTTTTTATTTCCACACATTGTTTATTGCCACGGTTCGCACCAAGTCATAAGTTCGAATCAAAGAAGCGTTCCCCAGAGTTCGAATCAAACCTTGCTCTTTCTCTCTCTTCTCACGGTTCGCCTTTTAATACACTGGAGCTGCGCAGCATTTGAACGAAAACGCATTCCATTTGCACAAAAGATTTTTAAGGGGTGCTCGGCAAAGATAGTTGCAGCTGCGGTCGCACCTACAGTGCTAACAACAATAGCTATGCAGACATAACCTAAAAAGCTACAACCATCTCTACCACTCTAGGCGTGAGATTTATAAAGATTGTTTGGATCACTAGAATTAACGACTAGTAGCTAAATTTTAGCTTACAAATATAAACTAATTACGGGGTTAAATTTTATTCATCCCCAACTAATAACTTTTTAGGTTCTCCTTGACAGAACTTTGACTTCTAAAAATCGGTGAAATGAGAAACTTTATATGGCTTCGGTTTAAGAAAAAAACAGTTTGAGCGACCGCTGTCTCTGTTTGAGTGGATAGTAGTGGTTGTCTCTGTTTGAATGGATGAGTCCTGTGTGATTTCTTTGATTCTCCAGTCCGGTGTAGATAAGCTGGCTCTATCGTGAGTACAGTATTTTTTTTCTCCGGAAGAAAAAAACAGTTTGAGCGACCGCTGTCTCTTCGGCAGCGTTCGGATTATAATCCGACTTATAAGTCATAGTAAAGTATTTTTCTCTCCTAACAAATCAGCCATATAAATCAGCTTACAAGCAGCCGAACAGAACCATTATAGCTGCAAGAGCTACGGTGCTGCCTCTACCGTGAGTGCTGATGATACACCGGTGATGGTGCTTGTGAATATTTTGACTGCAGTGGGGATCAGTCTGGGTGTCGTTCCTGGAGGCTGTATCGTATCGTGAATTATTTACTACTAATTGGTTTAGTATTCCTGGCTAGAAATTTACGATCGTTTACGAACAAGCGAACACGCTGATTATCAGTTGAACCCCGTAATTAATTTCTGTACCTCATAATGTTTCTGGGCTGAAAGTTGATACTGCCGTTAGAAGTGTTCTCCCTTCCCCCGCTACTAACTGTTAACGCCATTGGATCTAAACAGTGCCTAGAGCTAGCTAATTCACACAGATCCTGTAACGCAAAACATAATCACAGAACTTCAGCTAACTGATTGAATACTGCATTCTTGTAACCGAAGTATCATCACATTAAATACGCGCGGGAAAACTTGACCCAACAGTAGTCGCACAAAGCGAAACAACAAATTTGCCGCCACCGTCAGACTTTATCATTGCTACTACTAATAGCAGCCACGAGCTGACTACTGCTGGGCGCACTGCACCCTCTGCGCACCGCCCGGCATTTCCTCATCCTCGTCGTAGGCCTCCTGGTGCTGCTGCTGCCGCCTCCGCATCTCCTCTTCGATGTTCACGTCATACGGCATCGTCTCCTCGCACTCGTCCAGCTCCATGTCAGTGTACTGCGACACTGGCTTGGGCGGGAGCACAGCCTCCAGGGCCTTGCACTGCTCAGGGCTAAACGAGTCCGGGAACTCCACCGAGAAGTGGATGTACAGCTTGCCCTTCATGAAGGGCCTCTGGTACATGGGCATGCCTTCATCGTTGATCGCCTTGAAAGAATCTGCACAAATTTATAATAAACAGTGAGCATTGGCCAGATGCACGAAGGCAGAATCAAGAGTTGAGTGCTATCTTTCATGTTCAGATCACCCACCAGGCTTCACAACTTCACCAGGATTTGATTTGATCAGCAGCTGCCTGTTATCCAAGTGAGTGAGAACAAACTGGAAGCCACACAGAGATTCAGTCAAGATCAGTGTGTGCTCGTAGAAGAGGTCATCGCCCTTTCTCTTGAACTTGGGATGCTCCTTCTGCTGGAGAACAAAGATGATATCTCCAGTGACAGTGTCAGGCTGCACACAAGCACAAGATAGTTAAGACCCAAGGTTAATTTGGTACAGAGGAAGCAAGGTTAATTTGGGCCAGAGGAATAACTTCAGAACTGAGGACTGAATGAGTTAAAGAGTCATTACCGCTTCATCAGCTTCACCAGGGAATGTGATCTTCTGACCGTTCTGCATACCCTTCTCAACTACCACTTCAAGAACCTTCTTCTCCTGCACAACTTTATCACCCTTGCATTGTGGGCATCTATCCTTGTCGTTGATGGTCTCTCCAGAACCCTTGCACTCGTTGCAAGGATGCTGCATTTGCTGAATCATTCCAGGTCCCAACTGCCGGATTTGGACCTTAAAGCCAGAACCTTGGCAACCAGCACACCTCGACGAAGCTCCAGACTTTGAACCCTTACTGCAAGATTGCAGGATTAGAACACACCATGTGAGATCCTGAAAATCTAATCTATAAAGCATAATTGGGCTTTTGGCATCCCTTTGGATTCAGATGACCTACCCATTGCACTTGGAGCAGAGGACATTGCGGGACAGCGAGAGCTTCTTTGATGTACCATTGTACAAATCCTCCAGAGAAACCTTCAGAGGATGAACCACATCCTCTCCCCTTCGCTGCCTTCTGCCCCTACTGCTGCCACCACCTTTGCACAAGTACATACAGCATGAGCACTATGTAGGTGATTCTCAATGTCAATGACATTGCATCGGTTTCTGTTTCGCAACATACCTCCAAAAGGGCTGCCACCACCAAAGAATGACTGGAATATGTCAAAGGGATCATGCATCCCTCCACCACCTCCCATTCCCTCCTTGAGGGCATCCTCACCATACTGATCATAAATCTCCCGCTTTTCAGGGTCACTGAGGACCTCATAAGCCTGAGCTAGCTCCTTGAACTGAAACAAAAGCATGAGTTCTTAGTTTCCATCTCATTCAGAAATTAAAAGCTCCATTCGGCCATTCATACAGCCTTACACCCAAACATAACCATATTCATGCAGATTAGGCAAATGATCACCACTGGTTCTATCAAGCAAGAGCAAAGCACCATCATTGCATAGTTGAATGATAACATATGGTACAAATCATTCTAAAGAATCAAATCGCACTACAGAATTATAGATATAATTCATAAGCAGAATGTGCATATTGACATTTTTTTAGGATATAGGAGCATTACTACAGAATTATAGATATAATTCATAAGCAGAATGTGCAGATTGACATTTTTTTAGGATATAGGAGCATTCGTCTATAGTTCACGATTCAAATAAGTGAAGCATTTCTAGGGTCAGAGCATTCATCTAACAATTCAGGGACTCAAATCAGTGCACCAATTTTAAGAATCAGAAGAGCACACTACAATATTCAGGTTAGGGAAACTGAACTAAGCATGTCCCTCAGTTCCTCAGGTAAGTTTGGCAATCAATTTCACATTTTTTTCATCAAAAGCTACAACTTGACCATTATACTAGCACTAGCAAACCAAACCATCTATTACAAAAACAACAAACAGGTCTAACAAGACTAAAACGGTATCATCAGTAAAATAAAAGACCAAGCAAGGCATTCTGCATGATCAACAAGCTTTTGAATAATTAATTGTTAATTATGCGATCAAAACTACATAGATCGACTAATTCCAGGGGCATGAACAGCTCAAGATGCGTCTCGGTAGCAGCTAATAATCATAACAGTGTCCATGCAACTAATAAACCTAATAGTTTCCATGCAACATCTACTTCCCCATACGAATCCCTCCACCACCCCCAACCATCAAACCCATCTAATTCCACGCCTCCTCAGATCCGATCAACCGCCCCCCACCCACGAGCACCAGAATCAAAGGAAATCGACCTAGAGAAACCGTCTCAACACCGCCGTAAACCTGACAACCCGCCTACTACTCCCCGCCGCGGACAGATCGGAGCCAGACGAGGAAACCAGCCGGCGCGCTCACCTTCTCGGGGTCGCCGCCCTTGTCGGGGTGGTTCTTGATGGCGGCCTTGCGGTAGGCCTTCTTGAGGTCATCCTGGGAGGCGTCCTTGGAGACCCCGAGGATCTCGTAGTACCGGGTGTTGTCGCTCTTCTTCGGCGCGCGCCCGAACATCTCCGAAACCCTAGTTGTTTGATCCGACGGGACGCGTGGTGTCGCGCCGGGAGAGGTTTGTGAGGAGGAGGTAGAGCGGGGCGGGGGTAGTTATATCGTCGGGACGGGTGGTGGGGAGTGAATGCTCTGGAAGCTGCAGGAGGCGGGGGCGGGTGGCGCGCGGCCCGTCGGATGCGGATCGGGCGGTCTCGGCCCGAGCTTCCAGATGCTTCCGGTGTCTTCCTGCGAAAGGGCGAGGCGAGGGGCCGTGGGGCGGGCGGGGCTACGGGGAGCGCGTGTTGACGCGACTCGATTCTTGCGTGGCTGTGGGTCGTCGGGTCCGGGCCCCGGGTCCCGGGTCCGGGCTGGAGGGAAGCGAGCCGTCCGATGAGTTCCGCACGTTTTGGAACTTGGAATTTGGAAAACTGGAAAGATCCTTTGTGCTTCCCGTTTTGATGAAGAGGTGGTGGCCAAAGACTCTTTTTTCTTTTATATTTTATTAACTTTTTCTAAAGTGAGGGCATCTTCATAATCTTCTTAAAAATCGTTTGGTAGACCACGATTACGCCATATATATAAATAAAAAAAAAAATAAACTTTGGCTTCGTTCAACTGCGCTGGTCGTGGCTAATCCTATGAGAGCCGTGTAGTGGCAACCAGTGCAGCCAAGCACTCCCTCTAATTTTACCTTTTCTTCAATAGTTTATTTATCTTCCTAATAAAACTCAAACATAGAGCTAAAGGAGAGAAACCGGGCAAAATTACAGTGAGAGGGCACCCGAGTGGATAGCAAACATGGAAGGCATATGTGTATTTGAGAATTGAGGGGTAAATTTACCAAGCGCCTATCTCTATAGAGTTACGTAAGAAAAACTATTGGAGGTCTGTTCCCTCTTTTTCCTAATAAAAGAACAAATTAAAGAGTTAATTTAAGGACCATTCGGAGATACTGTAGTATAATAATACTCCCTCACGCTTCTATCTGTGTTTTTAATTAATGGATCATATGCGATAAAAGCATAGGGTTAGTATATGTGACAGATTTATATTGATTCTGGCATAAGATATCATGTGATATATCCATGTATATGTAGTGTTTTATTGCTCTTTATACTCTGGTCGGCTGTTCTATTTTCAGTTTGGCTACATAAAGTTCAATCAAGTTTGTAGAAGAACGTCAATATTTGTGACATCAAATAGATATATCAACAAAAATTTATTGCACAATAAATCTAAAAAATGAATTTATATAAACATATTCAAATCCAAACCGGTTTAAGTCGGTGCTATGTTAGAATTGTATTTCTTTTTCATGGTGGAAGGAGTTCAATACAACAAAGTATGCACCATAGTTTTATGCGGGACAACTTTACAATAAACTCCAATCCATTGTCATTTTTTCGAGAAATCATTCATTTTCAAGTTTGATCAACTATATATATAAAAATATTAATATTTATGTGCATAGTTATTATCATTAGATAAAATACTAAAGAGATCTTTTACAATGGTTGAAATCGCTTCCTAATGCCTCCGCAAAATAGCCATTTTTATTGATTTAATTAAAATAAGGGTAATATGGTCATTGCATATATTTATTATCACTCCGCCAAACCCTCCTCCCCCCCGCCGAAATATCGCCGCACCGGCTTCCCTCGCATAATCGTCTAAACTTAATCATATCGATACAAATCGTCGAGGGCCAGTTGTGCCCTGCCTATAAGGCATTTCAGCACACCCAGCCAACGGCGCCTTCAGCAAATGGCGCGGTTCCCAGTAAACAAATGACGGATCGATGCTCTCTCGAAGGGTTATGAGGATGCTATTTAACCTCATAAACCGGATCATCGCTAGTTATAGATCACGGGATTACCACTAGACGCCAGTGCGGTAAGACTTCGACTTGTAGCGTTGTCGCAGTGCAAGGTCGTCTGGTCTCTTTTTATGGGTTCGTCCTTGTGCTCCGGATGCACCTCCGAGGGTATCCACACGTATATTCCACGAGGAACAAAGAGCGCGCGGGCGTATAGTGTGGCGGCTGCCAAATGGCGTGGATTCCTAGCCCCGACCCCACTTATTTATAGGCGTCCCTAATGAGCTCCCCGGTTGGAGGCCCATTAGTAACCCTAAGCCTTGTCTAACTAGGATCCAATCCGAATTAGGCTTCCAACCCCTTAAGCGTGCGACCCTATGGGTTCACGCCAAACATGGCCCGAGTACTCCTACTCGGCCATTAGTTGATAGCGGCCTCTAGCAAGGCATGAACTCCTATGCGTCGAATTAGACGAACCACCACATTACATACTTGTTATTCCCTTGCCTCCATTTTTGGTCCAACTTAGGTTAACAAACCCAAGCACGGCCATGCATTTCTTGAAATCATTATGATTATCTCTCTCATATAGAGATTCCATCTTGATTGTCTATGTCTCAAGCATGTTTCCCGATTTTAAACTACAAATAGCGTTTTAGTCCTTGAGTAGGTCGTTTCACATCTTGAATACATATAACAATCTCAGGTCTAAGGACATAACGTAATGATGTGAATAGAGATAATAACAACATCTCACGTTATCACGGTCCATTCATGTCATACATGTGCCCACATTATTAGTTTGACATCTCCATGTCTATGACTTGTGAAACATAGTCATCAACTAATAATGTGTGATCCATTATTCACGTCTTCACACGAACTAATTAGAATAACCATACAAGTAAAAGAGTTTCAAAACAATTCACATAATTGCTAATCGATACAGGTTGTCTTTAATGAAAATTCAATGAACTCATAATATATCATGGATACAAGGCAATATAATCATCTCTATGATCGTCTCCACCTCGTTCAACTTGGCGCCAGGGACTCCATGGCGGCGAGCTCCTCCATCTTCGGCACGACAGCCGTGGTCGCGTCACAAAGCTTTAGATCAGCAATCAAGGTGTGTGCCCTGAAACCCTATCAATCTAGAAGTTTTGCTTCAAAATCAGTTCCTTTTATTAGGTGTCATTCAAATAGGAATACTGGAAATGATCGTGGTACTGTTCCTTGCTCCTTAATTCTTGTAGTCTATGCTTAAGCTAGAAGAGGTCTAGAAGTTCCTGTAACATAACTGCACTTTCCACGTAACATAACTGCACTTTCCACCAATCTGTGATGCTGTTTTACTGTAAGTTACATCCCAAAATTTTGAAAGGAAATAATGAATGCATTGTTAGTGTTAGTCATTGTAGAAAGTTTCTGGAAATAGCTATGCAACCGTATGAAACCCACCAGTAACAAGCAAGTTATGCTTCACTGCCAAAGTACTAACTGGAGTTTGACAAAATCTCTCGTAGTAATTCCCATGGACCATGGTGCTTCTGAAGTCAAAGCACAAAGAACGTAAGGCTGTGTTGCCATAAATCAAATAGACAAGGCTCTGCAAGAAAAATGACAAGTTGAAATGATCATTCAGACCGCACATGGTGTGACATGTCCTTGCAGATCAATGACTTCTTGCTTCTTACAGGTCAGTGTTGACCAATGAAAAGATCACGTTTCTGTGCTCTGTGCGGTCACGTTTCTGTGAAAAGATCCAAGCAGGACAGAAAGAAATGAACATGGAGGGATTTTTAGAACATGAGCTTACTTGTATGTTTACCAGGAAAGTGAACATTCCCTTATCAGCAGCAACCTACATTAGTAAAGGTTCAGTTGAAATCATCATGTAGCAGAAGCACTGTATTAGTTAGGAGAAGGAACACTAATCTAAATCGATATGCAACAATGGTATTTTATTTGAAAGGAAAGTTTTGGTTGAACCAACAGTCCTCCGAGACAATGGTATTCTACTATTCCAAGTTTGCATTGCGGTTACAGAAAAAGTGGGCTAAGATAGGAATGTGCCATTAAGCAACCATGACAGGTTTTCTGACCCGAGCCGCAGATCCTTTCCGCCTAGCAACGTGATCCATACGCTTGCAGCATGTTCGGGAGGCCGTAAACGATCGTGGATTATTTACTGTTGGCTGGTTCGATGTGAGAGAAAAATACCGTTCTGGCTGAAAATTTACGATCCTTCGCAACCAAGCGAACAGGCTGTCGCGAGCTCCATAAGATACTTCCCTGCTGGTACCTGCAAGTCAAATGACAAAATACTAAACACTTGATTGCCTGCTAGGCTACAAAAAGAAAATAAACCAATTGTGTCACTTGAACGCCTGGACCTTTGATTTTTCATGTGGAAAGGTCTTGCTACGAACTTTAAAGATCTTGCTATCAGGTACTGCCCGACAGTTACGACTTTTCTCATTTGTATCCTGACGAATAATGCCCGAAAACCAAGACAAATCTATTGGGTCTGAAGGACCACCAAATAGAATGGCAAAGGGGTCAGGTTAAGACATAACTGGGCAACCTATAAAGTCATCAATCAAACTAAAAGAATGGAAATTTGAAAAAAAAAACCCTGAGCTCTTAGCATCACTGTCGGATTTGGTAGGTTCTTCCTGTACATGAATTGCAATGAAACTGTGAAGTGATGAACAACAAAACTTTTGGCAAAGTACAAAAGTAGGGTGAATGTTTTTAGGGCGTGACTGTAAAACAGGTATTCACCTCCAAATCAGCTTCAGGGACTTGATTTAAGGAGACAACAGGGGTAACCTTCAGATAGAGTTACCTTCCTTGCCTCTGCCGCTCCATGAGCAAGGGAAGGACGACGAGAGGCTGAAGAACTCCGTGGCAACATCTTGATGACCCGCACGGCCACGCCGTTAGCCCACCCGCGGCCACCCGCGCCACCGCCGCAGCCTTTGTCTCCTGCACGGCGGGTCCATCGCGGACGAGGCGGAGGGAGCCATGGATGCCGGCGCGGACGAGACAGAGGGACACTACGGGACCTGGGAGCACGCGATGGGACCCTCCCGGCAGCGGGGACGGCCGCCGCCGCTGTGACCGGGAGCGCAATCCTGGTTCACTCCTTGGGACGGCCGCCGCCGCTGTGACCGGGAGCGCAGTCGCCGCCGCGGCCTCCATGTGCTCGGTTGGGGAGCTGAGGGCTGGTGAGGAGGGGTCGGGCCTGGATCTCGCCGGAGACGACGCAGGAGCGGCGCAGCGCGTCGAGGTCCTACCACGGAAAGATGGCGGACAGCGGCGGCGAATGAACCCTAAAAAAACAAAAATATTCATATTTTTTTAAAAGTAAATATTCATCTAACTATAGTACTTAAATCATACATCCCAACTATACTACTCAAAACATTATTTTTATAATTATGAATTTACCGTTTTACCCTTAATTAAAAAAAACTACGAAAAAGGAATTACCACTCTTTTATTTGAAGTCATAATCCTCTTAACTTTGGAGGCGTTGGGAGGCGTTACGACGTATATGGGCCCACCGATCATAGACACATCCAATGCCTCCCGACATCTCTCTCATTGACGCCTCTCAACGCCTTCCCTCATATGGGCCCATCAATCATTGACACAGCTAACGCTACCTGATGCCTCTCCAATTATAATAAAAAAGTTCAATACTAAATATACTTTCATAATAATAAACTTAATCAGAGATACAAATGTTGCTACTATTTTCTACAAACCCTGTCAAATTTAAGAAACTTTGACCAACATGAACCTCGTAGCGACACTCTTCTTTGGGACAGGAGTATATTCTATAGTGTCGCTGGAGGATAATTAGCAAAGTCCATTGGTATGTACTCACTCCATTTAAAAAAAATGCAATTCTCAAAGAGCCAAACAATTCTCACTTTAGTTACCTCTATGAGAAAAATATTAATATTTTTTATATTTAGATTGGTTACAAAATATAATTTATATTGAATTATTTATTTATAAATATAAATACAAAATATTTTTCCTATAAAATATGTTAAACTTGAAAAAATTTGGCCAGTCTCAAACTTAGAGCTGCCATTTTTTTCTAGGACAAAGGACGTATTTTGTCTATATCAAAATATAGATCAACTTCCGGCTATATCTATGGTTGAAGACCTTCTATAGTTTTGTTTTGAGTTAGTCCCGGTGGATCTTACAGATTTCAATTACAGACCATGTTATATTTCGAGAACGCCGAACAGCTTCATCATGACAAGAATTTGAATCCGGCAACCTCCAAAAAACCAAATTGTGCCGTCCAACAAGACTTCATAGATTACTGGGCTTTGTTTAGTTCCAAAAAGTTTTTCCAAAAATTGCTACAGTAGTCGTCGCATCGAATCTTGCGATACGTGCATGGAGCATTAAATGTAGATGGAAAAAAAACTAATTGCACAGTTTGGTGGGAAATCGCGAGACGGACGTTTTAAGCCTAATTAGTCCATAATTAAACACTAATTATCAAATAAAAACGAAGGTGGTACAGTAGCCAAACTTTCTATATTTCGCCGAAAACCAGGCCTGAATGATGACGGGCGTACCGCGTACCACTGTACCAACCGTGGACTAACAAGGACAAGTAACATGGCGGCATGGCGCTCAATCAACCACCTGTTTCCGAGGAGAAAGAGCATCTGTCGTTTTCCTATCAGTAGCCGACTGCCCGGTTACTGTTCAGTAGCTGCAGCAGAGCACTGATAGTATGATGATGGGCTGATAGCACGTTAATAATATAATAATTTGATTTCCTGAGCGGAATCTCGAGACAAACCACACATTTCATCCAGTCCATGGAGTGCGCTCTATCATCAGTGTCAGAGAGCAATGTAGGCTCACATAGCTCCGTGGGAAGGCCAGGTTTGCTGGAGAGAGAAACCTTTTGGAGCTACTGAAAATTGGTTTGGTTTATTTTGGCCAACAAACGAATAATAGGCAGATCTTAAATTTCTACTACTTGATGAATTTTATCTGTATCGATGATACTACCACTCGTGGACTTAAAACAGGGTAAAAACTGGCCTAACGCACATGATCCTCCCATGATCTCAGAAGAAACCACTCACAAAAATCTGCAGCAAAGTGAGACCCTCTTTGGCAAGGCTCTCCTGACTCCTGCTACAGTGCCAGAGGAGCCGGAGTGGAGGAGCCAGAAAACGTGGCTTCCTTGGGCTTTTAATTCATTTCACGAGGAGAGAGAAAAACAGCTCTCTGCCACGGTAGCCGGTTCAGGAGTAGCCGGAGCCCCTGAAGGCTCGCCAAACATGATCTGAGACTGCTTTCAGGTGACGGTGTGCACGATTCGCTGAACCCCAGCGTGATTTTGTCCCGGTTCTTGGACTCTTGGAGCCCAGCAAAAAGGGCGCCTGAAATTCCAGTCCACTTCCACAGGATGAGGGGAAACGGCAACAAAAGGGGCTTCTCTCCGACATGCGGTGCAGAAAGTGAAAACGCGAGAAAAGCGCCGTCCTTTCTTGTTTCCTTCCGCCCCCGTCTCTCTCTCTCCTCCGTGCCGTTGCCACTGTTGACTGTTGCCACGCCGCAACCGCAACACACCACGCAGGCGGCAGCGAGCGCAATAATGCGCACGCAGAGGAGCACAGCGGCGTCACTGCTGCGGCAGTAATGGCCGCCTGGTTCCACCACGGCGTCTACTAGCGATACACCGAGCCCACCCTTCCTTGGTTCCTTCAACACGCCCCCCTCCGGCCTCCGGATCGCGCACCTTCTGCCACCCCCAAAGCGCTCCCGGAATCTTTGCCAAGCGGCGCCGGTTACTGGCCGGCAAGGCGACCCCGTCTCTCGGCCGGCGTTGATCTGGTGATGCGCTTTTCATGGTGTTCTTTTTCCACTCCTTTTCTCCCTCCGTCCTGTGAGATTGTGCTGCATTTTCTGTGCCGGTGCTGATGGAAACCGTAAATTTTGCGTCTTTAGGTTACTATATACGGTTGAGGCGGGCGGAGCGGCGGTGCGATGGGCATCTCGGCGAGGTGGCTCAAGTCGTTAGTTGGGTTGAGGAAGGTGGAGCGGCAGCAGCAGCATTGTAAGGAGGATGCAGATGTTGGACGAATGGTACGCGCCGGGTTTCTTCCAATCATTATGCAGTTCTGGCGTATCTTGGTTCTTAAATTGGTGGTTGGTGCATTCATTTCGCTTATTGCCTAGACCTATGTGGATTATATAAGAATCATTTAGTATCCGAGTTAATTCAATTAAAATTGTTATAGCAGAAAAAAGGGTGAACTATTTAATCAGACTTCTTGATCATATCATGACAAATCCTAGGTGTGTACTGATCATTGTTAGTTATCCATCCTTGACTGAATCAGAATTGCACTTGTTAATTCCTTATGCACTGTTTGTATTAGTTTCGATTTGTACTGCAGAGAGCGTATTGTTAGGTAATTGTTACCTGCTTTGTTCAAAGCTTGCTTAAATACTTGACTTCATTGGCGCTTCTTGAATTCTGAGAACAAAAATTCTTGGTGGTTATGCAATCACAAGAGCTTCAAATCAACTGATAGATAGGTATAACTTAGTAACGCCAAACCTTGCCTTCTGATATACATGTGGAGGACATATATTTGTGCCACACTTCCCTCATTAACCTGTTATGACTTATGAGTATGCATCATTTTGCTTACGAGTTGCCAACTGGGAAAGTGCAGAAAAGCGATGTCGCCGATCAGTTTCATTTTCAGAATCAGCGCTCTCAAGATGACAGCAGCATTGCTGCACAAGAAGAAATTCCAGAGGTTCCTTATGGAAATGATCCACCTGAAGTTGATTCTAATGCACCTTCATGCTTGGAACCCACTTGTGGTTCAGCTCATGTGCCACTGTCTCAAACTGTAGAGGAACTGGAAGAGATCTGGGCTGCTACAATTATTCAGACAGCATTTAGAGCTTTCCTGGTATGCATTCATGTTGCCCTGTGGATTCCATTTACTGATTCAATTCATGCAAGTGTCGACTCTTGAAAATGTGTTCATCTCTAATATCTCAACAACCCGAATAAGCATTCTTATGCTCAAACACCTCTTTTTTTTTAAAAAAAATTAAAACTCAATTCTGGTTGTAGCTAATGTGAAGGGCGGGCCTGGTGCAAGCGGTAGAGTCTTACCGCCTGTGACCGGAAGGTCCACAAAGTAGGTTCGAATCTTGCCACCGACACCCTTCCCAGACATTGCCGCATTGCAGCGCTCTCTGACTGGTAACGCCTGACACCCCTTCACCCTAATGTCAATGCAATTTTGATTTCCTAGTGCAAAAGTAATTCAGCTAATCTTATGTCCTATACCTCTATGTCCATTCATGTTGGTACCCAGTGCTCCTGTAGTGATGCTTGAAATCTGTTTGTTCACGGTCTGATTGTATATTACCATGTGCAACTGCGGAAGTTGGCAATATAAGTTTTCTCTACCAAGGAAAAAAATAGAAATTGTGGAAAGAAAATGAGTAATTTACCATCATTCTCACTTAATACTTTAGTTCCTTATAGTTCCCACTTGTGTTCCTTCTTCAGGCTAGGAGAGCCCGCCGAGCTTTAAAAGGGCTGGTTAGGCTTCAAGCTCTTGTAAGAGGTCATATAGTAAGAAAGCAAGCTGCTACAACACTCCGCTGTATGCAAGCTTTGGTCAGAGTTCAGGCCCGTGTTAGAGCAAGGCGAGTTCGCATGGCTTTGGAAAACCAGACTGACCAGCAAAATACTTCACCAGAGCACACGACCGAGGCACGTGTTAGAGAAATTGAGGTGAGATGCACAAGTTTATAAAACAAGGCATCCTATTATCTTGTCATTTATTTGGCTGATAGTTATATATGCTGATACTATTTCAAAAATTGTTTCCAAAAGACTATTTCATGATTTGTTTACAAATTACCATATTGTTCTTTTCGTTAGGAAATAACTGGCATTCCAGTACAATGTTCTGGTTTGTTTGTGAACTTTTACCATTGTCTTAAAATGCAGGATGGCTGGTGTGATAGTATCGGTTCTGTGGAAGATATCCAAGCAAAACTTCTAAAGAGGCAGGAAGCAGCAGCTAAACGGGAGCGAGCCATGGCCTATGCTCTAGCTCATCAGGTAGTTTATCCTGCTTCTACACCAACATATTCATAAACTGTTATTCTAGTAATAATATCACTGAAGTAATAAATCATAGATTAGAGTGAATATAATAATATATTGTAACACGTAAAACCTGTTCTAGTCTAAGGGGGTGTTTCGTTTCCCCTCATTCCTTGGCCTGCGTTATGTCTAGACCAGATCGGACGGTTTGTTTGGTTCATCCGCGTCAGAGCCAGGCTACCCTAACTCCGTAAGCCATCTGTACTGAGATAGCCTGTCTATCCCTGGTTCACAGAATCGGGCGACTAAGGTTAGCTAGGCTTTGGCTACCCCTCCCTTCCCGTTCCCCTCATCTCCTGCTTCTTCACCGCCGGGACAGATGATGTGAACAGCTTGGTCAAGCTTCTTCCTTGTCACCGGCGCGCCTATCCCTCGCAGTGCCCCATCTGCCTCTGTGTCTTGGTCCTTCATTGCTGCAGTTGTACTCGCCCTGTGCTGCCTTGCCGCACAGCGGCGCTGCCCACACAAGTGCGCTGCAGGGCAAGGAGCAGGCATGGTCTGCCCAGCTCCGGTGAAAAAGAGTGCCGAACATGGTTGGCGCCGCCCTGCGTGCACACGGTCAATGGATCGATTGTTCTTGGTGCTTTGGTAGAAGAAAAAAAGTGAGAACTCGATGCATAGTAGATAGTTGGTCTCCATTGGTAGCTTAGTTCAGCTTTTGGCATGGTAAGTTTGCTAGGTCGATGAACTAGTTAGCCCTGCAGTCTGGTAATGGTTTGTACTGTTAGTACAAGGATGAAGTGATTTTCCAAAGATAGAATCACTTCGGGAAAAAAAAGCGTTTGGTGATGTGATCCTTACGCCACCATTATCCTCTTTGATTGGGTTGGAAATGTTAGTGCTTTTTTATTCCATGCCGACTCCTTGATGTCCTACATGTCAGCTGAGTTCATGCAGAGCACCCAACCAAACACGATCCTAGCTTGTCAAGTTTAACCATACAACTAAACACCATGGACTTGCCTTATGCTTGCCTGGCTATCCTTGACCAGGTCTAATCTTAGCCAGGTTCGGATGCTTGCTATTGTTTGACTAAGTCTTCCTTTCTTGGGGAACAATTGAAGTTGTTCTTCCCTGTATGCTAGCTTGACAATTAAGATCCTCATCTTTTGCAAATTATTCTGTTTGGTCAGCTCATGGTAGAATAATTACATTCTGTAACAAACATGAGACCTGTACTCGGAAGGAAAAATGGAAGATTCGTGCTTTGGTCCTCCCTGGGAGGCTTGGAGCGAAAGCACATCCGAGAATTGAAATTGCCTTCATCTGATAAAAAACAATAAGAAGGAATCCGCAGTGCGCAAGCGTTAGTAAGCCTTTCAAATCCTGGCATTCGAAATTCATAACTTGTTCCCCTCCTATTTCAGTGGCAAGCAAGTTCAAGACAAGCTGCAGCATTTGAACCTGACAAGAACAGCTGGGGCTGGAATTGGCTAGAGAGATGGATGGCTGTTCGGCCTTGGGAGAGTCGGTTCCTTGGCACTTATGCTGCAGATGGCATTTTTGTAGTTAATGAAACCAGGCAACCTGACAGAAGTGCAACGAAGATCCCATACAGAAAACCTGTTAAAAAGCATGATTCAACCCTTCAATCAAACACATTGAACCACAAGGTCTTCCCATCAAACTCAGAGGGTGGTGGCTCCTCGACAAATCGATCCAGTGGTTGGGCATCAGCTAAATCTAGACTGAAGGTTTTACCCAGAGAAGGCTCTGAGGAAGCCTCATCTCGTCCTTCTGTACTTGTTGTGCGGTCCACTAGTAACCCAAGGGAGAGAACTTCCAGTATTAACTCAAAGGAGAGGACTGGGGACTTGGATTGTCAAGTTCATAAAAGATTCTCCTTGCCTAGCATTGGTCAGTCTACTACCACCTGCACTGCTTCTAGCATAGCTTCTTTTATATGAAGATTTGGAAGGCATTTCTTGTTGTGCATATCAGCATATGGCATCTGCTTTGTTTTGGATACTCATACACAAGCTTGTACTTTTGGAAGTAGAATTTAACTTTCAGGCATGGGAAACATTCATATTTACACGGCTGCTTAAAGAAACATTCAAATTCATTGACTTGCTATTGGCGAATTACCAGGTTCAGAAGCGGTTAAACACTTGACAAAGAAAGGCACGGTTAACCGATCCCTGAAGGCCACAAAAGATTCCCACATTCTGGGGTCAAGGCATCATCTTGCCAGTTCCATTGATCCAGTTCCCACTAGAGTTGAGCTGGAGACTTGAGAAGGCATGTGACGCTTGAACATCGCCATGGATTGCACTTAGCAGCCAGATGCCCTTCTTGTCTGCATGACTGCATTGTAACATCCATGTTGTACTGGCGGAGACACTGAATATCCGGGCATGCCCTTGCGGTGTGCGCTTTATCAGATAAAATCAGATGCATGTCCATATATGTTGAGGTTACCATTGGTTTTATTGTTGTATTTGTAAGCTCTCGCTAGGAGAAGTAAATTTCTGTCGTCGAATGGTGTACTACTTATTATGTGTTGTCGGTGTATGGTATATTGGTATTGGTATAGTTGTAACTTGGAAGGTTAAGCGAGGTAAATCCATTGAACTGTTTTGTGGTACATGGTATTGCCGTGTTGGTATATATATAGATTTAAATTTGTATCTGGCGACCGATTACTCATGCTTTAGGCTCCCTCTGGAGCACGGAAAAATTTTCATGAATCATATATTTTTTTCTGTGTAAGTGAATTAATTCCTATAAAATTCTTGCGGTACCTATGAAAATCCTGTATTCTAAAGGACCTTTAGGGCCCGTTTGGATCATTGAATTGAATCCATTTTAATAATTACAATTTAGACATAGATTAATTAAACTAATATAGTCGTTTATGGAATATATTTGTATGTTTATTGTTAAGCATACAAGAGACATACTTATATGTTGCATTTCTATTGTAGGGAAGTGAATTAAAAAGTGTGCTATAAGTTGGAGAATAGAATTATAGCATATTGATCTATAGAATCCATTTCCATCTCTCACCCTATGAATTTGAGATGGACTTTTTTATGAGCTTGAAAATGTTATGAAATATCAAATTTCAAGCCAAATAGCGAATTTGAGATAGACTTATTTATGAGCTTGAAAATGTTATGAAATGTCAAATTTCAAACCAAATAGCCTAATCAATTATGTAGATTTTAATTCCTCCAAAATAAAAGAATCCAAACAGCCCCTTGGTAAATCATGCTTTCTAAAGGGGCTCTTATCCTTGCCGAGCTCCAACATGGCAGCAGCCGGCAATGACTGTCCATCACAAAGAGGGTGCAACCACATGGAATTGCGTCGGCGATACTTAAGGTCCAGTTTGAAAGGTAGACTTTCTGCTATTTATTTCGTAATAATCGTAAAAAAAGAATATGTAAAAGCTCAAGCCACATCTCTTCTGTGCAATTTTTTTTGATTATACAGTACAACTTAGAATGCACGCACACTCATCCGCGTGAACACAAGCACACAAACACTAACAAACATACGAATCCGTCGCCATCCAAGATAGAGGGCCGACGCTACCTCCATCTCCCGCTCCTCTAATTTCTTTCACGTACGTACGTATGATGTAACAGACTTCATCCCCATGTTACTGAGGTATGTATCTCTGATATTATGCACCTCTACAGCGGCATCGCTTATTGACAGACGATCTTTGGGTGATTGCTTTGAGCACAGCACACCAAGCTGGATAATAGCAGCCAAGCATTCCCTGGTTCTGGAAATATCTCCTGTGCCATTGCTATTTTTTGCTTGGTCATACAACCAGATTCTGGAATCTGCTATCTCCATCACCTGATCAGGAAGTGCTGCCTCAGCAAAGTAATGCAGGTTTAACCCGTCCCTGAACATGTCGTCTGTTGGGCGCTTTCCTGTAAACATCTCGATCAAAACGATGCCAAGGCTGTAAACATCACCGTGAGTTGATACTCCAAGCCCTTCTCCATATTCTGCAACAGATTAATTGAAATAGTTTCGAGAATAAACAGCTTTGTATAGCTAGTTGAATCTGATCAGGCAGTGAAGTAGACAGGATAGATGCATATTGAATTACCTGGAGCAACGTATCCGATAGAGCCTCTGACGCCGATGGTACTATTGGAATTCACACGAGTTTCTCTTGCAGCTTCATTTAGAATTCTAGCGATGCCGAAATCTCCAACACGAGCCCTCATGTCCTGAGTAAGAAGAATGTTGCTGGGCTTGAGATCGCAGTGGATGATCATTGGATGGCAGCCATTATGGAGGTAGTCCAATGCATCCGTGATGTCAACGGCGATACCTAACCTCTGCTCTAAGGTCAGTGCTGCATTTCTGCTCTGGCTTTCCATATCTGAATGGATCCAGCTATCTAAGTTCCCATTTGGCATAATCTCGAAGACTAGAGCCCTGAAGTCTTTACCTTGGTGGTCGATGCTTGAACAACATGTGATGATCTTTACAAGGCATCGGTGCCTAACTCTTCGCAGTGCCTCGCACTCAGCCTGGAAACTTTTGTATGATCCTGATTGCTGAAGATTAAATACCTTAACGGCTTCAGGAACACGTCCATTTTTTAAGGTGCCACTGTATACGGACCCATATCTTCCTTGTCCTAGGAGATTGGTTTCTGAGAACCCATCGGTTCCTTTGAGTATCTCATCATATGAAACCATTGGAAGCTCTATATCAGTGAAACGAGGTGGTAGTTTTTCTTCCAGGTGGGTTGCTGCCATTGCCATAGACCTTCTGTAAAGGAATGCGGCTAAAGAAAGCACTGAAAGTAAAACCAGGATAGCTCCTACTGTAGGCAATGCTATTCTAAGCGACGTCGACGTGGTTTTCTTATTGTTCCTCGCAGCAGAGTTTGGGCATTTTGGCAGATGAAGCTGTGGTATTCCACCGCATAACCTATCATTTCCAACTATTGATAGTCCAGTTAGATTCTTGAAAACTCCATCCTGTGGTACTTCACCTTGTAAATTGTTGAAGGACAGATCGAGACGGACCAGTGATGTTTGATTACCTAGGAGTTGTGGAATTTGTCCTGATAGGTTATTGTGGGCAAGGTATAGCTGCTGCAAGTTGGTAATATCCCCTAGGTCCCCAGGAATGCTTCCATTCAGCTTATTGCTTGTCAAGTTCAGTAAAGTAAGCCCTTTCATGTCTCCAAAAACAGGAGGGATGTTTCCTTGCAATAAATTGCCATCCATTAGGAGGATTTCTAGTACTACGCAGTTGCTGATGGTATCAGGTATCATACCAGACAGTCGGTTTTCGACAGAGAGAGCACTCCAAGATTCACAAAGTTACCAACCTCTGACGGAAGAGGTCCCTCCAGCAAGTTATCAGATAAATCCAGATACAGTAACAGTGATGGTAGGTTCATAACCTCTCTTGGGATCAACCCACTAAGGTTGTTGCTAGATAGATCTAGTGCTGACAGTTTCTCCAGATTCCCCATGCTTGCTGGAATCGGTCCCTCCAGGCTGTTGGCTTTGACAGTGAGTTGAACTAGACCAGTGAGGTTTCCGATGGATGACGGGATGCTTCCTGACAAGTTGTTGTAGCTCAGAAACAGCTTGTTCAGTTGTGTGAGCCTGCCTATGCTTACTGGAATGGCCCCAGTGAGCAAGTTCTCTCCAAGCATAAGCTGCTGAAGGCCTACCAGATTTCCAATGTCAGTTGGGATGGCGCCAGATATACTGTTGGAGAAAATCAGTAGCTCCTGGAGAGTCGTGGACAAATTAGCCAATGAATTTGGTAGCTCCCCTGCAAACCTACTGTTCCATCCCAATTCTAGTACTTGCAGCATGCTACAATTTGTCAGCGAAGTAAGGAATGCCCATTCTTGCTCACTGTATGCCTGGAACATGTTGTAGTCCAGGTTGAACCATTCAAGTTGCTGCAGTCTGCTCAGCGCAGAAGGGACGACTCCACTGAACTCGTTGACGGACACGTCAAAAACTTGGAGATTGGAGAGATTAGTGAGAGATGCGGGGACAGCTCCCGTGAACCGGTTACCTCCGAGCATGAAGAACTGCATGCTGCCAAGGGTTGTTCCGAAATCTTGTGGGAGACGACCGTGCAGATCGTTCTCCGCCATGGAAAGTAGCTTGAGCGATGACAGGTTGTACAGGGAAGGAGGAAACGTTCCCGAGAGGTTGTTCATGGAGAGCTGAAGGCTCCTGAGGTGTGGGTTGCCCCCGATGCTTTGGGGGATCGGCCCCTCTATGTGGTTGATCGCCAGGGACAGGTCCTCCAGCCGGGAGAGGTTCCCGAGCGACGCAGGGATGGTTCCGGTGATGCTGTTGTTGGCAAGACGGAGAACTCTGAGCATCGTCAGCATGTCGCCGATCTCGGCAGGTATTCTCCCCTGCAGCCCCCTGTTGCCACTGACGTCCATGACCTCGAGGCGGGCGCAGCGGCTGATGTTGCCCGGGATCTCGCCCGCAAGCGAGTTGTCCACCAGGTCAAGGTACCGGAGGCGGCGGAGGGAGCCGATGGTCGGCGGGATGTCGCCGCGCAGGGCGTTGAGGCTCAGGTTGAGCGACCGGAGGAAGCTGAGGTTGCCGATGGCGGGGGAGATGGTGCCGGCGAGCCCCCGGGAGTGCAGGTCCAGAGCGACCACCCTCCGCGGGTGTCTCTGGCCGCCGCACGTCACGCCCTCCCAGCTGCAGTAGCTGCCGTTCCGGGACCAGGAGGCGAGCGAGGCTCCGGATGCCGCCTTTGCCTTGAAATCTAGGAGCGCGCTCTCGTCGCTTTGGTGGCCTGTCGACGGCGGCGCGGCTGCAGTGGCAACTGCACGCCTACCCGCCATGGCGGAGAGAAGCAGCAGCAGCAGCAGCAGCATTTGAGCTTTCCTCGCATGGAGCTGCAGCATGGCTGACTGGCGCTGGCTGGCTGGCTGGCTGGTTCTTCCCTCTGGTTGACCCATCCTATTCCTGGCTGTTGGCTGGTGCCGGCTGAATTTGCGCCACTTCTTCCGTTGGTAATTGAAACAAAACGTCTGGTTGACCAACATTTAAGACTTATTCCTAGGAAATTTTAAAATTTGAGGACGCCCGACGCGCCTGTTTAATTGCGGGCATGTCTGTAGCTACAGTGATCACCGTAGGCATTTCGTTGACTGACTTAATTTGACTCTTATCCATAGAACACAAAGTTTGATGTGATGGAGAATCTTCTTTTTGCCTAGTATCAAATTCTGGAATTTGGAGAAACTAAACACCCCCTAGGACGCCCGACGCGCTGCATGTCTGTCTTGACTGTTGACTCCTTATCCATGAACACAAGTACAGAACCAGCTGGGATCGACTAGCGAGTCGCGACCCAGAATCCCGTTTGGCACGGTCGGAACTGACGCACGATCTCTGTTCGGGTGAGCCCGCTTTGCGTGAAGCTTCCTCTCCCCGCTTTCTGCGTTCCGCTTTCGGGGTGAACTGAAACACAGCCATCGTTGGATGGGGGCCATGGATGTTGATCAATCCGTTGGCCTATGTCGCTGTTTTCGTTTGGATCTTGCTAGTTTTAATGTGCTAACTATTACGTCTAATACCAACATTTTCATTGCTAAGAGATGGTAATAGATTCAAAGGTGAAAAGATGGTCCATTAGCACGTGTTGTTTGGATCCATGTTTGTTAATGTTAGATGCTAGCTATTATCATCAAGATCCTGACATGAAACTGTAGGAATATGGTGATGATTACTACCATGATTCTTGATTTGTAGTAGAACATGATTGTGGACTTTTACCTAAGCTCTAAACAACTGTGCATTGGTACGATTTATTGAAAAAAGTATGAAAGAGTACATTTTGCTAATTCATTGACCCTGTTTATGTTCGTGTCAGACTTCTGTAGAAAAAAGAAGCTTTTGTTTGTTAATATATCTCTAATATTACCTTTTGAATTCCTTTGTGCAAAAGAACCGTTCAATGGACCAAACATTCTTAAGAGCTAACCATCCTCAAAAACAAACATCCCAGTGTTAAACCCAACAAAACTTATTCTTTTAATCATGGATGATGTACTTATCGACAGCAAAACATCAATCTCGTGATCTGCCAACTTAGGTGTGTGGACACGTTAAGGGTCTTTTGAAGTACTCCCTCCATCCCTTTATATTTGTCGCCGTTGCTGTGCGTACCCCAAGTTTGACTCGATTTATAGAAAATGCGTGCAACATTTGTATCTCCAAATAAATTTATTAAAAAACTAGATTCAAAAATATTTCTAATGATACTAATTATGTACTATAAATATTAATATTTTTTAATATATATTTAGTTAAAGTTGTTTCTCGAAGCGTAAACGACAGATGTTTAGAGATAGATGGAGTATGTGATCTTTTAACTTTTTTTTCAAGAACGTGCTTAGCACGTGTTTTGTTAAGAAAAAGTTAAAAAGCTTACACGACTGTCATCACATCACAAGAAGGTGCCATAAGTAATGGGGGTGAACACGGACAAAAAGCACCACTAGGCAGTGGACATGCTGTTATGACTAACTAAGAAACTAATTGTGCGACCTAAGATCTTGCTCTGCGCTACCCGCTAGGAGACAACAACGAAGCTTCGTTGAGCAAACAACGCTCAATCCGACACCGGTGTCGCTCTGCCCTGCGCGCGCGATGTGACCTGCTAACCCGCTCTTTAGAAAGTTACTTTGTGTTTAGTTTGTCCTAGCCTCTTGGAGCCTAACAAGAGGTAAGACTTTAGCAGTATTTTTCAGCGAACGAATAATATTTTTCTCTCACAACAAATCAATATAAGTATCCGCATAAGCTAAATTCCAGCGAAGCGAACAGGGCCTAAGAAACTTGTGGGAGTGAAGGTGAACCGATTGTTTATTATACTAGATGAGTGCCCGTGCGTTGCAACGGGTGCAACATAAATTGAATGAGATATTTATTAGTCAAGTCAACATCAAGAATATATCAATTCAATTTTTCATGTGTGTTATACCATGATAATGTCTAGAAACACATTTATTATCGTAATGAATCTGAAATAAAAGCTAGGCTTGGAGCTTGTTGTCTAAAAGTTACGACAAACATCAATTGCCTCAAAGGCTAAAAATTTATTGCTAGTCATCGAATTGAATTTATCCATGCTCTGCCTTATCCCAAAACATGTATTCTCGGACTTACAATATCCTAGCCCGCATGAGCCATGACAACAATTCATTTTTGGGAAAAAAAAATATTTGTTGTAAACACACAGCGCGGAGGACGACGAACGAGAATTTGGATCACGATCGTGGTGATCATTGCGTGGTGATATTCTAATAAATTCTTTCTTTTCCATAATTCTCTTTCCGTTTTATTCCATTTTATTTACTTGCCTTCTAGTGCCTCCATGCGGTGATTATTTATCTTCCGTGTGTGGATGATTGACGTTGATTTTTTTCCCATGTGGTGATTATTTGTCTTCCATGGTTGTTTTGGTCCTCACCGATATGTTTTAGTTGTGCAGAATACTAATATAGATCGAAGCCGGCGCCAACGGGTTGGCTGCTTTAGCCGGAAGGTAGCTTAGGCGTTAGGCGATAGGCCTGGTTTTGTTAAAATCAGAATGTAGCGCCAAAGTTCATTCCTGCCGACGGTGACCCCGCTTGTACCTTTACAAATTCTAACTTCTTAATATAAGGGCACCCACAACGGATGATTCATAAGTTCTTCTAAGTATTTTTTTTTTCATATTTTAATAGAAGAGAGAGAAAAGTTAGCTTTATCAAGAATTATGCTCATACATTTCCAAAATCATGTGATAGTGTCATGTGGGGCCATTCATGTTATGAGCTACTCCCTCCATTCTAAATTATAATTCGCTTTGACTTTTTTAGTACACATAATTTGTTATGTATCTAGACATATTATATATCTAGATACATAGCACAATAGATATATAAAAAAAATCAAAGTGACTTATAATTTGAAACTAAGCGAATATATGCTAAAAGTTACCACTATTAGAAGTTGGCTTAGCTGGTATACTTATACGTTGCGGGTATCCTAATGATATCCAATGCTCTTGAATGCGAGAAAAATATAATAATAATATAATAAAAGAATGTGTAAATGCTGGGCTGGCAAATGGAAATGGGCTGCCCAGGCCCAACAGGAAGCCGTACCCTTTATTCCTTGCCCCCACGCGTCTTTGTAACGAACCTCCCCTCGTCAACGACCTCGTCCGTCGCGCCCGAGGCGAGAGAGGAAGCAACCCGCCCCAGTTTCGCGCTATGGCGGCGACGTCGTCGAGGCGCGTGTCGTTGCCGGTCCTGGCGGCCGCCGCCGTGCTCCTGCTCGCGTCCGTAGCCGCGGGCGACGACCACAACGGCGTCTACGACCCGTGCGCGGACGCGTCGGTGCAGCGCGGGGACGGGTTCACCTTCGGGGTGGTCTTTTCCGGGCGCGACTCCTTCTTCTCCGGCGGCGTGCAGCTCTCCCCCTGCGACAGCCGCCTCGGTCTCGCAAACCGCGCGCCGCTCGCGCTCTATCGCCCCCAGGTCGACGAGATTTCGCTCCTCACCGTCAACTCCTCCTCCTTCGACCCGGTGAGTCCCGCGCCATCGCCATGTTAATTATTAACTGCTTTGTGGATTTCGTGTTTAATTGCCAAAAGTTTGCGCGAGGTGTTATACGAATTATGGCATATGGATGCATATGACGAACCCTAGTTAAATGGGTATTTTGAACTCATGGCATCAGTGATCTATCATTAATTTCCTTTTCTTATACAGAAATAAATTTGCGAATGGTATTGGCTCTGCTAGGAAAATAAATTTAGGTTAATGATAGTATTCTTAACTGCGAAGAAAAACTTGAGTACAGTGCTTGCTAATAAGTTAGTCAGAGAAGAACTTGTCAGAAACGTCGGTGACAACGGCCAGCTTGGAGGGGTTAAGCCAAATCATTGAGGGAGCTGGACGTTGTTGTCCCATCGACGTGTTGAGACTGTGCCACTTTTGGACGCATTTTGTAGCTGAACAGGGGTAGGGCAAACTGTTCTTTGAAGCTGGGACACGCCTCGTGTAGTTCTGTGGTCCAAGTGTTGGGTTGTTAGCATTCACGATGCAATTTATTCGGAAGTTTATGAGCGTGCTGTCCTCACAAATTTGGAATGTCCCTGTTCTGCAATTCTACTTAATTGATTTCGTCAGGGAATTGGTTGGAGCTGGTGGGTTTCTATAATTTTTCATCTGCAATAGCGCAAATTTGAATGTCTATATAAACTTGCTGATCTCCATGATGAAGGCTTTTACACCACCATGGTATATGATTGTTCCACCATGTTTGTGCTCTTCTAGTAAGTATATATGTGAGTGGAATTATGAACTGCATGCGGTTGATTGCTCTCCTTAGATGATCGCGCGAATCGAACGTGTACAATTGAAATCACGTCTAGTGACTAATGCACAACCCTTTTTCACCCTGTTCCAGTCTTCTTCTGGTGGGTACATGGTAGCTTTCGCCGGGAAGAAATACGCAGCGAGGTCACCCCCGGTGTTCGTCGCCAACATCTCGTACACAGTGACCGGCTTTACCCTGGTACGCCCACGAACTGTACAACCTTTTTGCTGTTCTTCACAGTTCCTCAAAAGGGACATTTATATAACTTGGTTAACCGATCGAGCTCCGGCACCTGTTGCTGCATTGCAGGTCTTGGAGTTCCAGAAGGGCACGCTCCAGAACCTGTTCTGGAAGCCCGGCGGGTGCTCGTCGTGCTCGGGGCGCTCCGACTTCGCGTGCGTGGACGGCAGCTGCGCGATCAAGACGACGAGCTGCGGGGGCAAGGGCGGGCAGGTGGACTGCAACCCCGGGATCCAGCTCGCGTTCTCCGGCACGGACAAGCACGAGGCCGTGCTCAACTCGTGGTACGAGGTGTCCAAGCTCCGGCAGTACTCCCTGTTCGGGCTCTTCTCCAACCTCAAGGACTCGCTGACCAGCCAGTTCAGCAGCTTCTTCTAGAGCCTGCCCCGTGCAGTGTTGTGTGTTGACACGTCGCTCTGTACGCTTGCTTGTCTGTTCTTTGGTTATATCATGCACTATAGTTAGCGAATACTCCTCCTGTAGTTCTGTTTGTGATGACAGAAGAAATATGTATGTGTACAACGGCTATCAGATCAGTCCTATGTATGTGCAGTTTTTAATGCATATGAGATGGTGTAAGTTATGCGTGACTCCATTCATTTTTAGTTCTTCCGGTTTGCCATGCTACTTGTGCTGCTGCGCAAAGCCGATCAGCGTTGTTCCGGCCGTGCGCATAACGTCATCGGCGAGGAATTGTGCCCGCCCGTATGCGCCTGAGGTTTTGACTCTGACAGACACGTCAGTTGCTTGGAAGAAAATGGGTTTGCGCCGGAATTAGGCTTGACCATTTTCCTGGCAGAGCCGTGCCCGTGCGTGGCTTGCACGGGGCAAGCAGCGGGAGCCGAGGACACAGGAGAAAGGGAGAGAGCGCATCGGCAACGTCGCGAGGGCGCTAGGGGCGTCCCCGGCGCTGAGCCAGCAGGCGGCGGCGGCTTGGTTGGCCTGGCCTTGGCCGCGCTCTGCATCTGCCAAGGCGCATTCCACCAGCCTACCCTGGCGAGCTGCCCAACTAGGAGGAAGACTGGTGAGAGTGCGTCAAGTCTCAGGCATGCGTGCTGCGTAGGAGTGCGGACTACTCAACCACCACCGCAAAAGCAGGTTTGACTCGCAAGTTGCGATCCAAGGTCGTTCATCTTCTTCCCCCAACGCACATCGACAGCAAAAGAAAATGAATTGGCTCCAGACTCCAATCCATTTGTCATAAACAAAACCAGCGGTAAATAACTATAATCAAGTAGGCCGGATCAACTAACCGTATGTACGATACAAAGGCCACGAACAAAGAAACAAGAACGAATCTGGGGTTGGGGTAAAACCCAACAATAATCATCTCTCTCGGGGTCCCGGTGTATGCGTATCCACCACAAAGACGGCGACCTGATCACCGTGAACGCAGTCAGGCAGGCGGCGGGCTAGTTCTTCTTGGTGTTTTGGAGCACGATGGGGAGGACGATGACGAGGATGATGACGAGGAGGATGAGGATGGCGATGAAGGTCCACTTGCGCGTGCTCTTCTGGTGCTTCCTGGCCACCTGCAGCTGCTCGCGCCCGCGATCAACGAACGACCTGGCGCGGCCGACGTTCCCCTCGATGTCGTCCAGCTGCTCCCCCTGCACGGCCACCAGCACGGCCATGTCGTTGAACACCTGCTGCAGCTCCTGGAGGCTGCGCTCCAGCTCCGCCACGGCGCCGTGCCGCTCCTGGATCTCCGCCACCACGCCCAGCACCTGCCCTCTCCCCTGCTCCGCGATGGCGCGCTGCAGGAACCGCTCCCCTTCCCCGGACTCCGCCAGCGCGTCCAGCGTCGCCTCGTCGGGCTGGGCACCCGTCACCGTAAAGTACCGCCGCGCCACCGTGTCCCGGTACTCGGACGCCACGCGGGACCGCAGCGACGAGAAGGACTCCATCGAGTCACGGAGCTTCTTGCGCAGCCCGGCCACGACGGACATCCGGGTGCGGTCCGTGGAGGACCCCGGCCCGCACCCGGGCACGGAGCGGTTCGCGGCGTTGGCGCGGTCCAGCGACTCGAGCCGGAGCTTCACCACTTTCGCCTTCTTGATCGCTGCGCCCACGTCCGCGTCCATCCGCGCGCGGAGGTCGCGCACCGCGGACGCGTCGTGCAGCGATTTCCCCGCCTCGTTGCCGTCGTGGAGCGAGCGCTGGATGCGCTCCAGGTCCCGGAGCTCGTCCTTGATCGACTCCACGTCCTCGAAGAACCGGTCCAGGCTCGCACCCGCCGCGGCACCCGGCGGCGCAGACATCTCCACGCTGCCGGACTCGATGTCGCCGTCTCTGTCTCCGTCTCCGCCACCGCCGCCGCGCTTCCATGAGCTCGAGAACAAGCTGTTCATGGCAGCTGGCTGGCTCGCTGTATCGCCTGGATCAACTGGATCGCTCGCGCCGCTGCTATGCCTCTGGCTCTGTCTGGCTTCCCCTCACGGATCAAGGTCGTTTCTTGGGGTTCGCTCCGGTGGCTGGTTTCTTGGATCGGAAGATGAAATAGTGGGAGGGGCAGTTGGGCAAGGGGCGTGGAGACTCAATCATGCGAAAGGGAAGACGACGGACGCGGAGTTGAAGGAGTCGGCCGTGCCCAGGCATCCATGTGATGTGACGCCGTGGCGGGCTGGGCTTCGCGTAAGGCCGAGGAGACCGTGTGAGCGCGCGCCGCCTTGCTCTGAAATGGCAACGCCAACGCGGGAGGAAGGTGGGAGGAAGGAGAGGGGGCACGGACACGTACGAGCGAAGGGGTTCTTGGGACGCCAAGTCCAGGTCGGTCGCCGGATCACGCGGTGGCGTCGCTGGAAATCCAACGCCCATACAACCACCGCGCCACGCTGACCGCCTGACCGGAACAGCTGCCGCACAACGAGAGCAGAGGATTTCGTTTTCACTGGATGATGGCTTGCAAAGTTGTGAACACTCTTGATAGCATTCTTGTATTATTTTCTTTCCGCGAGACATCTCGTATATATAATAGCCCCGTTCGTTTCGCTGAAAAAATAAACAAAAATAATGTTCCGACTAATTTGTTGTGAGAGAAAAATAATGTTCCGACTAAAAAAAATAAGTAAAAAAGACATACTATAAGAGAAGCGGACATGTCAAATGTGTTTTATTATAATAAAGGCAATAATCATGCGAGGGGGAATGCAACGAACTCACATCGTCATTATCCTGTCCACGTTGACCCGACCCGATCAACTCAACTGCACAAGTATTAATTATTGTTAAAAAAATGCACAAGTACAGGTCCACCAGTCTGACTCGTACATATTTTTATTACACGTACAAAGTACTACTACACAGGGGCAAGAGGGAAATGGGCAATACGGTGCCTTGTAGCATATAGTGTCGTAGCCGTCGTTTGGCAGTCTCACTCTCGTTCTCTCTCACGGCCTGTTCGCCCGGGAATTCACGTCCCGGACTTTACCGAGAATCAGAGGAATAACTGCAAACGAACGGGCACTTAGGAGTATAATACCTACGAGTACTAGAATAAAGTATCAATTGGCAGTAATAATACTTGCAATTTTGCAAAGTGATGTAAATCACCATCAGTTTTGTAGCTACTGTACCCACCAATTGGGTTCGCGGAAAATAACGAGCTGGGCACGCCAATCCTTCGTGTGGCGTGCGTCACACATTTTTGTGCTCCACATGCTGCGTCACACGAGGAGTTCTCGGTGAAGGTGGCACTGGCCAAGTGGCCGGACCGGCGACGGCGTGTAAGGAAAATAGACCCTGCACTCATTTATTTTGAATTTTGGTGTTCGATGATCAACATAACTAAATTGGAGTAATAAATTTATAAGTAATTGTTTTGTAGTTTAATAGGGTGCAAGACGTGACATGAATGAAAACGATATGATGATCCCACAATCAACACCATAAGTAAGACCCTAGAAGCACAAAAGAAGACCCAATATATCTAGCAAAGTCTAAGCACAAAGATAGGAACCAAGCTGGACGCAAGATCGCGAAGAAACGAGCTTCACAGAGGTGACCGGACACAGTCCTTATAGCGACCGGACGCGTCCGATCAAGATGCTCGGCAATGGCAGGCGTCAGCAGCAGTGACCGGACGCGATGATGACACTGTTCACTGTCCCGACAACAGCTCAGCACTGACCGGACGCTGGAGGGTGATCGACCGGACGTACGAACTACAGCGTCCGATCGACTCCAGAGAGGTTCCAGAGCGGCGCCAGCGCGACTGGACGTGTCCGATCGACAGTGACCGGACTCAGCGTCGAGTCCGATCAACGCGCTAGCTTCAACGGTCGGGACGACCGGACGCGTCCGGTCAGGACGACAGCAGCGTCCAGTCAGTAGCAGAAAGGTGGGTTTCGTCCACAACGGCTACTTTCTCAGTGGGGCTTATAAATAGACTCCCAACCGGCCATTTGAGTAGAGTGGAGTTGAGAAAACATACCAAGGGTGTTAATACATCATTTTAGTGATCTCCACTTGTATAGTGCTTAGTGATTCATTAGGTGATTAGCGTAGATGCTTTGCGAAGTGCTTAGGTTGATTAGACCACCGCTTATGTGCTTGCTCTAGGTTTAGGCCTAGTGTTTAGTGAGGTTTGCATACCTCTTTATCACTCGGTGCTTGCGCGCACCATTGTTGTACATCGGAGGGGCTTGTAGTCTTGCGAGATCACACCAACCGTGTTTGTGGTGTGGCCGCCACCATGTTCCGAAGGGAACAAGGCCCGCGGCGTTCTGACCGAAAGCTTGATAGTAAAGACGGCGGGGAGGATCCGGGAGAGGCTTGCCGGAAGGCACGTCGGAGACCCATTTGTGCGTGGGGAAGGCCCGAGGCTATCCACGGAGTTACTCGACCGGGAGCTTGGCTCTTGCGAGGGATTCATTGCGAGGGAATCCAACGAGGACTAGGGGAAAACTTACGCGTTTCTCGATACCTCGATAAAAATACCGGAGTCATCAACGGGAGTTTGCATATCTCTACCTTACTCTTTAGCTTCCGCATTTACATTACGTGTGCTTTACTTTCCTAGCTTAGTGATAGGCTAGTTGATTGGTTTAGAACCTAGGTTGCATAACTCCTTTTGCGGTAGAGATAGCAATATAGTAGCAAAATCGTAGTTGTACATTTAGATAGTTTATTTTTTGCATAGGTTTTGCTAAGGGTAGAAAAAGAGGTTATAGTTTAGAGCTGAAATTTTAAGTTACCTAATTCAACTCCTATTATGCGTCACGGTCCTTACACGGTCCCTTACACGGCGAATGCATTGGATCGAGCACAGCCGCTCCCGGCCCTGTCTCGGCTCTGCACGCTTTGGCCCCGTTCGCTTCACTGAAAAAATAAGTTAAAACATCGTTTCGGTTGATTTATTGTGAGTGAGAAATACTGTTCCGGCTGAAAAAAAAGTTGAAAAGTACGGAATACCAGAGAAGCGAACGGGGCCATCGATTGCCTGCCAGATTTGGTAGAACATGATAACGAGTGGGGTAACGATGCGACAGCAACGGAAGGAAAAACAAAGCAAACGACTGACCGAACGAGGACGACGAGTCGACGACCCACTGCCGAACTGCCTCTGGAATGGCCGGCCCAGCCAGCTGGGTTCCCAATTCCCGTCGCAGGCGGCTCCTTGTGTGATCCAAAAAAATTTCTCGTCCTCCGTTCCGTCCATGTGATATGCATGCACGCACATGGAATGGGCATGGCACGGGCAGGCGGGCAGCGGCCGAGAGACGCAAGAACAACTAGCCTAGACCACGGTGTTACCGCGGGCTCGTAGGTGGCACGGTTGTGGCTGGCATTTGTGCATCTGGAGAGCTTCTAGCTATTGAGCTGTGGCATACTGGCATCTAACAAGATCACCCCATTGCCCAGTGCCCGTTATCAATACACGCACAAACTTCCTACAAAGGTGCAAATGGATGTGTATCAAAAGAAGCGACATGATATGCTCTTCAGAGTCAAATCACACAAAGTACCATAGCAGTTGTTGTAAAAAAAAGTACCATAGCAGTCACATAGTTTATGATCACCCGAAAGAACGGCATCCTACAAAAATGCCAATGGGTGTGTATCAAAGAGGCGAAAGGAGAGACATGAACATGATATACTTCTCTTCAAAGCAATTCAGTAGTGATTATGATCTCCCAGAAGAACGACATCACGATCAGAAAGAAAAAAAAAACTGCACCCCTCAGACACTTGCACCTAATGTGGACTGCTGGGCATCGATATGAGAAACTGAAAAGGGAATCAACATACCATACGGCATATGTGCTCAAGGCCAAACAATGCTTTTAAAAGGATTGTACAAACAAAAATTATTGTCGTCCATACAACAACAGTTTCGAGACAATTGCCTGATTACCTTTTCAAAATTACAGAAAATTTATCTGATCCAACTATAACTACATACTACATTTGAGAAAACGTCTAGCAGTGACAAGTTAAACAGGATGTACATGAATAGTATATGCTCCTACTAGCCACATCAACAATTAGACAAGCAAAACCTCTAACTGTATATTCCGTCTAAGCCAAAATTCCACCAGCAATTACCGTTAATTTTTTCCACCAACAATTGTATACATGTACTCACCAAAACTCATCGTTCAAAATGACGTGTAAATATACCAGTATCGAAGCAGAACAATCATGAGCACATCCAAGTATATTCAGTCAGGGAACACACGCAGCACATCTTTGCACAACCAACACCAGGACTGGATTGGTTTGCGCCTATTATCATCGCCCCGCTGCAATTGGGTGTAATTCCTGAGTTTTGAACTGAACTATATTGACATTCAAGAAGGTACTTCTCAAATCCTGATAATTACTTAGACACTTTGAAGGACAGTAACATAGAAAGGATGCCCTAGACCACCACCAGATAACAATTTCTCATTTTCATCCACATGTCGTCCCTCAGATGGATGCACTTTCCATTGCAGCTCATAATTGGAAAAATTGTATGTACCTGGTGCAAATATGCACACTTTTAGAGGAACTCTAGCACAACTGTCAGGTTGGAGCTCAATTTGAGCACAACTCAATGAACACCAAACATATGGTGAAATGCTCTTCGAAGATTGCTTCTCTTGATGTGTACTCTTGGAACTAGAGATGGTCTTTACATCATTTTCCAGTGATACATCATACCATCCACCCTGAGCACTGGTTGAGTCATGAGGATGAACAGTTTGGCTTTTCTCTGGCATTACATCAAAAGTGACCACTCTCACCAAAATCTTATGAGCTTCTGAATTGTGAATGACCAACTGGAGGTTAACCTCACAGTAAGACTTTGAGAAATCATGATTAATTGTCCGAGGTCCTTCCATAAGCCACCATATAGGGTTCTGGCTTAGAGAACTAAAAAAGAAGAAGATGGGATCAGCATTTATTCAACAAACCAAGGCCAACGAAGATTGTATCAAACTACATGTTGTATCACTTGCCTGCAATGACACGTGTGATGAGAAAGTAGTTCAAAGTCTGGAGTAGGCTTGGAAGAGTTACCAACTGCCTTTGAGATTAGAACAAAATCAAGAAGGCTGCATGGCCCCTGAACAGTTATCAAGTGCAAATCAGAATTTTATTAATCATTGATAAACATAACAAAAATTATGCATGTGCCAGTTTTCCAATCAAGTCTGTTTTAAGTTGACCTGGAATATTTGGGTCAAGATGTACCCAGATGTATAACTCTTGGAACCAACAAGAAAATAATACCGTCAAACGATGCAACAGCAGTGTAATGAATTATAATATAAGAACTAACCTTTGCTACCTTCCCTTGCCTGTATCTTTCTTGATAGTGAAAATCAGCTAAAGGAGATCGAGCAATGTCAAACAGATCAGTGCTGCTCCCTGGACACAAAGCCATATCGCTTGTGCAGGAACCACTTTCTGCCTCTTTACAAGAATCCGCCTCGCAATCCTTAAAAAAAGCATGCATTGGGAAAATATATCACAACCTTGAATGTACAACACTTAATGAACAGAAGAGCATTGAATAAGGCAATGGAAAATATGGCGTATTAAAGTGTTCTGTATCCGACAGAAAATTGAAGAATGGGCCTTCAACCTTAATTTTGAAGAAGTACGACACAGCCTGATTTTCTGATACTGTTTCAACAGAGTTGATTGAACTGCATAACGGCAACGCTGAAACTGCCCATTTACCACCGACACATGATAACTGATGAAGCACAAATGACTCTGATGGAGTCTTGTTCATGACATCCATGCGAACGATATACTCTTGCAATCTTGATGAGGACGTGCTTATAGAAAAGGATACATCAAGTGATGGCAAAACCTGCAAAGAATTGCTTAGAGCTAATGCTTATCCAAAAGGAAAATAAGCAATAAAACAATAGCATACAACAAATAACTAGTTTGTTCATCCTTCGTTCTTAAGATCAAGGACACAAAGAATATTACTATGGAGGATAACCGTTAGAAACGCCTTGATCTTGGATTGCTTAAACTTTAGCAATTTCACCTTGGAAAAGTAATTGTGTTGGGAGGACAATCAAAGCTTCACTGATGCAATGTGCAACAATAAATGTGAAAGAACGACTTTTAAGAGAATCCCAATCCCCAGCCGAAAGTCTGGGCATTTTATAAAACACTAACATGTGTTATGAATGTGCTAACAATCCAAAATGACATTCTATGAAAATATTTTATTTAAGAAGAAATTTATACACGATGAAAATATTTTTCATGGTGAACCTAGTAGCATCAATCTTAGCCATCAATCTATGTAAATCAATACTGAAAAAAAGAGCAACAAGAATCTTACAACAACTTGCATTTGGAGCTGGAGGGAGTAACAAATATATTTCCTAAAAAAACCAAATATGGGACACAATCCGTTACCTCGAGATTGAAATGCATGCGTAGTGTACGGTATTTAATATCACTGGAACTCCCCATTTCGTAATACAGAGATATATAAAGAGAAACATTTCCAGGAGTTGCAGCATGAAACCAAATAGGCCAAGAGAGTGCTGCCCCTGTTTGAATTTCAATATCCTGGAAAAATTATGATGGTCAATATTTGTGAAAGAATATGCGACAGCAAATAATCTGTGAAAGCAATAAAAAATGTTAAATAGATTACTCTAGTACAAACAAAAAGATACTAGTGCCTTAAGCCACTTTACCTGAGGAAATGCAAAGAGCAAACTCTTGAAATTGTCCTTCAAAGTTTTGGATGATATGACACTGCTTTCTGATTGCATATGACTTTTTAAGCAGTCTGGGAACTCAAGGCCAATGTCCGATGAATCACCAGGAATTAAAAATCTTGGGCTGCTAAGTTTCATTTTTATGCCCTGCATTACAGGATTGGAAAGAGTTAACAGATAATATGGTGCTTGATACTTGCATAAAGTCATGATCATCTGTAGAAAACTCAGCAACTCTTCAATGATTATCAGAATAAGAAACAAGAGGAAGACAAATGGTAAAGACCTTCACAGCATATTCTGAATGGTTTCTCAGATTTAGTGTAAGCAGCTTTAAATCACCAGCAACCGCTTTTGTTGGCATGCGATCAATAGATCCTGTAAGTTTTGGTAAACCCTGTAGGCGAAGAATTTAAAACTTCACACATCATCAGAAACTAATGTTTGTGAAGAGAAATCTGGAGAGATTATAACCTTGATTACAACCAGGCTGTTATTCAAAGAACGACGTGGGCCTCTTTTGCCTTTCTTGATTTTTTTCTGTGCATCAAATTCAAAGTATTGATAGCCTACTACTGACTCTGAAAGTGTCCACCTTATTCCAACCAACTTCAGAATACCTTCAACTTTTGGAGTAACATCAAGTTGCACCTAATGAAGTTGGAGAGGAGATGAGCAACTACCTTGAAAGACAATTAACAAAAAAAAAAAACACAACACCTATACGAAACAACAAATGCCAAACACATAAAATCTGCAAAAATGCAATCGGACAAATAGTAAGGAAATGAGGAATAATCAGTTTAGAAAATTTTTTCTCAAACATGCAGGAGAGCTGCGTATAATCAGTTAGTATTTGACCCTGGCTACATCCATTTTCTTAAAAAAAGAGAGATATTATGATTTTGCTACACATCTCTTGTAAAATCAGATTGAAGAAATTGAAACAAATGAAAATAATTCAGTAATAACATATGGCGGGTTAATGGATACCAAGCAAAACAGTATGTATTGGCACTGAACTGAACTATTATTGGCTTTCTCAGTATGCATGTGGTGGCCTTTTAAACAACATCTAAGCATTCTTTGGAGTATAACTAGTTGTTTGCATCGTCCATCTTTGAGCCCAAACAGCAAAATCTTACTGTAACGAATTCCAGCAAATGAATAGATCCAACAGCATACTGCACCAATACCAAATTGAACCTTAAGCACTTCTTTCCCATTCAGCCCCTAAAATATTAACAGTATATTCTGTTCACCTAGCTTTTTACTGAGTAAAGGTTAGATCTGCTGTAATGAATCAGGTAGCAAAGACATGCTTAAACAATTTTCAAAGCACACAAAAGATTGGGTAGAGTTAAAAGGCAAGAAATTGTTACATACTCTTTTACTTTCACCTCCTCCTAATACAATGTCAAGCTTTGACAGTGTAAACTTATCTCCATCAGTCTCAAACCTGTAGTGTTCAATAAAAAATAGAAATAATAGCCATTATAAATTTTGGTGGAAAGAACAACATCTACATGAACGAAACCTTAATTATGAAAAGAAAATTACATTGAAATAGATGGCTTTGTGTTAACCTTATCTTCCCCACCATCCAAATCCAGCCCACTTACATCTGCATGAAGAATGTAATGCATCAGTGGTTAACGTAACTCTATATGGAAAGAACTCAGGAAGGAAAATCTTACCAGAACTTAATGCATCCAAAGTGGTGGAAAGCTGGCATATAAGAGAGATGCCAGAAACAGCAACAGGAATTTGGAGGGGATTTTTAAGTTCAACATTCAATTTTACTGCTTCTGCAACCAACAAACAAAGCAACTAAGAACACTATGTACATAATAAAAGAGAAATAATAATTAGAAGGGTCTAAAGGAGATGATAGCAGATCATTTCAACCAAATTTATGTCTACTTTGTGCCTTTACTGAAACTTCACGTAACATTTAGTGCTCTAAAATTTTGTCAGAACTCCAAGGGTCATTTGCGTCAGGCTCATAAAATATGAACACAACAGTTCTGGGGTCCCTCTTGCTTATAAATAATTTGGTACCAAGAAACAATTTTCTAGTCTTGTTGTGCCAAAAGAAGCTCCATTGCCAAGCATCCAAAAACTTACAGCTCAGCCATGGTCAAAATGGTTATCAGTCTACCTTGGTTGAAAGCCTGTAACTCAAGCATAACTAGAAGGGAAAAACCCTTGTCGGACGGAACCAATATCCTACCAACAATTGCATAAGAATGTTACCAGCCGTGGCTAAGCCAAGTGACTGGTTACATTAGTTGTTCACACTGCTCAAATGAGCAAATAATGGAAACTTGTATCAATTCAGTTGGTAAGTTCTATCCTTCAACCTCAAATGACAATGTAGGCACCACTCAGGCCTCATCCTCTCCTTCTCATGCCCACTTCCTCAAGGCCTCACCCTCTTATGTTTGCTTCTGCTACTGCTGCTCCGACCTCATCTTCAACCTGATATATGCAGTACCAGTGGCATCAACCACAGTCTGCAGATCTGCAGCTTGGCTAAACCAGTCTGCCTCCAATTGGTAAGGTTCATTTGGTCACCTTGAGACCAAAATTATGATGGAAGGAAAAGAAGGCAACAGCCAATGGCATTTTTTTTCAAATAGGTCAGCAAAGAAAAGGTCCAATTTCAAGGATATGGTAAAAACCATAAATAGTTAAAATATTTCAAGTGGAAATGGAGGACATATCAAGTTCAAACTCCATTGGCAAAATAAAGGGGATTCAAACTCACATCAGAGTGCAAATCATACAATTCCAATGGGACTGGTGGACAATAGATGGACGGTGGCCAGACGAATTATTAATATATTATACAACATAAGTAGCTAAGAAAGATGCACGGCACTTGATGTTCAAGCCTTCAAAGGCCCAAACAGACAGTTTGTCTATCCCTTATCCAGCAACAGACGTGAATGCGAGATAGCACTCAAAGACAAGTGTCCGCCCATCTAAAAAAAGATACTGTCCTGCACTAGATTGGTAAGTTGACAAGTGCCACATTGTATACCAGACAATTCCAGATAGTGGTTTGACCTCAAGTTCAGTCATATATAGCTATGAATTTTTATTTTAAAAAAATACCTCCAGCCACACAAATACAGGAATCCTTGTATTTTCTCATTGGCTGAGTATCCAGCCAATTAGTTCTGACAATTGATGATGATGGGATCAATTCTTCCTCCAGCTCCTGCCAGGTGCTTTCACTAACGCCAACCTGTAACAGAATACAACCAACACATGCTGAGAATGGGCATCAATAGCATAGTAACAAATTAGCACCAGCAAAAGAGATCAGGTTAAAGACAGTCATAGTGTTTCATTTTATTATCGAAGGTGTGAAATTGGCCATATATTATGCCTTTTTCTTTAAAGGAGCACGAGAAGGATAACTAAAGTACCCAAAAAACAATATTCTACAAAAATATAGGGAGGTTCAATGTTTGATTGCTCCCAGAAATGCAAATGATAGATGGATTAGAAATACTCCTGGTACAGTTGTTAGGCCTTACATCTGCATCTGATGCATAAGTGCGATGATCTTCATATATAACTTTGAGAGATGACATGTTAAAAACAGGAAGTTGAAGCTTGTACACATCAAATTTCTTCCCCATGCTCTATACACAAAATACTATCACAAAATTAGAATGCACCAAAAGTTAGGTTCAAATAAGGTATTAAGGTGTAGTGCTATAGTTGGTCAATAACCTGAACATAATGGAAAAAATCATTGAGGAACATGTTTTGTGTAGTCAGCGACTGATGGCTACAAGCAATGACCTCCAGCAAGTGCTTGATGGCTACATCAAGTATCCCGAGAACTCCATACCACCTACCAATACACCCAGAGTCAAGTACAGCGTAAAGACACAAGATAAAAATTGGACAGGAGCTAAAAATACCTAATTACCTTCCAACATTAAAATGTACATGATTGTTGATGTAACTCCAAGGGTTTTGTTTGTAGACAAACAAAGCATTTCTGTACACCCGAACAGCATGTTGTTTCTGCATTTAAAGAAAGAAAATCGATTAAAAAAAGATTCAATCAACATTGAAAGAGATTACAACAGCGGTAAAATAATTATTATGAACCTGATCAGAAACGTAGTAGCTATTCCCAGCTAAGATTAGGTGAAATCCGTATTTCCGAAGCATGGGTGGATTGGCTAATAGATAGCAACAGGCGGCTTGCTCAAGCAGTACAGCTGAATGCAACGAAGGTTCCTGAGCAGTAGAGATCTCAATCAATAATACATCTAATCAGCCAAAAACTTCCCACGACAAAAAGGAAATCTACCTCATTAGAAACACGGAAATACACGTTTGATGCTTCCCTATACTGTCCTCTTGTTTTAAGCATTTCGGCCCACCAAAGGCCACATCTAGTAGCATTTCTCTGGCCAGAAGATCCAATTCTCTGCATATATGAAAAGGTGAATTACACTCCGAATGAAAGAAGACTACAAGAGGAAGTTCAATCAAGAAAACTAGAGAGTCTACTATCTACAAATCATAAGCGTGTAGTATCTTGTCATGGCACATATTCCACTTCTTTGTGCATTTCTCCTAAATGCAACACACCTCAGGATATTCAGATTTGTACAGCTGGTACCAGAATATCCATAATAAGCAATTTTATATTGAAGAGGGTAGCTTAAAATCAGGGCAGACCCTGTACATTCTGACTATTTCTCCGACACAGCATACGTTACTGAAAGAAGCCAGAAACTAGAATGAAATGAATATGTGGCAATGTGGCCCAGAACTTGTAGCCAGTCTAAAACGCCATTCCTTCCCAAATGAATTTAGGTACAAGACATCAAGGGCGTGTTCGGATTCCCGCTTCCAGCGATCCAGGACCTGTGTGTCCATATAAACTATAGGGGAATACTGATCGGATGCCAGGTTCCGCGGTGCTGCTCTGCATCCACCGGCGCAAAAAAAAGGGTTTGGGCTCTGCTCATGCGGCTGATTCGTTTGTCGCTCTCGGGCCTGTACCGGTGGATGCAGGATTAGTATGGTCCCACACGTCAATCTAACATGCTAGGTAAGTTGTATCCGCTCATACAGCGAACCAAACAGAATCTCAGCTTCTTCTTCTTTTTTTTTTTTTTTTTTTTGCATTCGCTCGTGCACTTTCACCAAACTCTCTCTCCCTTAGAATTTACATCCGCTGAGCAGTTTCTCCTCATTCAGGATACAGTCTTGCTCGAGCAACCAAACACACTCCAAGGGTCTCTGCAGCTGGATATCAACGGCATGACACCTATAGCATCCACTACCGTCGTCATGAACATATAAGCGCTTTACTGTTGAGCTAATATCATACGGATATCTGCAGGGTAAGTTCAATGCATATTATGGAATAATATGCACAAAAGCATCCTAGCTGTTTGTTATGACCATTGCTTAAATAAGACTTAAATTGGGTATTCATTAAACAACTGATAGACAAGAAAAAGATGTTCCATGCAAAATGGGTTTTGGGCTCCTCTTATTGTTCAGTGTAAGAAACATGGGGTAACAGCGCAATACCACAGAACAATATCCAAAACATTAAATAATAAGCAATATAAAGGAAATAATTATTTGCCTGTGCAGGAAACCAAGATATGAATTTCTAAATAAATACCAAATATGTACTGAAGGCATTTTCCATGCAATACTCCGCGTCCTTCCTAGACTGATCCAAAATGAAATAGCAAAGTCCACTCATCTCCTGCAAAAGGGAATATATGAACATGTATCAATATGAAATGAATATGTAACACACATTAAGGTTATTCCAGAACTCAAGAAAAAACGATCCAGAAACCCTGCAACATAGTGGACATGTATCATCTGATGTTTTCTAGGCCAAGCCCCATATTTGTGGGAAAGCTGGGTTGGTAATGGAACTGCCAATTGCTTAAGGCCCCGTTTGGATCCTTCGAATTGAATTCATTCTAATAAATTATAATTTAAACACATATTAATTAAGCTAATATGGTTGTATATGGAATATATTTGTATACTATTGTTAGCTATGCAAGGGAGATGCTTATATGTTGCATTTCTACTATAGGGAAGCGAGTTGAAGAGAGTGCTACAAGTTACGGAGCAGAAACATAGCATGTTGATCTATAGAATCAATTTCCATCTCCCACCCTATGAATTTGATATAGGCTTATATGTGAACTTTGGAAAGTTGTGGAATCTCAAATTCCAAGCCAAATAGCATAATCCATTAAGTAGATTTCAATTCCTCCAAAATGAAGGGATCCAAACGGACCCTTAGTGTAAACAGGACCATCATGTTTAGCATACTAGCATACCGGGATATTCCTTCAGAATAGGAATCCTAATTGTGCCTTTACAACAAACTCAAAGACGCTAAACAGACTACTAATATGTATATCCATGGAGAAAGTTCAGCAAAACGAGTCAAAAACAAAAAATTCCACCTGTACACCAGCAAATCGCTTCCAAGCCTTATCAAGCTTATAATCAGTGGCGAGTAATCTGTAGTTTGACAAGGCAAGCTCGTAGTCTCGTAACATGAAGGCGAAATCACCTAGTACTCTGATCTGTGATTCTATGGAGGTGAATGTATACCTGATGGAGAAAATAAAGTTACAGCATATTACAAATTACATATATACAGTGAAAAGTAGCAAGATCCAGAATAATCACTTGCATTGGCCCATTTGGAGCTTCTGGGACATCATCTCTCTTTCTCCACCACAAGTTCTTGATCTGATTTCTAAAACCCTTTCTTGTTGTGGCTACCTAAAACAGTACTGAATCTTGTTGGGATATGATAAGATGAACATAATGATATACCAAACTTTCAACTGCATACCTGCTGATTGAGGACACGTATCTTTTGCTCCATGTAGGGGATGATATGGTTAGAAACAAAATCTTGCATGAAGTCCTTTATCTGAAATAAACAAGCTCAGCAATTCAACATCAAGTAAAACTTGTTGAAAGCTGAGAAAGGTTGCATGATGTGACAACACACCCACAATGGAAGAACTGGAGAATAGAGATCTAGGGCAAGAAACATAACAGAACAATTTGATGTGCCATCCTTGGCATCAGTGCACACACACACACAACAACAACAACAACAACAACAACCAAAAAAAAAAAACTTGAATCAACTGAAAGCAGGATGGTTACTCCATAACTATCACCTAATAGATGAATCCTTAGGCACCATGAAAAGTTGAACAAAGTGTCACAAAACTTTGTGTGCCCAGCAAAACACTATAGAGAAGCACATGATAAAACAGATCAATGTTCTAATACCTCATTCAGATCATCCACACTAATGAAACAGGATCCATCATGATTGTTCAAACCAAGAGCTTTCTGCATTTAGTAACGAAAAGACTATAAAGTAGATTGTATATTTGCTGAAATTTGAAAACATTACTGAAATTCTATATGAGGTAATTCAGTATGCTCACATAAGGTAGCCATGAATTGTCAGCATTACTACCACCTGCTTCTGTAGACGAATTTATGCATAATAATTTACAGTCGTTCAGACCAAGGGTACTCCTCATTTCAGCTAAGATATTCACAGCTCTTCATGTACAAAGTAATATGGGTCAGCAAGAAAGAAAACAGTATATAATTGAAACATAAAATATCAGACAATATTAAAGGACTTGGCAATAAAGACTTGGCAAATCAGCTATTAAAAAGAAAGATTAAACGATTTTCTGCAACTGTGTATATTAAAGGATTTTCTGCAACTATGACAACAAAGACTGAAAACATAAAGACTTGGCAAATCAGCTATAACAAAGAAATAGATTACAAAATTGCAATAAATAATAATTCGATATATTACATGCCATAATATTATCCCAAGTTCATACCCATTTAGCAAAAAAAAAATAGTATTTAGTTTTAGTGGGGCTTATGTGAGAAACCACATGCCCTTTTAATCGGAGTTTGCTTCCTTCAGAAGTGCTTCTATGAGGAAGCTGCTAAGGAGAGGGCTTCAGCTTCCTGGTACAAGAGAGGAGTTCAAACTTCCCTAAAAGGCTATACCACTTTTAGGGAAGTTTGAAGACTTGAAGGATGAGCGTTCCGAAATACCCTTTGGACAATTGATGCCCTGATTTTTAATGGTAGTGATTTTAATTTTTTTAACAATTTTAATTTCCACTTTTAAATATATTATAAAATTATGCTACTTTCTTTTACTCTGATCCATACTCCCACTGATTCAAAATACATGTAGATTTAGGATTCTTATAAATCAAAAGTTCTTCACTTCAATCATCAATATATAAGGATTTGATACATTAATAATGTAAATTATATGTCATTTATTTATCGTGAAGAACACTTCCATATATTTAACTGTCTTTATTTAGCATGTCATAGTTTCATAGAAATTATTGTGCTGAGTAATCACCCTATAGACTATGTCGCTATGTGCGCCCGATCACCAATATGAGTTTATGACCAGACACAGCACAGTTATGGTCCTGACAAAGGTGTCGGACACATGGGTGTCGGATGTAAAACAATTTCCTTTGCACAAGAAGCACAAAGTTAGGGCCTAGGGGTAAAAAGCCCTTAGAAGTTAAAATGCATAGAATTAGGAAAGCAAGGAAGCATGAATACTAAAGGCAATAGGGACACATAAGAAATTAACCATATGAGGAACCTTGTCTAACCTTGATGAAGACAAATAATCCTAAAAATTGTGAACTACAAAATATGTAGGCAGTTATGTTTTTCAACCATTTTGCCAATACAGATTCACAAGCATTATGTTTGACAATTCTGAAGGGGTTGGTCAGGTACGAAAAACATAGGCCAGCTATGTTTTTAAAAAAAAATGATTTTAACATCATAAATTGCTTTAGTAAGAGTATCTTCTTTAGTTAGAAAGAAAGGTGAAGAACAATACATGTCTTGTGGCCCCTCTTGCTGGTCATGAAGTACAAGGTAATGCTTCAAAATCTGTGGATCCATTATGCCTTCATTCAAAAGAGATGGCAACTGATTTGTGTTGAAGAGATCAACAAATTTATTGACTGGTTCTTTGTCCATTGATGACACAACTAGAAGACCTGTTAATAATAGCTTAAAGCATAAGCAAGAACATATTCAGCAAACAGAATAACCAGCTAAGAACAGGAAGTGTCAAATCTCACATGCCACGGGATGGTCAAATGTTTCATGCTCCGAAAATGAGAGTGTCCGCATTAGCTCTCTATCGAACTTCTTAATCCACAATGGGCACAGCTCGGCCTCAGGCTCTGGAATTCATATATAGGATGCAATAAGGTATCAAACAAAATTTGCACAGCTGAGCTTTGCAAATATTGGAGTTGACTTGACTAAAGCACGTAACAACCAAAGAAGCACCAATAAGAGACACACATCACATCTTCCAGTAAGATACATCAGAGTACCAGCCATATAGAAATGAAGACATTTGAAGTGACAATGTCAAGCTCTTCCCAGCAATTTCCCAAAAAAAAAACTAAATTACCCAATTTAGTAACAAAAATGCACAGAGCACCAAGCAGCGCATTCTTCTAATGAGCATTTGCAAGCAATTTGAGCTCTCCATCCATACAATAGAATGCACGCAAAGCAACTTCACTACAACAAACAATCGCCTGAAATTATGCTGCAACTGCACCAAGCGATCTTGATGGAAAGCATGTGGCTGCCCATTAAAAATCATTCCTAGTTCACAGGTTACACATTTTACTATTCTTTCTGTTTATGAACACACATTCCACTATTCCTCGCCATAAAGGTTAAGAGGTTAACCATTGCCAGCCTGGGCTAACCCACCCCCTGCACGCACCCTGGCCCAGGAAAAGTCTTGAGGACCGAGGACCCAACTGCAGCCCTCCAATGCATCCCAAGTCCACTGCCCATTAGGGCCACAAAAGTAACATCAACTAGCCCATTAACTGAATTCTCCTGCTGTGTTCTCGTTCAAAAAAAACTAGCCCATTAACTCCTGTCAACGTTGCCGGAACAACATACCAGTCGCAGATCATTATTTCCCTCTCCTATAAATGGAAAACAACCACACAAGCTCACCTTGCCTAGTCACCTCAGCAGCATCCAGGCTCACCACACACATCATCACACTCAACCTCACACCCAAAACAAGGAAAGACCTGACCATAGAGCACACCTAAGATGGCTACAAGCTTCCCTGCAAGCAGCTCTTTGACAACATGCACAACAATGCTGAAGTTAGGCACACCTTCAAACACGCAGAATTTCTATGTTTCCAAATCTCCCAAGCTCAGGCTACCACACAATCAATTGAGATCATTTCCCCTAATTTACTTTGCAGAACTTTACAATTGTTTTCCATAGTAGTTTTACATGGTTCCATAGTAGTTCGGCTCTAATTTGCAGTATATACTGATTTCCTAATTCTATGGCTAATTGACTAGTTTTCCGCTGCCTAAACTACACTGATCTCCCCCCCCCTGAAAAATCTTTGCCCCCTTCCACCACTAATCCAATTATCAGAGAAACACAGCAATGTGAACTTCATTGGAGAGGACGTAGAACATCCATATTATCATACAGAAGCAAAGTGCGGGATCTTACTTTGAAGTACATCTTCAACCTGAGGCGGGTCTGAAAGCAAATCAGGAAGAGCCTTCTCATTGGCCTCAGAAACTACCGGCTTAATCCTCTCGTCTGCCACCTGTTCCCAAACATCGGGGTCATCAAACACTGAAGTAGCTACAGCCCCCTAAGATAGCAATACCAGAATGTTTGAGGATCACCTCGCAGTCCTCCTTCCGGACGTCGGACGCGTAAACCATCCGAATCTTAAACATTTGCAGCCTGTACGGCACCTCGCTCGCCGTCCGCACGGGCACTGCTCAATCGCGGGCACAGAGACAGAACCTTCCATGAGATCACATAACCAAAACAAACGAAAAGCGAACAAAATACAGCACAGGGTCATCTGAAACCAAGCATTGGGAGGCTAGTCACCGTCGATTTTTTTTAAGAGCGAGAACGGGGAGAGCATGTCGACGAAGCTGAGGCCGTTCTTACGGCAGGCGGCCTCAGCGAGCGGTGTGGACAGCACCATCACCACCGGTGTGATTTCTTCGAGAAGGAGCCGCCCCAAGTAGCTCCGGAGCGGATCCATCGGGCCAAAACCCTAGCGGCGCTGGTCCGAATTGCGGATGAGCCAAATTTAGCGGCGTGACTGACTCAGGGGTGGGAGGCGCGAGCTGGGGTTACGACGTGGGTAACCAACCTTTACTGAGATCGGCGTACGCGGGGTCGCCGGAGAAGGGGGTGATCTCCGGCGACCGGAGAGCTCGGTGGCGGTGGTGGACGGTGGTGGTGATCTGATCTGGGAGAGCGCCAGGTAGAGAAGACGACGACTGGCCGTACTGGTTCCGCTTAGGCACAGCCTGCACGGTTTCCATACTTGGGCTTCAAGGAATGCTTTGTGGGCCTTGAACGGCCCATCCATATATCCCTGCAATTTCTTTTAAAATGGCGACAGTATATAAAGGCTCCGTTTGGCATGGCTTCTCTAGCGGCTTTAGGAGCCGCTTGGAGCCGTTTTCTGCCAAACGGGGTAAAATAAAACGGCTCCACCGATGAAGCTCCTAAAAACGTGCTCTCACATAGCTTTGGGGTGGGAATGAGTCAAAAATAGTGGTTTCTCTTGGCTTCACCTCATTCTACATGGCGTTCTCTGATATCATATTTTAAGAAAAACTATATGTGAAGCTGTTTTGCCAAACGATTTATCAAAACGGCTACAGCTCCACCCATAGAGTTGTTCATGGAGCTGAAGCCCCAAAAAAGAGCTTCATAGGTGAAGTGGAGCCGTGCAAAACGGGGCCAAAATGTACCAAGATGTTTTTGTTTGGAAGAATAGCCATTTTGGTGCCTCAAATATTACTTGTGGCTCGATTTTATCTCTAAACTTTTAAAATGGCATTTTAGTCCTTAAACTTTAGTTTTAGGCTCAATTTCATCCTACAACTATAAAGATGATCGTCTCAGCCCTCAAACTTGTAATTTGGGCTCAATTTCATCCATAAACTATCAAAGTGCATTTAACATTTTATTTTCAACTCAATTTTGTCTATTGAAAAAGAAAACTTTATATTTTAGGCACAATTTCATCCATGAATTATCAAAATTATAGATCTACTATTGTTTCAATATATCCATGTATTCTTAAAAAATAAATAGTGTCCGATGCAAACGTAATTGCTTCCACAAATATCATTTAGTCGGATATATATAAATGGTACCATTATAAGGTAACATTAAAAATATGAGGTTGAAATTATTAATGGCCACGAAAGAGTTTTTGAACGAATATTGGCCCCATTCGCTGGTCTGAAACTGGCTGGTTTTGTGAGAGAGAAATACTGTAGCGGTTGTTTGATGAACAGTGCTCGCTGAGGGGGATCAGCCGGCTACCATACCAGCGAACGCGCCCATTATTTTTCTATCTTCAATCGCTGGTGGTGTTAAAGCTAACCAGGTGCAACAGTGCAGCGTTCCACGTAGAACGTAGACAAAGTTTAGTTGAAAATAAAAGTTTAAAGAACAAAATACACTTTGATGGATTATAAATTAAATTGATCCTAAAATGCAAAATTTGAGGACTAAAACAATCATCTTCATAGTTCTAGATGAAATTGAGTCTAAAAATAAAGTTTAAGGATGAAAACGGCTTCGAATAATAGTTGATGGACTAAAATGACTATTCTGCCTTTTTGTTCTAATCACTCTAAACTTTAGCTTATATTAAATTAGAATAAACATTCAATGTAAACTAAATCTTCAGGGTGTAAGGGCCCATTTGGCCGAACCCTCTCCGGCTTCAGCATTGTAGCATGGAGCCACAGGAGCTCCGCTGGCTCCGTCGGTTTCGTAGGCAATAACAGAAGGAGCCAAAGTTTGTTTTTCGAGTGCTATTGCGCTATTGCAGCACAGTAGGTGAGGAGTCAGAGCCGCTGCGGAGCTCTGCCAAGCCCACTCTAAGGCTCCTCTTCGGCTCCGGCTCCGGCTCCTCCAGAGGAACTCTACTAAATATTTTTTTGAGAAGAGCCGTTTTTTAGTAAAAAATAGAGGAGCCGGAGCCGTTTTGGAGGAGCCACAATTTATGGCTCCTCCAAAACGGCTCCAGCTCCTCCGGAGGAGCCCCTCAGGAGGAGCCGTGCCAAACAAGTCCTAAATTGTAATCATGCGTAAGTTTTTTACTTTTATATGCGAGACCCTCATCACTTTTAGATCAACTCAGTTCAACTTTTGCTTACTTGGCTATCCTTTTTACCGATATAAATTGAATAGTTGTTACAAGTCTTGTTTATGTGGCTGTCCAGTCATTTCGACTTTCTCAGAGAAGCAAAGCATCTCAAGTTTGATCAAAATTATAGAGAGACAAAGATTTATGACATCAAACAGATATAGTATAAAAATATAATTAATAAAGAATCTAATGGTACTTGTTTGGTATATCATAAATATTATTATTTTATTGTATAAACTTGATTAAACTTGAGATGCTTTCATTCTCAAAAAAAAGTTGGAATGACTTATAGGCCCCGTTCGCTGGTCTGAAACTTGACTGAAAACAACTTTCCGACTGGTTTGTTGTGAGAGAAAAATACTGTTTGGCTGGATGGATAAACAGTGTCGCGTGAGGGGAACCAGCCAGCTGGTCGGTCTCCTCCAGACCAGCGAACGAGCTCATAATTTAGGATGGAGTATTACCTCCATTTCAAAAAAGATGCAATCCATATTTTCAACATATATAACTCCAAATAGATATAGTGCACAAAGTATTTGTTATTAATAAATATTGTTCTTTTTATATAATAAATTTGATCAAACTTTAAATCATACGGCTTAACATTATCCTAAAATTGCACCCTCTTTGGGAGGTAGGGAGGATGTTTCTTATACTGAAGTATCAGGATGTTTCTCTACTGATAAATTGTCTTAAGTTTTTAAATTTGACATGACAAAAACAAAGCATCTTTTGTTTTATAACCGAGATAGTAGGCCCTAAGAAAAATGTCAAACACTCGAAATTAAGCGAGAATGAAACGTAACCAGGCACATTGTCCAGATCGCGGCGCACCAGGGAAGACGACGTGAATAGCCAAAGAAAACATGTAAACACATACATGCATTATATGCTTATACATTTTATACTGATACTGAAAAAATCGTTCTCGTATACAGACACGTTGCAACAGCTACAACTCCCTCCCAGAGAACAAGGAACTGGAAAATAAATTAATTTACAATGTCTTTTCCGATAATAAAGTGAGCATGGTGTCTTTAATGGTCCGCCAAAGCGCCGTCAAGCCAGATAGTTGTAAATCTGGGGGTTACTCCTGTCCCGCTCCAGGTACTCCCGGTCGATCAAGCTCTCTATTCTTTTCTTGATATCAGCTGGCTTAACAGGGAACTTGAGCTGAAAGGAGGGACATGGATGAAACCCAACGGTTAAAGGGGGTCAAGTTAGCCGTGAGGTAAATAAAATACACAGCTAGATTAATTAATATTCTGAAGTGTCACCTGCTGGTAAAGCTCCGTTATTAGAAGGGTGTGGCTGAGGACCTTCCGCGTCTTCATTATTCGAACTATGGCCGCATCAACCTGCATTATAGAACCAAAAGAATCTTGTCAATTATGCATTACAAATTTCAATTCAAAAGGATACAATTTACATATTTAACCTATTAGAAGATAAAAAATGAAGAAAAATGGGGTCCAGTCTTGGACATAGTATACTGTGGAGTTGACTCACTTTTCTATCATAAAGCATCAAGCACATATCAACTGAGCAAGCAAAAGCACATGTTGTTCAAGCTAACTATGTACTGCAAGTTCCAAGGATAATCCATCACGAAAATAAAAAAAATACACAAAAGAACTTGCTCCCATTCTGAAACTAAGGCCCCGTTTAGTTCCAAGCCAAAAACCAAAAAATTTCAAGATTCCCCGTCACATCAAATCTTGCGGCACATGCATGGAGTACTAAATGTAGACGAAAAAAAAACTAATTACACAGTTAGCCGAGAAATCGTGAGACGAATCTTTTAAGCCTAAATAGTCCATAATTGGACAATTTTTGCCAAATAAAAACAAAATGCTACAGTAGCCAAAAGCCAAAAATTTTCGGAACTAAACGGGGCCTAAACTAACAGATTTTCACTTGCTAGCATATAGAGTTAAAGCACCTGATACTGCCGATCCTGGAACACTCTCTCAGTGGTGCTCGTGTTTTCTTCTACCGTCTCCTTCATTTGAATTGCATTTACCTGGAAGTGCACAACAACAGTTCAAGCTTAATGACCATATCAAATATAAAGTGTATGTGTACATATATTACCCTTATGCGATAGAGGGGAGCACTAAAATCTTCATTGAATACAAATTCATCCTTATCTTCTACATCTCTCCCTTTTGGTATCTGAAAACATAGGTTACAATTAAAGAAGCTGCATACTGAAAATGCAAAATGATGATGAGGCAAAAAAAAAAAGGATCACACCTTTTGGAGAACCCGAACTTTACCACATGCAAGTGATTGCAGTGTCCGTCTCAATTCTTTATCCTCGATACCAGTGGAATCTTTGATGTCAAGGAAGCTTAATTTTTGTGCGTCATTGAACAACATCAAAACCACACTCTGATGGGCAGCAATAAGTTAGGGGAAAATATAATTATTGATCTCAGATGGTTTCAACTGATAGGCACTGAAAAATGAGATGAAAATGCACCTGAAACAATGACACTGCGAGTTCCTTTTTGCCTTTGGGAAAGTCCGCTTTCAAGACACAGTGTCCCAAAGAATTCTGCCACATTAAACGCCTTCCACTGTACTTGCTCAAATAGAACTCTTTAAATATATCCTGTCAGAGGGAGAGGATTAAACAAAGTATTCAGAAAAAGGGGAGAGGATTAAACAAAATATTCAGACTGACATTAAAATATTTACTACCACCACCAACTATATACTAACCTGATACACATTCAGTTCGTGTGGGAGTTTCACGTCCATTGGTGGATATGTAGGCCAATAGCTGTAAATCAACATATTTTACTATCAGAACTACATAAACATGACAAACAACATCAAAAGGCCAGCCTCCCATGCTAGGACTATGGAGCACATGCATGAGATCAGGTTTACAAACCTATCTAAACGGAACATGTTCTACAGAGAGTTCGTATCAAAGCAATGGGGCAAAAAATATTACCCTGTTGTAAGCACATGGACACTCATTTCAATGCCAGAGGGAAGCTTTGTCCTAGCTTGAGATGATTGCCTGAATGAATCATTTATTTCTTTGGATAATTCAATGTCCTACAAAACCAGCAAGTAAAACAGATGTTAAAAGGGTACTCAATCTATATAATGAAATATTGATACTTCAGATGCATCTAACGATACAACTATACAAGTTTGCAAAAAAAGATAAGACTAGAAATATCATCATAGTAAAAACAGCTAACGCTACCTTGAACATTCCCTCCAGCTTGTTGGTAAACTGACTTCCACACTCAGTTTTGAGCTACAAACAGAAGCATGTTGGTAAAGTTGTTCTTGTCCACATATGTCAGAACATGTGAAAACAGTTGAAAAGACATTATTACTTTTGTGATCATCGATTTTTCAGCATCTATTGATGCGCTCTTCCCAAGCAGCAACCTCTTAGCTAGATCCTTCTTGTAGAATGCCTCAAATACATCTTTACCCTGCAGATGATGAAATATAAAGCTTGCAATTAAATTATTATATAATATAAATTGAATTTTCCCTTTCAGAGTTAACACTAAAACAATTTTGTTAGTTTCAATTGTTTAACAAATTTATTACATCATACAAAAAAAAATCAAGGGTTTGGCACTTTATCTTTTCATAGAAGCCTAGTAAGGAAGGCTTCTCAGGCTCACCTAAATATTCAAGCCAAAATCACAATGTTATTTTAAGGCACCAACATAACCATGTTTGGGAAGGCCCAAACTTATAACATCCATTGGATAGGATCTGTTTGGTTGCCCGCCCCAATAGGCCAAGCCCAAATTTGATCTCAGTTTGGCAGGTAGCCTCCACTTGGTTCATAACCAGGCCAAAATTTGACCAGCCAAAATTGGGATGACCATTTTCACAGCACAAGTTTTGCCCAGCTGTGACAGAAAAAAAAAATGGCCTGCAAGGTTATTTCCCCCTATACCTTTCTAGTACATAGAGTGCATATTTGAGCAAAAAGGGGCCCATATCTGTAGTGCATCAAACATGCAACTCACAAAGAGAAGTAGAAATTATATTGCCAATCAAGAGGAAATGCAATTTAGTAGTCAAATGAAATAGATCAATAACTTACTTGTATAAACCGAAACAGGACCAAAACTCTATCAAGTATACCCTCCAGCTCTTCTTCTGATGTCCCTTTATTGCCAGCTCGAAGTTTCTCATCAAGAAACTTTGCAATCAATTCCGCAGGTCGATTCTGTTGTCATAAAACAAGCATGGGACCCATTATTTGAGGGGGGCATATAGAACCAAAAAAAAACTAAATTACTCCTCCACCAAGAATGGAAAGCTTATCTACAACAGACTACAAGTTAACAAAATTAGAGGCAAAATTGTTTGTTATTTTTGAAAGTTGGAAGACTTTGGATGTGGTAATTATCAACACACACAAAATGAATACCTATTTTAGCCATCTTTTCTTATAAAAATGTAGGTCCAAAAGTTCAAGTCAAAACCGATGCCATTATTTCTAGGAGTTGGTTATTTAAGTATAGCATAAGTAAGTTTTTCTGATTCTGTAACTTTCTACATGATCATCACAAAAAATATTTTGGTAAATTGGCAGAAACTATTGGCCAAAGATCTCACATTATAACGACATGGACATCATAACCAGAGAGAATAATAAACAAGATGATAGAAGACAGTAAAAAGACATCTACGGAAAGAATTACATTGACATCAATAAAAAGACAGTAACTGAAACACCAGTCAAGTAGAACAATAAAGATCAGATCAGACACCTGTCTTAGATTGATAAGGTGCTCAAATGAATCTTTTATGGTATTGGAGAAAGCCTCATTCTTGGCAAAACTTTCTTCCAATATTTTGTCGAGTGATGCCTTAAAATCGAGAAGAAATGGAACTAATTCTCTGTCCTTTTCCTCATCCATAATAATGGCCTGGCCTGTAGCCCGGATATATGAACTAAGCGCTAGTTTTAGCAGCTCAACAGCATTAACCCTCTGGAAAAGGTTGTACATCCTCGAGAGGTCATTTATACGATTTGCATCCATGAGCATAGTGAACCCCTGAAGAACACCACAAAAACAAGGACCGACATACAAAAGCAGGTTAGTAAAGCATTATTGCAGTTTATGGATATCGAGCCCAACAAGAAACAAAATCACATGCTTGCTCAGGCTACATAAAAGAAATAAATATTATAAAGGCAAATGGTCACCTTCTCAATAATTGCAGATGTATGACGTTCTAGCAATTGCTTTTCAGTAGTTGCGATCAGTGGCTTCCTTGTGTTAGCTTCCAAATATAGAATACACCTTTCATGTTCTTCTTGTAACCTCGACTGCACAGCTCAGGTGCATATTATCAGTTAAATGGTGTGCCTGACTGGTTCTACATGAGCAAATAACATGAAGAACATAAGGAAATCTATCCATCCTTACCTCCACATGCTTCAGGTAGTCTGGAATATCAGATTGCTGCATATATTTAACACCTTCCGTAGCATAAAATTCTGAAGTGCATTCAAGAAAGGGCTTTTCAAAACTCTCAGAATACATTCCAAGAGCAGTAAGCATCTTCAGAAGATGACTAAGTAATGTCCTATCTATTGCTTCACCAAGCCTGATCAGAAAAATGAAAAATTATTGAATAGACATATCTATTATTGACAGGATTATGAATAATTTACGAGGCAGACACTCTTTCAGTTCACAAGCTCAGTTATATAAGATGTGTTCCACACACATGCAATTACCACAGCTAGCACAAGTGAACCACCATTTTTCCACTTATTAGCTAAAAGAAAGCAACATGTCTTAAAGTCCCAGTACACTGTTTCAGTTCCCCCATTCAACATAGCTAGTACCAAATTACACTACAGTACAAGCATGACTTTGGTGGGGAAATAAATGGCCCAAAACATACTAATCAGAATGTCTGGTTAAAAAAGTCCCCTCGTCTGTCCCATGGCCAAAGCACAGGTCAAAAGGCCCGGCCCGGTTCTCACAGGGCAACGGTGCCCCTGTGTCAAGGTGGGGTAGGGGTTTGGGGGTTTTCTCGGCCTGTGTGAGAAGGTCTTCTTCTATCACAACAATGCCCGGGGGGTGGTCTTACCCCTTGCAGGTCGAGTTTTTTTTATGTTCATACGAACTTGGAACACAATCAAGTAACTTGAGGCAAATTGGCAAAACACTATTTTGCCTCAAGGACGCTGAGATTGAGTCGCATGTGGATCTACAAATATTGTAACATTCAATCAAACTAACAGAGTTAAGAAGACATTGAAGATGGCATGTGGGCCAAAGGAAAGGATTCGTGTTTCTTCAATTGTGATAATAGTTGTTGCTGGATCTGTTCATGGGCATCCGTGATCCACACAGACAGCAAAGTGTAGAAAAATCCAGGCCAGGATAAGGCATCAACTTTAAGGTTCATAGGCATGAGCATGCCCTGGGCCAAACCCAAAAGCCACATGAACATACATATCCCATATGTATTTAATATTCTCACTGAAATGTAATTGGAATACTATTTTATTTAGAAAGTGAGAGCAGAATATTAAAGTTGGGGTGTTTCGGACTCTGTTCATGCTAGCCGGGCCCAACCCAGGCCAGGCAAAGCAAAGTCGGGCCTGCAGCAGGCCTGGCTCAGTCATCGCTTGCCAGGATCATGATATGGTCATATAGTCCTATACTGTTCACGCGGTTCAGATTTGGCATTGTGTAATAGGATTACAAGGATAAGGGCATACAACTACGACTATCCATTGCAGATTCGAGTATTATTGACATCATTTGTTCTGTTCTATCTCCATCTCTTCGCATGTTACTTCACATTAAATAAGCAATTTGTCAAAGTCCCTTCCACACTGGATTTTGTAACTGTTTATTGAAGTAATGTAAAGAATACACAAAAATATGTAGGTTTGGAGACTGAATGCTACAGATTTTGCGTTAAAGGCATACCATCTTAAATTCTCAATATACAAAAATATAGGTAATTTCCAGATTTTGATTTGAAAGAATCTTGACCCTATATTATATGCAATCAACTGTAAAGTAAGTCTGGCCTTGTATCATCGATTAATCACAAGACAAGTTCACAGAGAGTAATAGAATAGACCATGAAGTACACATATCACTAACAGAACTTATCACAGAAGAACAAGCATACCTCTCACTCTCGATCAACCTGAGAAGTCCAGTTACAGTTTTGTGTTCAATCTCCGGGGACAGCGATAGATGCTTGCGGAACAGTTGCAGCCCCATATCCCACACTGAACAAATATTCGCCACATTCTTGACATATTTTACATCAAGAAGTAAAGCAATACCACGAATAATCAACATCTGATCACAAAAATCTTGCCATGTTCTTTGGACCAGAGACAAAAATACAACCAAATCTGGGCTTTGGCCTACTAATGCTGATATTTTTTCAGCTATGTGTATTTCACATTCTTTCTTGATTCGTTCGTATAGGTTTGCCCCTAGCTTGTGTAGACAAAGATCACCAGCAGCCTGCAGTACAAAAACAATTATAAAGTACTCAAATGCTAATGTGGAGGCATGAATATTACAGTGTCAGCAACAGAAGTATAACCTGATAGAGTTTCTCAACATCACAAGAAAGTTTCTGCTTGAGAAAAATAGCTGTGATAGCATCCTTCAAAATCGCCCATGTATCCTCTTCGAAGTTTTTTGGCAGTTTTGGTTGACCTAATGAATGCAAGACAGCCAGAATGGCATTTAGACATAGTGCTATGACATTAAGCAAAGGTTGTGGAGAGAAAAACCAATGATTTCTGAAATTCAAATACACATGTTCAGCATGTATTTGTTAGTGACTCGTGATTTATAAGATTTGCACACATGTGTTCAATATGAATTTGCCAGCAACTAGTGTGGTAGCAAGTAAAAGGAATCAGCAAATAGTGTGTGCTGAAGGAGAAGTACATCATGATAAAAATGGTTTCAAAAGAATAGAACTCTCATTCCCAATATTGGAGGTTGTCACACATAGGTGCCAACAAATGTCAAGCCATGATACTTGAGGTATAATTAATCAAATAGGAACTGACTCCAGCTCAGTTACTGGGGGTGAGGTGTCAGTGTACACCAGTCCACCACCAAGATTCTATTCCTGTCAGGGACCAATACTAGGGTACCCGAAGAGGAGTAGCTAATGGTCATCAACATTAATTCATCCGAGTAGTCAAGAGCGCGACTACAGCTCCAACCGACCCCAAGGTCGCAGGTTCTCGACCTCAAGGCCGCGGGCTCCGCCTCGCCCGACCCTTGGGTTTGCGCTCCGCCTCGCCCGACGGGGTCCCATACCGCCGCCAACCACTCCAGGTCCAGGCGTATGGGCCTGGGTCAAAACTCTGACACCAAGGAAGAGACCGGCACGCCCCAACGTAACCCGTGGCCATGACGGGCCATACCTGAGGATTCACATCAAGAACAGCGTCGGGCGTGCCGGTGCTGTTCTGCCTAACCCTCGTACGAACGCTGGCAGGCGTGTCAGCTCACCACGACGTCCGCCAGGATGGAATGGAGCGCCATGACCGGCAGATGACGCCTGCGCATGGCGCCAGTGACGGACAGGGCCGCGACGTGGAGCCGTCCCTGTTGACATCTACAGGGTCGGTGGGACCCGCGTGAAGGAGAAGAAGGACCCGGCGACCCTAGAAGCCTTCCTCTCTCTCTCTTTCTTCCCCTTTCCCTTGGCCTATAAAAGGGAAAGCAGGGCGTCCCATGAAGGGGAGGTGATTCAAGCCGGATAGACCCGATCGAGCCAGATACACACAAGCGCACGGCTGAGCAGTGACCGAGCTCTCAGCACCCGTTCACTCCTTTCACCAGAGACTTGGGACATGTCCCTCTCTCGTCCGTTTGTAACCCCTACTACAAACTTTCAGTGCTAGTAACATGAGCAGCAGCAACGAACTGGACGTAGGGACTTTCTACCCGAACCAGTATAAACCTCGTGTCCCCTAAGCACACCATCCGAGGCAGACGCGCAATACTAGAAATTTACTCGTCGGTGGTGACTCGAAACACCGACAATTCCCCTTTGACTAAATTTGGGTGCCTAATTCTTGTTAGTGTAAAACAGATCCTTCTTGGTTGACTCTCTCTCGTTTATAAGTTAGAAAGACAGATAAACAGTGTGACAAAACAAAGTAAGTACTTGAAATATACAGAAGCAAACAACTAAACACAAGCCGCTCAACAGAAGTATCATGTTTCCTATGGCAAATCCCTCTTCTGATCAGTGTGATGGTATGAACGGGTATAAAATATGAAATGCCCCAAACAATAATCAATTCCCCAAAAAAAAGAAAACCTAAAATGCCACAGTAGGCTACCGAACACCAGTTTTCCAGAAACAATGTACAGATCTAGCCAATTTCCATATTGCGTCCATCAAAGAGCTAATTTTAGGTGGGTCCAGGTGGCGGCTGGCAGTGAGGGATAAGCAAGTGATCTGTGAACTGATAGTTGTTGCTAGTGAATTTTAACCCTAATACCAGGCAACGAAAAAGCTTTGAGCTAGCCTGCGAGCGGCAAATAACATATCCGAAACAACAGGACTGGAATCAATTGCGGCCACATGCCCCCTCAGTGACGACCAATCGCACCAGACTCGCAGAGTAAGCAATTCCGCAGAATAAGATATTGGGGGCGCACCTATTTTGATGCGGAGGGGCTTGCGGGCGGAGGTCGACGGCTGCGGGAGCGTGGCCTTCTTACGGAAGAGGTTGGCGGCAACGCCCGCGGAGGCCGGCGCGCTGGGAGCGGGGAGCTCGTCCTGGTCCACGAGCACCATCTCCGCATCCTCCTCGCCGTTCGTTCGGCCCCCGCCCGTGGTGGCGGCGGCGACGGCGGTATCAAGGTGGATGCCGTTCTTCTCGACGGTCCCCGCGGCGGAGGAGGAGGCGGCGGGGTGCTTGGTCTTCTTCATAAGCGGCGTCGCAGGGGAGGAGGTCGGGGACGGGGATTTGGTGGTGGACGAGAAGAGGCGCTTCGAGGCGGCAGCGGCGGCGTGGGGCTGAGACATGAATCAGGCGCCGACGGGCATGGCGCGGCGGAGGCGGAGGCGGGGGTGGCGTCCGCTGCGGGGATTGGGAGCGAGCCGGCGGTGAGGTGGCGGAGAGGGGACCGGCGGGAGCGAGAGAGATCGGGTTGGGGCGGGGGGAGAAGGGTTTCGCCTCCCTTTTCTTTTCTTTTTCTCTTTTTCTCTTTTTGATTTTTGAGGTGGGATTTCGGGGTGTGAGAGTGCTGAGAGTGAGCCTGTAGCTGGTGTGCAAATGTGGGCCACTGCCCACTGGGCCAGGCGTTCGACGTTGCCTGCAAATGCAACGATGGACGACGGGTGTGATTGGTAATTTGGTTGGGTGGCTAGCTCCCTCTCCAGATTGAATGCAGCCACCTCCTCGTTTAAAAAGTCGAAATCAATTTCATCTTTAATTAGGTTTATAAAAAATAATATTAATATTTGTATCTTTAAATATGTTTACTACTAAAATATATATGACATAATTAATCTACTAATATTTATTAGTAGCATAAATATTAGGTTTTTTTATATATTTGTCCAGGTTAAATGTCCTGTTTATTTGGGTTGGTTTGGCTTATAAGCCATGGATGAAAATATTGTTGGCTGATTTGGTGTGAGAGAAAAATATTGTTTGTTGGCTGATAAGTCATGGCTTATAAGCCAAATACGACCAAACGAACAGGCTGAAGATTGTTTCCTCGAAACATGAAATGGAGACTTATTCTAGGAATGAGAGAGTTTTTTTTTGTTGTCTGCTTTTGGCCAATAGTCCCGCTCAACTAATACATCGACCATCCCTTGCCTTCGCTACTTGGAGACGGAAATCCTCTCATTCTCGTGGAACCTATATACACGTGAATATAGATTTTGCTCACCTCCTTGTGCTTCGCCGCTGTCTGTGTCTTGTCGTTGGCATGTCACCACTCCTTGGGCTTCGCCTCCACCTTCCTGGTCGCCGTCTTTGGATCCACGCTCCGCCTGCACCCTCCAACTGTCACCCCATCGCCCACCACCCTAGGATCTATCTTCCACCTCGCCTCCGTCTCGCTTAGCTCTGCTTTCAATCTCACGGTGCTCATACCTTTGCCACTGCGCTTTTAGCCTGTGGATGCTAGAGGGCGTGTCGCATGTGTAGACTCACCATTGTGTCTGCCCCAATGCTCCGTCTTCATCCTCGTCGTGCTCATGCCTCCATCTCCACCATAGGCTCGCGCTCGCACCTCCACCCCCTTGACTATCATCGATGAGGAGGTACGGAGGAGAGCCGGTCCGGTGAAGGCCATGTCGTAGAGGAAGTGGCACTCCGTAGATGAGGCGGCACAAAGAACAACGAGGGAGTGAGGGGGAGGTGATTTAAGCTAAACCCCATCTTTGCAAGGAAAAGATGATCCCATTCAAGCTATCTAGAAAACCAAACATGTTCTAGATAAACCATGTTTCACTAGTACTAGCAAACCAAGCATAAGCCTTTTTGAGCCTATTCGCTGGTTGGTTTCTGGGCTGATAAGCCTGGCTGGTGCTAGTTTATTGTAAGAGTAAAATACTGTACCATAGCTAATAAACACTGACTGAAACCAACGAATGAACAGATTGTTTGTGTTAGTAGAGCCAGGGTTAGGCTACCCTGGCTACTAGCTAGCAAGGCCAAATCTTAAACATTAGCCAAGCACGCGTGATGTCTCTGGCATTCTCGTTCTTCTCCGTAATCCACCAGCCAATATTAAGTGCAACTTGTATAATAAAGAAAAGCAAGGAAACAAAATGTCACATTTTTTAGAAGACGTGGCATTAGATTACAATTTTAGAACCTAAATAAAGGCATAATAAAACATCAAATTAGAATAAATACCTGGAAGAGAGCTTTTTAAAAATGAGCATGCATATATGCTAACATACAACTATACATATTCCCTCTGTCCGAAAATAGAAGTCGTTCTCACTTTTCGAGAAGACAATTTTTTTTTAACTTTGATCAATTTTATATAAAAAATAATAATATTTATAATACATAGTTAGTATTATTTGATCGGTCGTTGAATACTCTTTCATAATAAAACTTACTTGGAGATATAAATGTTGCACAACATTTTCTACATAGTTAAAGTTGAAAAAGTTTGACCTATACACGTTACATAACGACTTTGTTTCTAGGATGGAGGGAGTACTCATCTCTATGAACTAACTCATCAAAATGTTAGATTGGGTCGGCACTCGGTGTGATATTGTCAAGATTTGAGCCCGTGTTCATCGGTATTTTTATATTCATGCGGGTAATTGAACAGATTACGTGCAATATATTGAAGCGATTGCAATTACAAAGAAACCTTTATTGCATGTGTGTTGCGTGCGGGGGATTGCAAGGACGTGGGGTGTTGTGTGTTCGTGATGTCGATCAGGGACTCTACCCTTTCGTATGTAGTTTGGGAGTAAAGTTACATATTCGTTACCTTATCGGATATAGATCCTAGCTTTTTATTACTGAGTCTGCCTTGCTTTCTGACTGCGCCTGAAGTTGGGTCATGCCAGGGGCGGATCCAGCAGTGGGGCAGGGGGGGGGGCTCAAGCCTCCCCTACTCATACCGAATCAGTGCAAATTACTGTAGAGCCCTATAAATTTTTAGGCAAAGTTCTATAGTGTAGGAGGGCTGAGACTTAAGATCGAGCAGCAGTGTTGTTCAGCCCCCCCTAAAATATTTCCTGGATCCGCCGCTGGGTCATGCATAGGTTACCATTGCCATCTCTTAAGTGTTTCAGCCTATTCGCTAGCTCGTATCTGGCTTATAAGCCAACAAATAATATTTTTCTTTGGGTTAATTGGAACCATACCATTACAAATATCACGGATTGGAAATATACCATTACTATTCGTGATATTGGAAACATGCCATTACTATTGTCAGTGTAGCTGAAACTTGCCATTTTGTACGGCTGACTACTGTAACACCTCGGGTGTTAGCCCTGCATAACTTGACTTGCATAACATGAGCATGATCATCACGCATTCATAAACAAGCATTTACAATTGAAACATTTGATTGAAACGTCTGCAACATTTGCTTGTTATCGCATGTTTCTTTGTACATATGCAAATGATCATGAATGAAAAACATGTAACTGGTAGATGTGAGTCACAAAAACATGTAACCACACTTGGGTTAGCAATTAGAGCATTGTTCATGAAAGTCACTTTTCATAACCAAGCCTTTAAGTCATGTTTCATGTGATTACACTAAATGGCCCTATGAGGGACTACTACATGAAATGATTGAATGACCTTGCAAATTGCTTAAACATGCTTAGGATATCATCATGAACAACTTTGGTATTTAGGGCTAGGGCTAGTTTGGTCATTAAGCCATGCTTTGATGTGTTTCATCATTTAAAAGTGACATGTTTGACTAAAGTTGAACTAGGTGCTAGAGACCTTGCATGGAGGAGCTCACTAAAGCAAAGTTGCAGTGTTTGATATAAGGAACAGCTTTTATTTTTTGGTCACTAGCTGATTTAGCTTCTAACATGCTTGAATAGGTCCCACAAAAATCTGCAAAATCATGATTTCAACACTTAAGGAATTTTTCTAAGTCTTGCACCCGGACAGTTCTGTCAGCCGAACTTTGGGATGATTTTTCTCCATTTCTGTTGCGAATTAGCACGTGATCCTTGAATGAAAATTGTAGCTGGTACATTATACTTCAACTTTGATGTACTAAGTTTTCGCTGAAAGCCATTAGTCACGAAGTTTTCATCATTGCAAAACGCGTCGTCAGGCTCGGCTAGCTTCACCGTAATGAACTGAATCAAATCGACAGTGGCCGACCGGCCTCAGGAGCTGACCGCCGCGTGGACGTCGCGGCTGGCCACGCGTCGCCAGCGCCTTGCCCCGCGCGGTAGAACCGGGCCAGAGCTGGCCATTACCACCCCGCGTGCGCCCGCTCACTCCCCGCGCTCGCCATTTCTCCTTTTCGGCCTTCTTCTTCGCCCGCAGCAGAGCCGCCTCGGCACCATAGCAGCCGCCGGCGCTAGTGCCGACGATAGCTCGTGCTCGCTGCTCCTCCGCCACCGCCATAGCTCCACCACCACCCCAGCAGCGCATTGCCTCCTCCCGTGCCCGCTGATAGCCCTTGGTAAGCGCCAGCACCGTGCGCGAGCTCGCCGGAGCTCCGCCGCCACCTCCATCACCGTGGCCACGTCGCCTCCGTTCACCATTGGCTGGGATAGCTTGTGTTATAGGTTCGCCATAGCCTAGAGATGCTCGTCCAAGCCTTAGTTGGAGCCGCCATAGCTTCCACCGGCACCTCGCCGCCGTGCAGCACCATCGTGCCGCCATGGCTGACGTCGTCGTCCTTCGCGCCGATGATTCGCCCGCCTAGATAGCCCAATGTGTGCGTAAGGTCTAGAGGGTCACCGTAGACTAGGTGCCATCGCTGGTAAAGCTCGCCGCCGTCGAGTTCTAGCCGCGTCAGTCGAGCAGCGCCACCGTGCTCTGATGTGTCTCGCTGACCAATGGGTCCCGCTTGTCAGCGACACAAGAAGAGAAAGCTAGTTCAATTTTTACAGATTTAAATCCTGATTTCATGTGTTTTGTTATTTTTATATCTCTAGTTTAGTAGCTCCTAAATTTGTGAAATAAATTGTGTTGTGTTCCTTAGGAAGTGTAGTATTTAGTAAAAATATATTCTGAACATATACAGTAGAAATTTTGGGATATTTAAATAGAGATTTGAAATGTGTTTTTGAATGCATTCAAATTTGTTTATTTTATATCTAGAGTTCCTGTGCTCCAAAATTTATGAAATTTTTGTGGTAAGCTAGTCTTAGCATGTATGAGATCTGGTAAAAATTTGAGGACCAGTGCATGTGTAGATTTATAGTTATAGATTTTTCTTTTATGAATAGTTAATCCTTGCATGAATTTTTATAAATTATTTATGAGTCCAAAATTCATGAAATTTGTTGGAGGTAATTCTAGTACCATATGAATGTTAAGAAAAATAGGAAATCTGTTGCTTGACACTTTTAAATAGGATTTTCCATTTATGCTATTTCAAGCCTTGCTTCCTTGTCATTTTTTTATAGAATGTTCTACTCAGTAAAATGACATGAAATTTTTATAGTAGTCCTTTGATAGCGTTAGTAAGGCACTGTAAATTTTCGAGAATTTATTAAGTACATCTGATATATATTTATTATTTAACCTAGATATATAAATAAAATAATAAAGGCAATTAAATAAATAGTTTGGGCTTCACCATTATATGATCCTAAATGTAATTGGTATGCATAAACTGTTGGTGGATTCTATGTTGTCAAATTTTGAACGATTACATGAAGTAGAAGTATTGTTACTTTATGTTGCATGTTGAATAGTTTCCGGACAGATTCTGTAGTTTGATGAGTTGCATGTGGAAAATGATGTGTACTGTAAAAATGGTTAATAACAAAGTTGTAGAGAATTTGATAAGCTTTCCAGAAAGTCCAGGATCACTGTATTTGGATTAGTGGAACTCCAGTTATGAGTAAAACAAGTAGCTACTGTTTTGGGGCATAGTCGATGCATTGTAGAAGTAGTTAATTAATAATCGAGAAGAGATATGCACCTACTCAATAAACATGATGCACGTGTTAAACATATATGCATTCGTAATACTTATGCCATATTCATGCATCTAGGATCGGAGGAAGAGATCACGTTGCTGGAATTCAAAGAATCAGAGGAAGGGAACCAGCAGGAGGATCCACAAGCCGTAGCTCCCGAAGGCGTGGAGCAGAACCCTGAAGAGCTTCCGGAGTGCCCTGACCACCGCCCTACTTTCTTTCTACGAGGCAAGCCCCGGAGCATTATAAGTCTCCCAGTAATTTACAAATGTTTACTTACGTACTTATGATTGATGCATTAGGTTATAAGAGTTGAATGAAATCACTTGATGCATGTAAATTCCTTGTCTAGATATTAACCCTTTAACCGGTATAGGTCTAGGATCGAATATATGCTTAGCCATGCTTAGACCGGTAGAAGTCGGGTGATGTCCTGTCACCTGCGAGATGTAGATGGATACCGGAGCACGATTGGATATATCTGCTATCGTGGAACAGAACCATGAGGTAAAAGTAAATTGAGACCGGACGGGAAGTCGATAGAGAAGCAACAAGACATGAAGGTCTTGGGTGTGAATTTATCCCCGTCTGTGTCGATTAAGGACCGTACCGTTGTTGGTGCTTCTGACAAGATTGAACGCATGTCTCTCACTTAGCTGGCCGGATAACTCGTTCCGACCGCGAAGCTGAGTAATTCAACTCGGGCCAGAACCGTTACATTGTGCGCTCCTTCCGGAAACGATCGACTAAGCCCAAATGGGGCTCTCGGCTGAGCATCCTAGCATCTGGTGTTCCAGATTGTGCGGTGCAGTACAGACCCGTGAAATGTGTACCTGAATTGTACCAAAGGTGACCTAAGGCTATCATGGCTGGTAGACCTGGGTTTGTGGTAGGAATAAATTCCCAGCTGGTTGAAATCGATTCCAATCGCCGTCTCTCCCGGATAGTGAGAAACTTGGCTAATCCCAACATCGTAGCAACTGTGTTATGAAACATGATGGTTCGGATGAATATGGAATTACAACACCTGCTATGGTTATTATTGTATGCTTCTAAATGATATATCACATATTTGGCACAGGATAGTTGCTAATCTAGAAATGGATAGTTATAATTAATCTGCTAAAGAAGTCGTAACTGTACCATGACTCAATTGCTTTTACGCAAAAATGTTGTCGAGTTACGTCCACTTATACAGCCTTGCATAATCCTTGGAGTCATTTTATTTCTGGTTCATGACGGGTAAGTCTAGCTGAGTACCTTCTCGTACTCAGGGTTTATTTTCCTATTGTTGCAGATGGCACTGTGTATCATGGTTATTGCAAGAGTTGCTTCTATCCCGCTGTGGATGAGGAGTAAGCCTTGGGCAGGCTTCTTTAGTAATTCCTATCTTTGCTTTTGTGGACCGTGATCCGGCTTGGCAATCGTATCAAACTATGTTGGAAACTTTATCTTGAACTTATTTGCTTCCGCTTTATTTATCAAACTCAGGTTTGTAATAACTTTTATTCGTACTCACGATGATGAAAAGTATCTGTGAACTTTATGTAATATGTGGCATGTATGTTGAATCTGTCGATCTTGGTTGTTGTAAATCGTTTATCGAGACCCGTCATGGTACTCGACGGACTACCGAGTTTATATGGGTTCAAGTATGACAGTGCGACCACTTGCGGATTGCCATTGTACTTGTATTCTTATAAATTGGTCGGTTCTGCGACAACTACCACTTGGGCCCATCTGTGGATGTCCGTATTTCCGTATAGACAAAAACACCCATTGTAATATCCCTCTCTCTACTTTCATGAGACACGCCCCCCACCGCCATCTTTTCCTCCCATGTCATCTCTATCTCTCTCACTCGGCATCCATGCCCTCGATAATCGTTCTTGCCCCGTCCCTGCGGACCTCGCCACGCAACCGCTCTGCTCATCTCCACCACTACGGACCCAGGTGCGGCCTTCTGCCTGCCTCCTCTGCGGACCTAGTCACGCCACCGCTCTCCATCCTCACAATGTCTTTGGCGATCGAGGAAGCTCTTGGTGTCCTCCGCGTTGTCGAGCCTAGGTTCATCATCTTGCTCACCACCACGGGATGGGGATGGCGTATAGTTGAGAAGGCGAGATGCGGACATGCGATTCGATTTCAAATTCCTCGCCCGGCCAAATGAGACCGCGATTGTTGGCATCTAGTTGTTACTCGGCTTTAGGCCTCGTCTTTGCATGAGCCGCCAAAACCATGGTGGCGACGTCTCCCACTGTCTGCGTGCTCCTCCTCTTGCTTGTTGTGGGTGCTTGTCGGCGCCATTGCTTTGCCCACCACGAGGAGCGCCCCCTCACACCCACCCAGTGAGAAAACGAGCTTTACTCCCGTGGAGAACCTCCTCTAGTCCTGGTTCCCCACCCGGAGTAAGCATCCGGGACTAAAGGGGGTCCTTTAGTCCCGGTCAGAACAGGATCACCAACCGAACTAAAGGTCCTCCCACTTTAAAAAAAAAATGCCTCCCACCACTGCGTCCCGTGAGATTCGAACCCAAGACCCCATGCATTGCCTCGCGCGTAGCTTACCACCCCATCTACATAACATATCTAACAATGGATGTGATGCTTCCCTTTTGAACTAACCCATCGGGGGACCTTTAGTCCCGGTTGGTGTTACCAACCGGGACTAAAGGGTCTACTTTTAGTCCCGGTTGGTGTTACCAACCGGAACTAAAGGTTGAGGACTTTTAGTCCCGGTTGGTGGCTCCAACCGGGACTAAATGTCCTCTGCCACTGTGCCGAGCGCAGTAGCCGTTGGGCAGGGACCTTTAGTCCCGGTTGAAGACAACAACCGGGACTAAAGGTCTCTCTAGTCCCGGGCGCAAAGAATGTCAGGACTAGAGCCTATTTTAGCATTGGATGAAAGGTCTGTTCTCTCTACTAGTGACCATGCCTCATGAGCTCCATAGGTAAACTCCTCTTCCCATGGATGGCGTGTACATCAGGTTTCCTCTTCTCTAATGAACAACTAACACTAATCCTGTGCTTTGGCCTTGGCCATGTGGTCTCCATGAGCACCTTCCCAGCGTGCGCGTCTGGGCCGCGCGAACTCGCTCCAGCTCGTGCCCCTTGGCTACATGCATGGACGAGCATGCAAAGATGCACCCGAACAATCGCAAGCCTCTCCCACCCGTCGCCACGCTCCCCATCCTCTTCCGCGTCGACGGTCTCTAGGTAGGTCGTAGGTCCAGCACCTCGGCGAGGCTTCCTTCGCATCGATGTCATCATCCAGAAGGTCATCCTAGTGCGCACCCCCGGCGGCGGTGTCACGACAGCAACTAGTGCACACGGCCGGCCGACCACACGTGGAAGTCCGTGGCGCCGATCTGGAGATGCTCCAGGCTCCGTCATGGCATGTAGAATGCGCACCACGGTGAGAACCACGCCAAGGTGCACCTTCTAGCTGCGCGCCGTGACCAAGGGGAGATCGTCATTCGTGCTCGCAGTCGCGGATCCCCTTTGTGCTCGTGGCCGCTCGCCAGCGCAACCGTGATCCACTCATGGCTACAGCGCAGGCAAGTGTAGCTCGCGTAGGTGGCGGACAACGTGGGTGAGCGTGGCTTGCGCGGTGCGGCTGGCGTGGTTCAACAAAACAGAGAAATAAGGGGTAGTTTGGGCAATACGGAAATACAGGCGTCCACAGATGGGCCCAAGTGGTAGTCAGGCGTACAAAATGGCAAGTTTCAACTACACTGGCAATTGTAATGGCATGTTTTCAATATCGCGAATAGTAATGGTATATTTCCAATCCGTGATATTTGCAATGGTATGGTTCCAATTAACCCTTCTTCTTTCACACCAAACCAACCAACAATACTTTCAACCATAGCTTATAAGCCAAATCAGCCCAAACGAACAAGGCGTTTAACTGGCTATACGACGAGTATAAAGTTATCGGTGGGTATTTAGTTGTATGGATGAATTATGGCTTTAAATGCTATTGATATGAATAGCATGTCTTTTACTCCATCCGTCTCGAAAAAAGTATCGCTATGGGTTCGTAATATTAGTAAAATTTATATCTCTAAATAAGTTTATTATGAAAACATATTCAGCGATTTATCTAATATAATTAATAATTATGCACTATAAAAATTAATATTTTCTTATATGTTTTGTTAAAGTTGAAAATATTTGGTTTTTTAAGTGAAAACGACACTTTTATAGGACGGAGGACGAATATGATATACGAACTGTCTTCTAAATAATTTTATTTTAATATATTTTTTTGAATCCGGATCAATTCATTGCATAGTTGCTGACAAATTGTCAGCAACCAGAACACGTATGTTCACAGGAACATCGCACGAAATGTGCTCCTCCCCCTCAACACATGACAGACCCATAACAGCGAGCTCATGCGCCGCTTTGTTACAGAAGCGAGGCCTAAAAACACATGCACCCGGTCTGCTTACGTTGAAATTTAGTTTATGCTGACATTTATACTGAAATGTTGTGAGAATAAAACACTATTTTATAGCTAAAAAGTAGCTCGAGTGAACAGGACTCCTCCACTGAGCCACCCCCGAAGATAGTTTATTTTAATATTTACAGAAGAGAAATAAATAATATATTTATAATGTCGTAAATGATTATTATGATTTTAAAGTAGTACTACTTAACAAAGTTAGTATCGTAGCAAAACGTCAAAAAAAAAACGCTGACGCTCGCAAGCACTGCTGACCCGCGCCGCCTGCCCGGCTGAGGGTGAGGGAGAGCGCCGCCGGGGAAGGAGTCGCCCGCGCTTGTGCGGGACAGGAGCAAACACAGCCCCACCCTTCTTCCTCCGCCATTGCTGCCTCCGTCCAAAGATTCCGGAAACCCACCTAAACCCCGCACCATGCAGTCCCTCGCGAAACATCGGTCGCTCGAGCCTCTCCCTCCCCTCGCCGTCCACCTCCAGTCCATGGCGTACGTGAACGTGACGATGCGGTGGAAGAAGGACTCCTCGTTCGATGCCGTCCCTGAGCTCTCCCACGCGCGCGACATCCGCCCGCTCGTCTCCCTCGCGCGCATCCTCTCCCCGTCCCCCACCCCCGTATCTGCGGTCTCCAAGCTCGGCCCCTTGCTCGAGACCCCCGACCGCCGGGTCACCGCTTTCCTCCGCCGCTTCCCCGCCGCCTTCGTCGAGTCCGTGGGGCAGCACAACACCCCCTGGTTCCGGCTCTCTGATGCCGCCGCCCGACTCCTGCGGGAGGAGCGGGACGTCTTCGCCGCCCGCCGTACCGATGTCTGTGGCCGCCTGCGCCGCGTCGTCCTGATGAGCCCGCGACGCCGCCTCCCGCTCTGTGTCGCTCAGGGCATGCTCTGGCATCTTGGCATCCCGGAGGACTACTTTAAGGACCTGGACCACGACATTGCACAGGATGGATTCAAGATTGTAATTTCAGGAGATGGTGACGATGGGAGGGTATTGGGGCTAATCGATGACGGCAAGGATGAAGAAATGCCTCTGTCAGTTCTCCAGCTGAATGCTATGAGGAAGTTGGGTTCAGTGGAAGAGGTGTCTGTCCCGCTCTTCCCGTCAAAGGGTCTTCGGTTGAAGCAAAAGATTAAGGACTGGTTGGAACGGTTCCAGAGGCTCCCTTATGTATCTCCATATGAGGATTTCAGCCACATCAATCGCGGTAGTGATGTTTCAGAGAAGCGGGCAGTTGGGGTGCTCCATGAGCTGCTTAGTCTGTTTGTGACGTGCTCTGCTGAGAGGCGGCGATTACGCTGCCTCCGGCAGCACCTGGGACTACCACAGAAATTCCATCTTGTGTTTGAGCGGCACCCGCATGTGTTCTACTTGTTGTTAAAGGAGAAGACATGCTTTGTTGTCCTCAAAGAGGCGTACATGGCTGGGGAAGACACTGCAATTGAGGAGCACCCCATGTTGGAAGTGCGCAAGAAGTATGTTGAGTTGATGGAGCAGTCACGGGAAATCATAAGGTGCCGACGGAGCGGGAAGCCTATTGAACTGGAGTCCAAGGTATGTGCGGATAGTTGAGAAGAAGGATGGGAAATCATGTGCAAATATGACCTCTACAACAAGAATGAGGATAGCTACTCTTGGTAGGAGCCGATTTATTGCTCATTATTTGCAGGGAAATACATTGATTGCTGAAACAGGTTGGTGACTATGAGATTTAAGCTGCATTCTTATTTTTCCAGTAGTTCATTACTTGACTGTATATTATTGATGTCTCAATCACACAAAAGTCATAGATTCGCCATAGATTTCTGATTTCCAGGTCTTCGACTTAACTTGTGTCAATCAATTCTTACTATCGAGCAGATGCAATTCCTCAGTAAACCCCAGAGACGAGACAAAATTGACCCATCTAAGATGGCTAGGGCCTTGGAACCGAAATAGGTCAATGGCCTCCAGCAAATGCCTTTAGCAAGCAACTCCTGAAGACCTTTTGAACCTGCTGCGCACCACAAAATGCACACAGGCCGGTTTCACATTAGATCTTTTAGGGTTCATATAAATCTGCAAAGTTTCCTGGCCTTTTAATGTTGCAAAGCTGTGCAGATTTCTGACCGATGCTTAAATTATTTCTTCAAGTAAACTGATTTTTGTTGAAAAAATAGATTCCCCCCACAACACAACAAGCAGTAGATCCGAAAAGCTACAGTGAAGTTGGATCTTTTCCATATGAGATATATTTTCCTTTGTGAACATCTCAGATTTAATCAACACATCTATTGTTTAGAACATTATTGTACGGCATATGAGATATCTATTGTTCACCTTTGTGCTTGGATTTTTCTTTCCCAATGTGTTAGATGAATCGAACAGAAGGGGCTTGTTTTCGTGATGTTTTCTTCTGGATGAAGCAAGGGCCATGACTCGTGTTGTGTGGAATTTGGATGGAACTGGGCCCACCATTTTTTCACTTGCCCTATTTTGAGGGTTACAGATTAGTTATCTTCCAAATTGCTTTTCTGGTGTAAGACAACTCTTTTAGGATTGTTTTTGTTGTGGTCTTTCAATCGAAAATCCTGTTAGTAGTTTCTACCGGTCAGATGCTAGAGGACCTTAACCAGGCTTCTTTTTTGAAGGGATACTTTAACCAGATTTTGCATCAAACCTATTTTGGGTTTCTTTGGCGTATCACATGCTGTGTCATATATGCACAACATGTCTGTTTGATGGTACCTGGGAAGTATGTTCTTTGTAGTATTATCGAACCTGTGGTGATTGTTATTCGTCTTGTATTGTAGCCTGCTGAGACATGCTATGATAGTCTCTTGCAAGAATCAAAACAACTATGGTTGCAAGGCAAATACTGCAGAACAAATGATTCGATTACAGATCGTAGTTTATCTTTGTTATAAAGCACACACTCTTCATATGTATAAAGTCAGTACTATTGTAACTTATGCAGTCTGGGAAGGAGACTATTTCTATCGTTTACAATTTGTTCTTCTTCAATAATGGTGTGCAGGAAGTTACTGGGCTTTCTCTGCATTAAAGCATAGTAGAAAGCATTAACCAAATTGTTACTGGTATGAGACGGAGCTTGTAGAGTGCTCACTGATGGAGGGAACAGTGGCTGCAATGGTTGGCTAATGGATGTTGCATTTGACTTTATCATAAAGAATGGAGGCATTAATATTGAAGATGATTACCCTTACAAAGATGTGGATGGAAAGTGCGACATCAACAGAAAACAGTACATTGTCTAACCCCCCTCATATGGTTGCCTCCTTTGATGCGGTTGCTGGTTAACTCACATTCAGATTTGTACATTGGTCACTGCAGAAAATGCCAAGGTTGTTAGCATTGATGGCTTTGCCGGCTCCTTTTGGAGTGTGGTTGCCAACTGTAGCCAGGTATCAGCAATCTTGCTTAATCAATCAAAGCAAATTTAGCTCATGGTGTGGAAAACATCTCGTACAGTTTGTCTAATATTTTGATGAACATGAACTGCCAGAGGTCATTGGAAACTTTTAACCACACCTTTGGCTATGCTTAAATGTTTGTGCTTTTGGATGGATTATCTCAGCTCTGTAATGATGTATCCTCTGCTACCCATTTTCTCCACTTGCATAGTTCGATACATGTATATGAAATAAAGCGAAATCTTATCCCAATATCCCTGTATTGTTTGTGATTCCACTTTGTGAGTCACAGAGAAAATCACTATACAAGGTGGAAATAAAGCTGCCACTTGCCTGTGTTTTCTGCAGCTTACTGATCCTAGACATAAAAAAAAAATGATGCTTAATTCTCCAAAATATACTTTCTTACGTATATTATTTTTCTGACTGATAGGCAACATAAGCTTGAATAGATATTTTTTTATTTGTCAGTCACTTGCTGGAGATTGTCATGTTTCAGAGTAAAAAAAGAAATTATGTATTTCTCTCTTCTATATTTTTCCCCTGGGACGTGGGTTGTTTTCTTAGTTCCATGATGCAGTTACATGGCATTGATATTCTTGTCACATGAAGTCATGAAGAACTGATGCTGCTTGCATGAATTTATAGATGAAATAAAGTCTTTCTCCGTTACTGCTCTAAAAAATAATTTTGAGATTGCAATACTTGGGTTATGCAATAATTTGATATATGTGGATTAGCACTTTGGTAATTTTGAAACATCAATTACACTTGGGATTTGGCCTTCAGTGTTCAGTATTCGGGAATGGGATGAATATAGTGGTGATGGCAATCGGTGGTTCTGGTTCATTCCCTGGTTGGTACCTCTTTTTATCCCTGCTGCACATCAATATCTCTCAATTAAGATACTATATATGATGAACTATAAGTCCAGTACTTCCTGTTTTGCAGGGCGCGGAAACTTGAAATAATGCTGAGAAGTGATTAGAAAAATCATTGATGAATTTGTTCACCATGCAGAATGTGAATCTTTACTGAATTTGTCCCACCAAAGGAGAAAATCAGGACCGCACCTGTCTTTCACGTCGAAGTTCAGAAATCGGGACGTATGGTTCTGGGTGTTTTGAGTTAAGGAAGGAATCCTAGATAGCATTTTTATTCTGGGAAAGATGGAATCTTTGTTAATTATCAAGGGTCCCGTTCGCTGGTCTGAAATTTGGCTGAAACTGGCTGAAAAACACTGTTCCGGCTGAATTGTTGTGAGAGAAAAATACTGTTCCGACTGAAAAAAAGAAGCCGAATAAACCATTTTTAAGACAAGCGAACGGGGCCAAGATTTAGTGAGAGCTATGCACTGATTCTTGCCGTTGTCCAAATATAGCAAATGAATGTTCACTCATAGTAGAAAATTGTTCTTAATTAATCGTTCAGGATTCTTCGGGTGGACCAAATGTTTACTTGAAGTCATGGTTAGATCTACGGTAATCCTAGTGTCCGGCGCGCGAGACGTGTGCTGACACCGGGCCCTTCATACTGCAAACCCCCCCCCCCACCCCCCACCCCCGGGGCACGGAATCACGCCCGCCCCCCACACGGAACAAAATAGAAATCGGAACTCGCCCTTCCTCCGCTCCCCAATGCACTCCTGTCCCCCCGTTTTCTAACGCACCCTGTTCTCCCACCGCGCCACTGTCCCAAAAGAGCATGTAACACTTCAACTACAACATTGCAAAAACATGTGGAAAAAAATATGTAGTGCAACATCAAGTTGTAAAATACTGTAACATTGAAAAAATATGCAGTGCAACATTAAAAAACATACACTGCAACATCGAAAAAATATTTACTGCAACAACGAATAATATGTACCACAGCATCGAAAAAATATGTACTGCAACATTGAAAAACATATACTGCAACATCGAAAAAACATGTACTGCAACATCGAAAAAATACATACTGCAACATCGAAAAATGCGTATTGCAACATCGAAAATTATGTACCGCAACATCTCAAGCAGTAGTACTGCAACATCGCAAAAACATCTGCTGCAACGACCGAAAAATCACATTGCAACATTCGAAAATCGTTTGTTGCAACATCCCAAAACACCCATTGCAACACAGGAGGAGGAATAGGGACCCATAGCTCGCCGGTACCCTAGCCACCGCCGCGTCCCTCAGATCCAGAGGAGGAGGAGGAGGAGGAGCGCTCAGATCCAGAGGAGGAAGATGAGGAGGAGGAGGGCTTAAATCCAAAGAAGGACCCACCTATCTCGCCGGAGCCGTCGTCGTCGCCCTCGTCTCCGGTGGCATGGAGGTCGCGGAGGGAGGGAGGGAGGGGCGGCAGTGACCTGGCGCGCGGGTACGGCGGCCCGGAGAACGGTGCGCGATGCGGTAGCAGAGTGGGTGTGGAGGAGCGGATGAGCGGAGCGGGCGAGTGGGTGCGGGGGTCACGGGACGGGATGGGAGTAGGTAGGGGAGTCGAGCGGAGGGTGATGGATAAGACGCTGAGGCACGCGGCGGTCGGTCGAGTCGTGCGGGGTCCGTCTGGACGAGACGGACACCTGCACGGTATCATTATCGTTAGATCTAAGCTGGTAGTAACATTACTAACGGGAAATTAATGAATATGCAAATTACTAACCTGTGCACTTATTGTCACACTACGAGGTTCTGATTTTCTTTCTAGGAGTGACGTGCCCGCGTTTTCAAATAGCCTGGGCATTTCTTTGGGGTAAACAAACAAAAGAGACGGAATCCTCTTATCTGTAATTCATAAAATGCATATGTTCATAGGGAGAATGCAAATTTGGATTTTAAACTTGTGAGTCCTGTAAATGGTTCAACATCATTTCTCCAACTCCACCATTTCGCCGATTTATAGATTAACCAGTCTCTAAGATTGTTCGTGTAATATATTTTCTTATTACTGGAGGGACCCTTCATCGATGAAAAAAAGGAAAATTGGTCTCATAGCATTGAAAGATCACCGTATCCGAAAAATACCATCAAAACTTTGCCGTTCCGTAAAATACCACTGAAAGAACGCAACGTCACCTGGATATAGCATTCTGTCATGTTTGGAACAAACGTCATCGCCTCCGTCAAGCTCCTCCCCTTCTCCTTCCTAAGGTGAGTGCGGCCGCTGTGGTCAGCGACGTTGCTGCTGCATTCCAAAACCGGCCGCTCGTCTCGCCAGCACCGTGGTCAGCGATGTTGCTGCTGCTGCTGCCGCCGCCGTCGAGGCTCTGGTCGGTCTCTCCCCGAGTTGCCAGTAGCAGGCTCCTTGGTCTACGCCTCTGCGGCTTCTGGCCAAGGCCACCCACCAAGCAGTCCATGGAGAAGGAGCGCGCGATGGGCCACTGCACGGCGCCGGTCTTGGTCGGGAACTTGCAGGAGCTCCCGTACCCCACCCTTGGCGCGGCGTCGATGCGCTGCGCATCGCCGAGCTACAGGTCGCGGCAGGACGCGTCGTGGTCGTTGCGTGCGAGGTGGACGCCGCCGGTTGCGTCGGTCCGGCAGAGCGGGCAGCTGACGTTGTGGTGGAGCGCGACGACGGCGTCCGGGTCGAGCCTGCCCAGGAGCTTGGCCTCGTGGTCGGTGAAGAAGACCGCAGAGACACACTCCAGTGGTGGTCCTCGCGGCGCGCGCGGTGGAATAGGCCGGACCCGCCCCCCGGCCGTGGAGCCAGCCGTGGACGATGAGGAAATAGTAGCTGATGAGGATGAGGACAGTGTAGGGAGTCACCGGCGGCGGCGTAGGGCCTCGTACCAGGGAGCTCGGAGCTCAAGCCCAGCGCCTGTCCTTGCCTCGGACGCTGCTGACGAGCACTCCAGCGCCGACGCCAGCGCCGCACGGCTGCACGACGGCGTCGCTCCTGGACCGCGACAGCACGGTCGCGCACAGCACCACTAGCAGCATCGCCGCTGCTCTTCTCTGCTCGTAGATAGCTAGCTAAAGGTGATGGTAAGCAAGTGCTATGCGGTCTCTCACATGTTGGTTGTCAGCAAGCAGTTCGCCCGGTGAGCAGTGGAAGTGGACGCCGTTACCTCCAAACATGACATAACATGATGAAATGCTATTCTCAAATAACGTTTTTATCTTTCAATGATATTTTACGTAACAGAGCTCTTTTGATGGTGTTTTTCGATTCTTGCCATCTTTCAATGCTATAGAACCAATTTTCCCATACAAAAATGGTGCGCTCTGCAATTCTAAAAGAAAATGAATATGGGCCACAGTTCCAAAATGTCCATAGTGGCCCAGCTGCAACTACCTTTACCGAGCCAGCCCACCGCCCACGGCCCACTACGTACTCATTTTTCTCCACATCCCTTCCTTCCCTCTGACGCTTCACAGTCACAGCGGCGCGCACCGTCTCGTCTTCCCGGTTTTCCCCGCCCCAAACCCTCCCCAAAACTCAAACGCCACCGCCTCCCGTCCCGTCCGGCCGTCCCCAGCCCACCACGCTTCTCGTTCTCGACCATGTCGGTGTCCGACGGGGACGACGACGAGGCCTTCCTCCTCGCCCTCGACGCCGCGGAGGCCGCCGCGCTGGACTCCTCCAAGCGCCGCCGCCTCTCCACCACCTCGTCCTCATCGACCCCCTCAACCCCACCCGCCACCCCTGAGGGGCCCTACCTGGCCGCGCTCAAGGGCAGCCACAGCTCCACATGGAAACAGCAGATGCAAGGCCTTGGCTATGCCCACAAGCAGCCCCACGGCTCCAAACCCCTAGCCGCGGGTACCGGCGGGGCCCAGGTGGCGAGCGGATCGTGCTTCAAGTGCGGGGACCCCGGGCACTGGGCGCGGGAGTGCCCTCAGTCGGTGCCGAACACGGGGGGAGGAGGTCAGATCGGCGTCGGCGTCGGCGGTGGATATGTGAATGCGGACATGGAGGTGGAGGACAAGGCGTGCCCCTGCGGTGCCGGGACCTGTCTCGTGCTCACTTCCAACACGCTGAAGAACCCCGGTCGCAAGTTCTACAAGTGCCCCATGCGGGTGAGTGTTTTGAATCAGCTGACTACATGGCCCTGATCGCGCAATTACTTGTCGATGCTAATTTGTTTGGTCTGACATGTGCATGTTGTAATGACTTGGATGTACTTGTTGTTTTGTGTGGTCTCTGAAGGATTTTATAGGCCTGTAGCGATTTTTGGGTCCCCTTGCTGGTTGGTCGAAGCAGTCGTGTGCTGTGACTGTGGCATGTTGATTTGCTGTTCTAGTATTAGGACCAGCGATTATTTCCTACACGATCCTAGGACCTGTTTGGTAACTTAGTAATCTTTTTACAGCTGAAATTTGTTACACCTGTAATTCCTTGTGCATTAGGAAACCCTTGTATCCACTTCTGCCTGTAATTTGTTATTTTGCGGCGAGGTAGAAACAAACCTGTGTCTCGCCATAGCAGCTAGTGACTTAAACAGACAGTAAAAGCAAACAACGGTAACCAAAATAGACAGTAAAAGCAAATGACGATGACCAAAGTAGCATCGGGAACAGTGATGTGAAATTGATGTCAGTTTGGGTAAATGATGGGATCCTCAGGAGCTATCAAGATCCCCTATCGATATGGTATTGGAGCTCAGAGTCGGAACATTCATATTGGTGCTCAAAATTTTCACATCAGAACATCGAATTGGATATAATCGAAGAAAATTCAGACATAAGCAAAGAGCTAAACATATCAGAAAGGAGCATGAGAGCCTGAAAATGAGCGGCGGTCTTGGCAGAGAACCTGAATCCCTTGCAGCTCGCTATGAGGAAGGACCAAGCATAGATGGTGGCTGCTCTGCTCTGTTGTTGTGTCACACTTGATAGTGCCATGGTGTTCTCTATAGGTTGGCCATCCCGCTGGCTGCTGAGGTCGCATGGTCCAACATCTCCATCTCCATGGTGGCTAAACTTTTTCACATCTTTCCTGTTCATGTTCTCATGGCTGCGATAGCGTTGGCATCAAGAGGGTTGCGGCAACAGTGAGGAGAAATTTGTCAGCATCAGAGGACGCGGGCAGGAGAGAGTCTCTGGCGCAAGTGACAGACAGGGAGAGGCTGGCAGTAGTGGAGTTCTGGAGGAGGACAGCGGCAGAGAGCCATCGACCTAGTGCTGATGCAGACGATTGCCTGAGGAAGAAGGCGAAGTAAGAGAATGCAGGTCATGAGGGGCTGGCATTTGTCAGAAAAAAAAATGTCGCCAGCGGAGGTGGTTTTTTTAGTTCCAGGTGTTTTTGTCTAAACCGGTGGTAATTTCTATTGGATTACATTCCATCCAAACACCTTTGTACAAGTTCAGATGTAAATTTTATGGGTATGTATTTTACAAGGGTTTTAGCTCCAAAACCGATCTTCCAAATAGCCCCTTAGCTGTGTTTCCTGGTAATGCTACTCGTCCATTTCACAATATTTGTTCAACATGCATACTGAGCAGGCACATTGTTTTTTCAGCATGCATACTGAGTAGTCATAAAATTAAATTATGCAAAATGGGTTTTAATATATTTGTCTTTATTAGATGGAGTAATGCCATGTCTACCTATGTTCTATGTTACTATGCCTCTAGGCTTCATCCTTGACAAATATCATGAAATGAGGTCCTAAATTCATGCTTAGTTTAGTTTTCTCTGGATGCATGTCCTTGGTTTAGGAGCACTCTTTGTACGTTTTCCTCGGGTGGGAGTGTGCACATGAGCTGAAGCTTTACTCGTGCAGTAGTGTAGGATACTTAGATATGGGTTCAGGGGTACATAAGCTTGTTTGTGTGTTGTGAGTGATGGCACATGATGTGTAGAACACTTTTGATATGTTGTACTAGCACTTGAAAGTGAATATCTTACGCTGTGTTAATTTTATAACTTATATTCTTATTGCTTAATCAGCTTGTTAGTCTTATTTAGATGGCCTCATCTTTTCGGTTGCTTAGTTTTATTGATTACTATGTTATTGCTTGCCAGCTTATTGACAAATTGTGTATATTTGTAATTTGTATTGTTGGAATGGTATTCTCAGATGTCTGTTATCTTAGAATCAATGTCTCCACCTTTATAATCGCTGACATCCTGTCATCTTAAAAGCACCTACCAAATCAGCTTGGGTTTCCAATCATTAACCAGTCATTTTTTCTTTGATCACAGGGAATTTCTTTTGATGAGTTAGATTATTAGGTTACTGTCTGGCTCTAGAAAAATTGCATCAATACACAAAATAAGTTTTTTGTTTCATTTTACTTTGGTCAAACTTGCATGGGCATCAGATGATCATAATAAGATGTCCTTGCTGACAGTGGCGGATCCAAGACGATCTGGTAGGAGTGTTGGCTACCAAGAGGCAGAGATTCACATACGTATATGCATATAGGATTAGGCATGATGTGTGTGATTGCAGTGTTCCACTGGTGTTCAATTGGTTTCTAACATCTGAAAAGATGTGCCAGCAAAATTCTGTTTTGATCTGTTAGATGATGTATACATGCACATGTGATATTGGAGTTACATATGGCTAATATAAAAAGGACATCTGAATCTTAGGCAAGATGAAAGGCAACTTTCTTCTTGTTTCCATTTATTTTTCCTGTTTTGACTCATTTATGCTGAAATTGCTTTTTGCTGATGCTATTTACTTATTTTCTGACCATAAGGATGGGGGTTGCAACTTCTTTGAGTGGTGCGATGCTCCATCTCCTGCCCCTGCAAATGCACGAAATAACATGGTTGTACACTCAGAGACATCAGCAACAGATATGCTTTGCCCATGCGGTGCTGGAGCTTGCTTAATTCTCACCACGAAGACAGGGAAAAATGTTGGGAGGCAGTTCTTTCGCTGCCCATTAAATCAGGTAAACTCAGGCTTTTCATTAGTTCGCCAATGCTACCTGAATTCATGATATTTTGCCATTACCAGATAGTGGCCTATACTGGTTTGTTGTTCTGGTAGAACTTGGTCCCTTTTATCTGACACAACTTGTTTAATAATAACATTGAACATCTGCAATCCTCCTCCTTCCTGAATTTGAGTAATCAACTAATTGTGAAATTTTTAACTTCTTTAATAATAACATTGCACATCTGCAATCATCCTCCTTCCTGAATTTTAGTTATCAACTAATTGTGAGATTTTTATTGCAGGATGCCACCGTTATCAAATGTATAGATAGAAGTTGCTGTAGTGATTTGGATTGTTTTTTGAAGACATATAGTGATTTGGATTGTAGGCTGGAATTTTGAACTGTTTATCTTGCAGCTGTGACTCATTAGTTGGATCTCTTGTTAATAGATAACAGAAGATGCAGATAGTATGATAGTTACTGTTGCAGAATATATTTATCAATTAGCTTTCAGTAGGCAACATCAGAGATTTGGATTTTCAAAGCACTAACTCAAGGCTCATTTGTCTTCCCCTTTTGCTCTCATGGCTGAACAACTGGTTTACTTTTGGGCTATTCTTAAATGTAGACATCATTGCATAATTATTATTGATGACGGTAAAAATGGCTTGCTTACCGTTAAAGTTACACATGCCATTGCCCTGATAATTGTTGACTTTTGTTTTTGCAACAATTTCCTGTTGGTTGCCTGGTATAATAGTGCATTTCATGTCTTGGTCTTGCTAGTGGTAATGAAAGATATATCCTTATCCTATATTGTTTGTGTTTAAACTACATGGTAATATTGTGAAGAATAACATTGTTTTCTTGTTATGCTTAAAGCTGCCATGTCGTTCGACCAGAACTAGGGATCTTAACAATTTAATTTATTGTCATGTTTGCTTTGCATTCTAAAAATGTCCAGTTGTTGCACTAACTAAATAATACTCGCCACTTTTTAAAAAGAGGTAAAGCAGTGATTCAATCCTAGTTCCTAGATATTGTTCCTTTCTCTTAGTGGAGCACTTAGTTATATCTGTATCTTCATGCATAGCAACTGAACATTTTTTTTTAAATTTTAACTCATGTGATATTCCATGTTCCATCATATCTTTTCCTTTATTAGTTTTATAATGTAGCCACATTTTTTTCCCCTAACTTGGGCATTTCATGTCTCTTTCTGGTGCACGACGGGGACAAATCACCCAGGGTGGTGGCTCTTGTGGCTTTTTCAAGTGGTGTGACGAGCAGCAACAGCCTCGGGTAGGTGCACCACTGCAAGCTTCACCGCAATACCAAGCGGATTCTATGTCAAGCATCCAAAACCCCAGCCAGAGGAGCTCGTCTTCCTGCTTCAAGTGCGGCCAGGAGAACCACTGGGCGAGAGACTGTCCGAATCAATCGTCGGATCCTTATCCTGACAAGGGTGGGAGACCAATAACCTCATCGAGCTCACCTGGTGCGTGCTACAACTGTGGTCGCGCTGGTCACTGGTCCCGCGACTGCCCAACCTCGAATAGTGGTGGTGGTGGTGGTGGTGGTGGTACCGGCACCAGCCGTGCCAAGTCGTCCTCGGCTTTGAGATCGTGGAATAGTCAGAGATACTGATAGCTGGCTCCTGTGAACTCAATTGAACTGACACGGACATGCTGTACGAAACTTGGACAATTGCCCCCACGCCACGTGTTGCTTAGGTGTGTGTTCACGTCGCTGCCTTTTGCTACTCTACGCTATCGCTAGGTAAGAGAGTTAACTGTGGCTGTTCTCTATCTTCACCCTCACCCTGTTTTCTATCTCTGTCGAACTTGGGTCTACTACTGTTTTGTCTACTCTAGGAATTTGCACTTATATCAGTCTAAGGAAAACCATATTGTTCATGCGTTTCCATAAACTTCCATGCTTCTGTTCTGTTCTTAACTTCTTATTTCCTTTTGAAGACTTGGTTTTGGATACTTATGATGATGATATGAAGTACTCCAAGGCATGAGGCATTTTTGAAGTCTATTGCTATGTTCGCTTGGCTTATATGTCGTACTTTTTCAGCCAACGAATAGTATTTTTCTTACAACAAATCAGACAATAGTACTTTCAGCCATGTCTTATCAGCCAAGCGAACAGGGCATATATGCCATGCCCTGGACCTTGTGAGGTCGACCCCGGCCTCTGGCAAGGCCCTAATGAAACAGCCTTTAAAAGTTGTGAACAGTTCAGTTGTGTTGGTGAACTTATTAATACGTGCACCCACTGTACCATTGTTAGCACCCCAACTATTAAAGGTTACGAACAAAGGCTGGGCCTATGACGGGCCCAGGGCAGCGGATGCTATTGCTGCCCGCTCAATGCCACAGAACTACACAAGCACATGGTTTAGCGCTGGCGCGGCAAAGGAATATCTCATCTCTAGGTATTATTCGGGGAGCTTTGTTGGGGGGCAGCAGCAGTAATCGCCTCTGGGCATCGCTGTGGTGGTCTGAGTGGTGGTCCGGTGGTCCTCTCCTGGTGTCGGAGCCAGTTGAACTGCACTGCGGTACGGTTGGTGCCTCGTGCCAATCCTGTTCATTTTTTTTCACTGCGACTGCGAGGCCGATGGAGGCGCGAGGCCTTTGGCCTTTGGCCCTTTGGGACGACTTGGACAGTCTGGGGCCGTGGAGGTACGGGATATCACAGGTCGGTTTCTCGCAGCGATCTTGGGGCCCCCCTGATGGGAGTAGATCTGAGATGCCTCCAGCGCAAACGCCAAACCCGTAAATGGTGCGGATTTGCTGTTCATTCGTATTGCTGTCTATTCCCCGTCTGGTCCGTTCTGGCCGCCCCCGCTTTCAGCACTAGTGATGAACCCCACCCGATAGATAGCTTAGCATGCTTGTTGTTACTAGTAATAGTGTACGGAACTGGCCTGTACTGGTTTGCCGACATGTTTTAGTGCCCACATGAGTACTGTATGTATGTATTATTGTATTTGCCGAGTCTTGCTAACATATGGTTGGCGCTATCCAAGGATTAAATAAAAAATAAAATAAAAGGGGAATGGAAGTTCTGCAGCGTCAGCAAGGGTTTAAATACTAGATAAATTATTACTCCATCTTTACGTGGATGTTAACAGTTGTACTAGCAGAGCCAGCTCCCGTTGTTTTCCTACTCCTAGATGCTGCAAATGCAAGTCTTGAAGGACGTGATTATAGGTAGCGATGTTAAACTCTGCTATGGATGGTTCTTACAGTTAAGCACTGTAGTTAAACTCCCTGGCCACTGCTCTGGTGCGTGCTCGCTGGAACAGGCCCCACGAGCACGTGACGTACGGGATCCACACGACGACGATCGGCCAGCGCACTCGTGTTCCCCCTTCACTTTGGGCTTTGGCATATTGATCTCCGGCCACAGCCGGACCACCGGCGCAGTGCAAGAGCCCAGAGAGTCCAGACTACGGAGCGGTGGCAGTGCAGTGGCAGCCTGCGCCATTAACCGCTAGAAACACCGTCATTTGTCTCTTCCGCTCGCCAGATCCCCAGCAGCAAACTCCGCAAGTTGGAGGGAGCTGCCCCTGCCCCGCCCGGATAATACCCCGTTCGCTTGGATGATAAGTTATAGCTGAAAATACGGGCGATTAATGCCAGGCGCGGCGCGGGTGGATGGACCAGGACGCCGTGGACGGACGGACGCCTCTGGTATTCACGCCGTACCACCACCGAGCAGGACTGCGGCACGAGGATGCATGCAATGCACAAGCACAACTCATCGGTCGCGCGTCCTCTCCCTCTCTGCCGCCGCGGCCGCATTGCGATTGCATCGCATCCAAATCCGAGGACCACCTGAACTCGACCCGGGAGAAACGGCCTTGGATCGCTGGGTGGGGTGGTGGGCGTGGGCGTGTCGTACTCTCGTTCGTCCGCACTCGCCTCACCAACTATCCATCCATCCCAAGAACAAGAAAGATGCCGACGCCGTGGCGTTGCGTACTGTGCTGGCCAGCTTGTTTTGGGCGGGCGGGACGGCAGTGAATGAGTGACGGTCAGTTCGACGGCAGCACCCGGGGGCGCGTTTAGTTCGGCCAACTTTCGAGGTGCAAACTTTGCGATTCCTCGTTTCTTTTCTTTTCTTAGCTAATGCCGCACACAGTGCTGCAGCTCTTTTCCTAGCTAATGCCGCACACAGTGCTGCGCTGCATCTTTCTGCTGTCTGGGCCTCAGCCTTTACTAGTTGCAGTTGGTGTTGCACGTAGTGGTCGGGGCATCCACTGTGCGCGCCCCCGCGTGCGGCCGTGCCTGTGGCACCACCACGCACCACTCCGCTGCTGCGATTCGACGACGATTGATGATTGAAGTAATAGCAATAAACTAATAAAGCAAGGTCTACTTTATTAGTGCCTATAAGTAGTAGATTGTTCGTGTGCGAGGTTTGGGGGAGGCAGCTTTCCATCTTGTCACGCCAAATGGAGGTTAGTCACTAATTACTCCCCCCGGACCGAATATCTTAAATCCAAACCCTTTCTGCTGATTCGTCTGTAGGTCACGTCGCCGGTCTCGTCGCTGCCGCCCTGGCTCTCCCAAGTCCCGACTGGCTTGATGATCCTTTATGCTTTTACTACCTCCTCATCCACACATGATTGGAGCACGCGGCTTCCCTGTATTTTCTCTCTATATATACAAGGGCGTCCCCAACAATAGGCTACGTCGCTAGATTGCGTCCGACGTGGAGCTTAAAACGGAGAGAGAAGACTAGATAGCGAGGAAGTAATACTTAGTCGATTTCACGCAGGCAGAAGAGAGCTGAGAGTGAAAAAAGGACCCAGGCCCCGTTCGATGGTCTGAAACTTGGCTAAAACTGGCTGAAAACACTGTTACGGCTGAAAAAAGAAGCCGAACAAGCCGAATATGAGAAGCCTAACGAGAAAGCTAAATAGCAATATTTTTTTCTTATCTCTCCTCTGGGTCAACGGGTGATTTCATTCTTACTGCTGCGGTCTATGGACGTCCTAAGCGCAAGTTTAATAAAGAGCAACTCTAGTATAGAGTCTCTACTAGAGCCCTCAAATTTATAGACACTCAATCCTCTGTGCGCTTGTGACCCCACCCGTGGCGGGGCGACTCCCTCCTCCGGCAACGCGCGGCTCCCCTGGCGGCGTGACTCCCTCCCCTCCCCTGACAACGTTACTCACTCCCCCTCCCCTGACGGCACGACTCCCTCCCCTCCCTGGCAACGTGACTCACATTCCCCCTCTCCTGACGGCGCAACTCACTCCCTCAGCGAGTCCTAGGTGTTTTGACTAAGAAAGTCAATGACAATCAGGTCCCATATATCATTCTGTGTTACAATGAACTTGATGGCTCTATTTTAAGAGCCACTGTTGGAGTATAACCCATAAAATAGAGCCCTCGAAGGGGGGGGGGGCACTCAAAATAAAAAAGTAGGGGCCTGTTTTGCAAGGGCTAGTGCTAGAGTTGCTCTAACGATCTTATAGTCAAGTTAGTTAGTATTTATTTGGTAACGTGAAGAAAAGAAGGAGAAGAGTGAGAGGCGAGCTCGGGTCTCATAAAAGAAACAAGCCGACCATAAAGTGCTTGTAGTGGTAGGTCTCGATAGCAAGTAGATTTGAGGAGAAATATGAAATAGAATGTTAGTCATGGGTAAAGAGTAATATCATAGCATAATAAAAATTGTAAACAAATAAAAGACAATTGTTGTATAGTTTGGCTCTTACAATTTTACTTATTGCCTAGCACTTGACCTTTTTATTAGGCTGACTCTAAGATCGTCTCCATTTCTCGCGAAAACCCAAAACCAAGGCCTAGAGGCTTGGTCGACTCTTGTTCGTCCTATTTTCTAGTCTCAACTTCAGCAGAACCCCACCCCTCCCAATTAGGGCCCTTAGTTTTTTTTTTATTTCAAGCTTCTCCTACGTTTAGTTGCCCTATTTTCTAGGAACAACTTTAGCTGGAGTGCCAAATGAAGACCCCTATTTTCTATTTACTGTGCTTTCTAATTAGCTCTGTGTGAAGTATGGATTTGAGTCAGCTTAAAATAAACACACGGTGAATTTATATGAATGATCTATATTTAAATCCACGGACTCAAAAACAACATTTCAAATTTTCAAAGACAATTCATCACATCAATCAAACTAGGTGACGCTATGAGCCTAGGGGAGAGCCTCGAGGAATAAGGATTTTGGGTAGATAATTTATGAATCCCTGTTTTTAGGACCTAAATAAAGACCCTGCAGTATTTTTTTTGGGTCTCCAGCACCGATTAAATAGGATGGGAGGCTGAGTAGAAAACTAGTACTCCCTTCGTTCTAAATTATAAGACGTTTTGGTTTTTTAGATACATTATTTTCATTATGCATTTAGACATAGTATATATCTAAATACGTAGCAAAAATTATAAATCTAAAAAAGTTAAAACGTCATATAATTTAGAACGGACCGACTACTACCGTTCATCCGTCGTCCCCTGTCCGCAACAAAAATTACTACCGAGGGAGGCCATAGCGTGATGTGATCAGTTCGCGAATGTATGTGAGCAGGACCACCGGTTGCCGTCGGAGAGCGAAGGCGTATCCTATCATCACCCACTTTGCCGAGCGAACAGAGAGGAACCCAAACAAAAACACACACAATCCGTGACAAATACTACCAGAAAGAAATTCTCTCGCGAGTCGAGTTCGCAGCGGCCGGGTCCCCCCTTCTTCCCGGACGGCAACGTGACAGCGCGACGTATCCATCCAGATCTGCCGCACAGAGAACAGAGGAGGCAGCAGAAAAGCCCCCGGCCGCTGCCGGTTGGACTTTGGAGTCGTAGTTCCAGCCAGGTCAAAAACTTCGTTTACCGGTCTCGGCGTTTTTTTTTTCTCCTTCAGTCCTTCCTCCAGTAGTTGACGAGGCGGCACCGCAGCACAGAGTATTCACTCAGAGAAGACGACGACGACGACGACGACGTGTTTACGCCTAATCCTGGGAGATATAGTACATAATTAGTGTCGGCATTACGGTTTTTGGACTAGATAGACCATGTGTTGTGTCTCTTTCAAGCCTCGCCGTAGTGAGTGGTTTTAGATATTAGAAGGATTGTTTGCTTTCCCATATGGGGTAAGCGGCACATGTTCCGGGCTTTATAATACTCCCCCAGGTTGCACGGAGCAGAGGCTGTTATTGATTGATCTGCATACAGGGCTTCCGTTTTTAGGAAACCATCACAGGTTAGGGTGTCTATTCGTTTGGCTGATAAGCCATGACTAAAAATACTGTTAATTAATTTGTTGTAAAAAAAAACTATTTAATAACTTAAAAAAATATGATTTATAAGCGAACCGAACATACTGATGCCAGGCGCGGCGCGGGTGAATGGACCAGGACGCCGTGGACGGACGGACGCCTGTATTCACGTCTGTATATATTATTGCTTTCCAGGATTTATGCGGTCGCTGCTGGATGCTAGTACTACTGTGGGTCCACAGCTACTTAGCTAGCTGGAGAGGCAGGTTGCTGAACAGCTGACCAGACCGATCAATCTCACAGTTCTCAATTGGTACCAATCTCGCAGTTAAGAGCCACTTTTTAGATAACTGGAATAGACTTTATAGTTACCTAAACATTAAAGTTTAGTCTAGACTATTCAAACTGGTAAACTAAAAAGGTAAATTGAATTTTAGTTTAACCTAAACTAGCTGTTATTCTCTCTCTCTCTAATTAGTCTATATATATCCAAACAATAAAGACTAAACTTTAGTCATTTAATTTTTCATCTAAACTTTAGTTGGACTAATAAATATTCCATGTGAACAAATAGGTCCTAAATCTTCTAGTAGTATTTGGTAATCTGAATTTGTACTTTTAATATTAAATAAAAAGATATTCTTCCAACCGATTTATTGTACTTCTCATAGTGTCCTCACAACCTTCACTATCTTGTACGCGACCTGGATCCGTTGGTCCTATTCTACTGCATTTATTTTTCTCTCAAAATAAATCAGCATAAGTCAAATTTCAGCGAAAAGAACGGGGGCCGACACCGAAAGTTCAAAGAAAATCATGTACTAGTACGTACTCCGTGGATTAACAAGAACTAATCACCATTTGTCTTTTACAGCCGCAGCTGGCTGCTCCTGTTGCTGATGGCGGCCGGCGAGCCTCGTTTTCGCGGCGGGCCCCGCCGCGAGGGCACGAAATAATTGCACGGTACGGACTCGATCTGACCCGAGCTCCTCCCTCCTCCCCCTATGGCGCGGCACCATGTGGCCGGCCCGCCTCCCCTCCCCACCCAATCACCCCGCCGGCACTCCCCGGCGACTGACTCGCGGCCCCCGCCTGCCTGCGACCGCGGAGGAGCGCCCCGTGCGACGACGGGACGCGGCAGACGGAGACCTCCACTCACGCAGCACATATTCCCCGTCTGTTGCGAGTTGCGAGTGAGTGGGCTTGTCGTTTCGTGGATACCCTTTCAATATTCTTTTTTATTTTTAAAAATAAAATAAAAAAATGACCCCCACCATTTTCCTCCTCCACTCGTGTGTGAATTCTCAGCTTTATGTGTTCATCATAGTGTAGTCGTACTTCATCAGCCTGTTCGCTGGGTCGTAAACGATCGTAAATTTTCAGCCAGAAACAGTGTTTTTCTCTCACACCAAACCAGCCAGCAGTAAATAATCCACGATGCGATATGGCCTCCCGGCTGCGTGTCTCTCCATTGCTACACTAGTTTCTACTGGTACTAGTACTAGTACCCATAGCCAGCATGCTCCTCTCGTAGCAGTACTAGGCAGTACTCCTAGGCTACTCAGCGCTACTGTTTGCAGATAAAAAATTGCACTAGTAGCAGTACCTGAAGCTCCAAACAAAGAAATGATGCGCTGTTGGCCTCCGCCTGGCCTAGTCCGCGTTTCCATATATAGAAAAACCACAGCTCTCTAGATCACCACCCGAGCAGAGCAGACCACACCAGACCTCACCTCTCAACTCTCATCAGCTCATCACCTCTCTCGTGTCGCCGTGCAACGGCCCCCTCTCTCTCAGACAGGCGTTTCCTTTCATTTCCTCCTACTACAAATATCCAGATGGACGACTCCCCGTCTCAGGCAGCGCCGGCGGCCGACCTGTCGCTGACGCTGGCGCCGGCGCCTCCCGCGCCCCCTCCGGCGGGTCCCGGGGGCGGTGGCGTGGCGACGGCGTGCGTGGACGGCAAGGACGTGCGCCTGTTCCCGTGCCTCTTCTGCAACAAAAAGTTCCTCAAGTCGCAGGCGCTCGGGGGCCACCAGAACGCGCACAAGAAGGAGCGGAGCATCGGCTGGAACCCCTACTTCTACATGACCCCGCAGTCCACCAATGCGGCGCCGCCGAGCCCCACCGCCCCGACCGCCTACGCCGGCGTCGGCGTCGGCTACGGCGTCGCGGGCGCGGGCGCGTCTGCGGCGGCGGGCGGCCTCCTCCCCGCGTCGTACGCGGGCCACGTGTACGCGCCCGTGCCGGCGCCGTTCCCCATCGCCTCGCACAGCTCCAGCGGGCTGCAGTACTACGCACCCCACCCCCACGAGGGAACAGCGGCGGTGTCGGCGGGCACGTGGGCGGCGACGACCGCGACGGGCGAGGCCGGCGGCGCGGGCGTCGTGCTGGCCCCGCGCGCGCGCTACGCCACGCACCAGGCGGCCGAGCACCCCGGCGGCGCCGGCCGCGACGACCTGATCGACATGCTCAACTGGAGGAGGGGCTCCCACGGCACCACGGCCTCCGCAGCCGCCACCACCGCGTCGCCGGCCAGCACCACCACCACGCTCACCACCTCCTGGGCCGGCGCCGGCGCCGACGGCGGCGGCAGCAGCAACGATGACGACGGAGAGCTCGACCTCAACCTCAGCCTCTAGCAGTTCCGTCGTCGTCGTCTACCTACGCTACGCCAATGTTATTATTAATCATGTGCCGCCGGCCTATCCGTACGCTACGCGCGTCACTTAATTAGCTCTTAGTAGGCACGTTAATCACTCTCTCTCCTCCCCTCTATGTCATGTTATTAGTACGTCTCGTCATCTATTCTCCCGAGCCTTTTGCCATGGCCTGATGAATTGTTGTTCATCTTCTTCTTTTTTTCCACTTGTTTTTCTTGAGGCTTTTGTTTGTCTGCTTGATCCTCGTTGCGGCCTCCGGTTGTTTGTTGGGGGTTCGCCATTTGCCTCGCGTCCGGTTGTATTGGGACTGCTGTCTGGCTGTCTGCTGCTGGTCCGGCGCGCGGCAGCCATCAGCCCACCAGTGCCAAGAACAACAATGCCCGCGCCGCGCCGCGGCGTCGCTGTTGAGCTCCTGCTCGCCATGGGCATGTCAATGTTACGCCACGTTTTTTGTGCCGGTGCGGTCCGTTCCGTTGCATCTACCGTTGTACCTACTCTGCTTGTACCACTTGATGGATCTGTCCACGCATTAGGGGCTGTTTGTTCCACGGACTAAATTTTAGTCATGGTCACATCGATATTGAACACTAAATTAGAGTATTAAATATAGACTAATTACAAAACTAACCGTATAAATTGAGATTAATTTACGAGACGAATCTATTAAGCCTAATTAGTCCATGATTTGACAATGTGGTACTACAGTAAATATATACTAATGATGGATTAATTAAGCTTAATAGATTCATCTCATAAATTAGTTTCTGTCTGTGTAATTAGTTTTATAATTAACTTATGTTTAGTCTTTTTAGCATCTAAACGTCCGACGTTACCGGAACTAAACTTCGGTCTCTGCCCAACACCCCCTACTTGTCGCCGTCCGGCGGCCGGCACGGGCGGGGGCGGCGAAGTGGGAATGGCCGGGAGGCCGGGAAGGGGTGAGATCCGTCTCGCTGTCGCTGTGCATGCTGGCCGGACGGGGGGCACGCCCAATCAATTTACTGATGCTATTGGGTGGGGGTGCTGAGGGTACATGTACTGTGTACAGAAAGCAGCGATATTTGTTCGGTCCGCGTCCCATCTTGCTGGATCGTGTTTAAGAACTGGATGCAGAATCCTACTGGACTCAATATTTTTATTAAATATATAGTTGCGTTCTTAGTATTTTTTGTTGTGTACGGAGTACTGTACGTATTATATGTATATATCTTGTACTGTACTGTAGTACTCCCTCTGTCCCAATATATATTTGTCGTTTTGGGACTAAGCGACATTACCAAGGAAGTGAACCAATGACCTGCATGGCCCTATGGATGTAATCATTGAGTGGATGCATGAACTGCTTATGCTACCTGTGTATACAAACGGCCACGCTTGCACGGAACATTTATCATTAAACTAATGAACTGTGGAGGGGGCAAAGACTGGTGCACCTGGCTAGGCACTGGGACTAGTACGATGCTACTTTGGGAGCAGAGAACGACAATCTTTCAGGGACAAAATTTGAACTCCTAGACGACTGATATTCTGGGACGGAGGCAGTATATGCCAATATAGTAAAACAGTAATAAAAAAATGTAAATGCAGCACGTACTATTGATGGCGCCACGCAGAAGTAGCAAGTTCTAGGATTCGTTGCTGTCCGTGTCTGCAGGAGTAGGACGGGGGACGACGGCCAACTTGCATCAGTTCCATTTTCCCAAAAAAAAAAATACTACTCATTAGAACTTGCATCAGTTCGTCACGAGCCCAAGGGACAAAACCCGGTGCCGTCCAATGGCGCCGGAGCCCGGTGGGTGGACTCTGGTTGCCACCTGCGCGCGCTGGGCCCCACCTGCGCGAGCATGGTCCCATAGTACGAACAGGAGTCGCGGCAGCGACATGGGCATGGGCAGTGCCGGCCGCAGCGCTCGGGAGCCGTCGGATCGGATCCTCTGCGGCCCGATCGATCGCAACCGGTCCCGCCGAGACACCGATTGAGCGCGGCGCGACAGAAACACAACTGCTGTACCTGTAAACATGGGCAGTGCCGGCAGGGCAGGGCGCTGGAGGGAGTCGACGGCTGGCCGTTCTTGCCGCCGGCGTTCCACTTCCACGGCCGGCGGCCCGGCCGGCCAGTTTGTCCCTGTCGCGCCGCGCATCAACCGCGCTCAGGTCAAAAGCACAAGCGGTAGCGGCTCTCCACCTCCTCTAGTCCTCGGCACGTCCGGTCCGTACGCGCGTGGCTAGCTGACTGACGGACCGACTTGCCGGAACCAGCATGTGGTTTGTGGTGTTTCTGCCGTATCGATCCACACACGACGAACACCAGGCCGGGCAGCGGCGGAAAAGAGGCGGATGCGGCTCTCGGCGCCATGGCTGTGCATGGTGACGGCGCGGCGCGGCGCACCCGCGTGCGACCGACGGACGGCGACGTACTGGCCTGCCAGTGCCCGGGAGAGACCCAACAGGAGATGGATTGGTGCTACTGCTATGGCTCGCCCACCGTACTCCTTGAGCGACCGGAGTTGGCGTGGTACGGGCGGGGACAGCGTGGCCGGGGGACGGGGACGGGGAACGGACACGGCCATGTGAGCGTGGCGGGCCTGCCGTCAGCGACGGACAGGGAGAGGCCGCCCGGGGCTACCGTCAGAGCTCGTGACGCCGGTGCCACTGCCGCTGCCCACCTGCCCGTGCCCGTGCCCGTGCCCGAGCCCGAGACGAGAGTGGTTGGCGGGCGCTGCCGCTGCGTGCTGACGAGCCCGGCCGCGGCCGGATGGGGGCCTTTGCTTGGTCCCGGCACTGCAGCGCCCTTGTACCCATGCGCAGCTCAGCGGTTTGTGGTTCTGTTCGGGCAGTGCAGCACTGCAGCGCCTGTCTCGTTCGTCTCGTTGCTCGCCGCTCGTTCGTGATTCTCTGTGGCAACGCACTCCCTCCGTGCCCCTCGTGTGCTTCTTCTTCTGCCTGTCGTGTAGCGGCTCCAAGAGAACCACGAGTGAGTGTGAGATCGATCTCTCTATCTTTTCGTACGGGTTCCCTTTTTTTAATATAATAATGCAAGGAACCATTTGCTGACCACCGCTATGGAGATTACAATTGAAACACTACCAGCTCAATCACTCCACCTTCTTGAACATAATCTGAATCAAATAACCTGACACCTATATATTATTCAAAGATAATGACACACATAAATTTAAGTGCAATAGAATAGAATCATAAGAAGAACAAGAATTTAAGAAAAAACATTGGAATTTCAAACTTAAAACCGAATATGCTCCATCACAAGAAGAAATTAAAGAAACTTTACACCAAGTTAAAAATTTAAGTAAATGCTGATAAGAAAACTTCACGTCCCGGGGAACTCACCCAAGAGCACACGCATACTGCACAACACATGAACAGAGCACACACGAGAGCCTAACTCTAAGCACTACAACAGCAACAACTGCTGGCCGAGAACTATATATAATTAACATTAGACTTACATCTCTCTTTTCCTTTTCCACAAAAGAGAAAGCACGCAAGCATTCTGAATTTTGGACAGATTTTTTCGATGTTGAAAATTAAAATTCTACAAAGAACATGTACATTTTAGCACTCATGTAATTAACTTTATTTGCTATCTTCTTAATTGGAAGGCAGGGCTCCTGCCCTTGCATTCAAAAAAACATGCAAATCAATTCTTTTCTTGATCAAGATCCCAGTTTGAGCACTGCACATTAACGTACCAGAATGAAAAAATAAGCACAAAAGTTCTAAATTGTACAATTTGGCTAAATTTCTTATTCATTTTAGTTCACCTTTTTACAGCAAGCAAGCACAACTATGAGTAGTAGCGGTTCCTCCCCCCACATCTTTATCTGTATAGAGTGAGGGAGGTGCAACAATCAGGCTCCCAAACAAATTGAACATCAGGTACAACGAGGAAGGCGGGGATCACAAATCAGATAGCCTCATCACTAGATACTATATCTGTAACATCAAATTCAATGAGCTATAACTCACAAGCACATCTATTTGAGATACTTCCAGATCATCAATCTGTTCGCTTGTTGGTTTCAGCCAGCCCAAACCAGCCAGCCAATAGTATTTTCCTCTCACAGAAAACCAGCACCAGCACCAACAGCGAACAGGCCCCATGAGAAGTACAATATTTAATTTTTAGAAGAAAAAAACTCTCAGGTTGCTATATATCTAGCTTCCTGCAAGAATAACTCGAGCTTCAGACAATCATGTGCTAATTCAGAAGCTTGTTTCTCAGAGTACCGTAAAATTCTCACAAGGGGTAGTACTAGTAAGCTAGCTAGCAGACAATCGTGTACTAATAAGCTATCTAGCCAACCATGCATATTCATACAAGCAACTTCAAAATGCAATCTATTTAGCTTCCTGCAAGCCATAAATATTATAGATTGAATAATTATACAGAGCAGATAATTACACATGGATTTAAAAAGGCTACCTGACCTAGGTGCAGTGTAGTTTATCTTCATGCAGATCTAACAAGACATAATTGAAGATGACGAGGGCTCAATTGAGGCTTGAGTATAGAAATAGAGATATAAAGAGGAATGCTAGAAACTAGTATGAGGCTATACACAAGTAGTACAGGGTAAAACCAAAAATGCGTCATCAATGACATTATTGCGGGAGGAGCCGAGCTCAATTTGGCATGACTGCAGCTTAAGCAAATAGTGTGCATCAATTGGGATTTATAAGCAAGCAAACCGTGGTGGCACTGACATAGACACAAACACACAAAGAGAAACGCGATCGCCAGAGAGTTGCCCCGCCGCTTGAAAACAGAAAATCTGATTTCAGATATACCAACAAGGATGCCTGTTCCTGGGTTCTATTGGTAGCCCAAACACAAAGAAACAGAAATGCCAAAAGTAGTGTATATGTCGTCCATCTGTCCTACCAAAAACAGCAAGCAGAGTCTGCTGCTGCTGCTGCATCTCATTGGGTTGGAGTTGCAGAAGAGGAGGAGAGTTCAAATCAATCAGTAATTGATGGATGCAACTAACAAATAGCAGGTTCCTATTCTAGGTTAAGCACTGTCGTTGTTTCAGACATCCCGGAGCACAAGGTGCTGCTCACAAAGCCCGACATGTCGGCGGCGGAGCAGGTACAAGAGGCCGTCGTCTGCCTCCTGGCGCGGCTGGAAGCCACGCTAGACACCGACGCACCGTCGCTAGACCTCAGGGAACAAAGAAGGAAAAGAGATCTACACAACAACAGCTAAATAGAGCAACAAACTTCATATCAAGGGAGCAAAGCGGCGAATGCAGGTACCTCCAGACCTCTAGCAATGGCAGACGAGGAGCGAGCAACCGATTCGGTGAGGGGGAGGCCACGCACAGAGATGGGGCGGGGCGGAGCGGCGAGGTCGCCTCTCGAATCGACGCGGCGCCGACACAAACAAGGGGAACAAGCGCCGAACACACAAGTACCTCCCGAGCTCTGGCAATGGCAGACGACACCGAGCAACCGAATCGGTGAGGAGGAGGCGACGCGCAGAGATGGGGCGCGGCGAGGTCACCTCTCGAATCGCCTCTCTGGGCAGGAGAGTGTCGGAGGGGAGAAGGCGATGGGGGAAATGAGATAGCTAGAAACGGATAGGCGCGATTCTCGATTTGAAACGGTAACACTTAGCGCCCGGCAGATCAGCGTCACAAGGCAAATGGGCTCGACTAAACGTCGATTCTTCATCTAGCGGACAAAAAATTCGTGTGCCAACAAACAAAAAAAACACATAGGTAGAGTATAGTATTTCTGTAAACTAATGAACTGTGGAGGGGGCAAAGACTGGTGTACCTAACTGGCTAGGCACCGGGACTAGTACGACGCTATTTCTCTCCGTTTGTGTTTACTTGTCAGAAACTTTTTACTATAGCAAATTTGATCATATGCTTTTTTTTCTAAAAAAATCTTAGATACTTCAATGTATATAACACTAATGAAGTATGTTCAATAAAGAATCATATATGTGAAAACTTAATGTATCAAAAAAAATTTTGCAGAAAAAAAACGTATGGTCAAAATTGCTACAGTAAAAATTCGGTGACAAGTAAACGAAAACGGAGGCAGTACTTTGGGAGCAGAGAACGACAATCATTCAGGGACAAAATTTGAACTCCTAAACGACTGGGACCGAGGCAGTATATGCCAATATACAGCCTATTCGTTTTGCTGTGGCTTTGTCGTAAACGATTATAAATTTCAAATCAGAATAATATTTTTCTCTCACACAAACCAGTCAGCAGTACTTCTTCACAAACCAGCAACGAAACGAACCAGCCAACCGAACAGGCTTATAGTAAAACAGTAATAAAAAAAATGTAAATGCAGCACGTACTATTGATGGCGCCGCGCAGAAGTAGCAAGTTCTAGGATTCGTTGCTGTCCGTGTCTGCAGGAGTAGGACGGGGGACGACGGCCAACTTGCATCAGTTCGTCACGAGCCCAAGGGACAAAACCCGGTGCCGTCCAATGGCGCCGGAGCCCGGTGGGTGGACCTGGTTGCCACCTGCGCGCGCTGGGCCCCACCGGCGCATGCGGCAGCTGCAGCTGCCCGAGCCCGAGACGAGAGTGGTTGGCGGGCGCTGCCGCTGCGTGCTGACGAGCCCGGCCGCGGCCGGATGGGGGCCTTTGCTTGGTCCCGGCACTGCAGCGCCCTTGTACCCATGCGCAGCTCAGCGGTTTGTGGTTCTGTTCGGGCAGTGCAGCACTGCAGCGCCTGTCTCGTTCGTCTCGTTGCTCGCCGCTCGTTCGTGATTCTCTGTGGCAACGCACTCCCTCCGTGCCCCTCGTGTGCTTCTTCTTCTGCCTGTCGTGTAGCGGCTCCAAGAGAACCACGAGTGAGTGTGAGATCGATCTCTCTATCTTTTCGTACGGGTTCCCTTTTTGATGAATATAAAAGCAAGGAACCACGAACCAGCAACTCCTACAGTCTACTTGTGCGTAGGCGTAGCATAGGAGATGGGATGTGCTTGGAGTTTCGTTTCGTTTCCCTGTTTTCTCTCTCCTCGGGAAGGCAAGGAATAAACAGTTGTCCGAGTTCATGTGTCGTTGTCGCTGTTTTGGCCGGTTGCGTGACTGCAAACTGGGCAGCTGCTGCTGCCTCCCCTCGCAGGACCATTTCTGGATAAACTCGAGGAGCTATTCTGGATCACTACTTGAGCTTACCGGACACTTCGGTTGATCGCTGAGGGTTTACCGGACACTTCGGTTCATCGCTGTGCTCCTCAGGAGTCAACTTACCGAGACTTTTGTGATTGAAAGATGCTAGGCCTGATGTGTTTGATACAGTACAAACTTAAATATAGTTTGAATTTAATTAAATCTAAAATTGTAATTCTTTTGACTGAGGTAGCGCTCTTTGTTATTTTGGGAGTGGTGGAGTTGAGGACGGTGAAGGAAACAATCGATCGATCGTCCTTTATATTCTCTTGGACCACAAATATAAGCCGTATTCTTTTTTCTCTAAATAAACAAAAAAAATCTCAGTGGTCTCCGGCAAGCTTTGCCGGTGAACTAGACTGAGCAGCGACTAACCATCATCCATCAATAGGTGCAGCACACCCATCCTTCTATGAAAAGTACTCATTATTTTTTAGGTTAACATTCCCACATCGCGGAAATTTTGTGCGCTAGTGGACTAGGTGGTCCTCATGCGTGCCTCTCTTCTGTATAAATACTTATTCGAAACATATAGTTGGTGATCTATCTATGACCTATTTGTTCTTGCAAAAAGTGCCAATGCATACCGTAAATCAAAGAATTACATAACTCAGTTAGAAGTAACCTGGTACTGCCATTTTACAAAATAGATAAAAAAAAGGACAAACCTAGGAGTAGTAGACAGTTCCATTAAGAATAAAAAATATGCACCCAAATTTGAGTTGAGGAGCACTCGAATCTAGATGGTTGAGATACATAACCACACACTCTACCCGTCCCGAAATGTAATGTATTTTAAGTTGTCCTAAAGTCAATTTGTTTTATATTTGATTGGATTTATATAAACAGAGAGCAATAGTATAATAATAGCAAATTACCTTCATTAGATGCATTATGGGATGTAGTTTCGTAGTTTACCTCTTTGCTGTGTTATTGGTATCATTCTAGGAAAACTTAGTTAAACTTATAACTGTTTAACTTACAATAGCCCAACATCATTATATTTCAAGATGCGGGGATTGAACGACAACTCAATCAATTTTCTCTAGGGCTTCTAATAAAAGAAATATGGCTCTAACTTCTCAACAAGCTCTACCAAACCGGTTACCAAAAAATGACTTGGCTGCTGGAGCCAATATGGAGCTAGAGCCCGTTTTAACTAAGGCCATGTTTAGTTCTCACCAAACTCTTGAAAAATGCACTATATAAAAAGAAGATTCTCCGTCACATCAAATTTGCGGTACATGCATGGAGTACTAAATGTAGACAAAATCAAAAACTAATTGCACAGTTTTAGTTGTACTTTACGAGTCAAATCTTTTGAGCCTAATTAGTCAATGTTTGGATAATAATTCACAAATATAAACGAAACGCTATAGTAACACATTAATTATTTGACCACTCCCAAATACGGGAACTAAATAAAACCTAATTGTCTGGAACCAAAAGTTTTACCAAAGTTTTCTTTTCATAGTGCTTTAACTCCACTAGACGAACCACTCCACCAGAGTAGACATAGTTTGGGCCATTTTAGAAGGAATCAAAGCCTTGCCAAAGATGCTCTAGATTTATATGGCAACATCTATGACAAGCTATTTGGTTAACATTTTAGCTTAGTTTGTTTGAAACGCCATATTTTTTTATTAAAATAGAGAGCGAAAGAACGGGGGGAGTGGTGGTTATACTAACTCCTGTTGAAAGTTACGTCTGGGTGAACCTCACAGTTCTTGTACTCGTAGGGGGTGTCTGATTTTTAAGCGGAAACGATTTGTTTGTTTGTGGGGGCAGGGGCAGCGCCGAAGTGGCACTGGCGATACGGATGCGAGGGTACGTACGGCGAGGCGCCGTTCACCAGTGTGTGGGGGTCACCACCGTCCCGTACGTAATTTGTGTGCCTGCCGTGTCGATCGAAGACGGATCGAGTAATTTGTGTGCCTGCCGTGTCGATCGAAGACGGATCGAGTAATTTGTGTGCCTGCCGTGTCGATCGAAGACGGATCGAGCAGCGAGTGACTATGGCTCCCTTCGCGTGCTCTTAAAACCCGGCTTGATCCGCTTCTTTTTTTATTCAGAATAGTGTTTTTCTTTCATATATTCCTCCAAACCATCCAAATTCCTCCAGAACCATACCATCCGAACGGGGCCTATAGCTTTAGGGTGTGTTTGGTTGAGCCGTGGCTTTTGCAAAAGTAGCTGTGAGCTATGGGCTGTGAAAAAAACTGTTGTAAGCTGTGGGCTGTGAGAAAGCTAAAAGCCGTTTGGTGAAATAACTGTGGCTTTTTGAAAACACTTACGAGCGGAACCACATGTCATTCACAGTCCACCCCACTGAACTCTCTTCCTCTCTCACCGACACATGGACCCCACTCGTCATTATCTTCTTCTTCCTCCAGGCGCATTGGGTCACGGGCTAGACCAAGGAGGTGGTCTCCTCCATGGAGCGCGAGGTCGAGCGCCGCAACCGCGAGGCCGTAGCTCCTCGCCCTCACGCACCTCCACCCCATCTCCACCCTCGACCCCTCCTCCTTCCTCCTCTCACCTAACAAAGACACCAAGACTTTGAGGCGGGCAACACCATCGACCCAGGTGGCGCGCCTCCTCCTTCCTCTCTCCCTTCCCCAACCACCAGAACGGGATGCCCGGGTCCTCCCCTTGCTCCTCCTACCTTCCCCTTGGTCCCTAGTACCCGAGGCCCCAGATCGGGGAGCTCCCGAGCTTGCCCGGCCTCTACCCATGGCGGGCCGGCGCGGGGAAAAGATGACCTCCGGTGGCATGATAGGAGAAGGGAGGAGGGGCACCGCAGAGAGGGGGCGCCACCGCCGCCGGAGGAGGGGCGCCGCCGTCGGAGGAGGATGGGCGCTGCCGCCAGAGGAGGAGGAATGGTGCTGGGCAGGGGAGAGCGACAGGTGAGGAAGACAGAAAAAAGAAAAGAAGCGAACCGGTACAACATAACCCGTGGCAGTGGGTAATTTCTTCCAACTTGTGAAAGCCAAAGCTCAAGAAAGCACCTCCTCCCCTGCTGTGAAAATAAGCTGCACAAAAGCAGCTTTCTCTGGAAGCCAAGGAGTATGGGTACCCCTTTGGTTTGGCTTCTAGCTTTTTTTTTGAAGCCACAGCACCTAGAAAGCCAAATCAAACGGACCCTTAGTTCGGTTCAACATTGAAAGCATCTAGGCCCCTAGTTGGGTTTCGGTGATTAATGACAATACAAGATTACTATGACTAACGTGTGTTTTGCAGAGGCAATTAAGTTAGGTCATGGTAATGGAGATCGATTGGGCAATCATGGTTGTCATGCCCCTACGATGGAAATCATTTCGGTTTTCAAAGGATGGACGACAAGGTTAAGGATGGACTAGTTCTAAGTGTCGATTAGAGTTGGAGAGACACTTAGAGTAGTTTAGGACTTTGTTTTTCCTTTGGCCATACTATTAAGGGGGGTATGGACGGCTAGCTTGACCTAGGTGAGTCTAGTGAGTTAGGTGTGACGCACACTTATTAAAACTAGCACTAGGTAGCTCCAAAATAGCCCTTAGATCCAATGGAGCAAACTTCATTCATATATGATCGAGAGTTGAAAGTGAATGGAGGGTCAAATACTGACCGGACGCTGGCTCCGGTGTGACCGGACGCTGGCTCAGGGTCCAGTCAGTTCATTTGACCAAGGTGATTGCGTCTGGTTTGACCGGACACTGAGAGGTGAAGTGATCGGACGCTGAGAGCCTGCGTTCGGTCGACTCCAGTAAGGTTCCAGGGAGGGGAAATCATGACCGGACGCGTCCGGTCACACTGTACACACTGGAGTTCGGGGGTGTACTGACCGGAGCGTCCGGTCAACATGACCGGAGCATCCGGTCATCCCGTAGAGGCACATAACGATTCGTTTTTCAGCCCATGTTATAAATAGAACCTCCACTCATGTGTGGGGGTACTTTTGCTCATTCTAACAGCTGAGAAACACCTTAGAGAGTGCAAAAAAGAGCAAGGTCCTAGTGTGGTGATTGAGATTTGAGAATCACAAAGAGAGCCCTTATTAGAGAGATCAAGAGTAGCAAAGTGTGCATCCACCCTTCTCATTAGGCTTGTCGTGGTCAAGTGAGAGTTCATGCTTGTTACTCTTGGTGATCGCCATCACCTAGACGGCTTGGTGGTGATTGGGAGCTTGGTGATCATCCGGAGAGCTTGTGGATGACCCAACTCACATTGTGAGCGGTTGTGGGTGATTCACCACGATGGAGTGTCGAAGAATCAACCTGTAGAGAGCACTTGATCCTTACGTGGATCAAGGGGAGCTACACCCTTGCGAGGGTGCTCCAACAAAGACTAGTGGGGAGTGGCGACTCTCTGATACCTCAGCAAAACATCGCCGCGTTTCCTCTCCTCTCTTTATTTTGAGCATTTACTTTAAGCAATTCAATTCTTGTTTTTACATTCATAGAATTGCCATGCTAGAGTAGGATTGAAACTTAGGCTGTAAGTCTTTTGTGTGGTAGAACAACTAGAAACACTTTCTAGGCACAAGGGGTTGATTAAGCTAACCGTAAGATTTAATTATTGCAAAGAAATTTAGAATTAGCTCAATTCACCCCTCTCTTGGGCATGTTGATCCTTTCAATTGGTATCGGAGCCTCGTGCTCACATATTTAGGCTTAACTGCCTAGTGAAAGATGTCTCACGGGGATGGACCTCCTCCTATCTTTGAGGGGGACGATTTTCCATATTGGAAAATTCACATAGAGGCGTATCTAGAAGCTCTAGATGTTGGAATTCTTAGAGCCGCCTCACAAGGTTTCCCAAAACCTCGGGATGCCGCACACCCACAAGGCGATGAGTTGAACTATGAAAAATAGAATACAAAGGCTAGAAACACCATATTTAGAGGCATTTGTAAAGATGTGTTCAACCGGGTGAGGAACTACAAAGACGCCCATGCACTATGGTCGGACGTTTGTGCGCTCTATGAAGGAACAAAGAGTGAGCGTGAGGAATGCTATCATCTTGTCATGAAAAAGCTCAACTCTTTTGAAATGCTTCCTAAAGAATGTGCTAATGAAATGTATTCACGTTTGAATGTTCTTATAGAGAAAGTTAATGGGTTTGGACTCACTCAAATGCTACCATCTGATGTTGTAAGAAAGATCTTGAGTGTCCTCCCCATTGACAAATATGGGCATATTGTGACCGTGCTACATCAAGGTGATCTTTCCACCGCTACACCAACACAAATCTTGGGAAAGATCAATGCTCATGAGATGTACATGCACATCACACTTCAAGATGGCTCATCCTCTACAAAGAAGAAAGAAAAAGACTTAGTATTCAAAGCTAGCCAAGAGATGGGCAAAGCAAGGCTTGAGTATGAGAGCTCAAGTGATGATGATGTTGATGATGAAAACCTTGCTCTCATGGTGAAGAAAACCGCCAAGATGCTAAAGAAGCTCAACAAGAGTAGCATCAAGTTTGATGGCAAGAAGAAGAAGTTCTTCACAAGCTCTAGAAGGAAGCCAATCTCCGAGATGGATTGCTACAATTGTGGAGAACTTGGTCATCTAACTCACCAATGCACAAAGTCCAAGAAAGACAAGTTCAAGAACAAGAACAAGGGCAAGAAAGATGACTCAAGCAATGAAGACGAAGATGAGAAGAAAAAGAACAAGCCATACAAGAAGAGAGATGGCAAGAAGGACTTCCACAAGAAGAAGAAGAGTGGAAAGGCTTACATCGTCGGTGATTGGCTCACAGACATTGATTCATCTAGTGGATCATCCGATGATGATAGTGACGACGAGAAGGTGGCCGCTATTGTTATTGATTATTCATCATCTTCACCGCCACCACCGCCATTATCCTCTACACACCTATGCTTATGGCCAAAGGTGAACGAAAGGTATCACATGATGATGATAGTAGTGGTGATGATCATGCTCATAATAATGATAGTGATAGTGATAGCGATGATGATGAATATGAATCACCTTCTTATGATGATCTTGTTAAATTGCTAAAGAAATACACTAAGATCATTATAAAGACTAGAGCTAAAAATGAAAAGCTTGAGATTAAGAATGATTCTCTCTTAGCTAAATATGACATAGCCAAAAAATCTAGTGTTGAGCTTAGAGAAGCAAATGAAGCTATGTCATCCAAACTCAAGGAGCTCAAATCTTCTAAGAAAGAGCTTAGAGATAAACATGATAAACTTAAGTGGGTGCACAAAGAGCTCATCACTAGCCACAACAAGCTAAAAGAAGAATACACTACCCTTAAGATTAATCATGATAGTCTTGTCATTGCTCAAGAATTTTTACCCAATAAGCCACATGATGCTACTAACCATGTTATTAAGATTGATATAGCTACATCATGTGATGATTTAATTGATGGGAGCATTGAGCAAGGATCTAGTGGCAAAGGCAAGCAAGTGGTTGAGTGCAATGATTATGATGAGTATGTCAAGCTCAAGCAAAAGAATGAAAAGCTTAAGAAAGAGTTTGAAGTGTTCAAAACTCACAACACCATTGTGCTAGAAACCCTTGATTATGATGGTGATTTGGTCCTTGAGAATGAGAAGTTAAAAGAAGAAAACAAGAAACTCAAGGAAGAGAGGACATAACGGTTCGTTTTTCCGCCCATGTTATAAATAGAACCTCTACTCGTGTGTGGGGGTACTTTTGCTCATTCCAACAGCTGAGAAACACCTTAGAGAGTGCCAAGAAGAGCAAGGTCCTAGTGAGGTAATTGAGATTTGAGAATCCCAAAGAGAACCCTCATTAGTGAGATCAAGAGTAGCAAAGTGTGCATCCACCCTTCTCATATAAATATAAATATAAGCACAGAGACTATGGTCTGAGAGATAGATATATAAATATAGCAAGTTAGTTAATTAAATGCCTATATGTGTTAATGAAAAATCCTAACGCAAAAAGTAGAATAAGTAGTTCTAAACATTGGCACGAAAGCAATTTTTATAAACAAAAATTAAATATAATTTGTATGTAGCACTTGAATAAAGTTTAGAGTGTAAGTATAGTAGATGGAAAATGCAACATTAATTTTTGGAGAATAAATACTATTAGTTTGTAATTTGGGAAGTTCAAAAAAATCAAACTTGGGATTTAAGAAGGGTCATTTCGTTGCCGGCAAACGCTTGAACTTGTGTTTAAAAGTATCATTCTTTGGCGAACTATATTGGACAAACTAATTAGGAAGTGCTTAGATATTTTGTTTTTAAGAGTTAGTGTGTAGTATGGGCTAGGTCATGGTACAATTGTTAGTTGAATCCGGCAAGGTTTAGTTCTTTTAAAAATTCGATCAAAAATGTTAGGGGAGGTTAGTTCTAATCGGACATGGAATTCTTGTGAGTCCGAAATGATAATAGACAATGCTATTTTGTAATTTAAATTTTAACAAAAATACTATAGAACATGTATGTGACACCTCAATAAAGTTTGAAATATGAGATTTATAGATGGCAATGAAATACTTGGTGTTGAGAGATAATGTTGTTAAGCACTATATTCAATAGCTTAAAAGTGCAACTAGAAATAGAAATCCATTTAACACTTAGAAAGTTTCATGAACTTTGGAAGGTTAGGCATTGTGATGTTTAGCAATTTTTGTAGAGAAATTGGGTTAAGGAGTAGGGTGGTATTATGGATTGTTTTAGTAGCCTAATATACCCTCTAAGGTATAGCAAAAGTGGTTTGGGGATTGGATCAACGGTTTAGACGTTTCAAACGCTTTAAAATCCACGCATAACACAAACTCAAGCCGTCTTCTCATGTTGGGCGCGGTCACCAGGCCGTCCAACCCCGACGTCGCAGCATCGGTGCGCTGGGCGCTCGTGCACGCGCGCACGTGGCCACGCAGGTCAGTTGCTGCTGCCGTAGCTTGGCCGCGGTGGCACACCGCGAGCCGCCGCGCCCGCCGCTTACTTGTGCCTGGCCGTCCTGCTGCCGTGCCCGCCGCTCACTTGCGCCTGACCGTCCTACCGCCGTGCGGCGCTGCTGTGGCTGCCGTGGCGACCGCCCTGCCGTTTGTTTCACCTACCACAACGATGACCCCGGTAACAGTGGCCACAGACGCCTCCTTGCTCTGCTCTGCTCTGCCGCTAGCCGCCACTTCATGCCATGTGCTTCACGACAACCCTTCCCGTCTCGTCAAATATACCACCTGCTCGCTTTGCCACCAACTGGAGCTACTCACCTTAACTGCTTGGTTCGCTCGTAGACCACTCCATCGCCTCACCATGCGTGGATCCGCCATCACTTCTCCCTCTTCCCATTGCCAAGTTATAGCTTCGCAGCGAAATCCTTCACTCTTGTGGATAGCTTAAAAGGTTGGCTAAGCGCCTGGTTTCTCTCTGGTCCGTCAGTGCACTGTGGGCCGCCAATTTGGCGTTTTACCACCACCGGTCATGAGCGCTGATGCGACCTATGGTTTGGGGGTAAGTCCACAACCCGGAGGTAAGGGTTCAATTGGTGGCATTTCTAGGCTCACCGTAACCTCCTCTATCCGATGCTCGTGTTGATTTGGCTAGGAAACCCATGGGCGACGTGGTGACGCACCGATGCCGCCATGGAATGTCGTCGCCGTGCTTGGGCGCACGTGGCCAGGCCACCTCGACCCTCCCCTGCTTCAACCATCTCCTTAGCGCGCACCACGGTGAGTCTCTGACCCTTCTCCTCCATCACGACCCGTCCGATAGGGTGTAGACTCGCCAGAGCACTCGCGCCGCCACGCGGATCCTCCGTCGACGTGGATAGGAGGGATTAGTACACCGTTGAACGTGCCGCCGCCTTCTACTTTTGTGTGCAGGTCATGAGGTCCATGTCGGTCAGTAGACGTGTCATTGTGGGCCTCAGTAGGCCGGTGTGGTCGGGCGGTGCCGACCGAGGCTGCGCCGATGCGCACGGGCACGTCAGGGACCCGGTCGTTGCGAAGACGACGTATTCCGGGGTGCTTTGTGCAAAACTCAAGACTAGCGGAACAGTGCCGCACTATATCGTTTGATTTTCTAAGAGTGCGAGTCCACTTTTGCAAAACGCCTAGCGCGCTCGGGTGCCCCGGGCGCGGGTCGTGTTGGACTGCTGGGCCAAAGTGGTTGCCGCCGGCCCTTTCCGATTTCTAAAGCATTGTCTAATTTAGTTTCTAAGGTAAATTTGTAAATGCAATATAAAATTATGTAGTTTACCAAAAATGGTGAAACCAATTTTGTCAGGTTCCTAAAATCATGATCTATCTACTAGTATATTTTGTTCACATAGTTTTATAGTATTCTTAGGAGCTATATAATTAATTTGAGATACTTAATATTGTTAAAATATAAACTTGTAGGAATTGTTGTGATAAATTGGTGATAGTGTTGGCTCTGAAACTTTCACAGTAAATCCCTAACATTATTAGGTGCTCACTGTAATTTTTATAGCTCCATAATAATTAGTTTGCTAAGGTAGTTAAATGAGCCCTAGTTCAAAAATATATATTTAGTCAATTAAATGCCAAAACACCTTGGGATTTTAGAACTAAAACATTTTTGTTGAGACAAAGCCTTACTTGACGATGTGGATACGTAGACTAGCACGTTAGTCATTAAAGCTAGCTCGTTAGCTTACGGAGCGTAATTGTATATTTAAGAGTTGTGGTTACCGTTGATTAATTGCATCTCGGCGTTGCATCCACGTATACCATAATAGGAACAACGATGGATCATGGAGTTGATCGAGGTAGCGGAAAAGATGGTGCCTTGATGATCGTGTCACCTTGATGGAATGCTAATTTTTGGTTATATCTTACCCGGCAAGCCCCGGTGCATAACCCCTATTATTCTGCACTTTATTTTATGCTTGTGCATTAAGTTTAAGGAGTTGAATAAAACCCACTTACATATATATATATATATATATATATATCTCCTTATCCTATGAGTCTTACTAGTATGACAGGATCGTGTAGATTGCTATGCTACAGTACTCTGGTAGAAGTCGAGTGATTGCCTGTTACTCGGGAGAGATAGGAAAGATATTATTGTTGTTATTATATTACTATCACATGGAATATATATGAATGATAATTGGAGACCGGACGGAATGGTACTTTAGATCTGGACTTGGTTTGGCATTTGAGCGAGGCTCGGATTATACTTGTTCCGTCCGTGTCGGTTAAGGACCTGCCGTTGCATTGGATTCTAGTCAGGTCATAGACTTATTATCCTGAGCACATACTTGTTTATGGGAGCAGGAAAGTCTCATTGCTCTCTTGTCGTGGGTTCTGGCTCTTTCCAGATCGACTGATTGGAGGCGGGGATGGTGGAGGTCTAAGCACCGCACTGAGTCCGTAACTCAGGTGTGGGGGCTTGGAGTCCAAGTTTGGACGGAGACCTAGACCCCTTGACAGGACAGTGGTGGGTTGGTTCTGCTTGTGCCTGGGGTACAAGCGGGGCGTGTGTTTTGGGGTACCCAGCTAGGCGACATGGATTCATGAAGCACCGTGTAATACGGTATGACTTGTCTACGATCTAAGACAGTAGTAAGAACTAGAATATGAAAGATGATAAAATGGTTCTGATAGCTTACCACCTGGTTGAAAGTAGCATAGGTGCTTACAAAGAATGGTTAGTTAATGAACTAATGATGACTGCTGATAAAATTGAATATAAGGATGCACGCTTAGTAATGCCTCCTGCAGATGCAATAAACCCACAAGCCAGATAGCCTTGCATATCCTTAGAGTCTTTTCTTTCCTCCTGACGGGTAAGTCTTGCGGAGTACAAATGATTACTCAGGGGTTTATTCTACCCTGTTGCAGGTGACAGGAACATATGGAGCTGGCACTTGTGTGTGGAAACCTCCTAGCGGGCTCAGCGAGGATTTCCTTAACATTGCGGACATAGAGTTTATTTGAAAATTCCATCCAAAATGTTTCACAATGGAAAAACTTATAACCTGTTATGATGTATATAATGGATCATCATGTTAATGTTTAACTTGTCATTGAATGATTTTGTTTCCGCTGAACTCTGATAACATGGTTATATTTTGCTGTTATAAACAATAAATATTTGAATGATTTAATCTTTGCACTTCTTCTTTGAGCTCTATGTTTTCTATAAGATTTAGCTCAATCGAAGATTGGCTTGCTTGAGGAGCACACTCATTAGTACAAGAAATATTTATTTGAGATGGTGTACTAGTGAGCGGATGTGTGAGAGGTTGAGAGAATTTTACCGATGTAATCACAACCTCATGAGCCACCTCAAGCATGATGCTTGATTCTACTACTTCCTCATGAGAGCACTTTAGATGAACATAATTTGCTTGTAGCTCATTATACTTGCTTGATAGTTCATCTAGCCTTGCCTTGAGCTTGAAGTTTTCCTTCTCTAGTTGTGAAACACTAGAAGAGAAATTAGTAACTAAAGCATGCTCGATTGATAATTTTTTATACCTCTCATTTATTGCCTTTAGCTCTTGCAATTTGGAGATGAGAAACTTTTCTTGATTTTGAAGCGATTGCTCTTGCTTCTCAATCTCTTCTTCAAGCTCATCATTCTTTTCAACTATCTTCATGATGATGAACTTGTCTTTATGGTTGAGATGATCAAGGTTGTAGTTGTCTTCAATTTCAACATCACTCTTATCTTGATCATCTACTTGTGCTTTCTCCTTTTCTTGATCTTTCTTGTTATTCTTCTTCTTGCTTTTCTTGGCCATGAGACACAAGTGATGAGTATCATGAGATACTGAGGTTGACTCATCACTTGGTCGCCATCGGGCTTGAGCATCGCTACAAACAGCTGCTTGCTGGTCTGCTGCCTCGGCCATACCGGACACGTCCGGTAGGCATACCGGACACGTCCGGTACATGCAGGCAGACAGCAGGTCATGCGCTGCTTGCACTTCTTGCTCCGGCTCGGCACTCTTGAGGTTTTGTGAGGCTTCTTCGCTGTATGAAGACACAATGGATATTCTTTCCATTGACTCGATCTCAAGTGCATCATCACATTTGGATTTTCCATATAAATCAAAAAGTCTAGTCCAAATGAGATGAGCACTCTCCGGAGGTGGTTGTCCATTGAATATTGCCTCATCTTGAACCTCTACACTTAATGTACTCAAAATAATATTAATAGCTTGAGCATTGAGTTGCACGCATATTTCTTCCTCTTTTGATAAATTTTTGTAGTTGCTCCAATCAACTATAGAAAGAGGTATGCTTGCATCTACAATATGCTCAACAAGAGGACTAATATCTCTAAAAGCATTGAGTACATGTATTGACCAAGTTAGAAAGTTTGAACCATCATTTTGGAGAAGCACCGGCTCCAACTCGATAGGCGTCGACATCCTTTTCTCACGGCGGTGAAGCTTTAGGTGAGAACCTCGCTCTGATACCAATTGAAAGGACCTAGGATGCCGCCTAGAGGGGGGGTGAATAGGCGTTTCTGAAAAATAACACCTTTAAATGCGGAAACAATTAGAAAGGGGAGTTTCCAAAATGGAAACTCCAAATTAAGAGTACTACCACCCCTCACAAGTTAGCCACAAAGTAAACAAGGTATAAAGAATATATCTAGAAGCTACAACCCTGCAACACCAAGTTAGAACAGAGAATAAATATTTTCAGTGCAGGCAGAAATACTTTGGACGTATGCGGTATGAATACTGGGACGTTGTCCGTATACACGATTTCCTTGCAAATCGGCCCCGAACTTGCTCCTTTCGATTTCTATCTCCAAACCAAACTGCAGGCACCTAATGGAGATGACAATATACACAGAGAACTGCAGAATAGCTAGAGCAACACAACACAAATATCAAATGAAATACTAATTTAGACACGATATTTGTTTTATGAAGTTCGGACTCGTTCGAGTCCTACTCTCCGTTGAGGGGGCTGCAGGCGCGACCAATGAAGGTCAGCCCTAGAGGGTACCACGAAGGTCACTCTAGTCGAGTCTTTTCCAACTCCTTTTCCTCCTTCCACTAATTTGATTCCGTATGGCTGAATCGACCGCTACAAACTTTCCGAAGCAACCACAATCTCTCGGTTGCTCTCTCGGCATGACGCCCTAACCGCTCTAGGACCGAAGAGTCCAAGAGTAACAAATGCGAATCACGAGATTGACAATATGCACAAGTGCTCAAGTGGTGGCTTGCTCTCTTTTCAAATTCTCTCTCAACCCACAAATTGATTTTGCAATTTGGATCACACACTCACTAAGAGGGTTTAGGAGAGTTGGCAAGGCTCAAAAAAAATGTGTCTATCTCAATAGAATCAAGCACCTCCAAAGGTGGAGGCTTGGGGTATTTATAGCCCCCTTGAAAAACTAAGCAATGCAATGTTATACTATGACACGTCCCGAGTATGCATACTGGACACGTCCGGTATTACTCGATCAAGCATGTAACGGTAACTAAGTTTCTGATGATGTTGTGAGGCGTCGGAACTCCCGTATGCTTAGGGACTTTTCGACCGTCGGAACTCCCGACTCAAGTCGGAACCCCGACCCTCAAAGAAATTTTGAAAAACATGTAACTGAGTTAAAGTTAGTGAGGTGTCGGAACTCCCGACGCATGTCGGAACTCCCGACCCTCACGGCTTTTGAAAACTAGTCGTTGGCTTCTGGTCATCCATACCGGACATGTCCGGTGAGAATACCGGACACGTCCGGTATGACCAGGACAGTGAAACCTCTAAGTCTGTTGAAGTGCGAGACGTCGGAACTCCCGACCCATGCCGGGCCTCCCGACTGTCGGAACTCCCGACCTACGTCGGAACTCCCTACCTACGTCGGGACTCCCGCCGTCGGAACTCCCGACCTACGTCGGAACTCCCGACGAAGCAACCCGAGAACAACAATTTTACAGCTGCTGGACAAATACCGGACACGTCCGGTATGAATACCGGACACGTCCGATATTGCCAGACCAGCAAGAAATCAGTTAGCACATTTGTCGCTCAAATAATCAAACCTCACATGGGTTGGGTTGAGCACTTATGAAACATTATCTATCAACATGATGCATCCCTCTTAATAGTACGGCATACCTATTAAACTCAAGATCAAAGGAAAAATGAATTTATACCACTTGAGTTGATTTCTTTTGAATTGATGCCGTCCCTTCCAATCTTCATCAAGTAAGGGTGCTAACAAGTTGATGTTGATCTTTTCATTTGAGCATAGCCATCTTGAGCATGTGACTTGATTCCATTCATCAAATTTGAATAACCCCAAACGTATCAAGTCACTTCCATCAAATACTTCATTATAGATTTGATTCTTCACATCAATATGACCATCTTAGCTTGATTAGTACCTCAACTAAATGTAAGTACTTTCTTCTTCACCCTAGCTAGGTTCTTCGGCCGCCAAGCCGTCGCTTGCCCTTCACCCTTGCTTAGTACCTCGAAGCCTTTCCTTGCTATCTTCACCATCTCAAGCCATCAAGTCACATCTTGTGTTGAATCATCCATTCATATGTATTGTTATCTTTTTCATTTTAATTTAGCAAGCTTCAAATATGAGACCATTCCATATGCAATCCCTCATGTCTCATTAACTAATAATCATGAGCTTGCTTTCACATAGTACATGGAAATCCCACAAAAAATAAGCCTTCACATGAATTCCATTTGCATTGTTGTCTTGTGCTTGAACTAGATTCTTTATACAACAACACATTATTTTGGCTTTCATTAAGTACCTGTGAGATAACCTATTACCTATTCACACTTAGCAAACGGGTTAGTCCTTTAATCACGTTGTCATTCAATCAACCAAAACCCACTAAAGGGCTAGATGCACTTTCAGTAATCCCTGCTCTCTCTTGGCCTATAAAAGGGAAAGCAGGGCTCCCGACTAAGGGGATCGATTCACTGCATCACATATCACACCAGATCACAACAGAACTACTAGCATCGAACCTTGAACACATAACTGAGCAGCGACCTAGCTCTCGACATCTATTCGATCTTTCCAACAGAGACTTGGGACCTGTCCCTCTCTCGCCCATTTGCAACCCCCACTATGAACTTTTCAGTGCTAATAACACGAGCAACAACCATGAACTGGACGTAGGGACATTCTGCCCAGACCAGTATAAACCTTGTGTCTTTTTAGCATACCATCCGAGCCAGACACGGAATAACACAAATTCACTCATTGGTGTTTACTCGAAACACCGACAGTTGGCACCCCAGGTAGGGGGCTTTGCGTGTCACATCATTAACATTAGGCCATAGATGGCTAGTCATGGCATCAGCTGGGTCTCGGGCGCACACGTGCGCTTCGGGGACCAAGACTTCATCGTCACGGCGGAGGGAGAGCTGGCACGGGCGCCCATTGTCATTCAACCCTTCCACTCCACCGGCCTTGACATGATCACCGAGATGCTCGAGGAGTTGCGGCTGCATGCGCCGGAGGCCCGCGCGCCCGGAAGCGGCCTGCTCCTTGACTTCAACTACGGAAGTTTGGAGCGTTAGCTCGGTGTCTTCCTGGGACCCCAACCGTCCCGGGAGAACCTACGCCACCTCACCTTCTTGTTCGCCAATGTCATAGCACAGCTTATCGGGAGAGAGCTGTTCTCCCCAAAATACCTCATCCGAAGTGCCCCAACAGTGCTCTTGTTCGGTCTCTGCAACGCCACAGAGACCGTTTTGCTTATCGGGAGAGAAGGCGAGGGATGAAATGTGGTTAGGGTTTTTGGGAGTGTGGCCACGGACGCTATTTTTATTCCGAGCAAAATCCACGGATGATCGTCGATCTCCATCCAACAGTCGGTAGAACTCGGACCAGATTCGGCTCGGGCGGGTGTTGTAACACCCTCGGTGTTACGCCCTAAACCAACTACTAAATCATGTCATGAGCATCGTGTTTATGTAATAATGCATGTGATAGAAAGTGTTGATAAATTTGTTGTAGCCTAAAATAACCAATAAAAATGTTAAATCAATGTTGATTCAATAACCCATGTATATCAAGTAGGGTTAGAAATCAATTTTTATTAAACAAAAATACTATAGAACATGTGTGATAAAGTTTGAAGTACAAACTTTGTAGATGACAATGCAGCTCTTGCGGTTGAAAAATAATATGACTAACTAGTATTTCTAATGGCTTAGAAATGGAGCTTGACGTCAAATTCAGCTCAAGGCTTAGAAGAAATTTTAAGTTTGAAAACAGTGTGACAATGCCATGTCGGTGAATTAATTCTAGAAAATCTAGATAAAGGTCTATGCTATGTTTTTGCTCCTTATGGTAGACTGATGTACCATCGTTAGCATGGTCAAGGTAGTTTAGCTTCAACTGTGTTAGGTTAGATTTTAGATGCGCTTCAAAATTCGTGCACGTCACTGCTCGTCGTTGCGCGGCCCGTGTCTGCTGTCACCATGAGCGTGCTACCGCTACCTGGCCGTTCTTAGCCATGGTCGTGCTTGTGGCCAGCCTTGCGAGCTACCGGCCGCGCGTCAGGCTAAGATTGGCCTCGGCCGCCTCCGTGGGCCCGGACCGCGCCGTAGGGCTGCTACGGCATGACCATCGCGTGCACACTACCGACCAGGCCGTGCGTGGGCCAAGCCGATGCCGCGACAACCGCTGCATGACTGTTGTGACACCCATCTCGCCGCTCGATCCACCTACCACAGAGTCACTGTCTGCATCCGCTGTCCCACTGCATTGCTGCCCTTTGTCGTGGTGTCAATGCCTTTCCCATGCGGCCGCTGTTCCACTGCCACCGTCTGCGCCCTACCAAGACCGAGTGGTCCCATCTTGGCACCCCATGGCATGCTCCCTCTGAGCCTCACCGTGCGGATGCTCCCGCTCATTTAACATAGCCTTGGTCATGGTTGTCCGAGCCTTGAGGCTGCTGCCCCGTTGAAAGGTCCTAATGGATAGAGGGGGGGTAAATATCCTAATAAAAATTTCTACAACAACACTTAACAAAAATGGTTAGACAATTATGAGGCAAAGCAAGTGTTGCGTTAGCCAACTCAAAATGCAAGCCACCTACCACAATTCTAGTTTAGGTAGAGTCTATTCACACAATAGCTATGACACTACTCTATGTTAGTGTGCTCTCAACGGCTAACTAAAGAGCCACACCAACCAACCAAGCAAGCTCTCACAACTAACTACACTAAAGAGCTTGATAACTAGTTTACGGTAATATAAAGAGTAAGCAAGAAGGTTATACCGCCGTGTAGATGTATGAACCAATCAATCACAAGTGTGGATAACAATGAAGACCAATCACCTCGGAATCAAATGATGAACACAATAATTTTTTACCGAGGTTCACTTGCTTACCGGCAAGCTAGTCCTTGTTGTGGCGATTCACTCACTTGGAGGTTCACGCACTAATTGGCCTCACACGCCGAACCCTCAATAGGGTGCCGCACAACCAACACAAGATAAGGATCACACAAGCCACGAGCAATCCACTAGAGTACCTTTTGGCGCTCCACCGGGGAAAGGTCACGAACCCCTCACAATCACCACGATCGGAGCCGGAGACAATCAACACTCTCCGCTCGACGATCCTCGCTGCTCCAAGCCATCTAGGTGGCGGCAACCACCAAGAGTAACGAGCAAAACCCGTAGTGAAACACGAACACCAAGTGCCTCTAGATGCAAACTCTCAAGCAATGCACTTGGATTCTCTCCTAATCTCACAATGATGGAGATGAGTGGGAGGGCTTCGGCTAAGCTCACAAGGTTGCTATGTCAATGCAAATGGCCAAGAGAGTGAGCTTGAGCCGGCCATGGGGCTTAAATAGAAGCCCCCACGAAATAGAGCCGTTGTACCCCTTCACTGGGCACTGATCGGGGTGACCGGACGCTCTGGTCCTACTGATCGGACGCTGCTCCTCAGCATCCGATCGCCCGATGGCGACCACGTGTTTCCTGCGTTCAACAGTGAACGTTTGATCTCAACGGTCAACAAGCTGACCGGACGCTTCGACAGAACTGACCGGACACTTAACCCTTAGCGTCCGGTCGTTTACAGTAAGGGTCCAAAACCAGTTTTTGCCAACCGAACACGTCCGGTCATGCTTGATCGGACACAGCCCAGCGTCCGGTGCTTAACCCTAACCACTGTGCCGACCGACCACTCGACCGAACGTAGCCTTTCAGCGTCCGGTCACAGAGCGACCCAGTGTCCGGTCAGTTGACCGACGCCAGCATCATTGCGACCAACTCCATTTCACTTCTAACTTCTTCACCCTTGCTCAAATGTGCCTACCACCAAGTGTATCACCTTGTGCACATGTGTTAGCATATTTTCACAAACATTTTCAAGGGTGTTAGTTCTCCACTAGATCCTAAATGCATATGCAATGAGTTAGAGCATCTAGTGGCACTTTGATAACCGCATTTCGATACGAGTTTCACCCCTCTTAATAGTACGGCTATCAAACCTAAATGTGATCACACTCTCTAAGTGTCTTGATCACCAAAACAAAATGGCTCCTACAATTTATACCTTTGCCTTGAGCCTTTTGTTTTTCTCTTTCTTCTTTCCAAGTCGAAGCACTTGATCATCACCATACCTTCACCGTCATCATGTCATGATCTTCATTTGCTTCTCAACTTGGAATGTGCTACCTATATCATGATCACTTGATAAACTAGGTTAGCACTTAGGGTTTCATCAATTCACTAAAATCAAACTAGAGCTTTCACCCATCCGCCTTGCCTTTAATGAAGCCGCGCCGCTTCACAAGCTTATACGCACGGTTCGTGATACCACACCTCGATTCAGTGCTCCAGCAGGTAGGATTGGAGGCTCACTAGCAGCCCGACCCTCACTTTGGCGCAACTGAGCACTACTGGCCACCAATTTGACGTTTTTCAAGCCACCAGCCAGGTGGACCGCTGTGCCAGTGAAATTGGAGTAAGGTCCGACTGGGTTCAATTATTTGTATCCACGAGCTCGCTTTGACCTCCTCTATCTGGTGCCCATGCCATTTGGCCAGGGCGCTTGCTAGAGATGTGGTGATGCGTGGGTGTCTATCCTAGAGCACCGCTGCCCTAGCGGTTCGCACGTGGCTAGACCGCCACAGCGCTCCCCTGCTTTAACCATCAGTGGGGCATGCACCATGGTGAGCTACTGATGCCGCTTCACCACCTCTACCCTTCCGTGAGTGCGTAGGTTCACCGGAACAGCTGCGTCGCCGCGGTACACCATTGCCCGCTGCTGTAGCATTTGCTAGAGTGCCTCCTAGCTCTCCACCGCCGCCTAGCGTAGCCGCTTAGGTAAGTCCACGTGAACCCTAGATGGCCGGCGTGACCGCTCGGTGCCCGTGCTCGCCGTGCCACCGCACGTCCTGCTTTGGGGACGTGCATGGGGAAATTAGGAAGAATCCATGGGGTGAAATGAATTAGTCAAAGAGAGGGAAATAATAAACAAACAGTGATGTAGTTTCAGAAAAGATCAGGGTCTCTTTTGCAAAAGAGCCACGTGCGCGGACTCCCTGCTTTGGGCTGTTGCTGGGTCGGCTTGCTGCGTGCACCTACATCCCACATTGGGCCGCGTTAGGCTGCTAGGCCGAATGCTTGCCACCGCCCTTTTTTTTTCTAAAGCATTTTCTAATTTAGTTTCTAGGGTAAACTTGTAAATTCAATATAAAATTATGTAGTTAACCGAAAATCATGAAACCAATTTTGTTAGGTTCCTAAAATCTTGATCTATCTGCTAGTATATTTTGTTCACATAGTTTTATAATATTTTTAGAAGTGATCTAATTAATTTGAGATGCTTAATATTGTTAAGATATAAACTTGAAGGATTTTTTGTGATAAATTAGTGATAGTGTTGGCTCTAAAATTTTCACAGTAAATTCCTAACATCATTAGGTGCTCACTGTAATTTTTTAGCTCCATAATAATTAGTTTGCTAAGGTAGTTAAATGAGCCCTAGTTTGAAAATATATATTTAATCAATAAAATGCCGAAGCACCTTTGGATTTTAAAACTAGAACATTTTTAGGAAACAACGCCTTATTCGACAACAGGGATACATAGCTTAGCATGTTAGTTATTAGAGCTATCTCATTAGCTTGCGAGGCATAATCGTATTTCTTAGAGTTCGGTTGCCGTCGATTATTTATGTCTCTACGTTGCATCCATGTATATCATAATAGGAACAACGATGGATAGTAGAGATTATCGGAGTAGCGGAAAGGATGATGCCTTGATGATTGTCTCACCATGATGGAATGCTAACTTTGGTTATATCTTTCCCAGACAAGCCCCGATGCATAACGCCTATTACTCTGCACTTTAATTTATGCTTGTGCATTAAGTTTTAAGGAGTTGAATGAAACCCACTTGCATGTATGTCAGGATCATGTAGATTGCTACGTTATAGGACCCGATAGAAGTCGAGTGATTACATGTCACTCGCGAGAGATAGGAAAGATATTATTGTTGTTATTATATTACTATCACATGGAATACATATATGGATGATAATTGGAGACCGAGCGGAATGGTACTTTGGATCTGGTCTTGGTTAGGCATTCGAGCGAGGCTCGAATTGCACTGGTTCTGCCTATATCGATTGAGGACTGTCCGTTGTTGTGGATGGTAGTTAGGTCACAGACTTATTATCCTGAGCACATACTTGCTTATGGGAGCGGGAAGGCTCATTACGCTCTTGTCGTGGGTTCTGGCTCTTTTCGGACCGACTAATTGGAGGTGGGAAAAGGTGGAGGTCTAAGCACCATACTGACACCGGGTCTCAAGTGTGGGGGCTTGGAGTCCAAGTTTGGACGATGACCTAGACCTCATGACAGGAGTGGAATGGGTTGATCTTGTTTGTACCTAGGGTACAAATAGGGCGTGTGTTTTGGGGTACCCTACCTAGGGTACAAACAGGACGTGTGTTTTGGGGTACCTAGTTAGGATATATTGATTCACGAATCACCATTTCTATGAGACGGTAAGACTTGACTATGGTCTAGCACCGTAGTAAGAACTGGAACTTGAAAGGTGATAAAATGGTTCTAGTTGCTTACCACCTGCTTGAAAGTAGCATAGGTGCTTACATAGGATGGTTAGTTAATGAACTAATGATGACTGCTAATAAAATTGAATATAAGGACACACGTTTAGTAATGCTTCCGTAGATACAATAACTCACAAGCCAAATAAGCCTTGCATATCTTTGGAGTCTTTATTTTGTTCCTCCTGTAGGGTAAGTTTTACTGAGTACAATCGAGTACTCAGGGTTTTATTCCTCCTATTGCAGGTGATCAGATGATACTTAGAGCTAACCCTTGTGTGTGGAAACCTTCTGGTGGGCTCAGAGATGATTCCTTTCACGCTACAACCGTAGTGTTTATTTATAACTCTCACTAAAGGTTTTATAAGAAAAGATGTAAAATCTGCTAGCATCTCTTGTATAAGAATGTCCACTATGTTAATACTCCATCATGTCATTAAAATAATCTTTGCTCCCTCTGTAATTCTGATAACATTGTTATATTTCGCTGTTATAATCAATTGAGATAATATTTTGTTACTGTAATAAAGTGATGCAAGAAATGGCTTAAGAATGATATAACCTTTATTCTCTCATTTGTGATCATGATAGAAAAATATGGATTTTTGAGTTTTTCCTTAGGGTGTGCTCGATGAAACTGCATAGTTTAGTGTCCTCTCTTAGGTACTTTGTGTCTAATGAAAGATTAGTCCTCTTGGGAGGCATTAGATTAGGCGGTTCTGCCTTAGGTCTGGAGAATCCCGGCCCAGGCCTAAGTTGCGGCTTGAGCGTGGGGTCGACGCGGCGCGCGAGGTTGAATGGGTCGCGGACTGTTTCATCAGTTCAGCCCAAATGAACAGTAAAGAGTGAGTTTTGGTTTTATTATTTTTAAAAGCAAATTTTGATGATTTTTGTCAAATTTAAATCTCTGTCAAAATTTGAACCAACGGGATAATTTTTCAGAGAGTAAATAAGTATAGTAAAATGTTTTGAAAAGTAGATAAAGAATTTTCTCATGTTTTCGCTGCAAAGTTTAATGTTGATTATCTTCTAATTAAATTCAAACCAACGAAAGAATTTAATTCGAAGAGCAGTTATATTTAGTAAATTATGATTATGTTTATCCTCTAATTAAATTGGAACTAACGGGAAAATTTAAATTAGAGGAGTAGTCCGATTTGTTTATATTAGATTATGATATTGTTATTTTCTGACCAACATTCATGATAACAATATTATAATAAATTTAAGTTTAAAGTTTAAATCTCTAATAAATTTTACACCAACGTGGTTAATTTTTCAGAGAGTAGATAAGGACCAAGAAATGATCTTGAACTAAAAGAATGTATTTTATTATTAAGTTTTCACTGCAATCATGTTGATTATCTTCTAATTAAATTCAAACAAATAGGAGAATTTAATTTTGAAGAGTAGTTATATGTATTTCAAGTTGATTTATGAGGTTTATGCATTAATTACATTTTCTGCCCAACGGTGATGTAGAATTGATGCAGAAGCACCTTGTTTATTTAACCGACAAAATCACTCGGCTGCATACCAACAGGTTGCAATGCTGGGCTATGTGAATGAAAAGACTTGAGTCAAGCCAGTTCAGGACTATTTTTTATTAGTTTATTAATTTTCTGATTAAATTGAAACCAACGGGAAGATTTAATTAGAAAATGAAGTATAAATGACTGTTTTTATGATAAGAGTTGCAATAAGTAACATGCATGTCTAATTTGACCAAAGTTGGATTAAGCATGTGTGTTTGTATATTGATTTATCCCGTATGGGGAGAAGTTTGGCATAGTACTTATTCTAGTCCATCCTTCATGGCAAGAGAAGTTTTGTGATGACTCATATGTTTTTGTATCCCGCATAGCGAGAGAAGTTTGGGTGGTTCTTATGCTATCCTAGTATTGACCATGGCATAATAGAAATGCACCATCATGATCAATACTAATCAAAAGATAAGAAAAGATGCAAGTGTGACTTACAAAAGCACCGCTCATAAAAGACCTCGTTCAGTTCTCGAAGTGGAATGGGGACAATGTACTCCTATACGGATCAAGAAATAACTTTATTTGCATGACATAATCATGTGAATGAAGTAAGTCATAAGTGTCTCCTCATTCATAGTTTTTTTGAATAGTTCTCAAAATTATGGCAGTAAAGTTTATGCTATATTTCGAGGGGGAGAAGATGAATTAAGAGTAAGAATTAAGATCAATTAAGAAACTACTCTTCATTAAGAGTGCGATAAAGATGTTGATGAATGTGTACTCTTCATTAAGAGTGAGATAAAGATGTTGATGAATGTGTACTCTTCATTAAGAGTGAGATAAAGTTTTTGATGAATGTGACCGTCGGTCACAACAATGATACCCCTAAGCAGAGAAACAGCTAAATTCCTAGATTTTTTAAAGTTTCAAGAGGAAGATAGCGTAGTCACCATCAAAGATATTAAGGCGGTGCTTAAAGCGCCATATAAGGTTTTAATAGTTTAAACCCAAATAAGAAATTTGAAGATACACTATCTTTATAAAAGATGGGATGATCTTGGGGAGTACGGTATGTAGAGACCTGTCTTGAAGAGAAGCAGGACTGAGTGCCCACTTCAGTGATTCAAAACAACAAATTTCTCAATACCTGTTGATGTTGTATGACTTATGCAACACCTGTTGTTGGCTCTTCGAAGAAGATGAATAATATAAATAAGGATCTTGTAATATAGGAGCCTATAGAATCAATTGCCTCTTGGCAATGAAGAACAACAACAGCCCCACATAAAAGTGCCAGTAGCTGAGGTCCCAGAAGGTCTCAAAGAATTAGTAAACCAGTTTTCTGATGACTATGAAGTCTATGTTAGTAAAGAAATTCAAATGGTGGGTGATCCCACCTCATTTAAAGAAGCCATGAGAAGTGTTTACTCGTCTAAATGGCAAGAAGCTATGGAAGTTGAAATGATTTCGATAAATACCAATGATGTTTGGGACTTAGAAAAAATTTCTAATGGAGCCAAAACAATAGACTGTGAATGGGTCTACATGACAAAATGTGACTCCAAAGGAAATATGCAAAGATATAAAGCATGAATTATAGCAAAAGGCTTTACGCAAAGAGAATGAATAGATTACGATGAGAGTGTTCTCTCTAGTCTCATGTAATGATTCTTTAGAATCATAATAGTGTTATTGGCAAATTACGATTTAGAGTTACATCAGATAGATGTAAAGACATGCATTCCTCCACTGGAATTTGTATGAAAACATTTACATGGCACAACCCAAAAGTTTTGTCGTGGAGTCAAAAGAACGTATGGGATGTCGTCTGTAGAAATTCATTTATGGATTAAAACAAGTCTCTAGACAGTAGTATTTGAAGTTGATGAAACAAAGAAAAAGTTTGGGTTTTAAAGAAAATAAGAATGCCAATAACGTTTTTGCGAAGTTCAAGAATGGAAAATTCTTTTTTCACATCCTGTGTATAGATGATATTCTACCCACTAGTAGTGATGTTAATCTGTCATTGGAGAAGAAGTTCTTGTCCTCAAGTTTTAATATGAATAATCTTGGTGAAGAGTCACTGGTTCTAAGAATTAAAATTCACCGAGATAGAAGAAAATGGGGTATTAGGACTATCTCAAAGGCATACTTAGAAAAGATTCTAAAGAAATAAAGTATGCATGTAAGTAAACCTATGCGTGCTCCTATAGTCAAGGATAATTGTTTTGGGAACTTTCAGTGTTTCAGGAACCGATATGAGATCGATCAAATGAACATGATTTCATATGCTTCAGCTGTTGGAAGCTTGATGAGTGTACAAGTAAAAGTAAGAACTTACCCTGACGTAGTTTACATATCCGGGATATTTTGGCAGAAGTCCAGTTCAGATATAGATCACTAGAATGGAGTTAAGAATATCTTACAATTTTGCAAAGTATCGTAGGCCTCATGCTAATTAAGAAAGAACAAGTACTCTCAAATAGTTGTGGGTACAAGTGTTAATTTTTGGCGAGATGTGTAGTAAAATCCACAGTAGTTGTTAACACTCACAGTTAGAGTATTATTGTGAAAAGGCTCTAAAAAAGAGTTGTGGTGTCATCAATTAGACATACCATAGCATAGCTTGTCATGAGGCTTCAGGAACTGGTAAAAGTGGTTAAGGGAATATGTATCCGGATTTAACAATGGTAGTCAACAGTAATAACCATTTTAAGTAGTTAACTCCTAAGACAACATGCCAAATGTGCTGTCAAACATATTGACATTAAGTTATATGTTGTAATGGAGAAAATCCAGAATCATTTTGAAAGCATTGAGCATATGAGTACTAAGCAAGTACTTGTGGATCCGCTTACCAAAGGCTAACCACCCAGTGCGTTCAGAGAACACACAGTCGACATGGGTTTACGGAAAAACCTATGATTTCTGGATACTAAAGGCCTAGTTGAGAATCTGTTTCAAAACAGAAAGGTGCATTGTAGTTGTTAAATCTAATGGCAACTGACAGTGACGATGAGGCACGCTCTATGTACTGATCTGTGATGAAATGGGAAAAAGATAAAGTAAGTTGAGTTTAAGTCATAAGGTAAGATGAAGGGGGAGAATGTTATGTTGATCTTCACCGAGTTGACCCAACGACCAATGGAGCCCTTGATCTGCGCCCTGATCGGGGGCGCTCAGCCGTACTCCTGGCTGATGGGTCCCCGTCGTGAAGCACTATAAATAGGAGGTGGTGGTTGGGACTCAAAATACGAGGTTGACCGCTGCCGCCAGCGCCCCACCGACGACCTAACACTAGATCGATCTTGAGGGTGTGCTGTGAGCAACGGGAAGCGCCATCGCAGTCGCCGCCGCCACTGACCACGCCTCGGTGGCTGCTTCCTCTGCTCCGAGCATCGCTGCGGCACGATGGCCATGATATCGGTCCGGCGAGGTACATCACCGAAGTTTTCTATCTAAGCCAAGAATTTACTCACTGAATGAAGACCTAGATGTTCTGTTTATCCATCAAAGAGATGTGCGCTTGTCGTTTTACGATGGATCGGGGTATGCCCTGCTGGACGATGGATCAGCGTCCCTATCCATCCGCCCACGCACACCGGAGGTCACGACACATGCTAGCTAGGCGACGCCGTGTTGGCTGCCTGTGTACCCGGCGCATGCAGCACAATCGGCGGCAAGCACAGCTCCGGACTCCCAAGCGCAACGTCTCTGATCGGTTTCGGCTCCGATTATTCTTTTATACGCTACGGTGAGTAGTCGTTTTTTTTTTTTTTCTTACTCGTCACTGAAATGAAACTGCTATTTTTTTTTTGAGTTCTATCGAATCCGGCCGGCTCCTTCACACACTGTAGCTAAAAGATCGAAATCATACTAAACGGGGTCTGAGTATTTATTAGTATGGACTAATCGCCATGGTTGTGTCTCGGCTGCCAGCGGGAGCCGTATGTACTGTAGGACCGAGTGAGTGCACGGGCCACTACTGCCCACTGTCCTTCCTTTCCGCTGTACCGGCACGTACGTACGGTCGTTTCCCCGTTGCTACTAGCTACTAGAGCCCGATCGAGGCCAGCATGCTGTCATGCTTACTACTCTACTACACCGTAGCCCACATAGGCACACTGGCCACACCCACACGTGAAGACAAGATGAACAACGGGGGCGAACGAACGACGAGCGGCGATGAGATGAGCGTCGCGTAGCGTGCATTGCATGTGCGACCGTTGCTGTCGATCGTTTCGTTACCAAACTTGCGTCACGTCAGGATTTGGTGCGGTGTGGCCCTCCGCCTCCGACTCCGACTCCGATGCGGATGACGATACACCTGCCTGAATTGTAAATTATTATCTTTAAGCTAGGTCTAAACATGATATGATTAAAAACCGGAAGGCTACTCTGCTTTCGTTTTATTGTAGCACAAAGCCACAACCGCACATATTTGTATGTAGTATACGTTGGGATAAACCTACACTAACTTAATTCGCTAGTGATAGCAGGAGCAAATTAAACATATTGAAAAGAGGACAAATTTTAGTAAAAGTTGGCATCATGAACCAAAGAGACCAAATTTAACGCGCGCTAAAACCTCTAAATCATGGTAAAACCCATGGAAAGATACCATCCAGATGTTCTTACGTTGTGAGCTTTGTAGAATTATAACAAGTTCATCTCTAGATAGGCATCCGTAGATCAAGAATTACAAATCATAGACAAGAATTACAAATCATATGCATAAACGAATAGCCAAAGGATTATTCAAGCATCACATAATTGACCACAGGAAAAATGCCTTATGAGTACCAGCGAAACTGAAACGACAAACAAAACAAAGAAAAAGTCTGGAGAGGAGGAGGGGACCGGGCACAAAAGATGCCAAATGCGATGCAGCTTGGCTTCACGCTCGCATTTGTCTGCCTTCCTCTTCCCTGAAATGCGTACTACGTACGTTACGAAAACTAATCTGTGGTTTTCCAAGTTGCAAAGCGCCGAGAATCTTATATCTAGATATCTATCTATCTGATATTTTGTTCCGCTGCCAAGTAGGCCAGCTCCAGATTCCCAGCTAGATTTGCTACGATCGCCTGTCACCTAACTTTTTTTTTTATTTGGAATCGGATCCTGTCCTTTTTATTACTACTAGTCCTGTCGCCATTTCTTTTTGTGGCGAAGCACACATTGGCTGCGAAAGCTGCATCTCCGTTTTTTTTCTCTTTGCTACTGTAGTTAATCTTTTCATCTATTCTAATCTCACCAGCAGCGGCGGACGCGACGCGACAGCCAGAAGTGGCAACTGGCAAGTGCTCTCCGGAGCTGGTGACTCGTGACCTCAGGGCGGGGCCCGGCAGTCAGGTCAGCGGATCTTTGGAGCGCCAACGACAAACAGGAGACAGGGACGCAGCGGGATAAGCTGATAAGGCAACTAGAAAATGGGCGTCCTATCATCATCGTTAATTAAAAAATAAAAAGAAGTGGGCTCGGTCTCTGGGATGCTTGCCAGTGTAAGGGAACGTGTGGCTCGGGTGCGAAGACGACGTGGATGACGAAGCGGCGGCCGCGAGCCCGGCAGGGACGCCGCCGGCAATCGGCGCGGCCACGGTCAGCCGCCTCTGCCGGCCTGCGGTGCGGAGATCGCCGTCGCGGGAGCGTTTTGTCATGACGTGTGCCTACGTGCGGCGCGTGCTCTCGCGTCGTGTGTTGAGGGGGGCGTTTTGTCATGACGTTATGTATCGAGACCGCAAATCTAACAGCAGGCCGAATTGTTGAACGCGGCCCTGAGCGAGGTACTGATCAGTTGTCTGGCCCGACTCGTGTTGACGGGCCGGATGTACGGCTACGAAGATGGGCAGGCAATTGTTTTTGGTCAGCCAATTTGGATCGCGGATCCCTAGACCGGCCCGCTCCACGCACCCCGTATCGCCTCTCGCGCCCGCCATGAGAGGAGAGAGATCCGGTTCGTGCTCGGTGCCTCGGTGGTCGGTGCCGTGGCTCGCCGCATCCGCATTCCGCATCAGTCTGTCCTCAGGCGTCATGTGCATAGTAGTACGTCGTAGTACAAAAGAATCTCAAATTTGTGAAGACTGAAGAACGTCAAGAATTCAAGTTGCAAGTTTGTACTTGTTCAAGATACTCAATGAACGTCGCAATTTAGTTACACTTCGTCGTGTGTAACGGCTAATGTTTCTTACTGAGAATACGCAAAAAGATTACGTATCTTTGTATATAACGGTTGTTACATAGTAATTAGGCGGATGATACTCGAACTACAAGCAAGGTCTCATTTGACAGCTTCACTTTATCGGTGAAGCTTTATTATTTTTTGTTCCATCCCCATATGTACTTTTTTTATTGGTGAAGCCCTTATTTTTGGTTCCACTCTCCACATATTCTTTGTGAGAGCACGAATTAAGACGTTTCTTGGGTGAAGCGATTTTATTTTACTGCGTTTGTCAAAAAAAAAAAAAGAGTCCAAACAGCTTTAGGAGCCTGTAGAGAAGTCGGTGCCAAACGGGCCTAAGTTCAAAATTATAAGACGCACGTCGGCGACCTGCAAAATCATCGACCGGCCGGACACGGGACACGGGATCTGGAGCTTCAGCCTTTAACGTTCTTTTTTTTTTAGCACGAAGTAGGGTTTATCGATCGGAAGCGTGGCTGGCAATGGAGCTCCCCGGCCGACCGCCGCGGCATCATCGGTAGATTAGTAGGCGAGGCAGCAGCTAGCGGCGCCGGGCGTCCGCTCACAACCTGGGCGTGGGGCGGAGGCGGTCGCCCTCGGTGAGGATGCGGCTGCGGTTGATGTCGGCCAGCGTGGTGCAGCCGCTGAGCGCCATGGTGAGCTCGAACTCGTCCCGGAGCATCCGGAGCACGTTCCGGACGCCCGCCTCGCCCTCCGCCGCCAGCGCGAACACCACAGGCCTCCCGACCTGGATGGAGACGGAGCAAATAAACGCAGGGGTCCGTAAGCGCACGGCAGCATGTGGGGTCGAACTGGTGGTCCGGGTGCGGCGCACTTACGAAGATGCCGGCGGCCCCCAGGGCGAGCGCCTTGAACACGTCGGTGCCGCGGCGGACGCCGCCGTCCAGGTACACCGGGATGCGCCCCTGCGCGGCCTTCACGACCTCCTCGAGGGCGCTGATGGTGGCCGGCACGTAGTCCAGCTGCCGCGCGCCGTGGTTGGACACGATGATGCCCGCCGCGCCGGATTGGACGGCCAGCCTCGCTGCAGGTTCAGGTTCAGGTGCACCGACGTGGCGACGTCAGGTGATGATTGGATACGGTACGTGCGGAGAAGAAGAGAAGAAGCTTACCGTCCTCCGCCGTGACGACTCCCTTCACCAGGATCGGCATCGAGGTGATGCTCTGCAGCCACTTAACATCCTGCACATTCACAACACCAACACCGCTCTCAAGATCACGCAGGATGCGATGACGCGACGACGGCGGCGGCAACAAAACAAAGCATACCTTCCAGCTGAGGGTGCGGTCGATCTGTCCAGCAACGTAGGACGCCAGCCCGGAGTCATTGGCCTGCAAATCCCAAACACAACACCACCGCCTTCAGTTCAGTACGCAGGCGAGGCAACAAAGAGGACAGAAACAAACAACTACTCTGTAAAGTGTAAACAACTCTGAAGCTGAGACGAACCTGGTCCATCTTGCCAAGGTCCAGGCCCTCGAAGTTCTTCAACGTCAGGTATGGCGGCAGAACGAACCTGCATCGCATCGCAACGAGCCCATGTCAAGACAAGAGGTATGAGTGGAAACGCATTCTGGGGTCTGAGTCGTCTGACATGGCAAGGATGGACGGCCAAGAGCAAGAGCCGACCTGTTCTTGATGTCGGCTTCACGGCGGCCCAGGCGTGGGGTGTCCACGGTGAGCGCGATCGCCTTGAACCCAGCCCTCTCGGCCCTTCTCACCAGCTGCTCCACCACCTTCCTGTCCTTGTGCACCTATACAAATGCTCATGGCACACGCACAAAAAAACATCACAACGACTAAAAGAAACAGCAGCACGCTGCACACCCTGATGACAGGACTGGTGTGGCATGCTTACATATAGCTGGAAGAAGCGGATTCCCGGTCCGGTGGAGGCGACCTCCTCCACGCTTGAAGTTGCCCATGACGACAGTGTCTGAAAGAGAAGACATCACATCCACGCATAGGTGTTCAGGATCTTTCCAACATCTTTTTTTTTTCCAACATGGTATGCATTTACAGTATCTTCTTTATTTGGTTATTGTTCATGAGTTGTGCGGCGTTATTACGACAAGAAACACACCATGATAGTCCCCGCTGCTGACGCTGCCCGTGCAGTTGCATACTCCCCTGAACATAGACGAGGTATCAGCTTAGATGTATCCACAAACAAAGGCTTCTCAGATTTATGCCGTCTAATTATATATATGCAGAAGGTACTGCTTTAGTTTCTTTTTTCTGTATATAAGTACACTATAATGTTGTCAGTAAATACAATCTATACATACAAGTAGTAAAGATTGAGAGCTAGAGAAGCGTTTAACTGAATACCATCTGGGTGAGCCATCTTCTGAAAGGCAGTGGGGGCAACCATAATGGGCATTGAGATCTTGAAACCCAGAACACTTGTGGTCATGTCAATCTTGGACACATCGATCAGGATGCGAGGCCGGAACCTGATCACACAGAACCACAGCCAGATTCACAAGATAAGACAAAGGAAAGCTCGTAAAATGGGCGATAGCGCCATTACGGCAGCAGAAATTAGGTAGCAACATTCATTATTAATATTATACCGATTCCCTAATGTGACTGAAAAAAAAAAAAATGCAGGCATCGACGTAAAGGATGCATTCAGGCAGCTAAACTGACACAGCGAATTTTGCACAAAATGCGGTGCTGAACAAATGCATTCAGGAAATAGAAGCCCAGTAGCATGCGGTGAACACAACAGAGGGCTGGTGGGCTGGTTACAGGATCCTGGAGAAGGCCTCCCTGTTCTCCTTGAGCGTCCACTCGTCCTCGGCGCCGGAGGCGTAGTAGTCGTAGGCCATCTTGGGAAGCTTCTGCTTCGCGATGGCCTGGTACTCCATCACGTTCGTGATCTCCCCCATGGTGTCTTCGCCACCGGAGCCCCCTCAACGCTATACTCTGCAGTCTGCATCCACAAATTGATGTGGTATAAAGCATAGTGACGTTGATGAGCTTAGACCACATATGCAATGGTAATGACTAACACAAATGTCGTGATTAGACAAACCAAATGACTATATGCCCACCGGCATTCATAAGACAACAATGATGCCCCTTTTGAAATGCGAGATTTTTTTTTCTGTTTTCTACGTTTTTCCTATAGAAAAAAATTCATTTCTATAAATTTCTTGTATAATTCCTGTAAAATTCCAGTATTCCGAAGAGGCACTTAGTGTGGAAAGATACAATAGCCTTGCTACACCATGGCCAAACTACATCGTCAACTAGGTAACAAAGTAAGATGTGATTTGACAAACTGATGATAAACCTGTGACATCTTGTATGTAGTGACTAAGGGATACCAACAAAACCATTGTTGTTCTACGGAGGAGGACAAACAGGGGAATGATATCGGAGGATACCAACTGAGAACTGCCGGACAATACTAGCAGCATGTAGTATCTTGTATATGATGACAGCCTAGCCTATCTGGGTTTTTTTTTTGGTAAGGACCTATCTGGGTTAACATGGACTAACCATACAAGAAAAACACACCTGTCCACCCGAGTTGACTTAACACAGGTGCTTTTACAAAAGCATCGAAATACGTGGCAGAGTCGGAGATACACGATACGAGATCAACAATATGCATGTAGTGATGAATTTCGCTGAAACTGAAGAAATAAAATGATGATGATGGTGATGAGTTTGTTCGTACCTCTAGCTAGGGAAGGATGAAACGAGGAGGATCGGGAAGCAGTGGAGGAAGGAGGGAGGCTAAGAGCGACAGGGAGTGGCAGGTAATATAGGTGGGCGTGGTGGTGAGAGAGGTGTTTCCGCATGGAGACAAGGATGTGGGGGGCGGGGAAACGTACGTGGGGATGGAACGGAGGAACGCTGGCAAAGGAAACTGAGAAAGGGAGCGAGAGGTTACGGATGAGCTATTGGAGGTTGGGATGAAGGATGCCTCCTCCACAGCTTCCTCATCCACTTGACATCATCTGTCCCTTCCTCCATGCGCTGCCTAACCTCCATCCAGCAAATGGAGCAACACACCCAAAATAACTGGAAATATTTTTTTTTGTTTGGTTTGTTGAATTGGAGTGGTTTTATCTCTTCATCTTGTCACAAAAGAATACTAGAACCTTTCACCCTGCTTTCTGGGCATGGCTCGAAAAATGCCGTCGAGATTGGTCTTAGCAGGGAGGATAAGTAGAATTTTTTTTTCATGCAAACCGTATCCACCACAACCGGCATGCATACGTACTGATGGCAAACATCCAGGAGTATGTATGTATAGGAGCACCGTGGATACTGTATCCATAGAATTTTTTTTCGGATAAGGCCACAGCAGGGGTCGTTCTTGTGTGGCGATTCGTATGGGCAGTATCGTTGCTCAAATGGGCTCATCTTACGATGGGATGAAGGTGCAATTTGCCATTTTAAGTCAACAATGGACTGAAAGGTTACGGCCGATCCTTCTAGCACATATATGAAGAGAAAATGCGACTGAGCTTGGACGATGAACAAGACAAAACAGTTCATAACCATCACTATATATATTTTTCCTGTTTCACCAACCAATATATAATAAAGGGGTGAACCATATGCTCCACAAGAACAATACTGGTGCACGAGCCACAGCAAAATCTCCGGAGTCACTAGAATATACATTGGCGACCAATTATGTTATCCTCCATTCCTCCAGATATATATGTACAGAAAACACGACACTCTCCAGTTGTCAGTCCAAGCCTCAACTTCATGTTACAGTTAATCCCAGAAACTACCTCAACTGGTAGGTTCTTTGACCGCAGAACCTCATGATCAGTTTGATCGCCTGCTGCAAAAGAAATGTGAAGAGAAAGAACACCATGGTACTTTTATCCCATGAACAGGTACTAATACCTGGCACCACCATATGCCAATACTCGATAAATGAACTCCTTTTTAATTTTGAAACATGCCAAATAAAGGACATTCTATATTGTGTTCCGCTTTTTTCAGTACAAAAGTTACTGCCGCAGGCAATTTAGGAAAGCAGCACTTTACCAGCTCACATTTCTCATTGCAGACTAACTACTATACCACCATGACAGATCTATATGTGCACTATGGAAGAACATGACAAATACAAAGGGCGTAAGGGATTACTTGTTTTTGCCTTCTATCCAAATGCAAAATGCATCTGAACAGATACTGGCAGATTTCTCTTCCACAACCAAACTCATCCTCCTTTCACAAAAACTGCCTCACTGCGCCCAAACGGGCCCTTACTTCCCCTTGCCATTCTCAGTCCAGACGCTGTCCCATGAGGAGTTAGCTTTCGGTGCCTCAACAAACTGCTGGCCTCGTCCCTCTGATGATGGAGCTCCTGCGCCCTTAACACCACCCTTCTTTGGTTTTGTTTTGATCCCGAGCAAACGTAGAACAAATCTTGCAAGCTCACCATAAAGCATTCCAGCCCGATCACATAACTACAGAAATAATAATATCGCATCAGGGGAAATACAAGAGATATACTTGAAGTAAATTCAACAGGAATAGTAGAAGCGCTAGTCGGAAGATACCTGCAAAAGTGCAGTGATGAACATGTGAAATGCCTGTGTGTTCTGGCTAATAAGGAAGCTAACCCTCCCACAGAAATTTACAACACCATGCATCTGTAATTAAGAAGAGAAATGGTTAGGAGAATGATGAGTGCTACGTAAGATAGTTTTAAATCAACTCATGCAAAGCGTCGTGAACGATAGGCAGTCACTACAAGGAATCTGATTTTGTATTAGCAAAATGTATGTTCTATTAATAAAGGTAAAATACAAATGTGTTAGCTTCACCATGTGTGTAACAATAAAGGCAAGCCAGGGACTAGGGGGTAAAGCAACAATTTAAGTTCTGGAAAGCATTTGAACACGGACATGAACGCACTGTAAAAGACCTTATTTATGCACAGTTGTGTGGATGATCAATTGAAACTAATCATCTACATCAGCAGTAAGTTGATAATAAACATATATTACCACTCGTAGGAAGGACACCCAGGAACCAGGGGGTGGTGCAGGGGGCCCAAATGAATTCGGTCCCTGATTATAAGGATTCACGCCCATACCATAACCACCATAGGGTCCTCCCATTCCACCGCCATACATTGATCCACCATACATTCCAGAACCTCCATACATACTGCCATAACTTCCTCCATAACCTGAATACATGTTATTTCCATAGGGTCCACTATATCCGCCATAAGAGCTATACATACTGGAGCCATAACCTGCATTTTTATCAAAATGTGAACATTTTGAGGCACAAGAATATTTTTCTGAAAACATGCAAAAATGATTATTAATTACCCCCATAAGAATTTTCATAGCCTTGCTGCTGCCAAGGCCTTGGGGGCACAGGCACTGAAATGTTGCTGTTTACATTGGAGGCAACATTGTTCCCAGCAGCAGAAACAACTTCTCCATGTTTGGCTGTCCCAGAAGCTTCAACAACATCACTGGTGCTACCACCAGAGGGCGGCTTAAAAGGCACTGGGCCAGATGAAGCTCCTGCTCGTTCCCACGGTTTTGGAGGTGGATTACCAGCTGCCAATCACATCCATGGGCAAATTTTCCTTAAGCCTCCAACCAGAAATAAAGATGGAACTACTCACACATTGAAAAGAAACATGAAGTGGTATCCATAAGACTATATGGTACAACAATACAGACTGGGGATCGAATAAAGTTCCTGCTTAAGAACAAAACAAAACTACAATGCGGAATGTGCAACAACAACCAAAAAAAAAACAAGCACTAGTTCAAGGCCTGATGGCCTGATCATTACTTGCATTTGCAACATGTGTAAAACCAAAGCACGCAAACACGGTGAGACTTCAATCTTTTGGTTCTTCAATATGTAGGTCAGATGCTACATCCATCACTAATACATATATAGAAGGACAGGTAATGTTAAACTATGGATCTCAAGGAACTGGAAATATGGACTGAATGAACAAGAGCAGGAATCGAAGCATCACAAATTCGTGCTTCCAAAACTAACTTTATAGTTCCATGAAACCCAAAATACCAGAATGCTTATATTAGTGTTTGCCAAGCAAATATTGATGACTTTTGATAATATATAACACACCCATTAGACTTACCACCCTAGGTTTTAAATTACGTCTACATTTGTACTCAACATCTATCAACAAATGATTCAAATAGATTGTACCTACATCTAGCGAAGAAATAACGAAGGACAAATGGTGGCATAAATGCAAGCACAAGGGTGGCATAAGTGCAAGCACAAGGCTAAAAGCTCATAATCATATCCCGTTTCTCTGTGAAATACAGGATCACAACAAGCGCAGCAGCGTTTGAAACCACAGAAGCTCACGCCTTAGCCAAAAGCCATCCTGGAAGGCAGCAAGTTGGTCTTTGCGCGTGCCCTTATCTTAATCGCGTCAATTTTCCTTCGCCGGACGGCCGGAGTAGCATATCTAGCAACAGCACTGGTGAGACGTTCGGCGCGAAACTAAGAGACCTTCTTCCCCTTTCCCTTCCCCTTCCCGCAAAACATTCACGGGAGCACGAGGATCCCCAAGCACCGCCGCCAGCGGCACCGCCCCCGGAGCTCCCAATCCCAAACCGACCACCAATCGGGCCCAAATCGGGCACGAATTGGACCGACTCCCCACCCTCACCCTCATCCGGCGACCTGACGACCAACCAGCCCGCCGGCCAGATCGCATCAGCGACGCACGCAACCGATCAATCAGACACACGGGTGAGCACGACAGGAAAGGGGAAGGTCCGACATGGAGGGCGTCGACGAACCTGCTGCCATGGCGTGAGCTGCGCCGCGCCGGCGGTGGTTCGGCTCGATCAGGTGGGCGTGGGCGGCCGCGGTTTCTCTCCCCACCTCGATTGCTCCGTCCCAACGGAGAAGAGAAGAGAAGAGAAGCGTCCAGGCCCAGCCCAGCCGACAGCCGAGCCGCCCACGGCACGCGGCGGACCGGACGGCTGACTAATCCGGGCTCCGTCCGCGTCCAAGGGAGTTTCGGTTCGGGGAGGCTGGCCTGACCCACCCGACTACCCGAGTGGCGGAGTCGAGTCGCACGCGGCGGCACACGACTCCTTCCGGTTCGGTCAAGACTCGAGAGTCTGTTAACAGGACTGGGTCGTTTCTCGCTGGGAGCCTCGGAGGCTGGCGTTTGGGATTTTAGATGGGTCGGAGATTCGGCCCGAGGTTGGGCTCGTTTGGGCCCATAAGGTCGTTCACAGAACTCGAGATCAGAGCCCAAAAGATGGAAAGTTCTCGACATAAGATCGTCCATAATTCTGCCAAACATTATTCTGGCCACTGATATGCGAATGGCCCAAAGATTTTATTAAAATAAAATATCTATCTTTAGCAGCAGTCCAAGGGACCCTCCATGTCGTAATCGCTTCTCATTGGTGAGTACCAGGAAGAAGAATAAAAAAAAATGCTTGCAGCTGATGCAATCGTTTATGTTGATGCAGATAAACATGATAGCTTAGCTAGAAAAAAGATGTGAAGTTCTATTTCCTTCTCATTGGCGTTGGAAAAGACACGGATTAAAGTAACACCAAAAGCAATAAATACTGTTTTAATGTGTATAAAAAAAAGCAGAAATGCGATCTCATCCCTGGATTGCGAATCCGATTTGACAGGGAGACCGATAATCCATTAACAGCGACATGTTGTAGGAAAACTCGGTCTATCCGGAAAACCCTACTGGAAACTGGAAACTTAGGGACAATTCTTGATTCAACTTTTAAGTTGATGATGAGTTGGCTGCCGTGTGCCTTGCCTCGGCGTTCACTCTAAGTTGAGAACTATCGTTCAGTGGTTGATATATAATATATCTTACGTGTTGTTTGGTTTGTAGAAATGTAACACAAATGGAAATGAAATCAGATCACATTATTCTATATGTTGCCGTAACATTGACAGCTTTAATTCCATTATGTTTACGTTAACCAATCCTACTTTAGTTTGATCAAATTTATAAAGAAAAGTTATTAATATTTATAACATCAAATAAATGACGTTTTAACAATGAAACTAATAGCATCTACTCCCTCCGTACATGAATACAGGGCATAACTACTTTTGTTTTTAGTCCGGGAATACAGGGCGGCGGCTCAGCCTGGGCAATCGGTTGGAACCGACAATTCGGTTCGGTTTCATCGGTTCAAGAAAACTTCGGTTTGGACAAAGGTTGAAACCGATAGGTTTGAGTAAGAAACAGAAACCGACGATTTCGGTTGCGGTTCCATCGGTTCGGTGTTCGATTTCAACCGAAGTTTCTTCTTCTCGCCGGTCGCCATGACGCACGGAGGCCATGTTGCCCAAAGCTCGCACAACCACGCTACCCCCACCCGCCGCGCAGCCGAGCTACCCGGAGCTCGCGCGCCCAGAGCCGATCGTCTGCAGCTCACCTTTCATTTGTGGCGCCGCTGCTACCCTTTCGGCTCATACGCCACCACCCCTTGCAGAGGCCACGGCGCCACGCACACGCTCGACGACCGGATGCCTGGGTCTACACCGTCCCCGCTCCTTGCTCACAGTCGCAAGCCTCGCCGTTGCCTGCTACCCGTCGCCGCCACCCAACCATGCCGCCGTAGGTAGGTTAGGGTTCGTAGTGTGTGGGTGCCTGGGTGTGGGTGGTGGAGGAGGTGGACTGGTGGGCCTTCATGGGCTTTGCTTGGGGATGGGGGGGGTGTTGCCGAGCCGAGAGGGAGAGAAACAGTCACAGAGACACAGACTCAGACGTTCCTTGGGTGGATTGATGAGCTCGGTTTACGGTTCGGTTTGAGCTAAAAACCAAAACCGAAGCCGATGACCGAAGTTCTGGAATCCAGAAACCGAGGCTAAAACCGAAAACAAAAAAAACCAATATTTCGGTTCGGTTCGGCTCGGTTTTGGTTTTCGGGTGAAAAGTGCCCAGCCTGATCGGCGGCTGTTCACGCGCGCATACGACATTTAGTGCCGCGTCGTCCTTCTCCTGGGCTCCGACGCTGCATGCAGCTGGCCGTTACTCACAGCGCACGCATATTCATGGACGTAGGGAGTATTTGATAATATATATATATATATATCAATTTTTACCCAGATTTGATTAAATTTACGTGCATTCATAATAGAAGAGTATCTTTTGTTTTTGAACTAAGCATAGATCAGCTAGTTACGTTTCCTACAGTGAACCAACCCATCCGGGTTGAAGCCAAAGACTTGAGGTGGGAGCTTTTTTTTTTGTTCTAATGTTTAACGATACTATTTTCAGTGGTGGACGACAATGTTCATAATATCTAGAGTGGCTTTGTCAATATCGAGATCTATTGGCTTATCAAAAACAAGATGTTTGTGTGTTCAAGTCGAGTCCTCGACTTGATATGTGTATTCGTACTTTATAGTTTTATTCAAGGATTTAGCGACATAATTATTTTTAGTGGTAGATGATACACCGTAGACAATGAGATCTATGATAACTTTATTAGTCTCGAGATTTGTTCACTAATTCTATAGCGAGACGTATATAGTACGTTCATCTACCTTAAAATCTACCGGCTATTTCTTTCGGTCATGTTTATAGTAACATGATATATATACGTGCGTTCATACGGGACATGTACACATATATGCGTGTCTTTTTTTTTTGTAAAGAATGGCTATTAGTCTTCTTCTTTCAACGAGGATTATTGTTGGGTCTGAGATTCAAGTTCATATTCAGTGTGTGGTTTTCAAATATGACACGCCCAGCGCAGCCCTGTGCCCCTGTGTAAGGTAGTCTTTTGTTTTTTCTTTAATATTTTTCTTCTTTGGGTGCAGAACCGCAGATTTGCAGATTTCACACAAAGTGCACTACGTCACTCCATATTTGCGTCCCCGTGGGGAATCGCCTGCCCAGATCCTCTGTGGGCTCTGGGCTGTGGCCGGCCACCGCTGCCGCTGTGTCCCTGCAAGACAAGAACGCGGCGGAGGCCGAGAGATGCTGCACGTAGACGTACACGCCTACCTGCACTTGCAGAGAGAAAATCAGCACAAAGCTGAGGCATTGGCCGGCTAGGGACCCTGTTCGCTTAGAATTTATTACCCTGGCTTCCCAGCTCCGGATCATCGGAGCAAACCGAGCAAGGCATTCGTTCACTCCTGCCCCGGTGGCGGACGCTCCATCGGCGCACCGCATATCCCCATGAGGCCATGACGCACGCCGTGACAGCAAGCGGAGCCGGACACGTATCGCCGTGTCCGTGCTGTGATGACTTGAATCAAACACACACCAAAAACGGCCACTTCCAGCGTGGCTAACCGTAGACGAAAGTACTAGAAAGCAAGCAGCCGTTTCGTAGTACTACTACGAGTAAACTCGAATGGACAGGCAAGTTCGCATTTGGCAACGGCGCAACGCACCGGACCAACGCACTACGACGAAATCGGATGGGCATGATGGGCGGTCCGCACTGCCGGTCCGGATCCAGCAGGTTCGCAGGCGGCAGGGCATGGAACGCCCTTATTTAGTTTCATGCTAACTTCCAAAAAGTTGCTATAGTACTTGTCACATCGAATATTTACGGTCCGTGCATGGATCATTAAATATAGACGAAAAGAAAAATTAATTACACAGTTTGGTGGAAAATTACGAGACAAACGTTTTAAGCCTAATTAGTCCATATTTGAATACTATTTGCCAAATAAAAACGAACGTGCTACAATAGCCCAAAATCCAAATTTCTCCAACTAGGACGAAGTACTCCCAAATCCAATTTCCCTGTCGTCGTCCCATTCGGCCATCTATTCCGGATGAGGGATGGCAGGCCCGATCTTCTGTGGCCACCACACCCTGCAACCAGTGCGAGGCATCGGCCGTCGCGTGCATGTCCGCGTGCACGAGACCAGAGGCAACCCCCGTGACGTCACCCGTGACATATCCGGGATGGCAGGCCCGATCTTCTGTGGTCACCACGCCCTGCAACCCGTACCAGGCATCGGCCGTCGCGTGCATCAGCCTATTCGGTTGGCTGGTTCGTTTCGTTACTGGTTCGTGAAGAAGTACTGCTGGTTGGTTTGTGTGAGAGAAAAATACTATTTTAGCTGGAAATTTACGATCGTTTACGACAAAATATAGCCAAACGAACAGGTTGCATGGCCGCGTGCACGAGACCAGAGGCAACCCCCGTGACGTCACCCGTGACACCGCTGGCTTGAAATGCATCTCCGCGCGATCTTTCCCGCCGAGACACACTAGGACGAATCGCGCCACCAAATTACTGTAGCGATACTGTAGTGTAGTGTTTTGTTTGTATTCGATAATAATTGTTTAATCATTGACTAATTAGACTCAAAACGTTCGTCTCATAAAGTACAACAAAACTGTACAATTAGTTTTTAATTTCGTCAACATTTAGTACTCTATATATACACCGTAAATTTAATGTGACAGGGTATCTTCTTTTTGTATAGTGACAAAGTTTGGATTTGAGGTGAACCCACACCCCCCAGCCGCATGCAGTAGTACTCTGAGATTTCCTCGGGCGCGTGTGACTACTCCCATCGTCTCGTCACGGTTCACCCACCCACACACGAGGTCAGAGCTTCCGGAACCTCCTCGACCACACTGGATCGAGCGAGCTCTGCCCCAGCCTCCAGCTCCACCCCTCGCTCTCAGCTCGGCACCTATAAATAAAGCAAGAGCCCTCATCGATCCTCACCTCCACAGCTACCATCGATCCGCCATTGGTCACTGCACGAGCACGAGTGCACGCTCACAAACCCACACACGCAGCTAGCACGCGAGTCGATCGAGAGCGAGAAGAAGACGACATGGCCGGGGAGAAGAAGCAGGGCCTGCAGCTGCTGGACTTCTGGGTGAGCCCATTCGGGCAGCGCTGCCGGATCGCGCTGGACGAGAAGGGCCTCTCCTACGAGTACCTAGAGCAGGACCTGGCGAACAAGAGCGAGCTCCTGCTCCGCGCCAACCCGGTGCACAAGAAGATCCCCGTGCTGCTCCACGCCGGCCGCCCCGTCTGCGAGTCCCTCATCATCGTGCAGTACCTGGACGAGGCGTTCCCGGCGACGCCGACGCTGCTCCCCGCCGGCGACCCCTACGCGCGCGCGCAGGCCCGGTTCTGGGCGGACTACGTGGACAAGAAGCTCTACGACTGCGGCACCCGGCTGTGGAAGCTCAAGGGGGACGGCCACGCGCAGGCGCGGACGGAGATGGTCGAGATCCTCCGCACGCTGGAGGGCGCCCTCGGGGAGGGACGCTTCTTCGGCGGGGAGGCTTTCGGCTTCGTCGACGTCGCGCTCGTGCCGTTCACGTCGTGGTTCCTCACCTACGAGCGGTTCGGGGACCTCAGCGTCGAGAAGGAGTGCCCCAAGCTGGCCGCGTGGGCCAAGCGCTGCGCCGAACGCCCAAGCGTCGCCAAGAACCTGTACCCGCCTGAGAAGGTCTACGAGTTCATCTGCGGGATGAAGAAGAGGTTCGGCATCGAGTAGGACACGGATTGCTAGCTGCATGGATATCCAGTTGCTGGTAACAGTGTTTCGTATGGTTCTGTTGGTCGTAGGTGATCAGCAGAGCAGTCGTGTTCGTGAGTTCGTCGTTGTTGTGTTGTGTCATGTGCTTGGGTTGAGTAGTTGTGCGTCCTTGTATCGATCTGTTAAAGTTACACATGCCATTGCCCTGATAATTGTTGACTTTTGTTTTTGCAACAATTTCCTGTTGGTTGCCTGGTATAATAGTGCATTTCATGTCTTGGTCTTGCTAGTGGTAATGAAAGATATATCCTTATCCTATATTGTTTGTGTTTAAAACTACATGGTAATATTGTGAAGAATAACATTGTTTTCTTGTTATGCTTAAAGCTGCCATGTCGTTCGACCAGAACTAGGGATCTTAACAATTTAATTTATTGTCATGTTTGCTTTGCATTCTAAAAATGGCCAGTTGTTGCACTAACTAAATAATACTCGCCACTTTTTAAAAAGAGGTAAAGCAGTGATTCAATCCTAGTTCCTAGATATTGTTCCTTTCTCTTAGTGGAGCACTTAGTTATATCTGTATCTTCATGCATAGCAACTGAACATTTTTTTTAAAATTTTAACTCATGTGATATTCCATGTTCCATCATATCTTTTCCTTTATTAGTTTTATAATGTAGCCACATTTTCCCCCCTAACTTGGGCATTTCATGATGTCTCTTTCTGGTGCACGACGGGGACAAATCACCCAGGGTGGTGGCTCTTGTGGCTTTTTCAAGTGGTGTGACGAGCAGCAACAGCCTCGGGTAGGTGCACCACTGCAAGCTTCACCGCAATACCAAGCGGATTCTATGTCAAGCATCCAAAACCCCAGCCAGAGGAGCTCGTCTTCCTGCTTCAAGTGCGGCCAGGAGAACCACTGGGCGAGAGACTGTCCGAATCAATCGTCGGATCCTTATCCTGACAAGGGTGGGAGACCAATAACCTCATCGAGCTCACCTGGTGCGTGCTACAACTGTGGTCGCGCTGGTCACTGGTCCCGCGACTGCCCAACCTCGAAATAGTGGTGGTGGTGGTGGTAGTGGTGGTACCGGCACCAGCCGTGCCCAAGTCGTCCTCGGCTTTGAGATCGTGGTAGCTGGCTCCTGTGAAGTCAATTGAACTGACACGGACATGCTGTACGAAATTTGGACAATTGCCCCCACGCCACGTGTTGCTTAGGTGTGTGTTCACGTCGCTGCCTTTTGCTACTCTACGATATCGCTAGGTAAGAGAGTTAACTGTGGCTGTCCTCTATCTTCACCCTCACCCTGTTTTCTATCTCTGTCGAACTTGGGTCTACTACTGTTTTGTCTACTCTAGGAATTTGCACTTATATCAGTCTAAGGAAAACCGTATTGTTCATGCGTTTCCATAAACTTCCATGCTTCTGTTCTGTTCTTAACTTCTTATTTCCTTTTGAAGACTTGGTTTTGGATACTTATGATGATGATATGAAGTACTCCTAGGCATGAGGCATTTTTGAAGTCTATTGCTCTGTTCGTTAGGCTTATAAGTCGTACTTTTTTAGTCAACGAACAGTATTTTTCTTTCACAACAAATCAGGCAACAGTACTTTCAGTCATGGCTTGTCATGGCTTATCAGCCAAGCGAACAGGGCAGCCCTGAACCTTGTGAGGTCGACCCCGGCCTCTGGCAAGGCCCTAATGAAACAGCCTTTAAAAGTTGTGAACAGTTCAGCTGTGTTCGGCTGGGAAAGAAGCTGGCTTTTTCGGCTTATTTTTCTAGCTGAAACAGTGTTTTTCTCCCACAACATTATAGTATAAACAGTGTTTTCCGCCTGTGCAGTAAATCATCCGTACCAGCCGAACACTGGCCTTATTAATATGTGCACCCACTGTACCATTCTTAGGACCCTAACTATTAAAGGTTACGAACAAAGGCTGGGCCTATGACGGGCCCAGGGCAGCGGATGCTATTGCTGCCCGCTCAATGCCACAGAACTACACAAGCACATGGTTTAGCGCTGGCGCGGCAAAGGAATATCTCATCTCTGGGTATTATTCGGGGAGCTTTGTTGGGTGCAGCAGCAGTAATCGCCTCTGGGCATCGCTGTGGTGGTCCGGTGGTCCTCTCCTGGTGGCGGAGACAGTTGAACTGCACTGCGGTACGGTTGGTGCCTCGTGCCAATCCTGTTCTTTTTTTTTCACTGCGACTGCGAGGCCGATGGAGGCGCGAGGCCTTTGGCCTTTGGCCCTTTGGGACGACTTGGACAGTCTGGGGCCGTGGAGGTACGGGATATCTCGCAGCGATCTTGGGGCCCCCCTGATGGGAGTAGATCTGAGATGCCTCCAGCGCAAACGCCAAACCCTTTAGGCCTTGTTCGGTTGGGTGGGGAACCATTCCAGTTTCTGGCTTCCTTCGATAATTTACGAAGCATCGGAACCGTTTCGGCCCGGAACGGCTTAGAACAGTGCTAACCGAACGGGGCCTTACTGGTGCGGATTTGCTGTTCATTTGTTTTGCTGTCTATTTCCCGTCTGGTCCGTTCTGGCCGCCCCCGCTTTCAGCACTAGGGATGAACCCCACCCGATAGATAGCTTAGCATGCTTGTTGTTACTAGTAACAGTGTACGGAACTGGCCTGTACTGGTTTGCCGACATGTTTTAGTGCCCACGTGAGTACCGATTTTTTTTTTTTTTAGTCCTTTTAAAAAAAATTTACAAATATACCCCTAAAGGTATGATTTTAAAATCTGGACTCTTAACTCGGCGCCATCGTTGCTGGCGCCGAGGTCTTGGGTTCGACGCAGACATGACGGTGATTTGGCAGGCAGCTTGGCGCGCGTAGATCCTGACGCCGAGCTTGGCGCCAGGATCTATGGCGCCGAGGTGATGTTTTAACCCGCCCCCCAACCTTCCTGTCCAAGCCTTCTTCCTCTTCTTTCTTCTCCCTCTCGGGTTTTTTCTCTCCCCACTTCGTCCTACCTCACGAATCGGCATATTGGACGTTGAAAACTTTGATTTGATCTGTATATCTTCGAGAGCAAGGTATCCTCGCTCCCCTCCTAGTTTTTTTTCACATTGATTTAGTATATATTAGTCGGATTTTTCAACCTAAGAATCGTCATTACTTAGGGTTTCATGCAATTTTTAATATTTGTATTATACAACCGTAGGATGCCAAGGCGTGGAAAAGCTAGCAAACCAAGGTAAACGCAGTGCATGTTGTTATGTTATGAGTTCATTGTTGTGCATCAAAGGGATCTCATGAGGAGGATCTGCCACAACATCATGAGTCTGACAAGCATCTCCAACTACCTAATTGGGGGCAGATTGAGCATCGGGAACCGTAGGTGCAACCTTCACATCCATATCAGGTTCCAGGACGAGAGGGTCCAAGTGTGCCTGCTGACCCATTGGTGGGGAAAGCCCATGAGGGATGGGATCAACTAACACCCGACGCACAACCACGTCCAGACATTGCAGCTGGCTCTTCATAGCCGATTTCACATAGTTCTCTCACTGATCCGCACACTCAATTGGGATCATTCGCCTGAGGATGTTGAGAGGAGAACCTAGGTGCAGTACACCCTCAACTGCAATGCCATCATCATCATCATCTCCGAGGCAATGCCGTTCCTCCCGAGCCCTTGCAACCTTCTCACTAAATGAGGCCTATCATTGAATAGCACAAGCACGCTTTGCATGTCAACAAACTCAACATATCCATAGCGATCGCATTCAACGCTGCCTCTATGATATATGGACAAAGGTTGAAACTGATTGGTTTGAGTAAGAAACAGAAACCGACGATTTCGGTTGCGGTTCCATTGGTTCGGTGTTCGGTTTCAACCGAAGTTTCTTTTCTCGCCGGTCGCCATGACGCACGGAGGCCGTGTTGCCCAGAGCTCGCACAGCCACGCTGCCCCCACCCGCCGCGCAGTCGAGCTACCCGGAGCTCACACGCCAAGCCAGTCGCGCCGCTCCCGCTCGCCGTGACGCCACGTCGCTACCCCCGCTCGAAGCTCGTGCTGCCACCCCCGCCCGTAGGCCACGGCGCCACGCACACGCTCGACGATCGAATGCCTGGGTCTGCGCCATCCCCGCTCCTTGCTCACAGTCGCAAGCCTCGCCGCTGCCTACTACCCACCGCCGCCACCCAGCCATGCCGCCGTAGGTAGGTTAGGGTTCGTAGTGTGTGGGTGCCTGGGTGTGGGTGGTGGAGGAGGTGGACTGGTGGGCCTTCATGGGCTTTGCTTGGGATGGGGGGTGTTGAGGTGGGCTGCCGAGCCAGGAGGGAGAGAAACAGTCACAGAGACACAGACTCAGACGTTCCTTCGGTGGATTTATGAGCTCGGTTTACGGTTTGGTTTGAGCTAAAAACCGAAACCGAAGCCGATGACCGAAGTTCTGGAATCCAGAAACCGAAAACTGAAAAAACCAATATTTCGTTTCGGCTCGGCTCAGTTCGGTTCGGTTTTCGGTTTTCGGGTGAAAAGTGCCCAGCCTGATTGGCGGCTGTTCACGCGCGCATGCAACATTTAGTGCCGCGTCGTCCTTCTCCTTGGCTCTGGCGCTGCATGCAGCTGGCCGTTACTCACAGCGCACACATGTTCTCTCATTGGAGTTGTGCCCTGTATTCACGGACGAAGGGAGTATTTGATAATATATAGATATCTATATCAAATTTTACCTAGATTTGATTAAATTTACGTGCATTCACAATAGAGGAGTATCTTTTGTTTTTGAACTGAGCATAGATTTGAACCAACCCATCCGGGTTGAAGTCAGAAGACTTGAGGTGGGAGCTTTTTTTATTTGTTCTAAGATTTAACGATACTATTTTCAGTGGTGGACGACAATGATCATAATATCTAGAGTGGCTTCATCAATATCGAGATCTATTGGCTTATCAAAAACAAGATGTTTGTGTGTTCAAGTCGAGTCCTCGACTTAATATGTGTATTCGTACTTTATAGTTTTATTCAAGGATTTAGCGACACAATTCTTTTTAGTGGTAGATGATACACCCGTAGACAATGAGATCTATGATAACTTTATTAGTCTCGAGATTTGTTCACTAATTCTATAGCGAGCCGTATATATAGTACGTTCATCAACCTTAAAATCTACCAGCTATTTCTTTCGGTCATGTTTATAGTAACATGATATATATATACGTGCGTTCATACGGGACATGTACATGTATATGTGCGTCTTTTTTTTTGTAAAGAATGGCTATTAGTCTTCTTCTTTCAACGAGGATTATAGTTGGGGTCTGAGATTCAAGTTCATATTCAGTGTGTGGTTTTCAAATATGACACGCCCAGCGCAGCCCTGTGCCCCTGTGTAAGGTAGTCTTTTGTTTTTTCTTTAATATTTTTCTTCTTTAGGTGCAGAACCGCAGATTTGCAGATTTCACACAAAGTGCACTACGTCACTCCATATTTGCGTCCCCGTGGGGAATCGCCTACCCAAATCCTCTGTGGGCTCTGGGCTGTGGCCGGCCACTGCTGCCGCTGTGTCCCTGCAAGACAAGAACGCGGCGGAGGCCGAGAGATGCTGCACGTAGACGTACACGCCTACCTACACTTGCAGAGAGGAAATCAGCACACAGCAGAGGCATTGGTCGGCTAGGCACCCTGTTCGCTTGAATTTATTAGCGTGCCTTCCCAGCTCCGGATCATCGTAGCAAACCGAGCAAGCCGTTGTTTAGTTACCCCAAAATCCAAACTTTAACACTATGTAAAAAGAAGATTCCCCGTCACATCAAACTTACGATACATGTATGGAGTACTAAATGTTGACGAAATCAAAAACTAATTGCACAGTTTGATTGTACTTTGCGAGACGAACATTTTGAGTCTAATTAGTCAATAATTGAACAATTATTACCAAATACAAACGAAATACTACAGTACAGTGGAAGCAAATTCCGGCGGCGCCAACTTTGCCAGCCAACTAAACGGGGCCCAAGGCATTCGTTCACTCCTGCCCCGGTGGCGGACGCTCCATCGGCGCACCGCACGCACACGGCGTGCTGGATCGCAGGGGATACCCACGAGGCCTTGACGCACGCCGTGACAGCAAGCGGAGCCGGACACGTATCGCCGTGTCCGTGCTGTGATGACTTGAATCAAACACACACCAAAAACGGCCACTTCCAGCGTGGCTAACCGTAGACGAAAGTACTAGAAAGCAAGCAGCCGTTTCGTAGTACTACTACGAGTAAACTCGAATGGACAGGCAAGTTCGCATTTGGCAACGGCGCAACATAAGCTTGAATAGATATTTTTTTATTTGTCAGTCACTTGCTGGAGATTGTCATGTTTCAGAGTAAGAAAAGAAATTATGTATTTCTCTCTTCTATATTTTCCCCCTGGGACGTGGGTTGTTTTCTTAGTTCCATGATGCAGTTGCATGGCATTGATATTCTTGTCACATGAAGTCATGAAGAACTGATGCTGCTTGCATGAATTTATAGATGAAATAAAGTCTTTCTCCGTTACTGCTCTAAAAAATAATTTTGAGATTGCAATACTTGGGTTATGCAATAATTTGATATATGTGGATTAGCACTTTGGTAATTTTGAAACATCAATTACACTTGGGATTTGGCCTTCAGTGTTCAGTACTCGGGAATGGGATGAATATAGTGGTGATGGCAATCGGTGGTTCTGCATTCCCTGTTCGGCTGGCTCAATAGCCCTTTCTATATATGATGAACTATAAGTCAATACTGTTCATATTGAATCAATGCAGCCGTGATTAGAAAAATCATTGATGAATTTGTTCACATGCAAATGTGAATCCACTGAATTTGATACCAAAGGAACCACCCACCTGTCTTTCACGTCGAAGTTCAGAAATCAGGGACGTTCATTCTCGGTGTTTTGAGTTAAGGAGGGAATCCTAGATAGCATTTTTATTCTGGGAAAGATGCAATCTTTGTTAATTATCAAGATTTAGTGAGAGCTATGCACTGATTCTTGCCGTTGTCCAAATATAGCAAATGACTGTTCACGCATAGTAGAAAATTGTTCTTAATTAATCGTTCAGGATTCTTCGGGTGGACCAAATGTTTACTTGAAGTCATCGTTAGATCTACGGTAATCCTAGCGTGCGGACGTCCGACGCGCGAGACGTGTCTTGACGCCAGGCCCTTCGTAACCCCCCCCCCCGGCACGGAATCACGCCCGCCCCCCGCACGGAACAAAATAGAAATCGGAACCCGCCCTTCCGCTCCCCAACGCGCTCCTGTCCCCCGTTTCCTAACGCACCCGTTCCCCCACCGCGCCCCTGTCCCAAAAGAGCAGGTAACACTTCAACTACAACATTGCAAAAACATGTGGAAAAATATGTAGTGCAACATCGAGTTGTAAAATATTGTAACGTTGAAAAAATATGTAGTGCAACATTAAAAAACATGCACTGCAACATCGACAAAATATTTACTGCAACAACGAATAATATGTACCGCAGCATCGAAAAAATATATACTGCAACATTGAAAAACATGTACTGCAGCATCGAAAAAACATATACTGCAACATTGAAAAAATACGTACTGCAACATCGAAAAAATGCGTATTGCAACATTGAAAATTATGTACTGCAACATCTCAAGCTGCTGCAACGAGTGAAAAATCACATTGCAACATTCGAAAATCATTTGTTGCAACATCCAAAACACCCATTGCAACACGGGAGGAGGAATAGGGACCCATAGCTCGCCGGTACCCTAGCCACCGCCGCGTCCCTCAGATCCGGAGGAGGAGGAGGAGCGCTCCAAAGGAGAAAGATGAGGAGGAGGAGGGCTTAAATACAAAGAAGGACCCACCTACCTCGCCAGCCCCGTCGCCCTCGTCTCCGGTGGCATGGAGGTCGCGGAGGGAGGGAGGGAGGGGCGGCAGTGACCTGGCGCGCGGGTGCGGCGGCCCGGAGAACGGCGCGCGACGCGGCAGCGGAGTGGGTGTGGAGGAGCGGGCGAGCGGAGCGAGCGAGTGGGTGCGGGGGTCACGGACGGGATGGGAGTGGGTGGGGGAGTCGAGCGGAGAGCGACGGATAAGGCAATAAGGCACGCGGTGGTCGGTCGAGTCGTGCGGGGTCCGTCTGGACGAGACGGACGCCCGCAGTGTATGATTATCGTTAGATCCAAGCTGGTAGTAACATTACTAACGGGAAATTAATGAATAAGCAAATTACTAACCTGTGCTCTTATTGTCACACTACGAGATTCTGATTTTCTTTCTAGGAGTGACGTGCCCGCGTTTTCAAATAGCCTGGGCGCTTCTTTGGAGTAAACAAACAAAAGAGACGGAATCCTCTTATCTGTAATTCATAAAATGCATATGTTCATAGGGAGAATGCAAATTTGGATTTTAAACTTGTGAGCCCTGTAAATAGTTCAACATCATTTCTCCAACTCCACCATTTCGCCGATTTATAGATTAACCAGTCTCTAAGATTGTTCGTGTAATATATTTTCTTATTACTGGAGGGACCCTTCAGTCGATACAAAAATGGTGTGCTCTGTAATTCTAAAAGAAAATGAATATGGGCCACAGTTCCAAAATGTCCATAGTGGCCCAGCTGCAACCACCTTTACCGAGCCAGCCCACCGCCCACGGCCCACTACGTACTCATTTTTCTCCTTATCCCTTCCCTCTGACGGTTCACAGTCACAGCGGCGCGCACCGTCTCGTCTTCCCGGTTTTCCCCGCCCCAAACCCTCCCCAAAACTAAAACGCCACCGCCTCCCGTCCCGTCCGGCCGTCCCCAGCCCACCACGCTTCTCGTTCTCGACCATGTCGGTTGCCGACGGGGACGACGACGAGGCCTTCCTCCTCGCCCTCGACGCCGCGGAGGCCGCCGCGCTGGACTCCTCCAAGCGCCTCCGCCTCTCCACCACCTCGTCCTCTTCGACCCCCTCAACCCCACCCGCCACCCCTGAGGGGCCCTACCTGGCCGCGCTCAAGGGCAGCCACAGCTCCACCTGGAAACAGCAGATGCAAGGCCATGGCTATGCCCACAAGCAGCCCCACGGCTCCAAACCCCTAGCCGCGGGTACCGGCGGGGCCCAGGTGGCGAGCGGATCGTGCTTCAAGTGCGGGGACCCCGGGCACTGGGCGCGGGAGTGCCCTCTGTCGGTGCCGAACACGGGGGGAGGAGGTCAGATCGGCGTCGGCGGTGGCGGTGGATATGTGAATGCGGACATGAAGGTGGAGGACAAGGCGTGCCCCTGCGGTGCCGGGACCTGTCTCGTGCTCACTTCCAACACGCTGAAGAACCCCGGTCGCAAGTTCTACAAGTGTCCCATGCGGGTGAGTGTTTTGAATCAGCTGATCACATGGCCCTGATCGCGCAATTACTTGTCGATGCTAATTTGTTTGGTCTGACATGTGCATGTTGTAATGACTTGGATGTACTTGTTGTTTTGTGTGGTCTCTGAAGGATTTTATAGGCCTGTAGCGATTGTTGGGTCCCCTTGCTGGTTGGTCGAAGCAGTCGTGTGCTGTGACTGTGGCATGTTGATTTGCTGCTCTAGTATTAGGACCAGCGATTATTTCCTACATGATCCTAGGACCTGTTTGGTAACTTAGTAATCTTTTTACAGCTGAAATTTGTTACACCTGTAATTCCTTGTGCATTAGGAAACCCTTGTATCCACTTCTGCCTGTAATTTGTTATTTTGCGGAGAGGTAGAAACAAACCTGTGTCTCGCCATAGCAGCTAGTGACTTAAACAGACAGTAAAAGCAAACAATGGTAACCAAAATAGACAGTAAAAGCAAAAGACGATGACCAAAGTAGCATCGGGAACAGTGATGTGAAATTGATGTCAGTTTGGGTAAATGATAGGATCCTCAGGAGCTATCAAGATCCCCTATCGATATGGTATTGGAGCTCAGAGTCGGAACATTCATATTGGTGCTCAAAATTTTCACATCAGAACATCAAATTGGATATAATCGAAGAAAATTCAGACATAAGCAAAGAGCTAAACATATCAGAAAAGAGCATGAGAGCCTGAAAATGAGCGGCGGTCTTGGCAGAGAACCTGAATCCCTTGCAGCTCGCTATGAGGAAGGACCAAGCATAGATGGTGGCTGCTCTGCTCTGTTGTTGTGTCACACTTGATAGTGCCATGGTGTTCTCTATAGGTTGGCCATCCCGCTGGCTGCTGAGGTCGCATGGTCCAACATCTCCATCTCCATGGTGGCTAAACTTTTTCACATCTTTCCTGTTCATGTTCTCATGGCTGCGATAGCGTTGGCATCAAGAGGGTTGCGGCAACAGTGAGGAGAAATTTGTCAGCATCAGAGGAGGCGGGCAGGAGAGAGTCTCTGGCGCAAGAGACAGACAGGGAGAGGCTGGCAGTAGTGGAGTTCTGGAGGAGGACAGCGGCAGAGAGCCATCGACCTAGTGCTGATGCAGACGATTGCCCGAGGAAGAAGGCGAAGTAAGAGAACACAGGTCATGAGCGGCTGACATTTGTCAGAAAAAAAAGTGTCGCCAGCGGAGGTGGTTTTTTTTAGTTCCAGGTGTTTTGTCTAAACCAGTGGTAATTTCTTTTGGATTACATTCCATCCAAACACCTTTGTACAAGTTCAGATGTAAATTTTATGGGTATGTATTTTACAAGGGTTTTAGCTCCAAAACCGATCTTCCAAATAGCCCCTTAGCTGTGTTTCCTGGTAATGCTACTCGTCCATTTCACAATATTTGTTCAACATGCATACTGAGCAGGCACATTGTTTTTTCAGCATGCACACTGAGTAGTCATAAAATTAAATTATGCAAAATGGGTTTTAATATATTTGTCTTTATTAGATGGAGTAATGCCATGTCTACCTATGTTCTATGTTACTATGCCTCTAGACTTCATCCTTGACAAATATCATGAAATGAGGTCCTAAATTCATGCTTAGTTTAGTTTTCTCTGGATGCATGTCCTTGGTTTAGGAGCACTCTTTGTACGTTTTCCTCGGGTGGGAGTGTGCACATGAGCCGAAGCTTTACTCGTGCAGTAGTGTAGGATACTTAGATATGGGTTCAAGGGTACATAAGCTTGTTTGTGTGTTGTGAGTGATGACACATGATGTGTAGAACACTTTTGATATGTTGTACTAGCACTTGAAAGTGAATATCTTACGCTGTGTTAATTTTATAACTTATATTCTTATTGCTTAATCAGCTTGTTAGTCTTATTTAGATGGCCTCATCTTTTCAGTTGCTTAGTTTTATTGATTACTATGTTATTGCTTACCAGCTTATTGACAAACTGTGTATATTTGTAATTTGGATTGTTGGAATGGTATTCTCAGATGTCTGTTATCTTAGAATCAATGTCTCCACCTTTATAATCGCTGACATTCTGTCATCTTAAAAGCACCTACCAAATCAGCTTGGGTTTCCAATCGTTAACCAGTCATTTTTTCTTTGATCACAGGGAATTTCTTTTGATGAGTTAGATTATTAGGTTACTGTCTGGCTCTAGAAAAATTGCATCAATATACAAAATAAGTTTTTTGTTTCATTTTACTTTGGTCAAACTTGCATGGGCATCAGATGATCATAATAAGATGTCCTTGCTGACAGTGGCGGATCCAAGACGATGTGGTAGGAGTGTTGGCTACCAAGAGGCAGAGATTCACATACGTATATGCATATAGGATTAGGCTTGATGTGTGTGATTGCAGTGTTCCACTGGTGTTCAATTGGTTTCTAACATCTGAAAAGATGTGCCAGCAAAATTCTGTTTTGATCTGTTAGATGATGTATACATGCACATGTGATATTGGAGTTACATATGGCTAATATAAAAAGGACATCTGAATCTTAGGCAAGATGAAAGGCAACTTTCTTCTTGTTTCCATTTATTTTTCCTGTTTTGACTCATTTATGCTGAAATTGCTGATTGCTGATGCTATTTACTTCTTTTCTGACCATAAGGATGGGGGTTGCAACTTCTTTGAGTGGTGCGATGCTCCATCTCCTGCCCCTGCAAATGCACGAAATAACATGGTTGTACACTCAGAGACATCAGCAACAGATATGCTTTGCCCATGCGGTGCTGGAGCTTGCTTAATTCTCACCACGAAGACAGGGAAAAATGTTGGGAGGCAGTTCTTTCGCTGCCCATTAAATCAGGTAAACTCAGGCTTTTCATTAGTTCGCCAATGCTACCTGAATTCATGATATTTTGCCATTACCAGATAGTGGCCTATACTGGTTTGTTGTTCTGGAAGAACTTGGTCCCTTTTATCTGACACAACTTGTTTAATAATAACATTGAACATCTGCAATCCTCCTCCTTCCTGAATTTGAGTAATCAACTAATTGTGAAATTTTTAACTTCTTTAATAATAACATTGCACATCTGCAATCATCCTCCTTCCTGAATTTTAGTTATCAACTAATTGTGAGATTTTTATTGCAGGATGCCACCGTTATCAAATGTATAGATAGAAGTTGCTGTAGTGATTTGGATTGTTTTTTGAAAACATATAGTGATTTGGATTGTAGGCTGGAATTTTGAACTGTTTATCTTGCAGCTGTGACTCATTAGTTGGATCTCTTGTTAATAGATAACAGAAGATGCAGATAGTATGATAGTTACTGTTGCAGAATATATTTATCAATTAGCTTTCAGTAGGCAACATCAGAGGTTTGGATTTTCAAAGCACTAACTCATGGCTCATTTGTCTTCCCCTTTTGCTCTCATGGCTGAACAACTGGTTTACTTTTGGGCTATTCTTTAATCTAGACATCATTGCATAATTATTATTGATGATGGTAAAAATGGCTTGCTTACCGTTAAAGTTACACATGCCATTGCCCTGATAATTGTTGACTTTTGTTTTTGCAACAATTTCCTGTTGGTTGCCTGGTATAATAGTGCATTTCATGTCTTGGTCTTGCTAGTGGTAATGAAAGATATATCCTTATCCTATATTGTTTGTGTTTAAACTACACGGTAATATTGTGAAGAATAACATTGTTTTCTTGTTATGCTTAAAGCTGCCATGTCGTTCGACCAGAACTAGGGATCTTAACAATTTAATTTATTGTCATGTTTGCTTTGCATTCTAAAAATGGCCAGTTGTTGCACTAACTAAATAATACTCGCCACTTTTTAAAAAGAGGTAAAGCAGTGATTCAATCCTAGTTCCTAGATATTGTTCCTTTCTCTTAGTGGAGCACTTAGTTATATCTGTATCTTCATGCATAGCAACTGAACATTTTTTTTAAAATTTTAACTCATGTGATATTCCATGTTCCATCATATCTTTTCCTTTATTAGTTTTATAATGTAGCCACATTTTCCCCCCTAACTTGGGCATTTCATGTCTCTTTCTGGTGCACGACGGGGACAAATCACCCAGGGTGGTGGCTCTTGTGGCTTTTTCAAGTGGTGTGACGAGCAGCAACAGCCTCGGGTAGGTGCACCACTGCAAGCTTCACCGCAATACCAAGCGGATTCTATGTCAAGCATCCAAAACCCCAGCCAGAGGAGCTCGTCTTCCTGCTTCAAGTGCGGCCAGGAGAACCACTGGGCGAGAGACTGTCCGAATCAATCGTCGGATCCTTATCCTGACAAGGGTGGGAGACCAATAACCTCATCGAGCTCACCTGGTGCGTGCTACAACTGTGGTCGCGCTGGTCACTGGTCCCGCGACTGCCCAACCTCGAAATAGTGGTGGTGGTGGTGGTAGTGGTGGTACCGGCACCAGCCGTGCCAAGTCGTCCTCGGCTTTGAGATCGTGGTAGCTGGCCCCTGTGAAGTCAATTGAACTGACACGGACATGCTGTACGAAACTTGGACAATTGCCCCCACGCCACGTGTTGCCTAGGTGTGTGTTCACGTCGCTGCCTTTTGCTACTCTACGCTATCGCTAGGTAAGAGAGTTAACTGTGGCTGTTCTCTATCTTCACCCTCACCCTGTTTTCTATCTCTGTCGAACTTGGGTCTACTACTGTTTTGTCTACTCTAGGAATTTGCACTTATATCAGTCTAAGGAAAACCGTATTGTTCATGCGTTTCCATAAACTTCCATGCTTCTGTTCTGTTCTTAACTTCTTATTTCCTTTTGAAGACTTGGTTTTGGATACTTATGATGATGATATGAAGTACTCCTAGGCATGAGGCATTTTTGAAGTCTATTGCTTTGTTCGCTTGGCTTATAAGTCGTACTTTTTCAGTCAACGAACAGTATTTTTCTTTCACAATAAATCAGGCAACAGTACTTTCAGTCATGGCTTATCAGCCAAGCGAACAGGGCAGCCCTGAACCTTGTGAGGTCGACCCCGGCCTCTGGCAAGGCCCTAATGAAACAGCCTTTAAAAGTTGTGAACAGTTCAGCTGTGTTCGGCTGGGAAAGAAGCTGGCTTTTTCGGCTTATTTTTCTAGCTGAAACAGTGTTTTTCTCTCACAACATTATAGTACAAACAGTGTTTTCCGCCTGTGCAGTAAATCATCCGTACCAGCCGAACACTGGCCTTATTAATACGTGCACCCACTGTACCATTCTTAGGACCCTAACTATTAAAGGTTACGAACAAAGGCTGGGCCTATGACGGGCCCAGGGCAGCGGATGCTATTGCTGCCCGCTCAATGCCACAGAACTACACAAGCACATGGTTTAGCGCTGGCGCGGCAAAGGAATATCTCATCTCTGGGTATTATTCGGGGAGCTTTGTTGGGTGCAGCAGCAGTAATCGCCTCTGGGCATCGCTGTGGTGATCCGGTGGTCCTCTCCTGGTGGCGGAGACAGTTGAACTGCACTGCGGTACGGTTGGTGCCTCGTGCCAATCCTGTTCTTTTTTTTTCACTGCGACTGCGAGGCCGATGGAGGCGCGAGGCCTTTGGCCTTTGGCCCTTTGGGACGACTTGGACAGTCTGGGGCCGTGGAGGTACGGGATATCACAGGTCGGTTTCTCGCAGCGATCTTGGGCCCCCCCCTGATGGGAGTAGATCTGAGATGCCTCCAGCGCAAACGCCAAACCTTTAGGGGCCGTTCGGTTGAAGGGGAACCGGTCCTATAAATATTCCTGGCTGGATTCGTATTCTAATTTGAATAGACATCGTCAACTGGATTTATTCCAGGTCAGGTTTCAGCTTAACCGAACAGGGCCTTACTGGTGCGGATTTGCTGTTCATTTGTTTTGCTGTCTATTCCTCGTCTGGTCCGTTCTGGCCGCCCCCGCTTTCAGCACCAGTGATGAACCCCACCCGATAGATAGCTTAGCATGCTTGTTGTTACTAGTAATAGTGTACGGAACTGGCCTGTACTGGTTTGCCGACATGTTTTAGTGCCCACGTGAGTACCGATTTTATTTTTATTTTTAGCTTTTTTTAAAAAAATTTCACAAATATCCCCTAAAGGTATGATTTTAAAAATCTGAACCCTTAGCTCGGCGCCATCGTTGCTGGCGCCGAGGTCTTGGGCTCGACGCAGACGTAGCGGTGACTTGACAGACAGCTTGGCGCCGTAGATCCTGGCGCGGAGCTTGGCGCCGGGATCTATGGCGCCGAGGTGGTGTTTTGACCCGGCCCCCAACCTTCCTGTCCGAGCCTTCATCCTCTTCTTTCTCCTCCCTCTCGGGTTTTTTTCTCTCCCCACTTCGCCCTACCTCACGAATCGGCATATTGGACCTTAAAAACTTTGATTTGATCCGTATATCTTCGAGAGCAAGGTATCCTCGCCCCCTCCTATTTTTTTTTGCATTGATTTGGTATATATTAGTCGAATTTTTCAACCTAAGAATCGCCATTACTTAGGGTTTCATGTAATTTTTAATATTTGTATTATACAACCATAGGATGCCAAGGCGTGGAAAAGCTAGCAAACCAAGGTAAACACAACACATGTTGTTATGTTATGGGTTCATTGTTGTGCATTAAAGGGATCTCATGAGGAGGATCTGACACAACATCATGAGTCTGACAAGCATCTCCAACTACCTGATTGGGGGCAGATTGAGCATCGGGAACCGTAGGTGCAACCTCCACATCCATATCAGGTTCCAGGACGAGAGGGTCCAAGTGTGCCTGCTGACCTATTGGTGGGGAAAACCCATGAGGGATGGGATCAACTAACACCCGACGCACAACCACGTCCAAACATTGCAGCTGGCTCTTCATAGCTGATCTCACATAGTTCTCCCACTGATCCGCACACCCAATTGAGATCATTCGTCTGAGGATATTGGGAGGAGAACCTAGGTGCAGTACACCCTCAACAGCAATGCCATCATCATCATCTCCGAGGCAATGCAGCTCCTCCCGAGCCCTTGCAACCTTCTTACTAAATGAGGCCTATCATTGAATAGCACAGGCACGCTTTGCATGTCAACAAACTCAACATATCCATAGCGATCGCATTCAACGGTGCCTCTATGATATATGGACAAAGGTTGAAACCGATTGGTTTGAGTAAGAAACAGAAACCGACGATTTCGGTTGCGGTTCCATCGGTTTGGTGTTCGATTTCAACCGAAGTTTCTTCTTCTCGCCGGTCGCCATGACGCACGGAGGCCGTGTTGCCTAGAGCTCGCACAGCCACGCTGCCCCCACCCGCCGCGCAGCCAAGCTACCCGGAGCTCGGACGCCAGGCCAGTCGCGCCGCTCCCGCTCGCCGTGACGCCGCGTCGCTACCCCCGCTCGAAGCTTGCGCTGCCACCCCCGCCCGTAGGCCACGACGCCACGCACACGCTCGACGATTGGATGCCTGGGTCTGCGCTGTCCCCGCTCCTTGCTCACAGTTGCAAGCCTCGCCGCTGCCTACTACCCGCCGCCGCCACCCAGCCATGCCGCCGTAGGTAGGTTAGGGTTCGTAGTGTGTGGGTGCCTGGGTGTGGGTGGTGGAGGAGGTGGACTGGTGGGCCTTCATGGGCTTTGCTTGGGATGGGGGGTGTTTGAGGTGGGCTGCCGAGCCAGGAGGGAGAGAAACAGTCACAGAGACACAGACTCAGACGTTCCTTCGGTGGATTGATGAGCTCGGTTTACGGTTTGGTTTGAGCTAAAAACCGAAACCGAAGCCGATGCCCGAAGTTCTGGAATCCAGAAACCGAAGGCGAAACCGAAAACTGAAAAAACCAATATTTCGTTTCGGCTCGGCTCGGTTCGGTTCGGTTTTCGGTTTTCGGGTGAAAAGTGCCCAGCCTGATCGGCGGCTGTTCACGCGCGCATGCAACATTTTGTGCCGCGTCGTCCTTCTCCTTGGCTCTGACGCTGCATGCAGCTGGCCGTTACTCACAGCGCACACATGTTCTCTCATTGGAGTTGTGCCCTGTATTCACAGACGGAGGGAGTATTTGATAATATATAGATATCTATATCAATTTTTACCTAGATTTGATTAAATTTACGTGCATTCATAATAGAGGAGTATCTTTTGTTTTTGAACTGAGCATAGATTTGAACCAACCCATCCGGGTTGAAGTCAAAGACTTGAGGTGGGAGCTTTTTTTATTTGTTCTAAGATTTAACGATACTATTTTCAGTGGTGGACGACAATGTTCATAATATCTAGAGTGGCTTCGTCAGTATCGAGATATATTGGCTTATCAAAATCAAGATGTTTGTGTGTTCAAGTCGAGTCCTCGACTTGATATGTGTATTCGTACTTTATAGTTTTATTCAAGGATTTAGCGACAATTCTTTTTAGTGGTAGATGATACACCCGTAGACAATGAGATCTATGATAACTTTATTAGTCTCGAGATTTGTTCACTAATTCTATAGCGAGACGTATATAGTACGTTCATCAACCTTAAAATCTACCAGCTATTTCTTTCAGTCATGTTTATAGTAACATGATATATATACGTGCGTTCATACAGGACATGTACACGTATATGCGTGTCTTTTTTTTTTTTGTAAAGAATGGCTATTAGTCTTCTTCTTTCAACGAGGATTATAGTTGGGTCTGAGATTCAAGTTCATATTCAGTGTGTGGTTTTCAAATATGACACGCCCAGCGCAGCCCTGTGCCCCTGTGTAAGGTAGTCTTTTTTTTTTCTTTAATATTTTTCTTCTTTGGGTGCAGAACCGTAGATTTCACACAAAGTGCACTATGTCACCCTATATTTGCGTCCCCGCGGGGAATCGCCTGCTCAGATCCTCTGTAGGCTCTGGGCTGTGGCCGGCCACCGCTGCCGCTGTGTCCCCTGCAAGACAAGAACGCAGCGGAGGCCGAGAGATGCTGCATGTAGACGTACACGCCTACATGCACTTGCAGAGAGGAAATCAGCACACAACAGAGGTATTGGTCAGCTAGGCACCCTGTTCGTTTGAATTTATTAGCGTGCCATCCTAGCCTGGCTTCCCAGCTCCGGATCATCGGAGCAAACCGAGCAAGGCATTCGTTCACTCCTGCCCCGGTGGCGGACGCTCCATCGGCGCACCGCATATCCCCATGAGGCCATGACGCACGCCGTGACAGCAAGCGGAGCCGGACACGTATCGCCGTGTCCGTGCTGTGATGACTTGAATCAAACACACACCAAAAACGGCCACTTCCAGCGTGGCTAACCGTAGACGAAAGTACTAGAAAGCAAGCAGCCGTTTCGTAGTACTACTACGAGTAAACTCGAATGGACAGGCAAGTCCGCATTTGGCAACGGCGCAACGCACCGGACCAACGCACTACGACGAAATCGGATGGACATGATGGGCGGTCCGCACTGCCGGTCCGGATCCAGCAGGTTCGCAGGCGGCAGGGCATGGAAGTACTCCCAAATCCAATTTCCCTGTCGTCATCCCATACGGCCATCTATAGGGATGACAGGCCCGATCTTCTGTGGCCACCACGCCCTGCAACCCGTGCCAGGCATCGGCCGTCGCGTGCATGTCCGCGTGCATGAGACCAGAGGCAACCCCCGTGACGTCACCCGTGACATATCCGGGATGGCAGGCCCGATCTTCTGTGGCCACCACGCCCTGCAACCCGTGCCTGGCATGAAATGCATCTCCGCGCGATCTTTCCCGCCGAGACACACTAGCCGCACGCAGTAGTACTCTGAGATTTCCTCGGGCGCGTGTGACTACTCCCATCCCGTCACGGTTGACCCACCCACACACGAGGCCAGAGCTTCCGGAACCTCCTCGATCACACTGGCTCGAGCGAGCTCTGCTCCAGCCTCCTGCTCCACCCCTCGCTCTCAGCTCGGCACCTATAAATAAAGCAAGAGCCCTCATCGATCCTCACCTCCACAGCTACCATCGATCCGCCATTGGTCACTGCACGAGCACGAGTGCACGCTCACAAACCCACACACGCAGCTAGCACGCGAGTCGATCGAGAGCGAGAAGAAGACGACATGGCCGGGGAGAAGAAGCAGGGCCTGCAGCTGCTGGACTTCTGGGTGAGCCCATTCGGGCAGCGCTGCCGGATCGCGCTGGACGAGAAGGGCCTCTCCTACGAGTACCTAGAGCAGGACCTGGCGAACAAGAGCGAGCTCCTGCTCCGCGCCAACCCGGTGCACAAGAAGATCCCCGTGCTGCTCCACGCCGGCCGCCCCGTCTGCGAGTCCCTCATCATCGTGCAGTACCTGGACGAGGCGTTCCCGGCGACGCCGGCGCTGCTCCCCGCCGGCGACCCCTACGCGCGCGCGCAGGCCCGGTTCTGGGCGGACTACGTGGACAAGAAGCTCTACGACTGCGGCACCCGGCTGTGGAAGCTCAAGGGGGACGGCCACGCGCAGGCGCGGACGGAGATGGTCGAGATCCTCCGCACGCTGGAGGGCGCCCTCGGGGAGGGACGCTTCTTCGGCGGGGAGGCTTTCGGCTTCGTCGACGTCGCGCTCGTGCCGTTCACGTCGTGGTTCCTCACCTACGAGCGGTTCGGGGACCTCAGCGTCGAGAAGGAGTGCCCCAAGCTGGCCGCGTGGGCCAAGCGCTGCGCCGAACGCCCAAGCGTCGCCAAGAACCTGTACCCGCCTGAGAAGGTCTACGAGTTCATCTGCGGGTTGAAGAAGAGGTTCGGCATCGAGTAGGACACGGATTGCTAGCTGCATGGATATCCAGTTGCTGGTAACAGTGTTTCGTATGGTTCTGTTGGTCGTAGGTGATCAGCAGATCAGGCAGCAGAGCAGTCGTGTTCGTGAGTTCGTCGTTGTTGTGTTGTGTCATGTGCTTGGGTTGAGTAGTTGTGCGTCCTTGTATCGATCTGTCGTCTGTCGTACGTGCAGCGGCAGCGCCGCCGTGTTGCCTCGTGCACGTTCTGGAGCTGAATAAAATGGTTTGTATTGGATTTTCTTGGTAACGTCTTCAGTTCGTCGCCTTCGGTTCTTGTGTGCTTTGGAGATGCGCTGGCAGCTAGCACTCATCTCCAATAGCGCGTTGCATTGCAGGGCTTGCAGCATTTGGTATTTGCGATGTGATGGCGTCATCGTGCCGGTTCCATCTCTCGAAGTCTCGAGCCTGGGCGTGTCTACATACTCCGAGAGCAACCACAATCTCTATAATATAGACCGTTAGCCCGTTAACCGAGACAAACCGCGGGCACCCGATAAGGCTACATCACCTGTTAGCCCGTTAGCTGTTGGATCTAGCGAGAGCACCATATAGACCGTTCGATCGGCTCGTAGCAGGTCTCCCACCCAACCCATTAAGCCACGAACCCGCTCGGCTGAGGACCTGTCCCCTCCACGGCGAGGCTTCCTCTCGTTGCTCCATCGTCCCTGCAGGCTACACCTACACCTCCTCCATCCTCCCACCGCAGGTTCGGGCTGCGCGGGCAACGCTGGCAGCACATATTAGCGTAGGCGAATCAAGTGGGGCATGAAAGAATAGAGGCGTAGGCGCGGCATGCAGTGGGGGCATGAAAAAGAAGATTTCTCGTCACATCAAACTTACGGTACATGCATGGAGTACTAAAACTTACGGTACATGCATGGAGTACTAAATATAGACGAAATCAAAAACTAATTGTACAGTTTGATTGTACTTTACGAGACGAACGTTTTGAACCTAATTAGTCAATGTTTAGACAATTATTACCAAATACAAGAAATTACATGGATCGAACACTTTGTACAAACACCGATTCGGCTGACTAACTAAACATGTGGACGACGGTATGTGTCACCGCACCAAGATGACGATCTGCCCGCACATTCCCTTGGCTTTCCTTGGCTTGCTCTCGTCGCCTGTTTGTGCGCTGTTGTCCGCTGTGGTGCTACCATCTCCACCTCACAGTTCCCTCTTCCTCTCCTTGCTGCCTGCCTCCGCGATCTTCGTCATGAGGCAGAGCTGCACACTGCACTTCTCTACCGCAAGAATCCTGCAATAAGGTACTCCCCAAGCCTCTCTAGAGTTCCTTAATCTACCTTTCCATTAACAGATAAGTAATTACAATTGCAGATTAGTTTTCAGCTGCGATAGCTAAGGAAATTACAATTGATGGATTTTTGGCTTTAATTTCTAAATTTGTACCAGCCCCTCTAATCCCGCAACTACCCATACCAGTTCATGAGAAAGAACCCAATGATCATGAAATGGAAAACACATATGTAACTTCTCAAACCCCACCAGCACCAAGACCCTCATTCTTTACCCCACAACGCAAAAGCATTAGGTTAGCAGAGAAATCCAAAACCACACAAGGAAAAGGAGCAATCCAAGTTGCTGAGGAGTTGCTTATCAAAAAGCTAGGAGACTTATCGCCACTAGCAACACAAGAGGAAGCTAACCAATTTGAATTTTTTGCGCAACATTTGGAGCGTCCGCTCACCAAGGCGAAAATGGATGCCCTCACGGTGCTAATTGAAGTGGGGCAACAAAAAAACAAGAAGAGGGGCAAGCTAACCAAAGGGTGATATGGAAATATTCAAGAGCAGTTATGAAACGACCTGATTTTCGTGAAGGAAAATCCACAGCGTCGAAGTGTAATAAGACCGTTGTAGATCATATTACCTAAATTCCAGTCGAATATCACATCCATACAACGTAATATCAGAGTACAAATAGTGCGGAATTACATAAATTATTACATCGCCGCATTGGCGGAATCAAAAGTAACATTCATTCAGAATAGCTTGAAGATAAGATCGTCAAAACTCGAGCGTAGGAACGAACCCCTCAACCGTCAAACTCCTCAGAGCTATACTCCTCAGCAGAACCTGTGTGCCAAAATTTATCAGTACGATTTGTACTTGCCACTCCCACCCTATGAGCATTGCTTTGTGGAAATTGGATGCAAGTTGGATATAATCAAAAGGAACCTATAAGGCTGGGGTTTCCTATGTATTAGCATATCAAGTACATATAATAACAGTTGGTCAAGTTTTAACACCATTCCCACACCCATTCCACCCCATTCCCGTCCAGAGCCAGGTTTCGATCCAGGGATCGATACACCATCATCTCCATATCATCACCACACCCTCGCTCAGTCGATAGGCCAACTCCCTCTCGGCACTGTCTCATGGCCCGTAGCTCCTGGCTACGTCCAAACACTTACTCCCAGGGGGAGAAGAGAAGGACTCATCTCACTATCTAGTTTAAGCGAAACCCAGGAAAGGTCCATAGCCAATAAGTCGGCATATGTATCGATCGATCAACCATACACTCTGCAGAGGTTTTACATAACCACAAGATCCGCCTTCCTTGCTGATCGTCGTCAACTGGGCTAATTTCGGCCGCTTGCTAGCCTAGGATAATGCCACCCTACCATTCAGCCCTGGTACACCCCAGGTCTAGTCTGGGGTGGCTGAAACTATGAGTCATGAGCCGGGTCCACAAGGTCTCCATGAAGTCTCGGAAGGGTGTGGGGGGGGGGTGGGGAATCCTCCGCGCCCCGTACCTCCCTCACACTGTCCGCTATCAACCTAGCAGTAGTGGCAATATCCTACCCAGTAGTCCGGCCGTCCCGCACCATATATAGGGCAAGTGGTACGTAAGGCTTCCCGGTAAATCTGAGTACTAGTAAGTCCTTAGGGATGACCAAGCCAGAATGTCTTCATCATGGTTTCCATTTACCGTGCCACCACAGCACCTCCACCCTAGGCTCCTCCCATCATAGGTTCACACCTAGGGCCACCTCATATACCATTTACCCACCACAGGTATCCATTCCAGGGGTGCCCAGGTAGCACCCCACGGCAAGACTTGCCCCAGGCTCGTCGTATACTCCAACTTGGTCGATACAACCCTCACCCTCCACGCACCCAAGTCACACACGCAACACTCTCCCCATAGTCTAGATAACACCAGTTTCCACCACGCATCAATGTAGTACAAGCGTAGTAGAAGTAATAAGCAATGAAATATAGCAGCAAGCGTGTGACTAGCCTAACAACAGGGTGAGCAGGGGTAAGGTTGCGTCAAGGTAAAGGCCATCAAGTAAGCATACTACCATGCAAGTCCTATCTTAGTGTGAGTATAACAATAAAGTAAAGCAATAACAGTTCTATATTAGGCATGCGTAATAGGTGCTACGAGATTGGGTGGGATGTGGCACCTTCAGTGAAGTCATCTCCGTACTCCTCACGGTACCCATGATCCTCGTCCGTCTGGTTCTCCTCTGAGTCTGCATACGATCAAATTATAGTCGCGTTAGCGACGTCTATAGAATAGCACAAAGAAGCAATGAAAATTCAAAAGAGCCAAATGCACTCAAACATGGGTTCATTGCGTAGAGCTTGATTTTAGATGAATTTTGGTCCTGGTCTTATATTTTTCTAAGGTTGTATGAATTAGTTATGAATTTCCGAAGATTAAATCCATTTCTGAAAATAATGAAGGCTGATTAATCCAGGGCTGACACGTGTCACACCGTGACTGGTTCACGTGGCATGTAGGGACTTGAAGTGGTATATCAGCTAGTGTGGTGGTCGGAGAGGTCGCCGAGGTGGTCGGAAAGGTTGCCGAGGTGGTCGGAGAGATCGCCGAAGTGGTCGGTGAGATCGTCGAAGTGGTCGGAAAGGTCGCCGAGGTGGTCGGTGAGATCTCTGAGGTGGTCGGAGTGGTCGGAGAGGTCACCGAAGTGGTCGGAAAGATCGCTGAGGTCCCCGACGCTAGCATGGTCTCATCTTCGGCATGACATCAGCATGGCGTCATCAGGGCTAAACCGTGGCTGACAGGTGGGTCCCGCTGACGTCAGCATGACGTCATCATCTCGTTTGGTCACTGACAGGTGGGTCCGGGGTCAAACGGTGACTGACAGGTGAGGCGCGGTTCATGGTGAACCCGCCTGCGTTGGTCCATAGACCCTAGAGCCGGTCTATGAAGGTCTTGGTCCACTTACTCCTTCGCAGGGTTCGGTTCACGTGCACCAAGTGCACGGACGTGTGGCCGGCGAGGGAAAAATCCCCATCTTCTTCCCCGACGTGCTCCCGCCGATGGTGAGCTCACCGACGAGCCCCTCCAACGGCGTGGGTGTGCAATTAAGGTGGGCAAAAGCTTGGCCTTGCCATGGCGGGTGCCCCGGTGAAGTTAACATGGTGACCGGGCGGCCCCAGTTGGCTGGCCTTGGTGGCGGCGGTCCTCGTACACCGACGAGCGGCGGTGTGGTGGCTGTGGTGGCGGTACCAGAGATTTGTGGTGCGCACGAGCTCCCCGATGCTGCTACTGCCATGGTGAGCAGGTCAAAGGGGCTCCGGGAGCTCTCAACGCCTCCGGCCATGGTGGAGGGGGGGCAAAGCGGAGGCGGTGGTGCTCCGGCGAGGTGCGGTGCGGCAACGCAGGGCTCCGGTGGGCTTCATCCTCGGCTAAGGTGGGCGCGGTGTGTCTTTTGTCATGGCAGAGCCAGTCGGGGTGTCAACGTCGCCTTTACCGCGACGTAGAAGATGCGGCGGTCTTGCCATGGTTGTGCTCTGGCCATGGTGAGCGCGTGCGTGCGTGTGATGCGTATGCATGGCATGAGTAGACCGCTCGGCGCTAGCGTTCCCAAGCAGAGGGCTCAGTGTCGCCCCCTTTCTTCCCTTTGCTTCGCGTTTTCGTTTGGCTCAACAAGAGGATTATGGTGGTCCTTCTATGCTACCGGTTGGCTAAGCCGGAGCAAGAGCTCGTGCTCCGACGTGGTCCGTTCATGGTGTCTGAGAGGCTAGGAGTGGTCGTGCCGGTGTTCTTGAGCCACTAGGGGTCAGTGAGGCAAGGCCTTGGGATTGTGCGTGTGCAGCGTGTCCAGGAGCGGGAATGCTCCGCCTCTGCGTCCCCTAGGTGCGGGAATGCGGTGGCGTTCATGGCGAGTACGGCTAGCGCGGTGAGCGGCGAACGACGTGGCTCACCGTAGGGCTCGTGGCGGTAGGATGGTGGTGCGGTGGCGAGGCAAGGCCGTGATGAGGCGATGCAGTGTCGTGCCGAGCAGCTACGTCGCTGTAGCTGATCGGGGCGGCGCTCCTGGCTCCGACGAGGTCCGGTTCCGCAGCGGCTTCCTTCTCCTCCTTGCTTCTTCGTCCTTCCTCTCTCTCGGCTTGACGTGGTGTGGTGCTGTGCCACCAGCGGCAGCGGCAAATGGGCTGAGGGTGAGGGCTCGCGGGCGCTAGCTTTTATAGCCGATCTCCAAGGGCTCCAATGGCGGACGGCGATCGGGCGGTGGTGATGCGTGCGGCGCATCCGACGGCCCGCGTGTGGTAGCGTAGGTGCGGCGCAAGGGGAAACAGGGTCATGCGATGTGCGTGACCCCGGGCCCGCGTCTGCTCCATGGTTGGCTCCCGGTTGCGTGGTGGAGGGAGCGTGGGGAAGACGACGACGCTGTAGCTGGGCGGCTGATAGAGGGGGCCCGCTTGTCAGCTTGTCCTGATACGGCGGTGTGTGGTGCGTGATGGCTGACGGGTGGGTCCGGCTCGTCAGCGGCTGTGCGCGTGAAAGGGCAGGCGAGGCTTGGCTGGGCGAGCTGGGCCGGTTGAGGCAGGCTGGGCTGTGCTGATGCCTCCCTCCTTTTCCTTTTCTTTTTCTGTTATTTCTTTTGCTTCGATTCAAATTTAGTTAGAGTTTAAAACTTGAGCTTCGAGTTATGTAGTGGGTCCCACAAGGTGTTTCAAATGGTGGTCAAAATACATCCCATATATTAGGGTTTATCATAAATATCAAGTAAGTTAGTTAAACATCACATAAGGCAAAAGAATCCAAATCACAAGTGGAATTAAGGATGCATGCATGATTTATTTATTTAGGAATTTAATTACACATGTGGCATAAAAGCAAGCTATGCTTATGATTTTAACCTAGTTGGGTCACATCTAATCCAAAACTAGGGTTTGGCTTCTACATGTGTCATTCAACATCACATAGGATTTAAACAAAAAATTTTGTAGTTGTGATTTTTAGTGTGTGGATTTTTTTTGGGTTGTTACAAGTTAGTGGTTTGATGGAAGTATTCATCGGAACTCGGTGTTGTTTAGTAGTGATAGTTGTTTTTGCTAATTGGTTCTAGGACTGAGATGTTCTTAGTTGCTTTAGTTGTTAGATAGTTGCCAGTGCAGTTGTGTTGCTACTTGGGCCGTTTTCGATCAAGTTGGCTTAGGTTTGAGCAAGTAGTGGGGCAAAGTCGTTAGGTGTTCGGGCGGTGTTTCTAAAGTTGGTCGAGATGAGTGGTGCACTCTCCTAGTTGGTGGTTTTTGGGCCCGATTTCCACTCAAAAAACTAGGTCGAACACTTGTATTTTTAATTTCTCCATCTAATAAAAATCACGGCAAAGCTTTTGCCGTCCATTCGAAAAAATTAACAAGTAAACAACTTAGCTATTTAGTTATATTAGAAAGCTAAATCTAAATGTCCCTTCACCCGTTCAGTGTGTTGTACAAATGGCAAGAAACCAAATGCAGATTAGTTTCCAATAGATTTAATGGCGGAATCACTACTACGGTAATAATTTGTAGGGGCGACAAAAGATGGTTTGTTGGGGCGGTTTGGCCAGCCGTCCCTACAAAACCGTTGCTACAAATGGCTGGTTTGTAGGGGCGGTTTCCAAGCCGCCCCTACAAATCGATTTGTAGAGACGGCTGGTGACACCAGCCGCCCCTACAATTGTCTTTACCAGCCGCCTCTACAAATATGATTTGTAAGGGCGGCTGTAAGACCAGCCGCCCCTATAATTCCCATTTGTAGGGGCGGTTAAATTTACAGCCGCCCCTACAGTGCTTTTCTCGCCATTTTTTTTTCAAAATTTTAGTATCAAATTTGACCCCCTTCAAGTTGAACAAGATGGTACATTTTGCAGGCTCTTCGTCCTTCCCACAGCCCGTCCTTCATGGTCGGATCAATCTCCTGGGTCATCAAAGCTGACGGAGACAGAGAGCTCAACGAGCCGGTGCAGATCGATTCTGTGCCGATCACCCCAACACCTGCGACTACAGATCTGATCTTGGAACCACCTCTGAGGTCGTCTTCACCAACAATTCGCCGCCAGCTTCCCCGCTACCCAAGGAGGTAGATCAACAACGACGATCTGATCGCATCCATCGATCATGTTGGCGGAAGCTCGCCGATTGCCTCTCCATCGCAGAATCGGCTCTGACCACTCTGGTTCAGCGCCGACCACCCTCCAATTCATATCTATCGGAGGCTGATCAGGTGATGTTAGCACATCTACCCTTTAGGCTCACCAGCGTCGCCACCACCTATCAAGATGCCCTAAGGGGCAAATTCACCGACCAGGCGGAAGACATCCATCCTCTCACCGACGAGATCGCCGACCAGCCCCCACCGACTGTCAACATGTTGCACATCAGCCGAGGCCCCGAAGCATCCCTCCAAACCATCCTAGAGGAAAATCTAGACTTTGAGTCCCAGGGCGCTACGGAGACTGTCGCCGAAACCACCGCCATACAACCTCCTTTCCCACCCTTCCGTGGAGGTAGAATTTTCAACGTCAGGGTCGACAGCCGTCCACGGGATGGAGAAACTGACGAGGACCACGCCGCTTGTGTCAACAGGAACGCCAACCGTGCGCAGCGCCGAGCAAACAAGGTCACCATTGTGCTAGCCGAGGCTGCTCGCAACGAACAACTCAACTCGCAAGGGAGGCCACGCCCACTCCAACGCAACCTCGATGATGAATTTGTCCATGTTGATGGCCATGATGTCTATAAGACCCCAAGCGTCAACTTGGCCGTGGCCGCCAATGAGCTTGCCCGGCTCCCGCAAACACTAGAGGTCACCAAGGTCACCGTCATGCTTAAAGCGGTGCACTACTAGGTCAACGAGATCCACCAGGATCAGAGACCTTCGTACTCGACGAGCTTGATTCGCTGATCCGCCGCGCCAAGATCTAATCGCCGCCCCAGCCGAAGTCATTTCACCGACCAGCACCGCGATGATGGACAACGTCTCTAGGGGGAGGATAGGGGCAACTGCATCAACTGCCCTCGCCAACACGACTAGGAAGTCAACCAAGATGTCCGAGTGCACATCAACAATCTCTCGAGACGCATGACATCATATCGATGGGCGCTGCTTCTCTCACCATGAAGAAGAAGTATGCTGGCATCAAGAATACAAGCAAGAGTTCGGTAATCCAAATTCAGCCCTCCAGCCACTCAACATCGACAACGCCACATATCATGATGGCAACGACCCCAAAGGGCCCCGAGCATTCACGAGGGCACTCCAAACACTCCAGTGGCCCCGTGGTTTCAAAATCACCGGGGTCGAGCCCTACGATGGATGGATGAACCCTACACAGTGGCTACAAGCTTATGCCACTGCTATGCGCACTGCCAGAGGAGATACCAGTGTCATGGCGAATTATCTTCCCATCATGCTCACGCCAACCGTGATGAACTGGTTCACAAGCCTCGCCCCAGACTCCATCGGATCCTAGGAAGAGCTGAAGAAGGTCTTCACCGACAACTATATGGCTACGTGTACTCGGTCGGGCACCAAACATGATCTGAATCACATCTACCAAAAATGATGGGTACAGGCCCGATCTTCCGAGAGGTAGCCGGTAAGTTCGATATGTGGAGATCTCGACGTTGGCGATCCGGCTTCAAATCAGACGCGATTCGAACCCTGCAACCGTTACACCACTGCTCCGTTGGTTATCAACCAAGCACAACTTGATTGACCTCGCCAAGAAGGCTTTTCCTGCAAGCGAATCGAAGAGCACAAGCAAGAAGGTAAAACACGCAATCGATATTGCAAATATGAATGACGCGAATATCAATAGAAGGTTCAAGAACTTCGGTTCCAAAGGACTAATCGACCACGGAGGAGAGATCAAGAACGGGGCCCGGATCACTTTGTAAAAGGATTTGTCACCACGCTTACAATGAACGATTCGGTTTCTCGATGGAAAACTAAACTCTAAACAAAACCCAATTGTGTAGCAGCGGCGACGGCTGTGTTTATAGTCTAAGACTCGACCTAGGGTTGGGGACGGCCAGGGTTGGACGCCCACAACTTGGGCTTAAGGCCCGACACGATACATGGCCAAGTTGGCCCAAATAGGTGACACAGCACCTTGCCGTGGTCACACAGAATGATCCACGGACCTTCTGGAGCTGGGACCAGATCCAAAACGACGGCGTCGTCGTCCCTTTCCAACGCATCCAAGAACGGCCCGTTTCGACGTCGTATGAGGAAGTTATGACCAAACAGTGGCGACGTGTCTCCGCTGAATCCGAGGGTGACGTGGTAGCTGAGTTGGGAACGAATTGCAACTTGGGGAAGACCATGACGTCGGTGTGTCCAGCGTGGCGATGTCCTCATCATCCTCCCTTCTCGAATTGGAGTCGTCCTCGACTCCATCTTGGCGATGTCCTCATCATCCCTCCTTGTAGAATTGGAGTCGCCCTCGACTCCATCCCATCATCAATGAACTCCCCGCAAAAAGATTAGTGACAAGCAGGCAATGCACCGGACATAAAAAGGTTGACAAAACATAGTATAACATGGTGCATCAGATTATGACATAACTCAGCAAGTATGGCAGGAGTTGTAGCAAGAAAAAGCACCTCCTTTTAACTTAATCCCATTATTTTTAGCAATGTCTCATTTGGAGGTTTATTTTTAATCTCATTAGCATGTTTAATAATATCCGTAGGAGACAAAGGCAACAATGTAATTTTCTTGTCCTTATGTATGATAGTGTATGTATTAGTTCTACCATGGTGTAAAGCATCATTATCAAATTCCCATGGTCGACCTAACAAAATGGAACAAGCTTGCATAGGGACAACATCAAAATCAGCAGATATCATGATAAGAGCCTCATGAAAAAGCTAATGCGTCTTGATTTAGTTACCTTAGTCTTACCACTATTATTGAACCATTGAAGTTTATATGGATACGAATGTTGTCGTGTGGTCAAGCCAAGCTTGTCAACCAAATCTGAACTCACCAAGTTGTTGCAACTCCCGCCATCAATGATAGTGAGAACACGACAACCCCGCACAATGAGATACATGTGGAACAAATTGTGGCGTTGGATCTTCATCTCTTCTTCATGTCCCACACGTGTACTCAACACACACACACTGCACGAGAAGGCTAGGATAGTCCGCGCAAGCAGATATAGAGTCAATGATGATGGCCTCCTTGTCTTGATCGCCCTCGGTGGGATCTCGCATCAATGTTAGCGACAAGGGCTAAATCATCTTCAACATCACTAGCACTTACATATCCATCGCCGGTAGCAATGAAAGCGCTGACGATCGGGGCAATCCTTCATGACATGTCCCATGCCTTTGCATCGGTGGCAAATGATTTTAGAGCTGGACGAGGAGGAGCTAGTAGAAGCACCGGAGTGGCACTTTTCTTCACCGTGGAACCGCACATTAGACAATTTACTTACCCCGTAAGAAAATGGAGGTGTAGATGGATGTGGTGCAACAGAAGCTTGGTCGCCTCCTACTCGAACGCTGCTGAAAAATTCCTCCCATTGTGAGACCTGAAAGGCTGGTGTTGTTTATGTCCCTCAGTACTTCTCGTTCTGCGCTTAATAGCAAGATGATACAATTGGGAAAAATTAAGCGCCATTCTTTGTAATCAAGTATGTTCTCAGTATATCATGGTTTAAACCACCAAAAAATCTAGCACTAGCATCAACATCATCTTCATTTATACCACAACGTGCTAAACCAATAAGCAATTCTTGATAGTATGCTTCTACTCCTTTATCACCTTGTTTTAAAGTTTGTAGTTTCAAACGTAAATCACGTTGGTAATAAGGAGGAACAAAACGAGATTTCATACGTTGCTTTAAAACATTCCAAGTTTGAGGCACAAAGAAGCATGACATTATTAGCATTGCAAAGATCACTCCACCGAAACAAAGCAAAATTAGTAAACTCACTAGTAGCAAGTCTAACTCTATGCTCGGGAGGAACATTATGAGAATCAAATTTTTGTTGAACAACAAGCTCCCAATCTAAATATGCCTCTGGATCAACATTACCAAAGAAAAGGAGGTAGACTAAATTTAATTTTAGCAAAAGGATCATTATTACCATGATTATTACCTCCCATGCCGCGACGATTGAAGTTGAGGCGGCGACGGCACCACCGTCGAGATACGCATCTTCATCACCAAAAGCATCCGTGATCTTCATCATCAACATGATAAGGAGGGGCGTTGCTCAACTGCTCAATGCGGTTGACCAGATTGTTCACGTTATGCCGTCACCGGTCATAAGATTGCGTTGTTCACCATGAACATTGCAAGCTCATTCTTGACACGCACTCATTGAAGTCCGTCGGAGTTCCCCGCCATGGTTAGAAGATAGAAAAGACAACACCAAAGTATTATCCCTATCAACTAAAAGGAAACAAGTGGTGGTGGTGGTGAAAGTGGAATGCAAAATCACAAGCGGCTTACCACCGTCTTGCCTGTATTCTTACCAACGCCAAACAGGAGCAAAACCAAAGTGGTGAAGCAATGCATTTGTGGAGCGTGGAGTAATAGATTGCAAGATGAACTGTCTTTGACGAAGAAGAATATGTGGAGCTATGGGTAGGCACACAATATGACAAAGAAGGATTAGCAATTAACGAGTGCAGAGTAGCGATTGTTCAATCTGGATCCAAAGTACAAGTCACAGTGCTGGCTAAGACATGTCGAGACGTAAGCGCAACAAGGTGAAAACAAAGGACGATCGAAAGAACTCACAGAACAAGCAAATAGCCCGGATTTCTCCTTTTTCCCGGATTTTTCCAAAAGGCACTAGTAGGAAACAAACTTTTTATTTTTTCACTAATTTTTTATACTTTTCTCTGAACAAGGATCACAAAAGATGCAACCACAAAAATTGGCACCTACAACTGAGGTGGGATGTGGTCTCTGAAATTCAAAGACGTGCTCTCAAAAGCGTGCAAAAACTTTGACAATTTTTTTCTTTATTTTCCTGAATTTTTTGGCAATTTGACGAAACCAAACAGGGCGAAGCCGAGTTTGGGTCGGGTCCAAATGGTGTCAAGAAGCTGCTGAAAAAATTTCAGATTTTTCTGATAAACGAGCGAAAAGTTATGCCTGTTTTACCGAAGGTATCTCAAAGTATGTTTTTCGGGAGGCACAACACGGCGGCGGCGACGCTTAGGGCAAAGCGTCCTAAACTCTATCACCGATCACAGGATCGTCACCGTGACTAACAAAGATTAGGTATTCACCGATGATGTAAGGAGGGTGCGATGCGAGCAAAATAATAGCGGTGGCAACCTATCTAGGGTTTCTTGGCGGCGAAGAAGTTACACAAGGCGGCTAAGCGGGGGCAAGTCGAGTAATGTGGTGGCTTCGACTTGTTGTTTGGGAACGGTGGATGGGATAGCGGCGGAAAACAAAAATCACAACAGCAGGCGATTGAACTACGACCACGAACACAATCCTAAACCAAACAACAAGACTCGACCACGGACACAAACTCAACAACACGAATCAAAAACGAAATTGCAAAGGCACAAAGGGCGATAGGACAGCGGAAATTGAAATATTTTTGGCTTTTGTGGACTCTAGGTAATGAACAAATATGAATCTAAGACAAACGAGATTATACCTCGCGGTAAACCTGAAATATCTCGATACCAATTGATGGGTACAGGCCCGATCTTCCGAGAGGTAGCCAGTAAGTTCGATATGTGGAGATCTCGGCGTTGGCGATCCGGCTTCAAATCGACGCGATTCGAACCTCGCAAACTCATATACCCATCGCTCCGTTGGTTATCAACCAAGCACAACTTGATTGACCTCGCCAAGAAGGCTTTTCCGCAAGCGAATCGAAGAGCACAAGCAAGAAGGTAAAACACGCAACTGATATTGCAAATATGAATGACGCGAATATCAATAGAAGGTTCAAGAACTCGGTTCCAAAGGACTAATCGACACGATGGAGGAGATCAAGAACGGGGCCCCGGATCACTTTAAAAGGATTTGTCACCACAGCTTACAATGAACGATTCAGTTTCTCGATGGAAAACTAAACTCTAAACAAAACCCAATTGTGTAGCAGCGGCGACGGCTGTGTTTATAGTCTAAGACTCGACCTAGGGTTGGGGACGGCCAGGGGTTGGGCGCCCACAACTTGGGCTTAAGGCCCGACACGATACATGGCCAAGTTGGCCCAAATAGGTGACACAGCACCTTGCCGTGGTCACACAGAATGATCCACGGACCTTCTGGAGCTGGGACCAGATCCAAAACGACGGCGTCGTCGTCCCCTTTCCAACGCATCCAAGAACGGCCCGTTTCGACGTCGTATGAGGAAGTTATGACCGAAACAGTGACGACGTGTCTGCTGAATCCGAGGGTGACGTGGTAGCTGAGTTGGGAACGAATTGCAACTTGGGGAAGACCATGACGTCGGTGTGTCCAGCGTGGCGATGTCCTCATCAAAAAACCATTCGAGCTCCTCCGTAGCTACATCAGACGCTTTTCCGAGATGAGGTATTCTATTCTCAACATCACGGAAGCAGAGGTCATCACCGCCTTCGTTCAAGGAACTCATCACCGCGACCTTCGCTCCAAGTTTAATCGCAAGCCGCCAAAGGAGATTAGCAAGATGATTACGACCACTGATCAATACGCTGATGCCGAAGAGGCCAAAGTACGCTTCAACAAGGATGCGGCACTCGATCGCCCAACTCAGCGACCCGACGACCGACGCCACAACGACCACCGTACGATGACCGTAGTCACGATCAGGACAATGGCCGTGATCGGCCAGAAGGGTCCAAATCTGGTCAATATCGCCGCTGCCGACCAGACCACATCGTCGCTGCTGTAGACTAACCTCGCACCAAGCGCAACTATGATGAGCAGTACAAGAAGATCCTTGAAGGCCCGTGTCCCCTCCACAAGAACATCAAGCACAAGATGAAGGACTGCCTTCGGCTTGGCTAAGGAGTTCCAGGCCAAAAAGCCAGACGACAACAACAACGACGAAGCAAGAGGCCACCAACCACCTGGGGACAACAACAACGCCTTCTAGGATCATGATAAAGTGGTTGCCACTATCTTCGGGGCCTTGTCGCCTCCACCGAAGGCAGAAGAGATCGGAAGCTCACCGCTCGTCGGGTGCTCGCCGTCAATGTAGAAGATGCCATCGCCAACCCCAGCTATAGCCCCTGGTCCGAGGTCCCCATCACCTTCAGCAGGGCCAACAAGTGGGCGGACATCCCTTACACAGGGCGTTTCCCCTCGTTCTTGATGCAACCATCAAGAAAGTGCCTTTCAGGAAAGTACTCATCGATGGCGGAAGTGCTCTAAACTCCTCTTCGTCGGAGCCTTAAAGGAGCTAGGCCTTAGAATAGGAGACCTCGCACCCTCTAACTCCTCCTTCTTGGGTGTGGTACCTGGTAGGGCATCCAAATAGCTTGGAGAGATCACCCTCCTAGTACAGTTCGGCACGTCCAGCAACTACCATGTTGAGCACATCAATTTCTACGTCACCGACTTCAACACTGCCTACCACGCCATACTTGGTCGGCCAGCTCTAGCCAAGTTCATGGCCATACTACACTACGCCTATCTGGTGTTGAAGATGCCTTTGCCCAGGGAGTTTTGGCCCTATGGGCCAACCTCTCCATCGCCTACGCCTGCGAGATAGAGAGTCTCGCCCTCGCCGAAGCCATCGACCTCTCCATCCAAATGGCCAGCATGGTCATCGACGCCAAGACGGTGCCCACCGACGATCTAGAGATCCTAGCACTAGAGCCTCCTCGTACCTCCATCAAGTCCAAGGAAACAAAGGAGGTCGACCTTGTCCTCGAGGACCCCTCCAAGACCGTCAAGATCGGGGCTCACCTCGACCCCAAATAGGAAAGCGCGCTTGTCTCCTTCCTACATGCCAACACCGACGTGTTTGCCTAGAAACCCATAGACATGCCGGGGGTACCACGGGAGAAGATCGAGCACTCCTTGAATGTTTTGCCGACCGCCAAACCGATCAAGCAGAAACTCTAATGATTCACGCCAGACAAGGAGGCTATTAGGGTAGAAATAAAATGGCTCCTAGCTATCGGATTTATTAAAGAAGTGTATCATCCTAAGTGGTTAGCAAACCCTATTCTTGTTCAAAAAAATAAAGAATGGAGAATGTGCGTTGATTACACTGATCTCAATAAACACTGCCCTAAAGACCCCTTCGGTCTACCTTGGATAGACAAGGTTGTAGACTCCACCACCGGCTACGAACTGCTCTCCTTCCTCGACTGCTACTCCGGCTATCTCTAGATATCCCTCATAGAGGACGACCAGATCAAGACGTTGTTCGTCACACCTTTTGGTGCGTATTGCTATACCACCATGTCCTTCGGGCGCAAGAATGCCGGGGTGACCTACCAAAGGGCCATAGAGATGTGCCTCGATCAATAGATAGGCCGCAATGTTGAATCTTACATCGACGACGTGGTCGTCAAGTCCAAGACCGTCAGTGCCCGTGGCATACTCCTAGGCTACATCGTCAGTGCCCGTGGCATCGAACCCAACCCTGACAAGGTCTCCTCCATCACCAATATGAAATGGCCAACCTACGTAATGGATATACCGAAGCTCACAGGCTGCATGGCTGCTCTCAGCCGCTTTATATCACGCCTTGGCAAAAAGGGTCTACCATTCTTCAAACTCCTCAAGGCCTCCGAGCGCTTCTCCTAGTCGGAGGAGGCAGATACAGCTTTCGAGCAGCTAAAGTTATTTCTAACGAAGCCTTCGATCATGATGGCGCCTCGACCAGACAAAACCCTACTGATCTACATCACCGCCACTTCTCGCGTCATTAGCACGGCTATCGTTGTCGAGCGCGAGGAAGCTGGACATGCCTACAAGGTATAATGACCGGTCTACTTCATCAGCGAAGTCCTTAATGAGTCCAAAATTATTATCCTCAAGTTTAGAAACTGCTATACGCCATTCTGATCACGTCATGCAAGCTCCGCCAAAACTTCGAGTATTACAAGATCACCGTGGTCACCGAATTCCCTCTAGGGGACATCCTCCACAACAAAGAGGCCAATGGCCACATCATCAAGTGGGCTGTCGAGCTCGGTACTTATTCCATTGAATTCAGAAGTAGGCCCACCATCAAGTCATAGGCGCTCACTGATTTTGTCGCTGAGTGGACTAAGATCCAAGAGCCCATCCCTGCTAATTGCCCTGAGCACTGGGTGATGTACTTCGATGGTGCCCTCAACTTGAACGGTGCTAGTGCTGGCATTTTATTCATTACGGCGACCAAGGACAAGCTCCGATACATCCTCCAAATTCATTTCCCAGCCTCCAACAACGCCGCTGAAGATGAAGCATGTCTCCACGGACTTCGTATGGCCCTCGAGCTTGACGTCAAATGCCTCATGGTATACGAAGACTCCGCGCTAGTCATCAACCAGCTCAACAAAGACTGATCTTTTTCCAGTGAGATGATGGATGCATACTGCACTGAAATCAGGAAACTTGAAGGAAAGTTCTACGATATCGAGTACCATTACGTGGTACGAGATCAAAATCAGCTCGTCGACCACCTATCTAAGATATGATCTTCTCACACCGTGATTCCACCTGGGGTTTTCGTTCAAGGCCTCCTTACGCCATCTATTAAGGAGGAGAAGGAAGTTCAAGAAATCCCCCCCGCCGAACAGCTGGTACTTACGGTACCTTCGTCGGCCACCGATTGGAGGGAACAGTTTATCAAGTACCTCACCAGCACCGACGTACCCACCGACAAGACCGAAACTGAACGCCTAATCCATCGTAGCAAGCACTATTTGTTGGTAGACGGGATCTTGATGAGGAAAAGTGCCAAGGAAGGGATACTGCAGAAATGCATCACATAAGAAGAGGGAGTGAAACTACTTGAAATTCACTCTGGTTCCTGTGGCAATCACGTGGCCTCGAGAAACCTAGTTGGCAAGGCTTTTTGAGCTGGTTTTTATTGGCCCACGGCCATCGCCGACGCAGAAGACCTCGTTCGATGTTGTGAAGGATGTCAATTTTTCGTCAAACAGATACACGTGCCAGCGTAGGAATTGCATACCATCCTAGCTTCTTGGCCTTTTGCATGCTGGGGACTGGACATGATTGGGCCTTTCAAGCCTGAGCTCGGTGGTTTTTGGTACGTATACGTCGCCATTGACAAATTCTCCAAGTGGATCGAATACAAGCCGCTTGTCTCGACCACTACAAAGAAGGTAGTCGAGCTCTTCGAAGATTTCATCCACAGATTCGATCTCCCAAACAGCATTATCACTGACCTCGAAGCTACATTCACTAGTCATCATTTTTGGGACTTCTGCGAAAACCAATGCATATCCATTAAATACGTCTCTGTTGCCCATCCTAGAGCCAATGGCCAGGTCGAACGGGCGAACAGCATGATCCTCGATGCCCTTAAAAAGAGGCTATATCAGAAAGAGGAAAAGCATCCGGGCAGATGACTCAAAGAGCTCCCAGCTGTGGTCTAGGGACTGTGCACTCAAGCTAGTCGTAGCACCGGTGTGTCTTCATATTTTTTGGTCTACGGCTCAGAAGCCATACTTCTAGCAGACATTACCTTCCGAGCACCTAGGGTGGAAAATTATAACAAAGAGCAAGCCATAGCTGTTCAGACAGAGGACGTCGACAGAGCCAAAGAAGAACACCTGATCATTTGCATCCGCACAGCCAAATACCTCAAAGGCTTGTGAAGATACTACAATCGTAACATCAAAGGTCGTTCATTTGCTGTCGGCGGCATCGTTCTCTCGTGGACAGCAGAAAACCAAAGGGATGCACAAGCTCTCCTCCCCTTGGGAAGGGCCTTACATGGTCAAAGAGGTTACCTGACCAGGGTCTTACCGGCTGTGTGACATGGAAGGAGTCGATATCCCCAATTTGTGGCACATCGAGCACCGTATACATTTCTATCCTTAAAACGCTCTAGATATGTACTCTCCACTCCATAATGAATGAAGTTTTTTCGCCATAATTCATCTCCATTATTTCTCCACTCCGGTCTAATCTCCATTTATGGTTGCTAGCTCTATGCTACTCCACAACAAACTCCGACAATTACACATGATCTCCGTATACGCTCTGCCACGTTTCTCTATACTAAAATATCTCTAAGATATTTTGCCAACCGCCGAGCAGCACACGCTCCGCTCTGTGTTCTTTGGAGAAAACCTAGTCTCTGATCTCTCCCTACACGTGCTACGGGCTCTGCACTCTGTGTTATGGGTGGTCGGCTGTGGTTCCTTGGTCACGTCTGTTCCTCCTACACGTGCACGGGCTTCACGCTCGACGTTATAAAATATGGGCTAGCCAAGGCCAAGGGCTCTGTAACGAGCTAACTGCTCGGACACTACTTATAACTAGTATAATTGCGTCATGGTTAACAACGAGTGTCTTTTTCACTGAAAGTTTCAGCAAACTGCATAAACATGCAAATGACACTTTACAACATTTATACACATACATAAATGCTTGTTTACGCCCTCACGCGTTTAACTGTCCTCCCCAACTGTTACATGTAGGATTCCCTCTATTTAGATCATTGCACCTGGCCCTCGTCGTCCACCTCGCTGAATAGATCGACGTCACCGGCCAGCCCCTTCGCCGCGTCCTCCACCTCATCTTCCAACCGATGCTGCATTGTCGCACCCGTCCCTCTGGCGAATGTGGCCCCTAATGCTTGAAGATTGATGGCATGGTAATGAGATCGGACCACCGCCAGGGCATGGGTCATGACGGCAACAGTGGCGTCTCAGTTGAAGCTCTTGAAGTTCCCCTACACCGCTTTGCACCTATCGATGATGGTGTCCGCCGTGGTGGCCTGTTGTCGGGCTAAGGGGCGACCTCCACATCGATGCAGTCTAGCATAGGCATGACTCCAACCACCATGACATCAAGTTTTCTCCTCTAGCTTTGTGCCTCTTGCTCCAGCACGTCGAACTGTGCCTTGGCCCTTCGACGGTACTCTGCAGACATCAAAGGGATTCGTCAAGCAAAGAAATCACTTTAGCAATAACTCCGACCATGAACTGCTCACCTTTTAGCTCCTTGGCCAGTATCTCCGCTCGCCATAGACACCTTCTCCTTCTCCTCCTAGAGTTGGACGATGTTTTGGCGCAGCTAGCCGAAAGCATCGCATCTTGCTCTGCAAAAGTAACAATCGACAGCAACATCAAGACCGTTCGGCAATGCAGAACAAAACTCAGTAATCCACAATACCTATCTTCTGCTCGAAGACACTCTGCAGCTGCTCGGATATGCGCGTCAGCTGCTTGGATAAGGCCCCCTTCTAGTACTCTAGGTCCCTAGCATTGGATTCGGTAAGATCTCGTTCGTGCTAGGCCCTCTGGATGTTCTTCTCCAATAGTCGCATTGCCTCCTTTAGCTTCGCGTTCTCCTCGACAAGGGGCTCCATCCGCTTGATCAGCTATCGCCGCTGTGCAGCAGTTCATGCTATACCCTACAAAGCACCAAAATTATGAGGAACTCCACCTCCAACACCAAAGACGGACATCAATGACACAATGCTAACCTCAATTTGCTTCATAACTCTGGAGACGGCGGACCGCAGCCTCTTCATTTCCCTGGTGGTGTCCTCCTCCACGACCACCACTTCATCCCCCACTTGCACAGGATCCGAACGGCTTGAGGTTGTGATTCTTCACGCTCAATCTCCTCGACATCGTCCTCGTCCTCCACAGCCGATGGAGCTCTCTTGGGGCTCGGTGGCCGCACAGTGCATCCGACCATGCCCCGCGACTAGACGCTGTCGGCTTCTGCGCCCTAGACTCCAACGCGACGTTGGAAGCTCCAGCTCCCACCATCAAGGTTTGGTGGCTCTCGTCATCGCTCCTGGCATTTCCGTCGCATCAGCTGCCGTCATCGCCAACCGTTCTCTGTCACCAACTCCATCAACTGTGGTGCTCGACTCCTCCGTAGGCCGCCGAGCACCCAGGGACTCCAGGACGGGGTGTGCTGGCGTTGCCTCTACACTAGGGCTAGCCCTCGGCTACTCGCCAGTGTAGCCTGAGGGAGTGAGATCCTCCGCGCATCTCGTTCTGCACCAGATCAGATCATTAATCACCGCAACTATAAAGATCGGACAACAAATGATTCCAAGGCAAGGATACTTACACATCGGATTCTCGATAGATGGTTCTGAACTGGCGCTACCTCCCCGAGCACCTAGGCATGGCTCTGGGGTCAACCCACGTGCCTTGGGCTGGAGGTCTTGCGGCCCCCTCCATCGGCCTCTCCTTCACCAGCTGCTCAGGGACTCTTTCCCCTCCCTCCAATCGCACCTCTGTGCTCGCACTGTATGGTGGCGCCTCTGTGCTCGAAGGAGGAGCTACTAGAGCCCCGTCGTCATCCGACCACTCGGACACCGCCGCACTCTGCGTCCGAGTGGTCTGATCACCGCCAAGTGAGATGCTGCCCGACTTGCGGGGAGCTACACTCACCGTTTCCTCTTCTTTCGGGTTGGCTCATCTGTCGCCACCATTTTCCCCGGACCTTCTCCGACACCTAGGGTAGACTCTCCTTCCGACCGGCACCTTCATCCTTGAACTCCAACGAGGCACTAACGGCACCCTCCTCTGGATGAGTGGATGGCCAAGCATCCACTGCCTTTGGCTAGTCGCTCCTCGGCACGCCCAAGAAGTACGCCGCTTGTTCCTAGTGAATGGATCTTTCCGCATGTGAATCAGTTCACTGCTCGGCATCGTATAGGATAAAAACCGCCAAGAACAACAATCGAGATTTTTACCTGAGGAGGTGGGTTCGTGTAGTTGAAGGCTCTCGGCTGCCCTGGTATGCTGAATGATGCATTTGGAGCGAATAGATCTGTGGCCCGTTGTAGCATGTCCTCCTTCGTCAGCTTCTCCGTTCTCTCCGGGTGCTATCGGTGTCCCCCTTGAAGTCAAAGCCTGACGTGGGCCCTCTCCTTGCAGAGCTAGGGTGCGGCACACTATGAAGCTCACTGCCACCGCTACTCCATTCATCTTTATGCCTGTCATCAGACAGAGGTGCTCCTTTACCTGATCCATATCACCACTGGTTGGTTTCTTCGACCAGCTCCTCTGGTTCTCCGGAACCTGGTCGACGTCGCATCTGATGGCTGGGAGACTTTGCTTCATATAGAACCACCTAGAAATCCACCCCTTTAGCGAGGTGTTCAGTGATATAGTGATGTACTCGCCCGCCATCCCATCGTGGAGTTGTAGATACATGCCACCGACCACTTTGGAACCGCCCCCGCCCTTCTTCTTCAGCCAGAACAGGTGTCAGGAGAGGTTGAAGTGGGGAACAATGCGGAGATATGCCTCATAGAAGTGGATGAAGATGGCAATATGCAAGATTGTATTTGGATGCAGATTGCACAGGCTCACTCACCAATACTCCAGAAGATCGCGCAAAAAAGGATGAACAAGAATTCCTAGTCCGTGCCAGAAATAATCTTCAAATACTATGACTTCGTCGGTGTGCGGCATTGGTAGGGCTCACCGTCGGTCGAACGCCATCCAGCGGTGACTCGCTCAGGGAGAACGCTCGCCGCCACCATTTTGTTGAGCTCGTCTCCCCCCATCAAGGATAGCACCCCACTCCTTGTCATGGCTCATCATGGCGGCCGTCTTCTTTGGGTTACGACCTCCCCTCTTCGACGCCATCTCTCAGATCTAGATTGGGATTGGCGACGGAAGGGCGTATAAATGCAGATGGGGAGTGCAAAGGTTGAGGAGGAAGACAAGGTGGTAAAGGTGGGAGCGTGGAGCGCGGCGGCACGTTTATAAAGAAACTGTACCCACTTTTCATATTCTAGGGTTTTTGGGAAACCGCACCATAATTAGCGCCTTTCTAAATTCTCCGAAGCAGAGTGCTGGGCCGTTATCTGGGCTTCCATGCAACGACAACCCATATCGCCCATTTATCTGCAACAACTTGGAACTGCACACCGAATATTCACTGAATCTCCACCATACCATCAAGGCTCAGTAATTACTACTGTACAACCATTACTCTGGTTTTTCTCTCACGATTTGATTTCTCTGATATTTCCACTAGAGGCTCGGGGACTATGTCATCACTATGACTTGTTTCCTCATCACACTGGGGACTTTCTTCTGGTTACTGTTGTTTCTGTCCCTGACACCACGTGACCACGTCACCTACTGTCAGGCTCAGGGACTAAGTGGGCACACTTGACCTTGCGGTGAATGTGTTTTTCTTATTTCAGGGCTTCGCCCAAGGACTGGCTGCCTGCTCGACTGGTCTTTTGCTTTTCTTCTACTTTGGACCCTAACACCACGTGACTGTGTCACCTACTGTCAGGCTCGGGGACTAAGTAGGCACACTTCACCTTGCGGTGAGTGTGTCTGCCTTATCTGGAAGACTCCGCGCCTCCTGAATATAAAGAAGACTATCTCCCTTTCTCGTGGTTAGACTCTAAGTAGGCACACTTGGTCCACTGCGAGGAAATTTTTAATTTTGAACTTGAGCTCCTTACATCCTTATGGCAAGCCTTACATGGGATTCACTGCTCGGCGATGGTTCACAACTGCTCAGTGACTCAGTATGGTGGTCGGACTATGAGTCTGACTGCTCGACTTTGTTCACACCTGCTCGGACAAGCTTAAGACGGCATTGAACAACGAATACAAGGCGCTCGGGGACTAGCTTTAGGGGGTACGACCCCGAATACCCACGGTAGACTACATGGGCTGCGCCCTCAGGGGTGGTCCAGCCCACGACACGAAGCCTTGTGGAGCATGATGCTGCTCGGCGCCCCCCGCAAGACACTAAGAAGATATCATGAAGACACTACAAGATCTGTTAGGATACGTCTGATCCCATGATTCCTGTAATCTGTTATTACTTTCCGGTTATCTCCAAGATCTAACCGACTTGTAACCCTGCCCCCCAGACTATATAAGGCGGGCAGGGACCCCCTCAAAACACACAATATCATACAATACAACAAAGACATAGGACGTAGGGTATTATGTCAATCAGACGGCCCGAACCTGTCTAAATCGTTGTCTCTGTGCCTTGTGTTACCATCTGGTTCCTATCACGCGCACCTCCACCGATCAATCTACCTTCGTAGGATACCCCTCGGAGGACTACCAAGCATCTTTTGTCGACAACCGGGCTATGCTCGGTGCTGTAACAGAACTAACCAATTATACAAAATTAAGTAAGAAAATCATCCGCCGGCGGAGACGATTTAACAAACTTAAGCCCGTATAACCCGGTAGTCTATGAAATCGCAAAGGATTTCAAACCAACTCACATACCAGCCAAGATCGTAATAAGTTTAGCGGTCACCATCACATATTACATAAAAGTTCTCATCTCAGATACATCAGAGTTTAAACATAGTTATTACAAAACGAGTTCAAATAGAAGTAGCGGAAGCCATTTGTTCAAAACCACACACACTCACACGGAGTTCAAATACAGTGCCAGCTAATGATCATCTCCAACAAAAGCATCAGACGAGACGTAAGGAATGACCATGCCCATGGTCCTAAGCATCACCCATCGCAGGATAAAGGCAGTTGATACAGTAGCCATAATACATCTGCCTATCTGCAACAAGTGGGAATAAAACCCTGAGTACGAGAAGGTACTCAGCTAGACTTACCCGACATAACTGAAAATAAAGTGACACCAAGGAATTATGAAGGGCTTTATAGTAGGGTAGCTGACTCATTTGCAAAAAGAGGCATTTTTAGCATCTCAAGAACCTTTACAAAAGCATTATTGTCAAGTTAATTATTATTAACCTGTCGACTACATTTGCACCTATACTAGAGCAAACATGTGATTAAACAAATAATGATAACCAATGATCATCAACAACTTCCATAATGTCATATTCATTATAACTGTCCAAGTGTTCCATCAACATTACTACGATGAAGTAACTCAAGTCAAGTGCTCACTATCCAGGAGCGATGGTGATTCGAATTGATTTCTAACCAGCTGGTGATTTATTCCTTACACAAACCTTACTCACCCGCTAAAGTGAGGTATCGGTCACCGAGTCAACGATCCAGGAATCTCGAGTTTGCCAGGAACCACATGTACCCGGGGGCCGACCGACTGCACTTTGGTCTTATCATCTCGCCCCCGTGTCCTACCACACCTGCTCCGGTACAGTGCGCTGCGGGCAATCTACTCGGCCCGAATAATCTCATAGCTTCGTGGTCGAAAGGTACTTTATTCGGCCAGCTAAATGTAAGGCATGCGTTCAACATGACCTGAGGCCCAACAACGGTCGGTCCTTAATCGACATAGACGAAAAGCACTACAGTCCAAAACTCTGTAAGTCTCCGTCCTGTCTCAACTTCATTTAACACTTAGTTATACCATGACTACATAGTTATCCAAGCAGATCTGGGTAACCACCTATAGCTCGTAGGTGACAGGAAATCACCCGACTTCTACCGGTCTAAGCCAGCTAAGCATTGACTCGACTGCGAATACCAGGGTAACAAGGATATAGTATAACAAAGGTAAACAAGGTATAATGCAGCAACAGTTGCAAACAACTCCTGGACGTAATGCATCAATTAAAGTAAAGCATTTAATTAATAATCGCAAACCGGGGAGAAAAATGCTCCGGGGCTTGCCTCTCTCGAAGGAGCTCGGGCGGTGATCGGGGCACTCCAGAAGTTCCTCAACGTCCTCCTCGTCTGCTTCGGTCACTTCCTGCGGCTGCACCTCGAGCTTCTCCTCGAGCTCCTCGGGTATGACGACTAGATTCTCGGTTTGCGATCCTGTATGATGCATGTGCGTAAGTGCTTATGCAAAAGGTGCATCGGATGAAATGAGCACATTGGATATGCTTGAATGCAAGGTAATCAACATCATCCAAGAACATGTACTACAAGCATATGTCATCTACTGCATTCTCTTCTACTACTAATATGCTAAGTCAATACATCTCATTAAATGCTTCAAAGATATACCAAAACTTCACTAATTTCTTACGTATACACAAAGCAACATATGATTAACCCTAGTTAATAATAATAGGTTTGAATAGCAACATCTATTTTTATAGCTTAGAAAAATCTTAGAAAATTACCATAGCACAGTACTACCCTAAGTAGTCTACCCTGAGATTTTTATGGCATTTGGATGAGTGGATTAGCCTACACAAAAATAACAAGCTATAGCATGATTATGAACATGAAAATACTTTGTACTGTGAAAAGTGTCAAACACCAGATGAAATATTTTTCCTATGTTCTACACAACAAATGATCACTGTATAAAAATTATCACATGCATGTTTTATACAAATTTTGCTCTCTAGCAAAAATAACAAAAATCAGCCATTAAAGGCACTTGAACTACACCTCATAATTTTTCTACAGTACATATATGACACATTTTTCCTAGGAAGTACATTACACAAGAAGAGTAACAAACTTGGAATCATATTTTTCTGATAGATATAGGATTTACTTACCATTTTACAAGATATAAGCAATATCAAGAATTATTTAAAGCTCGGCCCTTACCTCGACGACGGCGGCCGCAAGTGAGCGCAAGCGAGGCAGGGAGGCTGGGTGGAGCTGCTGGCGGTAGGAATCGAGGAATGCAGGCATGGAAGGGGTATGTCGCCAGCAAGCGCGTGGAGGGCGAGGCAGGCCGTGGCTGCCACGCGGCGTGCGTCGCCTGACGCGGTCGGGCGCGGCGCGCGGGAACAGGCGCGGCGCGGCGCAGCGTAGGCCAGACGCGGCGCGGGGCAGGCCAGACGCGCGAGCTGGGCTAGGCCAAACACGGGGCGCGCGAGCGGCGGGCACAGCGGTAGGCCGAGCCGGCTTCGGCCGTGGGCCGAGAAAGGAGGCGGCGGCCCGCGAAAGGAGAAAACATTTTTTTAATTTTCTATTTTCAAGGAAATTTCAAATAGCAGTTTTCAAATACCCTTTTGAGCAAGAAAATGACTTCTTTTGAAAATGGCCCAAAAATAAAAGTTGCTTAGAATTTAATCCTCTACAACTTTGCTTTTATGACAAAAGTCCAATTCTTGCTAGATTTTGAATTATAAAATTAAAGTCAATTTTAACTCAAAACCCAAATTTTGGAGAATTATTTTTAAAGCAAAATTTGGCAATAATTTAAAAACAAATTTTGCTCGAAAAATTATGCTAAATAATTCTAGATGATTTACAATCATAGCCAAACATGTTTTACTAACTTAGCAAGCATGATTTGAGCAAAAACAACTCTAAACAAGTGTATGCAACATTCATGTTTCGCGAGCATGTTTCATATGTTTCGAAGCAGGGTTTCAGTTATTATTTACATGATTAGGCATGTATGATTAGGATGCTTGATGATGCATAACATGCATGATTTGCAGTGCCTAAATGCTGGCCTAACACCGGGGTGTTACAGCCCCCCCCCTTATAAAAATCTCGTTCCGAGATTTGGGTTACGAACCATTTGTTATAAAAATCTTCATAAGCCTTTTGTAGATATTCTTCCGTTTCCCAAGTTGCATCTCCCTCATCATGATGATTCCACTGTATCTTGTATGTTTTCACCACACTATTCCGAGTAGCACGTTCTTTAGTGTCTTACACATGGACTGGTTGCTCACAATACACCAAATTTGATTTGAGTTTGACGTCCCGAGGTTCTATTCTTTCCTCCGGAACACGCAAACACTTCTTGAGATGAGATACATGGAAAACCGGGAAGACGGTACTCATGGTCTCAGGTAACTCTAACTTATAAGCTACTGGACCTCTTCTTTCCAAGATGTTGTATGGTCCTACGAATCTAGCGGCAAGCTTTCTTCGGACTCCAAACCGTTTCTTCTTCATTGGCGTGACCTTCAGATAGACATAGTCACCAACTTCAACCATAAGAGGTCTCCTTCTTTTGTCTGCATAACTTTTCTGATGCGATTGGGCCACCTTCATATTTTGTTGAATAATATAAATTTTCTTCTTGGCTTCTTCTACAAAGTCAATGCCATAATACCTTCTATCTCCTGGCTCGACCCAATTCAATGGTGTTCTACATTTTCTGCCATACAAAGCTTCGAATGGAGCCATCTTGATGTTTTCTTGATAACTATTATTGTAAGAAAACTCAACTAATGGTAACCATGCCTCCCATGATCCCCTAGAAGACAACACACAGGCTCTTAAGATATCCTCCAAAACAGCATTCACTCGTTCAGTCTGACCATCTGTCTGAGGATGATAAGCAGTACTACGAATCAAACTAGTTCCTAAGCATTTGTGTAAATGTTCCCAAAAGTGAGCCATGAACTGGGGCCCTCTTTTAGATACTATAGTCTTTGGTATACCATGCAACCTCACAATTTCTGCGATATACTTCTCGGCATATTGAGGTGGTCGATATTCTGTCTTGACAGGCAAGAAATGAGCGGTCTTAGTAAGACGGTCCACAATCACCCAAATCGAATCTTGTCCCTTTTTAGTAGTGGGCAATCCCGAGATAAAATCCATACCTATATCATCCCACTTCCAACTAGGTATGGACAAAGGTTGCAACAAACCGGCAGGTTTCATATGAATAGCTTTCACTCTACAACACGTGTCACATCTGGCAACATATGCTGTAACTTCTTTCTTCATTTTGGTCCACCAATAACGAGGTCTTAGTTCTTGATACATCTTACTACTTCCCAGATGGATAGATAGCTTAGAAAGGTGAGCTTCATCCATGAGTTTATTCCTCAGCTCTCGATCCTTGGGAATCACAAGACGGTCGTCAAACCACAACACGCCCTGTTCATCCACTCTAAAGTGCTTAGACGGCTTTTCTTTTATTTTCTCTTTGATGTGGAATATTTCCTTGTCGGTTTTCTGGCCTTCTATTATCTTACTCTCCAACGAGCAACTAATCTGAATACTATGTAACACAACAGGATGCATCAGATCGAACCCATCTTCAAGTAATGGCTGTACATTCAAGTAATGTGACTTTCTGCTCAAAGCATCTGCCACTACATTGGCTTTTCCAGGATGATATTGCACATTCAAGTTGTAATCTTTGATCAATTCCAACCATCTGTGCTGTCTCATGTTCAGCTCTGGTTGGGTAAAGATGTACTTGAGACTCTTGTGATCCGTAAAAATATTGCACACATTACCAAGTAGATAATATCTCCAAATTTTTAGGGCATGCACAACTGCAGCAAGTTCAAGATCATGTGTTGGATAGTTGACCTCGTGCTTTCTCAATTGACGTGAGGCATAAGCAATGACTCTCCTTTCTTGCATAAGAACATAGCCCAATCTAGTTTTCGATGCGTCGCAAAACACATCAAATGGTTTCTCAATGTCTGGCTGTGCGAGAACAGGAGCAGTGGTCAATAGTTTCCGCAAAGTGTGGAAAGTTGCTTCACACTCCTCTGTCCACACAAACTTGTGATCCTTCTATAACAGACTTGTCATAGGCTTGGCAATCTTCAAGAAGTCCGGTATAAAACGACGGTAGTAACCGGCTAATCCTAAGAAACTTCTAATCTCAGGAACTGTGGTCGGTGCCTTCCAATCCATAACATCTTGCACCTTACTTGGATCGACTGAAACTCCATTTTCTGACAGAATATGACCAAGGAAAGGAACTTTCTTCAACCAGAATTCGCATTTGCTAAACTTAGCATACAATTTATGATCTCTAAGTCTGGTCAAGACAATTCTCAGATGCTCTTCATGATCCTTCTCGTTCTCGAAGTACACCAGAATGTCATCGATGAACACGACCATGAACTTATCCAATTCTTTCATGAAAACTGTATTCATCAAAAACATAAAGTATGCATGAGCATTTGTCAAGCCAAAGGACATGACAAGATACTCATACAACCCATATCTGGTGGAAAATGCAGTTTTTGATATATCTTGTGGTCTAATCTTGATCTGATGATAATCGGATCTCAAATCTATTTTTGGGAACACCTTAGCCTTGGCTAACTGGTCAAACAGAACATCAATATGAGGCAAGTGATACTTATTCTTGATGGTTACAGCGTTAAGTGGCCTGTAATCCACGCACATTCTCAACGTGCCCTCTTTCTTCTTCTTCACAAACAAGGTGGGACATCCCCATTCAGACTTGCTTGGCCGGATAAACCTCTTTTTTGGTAACTCTTCTAGTTGCTTCTTCAGCTCAACTAATTCATCTGGAGACATCCGATAGGGTCTCCTTGAAATCGGAGCTGTTCCGGGGATTAACTCAATTCCAAACTCAATATCCCTATCTGGCGGAAGACCAGGTAGCTCGTCTGGGAATACGTCCGGAAACTCACACACAACCGGAATTTGATGGATAGGAATAACTTTAGTAGCACATGTCACACTTATAAGGTCTGTTCTCTGAGGCAATGGTACTTGGAAAGTACCCTCACCCAGGGGATCCTTAAGGGTAAGTACCCGACTTCCGGTATCTATGACTGCTCCCCAATCCTTCATCCAATTCATCCCTATAATGACATCCAAAACTAGTCCAGGCATAACTATCAAGTTTACTCGAAACTTCCTGCTACCTAATTCAAGAGTTGCCCCTCGAACCATCCGATTGGTCAAAACATCAGCCCATACTGAACTTATACGGTAACCATAACCCAATTCTGTGCATAGTTGTTCATGTTTCTGTGCAAATGCTTGACTCATAAAAGAATATGATGATCTAGAATCGAATAGAACAACTGTAGGGTTTTTGTGGACAGGAAACTTACCAACGTTTATGGGCTCTCCTTCAGAAATCTCATCCACAGTCGTACTATGCACCCTAGCATTATAGGTCTGCTACTTCTTCGGCGGATAAGGACAAAACCTCGAGAAGTGGCCGGGTTGATCACAATTATAGCAGGGTCCCCTCACTGTCCCAGCAGATCCCACAGCTCCCTTGGAACTGCCTTGTACCGCAGTTGCGGCTGCCTTGTTGGGCTGTACTGCCATCTTGTAAGGCTTCTGGGGTCCACGGAAATTCTGACTTCTCTGCTGAGGTGGCCTGAACCTAGCGCCAGGTGCAGATGGACGATAGGGAGGACGACCTCCCGCAGGTGCTCTTGCTTGGGACGGACCACCTTCTAGGGCTCTCTTGCGAGTCTTGGCTGCGGTGCTAGCATTGTTATTCTTTTCCCGCTTCAGACAATCACTGATGAAGTCATTGAATCTAACACGGTTGTTGGTACCCACATGCTTCATCATCTTTGGATTAAGTTCTCTCTTGAAACTAGCGATTCTCTTAGCATCGGTGTCAACCATGTCGGGAGCATAATGACACAAGTTGTTGAAGGCATGCAAATATTGCGTCACGATGTTGGTGCCCTGATTCAACGCCCAGAACTCTCCCAACTTCATCTCGGTCAGCCCGGGTGGAATATAAACTCCACGGCAGGCCTCAGCGAACTCTCTCCACGAAATCTGAGCATTTGGAGGGAAGGTGGTGCGATGGTGCTTCCACCACATTCCCGCTGGTCCTTGCAACTGAAGTGCAGCATACTCAGTTTTCAATACCTCAGTCATCCTCAACACACAGAATTTATCTTCCATAGTGTTGATCCATTCTTCAGCATCGAGTGGTTCTGTTGCTTCCTTGAATATTGGCGGCCTGGTGTCCATAAAATCTTTGAAGCTGCTGTATTGATTCACCCCAATGCTACCACCCTGATTGTTACCGCGCTGAACGTTGTTGGCGATGGTACGTAGAAAATCCTCCATGTTCTTTTGGGATTGTTCCGTGTTGCGCTGACCCCCGAGCAACTGGGCGAGGAACATCTCTGGGGTAAACGGGGGAGGAGGTGGCAAATGCGGTTTATGGGGAGGCTCATTGTTGTTGCCGTGGTTTCCACCACCACCACCGGTCCCCGCACTGTTAGCACCGGTCTCAGCGGCCTCATACGTGGTACGGCGAGTGTTTGTCATCTGCATATTTCAGCAACAAGTAATGCTTGAGTGAAGCTATAATAATTGTGAGTGAAGGAAAAATTATGCCGTACTGAATTTACTGGAGAGAATAAATTCATACAATAAAACAGAGGCACAACAATCGCATCCCAATTAAAACAACATCACTAATCAAATTACTTCAACAGCAAACATCGCGTCCATACAACCAAATTGCTAGCATACATACACTGGACTTTTATGCGTTCAGACATCGCATTTCTAGCCAAGTTCCAATCACATGCCAAGTCTCATAAGTTCAAAACAAGATACATTAGGTTACATGCCAACAAAAGAAAGGTCATCGTGACAGGACCTAGATACTAGTGTCGGTGTTTCAGACCAGGGGGTCCTCAACCAACCAGTAAAAGTGAACTGTCTGCCCCTAATCCCGGATGGTGATACAAAGAGACACACGGTTTATACTGGTTCAGGCAATTGGTGCCCTACGTCCAGTCTAAGAGATCGGTCTTGTATTCCTTGCACCGAAGTGCTTGTAGTAGGGGGTTACAAGCTAGGTGAGAGAGTGAGCTAGTCCTAGGTCTCGGTGTGGGACGGTGCGAGGTGCTTGAGACGCTGCTCTCAAGCAGCTCGGGAGCGTGGGTGTTACAGGATGTGTTTAGGGCGAATATGGGAGCGCGGTTCTATCGTATGTTCTCCTCCTCTCCTGAGCTATCCCTGGCTGCTTCCTTTTATAACCGCAAGGAAGGAGCCAGGAGTACATGAGTGAGCTACACGTGGAGCCTACTGTAGTTTAGTCCTGTAGCAGCATGGCGTTGAGAATGGAGATCAGTACTTGTCTGGCATGCCGTGCTGGCCAGATTCGAAATGGTTGAGGTCGTGTGAGTCCTTGTCGACGTCTAGTCAGTATGACTTCCACGGCCGGAGACATGCCGTGCTTTGGTTGACTCTTGACCTAGTGGAGTGCCGAGGCCTAGCGGGTGCTGTAGCTGATCGTGCCGAGGCCTGCTTTGCCGAGGCCTCGGAGGTGACCTGTGTACGACGCGGGGTTCTCGGTGGTCCGCGTTGTACTCGGTTTGGGTGAAAAAGTGCGGAGCGGGGGTCCACAGGGCACGGTAGTCCCCGCACCGTCAGTAGGGAATGGTAAAAAAGGAGACTTGACAGCTATCCCATCGCCCCTGTCGCTATATCATGCCAATCGTGGCTGACGTAGGTGTAACCAGGGGTACTTACACGGATGGGACGGCCCGCCAGAGGGGCAGTTGAGGCGGAGACGACGAGGATGCGGGACGAGCCCAGCCTCGGCTATGGTGGAGATGGAACAGTACGTCCGAGGCCCTGCTGGGAGATCTCAGACTAGGCGGAGAACGAGCAGTTGGGCTCTCCTGATGTTGCTGAGACTACAGGGACATGGACTTGACCTTCCACGCCGCTTTGTCCTTGGCGTAGGGGTTAGGTAGCACAAGGCAGTACGGGTGTCAGTAGGGAGAACAGTGATGAACACAGTGGTGAGCACAGTGGTAGGTAACCCCTGCTGCGCCCGGTCCCCTGTCCCATCGGTCGCTCTGCCCGCACTGTACCCGCGTGCGGCTGACGTTTGTGGGAGTAGTTGGGCGCATTAATCTGGACGTGATGTTTTGTCAGAGGAGTTCGGTCGAGATGAAGGTAATGAGGTTGTTTGCCGAGCCCAGCCTTGAGCGAATCGGAGAATTGGCATCCCGTCCGAGGCCTTTCGGGGTGGGGCCTCGACGAGAGGGTCTCGGTGAGAGGGCCTCGGCGAGAAGGCCTCGGCGGGGCGGGGAGCTTTTGGCCTTTCGTATGAGGCCTCGGCGCAAGGCCTCGGGCGAATCGGAGAATCCGCTGAGACCTTGCGGTAGTCTTTCGACTTTGATTTTTACAAGGTTTAAGCAATATTTTTGGTTCTTGCTTAGGGTACCCCTTCTTGCGGTATCCGACAACTAGTGCAAGGCAACTAGCCTACTCCTCGGGGCCATCGTCAGGATCTGAGACGTCACCATCGCCCCCAGGTGAAACTACATGCTCGTCCTCGTTGTCGTCGTCGATGTCCATGCCAGCGGCGTCTGGAGGAGCATATGGGCCAACCCCATTGTAGAGCGTGTGAAACTCCTCATGCAGGTTGATGTTGTACTCCTCTAGCTCATCGACCCTCTGCAGCAGAAGGTCCCTCTCGTCCCAGGCATCATTCCTCTCCTGAACCAACTGTCCAATTATGCGGTCTGCATTGTTGTTGGCTTGAGTCAACGTATGCACCCGCTGCATAGCTCTATCACCTCTCTCTACCACCTGGTCTCACTGTAAGTTCATATCAGCCAACTGCTCCTACAAACTAGCTATAGCACGTGCCTGTCTCTTCTTCTACTTTCTCCCCTTGAGCTTATCACGACCACATAAGCCAGTCAAAGTCTAGTAGGTACTCTCAAGACCCTCATACGCTCTAATGGCGGCGAACATAGCACTCATAGCATGGCTGTCGCTAGCCTGTCCCTCAGCTAGACCTCTGACCAAGGCACTTCCCTGAGGCTGAACCCAAATAGCATCACGAGGATCATCCCTAGGAAAGGTGCCAGCTAGAGCTACTGCAAGCTCACTAGGAAATCTGCTCATGATATCCCTAATGACACAGAAAGCTGCTCCCTCTGCACCCTCAACAGGAGTGCGACCCTCAAACTCCAAGTGCCAACCATCCCAATCTAGAGCATCACTGAGAGCAGGAACCATGATCTCTACCACTGTAAGTCCATCCTCTGCTAACTCGCTCTCATTCCAAGAGTACACCGGCTCTTGACCCTCTGGGTACCCCACATCATGGAGCACTCTCCAAAGCAAGGTCGGCATGCCAAACTCGCTCAAGAAGGTGTCCGTGGTGCGGTGCTCCCTCAGGGCCAACGGGCGTCGAGGTGCTCTTCCTCCGGTGGACTTACGAGCGGTCTGCTTCGTGCGGGCCATTTGTAGCAAAAGTTCTTTTATTACCCCGTGGAAACATATTTTAGGTGATACAACTTTTATCAAAATGAGATAATCAATTTATAAGGGGAGGAATGCATGACACGAATGAAATGCACAAGTAATATGATGTATGTACGTGCCGTACGTTCTCACAAACTTATGAAATAAATAATTTCTAGCGACGAATTCGGTGGCATACAAACGATCTCTCAAATACGTAGCTAATACGTTCTACACGATAGCGTTGTTATGTACCTGCAGAAGATTCATTTCAGCCCAATTCCCAATGAATGCATAGAAGCAGTAAATTTTTATCTACACGCTCTACATGAATCCCCAGATACGTGTACAATGGTAGTAACTACCCGAACCATCGTCCTATTGACGGCATCGCCTCAACAGACGGAAGACCCACACATGAGATACCTTTGTAAAACATGCATAGAACATGTAATTACTCCAACATCATATAAGCATTCACCCTAGATCGGCGGTGTATCCGATCATGCTCTCACAACTCACACTTACCGAGGCGTAGAGGCAAATGATCCATACACTACCACTCAAACAAGTGGCACTCATACAACAGCACGTCGTATGAGCGACGAAAGAGAAATATGATGCAAGAACCCCAAGTCAGTACTTAATTAAGCCACCTAGAGTCCTTAACTGGGCATAAAGGATATGACCACTGGCACACTTTTTAGTTTAGAAATCATGTTTTTCAAATGCCTTTTTGTTTTAAATACACTTGTGAATAGTAACACACTAAACCATGCTCTGATGTCAGCTGTAACAGAACCAACCAATTATACGAAATTAAGTAAGAAAATCATCCGCTAGCGTAGACGATTTAACAAACTTAAGCCCGTATAACCCGGTAGTCCGTGAAATCGCGAAGGATTTCAAACCAACTCACATACCAGCCAAGATCGTAATAAGTTTAGCGGTCACCATCACATATTACTTAAAAGTTCGCATCTCAGATACATCAGAGTTTAAACATAGTTATTACAAAACGAGTTCAAATAGAAGTAGCGGAAGCCATTTGTTTAAAACCACACACACTCACACGGAGTTCAAATACAGTGCCAGCTAATGATCATCTCCAACAAAAGCATCAGACGAGACGTAAGGAATGACCATGCCCATGGTCCTAAGCATCACCCATTGCAGGATAAAGGCAGTTGATATAGTAGCCATAATACATCTGTCCATCTTGAAAGGATCAAGATGCCCAAGAGGGGGGGGGTGAATTGGGCTAATTCTAAATTTTCTTTCAATAATCAAATCCTACGGATAGCCCAATTAACCCCTTGTGCCTAGACAAAGTGTTTCTATCAAATCAACGCACAAAAGACTTGCAACCTATGTTCCAAACTTACTCTAGCATAGCAATTCTATGAATGTAAAGACGAGTATTGAATTGCTCAAAGTAAATACTTAAAGTAAATGCTCAAAGTAAATGGAGAGAGGAACGCGGTGATGTTTTGTTGAGGTATCGAGAGAGTCGCCACTCTCCACTAGTCCTCGTTGGAGCACTCAGCGCAAGGGTGTAGCTCCCCTTGATCCGCGCAAGGATCAAGTGCTCTCTGGGTTGATTCTTCGACACTCTCCGTCGCGAATCACCCAAAACCGCTCACAACTTGAGTTGGGTCACCCACAAGCTCCGCCGGGTGATCACCAAGCTCCCAATCACCACCAAGCCGTCTAGATGATGGCGATCACCAAGAGTAACAAGCACGAACTCTCACTTGACCACGCGAAGCCTAATGAGAAGATGGATGCACACTTGTCTACTCTTGATTCACTAATGAGGTTTCACTCTTGGATTCTCAAATCACAAACACCTCACTAGGACCTTGCTCTTCTTGGCACTCACAAACGTGTTTCTCACCGTTGGAATGAGCGTAAGTCACTCCACACTCGAGTGGAGCTTCTATTTATAAGACGACCAAAAAGCGAACCGTTATGAGCTTCTCGCGGGATGACCGGACGCTCGATCATATTGACCAGACGCTCCGGTCGGGTTCAACCCTCGCAATATTTCAAGTGATGACCGGACGGCGAGGTCCGGTTAAGACTTGACCGGACACGTCCGGTCGCTCTTGGATGTGCTTACTGTAATCGACCGGACGCTGGATACTCAGGGTCCGGTAACCACTGACCGGACGCGTCCGGTCACACTTTCTCAAGTCTGGACCCTTACTGGAGTCGACCGAACGTGGGCCCCCAGCGTCCGGTCACACGACCTTCCAGCGTCCGGTCACTCCAGACATGTTCTCCTCAGTCAAATGAATCGACCGGGACCTACTGCCGCGGCGTCGTCCGGTCAAGACCGGAGCCGGCCAGTCCGTCCGGTCGATTTGACCCTCCATTCACTTCCAACTCTCGATCATATGAGAATGAAGTTTGCTCCAAAGGATCTTAGGCATTCATAGGAGCTACCTAGAGCTAGTTTTAACAAGTGTGCACCACACCTAACTCACTAGACTCAACTAGGTCAAGCTACCCATTCATACCCCCCTTCATAGTACGGCCAAAGGAAAAACAAAGTCCTAAACTACTCTAAGTGTCTCTCCAACTTCAATTGACACTTAGAACTAGTTATCCTTAACCTTGTCGTCCATCCTTTGAAAACCGAAACGATTTCCATCATGGGGGCATGACCACCTCAATTGCCCAATCGATCTCCATTACCATGACCTAACTTAATTGCCTCTGCAAAACACACGTTAGTCATAGTAATCTTGTATTGACATTAATCACCAAAATCCACTTAGGGGCCTAGATGCTTTCAATCTCCCCCTTTTTGGTGATTGATGACAATACCACCTCGAGTATGTTATGGAATGAGGTTTTTGACGGGCTTGGTTCATATAAGCTTTTGTCGTTAAGAACAAAAGAGTTAGGCAAGCTTATATGACCCAAGCCAACACAATGTACTCAAAGGATATGAATTAAGCATGAGTACAAGTAACAAAGCTCATTTGCTTCGAAGTATAAACGCGGAAGCAAAAGCAATTGAGCATAACACAAGTGATATGACATATAGATAATGCAAAGTAGAAATCACACATGTCAAAAATCACAATCACGTAGATAGCACTATTACATATATATAATAGTATGCAGGAAAGTAAACACACGAATGCATAAGTAATAGTGTATCACACAAATAGAACTCCAAATGTATATAATAGGCTAATACTAGATAACTAGCTCCCCCTAAATGTAGCTCCCCCTGAGACTACATACTCGAACACCCTCTCCCCCTTTGGCGTCAAACACCAAAACCTAGGGGTTTGACGGCGAGGCTACAGCTGATGATGAGCCAAGTATTTGAAGAACGTGGGGCAGCCGGGCACCGCACCATCATCATCTCGACCACGAGCTCTGGCCCGACTAACCCTCTGTGGTAGGAAGTGTCATTTGAGCGGTCTAGGTCTCAGCCGGAGCTGGTCTTTGCCTGTGAAGCTGCTAGTATGTCTGCTCATAGGATCGACGAGGCGGATGGATGAGGGGAGCCTCTGAGTAGTCACAATGATGGGTCTCTTGTGAGACGGACCGCGAATGCATATGAGCCGTAGTAGGCATGCCGGTCAACTCATTGAAGGATGCTCCAAGACTCACGAGACCGGCGTGTCGAGCACGAATAGCGAGGAGGACTACTCGGTGTGAAGCCCATCTGAAGTGGAGTGAACTGCGGGGCTACCACGGGTGAGGCCAACCACTGGGACACCTGTACAAGAGGTGAAGCAAATTGAGCAGGAGGTTGTCCTCGACCCTAAAGCCCCATTGGGCTAATAGCTGGAGTCGCTGTGGTGGAAGCAGGCTGAGCAAGCTGGGGCGAAGTCTGTGGCTATGGGGCCCCAAGAGCTGTCACTACGTGCTGCATGAAACCCATAAGCTGCTGCTGCAAGAGTATCTGATGTTGATGCATCTGCTGCTTTTCTGCACGCATAACTTCTTCTTTGCCTCTGGAACTAGTCATGTCGAGTCTGGCCCCCGGGGCAAAAGTAGCAATTTGTCTCCACGTCGCTTATCTATCAGTATTCGCTACATCCGCTCAAGAATAGCAATGAGAGCGGGTCTGCATCTGTGGAGCAGGTGAGCGAATGGAGCTACCGACCTCTGCATCATGTCTGCGTGGAGGCATCTCGAGGAATAAGGCGAGATAGTCATTGTCGAGGCTGCATCAGCATTGCTCGCTCACCTCCTGCTGTGCCTCTAGCTCCTCCTCCTCAGTGGCTGCAATCCCTCTGATGATCTCATCCTGCTAAGCTACGGACCCTGGCACGTCGGGACGATGGCTAGGCTGTCTAGGTGCCTGAGGCGTGGTATGTCTGATCCTCTGTGACGAGGTTGTAAGTAGGGAATTACGTGGTGGCACTGTATACTCATCCATCATACCGGGGGCTTATCAAGCACTATTCTACGGATAAGAAACGTGATCCAGTGAGCATAGGGAAGCTGCTGCGACCCTTGAATCCCTGAGCTATAGTATCCTCCATCTCTGAAAGAAGGAGGTCCCAGATATCAAATCCTGTTTGCTGCATCATAGCATTAAGAAGCCAAAGCTGTAAGTGAGTCAGACCCTCTCTATATCCCAACACAGGAAGCAGTGTCCTCCCGATAATGGCCTCTAGCACTCTCGCATTTGTAGGGAGTCAAGTCACCGGGGTTCTGCTCGACCCTCTCCAAAAGGCTCCTTGAAGCAATGTCGCACTAAATCAGAGGAGGCACCAACCCTCCATGTGGGCGCTGGGAGGCTCCTGCTGTCCATAACAGACCTCATGTATCTTGGCAGTCTGCGCCTATAGCCTCGATATCTCTCTCGACCACCCACTCGTCACTCTATAGTCTTTGCCTCTCGAAAGCAAAGTGAATAAACATGTGATGTGGATCGATGAAGAGTGAAGCATAAAAGCGAGCGAACCCAAGATGGTACATATATCCCGTCAGTCCAATCAAATCTATCGATCCCGGCAAATATGACAAGTATGGCGAATGCTCTCTCCTATTTGCTACCACAATGGACTCTATCTCGACAAACTCTCGAGATCTGAACATTTGCCCCAATTTGTTGAGATAAGCATTGTAGAAATCCTCCTGCAGGTGGCGTGTAGAAACCCTCACCGCTCTCTCATCCCTCCTTGGAGGAAACCAAACCTCAAACTCAACAAAACGCAATTGTTGAACCTGCTTTGACAGTGGCGGCCCTCAAGTCGAGGTGAACCATCGAGGTGGACCACATGGTCTAGGTGGAGGACGTGATCCCCTCCGGCCGTGTTGGCGGTGTTGGTGAGATCGGTACACAGGTGCATCCCGAGGCCGGCCCGAAGGCTGGGTGCCGGCTCTGTCTCCTCGGCCTCTGGTCTGCTGCTGAGGCTCGCTTGTGGGGCTGCTGCCAGCATCTTTGACGGACCCTCATCAATGGCAACCCGTCGTCCTGCAAACGTGATAGTCCAATTTGGACTACCGTGGATGCTCAACCTCCTCAATCGCAGCTCACGAATCTTTGGTGAAACTGGCCGATCTGCAATGACAACTCATTGCGGGCACCACCTCTCTCGGCACGCTCTGCGGCCTCTCGCAATTCTTTGCTCTTCTTGCTGTCTCGCATCGAGATACTTTTCGCTTCTTGGATGTCACTGCTTGGTTGACTTGCCCTTAGATCCGGCTAGCTGGCGAGGCGGGGGCCTCCGATCATCATCACCTGGGCCACCACCAACGTTCTTGGTGCGAGCCATCTGAACTGACAAGATGGTGAACTACCGCTGATGAAGATCAATCTGTCAAATCATTGCGCTTTCGAGGCTTGGCCTCGATCCTTACTAAATGAGCTTGGCTCCGAGTTGATCGCCAACCGCCACAAGAACCACAATGGAACCGACTCGCTGCACGATAGAATAGATGGATATACAAATAAATACCATATTGCTAATAGATGCGAAACCCTAAGAGAGAAAGCAATGTAGATGCGAAATTGAATCGAATGGCTTTCTACCTGACGATCAGCGATCCGTGAAAAGATGAGATGTCATGCGGGGGAACCTCAGAACCGGCTAGGGTTACACGAAGCAATGATGAACTGGTGGCCCTAGTATTTGTGAAATCGATTGCATTGTATTGCAAATTGATCTCACAATTTGAAATTGAAACAAAGGGGCTAGCCTTACCGAGAGGAGATGAGGCTAGGGCACACGGCAAGAGGCGATATAGGCGTGGGCAGGCGACTCCGGTGAGCTATGGCGATGGCGATGGCGCGCGCGGCCTTGTGAGCAACTCTGATGGCGGCGTCTTTGTCTTTGGCCTTGATGGTCTGCGAGGAAGCCTCGAAGCGATGGCGCGGGCGCGGGCTGAAGCACGGCGCGGCGTGGTAGCGAGGTGGCCGCCTTGAGGTCGCGATGGCGGCAAGGGGCACAAGAACGCACGGCGGCGCTGTGGTGGCGACGAAGGAGGCGCAAGAGGCGGCGGCGCGCTGGCTAGGGCAAGGCGGATGAGGGCGAACAAAGGTACGACTTGCGGTTAAATAGTTCCCCACGTGATGTAAAAAAGAATCGGAGAAAGGAGTCCTGAAGCCGCGCGAGATTCATCGGCCGGACGCTCCGGTGGTAGCGACGGGGCGCTACCACCTGTCGTCCGGTCGATTCGAGAGAGGTCCAAATCCTCTGGAATCGAGGCCCGGACAGCGTCCGGTGGTCCATGACCGGACGCAGTGGGTCCGGTTAATGCAACTTGGTCTACCTTCGATCGGCCGGACGCTGAACCCTTCTGACCGACCGCCTGCAGACGCAGCGTCCGGTCACTCCTTCACCAAAGAGTTCACCTCACAGGAAGGCTGGCCGGACGCTAGACAACAGCGTCCGGTCAGTATCCGATGCACCTTTTCGACAAATCTTCAAACATCCATCTCATTTATGCATTCCTAATTAAGTCCCAACTTGAATAAGATCCAAATAAACACCAATTGGGACTGATGTGAGTGACCTCTCTCAAACCCTCATATATATTTTTTTAAACTATTTTGCCTTAGGCTATAATTCTTTTTAAGAAAATAGGCAACAAGAGGGCAAACGGAACAAAACGACAAAACAACATTCATGCATATGCAATACTTGAGTAAATCTAGTTGCTTGTCAAGTTTGATCCAAGGTTAAGCTTCTTCACACGCTTTTCGGCGGTTATCTTAACCATGTTAGACAAGCGCTATATGCATTGCCATGAATTTAAACATGTCGTATATTACAATGAATGCATGAGACAACACAAGCTCAATTTTTAGTGAAGTTACTAAAATCAAGAACATTGAGCTCATTCCGCAATCTACAAAATGTAGCCTCATCTAGCGGTTTAGTGAAGATATCCGCTAATTGATCTTCGGATCTTACACCTTCTAGTGATATATTATTTTTAGCCACATGATCTCTTAGAAAGTGATGGCGAATATCTATATGCTTGGTGCGAGAGTGTTGAACCGGATTATTTATAAGTTTTACCGCACTTTCATTGTCGCACAAAAGAGGTACTTTCTCTAGAACTACTCCATAGTCTAGCAAAGTTTGTTTCATGTATAATATTTGTGCACAACAAGCACCCGTGGCAATGTATTCCGCTTCGGCGGTGGACAAAGCCACACTATTTTGTTTCTTGAAGGACCAAGACACAAGTGATCTTCCAAGCAAATGGCACCCTCCGGATGTGCTCTTTCTATCAACTTTGCATCCGGCGTAATCCGAATTGGAATAGCAAATTAATTCAAATAAAGCTCCTTTGGGATACCAAAGACCAATGCTTGGTGTGTGCTTAAGATACCTAAGGATTCTTTTTACGGCAATTAAATGAGTTTCCTTAGGACTAGCTTGAAATCTAGCACACATACACACACTAAACATGATGTCGGGCCTAGATGCGGTTAAATATAACAAGCTACCAATCATAGAACGGTAGAGAGTTTGATCAACCGGGTTACCTGCCTCATCTAGATCGAGATGTCCATTTGGAGTCATTGGTGTCTTCATTGGCTTACATTCATCCATCTTGAATCTCTTGAGAAGATCTTTTGTGTATTTCTCTTGAGAGATGAAGATGCCTTCTTTCATTTGCTTGACTTGAAAACCAAGAAAGAATGTAAGCTCACCAATCATTGACATCTCGAACTCCTTCGACATCAATTCACCAAATTCTTTACATGAGTCTTCATTTGATGATCCAAAGATGATATCATCAACATATACTTGACAAATGAAGATATGCCCATCAAGCTTCTTGGTGAATAGTGTGGTGTCGACCTTCCCAATGGTGAAGCCCTTCTCAATGAGAAAGTCCCGAAGGCGCTCATACCAAGCTCTTGGGGCTTGCTTAAGCCCATATAGTGCCTTGGACAACCTATAAACATGATTAGGATATCTAGGGTCTTCAAACCCGGGAGGTTGATCAACATAGACTAGTTCATTTATAAAGCCATTTAAAAAAGCACTTTTCACATCCATTTGATATAGTTTCATTTCATGATGTGATGCATATGCAAGAAGGATACGGATGGCTTCTAATCTTGCAACCGGTGCAAAGGTCTCCCCAAAATCCAAACCTTCAACTTGAGAGAACCCCTTTGCAACTAGTCTTGCCTTGTTCCTCACAACAACACCTTGATCATCTTGCTTGTTGCGGAACACCCACTTCGTTCCAATAACTCTTGCACCTTTTGGTCGCTCTTCAAGAGTCCAAACTTCATTGTGAGTGAAGTTGTTCAACTCTTCATACATGGCATTGATCCAATCTGGATCTTTAAGAGCTTCTTCTACCTTGGTAGGCTCATAGCAAGAGACAAAAGAATGGTGAGCAATAAATGAAGTAAGTTTTTGAGATCGAGTCATCACACCCTTTGATGGACTCTCTATGATGAGATCTTGTGGATGATCTTGTAGGAGAGGTGTGTTTCTTCTATTGACCACTTGAGGAGGAGGTTGTGGAGCATCAACATCTTGTGCTTGTACCACCATTTGCTCATGGGAGATATGAGTATCTTCATTTTCTACTCTCCCATCTTTTTCACCATCATGTGGTACATTTGATGAAGATGGTTGGTCAATGACTTGTACATCATTTTCATCATCTTTTGGCTTGATGTCTCCCACCGGGATATTCTTCATAGCCTCCCTCAATGGTTCATCACCTACATCATCAAGATTCTCATGTGCTCCTTGGGAGCCGTTAGATTCATCAAATTCCACATCATATGTTTCTTCAACCAAGCCGGTGGCATGATTAAATACTCTATATGCTTTGGACTTCAATGAGTAACCAACAAGAAAACATATATCACAACGTCTTTGAAACTTCCCTAGGTGTTGCCGCTTCTTGTAGATGTAGCACTTGCAACCAAACACCCTAAAGAAGGAGACGTCTGGCTTCTTCCTATTGAGCAACTCATACGGTGTCTTGACAAGGAATTTTTGAAGAAATAGGCGGTTGGATGCATAACATGCGGTGTTGATTGCTTCCGCCCATAGAGCTTCGGGGGTGTTGTACTCATCTAGCATTGTCCTTGCAAGGGTGATCAAAGTCCGATTCTTCCTCTCAACTACACCATTTTGTTGAAAAGTATAGGTTGCGGAGACTTCATGTTTGATTCTAACTTCATCACAATAGGATTCAATATTTGTGTTGTCAAACTCTTTGCCATTGTCACTTCTTATCTTCTTGAGCTTCACTTCAAATTCATTTTGAGCTCTCTTGGCGAACTTCTTGAAACAAGATGCAACTTCGGATTTGTCATGAAGGAAGAACACCCATGTATACCTTGAATAGTCATCCACAATCACAAGACAATAGAGATTTCCTCCCAAACTCTTATATGTTGTTGGTCCAAATAAATCCATGTGTAGGAGTTCTAGCACTCTTGTGGTTGACATGAAAGCTTTGGTTGGATGAGTGTTTGCAACTTGCTTGCCGGCTTGACATGCACTACAAAGCTTGTCCTTCTCAAACTTCACATCCTTCAACCCTCTCACCAAATCATTCTTCATAAGCTTCTTGAGTGAGCTCATCCCAACATGAGCAAGTCTTCTATGCCATAGCCACCCAAATGTTGTTTTGGTGAATAGGCAAGTCTTCAAGTTTGCATCTTCGGAGGTGAAGTCAACTAGATATAAGTTGTTGTATCTAAATCCATTGAATATCACTTGCTTGTCATTTACTTTGGATACAACAACCTCCTTCTCGGTGAATAAGCATTGGAAACCAAGATCACACAATTGCTCGACGGATAGCAAGTTGAAACTCAATGAGGCAACATAGAGCATATTGGAGATGGAATGATCATTTGATATTGCCACTTTGCCCAATCCTTTAACCTTGCCCTTTGAATTATCTCCAAATGTTATTTTCTCTTGTCCATCTACCTCTTCATCTAGTGAGGTGAACATACGAGGATCAGCGGTCATATGTTGAGTACAACCACTATTAATAACACAATGACTTCCACCGGTCTTGTAGTTCACCTACACACAAGAGATTCAAGCTTTAGGGATCCAAACTTGTTGAGGGCCCTTCACCTTCTCAACAAGTGACTTAGCCACCCAAATCTTCTTAGGCCTACTCTTGTTGGGGGTCCTAAGAATATGACTTTAATCTTTCCACTAGAATCTTTTCTAAGCATGTAGTGAGCATTGAAAGCAAAGGGTCTAGCATGCTTGGGCAAGGGTTGTGGTGGTGGAGTTTGACACTCATGAGCAAAGTGGCCTTCTTGTCCACACTCAAAACATCTCTTTGGCTTTAGCTTTGGCTTTGATTGTTGGTGTTGAGCTTGAGCCTTCTTCTTTTCTACACTTGCCATATATCCAATGCCACTTCTATCCATCTTCATGACGGTATTCATGAGTAGCTCACTTTGGAGATGCTTGCCTCTAGCAAACTTGCTCAATCCCACCTTGAGATGCTCTTTCTCCATCTTGAGCTTCTTGTTCTCTTCCTTGAGAATATCATTGTTCTTCTCTTCCTTGAGTTTCTTGTTTTCTTTTTTTAGCTTCTCATTCTCAAGGATCAAATCTTTGTCATGATCAAGAGTTTCTATCACAATGGTGTTGTGACTTTTCATCTCTTCAAGATCTTTCATTAGCTTCTCATTGTCACTCTTGAGCTTGACATACTCATCATAGTCATTGCACTCAACCACTTGCTTGCCTTTGCTACTAGATCCATGCTCAATGCTCTCATCAATTAAATCATCACATGAGGTAGCTATATCAATCTTAACAACATGGTTAGTAGCAACATGTGGCTCATTTGGTAAGAATTCTTGTGCAATAACAAGGGTATCATAATTGATCTTTAGAGTTGTATATTCATCTTTTAGCTTGTTGTGACTAGTGATAAGCTCATTGTGCACCCACTCAAGTTTATCATGTTTATCTTTAAGCTCTTTCTTAGAAGATTTGAGCTCCTTGAGTTTGGATGATATAGAATCATTTGTTTCTTTGAGCTCATCATTAGTCTTTTCTAATGTATCACACTTAGCTAAGAGTGAATCATTTTTAGCATCAAGTTTTTCATTTGTAGCTCTACTCTTTCTAATGATCTTAGTGTATTTTCTTAATATTTTGACAAGATCATCATATGTGGGTGAATCATCATCGCTATCGCTATCATCATCACTAGCTTGCTCATCATCACTACTATCATCACTTTTAGTTACCTTGCATTCACCCTTGGCCATAAGTGATGAGTACAGGCCCGATCTTCCGAGAGGTAGCTGGTAAGTTTGATTTGTGGAGATCTCGACGTTGGCGATCCGGCTTCAAATCAGACGCGATTCGAACCCTGCAACCGTTACACCACTGCTCCGTTGGTTATCAACCAAGCACAACTTGATTGACCTCGCCAAGAAGGCTTTTCCTGCAAGCGAATCGAAGAGCACAAGCAAGAAGGTAAAACACGCAATCTGATATTGCAAATATGAATGACACGAATATCAATAGAGGGTTCTAGAACTCGGTTTCAAAGGACTAATCGACACAGTGGAGGAGATCAAGAACGGGGGCCCTAGATCACTGTAAAAGGATTTGTCACCACCGTTACAATGAACGATTCAGTTTCTCGATGGAAAACTAAACTCTAAACAAAACCCAATTGTGTAGCAGCGGCGACGGCTGTGTTTATAGTCTAAGACTCGACCTAGGGTTGGGGACGGCCAGGGGTTGGGCGCCCACAACTTGGGCTTAAGGCCCGACATGATACATGGCCAAGTTGGCCCAAATAGGTGACGCAGCACCTTGCCGTGGTCACACAGAATGATCCACGTACCTTCTGGAGCTGGGACCAGATCCAAAATGACGGTGTCGTCGTCCCCTTTCCAACGCATCCAAGAACGGCCCGTTTCGATGTCGTATGAGAAAGTTATGACCGAAACAATGACGACGTGTCTGCTGAATCCGAGGGCGACATGGCAGCTGAGTTGGGAACAAATTGCAACTTGGGGAAGACCCTGGCGTCGGTGTGTCCAGCATGGTGATGTCCTCATCAATAAGGCATAGGTGTGTAGAGGATGATAGTGATGGTGGCGGTGAGGATGCAAGATCAATAGCAATGGCGGCCACCTTCTCATTGTCACTCTCATCATCGGATGATCCACTTGATGAATCAATGTCCGTGAGCCAATCACCGACAATATAGGCCTTGCCACTCTTCTTCTTCTTGTAGAAGTCTCTCTTTTTCCCATTTCTCTTCTTGTATGGCTTGTTCTTTTTCTTTTCATCTTCATCACTTGAATCATCTTTCTTGCCCTTGTTCTTGAACTTGTCTTTCTTGGGCTTTGTGCATTGATGAGCTAGGTGGCCAAGTTCGCCACAATTGTAGCAATCCATCTCGGAGATTGGCTTTCTTCTTGAGCTAGTGAAGAACTTCTTCTTCTTGCCGTCAAACTTGATGCCACTCTTGTTTAGCTTTTTTAGCATCTTGGCGGTCTTCTTCACCATGAGAGCAAGACTTTCTTCATCATCTTCATCACTTGAGCTCTCATACTCAAGTCTTGCCTTGCCCTTATCTTGGCTAGCTTTGAATGCTAAGTCCTTCTCTTTCTTCTTTGTAGAGGATGAGCCATCTTGTGGCGTGATGTGCATGTACATCTCATGAGCATTGATCTTTCCCAAGATTTGTGTCGGTGTAGCGGTGGAAAGATCACCTTGATGTAGCACGGTCACAATGTGCCCATATTTGTCAATGGGGAGGACACTCAAGATCTTTCTCACAACGTCGGATGGTGACATTTGAGTAAGTCCAAGCCCATTGACTTCCTCTACAAGAACATTTAAACGAGAATACATTTCATTAGCACTTTCTTTGGGAAGCATCTCAAAAGAATTTAGCTTTTTAATCACAAGATGATAGCGTTCCTCACGCTCACTCTTGGTTCCCTCATGGAGCGCACAAACATCCAACCATAGAGCATGGGCGTCTTTGTGGTTTCTTACACGATTAAACACATCTTTGCAAAGGCCTCTAAAGATGGTGTTGCGAGCCTTTGCATTCCATTTTTCATAGTTTACTTCATCGCCTTGGAGTTGTGCGGCATTCTTAGGTGTTGGAAACCCTTGAGAGGCGGCTCTAAGAATTCCAACATCTAGAGCTTCTAGGTAAGCCTCCATGCGAATTTTCCAATATGGAAAATCATCCCCCTCGAAGATAGGAGGAGGTCCATCCCCGTGAGACATCTTGCTCTAAGCGGTTAGGCTTAAAAACGTGAGCACGAGGCTCTGATACCAATTGAAAGGATCAAGATGCCCAAGAGGGGGGATGAATTGGGCTAATTCTAAATTTTCTTGCAATAATCAAATCCTACGGATAGCCCAATTAACCCCTTGTGCCTAGACAAAGTGTTTCTATCAAATCAACGCATAAAAGACATGCAACCTATGTTCCAAACTTACTCTAGCATAGCAATTCTATGAATGTAAAGACGAGTATTGAATTGCTCAAAGTAAATACTTAAAGTAAATGCTCAAAGTAAATGGAGAGAGGAACGCGGCGATGTTTTGCCGAGGTATCGGAGAGTCGCCACTCTCCACTAGTCCTCGTTGGAGCACCCGCGCAAGGGTGTAGCTCCCCCTTGATCCGCGCAAGGATCAAGTGCTCTCTACGGGTTGATTCTTCGACACTCCATCGCGGCGAATCACCCAAAACCGCTCACAACTTGAGTTGGGTCACCCACAATCTCCGCCGGGTAATCACCAAGCTCCCAATCACCACCAAGCCGTCTAGGTGATGGCGATCACCAAGAGTAACAAGCACGAACTCTCACTTGACCACGCGAAGCCTAATTGGGAATAAAACCCTGAGTACGAGAAGGTACTCGGCTAGACTTACCCGACATAACTGAAAATAAAGTGACACCAAGGAATTATGAAGGGCTTTATAGTAGGGTAGCTGACTCATTTGCAAAAAGAGGCATTTTTAGCATTTCAAGAACCTTTACAAAAGCATTATTGTCAAGTTAATTATTATTAACCTGTCGACTAAATTTGCACTTATACTAGAGCAAACATGTGATTAAACAAATAATGATAACCAATGATCATCAACAACTTCCATAATGTCATATTCATTATAATTGTCCAAGTGTTCCATCAACATTACTATGATGAAGTAACTCAAGTCAAGTGCTCACTATCCAGGAGCGATGGCGATTCGAATCGATTCCTAACCAGCTGGTGATTTATTCCTTACACAAACCTCACTCACCAGCTAAAGTGAGGTATCGGTCACCGAGTCAACGATCCAGGAATCTCGAGTTTGCCAGGAACCACATGTACCCGGGGGCCGACCGACTGCACTTTGGTCTTATCATCTCGCCCCCGTGTCCTACCACACCTGCTCCGGTACAGTGCGCTGCGGGCAATCTACTCGGCCCGAATAATCTCCTAGCTTCGTGGTCGAAAGGTACTTTATTCGGCCAGCTAAATGTAAGGCATGCGTTCAACATGACCTGAGGTCCAACAACGGTCGGTCCTTAATCGACATAGACGAAAAGCACTACAGTCCAAAACTCTGTAAGTCTCCATCCTGTCTCAACTTCATTTAACACTTAGTTATACCATGACTACATAGTTATCCAAGCAGATCCGGGTAACCACCTATAGCTCGCAGGTGACAGGAAATCACCCGACTTCTACCGGTCTAAGCCAGCTAAGCATTGACTCGACTGCGGATACCAGGGTAACAAAGATATAGTATAACAAAGGTAAACAAGGTATAATGCAGCAACAGTTGCAAACAACTCCTGGACGTAATGCATCAATTAAAGTAAAGCATTTAATTAATAATCACAAACCGGGAAGAAAAATGCTCCGGGGCTTGCCTCTCTCGAAGCAGCTTGGGCGGTGATCGGGGCACTCCAGAAGTTCCTCAACGTCCTCCTCGTCTGCTTCGGTCACTTCCTGCGGCTGCACCTCGAGCTGCTCCTCGGGCTCCTCGGGTATGACGACTAGATTCTCGGTTTGCGATCCTATATGATGCATGTGCGTAAGTGCTTATGCAAAAGGTGCATCGGATGAAATGAGCATAATGGATATGCTTGAATGCAAGGTAATCAACATCATCCAAGAACATGTACTACAAGCACATGTCATCTACTGCATTCTCTTCTACTACTAATATGCTAAGTCAACACATCTCATTAAATGCTTCAAAGATACACCAAAACTTCACTAATTTCTTACGTATACACAAAGCAACATATGATTAACCCTAGTTAATAATAATAGGTTTGAATAGCAACATCTATTTTTATAGCTTAGAAAAATCTTAGAAAATTACCATAGCATAGTACTACCCTAAGTAGTCTACCCTCAGATTTTTATGGCATTTGGATGGGTGGATTAGCCTACACAAAAATAACAAGCTATGGCATGATTATGAACATGAAAATACTTTGTACTATGAAAAGTGTCAAACACCAGATAAAATATTTTTCCTATGTTCTACACAACAAATGATCACTGTACAAAAATTATCACATGCATGTTTTATACAAATTTTGTTGTCTAGCAAAAATAACAAAAATCAGCCATTAAAGGCACTTGAACTACACCTCATATTTTTTCTACAGTACATGTATGACACATATTTTTCCTAGGAAGTACATTACAGAAGAAGAGTAACAAACTTGGAATCATATTTTTCTGATACATATAGGATTTACTAACCATTTTACAAGATATCAGCAATATCAAGAATTAATTAAAGCTCTACAGAAAAGTATCTCAAAAATGACATTCAACATTTTTATCATGTATATCTGGTGACAAGGAACACAACAAAATTTGTTTCAACAAATTTGGAGCAAATTTGAGCAATTTAGAAATTTCCAAAGCATTTAACAAAATTCTGAAAAGCATTTCTTAAATTCATTTTAAAACCAGCCGACGAAAAAGGCTGGGTGCACCCAGAGGGGCTGCCAGGCGGGACCCAGTGGGTCAACCGGCCCCACTGGCCAGTCACCCGGAGCCTTCACCAGCCACTGCGGCTGGGCCCTGCGGCCCCACGGGTCAGCGACCCGAGAGCAGGGGGGAGCTCCGCCAGCCGATGCTCACCAGCGGCGAGCCCTTCCGGTGGCGCGGGTGGTGCCAGCGTGCACACCACGCCGAGCCGCACTGGCTGGGAGGGTGGAGGTGGCTCGGCGGCGTGACGAACCACACGGCCGCGGCAGCGCGCTCGTCGAAGAGGAAGGAGGCGGCCAAGCTCGGCCCTTACCTCGACGACGGCGGCCGCAAGCGAGCGCAAGCGAGGCAGGGAGGCTGGGCGGAGCTGGTGGCGGCGGGAATCGAGGAATGGAGGCATGGAAGGGGTATGTCGTCGGTGAGCCAGCGGCGGCGCTCGGTGGCGAGAGCTCCCGCGGAGCTCTGAACTGGAGAGAAAATGAGGAGGAATGAGGAGGAGGCAATGGGGTCGGGCAGAAGAAGGCGCGCGCGTGGAGGGCAAGGCAGGCCGTGGCTGCCGCGCGGCATGCGTCGCCGGCGCATGGCGACCACGCGGCGAGCGTCGCCTGACGCGGTCGGGCACGGCGCGCGGGAACAGGCGCGGCGCGGGGTAGGCCAGACGCGCGAGCTGGGCTAGGCCGAACGCGGTGCGCGCGAGCGGCGGCAGGCCGAGCCGGCTTCGGCCGTGGGCCGAGAAAGGAGGCGGCAGCCCGCGAAAGGAGAAAACATTTTTTTAATTTTCTATTTTCAAGGAAATTTCAAATAGCAGTTTTCAAATACCCTTTTGAGCAAGAAAATGACTTCTTTTGAAAATGGCCCAAAAATAAAAGTTGCTTAGAATTTAATCCTCTACAACTTTGCTTTTATGACCAAACTCCAATTCTTGCCAGATTTTGAATTATAAAATTAAAGTCAATTTTAACTCAAAACCCAAATTTTGGAGAATTATTTTTAAAGCAAAATTTGGCAATAATTTAAATACAAACTTTGCTCCAAAAATTATGCTAAATAATTCTAGATGATTTACAATCATAGCCAAACATGTTTTACTAACTTAGCAAGCATGATTTGGGCAAAAACAACTCTAAACAAGTGTATGCAACATTCATGTTTCGCGAGCATGTTTCATATGTTTCGAAGCAGGGTTTCAGTTATTATTTACATGATTAGGCATGCATGATTAGGATGCTTGATGATGCATAACATGCATGATTTGCAGTGCCTAAATGCTGGCCTAACACCGGTGTTACAGGTGCCACCACCGTGGGCACCGCCCCTTTTCAGCCAGGGGAGGGAGGAAGCAGGGCTGGTCACCGCCATGGTGACGGCGGTGCATCGCCCTAATTTTCCAGAGAGAGGGGTTTTTGGTGTCTGGCTGGGTGGTCACTGCCCCCCTAGGGGCGGTGCCACTACCACCCTATCCGGTGACCAATGGCTAGTTAAAATAGCTGTTGGAATTCGACCGTTGGGTGGGCACCGCCATGTCCGGTGCCCGGCACCGTCGTGTCTGGTGCCCTCACAGAAACCAGCAGGTTTGCTCCAATGGCTCTATTTGGCTTAGGGGCTATAAATAGAGGTGGAGCTCGGGCTTGGGCTGGTTGCAGAGCACCCTTAAGCCTTGGTGGCTTATGTAGGAGTGCTTGGATGCCCTCTAACTCACTTGTGCTTACAAGAGTGCGATCCGATTGCGAGTGAGTGTGATTCTAGTGCGTTGCATCATGAGGTTGCATCGAGTGGCACTAGGTGATCAGTTGCAAGCCGGTGGTGCTTGTTACTCTTGGAAGTTGCCACCTCCTAGATGGCTTGGTGGCTTGTGACTCCGTTGAAGCACGCGAGAAAATTGTGTGGTGCTCCAGAGGAGGATTTGTGAGGGGGATTGTGCTTACCCCACGGGAGCCACGAAGAGCAACTCTATTAGAGCGTATCATTGAGCTACCCTCACTTTCGGGGTAGGTCCTTGTGGTGCCCGACGTGCGGGCTTGGCAGCTGATGCCAATTAGCCGATGAACCACCAAGTGAGCAGTCGACACAAGAGGAACGTAGCTTGGTGGCCACCAAGTGAACCTCAGAAGAAAATCACCGTGTCAACATTGTCTTCATCATCTTCTCGGTGGTTTGCTTTCCGCGCAACATAAGCTTGTATTTACATTTCATACATTGTGCTTGTGTAGTTTCTCTTGTGACTAGTTTAGCTTTAGTAGCTTGCTAGTTCTCTTCTTGCTTGTGTAGCATAGAAGTTGCTCCTTTACATGGCTAATTTAGTTTTAGTAACCTTGTTAGTCGCATTGTTTAGTTTGTGTAGCTAAGTAATTTATGCTCTCTAATTTGGCATTAGTTGCCTTTTTATTGAGCATTGCTACTAAGCTTAGGAGCTTTGTGCTTTTGATTACTAGTTTGTGTAGGAGCTCCTCCGGTTGCTTGAAGTACTAGTGGCATAGGTTTGTGTGACCTTGCTCCTAGAATTGGTTAGGTGAGCCCTTGCTAGCCCGGCACCTTTGTTGCCAATTAGAATCTTTATAAGGTGCTTGTGAACTTAGGTAGAGGGGTGTAGTCTTGGCTAGACCGATAGTTTTAATCCCACATTTGTTTCTGTTAGCCAGCGCATTTATTTTTAGAACGGACTATTCACCCCCTCTAGTCCACCATCTCGACCCTACAATGTCCTCTAGGGGTTGAGTATCTTATACCACCTTTTTCCCACCCTTCTTCCTCTTCTTTCCCTATGGAGGCTTCTTCCCCATCGTAAAGGTTGTTGTTCTTGTACCGACTGGCCCCACACCTGGCACATTTATCTAGTGACTTGAACTTATTGCCACGAAAAAGAATACAGTGGTTGGGGCATGTATGAATTTTTTCAACCCCCATTGTCAATGGATTTATAACCTTCTTCGCTTGGTATATGTTGGCGGGAACTAAGTTTGGTTGTGGCAGCAACCATGACAGGAGACACAATAGATCATTGAAACTATAGTCTGACCAGCCGTATTTAGCCTTCAAGATGAGTAGCTCAAGCACAAATCATAGAACTGTCCAGTGTTTCGGACAACCCTTTTCAACACCATACACAGTCTCTTTTGATGCTTTTTTCTAGACCTTTCGGGCTCTTTAGTAAAATCTCTGATTCAATGGACCGAAGCATGTCCTCTAAATCATCATCATCATCTTCATCACCGACACGTGTTCCGCCATCATTATTGGCACCACCTTCAGTGTTACCATCCCAACCACAAGCATCGCCACCTTGCTCAAGGTAATCATTAGCCATTTCTGCACCAAGCTCTGCTACAAATTGGTCCAGGTAACCTAGGGTTTCGGCGTCATCTTCTTCTGGATCAACGTCGTCAACAACCATTTCACCATGATGAATCCACACTGTGTAGTCCTTAACAAATCCTCACATAATCAAATATGATCTGATGATCGTCACATCTTTGAATGCTTTATAATTGTTGCAATCTCTACACGGACAAATAATTGAATCTTTATTCTCTTTCAACGTCTTTGCATGGTTCTTTGTGGCTTCAAGAAATTTATCCACTTCCTCACGAAACCTGGCTTGTACCTTAATGCACCATACATCCAAGACTGCCTGTACTTTATCTTATACAACATCTATCAAAGAAAAAAAATAAAGGACTAATTATTCACAGATATATAACTAGCAGTTTCCTGAAAAACCATTCTAGAGAACAATTAATGACCTAATTAAAAAATATATTTAATTCTCCACTTTAATATCTTGGTTATAATAACAAACAATTTCAAAGACAATAATTAGCAACAATTAATACTTTACACAGTATCCTTCATGCAAAAATGTAATTAATAATAAAAAACCAAACCCTAGCTGTAGATCTAGATCTACATGACACATCCATTAAACTAACTAATAAATCACTAAAATCAAGCAAGACCCCACTAAATAAGGGTGTAATCTTCTTCCACAAACTAATTTACCCTAGAAACTTCAAAACTTTGGTCTAATTTGCTTCATAAATGGCTCAAGCACTATAGAAAAGAGAGAAAAGCAAAACCCTAATTACTCACTAACCAACCGTTAAAACTTCCAAAAAATATTTGGAATAGCATTTTCTTACCTTCTATAACCTCTCCACCAAAGAAAATGAGATCAAAACCTCCCCCTTGAAAAAGCAACTTTTGGGAGGTGCCCAAAGCCCCCCTTCCTTCCTCTCTCGGGCTACAGTAACTGATCCGAGGAGGAACAAGGGGGCGTCGGGCCTTTGTACTGGGGCTTTGTAGGGGCGGCTGGTGATGGAGCCGTCCCTACAAATCGAACAGTAGGGGCGGTTGGTGAATGAGTCGCCTCTAAAAATTGACCCATTTGTAGGGCCGGCTCGTATCACCAGCCGCCTCTACTGTTCGATTTGTAGAGGTTGCTGGCCCAGCGGGTCCCGGGCACGTCCACTGTAGGGGCGTCTGCTGATGGAGCCGCCTCTAAAAAAAAAGGGTATGTTGCTACAAATCGATTATGTAGTAGTGAATCAAAGTTTCCATTTTCTCATTATTGCGGTACTAATGCCCTTCATGCTTTACATGTGATCATGTGTTAAAAGAAAGCGCCGCTGGTTACTATACTTTTCTTATATTCACTCAAGTCCTTAGTACCCTACTACTCAAACTGAAATGTCAGAGCATCAGGCAATTCGTTATGCACATGCTAGTTGTATATTAAAGAAATAAGTTCTTTATATGTATTAATTGTCTCCTAACTTGTTGTATCTCATATATAAATTTTAAATTATTTTTTATTGCATTTCAATCAATATTGTACATCATTACTTTTTTTCTTTTTTCTTTTTAATCTGTATACTGGGATGTTCATTTTCTAGAACCAGGCCGAGTACTGATGTTAATGTTCTCTAGCAATTGTCATTTCCATTGCTTAGATCAGTAAATCTTGATAAATAAATGTTTGATACAGACACAACAATTAGATTGCTTAGTGGTATGAACTCAGGGAGATCTCAGAGAGGTCAAAAACCTGCAAAGGCCATGTCTTACATAAGAGGTTAGCTCCAAGAATTATCACAAGTACTATCCAAACTGAACAAACATGTGCATCGATAAAATAAAAGGGCGGAACTAGCATAAAATTTGAGTGGCGACCGATGGATATCTACAACTATACAAAAGAAGACATATTTTCTTTGAAAACCAATAATTTGAGTGGGGGCACGTGCCTCTTGTGTACTAGCTCGGCCCTTGGCAAAATGTAAATCTCAAAGCAGTTGTACCGTGCCTCTTCTATACAACACTGCCTCTTCTATACAACACTCTTTGTCTGAGAATGACATTACTTCTACCCAAATTTACCATTGACTTTTTTTATGTAAAAAAAAATTGTAGTAGGTGCCTCCAAGAAGCCAATCGTACTAAAGATACTAGTGGCCTGGAATGTTCTTTTTCTATCTTCCTAATTTCTCATTCGTATTGAAGGCTGGCTTAGTAGCAGTCTAAGTTTCTGATTATTGTACTCCAAAATGTCATATAGCAGTGCCAGGTAACTCATAAGTAATCCTACTATTGTATAATGCGTGGCATTTTTTGCAATGTACATTTCTTATCGCTTCCTCAATCAGATGAAAGCATTACCATGATAGCCCTTTGATTGTCAAGTGGGCAGTTCTGGAAAGCATGAAATTACTTTGAAAAATCCAATCCTTCATCAATCTTTGTTTAGTTTTTTTTGGTAAATATAATATAATCTTTTATGAAGTGCGCTATTTCGCACCATCGTGCAATTTAGTGTTCATCCATGATTCTTTTTCTTTTGTTAATTCGTATTTCTCTGCAGTGCATTTCCATTTGAGATATGTTGTTTATTAGACTATCTCCAACAACGTACGTATAACATGACCCAAACCCAAATTGCGTCCTTTGCGGTGTTTTAGCAGGAAAAACAGGCTCCAACGGAGGAGGCAAACAAAAGACGCATTTTGCGTCGGAGGCGGATTTTTTTAATTTTAACACTTTTTGTAAACTAATTTTAAATCTAACACTGTTTTTTTCTTTAAAACTAACACTTTTGTCCGCGCCTATTGTCATGGGCGGCGAAACGCCTGTGCCGCACCATGCATGGTGGCGTGGCAGGAGGGTGACGTGGCGAAGACCGGGCGCTGACCGGTGATGTGGCAGGGTCTGCCGCGCCACCGATCTTGGCGCCGCCCAAACGCGCCACGGAGCATGGCGCAGCAGGATCAGATAAATATCGCCCGCGAGCCGCCCCTCGCCTCGAGCCGCCCCCCTCCTCCTCTGCCGCCGCCGCCCCGGCCTCGCCTGCCGCCCGCCAGCCGCCACAAGACGACCACAGCCTTGCTTGCCCGCCCGCAGACGCTGCGTCTGAGCCCCGTCGACGCCCCGCCGCACGCGCTCCGCCCGCGCGCCACTTCCACTCGGCCAGCGCCATTTAACGCACGGCACGTCCACGGCCACCGGCCGCCCACTCATATTAAGGTAGGCTATCTCGATTTCATGTTATTATGATTGTTATTTTAGTTAGGGTTAGTGATTTAGGATAGTTAGGTTAGTGAATTTGTTAGGATTTGTTAGTGATTTAGGATAGTGATTTAGAATTTGTTAGGATAGTGATTTAGAATTTGTTAGTGATTTAGGATAGTTAAGGTTTGGTTAGGTAGTTAGGGTTTAGGTTACTGTTAGTTAGGATTTTGGGTTTAGGGATTGATTTTGGGTTTAGGTTAGGTAGTTTTGGTTAGGTAGTCAGGGTTTAGGTTACTGTTAGTTAGGATTTTTGGTTTAGGGATTGATTGTCGGTACTTTGTAGTGCGTGATACGGCGATTTGGATGACTTGATGAAGTTTCGTCGAATGCTTATTTTTCTAGTGAAGTTGTTTAATATGTCTGTTAATGTTACTTTGAATATATACATGTGCTTTTATATTGTGTTCGTATTGCATAACAAGTAGTTCAAATTTTGCAATGCTACATAATGTTAATTTAAATATTGTTAATTTGAATACTCTAACCCTTTGTTTATCAATTTGTAATAGGATGGTCCCTCCCATGCAGCACCCGTTGTATCCCGTTCTTGAGGTGGAGTACGACGACCAGCACCGATCCTCACCGGCGAGGGGTCGAGGAAGCCGGGGTCCATGGTCCATGGTCGCGTCGCTGCCGATCCTCACCGACAGCAGTCGATGTTCTGTCTGCATCCAGGTCCTGCCGCGCCTTGCTCTGTGGCGCGTCTGTGCCGCGCCAATATCGGTGGCGTGGCAGACCCTGCCATGTCACCGGTCAGCGGCCCCGGTCTTCACCATGTCACCCTCCTGCCGCGCCACCTTGCATGGCGTGGCACAGGCGTTTCGCCGCGCCATGACAATAGACGCGGCCAAAAGTATTAGTTTTGGAAAAAAAAACAGTGTTAGATTTAAAATTAGTTTACAAAAAGTGTTAAAATTTTAAAAAAACTCTCGGAGGCAATGCGGAACCCAAATAAGCGTCTTCTCTAGTGTAGCCCAATCAGGATAGATGTCATCTGCTAGGTAGTATCCAAGGGAATATATGTTTTCATTGACATGGAACTCAACAGAGGGTGCTCTCCCGTTAGCCAAATCATCAAAAACATTAGAACGTTGCAAAACATTAGTGTCATTGTGAGACCCTGGTAAACCAAAGTAAACATGCCAAATCCGATGATCCTGAGTCGCCACCGCCTCAAGTATTAGAGTTGGCTTGCCTTTGTGCCCTCTGTACATGCCTTGCCAACCAGTTGGGCAGCTAGACCATTCCTAGTGCATGCAATCGATGCTACCTATCATTTCTGGGAAACCTCTAGCCAAATTGATGTTTAATATGTGCTCTATCTCCTCACTTTTGGGAGGATGAAGAAATTCTTTGCCGAACACCTTTATGACAGACATAACAAATTCCTTCAGCGTCTCCAGGACAGTACTCTCTCCCATTTTCAAATGATCATCCAACTCATCAGCTGGGCCTCCATATGCTAGCATCTTTAGAGACACCGTGCACTTGTGAAGAGTAGAGAATCCTAACTGCCCAGCAGCATTTCTCCTCTGTTTGAAGAACCAATTCTTGGTTGTGACCTCATCCACTGTCCGAAGGAACAATTCCCGTCTCATGCGGAACCTACAACCCCAAATTACAGTTGTTTATCAAATTAATTCAATGTGTCATGGAAATAGAAACTAGGCCAAAAGATTGTACCTCCTTCTGAAATGTTCCTTATTGTAAAGTGGATGTTCAACGAAGTAGTCCTGATTCAGCTGCCAGTCTGCCGCAACTCGATCACGCTTGTAAGTCTTGTGGCCTAGGACCGAACCTCCCCAAGGGTGTTTTTGTGGCGTCTGAACGAGGACGGCCACCGTGGCCATGATATCATCGTCCCTTAAGTATGCTGCGGCTATCCCGAACATTGACATTTTAACATAACTCCAAGCCATGGCCAACACAACTGCAGATAAACCAAACCGGTTTAGGGAGAAATTGGCCACAAATTAAGGGCTTATTCGTTTTAGTCTCCATCCAAGTGGATTGGAGGGTATTGAGAGGGATTTGATCCCATTGAAAAAGTCAAAATCCCTCCCAATCCCCTTTCATCCTCTCCAATCGATTGGGGGTGAAACGCAGAAACCCTAAAAGTGAATGTGACATCGAACAAGCAAATTGCCAGAAAATAGATTACCTGTGTTCTGATTGCGCCAACGCCAGGCCTTGTGCGATCGGTTGATCACCGGCAGCTACCTCGCTGCCACTTCGAGTCCCTTCTCACACATAGCAGCCGGGGCGACAAAATAATCCCGCCATCGAGCCAAGCCAGCAGTACGCACGATACCTTCCGCTCTGTTTCCCGCGAAAATTTCATCGAGCGCCCACGAAAGAAACCGTGCGTGTTCTGGGCTTTCCTTTTGCATTTGCTGTTGGAGAAGTCGGCTTTTAGGTACGTGACCTTTTTCTTTCAGCGAGACGCATACCATAAATAGGTCTCCTGTTTTGCATCGTATTGGTGGAGACAATCTTAGTATTGACCTTAAAGAGCAATGGGGAACCATCAGCACGCGATGCAGGACCAAAAGCAGAACATGAGAGAGGACATGACATACTTTATTGTGTTGAGCCTGCTCATCCAAAGCTGTGAGGCGGCACTATGGTATGAACATTCTATAACTGAAAATCCTTGGATAGTTCAGAATTAAGAGCATTACACAAAAGATGACATCCTTGCCTTACTCTCATGTGTAATTTTAGTTTTATGTACTGCTTTTACCGTTGGCTTCATAATCTTAAAGTACTTGTAAGCTCCGCTAATTCCAAATTAAGTATGTTAATCCTATACCAAAGCTCTACATTATCTATGTGTCACAGGAAGATCAAAGAAATTTATTGGTTTGGTATACATTATTATTGGTAAAATCATAGCGAGTTCCTTCATCGTAAATCCCAAAATATGAATACACAGGCACGCTCAGGTAGAGCACGGCGCCAGTTTTTCTAGTGCATGCAAAACATGGTACCCATAAGACTATAGACTAATAAACAAAATGATAGCTGAAATATTGAATGAAGTTTTTATGTGTTAGTGGACCCATTCCATTTAGACTACTCATATGCACTACAACATTCTGGCAACAACAAAAACTAAAATCTAACGACACAAAAGCTACCCTTATAAACTAACCAGTCTAAATACACTGTGGTTGCACTAACCCTGCCTCGCAAGTCGCAACTACAGCAGCGATTTTAAATTTAGCTATCATCCAGTTAGGCTCTAAATTTATAAAAAAGTAGATATTAACATCACTAAATTCATCATGAAATATATTTATATAATGTACTCATTTGGTGTTATAGATGTTATTACCTTTTCAAAAATAATTAAACTTAAGATGGTTTGACTTATGTGATTCTAGAAATTTAAAAAAAAAGAATGGTGTATTAATAATAAGGAAATGGAATTGTAGCAAACTAGACGAACACTAGCGATCGCTGACCAACTAACCTATTACACATGCTCCATAAAAAAGTATCCTCACTTTTCGATTAGGCAAACAATTTTAAATTTAACTAAATTTATATAAAAACACAAACATGTACAATACTGAATAAGTATGACTGAATAACCATAGAATATGTATTTTATAGTAAAATCTATTTGAAGATATAAATATTAATACTATAATACTCTAATTTAGTTTTTCAAATTTGATTTTAATCTAGAATTGTATTCTTGTCACGATGGAGGGAGTAGAAACAACAATTTAAATTTAGAATGGTACACGCCACCGAGTCGAGACGCGCCATGACCCCGCGCTGGTCGGGGTAGCCACCTCCAGCGATGCGACGGTTGTGGCTGCTACGGATGCTGTCAACAGCACTCCATCCCCGACCTCTGTCGGTAGACGCCTCAAGTGCTTCACCGAGCGAATCACAAAGCCGAGGCAGCCACCACTCATGGAGCTGCCCGTCGTCGTCACGGCCCGCGGCGGACGTACGCCACATGCGCTCCCCAAGAGGAGCAGGCGAATAGCGGCACAGGGCATATCACATGTCCCGGCGTCCTAACGAGTTGAACATCTTGTCTTGAAGCGCCTGGGACTAACTAGCCGGATGTCGTCTCCTTTGACGTCGGCTCTGAAGGCGTACGATGAAATCTACAGCAGGGACTCCGAGTAATATGCAGGCGCTACGCGAGTTGATCCCACCGGACGACGACGTGGGTCTGCGCAGCAGCGCCGCCACCGCTTGACAGCCCGGGCATAGCTCCTAGCCGACGAAGTAATTCGGGTTGATCGGTGTCCAATGTAACAGCATAGCTTTCAGTACGCTAGGGATGGTACGAGTCCGAGTGTCCATGTAAATCTCTTCTGACCACCTAGGGCGCCGTTAAGACGTGTTATATTAAAAAAATTCTACCTTAATAAAAGACTTATAAACCTTTTGCATGATCGAGGAAAAAAAAAGAATAGTATTCTTGTTGACATGGAGGGGAGTAGGAACATCGGGTGTACGAGATCTCCACGACACCGTGCGAACATGGGCTGTGTGTTGGACTTCATGTGGTCCGGTTGGGGCCTGTGTACTTTACATTGGGCCGTATTTTTAATTTCCGGGTTGGACCAGCCCATGCTTCCTCCTCATCTTTCCCGCTTCCCGCTCCCTTCTCTTCAGTCGCCGCCGCATTCAGTTGGAGTGTTGGACAGATGGTGCAGCTTGCACCACCATGCATGATGCATCTTTTATCTACCTCCTCTCCGGCTTGGTCAAAGTAGCAGGGTAGCAGCATCACTAGTCATGGACAGGTCTATCCGTCTATGATAAATCCACTGGTTTCCGAGGCACGTGGTTAGGAAATAAAACCAGCGATCGGATGGTCCACCATCATTAGCCTCTCGGCTTAGCTACTAGTACTCCTTAACTTTATTTTTTTTTCTAAGTTTTTAAGTTTTAACGTTGAAAAATTAGTTGGTAGAAAAAACATTTTAACATTTGTATGTTCAAAATAAATTCACTAGTACTCCCTCCGTCTAGAAAAACATGCAATTCTAGCCCAGTGCTATGGTTTAGTACCTCAAATTTAATTAATTATAGATAAAAATATCAATATTTATAATATCAAATAAATATTATTAGATTAATTACGAAATATACCTTTTAATAAATTAATTTAGAGTCATACATATGAACAGTATTCATTAGAATTTAGTTAAACATAAACTACTTTTGTCGGCACGCAAGTTACATGTTTTCGTGGACGAGGGAGTATCAAAGATTGGACAGAGGGAGCTACGAGATCCTCCTCTCCTCAGCGATGACGTCTGACGACATGGGACTGGGACTGGGTCACTGGGAGCAGATAACCAGACTCCAGACAACATGGACACGCCAGCGCTGACGACCCACAGCCTATTCGTTTGGCTGAGGTTCGATCGAAAATTTCTAGTCGGAATAGTATTTTTCTCTCACATAAATTAGTCAATCGTACTTGTTCACGAACTTGCAAAGAAACGGAAGCTTAGAGTGGCAGCCTCAAAGTCAAAGCGTAAAGACAGTTTCGTGGAAGCTCGTACTCCCACTGTCGTCCAGCACGTACGACGTCACGGACGCCACCAGAAGAGCTCCCTCGGGCTCTCCGTCTCGGCTCTCCTCTCCAATTCCCGCTCACGCTCACGCCCGGCCTCGATTCCCGCTCACGCCGACGCACCACCGCGAACCAGCGCCGCTCGTACACAAACACACACATGGCCGGCGCCGAGAGCGGCGGCAGCGACCTGGTGCTGCTGGACGTGTTCGGCAGCCCGTACGCGCAGCGCGTGCGCATCGCGCTGGCCGAGAAGGGCCTGGCGTACGAGCGCGCGGAGGAGGACCTCGCGGCCAAGAGCGACCTCCTGCGGCGCTCCAACCCGGCGCACAGCGGCAAGGTGCCGGTGCTCCTCCACGCGGGTCGCCCCGTCTGCGAGTCCCTCGTCATCCTCGAGTACATCGACGAGGCCTTCCCGGCGACGCCGCCGCTCCTGCCAGCCGACCCCTACGCGCGCGCGGGGGGCGCGGTTCTGGGCGGAGTACGCGGGCCGGGCGCACCACTGCGGGAAGCGGCTGTGGCTGAGGCGCGACGACGGCAAGGAGGAGGCGGAGCCGGAGCCGGAGGCGCGGGCGGAGCTGCTGGCCGTGCTCCGGGCGCTGGACGCCGAGCTCGGTGGCCGGGAGTTCTTTGGCGGGGAGGCGTTCGGGTTCGTCGACGTCGCGGCCGCGCCGTTCGCCGCGTGGTTCCTCACGTACGAGCGCCACGGCCGGTTCGCCGTGGCGGAGGAGTGCCCGGGGCTCGCGGCGTGGGCGGCGCGGTGCGCGCGCCGGGACAGCGTGGCGACCAACGTGTACCCGCCCGAGAAGGTGTACCAGCTCGTCCTGGAGTACAGGCAGTGGGTGCTCGGCCCAAAATGAGATCACCGTCGTCTGCTTGCATGGGCCATCTGACGATTCGCGTCTTTTCCTTTTTCTTCTTTTTATTTATTGACACGATTGTGTATGCCGGTGCACATCAACTACCTGAATAAAGTGGCGAACAGTCTGAATTTCATTCATCTGCAGGAAGACGCTATGCAGATGCACCAATTGTACCAGCTTTTCATATCGAAATACTCAACCGTCAGGACAAAGGCTTCATCACACCCAGAAAGAGCCATGGCAGCACCTCTGAATCAGGGATACTACGGCTGTGTTGGTTTCTTTGATAAGTCTGGCTGAAAATAACTAGTAGTGTGAAATTAAGATGGACTTTGATAAGCCTGATAACTAGTGTGTTTGATCGGCTGATTTAGCTTGGGTAGAGTCATTCTTTATGCACGTAAGTTTACCACCTTTCAGGCACCTGGCGAACACCCAAGCTCCACCGCCGCCAGATCAGCTCCATGCCGCCGCCGCCCTGGACTTATCCATTTCTCCGACGAGATCTCTGCCCTACGCGCCCGCGCTCCAAGGATCTGGAGAGGCCTAGAAGGATCTAGAAGGGGAGGGCGGCGCGGAGGAGCTGATCTGGCGCTGGCGGGGAACGAGCGCCGGGCTGCCCCTCGCGCGCGCGATGGGAGGAGGTGGCGAGAGAGGTGGAATCGCCGGTGGGTGCTCGACGTCGTCGGCAGCTCAGCCATTCAACGGGTGGCGCCCAGACCCAGCTCGCCCCCGCGGCGATGAGTAGCGACGCCATGGAGGCGGCCTGGCACGGAGCTGGACGCCATGAGGTGGAGGCGACGCCATGAGGGAGCGGACGCGAGCACGAGGTCCACTGGAGGAGCGGCGCCGCGCACGGAGAAGGCGGCCTGGTCGTAGGAACACGGCGACGGCGGTGTTGAGCACCTTGAACGGCGTGGCCACCTTGCTCCTCCTCCTCGCCGCCTTGCCGGGGACCCACCACGCCGCCAACCTCTCATCCACGGCGCGCTTCCGGTGCCGGCGCCGGACATCCTCCTCCCAGCCCACCTCGACGCCCTCGGTGGTCGCGTGCTGGCAGGCGAGGGCTCCGGCGGAGTGGCTCGTTGCAGATCCGGTGGAGTGGTGACCGGCGGGAGCTCCGGTGGAGTGGTGGCGCCGTCGACTTGAACTCCTCGCCATCACTCGCCGGTCACAGGAGGTGACCGCAACGCCCACAGGAGCCTGGCCAGGAGTGAACGAAATCGGTCGTATACTCTGGCCAGGCTAAAGGGGTACAGATGGCCAGACCTAGCCTGGCCCCAGCTCACTTCCAGACAACTAAAGATGTCAAAATTAGCTCACAGGCTAGGAGTTAACCACCCACCAAACACATCCTATGACCACAATGTTTGTCCAAGTCCAGTGGACCTGTTCATCCAAACTTCAGAATAGTCTCGACCAGCAGTTAGACGCGGGGAGCACTAGAACCGCGATTACCGAGCACTCTTACAACGACTTGTTTAAACTCTCATCTCCCACAAAAATTGTACAACAGCATCTAGGAAGGAAATGAAAGAAAAAAAAAAGCATAGGATTGTTTGATGATGATCTGACAGTCTATCACCGCAACAAACGGTAGCAGCTCAAAAGAGAATTCTTGCCGGAACGGGTCCCAGCAATTGGATGTCTTCAGTTTTCTGCAGGTAGACAAACAAAGAAGATTAAGAATCCGGCATAGATGTTAATGACCAATGTGTACTGTCTGACATATATGTTAATGCCCAGTCTGTACTGCAACCACTGAGAAACGAGTGTCTCGCGTACTAACAACATGATGGATACTGATATCTAACACAGTCCGTACTTGTTTATGCAGTACTAAATCATGCCTTTGTAACGCAGAACAACAATAATAGGCTAATAGCTACTACCTCCCTCACAAAGTTATGCAGCTCTATATGTTTTCTTAGTCAAACTATGGCTATCAACATTTATGACTCTAAATAATTACATTATAATGCTGTGTGTGGACACGCAGAGGGTGAAAGTTCTCTTCCATTTTCTAAAAAAAAAATGACGTTATAAAAATGTGTTCAACCATGGATCTAATGATATTTATTGGATATCACAAACATGTATAATTGTTTGTATTAAATTTGGTCAAACATGAGATAGTATGGTTTAGTACTGTGCTAGAGTTGCATCCCTTTAGGGATGGAGGACTCATCTATGTGGAGGCATACATGCACTTCAGATAGTTCGAATCATCCTTATGAGAAAAAGAAGACGACAGAAGTTTGTTGATGTAGGAATTGTGCCTGTTGCTTTGCATACCCAATAACTTTTAAGGTACTGCTCAGGATTCAAGAGTAGAATTTATCAGTGAAATATCATTAACTAAAATAATATTATAGCACTCCGATCATGCTAGTTTAGATTAATCTTCTACCTATTTAATTCCAGAAAAATGTAATAATGCTATGTGATTCCAGCATACATAATTACATACAGTCCTAACAGACTAGAAAGCTATGGTCTCAGATGGGGAAACTAGACAACAAACAAAATAGTAACTTCTGGTAGTTAGGAAGTATAAGTGTATAACAAACAACAACAAACCCTCCAGATTGTGCTATGGGGTCTAGGTCTCCAACCAGGAAGTAATGTTACAGCATCTGCTGGAAAGCTACGTTCAATAAATAAGACTGGAAGTGTCTAGCTTACAGGTTTGGAACTCTGGATAGCTCAGTGCAAGCAAAGCACCAGAAATGGTGGCATGTCCAATCTCAAGAAATAAAGACTGAATCTTGACGACCACTACCTAATGATACAAAAAATTGACAGATTCCGACACCACAGAATATATAGAGATGAACAATGGTTTGCATGGATAATGAAAAAACAAAGTTGATTCTTTATACATGCTGAGTGTGGTCTATAGGGGGAAAAGGGTACTAATGAACTGATATCACCAAGGTCACCAATCTACAATAATATTCAAAGACTTCTCTCTCAATTGAGTACACAAGCATTTTGTTGATGCCAAGACTCTTAGTCATGTTTTGCTAGCAACACTGCACTAAGTACATTTTTTCCTTGTGATGGGACACATACTACAAACTGATCAAAGATCATACAGAAGTACAGTTCAGTGCATACCATACGAGGGTCCTACTGCCATAGTCATGTATTACCACCAAGCAAAATCCTACTGACCCAGTCATGTTTAAGACCATAGAGCAAGCTGAATCGAGTATGGCGGAGCTTCCGCTTACAGCAGCTCTAATCTGGAGACAACACCCAATCAAAGCCCTACTATGCACTTGGCGCAGTAGGCTGCCAAGCATGGCTTGCATGAACAGATCACCAAGTAGATTCATGGGACATGGGAAGTAATAAGTTCAGTAGAACAACTTATGGTCTGTAACTCTATAATTAGGGTTTTAGCCGATTGCATTTGTTCTCAAATTCCTTGGCATCTAAGCTAAAGCTTGTACGAGCACTCAAAAATTTTATATCACATTTCAGCGAGCTTTAACTGAGGGTCCATATTATCAAACCAAAGCAAGTAGAAGCGCATGTTGGCCCACAGTTAGCCTCCCGACCACCGAGATGGCCTCCAGACCACTCCGTTGGTCTCACAGGATCACCGGCTCATGACAGTGAACCACTCCAGCCGATCTTGCCGAGCACCGGCTCAGGCGAGTGGAGCACTTGACGGTCTCGCCGAGCACGCGCTAGTGTTGCCGAGCACCCACTAGCCGTGCAGACCACGTACCGGCGTTGTTCGTACCCACACACTACGGATGAACTTAGAAGAAGGGAGAACAGAGCAAGCACGCACAATACAAGACAACAGCGTTGGCCGAGGTCCTGTCTATGTGATGGCAAATCTGAGCTCTCTTTACTGAGTTGCCATACATGTCTATTTATACAACTCTAACTATCTAGTCTATGTGCAACGCCCATGCTGGCACAGTAACTAGATAACCTGACAGAGCTGACTCTGCGCCGGCCACTGCCTGTTCCTACAGTGCTGCAGGTGAGCCGTGCGGCGCCTGCACCTGCAGCGCCTACTGTATCACAGCAGGGGGCAAAGTCAGCGCCGCCTTCCCTTGCTGTGTTCACACACAGCAGGCGGCTAAGTCGGCGCCGCCTTCCTCTGTTGTGTTCACACAAGGTGGTAGTAGATTAGCTAACAATCTTTCCATAATCCTACTGCTAACCCTTGTACCCCCTCCATGCCGATCATCTCCTTCAGCTCCGTGAGTTGAAGTCGTCCGAGCGGCTTGGTGAGGACGCTCTGCGAGCCGCCGAAAGCGCCGAACGAACTTCGATGACGATTTTCCCTCCATCAACACAGATCCACGAGGAAGTGGAACTTTACGTCGATGTGTTTACTCGGTCGTCTTGAACCGGATTCTTCTCGAGGCGATGGTGGGCTGGTTGTCCACCATCGCCCGGTGGGTGAGCTTCCGCGGCCGGTCAGCTTCGCCCGGCGCGGCGTAGCCACACAACAACTTGCACGCCATTGTGGCCGCCGCTTCGTACTACGCCTCGCACGTAGATAGCGCCACCATCTTCGCTTTCGATGGATGACCATGAAATTGGGGTGACCCGAGGAAGACGAAACACGCCAGAGGTGCTCCGTCGTCCGTCAATGTCCCCACCATGTTCGCATCGGCCCGAATACCGTGAGTAAGCAGACCTACTCCCGCCGGTCTTTGGGAAGATCATTCCATGATTCACCGTCCCCTTGACGTAGCGTAATAGCCGCTTCACCGCAGCCCGATGATCCTCTCGGGATCCTCCATGAAGCGATCGACGTAGCCCACCCGAACGCAATGTCCGACCTCGTGTGGACTAGGTAGCGCAGACCGTAAAGCGATGCTCCGGTAGAGTGTTGCATCCACCTTCGCCGCAGATCTTCGGCCTTCGTCGACTTCACCGCTCCTCCATCAGTCACGCATGGCTTGCACTCCACCATGCCGCTCCTATCCAACGACTTGGAGGCATCGCGCTTTGCCCGGCGTGAGTTCCTCCTTCCTCTGCCTCACCTCGATGCCGAGGTAGTAGGAGAGAGAGCGCCGAGATCGCTCATTCATTCGAAACGAGCTGCCATCTCTCGCTTGAAAGTCGTTGATATCCTCCGTCTGCGCCACGGTGACGATTAAGTCATCCACATACCGCGCCGACCACGAGCTCTTCCTTCCCCGTCGTCGTCGTGTAGAGCGCGTGCTCGGTCACAAGCGCACCTTTGAAACCCAAGTTCGCCCGGTGTGGCGTCAAGCTTGGCGCGTTCCATGCTCGAGGGGCTTGCCACGGCCGTGTAGCGCTTTCTGTGCATCGGAGCACCTTGTGCTCTCTCCCTTGACAAATGAACCACGGAGGTTGCCCGACGAAGACCGTTTCCGCCAACTTCGCCCGTTGAGGAAGGCCGATTTAACGTCCAAGTGATGGACGCGCCCGGTCCTTTCTTTGCCGCCAAAGCAAGTAGCAAACGGACCGACTCCATCGCGCGCTCTTGGCGCAAAAGACCTCCTCGAAGTCGATGCCCTCGCGCTGGACAAAAGCCTCGGCGACGAGGCGCCTTTGTGCTTGACAATGGCGCCGACCTCGTCCCCTTTGACTTTGTACACCCACTTCAGTGATCGGACGGCATCCCGGAGGTGGATCGACGAGCCGCCAAGTCTCGTTTTCCTCGATCGCCTTCATCTCCTCCAAAGATCATCACCGTCGCCAGCTTTCCATCGCGCTTCGGCTAAGCGCGAACGTGGAATGGTTCTTCTGCGGCGACGAGTAGCGGCTCTGCGTCGTTGAGCGACCTACCCACCGGACACTGAGGGACTGTCTGCGCACGCGACGATGTCGTCCAACTGCGGAACCTCAACTCCTCACCTTCGTGGTAGGCGTCCACAAACTCAATGATGTCACTTGGAGGTGAGGTGAACTCGATCGGGAGTGATGGAGTTCCTTCTTCCGCCGGGGTGCCTGCATATAGCACCCGGCGTGCTCGGCATCGCTTTCTAGATCGCTTTCGTCATAACTCCTGCGGTGTTCGGCCACACCAGCAGGTGTGCCTAGCCTCGATCTTGGAGTGGTTGGGACCACAATAAGACGTCTTGGCTCTGCCATGGGAGTGCTGCTCGGACACCGTCTCAAGTGGTCGCCACCACTGCGCAGAACCTCCCCTGCTCCACTCTGGCGTGCTCGGCATCCCTCCAAAAGTGCTCGACACTCCTCCCGTAGTGCTCGGCATCCCTCCCAAGTGCTCGACCTTTGCCCAGTGCTCGACTCTACCGCCGGAGTGCTCGGCGCTCCTCCCGAGTCGTGTGGCACTTGTTCATGCAAGATCTCCACCGCCGTGGATGACCAAGTGCTCGACGACAAAGATGTTGGGGAAGCCTCCTGCTTCCCAGTGCTCGGACTGTTCGATCCCAAGCCGCCTCCTCGTTGAACACAACGTCATGAGACAATCACCTTGTCTCCGTGGTGGGTCATAGAGCCGAGACGCCTTGGTACCCTCCGCGTAGCCAGGAAAACCATGGGTGTGCTCACATCCTCCAACTTGGTGAGGTTCGGCTTTGTCTTCCCAGGCGTGGCGATGCAACCGAATGTCCGGAGGAATGACACGTTCGGTTTGCTCCGTACCAAGCTTGAACGGCGTCTTGCCCGTTAGGGCCTTTGGTTGGACCACGGTTGAGGATGAACACCGCCGTGGTCACCGCCTCTCCCTAGAATTTTGTCGACATCCCTTTGGCCTTCATCATGGATCGGGCCATGCCGAACACTGTCTGGTTCCGTCGCTCCACCATGCCATTCTGTTGTGGTGAGTACGGCGCGGTGTGATGTTGTCCCACACCCTGATCCGCGCAGTACGTAGCAAACTCCACCGAAGTGAATTCACCACCCGATCAGTCCTCAATACGCGGAGCTTCTTGCCGCTCTCGGCCTCCGCGCGCGTCTTGAACTTCTTGATCGCCACCTCCGCTTCGTCCTTGCTCATCAGGAGTTGCAGCCACATGTAGTGACTGCAATCATCCACGAGTAGGAGGAAGTATCGCCGACCACCGCATGTAGCAGGCGTGATCGGCCTGCAGAGGTCGCCGTGAACTAGCTCGAGAGATTTCTTCGCGCGATACTTGGCCGCCTTTGGGAAAGGTAGCCTCCTCTGCTTCCCTGCCAGGCAGCTGTCACACAGCTCGCCTCCGTGTTTGATGTGGGGTAGCCCTCGGACCATCTTCCCAAGCCGACCAAGCGCGTCAAAGCTGAGATGTCCGAAACGGGCATGCCACATCCATGGTTCCTCGGAGTGCCTTGCCGCCAGAAAACCGGGCCGCTTTACCTTGGTCGGCGGTACAACCGATTCGAGGACCTCTTCACCTTGGCGAAAGTCGCCGCTCCCGTCTCGATCCTCGAGCGCCGTCCTTGATCGAACCTCGCTACTGCAAGGCTCATCCACCGGCCAATCTTGATGATGCTGGAACGCAACTGCGGGATGTAGTATACATCCGTTAGCGCGCGGTGCTCCCCGTTCTGGCATCTGAAGATGATGGTGCCGCGCCCTTAGATAGCCACCCTTGAGCCGTCACCAAACTTCACCGTACCGGTAACATCGCCGTCGAACTCGGAGGAGTCCTTGGAGCTCGTCATGTGGTTACTGGCACCAGAGTCCAGATACCACGGCTGCTCTTGGTCGATGCCCACACACCCGAGGTGAACTTGGGCGCGTGGTTCGTCGAGGTTGACGATCTTCAGGGCCTTCCCAGGACCTTCCACCGTCGTCGCCTCTTCCCTCTCCATGGCCTCGACGTCATGCAGTGCACAGAACGTCGCCATAAGGATAGTGGCCTCATCCTCATCATCGGCTTTCGCCAGGTGAGCCTGAGCCTTCTTTTTCTTCTTGCGATTTGGGCACTCTCGTGCCCAATGGCCCATCTTCCCGCAACACCGACAGGCGTTGGAGTCGATGTGCTTCTTCTCCGAAGAAGCCCCATCTCGGTGCTTGCCCTTGCCACCGCTTGTTGGAGGAGGCTGCCTTCCGGAGTTTCGCCCGAGCGACCCACTCCTCTTCCGTCGGCCAGGAGTTTCCAGCGTCGCCGTTCTTTGTCGCTTTGCCCTAGCGCGCGCGCCACCCCACCGCCTGCAGACGGCTGCCCACATCCTCAATGGTGAGGGTGGACAAGTCCAAAGATCGTCTCTATGGAGAGAGCGATCTGGATGTACTTTGCTTAAACGCGAGTGGAGGAACTTGGAGACCGCCTCCTCTTCGTCGATGGGGATGCCGTGGCTCTTCAGCTTACTGATGAGCGTCTGTAGGCGGAGGGAAAAATCCTCCACTGTTTTATCATCCTTGAACTTGAGGTTTGCGTACTCCTGCTTCAGAAGCTGGACCGTCGCCTTCTTTGTGCGGTCGGAACCGACGCGCATCGCCGCAATGGCCTCCCACGCCTCCTTAGCTGAGCCTTTCGTCCCCAATGATTCCCTCAGACTCCGATCATCTGATCAGATGAGGATAGCCTCCAACGCCGACATGTCGTCTTCTTCCACGCTCGGTGCCCTTGTCAACAACATTCCGTAGTCGTTGGACTCTGAGCTTGACCTTCATGGTCACCGACCACTCTCCATAGTTAGTGTGAAGTCGGCGTCCCGGCCAAGTGGTGCCGTGACCTCCCGTGACCGTCTGAACAACTACATCTCGGTAGTGGTTGGGATAGCCACGACAATTATATGCTTACGCGCCAACTCAACTCGAACCGTCATCGCCGCCATCCGGTTAGAATGACGGCGGCGCTTATCTGACTCTGATACCACTTGTTGGCCCACAGTTAGCCTCCCGACCACCGAGATGGCCTCCAGACCACTCCATTGGTCTCACAGGATCACCGGCTCACGACAGTGAACCACTCCAGCCGATCTTGCCGAGCACGCGCTAGTGTTGCCGAGCACCCACTAGCCGTGTAGACCACGTACCGGCGTTGTCCGTACCCACACACACTACGGACGTGCTTAGAAGAAGGGAGAACAGAGCAAGCACGCACAATACAAGACAACAGCGTTGGCCGAGGTCCTGTCTGTGTGATGGCAAATCTGAGCTCTCTTTATTGAGTTGCCATACATGTCTATTTATACAACTCTAACTATCTAGTCCATGTGCGGTTACCATGCCGCACAAGAACTAGATAACTTTGACATGGACGACTCTGCTGCCCCACTTGCTGTTCTCTGATCTTTGTCAGGGTGAGCCGTCTGGCGCCTACATGCATCTGGCGCTTTCTTTATCCTGACAAAGAGGGGCAAAGTCGACGCCGCCTTCCCTTGCTGTGATCACACACAGCAAGCGGCTAAGTCGGCGCGCCTTCCTCTGCTGTGTTCACACAAGATGGCAGTAGATTAGCTAACAGCGCATGTTCTATCACAAACCTAAGATTTCAGATCACCTACATCAATATTCCTTGTTACAATGAACTGCTATGGTACAAATCAGATTACTGCATTGCTAGATTGCGTCCCAAGAATTCATTTAGCCAGGTAAAAAAAATACTGTGATATGAACAGAAGCTCGCTTCAGTTAAGATCTGTTGCGTATTAAGCCTTTTATGAATGCAAAGGTAGTGTTCGATCCCTTTTCAGCAATGCTACGTAGCTACAGCACACAGCAAAGCAATTTAATACAATAATAAAATGCAATGCATGCCAATCAGAAGCCATGTGATCATGCAAAATCCTCCAATGAGGAGCAAATGACACCTGTTAAATGAGACCCTGAAGTTCTGACACCCGTCAAGTCAACTGGAACAGAACAAGGCTTTTGGACGTTATGGGCACGAGGCTACCTCGAGCGCCACGAAGAAGGTAAGGTAATCATGCGGAAATGACAATCTGAGCACATTACGGGCGACAAAGATAAAAAGTTTCCAGATAAAAAGTTTCCAGATTCTAAGAGGTCGGTATCATCTTACCGTTGAAGAATGTGCAATCAGTTCTTGCTCTTCTCCTTCATGCCGGAGTGCCGGAGCCCGTCCCACAGCTGTAACGCCGCGGACGCCGTCAGCTGGTTCTCGGATGCGGGATGCGCCGCCGCCGCAGCGTGAGCGTGACCAAACAAGATCGGGCCATCCAGCCTCTGGAGCTGCTGGTGATGATGGCCTGAGAAGTTGGACTGCGAATTGGACTGAAGGGTCCCCCTATTGGCACCCAAGAAAGCCGAGGACATGGAAAAATTGAGGCTGTAGTCCCCGGTGGCAGCCGAGGACGCCGCCAAGGTGTCCTGACCGAGCGAGAAGTGAGGCATCTCGATGGGACTGGTGAAGTTGAAGGGCTGCGCCGGAACCAGGCCGAACGGAGGCGCATTGCCAAACTTGGCGGCGGCCGGGGCAGAAAAGGCGTGCGTCGACAGCCCGTGCGCACCTTTCCCGTGGTGCGCAATGCCGACGCAGTCGGCGGCCGCGGCGGAGACGTTGGGCTGCTGCTGATGCCAGGACTGCTTGTGCTCGGCGGCGCTAATGGAACCGGCCGACGCCACCCCGGTGAGCAGCTCGGTGAAGGACGCGGCCTGCGCCGAGGTGCTGGCCACGGTGACCTCCCTGTCCCGCGCGGCGGCGCCCCCGCGGCCGTCGGAGCGCGAGACCGAGAGCTCGGAGCCCTTGCTCGTCTCCGACGTGCTGCTGCCCGCGGACTTGCTCCCCTGCTGCTGCTGCTGCTGCTGCTGCTTGTCCTTGCCGGCGGCATCCGCGTCGCCCGGCGCGGGGAGAGCCGCGAAGGCGACCGGGTCGAGCTCCGGGAGCTTCTCGATGGCGGCGGAGGCGGCGTTGATGAGCCATTCGATGGCCTTGCTGGGCTGGTCGAAGCCGAGGCGATCCTGCAGGTCGTAGAACTGGATGGCGGTGGGCACCGACAGGCGCACGCGGCGGTCGCGGATGCCCTTGGCCGTGTACACCTTGCTGTGCCGGTCCTTGCCCCCGCTGGCCCGCACGCGGTAGATCCGGGACCCCGCCCCCGGCGCCTGCGGCGGCGGGAGCAGCGCCGGTGGCGGCGGCTGGCCCCACGCCGCCGTCGCCGCTTCCGCCTCGCTGCCCCTCACGGCGCCGCCGCGGCCGCGCTTGGCGCCCTGCTGGGAGCGGCCAGCGGGCGCGCTGGCCGCGGCGTCGCCCGCGCCTGCTGCTCCGTCGCCCACGGCTGCTGCCTCCATCCCCTGCTACCGCCGCCGCAAGCGCAGGCGCTGCTCATACGCTGGCTGCTGCTGGCGGCCTGGCGCGACGAGACGAGAGCCGTGACCGTGACGAGGAATGCGGCGCTTTTATGGGGGGAGCTGGGAGCTTCAGGCACGTGGGCTGGCGCCTGGCGGTTTTCGGCTCGGTGCCAGCGGCAACGGCAGGTGCTCCCCGGCGTGCTGCCTCTGGTGGCCGGCCGCGTCCGTCCGTCGGCCCGGCTGCTGTGCTGCTCGAGCCCTGCGAATGGTCTTATCCCTAGGCTGCCCTACTGTAGTGCCACCTTTTTTTCCCCCCCTCGGTGGCTCGGTGTCCGTTTTTTCTCCGGCTCCCGCCGCCCGCGGTGGCACACTGGGCACTCGCTGCCTCCGTCTCTCCTCACGCGCGGGGCGCTGCGGAGCGGCAGAAGCTGCTTGCTGGTGCTGCTGCGGGCAGGCAGAGGGTAGCGGGAGACAGCGGCGGCGGCAGGCTTTAGGGGGGCCGGGTCGGCCCGGTGTCAGATCTGCCGTCTGCGGCACTGCACTACCCTGCCCTACCATGCCCCCGCACTGGTCACCGAGGCGTGAACGCGTCGGGTCGGGTGGGTCTCGCGCACTGTACTGTACCGCGGACTGGGGAGTGACGCCGCGGCCGTACGGCGCTGAGTGCCGTGCCGTGCGTAACGGATAGCGTTTCTACCACTTGCCTTTTCTGCCATCGGCGCTCGCGGCCGATCGAGGCGGCAACCGGCAAATCTCCGTGCGCGCGAGCCGAGCCGACCCCGACGGTGGCGTGCCATGTCGACTGGTTCACACTTCACGGGTCGGTGAGCCCGTACTGTGGTCAATGATCCAAGAACACCATGGTCCTTTTGGACGGAAAAGGCACCGAGAACCGGATCACTTCCTAGTTCCTACGGACTACGGAGTACTACTTCCTAGTGATTAGTGAATGTCTACAGGTCATTTAAGCATTTCTAGGGTTCCTATGGACGATATGAGAATTTACGGGCGTGTTTGTTTGCTTGGACGACAGCCACGGACAGGCTTACATGCTGCAGCTGCACGTGTTTGTTAGCCTGGAGACGTGGCATGGACTTTAAAGCGGCTTGGAGCCTGGCCACGCAGAAACGAAAGGAAGGGTCCTTTCTGGCGGGCACGGCTGCCTCGGTCTCCAAGGCTGTTACAGTGCGAGCGCAGGTGGCCGGTAGGAGAGACTGAGATGTGGGCCACACGATATTTCGAGGCAAACAAACGACATCTCTATAAAACCAGGCCCAACATATACAAGTCCACCAAATAAAAGAAGTTGCACCATTCCAGCCTGACTAGGAATACCCAGGCTCTACTCATTCGTCGCGCGGCCAGATTAGTCCAGGCAAACAAACGAGCCCTATGTAATGTGGTGTGGTGTCACGAGTACTGTTTCGAGTTTCCTAGCCATCTCAAGGGACAAGTGGAGCTAGATACAAAAATAATGGCTGAATGGTTAACAGCTAGTGCTTCGCCAATAAAAAACAGCTAGTAAGATTTGGCCTTGCCAGGTAATACATGTACGTGCGACATGCACTGTTTCATGCAGAATAGACGTCAGATTCACCTGGCACGTATAGATGTGCTTACGTTTTATCTCGTTGGATGCTTCGCCAGATGGTGTGTGACCTATACGTGCATCGACAACTGTCGAGATATGCCACATGCCTGATTCATTTTGTCATCACTCGACTAAGAAGAGGTTTGTGCATAGAGACGTGATTGGATTTGCTTCCATTATCAACATCAATGAAATGGATACAAAAAGGCATGCTTGGGTCTATAGCAAGATGAGATGCATTGCATCATGCTCAATAGCCATCAAGTTCGCACGACATATGGAGAGGCGGAAGCCTTTCCATTTTCTTCATGAATTCATGGTGTGGAAGAAGTCAAGTCTATGTATATATCACAAATGTGGTTACATGTTTTTGTTTTGCACATGCATAGTAGGTGGAGTCAAGTTTGTGACTTGGGCTACATGTAGAGATGTGCTTACATTTTATCTCGTTGGATGCTTTGCCAGATATTGTGTGAACGATATGTGCGTCGACAACTGTCAAGATATACCACATGCCTGATTCGTTTTGTCGTCACTCGACTAAGAAGAGGTGCGTGCTCAGAGACATGATTGGATTTTCTTCCACTATCAACATAAATGAAATGGATACACATAGGCATGTTTGGGTCTATAGGAAGATGAGATGCATTGCATCATGTTCAATAGCCATCAAGCTCGCACGACATATGGAGAGGCGGAAGCCTTTCCATTTTCTACGTGAACTCATGGTGTGGAAGAAGTCAAGTCTTGGTATCATGCACAGGACCAATTAGATGGGGTGTAGTATATATAGATGTAGTTATATTTTAGCCCGTTGGATGCTTTGCCAAATATCATGTGACCTCTGTACATAGACAACTACATATCAAGATTACATACGTGCGTGATGTACTTTGTCATCACTCGATTGGGCCCCGTGAGGTAAGATGATACATGTGTATAGATATGTGATCTTTATGTTTTTTATGAATAGTATGAATCTATCTCTTGGCAACTACGATCGTCAAGTGTAGGCTCATACATGCATAGCGTGCAAGCGTGCTTGCTTGTTTTGCCAAGCTTGCCAGCTTGGCTTGCCTTACTGGCGCCGGATGAAACTGAAAATACTAGTTTCCCAGCTCTCTCTCTCTCTCTCTCTCTCTCTACTATCTTTCCAGAGAAGATGTTTTATCATGTATTTTTTAAAAACAACTTTTGCTTCACTAGTACCAAAGCCAAAAAAATTGCTTCACTAGTGTAGCTGAGTTGTACTGAACATCTCGTAGTGAATATAAGTCAATTTAAACAAAAGATTTGTATATCATGTGGCAATGCACTAGGGAACAGCAACGTGGCTTCGCTCGTGTGGATTAGCAACGTAGCAAGGGTATACTACCACGTACTGTGATCCATAGATGGTAGTGGCAGCACACCCGGAACTTTGGTTAGAGTGGACAAACCCTGAGCCTCATTTTCATGCAAGAGTCCATTTGAATCGCAGTACAAATGTCAGGCAGGCCCTCTCGCTCGCAACTGCTGCTGCCCAATAAATTCCGGGTGGTACGGCACAGCGCAACGGCTTTGCCCTTTCGGTTCTGCCTGCGTCCTTAACGGCGTGGTTGGCGCCGACGCGAGCGAGGTCCCAATAATTCTCGCCGCACCGCGGGACGCAGGGCGCTGGCTTGGCAATTGGCAATGGCTGGTGGGAGTGTCGTCGGCGTCGGCGAGGCTGCGTGCTGACATCTGCTCTGGTCTCTCTGACCGCGCGCCTGCACCGGCCGGGGTGGAAAGGATGACGGCGGCAACCACGAGATCGTCTGTTCGATGCTGCAGGCTGCTGCACATGTCGATTCAGACGTGCAGAAACCCTGTCCCCTGCACGGCATTGATTTGACAGTCATCTCCATGCGTGCAGACTGTAGTGCTCAACCGGCGTCAGTCCGGGCATCCATCTCCATTATTACTAGTCAATGTACCATTAGTACTAGTAGACACGGAGTACTCTGGCGTGGTACTAGTAGACACGGAGTACTCTGGCGTGGTACTAGTAGACACGGAGTACTCTGGCCTGGTTTAGATTGTAAATTTTTATAATTTGGACACTGTAGCACGTTTTGTTTATATTTGATAAACTTTGTTCGATCATGGACTAACTAGGCTCAAAAGATCCATCTCGTGATTTACAACCAAACTGTGTAATTAGTTATTTTTTTTACCTATATTTAATACTCCATACATGCATCCAAAAATTAATGTAATGGAGAGAGAATGAAAAAACTTGGAATTTGAAGGTAATCTAAACAAGGCCTCTATATATGGAGAAATTAGCATCAGGACTCGGGAGTTCGTTTTCAGGTGAGTCGAAGATTGTTTATTGCGAAGAGCAGAGTTTTCAGTTTTTTTTTTTTGGCCATGTTTAGTTGGCCACCGATTTGGCGTCCCCTGAATTCAGTGACACTGTAGCGCATTGTAGCGTTTTGTTTGTATTTGGTAATAATTGTCCAATCGTTGACTAATTAGGCTCAAAACGTTCGTCTCGCAAAGTACAACTAAACTGTGCAATTAGTTTTTGATTTCGTCAACATTTAGTACTCCATGCATGTACCACAAGTTTGATGTGACGGAGAATCTTTTTTTTGCATAGTACCAAATTCTGGAAAATGGAGGAACTAAATATGGCCTTAGTCGAAAAAGGAACGAGGGTGGAGCGGAGAAAATGTCCGTAGGGCTGTCAGTTGCGGGCAGCCGCCTGCGGGCTGCGGCGCGGTGTGCAGGTGGCGCCACTTTTCTTTGTGAAGAGAACTATTCTGTTCGGCAGCACGTAACTGTCTGTATCTGGCTTAGCTTATCAGCTAGTTAATAGTGTTTTCCTCCTATACCAAATCAGTTAGCAGTACTTTCAACATGGGCTTATAAGCCAGTCCAACCGAAAGGAACAGGCTGTTTGGTCGCAGTCGCAGGCCAGGATTGCGGAGTGCGTTTGGCCGTTTGGGACTGTTGGATCGAAGCCTCGCATGCATGCAACATGCAAGAGGCACGGCTACGGGCTACGGCGCCACCGCCAGCAAGCGCGTTCGGCAGAGATGCAGATGGCAAACCAAACATGGGGTAGTACCGTAGTACTACCTCCACAAAAAGGTGCAGTTTTTATTTTTTTAGAAGTTAAATAATTCAAAGTGTCGGTGTTTTGGACCGGCGGGCCCTCAACTGACTAGTGAAAGTGTACTGCATGTCTCTAATCCCGGATGGTGATGCAAAGAGGCACAAGGTTTATACTGGTTCAGGCAATAGGTGCCCTACGTCCAGTCTGAGAGAGCGATCTTGTATTCCTTGCACCGAGGTGCTTGTAGTAGGGGCTTACAAGCTGGGTGAGAGAGGGAGCTAGCCCCAGGTCACTGTGAATTACAGTGTGGGTTGCTTGAGATGTTGATCTCCTGAAGTGAAGGAGTGTGTGTTACAGAGTGTTGTGCGTCGCTTGCATGGGTGTCTCCTGTCTAGAAGCGGCCCTGGTCACTCCCTTTTATAGTCGAGGGGAGGCACAGGGGCGGTACATGTATTTGCTACGTGGCGTTCTTCGGCAGGGGTGGCATGTCCGAGCCCTGCAGCTTGTCACTGTGGCGGCGTGGTCGGTGGAGCGGTCTTGTCCTTCGTGCCTTTGGGCGTGCTACGCGTCGGTCACGCGCCGATCCTATCTGACGTGGGAGCTCTGTGGTGGCGGCGCGTGCCTTCTTACATTGGGCGTCTTTGGTCATCATCATATGTTGGAACGACGCGGAGTGCCGAGGCCGGGTTGATGCGATGGCGCGGGTACGCTGATTCTGAGGCTAAAGGAGCTAGGCCCTGTGCACGACGTGGGAGCTCCTGCAGCCTTACGCAGGGCATGGCGCGTCTTCTTGCGGCGACGTCTTGGGTCCCAGAGCCCGACAACGTAGAGAGCGAGGCCCGGTCGATCAGGCGGTCGACCGTCGTGGGGGGGCTCGATGGGCGCGAGTCCCGAGGCTCTGAGGAGCTGGAAGCGGGTAGCCGAGGCTCGGAGGGAGCATTGGCCTTACACGTCGTTTAGAGGCTCTGAGGGACCCGGACGTGACTTTCCATGCATGGCGGGGGTTAGGGCAAAGACAAAAACGTGCACGGGTGTCCGTCGTGGGCACAAATCTTGAAACATAGCGACGATAACCCCGCCCGTCTGTCTCTCGAGCGACATGGGGTCGATGTGACTCCCGTCTCGTCGGCCACTCCATATATCTGCGTCTTGGCGTCTTGGTGACGTCGCGGGAGTGGTTGAACATGTTAGTTGGATGTGATGTCTCTTCAGAGAAGTTGGTCAAGGCGGCGGTGATGGGGTTGATGCCGAGCCGACCTCGAGCGAGTCGGTAACTGGGTGCTCGTTCGAGGTCTCGTGGCGCGGGGCCTCGGGCGAGTCGAAGAATCGGTACCCCATCGGAGGCCTCGTGGCGCGGGGCCTCGGGCGAGTCGGAGAATCGATACCTCATCCGAGGCCTTGCGGTGTGGGGCCTCGGGCGAGTTAGAGAATCGATACCTCGTCCGAGGCCTTGCGGTGTGGGGCCTCGGGCGAGTCGGAGAATCGGTACCTCGTCCGAGGCCTCGTGGTATGGTTCTGGGTCGAGCCCGACTTGGGCGAGCCCGGATATTTGTTCGAGGTGGGCCGGGTGGCCCAGCCAGGCCTCGGATGAGGTGGCGGGTTTGCCTGCGGTTGTATTTTACAAGGTCTAGGCAATTTTTTTCGGTTCTTGCTTAGGGTACCCCTTTTTATGGTATCCGATATAAAGTTAGACTAAACTATAGAATTATATAAAAACTACTAATATTTATGATATAAAATAAGTATAGTTAAATTAGTTACAAAATATATTTTTATAATAAATTTAGTTAGAGGAATAAATATTAATAGAATTTACTATAAATTTGGTTAAAGATACCGAACTTCCTGCTTTCAAAGCTTATAGAGCGCAGATACAACCTACACTAAATCTAAGAATAAGGTATTTCAACTTGACCACTTCTTTAGAAAAATATTATTTTTATATTTAGAAATATTAATTTTTATAGTAAATAAGTATATCATTAGATTGATTATGAAATATATTTTCATAGTAACTCTATTTAAAACATCAATGTTGATATTTTCTTATATATAATAGTGTCGGTGTTTCGGACCGGGGGTCCTCAACCAACCAGTAAAAGTGAACTGCGTGCCCCTAATCCCGGATGGTGATGCAAAGAGACACAAGGTTTATACTGGTTCAGGCAATTGGTGCCCTACGTCCCGGTCGAGAGATGTTTGTAGGCCGATTGCGTCGAGGCTGATTCTTAGAGGCCTGGCGGTGTTTGTGGTCGAGCTCGCGTCGAGGCCTGATTCTTAGCCGAGGCCTGGAGGGAGCGATTGGGCCTATGCTGCTGATTCCGAGGCTATAGTGACCTGGTTTAGGTGGAAAAGTGTCAGGGCATGGTAAAAAGGAGATTTGACCGTTGTCCCATCGCTCTCTGTTCTTTGTACCACTGGTACCTGGCCGGTCGTGGGGTGACGTGCGGGTGCATTCAGCGCATTAAATGAATGGGACAGACTGCCGGGGGGATGGTTGAGGCGGAGGCGACGAGGATCTGAGGCGAGCCCGGCCTCGGCCGAGGTGGAGAAAAAACGATCGTCCGAGGCCACAGCCGGGGTCTCTCGGATGAGGCGGAGAACGAGCAGATGGGCTCTCCTGCTGTTGCTGAGACTACAGGGATCTGGACTTGACCTTCCACGTTGCTTCGTCCTTTGCGCGGGGTTAGGTAGCACAAGACAAGATCTGGTGTCGATGGGGAGCACAATGATGAGCACAAATGCGAGTAACCCTATGCGCCCGGTCCCCTATCCCCGTCGGTCGCTCTGCCTTTTCTATACCAGCGTCTTGTTGACGTTCTGGAGGTAGTTGGGTGATCCCATTTGGAGACCTCCCTGCTGGTCTTGGACATGACTTAGAGTGTCCCGCGATGTCTGCTTTCGGGTCTCGACTGCAGCTGGCTCGCCCATAGTCGTCCTGACTCTATTGCCTTGGGGTGGTGTGTCGAAACCCTTAGGGGCCCAAATTTTAAACCCTGGACCGTAACGGGTTGGATGCCCTTTATCGCGTTTTTCGAGTCTTGAGTCCCTGCGGGCTTGGGTCGCTTGTCCTTGTCTTGGGTGCAAGAGGAGCCCCGAGCCTCCATACGGACGGCGAGAGGGCGGTCGGGTCCCCGACTTTTTGTTCGACCCTCACACATCCTTTTCGTTCGGACGGAGGGGTTGTTTGCCGAGCCCACTCGTATGCGAACCTGGGTCGTTGGGTCTCAGCAAACTTGCAGGAAGAGCCCCCTGGCCTCTGCATGGAGCGAGAGGGCCGTCAGGTGCTCTCCTGGCTTTTTATACGCCCCTCGCGCGTGAGGGTTTGTTTGCTGAGACCCCCTCGGGTGCGAGTCTGGGTCGCGGGGTCTCAGCATATCTGCAGGAAGAGCTCCCTAGCCTCTGCCCGGAGCAAGAGGGCTGTCAGGAGTTCCTCTGACCTTTTGTACGACCCTCGCACAACCTTTTTGTTCGGAAGGAGGGGTGTGTTTGCCGAGCCCCCTCGAGTACGAACCTAGGCTGCTGGGTCTCGACAAAGTTGCAGGTAGAGCCCCTTAGCCTCTGCACGGAGCGAGAGGGCGGTTAGGAGTTCCCCTGGCTTTTTATGCGACCCTCGCGTATCCTTTTCGCTTGGAAGGAGGGGGTTGTTTGCCGAGCCCCCTCGAGTGCGAGCCTGGGTCGCTGGGTCTCGGCAAAGTTTGCAGGGAGAGCCCCCGAGCCTCTGCATGGAGCGAGAGGGTGGTCAGGAGTTCCCCTGGCTTTTTATGCGACCCTCGCGCATCCTTTTCGCTCGAAAGGAGGGGTGGAATATGCCAGGCAACCCACGGTGGGCGCGAGCGGTGACACTTCCGGTGAGCTGCTATCGGGTAAGTCCGAGTGGAGGCCCGTGCCCCATTCGATAGGGGTCGGCTCGTGGTCTGAAGACGCACTCCAAAAGTACCAGAGGGCTTCTCTATTGGGTCCCAGGGCCGTTCGATTGGCCCCGGGGGCTCGGCGCCTCCCTACGGTGGGATCCCATTCGGAGAACTCCCTGCTTGTCTCGGACACGACTTAGGATATCCCGAGCGATCGTTTGCTCGGGCCTCGGCCATGTACGGGCTCGCCCATAGTTGTTCCTGACTCTGTTGTCCTGGGGTGGCTGTCGAAACCCTCTGTGGTCCAGCCTTCGAACCCCTGGACCGTAATGGGCTCGGCGCCCAGTTCCTTAGTCTGGAAGGAATCGGCTAGGGGAATATTCCCCTCCCATCGACTGATAATGGCGGGCGCGCCTTTTGAGGTGGTCTCTCGGGGCCTGCCGTTGCTGCGGTTGGAAGCGATGCGGTGTCAGCGGACATGACATAACCGCCCGTGCGATTAATGAGGAAAAGGTAGGTGCGTGGGTGGTGAAATCGGATCTGGATTTACTGTGCCCGGACTCGAGGGAAACTTCCCCGATTTCATCGCCTGACCGTTTCGTCCTTTCCCTGCATAAATACGAAACGAGTCTCGACCATCCCCTCCTTACCTTTCCCGTACTCGCCTTTTCCGCCTTCGAGCCGTTGCCGAGAACAGAGAGCGTCGGGGAGAAGAAGGGAGAAGAGGGAGAGCGAGAGAGAGAGCGAGAGAAACTTACCACCGTAGCCCTCATTCTCCATCACGCAATGGCCGACGGTTCTCCTGTCATCCTCACGGCGGATCCTTGGGAGCCATCCGACGTGTTCGTGGAGGTGCTGCAGTCGCTCGTCGATGACGGCCTTCTTCGTCCGATCACCGACCCCAACAGGCCGGAGTGGATTGCTCCGTTGGGCGAGCGGGAGCCGCGGCCACGCGAAGGGTACGTCGTGAGCTTCGTCTCTTTCCACGAGCGTGGTCTCGGCGTGCCGGTGGACCGATTCATGCGGGCGCTCCCGCATTACTACGGGGTGGAGCTACACAACTTCAACCCCAACTCCATCGCGCATGTGGCTATTTTCGTCGCCGTCTGCGAGGGGTATTTGGGGATTGCCCCCCATTGGGAGCTGTGGCTCCACCTCTTCCGAGCAGGGCATACCACCAAGCCGGCGGGTACGGCGGGTACGAGGAAGATGGTGAGGGCCGGCGGTTGCACTCTCTAGGTGCGCCAAGACCGGCAGCACCTGTACATCCCGGCCCAGCTCGTGTCATCCAATCGCCGCTGGTACACCAACTGGTTCTATCTCTGCAACGATGACGGCGGGCTTCCCCCCTACACCGGACGGATCGTGGAGGACTGTCCGGAGAAGTGGAGGTATGGCGTCCCGAGAGAAGAGCAGCCCAAGCTGCAGCCACTCCTAGACGGGCTAGAGAAGCTGCGGAACCGCTGCCTTACGGCGGCTGTGGTCGTGGCGGCCTTCCACCGCCGGAGGGTGCTACCGCTGATGGCTCGGCGGCGGCGCCTGTTCGATATGAGACCGGATGAGCCAATCGAGGGCATCCATATGTCTGTCGCCGCCCTCTCCGAGGAGGCGGTTCTACGTCGGGTGAGGGAGATGGTGGACGGGAAGATGAAGAGCAGTGGTCTGACCCACATTGTCTTGCGCCCGTCGCGGGGGTATCTCTCCCTAGTAAGTCACACGCCGCTGCAGCCCCCAAGCCCTCTCTGTTACTCATCATTTCTCGTTCCCTTATGCGCGTTCGACGTTCCTGCAGGGGATGAGGGACGTGCGAGCCTCCCTGCCGCCCATTCCCGAGGACGCGAGGCGGCGGGCGATCAACCGGGCGCACGCTGAGGCGCAGAAAAAATGGAAGGACGCCAAGGCGGCCAAGCGCACGAAGTAGATTCTTGCACGCGAGAAGCTAGATGAGCGTCGTCGGCAGCAAAGGAAGGACGGCCGCCCGCTGGAGGAGTCCCCATCGCCGCTGCTATCGACGGACGCCTCGGACGGAGATGATGAGGGCGAGAGGGGGTGGGGTCCCCTAGACTATCTCCCTAACGTTGAGGAGACGGCGCCCGGGGTGTCGGCAAGTAGCCCGGCGCTCCCAGGAGGAGGGGGAGGAGATAGCGCCCCAGGGTCGGCGATCGCTCACCCCGCGTCCGAGGCTGACACGCCCGAGCTACGGGCACTGGGGAAGCGTGCCGTCAGCCCGTCGGGCTCGACGGTAGTGACAAAGTAGGCGGCAGCGGGGGCGACGCAACTGCCACCGCAGGGGGTCGAGGGGGCACCGAAGCCCGACGAGGGTCGGCTGACACCAGTGGATGCCGGGGCCGTGCCTCCGCCACTGCCGCGGTCATTGTAGAGGAGAACCGCGGTGCCGAAACGGCTGCAACCCCGCTCGAGGTGAGTGTTTTTTCAGTGACGTTCGCATTGTCTCTTGCTCGCTTCATGGTCATCGGCTGACCAAGTGGGTGTTTTGCCTTTAGTCGGAAGCGTCGGGTGGAGGTGCCAGCCTTGGCGCCGCGGAAGGCACTCAAAGTGAGCGCCGATCCCACTGCTCAACAGGCGACAGAGGCACAAACCGCCATGCAGCCTGATGTGGTGTCGGCCGGGGCCGACCTGAAGAGGTCGGTCGTTCAGGAAGAGGCTCCCGGGGCGGCTATGGAGCAGACAGAGGAGGAATGGCCTACGCCGCGCGTTGCCGAGGCCCATGAGTCCGATGGGGCTGGGGCGCCCCCAGTCGCCGAGGCCGAGAGCAAAGCCGAGGCCCCTAGGACTCCCGAGGCCGAGATGGTCGAGGTGAGCGCGGCGGGCCCGGTGGCCTAGGATTCTGAGATGGAGGTGGGGCAACCTTTGGTGTCGCCCCTGGCCCAAGGCCTGCCGTCGTCGCAGAAGAGTGCCCGGGAGGTGGAGGTTCCGGCGACCTCTCCTGCCGATACTTCCCGGGGGAAGGATGCGGCAGATATCGAGGCGGACAGCACCATCGAGCAGCCAGTTCCAGCTCCTGGCGTGGGGAACTCGGCCCTCGCGCGGGTACGACCCGAGCTCCGCGGGTGGAATCACCCACGTATATCATGGCTGAGCCGAGACGACCCGGAGGGGGAGCCTCTATTCGCCCTCGAGGATGCGGTCGAGGGGGGCGCTGGAGCTCCTTCGAGCAATATCGCCGGCTGGCGGTGTAGTCACTGCGAATGGCATTGTCCGTCATGGACGACGATCTGCCCGACGTCGCCCGGGTACGCGTCCTCTTTTCTTGTGTGGTGTCGTCTTGTTCTGAGTCTTTTCGCAATGCATGACCTCTGTTCTACCTATCCAGGAGCTCAAGGCCCGGTCTCTCGGGAAATCATTGTTCCTCCGTCAAGAGAGAGACGTCTGGGACCAACTTGGGCAGCAGAGGGACCTGCTCGCAAACGCCAACAAGCTCCTGTTGCCGCGGAGCGCGGAGGCGGAGGACCTCCGCCTTCGTTGTGCAGATATGCAGGCTGAGGTGGCCATGGCTCGGGAGCAGGTCGCTCCTTTGGCGGCGTGAGTCAAGGAGCTGGAGGAGGAGGTGACCCGGGTGGATGGCGAGCGAGACGCCCTTCTTTCCTGGGTTGAAGAGGCGGCGGTCTCTGCCAAGTCCGTTGCTGCGTAGTTGGGTGAGACAAAGGGCGCCCTGGACGAGGCCCTCAAGGCGGCCGAGGCTTCCCGGGTCGATGCCTTGGCTTGGAAGGAGAAGTTCGAGGGTAAGTTCTGCCCCCTTTATTTTGTTTATTTTTCTTGCGCTCGGCCCCCTAACTCTCTGGTGTGGTACAGAGCGGGAGAAGGAGGCCTCCAAGGCGACTGAGGCGTCATGGGTCGAGGTCCAGCACTGGAAAGAGAAATCCGAGGGTAATTCCCATAGGCCTTTGCCCCTGTTCGACTTATTCCTCTTTCGTGCTTAACCTCATCCTGCTTGTTTTGGCGCAGGGTTGGAGAAGGAGGTTTCCCGGGTGGCAGAGGCCTCTGTCGTAGTGCAGGCGACACTCGAGGCCGAGATCGAGGAGCACGACGCGCTGCAGGCCACCGCTCATACCGTCTGCGAGGCTCTCGCTGTTGAGGGGGCTCAGTCGGGTAGCTCCCTCAGGAGCCGCCTGGCTGCGTTGAGTGGCCAAATGTGGGAGCGACTTCGGACGATGTTGCATTCAGGCGTCAAGCGTGCCCTGGCCGTCATCTCTTCGCACTACGCCGTCAACCTCGAGGCCGTCAGCGATGGTTACATCTTGCCTGATGATGACGAGGAGGCTAATGAGGAGGTCACCAAGCTGATGGAGGCAGCTGAGGTCCCTGGTGCGGCGCTAGCCAGTCTGTTTGAAGAAGTGGTTCCCCCTGCGCCCGCCGCCGACGCAGGAGATCCTGAGCCTTGACCTGGGCCAAAGGGGCCATGTAAACGAACTAAGTTATTGTCGTGTCATGACATTTGTGACCATCGAGGCCTTTTAAAGTATTCGTGCGTACGTTTTTTTAATCGGTTTATATCGTTTTTCCAAGCCTCTGCCTTCTGCATTGCTTCTAGACAAGGTCTGTGCAAATGATTTCCTCGAAACCTGAGCTGCCCCTCCGGCGAAAGGTGGCGAGGGAGTTGCCGTAGCCCAGAGGCGTAAGCAGTCTCGCGACTCAGCCGGCCTCTTGCACTCGAGGCGCGCTTTCGGTCCTTAGATTTTTACACATGGCCTATCAGAGTACGCAAGAGAGTTTGGTGTGGAAATTTATTCAAAAAACGATTAAAAAATAGTGCCTGGAACTTAGGCCCCCCCGATTCTAGCCCCCGAGGGGGGCTCGGTTCTGTAGAGGCAGAGCCGAGTCTCCCTTATAACGTTATTTCTACGTCGGTTCCCCGTCGAGGGGGGGGGGAGTTTTCTCGAAAAATTAGAATAACTAAAGAACGCTTTTTTAATATATTTCGAGAAACAATATATACAATGCTTGGAGGTTTAAGGGTAGAAATGACGTAGCTGTTCTATGTTCCAAGCGTTGGTGAAGATTTCGCCCTTCTCGTTGGCCAGCTTGTAGGTCTCAGGTTTTAGCACTTGGGCGATGATGTACGGTCCTTCCCATGACGGGGTCAGCTTGTGGCGGCCCTTGTTGCTCTGCCTCAGTCTCAGCACGAGATCGCCCACCTTTAGGTCTCAACTTCGGATGCGCCGGGCTTGATAGCGTCGTAGGGCTTGTTGGTACTTGGCTGAATGTAGCAGCGCAACATCTCGGGCTTCCTCCAGTTGGTCGAGAGCGTCCTCGCGGGTAGTGCAGTTGCTTTGCTCGTTGTAAGCCTGCAGCCTTGGGGAGCCGTACTCTAAGTCAGTGGGGAGGATGGCCTCGGCTCCATAGACCAGGAAGAACGGCGTGAACCCCGTGGCTCGGCTTGGTGTATTCCTTAGGCTCTAGATGATCGACGGGAGTTCGACCAGCCATTTCTTTGCCGAATTTTTTCAACCGGTTGTATATCCTTGGCTTGAGGCCCTGAAGAATCATGTCGTTGGCATGTTCTACTTGGCCGTTTGTCCTTGGGTGTCCTACGGCTGACCAGGCCACACAGATGTGGTGGTCGTCACAAAATGTCAGGAATTTACGACCGGTGAACTGTGTCCCATTGTCGGTGATGATGGTGTTCGGAACCCCGAACCTGTGGACGATGTCCGTGAAGAACAGCACCGCTTGCTCGGATTTGATTTGACTGATCGGTCGAGCCTCGATCCATTTGGAGAACTTATCGATCGCCACCAGCAGATGGGTGTAGCCCCCGGGGGCCTTCTGCAGAGGCCCGACCATGTCCAATCCCCACACGACGAACGGCCATGTGATGGGGATGGTTTGGAGGGCTTGAGCCAAGAGGTGTGTCTGCCGCGCATAGTACTGACATCCCTCGTAGGAGCGTACCAGCTTGGTGGCGTCGGCAACCGCCGTTGGCCAGTAGAACCCTTGGCGGAAGGCGTTTCCGACGAGCATCTGAGGTGTAGCATGGTGTCCGTAGGCTCCCACATGCAAGTCCCAAAGCAGGGCTTGGCCTTCCCCGGTGGTGATGCATCGTTGGAGGACGCCAGATAGGCTTCGTTTGTACAACTCGCCATCGCTGACGACGTAAGTTTTGGCTCATCGTGCCAGCCATTGGCCTCGGTTCTGTCCACAGGAAGCACTCCTCAAGTGAGGCGATCAAGGAGGGGGACTCGCCAGTCCACCCCTCGGCCGGCCTTGGGAGGGCTTGCATCGACTTCCATGGCCTCGGCCTCGGCCGCCGGGGTCTCGGTAACAGAGGGGGCCTGGGCCCTGTGGGTGGCTTGGCCGGTGGGCCCTCTTGTGTTGCCGAGGCGTAGTCCACCGAGGGCTTGTGCAGGTCTCTGGCGAATATGTTCGGGGGGACCGAGGCCCGTGCCGATGCCATCTTCGCCAGTTCGTCCGCGGCCTCGTTGAACTTCCGCGCAATGTGGTTGAGTTCGAGACCGTTGAATTTATCTTCAAGGCGACATACCAGTTTGCAGTACGCCTCCATTTTGGGGTCATGACAATTCGAGTCCTTCATGAACTGGTCGATCTCGAGCTGCGAATCACCGCGTACGTCGAGACGCCGCACTCCAAGCTCGATGGCGATCTGCAAGCCATTGACGAGAGCTTCGTACTCGGCTACGTTGTTGGAGGCGGCGAAGTGGAGCCGAATTATGTAACGCACATGCACTCCGAGGGGGGAGATGAAAAGCAGACCCGCGCTTGCCCCAGCCTTCATCAGAGACCCATCAAAGTACATGGTCCAGCATTCTGATTGGATTTGAGCAGGTGGCAGCTGGGCGTCGGTCCACTCAGCCACAAAATCGACTAAGACCTAGGATTTAATTGCTTTCCGAGGCGCAAAAGATAGGGCCTCCCCCATGAGTTCGACAGCCCACTTGGCTATTCTACCCGAGGCCTCCCGGTTCTGGATTATCTCCCCCAGAGGGAAGGATGACACCACGGTCACCGGGTGGGATTCGAAGTAGTGACGCAGCTTGCGCCGAGCCAAGACTATGGCGTAGACCAGCTTCTGGATATGGGGGTAGCGTGTCTTAGTTTCGGAGAGCATGCCTCGGGGGACCCCAAAGACACACTTCTCGGGGTTAAGCTTGATGCCCTTCTCCCTGCGGCATTTGAAGGCGATCTCCAGGTCATCGACGAGGTTACTGGCCTTTCTAGACTTGACTACGATATCGTCCACGTAGGCCTCGATAGTTTGCCCGATGTGCTCACCGAAGACTTGGGTCATGCACCGTTGGTACGTGTCCCCTGTGTTTCTGAGACCAAATGGCATAGTTCTATAGCAGTACATGCCGAATGGGGTTATGAAAGAAGTCGCGAGCTGGTCGGACTCTTTCATCTTGATTTGATGGTAACCAGAATACGCATCAAGGAAGGATAAGGTCTCGCATCCTGCCGTGGAGTCAACGATTTGATCGATCCGAGGCAACGGGAATGGAACCTTTGGACATGCTTTATTTAAACCGGTGTAGTCTACACACATCCTTCATTTTCCATTTTTCTTCCTAACTAATATAGGATTGGCTAACCACTCTGGATGGGATACTTCCTTGATGAATCCGGCCGCCAAGAGCTTCTACACCTCCTCACCGATGGCCCTGCGCTTCTCCTCGTCGAATCGGCGCAGGCGCTGCTTCACTGGTCTGGAGCCGGCCCGGACGTCCAAGGCGTGCTCGGCGACCTCCCTCGGTATGCCCGGCATGTCCGAGGGGCTCCATGCGAACATATCGGCATTCGCGCGGAGGAAGTTGACGAGCACGGCTTCCTATTTGCTATCGAGGGTGGCGCTGACCCTCAACGTTCGGTCGTTGGAGCAGTTGGGGTCGACCGGGACGAGCTTGACAGTCCCTGCGGGCTCGAAAGTCCCGGCGCGGCGCTTGGAGTCGGGTACTTCGCTACCGAGTTGGTCGAGGTTGACGATGAGTGCCTCTGCCTCCATGATAGCCTCTGCGTATTCGATGCATTCGACGTCGCAGTCGTATGCAAGCTCGTACGTGGACTTGACGGTGTTGACGCCGTTGGGGCCGGGCATTTTGAGCTTGAGGTAGGTGTAGTTCGGGACTGCCATGAACTTGGCGTAGCATGGGCGCCCTAGAATGGCGTGGTAGGTTCCCTTGAATCCAACCACTTTGAAGGTTAGGATCTCCTTGCGGTAGTTGGAGGGAGTGCCGAAGCAGACCGGCAAATCAATGCGTCCGAGGGGTCGCGCACGCTTCCCTGGCATGACGCCGTGGAAGGGTGCGGCACCCCCTCGGAGCATCGACTGGTCGAGCTCTAGGAGCTCCATGGTGTTGGCGTATAGGATGTTGAGGCCGCTACCTCCGTCCATCAGCACTTTGGTGAGCCGGGTGTTGCCGATAATCGGGTCGACGACGAGCGGGTATTGCCTGGGGTTTGGGACATAGTCGGGGTGGTCCTCTCGATCAAAGGTGATCGCCTCCCAAGACCAGTTAAGGTACTGGGGAGTAGCTACCTCAACCGAGAAGACCTCCCGGCGTTCCCTCTTTCGTTGACGCGCCGTGAGGCACGCTGAAGGCCCGCCAAAGATAATGAAGGCATTGTGCACCTCAGGGAACCCGTCGTCCTTGTCGTTGTCTCTGTCGCCGGTGCCCTTCTTCCTAGCGTCGTCGTCGGGAAGTCCGAGCTTGGCGTAGTAGTGTCGGAGCATGGTGCATTCTTCAAGGGTGTGCTTTACCGGGCCTTAGTGGTAAGGGCACGGCTTCTTGAGCATATCGTCGAATAGTCCGGGGCCTCTGGCGGGCCTCGGGGATTCCTGCGATCCACGGCTGCGACAAAATCGGCCTCGAGGGCCTCTTGCTTCTCCTGGCGCCCTTTTTTCTTTTTCTTGGAGAAACGGGAGGCCGAGGCCCCAGAGGCCTCATCCCTCCGCTTCCCTTTTGCTTCGCTGTCAGGGAAGATGGCCCCGATAGCTTCTTCGCCCGAGGCGAAGTTGGTGGTGATGTCGAGGAGCTCGGCCGCCGAGGTTGGTATGTTCCGGCCTAACTCTCGGACCAGGTCTCGGCAGGAGGTGCCGGAGAGAAAAGCCTGTACAACTTCTGAGTCGCCGACGCTGGGCAACTAGATGCGCTGCTTAGAAAAGCACCGGATGAAGTCTCGGAGAGACTGGTCCGGCTTCTGGTGACAACTCTTGAGGTCCCAGGAGTTCCCGGGGCGCACGTATGTGCCCTAGAAATTCCTGACGAAGACCTTGACCAAGTCGCACCAGTTGTGAATCTGTGAGGGAGGGAGGTGTTCGAGCTAGGCTCGCGCCGAGTCTGATAGGAACAAGGGGAGGTTACGGATGATGAGCAGGTCATCGTTCGCGCCACCTAGCTGACAAGCCAGGCGATAATCGGCCAGCCACAACTCAGGGTTGGTCTCACCACTGTATTTCGCGAGATTGGCCGATTGCCGGAACCGGGCAGGGAATGGAGCGCTGCGGATGGCCTTGCTGAAGACTCTAGGGCCAGGCGGCCCAGGGGAAGGACTGCGGTCCTCCCCGCTGTCGTAGCGGCCACCTTGGTGTGGCTGGTAGCCTCGAGCAAGCCCGTCGTTGTCGTGGCGCTGTCGCCTGCTGACCACATCGTGGTCCTCTTGTGCCTCGCGTCGGTCGCTGAGGCGGTCGTGGACTGAGGGGGCCTTGAGGCGATCATGCACTGAAGGCCGCTTTGAGATGTTCTCACGTCGCCGAGACGCGGAGCTTTCGACCTGCTGTACTGTGGCGGTTTCGAGAAGGTCTCGGAGCTCACCGTGGACCCGTCGCCCCTCCGTGGTAGAGGGCTCGGGCATCGCTCGGACTAGCATCGCCGCTGCCACGATGTTCTGGCTAGTGCGATTGAAGATTGGGGGTTGCTCACTTGCTTTGTCGTTGTTGATGTGGCGGTGCACATCGTGGGCCCTCTACCGGGCCCTTCCGCCATCACCGCGACCTTGCTGCTCCTGCTCGAGAGTGTCTCGGAGCTGCAGCAGCAGGAGTCGATCTTGGTCGACTTTTGCCTGGAGCTCACGGAGCTGCTCCAGGTCTAGGCGTTGGAGATCCTCGGGGGCGACGTTCATGTTCCGCCGCCCGGAGCTCGACGAGCGGGGGTGTGGCGTCGCCCGCCCCTTGGCAGAGCGGGGACCGGTTGCCTGCCCTCTCACCCTCATTACTTGCCCCTGGCATTCCGAGCCCGACATGGAAACACTCTCGAGTGGGATCGTAAGTGCTTTCGTCATCGGAGTCGGAGTAGCCGAAGCAGTAGTCGCTTGTGGCCAAGAAGCGGCGCATAGCCTCAGGTCACGAAACCCAGAGAAGTCCGCTCCGGCCCATGCCTCGTCCTCCTTCGAGGAGTCAGTGTGGGTGTGGGTCGAGATTGTGGTGGAGAAGTCGAGGGCGAATCGTTGGTGGTGTTCTGAGGGTTCCACGTGCGTGGAGGCGTAAGCAAAAGCGTAGGCGGCGGCGATGTTTTTCAGCCCGAAGGGGTACGGGGATGGTGCCACCGCTGGGCTCCGCTCCACCTGAGTTGATTCCTCAGGATGTGGCGGGGCCGAGCTTGACGATGGGACGTCGCTGCGTGCTACCGACGTCTTTCCCCTGCCCAAGCTTAGGCTAGACGGGTCCCTAGCCAGGGACTCTGTACCAACAGCCGGGCATGGGATGTCGGCGGAGTGCGGCGCGCAGCGTCGAGTTCGTGTGGCGTCGGAGTAGTCCTGCTCGCGTCGTGCCTGGCGAGCGTGATGAGAGCGGCGGCCCGAGTGCCGCCTGCGCCCAGGCTGCCGATGCGTGACGTCGTCGTCGGCCGGTGGGGCTCTGGGTGTGAGGAGTACCATATCGTACTCACATCCTAGAGACATGAATTATAGGCTCCCAAACCAGACCACCGTGCCGAGACATAGTGGGCGTATGGGGTCAGCCATTCGAAACTTGTTGGGACAGCCTGCCAGGGGGATGGTTGAGGCGGAGGTGACGAGGATGCGGGACGAGCCCGGCCTCGGCCGAGGTGGAGAAAGAACAGTACGTCCAAGGCCCTACCGGGGTCTCTTGACGGCGGAGGAGAACGACGAGCATTGGGCTCTCCTGCATTCTTTGAGACTTCTGAGGACTGGACTTGACCTTCCATGCCGCTTCGTCCTTGGCACGGGGTTAGGTAGCACAAGGCGATCTGGTGTCGATGGGAGCACGATGATGAGCACAACGGCCAGGTAACCCTACTGCGCCCGGTCCCCCCCCGTCGGTCGCTCTGCCGCTGCTTTTGCCCAGCGTCAAGGGCAAGGCGTTCTGGAGTAGTTGGGCGCGATTAATCCGGATGTGACGTTTTGTCAGAGGAGTTCGGTCGGGACGGAGGTAACGAGGTTGTTTGCCGAGCCCAGCCTCGAGCGAATCGGAGAATTGGCATCCCGTCCGAAGCCTTTCGGGGCGGGGCCTCATCGAGAGGGTCTCGGCGAGAGGGCCTCGGCGAGAGGGCCTCGGCGGGGCGGGGAGCTTTTGGCCTTTCGCATGAGGCTTCGGCGCAAGGCCTCGGGCGAATCGGAGAATCTGCTGAGACCTTGCGGTAGTCTTTCGGCTTTGATTTTTTGTAAGGTTTAAGCAATATTTTTGGTTCTTGCTTAGGGTACCCCTTCTTGCGGTATCCGACAAATAGGTTCAACTTGAGAAGGTTTGACTAGTTCTAAATCTAGAAATACATTTTTTTAAAGGAGGGCGTCCATTACAACATTCAACTTTTTTTTGTACCAGTTCTATGGTAGGGGAAGGAAAGTGGATCTCCCTTCATTCCATAGAACGTTGCGTTAATAAATTCGGTGTATTATTTTTGTGATGTTAGATACTCCCTCCGTTCTAAATTATAAGTTGTTTTGACTTTTTTGGTTCGTCCATTTTGCTATGTATCTAGTTTTTTTATATCTAGATGCATATCAAATGGATATTCCATAAATATCAAAGTGACTTATAATTTAAAATGGAGGGAGTACTTTCCACGCCTTATAATAGAGAGAGAGAGAGAGAGCAGGAGGGAGGGAGGGAGTATTATAGTTCACTCGTTTTTCTCCCTATAAACTAGACCCATGTGTAATGTTGGATTGTAGGTGGTACCTTTATCAGTGTTCATTGTTACTTCCTCGAGCCTCCACAAGCTGGCTTGTGCACGATCAGTCAACTTTTGTGGATCCAAACATGTCCATGTAATCTTCCTAATCGAATGGTACGAGAGAAAACATGAAACAAGTATTAGCATTGCCCTGTGAAAATATGGGCACATTTTCTTTTTCGAATCACAACACATTCGAAAGATTGGTCAACACTTTGAGCACTCACCTCTATGAATAGACACTCACTACATCATCTCATTGTGGATGGAGGACTTAAAAACCTAAGTAGATAGAATCCCCCACAAGGAACCAAATTAACCAATTAAACTATGCTCAATTTCACAAAATTTGCATGCATCTAATTATTGCGGGTAACTAATCCATATTAATGACTACTTCCACCAGCCTCCGCTCAAAGATATGTTGTATTTTGAAAAAAGAAAGCTTATTTATTTTGATTTTTTTTCTTAAAATATATTAACACAGATAAACAATAACATAATTAGTATAGTAACTATACGGTTACATACATATTTGAAAATGCTAGTATCACACAACCATAACTAATATTTTTATATATGTATGACATATTCTATCAGAAAGCATTGACCAAAGTTTAGCTTTAGGGCTCGTTCGTTTGGCCTTGATTCCACCAGGAATCATTTCAAGTGATCAAAGATAGTTTAAATTAACATAATATTTCTGGTTGGAATGGTTCCAGGAATGCATTCCTGGGCAACCGAACAGCCCCTTAGAGATGATGGAGGTAACGTGAAAATGAGACGCAACGTGCGTTATTCGATCCGTCCGTTCCTAGGGAGGGAGAGACGATGGTGGACGTGGATGGGAATGGAATGGAGAGCAGAGCCCCTGGCCTGCCGGTGGAAAGGAGGCCAAGCCGGCTGCGCCGTGAGGGAGAAGGATTAGCTAAACTTTAAACAAGTGCCGGAAAAGGGTTAAGCGCGCGCTTTACATGAAAACGGCAGACGCTCCTAGTGGTAGCACTAGTTGTTTTATCGGCGATGGATCCATGCTTAGTACGGCACGGCCACGGAGTAGTAGACTAATCCACCCTGCCGCGATACGCAGTACGGGCCGCTCCGAAAGCGCGGCCGCCGCTGATTGGCCGCGCCTCGCTGCCTGTCCAGTCGCCACTGGCCGCGCCAGGAGACACGTTTCGGCCGGCCGGGGCGCACCAGAGCAGGGCTCGGGCACTGGACGGAGACGGACGCGGGGTTGTTGCCGGTGCCGGTGCCGGTGCCGGTGCCGGGCGGCTTGTTGAGGCAGGCAAAGGCAAGCAGGGGGCCGGAAGGTGGACTTGTGGCTTGTCGACGATGGATCAGCGTGGACGTGGAGACATGTCGAGTTATCGAGGAAGGCCAGGGCCCCTCCGTCGCTCCCTCTAAACAGCATATTCGTTTGTTAGTTTTAGCAACCTAAACTAGTTAGTTAATAGTGTTTTTCTCTCACAAAAAATCAACATCAGTCAGCACAAACCAGCACCAGCATCTACCAACGAAGAGGCACCAAATCTCAATCATGCCCAGTAGTCGTATGGACCAGGCCAAGCACTGTACGGCACTGTATGCCACGGGTACATTGGTCCTCCAAAAGCAGAAGTGCCCCAGCAGACTGATGACTGATCGCTGATGGTAGCCACCACGGCAACAGTGGCAGCCTCGTCGTACTCGTCCTCCTCCTCTGTGAGTGTGACGGTAGGCACGCGGAGTGGTCAGAAGCACAAGCACCTCTCTCATTAATCGGCATTAATCATCTGATATGACAGGGATTATATTAGGGACGTGACGTGCGAGTTGAAGCAGCGTCTGAACAAAAAAAAAAACCCAGGCCTTGTTTAGACGATGGTTGGAGAATCAGTATTTGTTAATGTAGCACTTTCGTTTGTATTTAATAATTATTGTTCAATCATAGTCTAACTAGGCTCAAAAGATTCGTATCGTAATTTACAATCAAACTGTGTAATTAGTTATTTTTTTATCTATATTTAATACTCCATACATGTGTCCAAATATTTAATGTGATGGAGAGAGAGTGAAAAAATTTGGAATTTAAACAAGGCCCCGGATTGTTTAAAAAAAAAACAGCCTTTGTGTACCACCAGGCCACGGATGCAGCTGAGAGCCTGAGGAAACCTGTCTGAACGGGAACGGAATTGGCAGCGCAATCATTTGCACGGTGATGACCTCGATGTGAACACTCGCTCACTACCATGATTCTCCATACCCAAACCGGAAAAGGAGACACCGATATGCCGCTATGGAATCGCCACAACTCTGCCGTTCCTGATTACTGATGCGACTGAAAGGTAAATATATGGATGGATCATCGCAACCACACCGTACAGGCTGCAGATGTAGAAATAGAAAAGAGAGACGTGGATGGCAACAATGTTTTCCTCTCACAACAAACCAGCACTAGTCGGGCTTATCAGCCTAGAAACCAACCAGCGAACAGGCTGATAGATCAGTGCCAACACCTGCTTTCTCCGTGCACAACAACACAATGCAAAGCACCCCCTGCATTGCACACTCGCGAGTCGCAAACCGATCTGGCGATGCGTTAGAGCATGGGACTCGAGAACTTTTCTATCTTATTATCATAATGCTATCTCCATAAAAAAAATGTAATTCTAGCACAGTATTATATTTTGATAGCTTAACTTTAATCAATTATAGATAAAAAAATATTCATATTTATGATATCAAATAAATACCATTAGATTAATTATGAAATATGTTTTTATAATAAGTTAATTTAAAACCATAAATATAAATATTATTCACTAAAAATTAATCAAATATGAACCACTCTTCGTCCCCTCTAATACATAGTTATATTCTTTTCGGCACAAAAGAAGCACTCCGTATCATGGGTCGGTCCAGGGCTCCAGGCATCCAGCCAAAGCGGAGCGAGTGTCACGTCAGCGACGAGGAGGACGGAGCACTCGTACTCTCGCGTCGCGTCCCGTTCCCAGCAGCCACAGGTCATATCAAGCAGAGAGAGACACGCGAATGGCGTCAAATCAAAGGGAATGGATGATTGTGCGGCTGGTTGGCGTCACCGATGGGCGCTCGCGCACCTGCGAGACGTGACCTTCACGGCTGCACGCCTCACTCATGTGGTCATCATCATCATCGGCTGGCTGCTGCTGATAAATTCCATCAACCTCGAGTGCATCGTCAGGATCGCAACCCGACTTCAAAAGGCTATGGGTTTGGATGGCATACTCCTAGATACTCCCCACGTTAAGAAAAAACGCAATTGTAGCTCTGAACCTGGACACGTTGATTCAGAGCTAGAATTATGTTTTTTTTCTTGAGTAGCAATCACGCCGACATATATTCGGTGATGAGAGAACTCCAAGAACATAAATAAATGTTGTCCCGGCATGAAAAAAAAAAACGAGCTTTCGAGTTCACAGCTGAGGCATTGCATTGCATATCTCAGCACAGCAGACGACAAGCCAGAATAACCACTTTTCATTTGTCACAGCTGAAGCTTTTTTACAACTTTGCTTTCGCCTTGGGAGGGGCATGGTCCTCGGCCGCCACCAGAATTTCACTGTGCACATCCACACCGGATACTACAGTTCCACCAGAATTTCATTTTTTTTTCAAATTACTGTGCACATTCTTATATAAATGAAGCATGGAAAAAACCTCCCGGTGTCAACCTTGATGCACAGCAGATGTGTCTGGAATTCGAACTAGTTCTGAAGGGCATGATGTACACAGTTTCTTTTCATCTCGGATTAACCCGGCGGCACAGTGTCTGACTTGTCTTACAAGGGGACCTATAATGCATGTTAGCTGGGGCTATAGAACCTACAGGCGCCCACGTAGATGGTAGATACAGGCTCCTTAGCCATTGCCGTTTTTCCTGTTCCAGGATAGGCGATTAGGGTCACCTTGCGGCCTGTGATTTCATCAAATACGAGATGAGTTATATAGCTTAAAAATGACCCCCCCAAAAATACAGCAAGAATTAAACCAAAAAAAAAAAAAAACTCAGCAGGAGGTTCCGTCTATTCACACGCGAATGCACAGCCTGTGTGTTTGGTTCTTATGAACAATAACAAGCAGAAGCATAGATAACATGAGCTTATCGTTTACCTTGGGTACTTCACATGGATCAGAGCAAAGAGAATTGATATGAAGATGCTCAATGAACCAGTGACAATATAAGCATGTCCAAGGAAGTCATTCTTGCCACCTAGCCAGGATGCAGTTGAAAGAACTATGCTTTTCTTTCCACCAAAAGTGTAGGTGTTGTAATTATTTCCTATGAGAATAGTTATGATCTCATCAGCATGTAGATCATCTTCAATTATACCATAGAGCTTTCGAAACTTGGGAAGAGCAGCAGTACGCATCCACACAATAAGATCTTCCTGCTCACTCAGCTGACAAAAAAGATGTAATTGTTCAGCTAACTTAAAACAAGCTGTTAATTTGACAATATATAGACTAAAGGCAAAGTGTACATTTGGCAATCCTATTAACTATTGAGCATTGAGCAACCCTATCAACAATACTTAGTGTCTTAGTTTATCACAGTACTCACTGGGACAGTAGGGTCGAGTTTTCCCCCTCCAATCAAGGTTCCATTCTGAAAGTTGGAAGGAAACACATTTTTGCCAAACTTGTGCTCCCGATCGCTCTTCCATGAAATGTTTTTTCTGTTGACCTTTATTTCCTTGGACCCACGAGTAAAATCATAGGTATCATTGAATAAGCTCCAGGCAATCAAGCCACAGGGAACAATTGGGGAACCATTATTATCCCGGTGAACAGGACTGCACGACTCAGCCGTGTATTTCGCCCCAAAACGCAGCTGTTTATCACTTCTACTTTTGACATACCTGTTCATCATTGATAAATTTCTTTTTTCAGCAAGATCAATAAAAAACATTACTCCCATCCAACAGATACAGTGGCCACGAACCTATATTAAAAAGAAAGATAAAATGACCATGGAACTAATAAATGATGTTATAACTACCTGCGATGATTTTGATAGAAATTCTCAAGTTCATAATAAACATAAATTGGTGCTCTCATGTGTTCCAGAACCTGCAGATGTCCATGCCACAGTAAAATCGAAATTCAAAGAGAAGAAGAAATATAGTCTGATGCAATCTCAGGGCGCCAAGCTGAACTTAGGAATTCTAGCTACGTGAATCACAGACGAAGAAATATAGTCTGCAGAAAGTGAACAAGATAAAGATAACTTCTGTTATAATCACATAACGATCTACCTTTGCTTGCAGAGTACAGTTCTTTGAAATCGAGCTGTCCTTAATATAAGCTTGCCAATTTCCTCTGTAAGCATTAGGCACACAGTCAAAATCATAGCGGTGAATGATTTCTGCAACCTGAACCAGAATAATGAGCACATCAGTTATACCTAGGCACCTAGTGATATAACGATTAACGGAAACACCAGTATCTACCAGAGGGAGCAGAACAATTACATGATTTGAAGTTTGGAGACAAAGAAGCCCAAAAGGTACGAAAATGATTCCGATAATCAAGAACATGGCTATTAACTGAAAACAGTGAAGTAAAATATCATCAATTGAACTGCGTATGAAACAGTCTGTGCCAAACCTGTCAACAGGATCAGAGCAAACTTACACATCCAGGTGTCATTGCCGGCTTCCAAGCTGGGAGATTCTGCTGGGTGAACCTATAGAAAACTGCAAAACAAACGATCTTTTTAAAAAAGTGGACTACCAACATGGTCAACTCTATGGTGTACTAAACTAGAACAACACTGCAACACACAACAATAATTGGAAAATACATATAATCTGAATTCTCAAAGTTTGTAAAAGAAATCGACCATATGATCTTCTTATGTCCAGATTCAGTAGTTGCCAGTCAAGGAAACACAAGTTAATACAACAAAATCTGCCTGCAGTTGCATCAGTGTTGTGTTCCACAGGATTCTGAAAAATGATGATACAGATCGCGAGTCCAGACGGTGACTAACTTTATGCCCACCATGATTATTAGCTAAAGTTCATTTATTGTTAGACTGGCTCACCAAACGCATGCTCACACCTCAAATACTGTTCGGATAAATGGATTGTAATTGTAATGGCTAGAGAGACAAACCCCACCAAAGCAACAACCTCCGTAACACGTAAAAGCAAATCAACAGCGCGAATTGCAATTTCATGCTCGAATTCAGCGTTTATGCAAGCTCACGATCGCGCAGAGCTACTAACCCTAGTATCTGAGGCTACTATCTCCCGCAGACCACACCGCTCATGAGCGTGGAAACCTAGACGCAACGCGACCGAATCGAAGCGAGCCCAGCCATCAGAGCGTGACTCACCTCCCGATCTCGCCGGCGGGATGGCGCGCCTCGTCGCGCCGGCGGACGCGGAGGTGCTCGCTTCGTCCATCTCCTCCCGCCACGAGCTCGCTCGCCGCACAAGCCCTCGTCAGCGGCTCGCCGGAGCCCGTGCTCCGCAGCCCGACCCGCCGGAAGATCCGACCGCAGAAGAAGAGTGGAGAGTCTACTTGCTGCTCGATGAAGAGGAGCCCATGGGCCCACCGAATCCTTGGGGGCCTATCTAATTCACGTGGGCCTCATGGGCCGAATTTCCGGAGGACCGAATTGACGGCGTGAGATGGGGACTAACGGTCGATGTGACGGCCGCATCAATTCGCCGCCCGGCGCGTCGCGGTCGGGGGAATCTTTTGCCCATTTCGTTTCGCCCAGAAGCGAGAGGCGCGGGCTCCACGGAGAGAGAGAGAGAGAGAGTGGGAGATGCGAGAGGAGGTGAGGAGCTCGTCGGGGGCGGTGGCAGAAACGCCGATGGCCGTCGCCCGGTCCTCGTCGCCGCCGCAGACCCCGGTGGCCAGGTACGGTGGCGGTCGCGCCTCGGGACCTCTGTACTTTTGGTTCTAGATTCTTATTAGCTGTAGGCGCTGCTGCTTGGTTAGGGAATCAGGCTCTCAGTGCTTCGATTGGTCGTGAGAGTGCTGGTTCTGCGTAAGGAAGGTGGATTTTACATGGCCCAAAAGACCTATTGTAGGATTCGAGGTAGGATAGGCCGTGGCTCAAATTCGATTATGGAATTTTGATTGGATTCTAGGGCACTCCTTTGTAGGGGAAAGCATGGGATATTTGATGGTCTACATCAGCTATAGGTGCATGGTTGGTGAAAATTAAGTGTAGCTGGCTGAGCTTTACTTCTCCTTTTGGCTTCAAAACGCCAGGATTTGAGCTGCTAGATTGGTTTCTGCTGTTGTATAGTGTTACAGATTAATGAATGGTGACATTGGATGGCATAATTCCGCGATTTGAGCTTACACGGGTTTGCCACTAAATATTATGACTAGGGGGACATGCTGCATTTGTGCTGGCTTTGTCTTCATGCTATTATAGTCTAATGCTGGTTTGGTCACAGTATTGCAATTGAGATTTGAGAAGGATTGCAGTTTGCAAAAATCAGTGGAGAACTGTGGCACGTTTGATGGTGTGGTAGCATAGGATTGAGCCACTCGAGCTCATGTTGGCCTTTTTAACTTTAGATCTAGGTAGATCATTCTCAATTCATTTTGTGATGTTAGATCTGTAACATGGTGCTATAGTTTCTATGCTTGAATGCTAAAACCTGAAAATAGTTATTTTATTTTGATGACAAGCTAATGTGTCACGGCTGGTACCATGCCAACGGCGTGAACAAGTTTACAGCTGGCGTATAGTATTTGGTGTTGGTATGTCCTATGTGTGCATGGGCCCACAGGGTAGAGTCAGCCTCTGGCTTATAAGCCACTGCCGTGTAAAGGGAGAACCCAGACAATGAACTAGAAAGGAATCAAATCGGAGAGGAACCTTTCCTCGTCCGTTCCCCCAAGTTATCTCTGCTGTGATCCTGCTCACGTCCTGGCACCTTGCTGCGGCTATGGGTAGTTACATAACGTCAATGTGAACCTTTCTGCGCAGAATCGATAAAGCCAGAAATAATCCTTTCTACAGATTTTTGTCATTCTTTTTCTAAAGCTTGCACTGAAGCCCCTTTTGCTTTTCAGTTCTGCTGGCGCCTCATCACCTGCTATGCAAACTAATGTTGCAAGCATAGATTGGTTGGGTGGCAAACAAGCTTCCAGAGTTGACTCGTCGTCACAAGTTGCTGCACATGCCTATCATCCTTCCCACAGTTTTGATGCAGCTGGAACTGCTATGGATTCTGCACCATCATGTAGGCCATGGGAACGTGGAGACTTGCTTCGACGAGTGGCAACATTTAAGCCTTCAACCTGGGCTTCTAAACCGAAGGTAGCTTCCCTAGTTGGGACTACTAGGGTCTACGGTACCTGTGCCATTTCACATGCTTTAGGGTTTCTCTTGTGTTGTGTTGCATGTACCATATATTGCTCGTTTGGGCTCTAGTATACAACTAAATAGGCTCATTCATCTCTCCTTCACCCAAGTTGCCCCTGAAGCTAACTCCATAATGATACGATAATGTTGGTTGCACATTTCTTTTGTCACCATTTGTTGGTGGCAGTAATACAAAACATGCCATAGGTCTGAAAATGTGACATGGAATCATAATCCAAATCATTATGCACATATAGGCCTCTCCACTTTCATATCAGCTATAACATAAAATTCTTGCTTTGATATATTGAAATTCGAAAGAAGTTACTCTTTTACCGTTTTGCTTATTGCAAGTGGCATTTAAACTCTGTTTACGTACTATGCTAATCTGGCCAGGCATTTACTGGATGCTTGCTTGAGCTTTATAGGGATCCTTTAACTTCTGAATTTCTTAACATTAGTTATGTGATTTTATGTTCATTTTTCCAGGCTGCTAGTTCATTGGCCTGTGCTCAGAGAGGTTGGGTGAACGTTGACCTGGACAAAATTGAATGTGAGTCATGTGGTGCACATCTAATCTTCAATGCATTGACATCCTGGTCCCCTGTTGAAGGTATGTTTTGTCTTGATACACTTTTGTTTTGTGATAGATTTACTACTATGCTAAGTGACTGGTTGTTATGTGTAGCTGTCTTACAAGTTACATTTCTTTGCTCTGCTACGAACTGTAAGGGTGGAGATTAGTGCAGGCCATATTGTATTTTCAACGATCACCTATAATCTTTTAGTGAAACCTTATTTCCCATTACGATAATAAGGCATCTATGTGTTTGGTTGGGGAAAAAATGGTTACTGAATATCCAATGAACTTGTAGTTTATGCCCAAAAAAAAAAAATCAAACCATGACACTGTGCATTCAATTCATAATGTTCTACTTATGATAGCTAGCTTTTTTATCGGTGCATTTGCCAATGTTTATATTTCACCCTGTCGTCTACTTTGACGAGTTATGTTCAACAGATAGAATACTTGTAACTTGAGTAAAAAAAAAAAGGGCAGACCTAGACCTAGTGCCGGAGGCTCCCACATGAGTGGGGTTTGGGGAAGGGATAAACCGAGACAAGCCTTTCCCCCGCAAAATCTGCGGAGAGGCTGCTTCGAACCCACGACCTGGTGACTCAGTGAGACAGCTCTCACCACTGCACCAGGCCTACCCTTCTAATACTTGTAACTTGAGTCAGATCATATATTTATTTACTGTTGTATGCGAAAAGGTAGTCAAGAATTATATATACAGATTTAATACGTCAAACATTTGTTCCAAAAAATCATGAACAGAGTTGGATATTCTGAGGTGAGAGTAGAGTTGATACACGCGACATATCACAGTGTTTTCAGTCACCTCATACGAATATAGAGGGTATTTTTGTATGATACAATACAAGATGATTCCAAGTTGGAAAATTGAACTAGTCTGTAAACTACTCTGACCCTGGCCCTCCATTTACACAATCATCCTTGCAGAAACTCCAAATGTTTAGGATTCTGGTAGCAGCAATGAATGCACCTTTGTCATCGAACCATACTTTAGAGATTTTGGGTCTCACATAAAAATGTATGGATATCCAATGGTTTGAATTATTGGTCAAGTAACATCTGATATGACTCAAAAGAAAAACTATCTGCAATGTGCAATCTCATGACTGTTATTACTTGTGTCTTACTGTTGTGCTAAGCTGGAAATAGATTGGCACATCTTTGTTTGCAAACTGAATTTTGTTCAGCTGTGAAACCTTTCTTTGTATCTTCTATTAGTTGCAAATGCTGGAGAATCCTTTGCCGAGCAGCTTGATGCAGCACACCAGAATAGTTGTCCCTGGAGAGGCAATAACTGTGCTGACAGCTTGGTCCAGCTTCATCTTACACAATCAGCTCTTATTGGAGGTTTTAAAGATTGCTGCGATGGGCTTTTACAGTTTACCTCTCTTCCTGTGATTGCACCATCTGCAATTGAGAACATGAAGCTTACCAGGAGCGCTCAAATTGATCGTCTGTTGTCCCAGTCAATTACCTTTTTATCTGGTATTCTGGGCTGCAGAGCAGAGAGTACAGCAGGAATTGATATCCACCAAGATTTCTCTTGTAGCTACTCTCAAGTATGCTGATCCCTTTTCATGTACACATTTTTTTTTATTGGCGCTAACACGCTATTATTTTGCATTGCCTCCAGTTTCTGGGTCTTTCTTTAATTTAGGTGCTTTTATCAATGAGTTTGTAGGCACAGAAGCTCATAAGCCTGTGTGGATGGGAGCCTAGGTGGCTTCCAAATGTTCAAGACTGTGAAGAAAATTCAACGCATTCAGCTAAAAATGCACCCTCAGTTGGGCTTGACGAACGGTTCTATCCCCATTTTGTTGAACATAACAAAAATTCATTTTCTGCATCAGCCAAGAAAGATAAGGAGAAAGGCAAGTTGCTCGTTGGAGATTCTGGATGCAGCATGAGGTCACCGTTGTTAGATTGTAATCTGTGTGGGGCTACAGTCAGGATGCGGGACTTTAGACCTGTATTATGTCCTTCTCGTTTCAGTCCGAATAACATTGATGTGCCTGAAACAGGCAGAAAGTTGACACTGACACGTGGAGTTAGTGCCACCAGCGGTATCAATGAGTGGGTTACTGATGGGGTGGACAGAGGTCAAGATGAAGGGCGTGATGAAGCAGCCACAGATGTGGGAAAACCACTATCACTTGTTGGAGTAGACCTAAACCTAACAATGGCTGGAGGATTACCATCACCTCAATCTGCCATGCCTGCTATGTCGGAGCGGTTCAATAATGGAGGAATGGGAAGGGACCTGATGATTGGACAGACTACAGGCAGTGAAGTAGGTGATTGTGAAACCTCATATGAGTCTCGTGGTCCGAGTTCAAGGAAGCGTAACCTTGAGGAAGGTGGGAGCACAGCTGACAATCCACAAGATAGGCTGCAGCATGCTGATAGCATAGAAGGAAATTTCATTGATCGTGATGGTGAGGAAGTTGATGATGATGCACAAGATTCAGATGTCCCGAATAAGAAGTCCCGTGGGTTTGATCTGTTTGATGCCTATCGTCCTTCTTCTGGAGCTGGTCCCAGTAGAAACTTGTCCTTTGACCCTGATCCAGATGCTGGTATGTTCAGTCACTCGAGAGCAATTGACCTGGCAGCTGTTGAGCGTCCGACTGCTAGGGATTCTCTGAGAGCATCTTCTGTTATTGCAATGCATACTATTCATACTTCCGAGGAGGATTCTATGGAGAGTGTTGAGTATTATCCAGGTGATGGTAATGATATCGATATGCCTTCTTCTAGTGCACAAAGGAACATTGAAATGAATGATGCCTTGGATCTTAACTATAGCAACCAAGCACAGCAAAGTGCCAATGCACATGCTGGTGCTGGAAGCGATGCAAGAGAAATAGGAGGAAGCAGTACAAATGAAGGGGAAGAGGTCATTAATGCTGAAACAGCTCCTGCTTTCGGAAGGGATCAACTTAGTTTAGGAATTAGTGGTGGCAGTGTTGGCATGGGAGCTAGTCATGAGGCTGAAATTCATGGAAATGCTGCTTCTCTGCACAGAGCTGAGAGTGTTGTAGGTGATGCCGAACCTATTGCCGAGCTTACTGAGACAATGGGTCAGACTGGTGAATCAGCTCCAGGACCTGGATTAATGGATGAATTTGTACCTGAAGTAGATCGAGAAGAACCTCATGGAGACAGCCAAGATACGGTGTCTCGGTCAGTCGGCCAAGCTGACAGTGGATCAAAAATATATGGCTATACCAAAGCTGATTCTGTTGAAAGTGGAGAAAAGATAGGTCATGCCACCGGTAACGGAAGCAGCATGCGTCCTTCCCTTTCTTGCAATGCAGGGATGTGTGCTGGTTTTGATCTGTCTAAAGATGATGTGACACAAACTGGCAAAATACTTACTACTGATGATGCGTTAATGGGGTTAGATTATGATCCTGGGAATGGATTAGGTACTTTCATTCAAGCCTTTGCCAGATATAACGGCAACGCATTGGTTTTCCTGTACTGTATCGTTTGCATTATTTTCCATGGTTCCATGTTGGCATTTACCCTATTAATCAGTTATTCTTCATTTGGTAGGGGATACTCTCTGAGCATTCTTTTAGTGACGTTGGAAGTTGCCGTGTGATATACCCTAATATCATAAAATGACTAGCTTGGATTTCTTTCATCTCTGAGCATTCTTACATAAAATGAAGTGGACATGATCCAATACCATGAACACCCCTAACCATATATCTATTCGTTTTATTCTTAGACCTTCATCTTTATGTAAGTTTTTCCCCCTTCTTGGTGGTGGTTCATGTTGGGTTTCTTTCATCTCTAGCCTACCCTACTTTGGGACAAAATGCTTTGTTGTTGTTGGTGGTGGTGGTGATGATGATGAACTACATTTAATTCCTGATTATGCTCAGTTATATGTCTTCTGCTCGTATAATACTTTGTTACTTTCTTCTCAGGAGCTACTAATGGAGAAAATGACTATGAGTCAGGTCTGCTGGAATTTGATCCTGTTAAGCATCACAATAGTTACTGCCCATGGGTGAACGGAAATGTTGCAGCGGCTTGCTGTAGCAACATTGGCTCCAGCTCAAGTAGTTCAGCGCCCTCTGGTTGGCAGTTAACAATAGATGCAGTTGACACGTACCAATCACTTGGTCAAGCTCAAAATCAAATAATGCAATCTGATTCTGCAGCTTCATTATATATGGTAAAGCTTGCTCATCTAGTAATGCAATCATGTCTAGAAAATCTGTAGGAATAACCAATGTTTTCAAGTCGTCTGATTAATCGTGATTACTCGTCCTAATCGGTCCCTGGTGTTCGACTAGGAGGTCTGATTCGATTAGCTCGACCAGAAAGTTGGTCGTCCGATTAGTCGACGACGATTAGGCCATGGACGACCAGTGTGGTTGCTCTGTTTTTTTGGGCCTGTTCCACTGGGCCTATATGTGGCCTATTGGGCTTCCAATTTGGCATATTAGGGTTAGAATAGGCACCCCAAAACACCGGAGGCACGCAGGCACGTGGCAAACGCAGGGCGGCCGCAATTTTTCCCCGCGCGCCTCCACTCTCCCACGCGCGCGTTTCCTGCCTCCCGCGCGCGATTCCTCCCCTTCCCGCGTGCGATTCCCTCTCTCTCGTGAGCTATTCCCCTCCCTCGTGTGCTATTCCCCTCCCTCGCACACTATTCTCCTCTCTGGTGAGCTGTGAAGCCAACGGCGCCCTCTGCCAGGTCAAGTGGCCGCGGTCTTCGTGATGAGTTGCTCCGACGACGGTATGTGCCTTTCCCCTCTCCAACTTCTTCCCTCCTCCCCCATCCCTCACTCTACAGCCTCTCTGGCTCTCTGCTAGACTGCTAGGTTGCTTGCTGTGTTGTACTGCTGTCCCTCTGCTATTCTCTGGTTCCAAAGGAAAGAGAAGCAATCCACTCTGCTAGACTAATCGGCCTGGTTGACGAGTAATCGCGATTAGTCGCCTGGTCGGTCCCATGACGACTAGGTTCGACTAGACGACTTGAAAACATTGGGAATAACTTACCGCATTGAGAACTTAGATCAACATTCTATATTATGGTGTGACAAAAGGCTCGATCAAGAATCCACTATTTGAATTGTGATATTTGGATGAGTGGATGACCATAAGTAATGCACCCTCTGAACTCCATTACTAATTTACTATCATAATGGAACTCTACTTGATGTGTCGCAGGATGATCAAATAACTCTAACCGCAAGGTAGGGAGACGGCCTTCTGTGAGCAGAAGCTTTGGGAAGTGCTGATCGGAACTCCTGTAGCTTTAAGTGTTCCTTAGACAGAAGTAACATCCCAGAAGTTGAAGATTGGTGTAACAGGAGAAACGAAATAATACTCCATTTAAGATAGTCTCAATAGATCGTTGTCACCCCGTGGGTGTGACCTTATAGTGGTTTATTATGTTGTTGCGTATTGATATGATATATCATATATATGTATATTTATACTCCGAAAGGGTTGATTCAACAGTCTTTATTTGACAGGAACATGTTCAAGTGAACTAGATACTTTATGGGGAGCTTGTATAAACTTCATATTCATATCTTTATCACTGTTCTTATTGCATCCATGTACCTCATCTGCTGTTATGGTTATGTTCAGATTTTTTTTTTCTGTTTCTTTGTGTCTGGCTGCCTGGTTCTTTGCGCGGGGTGCTATCTGAGAGGCGATCACCCTTGTCAAATCTCAGCAGCCAATGAGCACCACCCAGAGTGCCAGGTCATCAGCAACGACCAGATAAAGAAGCGGATGAGATGCCACTTCACTTCACTCCTGCTGCTTGTATCCTCGTCGTCTTTCCCCTTCCCTCCGTCTTGCAAGCTTTCTCCAGATCAATCAGAAAGGGGAAGGGACGAGCAGCCCATCATGCCGCTTTGCAGCTTCTACGCCTCCACGTCCGTCCCCGTCGTCAAGCCCCAGCAGTCCGTCGCCTCCTCCAAGTCCCCCTCCACGGCGGCGGCCTCCGTGGCTACAACTGTGCCGATGAGCAGTGTGGCGGCGGCGACAGTAACGACGGCCGTGCCCACAGCGAGCCCAGCGCTGTCGCTGCACCTGCCAGAGCTGCCGTCGCAGGTGAAGGACAAGATCCTGAGCCTGGAGCTGATGGGCGTGGACTACGGGCGCGCGCTGGAGCTGAACCCGGCGCTCCGCGACGCGGCGCCGGAGTCCATCCACGCGGTGGTGTCGTTCCTCCAGTCCCGCGGGCTCCAGTTCAAGGACCTGGGCCGCGTCTTCGGCATGTGCCCGTCCGTGCTCACCGCCAGCGTCCGCGCCGACCTCCGCCCCGTCTTCGCCTTCATCTCCGAGGACCTGGGCGTCCCGGAGTCGGCGCACCGGCGCGTGGTGATCAAGTGCCCGCGCGTGCTGGCGTGCAGCGTCCGCGACCAGCTCCGCCCGGCCCTCATCTACCTCCGCCGCCTGGGGTTCCGGGACAGCCGCGCGCTGGCGCTGCAGGACCCAATCCTCCTCGTCTCCAGCGTGGAGCGAACCCTGGCGCCGAAGCTGGAGTTCCTGGCCGGGCTGGGCATGTCCCGGGACGACGCCGTCGCCATGGTGCTGCGGTGCCCGGCGCTCTTCACCTTCAGCATCGAGCGGAACTACAGGCCCAAGTTCGAGTACCTGGTGGACGCCATGGGCGGCGGCGTCGAGGATGTCAAGGCCTTCCCGCAGTACTTCGCCTTCAGCCTCGAGAAGCGGATCGCGCCGCGCCACTGCGCCGCGGAGGACGCCGGCGTCGCGCTGCCGCTGCCGGACATGCTCAAGGCCACCGACGAGGAGTTCAGGGAGATGCTCGACAAGGAGCGGGAGCTGCTCCAGGAGCAGACAGCGACGAGGGACTGATCGAGGGCCGCGCCATGCTTTGTATGCTTACCTACCGAGCTAGTATTACATACAGCGGTTTGCGCCCGATCGGAGGAATTCAACCGCCGTTTCCATGGCGAGTGTCCTGTCCTGGCCATGAGGTAGCCATTTGATTTGAATAAGCCTGTACATATGCATTGACATTATTTGGTAAGTAGTCACGACTCGTAGCTCATGAGACATGGCATTTCTTCCTCCAACTGTAAGCACCGAGTGGCAAGTCGTGTATTGTGTACATACATCTTACATGTATATTATATTGTATGATTATGAGTGTAGCAAGTTCATTACTACTCTCTCCTTTCCAAATTATAAGTCGCTTTTTTTTTTTTTAAAGTAATTTGGAACGGAGGGAGTACATAGAAGTACTTGCTCTGAGCTGCACACTTCAGCAACACTTGGTGTGTGGACATTGGATATAGTGCTAGCGTCCAGATGTCCGGACGAACACCCTGCACTCCACGCCCGCGCTCGAGACAGCACGCCCCCGCGCGCTAGACCGCGCGTGGGGACCGCTCGCACCTCCTCCACTTCTCACACGTATTGCAACATATGCAACACCGATCTACTTGTACAATATCCAGATGAAACACTTGCAACATACGTCCGAAACAACTGAAACATATGCAACATACATCCGAAACACTTGCAAAAAACCGAGAAACTTGAAAACACGTGTGTAGCCATTGCAAACATATGTAAACATCAAGATAAAACACTTGCAATATACGCATGAAAACACCTGAAACACTTGCCTATATATGCAAAATCATAATCTAGTGTTGCAACATCCAAATGAAAAACACTTATAACATACGTCTGAAACAGATGAAACATTTGGAACATACACTTAAAACTTACGTGCATATCCATTGCAACATGTGCAACATCCCGATCTACTTTTGCAACGTCGATATAAAACACTTGCAACATACCTCTGAAACATTTGAAACGCTTGAAACATATGCAACATGCACTTTGATCGCAATGTCACCTCGTTGCTTGGACAAATGAAGGCTCGTCGTTGCGGAGCTCAACGCTGGTGCGGAGGTCGGCTACGGCGCATGGAGCTTGCCGGTGAGACACCGGCGCGGGCAACTCGCTGGCGGGGCGGCGTCACATGAAGCTCCTTCCCTCGCCTGCTTGCTGGAGGATCCATCGTAGAGGCTGGCCGGCTTGGTGGAGCGGCCACGGTGGGCGGATGTGCGCGGTGCGGGAAGGAGAAGGAAGCGGGACGAATAGGAGGAGTTGGGCGAACACGGGCGCGCGGTGGCAGGCATCGTTGCCGGAGGCCGGTGAGACCGCGCGGTGCAGGTTTGGACGCGGGAGGCTAGGAGCCCATGACTGCAAGTCTGCAAAGCATAAGGGAGGAGCGGTGTGCGGTGGAGATAGGGCCACTTGTGACATTTGCTACATCCAAAATTGCTTGGGCCGGTTCGAGTAAGCGTCCAACGGATGGACACTGTGACCCCAAGAATTACCATATAACTAATGGTCTCGAAAGCTACGGGTTGAAAACCAGTATTTTGCTGAGCAAACATATATTTTTTCTTACGGGTAACTACTTTATTTTTTTGAACTAGACTATTAAATCACCAGAGATTATATTTATTTTTTCGAGGAGACATCTACTTTTAGATTGGAGGCCTACGTGTGAAAGAGCTCGAAATGGCCGACAGTTTCGTTCTAGGCCTAAAATACGGCCCAGAGCTAGAAGTAAGTTGCTGCTCTCGTGTGCCTTCGAGAAAAGGCCCATAATCAGCCCAAGGCCCACCGGAAACCCTAATTGCCGTGCTGCATCCACGATAAATACAGCCGCAGCGCCGCCGCCGAATAGTTCCGCATTCGTCTATCGTGCTTGTTTCTCATGTTTTCTCGCCGTTCTTTCACTGCGGCACCGTGTTTCGAATTTGCACCGTGTTTTGTTTGGTTTTTGTGGGGTCATTTCGCCGAAACAGCGCTGTTGATTTTTATTCATCGGTGTCGACGGCTGCGTCGGAGGATGATGATATGGTTTTGTCGCCCCAGTCTTAGGATCCGGACTTCCGGACCTTTGCTGATTGACATGTTATCGAATCTGACTCCACTGTCCATGAGTTCGCCCCTTCGTCTTCTCCTTTTTATGTTTACTGAGTTTCTGAGGATGATGATTTGGAATTGTCGCCCCAGTCTTAGGATCCGCTCTCATGACGGTTCTTTGCTGATTGACATAACAGTGAATCTGACTCTTTACAGATGCAGTGTCATTCTCTGTGCCAGTTTTGGGGGGTTTTGCAGGTCTTATGTTTCTAGATAGTGGTGTCAGTGATTCATTAACCGAAGGTATCATTGACGGGTGCCATCAGGAAGAATAGACCTGCTCGTCAGTGATTGCTGTGCAGCCGCCGCAAGGAACTGCTAGTCTGCTACAGCCTACAGCATTGCCGTGCAGGCAGAAATATCACACGAACCACGGTGTATGCCCTTGTAATGAGCAAACATTCTGTAATGATATTTTGACAAATCACAAATCACAAACTTCAAAAGTACTTGAAATTCATGGACATTTGCTTCACCGATGGATCTAAAATTCTTAATGATGCCTTGTAGCTTGAGTGGACAAAGGTCCTATCCTGTTTTTCCAACTGGGGCGTAAGCTCTGAAACGTAATGGCCCAATTCCGGCCCAGCATAGCCCAGCACGGCATCGAACAACCTCGGCTAGCTGCCCGAGGCAAGGACCATCCGTGCCACGTGCTCACCTCATAAAAAAAGACAAAAAAAAAAACGCGTAGAAACACCGAAAGGCAGTCGGCAGCACCGAACATTTCTCCCAAAAAAATCCTCCCAAAAAATCGAAAAAAGGGGAGGAAAAAAAATTCTCGTCTCCTTCCCCCAGCTTGCCAGCACCCAAAGTCGCGTCGCGGAGCGAGCGCGGCGATGGGGTCGAGCGAGGCGGAGAAGCCGCTGCGTCGCATCGCGGCGTCGTTCGAGGAGCTCGCCGCCGTCGCCAAGCAGCAGCCCGCGGCGTCCATGGACGCCGGGGCCTTCTCGCGCGCCTGCTCCAACGTCTCCGTCCTCTTCGGCTGCCTCGGCATCGCCTTCAAGTTCGCGGAGATGGACTACGTCGCCAAGGCACGCCTCCTCCCACTCCCCGTCTCCTCTCCTCCCTCCCTCTCGTGTCTGCGTCTCTGTACGACTGCAGTAGCGGCTGTTTGGCGTGATTTCATCCAGTGTTTAGATCCGTCTGCTGCTTACTTGTACCTGATGTGGTGATCGATCGAACTAAGTGCTTGTTTATTCTGGTGGATGCTTGGGGTGGTAGAATGTTATCTGCTGCACATGCCAACCAGTATCAGTCATCATATATCTCCAGTTATGAGTAGGCACTTGGATAATTCACTACATACTTACTGGGCAGCTAGTTTTTTTTTTTACTTTGGGCTCTTAATTATGGTGATGAACTGATGATGATTAGCTTCAATTTGCTCTAGTTCGAGGTGCACCGTTTTTGGCTTGTAAACTGTGTGATTAGTAACCAAAACTTGGAGGTTAGGAAGAATTGACCTCGAAGAGTTCAAATAAACTATAGCTTTTGCATGAATCAGATAATCTAATCTGAGGCTGTGTTCTGTACCAGTTTGTTTCAATGGATAGTTGAGGTGTTAGAATCACTTGCTTTGTTGTTCAAATAAACTAGACACTTAGTGCGCAACTGGTTTATTCTGGGTTGGGCGGATGATTCTGGTGCTGTGCTGGTTTGGTTTCTGCTCTCATCGTTGCCTGGTTAGTTATATGTTGTTAAAGTCTGTTTTGTGTTAGTAACAAATATCTCCACTTTTGAGTGTGACTAAACATGCTTGTATGTGGTGTTTGATGTGATCAATTGAACTTAGAATTGTCTAAGACCATTATATTAGGACAAAATGGTCTCACAGGTCAATTATGTGCATCAGAATAAGCGAATCTACTTTGGCCGCATTCACTGTTATGTGCTTGTTTGTTTTGATGGATACTGGTTAGAGTCCTATCTGCTGCACATGCCAACCAGTATCATTTATCATATATGTTGTTATATGAGTAGGCACTTGGATAATTCACTGCAAACTTCGTGTGCAACTATTTTAGTTTGAGCTCCTGATGATGGTGATGAGTGGATTCATTTTCTGCTAGGTATTCTGCTTAGTGCCTTGTACTCAAATGTGGTGATTTTAAGACTTGGAGGTTAGGAAGAATTGACCTCGAAATTTCCAAAATAATGTAGACTTTTCACATCTGAATCAGATCATCTAGTTCAAAGGCTATGTTCTGTGCCAGTTTGTTTCAATGGACACTTAAGGTGTTAGAATATGACCCGCGCACTTGCTTTCTAGTTTGCTGCTAGTGAAGTGAAAGGTCTCATCAGTTTAAACTGGAGACTTGGACAGTTCAATATATAGCAGACTTAATGTGCAACTTTGGTTTCTGACTTTGCTCTCATCTTTGCCTGGTTAGTTATCTGTTGTTAAACTTTGTTTTTTGTTAGTAACAAGTACTTTCACTTTTGAGTTTGACTAGACACTTGGATAATTCACTACCACAGAAAACACAGTATAGAACTACTTTACTTCTAGTTCTAGCAATTTATTGATGATGGTGCTGAGTTGCTTTCCTTGTTGCAAAGTTATCATTGTAACGTTTCTAAGTTTTGTTTGGTGTTCTTCTCTGATTACTTTATTGGATCTTCTACAGGTTGATGATTTGGTGGAAGCGTCCAAGTCAATTTCAACATTGCCTTCTATGGTTGAGCTAGACATTCAGACTGACACTGTCAGGAAACCAGGTAGCCATACAAGGAATCTGCTTAGAGTGAAGCGTGGGATTGATATGGTTAAAGTCCTGTTTGAGCAAATTCTTCTCACAGAGTAAGCACGAGATGCACACTGAATACCTCTTTACTTCTCTCAACTCATAGTTGCTTATAAGTTTGTCTTGTGAACTGTTAAGCTCTGTATTTCCTTAAAATGCCTTCTCAGTGAATTTGATCAATTAACACTGTCTTGCAGGGGCAACTCACTAAGGGATGCAGCATCAGTAGCTTATGCTCAGGTCTTTGCTCCTCACCATGGATGGGCAATAAGGAAAGCAGTTGCTGCTGGAATGTACGCCCTTCCCTCAAAATCCCAGCTGTTGAAGAAATTGAATGAAGATGGTGAGTACCTTAAATCTCTTGTCCATCCAAGCTTCAGCCCCTAACAAAATAGCAAGTAGCTGTTTTTTTTTTCTCGAATACACAGGAGAGCTGCGTATCATTGTATTAAGAGAGCAGCAGCTGTTTTTTATGCTGAAATGATCACATGACAACACTATTCTGAGTCCTTGTAAAGCATTAACGTAGTTGTTCACTTGTCTGTGATAGAGAAACTAATATTCATGTATGCCTATGATTCTCTGATGCGCATGGTTTATAAAAATGATAGTGCTGGGTACAGATTTATCAAAAGCATACTAGGATATCTGGGATTTCTTACGGTAATATGGCTTAACTTTGACCTGTTGCAATGCTGATCATATTTCCTTTTCACTTGCAGAGGAATCAGCAAAGGTTCAAATGCAGAACTTTGTCAGGTCATCAGCTCCAGTAATCTGCTATGTTGAAGACCTTTTCACCTCAAGGAATTTGGGCATAGATTGGTGAAGAAACCTATGGATACATTTCCTTGATGTACTAAGCCAGTCAGATGGTGTGCTGTGAGCTGGGCTCGGAAAACCTTTTTCTGGATTCCATGTCTCCAAGTTGTAACCAAATCTCTTAGCTTCGGTCTGAAACTACTTAGCGATCCTATTCTGGAGTTGCTCGTGATGGTTGTTGAGTACGCCGTTAGAGTGCCTCTAAACACCGTAGATTGGGGTAAGCATCTTACTTAGGGTTCCTCTAGTTCGTTCTGGCGCAGTTGCGTCGCAGGCTCGTGGACGCCGGTGTTGAGGAAGCTCGGCGCGGTGGAGTCCAGCTTGGTGGAGACGATACAGAGGCGACGGCGGTGTCGGTGGGGCTTTTCGTCGCTGGCAGCACCCTTCTTTAGATCGGATTAGGTTTTCTGTAGGTGGTTACGGCGGCTCCGGTCAACTTCATTATCCGAGCCCTGGTCCTCACACTTCTCTTTATAGTGCTGTGCGACGGGGGTCCATCAACCATATTAGGATTGGGTGTCCTCGATCAGGGCGCAGATCCAAGAGCCATTGGTGGAGATCAACTAATATTTTTCCTCTAGATCTTACTACCATCTTTCAATTTCATATCATTTACTTTTGTTCATTCCATTACAGATTAGTGCATAGAGCATGTTTCATCGTCACGGTCAATTGTCGATAGACTTAACAACTACAACACACCACTCTATTCTGAAATAGATACTTAACTTTGGGTCTTCTTTTGTCCAGGAAATTTAGGCTTCCCCTTAAACCTATGTTAGCTACATGTTCTCTGAACACATTGGGTGGTAAGCCTTTTGTAAGCGGATCTGTGAGCATCTTTTTAGTACTTATATGCTCAAGATTTATGACATGATCCCGGACTTTATCTTTCACAACATAATACTTTATGTCAATGTGTTTGGCAGCACCACTTGACTTATTGTTGTGAGCATACTGTATTGTCAGATTATTATCGTAGTATAACTTAAGTGGTCTATAGATGTCAACCACCTTCAAACCGGGTATGAACTTCTTTAGCCAGTTCACCTGTCCCGTTGCCTCATAACACGCTACAAACCGTCATACATTGTGGACGATGTAGTGACGGTTTGCTTTGAGCTTTTTTATGAAATAGCTCTCCTTGCGAGAGTGAATACATATCCAGACGTGGATTTTCTATCATCTCCCACATAATCAGAATCTGAATATTCCACTGTGGAGTGAATCAGATATTCTATACGTCATCATGAGGCCTTTCGTTCCTTACAAATAACGCAAGACTTTCTTTACTAATTTCCAGTGTTCTGTTCAAGGATTGCTCTGGAATCTGCCAAGTAACCCGGTAACAAATGTCAAGTCAGGGCGCATGCATACTTGGGCATATTGCAAGCTTTCGACAGCTGAAGCATGTGGAACCGCTTTCATTTGATCGATCTCATATTGGTTCCTGGGGCATTGAAAATCCCCATATCTGTCGCCCTTGACTATAGGAGCAGGTGAGGGATTACATTTGTGCATATTGAATTTCTTTAAGATTTTTTCTATGTATGCCTTTTGTGACAGTCCTAATACCCCTTTACTTCTATCTCGATGAATCTCGATCCCTAGAACGAACGAAGCTTCATCAAGATTTTTCATATCAAATTTTGAGGACAAAAACTTCTTTGCCTCCAGTAGTAGACTGACATCACTACTAGCAAGTAAGATATCATCCACATACAGGATAAGGAAGATAAACTTCCCATTCTTAAACGTTGCATAGACACAATTGTCCTCTATATTCTCTTTAAACCAAAAATTTCTTATTGTCTGATCAAACTTCAAGTACCACTGTCTTGAAGCTTGTTTTAATCCATAAATGGATTTCTTTAGACGATATCCCATTCGTTCTTTTCCTTCCATGACAAAACCTTTCGGTTGTGCTATGTAAACATTTTTCTCCAAGTCTCCGTTGAGAAATGTCATCTTTACATCCATCTGATGTAATTCTAAATCATAATGTGCCACTAATGCCATTATGATTTTGAAGGAATCCTTACATGAGACTGGAGAAAAGGTCTCATTGTAATTAATCCCTTCTCTTTGCGTAAAGCCTTTTGCCACAAGTCGCGCTTTGTATCTCTCTATATTTCCTTGAGAGTCAAGTTTTGTTTTGTAGACCCATTTATAGCCTACTGCTTTAGCTCCTTTAGGAATTATTTTCAAGTCCCAAACTTTATTGGCACTCATTGATTTCATTTGATGAATGGTCACTTCTCATGGCTTCTTCAAATGAGGTGGGATCATCCTCCATTTGAAATTTCTCAGTGTTGTATACTTCATAGTCAGTAGGAATAGCTAATTTTCTAACTCTTTGAGACCTTCTGGGGGCCTCCACATTTGGCACATCTTCTGCTTGAGGCTGTTGTTGCTCTCCCTCATGTGTGGCAATTGGTCCTATAGGATCCTATAGAACATGTTCCTCATCATCATTCATTATTGCCATAGGCGGAATAACAACAGGTGCTGTCACCACAGTATCTTGCACTGTCGATGCAACGACAGCAGGTAGTGAGAAAAATGGCTCATGAATCATCGGAGTGGATGCATACACCCGTTTCTCTTCAAGATCAATTTCTTGAGCTACCATGCTCCCCCTCATCATTTCATCCTCTAGGAAGACAGTGTGTCTCGTTTCCACAAACTTTGTATGTCTGTCTGGACAGTAGAAACGAAAACCTTTTGATTTTTCTAGGTAGCCAATGAAATGGTAACTTACTGTTTTGGGATCTCACTTTCCAATATTTGGGTTAAATACTTTAGCCTCAGCAAGACTCCCCCCACACGTAAGTGGTTTAGTGAGGGTACTCTTCATGTCCACAACTCACTCCACCCCACGGTCTAACCTGACTATCTTAATCTTTAAATTAGGTTGGTTTTCAACTTCTACCTTAAATATCTTAAATTTATCCAATGCTTCTGTTCTTTCTTTGATTGGATAAATGTAGCCATAACGGGAGTAATCATCTATGAATGTTATAAATGAATCATAACCATCCACACTCTTTACAGGAAACAGACCACAGATGTCTATGTGAATAATCTGTAAAATTTCTACGCTTCGTTTGACATCTTTCTTAATTTTCTTTACATACTTTTTTTTTATGCATTCTCTGCATTGTTCTAAATCTGAGAACCCTAATGGAGGAAGAATATCATTCTTAACTAGTCTTTCTATTCTTTCCCTCAAAATATGGCCTAAACGACAGTGCCATAATTTCGATGACGTATCGTGAGCTCTCTTATGCCACCATTTCTAGAGTAACTCTCTGTCACCAGCTGCTTTATCAGCTGGGTAACATGTCTTTGAAGCGCCAATGAACTGACTCTTTATTCTATCGAGGTACTCGGTGACCGTGTCACACTCTGGGATTGAGCCCACAATTGTAGGCTCAATCGTTTTCTTTATCACAGCCAAATATTTTTTGTTGGTAGTGACCCACTTCATATGCTCAAGGTCATAGGACATCTTTTGAGATTCAAAATCCCTCTCTCTAGTTGCCCAAGTGGCATCAGTCTCGTTTGTCTTCCTCACCGGTGCCACAGCATCAGTGGGACACAATGAGGTGACTACACATCCTCCTCGTCAGCCAAGATGAAGGTCAGGTCAAACTTTTCCTTAACATAAAAATAACAATAATTGCATGCCTTGATTTTCAACGTTGGTCAAAATTAAAACATACAACTGTTCTTATACGCTAATTCTACATCACTGTTGGGCAGAAATAAAATTAATGCATAAATCATTAAAATTACGATATTGTTATTAACAACGTTGGTCAGAAAATAACAACATCATAATCATGTCAAAATCTTTTTTTCTCCAATTAAATATCACGTTGGTTCAAAATAACTGGAGAATTAACAATTTCTTTAGCAGTCATGTCAAAATCTCATCATAAATAACATCATAATATTGCCATTAATCAACGTTGGTCAGAATAATAACAATATTATAATCAATTAAAAACATATCCATTTTTAAAATTAAATTCTCCCGTTGGTTCGAATTTAATAATGAAAATAACATCTTCAAATTCGCAGCGGAAAATTAATTCAATTTCATGAATTTTTGCCCACAGGACAAATCTCTTTTCTATTTTCTTTAAGCCATTAATCAATTTTCAGGAAATAAATATTTACTGGAAAAATAAAAAAAAAAAACTGATTCATTTCATCATCTTTGTTCATTCGCCCAGCCAAGAAAAGCGGCCCGCCCAACTCCCTTTGACGTGTCTTTTGTGCCTCCCGGCCGCAACTGGGGCTGGTAGGCAAAAACGCCACCAAGGCAGCTCTCGCTGGGATCGATCGGCCGGGCGATCATGCTCGTCCGTTCATCCAGCATCGGACGGTCGCACGTCTACTTCGGGATGTCAAAACCCCCCGTCGATCGCCGTTCCCAAACGCTAATCATCATTTTCTTCTTTGCTCTCTCTCTCTCTTCGCCACTCTCCTCCCCTCAGCCAGTAGCCAGATCCGAAGCGAGTCGAGCGGCGGGCGAACGTTGGAGCGATGGCGCGTCGCCCCCCCTCTCGGCGTCGCGCTCCCCAATGGGTGAGCGCACCATGCCGAAGCGGCCGGCTGCCTGGCGCCTTTTGGCCGGAGTTCCGACGAAGCAGCCGCCCGCGCCGGCCTTCTTCTCCCCGGTGCCGACGAGGCAACAAATATTTTCTTTCAATGGCGAGGTAGACCTCCCTTTCCCCAACATCCCCCTCTGATTTGCTTCTTTCTTTTGTTCTTCTCGATTCAACCGATTGGGGATCTAGGGTTAGGGTTTCACTGTTTATCTTCCTCGTGAAGTCTTCACGGGTTTAGGGTTCGACTCTTACGTTCTTAAGGCCAAAACCCTCTTTTTCTTCTCCTTTCCTTAACCAAGTTAGGGTTAGGGTAAGGGAATCGTTATGGTTAGAATTAACCCGATTTGTTTCGATCGATTCGGTTCATCTTTTTCATTTGATTTCTTTTCTTTTCTATTTGTACCGAATCGCTCTCTTCCCCTTGCTCGTCGTGAGTTAGGGTTAGGGTTCGGTTGAACCCGATTCGGTTTTTCTCTCAGTTTTGATTCAAGATCTTTGAGATAAACCCCTTCCCCTCTTTCCTTTCTTCTCTTTGGATCTTCTTTCTTTTCTTTCGGAGTTGAACCATTTGGGTTTGGGGTTAGGGTTAGGGTTTGACTCGGAGTGCCGAGACCCCTTTCTATTCTCTTCTCAGATCCGAACACCGATGTTCTTTTCTTGTCGCGCGCCGACGAAGATGGCGGTGCGGCACCTTTCCCCCGCGCGGTGGCGGTGGTGACCGGGAGTTCAGTGACGTCCGCTACCCCCTGGTCTTTTTCTTGTTTTCTTTTACCCGGTTAGGGTTAGGGTTTCAACCCGAAACGGATCGAACCCTTGTTCTTTCTTTGATTTTCTTTTCTATGCTTTACCCCATACTAGATCTACACATTAGGCAACCTTAGCTCTGGTACCATTGTTAGAGCGCCTCTAAACCGTAGATCGGGGTAAGCATCTTACTTAGGGTTCCTCTAGTTCGCCCTGGCGCAGTTACGCCATAGCCTCGTGGACGCCGGTGTCGAGGAAGCTCGGCGCGGTGGAGTCCAGCTTGGTGGAGACGATGCAGAGGCGACGACGGAGTCGGTGGGGCTTCCCGTCGCTGGCCGCACCCTTCTTTAGATCGGATTAGGTTTTCTGTAGGTGGTTACGGCGGCTCCGATCAACTTCATCATCCGAGCCCTGGTCCCCACACCTCTCTTTATAGTGCTGTGCAACAGGGGCTCACCAACCATATTAGGGTTGGGCGTCCCCGATCAGGGACGCAGATCCAAGGGCCCAATAGGCCGGGTGGAGATCAACTAACATACGCATGTAACGTCTTGCATAGATGATGAGGAAATATACGTGTCGGCTGATTGGAAAGTTTTCTCTCTCTTTTTTTTCTGGATATGCTGCTTCATTTCATGTATGCTCACCTGAGGTGGCGGCAATGTAGAGCAATTTCATTTTCTTAGTGATGGCATTTCAGGAATTCGATAATCTTGGTCTCAATATCTCATGACATCATGCCAATTTGAACTAGAATTTGCAAGCTGACAACTAGAATTAAACTGTTGTAAAGAGAACTTATATGTGACTGAATCATCAGTAAATGGCATATATAGGCACAATAATTTGTCAGTTTACGAGGAGGAGGGCTGGAGGCGGCCGTGCACAGAACTTCCGCCGCCGCGCGCTTGGTTTCTCCAGGCCCCCGCCGACCTCCGTGTATATGGAATTTCTTGTCCAACCTCACCTAATCAATGTGCAGCTTAGCTTATAGATGGAAGCTGGAAACTGTTTTTGGTAATATAAAGAGTCCAGGATTCTAAACAATATACTCGTAGTAGGATCGATCAGAATCATAATCCTTTCCCTGTCCATCAATCCGTCCAACAAATACAGCCTCGCCGTACGCGCCGTCCTCCTAGCATCGATCCATCCACAAGAACACCAAGAACCCAAGCACACCGCCATGCGGTTCCCCACCACCATCCCCATGGAGGCGGACACGCAGCGCGTTTCCGCAGCCAGCGCCGGGCTCACGTCGCTGGCCCTCCGCCTCACGGGCAACCTCGTCTTCTCGCCGCTGTCCATCTACGCCGCGCTGGCTCTGGTGGCGGCCGGGGCACGGGGCGCCGCCCTGGACGAGCTCCTCGCCCTGCTAGGCTCCACGTCGCGCGACGACCTCGCCGAGCTCATCCGCGGCGCGCTCGGCGACGGCTCCGGATCCGGCGGACCGCTCATCGCATCCGCGTGCGGCCCTGGCACGACGACGAGATGGTCTTGAAGCCGGCGTTAAGGGCGACCGCCGTCGAGTGCTTCAAGGCCGAGGTGCGCGCCGTGGATTTCCAGACAAAGGTGCGTTCTTTCATCTTCTAGCTACCTCCGTCCGCCGAACCGACATGGATCGGCGATTATATTACAATTCCTGATCATCCCCGTCCGCAGCAAGCTTGTGTTAACCAATATGCAATGCAACGCATGCAGAGGAAGCACGGCAGGAGATCAACAGCTGGGTTTCGGAGGCCACCAAAGGGCTCATCACCGACGTACTTCCTCATGGCTCCGTGGACGCCGAGACCGGCCTGATGCTCGTCAACGCCATCTACTTCAAGGGCAAGTGGGTGACGCCCTTCGACGAGCGCTGCACCTAGGTGGAGGACTTCTACCTCCTCGACGGCACCACCGTGGAGACGCCGCTGATGCGCTACTGCGGCAGCTACCTCGTCGCCGTGCACGGCGGGTTCAAGGTTCTCAAGCTGCCGTACCAAGCACCACCGGCCTTCCCCCCCCTTCGTCGGCGGGATGCGGATGGCGAAGGTCGCGCGCCGCGTCGGCGTCGGCGCCAAGTACTCCCTGTGCGTCTTCCTGCCGGACGCGCGCGACGGCCTGTGGAACCTCGTCGACGAGCTCGCGGCGTCCGGCCCGGCGTTCCTGCACGACCACCTGCCCTGGAGGGAGGTCTGAATCGGCAAGCTCCGGCTGCCCAGGTTCAAGATTTCCTTCGACAGCGACCTCACCGACGCCCTCCGGGAGATGGGGCTCGAGGCCACGCTTGACTACCCTCGCGACGAAGGTGCCACCGACCTGACCGACATGGCCGAGAGAAGAGGCTACGATTCATGGATTGGTTCTGCAACTCTAGCGGTGAATCTGTGCCGACACTTAATGAATATGATTGTAGTGAGCCTGAATCTCCTAACAACCCTAGCACATTTCTTGTAGAAGAGTTAGAAATGAATGAAGAAGAGTTGGACATATTTAAAAAGAAGCTTCATTTTGGAAAAAAAAAAGGTGGTAAGAAAAAAAAGGTGGTATCTGAGGAAGATATCAGTGACTATTTTGAATCAGATTCTGATCAGCAAGGTAGCCCAACTTATGCAGAGTCAGGAGACAACAATTCTGATGGTAGTGAAGGCAGTGATGTGTTTTATCTTTTGATCGACTATTTTATGCATATCCTGTCATAAGTTTTCTCGATGTAATGTGCTTTTATTGAAAATATTTGTCAAAGGTGATGGTGATGCTGGTGGTTCTTCTGGCAATACTGGTGGTGTTGGTTAACCTAGTCGTGGTGAAGACTCTAATGGAGTTCAAGCTGGTAATAATGTAGTTACAGGTCTAAATTCAGTTCATAGATTCTATTTCTGTCCATGAGTTATACTCTAGATATTAAAGAATTTTTAGTTTTGGATGATAAGCAATAGGATTGATGCTTGAATGCTCTAGTACATGTACATATGTGTGCTAGGAGGCTTATATTTTGTACATATTTGTAGGTGCTAGAGATGTGCAACCAGCCTCTCTCCGTCCAAGATCGAAAAGGCCGAAGAAAGTCTCTGTCAAGGGCCTCTATGGAAAGGTTAGATAAATCTCTTCCCTCATCTACAATTGGACTACAAATTTCCTCACGAAATTTTGAGCATATATCAACATTTGCAGTGATTTGGGCACCTGAGAGCTGTGGTGTTTTACTGACCAGACTTCAAGTATATTTGTTATTTTGGTTCATGTGGTTGTAACATTTTGGACAACATACTGCTTTAGTGCCTGACCAGTGACCACAAGCATATTGTGCTATCTTGGTTCATGTACTTTTATGTTAATGTACTGTCTGTAGTATTTGGGACTATGGATTATGGATATGGACTACTTTTAAGTTAGGTTAATTCTCTTTGAACTTGTAATAGTTGGGATTTAGGACTGTTAATCCAATGGACTATGTGGAAGGGAAGAAGTCAGATGACTATATGACGTGTTGGGTGAAAAATGATATTTTTGCATTTCTATGTGTATTTTTCAATGTTAGCTGATTTGGACATAATCTATGCGTTATCCTGTGCAAATTTAGGTGTTTTTTTTAATTTGTTCAAAAAGAAAACAATAAACCGCTAGATTTTCTGATAAATCCGATAAACCCGTTTATCGGTGACCTCCGGTATTTTTCCCCATCGATAAATTGAACCTTGGTGGGCACACAGCTTTTAGGCCACAGAGCAAAAATAGTACTCGATCTTCTTTCCTAGCACTAATCTATCATAACTAATCTAAGACAATTATGATAAGTTGTTACCTTTTACTCTATATATAGTATATGACATTGAAACTTAAATATTTTTTAACTAAATTTAGTTGTCAACTAAACACTTGTGAGCAAGAGGTGAAATGTGTCCAAAAGAATCCTGAGCCAAGAACGTTGACCATATTTTTGGCTCGCTCGAGGAAGCAGAGGATATATATATAGCTGGCAAGCAGCCGTCACTGGGACGGATCAAAGGACGCAGCCAGCAAAGACGACGGCGCTGGACACCTCCTCCATGATAAAGAACGCGAAGGGATGGTCGGCGACGAAATCGACAGTCTTTGGTGGAGGGCCAGGCGGTGCAGCCCCCGGAGGGGGAACGCCGACGTACGTCACAGCTGCGGCCTCCGTGCCTTCCTCGTTCAGCTCAATCACCGCCTTGTGACAGACCTGCTTTATCTTGGGCGACACGCCGGGGTAGCCTCTTTCCTCGGCCATGTCAGTCAGGTCGGCGGCACCTTATTTGCGAGGGTCAAGCGCGGCCTCGAGCCCTATCTCCCGGAGGGAGTCGGTGAGGTTTCTGGAGTAGGACATCTTGAACCTTGGCAGCCAGAGCTTGCGGACACAGACCTTCCTCACCGTCAGATGATCGTGCAGGAACGCCGGGCCGGACGCGGCGAGCTCGTCGACGAGGCTCCACAGGCCGTCGCGCGCGTCCGGCAGGAAGACGCACAGGGAGTACCTGTCGACGTCGCCGCGGCGCGCAACCTTCGTCATCCGGTTCCCGCTGAAACGGGGGAAGGCCAGGGGTGCTTGGTACCGCAGCTTGAGCACCTTGAACCCGCCGTGCACGGCGACGAGGTAGCTGCCGCAGCCGCGCACCAGCGGCGTCTCCACGGCGGTGCCGTCGAGGAGGTAGAAGTCCTCCACCTCGGTGCAGCGCTTGGTGAAAGGCTTATCCCACTTGCCCTTGAAGTAGATGGCGTTTACGAGCATCAGGCCGGTCTCGGCGTCCAAGGGAGGAACCACGTCGGTGATGAGCCCTTTGGTGGCCTCCGACACCCAGCTGTTGATCTCCTGCCGTGCTTCCTCTGCCTGCGTACGTGTGAATGCGTGCATTAGTGCATATTGGTTAGGGATCTAATCGCCGATCGACGGCGGACGGAGCAGGTAGAAGAAGAACGTTACGCACACGCACCTTTGTCTTTGTCCTGAAATCCACGGCGCGCACCTCGGCCTTGAAGCACTCGACGGCGGTCGCTCTGAACGCCGGCTTCAAGACCACGTCGTTGTCGTGCCAGACGCCGCACGCGAATGCGATGAGCGGGCCGCCGGACTCGGAGTCGTCGTCGAGCGCGCCGCGGACGAGCTCGGCGAGGTCGTCGCGTGACGCTGCGCCGAGCAGGGCCAGGAGCTCGTCCAGGGCGGCGCCCCGTGCCCCGGCGGCCACCAGGGCCAGCGCGGCGTAGATGGACAGCGGCGAGAAGACGAGGTTGCCGCTGCGGTCACTCTTGTTGGCGACGAGCTGCTTCGTGAGGCGGAGCGCCAGCGACGTGAGCCCGGCGCTGGCTGCGGAAACGCGCTGCCCCTCCGCCTCCATGGTGATGGTGTGCTTGCGTCTTTGGGTACCTGTGGATGGATCGATGCAAGGAGGACGGTACACTACTGCAAGAGACTTTGCCGAGTGCAAAATTCTTTACCAAGTGTTAAAAATCGGGTACTTGGTAAAGACCTTCTTTGCCGAGTGCTGCACTCAGCAAAGAGTTCTTTGCCGAGTGCCGGCACGGACACTCGGCAAATGACTTCTTTGCCGAGCGCCAGACTCTCGGCAAAATCTCTACACTCGGCATAGACTACCCACGAAACGTCGTTCGGTCACGGCCTTCTTTGTCGAGCGCCTGCTGTTAGCCACTCGGCAAAGATTTATTTTTTTTTAAAAAAAATCTTTGCCGAGTGCCTCCAGATCTGACACTCGGCAAAGATTTAATTTTTTTTTAAATTCTTTGTCGAGCGTCTCAGATCTGGCGCTCGGCAAAGAATTTTTTTTAAAAAAAAAATACTTTGCCGAGTGTCCCTATCACAGCACTCGGCAAAGGTTTAATTTTTTTTAATTTCTTTGCCGAGTACTCCTGTGGATGCACTCGGCAAAGAGGAATTTTTAAAAAAAAATTAAAACACTCTTTGCCGAGTGCCTTATTCTTGGCACTCGGCAAAGCCCCCTTTGCCGAGTGCCATAACCCGGCACTCGGCAAAGTCTTTTTTGTTTTTTTGTTTTTTGCCTCTAATTTTTTTGCAGCCCTTTTAAAGCACCAGGAACTCCTAGTTACAATTTGGGGATTTTTTTGTGGTTTTTTGATATATTTAGTTACTTTATTTCGTTTACTTGAATTTTTTCGGAAATTAGAAATTTGAACTACACGTGGTACGAATAATGAAGTTTAATGATTCGAAAATTGATAGTCATGTTAGTGAGTGTTGTGAGAGGCCGTATCCAGGAACGGACCCGAAATTTCGGACATCTTGTTCACGAAACATGTCCACGAAATTACGTGTGAAGTGTTTTTAAATTCTATAAAAATCAAACGAAGTCCGAAAATCATGAAACTTGTTGAGATGTCGTGATATCATATGTGGAGGCTATGATAAAAATTTCAGAAGATTTTATGTATGTTGTCATGTACGATGCTTACAAACCAGGACATCTCTACATCCCTTACATGAAACAAGATGTAGAGGTGTCCTGATTTGTAAGCATCGTACGTGACAACATGTACGAAATCTTCTGAAATTTTTATCATAGCCTCCACATATGATATCACGATATCTCAACAAGTTTCATGATTTTCGGATTTCGTTTGCTTTTTATAGACTTTAAAAACACTTCACACGTAATTTCGCGGACATGTTTCGTGAACAAGATGTCCGAAATTTCGGATCCATTCCTGGATACGGCCTCTCACAACACTCACTACACATGACTATCAATTTTTGAATCATTAAACTCCATTATTCGCATTCGGCACAGCAGCTTAAATTTCTAATTTTCTAAAAATTCAAGTAAACGTAAATAAAGCAACTAAATATATCAAAAACCACAAAAATCCTCAAATTGTAACTAGGAGTTCTGGTGCTTTAAAAGGGCTGCAAAAAATTTGAGGCCAAAAAATAAAAAAAAAACCGAGTGTCGGGTATGGCACTTTCTGCAAAGGGCACTCGGAAAAATTATGAATAAGGCACTTTAAAGAGTGTTTTATTTTTTTAAAAGATTCTTTGCCGAAAGTGCATCCACAGAGCACTCGCAAAGAAATTATATAAAAAATAAACTTTTGCCCAAAGGCCGGATGGGGCACTCTCAAGAAAGTATTTTTTTGTCTTTGCCGAGCGCCAGATCCGAGACGCCGGCAAAAAATTTTAAAAATTTAAATCTTTGCCGAGTGCCGATCCGGGGCACTAGGTAAAGAATTTTTTAAAAAAAATCTTGCCGAGTGCCTCCTGATCCCAAGATTCCAAAGTCCTGCCGCTTAACTGCCCGGTCGGTTCAGCCACGCCCACCACCACCACCACCCCGCCATCGCCACCACAGCTTCCACACACACCAGCCACCACATTTCACTGCCCTCCCCTTGGTGCCCCTCTGTCAGCCCTTCCCCCACCACTTGCCACAGGCCCCCCCCCCTGCCCCTTCCCACCACCCAGTGCCTCGGCAGTCGCCCCCCCCCAAGGCCACAGCCTCCGGCCAGCTTTTTTCTCGGGCCACCGCCTCAGTCGCCTTCGCTGCCAGCCTACCAGGATCACCAGCCCACCGACGTCTGGGTCAGACCCCGCCTGATCTCGACGCCGCCCGCCCCTACCCCGACGCCCGTCTGGTATGCCTTCTCACTTATTATTGTCGAGGTAGTGGTAGTTGTAGTAGTATTAGTTGTACTAGTGGTAGTAGTAGTACAACTAGTGGTAGTATTAGTAGTAGAATTAGTGATAGTAGTAGTAGAAGTAGTGGTAGTAGTAGTACAACTAATGGTAGTAGTTGTAGCAATAGTGGTAGTAGTAGTGGAACCAATGGTAGTAGTAGTAGCAATGGTGAAAGTAGTAGTACAAGTAGTGGTACTACTTGGATATATTCTTCTGTATGGATTGATATCCAAACTACATGGCTTCTGTTGAGCCATATGTGCTTGTCGGCCATCGTGCCGTTGTTTTTTGTAGGTTTTCGAAACCTCACCGTGCAGGGGAGGTTCTGTCGAAATTTTTTGTAAATGACAGTATTTTGTTCCATTTTTGTAGAGAAGGGCCCGTCGGAGTTCTCGCCACCGTGCCGGTCTGCCTGCACCGTGTCGTCTCGCCACTGCACCGACCCGCCATGACCTCACTAGCCTGACTCCGCCGCCACCCTAGGTATAACCCCTCTTTTCGTATCATTGTCGTAGATCGTGTAACCCAGTTAGGCGTCTCCCGTTCGAAAGAGATACGGTTGGAGGTATGCAGATCTTTGCATATCTATGACCGTATCTATTTTGGATTGTCCACGCTTTTTGGACAGCCCGCGGATACGTAGATGGGTTAGTTCCCATGTTCTGCTCTGGTCCGAGACAGAGTTTCGGCATCACCTCCCTGTTGTTCTCCGGATACACACTCTTCTTTGGCAGGACATGTATCTAGAGAACAGCGGGGAGGTGCTGCCGAAATTCTGTCTCGGATAGGAGTAGAGCATGGAAACTAACCTCATCTACGCATCTGCGGGTGGGATTAGGACCTATCCTCACCTATTAGACAGTAGGAACACCGTGTAGATGTAATTAATGGTTACATTACTCGCTGATACATATGTTAGAGGATGGATGGCCGTCAGTGGATGTACACGGGCTGGAGAAGTCAGAGTGATTACAGCACGGAATGGATGAACAAGACCGATGCTTTCTTGAACAATGCATTTGGCAACGCTGCTAAAGGACATTGCCTAGTTTTGTGTCCCTACAGCAAATGTGGAAACATGAGAAGGGTAAACAAGGTGGAAATGGGTAAACATCTTGTGAAGAATGGATTTACGTCGGACTACACCCGGTGGGTCCACCATGGTGAAGCCCATCGTATGAGAGGAGGTGGTGAGACCACGGGTGGAGGCTTTTGATGCTGATGCCGGGGTAGCAGACATGTTAGATGACTTTCACCAAGGACAATTTGATGAGGGACGTGAGAAGGAGGAGATGGAGGCAGTCGCACAGGCGTTCTACGATATGATGGACTCGGCACAGAAACCCCTTCATGATCGATCAACGGTGTCTCAACTGGATGCCATTGGACGCTTAATGGGGTTGAAGTCTGAGTTAAACTTGAGTCGACCTGGCTTCGATAAGATGTTGGCCGTGATTGGCACCCTACTTTTGGAGGGCCGCATTCTGCCAAAGAGCATGTACGAGTCACAGAAACTCCTTCGAGCATTTAAGATGTCGTATGAGCAGATACATGCTTGTCCGAAAGGGTGCATCCTATTTAGGAAAGAACACGAGCATGCAAAGTTCTGTCCAAAGTGTAAATCCTCCAGGTACCTGGAGGTAGACTCTGATGATGGCCAGAAGAGGCAACTTACGATCCCCATGAAAATCCTACAGTACCTTCCGTTCCTACCGAGGATCCAACGGCTATACATGACCGAGGAATCCGCGAAACAGATGACATGGCACAAAAATGGCAAACGGTACAATCCTAACAAGATGGTACATCCATCCGATGGTGAAGCTTGGATCCGCTTTAATGACAAACATCATGACAAAGCAGATGAGGCTCGTAATGTACGTGTCGCGTTGGCAACAGATGGGTTCAATCCTTATGGAATGATGGCTGCCCCATACACATGTTGGCCCATCTTTGTTATCCCCCTTAATCTCTCCCCCGGTGTCTCCTTTCAACGACATAACGTATTCTTGTCGTTGATAATTCCTGGACACCCAGGGAGTAATATGGGTGTGTTCATGGAGCCCGTGTTTGATGAATTGGTCCGTGCTTGGGACGAAGGGGTATGGACATACGATCGAGCTACAAAGACAACCTTCAAAATGCACGTTTGGTACCACTATTCCCTACATGACTTCCTGACGTATGGGATATTCTGCGCCTGGTGTGTTCACGGGAAGTTCCCATGCCCAATATGCAAGGAAGGTGTGAGGTTTATTTGGTTGTAGAAGGGTGGCAAGTATTCGTCGTTCGACAGACATCGTCAATTCCTACCTCTTGACCATCCATTCAGACAAGACATCAAGAACTTTACGAAAGGTGTCAAAGTGACAAACCCTACACCGCGGATGATGAATGGTGCCGAGGTTCATGCTCAGATAGGTGCTCTCGTGCCCAATGAAGAAGGTGGTTTTGTGGGATATGGTGAGCACCATATGTGGACTCATATCTCGGGCATGACGAGGCTCCCCTATTTCGATAACCTTTTTCTACCACATAACATTGATGTAATGTACACTGAAAAGAATATCACCGAGGCACTTTGGGCAACACTCATGGACACTGAAAAGTCTAAGGACAACCCAAAGGCTAGGGTAGACCTGGCAACGTTGTGCGATAGACCAAATCAAGAGATGCAACCTCCTAGTCATGGCAAGACCTGGAGAAGGCCTAAGGCCGATTTCGTCTTGAAAAAGGACCAAAGGAGGGAAGTACTTGAATGGATCAAGAAGCTAATGTTCCTTGATGGGTATGCAGCGAATCTAAAGAGGGGAGTTAACTTAGGCACTCTGTGAGTCAACGGGATGAAGAGTCATGACTACCACATATGGATTGAGCGGCTTCTTTCGGTGATGGTTCGAGGCTATGTCCCAGAGCATGTCTGGCAAGTGTTGGCAGAGTTGAGCTACTTATTCCGCCAGCTTTGTGCCAAGGAGCTCTCTCGGACCGTCATTGATGACTTGGAAAAAGCGGCACCCGTGTTGCTCTGTAAGTTGGAGAAGATCTTTCCACCCGCCTGCTTCTTGTCGATGCAGCATTTGATTGTGCACCTCCCGTATGAGGCACGGATGGGGGGGCCCATGCAGAACCGTTGGTGCTATCCAATCGAGAGATGTCTGAAGACTCTTCGCAAAAAATATAGAAATAAAGCCAGAATTGAGGCTTCCATTGCAGAGGCATACATTCTAGAGGAGGTGTCAAACTTCACAGAGAAATACTACACTGAGAAACTTCCTAACATTCATAATCCACCCCCTCGTTACAATGCTGGCGAAAATGAATCGAACCTCAGCCTTTTCCAAGGGCAACTCAGAAGCGCAAGTGCATCGACCACTAAGCAATTGAAAAATGAAGAGTGGCGCAGTATCATGCTATATGTGTTGACCAACCTTGTCGAGGTGCAACCGTTCATTCGGTATGTTCTGAACGAACTTGTTTCATTTCGTCGTATGTCTTTGTTTCGTCGTCCAACCCCCTTATTTCTCGTTGGTACAGGGAATTTCTTCGTCAATCCTGGCATGGATCAAGGCAACCTACCCCGCAAGAAAATGATACCCTTCTTTCACGGGGTGCGGGACTAGGGAGCCCCGATTTCATTTATTGGTTCAAACAGAAAGCCCAAACTGATGCGCCTATAAGTGATGAGTTGAGACAGGTTGCAAACGGCTGTGCCGTTAGGGTCAAGTCATTTACCGGTTATGACGTGAATGGATATTGTTTTCACACAGCAAGCTACGAGCAGAATCGGCCCAATCGACAAACCACAAACAGCGGAGTTGTTACGCCCGACACTGATGGACTCGACTATTATGGAAGAATTGAAGAAATCTATGAACTATCATTTTATGGTTCCAAACCTCTTACTCCTGTCATATTCAAATGCCACTGGTTTCATCCTGGTGTAACGAGACGGACCCCTAAGCTTGGGCTAGTCGAGATTCGACAGGATTCTGTCTATCTAGGAAAAGATGTCTACATTGTGGCTCAATAGGCCGTCCAGGTTTATTATATGTCATACGCGTGCAAAGACACCGAGCATCTTAAGGGTTGGTCTATTGTGCACAAGGTATCGCCACACGGTAAACTATCTGTCCCAAACGATGAAGATTACAACTTCAACCCAAACACATATGATGGAGAGTTCTATCAAGAAGAGGGGCTACAAGGGAGGTTTGACATAGACTTAACCAAAGAGATAGGAATGGAAGTAGACAATGAAAGTGATGATGACGAGGACGCTGGAGACGAGGTGCGAAATCTGAAGGACATACAAATGCTTGAGCGGTTACATTTGAGCAATGACAATGAAGACAACATTAATCCTTCGGATAGTGTTGATGAGTTGGACAATGTTGATAGTGATGACGAGACCTATGATCCAGCTAATTTCAATCATGAAGATTATTTCTAATACATGTAATACTATGTTTTTTGTAATTATGTTTTGTTCATTTTTGCATATATTTCTAATACATGTATTACTATGTTTTTTGTAATTATGTTTTGTTCATTTTTGCACCTATTTCTAATTACGTCTTGTTTTTCTTTTTTATTGCAGGTGATTGAACAAAGATGGCGGGCGACCGTCATAGGTCTGTGAACTCGATTTACCAAAGACCACGCCGGCCGTAGGGGGGGCGACAGAGGGATCGAACAGGAGGAGGAGGACCGCTAGCCGCAGGAGGGGGACGTCTCCTCCCACGCCACGTGAGGAGGACCGCCAGCCGCAGGAGGAGGTGGCGCCAGTGGACGAGTAAGACGAGGAGCTGGTTCGGTAGACGGAGGAGGAGGAGGAGGAGGAGGAGGGGGGGGGGGAGGCGGCAGGCATGGGTTCCGCTTCCTCCAACTCCTCTTCGAGTGTCTACTTGCGAGGTCCCGCGAGCCTCCCATAGGTTTCGCTTCCTCACCAACGCCCAGTGATTCGCCCTGAAGGACAAAAGTAAGTAACTGTATATGTTATCACCACTACTTCATATGATATGATGAAAAAAAACTAATAATTTTTCTTAATCACTTGTGCAGGAACTGGGTGGTTGTGTTAGGTGGTAGCGCACGGCTAGTCAACGACATCCTGGGTCTTCTGTGCAGGCAACATTTCCCCAGCATTGTCACGTACGCATCGAAGATGGAGCCAACCTACTCGTTTGACCACTACGTCATCGCCTCCGATGCGGAGTACCCCAACAAGGCGGCGCGGGTGAAGGCAGAGTTATGGGTAAGTCTCCCTCGCACAACATTGCTCAATACGTCGCATTCATTAGAGTTTTCTTGAAATAATGAATGGATACATCGCTTTTGTATGCAGACTTATTACAGATGCGAGGAGGGATTTGAGGCCAGGGCGGAGTAGGCGATTACCAAAGCCTGTAAAAAACTCGTCATCGACATGCATCACGAGGCGCGCATCCAGGCCATCGTAACCTACTATAGGTCGAAGCTTGGAGAGAGGAAAACCAAGAAAGACGCAAGAGAGATGCAGCTGAACCGGGAGCAGTACCTTGAGGTAAATGAAGAACATCAATATTGATTCGTTTTGAGATTTAGTTGGTTTAATTTGATCTTCTTATATGTCCAATACTTGATGACGTGTAGATGATTCCCTGGTGGTGTCAAGCGTATCCCGAGTGTTGGGCGATGATGGTGGACAGGTGGTTCACGGAGGAGTACCTCAAGATGCACAGGGATGCCCGGGACCGTCGTTTGCTGATGCAAGGTCCAGCACACCATCAAGGCAGCCGCAACCTCGCCGGATACAAACAAGCTTGGGTACACGAATTGATTTATCTATTGTCACGCTCAGTTCTGCCTGATTTCTAATCATCGTGCTATCTTTCTCGCAGTCGACGTCACATAGTGGCCAGGCTTGCTCGGACTTCTAGGCATGGTGTATGGCCCACAAGGGTAAGGCGACGTCCGACGTCTCCTTCAACCTAGAGGACCCACCCGAGGCATACACGAACCCGAGCGTCCACTCCCGCATCAGTGAGTACACTGAGGTGGCGAGGTCGCTCCATGGGTCAGACCATGATCCGAGCACCCAGGACTTCGATGGAGAGGCCATCATGAGGGCGAGGCAAGGCAAGAAGCATAGGCGGTTCTAGCTTGGCGACGGCGTTATCGACACAGCCTCTACTCCCTCTCTCTCCCAGATCCGAGCACGGAGCACGAGCGAGAGTCCAGCCATTCGCACACGGCTGACCGCTGCACAGCACCGGGTCGACGCACTCGAGGTTATTCCTGTTTTACTCGTCATACATTGATCTTTACACACCTTAATTAGCTTTGCATTACTGAAACATTTGAGTGAAATATTGCAGGTCCGGCTGGAACAAAAAATGAAGGAACGTCAGGAGCTAGGGGCCCAGCGGGAGGCCGAGCGGTAGGCCTAGGCGCAGAGGCTGATGGACATTACGGATTTCCTACAAGGGCTTGGGCAACGTATGGGCTTATCTCTGCCACCTGGGCTGTTGGTTCCACCTCCGCCTCCGCGTCCTGCAGCTACAGCTACTCCTGTGAGTATCAAAGTTTTTTACTTTCGCTTGTGCTTTGCTTGTATGGCCTCTATCGTCCTAGATTAGCTATTAAAATAATCTTGTCTCATATGCAATCTTTTCTCCTTTGTGCAGTCTCCATCTGACGGTGGTTCGAATAATCCACCTCATGCACCTATGAATGATGCATCTGGGCCTTCACCACAGTCGCAGTGGTCGAGATGAGTGCATGCTGTATTTTTTACATTTATTGTTCACTTGGTGATGTACTTGTGATATACTTGTGATGCACTTGTAGACTTTGATGGACTTGTGGACTTATTTGGATGGACTTGAGCACTTATTATTATATATTGTGATGGATGTGATATGGGCGGATGGATGTGTGGATGGATGAGATATATATGCGATGGATGAGATATATATGTGATATATGTTTGTATGAATGTATTTGTCATGATGGAATGCAAAAAAAAATTACCGTTTTGGGTCACTTTGCCGAGTGTTGCACTCGGTAAAGGACCCCTTTGCCGAGTGCAATGGCCACAACACTTGGCAAAGCTGGAAAAATGGGTGATCAGAAAATAGATTTTTCAGTTTTGCCGAGTGCTATGACCATGACACTCGGCAAAGAAATTAAAAAAAATTAAACTTTGCCGAGTGCCGGCCATAGGGCACTCGGCAAAGAATTTAAAAAAAAATCAAAACTTTGTCGAGTGCCACTCATTGGGCACTCGGCAAAGAAATTAAAAAAAATTAAAAAATCTTTGCCGAGTGCTTTCCGGTTTGACACTCGGCAAAGAAATTTAAAAAAAATGAAAAACATTTGCCGAGTGCGCGATGGCTAGCACTCGGCAAAGATTTTTTAAAAAAATAAAAACACTTTGCCGAGTGCCTATATGGTTGGCACTCGGCAAAGAATTTTTTTTAAAAAAATTAAATCTCTTTGCCGAGTGCCTTACACGTTGGCACTCGGCAAAAAATTTTTTTAAAAAAAATAAAAAATCTTTGCCGAGTGCCTCACGGGTTGGCACTCGGCAAAGAAATTTTTAAAAAAAATTAAAAAAATCTTTATCGAGTGCCTCACGGGTTGACACTCGGCAAAGAAATTGTTAAAAAAATTAAAAAAAATCTTTGTCGAGTGCGCGCGGGGTTGGCACTCAAAGCAAGTGACCGATAAAGAACACCTCCGTGTTTAAAGCTTTTCTTTGCCGAGTATCCGATAAAAGACACTCGGCAAAGAGCGCTTTGTCGATCAGATTTTTGTCGTGTGGTCTTTGCCGAGTGCAATTTGGCCTCAGGCACTCGGTAAAGAACCTGAATTCAGTAGTGGTACGTACGCCGAGGCTGTATTTGGAGGACAGATTGACGGAAGCGCGCCTATGTATATACAGTGAAAGGATTATGATTCTGATCGATCCTACTACGAGTATTGTTTAGAATGCTGGACTCTTTATATTACCAAAAACAGTTTCCAGCACATTTAAGCCTGCGCAAAATACACGATACCCATTACCCGAACCCGAATTACCCGAACACGAACCCGAGGTATCCGATCCCAAATTCGGATAGCGATTTTGATTATCCGAAATTAGTTTGGGTAATTCGGGTAATATTCGCCGGTACCCAAACTAGCCGAACTACCCAAACATTTGTATTTATCATGTGCTGTTAGTTGAACACCTGAACTTATCACTTTATTAGAATATAATTCTCTCTGTTTGAACAAGTGATTGTAATACATTATTTTCTACAAAATGCTATTGAAATTCTATATAAATTGCTGTTGAAATTATATATAAATTGCTACTAAGTATTTATGTAGTTTGCTGTTTTTTTGTAAATTCGGGTATATCGGGAATACCTGAACCTGAACCCGAATTATCGAGTACCCGAAATTATGGGTAGTGTTTTTTCAGGACTAATATCAGGTAGCAGTTTTCATTACCTGAATTTTGAATTACCCAACCCGAAAAAATCGGTAACCCGAATGCCCAGGCCTAAGCACATTGATTAGGTGAGGTTGGCCAAGAAATTCCATATACACGGAGGTCAGCGGACCTGGAGATAAACCCTGCACCACGCCTCCATGCAGACCCACCTTAGATGGAAGCCATATGTCCCAAAAAGTATATCACACGGTCAGAGGTGGTTGGCTCAGGCTAAAACTTCAGTGGGCCTCTTGGCAACTGCGAACTCTACCACCCCTAGCCCTGTGTTGGGCTTTTTGGGACACGTGCCTTCCATTCATGGGCCTTTTGGGACATGTACCTTTCATTCAAGGTGGGTTTGCACGGATTCGACAGCGGCAGTTTTGTCATTCTGTGCACGGTCGCCACCGGCCCTTCCCTATAAGTTTCCTTTGCTTGCATTGCATGCAAACCGTGATAAGTGTTGAATTCTTGCTAGCTATGGCTATTTCAAGGACAACTGGAACTCATGGATGAGGCGAGGAGGGTGCAGCATGTATATGTAGCTTAGGTTTTTGCTCTCACCGTGGATGGCCATTGTTGAGGAAGACATTTGTTGTTGCTGCCTTGCTGGAATGTCATATGCCCTTCTCTCAAAGGCGCACCTCTTTAAATGTGTATCCTCTCCTCTAAGGGTCTGTTTGGAAGAGTTTCAGCAGATCTAGATAAAAAAAATAGCTCTAAATCTATATTTTCAAGCCAAACACTTTGAGATTTAGCGGATCTACCATTGAGCAGATCCACGAAATCCATGGATCTGCCTCTAGATTCATGGATATCGTGGATCACCTCAAGGGTGGCAGGCAGGTTGGCAACATTGAGTAGATTCATCTCGAGGTTAACAGAGCGAGGGTTACCCTTCTTTGAGGTCATGCGGAGCATAGAGCCATTCAACTGGGCCCGACCTAGCAGACAACCTTCAGGGACCTCAAGAGCTACCTCTTGGGCCTCACCACTCTCACTAGCCCGTTGTCCGATGAACCACTCATCCTATACATAGCAGCTTCCACCCTCGGCAGTGAGTGTCGTTCTCATAAAGGAGAAAGAAGAACATCAACGAAGGCAACTTGCAATCTACTTCGTCTCAGAAACACCATGCCCACGCCGTTTTTGTCATTGGAGTCACCGCTTGCGGCCTGCCGGACCAATTGGGCTGCCCAGATCTGCCGCTCGCAGCATGTCCTACGTGCGAGGCCACCAACTCCACATCCGTCGGTTGCCCTCGCAGATCCAAACACAGAGCAAAATCACAAGGTGATTCAACAAAGAGATAATAGAAGGAGGGGTCCACATCGAAGACAAAGGATGAGATAGAGATCGACCTCTCTCACCCGCACGCTGCTGATGCGTCGCATCTGCACCACTACCCCGCGCGGGCCTGGGCGCTACCACCCCGTGTGACCTCATGTGCCACCGGCCCGTGCGCCACTGGCCTCGTGGCTCGGGGTGTCACTACCCCGCGCGACATCGCGCTATTGCTACACGTGGCCTTAGACGCCACCGCCTCACGCTCTGCCTCACGAGTCAGGGAGAGAAGGGGAAGGGGGGTGGGAGTGAGAGAAGCGGCGTGTGGAAGAGAGGAAGAGAGCTAGAAGAGAAGGGAAGTGTGAGGGGACAGAGAGGGAGAGCGCCTAGGAGATAGAGAGGGTTGTTCGGACTTCAACTCCCTAGAGTTAAGAGAAGTTATCTTTAATTTCGGGCTCGAGATCGAAGTCACTGCTAGTTGGTTATGCAACTTGACATTGATACTATTACTATCAGGTTATATTACCAAGCAACGGTGATAATTATCTATTGCAGTGATAGTATTATTGCTCATAAACCGGCAGTGATACCTTATCACTGTCGGTTGACAGTGATTGTTTGCTCTGGCATAGTGGGTGACCTACTTATCATAGGACAACCCTGCCGTGCTCTGCCTGATGAGCCTTTCCCGGAAGTGCTTGTGGGGGTTTCGAGTGAAAAAACAGTGCCAAGAAAGCCTAACTTACCCTGGTTGGCCTTATTGTTTACTGGGTAGCCTTGGCCGATCAAGGTTCTTGCTTGCTGCTGTGTGACTAAAATCCGCGTGAACATTAACGATTACAAATTTCGATGAGCAGTGACGGTTGCTGAACCACTTGGGAACAGCGTGCCAATTAACGTTCACTACTGGAAACTACAAATTTCATGATGGTTTTATTTTTTTGACGCTTATTGAAAAGACACACATGATTTTCTTGCCATCAGAATTTCTCTTCAATCTCGCAAATGGTTTTGAATTCGTTCCCGATCTTTCACGCCGTCGGAGCCTGCAGTTCTCAGCTGTCTAGCCGTCGAATCTGTTAGCTGGACTTGGAGGATGATGTCTCGATTGTCAATTGTGAAAATCTGGGAGGCTTGTGAATGAGTGCGTGGTTGCGAGCTTCCATTAATGATTATATATTGTGCGGATTCCTAACACATTTGTTAATATAATTTTCTATGCTCAGTTCATCCTCGAAACGAACGGCAGGTCGTCATCAACATCCTCCGACTGCTGCTCCCTCCTCCTGCACCCCCAGCGGCAGCTCCAGGCGCACCTAGAACTGAAAACGGCTAGCTCCTTAGAGTGCGTGGACATGATCCGGGCAGTGGCCGCCGCCCTGGGAAGCACCACGCCGTAGCCATCGTCCATGTAGTCGGTCCCCTCCGGGAACACCTGCCAAAGCAGGGCCCCCGCTCCGGCACCGCCACGCCGCGTCGAATCCAGGAGCTGCCCGTACACCGCCTGGATGAGCTGGTCTCTCGTGGTCGCGTTGAAGACGCTCGTCCGGGCCTTGGTGGACGCCCCGAACTCCGTGAACACCACTGGCATGCCTAGCGTGCCCTCGGCGTCGGCGATGTGCGCCTGCATCCACGAAGCCACAAACTTGAGCTGTGCCTCCAGAGTCGCGCCCGGCATCCAGGTGTCTGGGTAGATATGAACGGAGGCGAAGTCGACGCCCAGGACGCGGTGGTTGCGGATGAAGTCGGTGCCGACCTGGCCGGCATAGGTGTTTGGGTTGGCCGGAAGCCGCGCCGGCGACGAGGGGCCGTAGAAGCCCTCCGCGCCGACTTCTAGCAGGTGATCCGGGTCGATGGACTTCACGTGGAACGCCATCTCTTGGATCCACTCCTGCAGCTTGTTCCCGGTTGGATCCGACGTGCAGCGCGGCTCATTGATGAGCTCCCACGCCAAGATGGTCGGGTCGTCCTTGTACATCACGCTCGTGTACGTGTTCAGCCTCGTCAGCATGTTCTTGACGTGGTTCTTAAAGTAGCCCTTCACGGTTTGGTCGGAGAAGAAGTCATCGTCGGAGGTGATGTTGAGGCCGCCGTCGTCCCTGGCCCATTTCACGTACTGCGCCTTGCCGCCGTAGCCGTCCCAGTTGTTGACCAGTGACAGTATAAGCCTGATCCTGTGCTTCCTTGCCTCGCTCACCACGAAATCCAACACCTTCGTACGTGTGCGTCCAGAAACAAGCAAATCCATTACATATGTCCAGCATATATGGAGGTGTGATACAAAGTGGGTGGCTATGAATCGGGATGGAAAAATGCATGGAGCAATTGATACGTAAAGTCTATCACAAATAATTAAGTATCACATGAGGGTTGTGTTAGAATATAGGTAAAATTTGCTCAGGGGCATCGAAGGGAATGAATGTGGTATTTGTTGATCGACAGCGCCAACTCAGAAATTTGTCTAGTATACCATTATGGAAGTATGTATCTTTGTCATAACACATCATACCGATTATTTTAATAATTTCTCGTATCTACGGGAGAGGTGGGAGAAATGACCTTTTTATCCTTATCTTCAACTTCCGTTGGTTCTGAGTGGTCTTCTCCGACGGCGTAATGGATGGGGGCGACGAGGCTGCCAGCAGGGCAAGCCAGCCACAAGCGGGGGCGAGGAGGCCAGTGGCGGGATTAGGCGGGGAGGCTAGCGGCATGGCAATTCGGTCATGGGCCCCAATGAGTTGGGGGCCATCACCGGAGCTCGTAGAAAGGAGCAGGGTGCGGGCCAACCATGGGTTGGGGCAAGTAGGACAACGCAGGTGGGCTAGCAACATGGAGAGGGAGGTGAGGTCGCCGGTGGGGAGGGCTAGCTGCGGGCAGGGGCAAGGACTGAGGAGGCCAACAATGAGGCAGGCCAACAACAGTGCGAGGACATGGAGGCAGACAAGGACATGGAGGCCGGATACAACCACTCTGAACCGACGTAGGTTGAATACACGGGTAGAAAGGTAGTTTCTCCCACCTCCTCTCTCTGCGCATATGAGAAAATAAACATAATCGAAGCGGTTGTGTTATGATAGAGATAACACAGTTTCATAATGGTATTAGGTACATTTTCAAGTTTGCGGTGTCCTTCAGGAAATACTATGATTCTCTGATGTCCTTGAGCAAAATTTCTAGAAAATGAAAGAAAATAAAGATAAACAATATTGTTTAGTAGTGAACCCTAATTTTATACTTCCTTCGTCTCAAAATAATTGCATATACCACCTTTCGAGGAGTCAAACCTTTTAAAGTTGACCAAATATATATAAAATATACTAAAATTTATGATGCATAATAAGAAGCATTATATTACTAATATTACGACATAGAAATGTTCGACCACACATATATATCATCTCACCTTGAAGACATCCTCGTCATAGACAGATGGCGACTTCTGAAGCGCCCTCCAGGCACCGTCGTTGAAGCCCCACGAGCGGCACACCGTGAGGCCGACCGCCGCCGCCTGCTGGAGCACCTCGGTGACCTTCCCCCTGGTGGACGGGTCGACGGCGAGGATCATCAGCCAGTACGCGTTGAAGCCGTTCACGTAGAACGGCCGATCGCCGACGACGAACTGGTTTCCCCTGGTCTTGACCATCCGCCACTGCTCATCGATCACCTCGCTGCTGCTTGCACTGTGGTACGCAAGACATGTGCGCCATGCATGCTCGTTAAGATCATAAACTCATCGCGATCGAACTAGAACTGCATGGTCAGATGCAATAACTAGAGATACACAGTTTGATGAGATACCCGTTGACGTTTGGTCTCCGTGCAAGCGTATCGACATCAGCGCCGCCGAGTATCTCCACAGGTGCGGGATCTACATGGGCATGCCTCCCATCTGTCAGCAGAAAAATGGCAGCTGCGGCCACCGCAAAACGGCGGACAAAGAAATGGATCAGAGAGACTCTTGCTCTTGCTCTCCCCTTGAACACAGTCTCCATGGTCGTTGCAACTTAACCATGCATATGAATACACATCACATAGCAAGGACGATCGAGTTAAACTAATATGGTCTTCGATTCTTGTGTGTAACTTGAGTATATATACTTCAACCACATATAGCAGTATATATAAAACGAAGGTGAGATCGATACATATGAGACGTGTGTTTGCTGAAACACATAGGCATAGCTAGTGTGATGGAGACGTGTTTTGATATTGGCTTGGAAGCAAGAAAAGAGAGTAAGTGCTGGATTCTAGCTAGGAGCAAGCAACCAGAGGTAGCTGACATTCACACACTTTGGTTGGGTCAAGGTTTGAAGCAAAAGGAAGAGGTCAATTCAGGTCCAGGAGGACGGACAACACAAGGCTGGAGCGGGAGCGAAGTGGCTTCAAAGGCTGGTAGCGTGGCGTAACAAAGCAAGCTTCATGGATATGGACCTTGATTGATTCCATGGACCACGATTTCAAGCTTGGATTGGTCCGGACTCTCCCTTTAAGCCGGCTCCTCCTTCTAGCCCAAATAGAAACCGGCCCACAGAACAATCCGTGTTCTGCTCTCGAGCAGAGACGGCAACATGAAAACCACCATAAAAAAAACACACAAAACTTTAAGGATGTGTTTGGTTTCCTGCCTTAGCTGGAGCCTGGTTAGGCTGTCGCCAACAAGCCAACATGGGTGTGTTTAGTTGGACTGCTATCTCTGGCCTGGTTTTCATAAGAGTTTGTTTGGTTGCTTGTTTTATCTAGGATAGAATCACCACATCTTTAGCCTGGCATGGTTACCTCCTTTGAAGCATTCTATCGAACAGTTGATTGATCACCTCCATCTCACAGTGAACTGAAGAATAATTCTCCACCAGAATGCGACTTTGCTAGTTAGGCGGACCAGATAGCTACGATTGATATATGGGTCCAAAGATCAGCCATACTAGGGCGGTTTTATTGATATATGGGTCCAAAGATCAGCACATCAAACTAGGGGTCCAAAGATCAGTTTACTAGGGCGGTTTTTAGTTCCCCAAACTCCCAACTTTGGCACTATGTAAAAAGAAGATTCTCCGTCACATCAAACTTGTGGTACATGTATGGAGTATTAAATATAGATGAAATCAAAAACTAATTACACAGTTTAGTTGAACTTTGCGAGACGAATCTTTTGAGCCTAATTAGTCAATGTTTGGACAATAATTCATAAATACAAACGAAATTGCTACAGTGTTTGCCGTCACATCAAACACTATGCAAATGCCGATTCCGGCCGAACTAAACAAGGCCCAGCTTCCTCCACAACGTCCTTATCCCCAATCCCCACCGGCAGCCCATGTCGAGTGGCGCGGTCCGTGAGCCGTCTCTGCTACAGGCTTCATCGCCGGCGCCGCAGCAGGACCGAGGCTCTGCTCCTCCCCCGCCCTCGGCATGGACCGAAGCTCTGTTCCTCCTCTGGCCGCCATGGCACACGAGCCTTGCTCCTCCTCCGCCCTCGCCATGGCGTCTGAGGCTCTGCTCCTCCTCCGCTCGTCTCTAGTCTACCCGTCGCAGAGACGCAGACTCCGTGTCGCAGTCCACCTCTCCGCCAAGCCACCAACGGTGGCCGCCTACCCCAGCACGGCTGCGCACCCTCCGGATCCGCCCTTGCTCGTGCCTCGTGCTGGCGTGGCCGTCGGTTGTCGCCCTCCACCTCCACCCTCGGTGCTCGGCCGTCCAGCGGGAACGGCGCAGCAGCGCAGGCGCAACGGGCGCTCGTCGCTCGTCAAGGGCGGCCTCCGGGGCAGGCCAGGGAGGCCGGGGCGCAGCACAGGAACCCGCCGCCGGCCGGCTGCTCAAGCCTCAATGGCGGATCTACAACCGGTGCATGGGGAGCAGGACCGCCGCCGGTGGAGGGGAGCAGGGGAGGAGGACGAGGAGCTGGTGGAGTCGAGCGAGCATGAGAGCAACGACGCACGAGCGAGGAGGAGCAGCGGCGCACACCGCACGGGAGGGAAGTCGGGAGGTGAAGCGAACCGCTAACGTGGCTTGGCCAAGCCAGGCCCCAGAAAAAAGGATCGCGAATCCGTTCTTTCGTGAGGCATTGAGCTATGTGCCATTATAAAAGTTTATAATTATCCATAAGTCATGAAAAAGTTTAAGCAGTCATAAGTGCCAATGATCAGAACTTTTTTACCCTCGATGCCATTCCCGTCATTTTCTGTTAGTTTTCAACAGTTTGACCATCCTGACATGTGGGTCCAGCTAGTTAAATGTCCAGAATGCCCCATCTTGTTTATAGCCGGCTACCCTATCCTCTGCAGGCCCTCATCAGGAGCGGCAACTGCAGAGCCCAGTGGCTCCTCTGCAGCGGGCGGCGGGCAGCCGAGTCGCGTAGGGCGGTGCGGGCATGTGGCTTCAAGGTCGTCTTCTTCCTTGGCTTCACCGGACGGCAGCTCCCGCGTCGACACCGGCTCCCATGACCGCACCGTACCTCGCCGCAGGACCTCCGTGGCGTGACGGTGCCTTTGCCGAGAGGATCAGCCCCGGCGTCTGCGTCCGCGACGGACAGCACCTGGCGCATGCGCGGATGCGGCTTCATGGTGCAGTCGCAGTAGTTCTGTGGGAGCTCCGGTGGGATGTGCGACGCCTCGGTGACGATTTGTCGTGGACACCCTTCCCTACCCCCATCGTCAGCCTCCGTCGCCGGTGTCATCATCGAGTAGGCGCCTGTCCAAGGCTTGGATCGCATTCGTCGGGGTGGTGATGCACTGATGCTGGAGTCACTGACGGGGCGGCACGCCAGCTTCAAGGATGCAGAGAGCGGGAGCCCCACGGCCGCTTCTGCACGCTGCGCAGCCTCGGCTGCTTCATCGCCACGGCGCGCACATGCCGCTGATGGTGCTGCTTTCGGCCAGCGACTTCGATCTCGGCGCCATATGGATGCTGGTTTCACGTACTCGACACTCGCAGCGGGCACCTCCTTTGTAGCGGGCGGCGTGGTGCCGGTCAGTGCCCCTTCTCGCCGGCCTGTGCATCGCTAGCTGCCCTCCAGATGCGGCTTTGGTCGCCGCAGACTCGGCTCCTTTTCGTCACAACGCGACGCGTTCGGACACTTCGGGCGTTATGGGCGAAGGAGCAGTTGCATTTTTTTTTTGAATTTAAGGAGCTGTTGCATTGATGATGAAGAAGTTGACGAACGCGTCGTCTCTACGGCCGGGCGGCCGACTTGCACAGGTTGCATATATGTGTACATGCTTCTATTAACTAGACGCATACCTATATATACGTACATGATATACACATGCAACTTGCTAGCATGTTTCTTCTGGCACACCTCACGTACGTAGGCGATTAGTTCAAGCATCCTCCCTCTTTTCTTTATAGGGCAAATACATGAATGCTTATACATTCTGGTTACTAGCTAGCTTATTGTATTGTTAGTCTGTGATCAACACCCCCCGCAAATAAATATAGACGACGCCATGTATAGTGACCGCCTGTCTGGTGGGCTCTCTTTCTTAAATGAGTTTGAGCTCCATTACGTATTTTGAGAAATATAATAATATATATATATATATATATATATATGCTTCGTACATGCAATGCAAGTTCCTGCTAACACTATATAAGTAAACACTAAAAAAGATTATTGTAATGTACTTTGTCCCTTAGCTACAATTTTTTGTTGTGATGTCTTATGCTAAAGTTCTATACAATTTTCATTTTTTATCAGGTAGTACAAGTACTCGCTTTCAAGGATGACGGACACGACGCTCCTCGTCCAACCGAACGCTCTCCTGCTCCATCCTCAATTTGGCGCCAAAACACTCAACCAACGAGTGGCGCGGGAGAAAAATGAAATTTTAGCTTGCTTTTCTAGTCTGAGGGTATTTAAGTCTTTTTTAGCTCAGTTTGACACCGTTAGCATCCAATGTGGACGGAATGGCGTGGAGGGTAAAAAAGTTTCGACCAATGGCACCTGTGACCGCTCAAACTTTTTAATGACTTGTGGGTAATTATAAACTTTTATAATGACACACAGATAAAAGCCTCTTCGTGAGTAACCTGGCCAAGACGCGTACGGAGGCCAGGGTTGGCCTGGCTAAAGCCCAACAACAGGCAACCAAACAAGCCCGAGTTGGCTCCAGCAGACCAGGCTAAGGGTTGGACACCCAACCAAACAGGTCCTAAAGCACCACCAAAAGCCATACAACAATTGTGGGAAACAAGCTTAGTATGGACTAAAGGGAGGAGGTTTTACACAGCTATGCTTCTAAAGAGTGAAACCATATTAACAAATACCGTCAATTTTGAACCACAACCGCCAAAGGAAAGGGGCCTCACGATAATGCCTCTAAACAAGGCGAGTATGGCCAAAAGCGTCACTATTGCCGGCCATAGCTAACGGCTCGTCAGAGCTTTTGCCCAAAAGCAACTCACTCCATTACAAGAATTAATGATTATATACCAATAAGCCTTCTTTGTAAGTTGATTAATAATATTATCACATCCATGTGGTAAATCTAATTAAAAACACATATATCATGCCCTCAGACCTTAAAGCTATTAAAGTAAATTCCACGGAGGTTCTTCTTATAGAACGATGGTTGCAGGTACTCATCAACTATATCTTGACACTAATGAAGAAAAAAAAAAGTGACTTCCTACAAATGCACAGAGAGAGGTAATAGTACTGATAGCTTGCACTAGGAAAATCTTAGGTTTTAGACCTTGACATCTACAGCCTGTTCGCTTGCTCGTATCTAGCTTATCAGCCAACGAACAATATTTTTTTCTCACACCAAACTAGCCAACAGTACTTTCAGCAATGGCTTATAAGCCAGACCAGCCCAAACAAACAGGGTGCTAAATGGACAACTAATTTTTGTGAGGCTAATAACGTTTTGTAGTGCATTGGGCTTGCCCTCATAGGTAATGATGTTTTTTTCTCACACAAAAGTGCAAAGTGCTCACTAGGGCATGCCGTGTGGCCAAAAAAGGAAACCTATAATAGCGTGTTTTGCTATGGTCATGCCAATCTCCTATGAAAGCTCTGATTTGAAAGACATTTTACAATTGTAGGTTTGTACTTATCAGCTAGAATCTACAATATTTTTCTCTCACAACAAAACAGCTTCAGCCGGCTTTAATACCAGCCGAACAGGCCCAGTTTCAGATCGACATGTCATCAGTGTCTAGATGCCTCAATTTGGCCTGCCCCACCTAGCGCTGCCAAATCATAGATCAATTTTCTTCCTTTGCATGGCTATACCGGGGTGCTTCTTTTAGACGTCAAACTTTGGTCGGCTACCGTGATTTAGCCAGGCGTCCAGGGGCTCAATCTAAACACGTCCCAGTTAACCAAGAATTGAACAATATTAAGGCCCCTTTGGATTGTTGGAAAAATTTCTATTTCCTGCGTTTTTCTTATGAAAATTAACTGATTTCTATATACTGAAAGAAAATTTTACAGAAATCAGTTCATTTTCTTTATAGAAAATTAACCAATTTCTGTAAAATTTCTATACAATTCTTGTAAAATTCCTGCGTTCCAAAGGGGGCCTAAGTGTTTCCATTGAACGTGTCCCAGCAAGTGGAGTGGGTGGCACAATAAGGGCACGAGTGTCCTTACTCGCTGACATACAACACAACACTAAACCACCCCGCATGAAAATCTTCTCATATTTGAAAACTATGGGTCCTAAAAATCAGCCCAAATCTAACAACAATTAAATGAAATCAAACCTAAAGCACATCATGGTGTTGCTAGCATCGCTTGATGATGATACGTCAAATCAGCCATTCTCCATCATTTTTAGGGTTATCCTAAATTACGGCGAAGGCTATTGGATGTACTTCCTATATTTCAAATTATAAATTATTCTAACTTTCTTGGAGAATCAAGGCATCTCAAGTTTGATTAAAATTATAAAGAGAATTACAAAGATTAATAACATCAAATAGGTATACTAAGAAAATATAATTAATAAAGAATCTAATGATACTTATATGGTATCATAAATGCTATTATTTTATTATATAAATTTGGTTGTTTTGACTCTCCAAAAAATTTAGAATGACATGATTTGAGATGGATGGAGTACAAGCTACTATCACGGTCTTGTTCTAGTTCCATCCTAAAACATTTCATCAGCTTCATTCCTCCGGCTGACGGGTGGGTCACAGAGTCTCAGTTCGGTGATCCAGCCGGACCACGCCGCCGCTGCTCATTTGGGCCTAAAGCCCATGGGCCGATAGCTTCCATCTTGGAGATGAAGGAAGTAGCGACCAGGCCCATTCGTAATTTTTTTCCCGTATAAGCACACGCACGTGTGCAGTGTGCTCAGTTCCTCCTCGTGCAGCCAGCCGCAGTCGGGTACGGCGCTCTCTGCGGCCCGGCCGTCGCAAACCAATCCTTCCCCGATTCACGCGGCGAGCCGCCGCCGCCGCCGCACCACCACCACCACCACCAATCGCAATGGCGAACCCGCCGCCGTACTTCTCCGCCGGTCCGTACTCGGCGCCCGCGCCGGCGGCGAAGGATCAGGACGCGGCGAAGGAGGATCAGGACGTGGCGCAGCTCGTGCTCGACCTCTGCGTCCCGGAGCTCCGTGAGAAGGCTCTCCTCTTCCTCTCCAAGGTGAATGTCCCCTCGCCCTGTCGCCGTTAACCGCGTTGCTGGGGGGATAAAAAATTTCCGCGCCTTTTCCGTTCTCTCTCTTTCTGATCGCCGGTGCCGCGTCGTGGTTTTGGAAATCGCGGCTGTCGTGGTGTAGCGCTGAGACCTAGCGGAGGTTGAATGCACTTCTGTTGTCAGATTGGCTGTCTAGGGCAAAAGACTACGCCAGGCCCCTGTTACTCGATCTCAGCAGACGCTTCAGTGTCACTGGTGGTATTTCAGTGCAATATGCTTGATCTATTGTTCATATGTGGAAAGCAATGAGAATTGCCAGATTTTCTTTTGTACTCCTATGTTTTAGTTTTGTGGGGAAAGCAATAAGTTTTTTTTGTGGTAAAAAAACAATCAGTTTGGATGTATGTTAGTTGTTAGCTATTGTTATTTTTTGGTTGGTATTTGTTCTTCTTTGCTGTCCTTTTAGAATATGTTCAAGCTATTCTTGTTAATATTAATAACAGGGCCTGTACATTAAAAAAGGTCTCTGGTTTCAGTGTACGTGGTAACGACATAGTTTTGACCTGCACTGAATAGCTAATTTGTTTAAGGTAAAATAGACGATACTGCAATTTTCTGGTGGCGTCCAGCTTGAATAAACTGTTGAGGTTCAGACAGGAGACTTTATAGGGTGTTCTGCAAAAATGAATTGTGTAGGCCCAGAAGATTTGGTTGGGACATGTTTCTTGTTGATGAAAATTCAGACATTTCCAATATGGTAGATGAGAGGGGCGAAAAGCAGTTCATGAGTCTAACATTTTGTTTCTGTAGATCTAAGCTTCCTGTTTTCATGATAGTACTTTTGCACTGTTTAGCATCCTTTTATATAAAATTCGAGATGGTCTACTACAACGATTTGACGATGCGCTATGCCTATGTGTTCAGTGCTTGTGTATTGAGGTTTGTGGTGATCTAATGTTTCTGTTGTTACTAATTTAGTGCTCTATAGGTCGAATGGGGTCCTGTAGCTTTTCTTTTTGGTAGATAGTTATTTGTTACTCATACTCAAAAGTACATTGCGATACATTATACCTCACACGGTAAATTTATATAAACTGTTTCTTAAAATATTTGATCTTGCAGCCCTAAGTATATTGATTTCGGAAGTTGGGACTGAAGTTTTCATTTAGAGTGATGATCCTGGTTATTTCTTTCAGAAACGAGAAAAATGTGAAGATCTTGCTCCGCTACTATGGCACTCTTATGGTACAATGGCTGCACTACTCCAGGTGCGTTAAATACTTGCAGCCTTCTGAATTTAACTCAAGGAAACTTGTGACATCATAGTAGCTATGAACTTAGTAAGTTAGTATGCTGTTTGCGTTAGTGTGGTGTACATGTATATTGTTTCATTTCATAAGAAATCGGTTGAATCTTTCATGGATCCTTTTCTGATTGAAGTCTGTATGGCTACTTGAAACATTGCAGGAAATTGTGTCAATTTATCGATCACTTTCACCCCCAAAATTATCGTCTGAGCAATCAACTCGAGTCTGCAATGCCCTTGCACTCCTTCAGGTATGCTTTTACATCAGAAAGCAAAGTACTCATGGCACTGGGGATGCTTTAAAGCAATGTTTTCAAGTCGTCCGATTAATCGTCCTAATCGGTCCCTGGTGACTGATTAGGGGTACTGTCGACTTGTACAAGTCGTCCGATTAATCGCGATTAATCGTGATTAATCGTCCTAGTCGGTCCCATGGCGACTAGGTTCGACTGGACGACTTGAAAACATTGCTTTAAAGCATCATGTGTCAGTTCATTTTTATACTAAAATCTATCAGTATTATCAGGATACAGGATATGTTACCTTAGCCATGATAATATGAAAAAGCTGCCAATTTCATAGTATACAATATGAGGTTATTTTAAAGTGCAATTTATCAGTTCATGCACCTCGAATTGGTTTTGTCAACCACTCTGTTTCCTTAACTGCCTTTTTGTATTACTTGTTCTGCAGTGTGTCGCATCGCACCCTGATACTAGGATGCCATTCGTAAATGGTAATGACGGCTACCATGCTTATGACAAAAATATGAATACCCTTATGATGGTGTACTTTAAAGAATATTTCCCTATCATCCTGAATTTTCTCTTGTTTAAAAATTAAAGCACACACTTGATTCTAAGTAGTAAAAAGTATTTATCACATCTAGATAGAGTTTCCTGTAGAAAATTTCCCTGTACTGATTTTACTTTTCAGTCTTCTGGTTTATAATATACACTTTTCAGTAACTGTCTCCTCTTGCAGCACTGGTTCCACTGTACCTTTACCCTTTCTTGAACACTACCTACAAAACAAGAGAATATGAGTTCTTGAGGCTTACCAGCCTGGGTGTGATCGGTGCTCTTGTGAAGGTAAGAAATTTAAGACAACTAAGAATGGCTATGAATTTCTATTTGGAGTGGTGGGAGGTGTGCAGGTTATCAATTTGGATTTTTGGGTACATATTCTAGTCTTGCCGATTAAATAATCTAATTGGGATTTTAAATCCTATGGATCCCTATATAAACATTAATAATTGATTGAAGAGCTGAACAATGCTGTGATTTGTTGAAGGCTTGAAATTCATTCATTTTTCTTTTATACCAGATATATATATTTTTTAAAATAAAACTCAACCTTTTTTTCTGGAATGTATGCAGTTTGATGATCATGAAGTCGTTGCGTTTCTGCTGACATCTGAAATAATTCCTCTGTGTCTGCGTGCTATTGATATGGGCAGTGAACTTTCGAAAACGGTATTTACCAATCTACCCAACCATTACTCAAAACATAATAATCTTTTATGTTTACTTCTATGCTGACTGCTCAATTGGCACGCTCCTCTCTTGTACTATTCTCTATATATCCTGTTTGCTATTTTGAGAGATCAAGCTATTTCATTGATTAGGACCATGTTGCAACCTATTTTACTTTTCTAGCTGACAAAATAGTTTCACAATGAGATACTTGTCTGGTGTAGCTTCATTTCTTGTTTGCTTTGGATGTAAGACTCCATTTCATTCTTCAATACTTGTCGTATTTGTTTCTTGAAATATAAATTATCCAAACATTTATCCTGTCAGGAATTTAACTAGATCATTTGGATCTATTGCTTCAGCTTCTTTAACTGAGACAAGTTATACTTGCAGGTAGCCACTTTTATTATTCAAAAGATTATGCTTGATGACGCAGGGCTTGCGTATGTATGTGCTTCTTCTGAAAGTTTCTGTGCTGTAGCCAGTGTGCTAGCTCAGATGGTTGAAGAACTTGTTGAACAGCCTTCCCCAAGGTTGCTGAAGCACATAGTCCGCTGCTACCTCAGGCTGACAGATGACCGAAGGTTTATGCTGTGTGCCGTATGCAAATTTCGATTTTGTGAAGTTATTCTCATGCTGCCCCTGTTCTTTTGCATGCGTATGCAGGGCCTGCAATGCGCTACGCAATAGCCTCCCCACCGCATTGAGAGATGGGACATTCAACGACTTAATCGAGGTGATTTCACTATTTCAGTGTCAGAAGAATGGGTTATCGTTGCTTCCCCAAAAGAAGCTACATGACAGCATACGCTGCAAATCCTAAACCTTCGCTGACGCTGAATCCTTGATGCAACTCTAGGTCGATCTCACGGCAAGGCTATGGCTCCACCAGCTGCTGCATAACGTCATGATGTCAAACGGTGGAGGCGGCCCTCACCCTGTCCTGGGTCGTGTCATGGGGATGTGAATGAAGCCTGTCGGCGGCAACTCATCATCTGTCAAGACCCAAGAGCGTGCCTTGTAGTTGTAGGTAGTAAGTAAACCATAGGGGAAGCAATCCCTTTTGGAGGGAAACAGCTTTGTGCCGTTCGGATAGCAAAGAGAATACTTCTGTAACTATGGAGCTTAGTTAGTGTTTAGCGCTGTAAAAAGCCCAGCTTAACTTAGCGTCTCGAAGACGGAAAAGGGCCAAACTTGGTCGGCTTGCAATCATCTCTTATGAACTGAAGTGTTGCATCTTCTTGTGAGAAGTCTAGGCATTGGTCGTTGGAAATTTTAAATAACAATACATGCTCAGGGAAACGGAAATTCAGACTGAAACAAGTATACTTTCATTTCTTCTACATTTGTACTTGAAAGAGAAATGCTTTTGTTTAGCGATGCACTGCGTCTTCTAATACAGGTAAACAAAATGCATTTTTTGGTGGGGTCATGCATGCATCTGGGCTTGGCTGCTGCGTTCTGCGTTCTTTTTGACCTGTGATCGGAGATAGTGGCCCTTGACCCCTCCACAAGGCCGTTTCAGCAGCCACCGGAAGCTCCCGAGCAGCCACTCTCAGCCGACCCCAGCGGCCAATCACCTCTCTGTGCCTGCCTACGGCTGGGTCACCAACAAAAGTACGACACAACACGCCCAGATCAAATCCAAATTTGATTACTAATACGACCCAAAGCACAAAAGTTCAGCAACAACTGGTTTGGATATTAAAAATGTGTTAGCGGCTAATTATTAGCAGCTAATCAACCAACCAGATGGGTTGCTAATCGCGGTTCGCAACGAGTCCCCTGCCTGCCTGCCTCTCCAAACCCCAACCAGCGGGTCGTGTCCGTCGTCCCTTCCGTCACCTCAAGAGCTCACTTCTCGCCCTCTATAAACCCGCCTCCCGCCGCCCCTCTCCTTCCTCAGATCAAAACCCCCGGCCCGGCGCCCCTCGTCCCCCCCTCTTGATCGGCCATGGCGCCCGCTGCTGCTGCGTCCCGGGTACGCGCGTCCCTCCGGTCCGTGCGAGCCCCATGCCCCCCGCTTCCGCTTCGTGCTCTGCTGACTCTCTCTCTCTTGACCTCCCCTGCAGGTGGCTGTCTCGGCGCCGGTCTTCGGCTCGGATGGCGGTGCCAGGAGCTCCGGGATCAAGGTGCGTGCCTCTCGGTGCCGGAATCTCGCCCCGTCTTCTGCTTTTTATGAGGGAATCTTCTGCGATTCGGTCGGCGCTGGGTTGGTATAGATGACTAGAATAGTTAACTAGTACTAGATTGGTAACAACAAGGGTCAGTTCGAATGTTAGATAGCATTGCTAGATCGCTGCTAGGTGTTGTTTTGTGCAGATTGTTTATGGCTTATATGAGTCATTAATAACCACGCACATCTTCAGTAATTCAGAAGCACTCGCTGCTGAACTCGATAGCCTTCTTGTCAGTCATTTATCTCACAACGCTCTCAAATTGCAATAAAGCCGATAATTCTAAGGTTGACTTTCATCGTGCTCTAGGGTAACAACAATGTTAGCTTCGGCAACAAATCCTGGGTCGGCGGCACATTGGCCTGGGAGAGCAGCTCGGTGCAGCCCAGGCACGCGAACAAGGTACTCTGCATGTCGGTCCAGCAGGCGAGCAAGAGTAAAGTCTCTGTTGCGCCGCTCGATCTCGAGAGCGCCAAGGATCCACCTCTCAACACATACAAGCCCAAGGAGCCCTTCACGGCCACCATTGTCTCGGTGGAGAGGCTAGTCGGCCCCAAAGCTCCAGGGGAGACTTGCCACATCGTCATTGACCATGGTGGCAATGTGCCGTACTGGGAGGGCCAGAGTTATGGTGTGATTCCTCCTGTAAGTATTCCCTGCTCTCCGTCATTTCTTTTGTCTAAGAACATGCATTAGTTGTCTTCACTCTTAGTGAGTTGGTATCATGGTTTCCCTTTGCATCATTGTGTAAAGAATAATCAAGTTGTCATGGTGCTAAACTTCTAAAATTATTATTCTCTACAGATAAATATATGCATATTTATGTCCTTTTCGAATCTGTAGATATTATTTTCAATATAACATCTGATATACTGTTAGACCACGCTAGAGGAAAAAAAATGTTACGGTCTATGAGTGACAACATGGCATCTTTGCAGCAAAATGGATTTCGATTAATCTTGAAATGCCATTTTTTATTCATTTCTTTTTATTACCCATCATGTTTTCTCTTCACATTAATACTCTCTGAACCTTGAGTGCATTTTCATCTGTTAGGGAGAAAACCCCAAAAAGCCTGGAGCCCCACAAAATGTCCGGCTTTATTCAATTGCATCGACTAGGTATGGAGATTACTTTGATGGAAGAACCGGAAGCTTGTGTGTCCGCCGTGCAGTTTATTATGATCCTGAAACTGGCAAGGAGGAGCCCTCAAAGAATGGTGTCTGCAGTAATTTCCTGTGCAACTCAAAACCTGGGGACAAGATTCAATTAACAGGTAACTTCCTGATGGATGAAAAGGCACTCCTGTTTGTTTTTAATGTTTTATGACAGCCTCCTAGTCCTAACTGTAATGGTACTTCTTTAGTTCTTTTTCTTAATGTAGTCCCTGAAATTCACGTGGTAGATGATCCATTTCTCATTTCTTAGAATCTTTATAATGGCACACTAGAGACGAAAGTTAAGACATAACAGGAAAAAAAACCCCCTGCTTCCAACACATTAAGAAATAGGAGGTCATTATCAGTGTCACAGATTTGAGTCATTCTGATTTAACCATGTGCAGAACATGTTATTGAAACACTAGCTAGTGCAACAAATGGCGACATGTTTTTTTTTTTGGCTACCAAGAAGCAAAGATTATCTGTAAATATGACTATGACCCTGCACTCTATTTGTCTGTCTTGTTTTGTCCCACGTTTAGTTTGCTTATATGATATGTGATATGTTGCCAAGACTTCTGATTGCCTGTATGGTATGCAACAACTACAGATTTTTTATTTCAAAAAAAATGCTTTCTTCCTTAAGTATCTCTCAGATATGCCACTGCTTGTATGGGCATTTATATTTGCCTGCTAGTATGGTTGTTCTTTCATATTAGTTTATGGAAGATGATGGATGTTGTAGGCTGGAAGCATCTCATATGATTTCATCTTGACCTCAGGTCCCTCTGGCAAAATAATGCTTCTACCTGAGGAGGATCGAAATGCAACCCATATCATGATTGCTACTGGCACTGGTGTTGCCCCCTTCCGCGGGTACCTGCGTCGCATGTTCATGGAAGATATCCCGAACTACAGATTTGGTGGCTTGGCCTGGCTCTTCCTTGGTGTTGCCAATTCAGACAGCCTTCTGTACGACGAAGAATTCACCAGCTATCTTAAGCAGTATCCTGACAATTTCAGGTTAGAATAACCTCATCCATCGTAACGCCTCATTTCATGTACTGATGCTATCCTTACCAACAACTGTGCTTCGTTGTTGACTTGGGTGCTTGTCAGTTTGCATCACTGCACAACATTATTGTGATTTGAGAGTGCAGTGCAGGATCACTGAAGTACTTATATCCAGCATATTTGGATAATGGCAATATAGTATAACCGAGTCTTTCTGAAACATGTAGGTACGACAAAGCCCTCAGTAGGGAGCAGAAGAACAGGAGTGGTGGCAAGATGTATGTCCAGGACAAGATCGAGGAGTACAGCGATGAGATTTTCAAGCTTCTGGACAGGGGCGCACACATCTACTTCTGCGGTTTGAAGGGGATGATGCCGGGCATTCAGGACACCCTTAAGAAGGTGGCAGAGCAAAGAGGCGAGAGCTGGGACCAGAAGCTTTCCCAGCTTAAGAAGAACAAGCAATGGCACGTTGAGGTCTACTAGGACTGGAATTATTGTAATTGCAACCCGTAATGCTGCGGGTTAGCATCAGGAGACAAACACATGATTGAAATTGAATCGATGAATGATTCTTGGGGCGGTGTAAAATCACAAGTTCTCTTGGTGAGAATCAGAAAATCGCCTCTGTAATTCATAAAGCTTCGGCGTCACGGTTATCCGTGGAACGGACCATGTAACTTTCACCCGTTTACATTTGCAGTGCAGTGCTTTTGGCAGTATTTCCAAGGTCTCTGTCCAGTTCTGACGCACATGAATCCTGATGACTTGAAAATGTTTAACACATGGCTCCTGGCGTAGCCCAGCGTCTCTCTCTCTATGACCTAATTTCACCTGCAGCCTGTCACTTTCATTGAAACGCCTGCATTTCTAATTTTAGGGCGCGTTTAGTTCCAAAAAATTTTGGTTTTTGCTCATCACATTTTTAGACGCATGTATGGAGTATTAAATATAGACGAAAAAAAAACTAATTGCATAGTTGGGTGAGAAATCGCGAGACGAAACTTTTGAACCTAATTAGTTCATAATTAAACACTAATTGTCAAATACAAATGAAAGTGCTACAATAGCCAAACCCAAAAATTTTCGCGAACTAAACGTGCCCTTATCAGCAGGGGGAAACAAACAAAGAAAAAAAAAATCCTTTGCATTGCTGCCGTTCAATGCTTGCCCCTTGTGTCCATTCACTGGCCACTCTGTCCCAACGGGCGAGCGGCGATCTTCTGAAGTTCAGATCGTGGGCAAGCCATCTGCTAGTGTATGAAGTGTATGATACCCCGATACGTCAGGTAGGAGCCGTATCCCGTATCCGACACGCGTTCGATACGTATCAGAGAAGTATCGAAAATAAAAATAAAAATAAAAATAATCTGATACTGGAGGGTGATACGTATCAGCCTAGTCACAAGTCGCGTTGATACGACCCAACGATCATGCCCTTTATAATAATTTCCTAAAATCTGAGACTACTAATTATGTTTGTTACTTAATAGAACTTAAGTAGATTCCTAATTGCCTAAGATGAACTTTCATGTTTATTTGCTGCTGTCTACTCCTACCAACTATCTTAGAATTTTGATATGCATTATTGTTAATTTAACTTAAAAATGATAAAAACGTATCTACGTACCGGGTCTTTTTTGGAAAAATGCCGTATCCTCGTATTGTATCCTCCCAACACTGATACACGTATCTGTATCCAAGCTGCATAGTGTGCTACCTCTGTCACATTCCCTTCTTTTTTCTCCTTCCTTGAACATGTTCCCACTTGGAATCGTCATTTATATACATCCTCACCCAACTCCATCACCTTTTGTATACTTCATCGGTCTTTGAAAGAATGCAATCCTTACTTTTTAAGTAGATAATTAAATAATTTTAAATTTAATTAAATCTATGATACCAAGTAAATATCATTAAATTAATAATAAAAAAAATATTTTTATATTAACCCTACTTAGAGATATGATATTATTTTCTATAAATTTAGTTGACTCCCAACCTGTTCGGCCTCCTTTTATTTCCCGGGACGACCAAACCAGGCTTGGTTGCGTTTCCTAATCAAATCACGGCACCACACCACCAGGTCACCGAACCATCAGCTCGTGTCCAAGGACACAGCTTTGCTAGACCTATGCAAGCCAACCACGTACATGCCAACCTGCAGGTAGTCTTTTTCTTTAATTTTCTATATTGTTTTTGTTCTAATTTGTTGTGTTGTTTCCATAAAAATTAAAAAACATATAAATACAATATTATGGATCTTTTAACTCTTGACCCTCTTTTAAGAAGAAGATTCCAACTACCAAAATGTTAATGCAGTTTTGATTAGTAAAATATTTATTTTATATAACCGGTTAAACTTTTGAGCTAACTAATCAAACTTTAAACTGAAATATTGACTAGTTTGTTGTTCGGTCTGGTCTAAATAAGTTAATCTCTAAACTTAGTGCAATCTCCAACACATGTTATATGTGGAAAACTTAAAAAGGTCTCCTGTCATACCCGTCATAATCACCGGCGGATATGTCGGTTCTTGATTATGGCCCACAAAGAAAGTCATATAACTCGATATTTCACTATAACAATGCATATAAATGGTATGAAAATATTTATGCGCTTTGTAACAAGAGAAAAAAAACAATCAAAATTGTATTTTAAATTCGATATAGACTTATTAGGACATTGTTGTATTATTCACAATATTAGCTTATAGTATTATAGATGTCATGATCGTCATAAAATAAATTATAAATTTTAATTTTTGTAAAAAGAAAATATGAATAAATATATATCATTTTTGTCATCATGAATGTACGATAGTCTTTTTTCTCTCGTTGCAATGTACGAGTATATTTGCTAGTTAACATAAATATGTATCGGGGTATGTTCAGATCATGGGCATCTGGCCATCTACTAGAAGAGTCCAAACCCTATTGCAAAAGAAGAGTCCAAATAAATTAACATAAATATGTCGACAAATAATGTCTGATTGCATTTGCATATAAAAGTTCCAGCACAAAAACAAAAAGTGAGCCATGTCAGTGTCACGCAGGATGAGGTCAGCACAGCCCCCTCGCCATCCCCAGCCTGAAACGGTTTGCGGTAAAGCACGCACACGCACGCACGGCCCGCCTGCCGCCACGGCACTGGCGCCGGCGGCGTAGGAACTGTTATAAAACAGGCTACCAGTGGTTTAGATTTTTTCCTCACCGTCTCTTATGGTCAACATAATAGAAGAAAATAAAACCTATAGACATAAAAGATAGAAGAAATATTCTTTATTTCTCTCAATATTGATTATTACAACATAGAGCTCTCATATATATATAGTCCCGTCGATGCGAAATTTTGTCCCGTGCTGAGGACACACGAGCAAACTGGAAGGGTCTGCTCGATGGAGCTGTAGATCCACCTGGCTTCAACGCAGGGTGGTTGATCCTGACGTGCTCCTCCCAAGATGTGCCAATCAATTTGACCCTGCAATTAACAAGGAGAGAAAGCTAATCAGTAATTTAAGACGAAATATGCCGATGTTGCTAGACAGTGCCGAATGTGCGGCTCTGAGAGCTGATGTGGAAGGAAATCGACTAAATAGTCAATTCCAGCATACTCATAAAAATAAATCAGTTAAAGCTCATTGGGTTATGAAAGAAAAATCGATTATCATTAAGGATGAACATCGTTATTTAGAGAAATACTAGTTAATGGCAATATGACGTCATCAATAACCAGTTTATGCTAAACCAATGACTGCAAGTAACCAATTCTTTTTTATATAAAAGAAGCAGCTTATTATCATTTAACCATTTAATAGAGATAAATCTAATGAACATATTAGATCTCATCTACCGCTATGACCAGTAGGGCATGATGCAGAATCATGCAAGCCATAGAAACAACAATAGATTTGACGATCCTAACTTATTACTAATATCAATGGGGCATGAGGTAGAACCATATATGCCGTAATACAATAATAAGATCATGGAGCTAACACATCTTTCAACCAATCTTTACTTCAACGGTCTCGTGACGCGAACTGCATATGTGAAAGCACTCGATATCGGCTAAAACAACCGATTCAGGCATAGCGCACAGTTAAGGTCATGCCCTATCCGGAACAGATCTATCAAGTAACAATCCCCACTCCACGGTGTTAATAGTGGGGTGAGAGACAAAATCACACAGGCCGTGATAACGGGCCATGGAACGGTTCTCATTATCCAATAGATCTACTCAAGACCAAACATGCCTTAACCGCACACTATGCACGATCAAGATTGACATAAAACAGCCGATAAAACATAACTCATCGTTTAAAGTGCAGATTAGATCAGTTTAGATTAATAAACGATAGGTTAAACAGGATATAAGGCTGATCTAGATCAATCTCAATCAGGCGAAGTAATATTACTGTAATTAAATAAATAATGAAAGAAATAAGTAATATCGGTAACTTAATGAATCTATCCGAATGACGCCACCCTTAGATAGAGCCAATAACTTGACCTTAATATAGTTCGAGCTGTCGAGGCCGACCGGATCGATGCAGCCGTACTTGAACTAAACAAGAGTCGATAACTAGCTTATACCAGAGTCGCAGTGGAGGTCGATCGGATCGATGCAGCCGTACGAATGGAAGTATAAGCCATGATGGTACTTACAGACAAGCCGGAGGTCGGCCGGACCGATGCAGCCTTCTCGTTGAAGAACTCGCCGAGATCTACTCTACTCCTACTCCTAAGGGGTGGCTGGAGCCGAAAAAGTAAGTAACTTGTATTTGATTGATTGTGTTCTCTTTTTTACAATAGCAGGGGTCCAATATTTATACCCGAGGCCTAAACATGAATCCTACTCGAGCACGACTCATTACAATCTTCGGCATAGAAGAAAATATTCCTAATTTAAGATAACTTGGACCTTAATCTTTCCCTTTTTGTAGAGTCCGATATGTAGTTTCTTGACGCCAACTGTAGCTCATCATCGCTATTTGCTGACGTCATCCAAAGAGATCCGATTCCAGAGTCGTATCTGAATCAACTGATATCAATTCTTATGTAATCGATTCCTTGATTGGCACAATCTTGGAAGCCTTCAAATTCCCGCGTTCTTCTCCCAAATTTTGGTGTAAACACATGCCCCCAATTTTGGGATAAAAGTGATTTTATTCCAAAATTCTTATTTATCCGTTTACCACACCGCAACCGTTCTATTCCGAGATATACGCACAATTCCTGACTCCTCGGCTTGAGTTTTATATATTATCCCAACAGTACCTCTTTCAACTCACTTGACCCGTTTGCTTTTTTCCTTCTTTCTCGAGCAAATCTCAATAGCCAATACCGCCATCGCCAAAGCTTCAATCCTAGCAAATCTTCCACCCCGTCAAGTTCTTATTCAAGCGGTCTCCCTCAGATTCACATCTGTCCCGGTGGTAATGGCGACCAACGACCACATCCCCGAGGTATGCTTTCAAGCTCCCATTCTCAAAATGTCAGCCGCTACCCTATATTTCCTTTGTCCTCAAATTTATTTTATCCGATTTTTAGGAAATGAGGAACGAAATTTTGATTCCATCAGTTGCTGCTTCCAATGTTTATTTTCTTGGGCCTATGGGTGATCCCGAGCCATCTAATTTCATCCATCAAGAAACCAACTAAATCCCCTTCAAACAGTCTGTAGTAGATTTATCCTCTTAGAATACCAAAACTCCCTTCAGAAATTGGCCTAAAATGCCTTAGGGATGGAGAAATTAGTTCCGTAGGGTGTCTGAGAGAAAGCGTGGAGATTGAGAACTTTATGATTTGAATCAATGCTTGACACTCTCGTTGTCTGGGATGGATAGGAATGATTCACTCTTGATTTCCGCATCTTATTTCTGGTTCAATGCCCTTAATGCATTTGTATTTGGTCATGGTCCAATGACGATCACTTTGGCCGATGTTTATATGTTGACCGGCCTTAGAATTACTGGATCAATACAGCCTTATGAATACCTAAGTGCCGGATCCAAGAAATTAGCCAAGATATCAGACTGCACAGGTGTCGGTGCGGGACCCACAGGATACCCCGCAAGGAAGAGAGAAGATCTAGTCTAACTAGGATTCTCCCCATGTAATCTTAGTAGTAGTATTATTTTGTAATCCTACTAGAAACTCTCATTGTAAACCGACTAGGAATCTGACCTCCTGACTATATAAAGGAGGGCAGGGTTCCTCGAGAAGGGATATCAGGATTTCTACAACACAATCAATCCAACGCAAAGGCTAACGCCGACTGGACGTAGGGCTGTTACTCGACCACAGTCGAGGGCCTAAACCAGGATAAATCGACTGTCTCTTGCGTTCACCGTCGAGTTCCGCATACGCTAAAGCCCGAACAATACTGCCCTGGGGACCCCCGTGGCAGGCTATCGGTGGTGAAACATCGACAGCTGGCGCGCCAGGTAGGGGACTTTCGACGAATTTGCATCCGAGAGCTCGATGGATCTCAACAACATGATCTTCTCAACGGGATCAACTTTCATCTTCGGCTCATGGATCTGCGAGGCGGACAACAATGGCAAGCTCCAAAGTCATCTCCTCGAAGATTCAAAACACCATGAAGACTATTCTATTCCGACGACCACGACAGATCAAATCTCCGGAAGATTCGCGCAGCTCATAGTGTCTGATTCAACTCAGGTTCCGCAGCTTTGCGCATCCGACTCGAATTTGAGATCCGCATCCGAGTTGGAGTCTTATCCGAGTCCTTTCGGGAAACCGAGTTCTTTTCCGATGGGACTTAAGAACGCGGCCCTGACCTATCAAGAATACAACTCGGAGTACGCGCAGAACCCCTTCAAGAAGTCAGATCTTCCTCCACTCGGACTCCTCAACATGGCAACATCTTATCAGGCACGGCTCAGAGAAGTCCTCGATCCAGTACTAAGAATGCCACTGAAGGGAGCTCAAGAAGGCCTCGTCCTGACTGTAACATCTCAAGACTACATCATTCACTGGCCGGACTCTGTTCCTAAGGATAACAGTACCCGACTGGACAACATGACGACGATGGCTATTCTACCTTACCAAGAAGGAGACTCGATCTACGACATCGAGGCATCTACTAAAGTCATCAACAACTCCGACAGTATGAAAACTAACACCAATAACAGAACGGCTCACGCACGGGAAGTATTCCTGGTTCGATGCCCTCGGTCACCATTAAATCCCCCAGAAGCACCCGATGTCAGGTCATCAGATGAATCAGAATCCAACATATCACCCTTTGCCTAGGGCTACGATGGAGAAACCGAGAGTCAGAAACAAGCTAGAGAAAGAAAAAACAAGTTGAAGCAAGGGCGCCAACACCGTGCTAGGCAGCGCAGGGAAGCCTGGATCAGATACGAGTCAGAGTTGGCCGAATACGACAGAAGAAAATCACAACGAGAAGTCGAAGGAAGACGCACGGCAAATACGCCTTACGATAACATTCGAGAAGCATTAGAAGAACTCAGAGCAACTTCACACCTCGGTGAGAAGTATGAACAGCTCCAGGACTTGCTCCGGTCGATGATCCCGAGAATGCAAGAAGAGAGAGCCCAATCAAGACTACCCGCCAGATCAACAACCCACAGGCAAGAAGATCAAAATCAAAGGAAGTCCGCTTTTGAAAGACTTGGGCCAAGTGGAAGTCATAACGGAGAAAGTAGGAAGGATCATAATCAAGGCCACCGATTTGAACAACCAAGAAAGACCAGGAGTAGGGCGCCTACCTAGACAGCCTCGCAGAATTATTCCCATCAAAACAACAGTTGGCCAGAAGGAGGTGCCGAATTAGAATTCAAAGAAGCCGAAACGCACGACAAATTCCCCTGTTTCGCGAACAGGCTTGCATCAATACGATTACCTCACAAGTTCAAACCGTCTAACCACTCTAAGTATGATGGCAAAACTGAACCAAGGCAATGGCTCAGAATATATTCACAATCAATTGAACTAGCCGGAGGAGACGACGATATCAAGACCCTGTTCTTTCCCATGGCACTGGAAGCCATGCCCCTCTAATGGTTCGACAAATTAAATCCAGGATCTATCAGAAATTGGGAGGACTTGCAAAGAGCTTTTTGTGAAAATTTCGCAGGAAATCATTACACACCCAATCACTCATGCAGAACTGAAAGGACTCAAGCAGAAGGGAGGCAAAAGTATCAGAAATTACTATCGACGATTCGGCGAACTACGGGCTCAAGTGCATGACATCACCGAACGAGAAGTAATTGAAGCTTTCTCTCACGGAATCATGGCTAGGTGGCAATTTCAAGACTTCTGCAAAGAAAATCCGAGAAACAATGAAGAATTCGGACGAACAGTAGAAAAGATGATTACTGCAGAAGAAAAAACACGAGAGAGGTTCCCGGATAGAAGCAACCAGGACAACCCAGACAAGCAAAATCATCGAAATAGCAAACATCAAGAAAGAAAACGTAGACCAGACAATACCATAGCAATGGCCGACAAATCAAAGAAGTTTTCCAAACCCAGAAGATATGATGACATTGAAAACATACGTTGCCCATTGCACCCTAATGGGAGGCACACCATCGGAAATTGCTACACTTTCAATGATCGATACACAAAAAAAGATAGTAAGGAGAACACCAAAGAGGACAATCAGAAAAAAGATGAAGACAATCACGAGGACAGAGGATTCCAAAAACCCAGGGGAACGGTAGCAGTGATCTTCTTAGGGGCTCCAGATTGTAGAAGCAAACATCAAGAAAAACTAGCACTACGGACTATCATGACAGCAGAACCGGCTACTCCAAGATATCTCAATTGGTCACAGTATCCTATCCAATTTACCAGAGAAGACCAATGGACTAGCGTGGGAAACGCATGCCATTATCCACTGGTGCTAGATTCAACTATTGCTGGTATGACTATCACCAAAGTACTAATCAACGGGGGAGCCAGACTCAACATCATCTTTTCAGAAACGCTAAGGAAGATGGGACTACAACTCGCCGGGATGATTACACCAACAAGTACACCTTTTTACGGCATAGTACCAGGCAAGGCAGCCATGCCACTTGGACAAATTACTTTACCCGTTACTTTTGAAACTCCTTCGAACTACCGAACAGAGTTTATCAAATTTGAGGACCCAACGGCGTCCTTTCTCTTCGAAGTGATTTGAAGCGTGCTTTTGACTGACGACGTTCAGGACAATCCAAATCGCAGCCAAAGCACAAGCCGACAATGGAAGAAAAGAAATAGCCACAATTGCTACAGAGATGAGCCAAGAAGAACTAGAAATACCGGCTAAAAAGCCCAGCATCATCGCACCACCAAAAGAAGCCGACGTCAAGCAAATTGACCTAGGCACTGGCGATACCTCCAAGACAGCAACCATCAGTGCTCACCTCTCGGTAAAATAGGAACTCGCGCTCACCAACTTTCTTCGGGACAACAAAGATATCTTCGCTTGGAAGCCGGCCGACATGCCAGGTGTCCCAAGAGAGTTGGCTGAGCACAAAATTGATATTAATGAAAGCTCCAAGCCTGTAAAGCAACGGCTACGACGATTCTCACCTAACAAGAAGGCGGCAATTAAAAAAGAAATCACAAAGCTAATGGCGGCCGGATTCATTAGAGAAATCCTTCATCCAGATTGGCTAGCAAACCCAGTTCTAGTACAGAAAAAGAACACGGACGAATGGTGCATGTGTGTTGATTACACAGATCTCAACAAGCACTGTTCGAAAGATCCATTCGGGCTACCATGCATTGATCAGATAGTTGATTCAACAGCAGGATCCGCCCTATTATCCTTTCTTGATTGCTATTCAGGGTATCACCAGATAGCATTAAAAGAGCAAGACAAGAGCAAGACATCTTTCATCACCCCGTTTGGTGCCTACTGCTATAAGACCATGTCATTTGGACTCAAAAACGCTGGAGCCACCTACCAAAGAGCTATCCAAACATGCCTTGGTGATCAAATCGATGAAAACGTTGAAGCATACGTGGACGATGTAGTTGTAAAAACAAAGAACCCGGATACACTGATTGAAGACATAAGACAAACCTTCGAGAACCTAAAAAACTGGAGATGGAAATTGAACCTGAACAAATGTGTGTTTGGGGTTCCTTCAGGACAACTACTCGGTTTCTTGGTCAGTCATCGCGGAATCGAAGCAAGCGCCAAGCAAATTAGAGCCATAACGGAGATGGGCCCACCCAGAAACATCAAATTTGTGCAAAAGCTAATGGGCTGCATGGCGGCACTCAATCGTTTCATTTCAAGGCTCGGTGAAAAAGGGTTACCTTTCTTTAAACTACTAAAGAAGACAGATAAGTTCGAATGGACAGAAGAAGCCAATGAAGCTTTCAAGAAACTTAAGGCATACCTCACATCCTCACCAATTCTCACACCACCAAGGAAAGACGAAGATATGATGCTATACATTTCGGCGAGCACTGCTATGGTCAGCACAGCGATAGTCATAGAAAGAGAAGAAGAAGGACGCGTGTATAAAGTACAACGACCCGTATACTACATCAGCGAAGTATTATCTGAATAAAAAATCCGGTACCCGCATGTGCAAAAACTACTCTACGCCCTATTGATCACTTCACGCAAGCTTCGCCACTATTTTGAAAGCCACCAGATCACCGTGGTGACAGACTTCCCGCTCGGAGACATCTTACACAACAGAGATGTGACGGGACGCATATCAAAGTGGGCAGTTGAACTCGAAGCTCTTAACATCGATTTCACCCCGTGGAAAGCAATCAAATCTCAAGCCCTTGCCGATTTTATGGCCGAGTGGACAAAGATTCAACAGCCTTTATCAGATACAATCCTTGACCACTGGAAGATGTACTTTGATGGGTCACTCAAGCTAGGAGGAGCCGGCGCAGGCATTCTCCTAATCTCTCCGGACGGAAAACAACTTAAATATGTCCTTCAGATATTATGGCAAGCTACAAACAACGAAGCAGAATACGAAGCTCTCATTCATGGGCTATGAGTGGCAATTACTCTCAGAATCAAGTGGTTACTCGTATACGGCGATTCGGCAGTAGTCATCAACCAAGTCAACAAAGATTGGGACTGCACCAAAGAAAACATGGGTGCTTACTGCGCTGAAGTCCGAAAACTCGAAAAACATTTCCAGGGGTTAGAAATTCTGCATGTCCTGCGTGATAACAACATTGCAGCAGATGTCCTCGCCAAACTCGGATCAGACAGGGCAAAGGTACCACCCGGCGTATTCATAGATAGTTATCGACTCCTATCAAACAAACCAGAGAGAAAACCCCGGAACCCCCAACCAAAGGCAGTCACATTCTGGTAATCAACACTTCATGGACACAAGCCTTTATTGATTATATCAAAGAGAATAAGTTACCAGCTGAGAAGGAAGAAGCCACCTGAGTTGTTCGCAGAAGCAAAAACTACGTCCTAGTGGGGGACAAACTCTATAAAAGAGCTACATCATCAGGAGTACTCCTAGAATGTGTCTCGTTCCAAGAAGGCAGAGAAATCCTAGACGAAATACATTCAGGTTGCTGCAGAAATCACGCTGCTTCAAGAACACTAGTCGGCAAAGCCTTCTGTACCGGCTTCTACTGGCCAACAGCTCTGAAAGACGCAGAAGAACTCGTCAGAAAATGTAAAGGTTGTCAAATGTTCGCAAGACAAGCTCATGTGCCAGCTCACAACCTCATCTGCATCCCACCCGCTTGGCCTTTCTCCTGTTGGGGGCTGGATCAAGTAGGACCACTCAAGAAGGCAAAGGGCGGTTTTGAGTACATCTTCGTGGCGATTGACAAGTTCACCAAGTGGATCAAATACAAACCACTCAAGAAAATACAAATAAGCCAAAGCAAATCAGTACATCCAAGACATTATGTACCGCTTTAGCATACCCAATCAAATCATAACAGATTTAGGCTCCCCTTTACGTACCACAGAGTTCAAAAGTTACGCAAGATTGTGGCTTCAAAGATAGATTACGATCATCGCACACCCAGAAGCCAACGGATAGGTAGAAAGAGCCAATGGACTCATACTAGCCAGGTTGAAACCAAGACTATATGAAGAACTAGCAAACTATGGATCAAAATGGATTGAAGAATTACCCAAAGTAGTGTGGGACTACGGACCCAAATAAGCGAGCTACCGGATACTCGCCTTTCTTTCTTAGTTTATGGATCGAAGTCATGCTACCCTGCCCGACTTGATTTGGACGTCACCAAGGATAGAAACAAAGATGATAAAGGAGAAGCGAACACACCGTAAGATTAGAACTTGACACTACAGTAAGAAGTCGTGGTAAACACTACCCTTCAATCAAAGATACCTCCAAGGATTAAGACGCCACTACACAACAAGAGTACACAACCTCGATCACTACAAGTCGGGGACCTAGTGCTAAGAAGAATACAAAAAAAAAGACGGACGCCATAAACTACTCAGGTCCATGGGAAGGTCCTTTATTGTCTCAAAAGTCACCGGACCAAGAACATACAAGTTAATGGTGAAGATGAGAAAGAAGTCGATAATACATGGCACATCACCCAACCGAGAAGATTCCACGATGAAAACAACTCAAAGGAGAGTACATGTACAAAACACAAGAGATCAACGTTCATGACCAATAAAGATGTTGTCCCTCGACAAAATGTGTATTATGGCTTATCAAACGATCATGATCAATAAAGATGGTTTTTCGACAACATATGTCTTATGATGGCTAAACCCCGAGTTGTTTCAAAAAGAGCAAAATGGTTTAAACATGCCCGAGCCTACCTAGAGAGAGCAAAATAGTGAAAAAAAAGATGCTTGAGCTCATTGATGAGGGTAGCTAATAAGCTAACACCAACTAAAGAGCAAAATGGCTAAAACATGCCCGAGCCTATCGGTAGAGAGCAAAATAATCAAAAAGATGCTTGAGCTCACGATGAGGGTAGCTAATAAGCTAACACCAACCAAAGAGCAAAATGGTCAAACATGCCCGAGCCTACCGGTAGAGAGCAAAATAGCTTGAAAAGATGCTTGAGCCCGCCGATGAGGGTAGCTAATAAGCTAACACCAACCAAAGAGCAAAATGGTCAAACATGCCCGAGCCTACCTACGAGAGCAAAATAGTTTGAAAAGATGCTTGAGCCCGCCGATGAGGGTAGCTAATAAGCTAACACCCGAACCAAAGAGCAAAATGGCTGAAACATGTCTGAGCCTACCGGCCGAAAGCAAAATAGCTGAAAAGATGCTTGAGCCCGCCGATCAGGGAAAATTCAAGACGAGACCCTCTAGCTCCTTGTACCAAAAAGCAAGAGGCTCGGGGGCTACACTAAGGACACTTGAGATCACAAAGTTTGTCAAGGCAACGGTCTACACCGAGTTGTTTTATATGGCAAAGGCGAAAGCCAGACAAGAACTCAACAGATCAAGAAAAGTTGTCAACATGCAGGGTTGTTTACATGGCAAAGACGAAGGCAAGACCAAGTACTCGGCAAGTCGAACAACTCTGATCACTTGGACAACTCATCCAAGGAATAAACAAGGCAACCAAGCAGAGGAGGTATCAACAAAGTATCTTCATTCAAAAAAGAATATAACTACTCTATTATAAAAAATTAAAAGTACAGAGGTTGATTATGTTCAAGCATCATCATCAGGAGAGGAGATAACAACATTAAGATTATCTACAACTCTACTGGCTAAGTCTTCGACCTCAGGCTCCATCCGCTCAACGACATCAATGTACTCTTGACTATCAGCTTCCTCTGCTATCTTGGACAGAGGCGCCTCTAGAGCAAGAACTCGGACCTGAGCCAAGACATTCTTGGTGCACAGTTGGGCGCACCTCTTCATGAACTCTTGAAAATGAGTCGGAATTCGGGGAATCAACTGAGCCCAAGATTGCCCATCGTCCGCTGGAGTTCGGAGTGCGTCGGCTACTGAACGAAAGGATTTCCATTAAGCTTTCCAGTTCTCGGAAGCCATCGCCAACTTGCCAGATAAGTCTTCAATAGTTCTTTGAGCCTACACAAGATCTCTGTCAGCTCCACGCCTAATCAACTTAGCAAGGGCGAGTTCTTCCTCAGCATGAGTAATTACCTCCTCAACCTTGTTATGACTAGAGCGGACAAGAGCCTTTATTTCATCGATACTCTCTGAGAGCTTCTGCTTTTCAACTCGGAGAACTAGACAAGGCACCAAAAAACAAGTCAAAGCAAAAAAAGAAGTCAAAATACAAGAAGAAACAAGCGTAACTCATGACACCTTTTGCACTCGTTCTTCACAGACTCCACCACGGCATCCCTTTGTTTCTCCGCCTCTACTACTACCCGGCACGAAGGGTCTTCTCCTCCTTTTGGTGCATTTGACGCCTGCTTCCAACTCAGCCCGAGAGGAGGTCAAGATCGGCTTTCGAGCGCTCACCTCGAAGACAACTTTTTCTCATTTTCGATGAGAAAAAAGAAGCCGTAATGATCACGAGAGAAAGACCCGAGCAAGAAGAGACAAAGAAAAACAAGGCATAAGGACGTAAGAAAACGAGCATCCAAAGGAGGAGGGGCAAGAAACTTACCCGGAGCTTTTCACCAAAAGAAGTCACGAGGCTCGATAAGCTCCCCCAGGCAGCGGTTAACTCCGATAGTCGATGGGTGGCATCAAACTACCGCACCACCTCATTGGCAAAAGGCAGACCACCGGAAGTAAGAGAAGGAGAAGGAGAAGCCAGTCGAGGCGAAGAAGGCACGACCAGAGCAATCTCATGGGAAGTCAAGGCTAATCCCTCAGATGAACCTGCCACCATGGCCGTGGTCACTTCAGAAGCAACCAAGCCAACAACAGCGCCTTCACCAGAAACCTTGTCTCTCAAAGAATCGCTTCGCTTACGAAAGCGCCTCTGAACCACGAGGCTCGAGTACTCGTAGCACACCGTAAAACCGGCAAGAAGTCGGCGAGAGGGTCAAGAGAAAACGAAGGCCTGAAAAGTTGACAGATAAACTTACCGATAAGAACAAAGGAAAAGGGAAACAGATGAAAAAAAGACGAAGCCGGTTACTCACCCGACTATCTTCTTCTTCAGAAAACACAAAGAAGGCCTCGCAGGGGGAACAACGGCGGCGAAAACGTTCCCACCACTTGGCGGCATGAGGTGCGGCGGTAGAAGCGATACCAGCTTCGAAGAAGCCGGAGCTGAGGCCGCAGAAGAGCTAGGCATTGGAAGTGCGGAGGAGCTCGGTACCAAGGAACTTAACACCGGAGCTTTAGAAGAAGCCGGCCCAGAGACCTCAGAAGAACTTGTACTCGACGCCCGGTTACTTCAAAAAGATCAAGACTAAAAATCAAGACAAAGAGGAGGAATGCAATAGAAGGGGAATATAAAAGCAACTCACCGCCGCACGATGAGGGGTACTTCATCATCTTCTTCCTCGGTTTCAACCAAGGCCGCCAGACCGCCTGCTGAAGGAAGGGTAAAAGTACCCGGTTCAAGATAAAGAGAAAGGAGAAGACAAAGAGACAAAGAGACAAAGAGTATTAAATATGCTCACCTAAGAGCATGCTAGCTACAACTGGAGTACCTGGAAGAGTACTTGGCTTGCGAGACTTCTTGGAAACAGACAGGCCAGATGAAGACCCATCCATTCGCCCCCTCTTCGGGACACTACGAGGACCACGAGGGACTAGACGAGGAACATATTCTTCATATATGTCAACAAATCCAGAAGAAACTCCAGGAAGCACTGTGGAGAACAGGAACTTACTGGTTGCGGAAGCTCCAACAAGTTTCTCCCCAGCTTTCACCAAAACAGGGAGAACATCTAGGGGGATCGGGTCAACAAAGTTGCGCCCAAACTCCTATACAACAAGACAGAGAAAAGTTAAACAAAAATGGATACAACAAGAGTACACAAAGTACCCGAACAAAGAGATAAACAACTTACAGCGGGAGGCGAGTTGTTAGCAGAGAACTCAAAGACAGTAAGCGGGACGACGCTTGCTCCTTTCAACATCTTCTGGAGATGCTCAAGTACCTCCTCATCGGTCAGCTCAAGAGCTGGGACCATACGTGAAGGATCCTCAGCCCTAGAGTACTAGAAGCCAAAATGCTCACGCTCCTTCAAAGGCTGAACTCGGCGACGAAGGAAACTCGAAACAATCCCAAAACCGGTTAAACCCTCATTGCTTCAAAGATACTAATCTTATTAAGGAGTGGCTGGATTGCTCGGACTTCAAGGCAAGGCGACACGGGTTCTTATCCCACCGGTCATTAACCAAGGGACCGCACCTAGAATGTGTACGGAAAGAGAAGGAATCAAATTGGCGACATAAAACCAATCAGCGCACCAATCCCTCACAGAATCAACCAGGTCGTAGTCAAAGAACTTGCTTTTAAGACCTCAAGCGAAACTAGATCCCACACCACCACCGAGAACATTGGTCTCTTCAAACGAGGTTGAGGCTTCGACAAAAGAAGTAGCGAAAAAGATATAGAGAAGGAGGGATTCCAAGGAAAGCTTCACAGAGATGAACAAAAACGGAAAGATGGAGAACGACATTAGGGGTTAGATGGTTCGGACTAACCTCAAAATAACCAAGAAAGCTGAAAGAAAGAAAGCTGAAGGCAAAGTCCAAGCGGACAAAGGAAACAAAAGGACAATCTCACCAGGGACGGAGCAGAACCCGATGCTCGCCTAGAACTCTCCATTCAAATGATGTCTTTGCTTTGGATCAAGCCATCATTGACGAGCTCAAGAGTCGGTGGTCTTCGGTTGTTGTTGGAGCCGGCCAAACCTTCTAAGCAGCCCTCATGGCCACGAACTCTTGGTTCTCGATCAAAGAAAGGGATGACTCCTCGTCCACAAAGGCTGCCTAGGACTTGCTCACGGTTTTCTTCTTACCCATGAACTAGCGGAAGCAAAAAGGTACTGGGGAAGATGAAGCTAGGATGGTGGTGCTCGGGTGACGGCGACGATGACGGCGGCGGATTTCTGAAAGCTAGGGTTTCAAGGCAAGAGCTGGGCAGCAAAGAAAAGGAAGATAAAAGGTCTTTAAATAGATTTTTCAGTGATAAAAATGGCCCACAAGGCCCGTTAAAGCACGGTGTGGGAACACAACGGTCCATTTACTGACACAGCTAAAATGACGGACGGCACAAATCCACACAACGATACAATTTAACAGGCAGATTTCAGACTTATCCGTCCAAAGACCACAGCGGGTTATCGAGATCACTACAAGAACAACCCATCAACCAAAAAGAAAGAAAGGGCTACCTCGCAAGGAACAAAAGAACCCAATTATTAAACAGAGAACTCGGGAATCTCATGAATAACTAGGATTACAGCAGAAAAATGAATGGCAACTCTGAAGACAAGATTCTTTCCATTACAAATGGCTTCAAAGACAGAAGATTACACATCTTACAAGACCCAATGAACTCGGCACTACGACAAGCAAAGTAGCAAAGAGGAGCCCAAATGCAACTAGGCTCTGGAACGACTACGTGCTCTAAATTGCTACTCGGTAGAACAAACCGCGATCGGCTACACTGTTTTCTTCAAAGGACGGACGAAGTGCATTCAAGGCGGAAATCGGCAGCACGGCGGGACGACAAAGACCAGGGGAAGTCGGTAGGCATCTGTCTACCCAAGCCCGACGTGATGCAGGATCAGGTGTTGATCTACACCGGACAGTCTCAAGACAGACGACGAAGATCAACCCAGAACTGCCGGATGAAGGAACGAAGCCCACATCATAAGACTTCCTCCAACTACCGCTACGTACTTCCTGGTATATTGCTGCTGCGGGGTTAGTCTACCTCTAACCCCTATCACAAGACTTCCTCCAGCTACAACAAGATGCACAGAAACTACAAAAAAGACGCCTGGGGGCTTCTACTTCATAACTACCATATTCATGACTACGAAGATTCAAGATGTTCAATGGAAGAAAACAAGCACTCCAGGAGGGTATTTATAGATCGAAGGAGCGGTGCACATGGACTAGGAGTACCAACGAAACATGCCTTACAAAGGACACAGTGAAAAGACAGGACTCAATAATAGAAGACTCAGGCACAGTACTCGAAAACGAGCATATTCGGAAGAATATACCAACACTGTGCAACCTGTAAACAGGCAACATTTATACCCAACCGCCACCATACAACCTCACCTGGCAAACGGCATACTACCACAACAAGAGAAATTTTCAGTTAAATTTCAGTTCCTCGAACAAATTAGACTCAAGACCCTCCAACTCTTTGTTCCAAACAACAAGAGGCTCAGGGGTTACACTCAGTGAGTGCACTTTTTTCTCTCAAAAAAAGCGCACATCACCAAGAAGACTTTTTCAAGACAAAACTACTTCAAGGACTCACGATAAAAAGAAGCTGGACTGAGCTATACCCAAGCTCTTCTTGATAAAGAACCCGGGAACATGCTCGGAGACCTTTCAACGAAGATCATGCATGTCCAGAAACAACTCAGATTGATCGAAAACAACTCATATATTATGTCACTAAGCTCGGGGGCTCGGCCTTTGTTTCAACTACTCTCGGAGGCTCGGAATCAAAGACAAAGGACCAAGAATACAAGAAACTCAAGACTACAACGACGACAACACATCAAGACCCTTCATCCAAATTCTTTTCTAAAGAAAAGAACTCGGAGAAAGCTCGGGGCTGCGGGATACATAGCCCCAGAATTTTTTGAAGACAAGAATCTGGACCCTCCAACTTTTGCAAGCAAAAGCAAGAGGCTCGGGGGCTACACTCAGTGAGTGCAATTTTTACAAAAAATTACACCCACCCAAAAAGAACTCGGATATAGTATGCTCGAGAGCCCTTCAACGAAGAATCAGAGCAATTTCAGGACAAGACCAACTTTCTTAAGATGCTCTCCAGGGGGTATTTCAAGCGAAGCAGTACACGGCAGCAGCAGCCTGGCCAACTTTCTTAAGACGCTCTCAGAGAAAGGACACAAGGGAGAGGGAGCAGCGACACAACGATGGAAGAGTCAGACAGAAACAATGCAAGGCAGGCAGAGATGATGCGACGAAGCGGACGGATGGACGGTGGCGCTTAGCGGGGATGTGGGCACGACAGGGCCATGCGCTCTCATTAAAAATTTAGACACAATGCAAGCGAAGGAGTGAAGGACAGTGACGCAGGTAAAATGACGCGCCGGGGTGCAGAGCCACGACGAAAGACGAGACGTTGCATAATTGCAAAGCAAGGCGAGTACGCTGTATGCCACACCAGGAAAAGTAAATGAAGCATGCAGAGCATATATATTGTTCTATTTATTAATGGATTTTATTTTATTTATAAAATTTGCTTTTCATGCTTAATCTAATAGGACAAATCAATCGCCATTTACTTGCTAGAATCATTATCGGACATTCCTAAATATCTTTACGTACTGAGCAATTTAACTTGGCGTTTATGTGAGTCCACTAAACTGAGTCACATAGGATTCATGTATCGCCTCAAGTATGTTTTAAATCCAAAATCCGAGGAACTTTGGAAAATTTTCTTAGGCCTAAATCGCGATGCTAAACAAGCTTGTAACACCAGGGGTGTTACAGTTACGACTAAGGCGACAGAGCCAGCAGCCACCTACACTGGTGTGCTCGACGCAGCACGCTACGCCATATACACGTAACTCGGCGAGTGGTGCTCGGGGTCGTGCACGTCAGGTCTAGTGTAACATCCTAGACAGAGGGAATGACCCCCCTCAGTTTGCTCAGGCTAGCCAGAACATCGCTGTTGCGGCGATGCTTCTGCGTGGCCTCTCCGAGCCTGCCGACCCCTAGGAGCAGGCAATCCACTAGAACCTTCAGGCGATGGAGACCGCTACCGTTCAGCAGGCAGAGAGCTCCATGTCGTGACACTGGCTCATGGCCTCTTGCCCAGCCGGGGGACTGGGGCCGCACGAGTCGAATCGCTCCGTCCACTCACCACAGCAGTTGCTGGGCATGGGGTAGGAAGCCGTGGTTGCACTACAGCCCAACCCGGTGTCCGCTTCACACCGACCACCTATGCGCAAATGGCTCGAGCCAAACCATGATGCTCGCAGCATCATCAACAATCGACGCCACACCCGGCACGATGATGACATCCATTGAGTGGCGACAAGAGCAAGCGACGTGGGCCCTGGCCTGACCATCGAGGAGTGCAAGGACATGCCCCCCAGGCATGGCGGCTGACTGAACAACTAGAGCCCTAGCCCCAATGGCCCGCGGCCACTGGCCTTCGGTCACCGCATCTAGAAAGCGCCGTTCCCACAGCGCTTTCGACCGCCCACCAACATCGCTAGGTACATTAGGGAGACGAACCTCGACATATGGCTCAAAGATTCTGACTCGCCTGTCGAGCCAGAGGTGTGGATGATGACTACTTCATCATCCAGTACCTTCCCATCTACGTGGGGGAGCATGTTCGAGCATGGCTCAAATTCCTTCTACCCGACAGCATCCACGACAGGACGGATCTCAAGAGGGTCTTCATCAGAAATTTCTAGGGGACCTATGTCCATCCTAGGAATTCTTGGGACCTCAAGAGCTACCAGCAGGAGCCCAATGAGTCCCTATGGGATTACATCTGCAGGTTCTCAAAGCAGTGCAACTCCCTTCCTAATGTCGTCGATGCAAACATCATCAGCGCATTCCTCTCTGGGACAACATGCAAGTCCCTGATCCACAAGCTCGGCTGTGTGAAGCCCCATACCACCCGCGACCTACTTGACATCACCACAAACCATGCTTTCGGTGAGGAGGCGATCAGGGTGGTCTTCAGCAGCGGTCGGGACAGGGGCAAGGCCAAGCACGAGGACTAAGGTGAGGACCCCTCCACATTAAGGGGCAAGAAGAACAAGAAGGATCGGCGCCGATTGGCCAACCCAGCGTTGGTCGCCGTGGCCGACCATGAGGTCAAGTAGCCCCAGCAGGGCCAGCCCGACCATTTTGATAGGCTCATGGAGAGTCCATGCACCAACCATGCCTATCCCATCAAACACCTCTACAAAGACTATGAGCTCCTCAAGCGCTTCCTACGGCAAGACGGCAAGCCAAAGGAAGGGAAAGGCAAGGAGGACGTGGCCAAGAAGGGAGGCACGGCGGGCAACGATGAAGATGGCTTCCCTAACCCTGAGGAATGCCTCATGATCTTTGGGGGATCCGACGCCATCCACTCCAAGTGCCAGCAGAAGGTACGTTATAGAGAGGCATGCGCCGCTAAGTCGGCCATCCCCTCTTTCCTTAGCTAGTCAGACTCCCCGATCACTTTTGATCAGAGAGACCATACTTTCCACGTTGCCCGACCGGGTCGCTACCCGCTCATCGTTGACCTCATCGTTCGCAAGAAGTGCCTCACCAAGGAGTTGATAGATGGAGGCAGCGGCCTCAACATTCTCAACGTCGAAACCCTCAACGCCATGCGCATCCCCCGGTCCGAGCTTCGCCCAGTGAGCTCTCCCTTCCATGGTATGATCCTAGGGACGTAGGCATACCCACTCGGGTAGATCGACCTGCCCGTCACATTTGGTGATCGAGCCAACTTCTGCTCGGAGGTCCTCACCTTCGAGGTGGTGGACTTTCCGAGGTCCTACCTCGCCATCTTGGGGCGGCCATGTTACGCCAAGTTCATAGCGATCCCCAACTACACCTACCTCAAGCTGAAGATGCTAGGACTAAATGGTGTCATCACCATGGATAGCACCCTTTCGCATGTCTACACATGCGATCGTGAGCATTACGAGCTCACCACTGCCGTCATCAACTCCACCAAGCTCCCGGAGCTCAGGAATTCGGCGATTCCAGCAGTCCCCGACTGCAACAAGCCAACCTCCTCAAGTGCCTTCCATCTGACCGAGGAAACCAAGATGCTAGAGATCGACCCCACCGACCCGACCAAGATGGTTCAGGTCGGGACCAAGCTCCCGGCCAAATAGGAAAGCGAGCTCGCCGACTTCCTACGCGCAAATCACGATGTCTTCACGTGGAAGCCTTTCGACATGCCAGGCATACTGAGGGAGATCGCCGAGCATGCACTACGCGTTGTCCCAGGCTCAAAGCCCACCAAGCAGTGCCTACATCACTTTGATGATGAGAGGCGCAGGGCCATAGGTGAGGAGATCACCAAACTTCTGGCAGCCGGATTTGTCAAAGAGGTATACCACTCCGACTGGCTATCTAATCCTGTTCTTGTGAAAAAAGAAGAATGGGAAATGGAGAATGTGTGTTGATTATATTGGCCTCAACAAGGCATGTCCAAAGGACCATTTTCCTTTGCCACGCATAGACTAGATAGTCGACTCCACCTCAGGATGTGAAATCCTCTCTTTTCTGGATGCCCATTCAGGCTACCACCAGATCACGATGAAAGAGTCCGATCAGGTCGTGACTTCTTTCATCACCCCGTATGGTTCATACTGTTATATAACCATGCCTTTTGGTCTGAAGAACGCTGGCGCCACCTATCAATGGTGCATGCAGCGATGCTTTGTCGACCAAATTGACCCGCCCGACCAACCTGACTAAGTCGAGCGGCCAAAACCAACAATCACCATCTATGTTGATGACATAGTGGTAAAAATGGCTCAAGCTAGCAACCTGATCACAAACTTGGCCACCACATTCGCGAGCCTCCGAAGATTCGGCGTTAAATTGAATCCCAAAAAATGTGTTTTTGGGGTTTCGAAGGGGAAGCTGCTCGGATACGTTATGTTCGAGTGCGGCATCGAAGCAAACCCCGAAAAAATCATGGCCATCTCCAACATGGGCCCTATACGCAATGTCAAGGGCGTATAGAGGCTCACTGGCTGTCTGGCCGCCCTGAGCTGGTTTATTTCCTGACTAGGCGAACAGGGGATGCCTCTCTATAAACTTCTCAAGAAGACAGACGCATTTGTTTGGACAGAGGATGCATAGTAGGCTTTGGAAAGCCTCAAAGAATCATTGACATTGGCCCCAATCCTCACCGCTCCCTCACGGGGAGAATCCCTCCTCCTCTACATCGCTGCAAGCAACCACGTTGTGAGCGCCGCCCTCGTCGTCGAGAGGGAGGAGCCAGGACACCCCTTGAAGGTCCAACGACCGGTGTACTTTGTCAGTGAGGTACTCACCAACGCCAAGGTTCGCTACCCCTAGGTCTAGAAGCTTCTATACGCCGTTTTGATGGCAACCTGGAAGCTCCTACACTACTTCACCAATCATGAAGTCATCGTCATCACTTTGTACCCACTGGGAGACATCGTCCGTAACCATGATGCCACGGGATGAATCTCCAAATGGGCTCTCAAGCTCATGGGCCATGACATCAGGTATATCGCTCATACCGCTATTAAGTCTCAGGCTCTCACTGACTTCATAGCCGAATGGACGAAAGTCCAACTCCCGACCCTGGACGTCACCCATGAGTACTCGACAATGTACTTCAACGGGTCGGTCATGGAGCCCGGCTTGGGGGCTGGAGTGGTTCTGATCTCCCTAGATGGGAGCAGGCTCCGTTATGTGATCCATCTCCATTTTTCAGCCTCGGACAATGTTGCGGAGTACGAAGCCCTCATCAACGGACTATGCATCGCCGTCGAACTCGGTGCCACGCGGCTGTATGTCCACGGTGACTCAGAGTTGGTCATCGACCAAGTCATGAAGGAGTCCTCCTACAAGAGCCCTCTCATGGCAGCATACTACCAGGAGGTGCACAAGCTTCGAGGATAAGTTCCGAGGGATCGAACTGCATCATATCACCCAAAAGGACAATGATGCCACCGACTTCCTCGCGAAACTACCTACCACACGGGTTCCATCTCCAGATGGGGCCTTCATCAATGATCTCCATGAGCCATCTGCCCTTGTTCTAGAGGATCCAACCCAGATGCACTCCAACACCAATCTGGCACTTGGGGGCTCTGACCCCCCGACATGCCCCGACCCCAACCAAGTGTTCAGGGGATCCGACCTTAGCACCTCCATGGCAACGTCCCCCGGTGACATCACCGTGATGGCACTCGATCCGACCGACTGGAGAGCACCACTGCTCGCCTACCTCCTCGAGGAGGTTCCCCCACTAGAAAGGACTGAAGCACGATGAATCACTCGACATGCCAAGACGTTCATCACCATTAGTGATGAGCTTTACAAACAAAGTCCGTCAGGAGTACTCATGAAGTGCATCCCGACCGACCAGGGGAAACAGCTCCTCCTCGAAGTCCATGCTGGAATCTGCATACATCACGTAGCCCCAAGGTCGTTGGTCAGGAAAGCCTTTCGCTAAGGTTTCTACTGGCCCACTACACTTCGAGACACAGAGGAGGTTGTCCGTAGGTGTGAAGGATGCTAGTTCTATGATCGGTAAACTCACCTGCCGGTGCAGGAGCTTCAGATCATCCCCATCACCTGGCCATTCATGGTCTAGGGCCTCAACATGGTCGAACCCCTCAAAAAGGCCCCAGGTGGCTTCACACACCTACTCGTAGCAGTGGACAAGTTCACCAAGTGGATAGAGGCGAAGCCCATCACCAATATCCACTCGGAAGTGGCAGTCAAGTTCTTCCTCGACATCATCTATCGGTTTGGTGTCCCTAACTGTATCATCACCGACCACAGAACAAACTTCATCGGGAAGAAGTTCCTCGACTTCTATGATGGATATGGCATTAGGATTGATTGGGCCTCGATCGGACACACGCGTACTAACGGTCAGGTTGAGCGGGGCAATGGCATGGTCCTCCAAGGACTCAAGCCCCGCATCTTCGACCGACTCAAAAAGTATGCTGGGCGATGGGTTGCATAGGTCCCAGTGATCCTCTAGAGCCTAAGAACGACCCCAAAATGGTCCACGAGATTTACCCCTTTCTTCCTGACATACGGAGCCGAAGCAATGTTACCATCCGACCTTGATCATGGCGCCCTAAGAGTAAAGGCCTTCGACCAAGACCGAGCCATAAAGGCTCGGTAGGATGCGATCGACCTACTTGAGGAGGCTTGTAAGACGACCGTCATCCGCTCTGCTCGTTACCAGCAAACTCTCTACAGGTACCATGAAAGAAAAATCAGGGGGTGGATCCTCGAGGTCGGTGATGTCATACTCAGGAGGACCCAGTCAACCAAGGACAAACATAAGCTCTCTCCACCATGGGAAGGGCCGTACGCGGTGGCCGAGGTGATCCGACTGGGCACCTATCGGCTCAAGGATGACAACGGCAACGTTCTCACCAACACATGGAATATCAAATAGTTACGTCATTTCTTTCCCTAAAGCTCGGTCTTACCGCTTATTTCCATTCAATGTTTGCTCCTACAGCGCCCTAGCCCAAGCAGTCTTGGCCTGGGTCACTCGGGGGCTCCACGGGGGTGTGATACCACCCTCCTTTTTTACTATCATGTAGTAATACTTTTCACCCAAACAAAAGGGTGTCGCCCAAATGAAAGGGCATTCCATTCCTTTGATTACCCTACGTAACTTGCGCTTTAACCTCCTAACCGATCACACCCCGCCATGACCTATGGTTATGAGCAGCTGAGCCTCAGGCCACGCCCGGGTTCTTAAGGTCGCAGCCTATGGGTCAACGGGCATGTGCGAAAAAGAAAGGACAAAAAACAAAGCTACGTAAGGGTAAAAACAAGGGCGGACAGGACAAGCTTCCCCTCACGAGTGATTTCATCACAAAACAAACTTAAAATATTCATGAATGCAAAACTGTTCACACGGGGGCTCCCCCACGAGTTCACCTTTTACATAAACTGACTATTTCTACTCTAATTCCATTATGGTGCCCCGGCTACGTCGGCTGACGATGCGATTGGTGGGGATGATGGTGCTCGGCTCGGCTGCGGTCGGGGGCAGGATGACGCTTGCCTCTGACCCAACCTCCGTTGCCTCCGCAAGCTGCACGATGTCTTCCCGGTGCACATTTGTGGCCATGGTCTAACGACAAGCCTCCATCACCCACTGCGCGGTGACCTGCTCAGCGACCACCTATGGCCACGAAGTCTAGATTAGGGTGGTGGATCACCACTGAGGTCAGCACCCCCGACATCCCGTAGAATATGCCATCAGAGATGAGCGCCCAAACTTTAATTGGGACCTCCGCCAGCGGATGGCGGGCGTACTGGTGCTCGGTCCCGATGCGAACACCTCGGAGACCACCATCTGCGTAACGTTGCGAAGCTGGTCGAGCTCTCCCTCAAGAGCGTGTCGATCCTCAAGGGACTGGGCTAGCACTTCTGTGCTCCGACTGACAGCCGCTTTGACCGTCTCTAGCCCATCGACGGAATCTCCATCGAGGAGAGGCCAGCGGGTCACCCGAGTCGATCGGACGGCTGCCGAGAGATAGGTAAGGAGGAGTGGGATGCCCCATGCAGGTTATGCCAACTCCGTCATGAACGACAGGCCCGGATTCCACTCGGACATATCTGATAGGAGCTCCCCGAACCCGTCACTCGAGCCACCGAGGTAACTTTACCAACCCCCATTCTACTTTTCCAGTGCATGATCATTCCTTCATCCATTCTCATGCATGCATTCATATATTCATCAATTCTCACGCATGCATTCATACATTCATCCCATACATCCAAGCATTACATATGCAATTGTTGCATCACAACGCTTCGCGTCGCGTCACGAAGCGATAGTCGTCTCATTCGATATGAGCGGCGACCGACCGGGGTTCGAAGGCCGGCCCATTAAGGGCTCGAGGCCGCCTCACATCAAAAAGAGCTAGGGGAGAAAACACAGATGAGCCCTAGTGGCCTTTGCCCGATCCACTCAGAAGCGGATAGGGTCATCTCGACCTTCTCATTCGATCATGACCTCGAGCCATGCCCATAGAATCTCCATCGAGGGGAGGCCAGCGGGCCACCTGAGTCGGTCTCCAAAATGGCTTGGGCATCTACCGAGAGATGGGTTAAGGAGTAGTGGAATGCCACATGAGGGCTATGCTGACCCCGTTACGAACGACGGACCCGAATTCCACTTGGACATACCCGTTAGTGAGCTCACCGAGCGCATCACTCAAGCCATCGAGGCAAGCGATGTTAGCTCAACCCCTCTGGTTGCAGAAACCATGAACGGGGTGACGCACAAAACTCGACTGACCCCTACCGAGCCCAATGGGGCTCGGGGGCTCGGGCCACCCAACCCCGACTCGGGAGTCCAGCTGACTGCACATATTGTGGTCGGAATGAACATGGGCAAACACCCTGATCGGAAGAGACATAACAGTCCGTAGCCCCAAAAAAGAGTATCAAGGTGCTCAGCCTCCGACCGACTCCCCAGTCGGCCGTAGGCTCGGGGGCTTCACCCACCTAAAGCGCTCACACGCACCCGGTGGAAAATAGATTACCAGCGAGTCTCCTCCTCAGGGGCTGGGCATCTATGCCCGCACGGCGCACCTCCGTGGCCTTCGCCAGTCCCTTCCTCAAGGGCTGGGTGCCAATATCCCTCCAGCGTGCCTCCATGGCCTTCGCTAGTCCTCCCCACAGGGGCAGGCACCCATATCCCCTTTGCCAGTCCTCCACATAGAGGCTGGGTGCCTAAATCCTACTCGGTTACCCTACGCGGTACAACAAACCAAGGAAAACACCGAAGTTCTAATAACAACCCCTTCATTACTCCATAGAAGTCCTAAAGGGGCTCGGGGGCTCCTGTCGGGTTTATAAACCTAGGGTCTCCAATGGACCCACTTCCCTACAAACTCGGCACAGCAGGTGGCGCAACGACAGCACACGCCTGGGCCACCCAGATACACAATAACAAGCCAAGACCACGATCCGGTCCCCAACCGGCACCTCCGACCTCTGGGGACAGGCCCCGCCTCGCCCAACCTCAGGGTCATAGGCTCTGCCTCGCCCGACCTCTGGGTCATGGGGTCCACCTCGTCCGACCTCTGCTCGCTGCTCTTTCCCGACCGACACGGTCGGGGACGACTAGGAACGACCGACCGGGGATGGCCGCTCGGTGTGGGCCTAAGGAGCAGGCGGAGCAGATAAGGTAAGGCGCTCAAGTCAACCGTAATACCAAGGACTATACCCTGCCATACCCTGCACACCTACAAGACGGTGCCTCTAGGTCATGATAGACAGACACTATACAACCTTCTAGATGCGTTAGACCACAAACAGTATTGTGGGCGCCGACGTTTGTCGTACCAGGCGAACACGGAAGAGCCTGCCAGACGCAGTCTAGGCATAAATAGTATTGTGGGCACTGGCAGCCATCCCATACCCAATGGCGTGAGCAACAAGACTAGGCAGCACACATATATTTTCTCTCTTTCTCTCTGACTTGTAAGGCCATCCCTTTCAACTATAAAAGGGGATGTGCTCTCTCCAGAAAACGACGCTGGCTCTCTCTCTCGAAGACTCTCTCAACGACTCAAGAACGCAATAGCTCAACAAGCTCTAGAGACACATAGAGCATATGCTCCAATACTTAGCATACGTTAGAGCCTCCATCACTCTCGGCCACTCGGTTCAGAGTCTGACCGAGCCTCTAACACCCCTCATCTCATTCCTTACTTGTTTGTAACCCCACAACAAACTCTGAGCACCTGGGCTCAGGAATAAATTCACCGACCGACCTCAACTGGACGTAGGGCCCATTGCCTAAACCAGTATAAATCCTGTGTCATTGAGTGCTAGGCCACATCCGATCACAACGTGTGGTAAAACTATAAATATTTACTTGTTGATCACTTTTTGCACCAACACTTGGACTCCAAGCCCCCACACTTGAGACCCAGTCTCAATATGGTGCTTAGACCTCCTCCTTTCCCCGCCTCCAATCAATCGGTTCGAAAAGAGCCAGAACCCATGATAAGAGCGTAATGAGCCTTCCAGCTCCCATAAGCAAGTATGTGCTCAGGATAATAAGTCTGTGACCTACCATCCACAGCAATGAACAATCCTCAATCGACACAGGTGGAACAAGTGCAATCCGAGTCTCACTCGAATGCCTAACCAAGTCTAGATCCAAAGTACCATTCCGCCCGGTCTTCAATTATCATTCATATATATTCCATGTGATAGTAATATAATAACAACAATAATATATTTCCTATCTCTCACGAGTGACAGGCAATCACTCGACTTCTACCGGATCCTATAGCATAGCAATCTACACGATCCTTACATGCTAGTAGGACTCATATATGCAAGTTGGTTTTATTCAACTCCTCAGAACTTAATGCACAAGCATAAAATAAAGTGCAAAATAATAGAGGTTATGCACCGGAGCTTGCCTGGGTAAGATATAACCAAAAGTTAGCATTCCATCATAGTGACATGATCATCAAAGCACCATCTTTTCTGCTACTTCAGTTGACTCCATGATCCATCGTTGTTCCTATTATGATATACGTGGATGCAACGTAGAGACACAGTTAATCAATGGTAACTGCAACTCTAAAATACGATTACGCTCCGCAAGCTAACGAGCTAGCTTTAATGACTAACGTAATAGTCTATGTATCCAAGCCATCAAGTAAGGCTTTGTCTCCGGAACAATGTTTTAATTCTAAAATCCCAAGATGTTTCGGCATTTTATTGATTAAACATATATTTCCGAACTAGGGCTCATTTAGCTACCTTAGCAAACTAATTATTATTGAGCTACAAAAATTACAGTGAGCACCTAATAATGTTAAGAATTTACTGTGAAAGTTTCAGAGCCAACACTATCACCAATTTATCATAAAAATTCCTATAAGTTTATATCTTATAATATTAAACATCTTAAATTAACTAGATAACTCCTGGAAATATTATAAAACTATATGAACAAAATATGCTAGCAGATAGACCATGATTTTAGGAACCTAACAAAATTGGTTTCATAATTTTTGGCCAACTACACAAATTTATATCGAATTTACAAGTTTACCTTAAAAATTGAATTAGAAAATACTTAGAAAAGGAAAAGGGCCGGCAGCAACCCCATCTGGCCCGGCAGCCTAGCGTGGCGCGGCTGCGCGCGCGTCGCGGTGGCCCAGCATGGCCCAAGACCGGGGATGCCCACGCGCGTTGGCCGTTTAGCAGAAAGGCCCCTGAGCTTTCAGAGATTAATACGACTACTATGCGCACTATTCCTACCGTCAGTAACTTTTCAACCAAACCCTTGGATGTTTTCGCCTTTACCACGTGGAGGTCCCTAGGATCCCCACGCACGTCGACGCGGCGGCCAAAGGCACAAGGCGGTTATGCCGGGCAAATTAGGCTCGCTACGACGGTATTAAAGGATCGACCACCATCTACATCTAAACACGTAAGGATGGGTGGCGGTTAGGGACTCAGAGACACACTATCGCGGGCTGCAGTGGCGAGCGGCTATCCACGACAGTGGCGCGACTATTCCAGCGAGCCTACGTACGCTCAACAGAGTAGTAGTGGTGGATAAGCATCAGTGGCTCACCGTGGTGTATGCCCTACTGACGATTGAAGTAGGGGAGCGCTACGATGGTCTGGCCACGTGTGATCGAGCGAGGTGGTGGCGCTCTGTGATGGACACCAGGCATGTCACCCCACCGACGACGAGCATCCTTACCAAAATAACACGAGCAACGGATAGAGGGAGTCAATGTGAACTTAGGGTTACAAGCAATTGAACTGTTACCACTCCTACAAGCCTTACCCCCAACCCTCTAGTCACGGCGGCACACATGATCGGCGGCGAGGAGAAACAGAAATTGATCATTGACAGACCACGGTTGGGCTCGAAGAGAATGCGACACCTAGCAAACTTGCTAAGCTACCCACTGGTGCGAGGAATTGGACTAGGAAGCCTCGGGTTGGTGATTAAGAAAGGGAGAGGGAGAGTGGTGCACTGCCACCATCACATCGCGGGAAGCGGCCCCGGCAGATATGGCTCGGCCACGACCCGACGAGACACGACAGCGCGGGGATATGACCGCTCGAGCGAAGGATAGGTGGCGCGTCGGTTAGTGCTTGGATAGAGCCATTGAAGGTGTGCCCGCGTGCGACCACACGCATGCAGCAGCATGGCGTCGCGATGCAATAACTACATACGACGTCAAGCTCGGGCTCGGTAGGTGGGTTGTGCGGCTGAGGGCGAGTGTTGCAGTAACCAAAACAACAAGAGGACAAGGCATAGCCCTGCAAGTGCGCTTGGACAGCGCCATGGTCGGCAGTGTCCCGCACACGGTGGAGAGCGGCTATGGCCACGCCTGACCCGGTGGGCAGCCGACGCCACACGGCTGGTCAGCGGGACAGCGATCACAGCCACAGAGTACGCCAGCCAACGCGTGGCGTAGCGTGTGGTAGCATCGGTCGGTGGTGGTGCAGGTAGCCCATGATGACATGACATCGGACGCGGTGACCGCGTCCCCAGGCCTGAACGGCCGAACCACGTGTGAATCACGAATTTTAAAGCGTCAAAACCAACCACTTAGAGCCCAGTTGAGATTAAAGCAAGAGTTCAAGATTCTAGTAGCCACTAAGCAACGAGCATGGCCGGGGAGTGAGCATCGAGGGAGATAGAGAGGTGACAATAGGAGCTCGTCGCGCTGAACACCAGTTCCCGATCGAAGCCCGAAACAAGGTTGACAGCGTGTTCAAACAAAGTTAGGGTAATTTCTACGACGCCATGACAACTCCAACTCATCCGTGGACTTCACCATGCTAAAGTACCCACTTCGATGCAATCAACAATACCAAAACATGTAGTTAGTGTTTAAATATTTTAGCTAGAATTTAAATGTCAAGATAGCATTGTCTTACTACTTTTCCCACACATAGAAAAGTTAGGGTTCAATTCAAACTAACAGGCATTAACACTTTTGTTACAATTTTTAAAAGGCCTAAACCCTATTAACCGCTACCAACAAGTATTTCATGCAATAGTCCATATCTTATATTAACCCATAGGAGCAAAATATTTAAGCACCATTTAACTATTTTGCTCAATATAATTCGTCAAAAATGGTATTTTACACAATAGTTCAAGTCTTTGCTGACTTAACAAAAATAGCTTATCTTAACGTCAAATTTAATTTTTGAGCTCCCAAAACACTAATTAACAACATCTACTTTCCAAAAGTTAAAGTTGCATTTCCATCTACTAAACTTATACTTCAATTTTTATTTAAGTACTAAATATAAGTTATGTTTGATCTTTGTTCATAGAAATTATTTTTTGCCTCACGTGCGTTATAAATTTTTAAAACCCAGAAACTTGTTAGGCTAATCCTTCTCGGACCTAAATCTCGACGCTAAACAAGCTCGTAACACCAGGGGTGTTACACTCCACTTCAGTGTAGTAGAATATCCTACTAGGATTTAATAAATGACCGTGCTATATAATTCTATCATTCAGGACTAGTTCAGAATATTCCTTCTTTATGAAGGTATGCATATATTATTATTACCGGAATCATCATGTGCATATGAGTTTACTACATATAAACAAGTGGCGAAGTGCAAAAAGATAGCGGATGGTTATACAAAATACTCTTAGAAGCATCCTAGCATTTTTTAGAATTATGGTATATGTAAATTTTTAGAATTAATACCAACCATTTATTCATCCTAAAAATTCATTATGCTAGGAAAAACAAATTTGAGCCTCTCAGAGGTGATAAGTCTATGGTCTGCAGGATTTAGAGAGGCCATATACCTTATACCATGTTTCTAGTTTAATAATTCAAGTTTTTATTCTTACAATTACATGGTATATAATTCATAATGATATTGCGCTAGCATTTTTCAGAACTAATTTCAAAGTGTAGAAAATTTTCAGAATTAATCTACTATTTAATTCAGAAAAATAAAGCTAGGCAAAAACAACAATTAAACTACAGATTCAAAGTTGTATATGAACTCTTATATATTCAATTCAAAATATAAGAGGGTACAGTAAATATGTATTAACAACGGGTTTAGGGTTAAAAACTTCTTTAAAAACTGAATGTTCCAAAGGGTGGTGTGTAAAAATACTATAAATTCATATTCACATTTACCAGAAACATATATTCTATTCTGCAGAAATAGATGACTTATGCTTAGATTCTTCAAGAATTCCAAGCTTAATCATAAGACTTCGGATCTATTAGTTAGCCCCTTTTTCTTAATTCGATGCTTAAATTCTTTAGTCCTAATCTGTTATTACGAGATTCCCTCCTTTAGCCTGATTCAACCAGGCGTGCTTGTCCTTGGCAATGTTGTCGTGGATAGCTGTGACATACAAGTTACTACTCACAAAGCATCAAAACCGTGTGACAGATCACCGCATGCAGGCGGCAGCCAAGTGCATCTGGAGCGACCTGCTGCAGTGGTTAAGACCTGTTTCGACTTTTTTCGGCGAAGCGAACGGAACCGTTACGAGCGGTTAGCATCTTCTCTTCTTCATCTCTCATGATCAACCTAGTGAAAGAAAATAAAACATATAGACACAAGATATGGAGAGACTATTCTTTATTTCTCTTAATATTGGTTACTACAACATAGAGCTCATAAGTATATATATAGTCCTACCAAAACTTAAAAGTTTTAATAAAAATCTATATATAAATAGACTAGGATCATCATTGCTCCTCTACTTCTCACTCGAATAGAGTCCATGTGTTTTACGACACGAACAATCACGCCCTGAACCGCCGCGTCCTTGCTGGCCGGCCGACGTCCGCACGGGCGCGCGCTGTCTCACTGCTTGCCTCGTCGGCTCGGCGCCTCGGCCCTCTCCTCTGCCGCCACGCCCGCACGCCTGGCCGCCTCCCCCAACTACTCCCCCCCCTGCCTCTTGACCCACTCGGCCGCCACGCCACTGCTGATCACACGCCCGCGCGTCCCCTATCGCGCGCATTACTCCGCCCGGACTCCGCTTCACTCCTTTCCTTTCCGTTCCCGTCCCCGTCGCCGTCGCTGTCCGCCGCCTCGGTCTCCCACTCCCACTTGCCGCCCGCCCTGCTCGTTGCCTTCTCCTCCGCCTCTTATCCTCTACGGCCCTGTCCTGTCTCTCGCACGGGCCGATTCGTTGGCATGGCAGTTACCTGCCGCTGACTCGCTCTAGTGGTGAGGAGGACCTGCTGCAGTGGACGTGGTGCCGCAGAGGGGTGCCGCCGGCGGAGCAGCCATGGAGGCGGTCCAGACGGTACGCGATCTGATCCGCTTTTCCCTCGTCTCTTCTCCCATCACCCACGCGCGCGTGTATGTGTCTAGTAGCCATCGCGTGCCGTGTTTCTGCTTGTCATCCGTTTTGTTTGGGTCGGTCTGAAATTCTGAATCGGGATGTTCATCCACTCGCTCTCACGTTCTCCTGATTGTTTCATCCGTTGTTTGTATGCGTTGGAACATGATGATCATATTTACTTTCCACGCTTGTATGCGTTGTTTGCGTATTGGCGGTCCAATTCCACGGCTTACTTGATCAAGAATTGTCTGCGGTTTTCTTAATTCTCTCACACAATCACCAATCCAGTTGCTCACCGCAACCGCATTCACTTACTAATTCATCAGAACTACTGTTACTTGAAGTCTGGAACTGCTGTATATTTTTTTTATAGGAAAAAGAAAAACTAGAGCTGTCGTGTCTTATTCATCAGAGAGTTCTCGCCGCTCATATGTGGTCAGTTTATGCTTGAAAGTTGAAATCAGATGACTCTGTTTTGGGGATTCAATTCCAGTGGGTTCGAACTTCGAAGCCTATAGCATTTTGTTCTCATTTTCATGCCCATTATTTCATTTCGATCAGACTCTCTCAGTATCAGCAAATCCGATCCCATGATTTGCGTCAACTTGTGACGACATATTCATTCCATGGAATTCCCAGCACTGAAGTCAATACTTGAGCCTACCATTCTGATCATGTTCCCGTTTTGTTCGGTTCTCCAATGTTTGCATCACCTTTCCTATCATCAGATGTTGAACTACACTGAAAAAAAAACTGAATTCTGAATATCATCAGATGTTGAACTACACTGAAAAATCTGAATTCTGAATCGGAAAACTTGCTGCAGGTACCGAGTGAGAGGAAGAACCCGCTGCTCAACAGGTCACCCAGTCCATCCGGCGTCACTCGGCTTCAACCTGACGCCGGCAACGGCGCGGGCTTCTACGACGGTTCCGCCTATTCTTTCCTCGACACCACCAAGCCCTGCGCCACCCGATTCAGCAGCGGGTCAGTGACGTCCGAGGACTCGCCGGCGCTGACGCCCAGGCTGCTGTCTTTCAAGTCCAGCTCCAGCCCCGACAACTGCTCCTCCTCCGCCGAATGGCCCGACCGAGCGGCGGCGGCGCGTTCCAACCGGTACCTCTTCGATGCGAACGCGCAGGCCCGGTGCGCCGAGTACCTGGACCTGATGAGGGTGGAGGTGGATGCGCAGCTGGGCAAGCTCAAGGGGGGTGTCACCGGCCTGGAGAGCTATGCCTTGCCGGACAACGGCCGTGTGATCGGAGGTGCGCACCTGGGCATGTCGCTTGATGTCATGCTGATTGAGATTGACGAGAGGTTCAACGCCCTGAAGCTGCTCATGGGTTCCGTGTTCCGGCAGGCGAAGGAGATGCTTGGTTCGGTCAACTCGTCGGTGTCTGATCTGCAGTCGGAGAATGAGCTGCGGCTGGAAGTCTTCGGTGCTGTCATCGGAGAGTGCGTCAGTGGCCTGCAGGAGGAGCTAGAGAGGAAGCTGTACGAGCAGATTAACATCACAAACACCATGAGTAGGAATTGGAAAGAGGCCATAACTCAATTTGCCGCCATGCGTGAAGACCTTGGCGCTCTTTGTAAGCTACTACTGCCTTTAGTACCAGAAGCTCATATTTCTAACGGCAAGAATGAAAGTCCAGGCAACAGGAGTAACAGATGGAAGTACAATTTCTTTGGAAAGAAACCCAAAGAGGATCGTTCTCCACGCGCCGAGGACAGTAAGAGTTTCAGGAAGCAAAAATCATTTGGTGCAAAGGATGTCATCTCAGAAAAATCTGACTTTCGCCATCTCAACGGTATGACTAGAGAGCAAGTGATAAGCTATTTTAAATCTGAGATCAGCAAGCTGAAAAGGATGCACGAATCAGCATTGCAAGAGAAGACAGAAGAACTGTTCAGGTTCAAACGGGAGAAGGGGTCACATGCTCTCAAGAATGACATCGAATTTGAACCTTTGAGAAAGAAAATTCCAGAGATTGTATTGAGAATGGACCAAATCATTTCCAAGAATATAAAGATACCTGCGATCTGCATGACCCATGATGAACTTGACGAAAGATGCAGACTGATGAGCAGAATCGATGCTTTGTTTTATGAAAACCAGCATCTTCGAGGGTTGCTTGCAGATAGGACGAAGGACGTTAAGGCATTATCATCTCAGCTATCCGAAGCCAGTACAGAACTGTCTCTTCAGTTGTCATCCGAAGAAGAACTCCTGAGACAAATCGACAAAGTTAGAGAAGATTGTGAGGACCTCCGAATTGAATGTGATCTTAGAGAGGGAATGTACCAAACTGTTACAAAACAATTGCTTGATGACTATAAGGACAATATGGATGGTGCTGCACTAAATCTTAGTGCAAAATTGTCTTCATTTGAATCCGCAGTCTCCGAAAAGAATAAGGCATTAGGTCTATATAATGAAGAAAATCACAGGTTAAAGGAGAAGTTAGCAGAGTTAGAAAAGGAGCGCTTGATCCACGATCACCAGGAAGTTCCAGAAGTCATAAAACAAGAGAGTACAGAAATTGTTCTGCGTGACATTGAGGTCGAGCCTCGCACATCACCGAGAACATCAAATGGGAATGATTTGCAGTATGACAAACTTGTGAACCTAAACTCAAGCTTAGAGCAAACGTCAGGTATCCTGAAGGAAATGGACAATACAAATCTGGATCGTAGTAGTAGCCTCACTAAGAATGAGCAAGAAAAGCAGCTGGAGTGCATTTTAGTATCTATCATGAAATTATCAAAAGAATTTGTACAGATTGAGAAAAAATTGTCAGCAGAAAAAACTGAGAACAGGTTTGTTTTTGTTCATTAACTTGCTTCCCAGGCATTTCTATTCCCTTTTGCAAAAACACGATTCCGATGTTGAGCATGGTTGTTTCAGGTCAGAGGATTTGAGTGATCACTGCAGCCACATGGTCAGACAAGCCGTGGTACTAACAAAAATCGGTCTCTGGTATAAACAAATGATTGAAGCGAGGCGTTCTGAGCTCCAAAAGGCTGAAGCCAAGGTACTCTAGAATTGAACTTCTGTTTGACTGCACGAACAAGTGATATATAACTATATAAGTTCATCATGCAGAAACTCTGAAATGTTTTCGATGTGATCAGGTAATGATATTGGGCGACAAGATCACTGCACAGTTAAGCCTTCTTCAAAAGATATATTTAACTCTTGATCATTACTCTCCTACCTTGCAACATCATCCTGGTGTAAGTACCTCAGTTGGAGATAGCTTGCATTCTTTGCATCCATGTATTTTGCAATGACCAGTATAATATTCAGAACATCACAAACATTAACATGGTTGCCTGTGTATGCAGCTGCTAGACGCTTTCTTAAAGACATGCAAGCTTGTTGCAGATTTGAGAAGTAAACAGAATGAAGGCGATACGACATGAATGAGGTGGCGGTATGGTGAGATCTCCCTTTGTAGCTAATGTTCCTCATGTGCTTATCCATGTTCCACGCCTGCGGTTGCAGACCAAGTGACGGATTCTATTTAACTGAGGTTTCAGAATTCTGATCCTGATATGTGCTGTATATCTTAGTACCAAGTGAACCAACAGCTGCCTTGCTGATCTTATGCAATGCAAGTGGTAGCTGTTTCTATCTGCAATGATGGCCAGAAATCTGAAACCACATGCAGGACAGAAGATATGTATAGATGACACTGCTCACGTGCTTGTTGGTTAGAGAATAGGGTTGTTACTTGTTTAATTAGCAGCCTAGGCCATAGAAAAGAATGTATTGGATGATTCTCTCAGACCAAGTAGAGAAGATGTTAACCACATTGTAAGCATAAAATTTATCTATCCCCACTGTGTTGATGAGTATCTTATTTCCTCCATCTAGATTGGTGGTATTGCTACTCACTGGACGCGTTCATGGTCCACCCACAGTGAAATGAGCACGTCGAATGTTAGAGACAAAAATAATGGAGATTTTCGCCAAGCGTGGGTGGATGTCTTCTGAGTTCTAGGTTTAGTGCTTAGTTTGCCAACCTTCAACTTCATTTGCTTTTTATGAGCTCTTCAAATCCAGCCAGATGCTTAACTATAGTAATTGATTGAAAACCGGGCTATATTTCCCCATCGTGAAAAAAAACTACAATAATTGATTGATTGAGTGCAAAAATCATATGGAGTTCGAAATAAAATGTTCTTTTTCTAAGAAAAAGTTTGATGTTGTTTGCTCAAGAGTTATACTACGACACAAACAAATAGGTAAATTATGGAAGAAACGAGCTTACACATGACACAACCTATGTGGAAACGATAATCCTCTGACTCGGCGTCCGTCCTTTCCGGACGCCGCGCGCGCCCACTCTGCTCGCTCCCTCCCGCAATGCTTGGCTAGTGCTCCTACTAGAGAGTAGTATATTCTGTACTTACATTAAAAAAAGAATCGCCAATTCTTCTTCTCCCTTCTTCTTCATCTATACACACCGGTCGATTCGGCAGCAGCCGCGCACCTCCTACCGATGCCTCCTCCATCCTTTCGGTTTCCTACTCCCAAACACAGCGCCTTGCGGCTGCCCGCACCGGCACCTCTTCATCCCTGTCGCTTCCTCAGCCCGACCCCAACATCGTGCCCCGAGCTCATCGCTAGAGCCCGCTTTTCTGTTCATCTTCTCTACCATGGGCTGCAATCCTACTGCTAGTACTACAATACAGTGAGGGCGGGTTGGGAGATGGCACTCCTCACGGGGCCCCTCTGGGCGGCGACCCTCGTCGGCCTCCCTGCTTGGCTGGGCCTCGCTGTTGCCACTCCAGCGCCTCTGACAGGTCGGCCTCCGTCTCCTCCCTGTCCTCCTCGCCGATCTATACCATAGTTCCTTACCAGGTAGACCATGTGCCGGGGGGGATGCTGTGTTTCATTGTTTCAGGCATTTTTTACTTTTGTTTCAAGTGTTTTATCTAGATGTTGCAAAAGTAGATTTAGATATTGCATATATTTTCAAGTGTTTCAGGCGTTTTAGACCTTTATTTCAAGTGTTTCATCTGGAGGTTGCAAAAGTAGATTTAGATGTTGCACATGTTTTCAAGTGTTTCAGACGTTTCATACCTTTGTTTTAAGTGTTTCATCTGGATGTTACATATGTTGCAATGATAAAATACGCTTGTTGCAAGCCTATGTTTCAAGTGTTTCAGGTGTTTCATATTAATGTTGCAAATATTTCATCTAGAGGTTTTTAAAAGTAGATCTTGGTGTTGCACATGTTGCAAATGGCTATTCATCTAGATGTCACATGTTGCAATGGCGCCAGTGATCGGCGGATAGTGGCCTACCGTAGGGCTTTAGCTCCTACCTTGTGCCTTTCTCGCGCGACGCGCCTCGCCTTTCATCTCCTCTTCCTCCCCTCCCTTCCTCTCCCTCAATCTTGCCATGGCAGTTCGAGCTCGGCCAACGAGCGTGCGAACATCAGGTAGGCGCAGCAGCAGGAACGGGGTGGGCGGGCAGGCGCAATAGGCGGGGCAGGTGCGGGCATCCTCGGATGGGTGCTAGCGTCCGGATGTCCGGCGCTAGCCATACCAATGTGGAAACACTGAAATAGTCCATCAACGTTGCAAGAGGATTGCTAGCGCCCCGATGTCCAGACGGACGCCCGCGTCCGGACACCGATGCCCGCACCCTGTTTCCCCATGCTTGCACCCCAGTGCGCCCATGCGGGGCACACCACCACCCACCCGACCTACAACAAGCGGAGACCGCTCATGCCTCGTATGCTTTCCGCGCGCATGCAGGCAGGGAGATTTTGCGCCCGCTCGTCGGCGCCCCAGCAACTGCAGCAGGTAGCTACGATAGGTGGTCCCATTACAACATGTGCAATACCAAATCTACTTTTATAATATCGAGATGAAATACTTGCAACATGTATCCAAAACGGTTGAAACACTTGCAACATATGTCTGAAACACTTGCAAAACACCCGAAAACACTTGAAAACCATTGCAAACTGAAAGTGCAATCAAGCCTTATTTGTGGATTTTGGTGATAATGACCACACAATTAGAGAACTAATGAGATTTATCGAGACGACAAGCAGAGAATTTATATTCGAGGATGCTACATGAAATGGAGGAGACCCCAATTAAAATATAGATGGCTTCAAACTCAAAAGATGTTTAAGATTCTTTTATATCTTAAATTTGAGTATATGAAAAGTCGTACTATAAAGGGGGACACAATGCTTAAGCTAATATATGCTACCAAGTGCTCAAACAACCACAAGCATCCTTAGATTCACAGCCAAGATAGTCCCCACTTCACTATTATCCTTGCTATCTTGCGTGGTGCGGTACTGTCGCACTTGAAGAGAGGCACTGACGCACTTGAGTCGCAGCACAAGGAAGTTAGCGCCCAAGCTGACTTTCCCAGATGGCTCGAGACATGTTAAACAGTCTCACCCGACCCCTTGGGTGCGGGATCCGTCTTGCTCGACTCCAAGGTCGCGGGATTCCTCTCGCCCGACCCTTGGTGCGGGCTCTGTCTCGCCCGACCCTAAGGTCACTAGATCCATCTTGCCCGACCCCAAGGTCGCAGGATCCGTCTCGTCCAACCTCGAGGCTACGAGCTTTGTCTCGCCCGACCCCTTGGGTGCGGTGACCGTTGTGGGCTAGGGTATATATATATCTTTCCCTTTCCTCCCCAATGGCTATCTGCGATTTAAGTGACCGTTGGGGGCTGGGGGGTATATATATACCTTTTCCCTTCCTTCCCATGGACACCTACCTCTTCTTCCTCACTTGAGCATGTCCAACGCAGAGTAGGAGCTCTCTCTCTCTCCCCTCCATTGTTGACCTCAAGTCCTCAAGCAAATCCATTGATTTTCCCATCAATCCTTAAGGAAAAAGGGTCCCAAACTCGATTAGAGAGCAGCTCCATTGATTTCCCAACTCTAAAAAGCACTTGGTTCACGTTTTGGTCAGCGGTTGTGTTTGTTACTCTTGGAGCTTGGCTCCTAGCCAGCTAGAGCATTGCCCGTGGAGCTTGCCAACTTGTGTGGTAGCCCCGGGAGATTTGTAACCATCTCTTAAAGCTAGTAAACTCACCCCTCATCTCAAGAGTTAAGTCTCTTGACTTGAGAATGAGGAAGGGCTGAAAAGCTCTAAGCCTTAGTGGCTAACCTCAACAACGAGAAGGTAGGCAAGCCTTGGTGGCAAGTCGAACCATAGGATAAATCATTGTGTCACTTGTGCTTGATTTACATTACTTGCATGACATATTGTGGTTGAGGTGATTTCTAGGGTTTTTAGTCAATCTACTTGTGTGTGGTGTTTCTACCACTTCTAGCTCTTGATCTGTGATTGTCATACCTGCAGTAAGCTAGGAAATTTCTCCGATCTAAGTTTTTGTTCACGGACTTTGAACTGTGACTCAAAGTTGTCTGCAGGTGCAGCAGTGCCATTGTTTAGGTCCGGCAGTGCCGTAGTCCGGTAGTGCCACCCTCCAGAGCGGTAGTGTCATAGGGTGAATTTGATAAAAGTTTGAGTGTTTGTTTTGACAGGCCTATTCACCCCCTCCTCTAGGCCAACCAGAGATCCTACACAAACGCATGCAACATCCAGATATATACTTTTGCAACATCCAGTAAAATACTTGCAACATATGTATGAAAACACCTAAAACACTTGAAACATACATTTGCAATATCTTGATATATTTCTGCAATATCCAGATAAAACACTTGAAACATATGTCTGAAACACTGAAACACTTGAAACATATACTTACAACATGCATATATAGCCATTGCAACATAGGCAATATCTAGATGAAACACATGAAAACAGACTTCTAAAACACTTGAAACACGGCGTCGCCAGTGGCCAAGGCCTACCTGGTGGGGAACTGTGGTAGCTAGCAAGCGACGCTCAGGGTGCAGTGGAGAGGGAGGATGGCGGTAGGCAAGTGAAAGTGCATCTAGCCTTTTAGTGGGTTTTGGATGATTGAATGACAACGTGATTAAGGGTCTAACCTGTTTGCTAAGTGCTAAACATAAATGGATTAATCTCACAGGTACTTGATGAAAGCCAAAATAATGTGTTGTTATTATATAAACAATCTAGTTCAAGCATAAGACAACAATGCAAATGTAATTAATGCAAGGCTTATTCATTGTGGGATTTCGATGATTCACATGAAAGCAGGCACGTTGAGAAATAATTAATGAGACATAAGGGATTGCATATGGAATGGTCTCACATCTTAAAGCTTGCTACATTGAAAGACAATCACAAAAGATCTTGATGAACGATTCAACGCCAAGTGTGACTTGATGGCTTGAGATGGTGAAGATAGCGAGGAAAGGCTTTGAGGTACTAAGCAAGGGTGAAGGGCAAGCGATGGCTTGGCGATCGAGGAACCTAGCTAGGGTACCAATCGAACCTTGATGGTCACATCGAAGTGGAGGATCAAATCTTGGATAAAGTGTTGGAAGTGACTTGATACATTAGAGTTAACTCGTATTTATTGAATGCAACCAAGTCACATGCTCAAGATGGTTATGCTCAAGGAGAAAATCAAAATGGACATGATGACACCCTCACTTGATGAAGATTGAAAAGCTATGGCATTCGTTCCAAGGATTTCAACTCAAGCGGTTCAAATCTCGTTTCCATTTAATCTTGAGTAAATAGGTATGTCGTACTATTAAGAGGGATGCATCATGTTGATGGATGATTATTCATAAGTGCTCAAGCCAACCCATGTGAGGTTCAAGTGAGAGAGAGTGCCTAGAGCTGACTTGCCTATGCTGTGACTAGCAATACCGGACGTGCCCGGTATGATCCGGTATCAACCTAGCTACAACAACCTTCTCAGGTTTTCTCGGTTTGACTCGTCGGGAGTTCCAACAATCATATGGAGTTTCGGGAGTCGGAAGTCTTGGCAATCGTCGGGAGTTCTGGCGCCTCGCAGTAACACTGACCTAGTTACCATTGGGGATGTACGCGAAATACACGTGTCCGGTATTGATACCGGACGTGTCCGGTATTCCCAACGTTTACTATAACGACTGATTCTGCTGACATTCTCACACATTTTTTAGCCTTGAGAACATTCTCCAACCCTCTCTCAGTGAGTGAGTGATTCAAACTTGCAAATCCATTTTGTGGGTTGAGTGAGATTCAAAATCGAGAGCAAGCCACCCTTGAGCAATTGTGCATATTGTCGATCTCGTGATTCGCATTTGTTACTCTTGGACTCTTCGGTCCTAGACGGCTAGGCATCGCCGGAGAGCACCCAAGAGATTTTGGTGTGCCTCAGAAAGTTTGTAACGGTTCGATTCCATCGCCATAAGGGAAGGGATCAACTAGTGGAAGGAGGAAAGGAGTTGGAAAAGACTCCGACTAGAGTGGCCTTCGTGGTCCTCTAGAGCTGACCTTCGCTGGGTCGCTCGCAGCCCCCTCAACGGAGAGTAGGACTCGACGGAGTCCGAACTTCGGTAAAACAAATATCGTGTCTTGACCTCTCTTTATATTTGGTATTTGTGATCTATTTGTATTGCTTGAGCTTGTCTGCAAGTGACTAGTGATTGCTCGAAACTTGGAAGCAAGGAGGAAACAAAAGGAGCTTCTCAGAGGCTGAATTGCCCAGCTCGTGAATATCGGACGTGTCTGGTATTTCTCTCCTGTACTGTTTTTATTTACTCGTTGCTCTAACTTTGTGTTGAAGGGTTGTATCTCCTAGATACATTTTAAATACCTTGTATTCTCTGTTGACTAACTCGTGAGGGGTTTATTTCTCTGATTTGGAGTTTCAAAGTAATTAGAAACTCCAACTCTAATCGTTTTCGTATTTTGAAGGGTTAAATTTTTAGAAATGCCTATTCACACCCTCTAGGCGGCATCCTTGGTCCTTTCAGCAAGTGACTGGGCATGGCGAAGAATGCCGCACCAGAGCAGTCACCATGGACCATGCTGCATCGGCTCGAAGAACTCGGCGATGAGTGGTGAGTGACAGTGGGGAGATTGGAAGGGAGGCGATGGCGCTCGAGCGGGGTGCAACACGCCACTGCGTTTCAGCCGCCAGTAGCGCGGTCGCGGTGGAGCATGTTGCGGCGATGTGGGCGAGACGACGATTCAAGAGTGGGTTTGAGAATGGATGCGGGCATAGCTGCGATTCGTTAGGAAAGTGACGGGGATTTTTAATTTTGAGCAACGCGAGATGGGTGTGTCCATGCGAATGGCAGTGTTGGACCGTTCAGGCAGGTGTTGAGGCCCACCAACGCGCGTCCGAACGAAACGGGCGCCCGACGCACAGTATTTTCCGACGTTGCAATCGAGGATCTTATGGGAATTTGAGTTTTCAAACTAGGCCTTAGGAGTCTCACCGGCACGCATGGGCGGATACAAGGGTATTTCCGGGAGGGAATACCCAACTATTTTGGTACACTTTTATGTATATATATGTACATATACTTGCGTAGATATATGTATAATGCATTATTCTATATTATTTTCGCTCATTTTAGCCCGAAACCGCCCAAAAAAAGGGCCTTTTAGGCCTGGCTTCCAAAGTCCCACACTCGCAGGCCAGCTCACTAGGCCCAATTAGCCACTCCACCCGGCCACCCCTCCTGGCATGTGGCCCAGTCACCCGGCGTCCTGCTCCTCATCCGCTCGGCCGCTCACAGTCGTGGCCGATTGCCGAAGGCGACAAGAACACTGCGGCTAACCCTAGCGGCGGCGGCGGCCAGCGGGGAGCGGGCTGCGAGCGCAACAGCGCAAGGCAGGGTGCGCCGGGGCGGACAATTCGAGGCTCTGTTGCAGCGTTGCTCCGAGCTCTAGCCTCCGGGAGTCCACAGTCCAGGTCGGTTGTTTATGCACAGCAGCATAGGGGCTTCAGAATCTAGAAATCAGATATTCGTTGAGAAATTATTGATATACGGTGCACAATTCACAAACAGTATTGCAGTTTTTTTTCGTCTCTCAACTGTAATATCTGTTCATGAACAGACACACACCAACACCACACACACACTCACACACACCTCACTCATACCCCATGTACATAAACAGACCATACAAGTACACCTAGATTTTAAGATCACGTCCTTGAGGAGATCACCGAAACCATCCCAGACTTCGTAGGCGACGGGCGCGCCGCTATCCTTTTATAGTTTCACACGAGAGAGGCGGCACCTGTTAAATATGAGGGAAAACCCCGATGGAGACACTGAGTCAAGCAGAGCTCAAACCCACGACCGGCCGCTGCACCACCTGCAGCGTTTCTACGGCTCGATCCCGTACTGCAGTTAATTAAACCTATGGATTGAAAAAAAAAATTGGAAGTGGGAATACCCAACTTTGAAATGGCTCCGCCACTGCCAGCACGGCACGGTCGGGCCCATGTTTTATTGCAGTCTAACCCACTTCGAGTGCGTTCGGCTGGCTGGCTGGGCTGAGCCCGGCTGGCCAGCTTACTCACAGAAATACTATTCACGTCTAGATATAATAGTATTTTTCTCTCATAACAATTAGTCGAAACAGTATTTTTCAGTCCCCCAGACATGTCCGAATTCATCCTTTCCTACTCTGCTCGGTGGGCTTCTAGGCCTGTGATCCCCTGGTCGGCCCATTGTTTGAAGGCCCAGTTAATATCAGAGGAGGCAGTGCTTCCGAGTTCGACTGATAGAGCATACGAGAGGAGACAGCGGCGACCTCCACTCCCGTCGCACAGTCGCCGCCGGAGGCCGCGCGCGCCGCCGTCTCGCCACGGTTCGTCTCTCCCTCTACCTCCGTCCCCTCGCTGAGCTCGGTTTCTGTTCAATTTTCGCGCTCCCTTCCCCTCGCATCTGACACTCGCGACGCGACCCTCCAGAACTGAATCGCGCTCTGTTGATGGGCAGCTTGCGCGCCCCGCCGGCGCCGGCGCCGCTCGTCGGAAGCACTAGGGTTGCCTTCCGTTCTGGGATTCGCTTTTCCTCCGACACAGTCCTCAAATACAGAGGTGCGCGCTTGTTGGTCTATATATATATATATATATATATATATTTTGCTGTTGCTGCCCGCCTGCCCCTGCCAGCCACGAGTTCCTAAAGGTTCGTTGGTCTCTGTTTCATAGAATCGCGCATTGCTTCCTGATTTTCAGGGTTAACTACCAGTAGCGCGATGAAGTCGTATAGGCTATCCGAGCTCAGCGACGCCGAGGTCAGCGGCCTCAAGGCTCGTCCCCGCATCGATTTCTCGTCCATATTTGGCACGGTGAGATGACAGCGAGATTACTCATGTTGTTGAAGTCCAGTTTCGTTTTATTTCATAGTCTGATAACCATGGGATTCTGTCTTGTGCAATTAGGTGAATCCAATCGTTGAGGATGTCCGTGTCAGAGGTGATGCAGCAGTTAAGCAGTAAGTGTTGCTGTTATAGATGGCCTTTTCTTGGAGGACTGGGAGATTGTGATTAATTTTCTGGGTTTGTTTTTTCCAGCTACACAGAAAAGTTTGACAAGGTCACGCTCGATGATGTTGTCGTTCGTGTTAGCGATCTTCCAAATGCAGAGGTAATTGTCCTGTTTTATGTATATGTTATTTCCCCTATTTGCTACATGAGTTTGGTTATCTTACCTACATAAACACTGTAGTTTGATCCAGCGGTGAAGGAAGCCTTCGATGTTGCATATGACAATATATATGCCTTCCATGTTTCACAAAAATTACCCGAGAAGACAGTTGAAAATATGAAAGTAAGAGATGCCTCAATTTTGTAAAGTTTCACCTTTTCTATACGCTCTACGTTAATTATGTATGCCCTGTTCATGAATATATAAAGGGGGTAAGATGTAAGAGAATAACAAGGTGCATTGGTTCTGTTGGGCTGTATGTCCCAGGTGGCACTGCAGTCTTGCCTTCGACTGCATTGATGCTTGCTGTGGTATGCTTGCCTCTACTCAAATCCTCTCAACTGAATTAATTGAATTAATTCACTGTTTGAAGCTTTTCATATAATCCTCTTTCTGCCAGCCTGCACAGATTGCTGGATGCAAAACTATTGTTCTTGCCACACCACCTAGCCGTGATGGTAGCATATGCAAGGTACACTTGAGGGACATGAAACTGCACCTGTATTCTTTTTTTTAATAATTGTTGATCGAGCACTGTATACTTTTGTTTCCTGCAGGAGGTTCTTTACTGTGCAAAGAAAGCTGGTGTGACACACATATTGAAAGCCGGAGGAGCTCAGGTACTAGAATATTTTGAGATTGTCTTGTGCTTCATTATTTAGTTCAGTGCTCTTAATGTTGTTTACTTTCAGGCAATCTCAGCAATGGCATGGGGAACTGCGTCGTGCCCAAAGGTATTTGAAGTATATAAACCTATCGATTACATGTTTAAAATCAGTAGCAATCTTTGTGTCTATATACTGGCCTTTATTTAATATATTACCTTGCTTGTTAAATAATTCTCATAGAACTTAATAAACTGCATCGTTTTTACTGGGCATGCCCTGCTCTTAGCGCTTTAAACTCTGCCCAAAACAACTGTTAATGTATGGAGATGTTGACTCACCAAGTTCCACAGCAATTATTTATGTTTTTCTGTATTGGCTATGGACTCTGATTCGATCGCATAACTTTTAGTAGCTTTGTTACTGCGTCTGCAGGTTGAGAAGATTTTTGGGCCTGGCAACCAGTATGTAACAGCTGCCAAAATGATTCTTCAGGTTTGTTCTTGTTCTTCATTGAAAAAGTTTACCATTATCTTCTTTGCCAAGACATCTTTTCTGTGTTCAGTTGTTTTTGTGATTCTAATTCTTATTTCACTGCAGAACAGTGAAGCTATGGTATCTATAGACATGCCTGCTGGCCCTTCTGAAGTTTTAGTCATTGCTGATAAATATGCGAACCCAGTTCATGTTGCTGCTGATCTGCTATCTCAGGTATTCTATTTGTTGCCCTGGTCTGATCTACATTGCTAAATGCTGTTAATGTTTACTATTTAAAAAACTGAATTTTGAGAATCCTTCATATATATAGAGGTTGTTTTATGATGCTGAATTCCTTATTGTCGCACATGTTCACAATGTATGTCATTACAGTTAGCTAGTTAAATCTTTTGTAGGCAGAACATGGCCCAGATAGTCAGGTTGTTCTAGTTATTGCTGGAGATGGTGTTGATTGGGGTGCCATTGAGGCAGAAGTTAGCAAACAGTGCAACGCGCTTCCAAGAGGTGAATTTGCTTCAAAAGCACTTAGCCACAGCTTCACTGTGTTTGCCAAAGATATGGTTGAGGTAATTCTTCACCCCTGCTTCCTGCAATGGATGCATCTATGCTGCCCATTTGTGTTTTAAGTGCATCACCATTCTACTGTGACTTCAGTGCCTTCATTTGTTTCTACTTTTTGCAGGCTATATCATTCTCAAATCTGTATGCCCCTGAGCATTTGATCATCAATGTTAAGGATGCTGAGCAGTGGGAGGAGCTCGTCGAGAATGCAGGTAGGCATATTTTTGTCATTAGCTTTGTTGTGGTCACATTGATCTTCATGCAGATGCTACCCCTTGGCACATATATCTCGAATTCTCAATCTGAATATTTGGTTTCCATATTTCAGGGTCAGTTTTCTTGGGCCAATGGACCCCAGAGAGCGTGGGCGATTATGCAAGCGGAACAAACCATGTCCTTCCAACCTATGGTTACGCGAGGATGTACAGTGGTGTATCACTGAACTCTTTCCTCAAATACATTACAGTCCAATCCCTAACAGAGGAAGGACTGAGAAAGCTGGGTCCATACGTCGCGAAGATGGCCGAAGTGGAAGGGCTAGAGGCGCACAAGAGAGCCGTTATCCTCAGACTGCAAGAGGTTGAGGCTACTGTAACCGTTTAGCTGCTGTCATGAACTCATGATCCATTGTAATATTCAAACTCGATGTGGGATTTTGGAATTCTTCCCTATTCCTACAGGAACTGAACTATTGATGTCTTCCAAACAGGCTCTGGAATGTTAGAAAGAGGCGTTTCAACTGGTACAACAAATAATGCTCATTACAATCTGAAATGTTTCTCGAATAAACAGAGCAGAACTTATTGTATATGCAGTGTTCTCGTATTAGTTATTTCCCTAATTGCTTCTGCACCAATTTTTGGATTGTGCATGTGCATCCAATGTGTTTCAAACAGACTGACAAGCATGTATAAGAGCAAGTATAACAAGGGGTTGTAAGCAGGCTGTATGCTGACATGGAGGAGAGAGGGGAGGAGAGAGAAGAGAAGCGGGATATAAGCTTACAGCCAGCTTATGCACAGGAATCAAGAAGTTCTGTGAGACAGACAAGTAGACTGTAAGCCTGCTAACTATTATACGAGTGGGCTGCTAGATTGGCTGTAAGATTCTATACAACCAGCTAGCCTTGCTCTAAGAATCTGATGGAAAAGAAACAATAAAATGGCATCGAGCAAAGAGATTTTCGGCAGCAATGCAGTAAGAAAAAAGTCTATTTGTCACGCTCAAAGTATAAATTCGGATATGTATACCCTAAACTGTTTAATACCAAACAAATTGGTTTTAACGGCGGTTTAGTCCGTGATGGGGTAAATTAAACTACATCTACATTTCAGGGATCAAATAACTTTACTAAAAAAGTAATACAAGTACTCCGTAAAAAACTATATGTTATTTTGATTTTTCTAAATATATAATTTTTATACAATATATCGGGACATGAAGAGTATTTTTTTTTCAAAAACATCTCCAAATATTATGGACCGCAGTCATTTCAGGGCTTAGATAATGAAAAGCCCAACAAAGGGTCAAAGGCCCGCCTCACCCCATCGGCCCATCCTGACTCCCGGTGCCCTCAACGAGTCTGCCGTCAGTCCGTCACACCGCGGCCCCGATTCGTACCGTCGGACGCCCGACTCCCTCCGCCTCCGCCTCCGCGCCGGACCTGACGTCTCTGCTCGCCGAACGCCGGGCGGGGCCGGCGGCGCGCGGGCTCGACAAGGAGCCCAGGCTGCCAGGTCGGTACCGCGGCCAGCGGGCACCAGGTGACCAGGCCACCAGCCCGCCGGCGACCGCGACCTGGCTTCAACACTGGTTCAACCACTCCGTCGTGCCCATCCGAAGCTCAACGGCGGCGGCCAGTGGGATAGGGCGGAGGCTCTGAGGCGGGAGACTGGACCTGGACTGCGCGAGGTAGGCTGGGCGGCGGCGGAAGGAATCACCGATGGGTGATGCGCAGGCAGCAGGGGAGGGTCCGCGCTGCGTTGGATGCGGCGGGCGCGTGAAGACGCTCTTCGTGCAGTACTCCCCGGGAAACATCCGCTTGATGAAATGCGTAAGCCACGCGAGTGCCCCTGGCCTCACGAGTCTCTGCACCATTCGTATAATCCTTTTTGATTTCTGCTTGTGAGCCATCAAACTCTGAATAGTGAATACTACTACCCTTATTGTGCCTACTAGGATAATTGCAAGGCTGTTGCTGATCCCTACATCGAGTGCGAGTTCATGGTACGGACGTACGGTGATCTATGAACCATGCCTTACAGCTTTGTACTAGGGATGTGTTAGCTGCACTTATCGTAGGATGCTTGAGTGCTTGACTGAAGTGTTGGCATCTTCTTGTTCCTTCCTAGATCATCTTGATTGATCTCATCCTGCACAAGACAAGGGCTTACCGCCATGTTCTGTTTAATAAGCTGAGCATGGGATCATCTGTTGACAAGGTATGAATCTATGTTTTCCAGGCTAACTCTGGTTGCTGTTTCACATTTCTGCAAGCATCAAATTGTGCTTGGCTCATACTGCAAACATCGAATACCACCTTTCTTTTGCTGGTCTCATAGTAGTAATGCTCTAAGCATTTATGCATTTCACTTTGACTTGCCTTACCTAATCAGTATGAAACAATTGTTACTGGTGATGCCCACTTGTCGAGTAGTTAATGTATGGATGAGGCTAAATATGGTTTGGTCATCGTTATTCATGCTAAATTGCCAGGACCCAGGAGTGCTCTCCGTTCTACATTAAAGCAAAGCATTTACTTCTCTTTTCTGCTTCAAATTTATCTTGTGGCGTAACACAAGCAATCAGGATGGTAACAATAAATATCATCAATGATGTGCCCTGTTCCACACAATAATTCCCATGCGTCTGCTGGAAAAACTGAAGATTTGCTTTCTGCCTTTTGCTAACGATGGCATTCCTGTTTCACTGACACGAAAGCCTTTTGTGACTTTCTGACCCTTCACAACAGCATACAAGAACCAATTTGGCATAAAAAAATTGTTTTCTATTCATATAGGTTTTAGATGAATAGTTTGGCAATCTTGTTGTGATCTGCTCTCATCTTGTAGTGATTTCATACCTTCCCTTCAAGAACTTATTTGGTGGATACGTCTTCATGTCCATATATAATTTGATTCTTTTTCTAATATGTCTTTGTGTTCTGGTTTGCAGGGAATAATTTACCGGTCTACTTTGATACATATTGCTCTTGACGCATGTATCCATAGAATTCATAATTTTTTACTTTGATTTTGGTTACTATGAACTATCTGCCCAACTTAAACAATCCATAACTATGTAAGTCAGAATATCTTTTTCGAAAGGAAACCGAGCTGATGGGGCTTCTTCCAGGAGTATTTTCTCAACAATTTCCAATTGCACTGAGGTGATTACAGTTAACAGCATTCAAATATATTTTTACTGTACATTGTCGTAACAGTGTGCCCAACATTTTGTTGCTCTCCAGGTTATTGGTGATGCATTGTTGGGAAACATCATATTTATGACCATGTTACTCCTGGGAGTGCGATTTATTCTCAAATTATCTTTTGATATTATAAGGTACAACTAGCATGACAAGTTCTCTTCTTGTTAGAATAAAGCATTTGTTGCTATGAATGGGTCCCTGAGTGTTCTTGATGGGATTTATGCAGCTAGTAGAGATCATGCAACAGGCTAATAGTCTCATAGTCCATTTCTGTTCTATTTACATTTTTAGTATTTCTTATTTTATTTGCGATTTAGTTTGCTTGTCCATGATATTTATTTGTAATAACAAATTTTCATTATTCAGGTATAGGGATGTTCTGTTCGCTGTCATCATTTCAAGCTACTTCAAGTTGTTTCTTTTCACAATGATGGTATAAAAGATTTTTATGCATTAATTGTTTCTTCCAAGTATACCTGCCATTTTATTCTTTCTGAATTGAGTATGAATATTTGCAGGTTTGGGAGTTCCCATCATCTGTTATATTCATTGTTGAAATGTTTGTTCTCTCATCAAATGTTGTAGCCCTGAGAGGTACACACAGCACTGCATATTTTACCCATGAATATATTCATTCTCCAAATGTTTTCTAGTCAGTAGGATGCATATATACATTAACAACAGTCTTGGTAAGTACCGGATGCTTCTTGCATAACATAAATTGAAACATGTATCTGAGTATTCCCTAGACGTTTTCTAGCTGCAAGGATGCTTACAACATCAATAACATTCATGGAGCATAGGCCGTGGATATCATAGATAATTATGTTAGGGTTCTGTGTTGCATCAACTGACACATGATCAGAGTTTTTTTCTAGTAATCCTGCCATTTCCCATACAAACATATATATGCCATGGTTAGATGGAAAGGGCCTTTCTGTAATCAAGATCTCTACTGATGGGATCAGACAGATGTCCTTAGTTCTGACATCAAATGATCAAGTTTATGGCATGCCCCCTTGTATCCATCTACATGTTCACGTCTTCTATAGCTTTCTGAAGTGTTAGTGTACTAGTTACTTGGGGCGATTGATGGTTTCCTTTTTTTACTGAAACTATGACAGTTCTATTTCTTTTTATTTACGCGTAAATTATGTTTCTTTGCCGAACAGTAAACCTGTTCAATGTTGTGTGAACTGAGCACACCATTTCTTTGCAGTTGTTTCGCAGTTTCCAAAAGCCCACTGCTTCGCGGTCTGCTTACTAGCACATGCAGCAAAATACTTGACCCAGCGATGGATCCTTGGAACGCCTTGAGCCTGAACAAGTCCAGACCATCCTCGAGCTTCAAGCATGGCCCTAATCTACAGATGGACCGTCCTGGTGCTTCTAGCGACGTCTAGGTATACTGTGCCCTGATGGTGAGCTCTGATGGTTGGATGCTGGCTTCTCGAGCCTAGGATGCTGGCTTGCGCTACTCACGAACGGCGTGGCCGCTGATGATGTCGCAACATTGTTAGGTGTATAATACAACGACTGTATTCCTAAGTTTGGTCTGTAGTAGTAGGCTTGCCCGTGTTGTCTTCTCCCCCCTTCCTGTGAGTAGTTGAGCTGCGGACCATGCTGGAATTGCATGGCCTCATGGCATCTGTGCAGCCCAGCACCGGCTGTTGAGCAATCTTTTTCCATGTTGTACTTACGGCAAAGATGGATATGGCATCTTTACTCGTAGGTAGTAGCTGCGAGTGTTGTGTGGTTGGTACTTGGTCCCTTTACCCTACCAACGGCCTGCGTAGCCTCAGCATCTCCTGTTCACGAAAGAATGCAGCAAAGGAAGGACCTAAGCTACCATTGTGTTCTGCTTTGGCGGTTCTACCAACATTACCTGTGAAAATGTCGTTTCCTGGCTGCAGCTGCAGCTGTGCTGTGAGCTCCAGTGACTGCAATGCACATGCACTACGGCAGCAGGAGTTCTCTGTCTCATAGTCAGTGTCCCCAAATCTGATCAGGTGTGTTCTGGCTCGCTCTGTTTTTTTTTAAGAGAAAAGTCTATTTTTGGCCATCGAACTTTTGGCGAAGTCCGGGAATGACCATCGAACTCGAAAACCAGGAATGTTTCACCATTTATTTTCTGAAACCGGACACAAAAGGCCATGGACCGCAGTCCACCTACACATTCCTGGTTTTGACAGAACTCCTCCCCTTCTCTCATTCTTCTCCTCCAAACCAGTCCTCTCCTCTTCTCACGTTACTCTCTCCTCCCCTTGCTCTCCCATGGCTGCCACTCCCTAAATCCCCTCTACAGCACCAAATCCTTGGGGGAAACTTGCAAATCGGATCGAGGACAACAACAGGAGCAAGAAGAGGTGCATCTTGCATGTGGATCGGTCCTTCCCCATCCCTTCCCGTCGCCCTAGGGTTTGTGGCTGACCAAGGTGAGTTGGATTTCCCCCTTCTCTACACAAGTTTGGTGTTTAGGGTGGATTTTAGCCATGGGAATAGGTGGACTAGTGGGGGAGAAAAGTTGCTTGAATGTTGTTCCTCGGATTTCAAATGAACAGTTTCTGCAGATTTTCTTGGGGAAACGATTAGGGCTACTTAGAGACCGAAATAAGTGTTTTGGTGAACTACAAAGTTGTAGAGGACCTTCAGATCTATTAGCTCGTGAAATTTCATGATTTTATCTCAAGCAGTTTCAGAGATATGTATTTTCGAAATTAGGTGTCATGTTGTGACGAAGTTCTGGACAGAACTGGATGTAGGGGCCTTTCGAAACCCTTAAATGTCTTATTAGACTTTCCAAATATGAGAAGCTTGTAGTACTTTCCATTAGCTTTTCAGATTGGTAAAGATTATGTCGCTTTGTTTGTTGTTTTGCTTGTATATCGGGTTGGGGGGTAGGAGTGCTAAATCCATTGTTTAATGCAGCCACAAACTTGTTTGTCATACAGGCAAGTGATAAAGTGTCCTGGGGATGAATCCATTTGAGTATCTTCCAGTCCGGTTCCATTTTAATGGAGAATTCATAAGAACAGGAAGACAAGTGCAGTACATCGGTGCTCGGATGGAGGTTTCCTTCATAGATAGGGATAAAGTGTCCCTGCCTGAGATTATTGGCCACCTAAAGGACCACTGCAATGTAAGTGAAAGGGCTCTTTTGCATTGGCTTCTTCCTGGGAAAGAGCTCAACATTGTTCAACCTAGCCAAGGCAAGACTTGCAAAGGATACACAAGCTGGAGCTCAGGCTATAATGAACACTAATCCACATCACTGGAGCCGTGCCTGGTTCAAGTTAGGTTCTTTTTGTGATTCAGTTGACAACAATATGTGTGAATCTTTTAACAAATGGATTGTAGAGGCTAGATACTTTCCAATTATTACTATGCTTGAGACAATTAGGAGAAAAGTCATGGTTAGGATTCAGCACAATAGGACCAAATCAGATGGGTGGAACACAGTCATATGCCCAAATATCTTGAAAAAATTGAATGCATATATTAATTTATCTGGAGTTTGCCATGCAATATGTAATGGACAAGACCAATTTGAAGTGGTTCACTGGATTAACAGGTTCACTGTGGACCTGAACAAAAATGAGTGTTCCTGTAGATATTGGCAACTATCTGGAATGCCATGTCCTCATGCCATATCTTGCATTTTCTTCAAGACAAATGATCTGTCACCATTCATTGCTAGCTGCTACTCAGTGGAACAGTTCAAAAACACATATGACCATTGTCTATTGCCGGTGGAAGGAATGAATGCATGGCCTGTTTCAGAGAAAACACCACTGAAGGCTCCTGGATATGTAAAGATGCCAGGTAGGCCAAAGAAGGAAAGAAAGAGAGAAGCACATGAGAAACCAAAGTCTGAAAAGGCCTCAAAGGTGGGCACAATTATCAGGTGTACGAAATGCATGCAAATTGGTCACAACAGGTCCACATGTGACAAAAGGAATGGCCAGTCCCATAATGCTTCTCAGGTTTCAAGAGAACAAGGTGGAACTTCATCAAGTGCACCTCACCATAGCACTGCTGCATCCATGAAGAGGAAAGCAAATACAACTCCATGTACACAGAACAAAAGGACAAGGACAACCAAGGTATGGTTCCAAAACCAGTGTAACATTATTGCCAATTTATGATCCTCACAAAATATGTGTGTTCAATGATTTATTTTTTCTTTTGCAAGGCTGGAGGTTCAAATACATTGGCCAAGACATCTGCAAGTGCCAAAGTTGATACAACTCCTACGGTTCAAAGAACTATGCACTGCACTCCAATGTGCCATTTACCAAAGTGGCTCAAGTGTGTCTATCACTATAAACTCGTGGAAAGTGAAGTTCGTTTGAATGCTCAAGGACCATCCCTCCAAAGAAGCTCCCGGTTAGAAGACCAAATTAAAGGCCCTATGTTCTTCTCTCAAAAGACTGGTGATGCCATCTGAAGTATCTGTGATGCCCATGTGTAATGCCGTAATCTCCCTACCATCCTGAACTATGGATTGTGAGGTGTAATGCCGAATCGTTGGCTTAAGTTCATGTTGCTACCATCTAAACTAGGAATTGTGATGTGTAATGCCCGACCGATGGCTTAATTTTACCCGACAAAGATGTGAACTATGAATGTCATGTGTAGGTGGCGTCAAAACCGGCGTGGCGTCAAAACCAGGTGGACTGCAGTCGATGGCCCTTTGTGTCCGGTTTCAGAAAATAAATGGTCAAAGATTACTGGTTTTAGAGTTCGATGGTCGTTCTCAGACTTCGCCAAATGTTCGATGGTCAAAAATGGACTTTTCCCTTTTTTTAATAACCTTGACCAACCTGAACGCTGGCATCCCCTGCCTCTCCTTGCACCGACAATGGCTGCTCTGTGTGTTTGCGATGAACAATAACATGCATCGTGCGATTACTTGCCATGAAGTGTTGAGGCGTGGAATCAGCAACTTTGATTAGGAGGGCCGGACAAATATAATGACACATTGTATGAATGATAAATATATACATAAATGTACATTTTAATATATTTTCCTATGCTTCTACATATGTAGTTAGTGTTCATAATAAAAAAAATCACAACATTATGATAAAATACAAGTTAAAATGGGCTAAATATGCTTTGTATTGTATTATTAATAGGGGGGGGGGGCATGGCCCCCACTGGTTCCTCCTCTGTGTTGAGGTGATGGGTTACTGCGATTGAGCCCACCTGGCCACATTGGGTGTGTTTGGTTTTCTGGTCAACTTATAGCCTGGCTAGAATCTGTGCCTGGACAGTCTTAGTCTGTTCCCACCGAGCCGATCTCTGATTGTTTGGTTGTTTGTATTGTGTAAACCTAGCTAGCCCATAGTGTGTTTTGTTGTCTGGTTTGTTTTCAGTCACCTCTGGTCTCAGTTGGTAAGCTTAGCCCTTTGAGAAATTTCATCTAACAATTGGTGGGTGCGCATAGGAGGAACTAGCGAACACCTCGGTGAAGCACGGCAGCCTCCACCAGTCCCCCACTCCGACGAACTACTCCACTCTGCACAACTAGCACATCACCACGATGATGCATCCGCTCTGCCGCTTCCTCTTCCTCCTCGTCGGCCTCCTCACGGCAGCGAGCACGACAAGCACCACGGCGTTCACGGAGATGGCGGAGCAGCTGCAGAAGACGGTGGTGTCCCCGCGAGGCGGCGGCGGCGGCGCAGCTGGACCCGCAGAAGTACGTGGCGACGATGCAGCAGCTGATGCAGAACCCGCAGTTCGTGGCCATGGCGGAGCAGCTGGGCAGCGCGCTGTTGCAGGACCCCGCCGTGTCCACCATGCTAGGGGGCTCACCAACCCGGCGCACAAGGAGCAGCTGGAGGCCCGCGTCGCGCGCATGAAGGAGGACCCCGCCGTGTCCACCATCGAGTCCGGCAGCCCCGCCGCCATGATGAAGTGAGTGAGCTGCCGGCGGTGGTCGGTGGTGGCCCGTCCGGTGAGGCCGGCGGCGCGGAGCACGCCGAGGCGGAGGACGACGCCGGGGAGGAAGGCGAGCACGACGAGCACCAGGCTCCGGCGGCGACGCGCCCAGGAACGAGAGGCGAGCACGGCCTCCGTCGAGGCAGCGAGCACGACGAGCGCCACGGTGAGCACCGGCGGGGAGGAGCACGGGAAGAGCACCGGCGGGGCGGAGGAGCATCGCTGCCGGACGAGAGCGAGGTGACCGAGCGGTGACGAGAAAGGAGCACCGGCTGGCTCGGGCCTGGCTCTAGGAGAACGGCCGATCTGGGCGTTCAATCCTGGTCAGGCTCCAGCAGTACGGATGGCCAGCCCTAGCCAATCTTCCGTCCATCTTGCAGGCAATCAAACGTGCCAAAATTGACTCGGAGTTAGGATAGGGATTGACCACCCAACCAAACACACTGACTGAGGTCTCTGCCCCGTTGCTCTTAGCATTTACTTTGTGAGGCCGATGCATGGCTTCGTGACGATAATGACTGTATCTGTGCAAGCTCACGGTTGTGTGTCAACGTACCTGAAAGCGTTTTCAGTCTAATGATGATCATGATTGTGTGCTAAGTATGCACCGACCAGTTTGCTCAAAAGCAGCTTAGTGTGTGTAATGCTCGGTTTATATGTGAGCTCAAGTGCATCTCACAAGGATTGAGGGGGCACTAAGACTAATTGGAGAGAAATTTACAGGTCTGATTAAATTTTGCCGGCCATCCTTGACGTGCTTGAGCATGCACCAGACAATCATCACCTGAAAACTAGAACCGACATTCATGGTTTTGGCAGAAACATCTTTAGGGAGATATAGTTGCTTGCTGGTTAATGGTGTCATAGCGAAAGCAGAATCTTTTATAACACAGCACTAGAACTTGTCACAGGGAAAGCGGTGACCAAAAGGAGGAGCTTCCTCTAGTTGTGCTTAGAGCAAAGTCATCTAGTACAAAAGTATTGTTACTTGTTAGAGAATTGCCCGAGTAATTTCAGTTGATGCGAGTCATTTATGATGTCTAAAGCTAAGCGCCATGTTTATTTGCATGGAGATCTCCTCTGTACATACTGCTTTTCTCTTGCTATATACAGGAGTCTATATAAAAAAAAAGTCAAGTATAGGGGAAAAAGAAACTAAAGCCTACTTTTTTGCCTCATAATCCAAGCTTTCATTTCATTTAATTAGTGGCACAATCAAGTGAGAGTCATTGTTAACTAAAAGACCATGCTCCTTATTTTCTTTTGGTTTCCTTGGTCATGCATGATGTGGCCAACCAAGCAAGATGATGATGATCAGGTTGGTTTCAGGTAGTCAGGGGACAGGAGCAGCTTAATGAAGCTGATTAACACGCGCTTTTGGAAGTAATCCGCGCGCGTGTAAATTAAAGTCTACTTCCAACTATCATTGCCGGCCGGGCTTGTTTGCTGCAGTTGCGTGTCGCCGTCATCATCGCGCGCAGCACCACTTCATTGACAAGTGGAGTCAGAGTGTGATAAATATGTATATAAGTGTACATTTTAACATGTTTTTTCTATGTTTCTATATATGCGGTTAGTATTCATAACAAAAAAATCACAACATTATGATAAAATATGAGTTAAAATGGGTTAAATATGTTTTGTATTGTATTATTAATAAGGGTATTAAAAAAATTCACTGTTTTTGGGGGTCGGGGCCACGGCCCCAACTGCCCCTGGTTCCGCCTCTGAGTGGAGTACGTGCGCACTTCAATTCTTGTTTGTTCTGTCTACTACTAGCGCTCTAGGAGTAGATAGCTACGACAATATCTCCTCTCGTTAGAATAAACTGATGTGGTTAATGCTCTAGCCTCTCGTGGCAGCTCCACTAAATAAAACCATGCTCATCAACCACCATATATAATTTTCTTTCATAATTTTTTTAATTAGAAACTTGAAAAGTGTATTGTAAAGTTATGGGTAAATATATATTGCTATAGAAAAGTAGTGGTTTCTTATGTAGGAAATGATACCTTTTTTCTTGTGACCAGATCGGAGGTTGTATTTATTCACGGCCGAAGGGGATAGTAGAGCTTTGATTCTTTTCTTTTCTTTTCTTTTTCTTTTTTTTGGTCTGGTCCTTCGACAGAGCTTTTGATTTTTGCCTAGAAAAATAATGATGACAAGTAACTGATTGAATGAATAATAATTCAAACGAACATGCCTTTAAGCTGTTCGACTGAATGATGACAAGTAACTGATTGAATGAATAATATCCGTTTTCCCTTTTCGCGTTTTTTTTTCTCACACAACTTATCACCAAAATGTTGTTTTTTCTCTCATAACAAAAGAAGACTCTAAAATTATCAATCATTCGTAAACCAACCAAATGTAATGCGTTATCTTATCTTGAGGAGCATGCACAGCCCTAGTCTCACCAAACCAATCGTTTCCCAAACGGTCATGCAGTTTCCTTTCTCAGAAAAGAAAAAGAAAAAGAAAAAGAAAAAGAAAACGAGTAGTGCAGTTTTGGCGGGCTACAGCTCAGTGATCGATCACGTCGTTGTGTTTTCCTCTTGGACCGACTTTCAGCTAGGAGTTGCGACGAGCACTCATGGCTCATTGTCAATCATAACGGAGACATGGAAAAAGTAAACTAGTCCAAAAACGACTTTCTCAAAAGTTTATTGTACACATTAGCCTAGAGAACTTGGCGCGTGCTGTGCGTACTTTCTTATCCCGCAGTAGTGGTGTCACCTTCAAGAGTGACATAGTACTATGTTCCAACAAGAAGTACATGGCTCACTGTTTTTTTTACAACAACAGCTTTTAATATATAACGTTATAATTCCCTAGATCAGTGTGGGAAAATAATTCCCAGATTACAAGCACGACAAATAAAAGCTACTGTTGATCTGCTTCCGTAGAAATAGGTGATACTTTCATCGGAGCGCGGGGCCCGTCGGGGCCACATGGCCCACGAGAAGTGGCCACGATAAAAGCATCTAGGGTCCTCGTTTTCGCACTTCGATAGCATAGCCGGCGCTTTCGCTCAACTGTCTGATCAGCCTATGTTTTCGAGAATAAGTAGTCTTGAGCCGATGAATGCTGGAGACTTCATCGGCTCAAAAAAATAGATCCACAGCCACCAATATCAAATCTGAGGACCTACTTTAACGGACGTTGGCCGTCAACTCGAACAACAATAGCTGCTTTACCACTTCCATGTGTGCAGAAGCAGATCGAAGAAAACCATAAACTCGCTCTGTATATACGTAGCCTGCCAGCCAAGTTGATAGGAACCGAGCGTCATTATTTTCTCTACAGACTACTGTGGCTTTTCACAGAGGCAGCGTAAGTTCTGTACACTGTTACATGTTCTACAGCTAAATACAAGGAGCTAAGCTGAACCATTTTTATATATCATTTATTTTGTCTATATATAGGACAAGGGAAAGACGGAATACTCTAAAATTCACTGACCATGTAAATAATTCTTAATTGATTCGCTCTTATTAGGACGTTCTAGTCATCAAACTACATGATCAACGGCCACTAATCTGGGCACCAACCTATATATATCCCTTTAAGAACCTTTCCTTCCCCTGTTGTGGCATGATTTCAACGCAATAAACAAATTCTCAGCAGAAAAATAATCCTTGTCCTAGTCATGTAGATTGCGGAAGGCATCATAGAAACCTACTTAATTTCTTTGAGGGGTCATGTAATAAAGCTTCGGCAGGAACCAATCAGACTTATCCACATACCTACATCAATGCACAAGCACTCATCCAATAGTGGGTAATAGGAACATAGAGCCTGATTGGTTGGTACACATAATGTACTGAATCATATATTTTCTGAAAAGGATAATATTAGTGTTTTAAATAGTTCCCAAATGTCACGAGCAGCATGGATCGATCCCGTGGGATTTATATATATATAGTTCGAGGTGTTGTTCGTTCTTGACAAAAAAAAAACAAATATAGTGAGACAAAGGCATTGTTCGCTGGTCTCACAAAACCAGACCAGCCGGCTGGTTGCTCTCACAGAATACTGTTCATCAACATGCCGCTATAGTGTTTCTCTCTCACAAAATCAGTCAGTTTCAACCAAGTTTTAGACCAGCGAACGGGACCAAAGAGAAAAATGGGAAAGGTGCGTGGCAGACATGAAATGGATTTATGAACAATTCTCGATCATAGGCTAGCTAGCTCATACATATAGGCAATATAGCCAATATTCCTGACGTTGACATGCATGCTAGCTAGAAAAGTTCAAGCAACATGGCAACGCAATTGCAAAATGGCGGTGGTCAAAGGCACCCGTGCTAGGCTTTTTTTTGTTGCGAGTGCTGCACCAACCGTTTATTACGATCATTCAGCAAAGACGCCTCCAAAATCCTTAATCAGGTCGAACTCAGCAAAAAAAAAAAGTTGCTTAATGATCCAAAAAAGCTGCTTATTAATCACGCAAGAGATCTAATAGGACTTGTAGAGGGGAGACCATATGTCTCTACCAAGATACCTTTGCGTGTGGTGTCTTCATGTACTTGTGTTACAGTGGTTTGGATTTGATGCTCTAACAATGTTATACAGTACCATTGCTTCACTTGTTTTTACCTATCCTCTTCTGGGACAAAAGAAATTGGATTATTGTATTTTTTTAGAGAAAAAACGATTTAGCCCCCCATGAACAAAGGAAAAAAAAGAGACATTCTAGGACTGCTTTGAAAAGCAGGAATTGCACATTAACCGTATTGAAAGTTCACATAATTTAGTTTAGTTTTATAGAAAAACACAGGAAATAGGAAAAGTTTCCTATGAACCCTTTTGGAATAAAGGATTAGGTTACTATAAATCCTATATCATAGCTTGTTTCATAGGGATTTTTGGCGGAAATATAATAAGAGCATGAACCTTTGAAAGTTTTCTTTATGTCATTCTCTCTCGCCTAATTCCTATGTTTTTTTTGCGGTCCTTTCAAACACATAGGCTATGTTTGGTTTAGCTTTTGAAAAGTGTTTCTGCGGCCGAAAAGGAGAAAGTCAACCAAACGGGTGGAACATGAAGCTGCTTTTTCAAAAGCAGTTGCTTTAGTGTATGTAGTATAATTTTCGCAGCACTTTAGATGTTGCTTTTAGATTTCAACTTTCAGCTTTTCCAAATGGGTAGAAATAGAGAGATGTTCTAAAGTGTTTCAAGGTAGATAAAGAGGGTAGATTTCATAGTTGTTTTAACTAAACACGTTACATCTTTTTCAGAGCACATAGCTCACATTTGTTTTTTCATATGTCGCAGTTAAACCAAGCAAACCTTCTATTTTGTAGTTTTATGTGTTCTTCCATTCTATAGGATTCAAGATGTTAGCTAATTCTATTTCTGTGTTTTTTTTTTCATGTTCCTAGATCTAGGAGGTCCTTATTGTACCCCGGGCAAAGCTTGAGGCTAGTAGTATAGTAGATATGTTTGACTCAGGCTTATTATGGCCCAATAAACTGTAATGTAAAGAATGGTACCTGCGGCCCAGTATATAGTAAAGTTGCAGCATCTTTCAGTAGAGGGAGAAAGTGCTGCACGACTAGCTTAGGTCACTAGGTGTGGCTAGCCGTGTATAGGCAAGGACGGAGACTACTTGTTGTCGTGGTTACTATCCATCCCAAACTCCAAATCGCAATGTGCGAATCATAGTGTCAACATGAGCAGCAGGTTGAGGACGGAGGTATGCAAGTGAGACGTCGTACACAGAGACACGTGATCGAGAATCTACGAGACGGGACACACCGTCTCGTAATCGTGTAGCAGTAGTGGCAAAGGGATCAAGAGTTGAGATTCAGATGGACACGCCTCATCTCTTCACTGTTGATAAAAAGAATGTAGTCACTTTCCTCCCACAAACAGAGCTAGTAGCCCAATTCTTAAAGAATTGTGCTCGCTACGTTTTAGTTTTTTTAGATGTACAAATTTTGTTATATACTTAGATGTAAGCACTCTCTAGCCCAATTCATAAAGAAAGGTACTATATGCTAGGTTTTTTAAGGTATTTTGATCATTTATTGATAACATTATTATTTCTTCTATGCTCTTTGTTCTAAATTATAAGTTGCTTTGATTTTTTTTTCATACATCTATTTTTCTATCCATCTAGATATAATGATATGTCTAGATACATAATAAAATGAATAATCTAAAAAAGTCAAAGCGATTTATAATTTGAAACGGAGGAGGAGTTTTTTTTTAGAGTGACTCACTGACTCTGTTTGTTAGGACGGAGCGAGAGGGACGACTTCTGGAGTGACTCAAACAAAGATGGATGGAGCAGTAGTGATTAGTGATCCAGATCCGACGACTAATCCGCCAGATCCAGCCGGGCCTTCACTTCATAGGATACCGGGCGGGCGGGCAGCGCGGCGTGGGCTCATGCATGCATACATATGGTCACATCACATTGACACGACGGCGCGCCATGGGAGTGCCGCTCTCTATCTCGAGTTCTCGACCGATCGGTCCATCCAGCGTTGTATTGTAGGAGTACTCAATGCTTTGCCTAGTACTAGTGCAGGAGTGGCTAGTACCACCACCATGCACGTACATACAGATCGCCTGTGCCGCCGGTACGGCCGGCCGGCGACATGCGTATGCATGCACGCTCCTAGTAGTACGAGAGGAGATCGGACCTGAGGCGTGTGGTGCGTGCGGTAACTAGCTCGGCGCTCGCCGGCCCGACGCGCCCGACCGGATCAGACGACGACGTCGACGGCCGTGCAGCGCCCGCCGCGCATCCCGCCGGCCCCCGTACGTGTACGTACGACGCGTCCCGCCGGCCGGCGTCGACCCCCCACGCATGCGCACCACCACCAGTCCACCACCCGAGCAGTCCACCACCCTGCTCGGCATCGGCAGACCGCCGCAGGCCCTCCTGTCTCGATCGCATCTCCTACCTGTCTCACTGTACTGTCCGCTCCTAGAGGGCTCGTTCAACCATCGCACCACGGACCGGAACATCAACCGCGCGCGCGTAGCAGCCGCAGCACGGCAGCAGAGCCTGCCTCTGCCTGCATGAACGTGCGCGCTACAACCACTTGGCTGGCTCCTCTCCAGTCACTCAACAGAACGCTGAATGCTAGCTAGTCCATTCAGTTCAGGTCATCCGGGTCCGTGCAATGCAATGCAAATGCGAATGCGAATGCGAATGCAGCGGCGAACACGGCAGGAAACCGCGCACTCCTATGAGAACGTACGCACGCGAGTTACTGCACGCCCCCACCCCCCCCAGTGTTCACTCCACGGGAACCAGCCCGTAAATAAAACGACTCTACAGCGCACGTAATTACTGCGATGCTGATCTGGTCGTCGTTGGTCGTCGTGGTCTCGCGCCACCGCGCCCCGGGTAAACGCCACGAACCCACGAGCTCCCATCCCATCCCGCTCGCGCGCGCGGGCGCGTATATAAAACGTCTCCAGTCTCCGTCCCCCCGTGCTGCCAACTGCCGAGTGCTCTCCACGCCTGCACGCCCACCCGCGGCAAGACGTACCGGCGGCGAGAGCGGAGATGGAGGCGCCGAGGGTGGTGGACCCGGCGGCGGGTCTGGACGTGGACAAGCTCACCTACGAGATCTTCTCCATCCTCGAGAGCAAGTTCCTGTTCGGCTACGACGACCCCAAGCTCTTCTCGCCCGCCTCAGCGGGGACCTCACCGTCGCCGGGTGCAGCCGCCACGGCGTCGTCGGGGAAGGCGACACCGATCAGGGCATCTCCAGCGGCGGGGGCGAAGGTCTGCATACTGTCGATCGACGGCGGCGGGCGGGCCGCGGACGGGCTGCTCGCTGGCGCGGCGCTGGTGCGGCTGGAGGCGTCGCTGCGGCAGCGCACGGGGGACGATGGCGCCAGGCTGGCCGACTTCTTCGACGTCGCAGCGGGGTCGGGAGCCGGGGGCGTGCTGGCGGCCTTGCTCGTCGCGCGGGGCGCCGACGCCCGCCCGCGCTTCTCCGCGGACGACGCGCTCGCGTTCCTCCTGCGCAGCCTCCGCCGTGGCGGCGGGGGCGGCTGCTCCTGGTCGTCCGACGCCCAGGGCCTTGGCGGCCTGCGGGGGCTGTTCCAGTTCCGCCGCCCGGGCGGCGGCGGAGGCGCCGCGGCGTTCCGGAGGGTGTTCGGCGACCTGACGCTGCGGGACACGGTGCGGCCCGTGCTGGTGCCCTGCTACGACCTGGCGACGGCGGCGCCGTTCCTCTTCTCGCGCCCCGACGCCGTGGAGACCCGCGCCTACGACTTCCGCCTCCGCGACGTCTGCGCCGCCACGTGCGCGGGGTCGGGGGTGGTGGAGGCGCGGTCCTGCGACGGGTCCACGCGCATCGCCGCGGTCGGCGGCGGCGTCGCGCTGGGCAACCCCACGGCGGCCGCCATCACGCACGTGCTCAACAACAGGCGCGACTTCCCGCTCGTCGCCGGCGTCGAGGACCTGCTCGTCGTCTCCATCGGCAGCGGCGAGGCGGACAACAGGGAGCGGGAGCGGGGCGCCGCCTCCACATCACAGATCGTCAGGATCGCCGCCGAGGGCGTCGCCGACATGGTGGATCAGGCCGTGGCCATGGCGTTCGGACAGAATAGGACAACCAACTACATCCGCATACAGGTCAGTGCAGCAGCCTCGCCCGTGCCGGGTCGCTGTCCTCTGCTTTCACTGTGCTGCTCTGCTCGTTCCAGAGTAAGCCCTTGGTAGGAATTTGGATTTAGCACGTTCGTTTTTATTTGGTAAATAATGTTTAAACATGGACTAATTAGGCTCAAAACGTTCGTCTCATAATTTCTCATCAAACTGTACAATTAGTTTATCTTTTCGTCTACATTTAATGCTCTATGCACGGGCCACAAACATTCGATGTGATAGATACTGTAGTAACTTTTTAGAAATTGGGGTGGAACTAAACACGCCGTAATCTTGGTTCACACACTGACCCGCTCGTTTGCATGCAGGCGACAGGGACGCCGCGAGGATCGAGCCGTGGCGCGGCCGCCGCCGCGGAGGCGGAGGAGATGCTGGCGCAGAGGAACGTGGAGTCGGTGCTGTTCCGCGGGAAGAAGGTAGCGGAGCAGACCAACGCGGAGAAGCTGGAGCGGTTCGCGCACGAGCTGGTCAAGGAGCGCGACCGGCGCAGGGCCAGCGCGAGCCCGAGCCCCGCCGCAGCCCCGGCGCTCGTCAAACACCGCCAGCCGTCGGCGGCGGCGGCGTCGTACTCGAGCCTCGTCAGCCACACGCTCGCGAGCATCATGTAGGTTGTAGGCCAGCAGCCAGCAGCCAGTAGCCAACGGAATGGGCCCGCCCAACTGAGACCAGGTGTCTAGCCTGCGGCCTGCCGCTAGCTCTGTTCCTGTCCTGCGCCATGTCGATTCTTCAGTTTTGTATGTTAAAACGCAGGGCGTGTTCTGTAGTGTAATCCGTATCCTCAGCTCAGCTGTAGTATGTAAGCAGCCCCGTTCGTCCGGTTGAAATGGACCGAAAAATACTTTTCTAGCTGAATTATTGTGAGAGAAAAATACTGTTTCGGTTGAAAAAAGAAGTCGATTAAACTGGATTTTAAGGTAAGCCGAAGGGATTTGTATCTTGAGAAAGAAATGCTCGCGCGTCGCGCACGGCTTGTGAGTTTGAGCAGAGCTCTGAGCCTCTTACTCTGAACAAACCAACCCTGGATCTGGAAAACAATACAGGCCACCAAGTAGCTGGTAATCAGGAGTGAGTGCTGTCTCTGATGTGTGTGGGGCTGCCTGTCTTTAGCTTCAAGGCAGGTAAATATTGCAATGATAGCTGATGCGAACCATAATAAGTACGGAGTACTTAACAAAGTACTAGATGAAAGAAACTCGAGTGATCACAGGAGCCTGGAACACGTCGATGAAAAATTTCATACTCAGTGATCACAGGAGCCATGAACACCATCGTATGCTTGCAGTGAATTAATTATAAAAAATATTTATAAAATATTTATAAAATATAGTCAATATATACTTTTATGAAACTATAGTTTGAGATGAATCTACTTAGGCCCCGCTTAAAAAAAATTTTGATTGGACCATAGAAACGAATCTTACGATATATGAATTAATTATAGAAAATATTTATAAAATATTTATAAAATATAGTCAATATGTACTTTTATGAAACTATAGTTTGAGATGAATCTACTTACATCACTTTCATGTTTTTAAACTCAATCCAAAATAATTTATTTGTAGTCAATGTTTAAAACGATATCTTTAGGAAACCGGAGGACATACGTTTGAATGTGCCTGCCGTTTTGGAACTCGGGACCAGTGGTAATGCTGCCGCTGCTTCCACGGTTTCAGATACACTGTTCCGATCCGGCAGCTTTGCTGCTCGGAGTTCACACCTGTTCCGAGTCCCAAGTGCTGCTTCAGAGCAGAAAACATGCAGAATTTATTCAGCACAGACCAAGTGGAACAGGTAGCAGTGTAGCACCAGTGGCATTTGGTTCGTGTGTGCTCACATTGTGCGTTTGTAACTAATAACGGTGCAGGTGAAGAGAAGTAGCGAGACCTGTGCCGAGTTTAGAGCTTGGGTAAACTACTGCACCTGCACTACTAAGCGTGAAGCGAAAAAGGACATGATCACGTGTAGGAGGAGTGTGCATGTGATGGTAACTGAGCACCAAACACGGACAGGCCAGGGAGACATCGAGGCAGCAGGGGTGTGGGTTCAGTTCGATCTGCCGCAGTGTACGTATATAATGCATTGTTTAACAAGAATCCTAAGGCGATGGTGGTGGTGCTCTCATCTCATGTCTGATCCAACAGAATAAATGGCGCTCTTCATGCGAGCGACGTGAGTCCGGCGACGCCGCTACGTGGAGGCGTCAACACGCGCTGAGCTAGCTGGGCATCGCCTGTGGCTTCACGCGTCGGTGCTTGCATTGCAATTGTTTTTTTCCATATACAATTTCATTAGATGGTACGACTAGCTGTATTTTTTTAGTGATGGCTAAGTTACAGTGGTGCTTTGGAAGATGCTGCAAAGTTTACTATACTCTATAGTACATGCATGTTAATGCATATTTATTTACCAACGGACGGGGCGTCCGGACGCCCACGGCTGCAGTTCTTTTCCTGCCCCCGTTTTGCACATCCACATGGGACCCGCGCTACCTCGAGCTTCATCAGCATCAGGAAGAGAGGGAGGAGGAGGCGGCGGATGCTCAACCAATGCCGGAAGGAGGAGGTGACACCGAGGCGAGGTCGCAGAAGGTGAGAAGGAAGATTCAACATCTGATTTACTTTTGAAACATTCAGATGCAAACATTTGCAACATACGTCTCTGAAGGCAGATGAAATACTTGAAACATATATCTGAAACACTTGCAAAAACACCGAAAACACTTGAAACCATTGCAAACACATACGCAACATCCAGATAAAACACTTGCAAACATATGTGTGAAACATATGCAACATCCAGATAAACACACTTGCAACATACATCTGAAAACACAGATGAAACATTGGGAATAAAAGCTTGCAACATACGTGGACAACCATTGCAACATATGCAACATCTCGATCTACTTTTACAACATCCATATGAAACACTTGCAACATACCTCTGAAACGCATAAAACACTTGAAACAGACACTTGCAACATGCGCTTTCAAGCGCAACATCTACTTGCTGTTTGGACGAAAATAGAGGCTCGTCAACTCTGAGCTCGACGCCGGCGTAGAGCTCAATGCTACGGAGTGGTGCGGAGGTCGACGTTGAGGATTGTGGAGCTCGTCGGTGGCACGGACCTTGGCAGGGGCCACGACAGGCTGATGGAGCACGGTCGCAACGGGAGGCGCAAGTTCGAGCGCGTGGCGCAAGTGGGGGTGGCACCGGCGAGGACGGGTCCGTCCCACGAGCAGAGACGCGCAGCACGCAGAGTGAGTGGGCGACGCGGGCGGGGGCGGCACAAGCGGGGTCTGTTCCGCGAGTGGGCGACGCGGACGGGGTCCGTCCGTACGACGGACGCTCTATCAGGAGCATTACCGTTATTTACGAGAATCAATAATATAGGTTCTCAACGTAGTTTTCTTTTATTTATTTTGTCACTTTTTTATGGTAGTAGCCTAGTGGGTGGGAGCTTGTACCGATCCTAATTATCCTTACTAACGCACATGTGGGCCATGTTAGGGTTAGATTATAACCCAGTACATAATCTACTGTGTATTTGCACAGAGATTGGACTTACATTTAGTCCTCCTTTTGCACGTACTCCGTCTGAATGATGATGGTGGTCAAGCATCAACATTGAAGCTCATCATGTAAACCGCGCACCGAACCAAACCATCCTACAGCTAGGTAAATAGGCAAAGCATCATCACTTCACGATGTAGCTTTAGCTAGGTTACAAGTTACGCACAAGCTAATACTCGATGCGATTCAAATTATAAGACGTTTTGACTTATGTAGATACGTAGTTTTTGTAATACACTATGTCTAGATACATATTAAAAATAATATATATATAAAAGCTAAATTGTCTTGTAATTGGGAACGGAGCAAGGACCAGCAGCAAAGCTGGTGCATGCAAGGGTAGCAGCGCTGCCAGCCTCCACCCTCCAGGCAGTAACCACTAACCAACAGTCCACCACCACTCCTCAGTCTCATCAGTACAGACAGCGCCTGCGCCAGGGGAGAATAGAAAAATTAGCACATCATCACTTGCCTTTATTTACCCAGAGTTAATTATGCTGCTCGCATGCTACGGCAGCAGCAAGACAAGAGATTACGGGCAGCAGCAGCTAGGAATCAGTCAAGCACCAGGTGGCGCGAGCTCCGCATCACCCTCCGCCCGCAGTTGGCTGCCTGCAAATAAATTGTTTTAGGTTGAGTTTAAAAATATAAAAGTGATGTAAGTAGATTTGTCTCGAAATATAGTTTTATAAAAAATATATTAACTATATTATATAAATGTTTTTTAGCAAGAAGTAGTGATTAAAGTTATTTTTTGAACGTCGATGTCCAAAACGACTTTCTTTATGATATTGAGGGAGCATACATGCAAGTAGCCGGCCGAGAATCTCGCATGCACGCAGGCAGCCGGGAGCTCGAGATCTCATCTTCAGCCACCTTTGCAAAGCATGCCGCAGCATCCATCGCGGAAACGGGCGTGCTTGTGGTTACCGATCGTGCATAGGAAAGGCTCTTTTCTTTGTTCGCTTCTTCGCAAGGTGTGCGAGTTGGTTGAGCAGTTGCCCGTTTGGCCTTTGCTGCTGGTAGTGACATTGTTTAGTTTACCGTGGATGTCAGGGATTGTTTAGGGATCTAGGATCTTTCATCACATGTTGACTACAGTAGGCTTCTAGGCTTCTAGCAGTAGTTTTCCCCCCCTCCTAACCTCTGCTAGCTCTGCAGCTTTACTTGTATTTTTCTTATTAGCTAGGGGTTTGAATATGAATATATAGACAAGTTAGACCTGCAATGTTTGTCCAGGAATCCTGTCCTGCTTCTGCATCGCTCTGAAAACGCTATAAAACTGTCACAACCACGTCCGGAAACTGTTTGCTTCTGGCTCTTTCGTTGTCCTCCACCCACCTTGTGTTGACACGGTGAGCACTATTCATTTTTTTCAATCAGGCATATATATATTGTTCTTATAGTCTTTTCAGCAGGTCATATGTTCAGGCAGGCATAATATAAAAGCGGCTGTCAGCATTTATTTATCAAAGGAAATCCTTTTGCCATTATAATACGGTTAGTTGGAGGAGATTTTTCTTGAGTACGAAATACCGAAACAGATACATACGTATCATCCTACTAACTAGCCATCATAAATTGGCCGGTGTGCTCCAAGAAACGCAAACAGAAAAATGAAATGCTTCCCACATGGCATCCGAAACAGGTAAGTAGGCGAGCTCTCCGACCCGGCCGGTATTGATTTGCCGCATCAATTGAGATAGAAAATGACTGCTTACTTGACACAAATGATTAGATTGATGGACCATTAGTATTAGGACGTACCCATACATCTAATTAACATCTGCTGTGACTGCTCCGGCCAGCAACGTGCATGTAACGGACTTTGATTAAGGGCCTCTTTCAATGGCTTGGTCCCCTCGGTATATCCAGTTTGTTCGACTTTTTTTTTCCAGTGGAAATAATGTTTTTCTCTCGTAATATTTCAGTTGGCTTCGGATTTTCTACCGTAGCACACGCTACAGCAGAAGCTAGTGAAGCTACCCAAACTAGCTTCATCAATCTCTCCTCCTTGCTATAGCTTATCTTAGCTGGAGAAAGAAGGCCGATGCTACAGTGTTTTCACAGGAGGAAAAGCTGAAGCTGGTGTGAAGACTGATGAAGAGGGCCTAAAGTTCACACACAGAAAGCTTTCAGAAGAATTGCTGCCCACAAGTCAAGAACCATCAGTGAGCCTGCGAAGAGCACGAGCAACGCGTGTTGTGACTGTGCTGAAATCTGACCTGCACAAATTCAGGTTCATATACTTGATCAAAAGGAGTAATGTGGCTGCTATACTTCAGCGTTATAAGAAAAACAAAAACTCACCAAAATAACAGCGCCCCAGCTATAACATATATCTTTGGCAAAATGCTAAATATGGCCTGCTTTATTACCAACTGTTCCTGCAATAACTTGTGAGATGAACATGTGCATCTGAACTCCAACGATTTTTGTTGGTCAAGAAACCATACTTGGTCAACTCAAAAAATATCAGGTGGTGTTAATAACTATGTAGGAGCCTCTCAAAAACTACTGAAAAAAAATCATTCAGCAGATAGCCCGAAAACTCCTTATGGCCCAGTTTATCTGGGCTTCCAGATAGGCTTTTAAAAGGCCGACATCCTCACTTTTACTGCGAAAACCCACAAACAATAAATCAGGCCGCGGCATACTTCGTGGGCTTTTGCGGGAAGAAGAATCCAATCAAGCCATCGTATATACCGTCGCTTCCTCTCCAATTTCCACACCGCGTTCCGTTCCGTACTCAATCGGCCATTCCCCAATCTCGCTGCGATTTGGCCCGACGAGGTCGCCTTACGGCTGTGCCCGAGCCCGACGCCGCGCCGCCCCGCCCCTGCGACAGAGGAGGAGGAGGAGGAGGAGGATCCCAAATTCTCCATCTCCATGGCAACGCGGGCGCCGCCGCAGTCTTCTTCGACCGGATCCGTGACGGTGACGATCGACCCGTCCCCCTCGTCGTCGTCCTCCACCGCCCCGCCCCCGGCGGCCGCGTCGGCGCCGGCGCCGTCCCCCGAGTCGGTGGTGCTGCGCCTGAAGCGGCGGGCCAAGAAGAAGGTGTCGTGGAAGGAGGGGACGGTGGACAACGAGGGCCTCGGCCGCAAGAGCTCGAAGAAGTGCTGCATATTCCACAAGGAGGTCCCCTTCGACGAGGACTGCAGCGACGACGAGGCCCCCGGCGGCGGCGGCGGCGGTGGCCACCGGTGCCCTCGCCCTCATGGTGACGCCGGCGAGGGGACCAGCGGCGGCGGTGGCGGCGAGTGCCCGTCCTCTTCCCACGACCATGACCATGGCCATGGTCACCACTGATCTCCGCGCGGGTTATTGCGCCTTCTCGATCTCTTGAGGTATTGGGCGACAATCGATGCATATGTTTAATCTCGCCTGATGTAATTAGTTGAGTGAAAACACCAAGTTCGTGCTCTATGGTTGCAAGAGACATGTTTTTGTGGTCGGTATAATTGTTGTACTGGTGCTTGACAAGCAAACAGGGCAATCGTTTGCTGAATTAAATGTCGACACCTATGTTTTGATTAATATGATTTGAAGCCTGGTTGTTATTGCTGCCAGCCGTTGTGCAAACAATTTTTGCTAGAGTGGAGGTTCAAAACTTCTGTAGTTTCTGATCCAGCTTCTTATTGTCTAAGCTTCTTTTTTATGCGTATTTAATACTATTATGTTGTTTTGTAGTTTATGCAGTTTTTAAACTTAATCACTGAATTTTAGACTTATTATATTAATTAGTACCTGTATACCGGATTGTGAGGCAAATCTTAGGATTGTTTACCAAATTACTCAATTGATTTTACTGAATTGCATGTAAGAATTTTGGTCTGGCATACCCTTAGCCAAAACCTTGGTTCTGCCACTGCCTTCCATGCCCAGCGTGGTCCCTTTCCCATACCGGCGAGACCAACCCACACCGGCAGAAGAGACGCCATTCTTCCCCCACACAGCAACAGCAAGGTACAGCGGACTGAAACTCCCTGTGATGTGGATTATTTAGGGTCGAACTATTGATCAATAAGGCATAACAATGTGCAAGGCACAATTGCACAGGTTACTCTGTACTCTCTCCATTCCAAATTATAAGACGTTTTGGCTTTTCTAGGTATATGTCTAGATATATAGTAAAAACAATGTATTTAGAAAAGCCAAAACATCTTATAATTTGGAACGGAGGGAGTATTTGACATCGGAACTAACTAATTATACAACATTAGATGACTATGGTATGCTTGCTATGCTGTTACTGTAGCAAAACCGATGTCAAAAACCGCCCGGGGGGGTAAAATAGACGGTTTTGGAAAGTTCAGGGGGTAAAACAGACGGTTTCATAGTTGGGGGGTGGGGTGGGGGGTTGAAGTAGACCATGTATGAAAGGTGGGGGTTAAGTAGACTTTTTCCATTTTTTTTTTTGGTCCAGTCACATTTAGTTGGTTAGCAACAGTACCATTTATACTATAGAGTTGTCTATTTTCCCTTGTAATATTAACAGACTAAAGGCGTGTTTGGATCAGCACCTAGAAATGAAGCCTGGACCAGGCAGCTTCCCCAGGAGTTCTCCTCGATTTCCAGCGTGCCGCTCTTTTTTTAAAGGCTGGATCGACCTGCTTGAAATGAAGCTCGACTTAGCTTCCCAGCCGGATTTCCAAATACGACCTAGGCTGGATCGACCTCCCCAGGGGCGAGGCGAGGCCACGATCCAAACAAGCCATAAGACAATTTTGCTTGCGAAGCTTTGTTGATTCAATACCTTACAATTATTCTCTATGCACTTGTCAGAGGATGGTTGCACAAATCATGCAAAATGGAGGGCAATCTTGTTCATCCACGGCCAACTACTTCTCACAGTTACAAATTACGCCATCCTTCCCCCTCAAACATCCCTAGAGTCCTAGGGTGCAATTTCTATGCCATGGCTGGTGTCATACCCATGGGAGAACGGTGTATGTAGTCATGAGAAGTAGTTGCCATTCAGGTTCAGCGGTTCACTCTGAGCCTGGGTTTAGCAACGCTGACTCTTTGGCTTCACATTCACCTCTTCTCACACCTACCGGCTCTGGATTTGTGAATTACACTTTTTATTTAATTGCACTAGACAATGGCATCACCCTGATTTGTGAATTACCCTTTTACATTTAATAAAAAATTGTTCATATGTTTACTGTCTGAAGCAGTAGCTTTATTAGTTTCAGCACTTCATCTGAATTCTGAATCGTGAAGTACCAATGCTCCCAGCAGTTGGCCCTGCCCCCATTATATATGGGTACAAAAACGCTAACATTCTTGGAGCCCTGTGTACTGAATGACTATTGCTTTTTGAGGAAGTACCAAAGAGCAACTGAACAAAGCGAAACCTGGGACATAAAGAACTTTCTGCTTGCATCTCCGCATGTAACTCGATAGCTTCACTTGGAACATCAGTCTGTGTTGTGCCATGAGATTATCCAGGTCAATTAAACTACAAAGCTACAGTCACGAGGTGAAGCTGATTTTGCCTTAGTCAATTTTACCTACTTCTACTTAACAAGGTTATAGGCTTACCAGCTATTTTCTGCATTTTTTAATTCCCAATTTGACAACCTCTGATTGATAGTTGGTATATGTAATATATGATTAGCAAATTGAGTTAGTATGGTAGCATGTGACAATCATATGTAAATATTTTGCATGCAAAATTTATCTTTGTAGCAACTTGTGTACACTTGTGAAAAGTCATGTTCGTTTCACTTGAATCACTTAAAGGAACCCTCGAACAATTGTAACTTTGCCTGCTTACATTGTTGAGTTTCTGTCCTCTTTTGACCAGGGATTCTGCCTGGTACGTCGTAACGTTGCCGCACAGGGCTGTTAACTTTTACTGTTACTCCTTGATAGGAACTTACTAAATAGCAAATAGCAATGAAGTGTCTCTAATCGTCCTCTTCTATGTTGGAGAAAACTTAAAAATAGAGATTTGTGGGAAATGCTCCCCTGGGTTTTGATATTTCTTATTTGCGTTTTTGGATGTAAATTTCTGTTCTTGCTTATGCGTTTGATCAATTTCCGGACTTCAGGTGCTCCGGATGTGTTGTAGGTAAATGCGTGCGCAGGGTACCATGCTAGCATCCCAAACTGGGCCATGTTTAGTTCCCCCAATTCCAGAATTTGACACTATGCAAAAAGAAGATTTTTCGTCACATCAAACTTGCGGTACATGTATGGAGTATTAAATATTGACGAAATTAAAAACTAATTGCACAGTTTGGTTGTACTTTGCGAGACGAACGTTTTGAGTCTAATTAGTCAACGATTGGACAATTATTACCAAATAAAAACAAAATGGTACTGTAGGTTTTGAGTCCAATTAGTCAACGATTCGACAATTATTACTAAATAAAAACAAAATGGTACTGTAGCTACAGTACCATCGGAAATTCGGCGGCCCCGATTCGGTGGCCGAACTAAACGAGGCCTAGACTATATTGTAAGCTTGTCAGTTGTCAGCATGACAGTATGTATTGTTATGAAATGACGCCAGGACACCAACAGGCGTCCTTCTATAGATGATCTCATCCGTCCGTACAAGCAGTTAGGATTAGAGATTAGATTAGTAGTTAACTTTCCCAAACAGTCACGTCGTCTCGTACAACGTGACCCTTCATTTGTATATAATTCAAAGAGATCAATGAAACAGTTAGTTGTTCCCAAAATCTTGTTCATTCCATTCACTTTTAACACGTTATCGGTACTTTCGCTCTTCTGGACAGAGAGAAGGAGAACGCAGAGGCAACGAATGCCTCTGAACCATCACTGGTAAGCATGACGAAGATCAACTTACCTTCACATCTTGTTCGTGGCTTGTTCTTTGCCCTTCGCCGCGTCGGTGGAGTTCGCCGTGGCCCGATCCGCCACCACTGCCACCATGGACAACGCCGCAGCGTCTTCGAGCGCCTTGGGCCTCGTGTTCGCCGCAACATTGCCCATGGTCATGGCCATGGTCCTTTCGGACGCCTCTTCGACTCTGCTGTTCGTGGCTTCCGTTCCAATGCAGTTCCTCGCCGTCGATGGACTCCTGTTCGTGGCCGCCATGCTTCTCCGTGCGGTCTTCGTCTGTAGAGCCAGCCACCATCTCCTCGCCTTGGCTTGGACGGTGCCAGCCCCAGCAACGCTGTGCCTCCAGCGGTTGAAGCCCCAGCGCCACCAGTCGATGAAGCCTGGCGCCGCCCGTTGATGAAGTGGTTGCCAAGCCCGTCGCTATACCCGCGTACGTCCCCATGGAGCCGATGTCGCCAGCACCGGCACCGCCTCGCTACTGGTGTGACTTTTGCAAGGAGTACACGCTGATGCCACACACGTTGGAGTACAACTACACGCTGCCATCGCCCACACCGGTCGATCCGACTCAAGTGGCGGCTGACAATGGCATGCCCGGCGGCGTCCTCAATCCGTGGATCTTCAACACCGTCGCCGTGCCGATGCTCCAGCAAGTGAAGACCGAGGACGAGGACATGGTGGCTGCCCCCGGCGTCGGCAACCTCTTCAACCCCGGCGGCACGCTCGCGACCAGGACCGGCGTCCCGCCGTACACCTTCCTCGACGACGGCGGCCCCTCGGCTCCTCCTCCGAAGGCGACCTCGACACTGGTTTTTCTGCCCGCGACTCGCGCGGAAGCCGCTGCCCGCATGAAGGTGAAGGCCCTCCCGGGTCCTCCTCCAGCCAAGACGCTGCCAACCCCGACGCTCGACGCCTCCTCGGCCGCAAGACGGCGGTAGTGGACAGACGCCCCGACCTCCGTCGCACCGGCGCCTAGAATCCGGTGGATCTCGGCCTCCCAAGCGCGGAGGTGCTGAACATGGCCATCGGTGGCAGCGGCTTCTACTCCCCCGATAAGGGGGAGTCTTCCTCGACCTGAAGATGGCGAGCACGGGCGGCGCAGTGGAGAGGAGCGGTGAGGAGATTTTGCGGCGGCGGCGCTCTCCAGTCAAGCGACGGCGGCGGTTCCTGGCCCCTGTGGCTGCGGGTAACCCTAACTGCCCGCCTGACCAGGCCTTTAATGGCCTGTGCAAATGGGTCGGCGACCCAAGGTCGGTGCCCTGCCCTCCTCCTCTCCCCTGTGCATGCCGACTGGATCTGCATGGGCCACAATCTAGGATTTCGATGGATTCAAGTTTGGCAAATCAAGCTATTTACTGTTTTTGTCAATTTAATATTTTCAGCATTAATTCATATAATACTTTGTTAGTCTCTTATAATTATGTGCTGTAAAATTAAGTACTCTTGTGTTTAGTCGCTAACTTTAACTATAGTTGTACTTGTGATATTTTATCATTGTAAAATATCCATTTATGATATTATTCAAAGTATTTGTCCCTGTATGTATAGAAAATACAATAAAATAATATCCTTGTTATTACGACCATGATCTTGCAAATTATTTATTCATTAATCACTTTTGCAATCGATCATTTTATTTAAGCCCCTTTTATGCTTTTTGACTTTAAAGCACTACACGCTTAAATAATGGATGCGACATTTTATGTATATTTTCTCATCAATTGTATAACGCGCATGTTCCCTATTTGTTTGTTGGCCATACATAAGGTAGCACCACTATTGCTACTACGGGATCTACACTAAGTAAACACTTAGTGACTATCCTCAACGTGCGTACCCAACATTACAAATGAGAACATTTGGTCTATATCTTTTCACAAAGATGACTACCGTTAATTCGCATTCCTATTGGTCATACACAAGGTAGCACCATAGTTGCTACTGTGAGATCTACACTAAGTCCACAACTTAGTGACTATCCTCAACGTGCGTACCCAATTCGTTTGCGAATTGACTAAGGTCTACATCATTCTTGATGACTACCTTAAGACGTGTTTATACAATTTGCATAATTACTTGGCATCTACTGTTAATACAGACTATGCTCAATTTGAGGTCTACACTTTTATGGTGACTACCTCCATTATTTCATTATACACATGAGATCTTTACAACATTAATAATACAATATTTATCTTGTCTCTATTTTGCATCCCATAATTACAACACACCACAATATTTTAATAACTTAAAATGTTTTGATGGTTTGCCTCGTGTAGGATCAATGACCGTCAAAGAGTTTGATTTGCTTACTCTAGACGGCCACAATTATCCCACATGGGCTGTGGACGTAAAGGTTAGTCTTGCGTCCCGTGGACTTTATCGAGCTGTGTTACCACCTTAAGAGGGCGTTGCACCACTTGAAGATCAACACATATACACGGCCCTATATCTCATTAGGAGCCATATTCATCATTACCTTAAGGCTGAATACTTGTTGGAAGAGAACCCACAAAATCTATGGAATTCTCTTAAGCAACGCTATGAACAACAAAAGGCACTTGTCCTGCCTTCGGCCAACTATGAGTGGACACAACTTCGCTTACAGGATTTTAAAACTATGAGTGATTACAACCATGCTGTTCATAGGATTTGCTCAAAGTTGCAATTCTGCGAGAAAGAACCTACATATGCGGATAAAATAGAAAAGACTCTGTCTACTATGCTTCCCTATGAAAGGATTACTCAACAACAATACCGTGAAAGGCGTTTCCAGGTTTATTCTGAGCTTATACAAACTTTACTTGAGGCCGAAAACATTCTGAACTTATGGTTTGGAATAATCAGCAGTGCCCCGTAGGGTCTGCTCCATTGCCTGAAGTACATGGCTACACTCAGAATAAACCCAAATTTGACGGTGGACTTTCTAAGACCCATCCTCAGGGAAATTCCAAGAAAGGTAAAAAACAACGCAGACGTAATAAGAAATCCCAAACTCGTGTTTCCAACAAGGGTAAGAACATTTCCAAACACAGGAATGACAAACCTGTGTGTCAGAAGTGTGGTTGTTATAACCATATTACAAAGAAATATCTACCCCAAGTCATCTTGTTGATCTCTATTTAAAGTCTGTGGGTCGCGGACGTGCTGCACCAGGACAGAAGTATGAAGCCCACTTCAACATTCGACTTGACACCAACAGAAATGAGGCTGGTTGTTCACAAGTTCCAATGGAACCAAGCAACAACAACATACTACGAGGAGGCGAGGATCTTGCTGATACGGGGAATATGATCGTGGAATATGCATCCAACGACATATTTGGAGACTTTGAATAGGCTCCCAATCCCTTAGATTCTCATGTCTTTATGTCCTAGTGATTATAATAGTTAAAATAATTTATGTCCTATGTGTTGTAAATATTTAATAATTTCATCACTATTTAGTTTGAATACCCAATAAATGTATTGTACACATTTGATGTATTGTACACATTTGATATTCAATAAATAAAGTATGTATTCTATATATCATTTAAGAGTTTCATATCAAATTCTTTATTTATATATAGTTTCTACGGGGGTCAATCTAATGGAGGAAGAATTATGCCTAGTGGACAGTGGTACCACTAATTCTATACTTAGAGAAACAAAATATTTCTAAACTCTTAAAAAAGACAAGGAAATGTTTTGACAATCGTCGGGCGCGATGCTACAATAATTGGCTCTGGTCGTGCCACTATTGTACTCCCCATGGGTACCCAAATTACAATTGAGGATGCATTATTGTATCCCGATTCAAAGCATACCTTGTTAAGTTATAGAGATATTCGTCAAAATGGTTTCCATATAGAAACCCGTGATGACAATAATGAGGAAATTCTCCTTGTTACTAAAAATAGCGAATATGGCAAACGAATTGTTGAGAAAATTCTCTCTTTTTCGTCTGGATTGTACTACACATACATCAAACCCGTACCGCATGTTGCGTACAAGGTAATTTTTTAGAATGTTGACGCATTCAAAATTTGGCATGAACGCCTTGGCCATCCTGGTATAGGGATGATGCGAAAAATTCTCAACAATTGTAAAGGTCATGAGTTAAATAATGCTAAATTCCCAAAATCTTCAGATTTTATGTGCACTTCATGTGCTACAGGGAAATTGATCGTACGACCATCGCCCGTTAAGATACAAAATAAGCCACTAAAATTTCTTGAACCCATTCAAGGAGATATTTGTGGCCCCATACAACCAACGTCTGGACCGTTTAGGTACTTCATGGTTCTAATAGATGCATCTACTAGATAGTCCCATGTGTGTCTTTTGTCCATATGTAACCATGCATTTGCAAAAATTATTGCTCAAGTTATTAGACTTAGAGCACATCATCATAAACATCAAATTCAATCAATTCGAATGGATAATACTGCTGAATTTTCCTCAAAGGCTTTCAACGATTATTGTATGGCTTTGAGAATTCAAGTTTAGCACTCTGTCCCATATGTCCATACACAAAATGGTTTAGCAGAATCTCTTATTAAGAGAATTAAACTCATTGCAAGACCATTATTACAAAATTGTAACCTACCAACTTCATGTTGGGGTCATGTAGTCTTACACGCTGCTGACTTAATTCAATTGCGACCAACTGCATATCATGTAGTCTCTCCATTGCAATTAGTATGTGGGAATATGCCAAATATTTCCCATCTATGAAAATTCGGTTGCGCTGTATACATACCGATCTCACTGTCTAAGAGTACTTCTATGGACCCACATAGGAAACTTGGTATCTATGTGGGATATCAATCTCCATCAATTATCAACTACCTCGAACCTCTTACAGGAGACTTATTCACGACTCGATACGCTGACTGCATATTTAATGATGACTATTTCCCGACATTAGGGGGAGATTTCAAGTACTAAACTGAATGCCAGGAAATCATCTGGAATGCCCAAGGCATTCCCCCCTCAGATCCACGTACTCTAGAGACTGAACAACAAGTTTAGAAAATCATAAACTTACAACATATTGCAAATAACCTACGAGAAGAATTTACTGATTATAAGGGTGTCACTAAATCCTCTTATCCTGCTCTCAATGCGCCCGAAAGAGTGGAGATACCAATAAAAACCATTCAACTCCCACTTTCAAAGAAGAGGGGGAGAAGTATGGCCGCTCCTAAGGATAATGCTACAAGTAAGCGTCCAAGGATATCGAGGGCTAAATCCTCCAAATCAGTAAATCCAAGCCAACCTCAAGTTGGTAGACACCCAATAGTGGAAAAAATCCAACATTAGGACCAAATCCACAACCCGAATCAATGGTGCATCCAAATTCTGATCCTAGGATATCGGAACACCCTGACTCCATAGTTTTAGGAAATGTTGAGTCAAATAATGGGGTGAAAGAAATTGCCATCAATTACATAGATTATGGAGAATCATACGATGGTAAGACTATTGTTGTCGATATGTACTTCTCCGCAGTAATTGCAGAAATCTTTCTTAATGATCCAGATCCCAAGACCATGGCAGAGTGCAAAAAGCGCTCGGACTGGGCTCAATGGAAAAAAAGCAATTCAAACTGAGATAGCTTCGCTCACTAGATGAGGGGTATTCACATCTACAATACCTACACCTTCCAAAGTCTTTCTTGTAGGCTTTAAATGGGTTTTTGTCCAAAATGGAATAAGAACAATGAGGTGGTGAGATATAAAAGCGAGGTTAGTAGCACAAGGGTTCACGTAGAGACCCGGCATTGATTATAATGAAACCTATTCTCCAGTAATGAGTGGAATTACTTTCCGATACTTAATATCATTGGCAGTTCAAAATCATCTATCTATGCAATTGATGGATGTGGTGACAACATATCTATATGGGTTACTTGATTCGGACATATACATGAAAGTTCCCGATGGAATCCAAATTCTGAATCCAAACGCAAATTGCAACATGTATTGTGTAAAACTACAAAAGTCATTATATGGCTTAAAGCAGTCGGGACGAATGTGGTACAACCGACTGATGGAATTCCTTCTAAAGAAAGGATACACTAACAATGATGATTGCCCATGTGTTTTCATTAAGAAATCCCGAACGGAATTTTGTATTATATCCGTGTATGTTGATGATTTAAATATCATTAACAACCTAAAGGATATAGATGAAGCACGCAAACATCTAAAGAGGGAATTCGAGATGAAGAATTTGGGTAAGACCAAGTATTGCTTAGGCTTACAACTTGAGCACCGTCCTTCAGGGATTTTAGTGCATCAATCAGCCTATATCTAGAAAATATTAGAGAAATTCAATATGAATATATCATACCCTAATAAAACTCCGATGGTTGTTCGTTTCTTAGAAATAGGGAAAGATCCATTTAGACCACGGGATATTGGGGAAAAGATGTTGAGGCCAGAGATCCCATATCTCAGTGTCATTGGCGCGCACTTATGTATCTTGCAAATTGCACTAGGCCTGATATCGCATTTGTAGTGAACTTACTGGCTAGGCATAGTGCGGACCCAACTCGCCGTCATTGGACGGGAGCGAAGTGTATCCTCAGATACCTTAATGGCACAAAGGATCTTGGTTTATTCTTCAAGAAAAATCATGATCCCAGTATGATTGGTTATACTGCTGTAGGTTACTTATCTTATCCTCATAACGGAAAATACCAAATAGAATTTGTATTCCTACATGGAGGTACAGCTATTTCATAGAAGTCTTCTAAGCAGACTCTGACAATGACTTCTACTAATCATTCTGAAATTATTGCTCTATACGAGGCATCACGAGAATGTGTATGGCTTCGCAGAATGATTAACCACATACAACAGTCATGTGGTATTGGTTCAATTGAATCACCTACAATTATCTATGAAGATAATTCCGCTTGTGTTACACAGATGCAAACAGGTTACATAAAGAGCAATATCACTAAGCATATTGTTCCTAAACTGTTTTATCCCCATGAATTACAAGAAAGTGGGAAAATAAACATCTTGCAAATCAAGTCATGTGATAATCTCGCTGGCTTATTTACTAAGTCCTTACCAACTTCTGTGTTTTAAAAATTGGTACATAGAATTGGTATGCGACGACTTTGAGATTTGCCAGAATCAGGGGGAGACATCTCCTAAATGTTGACCTGTACCAGTATCATATTATACTCTTTTTTTTCACAAGTTTTACTTATAAGGTTTCTTGTTAAAGTTTTTAATGAGGTAATATTAACATAAGCATGTGTCATATTTCCTAGTTTTCCCACTGGGGTTTTTGTGGGAAATATCAAAGACACATATTGCCCTCACAACTCATCAATGGTTTTCCCTGAAAAGATTTTTCATGTGAGTTATCCAAGAGGCAATACCAATAATATCTCGTCATATTTTCTCCTAATTTTCCCACTGGGTTTTTATAGGAGTTTTAGCTACATATCACTTTATATTGCTCCTCATATTTTTTCTGAAATAGTTTTTTGGGGAAGTAATCTATATGTCATATCTCTAATATTTTTTCTCACTAGGTTTTTAATGGGATACCAATGACATAGTGATTTATTTAAATCACAATCATATATGTTATTTTCTCCTTATTTTCCTATAAGGTTTAAAGGAGTTTTTATAGCATATCTATACATACATATTCCTCAGTTTTTTCCTATAGGGTTTTTCGAGGAATCCAATCATACAACTGCATTGATCTTAAAGAAGATTCGATCAAGGGGGAGTGTTATGAAATGATGCCAGTACATCAACAGGCGTCCTTCTACAGATGATTTCATCCGTCTGTACAAGCAGTTAGGACTAGAGATTAGATTAGTAGTTAACTTTCCTGAACAGTTACGTCCGTACGACATCCGTACAATGTGACCCTTCATTTGTATATAATCCAAAGAGATCAATGAAACAGTTAGTCATTTCCAAAATCTTGTTCATTCCATTCACTTTTAACATGTATCTCCAAACTGAACTAGAAACAAAACTGCAGTTTTGTTGTCTCCATTAGCTGGTTTACCAAAGGTAATTCTACCATACGACTTGCACTGCACGACAAGCATGTTTGAATTTCATATCCTCTAGGCTGCTATGAGTGGTGAATGGTGACAATCATGATATGCTGCATAAGTGAAGTTGTATTGTACGACGCCCATTGTGCACCTCAAAGCCAAATGCATAGGCTACGCTGTGGCATAGATTAGCACTTAAGCGTAGCTTTTTGAAGCAGACTTCATGTAACACCCTAAAATTTGTAATATTTTAAATAGGTGAATTGATTTAATTATGTATCTTGGTGAGCATTTAAACTTAGAAAAGTAATAATTTTATTAAGTTAAAAACAAATATAAGGTCTATATACATGTTTGTGCATTCATGCCGCTGCACATTATTTTTGTATTGTGTGGTTTGAACCAAACTTCAAACTAATTCAAAAAGATTTGAAAATGAGTTTGAAAATGCTTGAAAGAAAAAGGAAAACTGATTCTTTCTCTCCCTCTCATCCTTTATGGTTTTTGGCCCACTCTCACCTGCAGCCCGCTTCTTTTCTCTTGGCACCGGCCCAGTACCGCGGTCAGCACAGCTCCGCTCCTTTTGTTTTCCCGCGCGGCCTGCTCTCCACCGCGGCCCAGCTCCCTTCCTCTTTCCACCGCGGCCGGTCCAACAGCTCCCGCAAGCAGGCCCAAGCAAGCAACGCGCCGGCCCAGCCAGATGCCGCGCCGCGCTTTCTCTCCCCGCTACGCTAACAGCGCTGGACCGCCTGTCAGATCTTCTTCCTCCTCCGTCTCGTGTTCACCTGGGCCACCTCCGCACCGTCGCCGTCCATGTCCGCCTCCGATACGTCACGGTGCCATGCCGCCCAAGTCCCCGCGCCCCTTAAATAGTCGCCTGAGCTTGCGCCGCCTCCCTATCCCACCTTGCAGCGAGATTTTTGTCCCGCGCAAGCTCGCAGCCGCCTAACCTAAGCGCCGCCGACGAGAGCTGGCCGCCTCGTCCAGCCGGCACCCGCCGTTCCTTCTCCGCCGCCGAGGTAACCCTAGGTGAGTCCGTCGTCACCCCCTCTTTCTTCCCATGTCTCCAGTTCGTCGAATGGTGGACCGTAGGCTTAGGTTTGATGAGCACCACCGTACCGGCCATGGCGCCGCCTTGTTCCTCGCCGTCGGACCTCGCCGTCGGCCAGCAGGCGTCCCTATCCCATCCCGATCAGCTTTGAGCCGTCCAATCTGAAATAAAGGGGTGAGATTAGAAGATACCCTTTCGTTGGCATATTTGCACAAAAGCCATTATAATTATTCGAGGTTAAACCCGCGGTCCCTGTCTTTTTCTAAAGAGCCCCTCGGATTTCTAATTTTAGAACCCGCAGGCCATAGCACTTTTTTAGAATACGTTTTCTTCTTTAGAAAGCGTAGTTTCTTCGGTTTAGATCCAAAATACGTTTTCACCTATTTACAGTTTTGCCACTAATCTTGTTTTAGCCATAAAATCTCCGTTTTAACTCCGATTTGAACCGTTCAAATTGCGTTAGGTTCATAATTAAGTAATCTACATGTTCATACTATAGTTAAATATGTTTTCAACTTTTAAAATTCGAGGTTAGATTTAATCTATTATTTTACTAAAGGAAAACTTGTTTAATTCATAACTTCTTCGTTTTAGCTCCGAATTTTGTGATCTTCGCGTCTGTGTGATCGTAGCGAGATGTAGATTCGTTTTACAAACTTTTCATCTTGATTTTATGTTGATTGGTGTACTGTTCTAATCTATATCTTTTGTTTGCTATGCATGATTGTATGGATGCCTGTGTGGTGCTTTTTGATCTCGAGTAGATAGTGAGTTTTGTGTTGGTGATCTAGAACAACTCTTTGAAGATCAAGACCAGCGGCGATACTTTGAATTAAGGCAAGTATAATATGAGGCTCCTTGTTACATATTCACTTTAATGCAATCTCAATTCATGTGCATATGTTAATGAACTGCTTGGAGTCTACCTACCTTGATATTGATTATCCTATCCTTGATATACCTATGGGTTTTGCATGTGGGTAGTATGCTCAGTTTGCTCCAACTAATATTGATTAAAGAATACAATTAAAGATATATGCAACATGGTATTAAAAGATGTTTTTTAGCAACATGGAACCAAGGGGGCTAGAGCATTGGGCCTTTTCTTAGGGTGCTCTAGTTTCTCTCCATAAGGACTTATCTTTAAGTGACAACCCAGGACTTACAGTACAACCATGAAGACTATATGACTCTGGTCTTAGTCTACTACCTTGCTCTTTCTAGTTTGTAGCAGTTTACCAAAAGGGCAAGAGGGGCATCCTTATTAGAAACGACTAGGGAAAATCTTCGTAGAGTACCCACACTGGAGGGATATACCCTCGGTATGGGCCTCATCCCTGTGGCCCGTGTACTATGATTACAAGTTGTACTAGATATTGTAATAGTACTAAATTGGATACTTTACCACTTTTGGAGATGACTCCATAACACTTGGGAGATGGAATCTCAATACAATACACCAAAGCATCGGGTATTACTCCTTATTAGAATGACTGGGTGTCACCATCTCGGTTCTTTGCTTAGTGTACCCATGGCACTTTCACCTTGGAAGTGTTTTAGGGTGTTGCAAACTAGATGGCATATGGGTAACATGACTCATGGTGAAAGTGTACAATCTTTGCGCTTCGTTGAGATATAAAACTAGTATATCTATGATGCGTATCGCCCACTTTTGTGCTCACTTGGGAGATGGAATCCTTAGCGACGGCTCCTTATTAGAACGTCACGTACCCCGCCTCGCTCACCTTGGAAGTGTTTTGGGTGTTGCAAACCCGCATATGGGTAACACAACTCATGGACCCTACAACCTTTGCTGTAAACTCGGAATAGTTGGTTACTCGGGTGGTTTGGGTTATGACTAAAATTGCTGATATATCTAATTATTCATCTTTGGGAGTCTAAGCATAACTTAGCAACTTATGATTAATAATAAAATATGACCAACTCAAAGTGCTTACCGTAGTTTTAGCCGTGTCAAGCCTTTTGAGCCTGCATCCCCTCATGTTATGCTTGCTAAGCGGTAGTAGCTTACGCTTGTTTTATTTCAATACTTTGACAAAATCCCGGATGGGTACCAGATGGAGGTTCTTCAGTGAAGTTTTCCAAGAGGTGTTAGGCTTGTGATCAACCAGTTGATGATTCCTATGGTGTTGGAGGCTTCGCCAGAAGAATAGAGTTATAGTATATTTTGTAAAGTAAGACTATGTCTTTTGTAACAACTACTTATGCGCTATGTAATAAAGGCATTGTCTTTGATATTACCCCTTCATTTGTAACTGTATGTGTGAATTGAATTCCTGGGCACACATATGGTGTGTATCTGGTTTTGTCCTTAAAATCAGGTGCTACAAAGTGGTATCAGAGCTATATTGATTGTAGGACGCAAGCCTAGTTAGAAAATAGTCATCTTAAGGTTCCAAATTTGCTCTAAAATCCTTGCTATTTCCTCCTATACTATATTCTTGTCTTTGCTGTTCATCTCCTCCTTGTTGCTATAAATTTTGTCCCTATCCTCACCCTTGCTTTGAATTGCTTTTAGAGCTATCACTTACCACATTCTTGCGCAACATGAAGGTGAAGCTGTAGAGTTTTAGCCCTTGATACAACAAGAACGCTAGTAAGGTGAGTAGAGTCACTGAGTCCTAATGCTTGAATTGTGAACCTTTAATGTTTGAATGATTGTCTTGATGTTCATGCTTGATTTGGATCTTTGTAATGATTGCAATGATTTTATGGGTTATGCTTACAATTTCATTTAGTTTACATGATAAGGCTTAAGGACCATTGATTAGATAGTTGGGTTGGTTTTTCTCATCCCTGCGCGTGCTGTCAGCGTTCATCGGGTTATATCTCCAAAGGTAGATGCCCAAAAGTCATGGATTACAACCAATAATTGTGCTAAATGTTGCAAATAGATGGTTTCTACTATGAGAAGTGTTTCACGTGATGCCAGAAGAAATGCCCCTAATGCTAATCCACCGCCACCAAATTCTCCAACTATAGAGCAATCTATGATGATGCAGACTCAATTGTTACAGACCTTTGTTCAGAATATATGCCCCAATCCACATCAAGCACCACCAAGGATCAAGCGTGGTGAATTTATGAAGGGACATTCGCCGACATTCTCTCATGCTAGCAACCCACTAGAAGTTGATGACTGGCTTAGAACTGTGGAGCAACAACTTAACATAGCTCAGTGTAATGACCATCAGAAAGTGCTTTATGCATCCGGTCAACTTCAAGGAGCAGCTTTAGACTGGTGGGAATTATTTCAGGTTGAGAAAGATGTAAATCAGATTTGTTGGGAAGATTTCAAGACTGCCTTTAGATCTTATCATGTTCTAGAAGCTTTGGTGGAGATCAAGGAGGAGGAGTTTCTCAACTTGAAACAAGGTTCCATGATAGTGTGAGTATCGTAACAAATTCACTCAGCTATCATGTTATGCTCCAAGAGAGGTGGTTAATGATGCTAAGAAACAGAAACGCTTCTTGAAAGGATTAAATGATGGACTTCAACTGCAGTTGATGATTGTTGAGTGTCCTAACTTCCAAACTTTGGTGAATAGGGCCATTTTGATTGAGAACAAGCATCGGAAAATAGAAGAGAAGAAAAGGAGAATTCAAAGCCAATCTGTAGGTAGCAACACACACCCCTGCTACACTCCCTAGCAAAAATTTTAGCAGAGATACCAGGAACTAGCTAGATAGTGGGATTTTGATCCTCCTCAACACCAGCAATAGCAGCAGTATGTGAACCAGAGTCCACCCCAAGAACTACTCGTCAACTCCCCAATGAAGGATAGTGTGCCCAACACCTCCTCTTCAGGCAAGAAGTGCTACCATTGTGGTGAACCCGAACACTATGCAAGTCAATGCTCGAAGAAGCCGAACAAGCAACAATCCCGCAATGGAAACCATAAACAACGGACTCATGTGCAAGGCAGAGTCAATTATGTGACAATAGAATCTACGCAAGAAGCCCCAGATGTTGTGTTTGGCACGTGTCTCATCAACTCTAGCCCTGCATCGGTTTTGTTTGATTCTAGAGCTTCACATTCCTTCATTGCACATCATTTTTGTTAAGGAGCACAATATATCAAAGTGTCCTATGAAGAAACATATGTTAGTTGACTCACCATGTGGGGATATGCAAGCTACTCTAATGTGTCCCAGTGTAAGAGTTGAAATAAGGGGGTAGAGTTTTTGGCAAATCCGATTGTGCTGAAGTCTTCAAGCATAGATGTAATTCTTGGAATAGATTGGCTAAATCCACAAAAGGCTATTATCCAAGGTGAGAATAGTACAGTACACTTGATATCCAAGTCAGGAGAAGAAGTTATATGCCAAGCAACTATAAAAACAAAAGAGGTGTGCAGTGTTAATCAGATGGAAGGTGCAACTATAGATAAGACCAAGGTTGTTAATGAGTTTCTAGATGTTTTTCCTAATGATTTGCCGGGTATGTCGCCAGACCATGATATTGAGTTTATTATTGAGCTTTTGCCTAGAACTGCACCTATAGCCAAGAGACCATATCGGATGGGAGTCAATGAGCTAGAAGAACTTAAGAAATAGTTAAAGGAACTATAGGATAAAGGTTTCATACGTCCTAGTTCTTCACCATGTGGAGCCCTAGTTATATTTGTTGAGAAGAAAGATGGTACGCAGAGGATGTGTGTGGATTATCGCTCTCTTGATAAGGTAACCATCAAGAACAAGTATCCTTTGCCTAGAATTGATGATTTGTTTGATCAATTACGAGGTGCTTGTGTGTTCTCCAAGATTGATCTTCGCTCTGGTTATCATTAGTTGAGGATTCGTTCGCGGACATTCCCAAGATTGCTTTTACCACTCGGTATGGATTATATGAGTACACGGATATGTCTTTTGGATTGACTAATGCCCCTGCATACTTCATGTATATGATGAATAAGGTGTTTATGGAATATCTCGACAAGTTTGTTGTGGTCTTCATTGATGATATTCTAATCTTCTCCAAAACAGAAGCGGAACATGAAGAGCATCTAAGATTAGTTATGTAGAAGCTTAGAGAACATCAATTGTATGCTAAACTAAGCAAGTGCGAGTTCTGGCTGAAGGAAGTCTCTTTTCTTGGGCATGTTATCTCTAATGGTGGAGTAGCTGTGGATCCTAAGAAGGTTAGTGATGTGTTGAGTTGGAATCCGCCTCAGGATGTAAGTAAAGTCTAGAGTTTCCTAGGAATGGCCGGATATTATCGGAGGTTCATTAAATTTTTTTCTAAAATTGCCAAGCCTATGACATCTCTACTTGAGAAGAATGCTAAGTTTGTTTGGACTGAGCAATGCCAAGCTAGTTTTGAAGAGTTGAAGAAAAGGTTGACTACAACTCCGGTGCTGGTACTACCAGATCTAAACAAGAGTTTCTCCATCTACTGTGATGCATCTCGATTTGGTTTGGGTTGTGTTCTTATGCAAGAAGGACGAGTAGTGGCTTATGCATCTAGGCAACTAAGGAAGCCTAAACTAAATTATCCAACCCTTGATTTGGAGTTAGCAGCTGTGGTTCATGCATTGAAGATTTGAAGACATTATCTTATTGGGCATAAGTGTGATATTTATACAGATCATAAGAGTTTAAAGTATATCTTCACTCAGTCAGATTTGAACTTGAGGCAACATCGTTGGTTAGAGCTAATCAAGGACTATGATTTGGACGTACACTATCACCCTGGAAAGACAAATGCTATAGCTGATGCTTTGAGCCGATGGAGCTATGTTAATGCAGCTCTAGTGACACAGTTACCTAAGGAGTTATGTGCTAAATTTGAGCATCTTAATTTGGGAATAGTTGCTAATGCAATGGAATTGGAAGTGGAACCTACACTTGAACAAGAGATCCACAAGGGTCAGTTGGAAGATGAGAAAATCAAGGACATAGCAGAACTTATCACAATTGGCAAAGCATCTGGGTTTTGATTGGATGATCAGGGAACAGTGTGGTTCAGGAAGAGAATACGTGTGCCAGAGATAAAGTCCATTCGAGAGATGATTCTAAGAGAAGCCCATGATTTAGCATACTCTATCCATCCAGGTAGTACCAAGATGTACCTAGATCTGAAGGAGAAGTACTGGTGGTATGGTTTGAAAAGAGATGTGGCCGAGTATGTAGCAATATGTGACACATGTCAACGAGTCAAGGCAGAACATCAAAGGCCAGCAGGTTTACTTCAACCTATGAAGATACCTGAGTGAAAGTGGGAATAAGTTGGTATGGATTTCATTGTTGGATTACCACACACTCAAAGTGGCTATGACTTAATTTGGGTAATAGTAGATTGGTTGACTAAGGTTGCTCACTTCATACCGGTCAAGACTACATATACGGGTGCAAAGTTGGTAGAATTATACATGCAACGGATAGTACGTTTGCATGGAGTTCCTAAGAAGATTGTGTCAGATAGAGGTACTCAGTTTACATCACACTTTTGGAAGAAATTGCATGAGTCTATGGACACTAAGTTGAATTTCAACTCAACTTATCATCCACAAACTGATGGACAAACAGAGAGAATCAATCAGATCTTAGAGGATATGTTGAGAGCTTGTGCTTTGCAATATGGTACAAGTTGGGATAAGAGTTTGTGTTACGTTGAGTTCTCCTACAACAATAGTTACCAGAAGAGTCTCAAGATGGCACCATTTGAGGCACTATATGGTAGAAAGTGTAGAACTCCATTGTTCTGGAATCAGCCAGGAGAAAGTCAAGTGTTTGGACCTAAGATTCTCAAGGATGTTGAAAGGCAAGTACAAACTATCAGGGAAAACTTAAGAGTGGCACAGTCAAGACAAAAGAGTTATGCTGACACTCGGAGAAGGGAATTGGTTTTTGAAATAGGGGATTATGTTTACCTAAATGTGTCACCTATGAGAAGTGTGAGAAGGTTTAACATGAAAGAAAAGTTAGCACCAAGGTATATTGACCTTTCAAGATTTTAGAGAGACATGGTGAAGTAGCTTATCAGTTGAAATTGCCTGAGAGTTTGTCAAGTGTACATGATGTGTTTCATGTGTCTCAATTAAAGAAGTGTTTGCGTGTACCAGATGAGCATATACCGTTGGAAGAGCTTACAGTTAAGGAAGATCTTACATATGAGGAATTTCTGTAAAAACTTTAGAGATGGTAGAAAGAGTTACAAGGAGCCGAGTTATAAAGATGTGTAAGGTTCAGTGGAATTGGTATACTGAAGATGAGGCTACTTGAGAAAGAGAGGAGGATCTAAGAAAAACATACATGCGGTTATTTGAGTAAGCATCGTCCTGAATCTCGAGGACGAGATTCATTTTAAGGGGGGGTAGAATTGTAACACCCTAAAATTTGCAATATTTTAAATAGGTGAATTGATTTAATTATGTATCTTGGTGAGCATTTAAACTTAGAAAAGTAATAATTTTTATTAAGTTAAAAACAAATATAAGGTCTATATACATGTTTGTGCATTCATGCCACTGCACATTATTTTTGTATTGTGTGGTTTTAACCAAACTTCAAACTAATTCAAAAATATTTGAAAATGAGTTTGAAAATGCTTGAAAGAAAAAGGAAAACTGATTCTTTCTCTCCCTCTCATCCTTTTTGGTTTTTGGCCCACTCTCACCCTCAGCCCGCTTCTTTTCTCTTGGCACCGCCCAGTACCGTGGTCAGCATAGCTCTGCTCCTTTTGTTTTCCCGCGCGGCCTGCTCTCCATCGCGGCCCAGCTCCCTTCCTCTTTCCACCGTGGCCCGCTCCAACAGCTCCCGCAAGCAGGCCCAAGCAAGCAACGCGCCGGCCCAGCCAGATGCCACCACGCTTTCTCTCCCCGCTCCGCTAACAGCGCTGGACCGCCTGTCAGGTCTTCTTCCTCCTCCGCTCGTGTTCACCTCGGACACCTCCGCACCGTCACCGTCCATGTCCACCTCTGATACGTCATGGTGCCGATGCCGCCCAAGTCCTCGCTCCCCTTAAATAGTTGCCCGAGCTTGCGCCGCCTCCCTATCCCACCTTGCAGCGAGATTTTTGTCTCGCGCAAGCTCGTAGCCGCCTAACCTAAGCGCCGCCACGAGAGCTGGCCACCTCATCGAGCCAGCACCCCCATTCCTTCTCCGCCACCGAGGTAACCCTAGGTGAGTCCGCCGTCGCCCCCTCTTTCTTCCCATGTCTCTAGTTCGTCGAATGTTGGACCGTAGGCTTAGGTTTGATGAGCACCGCCGTACCGGCCATGGCACCGCCTTGTTCCTCGCCGTCGGACCTCGCCGTCGGCCAGCAGGCGTCCCTATCCCATCCCGATCAGCTTTGAGCCATCCAATCTGAAATCAAGGGCTGAGATTAGAAGATACCCTTTCGTTGGCATATTTACACAAAAGCCATTATAATTATTCGAGGTTTAACCCGCGGTCCCTGTCTTTTTCTAAAGAGCCCCTCGGATTTCTGATTTTAGAACCCGCAGCCCATAGCACTTTTTCAGAATACGTTTTCTTCTTTAGAAAGCGTAGTTTCTTCGGTTTAGATTCAAAATACGTTTTCACCTATTTACAGTTTTGCCACTAATCTTGTTTTAGCCATAAAATCTCCGTTTTAACTCCGATTTGATCCGTTCAAATTGTGTTAGGTTAGTAATTAAGTAATCTACATGTTCAAACTACTATTAAACATGTTTTCAACTTTTAAAATTTGAGGTTAGATTTAATCTATTATTTTACTAAAGAAAAACTTGTTTAATTCATAACTTCTTCGTTTTAGCTCTGAATTTTGTGATCTTCGCGTCTGTGTGATCGTAGCGAGACGTAGATTCGTTTTACAAACTTTTCATCTTGATTTTATGTTGATTGGTGTACTGTTCTAATCTATAGTTTTTGTTTGCTATGCATGATTGTATGGATGCCTATGTGGTGCTTTTTGATCTCGAGTAGACAGTGAGTTTTGTGTTGGTGATCTAGAACAACTCTTTGAAGATCAAGACCAGCAGCGATACTTTGAATTAAGGCAAGTATAATATGAGGCTCCTTATTATATATTCACTTTAATGCAATCTTAATTCATGTGCATATGTTAATGAATTGCTTGGAGTCTACCTACCTTGATATTGATTATCCTATCCTTGATATACCTATGGGTTTTGCATGTGGGTAGTATTCTCAGTTTGCTCCAACTAATATTGATTAAAGAATACAATTAAAGATATATGCAACATGGTATTAAAAGATGTTTTTAGCAACATGGAACCAAAGGGGCTAGAGCATTGGGCCTTTTCTTAGGGTGCTCTAGTTTCTCTCCATAAGGACTTATCTTTAAGTGACAACCCAGGACTTATAGTACAACCATGAAGACTACATGACTCTGGTCTTAGTCTACTACCTTGCTCTTTCTAGTTTGTAGCAGTTTACCGAAAGGGCAAGAGGGGCATACCGGGCTGGGTATGGGCCTTATCCCCAGGGTGTGTACTATGCTGCGTGTATCAGTGCCACTTTTGGAGATGACTCCATAACACTTGGGAGATGGAATCCTTAGCAACGGCTCCTTATTAGAACGACTAGGGAAAATCTTCGTAGTGTACCCTGCCTGTGAGGGATATACCCCCGGGTACCACAAGATGGTACATGGGCCGCACCATCCGAGGTGGCCCGGCCCGTAAGATCAAGGCGTGCACATCAAGATTACAAGTTGTACTAGATATTGTAATAGTACTAAATTTGATACTTTACTTGTAACCTTGTCTCTTCGGAGTATATAAGGGGAGACAAGGGTCCCCTAGAGGATAGGTTAATCTGTATACATCTCAATACAATACACCAAAGACACAGGACGTAGGGTATTACGTCGATCAGACGGCCCGAACCTGTCTAAATCATTGTCTCTGCGCCTTGTGTCACCATCTGGTTCCTGATTGCACGCACCGTCTACCGATAATCTACCACCATGGGCACCCCCTCGGTGGACTGTCGACCATATTTCGTCGACAGTGGCGCGCCAGGTAGGGGGTGTGTGCGCTGATCCATGGTGAACTAGATGGCAGACCTTGATTCCACCGTACGACAACAACTCAGCGATGGAATCAATCTACTATGGCTACAACTCAGCGACCTCCGTTGCATACCGACGTCCATCTGATCCTCTCCTCGGCTGAACTACATGGCGGCGCTTCGTTGAGATCCCATCGGGCTCACGACGGGCACGCAGGGCTCCAGTATGCCCGTGATCTACAGCAACATGCATGGCTTCGGGATCCGATTCCAAGAGATCGATACAGATACGTTTGCTGGCCAGGCCCGTGATCTACAGCAACATGCATGGCTTTGGGATCCGATTCCAAGAGATCGACATGGATACGTTGGCAGGCCAGGCCCGTGATCTACAGCAACATGCAAGGCTAACTTGCATGCATGGGCATATGCACATATACAACATATGCATATACGAAGGATGCAAGCCAATGACAAACAAGCAAGCTAGATCATCATGCAAGCCACACATACTTCCGTGTATACATGCATCTACGCTCGACGTTCTCACGAACAGTTTCGGTAAGCTAGATCATCATCCAGTCACCGAGATCCAATCAAGACATACGGCCTACAGCCGCATACATGCAACCTCATCATCGGCGTCTTCTCCGACTTCACCGACCCGTCGAGGACTCGACGACGCAACTACATGGCGTTTGCACTCCAAGCCGCATCCGCACGGGAGTTCTACTCCAATTCGAATCAAACACAACAGAGATCTCCATGGAAGCAAATCTGCATGCATGCAAGCAAATAAGGAAGAAGTATGTGTACATGTACGTGTAGGCCAACTACAGATCACTGTGGCACTTGCATGTGCACACGCACATATGGCATCAAGCACGCTTCGACCACGTGGCTACGCCGAGCTCCGACCACGTCGACCACAGACCACGTCGACCACGTCCCGAGCGGCTCTACCGAGCTCCGACCACCAGACCACATCGCAATGATGATCGCCGCGAAGAACGGCGCTACGACAACCGCGACCATCGTAGTGACGACAAGTCGGAAAGCTCGAGGACCGGACAACTTCATTGCCACCGACCAGATTTCTATCCAAAGATAAGTACACTTCTAATATTTATATTTAACACAATTTTCATTATGACGTTTCTCCACAGCGTCCTCGTCATGATTATTCTTCAAATAACGATTGTCCATGTATACAATCTTAAAGATAACATACAACTATACTTAATGCAAATCCTCGACCAATCATGTTGACGCTCAATGTCTCCAAAAAAGGCCCTGTCTCCGGCTCCTCCCTACACGTGCACGAGCGTCTGCCCTCTGCGTTATGGGTGGTCGGCAGTGGCTCCTTAGCGACACTTTGTTCTTCCTACATGTGCACGGGCTCCGTGCCCCGCGTTATGGTTAACGGGCTAGCTAGGGCTGGAGACTCAGCTACATACTAACTGGTCGGGCAGTTTATATTAAGTATAAACACAAACTTCACATTAACACTGATGTTTACAAAGCACCAACTACTTTATCATATCATGCTCATTTGCAAATGGCTGTTGAGCGTCATTTTCTCCATAATTTATTATTTTGTATATCATGTACTACCATTCTACATATTTTTATTGCAGTAATTTCGAGCTATGCTCGGGGACTTCATCGCTTGCTCCTCGACCTATGCTCGGGGACTGCCTCGACCACTCTCCGACCATAGCTCGGGGACTTCGTCGCTCGCTTCTCACGCACGGGGACTGCCTCGACCACTCTCCGACCACGGCTCAGGGACTTCGTCGCTCGCTCCTCGACCTGTGCTCGGGGACTGCCTCGACCACTCTCCGACCACAGCTCGGGGACTTCGTCGCTTGCTTCTCACGCACGGGGACTGCCTCGACCACTCTTCGACCATGGCTCGAGGACTTCGTCGCTCGCTCCTCGACCTACGCTCGGGGACTGCCTCGATCACTCTCTGACCATAGCTCGGGGACTTCGTCGCTCGCTTCTCACGCACGGGGATTACCTCGATCACTCTCCGCCCACAGCTTGGGGACTTCGTTGCTCGCTCCTCGACTTGTGCTCGGGGACTGCCTCGACCACTCTTCGACCACGGCTCGGGGACTTCGTCGCTCGCTCCTCGACCTGTGCTCGGGGACTGCTCGACCACTCTCCGACCACGGCTCGGGGACTTTGTGTCTCGACTACATGCGACTGGCGACTCACATACAGTTGGGATATTTTTTCTCACTTAGACCTTGCTATAAGGCTCATACCTCGCCTTCCAGCAAGCTCGGGGACTACATCGGTACGATGCACCTGCCAGTGCATCTCGTATCGCTTGTACGACGATTGGATTCTCAACTTAACTAGGAATTCTTTTTAGACCCTAGCACCATGTGCCTACGTCACCTACTACCAGGCTCGGGGACTAAGTGGGCACACTTCACCTTGCGGTGAATGTGTTTGTTTTTCGACCCCTATGCCTCTGATGATCAAAGACGCTACGCTTCAAGACGCACTTACATTTCTTTTCAGAAATACAAGTGGGCACACTTCCCAGGACGGAAATCTTTTTCTTTCTTCTTAAGAGCACCATACATTCTTCGGACAACCTACTTCTCCGGCGACAACGGTGGTCGGGGATGTCAAGAACTCAAGCCTCACTGTTGAAAAGGTTAAAATGGCGTGTCGCATCAGAATACATGGCGCTCGGGGACTAGCTGTGAGGGATATACCCCCGGGTACCACAAGATGGTACATGGGCCGCACCATCCGAGGTGGCCCGAGCCGTAAGATCAAGGCGTGCACATCAAGATTACAAGTTATACTAGATATTGTAATAGTACCAAATTGGATACTTTACTTGTAACCTTGTCTCTTCGGAGTATATAAGGGGAGACAAGGGTCCCCTAGAGGACAGGTTAATCTGTATACATCTCAATACAATACACCAAAGACACAGGACGTAGGGTATTACGTCGATCAGACGGCCCGAACCTGTCTAAATCGTTGTCTCTGCGCCTTGTGTCACCATCTGGTTCCTGATTACACGCACCGTCTACCGATAATCTACCACCACGGGCACCCCCCTCGGTGGACTGCCGACCATATTTCGTCGACACTGCTTGCTCACCTTAGAAGTGTTTTGGGTGTTGCAAACCCGGGCATATGGGTAACACGACTCATGGTGAAAGTGTACAACATTTGCAGAGTGTAAAACTGGTATATCAGCCGTGCTCACGGTCACGAGCGGCCTGGACCCTTACTGAATAGTTGGTTACTCGGGTGGTTTGGGTTAAGACTAAAATTACTGATATATCTAATTATTCATATTTGGGAGTCTAAGCATAACTTAGCAACTTATGATTAATAATAAAATATGACCAACTCAAAGTGCTTACCGTAGTTTTAGCCGTGTCAAGTCTTTTGAGCCTGCATCCCCTCATGTTATGCTTGCTAAGCGGTAGTAGCTTACGCTTGTTTTATTTCAATACTTTGACAAAATCTCGGATGGGTACCAGATGGAGGTTCTTCAGTGAAGTTTTCTAAGAGGTGTGAGGCTTGTGATCAACCAGTTGACGATTCCTGTGGTGTTGGAGGCTTCGCCAAAAAAATAGAGTTATAGTATATACTAAGTAAGACTATGTCTTTTGTAACAACTACTTATGCGCTATATAATAAATGTATTGTCTTTGATATTACCCCTTCATTTGTAACTGTATGTGTGAATTGAATTTCTGGGCACACATATGGTGTGTATCTGGTTTTGTCCTTAAAACCAGGTGCTACACTTCATCAATGGCAAAAGCCAAAAAAAAGAGCCCTCCAATTCAGTGGCAAATGATCACGTCTTTAACAAAAAAGGGTAGCAACGCCTGCTGTTGCTTTATTCCTTATTCAATATCAGCATAATCAACGAACAATATGTGCCTCCAAATAAGGCTTGATTGTTTATCTCTGTAGGAAATGCAGGCATAAATACAACAAATCACAGAGAGGGGCCCTGAGGATCGTCATAGGTTAGATATACAAGTCACAACCCTGACGGGAGGCTTAAACTTTCAAGGATTTTGGAAGCCCCTCTCGTAGCACTAAGGATTGCTCCTTCGACACGTGGGTTTGTACAGAAATCTCCACAAATTGCCAATTTCGTGCTCTTGTCCCAAACACACTTATCATCTCCACTAATTGCAATGGCTGGGAAAGCAGCACCCCTGCAATTTTACATATTATCAAATACCAACAGGGACGGGGGAAAATGCTAGTTCTTTCAATACAATTAAAGGCGACAACCCTAAAAGATATGGTTGAAAAAACTGACCATCTGTGAGCTTTCATAAAAATTGGTTGTGGAATGCCTAATCCAGTCGCCTGGAATTCACTGAACAATTCCTCTGCCACTTTAGCAAGTGCCTCTGCTGAAGGTTTCCGTGGACCAATATTCTTTACTACCTTGGAAGCATACTCAGTTGTCGAATGCAACACCCAAGATTGTCTGAATACAAACAAAAAGTACATGAAGTGAAAATTTGTGACACCAAATAACATACTATGTGTACACAAAAAAAAAAAAAGACATGTACCTGTTAGGAGGTACACAAGCACGACCTGGCTTGCTACTATTACAAAAAGCCCAACTCAGAGAATTGGAATTGTTGAAAGAGAAGCCATGAACGGGTACCTGATTAAAACATCATTAGGAAGATAAATAGACATTTTTGCAGGAGGCAGACGAATAAATTCAGAAACCGATAAATGAAAGTTGCTTACAATATCATTAGCTAGGGAACAGCCTCATGTCCATAATTACCATGATAGCAGATTAGCAGTTAATATACAACTAGCTAACTTGAGCATTTTGGGATACAAATATTTCCTGCAATGCTGCATTGTAGGACTTTGGTAACTACAATACCCCTGAGGTTCTACCTTATGGTCCATGTGCATGCATTTTTGCGATCACTGAGGCTCTATGCATAATGACAAATAGTGGGCCCATATGCATAATATATAAGTATGAACTGACTACAACAACAGTCTTTAGTCCCAAGCAACTGAGAAAACGGGGAACTTTGTGAGTGGATATAATTGAAGATTGCACATACCATAGCCAATGGCTCCGAGAATGCTACCATAAGAGCAAAACACGGACGGACTGGGATATCTTGAAGTATTGTAGGCAGGTGTGGAAATGACGATAAATCTGAGGAAACATTACCAAGGATTGGTCAAAGCATGTATTTCTCTTTTTTTTTTTTGAGGAAACACATGTATTTCTCATGCATTGCACTTGTATGAAAGATACTGATGCTCAGTAATTAGTACCAATATTAATACTACCTAACACGAGTGCAAGTAGTTAGCATCACCATTTAAGTGGACTCTTACGTTCAATTCAAATATGCTGCCTGTCTCTATGTTAACCATTATTTTGCCCTTACTTACAAACAAATACATACCAAGCATAAGCAGAAAAAAAGGAGAGAAAACATGCATCGGCTCAAGGTGTCCTGCTACTATGACTTTGAATTTCCATAACTTACAGAAACATATACACAATCTGAACCCGAGGCATGAAAAGAAGTTGCTTTCGGCAAAATAAAAAGTATCTTTCCAACTAAAATAGTGATAAGAATACTGCTATTGACTAAAGTGATAAACATTTCATTAGTAGAACTTGTCAGGAAACAAGATTGTGTTCCAAAACTAGAGCAATAATATTGAATGATATTATGGAAACTATAGAACAAACCAAGAGGTGGCGGTCTTCCAGTCAACCCAGAAAAACTTGTTGACGCTACGTTCTTATCTGTTGCTACGACGTAATCAAAATAGCCAAGATCTTTCCCATCCAAGCTAGCTAGTGACCATGAACTCCTATCTCGAAGCCAATCCATCTTGCCCACAGTGACACCAAATTTGGCCACCACACCTAGCAGAAGCAGAGTATGCATGTACATTAAGCATCTGTACAGGCTCCTCGGTCTCTGGAACATTATGGCACTCAGAAAGTTGGAAGTCTGAGGTCTAACCATCCTCTGCACAGAGTGATTTGCATATTGAGTTCATGGCTGGCACTCCCACATACTTTTTAGCTGTTCCCTCCTGTAAGATGCAAGAACACATCCCAAGGAAACAAATTATATTATATTAAGAAAACGTCAAATTAAACCTTGCGGTAAAATTTCAATATTCTCCTGCTAATCTATGTAAATCATGCTTCTTGAAAGTACTCTGAACACACCAATGCTAGATTATCTGAGCAACTGAAAGCCTACATGACACTGCCTAACTTCAAAATTGCTTCGCCTCATCCCTTAAACATAGATCAAGGTAATCATCAGAGACATTCCAGATGGACAATACACGATACACAAGTTTGGCATACCCAAACTATCAGATGCACATTATGTACAGTCATTGCCAGGTTTTGAAACTGAAAATTTTTAGCTAACTTCTAATTGCTTAATATCTATGTGGGACCCTCATGGTAAATGTACCAACCGCCTTATTATTTCAGTTTTTTAAGCAATGGACAAACCTACGGAAAGGGTTAGGATTCAAAGCTCGAACCTTCTCGAAGTCTGTGAATTTGCCGGTTGCCAGATCGAAGCATGCGAATGTGGCCTTCCACTCGGCGACGATCCCCCGCGCCTCCCATCCACTGACGACCCGGGCAACCTCGCCGTTGCTGACGGTGAAGTAGGGCGAACCGTGGTCGAACCGCAGCTCCGTGCCATCCTCCATCACCTCCCTGCGCTCACCCAAGCCAAGCACCGACCAGTCAGAGCCGGAGCGACGCGCGCGCAGGGGCAGCGAGGAGTCAATCGGTCGAGCACCTCCGCTGCGCCATGCGGCCGCCGGCGCCGCGGCCGGAGTCGAAGAGCGTCACGGCCACGCCCCGCGCGGCGAGGAGCGACGCGCACACGGAGCCGGATACTGCGATCGTCGGGAAAAGTAGAGTGAGGATTGCAGGCGCCAGGCAGAACAGGGTGGATCGGATCGTTCAGTTGTTCAGGAATCAGAGGTGCGGTAAGGGACGAGAGATGAGGTTGAGCGTTAAGGCTGCTTACTTCCGGCTCCGATGACGGCGACATTGGCGGCCACCGCAGCGGAGCTCATGGCTGGACGCTTCGCGGTGCGATCTGGACTGGGACTGTGAGCGATTCACCGGAGAGCAGACTGCATAGAGCGGTGCCGGTGCGGCGTGCGGCCGAGGCGGGAGGCTTTTTCGGCCAAGTCTGGATTACGGGTTGCTGCGTGTTATTTTGTCGCGACGTGGCGCCGCGCGGACCTTTCAATTTTATATGGGCCATTCTTGAGCTGGCCTGAGCATGTGAAAGACAGCCCACTACTTGTGTGCTGCTGCTGCTGCCGCCGCCGCCGTTCTCTCTCCGTATATATCTTGTTTTATTAGAGAAAGTATATGTAAGATACTATGCTACTAGTATTATATATCATCAGAGATCACAGCATATTTTTTACTCTTATTTCCGTTGAAACAAAAAAAATGATACTAAGGTGCATATGCAAGTTATTACTAATAAGTTACTTTTTTTTTGCGAAAATTGTTAAGTTACATTAATGGAAGTAATTTCATTTAACTCCTACATTAATTAATCAGGCACAGAAGATTGAACTAACTCATGCCATTAGATTTGTAAGCATCGCTACCTAAATTCCATTACAATTATTACTGAAATGGAATCAATTACACTTGCACATATAAAAGTATAAAACTCACCCATGCATGGCTCAATCTCCAACACTATTTGCCCTGTTCGCTTTGGTGTGATAAGCCATGACTGAAAGTATTGTTGGCTGATTTGTTGTGAGAGAAAAATATTATTCGTTGGCTAAAAAAATACGACTTATAAACTAAGCGAACATGATGATTATAGGCTACTCAGTCAAAACACACAAACTTCTCGAGCTACAACTAGTAGACGAGAAGAAATTGCCACCCTCACAGTTGTCCTCATTGCGTGGCTGTGGCGTCCATCTCGTCCTGTGGCCTGCACCGCGAACACACCGGCGGCCGTGTCCTCTTTGCCCACTACGGAAGCTGTCTTCAACGTCCCGTTCAAAGAGCCGTCATTGTAGGCAGCAGTCATGTGATATAGTAGTGGCAAAATTGGTCCTAAAAATCATGAGATTTGAAAAATACCACTGAAACAATTTCGTTACGTGAAATACCATATTTTATATATAATGATGCAAACAAACTTATTAGTGCTTACAACTTGGCATCCGACACTGTTAACTTGTGTGGTCTAGCGTCATCATGCTTTATGTTAGCACGTTTACGAATGTCAACAGTGAATTTTCCATTGGGGGTAGCTCACCATCCCTATCTTCGCGGGGAGAAAAATTCCTCATAGCTTCTTGTTCCATGTCTCCGGAGCTGGTGAATTTTGACGCCTAGGGCCACTATCTAAGTGAGTGAATCACCAGCACCGGTTTTACAGGCTTACCGGCTTAAACACTCTATAGATAAGAAAACAACAAAGAAAATGCATAATCAACAAAAAATCAACAAAAAAAAACTGAATCAATCTGCAATGTACGGCATTGATTCATCAATCTTAATAAAATATTCAATAGTTTGTCCAGGAGCAGTGGCAGTGGCGGAGCTAGAGCACCGGGTTTCTGAAAGCTTATGTCCATGTCCCGTACAGAGATATCCATCTTTATGAATCAAGAGATTGGGGAACCTGTTCCTATTAGATGTGACTTATAAATAGTTTGTCCAGGAGGCTTCACTCCTTGCCCTAGGATGATACACCTCGGAACTAGCTTGTAAATAGTTTTACAAGAAAAGGCTGCATCAAACAAGGATGGATGAGGAAAAGAAGTTACAATTTCACCTAGAAAGATCCCTGGATTTATTTTGTGTTTCTTATACTTGGATTTGACGTTTGCTTTCACAAGTATATATGAAACATATATATGCACTCCATAAAAGATGTATGGCAAATTCAGTATGAATTTGACTTCCTTAGTTCATTGTAATAACTGCATCATGTATATGTTGTACGACAAATTCGGTATGAATTTTATTTTCTTGTCCTAACTGGATGCATGACGTACCACAAATTTAGTATGATTTTGATGTCCTTGTCCTAACTGGGTGATGTAAATGAAGTACCACAAATTTAGTATGAATCTGATTTTCTTGTCCTAACTAAATGATGTATATGATGTAAGGCAAATTTAGAATGAATTTGATCGATTTTCTTGTCGTAACTAAATGATGTACGGAAAATTTAGTATAAATTTGATTTCCTTGCCATTTTACTCTTAATGAAACACGTGCACAACATGTTCGCGAAAAAAAAATCCTTGTCCTAACTGGATGATGCAGATGATGTATGGTAAATTTTGTATGAATTTAATTCCCTTGTCCAAACTGGATGATGCAAATGATGTACGATGAATTGGGTATGAATTTGACCTAACTGGATGATGTAAATGGTGTACGGCAGATTTAGTATGAATTTGATTTCCTTGTCCTAACTGGATGATATGAATGGTTAAGCTTGGTGCGTGATGACATGAGACCACCCGACCTTATTATAAAACCTTAAAGGGCAACCGGGGGTGACAACACGAAACACTAGCTAGTCTGGGTGTTCTTTTCAGTTTCCTTGCATTGCAAACATACTCTACTAGCTACTAGGGGCCTGGGTAAAGGTTTCCGGGTAAAATAAAATACTGGACAACGCACGCGCCCTCGCCCATCCATCATCGACAACACACATTGCACCGTGCAGGGTACTTTGAAAGATATGCATGCTGCTGTGCTGATGCATGTATGCCTGCACTGCACCTAGCGGCACCTTTTGATCAGATCATGCAGTGTGACACACCTACGGCAGCAGAGTATTTTACAAAATAAATGAATAAATGTGCCTCTGTCATTTGGGACAAAAAAACAAAAACAAAAATAAACCACACCACTGTTTCCTCCTATGCAGATACAGCTGGGTATTATGGAACTATGTATTCCTTTCTCTACTCCCCTAGCTGGTAACAGACTAACAGGTGATGGATGACGAATTGGACGATAGATGTTACCTTGCCTACACTGCAGGCATCCTTGCTTCAACCACCAGTATGTCATGTCATTAAGCTACCATGCGAAGTCATTCCAGACTTGCCCCCCTCGATCGGCTCAGCTATCAACTGGACAAATGCAAGCTACCTGCAGGAATCCCTCCATCCATGACTGTAACGTGCCTCCTGCTCCACTTGATGCTCAATATCTACTGATTTTATATACATCATGGTTCATGCATCAGCAGTTACGTTGTCACACACAAGCTCCCCGACATGACGCACCTTGCATTGGCCTTTATATAAAGGGAAAGCAAAGCTAGCCCACACTGACCCATCTCCATCATCCCAAATCCAAGCAGCCTCCGTTCATCCTTCCAATTCTCGTAGCAGCCTCCTCAAGCCTTTATTTCCTTACTTACATCGCGGCCTCATTTGTTCCCAAGCACTATTACAGCTCACCTGCAAAAGGGAATTGAAGATCCAGCAGATAAATCACCTGATACACATATGGATCCAAAGGTTTCGGTTGCTCTCACCCTGTCCCTCGTCGGCGGTTTAAGCACCTCCCTTGGTATGTACCAACAATTTACTTCCTCTCATTGTACATTTTCATGATCACTTGAGTTGTTTGTACTACATTTACATTATTTACTCATGCATGGTTAGTTTTTTTTTTCTCTTTGGGCCTGGATGCCTTGTACTTTTCTGTTTCCTGTTGTCTTTGTACAGTTGTATTCTCCTGTTTTCCTTATTAAAGAAAAAAGAAAAAAAAAAGGTAGAGGACTACCCTGCCGTTTCGGTAAAAAAAAAGTTACATTTCCAGTTGCTCGCCCTAATCAGTTATTTTTTTTGGTTCACAATAATCTGAGAGTTTCGGTTATGCACCTTGGACGATCTTGAATTTGAAACGACACTAGTCATGCTGGTCCCTAGGTTTCTGTCCAAAATTTTGGAGTGGACTGGTATAAATTGATTAGTTGAGCTTATATTGCATCCGAGAATAAAAGAACTTGAAAAGAATAGATAAAAGCTCCTATCATGTCAACAATGGGAACTATTTGCACACATAGATTTCTTCAGGATAAAGTTCATGGTACATAGAGCCAGGCCATAACCACAAGATAACCACACATAAGAAACCTATTAAGATAACTAAATATTTTATCCAAATGTATATTGCCCAGATTTAATTTGTATACTCCACATAACTAAAGATTCTTGTATACTATTCACCAGGTGCACTGTTGGCTATACTCAATCATGCGCCAAACAACAAAACACTCGGGATTTTACAGGTTGATGATATTACTATTTACTAACCATTGCCCATGGAGTTACGTTGAAAGGACAAGTTTGATTGTCCACAATCCAACATTTTAAAATAATATATTTTGGCCATTTTGCAGGGCTTTGCTACTGGACTCATGCTTAGCATGTCTTTCTTTGACTTGGCTTATGATGCTGTCAATGCCATTGGTTTTCTGAGAGGAAACCTTTGGGTAAGAAAAGCAAGATACACTGTTGGGCATTTGTAAAATCTTTCTAAACATTTTGACATGTGGGTTGCAGTTTTTTGCTGGAGCACTGCTGTTTTCAACAATTGCAGACGTTTTCCCTGAGCCAGATTGCAGTATGGCAGATGAAAATGATAAACAGGTATAGCTTCCATCGACTTGGTTCAGTAGTCAATCGGTAACATTTTAATGTGAAAACTAACATAGCAATTATTCCCTGCTCTATATTTCATTTAAAAAATAAGGCTGGTGACAACAAAGCAGGAAAGGAACTTATGATGAGACATCGCCGAAGAGTTATATTTAGCGTAGTTGTCACAGCAATTGGTAAGCCCTAAACATGCCTAAACTAGTTTTGTGGCTTTATATATAATAGATTCTTATAAAAATATTTGTATATTCATGTTGATGTTGGTATACAACGGAGTTTTATTGATATCTATAGATTTATTATTCAATATTTAACTAACTGCTATGAAACCATGCATGAGTTCTAGGTGAATTACCATCAATAAGTGTCATATTTATTTGTGTTGATGCCTTTGTATACAGCAATTTATGAGTTTTATCAATATCCACAGATTAATTATACAACCTTTTCACTTACTGATATGAAAAAAGGAAATTGATGAAAGTAACCATACAATGTGACTACCTTTCCGTCAATGCCTCGGGGGAGGTATTACCCCTAGGGCTTGAGTTTTTAATATGCAATATGCATATAATCATGAATAATATGCATCTTCCTACAACTAGAAGTTTAATTGGTTCAATGATTGCCCTGAAAAAAAAATACAGTTGCTGGTGTGAGTTTGCAAAACTTCCCTGTGGGCACTGCTGCATTTCTCGGAACAACAAAGGTATTGTTCATTGTTTCCTGTCTAGCTAACTTAATCTTTGTTTTCACAATCTCAAGGTTGTAACTTAATAGTGAATATCAAATATTGTATATCTAACTAGTCTTATCTACATATCAGGGCTTCCGTGCTGGTTTGAATTTGGCCCTTGCTATAGCACTACACTACATTCCAGAGGTAATTTACTCTAGACTGGCTTTTGTGTGGAACTGACAATGTGTAACAAAATTGTCACTTCACACATTCCCATGCCTGCCCACAACCTTTAGCTTTTGCTGGATATTGGTGAAACTTTATTCTCATTTTAAAGTGCAAACATAGAAGTAGACTCCCCCCCCTGCATTTTATGACTACAAAACATTTTAGTAATAACTTGTTAGTTACAATGTAATAAATTTAAACAAATAGTTATATAGGCAGTAGCATATTTCTTTCCAACACACAATTTAGTTCACAACATAGATCAAATGTGCTAATACCTACCTGTTGCTTTCATTCATCCCCAGGGTATTTCAGTAGCTCTCCCAGCGTACTTTGCCACTTGCAGGTACTATGTAACTTTTTTTTATAGAAGAAATATGACCCCTTCATTTTTGAATATGTTATACCAAAGTGTTGAATCCCATTCTATCAAATAACAACCACTAAGGGCACTAACATGATTGGTGTACTTATTTTGTAAACAAAATAAACTATATTTAAACTTTCAGTAATACTTAGTTTCCATGTCTCTGGTGCAGCAAATGGCAAGCCTTCAAATTAGCAACATTATCTGGTTTTGCAGAGCCACTAGGTGTGATTATTGTGGGTAAGTTGACTTTTTAATAGTGGTCACAATCTAATTGAGCTATTAAGGTTTGAAAATGGATTATCGGTACATTCAGGATGGAAGATCAATTGCTCAAATCATATTGATGCAACAGATGCAATAAAAAATTTACTAATTATCTGTAGCAGTCCCCTTGCTATGCATATGCATTAGTGAATGGAAGTAAATTCAATGTTAAGTTAATATACATGAGGAACTAATTTTCGTTGGTTGAGCTACTGTTTGGAAGTATAATTACTATTGGTGTGATACTAAACTTGTAAATACATGTTTAGTTCGATCGATTGGCATGTGTTCATGTGATTGGAGGGTGTGGGTTTGATTACTCTATGACACACAATTATTCTGTTACTTTTTCAAAAAAAAACCTGAAGCAATATTGGGCTTAGGTTACTTGTGTTACATGGGCTGTGGGCTTAGGTTCCTTGTGTTTCATGTGCTGGACCTGGGCTGCAGCCTATCCAGCCTAGACACACTTTAAAAAAAAAATAGAAGCAATATTGGGCTTAGGTTTGTTGTGTTTTATGGGCTGGACCTAGACCGCAGCCTATAAACTTAGAAATAATTATTTTAGTATTTGTCATCATTAGAAATGGAAAACAGAAAAAAGGGTAAGTTTGGTTTCAAAGGTTAAGACTTTGCAAAGAGCATGATGTCATGATTGAAAAGTAGTTGAGTTCATAGAGTTATTTATATTGTACCTCAAAGCAATGCATGTGAAACGAAGTTTTTTTTGCAGCATACCTATTCCCAAGCAACTTGAATCCTGAAATATTGGAAGGTCTACTTGGATTAGGTAACTGTAATTACTATATAAAAACCATTCCTTTCAATTAGGTAAAAGTATTCACTCAATTGATATTTTTTTTTTTTTTTAGTGGGAGGAGTGATGGCTTTTCTAACACTGTATGAAATGCTACCACAAGCATTTGAATATGCTGGACGCAAGGATGCTGTTAAAGCAGTATTTGTTGGTATGGCCTTTATGTCTATGAGGTGCGTTATGCTCTTACTAAAAGGATTAAGAAATATTCACACATCTCAAAGTTGCATGTACATGAGAGAGTGCAATTTGATTAACCTGATAAACATACTAATTCTATATATATCACTTGTTTTGTAGCTTGTATTTTCTAGATGCTAGCCTCCCAAAGGAGATGAGCGCTTAACATAATTTGCGCCTAAACCAGTTAATGTAATGGTCAAGAAAATTTCATCATGGGTGCTGCAACAAGGTACTGTTTCATATAACTGTCACCCTTTTTGTTATAAGAGGATGTACATACCATTATTATTATTTTTGATAAAAGATATGAAGTTTTGACTTTACTAGAAAAAATATTCGATCTTTAAAATGTAGAGCCATAGACACATGGTTTTCGCATAGACAAAGACCCATTGGTTTCATGTTTGAAACAACATTGAAACTCTGAATAATGCATGTATGTATCTACTATAATATTTCACTTTAGGCCGCTGTGATTGTGACTAATATTAGCTAATCCTAGGATCTCGCAAAATTGTTAGTTTGAGATATCTTACTGTACTTTTAGAAGTGAAAGAAAATTAACTTGTATCTCAAGTGTTTTCATATCTATCTTTTCAACAAATTAAGAGCATCTCCAAGAGTTTGCTATCTCAACTTGGCATCCATATTATTTTGGCAAAACAAGAAAAAATAGCATCCAACAGTTTGGTAAAACAACTTGGCATCAATAGCAACTTGGCAAATCTTCCCTCCGCGCGCGCAAATATACACGCGCGTATACGGCTTGGCATCCGGGGCTCTTCATTTCTTAGCGGGGCTCTTCGTTCGCTTAGCGGGGCTCTTCGTTCGCTTAGCGGGCCTCTTCGTTTTGTTAACGGGTTTTTTTATTTTACCAAGTCAAAAATGCCAAACTCTTGGAGCTGGATTGTTTTTTTTACTTGACATATAATTTTGGGAGTTGACAAATCACAAGATTTGCCAAGTAAAATTTGACAAACTCTTGGAGATGCTCTAAACTATACAAACAACAACAAAAAAAAACTTCTGTGGAAAAAGTCATAGCATAGACTTAATTTATTATTTAATACTCCCTCCATCCCCAATAAATAAATCAATTCTTAGAGTTATTTTAAATCAAACTTTTTAAATTTGACCGTTTTCATAAAAGAGCGCCATAGAACTAAATTAGTATCATTAGATACACTATAAAATATATTTTCATAATGTACTCATTTGGTGTCATAAATATTTACTATTTTCTAAAAATTTGGTCATAAAAAATTTGACTTAAAGACACCTTTAAGAATTGATTTTATTTAGAAATGGAGGAACTAATAACAGATAGTCAGATACTATCTATGCATTTTCCAGTTTCAAAAATATTTCCCACAGATCTACACTCTAGGGAAAATAGAAATTTCTTTCAAAAATTTGACCAGTCGAACTTTCATATTATGTACAGGTACGGTGTTGGTGGGAAGGATGTGCATACAGTCCGAAATCATGATTAATATGAGACGTGTTCAGCAATAGTAGGACAACACAATGACTGGCAGATCAGGGCTTTTATCAATGTCCATGGGGGATATGTGACCACAATGACTGCAACACAATCATATTTATCAAGAAAAGAAGTATCAAATTAAAGGCACAGGCTAACAACATATCATGTACATAGAGGTCAAAACTGTATATATTGAAGAAAGTAGCTAGGCATGTACAAACCACTAATATGATGTAAAGTAACAGAAATAAACATTACATACATGATAAATGATTGACTGACATGTCTGGAGAACCATGATTTGCATTGAACACCCCTAGGCTGAAATAGACTTTACTCTTTTTACACTGGCTATAAGTTCTGGGGCAAATAGACTTTACTCTTTTTAATCTGGCTATAATAAATTCAATTTACTCGTGTCCGTAGTGCATCCGTCATAACGTCTGGACCTTTACTTATATATATATATATATAGAATGGAAGGCATCAGGAGAATAGATGTCGTCGTCTAGAGATGACTCAGTGACTACCGATAGTCTTCATTCAAGAATGCTCAGGAGAATAGATGCAAGGAGAGTGACTAGTGTTCTTCATTCGTGCTACGGATGCGTTCATACAGGTGCTGAAGCAAGCACGAATCAGCCAGTCGGATGAACATAGATGTCTGGAGAGGCAGACCTCCTTGCTCAGGTAGCAACAAAGAAGACATGCCGCTTATGAACTAGGCATGTCCTTTCAGACCCAGGCCGGCTTGCAAGAAGCTAGTCGGCAAATTCTGTGGCGAGCAAAGTGCATGGCTGGCCCTAAACTTGTTGGGGTGTGTGAAGCCAGTCAATGAACTCTCAAAACAACTACTTAAGTCCATAATCTATGTTTTTATGTCGTTTAGGCCCAATCCACTGCTGACCCCGTGGACACCGTCATCTCGTATTGCAATTAGCCCCTCCCGTACGTCAAACAAATCAGCCCCCTCCAAACTATTCTCCGTCCGTTTTGTCTGTTCGTGCTCCTTGGCGGAGGGCGGCGAGGGCATCGAGGGGGCTGCGGCTGGAGGATTGGTGGCGAGTTGGGGCTGTCCGTGCTAGGAGCAGGAGACGTCGGAAGGAAGCAATCACACTGGAGCCATCTTCCGTCACAAGATCGAAGGATGGTGCCTCCTCTCATCGTATCGTTGGATTTGGTAGGCTAAGATGTTGCACATGAGGTAGAAAGGCAAGACTTTGCCATGTCTGGTCATCGATTTGGAACAAAAGTTTAGGGTTTCATTATTTTTGTTCTTCACTGCAGGGCACCTTATTTGGTCTATTTCTTGTTCAATCTGTAGGTGGTTGTAGAGACAAATTCACAATTGAGATTCACCATGGTGGTTTTTTCGTTGGTTCAAGGCATCTTAAATCATACATCGATGAAAGGGTGTCTTGGTTTGATCGTGTAGAGGCAAATACATTCTCTCCTTTGTGGTTTTCAGACTTTGCACAACAGCTAGGCTACCAGAGCAATGAAGACTTGAAGGTACATTGGCTGCCACCAGGGAAGACATTAGCAGATGGTCTTTGTCTCATAGTTTCAGATACTGACACCAATGTAATGGCCACATGTGCAGAGGATGTAAAAAATTTGATAGTATATTTTGTTCATGAGGATATGATCAGAGAAGTTGATTGGGATGATGTTGTTGCAAATCCAGTGACTGAATTGCCAAAGGTCATTAGCCCAAGCAAAGTGCAGAATGTGGGGAAGAATCCTAAAGAAAAGTTGCCTGTTTTCTACATAAATTTGGGTAACATAAGGGTGGATCAAGCTGTTGATAGTGAAGATGATGTGCTGTGGGACAGTGATAATGAGATAGAAGAGGGAGATGCAGATTTGTTTGATGACCTTGTAACTTCTCATGTACAAGTTAAAGACCACAAGAAAACCAAAGGTAGCAAACTGAAGACATTGGAGATATCTAGACCTGTACAGGGAAGTGATGAAGAGGATACAGATGATGAAGGTTTGGACCTTCCAGAATCAGATGGGGAAGGTGATGTGAGACTGGGGTTTTCATCTTTTAGTGAGGAGGATATACAAAATACAACCTTTCATGTTGGCTTAGTGTTTGCAGATGTCCAGAAGCTTAGAGATGCCATCACTGAGTATAGTGTTAGGAATAGAGTTGAAATTAAGATGCCAAGGAATGAGAAGGCAAGGTTAAAGGCTCATTATGCTGAGGGCTGTCCATGGAACCTTTATGCTTTTTTGGATAGAAGGACCAACTCTTTTATGGTTAAGACTTACTATGGGGTACACAATTGCCAGAAGGAGTGGGTGCTCAAGAGATGTACTGCAAAATGGTTGGCTGCAAAGTACATTGATTCATTTAGAGCAAATGACAAGATGAGCATTAGTAGTTTTGGAAGGACAGTACAAAAGGACTAGAACCTTACACCATCAAAGAGCAAACTTGCTAGAGCTAGAAGATTGATCATGAAGGCTATTCGTGGAGATGAGGTGTTTCAGTTTAATTCCTTGTGGGGTTATGGAAATGAACTGAGGAGGAGTAACCCTGGGAGTTCTTTCTACCTTAACCTTCAGGGTAGCCTCTTTAGTAGTTGCTACATGTCACTTGATGATTGCAAGAGGGGTTTTCTTGCTAGGTGTAGGCCCATAATTTGTCTTGATGGGTGTCATGTTAAAACTAAGTTTGGTGGTCAACTTCTTACAACAGTTGGTATGGACCCTAATGACTGCATTTACCCTATTGCCTTTGCTGTTGTTGAGGTCGAGTCATTTGCTACATGGAAATGGTTTTTGGAAACTTTGAAGGCAGACCTGCAAATTGACAACACATTCCCATGGACAATAATGACAGATAAACAAAAGGTATTGCTAACATATGAACACTCTCATTTTCTCATTAATTCTGATTTTGTTTGGGTTACTAACTGAAATATGTTAACTAATTTTGCAGGGTCTAATTCCAGCAGTGAAGCAAGTGTTTCCTGATTTAGAACACATGTTCTATGTCAGGCATTTATATGCTAACTTCAATGAGAAGTATAAAGGAAAAATCTTGAAAAAACAGTTGTGGGCATGTGCAAGGTCATCTTAGGTTCAACAGTGGACCAGAAATATGGAGAAGATGAAAGCTTTGAATGAGGATGCCTACAAATGGCTAGAGAAGATGCCTCCTAACACATGGGTAAGGGCTTACTTATATGAATTTCCCAAATGTGACATTTTACTGAATAACAACTATGAGGTCTTCAATAGCTACATTTTAGAAGCTAGGGAATTGCCAATACTTAGCATGCTGGAAAGGATAAAGTGCCAACTCATGACAAGGCACTACAACAAGTAGCAAGAGTTAGGAAAAGATATATAAGGTGCTTTCTATCCCAAGATTAGGAAAAAGGTTGCAAAAAATGCAGAGTTTGCAAATATGTGTTTTGCTTCACCACCAGGACAGGGTGTCTTCCAAGTATAGATAAAGGATTACCAGCATATAGTAGACATCAATGCAAGGACATGTGATTGCAGAAGGTGGCAGTTGACAGGTGTCCCTTGTTGCCATGCTATCTCATGCTTGAGAAGTTAGAGGATCTAGCCTGAAAGTGTACTTGCTAACTATTATTCTGTGGAAGCTTTCAAAAATGTATATGGATTCAACATATGGCCTTGCAAAGACAAATTTGAGTAGGAAAAGGTAAATGGACCTAAGGTAAAACCACCAGTGTATGAGAAGAAAGTGGGTCGACCACCAAAGTCTAGGAGGAAACAACCACAAGAAGTTCAAGGAAAGAATGGACCAAGGCTATCTAGGCATGGTGTGGTCATTCATTGCAAGTATTGTTCAGATGCTAATCACAATTCTAGTGGCTGCAAGCTAAAGAAGATGGGTTTTAGTTCAGAGGAAGCAAAGAAATTAGTGGCCACAACATGTGCTACATTAGCACAGGAAGCTAAACAACAAGCTGCATAGGTAACCAGTGACCAGCAGCCAGCACCAGAAGAGCAGCCACGAGAAGATCTCCCTATCAACCAAGAGCTGAGACAAGAAGGATAGACTAAAACCATGACACAAGCCAGCACAACACTAGTCAGTCATATGTTGGGGAGGTAATTTATAGAAATTGAATGCATATTAACAATGTTTGTGTTAGATTATATGTTAACTAGTAATTTCATGCAGGACTCTCAATCCAAATCACTGTCTCAGCCTCAAGGTCCACTGCCAGATTGTGTCTTCATAAGCTCTAATCAGCCTATACCAAGACCTACACCACTGATGACATGCACAAAGGCAGACAAGGCCGCTGTAGCAAGGAAGAGGAAGGCAGCAGGACCAAGCACCAATGAAGGCAAAAGAGCACCTGCAAAGAAGAGCAAGGAAGGCAAGGGAGCAGTAGCTAATCTGCCTTGATGGACAAGAATCAGTGGCAACAACTCTTTAGAAATTTTAGGAAGCAGCTAAGAACTTTTAGCTAACAAGCTGGTTTAGATCTTTTGCTTTCTTATGTGATGCCTGTTACACTTGCAAACATCTAAACAATTTCTAGATGATGCAATGATGTTACACCTTTTGTGACTGCTATGAAATGCAATATCTGTCAATTACATGCATTTCAGCACTGAAATGTCAATTGCATACTTTTGGCATTGAAATGCAATATCTGTCAATTACAATTGCTGCTGAAATGCAATATCCGTCAACTACAATTACTGTTGAAATGCAATATATCCGTCAATTACAATTGCGGTTGAAATTTCAACAAGAGCACATTACAATTGATGCTAAAATTACAATTGCTGCTGAAATGCAATATCCTTTTTACATCCTACGGAAAACAAATACATCCAACTACAACAGTGACAGTTTTAGAGATGTGTCCAGCTCCTAATGCTGCACTCTGAAACTCCTTTGCCTCCAGCTGCTTGTAATGAGAGCTGAGTATATGCACTGGAATCATGTTCCTCGATTATTGAATAAGCTGCTATGGTGAACTATCAGTACAAGCCTGGTGCCTCCTTTCTAGAGCGACACTACAGTCTACAGGGACTACAACCTATCTTGGCAGGAACCCGTGCTGTGAGACCGGAACCTCGAACGCCATCATCTTATCACCTCGAGCGAAGCCGTCGCGGTCGTAGGAAACCTCAGAGATGCCTAGCGGCGTGGTGGCCGGGGAGGGGCTGACGACAGCGACGTGGTGGCCGGGAGGGGCGATGGCAGCACCATTGTGACCGGGGAGGGGGCGACTGTAGCGCCATGGTGGGCGGGGCGGGGGCCACGGCAGTGGCGTGCTGGCCAGCGAGGGGGCGACGGTGGCGGCGGCAGCGTGGTGGGCCGGGAGGGGCGACGGCAGTGTCGTGGTGGTCGGGGAGGGGGCGACTGCAGCGTCGTGGTGGGTAGGGAGAGGGCCATGGCAGTGGCGTGCTGGCCGGTGAGGGGGCGACGGCAGTGGTGTGATGGCCGGTGAGGGAGCGACCGTAGCAGCGTCATGGCCAGCGAGGGAGCGACGCAGCTGATTGAGCTCTCAATTGCATCGAATTGGGCGTGGTACCAATTTGAAACAAGGAAAATGGACAGAGCGGGCTAATTGCAATACGAGATGACGACGTCCACGGGGTTAGCAGCGGATTGGGCCTAAATGACACAAAAACATAGAATATGGACTTAAGTAGTCGTTTTGAGAGTTCATGGACCGATTTGACACACCCCAACAAGTTTAGGGGCCGACCATGCACTTTGCTCTTCTGTGGCCCTGTTCAAGAGTTCACCTGTTCATGCATGCGAAGGTGCCCCAATGAGAATGAATCCTCAACACTTACATGTTACCCTTAGTTCGTTCAAGGGTTCATCATGTTGAAGGTGCCAAGAATCCAAGAGGGTCCATGCTTTAAGCATAAACGAAAATGCAGATGTGCACGTGAAGGTGATCTAGCTAATGTTGTTTGAAGGAGATGGGGTGTTTTGACTTTTATTAATTCTTGGGAAATTCTCGTCATACCTATAAATATTGGGAATGCGGTACTAAAATCAAAGTACACTTGGACCAAACAATCGATTGCGAACTTAATTAAATCATAGAGTATGTTCCATATGTTTCACACAATCGATTGTGAACTTAATTCTCGTCATACCTATAAATATTGGGAGAATGCATTTTGATCTGGATGTTGCATATGTTTCACACATATGTTGCAACAGTATGTTGAAACATCTGTTTCAGTCTTATGTTGCAGCAAGTGTTTTCATGTTGTAAGTTGCAAGGGTTTTATCTGAATGTTGCATATGTTTCACACATATGTTGCAAGTGTATGTTCCAGATGTTTTATCTATTTTAGACGTATGTTGCATTCAAGTGTTTCATGTTGCACGTGTTTTATGTTGTTCGGAGAGTCAAGGGGCGCAGGGGGTGATGGTGGCATGGCACGGGCACTGGGTAGTGGGACGCGGCGAGCCATGGGGTAGGCGGACATGGCATGCGGCATGCTAGGGCTAGCGGTGAGGGCATGACAGGGCGGGATGCACATGCGGGGCGGGGTGAACAACGAGATGGATGGGGGTGGGTCGAATCGAGGAGGATGGGGTGGACTGCGCGAGGGAAGATGTTTGGACATGCGGGTGTAGCGGCGGGGGCTGGGTGCGCGTGCAGGGCGGGGCGAATTAGCGGACGGGGGCAGGCAGTGCGGGCGTTCGGACATGCCTGTCCGGGTGGGCGTCTGGCTAGCCATTCCAATTGGCTAATTGTACTCCATGCCACAGTCGTCTTTCATGATGACTAATTTTTCTAGCAGTAGGGAATCGATTTCCGATCATCCAAAGACTGTCCACACATAGCCCAAATCTTATTGAGCACGTGTACCATTAAGATTAGCGGTGCACATGTCGCCGATACTGGGGAAGAAGGGGCGAGGGCAGCGGGCGGGCAGTGGGGCGGTGGATGAGGCGACAGCGGTGGTAGTTAGGGTTTCACTTTTGCGACCATCTATGGCCGGCGGCCTTAGAAGAAAGTGCCCAAGGGCGGTGGTCGGCCCGGTGGTGGTGGTGGCAGGTTGAGGGGCGGTGAGGGAGGCGGCGGCGCCATCGTCGAGCAAGTGGAGGGAGATAACCGGTGGGGCGGTGCCGATGGCGGGGCGAGGAGTCGGCGGTAAGCTCCTCCATTGGGATTAGGGAAGTGTTGGTTCGGCGGGGGTGGGCGGTGGGCAGCGAGGTCACCGACGAGGTCTCTAGCGGCCTGGGCGGTGGTCGAGGTGGGTGGAGGTTGGGATGGCCGAGGAAGAAGAAGAATAGTGTGCGCCGCTATGTCTCCTGGCGCCGTGCGTCAAGGATGCGAGTAGCACACACACAGTGCGGTTGGTTTTGTTTGGAAACGACATAGTGCGTTTGGTTCTGAAAACATTAATTCATGTGCCATCTCCACACCAGTGCCTAGAAACTCTTTGCACACAACGTTAGTCATTGATGCGCATGTGAATGCGTCAGACCCCCCATCCTCTCTATGCACATGTTGTGAAATTATTATAAATTTAGCAAGCACCTAGATTTTTCTACTTGACTCGAGACTGGGATTTTTAAGTTTAGCGTCACCCTGTGCAGTGTGTCTACCCAAGACATCAAGGCTCCCTCTTCTTTCTCAGCACCGATATCTGCCCATGCTGTGGGTAGTTTAACGAAGCCTCCCATTTTTCTAAACTCTAAACTCAGACCTATTCAAATGGGAACCTGAAGACTTGCACCAAAGCTTACAACATTAACAAGCACAAGTTGAAAGCAACCTTGTACATCGCAGCATCACCCTCTGTACTCAATGTAGTTCTAGTGGACGAAAAAAGCATGCAAACAAACTAAAACAGTTCTAGTCTATCATGTCTTGGAGGGGGCATTGTCAGGACCAATGCTGCAATATTCAGAGCCTTAAAAAGATTCCGTATATAGTTGTCATGGCCTCACGAAAGTCAAAGCATTACTTCCAAGCACATTATTGTAAAGTAATCTGCTGCTCTCCCTCTATACGCGCAGCAGGGGCAGGCGCCAAAATGGCTCCCCTACTGCTGCACTGTAGCGGCTGCAGGGGCAGGCGCCGAAAGGCTCCCTTGCTGCGCTGTAGCCACAACAGGGGCATGCGCCAAAGTCAGTCATACTATCATATCTAGTCACAGTAGCAGCATGATAGCCTGGCATGTCTGTGTATTAGGATTAGATGGGTAGAGTTGTATATATAGCTTCCCACTGTAACTCAGTAAATGTAGTTTAGTTTGCCAAATTTAGAAGCAGAGCTTTCGGCCAACGCTGAGCTTGTGCGGTGTGTGTGTAAGTTGTTCTCAATATCTTCTTCTACCTCTAGCCATAGTGAGTGAGTATGCTGGTAAGCTTACTGCTTACCTGTGCAGGGCAGCGAGGGACCAACAAGTGGTATCAGAGCCATACAAACGCCGTCGCCGGACTAACCGCTGGCGATGACGAACGGTTTGGAGATGGGCGACAGCAGCGGCGTTGCTGTGGTTGCCCAGCCACGACAGGAGGTCACCATGCACATGGTGTGGGAGGTCAGTGGCACCAGTTGGACGACGCAGACTCGCACCAACTATGGCGAGTGGGCGGTGACCATGATGGTCAAGCTCAGAGCCCGACGGCTCTGGAATGCCATTGACAAGGGCACCGACAATGAAGAAGACATCATGTCAGCGTTGGAGGCCATCCTCCCTACTATGCCGGTGGAGTATAGGGAGCCATTGGGGGCAAAGAACTCTGCTAAGGAGGCATGGGAGGCCATTGCAGCGATGTGCGTTAGCTCCGATCGCGCAAAGAAGGCAACGACCTAGCTACTGAAGTAGGAGTACGCCAACCTCAAGTTCAAGGATGGTGAGTCGGTGGAGGACTTCTCCCTCTACCTGTAGTTGCTCATTAGCAAGCGGAGGAGCCATGGTGTCACCATCGACGAAGAAGAGGCGGTCTCCAAGTACCTCCACTTCGTGCGGCGAAGTACATCTAGATCGCTCTCTCCATAGAGACGATGCTGGACTTGTCCACCCTCACCATTGAGGATGTGATAGGCCATCTGGGCGGTGGATGAGCGCCTGGAGCAGGCGACAACAACGATGGATAGCGAAAAGCTGCTGCTAACAGAGGAGTGGGCTGCTCGAATGAAGGTGAAGTATGGGGAAGCTTCCTCCAGTTGCGGTGGCGATGGTAAGCGCCACGGCAAGGCTTCTTCGGAGAAGAAGAAGAAAAAGGTCAACCCCAACGCCTGCCAGCGCTGTAGGAAGACAGGCCATTGAGCAAAGGAGTGCCCAAATTACAAGCAGGAGAAGAAGATTGAGGCTCATCTGGCGTAGGTAGATGATGATGAAGCCACTCTCCTGATGGTGATGTTCTGTGCTCTATACGACGTTGAGGCCAAGGGGAAGGGAGAGGTGATGGTGGTGGAAGGGCATGGGAAGGCTCTGAAGGCTGCAGAGGGGGTGCTGAACACCTCAGCAGCAGAGCCGACCACTCTAGAGGGGGTGCTAAGCACTCTAGGAGTGGAGCCGTCCACTCCAGAGGAGGTGCCAAGCACTCCAACAGAGGAGCGGACCCCTCCAGCAGCAGAGCCAACCATGGTTAAGGCTCTGAAGCCCAAGTCCACCTCAGACGTGTGGGCAGCGAGCAGGAGCAGCGGTGGTACCTGGACTCTGGCGCCAGCAATCACATGACGGACTCCAAGGAAGCCTTCTCTGAGCTCGATGGCAACGTGACTGGCATGGTGAAGTTCGGTGACGGCTCAAGGGTGGTGATCCGAGGGCGTGGCACAATCATCTTTAGGTGCCACAACGGCGAGAACCGCGCGCTGATAGATGTATATTACATCCTGTAGCTGTGTTCGAGCATCATCAGCATTGGCCAGCTGGATGAGCGCGGCAGCGAGGTACTGATCAAGGATGGCATCCTCAGGATCAGGGACCGGGAGCAGCGGCTTCTTGCTAAGGTGAAGAGGTCCCAGAACTGGCTGTACCTGCTCGACTTGAAGGTGGAGCAGCCCATCTGCTTGGCTGCATGGCACACGGAGGAGCCATGGCTGTGGCATGCCCGGTTCGGCCATCTCAGCTTTGACGCGCTCGGTCAGCTAGAGGAGATGGCCCGAGGGCTGCCCCACATCAAGCACACAGGAGAGCTGTGTGATAGGTACCTGGCCGAGAAGCAGAGGAGGCTGTCATTCCCAAAGGCGGCCAAGTATCGCGTGGCGGACGCTCTCGAGCTCATCCACGACGATCTCTGCGGGCCAATCACGCCAGCCACAAACGATGGTCGGTGGTACTTCCTCCTGCTCATGGATGATTGTAGTCGCTATATGTGGCTACAACTCCTGATGAGCAAGGACGAGGCGGCGAAGGCGATCAACAAGTTTAAGGTGGCATGGAGGCGGAGAGCGGCAAGAAGCTATGCGTGCTGCGGACTGATCGCGGCGGCGAATTCACTTCGGTGGAGCTCACTGCGTACTGTGCGGATCAGGGTGTGGTGCGACACCACACCATGCCATACTCGCCATAGTAGAATGGCATGGTGGAGCGGCAGAACCAGATGGTGGTTGGCATGGCTCGATCCATGATGAAGGCCAAAAGCATGCCAGCAAAGTTCTGGGGAGAGGCGGTGACCACGGCGGTGTTCATCCTCAACCGCACAGCGCACAAAGGCCCTGAAGGGCGTGATGCCATTCAAAGCTTGGTATGGGTGCAAGCCAAGCGTGTCCTAACTCTGGATATTTGGCTGCATCGGCCATGTTAGGAAGACGAAGCCGGTCCTCACCAAGCTGGAGGACAGGAGCACACCGATGGTGCTCCTGGGCTACGAGGAAGGTACCAAGGCGTACCGACTCTATGACCCACGCGGAGGCAAGGTGGTTGTCTCCTGCGACGTCGTGTTCGATGAGAAGGTAGCCTAGGATTGGGAGAGTCCGAGCATGGGGGAAGCTGGTGGCTTCACCAGCACCTTCGTCGTTGAGCACTTGGTCATCTACGGTGGTGGAGACGCTAGAGAGGAGGTGCCGACCACTCCAGCAACAGAGCCGAGCACTCCGGGAGGGCTGCCGAGAACTCCAGGAGTGGTGTCGAGCGATCCTGCAGTGGTGCCGACCATTCCATGATGGGTGCCAAACGCTCCCGTAGTGGAGCCGAGAGGTCTTGCAGTGGTGCCGACCACTCGAAGACTGGTGCCAAGCACTCCTGCAGTGCTGCAAACCACTCTAGGAGTGGTGACGAGCGGTCTAGGAGTAGTGCCAAGCACTGCAGTAGGGGTGCCGAGCACTCCAGGTGCTGTGCCGACCACTCTGGCGGAATAGGGGACTCCATCGACACCGATCGTGTTCGCCTCACCTCCAAGCGACATCACCGAGTTCGTGGATGCTTTCCACGACGGTGAGGAGGTTAGGTTCCGCAGGCTGGACGACATCGTCGGTGGCACAGGGTTCTCAGGCCTGGCGGGTCGGCTGCTCAATGACCTAGAGTTGCTTCTCGTCAGTGCTGAGGAACCACCCACGTTAGCGCTGGCCGAGCGATGCAAATTGGCGACGGGCGATGCTGGAGGAGATGAAGGCGATCGAGAAAAGCGAGACTTGGGAGCTCATCAATCCACCTCTAGGATGCCGTCCGATCGGCTTGAAGTGGGTGTACAAGGTCAAGCAGGACGAGCGTGACGCCATAGTCAAGCACAAGGTGCGCCTCATCGCCCGAGGCTTTGTCCAGCACGAGGGCATAGACTTTGAGGAAGTCTTTGTGCTGGTAGCGCGCATAGAGTCTATCCGATTGCTGCTTGCTTTGGCAGCAGCGAAGGACTGGCGCGTCCATCACCTAAACATAAAATCGGCATTCCTCAACGGCGAGGTGGCGGAGGCGGTCTTCGTCAGGCAACCTCTAGGTTTCACCATCAAGGGCAGCCCCGCGAGCATGGAATGCCAAGCTTGAGGTGCTCAAGCTCGCTGACGCGGTGCATAAAGCCGCTCTACGGGCTCGACAAAGCCCGGTATGTGAGCATGGAATGCCAATAGCTTGATGCCGGCTCGTTTTTGAATGAGCAATCTCAAGCTTGGGTTGACGCGAGATGCACACGCTCGATCAAAGCACGCGCTCTACAGCGTGGCGGCGGGACTCAATGGAGGAGGAGCTCGTCGGTACCACGGCGTGTAGATGTGGACGACTTGATCGTTGGCAATCTGTCACCGCGTCCATACGCGCTAAACATTACGACCGGACATCGATAGCTTCATGCGCAAGATGGCGGCTCGTTTTTGAATGAGCAATCTCGGGACGGTGGATCGGTGATCATCTTCCCCAAGACCTACTACCTCCGACATCGAGGTGAGATAGGGGAAGGAGACGCTCACGCTCTTCCGATCAAAGCGTCATCGCCTTGAAGGTGTTGGCGTGGAGCGGCATGGCGCCATAGTGTAAGCTATGTAAGCGTGACTCCGATGGAGGAGGCGGTGAAAGCTCATCCACCGAAGGCGATGGTGGATAACCAGCCCCACCATCGCCCTCGCGAAGAATCCGGTTCTCCAGATGCAACACTTCCACTTTCTCGTGGAGCATCGTTTGAGCGCTGAAACTGGTTGGCAACTTCAGGCGTACTCACCAAGTCGAGTCCATTCGGCGCTAAACATTACGTTCTAGGTTAGCAGCAGTTAGGAAAAAATTATAAAGTAATCTGCTGCTCGTCCACCAGCGCTTCATGAAGGATCCCGAGAGAGACCACTCGAGGCCACGGGTGAAGCGCGCCAAAGTCAGCGCTCGTCAATGGGACGGTGGATCGGATGATCATCTTCCCCAAGACCCAAATCTAGAAGTAGGCTACAGCTCAATATCTTGTTCAACGATGTGCTGAACATGGCGGAGGGACATCGAACGGATGGCGAGAAAATGTCACCTTCGAGCGGCAGATGGGCAGCTGAACTATACGAATATATCTTCCTCGGGTCGGCTCAAATCTCATGCTCTGTTCATCATTGACTGGACTTTGCCAGCATACGAACGTTTCAACTCAAGGAACAACTATGGTGGTGGCGTGCTTTGGGCATAGGAGGTGCAACAATCGTCCCCTTCTGGAGTCAAGTCCAGTTACGCGTGGTGGTTCTTGATCCATAACGTTGAATATGAAGCGGACTGTGAAAAATCAAGGGCCCTAGCACCTGAAGATACATCATTACATCTGAAATTGGCCCTAACCTTAAATGCTTAAGCTCCAAAGATGGAGGAAAAAAATGCTCACCGAAATGTGAAAGCTCATCCACCATGAGATCACAAGATGGTGGACAACTATTGCCCACCATCGCCGCTCGCTCAAGAATCCGTAATTCTCCACGATCGAGCAAGCACATCGACGTCAAGTTCCACTTTCTCTGGCCATTGCAGAGATGGGGTATCGACCTAGATGGTCCCGGGGCAACCTTTGTTTTTTTAAACACCGCCAAGGAGGCGTAAGATCATCATTGAGTTCATTGAAATACAAGTGTCCTGAGAAACTCACGGACGTCCTCACACAAGCCCACTCGACACGCTGCCAGTTGCTCTGGAAACCCCGGTTCACCCGATCGATCCCAAGACTGGGAATCGAACCTGGAAGAAGATGATCGGATGCATGGTGGAGGTTCTAGGTCCGTTATGTATTTTCGTGGGAGTGGATTAGGAAAAAATTATAAAGTAATCTGTTGCTCTCTCTCTGAAAAGCTGTTTGGTTAAACAAGCCTTTTATCTTTATCTCTCTTGCAACAACTATGAAAGCCAAATTTCAAAAGGCTCCCAAAAGCAGGGTCAAACCAAATTTTTAAAAATGAACTGCTGCAAATGCTCAAAAAGCACCCTCCAAAAGCAGCCCTTTGATTGCTTTTGGCTTTTTGGGGGGGCGGTGCCAGCCAAAACCCAACCAAACAGGCTGAATCCCGATGGTTACGTGTTCGGATAGCACCATTTTCACATTGTAATTTGATTATGAATATGAATACAACTTTAAATTTTATCGCATAAAAACGCAAAACGGGTAGTTAGAATTCACATTAGGATATTTAAGTCAACCCTACAAAGTAAAATCAAAATCTAAACTAATATTAAAGCACACTCCAAATAATCGACCGGCAGTGAACTATGACATGTCACGCCTTCACTAGAAAACACTAATTAAAATAAATGTTTTGATATTGTCCAATCTTAGTTTGAACTAGGATTAGATAGGTAGAGTTATATATATATTGCTTGATACCATGTTGTGAAAAAGATTTTTTTTAAAATGCGCTTAGTAAATCTTCTTTCTCCAGCAATTCTTAGTCTTTCAGTTTTCCAAATCTAGAAGTATCTAAAATCTTTTCCATGAAATCCAAATCACTTCTTCCTGCTCACTATTCATCAACCTATTCCATGGATATCTCGAATTTCTTTGGCTTTTTCGGTGTATGTGTGAGCTGTTCTCAATATCTTCTTCTACCTCTAGGTATAGTGAGTGAGTGTGCTGGTAAGCTTATTGCTTACCTGTACAGGACAGCGAGGGACCAGCAATTACATCAACATCTTGTCAACACAATCCCTAGAGAAAATGCCCAAAACCGTGATCCTTCGAGCCACATTGGCAGATGGGCAGCTGAACTAAACGAATATATCATTGATTTCAAACACTGATCCACGATCAAATCTCATGCTCTCTTAGAATTCATCATTGACTGGACTTTGCCAGCATACGACACCTTTCAACTCAAGGAACAACTATGGGACATCACTTGTGACGGAGCCTGGGGTGCTTTGGGCATAGGAGGTGCAACAATCCTCACATCCCCTTCTGGAGTCAAGTCCAGTTACGCGGCAAGGCTAGAATTCTTGATCACCTATAACATAGTTGAATATGAAGCATTACTACTCGGACTGTGAAAAATCAAGGGCCCTAGGCACCCGAAGATGCATCATTACATCTGAAATTGGCCCTAACCTTAAATGCTTAAGCTCCAAAGATGGAGGAAAAAATGCTCAATGAAATCAAAAGTGAAGACTATGGCTCCCACGGGAGCAAATGAGATCACAAGAAGAGCATTTCGCCAAGGTTTCTATTGGCTCATAACAGTCGCGGAAGCTCAGAAATTGGTCCGTAATTGCCAAAATTGTCAAATGTCTGCACTGCATTTCCCACTAGCCAACGAACCCGTCAAGTCTAATTTGACCAACGTGGTCAACTGGCCATTGCAGAGATGGGGCATCGACCTAGATGGTCCCGGGGCAACCTTTGTTTTTTTTAAACACCGCCAAGAGGACTAGCATATTATGTAAGACTCTTACGGATACCTATACTAACCTCACCCTCAAATACAAGTGAGGCTGCCCGAGAAATCTCGGAACACGTCAAATGAGCACACACGGTACCCACAGACACGCTGCTCAGTTGCCTCTGGGAAACCCCGGTGCCACACCCGATCGATCCCAAGACTGGGAATCGAACCTGGACGGGTGGCCTCTGTAAAATGTCATCGGGATGCAATGCTCCATTAGTTGTTGCTCTCTCCTGGTCCGGCCCATTTGATGTATTTTCGTGGGGAAGTGGATTGAATCCCGATGGTTACGTATTCGGATAGCACCATTTTCACATTGTAATTTGATTGCGAATATGAATACAACTTTAAATTTTATCGCATAAAAACGCAAAACGGGTAGTTAGAATTCACATTAGGATATTTAAGTTATTCAACTCGGAGTGAATATCTTAAAATTCAACCCACACGAAGTAAAATTTTAGAGCATATAATCAAAATAACTAAACTAATATTAAAGCACACTCCAAATAATCGACCGGCAGTGAACTATAAAATCATAGGGTACAATACTTAATACAACATCAGATCAAAGCGAAATAAAGACAAACAGCAATGTTGTGACCACAGATATGAATTCTCAGATTGAAGTACATGACATTAAACTAGCAAAAGTGAACTACAATTAAACAAACACCTTTAGTAGCAGTTGCAGCGGAGGACAACAGCAAGCAATGAAGCACCTCTACACCTCTTTCATGAATTAATTAAATGGGACTCGGTAGTGGCTATATATAAGTGCCTAGACGTGTCGACCTACCCTTGGTTATATATACCTGGGAGCCCAGCCCTTCTTGCAACTAGCTAGCTAGACGACATCAGTGAAGAGTGATTACCAATCCTACGTAAAAGGAAAACAGCTAGAGATAACAACTGTTCCTATGAGATTGGAAGGCATCGGGAGAACAGATGCAGCAAAGTTGACTAGTTTTCTTCATCCATTCCATGGATGCACTCACAAAGGTGTGGAAACAAGTGCTAATTTGCTGATGAGATCAGCGAGGATGACAGAAGCTACTAGAGTAGCCCCCCTAAGGACGACCTGTCAGCCAGTATATAGCCGAAACAAACATGTACGTCTCTACGGAGGGGCGCAGGATAAAAGGAGTCAAAAACATGTCTCCACGGAGATGCATAGAATAAAGGGGCCGGCCGGCCACCCATCCATAAATTTATAGTTTTTAGACATGTTGGTCTTTAAATAGTCGCATAATCCTATTATAAGACTCGGACAATCCATATCCATCATATCTTGCCAATAGCATATTCTACTCCACATACGGACACAATTGGATTTGAATTATCCGTATCCACACGGATATCAAAGACTCTTATCCAATTCCTTAAAATTCAAATTTTAGTTAAATCATATCGGATTGGAGAATTATTTGTTCCATTTTCACCCCCATGTGCATCATCTAAGCCAAGAAGACACCCCAACCTCAAGAACCCCAAGCACTAACCCCTCGGTAGTTGCATTGCCTAGAAGAGTGTCGACTGTATGCATCTAAAGTTCTAGGCATCTACCCTATAGAAAGCATGACAAACCATTTAAAATTTTTATGGATCTAGAAATCAACTTTTAGAGGTATGGACTTTGACTCCATATGCCACGTCAGATCTAAGAGCCAAATGAAGGGAGCCACTTACAAAGTATATGGACCCAAAGGTTGAATCTAAAGGCCAAACAAAGAGGTATGGACCTACATTGAACCATTTTAAAAGTTTATGGACCTAGAAAACAACTTTCATAGTTGATAAACCTAACTGAAACCCCCACATAAGTTGGCACTGGTGCATTTAACTCAACTATAATTGTTGAGACTTCTACAATCCAGAAGAAGTATCCACAAATCCATCTACAAAATTCTCGCAACAATGCACATGGTATCATCTAGTACTATATATTAAACTCATAAGCATGTCCAACTAATTTGCGTGTTGTTGGAGTATCCTAATTAAATGAACGGCTCACATTCGTTTGAAGCACCACGGTGAAACCTGGTAAAGTACTGTATCATATGAACTAATCCATCCGACTATGCTGGCCTTGATGGAATGTAGCACCAACATACTCCTGACACTGATATCCTCTCACTGCCAGTCACAACTGGAGACGGCCTCTTTGCCGAGGGCTTCTGGGTTTGCCGAGGGCTAGATCTCGGGCACTCGGCAAAGGGGTCTTTGCCGAGGACCAGCCCCAGGAGCCCTCGACAAAGCTAGGCCCTCGGCAAAATAAATCTTTGCCGAGGGCCTAGCCCTTGGCCGGATGGGTCACGGCGGCCACTGGCGCCAGTGCTTTGCCGAGTGCCCGCCGTCAGGCACTCGGCAAATATTTTTTATTTTTTTTAAATATTCTTTGCCGAGGGCCATTCTCCAAGCCCTCGGCAAAGATTTTTTATTTTTTTTAAATATTCTTTGTCGAGGGCCATTGCCCAGGTCCTCGGCAAAGATTTTTTTATTTTTTATTTAAGACCCCCTTTGCCGAGGGCCAGGCTAGGCCCTCGGCAAAGATTTTTTTTTTGGTTTTTTGAACCCAGTTTTTTTGTGGTGCTATAATACATTATTTAAAACTCAATTTTAAAATTTGGGCCAAATTTGACTTTTTTTATATATTTCCCTAATTTATTTCTTTTCGTTGATTTTTTTCGAATATTTTAAATTTGAACTGCAGGTGGATGGAATAATGCAATTTAGTGATTCAAAAAATGTTATTCATGGTATTTGGTGTATGTTGAGTCCCTATCCATGAACTCGCATCAAATTTCGGGCATCTTCTTCACGTAACATGACGAGGAACTTGTCGAAAAAGTGTTTTTAAATTATATAAAATCCATACGAAGTCCGAAAATCATGAAACTTGTCGAGGTGTCATGTTATCGCATGTGTAGGCTGTGGTAAAAATTTGAAAAGGTTTCGAGCAAGTTGTGACTTCGGATGCCTAAAACCCAGACATCTCCACATGTGAGAAGGAGGAGATGGAGGAATCCATAAAAGACTTCTACAAAATGTTGCACTCGGCACAGAAACCCGTTCACGAGCGTACAACGATTTCTCAGCTGGATGCGGTTGGACACGTAATGGGGTTGAAGGCCGAGTTAAACCTGAGTCGAGAAGGCTTCGATAAGATGTTGGTCGTGTTTGGCACCATGCTTCCGGAGAAGCACACTTTGCCGACGAACTTGTACGAGGCAGAGAAACTCCTTCGTATGCTTAAGATGACGTATGACAAGATACATGTTTGTCCGAAGGGGTGCGTCCTATTTAGGAAAGAACACAAGGACGCAAATTACTGTCCGAAGTGTAAATCCTTCAGGTACCTGGAGGTAGACTCTGGTGATGGTCAGAAAAAGCAGCTTTCGATCCCCACGAGAGTGCTATGGCACCTTCCTTTCCTGCCGAGGATCCAACGGCTATTCATGATCGAGGAATCCGCGAAACAGATGACATGGCACAAAGATGGCAAACGGTACAATCCTGGGAAGATGGTACATCCGTCTGATGCTGAAGCATGGACGTACTTCAATGACAAACATCGTGACAAAGCAGCTGAGGCCCATAATGTACGTGTCACGCTGGCAACAGATGGGTTCAATCCTTATGGAATGATGGTTGCCCCATACACATGCTGGCCCATTTTTGTTATCCCCCTCAATCTCCCTTCCGGCATCTCCTTTCAACGGCATAACATATTCTTGTCGTTGATAATTCCTGGACACCCGGGGAGTAATATGGGTGTGTTCATGGAGCCTGTGATTGATGAATTGATCCACGCTTGGGAGAAGGGGGTATGGACATACGACCGAGCTACAAAGACAAGCTTCAAAATGCACGTTTGGTACCACTACTCCCTGCATGACTTCCTAGCGTATGGGTTATTTGCCGCCTGATGTGTTCATGGGAAGTTCCCATGCCCAATATGCAAGGAAGCTGTGAGGTTCATTTGGTTGAAGAAGGGTGGTAAGTATTCATCGTTCGACCAGCATCGTCAGTTCCTCCCTCTAGACCATGAATTCAGAGAAGACATCAAGAGCTTTACGAAAGGTGTCAAAGTGACAGACCCTAAACCGCACTTGAGGACTGGTGCCGAGGTTCATGCTCAGATAGATGCTCTCGTGCCCAATGAAGAAGGTGGTTTTGTGGGATATAGTGAGGAACATATGTGGACTCATAAGTCCGGCTTGACGAGGCTGCCCTATTTCGATGACCTTCTTCTGCCACATAATATTGATGTAATGCACACTGAAAAGAATATTGCCGAGGCACTTTGGGGAACTCTCATGGACACTGACAAGTCTAAGGACAACGTTAAGGCTAGAGTGGACCTAGCGACATTATGCGATAGACCGAATCAAGCGATGCAGCCTCCTAGTGGCCGAAACAAGAACTGGAAAAGGCCTAAGGTCAATTTCGTCTTGCAAATCAATCAAAGGAGGGAAGTACTAAAATGGATCCAGACGTTAATGTTGCCAGATGGATATGCAGCGAATCTTAGCAGGGGAGTGAACTTAGGCACTCTACGACTCAATGGGATGAAGAGTCATGACTACCACATATGGATTGAGCGGCTTCTTCCGGTGATGGTCCGAGGCTATGTCCCTGAGCATGTTTGGCTAGTGTTGGCAGAGTTGAGCCTTTTCTTTCGCCAGCTTTGTGCCAAGGAGATATCTCGGACCGTCGCTCAGGACTTGGAAAAAGTGGCACCTATGTTGCTCTGTAAGCTGGAGAAGATCTTTCCACCCGGCTTCTTCTTGCCAATGCAGCATCTGATTGTGCACCTCCCGTCCGAGGCACGTTTGGGGGGCCCCGTGCAGGCCTGTTGGTGCTATCCAATCGAGAGATGTCTAAAGACTCTTCGCAAAAAATGTATAAATAAAGCCAAAATTGAGGCTTCCATTGCAAAGGCATGCCTTCGGGAGGAGGTGGCAAACTTCACAATGCAATACTACAAGCTGAACCTTCCTAGCAATCATAATCCACTCCCTCGTTACAATGCTAGCGAAAATGAATTGATCCTCAGCCTTTTCCAAGGCCAACTCGGCAGCTCAAGTGGACCAACCCCAAAGCTATTGGGAAATGAAGAGTGGCGCAGTATCATGCTATATGTGTTGAATAACCTTACCGAGGTGCAGTCGTTCATCAAGTAAGTTCTCAACGAACTTGTTTCAATACATCATCACTATTCTGCATCCAACCCCATTGATTCTCGTTCGGACAGGGAATTTGTTCATGAATTCTGGCATCAATCAAGGGATCCTACCTCGCATGAACAAGACACCCTTGTTTCATGGGGTGCGGGAGCGGGGAGGCCTGATTTCATTTCTTGGTTCAAACAAAAGGTAATGTCCAATTTAGCTCGTACGTTCGATCGTCCAAGGTGATCGTATGTTTGATTAATATAACGATCTATCATGCTTCACCTTGCAGGCCCAGACCGGTTCGTCCATGAGTGACGAGTTGAAACAGGTTGCAAACGGCTGTGATGTTAGGGTGAAGTCATTTACCGCCTATGACGTGAACGGATATCGCTTCCACACAACAAGTTACGAGCAGATTCGGCCTAAACGAAAAACCACAAATAACGGAGTTTGTACGCCCAGCACTGATGGCCTTGACTATCATGGTAGAGTTGAGGAAATCTATAAACTCTCATTTCATGGAGACAAACCTCTTAAACCTATAATGCTCAAATGCCACTGGTTTAATCCTCGATCAACGAGATGAACCCCTCATCTTGGGCTAGTCGAGATTCGAGAAGATTCCATCTATCCTAGAAAAGATGTCTACATTGTGGCTCAACAGGCCGTGCGGGTGTATTATACTCGATACGCCAACCAAGACAAAGAGGATCTTAAGGGTTGGGCTATTGTGCACCAGGTATCTCCACACGGTAAACTACCTACCCCAAACGATGATGATTACAACTTCAACACAAACAAATATGATGGACAGTTCTATCAAGAAGATGGGCTACCAGGCACGTTTGAGATAGTCTTACCCGAAGCAATCGAAATGGAAGTAGACAACGAAATGGTTGATGGCGAGGTCGATGGAGATGTGGTGGTAAATGCCAAGGACATAGCAATGCTTGAGCGATTACTTCTAGGCAATGACTATGATGACAACATAGAACCTTTGGATAGTGTTGCCCATTTGGACAATTTTGACAGTGATCATGAGACCTATGATCCCAATCATGAAGATTATTCCTAATACATGTAATACTATGTTTTTTAATTTGTGTTTTGTTTATATATTTTGAATCTATTTCTAATATATGTACTAATTAGTCTTGTTCATTCTTTGTGATTGCAGGTGATTGAACAAAGATGGCGGGCAGACGTCCACGCCGTGACATGCCCTCGGTTTATGGGAGAGACCGCCCTCTCCTTCGAGGTGAGGGGTCGTTGTCCGGGGCATCGTACGTAGGAGGTGACGAGAGGAGGACCAAGGGCAGTAGCCGCAGGAGGCAGCGGTCTCCTCCCTCGCCACGTGACGAGGTGCTGGAGGAGGAGCACGTGATGGCCACGGCCACGTCCTCGTCGGAGGACGAGAGGGGTCAGCAGATGGGCGAGGTAGGCGAGGCGCTTGAGGGCGAGGGAGGCGAGGGGCTCGAGGGCGACGGAGGGGGTACCGCTACCCGGACTCCCTACGAGCGAGGTCCCGTGAGCCTCCCTCCGGTTTCGCTTCCTCACAACCACCCAGTTATTCGGCCTATGGCAAAGAGGTAAGTAACTATAGATGTTATCACAATTACTTCATAAGATATGTTGGAAATCATAAGAGAAACTGATAAATTTTCTTAATCACTTGTGCAGGGCCTGGTTGGTTTTGTCAGGTACTTCAGCACGCACCCCCACGAGCATCCTTGGTGTTTTGTGTAGGAAATGGTACCCTGGCATTGTGCAAGCTGTCAAGAGCCGGTGGTGCGGGAGCCGCCTCAAGCGACAGTACGCTACTGGTCACGGATGACACTTACCGCAACAAGCAGGAGCGGGTATTGGCGAGTTTTGGGTAAGTTTCTCTCGCACAACATTGCTTAATACATCTCATTCATTGGTTAAATGTTTTATTGAAATAATGAATGGATACATCGGTTTTGTATGCAGAAATTTTTCAAGGCCAAAGAAGGACTTGAGGCCCAGGCGGATCGGGCGGCTATCGCAGCTTGTAGGAAGTACGTCACCGAGATTCACCACCATGGGCGCGTCCAAGCCCACATAGACTACTACAGGTCGGTACTTAAGCAGTCCCTCCCCAAGCCTCAAGCAAGACTGATTACGCTGACCCGGGACCAATACCTTAAGGTAGGCGAATAACATTCATAATGATTCGTTTTGATATTAAGTTGGTTCAATTTCATCTTCTTATATGTCAAATACTCGATGACTTGTAGGTGATTCCCTGGTGGTGCCGATCGTATCCCGAATGCTGGGCCATGATAGTGGACAAGTGGTTATCACAGGACTTTGTTGACACGCACGAGAGGCAACGGGAACAACGTCTGATGAGGCAAGGTCCAACTCACCATCAAGGCAGCCACAGCCTTCCCGGATACAAACAAGCATACGTAAGTGATTTCTTTTATTTATTTTGATGTTCAATTCTGCTTGATTTCTCACCATCTTCCCGTCTTTCTCGCAGGAGGCTGCGCACCCAGGCGAGGAGGTCTTGGAGTTCTCTGCGTGGGCTATGTCCTACATGGGCAGGGCGTCGTCCTCTGTCTCCTTCGACCTGGCTGTCCCGCCCCAGGTGTACTCCGACCCAAACATGTACACTAAAGTCCAAGAGTACACGTCCTCGGTAAGGGAGATATATGGGGAAGATTACAATGTGCGCACTGAGCCCATTGATGCAGAGACGATCATGAGGCTCAGAGGAGGCAAGAAGCACGGGCGGCTGTGGATTGCAGATGGCGCCATCGACTCCACCACTGTTCCCTCCCTCGACGCTATCCGAGCACGGAGCACGAGCTCCAGCCAGCCCATACGCTCACGGCCTTCTCCAGCACTACAGCAGGTCCAGGCACTATAGGTAATTCCTATTTTACTCGTCGTACGTTGATATTTACACACCTAAATTAGATTTGCATTACTGATACATTAGAGTGAAATATTGCAGGCCGAGCTGGAAGAAACAAAAAGACAAAGTCAAGAGCAGAACGCGGAACTGACCGCACAGCTGCAGGCCCAGCAGGTCGCTTTTGAGGCTGCGCAGAAGCAGATGGCGGAGATGATGGTGATCATGCAAAGTCTTGGGCAAGCATCGGGTGTACCTGTGCAGTTTTCAGCTCCTCCACCTCCTACTCCTGCAGCTACTCCTGCAGCTACTCCTGTAAGTATGAAAGTTTACTTTTCGCTTGTGCTTTGCATGGATGTCGGCGTTCGTGCCGTTGTGGATGTCGGCGTTCGTGCCGTTGTTTCTTGCAGGTTTTGGAAACCTCCCCGTGCAGGGGAGGTGCTGCCGAAATTTTCAATTGAGTCTAATCTTTTTGTATTCCTAGATTACTAGATGCAATCTCTAAGTTCCAAAACTGTTTTCCTGGATTACTCACACATGCAATCTCTGCTCCTTTGTGCAGCCTCCATCCGTGGGTTCCAATCATCCCGGTAGTGCGTCACCGGCTGATCCTGCCTTTCCTTCACCACCGTCTCATAGGCTACCTTGATGAGGACTAGTGCTAGGTGATGTGGTTGGACTTTATTGTAATATTTGTGGTTTATGGTTCTGACTTGTGCTTGGATTTCATGAACTTGTCGTAATAAACATGTGAATGATGATGAACATGTGACTTGTCGTTGTAATATATTGTCATTTGTGGTTCACAATTATGGTTGTTATATATTGTGACAAAATGGGTTCTATGTGATATATATATGAAATGCTTGTGTCGATGGAATGCAAAAAACAAAAAAAAATTAAATTTCTGCCTCTTTGCTGAGGACAATGACCAAGGCCCTTGACAAAGAAGGGTCCTTTGCCAAGGGCCGTTCCATTGCCCTCGGCAAAGATTTTTTAAAACAAAAAATAAAATTTATGCAACATTTCTTTGCTGAGGGCCATGGTTGGAGGCCCTCGGCAAATGCTTTTTTTTTTAAAAAAAATTTAAAATTCTTTGCCGAGGGTCTTCGGGGAAGCCCTCGGCAAAGATTTTTTAAAAAAAGAATAATTCTTTGCCGAGGGCCGTCCCATTGCCCTCGGCAAAGATTTTTTGGAAAAATTCTGCACATTTCTTTGCCGAGGGCCATGCTTGGAGGTCCTCGGCAAAGATTTTCAAAAAAAAAAAAATCTTTGCCGAGGGCCCCTGGAGACGGCCCTCGGCAAAGACTCCGTCCTAGGCGCCGGCATCGTGACGGCTGCTTTTCTTTGCCGAGTGCCGCTCCAGCCCTCGGCAAAGGCTTTGCCGAGTGCCCGATAAAGGGCCCTTAACAAAGACCCTCTTCGTCGACTCAAAATTCCCGAGCTCTTTGCCGAGGGCCGCCCTCGGTAAAGCCGTCTCCAATAGTGCGTTGATGGATCCGCGTGTACTCTCAACTTGAGTGACTCGTCTTGATGGAATGTAGCCACCTATAGCTTCGATTACTCCTGACTGATATCCTCTCTCCTGATGCCACTCTTTCATAGATGGATTCTAGATGCACGTGTCACATATATATCCGTATCAAAACACAGCAAGAAAGTGCTTGGTAGTGAGAAATAAAGAAACAAAAAGTTACGGAGAGCACACAAGCGCTCACCAAAAGATGAAGGTGTGACTAGTAAGGAACAGGGCCAGGCTATATTAATTGCGCTATTTTTAAGAAACTTGTTGAGGCGTACCGCATACGCGGTGAAGGTTGGAATGGAGTAGCTAGCTTTATAGCCTAGCTTTGTCGTCAAAATGAACTTGAGTACGTGAGATAAATTTAGTTGTACCACAGGCTACACAGCTAGAAATTAATCCGTGCCATACAACCTTATTGTACTCCGTGCTACACATAACCGGCCTTCGTGACTACACGTACTCCTTATTCTAGCAAGCAACGGAAGACACTGCGTACACGGTTGCGAACCCAAAAAAGTTCTGAGTTTTACATCTAGCTAGCCGGTGCTATATGTGACTCTTGTTCAGTTTGATTCATTTTTAGCAGGGTGGAATTAAAAACAGATTTAGATAGCATCATTTTCACATTTTAAACCAATTTGTCAATATATACGAATCCAAATATTTTCAGAGTTGATGCGAAAAGGATATATTTTGAAAGTACTAACTTGCATCAGGATAGATATCCACATTGTGCTGATTTTAGTGCACACAGGGCTGCATCGTACTCGTCTCTCGTGAAAACTAAACTGTGTAATTAGTTATTTTTTACCTACATTTAATGCTCCATACAAAAAAAATTAATGTGATAGGGTCTGCGTCGTATTGCAGCCGCGTGCAGGGGGTTTCCAGCCGCGTGCGGGTTTCCTAACGTTGGCTCGCAGGTATGGGTACTACTCATTTTCTCATCCGAAACCCAACCGAACTTCGGATATCCACATTAGAATCTGGATTTTAACAATCGGATTTGCATTTTTCCACTTAGTATCCATTTGAGAATCAAACCCCAGATGGTTGCTACCACATTGTTTAGTCAGATACAAATATGTGTTGCAAAATTTACAGGAATTCCTAACCTACGATTCATGGTTAGGCGCAGAAAGAGACAATTTGCATGGTTCATACCCCTAGCCACCAACCCCCAGAAAAGCTTCTTGTGCCCAGCACAGTTTATCGTCGGGAGAGGGATACGAAACAGGCCCAGGAGAAGGAACGGCTATACGTAATGATCTGGATGCGCTAGTAATAGTACTTGTGCTGGTCCAAAATATAGCTGGTCTTCTTTCGCAAGAACTGGACTCTGAAGCACTAGTTATCTTGAGAATGCGCATGCTAGCTTGACTGCCAAGCTAAGCACCAACTATGGTGGCCAACTATTGGCACTGACAACTGAGTCGATTATCAATTCCCGATGCAGCTCATTCCGAGCAAGAATTCGATTTGGACGGCATGCATGCTACTTTGCCCTATAGATCTCTTATATATTGATTGACTGCATGCATGGCGGTGACAGAATGTGTTAGAGTACTAAGAAGCTAAAGGACCACATGCACAAGAGATATCCAACTAACACCTCTAGTGAATGGTGTGTGTGTGTGTATAGCGTGTGTACATGGGTATATGGAGTGGTTGTATTTTTGGAACTGATGAAGTGTAGCACCCGGTTTAAAGAACAAAACCAGATACACACCATATGTGAGCCCAGGAAGTCAAATCTCACATATAGCTACAAATAAGGGATAATATCAAAAGACAATGCTCAATATAACATAGTATTACAAGAGATATAACCTTAGACTGTAAACAGCGGAAAGACAACTCTGATCTTCGGGTGAAGAGTCTAATTCCACAAGGACAATTGATTGGTTGATCACAAGCCTATTTCCTCCAAGCTCTAGCAATCTGGTACCCATCCAGGATTTTAATCCAAATATTTGAAAAGTAAAGCAATCGTAAGTATATGTCGTACTCAACAAATATAACATGGGGTTCATAAGGCTCAAAAGGTTGACACTGGTTTACTGCGATTAGCTTTTAATGAATCATCTTTTAGCAATTGGGTGGCAACAAGTTTATTCACAAACCCACATAAACATATGATCAGGTAAACATGAATAATGAATAGCATAAACAGTAATAATTAGTGAGCATCTTTATCATCAGTACCATCAGTGTTCATCATCTATTCCGTAAGGGTCCAAGACCGCTCGTGACCGTGAGCACGGCTGATATACCAGTTTTACACTCTGTAGAGGTTGTACACTTTCACTGTGAGTCGTGATTTACCTTTTCACCCGAGGTAGTTAATCTCTTGATCCACTTCCAAGGAAGGTCGGCAGGTTTCACTATAAAGCCTTTCAAAGGTTCTTCTAACAAGTTAGGGTCATTAGATTCACTCGGCAAAAAGATATAGGAACCCTCCTTCCCGATGGCACAATGACATGCAGCCTATACACAAGGGGACAGAGGCTGTCCTATACTCGATTCGGCAAGCTATTCTTACGCCATAAAGGTAACCACTAACAAGCTAGAAAATGTTCTCATACTGAGTTAAAACCAGAGCCATGTAGCCCTCATAGCTGTACTGTAAGTCCCGGATGTTCGCTTACAGATAAGTCCTTAAGGAGAGGAATCTAGAACATCATAAAAACAACCCAATGCTCTAGCTCCCTTGTTCCATGTTGCTAAAAAGTATCTTTTAATGTTTATTGCATATTTCATTAGTCAAGTTACAAGATCATGGTTTCAGTTGAGCACTAGCATCATACTACCCAATGCATAAACCCATCGGAATCAAGGAATCCAGGATATCAAATAGCTAGGAAAATTACTACGGTTGCTAAGGTAGACACATGCATATGATTAAAATGATATTAAGGTGAATAGAACAACAAGGAAGATCCCATGCTATACTTGCCTTAAACTCTGATCTTTCTTCTAATCTAAAGCTTCCAAGGAACTCCTTGATCAACACGTAAAGCTCACCAAATGGATAGGATCATAAAGCACCACACAAACATCCATGCAATGATACATGAAGCAAACAGTAGAACTAAATTAGAACAGTACACCAAACATATGAAACAACAAGTAAAAAGGTTTTAAAGATGTTCTACACGTTACTACGAACACACAGACGTGAAAAGCACGCTAATTGGAGCTATAACGAAGATGTTATGAATTAAACAAGATTTCCTTTAATAGAATAATAGATTAAATCTAACCTCGAATTTCAAAAGTTGAAAACATGTTTAACAGTAGTATGAACTTGTAGATTACGCAATTACAATTCTAATGCAACTTGAATGGATTAAATCGGAGCTAAAACAGAGATTTTATGGCTAAAACAAGATCAGTGGCACTTCTGTAAATAGCTTGAACTTGATTTTAGAATTTAAATTAATAAAATCAGATTTTAAACTGAGCCAGGGACGGCGGGCGTCATAAAGAAGAAGTACAGGGGTTCTTTAGAAAAGTGCAGGGACGACGGGTTCTATTACGCGAACTGCAGGGGCTCTTTTGAAAGATTGCTGGCCGAAGGGGTACGGTTGGATTTAAGCCGTCCGATCGGGATTGGACAGTGGGGATTAGATGGGGGTGAGTGAGGGCGCGGCCAGAACAGGGAACCGGCACGGCGGGACGCCATTGCCGGCGACGCAAAGCTCATCGGTGAGCGCGTAAACGGTCCTAGAGACCACGGGAAGGCAAACTGGAAGCACGGGGATGAAGAGGAGAGAACTCTGAACTTGGCTAGGCATCTTACCGGGGCGCGGAGCGGACAGAGGTGGTGCGCGGCTCGGCGGGGCGACGGCAGACGGCGGTGCTAGGGTTCCACGGCGGCGCGGCGATTCGACGACTTGGCTGTGGCTCCGAGGCTAGGGATGGAAGTGGCACGGTGCGGGCGCGCGGTATTTATGGCCCGGGGAGCAACGTGGGGTGCAAGGCAAGGCGCGGAGTCGTGGCGGCGTTGGCATCTCGTGACGGATAGAGTCCGTGGAGGGGACGGCGGAGGTAGGAGATGGCGCGACTGACAGCTGGGTCCCACAAGTCAGCGACAAGGGAGGCGCAGAAGAGAGAGGGCACGACGATGCGGCTGCGCGGCTGGGCCGGTGCGGAGGCGCGGGGAAACTGGGCCGCGGCGATGGACTGGGCCAAAGCGGGAGGGGAAAAGGTGGGAACGGACCGGGCCGAGGAGAAAAGGCCGACGGGCCAGATGAGAGAAATGAAATTTCTTTTCTTTTTAACTCATTTTCCTTTTCTTTTAAAGCCATTTCAAAACCCTATTTAAAAGCCATTTGAACTATTTTGAATTTTATACAAAGCCACATATTCCAATAATTCCAATGTACCAGCATGTATGAACAAACAAGTTGCTAAACCTTAGGATGAATTTTAATTTACTGAAAGATATTATTTTTCCTATGTTTTTATGAGCACAAAAATACAAAATTAAATCCTTTTAGCCCTATTTCAAAAAGAGCAAATTTTAGGTTGTTACATGAAGTGGGCTGTTATAGAGATATATGATAAAAAAAAAGTATATAACGAGTCTCATGTTGATAGGTGACTGGGTGAGTGTTGTATATTACACAAATGGACTATATATGGTGGGTCTCAGATGCAGGCCAGAGAAATACAAATTGGGGTAGTGAACGTGCAGAGTTATAATTTCAATTATGAACGGTGATATGATGATGCGCATCGCGTTACTATATGGGCCACTTTGGCATGTTTATAATTTAAATACATGTCAGTACATTTTACTACAATGCTTAAATGTTTTTCATATTTACCCAAGCAGACGCCACTCTGTCTTGCATACTAGCTTCTCCATCAACCAAACACTTCCATATATAATGAAATACGAACTCATTTCTTCACCCACTTTTCTCACCTATATATCTTAGGCGTATGGGCCTATAAATAATATAGCCTTCACTCCTTGTTACGATTAGTCGATTACAACCTAGGCTTCATAATATCAGTTACTCTTTCCTATGTCATCCTTCCCAACGAACAATCAAAATGAAAAGCAGATAGCAAGAAAACAAAGATGAACGTCTTTGAGTGTGGAAGGCATCAGGAGTGTGTGCACAGGAAAGGTAATTTGTTTGATTCATCAGGAGTGTGTGCACAGGAAAGCCCACCACCCTCATGGCTGTCATCCTCATTTGCAGTGGCGTCCATCTCGCCTTCGCAGACATGGTGCTCGCACAACCGAGACTCTGGAGCATGTGGGTCGTAGCCTCGTCACCCTTGACAGACACCTTCCTTGATGTCCTGTTCAAAGAGGTGTGGGCCAACGGACGGCTCTACTGAGCCTGATAAAGGGGACCATGACGATAAAACACGAAGTGTCATGATGTAGGATGCACTCTCGTCTCGTCATACACTAGTTTCAACGACTATCCAACAAGCGTGCATTGCATACATCGTGTGCAATGTTTTTAAAGTTGTGTCTAACAATATCTACCACGTACACAAATGGCCTTTCAACTAATGTCAAGCATGTGATCGCTCTACACAAATAAAATAGCTAGAACTGGCATATAACTGGTTGTAAGTTAATTTTTGCCATGCAATCGTACTTGTGTCCAGAGTGTGCATTTGCCAAGGTGGCTGGACCTTTATATATACTCCAGAGCCGAGACCTTGCAACTAGCTTGACGACATCATCAATGACAAGTGACTACCAATAGTACGTAAAAGGAAAAAGAAATAAACACAACAGCTTCGAGAGTGGAAGGCATCAGGAGAATAGATGTAGGAGCAAGAAACACGGCTCGGTCTGTTTGTACATTCTGTGGATGTGCTCACAAAGGCGCTGAAGCAAAGCACCAAAGCTGGATGAATGGACAAACTGTGGATGTGCTCACAAAGGCGCTGAAGCAAAGCACCAAAGCTGGATGAATGGACAAAAAAGTATGGATAGCCAATTAAGCGATAGGGGCATGTACCTGCCGGAGCAGCCGGCGCATTTGTCGCCATTGCATTGCCCTCCCCCCCAAACCCACACACACACACACTTTGCAGTGAGGCTGCCAATCTATTCGAGACAATAGCATCATATCAACTTAGTTATGAATCACATCTCTAATTGCTTGTATGGAGGTTATTACAAAAAGCAAATGAACAATTGTAAGTCAACAGTTCCATGCCCTCGTTCAAGAGCTCATGCATGTCAAGGTGCCAAGAATCCAAGGTCTAGACTTTAAAAATTACTCTTAAAAATGGAAGCAAGAACAACAAAAGAGATTTGCACTTTCTAACTAAGGTTGTTTAAACTTTAAACGATGAGGTCGGATATTTTGATTTTTATTAATTCACGTGATATTTTGACCATTGCCTATATGAACATTGGGAGAGATATACTTTAGGTGGTTCCTTTTTTTCACTTTGCATGCTGTCAATCTGGACAGTTGAGTTCCAATCGCAAGGTGCTTCTTTGTTTCTTCAACCTTCGATTCGATTCCAATCTAGTGTGATGTAAGGAACCATTTCCTTGTCCTACCTGTTGCCCCATCACCGTCGGCTCTGCAATCATTTCTGAAGTAGTGCCCCATCTTTTGTGTGGTAAGAAGAGAATTGGAAGGGATAGGGTTGATGGTGTTTTTAACATTGTCACCAACAGTTCCCAGGTCCCACATACCGACCTATCGTCGTGTGACTATTTTTCCCCCTTTTATAGCACGTCAGCTCGGATCTCTCTGCCTCGGCTGCTCGCCCCCGGGCTTCTCCGCTATGCCGCTCAGCTCCTTTAGTGGCCGAGCTCATCCTCTGTCTTGGTTGAGCTGCGCTGGAGCACTCCCTCCCTGCGACGCAATTGCACCTGAGTTCTCCTGCCATGTTAGCCATGCTCAATCTCTCTCTCTCTCTCTCTCTCTCTCTCTCTCTCTCTCTCTCTCTCTCTCTCTGCTGTCCGACCTTGTTCGCCTTTCGGTTGTGGCCTCCTAACCTCGTGTTCCTGTTATGCCTTCCACCTCACCAACCTGAGGCATAACTCACCCATGCTCGCACCCACAACTAAGGGATGAAGGAGACGAAGAAAGACGACATGGATAAGGGGACGAGTCCGTTCGCTTGTCTTTTGGGATTGAGGGTGACATGCATCTAAGGGGAATATTCCCCTTGGGGACGGGGATGGTCGCTGATTGCCTCGATCCAAACCAAAATGTGCCAAAACGAAGATAGGCCCCTCTCGTCTCCGATCATCATCCTAGCAACCAAACACAAGTAATGTGCAGAGCTTGTGACCATTCCAATGGACAAGACCTCCTACACGGTTGGATGATGGAATGTTGTTTTTGGACGTTCCCTATTGACCCATCATAGAGGGGGTAGTACCTTGCGACCGATTGCGCTGATAAAACACTTTTCTTTGGGCATAAACATCTTTCCAAAGTTTGACCCCAAGCCACAATGCTACATTGTTCTGTTCAACTTGGATTGCTACACCTTTGTTAATAAGTTGTGTTCGACTACATATCTAAAACATCATCCACGTTGTATCAACCATATTCTGATTCTAAGCAGATGAATTGGGATGTGATGCTGGTGGTAATTAGTAATAAATACCTTGGCTGATTTCTTAAGTTTATTTTGCTCTTACTATTGCCCTGACCTACCGACTTAATATGGAACCTTATTCCTTCACCTACTTATCTCACCTATATATCCTTAGTGACATGTTGTCATCTGGACCTTTAAATATATAATATAATCCAGGCTTCATTCCTAGCTCCTTACAACTAGGCGGCCTCACGATATTAGTTACTTTTTCGTATTTCATCTTTTTACAATGAATAATCAAAATAAAAAACAATTTAGTAAGAAAACAAACATGGACAACTTTGAGGGTGGAAGGCATCAGGAAGGTACACATAGGGAAGGTGGTTTGTTTGATTCATACAGTGGATGTGCTCACTTTGGACGTAATTGGTTGCCTTCCCAGCAATGCCTTACTTGTAGCAGGGATGCATGTCGCCGCAAGCTAGGCGGCTTTGCAGTTGTAACTACATGTTGTTTGGTTCTGGTTTGTGGGAAGGCAGGCTAGGAATGGGAATTTGTTTGGTTGCATGTGTCCAACAGCTTCCTCTCTTAGGGCTAGGGGGAAAAGATTAGTGGTAGCAGTCTTCATAGGGTAGCGAATAATAGCTCGGCTCCGATGATGGCGTGAGGCCAACGCGCTGGACTGCAGGCTGTGCGTTATTTGTCTCGACATGGCGCTAGCTGCAAGCATGTGAAAAGTACAACCAAGAACAGTAGTGCTGGTTCCTTCTCTATCTATATTTTTTTTTATTAGAGCAGGTTTGTGCTTTGTCACCGGCCCCAAACTACCCTATATATACCTAGCTTTATGTACGGTTTTCTGCAGCCTGGTTTGATGGGTTGAGGCGGGTTGAACCGGAGCATGAACAGATCTATGAGACCTTGATGATAGCAGCCACCAGCAGGTACTCTAACATCTATCATCTCTCCTTATGCCACTCTTTCCTAGATGGATTGTAGATGCACGTGTCACATTTATATCTAAACATGGATAAAGTGCTTGCTTGATAGTTATTGGAGATAAACAAATGAGGTGACGAAGGAGCGCACAAATCGCTCACCAAGAGCTAGTGCGAGGAATCGAAGGCATTACTGGCAAGTTATTAATAAGATGAAGGTTATGAGTAGCCAGTTTATTTATATAGCCGGCCCCAATATATTGTCAAAGTGAACCTGAGTTCATGACATAAATTATTTATACCAGTATATGGATGAAAACGGTACGGATATTTATTCGACCGTCCGTTCGACCGAACAAATATGAACACTTATTCGGATAGTTACTCGGATATCCGGGTTTTTTTCGGATACGGATACTAAAACGGATACCTTAGGCGGATATCAAATACGGATGTAATATCATCGATATCCGGCGGATATCGGATAATCCGGATAAGTATCGGATATATCCGGATATTTAAAAACGGATATTATCCGGATATTTATTCAAAATTTAAAAATCACAAATTTTAACCATCCAAACTATCTCAAATGGAAAGTTGACCAAAACAACAATTGTAGATCTTGATGAGTTGAACAAACTTGGTATTCAAAACTTTTCAATTTGAAGTCATTTAGAGTTCATAATACTAGAGTCAAAGTGTTGTTTTTTCATTTGACCAAATTTGACTTGGTCAAACTTGCTCAAATGAGACACTAAATGACCTCAGATGAAAAAACTCTGAATACCAAGTTTGATCATCTCAGCAAGATATACAATTGTTACATAGCTCATTTTCCCATTTGAGAAAGTTTTATCAAACACTAGTCACAAATTCTTAAATCTCATACAGACTTTCTAAAACTATGTCACACACTTGTGAAATTTGAACTACATTTTGTTCAAACTTTCTCAAAATGAAAAAATGGCCTATATAAGGATTGTAGATCTTGAATCCATGACCATGACTCCATGAGACCCATGAAGCAATGTGCTTGGCTATTTCTACTCATGCCGCGAAGATTAGTGCTTATATGATGTTTGATGTATGATGTATCTGTATCTTTATCTTATTTGTTGCTTTACTCTTTAGTCTTTCGGCTTAATCTAGATGGATTATGGACTCATAGAGTGGTGTAATGGTTTGCGCACGTATGATATATATATATATACTGCTTTTACTCAATATCCGAATAGATATTTGTATCCGACCTTCTCCGAATCCGATTCATACCGTATTCGATACTCATTATTCGTATCCGTAACCGAGTCAATCCGTATTCGTATATGTATCCGAACGCTATCCGTGTCCGAATCCGAATCCGAACAGAAATATGAAAACAAATATAATATGAGTGATATCCGTTCGTATCCGATCCGTTTTCATCCCTACCAGTAGGACAACGGCTAATTAATCCGTGCCACACAACCTCTACCCACGCTACCTAACTGGCCTTCATACGTCTACTTTTTATCTAGCAGGAAATGGAAACCACTGCACAAATCTAGCTCCATTAATAAAATGAGTGAACCCAAAATAATTTGATTACAGCTAAAGGGCATATGTGTGACTCATGTTCAGCTTGATTTATTTTTAGCATGGTGGAATTGGATCAAATACGAAGGGTACATATATGGATACCATCAGTTTAATTTTCGCAGTTCCAAGAATTTTAGATATGAATAACCTTCTCATTGTGTCGGTTATTTAACAGGGTGCTATATCTTCCTCAGCTCCTTCCATCAAATCCAGTCCAACGACGCAGCTGCTCCGATTGCCCTTGCCTCTTGCTCCGAATTGAGCAATTGAGGCCTTCATGGAATTGCAGCAACATACTCAGCATCTACTAACAACCGGAGGAATTGGACTACTAGATGCAATTCAGCCACAGACAGCTTCTATGATACTAATATCCTCTCTCCTGATGCCGCTCTTTCCTATATGGATTGTAGATGCAAGTGTCACATCCATATCAAAGCACGGCTAAAATGATATATTTGGTGCGAGAAATAAACGAATCAGGTGACGAAGGAGCACACAAGCACTCACCAAACAAGAGATGAAGGTGTGAGGAACAGGCTATATTGCATTGTTGTGAAGAAACTTGCTGATCGAGGTGATGGTTGGAATGGAGTTGCTAGTTTTATAGCCCCTGTCGTCCACATAAACTTGAGTACATGACATAAATCTAGTTGTACTATTAGTATAGGGGCTACGACTATAAATTGATCTGATCCGTGCCACACAACCTGATAGTGTATTCTAAACCATGCTAGCTTTAAGTAACCGGCCTTGATGAAATGATGACTACGGACTACTTACTCTAGCAAGCAACGGAAGCTACTACGCACGGTTGTGAACCCAAAAAACTTGAAAGTTTACAGCTAGTCGGCATACATGACTCTTGTTCAGTTTGATTCATTTTTTGCAGGGTGAAAAAAATTGGATATGGATTAGCATCATTTTTCACATTTTAATCCAAATGTGGATACGAATCCGAATATTTTCCAGATGCGATGCAAAATCTTCTCGATGAAAAACCGTCTAGTTCCTCCTAGATTGGATCTCGTTTTTTTCGATGCAAAATGGATATAGTTTGAATATAATTTGCATTAGGATATTTGCTCAAGTTCAACTCAAAGTGGATATCCTAAAATTCAACCGACATGAATAAAAATTTTAGTGCCGAGTTTATAGATAATCAACATATACGAATATCAAAAGAGAACATACCCAAGCTAACTAAAATCATTGGGGGTAATACATATTGCATTGCCAGATCAAAGTGAAACAGTGTCAAACAACAGTGCCGGGACCATTGATATGAACTCCCAGCTTAAAGTACGTACACATGACACTGAATTCGCAAAAGTGAAATAACTAAAATTAAACAAAACAGTATACTTGTAGGTGTGGGCAGTACGTAGCACTCCCAACAGTAGGCAGAACAACAGCAAGGAGTGAGCACCTCTGCTTGCCTTCCTGCAACGAAATGATGACAAAGTAATAATGCTAGGAAACCTTACATGATTATATTGTCCACATGTATATTACAGCTCTCATCTTTTCTCAACAACATTGAAACATGTGTGCTCTACTCGATATAAGGTTGCTGAAGCAAGTAGAGGAAAATTAAAAAGAGCACACCATTTTGTAGTTGTGAAAATCGCATCCAAAGTAACACGAACAAACTGAAATTTGCTGGTCCATCCACCAAGACGATAAAACACTAGTGTCATATGATTGTAGGATGCACTCTCGTCATTTTCAACGACTATCCAACAAGCATGCATTTGCATACATAGCGCGAAATGTTTAAAAATCTATGTCTAACTATAACTACAATATACACAAACGGCCTTCAACTAATGTCAAGCTTGTGATCGCTCTGAACAAATAAAATAGGACTGGCATATACAGTAACTGGTTGTAAGTTGAGTTTTGACATGCAACCGTACTTGTGTCCAGAGTGTGCATTCGCCAAGATGGGCATTTTATTACTGGCAAGTTACTGAGGGGAAGTTTAGAAGTAGCAAAGTTCTATATAATATAGCCCCTATCGTCAAAGTAAATTAACCGAGTGCAGGACATTAAATTTTATATAAGTTACAAAGCACTTTGAACACATGAGCAGTTTTAATCTTCAACACTTCCATGATGTCCTCATTCAAGAGTCGTGCTGTAGAGGACCCGGCGCGGAGCCCGAGCGACCGATCACGTTGTGTGTTTTGGAACTCTTGGCAGAGTGTGCTGTGACAGAGGTACCCGTGTGCACCGGAACTGGAGCCCAAGCAGGCGCCTAGGGTCATCGGGCCCTAGGTTCACCACTAAGTTCATGTGTGCCAAGGTATACCAAGAATCCAAGGTCTATGATTTAAGAATGGAAGCAAGAACAATAGAAGTGAGGGGCACAAATCTTACTAAGGTTGTTTAAATGATGAGGTCCGGTATATTTTGATTTTTATTGCTCATAATATTTTGGCCATACCTATAATTATTGGGAGATCGATATCATACTTTAGGTGGTTTTTTTTTCATTACATGCAGTTAATATGGACCGTTGAGTTACAACTTTAGGTTGTTTCTTTGTTTATTCAACCTTGGTCCAACAAGGAACCACTACGTAGTCTCGCCTGTTGCCGCCTCTTTCATGCCAACCACTAGACCAATTTTGCCACCCCGTGATTTTGGAATGGGACTTTCCTCCGCTTGTCTTCCAGCCGTCTCCAATCCAACGGCGCCCTCTGACATAGCTTCTTCCAGCTTTGCAGCTATGTCGGACCATGCATGGCTCAGTGTATGTCCCCACACTCGAGCAATTGAGGACCTAATGGAATGTCTTAGCCACCAACGTAACCACAAATGTCCCTAGACTAGAGCAACTGAGGCCTTGATGGAATGTAGCCATCGGCACAAGACCTTTAACATCTAATATTCTCTCTCCCTGATGCCCCTCTTTCCTAGACGGATTGTAGATGCATGTGTCACATTCATACCAAAACATGGCTAAACTGTTTTGGGTAGTTAGAACACTAGTAGAGAAACGAGCTGTACTCCCGGTTCTCAACCCCCTTCAGTCCCGGTTTTGGAACCGGGAGCACGAATCCGGGATTAAAGGGCTCCTCCTTTAGTCCCGGTTGTGCGTCCGGGACTAAAGGTCCACCTTTAGTCCATCTTTAGTCCCGGTTGGTAATACCAACCAGGGCTAAAGAGGTCTCCCGGCCTGGCCACGTGGGCCGGCCCTTTAGTCCCGGTTGGTATTACCAACCGGGACTAAAAGTTTTCTTTTTTTTTGTTTCTATTTTCAATTGATGATTCGTTTTGGTTTTCGAATAGCTTTTCGAATACGCATTCTACGGTGCTAATAATATACGTATTCTACACATTTATAATGTTCGAACATTTTGTACAAACTAAAGTATGAAACTAACGTATATATTACATGCATATATATATTGTACGTTATTTTATGTACATATAATATGTATATATATATTACAAATAAAGCTTGCATTGTATATTGTATCATATCCTTGGGATAATAAATTCACTCCATCTGGTTTGGCTTCCATGTTTCGTTCACGTCATTGTAGAACTCGCTGGCGGGGTTTAGGACCTGGTCATTAAGAAATCCTGCTATGGTCTCTTGAATTGCTTTTAATTGGTCACGTCGTATGACTTTTTTCTTCAACCATAGAGTCTTCACTAAAAGTTAAAGAAAAAGTATTAATATATATATATATGTGTGTGTTGGTCACGTGATTACTTATATATATGAACAATAAAAGAAATTGTAAATATATGAATATATTTATATAACGTACTTTGAGGTTCTCTTCAGGAGTTCTTTTTGAGTACGTCATGATGAACTCGCAAACATAGTATCCGCAGTAGTTGTTCCCCTGTTCTTGCCTCAGAACCCACTTTTACGAGAAAAAAGATCCGGTGAATTGAAAGCATGCATGGTGTTAATTGAATTATATATATATAAATGTAGCTAATACTTACTTTGTGTGTGATTACATCTAGTGGCGCTTTGCAATGTTTCATGTGGTGTTCCTCAATAAAACTTTTTCAAACATTGCGCCCAATAAAATAAAAAATTAATTTGGCCTTTAATAATTGTTGCAGTTTAGAGATCGGGGTATATATAGTTGCTAGAGAGACCAAATTACCCTTGGATAATATCTATCATGTCTTAGTACTCTGTTTGCTCTTTTCTTAATGAGTCTAAGATGCTCAACCGACTATTGCCCATATCGATGACCATCAATATCCAGTGATTGCTGCATATGTTTTTATACACAAATATGACCGACATTAACTAGAGTCAACATAATATATATATATATATATATATATATATATATATATATATATATATATATGGGAGATAGCTTAGCTAGTAAGCAAATAATTAAACAAATGTCCATATGATCGACATTAATTATTTAACACTCACTTGAAGTTGTAGGGAAAGAGTATGTCCTTATTTTGTTGGTTCACTAAGAACCTCATGAGTTTTTTTCTCGAGTTCAGCTTTTCATTGAGGCGGGGGATCAGGGTGTTTGAATACGACATTTGGATCAACGAAACCAACATCATTATCCTTTCTCTTTCTGAGTTCTGTCATCTCATATCTGTATATATAAAAATATAGTGTGAGGATATATAATTTATATATATACATGTAGCTTTATATATATATACTTTAATAGTAGAAAATAATCACACTTACAGACAATAGCAGCTAATGAGACATTTGTCGAGAGAGTCCAAGTGGCATAGTTGGTGTAATTCTAAAAACTCGACATATATAACGTCATCATCACGGAAGTAATGTTGGTTTCTAACTCTAACAGAAACAAAGTTCTCTCCCCGTTCACACGCCGCCATGTACCACTTGTTTAGCAGGTACATTTGCATACCCAGTTCACCTAAGGCCTCAGGGTTGTATAGACTCTTTCCATGTTCAAATTTCTTTCAAGGATCCACTTTCGGAGCAGATGGTCCTTCAGCGAGCACTTAGGCAAGGTCCAAACCGGTATCCTCGTAAAACCGAGCCAGGTTCTCAAAATCGACGTCCAGGTAGAAGTACGGTTTCTCCGGGTTCTCCCTCGCTTCTCGTCGCTTTCTTACTTTTTCGAAGAAACTGCTCACATCTTTTTGTACTGCAACATTTAATTCCTTTTCACTTTTCTCGTAAGACAGTTTTTGGGGAATAACTGGATTAGAGGAGACTTTCTTCTTTGCCGGCTGGTGGGCCAACGGCTTCGTTTGCGGGGCGGACCACTTAGGAGCTGGCTGCTTCTTGGTTATGAAGGGAGGCGGGGCAGCCGTTGAAGACCTTCTTGGAGGCGTTGGAGACCTCCTTGGAGGTGGCGGCGTTGCATAATCATTGTCCGGAGCACTATGATGATCTGGAGATTGAATAATTGAACTTAGGTTGGCGGAGGCTCTACTGTGTGAGTACAAAAAAAAATAATTAGGTATAAGAAATTGTTATTATTAATCATGCATGTCAATAGAAAATTAGTGAAAAAATTATTTCGTTCACTTTTGTCCGCACCTATTGTCTAGCAGTTGAGGAAGCGGCGGTGGACTAGAGACCCCAAGAATAATGATGTAGCGCTTGCGCCATAGTATGAATGTCTTCTCTGCTTCTCCTAGAGTCTTCTCCCCATCACCTCCTGGAATGTCAAGAGCTAGATCACTAAAATCTTTGTTAACTCTATCCACTAAGACGCTAACATATCCAGGTGGTATTATTGCCCCATGGATTCTTGGTGTCTTGGTAGGATCTGGAGGAGAAAAAACACCGAGAGCCACCATGATTGTGGCATTCCCTTTTGGAATATGTAGCTCACATGATGTAAACGGTGCAGTGATGTCATCCACGGGGAAACGTAGCATTGCATCATCTTGATTTGGCAACTCCATGGAAGCGCAGCTGCTTTTCAACTGATCAGGGGGGCTAATATTAATGTTGATTCCTAGATCTGATGCCTACCTTTGGGCACTCATTGCTATTTGCACTTGCTTTATGATTTCGTCCTGCATTCTAGCTTGCATGTCTTTTTCGTGCTCCTGTGCTTGAAGCAATGCCTCCCTTGACTCACGAACATATTCCTCCAACCTGCTGATCTGCGCTGCTTCCTCATCCTTCCTTCTCTGCCGACTTCTGTAAGTATCTCTGTCGTTAAGGAAACCATGCTCCCAAGGAATGTTCTGTCCTAAACCTCTCGTTCGGCCACTGTGTTCAGCAGTCCCGATGGCATACGTCAGTTCATCCTTCTCTCTATTGGGCCTGAACGCACCAATAGCTTTAGCTTGTAGAGCATAAGAAAATCTTTGTGTTGCTCTTTCGAGTTTTGGGCCATGAACCAGCTTCCCGGTCTCTAGGTCCAGTCTTCCCCCATGAGCGAAAAACCAATTCTTCGCGTGTTTGGGCCATTTGAGTGATTCTGGTGTGATACCCTTGGCAAGAATGTCCGCTTCCATTCTTTTCCTACTTGGGAATGGCAGTCGCGTAGCCACCTGATCCCATGCCATGGTGGTATACCTTATGTTGGGCATTCTCTTGGTTCCTTCTCACCCGTTCCTCACCCTCTTCCGATGTCTGGTACTGTACAAAATCATTCCAGTAGGGCCACTAGTATTGAAATTGGAAATCATTCCAGTTGCTGAAAGTTTCCATGTGCTGACGCGTAATCCAAGCTTCAGACTTCCCTAGAAACTCGGATCAGAGCAACTCTTTATGTGTCTCGATATATGGATCCACCAAGGAGTTTTGCGTAATCGTAGTAGTGTGCTTTATTAAAATAATTGTCCTGCGTACCAATATATGTTTTCTTCCCTAGTGTCCCCTTTCCACTTAGTCTCCCCTCGTGTCGCGATTCAGGAACACCAATCGGGTCAAGGTCGGGAATAAAGTCAACACAAAACTCAATGACCTCCTCTGTTCTATAGCCCTTGGCGATGCTTCCTTCTGACCGAGCACGGTTGTGAACATATTTCTTTAGGACTCCCATGAACCTCTCAAAAGGGAACATGTTGTGCAGGAACACAGGACCGAGAATGCTAATCTCCTTGACCAGGTAAACTAGGAGGTCTGTTATGATATTAAAGAAGGAAGGAGGGAATACCAACTCAAAGCTGACAAGACATTGAACCACATCATTCTGTAGTTTAGCTAGATCCATTGGATCGATTGCCTTTTGAGAAATTGCATTGAGGACTGCACATAGCTTAACGGTGGCTAGACGTACATTTGGAGGTAGAATTCCTCTTAATGCAACTGGAAGCAATTGCGTCATGAGCACGTGGCAGTCATGGGACTTTAAATTTAGGAATTTCTTCTTTGGCACATTTATTATACCCTTTATATTCGAGGAGAATCCAGATGGTACCTTGATGCTTGCTAGGCATTCAAACATGCTTTCCTTCTCTTCTTTGCTAATAGTGTAGCTGGCAGGACTTAAGTAATGGCGTCCATCATCTGTCTTCTTTGGATGTAGGTTGTCTCGTTCTTTCAAACACCGTAGGTTCTATCGTGCTTCAAGTGTGTCCTTAGGCTTCCCATACACACCCATGAAGCCTAGCAGGTTCACACAAAGATTCTTCATCAGGTGCATCATGTCGATCGCGCTACGGACCTCTAGGACCTGCCAATAGGGTAGCTCCCAAAATATGGACTTCTTCCACATGGGTGCATGACCGTCGGCGTCGTTCGGAACAGGTTCGCTGACATGTGCCTTTCCAAATACTACTTTCACATGCTTGACCATATTGAGTACATCCTCACCAGTTCGGTTGCCCGGCTTGGTCTGGTGGTCTACCTTACCTTTAAAATGCTTGCCTTTCTTTCTTAGGGGGTGATTCGCAGGAAGAAATCGACGATGGCCAAGGTACACGACCTTTCAACATTTTTTCAAGAATATACCTTTAATGTCATCGAAATAGTGCATGCATGCATTATATCCCTTGTTTGATTGTCCTGAAAGATTACTTAGAGCAGGCCAATCATTGATTGTTACGAACAACAATGCTCGTAGGTCAAAGTGCTCCTATTTGTGCTCATCCCACACACATACACCTGTTCTGTTCCACAAAAGTAGAAGTTCTTCAACAAGTGGCCTCAGGTACACATCGATGTCGTTGCCAGGTTGCCTTAGGCCTTGGATGAGCACTGGCATCATAATAAACTTACGCTTCATGCATAACCAGGGAGGAAGGTTGTAGATACATAGAGTAACATGCCAAGTGCTATGACTACTGCTCTGCTCCCCAAAAGGATTCATACCATCCGTACTTAAAGCAAGCCTTAAGTTTCTTGCATCATTTGCAAACTCCAGGAATTCTCTATCGATTGCTCTCCACTAGGACCCATCAGCAGGGTGTCTCAACATATTGTCTACCTTACGGTCTTCTTTGTGCCATCGCAACAACTTTGCATGGTCTTTGTTTCTGAACAGACGTTTCAAGCGTGGTATTATAGGAGCATACCATATAATCTTGGCAGGAATTTTCTTCATGGGACGTTCGCCCTCAACATCACTAGGGTCATCTCGCCTGATCTTATACCGTGATGCATGACATACCGGGCATGCATCTAACTTCTCGTACTCCTCACCACGGTAGAGGATGCAGTCATTAGGACATGCATGTATCTTCTGGATTTCTAATCCCAAAGGGCAGACTACCTGTTTTGCTTCGTACGTAGTGACGGGCAATTCGTTATCCTTCGGAAGCATCTTCTTTTGGATTTTCAGTAACTCCCCAAATCCCTTGTCAGATACACCATTCTTTGCCATCCATTGCAGCAATTTCAGTGTGGTACCCAACTTTTTCTGCCCCGCATCACAAGTTGGGTATAGCAATTTCTTGTGATCCTCTAGCATGCGCTCGAACTTGATCTTCTCCTTTTCACTTTCGCATTCTCTTTGTGCATCATGAATGGCCTGACCAAGATCATCACCGGGCTCATCTTCTGCCACTACCTCTTCTTCAGCTTCCCCCATTGCAGTATCATTGAAAGCACCATATTCAGCAATAATGTCATCATCGTGCCATTGTTCTTCTTCACCTTCTTCTATTACAACCCCGGTTTCTCCGTGCTTCGTCCAACAAATATAGTTTGTCATAAAACCCGACTTCAACAAGTGTGAATGAAGACTACTTGAGCTAGCATATTCCTTCAAATTCTTACATATAGCACATGGGCAGCACATGAAACCATCGCGTTTGTTTGCCTCGGCCACACGTAAGAAAGAATGCACGCCCTCAATGAACTCTTGGGAGCGGCGATCAACATTGTACATCTAATGCCGACTCATCAGCATTACATGACATACATACCATATTAAAATCTAGAACAAAATTAGTTCATTATACGACATGCATGCCATCACACAAGGTATTAATTTATGAAAGTCTCGCTACAATGTAGACAATCCCAACTACCACTAAAAAAACTAAAGCTAAAATGCACTTCGGCAGCATAAGGATTTCGCGACCAATCCCAACTAAAACAGACAGATCATGCGTTTGTTCAACATCTATGGGCTTCTTCCGCAGGATCACTGCCTCATCAGCTGTCGTAGCCGCCTGTGCAAGAGAGTTTTGCACGTGTTCAACATACTCTTCCTCCCAGTACCAGCCTAAACATCCAGTGCCATCCCACTGAAATTAAAACAAAAAATTAGAACTTTAATCACAATCATCATGAAAATAAGTATAAATTAACCATAATCATCAAATGCGACAAAATAACTCACATTGCGATCCGGACACTTGTAGAAGTACGATCCTTGTTGGGACACTCCTTCCTCACCCGGTACTCCATCACAATCTTCTCCTCACACTTGCCGCATGCAATGAGAGGGAGGTCCGGCCTCAGTCGCTTTTGAACCCGATGAGAGACCGAGGACCCGGAAGCAGTTGCCATCTACTCTCTATACTCATTTTTAATATAATATAAATTTCTCATTTTATAAACAAATAAAATTAAAAAACTCTAAAATTCTCTATATCTCTAAACCATGAAGTGTGCTATGCATGCTAAAAATGAAAGCTGAATACTAGTTTTGAATAATTACTTTAACCTTCCTTCATCCAAATATGCAAACTTTAAAGTGATTTTGAGCTTAAATGGCTTACAAATAAAAAAAATCCACCATAAAAAACCACATATATCTAGTCCACAAAATGAGATATGCTACTGATGAAACATGAGATTATAAAGTTGGTAACTTTAGAACCAAAGAATCGATGGAGGAATCGAAGAAATCCTATGATTACCGGCGATGAGGAAGAAGAGAGGCCGGCGATGAAGCAAGAACACTGAGCTCGAAGTGGCTCGGGCTCGGGGAGGAAGAAGGGCTATATAGGAGGGGACCTTTAGTCCCGGTTGGAGACAGAAACTCGGACTAAAGGTCCCTTTCTAGTCCTGGACGGAGCCTCTAGCCGGGAGTAAACTTTTAGTCCTGGTTGGAGGTACCAACCGAGAGTAAAAGTTAACATTTAGTCCCGGTTAGTAACTCCAACCAGAACTAAAGGTCCCCTGCAGGTACAAACCGGGACTAAAGGCCTCTCTAGTCCCGAGCGCGAAAAATATCGGGACTAAAGCCAAATTTCGAGCTGAATCAAAGGTCATTTCTCTACTAGTGGAAATGAGATTACGAAGGAGTACACAAGCCCTCACCATGAGATGGTGTGAGAGGAACGGGCAAGGTGAAGACTGGAAGTTGCCAATTTTATATAGCCCATATTGTCATAGTGAACCTAATAGGTACAAGACATAATTATGTGTAGTATCTAGTAGGACAGAAGGCCACATCTAGAAATTAATCCGTGTCAAAACAACATCGTTTTTTTATTTTACCCCATTCTGCATTGCTACACGTAACCGGCCTTCATGAGTAGTTTCTATCTAGGAGGCAAAGGAAACCACTCTAGACAGCTAGCTCCATTCATCAAATCAGAGAATACACAAATTTCTCATTACAACTAAACAGACATATGTGACCCATGTTTAGTTTGATATGTTTTTAGCATGGTGGAATTGGATTAAATACGAAGGATGATTCAGATACCATCAATTTTCACATTTTAATTCTAATGTACAAATCCAAATATTTTCATATTGCGAATGCAAAATAAATTGTAGGCCATGGCCTCTCCTTGCTCATTGAAACTCCCTTAAATAGCTACTATTAAAACTGTTTATTAAAATCAATAAATATGCATATGAAGTAAGAAATTAGTGTTGATGGCCTACTCTTGTTTTCCCATCAAGCTTCGCCACTGTTAGTAATAGTAAGGTAAGATGGAACCAACTACACTTACACATGTAAAACCTACCCTAGCTACCTACAACTCAAGCTTGAACGACATAAATAGTTGCATCAACTTAAAACACAACCTTTCAGAGTATCTATATCTAGACCAAAAAACGAAGAAATGGCCAAGCTCGCCATCTTCTCACGGCTGTGCTCCTCATTGCGGTGGCATGGTGTCCACGTCTCGCCCTCGCACATGGCGCTCGCACCAGGGAGGCGGTGGAGCACGAGAACGCACCCGATTCGGAGAGGAGCGTGTGGATGACGCTACCACTCTCAGGCTTGATAGGTGGACCATGACGATAGAACACCGAGGTGTCGGGATTGTGGATGACTAGTTTTTTTAGGTTGTGTCTATACCATGTAGACACATGTACGAACCACCCTTAAACAATGTCAAGCATATGTGATCATTTCCTACACATGTAGTTTAACCGTGCCTAGCTACTTGTGTCAAAATTGTATGCATCCACCAAGGCAAGCACTTAAACGGAACCTGGGTGAATCTTAACACTACTACACAAACTTTACTAGAGGCGGGCAAAGCCGTCCGTCGTGGCCTAGAGGCCACGGTAAATCGTGGCTTAACCGCGGCGGGCGGCTTTGCCCGCCGCGGTTAACTGATTTACCGCGGCGGGCACGTTACACCGTCCGCCGCGGTAAATTATTTTACCGCGGCGGACAACTTTTGTGGCCCGCCGCGGTTATGTTCATTAGCCGTGGCGGGCTTTATTATTTGCCTGCCTTGGTAAATTATTTCCTGAATTAAAAAAATACAGCAGGCATATAAATTCAAATTCAAATCACATCCAGATTTCACAGATTAAACTTAAAAAGTATGCAGGCATTACACATGAGATAATATACATATATATACATTCACTTAGTCGTTCTTGTCATCGTTAATTCATTACATTTACATATTAAAGTCGTTATACATGCGCTAAGGTGTAATCCTGCGGACGCATCATCGTGGGCCATTTCCTCAGCCTCTCGTACTCCGGTAAAATCGCTAGTGGGTTGTTCTCATTGAAGAACGTGCCCCCTTCAAGCACGCATTTGTCTAAGACAAACTTACATATGTCCACCTTTGTCTGCTTGAAGCTGTGTTGGATGCTCTGCACGTCTCTCGACCAGTTCAATCCATTCTTGAGCACCCTCCAACTGCTGTTGTACTGCTTGCACACCCTCAGAAACTCACAGGCATAGAAGCCACATGTTTGTGATCCTACCGGTTGTTTGGCACACTGCATGATCGATACACAAGCATTACAACACAGACATTAGAACGCATATGAACGGAAAGCACAATTAAACCTTTCAAATACTTACCGGAAAGTTGCGTCTGATTTTGATGCGGTTCTTATGCTTAGCCTTAAAATTCTCTGTTCTTCGATCATAGCATTCAGGATCCTTCACGTACTCCTTATAAGCGCTATACGAAATGTACTAGTATTAGGCAGGGCATTAGAACGCATATGAGAAGACAGTTCAGTCACTTACACTCTGAGGCAATCTTCAAAGGCCTTGTACCCTTTTAAGTTTGGCACTGTCAACGAATCAAATACGCAGGCCCTGCCATCCTGAGGGTAGATGATAAATGCAACCCAGTGACCCTCGAGGCCTTGGCTGCACCATTGAAACAAAATACAGGTTACGACGAGAAATAATAATTGTAGCTAGCTACCCACTTATCTCTACAGGCACGTCTTCGACTTACCCAAAGTGGTAGGCAGCTAGATACACCCATGTCCCCTGATCTTCTTCATTCCTCCTAGTATGTACCTTGAAATGTTCAACTTCTCATTGTCCATCAGTTTCTTCCTGTGCGCCTCTCTCTGTCGCTTGGTCAAGTCTTTCATGGTTGGATGATTGTCATCTAGGTGGTAACCAATGATGATTCTTTGAGCAATATGCATTGGAGATAGATAGATAACATCAAGTTTTAGTTCCTTGGATATATAGGCCATCAACCTGCAAGGACAAGCCATCGTGGCATATATAAGTAGTCTTGACCAATTCAAAGGCAGGTGATATGTGAAACTCGCAATTCATCACTTACATAGAGAACAAGGTGACTTGGGCGATGTCAAGGTCTTGTTCCCGAAGTAGTCTGTACATGTCGTGGAAGTCCACGGGGAGTTCTACATCATTGCCGGGCAAGTGGAAGTACTCCGCCACAACCTTGACTAGAAAACCATGCAGGCCAGCTTTTGCCGCTTGCATGTACCAGAGATGAAACCTCCTTGTCTCCCACCTTTCCTCGTCGACGAGTTGGGCCTTGGTTATCATGAACTTCCCATGCTCGTAATGGCCGGGGCAGTCATCCGATTTAGGAAATAGATGGAAAGATGATCTCAGCCTGGGATAGAAATGTTAGTACCATATTATGGCAAAGAAAAGTTATTAGCAAATTATGCTCGCCGCTACCATACCTTTCGAACTCAAGTGAGTATGTGAGCTGCCCTTGGTCGCCTTTAGTCTTCGCCGGCGGTGGAGGACAGTGGCTTGTGCTCGCAATGGCAGCAGGCGGTGTCTTTGCCCCCGGTTCCTCTATGCCTCCCGGTCCTTTGCTCATGCCCTTAGATGGACTGCCGGGAGGTGGAGGTGGACTTGTTGTTGGAGGAGGAGAACGAGGGTGAGTGCTTGTGCCTCCCGGTCCTTTGCTCGTGCCCTTAGACGGACTGCCGGGAGGTGGACTTGTTGTTGGAGGAGGAGAATGAGGGTGAGTGCTTGTGCCTCCCGGTCCTTTGCTCGTGCCCTTAGATGGACTGCAGGGAGGTGGAGGTGGACTTGTTGTTGTTGGAGGAGAACGAGGGTGAGGGCTTATGCCTCGGGGTGAGTTCCTTCCCTTGTCATCCCCGCCATTACCTTCGTCATCGCCGTCGCCGTGATCCGGATCATCGGGGGGACAAGATCTGGCAATGGGTGGTTGTGATGCTAGTGTCGCCGTCAGCGTAGAAGTCGGCGTCGAGAGAATGATCTCTATGTCGTCCTTGTTCCACAGGACTTTGGAACCCAAGGCAGCTCTAAGGATCGTTACCCCTTCTGTAGTTGGATATTCCATTTCAAATTCTTCGTATTCGGTCGCATACCATGTAAGTATCATGGCAGCATAGTTGGCAGGGATCTGGTCTTGGTTGAAATCTTTGATATCTTCTTTGGGGTGCATGTAACCCTCACCCACGGTCAACTTTTTTGCCCTGCCGAACGAGATCGTGAGGTGGACGCGCATGGGTTCCCGGATGTCGTCGACGGGGTGCCTTGGGCGATCCTCGATCATCGGCAGTGGCTGCCCTTTTGTCTGCCCTTGTGGAACTTGAGGCACGGCCACGCCAGCCTGGTGAAGCATCTGTGACTTCATCGACACCATATCTAGGTCATTGCTCATGAAGGCTTCTTTTATGGACCGGCTGATCATTTCGGCCACGCCTTGATCATAGCCCTTCTGAAAGATGCCCTCCTTGTACCTCTACCTTGACCGGTATGTGGCAGCGTCGGATTGCCATGACTCCACTGAGTTCCAGCTCATCTTCGACGACATGCCACAGACGCGGCCACGGTGCTCAGGGGTTCCTAGTGCCAGGGTCAGCAAGTCCTGGCCCCTGTGAACCTCGAAGCTGTCCTTGGATTTAGCGGCCTCGATGAGAGCCCTCTCCACCTCCTCGAACTTGGGCTCATTGAACTTGCTCACGCCCTCCTTGAGCTTCTTCGGCTTGCGGGCATAGATGAAGTCCTTAGCCCTTAAGTCTATACCGTCGTATGGATCGGGAAGCCCGGCGGCAGCTCTAGCCCTTTCTTCCTCCCACCACTGGGGCCTCTTACCAGCAAACCCAGTCATGCCCAAGTGGTGGGGGTGCAGGTTCTTCTTCGCGAGTGCGCTGAACTTGGCGCTCGTTGCCTTTGCTTCTTCTGTTGTTCTTTGTTTGCAGAACTCTTCCCAGTGATGTTCCTTCACCATAGTGTATTTGACACAGGGTGACTTGCCTAGCTTCAGGTAGTACCTGGTCAGCATGGACTTGAAGTTTCTAAAGGCTCTTCCTGCCACATGCATGACCCACTCCCTGCACTTGTTCAGATCGGCGTCCTCGGGATAATGGAAGCTCCTCGTCACCTCACCCTAGATATGTGTCTTGTAGTCGACCAGGACATTGTTCCACTCCTCCCAAGTGATCTCCACCTTGTCCTTGACTATACATGCCACCTGGTTGCTGAACTTGGCAAGGACCGTGGGTGGCGACAACGGGTTTCCCTCTGGTCCCACCTTATGGATCACATGGACTTCGCCGTGGGTTTCCCTCCGGTGCCTCCCATGTTCCCCCTTCTCAGCTTTGTCCTCTGACCCCTAGGCTTGCCTGAAGTGGTTGGAGATGGAGCGGGGGGTTCTTTGTCCCTGACTTGTTCCTCCTCAAAATTAAATTCTCGAGGCACCACCGGCATCTGTTCAGGGTTTGGAGACCGTGCACTTTCAACTTCGTCGTCCCTCGGTTGGTAGGTCGGATCATCTTCGTCCTCTGTACGACGTTTCTTTGTTGGCCTCGGGGTCATGGACACTTGACTCTTGAGGCTAGTTGATGATGATGCACTAGGGGTAGGGTCGCGCCATTCGCTTATCGGTTCCTCCGCCATTGGAAAGCTACAATGAATACATATTTCAGTTGTATAGACACAGTTATAGAGTAGTAAAGTAGAGTAGTACTAGAGTAGTAAAGTAGTAGTAGTTGGCTCAGATTTGCCCCATTGTCATCACATCGCTTTTAAACTGGTTGCTTGTATCTGGTATATAAGCCATCCTAGTTTAGCGGGGGCACTCGATCATCATCGCCGCTGCCTCAGCATAAAAGGGTTCACATCATTGCATATGCCACTGCCTCAGCTTAGAAGTGTGAAAAGAATCATCATTGCAAATACCAAACAAAAGCCATCAAGATAGTTTCAAAATTCAGCCCCAAAGGGCTAAGTCCTTCGGCCATCAAGATAGAGTAGAAGACTAGAGGAGGTGAGAGTAGAGTAGAGTAGATAGAGTAAGAGGAGTAGAGTAAGAGATGTACAGCTCAAAAGTTTGTTTGGCATCATAGGCAGCAATAAACCCCCATCATAGCTCAATCAAATTTAGTCAGTAAGAGTAAGAGTAGTAGAGGCATCATAGGCATCATAACCTATTAGAAGCATCATAGGCAGTGGCATTGCTCAGCATTGAAGTCTGGCATCACAGGCAACAACAGAAATCCAAAAATTGACACTGCCAAAAATAGCATTGAAATCTAGCATCACAGGCAGCAATAGAAATCCAAAAATAGGATTAGATACAAGCCCACTTGATCTCATCACCAAAAACAGGATAAAATAGCATCACATCACAATATAGTATTATAGAGAGATAGGGGTAGTAGTAGGGACAGGGGAGGGGGGACTGGGGAGGAGCTGCGTGAGTCAAGGTCACTACAAGGCAAGACAAAAATAATATTTTGACTGCAAGAGGGTGCCATAGCTCCCCTGAGAGTCAAGGTCATCTTCATATCGTTGGTTTCTATAAAGTTGCCTCTTACTGACTGAAATTCATCTTGCACAGATTTGCCCAGGACAGACGTGGTGTCCAGACGTGCACTAGTGTCTCCAACTTGATTAGGTCTGCCGGTGAAAAGGCTTTTCGTTTTTATACCAAAGGGTTTTCAGACTACTATTTTCTAAAGAGAGTTTTTTTATAACTTTCCAAAGAGAGGTTAACTCAAAATGAAACCAGAGCAAACCAGAACAAACACACGCCCATTAATTAGACCATGTTTGTAACGGATGATTTTTTTTGGTTCCTACATTTTCCATGTGAAATTGAACTGATTCTTAGAAAATTCCTGTAGTAACATGCCCTTAATTAGCTCCGAGTTAATTATTACATGCAACACACAATTAAGCATTTTTTAGAAAAAACTTCATGTTTTTTAGACATTACATAAAAACAAGGAGTGTTACAGATATTACCGATCTCATATTTATTCTTCACATTTTCACTAGGACTTTGAATAGAACATGGATAATGTCAAATACAGATGCATATTTGAATAGTCTCAACTACCAATACAAATAAATGTGTACCGAATACGAGACGAGCAGGATGTGGATAATGTCACCATGTTGGTCATGAATATTTCTTTGGATATTGAGTAAAAATGACATCCATATGTATTTCACATATTGTAATCATCCACTATTCGAAATTCCAATTAGGTTATGTTTAAAGAAATAAGTAAACAAAAGGGCCAACAGATTGACTAATGGATATGCCTATTCTCATTGTCTAATTTAGTCTTTTACATGTTGAATAACTTATATTATGTAAAAGGGTGATTCTATCCTTTTGTACCTTATTGACGAATGGATATGCCTATTCATTCTCTGAAAGGGAAAAACAACAATAGGGCCAGCAAACTGAGTGCCAAAAGAGTACATCTTTCTATTCTTTGATACTATCACGAATAGCTATTATTGTTCATGTGAGGGTGAAGAAGTTAGTGACAGTTTTGTAAAGCCCGACGTGCTGCTTCAAGAATGTGATGCTACGACTATTGTTATTTCTAATGTAGCTAATTCTAAATCTCCTTGGCCTCCTAGTCATTCTCAAATGAAGAATTCAAAGCAACTACTACCGTCTACCAGTATGTGACTAAGAAATTATTCTATTAAGAGGCAATGTGTTTTAGTGTGAAGGAGCTGTCAATGATACAATTCCCCCAAAATCAGATGCATGAACATGTTTTGTAATTGCAATTACAATTACAATTCTTACCTCGGCCTGGGCGCAGCAGGTTCCAAGTGAGGAGGTAGCGGGGGCGACGGCGGCGGCCCTCGGTGTCGGCGGCCGGAGCTATGGCTCTGGGCTCCGAGGACGGGGCCCGGCGTGTGGACGGTGACCGGGGAGGAGGACAGGGGCGGGGGGCACGTGCGGTGGCCGCGGAGGAGCTCGATGTCCGGCGCTAGGGTTCCAGGGACGGGGCCAGCGCGGAGGAGCTCGGAGGCCGAAGCAAGGGTTCCGGGGAGAGGAGGATGGGGGCGGGGCACGGGCACGGGGGAGGAGGACGGGGGCGAGGGTCACCGCAGAGGAGCTCGGCGGCGGGGATGGCGGCGGCGGCATGGGGGAGGAGCTCGGGGTCGAATTTGAGGGCGCGAAAGACTTAGAAAATTTGGGCGAGCAGCGGTATATAGGCATGGATTAACCGCGGCGGGCAATATAAGCCGCCCGCCGCGGTAAATGTTTATTGCAGCGGGCACCTTAGACTGCCCGCCGCGATTAATCTATTAACCGCGGCGGGCGCTGTTACGTGCCCACCACGGTTAATATTTTACATTTCCTCATTCAATCTAACACTGATATTTATTATCAATCTAAAACTTATTTTTGCATTTTGCATTTGCTGTGTAGTAGTAGTAGTAGAGTAGTGCTGTGTAGTAGTAGAGTACATGTGAGTAGTAGAGAGTAGTATTAGTACAATAGATAGTAGTAGTAGGTTGAGTAGTACTAGTAGAGTAGTATTGTATAGTAGTAGTAGATTCAGTAGTACTAGTAGAGTAGTATGGTTCCATGATATTAATAATAAGTTACAAAACTTGTCTTCAATAGATCGAGCTATATTATTACATATATGTCTCTGGGATACATATATCATTTTGGTGCAGGTGCTTTCACCGTCCTCTTCTCATCGTCGGGGCGGGCCCACGGCATCATCCTGGACTTGTTGAATCGGTCCTCGACGGCCTTGATCTTCTTTGGATGATCGGTAAAAAGCTCGAGCTCTGCGTAGTTGTTGTATTGTTCGGGACTCTGCACCCCATCAGCTCCCACAATCCTCTGCTTTTCGGACACAACCACATGCCTTTTTGGGTCCTCTGCATATATATAGTAGGCCATTTGCGCGACATTGGTTGCTAGTACCCACGGTTCATCTTTGTAGCCGATACTTTTGAGGTCCACGGTGGTTAGCCCATAACTGTCCACTGCAACCACATTCGGTTTGACCCACTGGCAATGGAAGACGGTTATGCGTAGGTTTTGGCCATAGTCAAGTTCCCATATTTCTTCGACTTGCCCATAGTATTGCCTCCTCTGGCCCGTGGACTCTTCTTCGCCCTCGTATCGAACACCGCAGTTCTATGCCGAGCTCTTATTGTCCTTGTCTTTCGTGTGGAACCTGTAGCCCTAGACGTCATACCCTTGCCACGTGGTGATTTGGCTGGATGGGCCTAACACAAGCCTCTTAACGGTCTCCGTATCTTCATCAGGGCATCCTTCAAGGGGTATGTGTTGCTCTTTGAGCCACTCTATGAAATTGCTCTTGTGATGGTTCTGGACCCATGCCTCCGTGCGCTGTCCGTCATTAGCGGCGCGGATCTCTTCCAGGTGCTTTTCAATGTATTTCTCCATGCTCACTAACTGATGAAGGATGCTGTAATGAGCTTCTTGCACCGTTCGGTTTGCCACATCGGTGCGTACTTTTCGGCCTGTGCACCCCATCCCTAAGGTTTTGCCTTCGTGGTGATGGACAGGCAGCCCAATCACCCTCCCATCTCTTATGTACCTCATACACCAGTTCACGGCCTCCTCCGTTGTGTATGCCTCGATCATAGAGCCCTCCGGGTAAGCGCGGTTATGGACGTATCTGTTGAGGGTGGACATGAACCGCTTATACGTCCACATCTGGTGTAGGTACACGGGGCCCAGTTGATGGATCTAATCGACCATATGCATCATTAGGTGTGGCATAATATCAAAGTAAGATGGTGGAAAGCACATCTCGAGCTGGCAAAGGGTCTCTGCGATGAACTCCTTTAGGGCAGGCAGCTCAGCCTTATCAATGACCTTTTGGGTGATGCTGTTAAAGAAGTATGACATCCGTGTGATGACCATCTTCACGTACTCTAGACGGATAGCCCTAATCGCAATTGGTAAGAACACCGTCAGCATGATGTGACAGTCGTGTGAGTTGTAGCCGGTCATTATGAGGTCTTTCATGGAGACCAGGCTCTTGATGTTGGAAGAGAAACCAGTCGGCACCTTGATACCCCTAAGCAACTTAAGAAAAGCCGTCCTCTCGTCTTGCGTTAGGTTGCAGGCCGCACCCGGGATATCGACTTTACCGTTCTGAGGCGGTCCCGGGTGAAGGTCCGGCCTGATGCCCAGATTGACAAGATCCGTCCGTGACTTGATACCATCCTTTGTCTTGCCCTTGATGTCTAGCAGGACACCGATCGTGCTTTCGAAGACATTTTTCTCTAGGTGCATGCAGTCGATGGCATGGGGTGTATTCAGTGTTTTCCAATACGACAGGTACTTGAAGAAAATTGACTTCTTCTTGAAAGGAATGGCGGCGGGGACTTCCTCCGTCTGGTCCCGCTTTCGCTTCCTTGTCTGCTTGGGCCCCTCTTCAGGCGGCTTCTTCTTCTTTCCAAACTCCACCTGATCCATGTCCTTGACCATCTCATACACCTTTGTCCCCCAACTAGTCTGCGTCGGTTGATCACGCTACGGCTCGTCCTGATTGTCAAAGTATTTGTTCATAATACTTCTTCTATACCTGTGATTTTTGGCGAGGAATCATCTGTGCCTCGTGTACACCATCTTATTGGATCCCTTAAGGTAAGTGTAGCAGGTCCCGTCGATGCAAATTACGTAGCCGGTCTTCCCTTTGATATGCCCCGACAGTGAGAAGAGACTGGGGTAATCAGTGATGGTGACAAAGATGATTGCTTTTAGTGTGAACTTCTCCGGATGCATCCACCATCTGGACCCCAACATCAAATAGTATCTTCATTTCCTCTATGAACGGCTCCAGGAACACATCTATATCGTTGCCTGGCTGCTTCGGTCCGGAGATAAGCATGGTCAGCATAAGGTACCTACGCTTCTGACATAGATGGGGAGGTAGGTTGTACATGGTGAGCACGACGGGCCAAGTCTCAGTCGAAGCTGCTAAGCTCACCGAACGGTTCATCCGGCGGGTACTCGGCCATGAACCTAACATGCTTGGGCTCCTTGCCAAACTCCGGGTAGGCCTCGTTGAAATCCTTCCACTGCTTGCCATAGGATGGGTGCCGTAGCTTGCCATCGTCTTTCAGACGGTCAGCTGATGCATGCTAGGACATGAGCTTGGCATCGTCCGGGTTCCCAAATATTGCACGCAGCGATTGGTCACGGGCGGGTACCACACGACAGTCTTTGGACTTTTCTTGTGCGTGTAACCCTCTTCTTCATCGTCTCTTTGAGCCGAGATCTATTTGGCCTTTTCTCTTCTTTGCCCCTTCTTGTTCTTCTTCCGACCACCCCTAAAGCCTCCCTTGTCTTACGCATCCACGCGACAACCAAAGCATTTTCTCTTGTACCGACTAAAGCCGCAGTCAGCAGACAACTCATCAAATTCTCATACTCATTGCCCCGATACGAGGATGCGATTAGTTGGGGCATGCATCAAACTTTCTAAGCTTCATCGCCATTTGCCGGATCAGCTTCTTGGCCCGATAAGTATTGGCGGGCACCTTGTTAGCCGTTGGAGTGCGTGGTGGCAAGGTAGCTTAACAACTCATTGAAGCTAGTGTCAGACCAACCATGACGAGCCTTCAACATCAACAAATGGAGGGTCAAGCAGGCGCCGTGCACTCCTTCGGACAATCGCCGCCGTCCTTATAGAGAGGATCAATTGCCGCCTGCTTCAACTCTCTGAAATTCTCCAACCACTTTGGGCAACCCAACACAACGTCCTCTTCATCGAAGTGTTTGACTAGATCTTCAACAAGCTGCACATCCTCGGGTTGGCTCATAGTATCCTAACCATCCCCACCGTCGTCGGCTTCATCGGCCATGTCTTGCATTAGATCATCCACCATGATGTAATCATGACAACTGTTGTCACTGTCGGCTGGCGCAGCTGCTGCTGAAGATGATGAGGAGCCGGGTGCTCCTAAAGGATCTTTATGCACCGGTGGTGCTGTCGTCGTCGGCGTCGAAGAGCTCACTCTAGATGCACCGCCACTCGCACCAACTCTTTCGTCGTGAAATGTCCAGACTGTGTAGCCCTCGATGAAACCATACATGATCAAATGAGTTTGCACCTCGCTGTCTCGGTGGGCTTTCAGGTTCTTGCAATGAGAACATGGACATATGGTTGTCATCCGCTTCAGTCTCTCACGGTGAGCTTTACCAGCAGTAATAAACTTCCTTAATTCAAAGAGGTACCACGGATCATTCACTCTATCGATCCGGTACATCAATTCCGACCTATCCATCATACCTACGAACATTATCCGTCACAATCAACATTAAATAAAGAAGAATTAGGAGAAATTGATGATTTTACGTCCAAAATCATGAAAAAGAGAGGAAATGACGATGTGAAAGATGAAGCATGCATCTATGATGAATCTAAAGTTAAAGAAATACATGACATCATTTTTTCCATTAAAATTGATCTAGGTCTAGATCTAGATCTAGAGACAACTCTAGGTGATGGAAATAGAGAGAGAGGATGGAAGGAGAGGGGGAGAGCCTTTATGAACCTCTTATGATGTCCTCCTCCCTCAAATCCAAGCCCTTCAACTCAAATCAAAATTTTCCTCAAATTTTAGGGCAAAGCCTTCCCCCATGAGTTTGAGAGAGGAAGACCCATGGAGAAGACGAAGGGGTGGTGCTGTGTATTTGTACAGGCTTTACCGCGGCAGGCAGTTTAAAGAGCCCGCCACGGTAAATCGTATTAACCGCGGCGGGCGATTCATACCAGGCCAGCCACCGGTTAACCGTGGCGGGCAAAAGAGGTGCCCGCCACGGAGCCCATTTTGGCCACGCTGCGCAAATTGATTCCTGCGCCGGCCCTGCTAGGTTCGCCACTTGGTTCATGCATGCCAAGGTATCAAGAATCCAAGGTCTATGCTTTAAGAATGGAAGCAAGAACAAAGAGAAGAGATGGGATGAGGTCGGATATTTTGATTTTGTGGTGATTTCCAAGTTTTTTTTGTACACGTGGTCAATCTAGATCATTGATTTAAAATAGTAGAGTGTTTCTTCAACCTTCGATCTGATGAGGAACCACTCCCTAGCATTGTCTCGTCTGTTGCCACCTCCTTCGTGCCAACCACCAGACCAATTCTGACGACCCGTGACGGGCTTGGCACTTTCCTCCACTAGTCTTCTAGCTGTCTCCAATGCAATGGCGTGTAGCTTCTAGCTATGCCAGAGTACCACCCTTGCTCTGCATTATGTACCAACACCGGAGTGATTGGGGCGTTAATGGAAGGTCATAGCCACCAACATGCTCCACATTATGTCCCTACCCTTGAGCAACTAAGGTCTTGATGGAATGTAGGCACCAGCAAGACCTTTAGCATCTAATATCCTCTCTCCTGATGCCCCACTTCCCTAGATGGATTACTGTAGATACACATGTCACATTCATACAAAAACATGGCAAAAGTGCTTTTGGTAGTTAGAAATAGAGAACTGAGGTGGCGACTAACGAAGGAGCACACAAGCCCCACTTGTCATGGAATGGTGAAGGCTAGAAGTAGCTAATTTTATATAGCCCCTATTGTCAAAGTGAACCTGAGTACACGACATAATAAATTAGCTGAACTATCTAGTAGGATAGAGGCTACAACTAGAAATGTATAGTTTTCATATTTTAATTCAAACGTGAATATGAATCCGAATATTTTCATATGCGAAAGTGAAGTAGATAGTTTAACGCTAAAGGGAGGAAGTGGGCGTCCAGGCGGCCGGCCGCACCATTGGTGGGCCGTGTGACGCTAGCCCAAGACCCCCGCTCCTCCATTTCTAAATAAAAAAAATCAGCTCGTCCACGTACTTGTTCCTACCCGCTCACCTGCCGCCTCCAGTGCTCGGCCGCTGGCTAAGCCAGGCGCGGTGCGCGACCGCCTCGAGGTGCAGCGCTTGGGAGCCGACGCTCCGAGGCCACTCCGGCACGCTGCAGCCGCCATCGCCCGCGGCACCTCCGTTCCCCACCGCCCCAAGCCCGTCCTTCACCGCGCCCAGGGTGCTCTGGCCCAGGCAGCGGAGCAGGTGCTCACGCACCTCGTGCAGGTGCTCACCCAGGCCGCCGAGTAGGTCCTCGCCCAGAGGCGCACCGGCGAGCTCCATGCGCTGCGGCGACGAGCTCTGTGATTCGTCCAAGCAGCAAGGTGACATTACGCGCTGGAAATGCATGTTGGAAAGGTATGTTTCAAGTGTTTCAGATGTTTCATCCAAATGTTGCAAGTGTTTCATGTGCATGTTGCAAAAGTAGATCGAAGTGTTGCGTATATTGCAATGGTTGTACATTATGTTGCAAGCTTTTGTTCCCAATGTTTCAGTTGTTTTTCCAAACTATGTAGCAAGTGTCTTTATCTGAATGTTGCACGTGTTTCATACATATGTTGCATGTGTTTTATCTGAATGTTGCACGTGTTTCAGACGTATATTGCAAGTGTTTCAACTGTTTTTGAACGTATGTTGCAAATGTTTCATTTGAATGTTTCAAAAGTAGATCGGGCGTTGCATCTCCCTCCTCGCCTTCTGCTGCCTCGCATCGGTGTCTCCTCCTCTTCTCGATGCTGGTGATGTTCGGGCGACGTGGGCCTGCGTGGGGACGTACGGCGTGGGTGGGGCGAGTCGTTCGAGTGGTGCAGAATCCGAGCGGGTGGGGCGTGCGGAACGGAGCAGGCGCGGGGCGTGGGGAGCAGCGTCTGGACGCAGGCTACGCACCCGACGTCCGGGCGCTAGGTGTTCCAATAGTTTAAATTCTAATTTGCATTAGGATATTTACTCGGTTCAACCTACACAAATAAAATTTTACTACCATTGTCCTCTGTCGTCCCTACTCACTTAGTATGGAATTCATTTCTTCACCCACTGCTCGCCTATCCCTTGTTCCTTGGTGACATCTTGCCATCTAGACTTTTAAATAATCCAGAGACTCCCTTCTTACTCCTACAAACAACTTACGTATAGGTAGATTTCACAGCATCAACTACTCTACATGCTAATCCGGTAATCCAAAAAAACAGTTCGCAAAGGAAATAAAGATGAACAACTTAGAGTGGAAGGCAGCAGGAGGGTACGCAAGGAAGGGTGACTTGTTTCATTCACTCCGTGGATGTGCTGACCTTGTTGATAGTTCGTATCGTGGACGCGGGAAACTACAATTACTTCGGATTCCACACTAGTGACAGGACCGATGCAATTGCGATCGTCAGTGATCCTTGAATCTGATAGTGGCATAGCGCTATGGTGATAGCGTCCCAACTAATAACGACTCAAGAGAGGACAAGCCCTGAAACATTACATCTTATACAAAGTTCGAGCGAGCCTGCACTTCTTTACTTCTAGAAGTAAAGTTCAGAAGATTAGAAGAGAATGTGGTGTTGTAACTCATGACTTAGCCCAGTAGCAAAACGAACAACGCACTGAGCTATATGGCGAGATAATGCTCGTTCTTTAGGTGAGCTCATTGCAACTAAGGCCCCGTTTAGATCCAAAATTTTTTGGATTTTGGCTACTGTAACACTTTCGTTTGTATTTGGTAATTAGTATCTAAATATGGACTAATTAGGTTCAAAAGTTTCATCTCGTGATTTATCACCCAACTGTACAATTAGTTTTTTTTTCGTCTACATTTAGTACTCCATGCATGTGCCGCAAGATTCGATGTAACGGGTACTGCGTAAAATTTTTTAGAATCTAAACGGGGCCTAAGTGCCCTGCAGCTCAGCAGTGTGCTAGCTCCTCAGTCCTCACTCCTCACTGTTCCTTTCTCCATCACAAACGCTAGTCTTTCTCTAAAGGTATGTGTTAGTGTTACTCAAAGAAAGCAATCTTTTCGTTTGAGCTCTACTCCTACCTTTGTGGAATTGTGGAATTGGGAATTGGGACTGGGCATGTTTGCTTGTGCCCCGCTCCGCCCCCCTGCCGGTGGCCGCCCCGGCCACGACAGCCCCTCGCCGCTGCTGGTGATCTCTCTGCTTCTGGTGCCCGCTAACGCCCGTCGGCCCCTCTCCGACGTCGACGTTCAGCTGTCGGCTTTTCGCTGCTGCGACGCGAGCTCCACCGTCGCTTCGCCGATGGGCTGGCGGTAGCCTGCGGCTGTGGCCACCCGATGCCTGCTGCAGCTCCATGGCGAGTCTTCCTGTGTCAGGTCCTAATCTCTCCCATTTGTTGGAAGGATGTGGAACCTGACTAGATTCTAACGTGTTCTGGACTTCTGGTGAGTCCTGCCGCCCTCCTCCTTGCTTGTTCCCTTCGTGCCTCTCATGGCGGCGACCTCGCCGCCTTTGCCCGTCGAGCTGCCCGGGCTTTCCTTTGAACCGGGGCGTAAGGTTCAGGCGGATGTTTGGAATCTTCTGCAAAGACCCATTTCTTGGCCGGATGTTGGTCCTGGCTCGTTTCCCATGGTGGTCTCCTTTGGAAGGTGCAAGTTCAGGCTGTGCTCTCTGAATCTGTTGCTTGCATCCTCCAGCCACCACCATTGGTGGCTCTGCTCCTCACTTCAAAGTTTCTTCCTTTGTGATCGAACCTTCAAGTTCTTCGTCTCTTCCAAGCCGGTGGGGTTCTTCGTTCTCAATTTGCGTTCTTTTATTGTGATAAATTCTCCTCTTCTTCCACCTTTGGGGCAATGGTGGCCCGAACTAGCGTGCGGAGCTTCGCTTGTTCCAGGAGGAATAGCAGATTTCGTGGATGGATGTCCCAAGCTTCTCTGCTAGGAAATCTTTTGTCGATGTTGTTAGATCTCCTCCTCTGCTTACGCGCGAATGTCTGAGCCCAATGGCAAACCTCGAATTTCAAAATTGCTAAAGGACCGCCTTCAATTCCCTTAGCGCTTTCGGCCTCTCATTCAATGGGCCCAATAGAGCGGCACTGTCTCATCAATCGCGCTCCGATTCCCTAGATTGGTTGTCTCTGTCATCCATGCGGTGCCTCGCGGCGGTCATCCTAAGGTCAATTGCCGTCAACCTATCCGGTGCCGCGTGTGCATGGGCTTTGGGGACATGTCGCACAAGACTATCACTACTGCGCCGCCCGAGCTTGACCAAATGGAAAAATCATGGCCCAAATGACAAGAATCGCTCTGATTATGACCAACGTGGCTGCCCTTAATGTTAATGATGCTTTGGGCTCTTCAAATCCTTCATGATCACAGGCCCTCGGCATCGTCACCACGCATGTTTGGTTGCGTTTGGGGATCTCTTCAAGTCCCTCCTTCAATCCCGGAATGGGGCAGCGGTAAGTCTTCAACGTCCATTACTGTTCCTTGGCCTTGGGAGCCCACCCACCCGGCTCGCTTGAAGCCCACCTCGGTTTCTCCTTCCCCTTTGCTATTGACCCACCGCTTGGACGCCGCCTCTTCATCTTCTTGCCGTACCTCTCCAAGTGCGGCAACAAAGTGCCATCTCAAAACCCTCCTCTTCCCGAGCTCCGACTAGCCTCCATCGCCACCACCTCTCGCTGAGGCCATGGCCTTTCAAATACAATGACCCCTCCCCTTCGTCCCCCCGAATGAATAAAGCATGAGGACATCCCCAATCAGTGTTTATGGTCCGTGCCATTGCTCCATCGAGGCCGCCCGGCGAGGAATGAGGACCTCGCCATCGTCACCTTCAACCCACCGCCACCAATGAGATGTAGTTTGCGCGTGAAGAGCTGTCCTCGGTGACTTCCTCGCTATTTGAGCGCCCTACTACTTTCCATGATATTCACCAACCCATTCGGGTCAAGCTCGGTTCGCTTCCATCATGCTTATGATCGCGACACTCTTGTTGCGGAGAGCCCCTCCCGTTCGGAGATGTCACGATATCTTTACGCAAGCACAACGAGGGCCGCAGAATCGGGCGAGAGCTATGTTCAATCATGAGTGTTGGTTGCTTTTGGCTGGGCTCGCCAAATGACTATTGGACGGAGAGGCACATTCACAATGTGGTTGGGGAATTTGCCAGAGTGCTACTTTGGGAGACAGATGATCGTTTTTACCGCCGCTTGCTAGTAAGGGCTAGGGTTACTGATCCGGAAAAGGTGCCACGATCCATTGTCTATGCGGACCCCGACACTATTGATGGTGAGTCATGGACAATCCCAAAGGTAAGTCCTTCAAGATCACCCACAAAGAACAAAGCGGGGACCCCTGTTGAAGATCCGATTCTCGATGATGTTGACATAGAAGCAGAGTCCCTTTTGATTTTTGTGGTCTTGGTCAGCCAATCCATGGGCCAAATGTGCAGGATGAACAGAATGACAACTAGCAACAGGATGCATGGGATCCCTGGCCAGAACAGTTGCAGGCCCAACAGCAGCCCATTCAAGAGGACCCCTGTAGACAAAAGATGATCGGCAATCCTCCGAGGGGTATCCCACGAAGGTAGATTGACAGGAACCGGATGGTGACACAAGGCACAGAGACAATAATTTAGACAGGTTCGGGCCGTCTGATCGACGTAATACCCTACGTCCTGTGTCTTTGGTGTATTGTATTGAGATGCAGTAGCTAGATCGATGTCCACTAGGGGATCCCTGTCTCTCCTTATATGCTCTGGAGGGGTAGGGTTACAAGGAAAGTATCATTTTTAGTACTATACAATATCTTGCGGTATACGTCGACCAGTGCCGTGCACGCCTTAATCTTGTGGGCTGGGCCACCTCTGATGGTGCGCCCCATGTCTTGTCTTGTGGATACCGGGGGCCATACCCCCACAGCTAGTCCCCGAGCCTGACAGTAGGTGACATAATCATGTGGCGCCAGGGTTAGAAAGTAGAAGAAAGGCATAAGACTGGCCGAGCAGGCAACCAGTCCACGAGCGGAGCCCTGAATTGAAAAGCGCACATTCACCGTAAGGTGAAGTGTGCCCACTTAGTCCTTGAGCCTGCTAGAAGATGAAGAATGAATCTTGTAGCAGGGTCAAAGAAAAAGAAGTCTGAAAGCTCGCCGACGTCGTCTGACATGCGCGTATCAAGACCCCAGACGTGCTGCCCAAGATCAGCACCCTGATCCAAACAGCATGGAGCAGCTTGATAGCACACCGATGAGACGTAGCAAGATCCGACCATCAAGGGAGTCCCTGGCATAGCTGGCGACGTCCGAGCACCGAGGAGTCCCTAGCGTAGCTGGCGATGTCCGAGCACCGAGGAGTCCCCATCGTAGCTGGCGACGTTCGAGCACCGAGGAGTCCCCAGCGTAGCTGGCGATGCCCGAGCACCGAGGAGTCCCCGACGTAGCTGGCGATGTCCGAGCACCGAGGAGCCCCGGCATAGCTGGCGATGTCCGAGCACCGAGGAGCCCTTGGCGTAGCTAGCGACGTTCGAGCACCAAGGAGTCCCCGGCGTAGCTGACGATGTCCGAGCACCGAGGAGTCCCCGATGTAGTTGGCGATGTCCGAGCACCGAGGAGTCCCCGGTGTAGTTGGCGATGTCCGAGCACCGACGAGCCCCGGGCGTAGCTGGCGATGTCCGCAAGGTGAAGTGTGCCCACTTAGTCATCGAGCATGAAGAATCCGAGCGCCAAGGAGTCCCCGGCATAGCCGGCGATGTCCGAGCACAGAGGAGCCCCCGGCGTAGCTGATGATGAAGCACGAGCGACGAACAGTCTGATCAACTGGTCGGTGGCGAAGTGAGCATTGAGTAGAAACGACCGGCGAACAGTCCGATCAACTGGTCGGCGATGAAGTCCATGAACCTAGCGGTCCAACCAGTTGACCAATGGAGAAATCCAAGCACTAGGTGGCCCGATCACCTGGACGATAATCCTGCAATACAAATATGTAGAACGGGTAGTACATGATGTAGACATATATGAACTCCAGAGAAGAAATAGCGTATGCAGCTCGGCGATCAGTTGGTGTGAACACTTAGTGTTATTTATATTTAATATAAACCGCCCGACTAGTTAGTATGTAGCTGAGTCTCCAGACCTAGCTAGCCCGTTAACCATAACACGGAGCGTGGAGCCCATGTGTGTAGGAAGAACAAAGCGTTGCTAAGGAGCCGCTGCCGACCACCCATAATGCAGAGGGTAGACACTCATGCACGTGTAGGGATGAGCCGGAGACAGGGCCGTTTCTAGGGACATCCGAGCGTCAACATGACTGTTCGAGGGTTCGGAAAATCATTTGGAGAGCAAACATGAAGAAAACAGCTCGGAGAAACATTATGACGATATGCGAAGATTGGAGAATATTTAGGAAAATATTAAAGCGTGACTTAGCTTTAGACAGAACATCTGGTCGGCGGCGTATGGCGTTATCTGATCAGCGTTGACGAATCTGCCTGGCGCTTGAGCTTTCCGAACTATCATATGGCGGCGGCCATGGTTGTCACGGCGCCGTTCTTCTCGGCGATCATCATTGCGACGCGGTAGGTGGTCGGAGTAAGTAGTCCAGGCGATGTCGTGTTACTGGTCGGCGTTAGACAGATAAGATATGGAGAGATCATTGACTGATCAGAGAAACAATGCTGTACGGCGGAGTAGATGGGAGTGCTTCGCGAATAGGACGAGGCGGTCGAACTTGTCAGTTGGAGTTGGTAGAGGCTTGTACATTCTTCAGGCTTGTCTAGCGAGTCGCGGCCGTCGCACAAAAAAGTCGTGCACATACTGTCGTGGGACATCAAATCCTTGCCGACCGTAGGTGTATATGCATGCATTGCTGCTCCACGTGAGATGCATCTCAATTATTATTAGTCTCTAGATCTTGTCAGTTGGTGTACGTGTGGTGCCGCCGAGTACTCCCAACTCCACAGCCTGGGGCCACGGTTGATGACGCATCGAGGTGGATGTAGATCGTCAAGGAGAATAGTAGCACCACATCTTACCACCGATGCCAAGCCTAATTAATCGGGTTGCAAGTGGATGCAGAGCCGTGTGCGCCGAATAGGATCCGCCACTTGACTCCACGTATCGAAACTTGCTGCCGTGAATTCGCAACAAGTTGCGCCGTGATGTCAGGTCACCATGGATGATGTTGATGTTGATTTTGAGATCCATCTGGCTCACCATGGGATCAGCACGCACACCCCTACCTGGCGTCCCAATTGTCGACAAAAGATGTTCGGTAGTCCTCCGAGGGATATCCCATGAAGGTAGATTGATCGGTGGAGGTGCGTGTGATAGGAACCTGATGGTGACACAAGGCGTAGAGACAATGATTTAGACATGTTCAGGCCATCTGATCGACGTAATACCCTACGTCCTGTGTCTTTGGTGTATTGTATTGAGATGTAGTAGCTAGATCGATGTCCACTAGGGGACCATTACCTCTCCTTATATACTCTGCAGGGATAGGGTTACAAGGAAAGTATCCTATTTGGTACTATATAATATCTTACGGTACACGTCGACCAGTGCCGTGCACGCCTTGATCTTGTGGGCTGGGCCATCTCTGATAGTGCGACCCATGTCTTGTCTTGTGGATACCGGGGGCCATACCCCCACAACCCCTCTTGGCTCAATATCTGAATGAAGCTCCAATCAATGATCAGCAGGAACAGTGGAACCTGAATTTGCCTGCACCTGAATAGGATATTAACCAAGATCTGCACCCAGTAATCTTCAACCCAGTGCCAAGGGAAAATGGTGATGGTCAACAGGGCATTGTGTTGGAGCAGCATCTTCTCTAGCCCTATGGTGAGGTTTACATTCTGAACCCTCTTGAGGAGGAACTTGTGCAAGTTGCTGCTGCTGATGAAGGAGTGCAGATGCAGCTGGATGCCCCAAACATCCCAATTGGGTCACCAGCTTCACCTGCCTATCTTATGGTTGAGGAAATTCCAATGGATTAGTTGATGGAACCTAGGGATGAAGGCTTTCCTGAATAGTCTGAACAACAAGATGGAAATCTACAGTTGAATGAGGACCAGCAACCACAGATTACTGACATTCAGATGATGGGGGACCAGCAAGAACAGGAACATGACAACCTGAATAATGACATGGCCTAGATGCAGGAGCAACAAATCCTTGCCAACCAAGAAGAGGATAATGTGATGGTGGGAATGGCAATAATGCCTCCCCTTCAGCAGGGAGTCTGGGAGGAGGCTAGAGCAAAAGAGGCTGCAAAACTATGGGACAATTACTTTGGAAAAGGTAATAATGTCAACTTCACTGCTAAGATTCCAGCTAATTGGGCTTATTTCTTTACCTCACTACTCTTGTCTCCAGAAAACTTTGACTGGGCAACTAAATTCCTAGCATCTCCTACAGCAACTGAGGTCTTCAACAATCAGGGTAACATTTCCCTTCCAATCCCTAAACAATGCCCTGTCAGTGAAAAAATTTGTGTTCACAGTAACAGTGTTGTGATCTCATCAGCTGGAAGTTCCATGGAGATACAGAATGGAGGAAAAAACAAAGGGGTCATCATTCAGGAATTAGAAGAAACAGAGACTCCCTACAAGAAAAGAAATGTTACAAGGAGGCTCACTCCTGTAGTTGAAAGCCAGGTGTGCAGAAGTGAGAGGGTAAAGAAAAATAACAATGGTTTTAAACCCTCTGGTTGCTCAACTAAGAAATACATATGTTGCACTCCCTCTCCACCAACTCTTTCTGTGAAAGTAATAAAAAAATTGGGTGTGTAGTTTTGTAAGATGGATGCTGAAGACATCACCGATGAAGCTCTGTTAAACAAGAAAAAGAAGACAGAACCAGTTGCAAGGATGGTGGCCCAGAAGCAGCAGAATTCTGAAGATGCTATTGGGCTAACAGGGAGACAGGTAGACCAAGCAGATAATGAGGACAATGAGAACTAAAAGTAAAAAGCCTCAGAGCTATAGGGGCAGCACCATTTTGAGTCTTTGCTCCTTTTGGGTTAGTTGTAACAGACTGTGGAACTGTACTTGTTATGTCCTGTCAGTCATGGTCTGTAAGATTGCTAGCAGTTTCAGTAAACTGGTGATCCTTGGGATGGTAGTGTATGACAAACAGTTGATGTCTGCTAAGTTTTTGATGTATGTTGAGCATGCATCCATGGAACTCTGTTGCAATATCTTCATCAAATGAATCAAAACTTAACCAAAACTTGGAATATCATGACCTGGAATGTGAGGGGGATTAACTCTACTTGGAAGTGGAACCCTGTCAAAAATAAGATTACTGATGCCCTATGTGATATAATCTGCATCCAAGAAACAAAAAAAGAAACTATGGATGTCTCCTTTCTAAGGAAAATATGATCTCCTGCCATTGATGCCTTTGACTTCCTCCCTTCAGTAGGGGCATCTGGAGGCATCCTAATTGCTTGGAAAAGTATGCTGTTTGAGGCGGGGAGGGGGGGGGGATTCCAATGATTTTGCCGTTTCAGTTCAATTCTATTCAAAGCACGACAATTCCAGCTGGATCTTGACCTGTGTCTATGGTCCATGCACTGCCGAGGGAAAAAATGTTTTTCTCAACTGGTTGAAAGAGATCCAAATGCCAGAAAATACTGATTGGATAATCTTGGGAGACTTTAATTTAATCAGAAAAACGTGAGGACAGAAACAGACCTGGTGGAGACCTCTCTGAGATGTTCAGATTCAACTCGGCAATTAGTACACTAGGGATAAATGAGATCAAACTGTAAGGAAGAAAATTCACTTGGTCAAACATTCAGCCTTCACCTCTCCTTGAAAAGCTTGATTAGATTTTTACATCCAATAATTGGGCCATCTCCTACCCAAGCACTTTTGTTAGGGCTTTAGATATGGTGCCATCTAATCATTGCCCTTGTCTGGCTTCTGTCTCAACAGTTGTAACACCGTAAAAATTTTAATTTTGAAAATAGGTTTAAAATGATTAATTTTTGAATTTTGTGCTCATGAAATATAGAAAAAAGAATATTTTTCATTAAATTAAAATTTATCATAAGATAGCAACATGGATGTGCATACATGCCGGTGCATCTGATCTATTGCAATGAGTGGTTGAATCCAAAATTCAAAATGAATTCAAAATGCTTTTGAAATTGGCTTTGAAATAAAAGAAAAGAAATTTTGAAAATAAAAGAATTTAAAAAGTTGTAAAATTTATTTTTGAAAAACTTACCAAAATTTGTTCATTTTTATTTGAATTGAAAAGGGTATTTTAAACCATATCCAAATTTGATTTGGTTTATATTTGAAATTGGTTTTGAAGTGAGAAAACAAAAAGGAAAATGGAAAAGCTGCTCTCTCTATCTCTCCTTTCTCGGCTTTTGGCCCGCGGCCCAGCTTCTTCTCCCCGCTTGGCCCAAGCCGTGCACCGGCCCAATCCCTGAATCGGTCTGCTTAGCCCGGCCCTCTCCCTTACCCCTCTCTCCCTCGCGGCCTAGCTCACTCGGCCCACACTGGTGCGTAGGCCCCATGCGCGAAGCCACGCACCCGCCTCCCTCTCGCGTCATCTCTGGCCGCTGGCCCCGCACTTCTTCGCTCACTGACAAGAGGGCCACCCATGTCAGTCTTGTCTTCTTCCTCTCGTCACCAACACGGACTATGTCGTTGTCGTGTCCGCCGCGCTCCTGACTTCACCGTCTGGCGTGCGCCCTAAGCAACTCAGGGGCCATAAATAGCGCCCTGAGCCGCGCCGTAACCCCTACCCCAACCCTAGCACCGCTGTCGCCTCTGCCCAGAGCTCGCAAGTGCGCTGAACCCTAGCTCATCGCCGTTGCATGCATCCCCGTCAACTCGCCGCTCCGCTGTCGGTCTAAGCCGCTCCCCGGCCTTCACACCTCGGTAAGGAAGCCCCGGTGCCCTTCTTTTGCCCTCTCTTCCTCCTTCTCTGTCTGCACGCCGTCGCCGAACCAATGCTGGCCGCCAAATCAAGCTCATCGCCATATTCTTTCATTTTTTGCTTCAACCGATACCCCCATCGAATTTGTGAGCTTGAGATCTATCTCCCCATGTTATCCGTTGAAGCAACCGAGCCTGGAACCACCGTTTTGGTGAACTCCGACAAGGGCCCGGACATGGAACCGCCACCGAGCTCACTATTCTGGCCGACAGTTTCCCCTCTTCCTTCCTCCTTCTAATCTTAGCCGTCCGTTTCAGATCCAAAGCCCCAGATTAACCTGTAACCCTTTCTCATGGCTTAATTGCATAAGAGCCCCTCGGATTTTTAATATAGAACCCATCGTCCCTGCACTTATTCTAAAGAGCCCCTACCTTGTCTTTAAATAGTAACCATAGTCCTTAGGCAGATTTAAAATCAGATTTTAATTATTTTAAATTCGAAAATTAAGTTTCATCTATTTACAAAATTGCCACTACCTTCTGTAGGCCATAAGATCTCCGTTTTAACTCTGATTTGACCCGTTCAAATTACGTTAGATTCGTAACGACGTAATCTACATATTAGTCAAAATGTTTTCCATGTCAAGAGCTCTAGAATTTCATGGTTTACCGCCTAACTTGAATAATGATTATGCGATTGGATTTTTCTAATTAAAAGTAACTTAGGCTTTTCACCTTGGTCAATTATATGATTAGTTTTACCTTGTTTTTCTAAATCAAGTATAATTTGACTTAACTCAATTAAGGTATTTCTCTGAAGTATCTTATACATGTTTTATATAGCTAAAATAAATAAAGCCTATAGTTTCTTTTTGAAGCAAATCTATCGGTAGATGTATCTTTTCATCGTAACTCCGATTAGCGTGCTTTTTCACGTTTGTGTGATTGTAGCAACGCATAGATTTGATTTCAAATTCTTTTTTACTGATTGGTGTATTGTTCTAATATAGTTATGTTTGAATGATATGCATGTTTGTTCGGATGCTTGTGTGGTGCTTAATGATCTTGTCCAGTCGGTGAGTTTTACGTGGTGATCAAGAAGCAGTTCTTTGGGAGGCTACAAATCAATAGAAGAAGGATCTAAGTCAAGGCAAGTATAGCATGGGTTCATCCTTGTTTCCTATCAACTTTAATACATTTAATTCATATTGCATGTGTCACCTTGATAGGGATTCCCTAGAATTGAACTTATACCTTGTCTCATATGGGATATGCATTGGGTAGTATGATGCTAGTGCTCAATTAAAGACCATGATCTTGTAACTTGACTAATGGTATATGCAATAAACACCAAAAGATGCTTTTTAGCAACATGGAACCAGAGGGCTAGAGCATTAGCCTGTTTTTATGGTGCTCTAGATTCCTCTTTCTACTGACTTATCTATAAGTGATCATTCGTGACTTACAGTACAGCTGTGAGGGCTACATGGCTCTAGCTTTAGCTTAGTATGAGGACCTTTTCTAGCTTGTTAGTGGTTACCTTTATTGGCCGAAGAATGGCTTGACGAATCGGGTATAGTGCGGCCTCTATCCCCTTGTGTATAGGCTGCGCGTCATTGTGCCATCGGGAATGGGGGCTCTACATCTATTTACCGAGTGAATCTAATGGCCCTAACTTGTTAGACGAACCTTTGAAAGGCTTCATAGTGAACCCTGCCGACCTTCCTTGGAAGTGGGTCAAGAGATTAGCTACCTCGGGCGAAAGGATAAATCTCAACTCACGGTGAAAGTGTACAACCTCTGCAGAGTGTAAAACTGTTATAACAGTCGTGCTCACGGTCATGAGCGGCCTTGGAACCCTTACGGAATAGATGATGAGCACTAATGAAACTGATGATAAAGATGCTCATTAATGGTTAATTGTTTATGCTATTCATTATTCATGTTTATCTGATCATGTGTTTATATGGGGTTGTGAATAAACTTGTTGCCACCTAATTGCTAAAAGATGACTCATTTAAAGCTAATTGCAGTTAAACCAGTGTCAGCCTTTTGAGCCTCATGAACCTCATGTTATATTTGTTGAGTACAACATGTACTTACGCTTGCCTTACTTTTTAAATCTTTGAAAAAATCCCGGATGGGTACCAGATTGCTAGAGTTTGGAAGAATTAGGCTTGTGATCAACCAATCAGTTGTCCCTACGGAATTGGAGTCTTCACCCAAAGATCGAAGTTGTCTTTCCACTATTTGCTATCTAAGGTTATATACTTTATACTAAGTACGTTATATATTGAGCATTGTCTATTGATATTACCCTTATTTGTAGCTATATGTGGGATTTGACTTCCTGAGCTCACATATGGTGTGTATCTGGTTTTGTTCTTAAAACCGGGTGCTACAACAGTGATTCCAAGGAACAAAACCTTTTAGTTTGAAAACTACTGGCTGCAACATAATGAATTCCAGAATATCCTGACAGAAAGTTGGAACCACCAAAATGTCTAGAATGACAGTGCCAAAAATATCACTGCAAAACTCAAGATCCTCAGAAGAAAACTAAGAGAATGGCAAGCTTCAATGGTAAATTTAAAAACTCTGATTTCAAATGCCAGACTAATCATCCTTTTCCTTGAAGTACTAGAGCACTTCAGAGGCCTAAGCCTTCTAGAATGGAACTTCAGAGACCTAAGCTTTCTAGAATGGAACTTTAGAGAAATGCTGGAAAATCATCTTCTGAATCTCCTTGAAAATAGAAAATCTATTGGAAGCAGAGGCAACATCAAATGGGTGCAATTAGGTGATGCAGGGACACACTTCTTTCATGCAAGTGCAATAGTAAGACAAAGGAACAAGTTGATCACTGAACTTAACATCACAGATGAAGTCACTGTATCCAGTCATCAAGAAAAAGAGCAGATCTTGTGGGATGAATTCAGACAAAGGTTGGGAGTCTCAGAGTTCAAGGAGTTTACCATTCAACCCTCAGCCCTAATCAACCCAAGCTCACAGTTACAGCATCTCAATGAACCTATCACTATTGAAGAGATTGACAAGATTGTAAAGGCTCTTGTAACGACCCAAACTCACTATGCCCTAGATAGTCATGTCCGGCTATCTAGGAAGTCACCTTTCGAATCACCCGAAGCCTGTTTGACAAATTATGCAAGCCAGACAAGACGTAGAAGTGCCCAACGCAAGCCTGGATAGCCATGGTTTGGCTTACACCCAGAGGAAATGAAGGAAAAGGACCCGAATAAATTAAGAGTTCATTCTATTGATATCATTAACAACAATTCAACCCCAGGGATTACCTAGGAGCAAAGCATCGGCCACCAATGACCAACCACCCAATGGCTTAGTCAATTCGACAAAGGCAAAGACCACTAGACAATCCGCCAGCTTATTGGACCGTCTGATAGAGCACAGGACAGTAGCAGAGAATGGAAAATGAGTTGTTTGTGACTTGAGTGGGTGGGACCCACATGTCAGCATGAAGTGGAGTGGATATCTATCAGCTGAGGTCTCACTCTCTCACTCATCCACCCATTTGTATCACTCTCTCTCTCTCTAACTCACTCAAGAGAAAGCAAGAACCCTAGAAACTAGAGAAGGGAAAGATTGGAGAAATGATTGAAGCAGATGAAGGAGAGGAAGGGGGAAAGCATCAACAACAGCTCATGGACACCCTTCACCCCTCAACCCCTTCATGCTAAGCTCAAGAAGAATCATCTCTATTTCTTGGATAATCCTTTGATCCATCTCTTTGGTATGTTGCAAGAGGAAGTCCACATGGAGCCAAGCCAAGTTTGGATGAGGAATGTGTGAGTGAAGGAAGCTTGAATCCTCAACCTTTTGCTATGGAAGCTCTTAGATCTCAGAGCTAAGGATCCTCATCTCGATCTCAAGGTTCATCCCTCTTCTCATGAGCTTTGATTCAATCCCTAAGCCATAGCCACACTTAGTAAAACTAGCTTACAACCTAGCCCTAGTGATCCCCATGAACCACCTAAGCTATCCTAGGAATATCATGCACATGCATAGATCACAGCTGAGTACATCTAGACTTGAATCCCAAGATCACCCAAGAGCATAGGTTCTGTCGCCTGACTAACGGAACGTCCGTCATTGGAATGGAGTATCCGCTAATCCTGAGCCTAGCCACCCACAACCTGAATTCCACCCTGACCAGCACAACAAAGTGTCCACCACCCGCGGCAGAGAGTCCACCGAATTATAGAGAACAGCAACCTAGTAACCCAAGAGAACCTAGTTCCCACCAGAGTATCCGTCAACTAACCGGACTATCCGATGTGAACAGAGAACCCCAGATATGCCTAAGTCCCAAACCTACCGGAGTATCCATGTTTCCCACGGAGTATCTAACGGCCTGAACAGAGCCAACCTAGAGACAAACCACTTCAGTACTTGGTACAATGGAGTGTCCGTTAGCTAGAACGGAGTGTCCGACAACATACAAAGAATGTGAGACTGTTCAGCCATCTTACCCAAGGAGATAACAGCATTAGGTTAAGCATAGTTTCCACAAGGGCAATAGTAGATCCATAGGTAGAAGCCTCTATCTCGAGCTCTAAGTCAAGATATGTTCCTAAGCCCTTCTCGGATGACCTCAGCCTCGATCCTTGTTCTCTTTCAGGAGCCGAGTAGCGTAAGGAACGTGGGAGAGTTCGAATTTGTTCGAACGGCAAAACCATGGCAGGCACCCCACTATTATAAACTCTACTTTGGATACTTATCAAGTTGCATTATGAGTTATGCATTACATGTAGTCTTGGATAATGATCACTCTTATACTACACCTAGAGTAGTCTAATAATCTGTAGAAGCCTCTCACCTAAACAATGGGAAAGGGAACGTTTAATGCTTATTGCTTAGTTGCTTGGGCAATGGTAGAAGTCGAGCATGAGAAGGGAACTCATACTCGCGCGTGTAGGATGCTACACCTGGATAATTAACTACTAAAACCAATAAGGGTACAACTTGACTTACCTAACTAATCTGGCTCAGGACTAATGTTCCTAATATGGTAAACTTGATGATAACTTGGATATCTTGCTCATGCGAGGCGTAGGTCATCGTGAGTGTGGGATCTCAAGCGACGTAACTCGTGGAGTAGTAAGGACCGTGTATTAGGATACGTAAGTCTAGGACCTTGTATTAGGATACGTAAGTCCGAGTAACCACCCATACAGACCATATGTCACGGATGGGGTCGACAAGCCAAGTAACTAATTACTACCTGTTTATCCGAAAAACTGGCAAGGGGGTTGGCGTCGATTGGGAATGTCTGGGACATTGACTGAGCAACCGCTCGAACCTTTCATTGGACACGCAGGCTGGATTAGGGAAAGGTTGGAGATCATGAGGCAACCCTTATTCCAAGGATCCAGAATATGGAGGTTAGTCCCGTATTTCCGTGTGGGTATAGTTGTACACCTCTACAGAGTCTTGAAAGCCTAGAGTCCTTCGGGACGGAACTATTTGGTTGTTCTTTCTTTCTATACCCATGGTAGCATGAACAATGGACTATGAGCACTTTGTTATAATGATGAACACCTTTACTTCTATGTTAAGCATAGCATGTCATAATCTTAATGAACACCATTGCTTTCCTCACTTATACAAATGCCCGATAACTACCCTATGCATTCACCAAATATCATATGTGGGAATTAAGTCCTGCGAGTACGCAATGTACTCATGGTGCTGCCGCTAAGTTGTTTTGCAGGTGTTGTTGCCCGGTGGATGCGAGGTAGCGTTCTATTCACCGCTGCATAGTAGACGTTGAATTGGGCGGATCCAAGATGAGCTACAAGTTAACTCCAATTAGAATCCGAGTGAGTCATCGAAGAGACGAGCCTAGAAGGGATAATAATGATTACATACATATGTGAACTATGTAATTTCTTGTGAGCATAATAACCTTGTTGTTTGGGCATGATGTTGGAAGTTACACATGCTGGTTTGCCACATGGGGTGTTTCGTGTCATTCGACCGTTAAAAAGATCCTAAAGTAGTTGCGGTGTGTCCTGGTCATGGCAGCTCTGCCCAATAATAAATCACTAGGACCAGATGGTTTTAACAATGAGTTCACAAAAACTAGCATGGCCTATCTTCAAGAATGACTTTTATGGTCTTTGTCAAGATTTTTACAGTAACAATGTCTGCTTGAGAAGCATTAATTCTTCCTACATAACTCTGATTCCAAAGGTGGATAACCCAAGATATGTGGGGGATTACAGACCAATCTCATTGCTAAATACCACTGTCAAATTCTCACCAAAATTCTAGCAAATAGAGTGCAGTCAACAATTATACCTCTGGTTCATAAAAACCAATATGGTTTCATCAAAACAAGGACAATTCAGGACTGCCTAGAATGGGCCTTTGAATACTTGCACATTTGTAATCACTCCAAAAAGGAAATTGTAATTCTCAAGCTTGATTTTGAGAAAGCCTTTGACAAGATTGAGCACCAAGCAATAATCTCAATAATGTAGGCTTAGGGATTTAGTAATAAATGGATTTCATGGGTCAAAAATATCTTCAACTCTGGAACATCACAAGTCCTCTTAAATGGGGTCCCTAGGAAAACAATGCACTGTAGAAGAGGAGTAAGGCAAGGGGATCCCTTATCCCCATTACTTTTTGTCGTAGCTACTGACTTTCTACAAGTTTGGATCAACAGAGCTAAAGACATGGATCTGCTAAAACTGTCAATCCCTCTTCAATCCTCTCAGGACTTTCCAGTGATTCAGTATGCTGATGATACCTTAATCATTATGCAAGGGGATCCTAGATAGTTATTCTTTCTGAAAACTCTGCTGCACAACTTCTTAGAATCAACAGGGTTGAAAGTAAATTACAGTAAATCAATGATGCTCCCAATTAACATCTCAGAGGAGAGGTTAGATCACTTGGCAAGAACATTTGGCTATTCAAAATGAAGTCTCCCTTTCACCTACCTTGGATTGCCATTGGGCTTACCAAAGCCAAAAATTCAGGATTTCCTGCCATTAGTTAACAAATGTGAAAGAAGATTGGGAGGAATTTCATCGATGCTCAACCAAGCAGGCAGATTACAAATTACTAATGCAGTCTTCTCAGCTCTACCAACATATTACATGTGCTCCCTAGAGTTACCAAAAGCAGTAATCAAGCAGATTGACAAGTTCAAAAAACATTGTCTGTGGAGAGGTTCAAATGTTAATGAGAGAACACAGCCCAAAGCTGCATGGGAAATGGTTTGCATCCCAAAAGAAGAAGGAGGGTTAGGTATAATAAATATTGAAGCCCAAAATCAGTCTTTGTTAATGAAGAACTTGGATAAGTTTTATAATAAGAAAGACATCCCTTGGGTGAACTTAATTTGGGAGAAGCACTACAGGAATGGGAAGTTACCAAACCACATAAAAAGGGGTCATTCAGGTGGAGAGTTATCTTTAAATTAATTCCATAATTCAAAGAAATAACGATCATCCAGATCAAGAATGGGGAGACTTGTATGTTTTGGAAGGACAAATGGTTAACTCAGACACTCCAACAAGATTTTCCTGAATGTTACTCTTTTGCAAAAAAACAAATCAATACCTGTCAGCAAGGTTTTCAGTCTAATGTCAATCCTTGAGATGTTCAACCTGCCCCCTGTCACAGATAGCTTATGATCAAGTGCAGATAATACAGCAACTTATGGCCACAACAAACCTAGAAGATAATGTGGACATTTGGGCCTATATAGGGGGATCCACCAAGTTCTCTTCCTCAAGAATGTACAGATTGATTATGGGACATCACCAACCTGATCAAGCTTTCAGATGGGTTTGGAAAAGCTTCTGTCAGCCAAAACACAAAGTTTTATGCTGGTTGCTCTTGAAAGATAGACTTAGTACAAGAAACATTCTGAGGAGGAAAAACATGCACCTAGATTCTTACAACTATGAATTGTGCAACCAGGGGACTGAAGAAACTCTTGATCATCTTTTCCTTCACTGCCCATTTGCGCAGCAATGCTGGAGGATAATAAATTTAGCAGCCTCAACCAATAGTGGGATCTTAGATAACTTCAATGCCTTAAAGAGCCAGTTTCACTCCCAATTTTTCATGGAAGCAATTATTCTTCTTTGCTGGACGATCTGGGTAGCCAGAAATGAGTTGATCTTCAACAACAACTAAGTCACTATACAAGACTATAGAAGAAACTTCTTTAGAGAAGTGAATTTATTTGGACTAAGAGTAAAGTCAGGCCTCTCTCCACAGTTTGATCAATGGCTACAATCTTTAGGAATGACTTAAGTCCTAGATTTTGTCTCCTTTTCTTTGTCTCTTTCTTTGTTTCTTAGAGTTCCTCTCTCCCCTTCCCCATTTCCTGTTTTTGTATTATAAACTTGTTGTTTTAATTTCAATAAAATTTATGTAGGGGCCAAGGCCCCTCCAGGTTCGTCAAAAAAGCTCATTGCAACTAATTGTAAGTTCATAATATGTAGAGTGCGTTTGACAGGGATCCAGATTATCGTAGAAACGTTTTGGATCCAGATTTTGTCTAGAAATGTTTGAGGTGATGAAAAAAAAACACTTTGTGAAACCATTTGACTCTTTTCTGCGTTCTTATCCACATAAAATTGTTTTTCCCATTAAAAATATATAAAGGAAAATATGCAAAAATGTTAGAACTTTTTGTGGATGCAGGAAAACTTAAATACAACTCGTTTTAATTTTGTCACTTCAAAATAATTAATTGAAAAATATAAGCATTTAAGTGTAGAGGAGAGGCTGGGAATCGAATCGGACAAAACTAGGTTCCAGCCGTTTCACTAGTGTAGGCAAAAATCGCAAAACGGTTCTAGCCTTTTCTGCTTAGAAATGAATTGGCAAAAAACATTTGGCACAGATTCCAGTGTTCACGTGTGAAAAGGAACGGATCCTCATGCCCAAACGCACCCCTAATATAAGCACTCTCTTCTCACAAGAAAATTAACGGTTTCCACTAATGCAGATTTTTTTTCACGGCCAGGTAGAAAATGTAGTGGCTAGTACAGTCCGGTGGAGGGGCCGACAGCCAAGAAACTGCGAATATCATTTCCTGTGGCGGTCCATATAACATGGCCGTCAATGAAAATGCAACCATTTATATTGGTGGTTCACTACATAAGGGTCAGTCGAGAATGACATAAGTACGCCTATAAAGCACATTTCCTTAGGCATAAACCTTTCTTTAATGAAACACGAGGGGCAGCGGGCCTATTGGGAAAAAATATTAAAAAGGAGAAAAACAGAGAGTTTAGCCGGTTTACAATATGTGAGGGGACTCCGCACATTGTAATCCATATGTTCCATCACATTGTAATCAAAAGTTGCATGAAGAAAGGAACTGAGAGTTTTTTTTGAACATGTAGAAAGGAACTGAGAGTTGTTGCCGAATATATTCAAGTATCTGTAGTTGTAACACGTCACTTGGGAGGGAGGCCTCCTGGTGGTGGCGGCTATGGTGGAGGGGCGGCTAGGGTTTCGGGTTTGGGGAAGAGGGATGGCGCAGGGAGAGGGAGAGAGGGGCGGTGTGGAGAGGAGGAGAGGAGACCGAGGCTGAGAGGAGGGGAAGGGGATAAAGAGCCGAGGCTCTACTTTCTGCTTAAGATCTGAAAGGTTACATGACCCCTATATTTATAGTCCTAGAAGACTTGACCTCTAAGCAATCTAAGTAGAGTCCTTATAGATTTGGACTCTTCTTTCCTAAATAAGCCATATTTCCTTTTATTCTAATTTCTATCTAACTCTATCTTTATTTCCATCTAATCTGGACTCTTCCATGTGGAAGAGCTGATGGCGCCGTGGAGGCAGCCCCTCCTCCTGGTTGTGCGCGCCCTGCCCCCTCCTGGTGGCGTGGTCTGGCCCCTACATGGCCAGCCTGGGCCCCTCCTGGGCTTGCCGCCTGGGCCCCTCCTAGGCCCATCAGGCGCGTTACATCTCTCCCCCCTTCTCCACACAGCGTCCTCACGCTGTATTCTTGCCTGGTCATTGATGTTGTCCCAGGTAGAAAGTTCCACCAAAGGTCATCGCCTTAATGCTGATGATGAAGTGCCTCAGCTTGTTCTCCGTATGCATGATGTTGCTATGAGAGTAGAAGCACTTGTCAAAGCCATGGATGATCCCTTGGTCAAGTGACCAAGTCCATGCTATGGTGTCGTCCATGATGGCGGTGTCTATGGCACGCTCTAGCGGTGGCCCCTATTGCAGCTGAGGTGGCGGCCTGATGATGGGGGTCAGGGTTCGACCCATGGCATCTCTCCCCTCTTTTTCGGTCAGCGCGTCCTCATGCTGAGTTATTCCATGTGTGGTGGCGACATTGGGTGGTAGGTGAGCCCCCACTTGTATTTCCCTCTAGCTGCCTGATGAGTGGTTGAAGCACCAAAGGTCCTAGGTCAGCATGGTTTTGTAGAGCATTGTTGTAGCTGTTGGAGTATTAGTTATACGGTGTTGGGTCTCCCAAGTTGCCTGCATCTTGGCGGGAGGTCACGAGCAGGGGTCGATGGATGCTGGTGTCATCGTAGAGCTGTTGCATTATTCTTAGCGAAGATACGAAGGTATGTAGATGGTTGTCGATGTTGGGGAGGATGTAGCCCGGCAAGCGGAAGCATCTTGTTGAAGTTGTGCAGGATGACTGGATCATCATCAAGTCGAGCTTGTTACCGAACATGAACTTGCCGGAGTTGTAGCGTAGACCGATGTGGATGTTCCCGACGTGTATTAGTTGGCGGTCGAGGTCGTCGAGGAAGATGATCATTGTCGACGAAACGATGCCTTGTGGCCATGGGTTCCCTAGGAGTATGGCTGATGGAGAGGCGTTGTGGTCTGGTGTTGTTGGCAGAAGATGTAGACCAAGCGCTAGGAGCCTTATGTTGGCTGGTCCGCCAAGTAACAGTTCATCTAGCAGGTCCACCAAGAATGAAGATGTCGTTGGGATGTAGAAGTGCCATTGATGAAAAGGAGCCCCTGGTCGATAGACCAAGCCAGCACCGTCGTGTCGTTGTCAATGGCGATGGTGACCTGTGTGTAGCTCCCGCTATTGCAGAACAGCTAGCCGAAGCTCATCAAAGATTGCCCCCAGGTGCTGATGTGGTTGAGGGCATTAGGGTGGCGTGGCTGTCTAGCTCGACTCATGATGCAGCGTGGAAGAGGTGGCGGTGCGTGATGGTGAGCAGCTGGTGGTATGGCCGGCGGAGCTGGAAGTGCGAGCACGGTCTGTGGCGCATGTCTGCGACGGATGGTGGTGAAGGAGATCGCATGTTCGTCTCGCTAGAACGGTATCACCATGGAGTTGAGGTCCCATGTCATGCGCCCGATGTCGGCCAGCCACGGTGTCCCGAGGACGATGTCGATGTCGTTGCCGATGTCGACGAGGATGTGGGCGCCAGTGCCCAGAATCACTCCCGCTAGGCATATGGTGTGCTACCCGCGCACGGCTGACTGGGGGCACTGATCATCATGAGGAGGATGTTGTTGATGTCGTCGGCGTCATAGTCATTGATGAGAGAGATTTTGAGGTTGTTCTCGCCCGTGTAGTCGTGGTTGCGGTGCTCGGCACATGTGGTGTAGATGTTGATATGTTGTCGCTCATCCAGTGGATCGCCTCGAGTTGGGAGGCTGAGGTACTTGTTGGTGCAGTGGGCAGAGTGTTCCCTGTCCATTGCTGGTTTATTCTCTATCAGGTTCATGTACCATAGTTGGGCTGTGTTGATTAGATGAAAAATTGCATACCCGATTTGCACATCGTTGGAGATATGTTGCCCTATGAAGAAGAGCTCGCAGCAACACTCATGTCGTCGTTCGTGGCGAAGGACTGCTTGGCGTAGCATTGTTGGGGGTCGGCGAAGGTTCTGTTGTTGTCAATTGCGGTGATTGTTGTTGAGGTATAGGCGCCTTGAGGGGCATCTTTGGTGTTGGCAGTGTAGTGAACTGCAGGAACGACATTATTGAGGGTGCCCTAGGTATTTCATCTGGAGGCACCTTGGATCCGTTGTCAGGTGAGGAAGTAGTAGAAGTCGATGCTCCCTGATCTCAGGCACTCCCGACAATTTGGGGTTCTCCATCTTCTCTGTGATGCAGGCACGTCCTGCCTCCATGGTGTGCATGGTTCCCTTGTCGAGTTTCTTGGCGGGGATCTCGTGCATTGCCTTGACTGCGGCCGTGGAGTTGGTGTCGTGCTTGGTGGCCGAGGAGGTTCCATCTAAAGACCCCTTAGATGCATCTGTAGGAGCAAAATTGGGGCTGATTTCGGTGTCGAACCTGCTGATTGTTGGTGTGGTCATCTCCGGTTGAATTGGATTTGACAGAGGAATCTGGCGGCGCTGATCAAGCAAATTGTCCATCTCCTCCAAAAATCGATCAGTGATTTTGCGGACGTTGTTGCAGGCTGTCTCCATGTCGATGATCTTGGTGGTGGTGGCCATCGGATCGATCTGGTCTCCAGATACAGGTGTAACACGTCACTTGGGAGGGAGGCCTCCTAGTGGTGGGGGCTATGGTGGAGGGGCGGCTAGGGTTTCGGGCGTGGGGAAGAGGGATGGCGCAGGGAGAGGGAGAGAGGGGCGGCATGGAGAGGAGGAGAGGAGACCGGGGCTGAGAGGAGGGGAAGGGGATAAAGAGCCGAGGCTCTACTTTTTGCTTAAGATCTGAAAGGTTACATGACCCCTATATTTATAGTCCCGGAAGACTTGACCTCTAAGCAATCTAAGTAGAGTCCTTATAGATTTGGACTCTCTTTTTCTAAACAAGTCATATTTCCTTTTATTCTAATTTCTATCTAACTCTATCTTTATCAGAGTTCTTATAGATTTGGACTCTCCTTTCCTAAACAAGTCCTATTTTCTTTTATTCTAATTTCTATTTTACTCTATGTTTATTTCCATCTGGTCTGGACTCTTTCGTGTGGAAGGGCTGATGGCGCCGCGGAGGCAGCCCCTCCTCTTGGTCGTGCGTGCCCTGCCCCCTCCTGGTGGCGCGGTTTGGCCCCCTGCGTGGCCAGCCTGGCCCCTACTGGGCTTGCCACCTGGGCCTGCCATCAGGCTTTGTTACAGTAGTGGTGATAACTCCTCATCAATAAACACATTTATGCTTGACTGGCAGTATTTGGAGAAAGAACAGTACATGAAGAAATGCTGTACAGATTCTTCAACATTTTCAGAGCATAGAAGATAGTTGTAAGCTTGTAGCAAAGCAGATGCATGTTTTTTTTTCTTTTTAGCGTGTTTCTTGTATTTAGCCTGTCTTTTAAGAGTAGCCAAAAGAATGCCTTATGTCTTAACTGATTGCAGCCTTCTCAAATCCACTTAAAAATTGGATGAATATCCCTGTGACCCTTTCAAATGCTTGTAGGCTTTACACCTGAGCTATAAGTTCCATTACCCCAAATATATGTCCATGTATCATGATCTTCGTTTTTTTTCCTTTTGCACAAAGCATGTATCATGATCTTCTGATATAACAAGACTGCCAATTTTACTCGAGAGGTTCTGAAATGTTCAAATGCTTCCGCACTGAAAGGGAGATAAAACGGAGAATGCAAATGATGGTGAGCAAATTTAGCCTTAGTTATGTGCAGGGGTACTTTTTTGTGTGTGAAATAGAACTAATTCTGGATATGCTAGTCTTGTATATGTTCTGACAAATCGATTTTCCATCCTTTGGGAGGGGTTTTGCCAACCCAAAGAAAAAAGATGGAGAGATTTGAGGATATCTCTCCACCAAAGGAGTCTCTCGCTCTCTTACCGAGCCCTAGCTGACCATTGACGTAGTAATTATCCCAAATAAGATGCACCTAAGGCAAGTCTTCATGATTAAAGAAATATATGGAACTATCATCAAGCATCTTGATAAATGTAGAAAACACCTACTTTGGTCTGGCTCTATTCTGAATGCAAAACAACCAGCAAAATCAGACTGAAAAATGGTTTGTGTGCCAAAACGATGGCGTGGCTCTGATATTATAATAAGACCCAAAAAGATGATTTGCTCATGAAACATCTTTTTCATAATTGGACCCAACATCATGGTGCCACGTTCGTTCTGACAACATAGACAGCTCCAGCTTTTAATAAGTTGTGCTCGACTATGCAATAATATAAATACCATCCACGAAGTATCAAGCAATGTGATCGTTTACGGCGTCCTCAGAGGTGCGCTCAAATCGCCGGCTGAGCTGGAGGCTAAAATCAATAAAGAAATGAAAAAAGCTGAGAGCACAGGTGCGCAGAGATTAGAGCTGTGAGAGGATTCTTCTTTGGACTCCGTGCGAGACTAGCGACTCTCACAGCGCTAGCGCGTAATTCTCTTGCCTCTCAGACCAATAGGAGCTCACCTCTGCTGGCGATTTCATCACCGTTGGGGACGCCCTAGCAGAACTGAGACGTGATAATGGTGTAATTAAGTATATACTATCTTCGCTGATCTCTAAGTTCACTTTGCTCTGTAATTAATTGTACTATCCTCAGCCTACTCACTTAATACAGCTATCCTTGGTGACATATTTACGATCTTGCCGTCTGGACCTTTAAATAATCTCCATTCCCTTTTACAACCTTGGCATCATATCGGTTACTCTGCTTTGCTCATTTCATCGTTTTCAATGAACAGTAAAAAGGAAGAGTTCGTGAGAAAACAAAGATGAACAACTTTAAGAGTGGAAGGCATCAAGAGAATATGCACAGGAAAGTTGGCTTTGTTTCACTGCCGGGTGTGGTGATCTATCTGCTGATAGCTTCCAGATCGTTGGACCTTGAAACTATGGTTCGATAGGCTGAGGTCAACAACAAGCGGCGCCCGTGCAGAAAGTGATGAGTCTCCGCAGTAGTGGAGTGCCCATTTGAATGGAGAATGGAGACATGGAGAGTAACTAGTGGGCTGCGAGGCATATCGCTTTTTATATAAAGTTCATATGTGTTACTCCTATAATTTTAGTAGTATACTCCATATGATATATACTAAGGTTGTGTTTGAATCCATTTGCCATAAACTTTAGTCCCTAAACTTTAATTTTGTTGGGGTGTTTGAATCTATGGCAAAAGTTTAGTCATTCATCCTACAATGACTGATTTGCCCCTCAACCCCTTCTCCCAAAAAAGCACCGACGTACAGCCTCGCGCGCCCTCCATGCTGTCCTGGTCAAGGAAGAGAGTCGCCGCCACCCCCGGTCAGGCAAAGGGAAGCTGTTGCCACCGGTTGCGGAAGGGTGCACCGCCACCGCCGCTGTATGCCCCCAATCTCGATCTGGGTGATGCCTCAAGAAAAGTTGTCGCCGAGCACCTCCTCCTCCCCGGCTGCCACCGGCAGGTCCTCCTTTTTAGTCCCCGTCGCCGCCGGTGGGGAGGAGGAGGGCGCGGGGGAGGAGACGGGCACGGAGGAGCAGGGGCCAGAGGGCATTAATGAGGGTGGGGGTATGGGTGTCCAACTCGCCCCCAAGACGTTTTAGCGCAGTTTTGGGCCTCTTGAGGAACAAATGGACTACTCTTTTAGATTTATGGATTTGCTCAGTTTTAGCCCACCTATTTGGATCACCATGGCAAAAAAATTGGCTAAAAGTGTAGAATTAAAGTTTTGCTATGTGATCCAAACAAGGCCTAAGTATCTTCTTTAACAACATATAAAAGTCGTGTGACTTCATTGGCACATATACTAACACTTGAAAAAAGGAATAAAAATGGAAAAGGGAAGCCCATTCTCAACCAACGAGACGAGCTGGGCTCCTATGATCCGCATGCCCATTACTTTACGCAGTGGGCCTATAGGCTGGCCGATCTCCTTTATGGTAACGTACGTACATGGTTCAAGAAATCAATTACATTCAAAGTTTGTAAACTAGAATAGAATAACGGTAATGCTCCGCGTCTTACGTCTGACACGAGCAAATCGTCGGACACTCCCGTAGGCCCACCGCCTTGTTGCTTGCGCTTTTACCCCCGCCGCTCGCTCTACCCATGAGTTTATATTAAAAAAAGCACCCATCCTTATCCCTTCCGCTTCCTCATCCCCTGTTGCAGCGCCTTGCGGCTGCCCACGCACTCCCCTCGCTACCGCCGCTCGCTCATGCCACGTCGCCCCCTCCCGTTGCGCGTGCCACCCGCTCCTTCCCGTCACGCGCGTTGGTGCTTGTGGTACTCTCTTTGCACGTCGCGCGCTCCGCCCACCTAACCAACCCAAGCCCGATGATGGTGGTGCTAGTGGCGGCGGTGCTCGCGCGCGCCGCTAGTGCTGGATGCTAATAGTGCTCGCATGCTGTCACTCTTCGCCGGCTCCCACCACGATAGCCAAAATTTATCGGCACAGGCGCTCCCCCTCCCCTATGTTGTAAATATATCAAGTGTTTTAGACGTTTGAGAGATATGTTGCTGTTGTTTCATATGGATATTGCAAAAGTAGATCAGGAATGTTGCACATGTTGCATATGTTACAAGTGTTTTAGAGATATGTTGCAAGAGTTTGTTCAAAATGTTTCATTTGTTCCAGATATATGTTGCAAGTGTTTTGATCTGGATGTTACATATATTTCACACATATGTTGCGACAATATGTTCCAAATGTTTCATCTGTTCAAGTCTTCCGGTGCAGCAACTGTTTTCATGTTGCAAGTGTTTTTATCTGGATGTTGCATATGTTTTCACACATATGTTGCAAGTGTATGATCTAGATGTTTCATATGTTTCAGACGTATGTTGCATTCAAGTGTGGCACGGCAGGGGCGTAGGGGAGTGATGGTGGCACGGCATGGGCATTGGGGAATGGCGTGTGGCAAGCCGGTGGCCGGCGGACGTGGCACGCGACGCGCTGGGGGCTGGTGGTCAGGGGCACGATGGGGAGGGGTGCGCCTGCGGGGCAGGGCGAACAGATATGGACGGGGTGCGAGGATGGGGGCGAGGTCGAATCGAGGTGGATAGGGTAGATTGTGAGCGAGTCATACGGACACGACGATGGCGCGATGCGCATGCGGACAGGGCGAAGTAGCGGACCGGGGGGGGGGGCAGGCTATGCAGGCGCGCGCGGGAAACGACCATTCGACAAAATCCTATCCCATCGGACGTCCGAATGCCAACATGTCCCTTTTTTTTTGAAAAAAATGGCGCACAAGTGTAGTTTGTGTACGGAATCCTTCCCTTCTTTTTGAGAGGCAACGTATGTATACCGAGTATATTATACGTCTATATGCGACTCAGTAAAATCTCTCGTGCTCATGGCTCTTCGAGGCCACTTTAGCAAATTAGGAACTGATCTATTACTCTAATTTATTTATAAAGATAAACCCCACTACCCCGTTCTATCTTATACCAGAGAGTGCCACGTCATCCTTTTAATCCCAACCATTTCTGGTGATTACCCTAGCCGTTTGATGGTGATTAGTAGTAATCACGTCATCGAGATGGCCTGGATTCCAGCTTTCCACCGATCCGTCACATATTATCCACTGCACGTCACTTGCACTTCCCCTCCTGCCTCTTGTACTCCCCACCTCACCACTACGTGCTCCTATTTACCAGGACATCAATTGTAATATGAGAAGATGAAACTGCGGGAATTTAGAGACATGAATTTCGGATAAGCAAAAACTTAAATGGAGTTATTCTCTCATGAATTTCCGCGAGATCCCAAATTTATTCTCATACGATAGTATCCTAATTAAATATCCAACTAATTCAATCTTTGCTTATCTGAAATTTATGTCTTCGAATTCTCGCAGCAATGCGCGATGAATTCATCTAGATCGTCTAAAACGTGATTTGCTTTAGTGTTACGTTATGTATCATTCTCTTCAATTGATTAGCCACGATGGATGAGAGAGTTAAATTGGAATAGTATATTTAATTAGATCTGTCTCAATATCTTTCTTAGAACTATTTGCGACTTTATAAAAGCAGAGTTTTCACAGTCAAAAAATATCTTAAAATCTATCTTTTAATGTACGGAAATTCTATTACGCGACCAGTCATGCTGGAGGCCGAGCGCGCGACGCGGGCCGGCCCACGAGCACACGAATGCTACGCCTGCGCCCGCGCCACGCTGCAGGGGAAGAAGAGGGGTCGGGGGGGGGCTCGTCAGAGCCTTGGCCACGCTGAAGAGGAAGAGGAGGGGGGCTTGCCGGAGTTAGGGTTGGGCATCACTGGTGGATGTGGATACAACCGGATGGGTGGGGTTGGCTGCGGGGGGCGTCTCAACGGTGGGCGGCGGCGAGGTCGTGTCATTAGGGTGGGCGGGTTCAAGGGGCGGGGGCGGGCTGTGGGTGGCGCGGCGAGATCGATATACAGTTTATCTAATTTACCTAAAAGTTTCCGCATGAACGCGCGTGGGGTATTTCCTAGTATCACATAAAGACGTTACATGCAAAAAAAAAAAACTAACATGCTAGTTAAATACATCACGTCCAAAGTTTACAAACTAAAAAGATTTACTATATCCTATAAATCTTGCATGCATCAATTAGATATAGAAAAAAGATTTTTATATATGTAACTTTATTTATTTATCATACTTTATAAAATAAAAAATAAAATAAATATATATTTTATCAATTAGATGATCATAACCATCCGATAATTAAATGAAAAGCTGAGTACCCACACCGATAAAACATCTTTTCATCTGATAATTACTCCCTCCGTTCTAAATTATAAGTCGCTTTGACTTTTTTGGTCCATCCATTTTGCTATGTATCTAGACTTATTAGTATATCTAGATGTATATAGCAAAATGAATATACCAAAAAAGTCAAAGCGACTTATAATTTGGAACGGAAGGAGTATCATAGTAACCATCCGATAATTATCATATATAGTCATGCACTTTACAATACTCATATATATGTTATAAAACATCTTTTCATTGTTGATCCCACACCACAATGCCAAAGTTTGCAGAGGTTAGAGCTGAGAGAGGGAGCCTTTTTGGACTTTGTGCTAAATCGGTGAGTTTGATAACGCTAGCTCGTTGCTCTCTCTCCTCGGCGCCCAATAGAATTTCACCAAAGCTGGCGATTTGAACACCATTGGGGATGCCCTGTGATATTGATGGAATGTATCCACTAGGAGGACGTTAGCATCAAATATCCTCTATCCTGGTGCCCCTCTTTCCTAGATGGATTGTAGATGCATGTGTCACATTCTTACCAAAACACGACTATGCTTTTGGTATTTAGAAGTAAAGCAATGAGGTGACGAAGGAGCACACAAGCCCTCTCCAAGGGATGGTGTGGAGAATGGGCGTTATTGGCTTATGATGAAGAAACTTTCTGTGGAATGGTGAAGGTTGGAAGTAGCTAATTTTATATAGCCCCGGCCTATAGTCAAAGTGGACCTGAGTACAGGATATAATAAATTAGCTGAGGTTAGAGCTAGAAATGCATAGTTTGCACATTTAATTCAAATATGAATACGAACGAATATTTTTGGATGCCAATGCAAAATGGATAGTTTTGAATTCTAATTTGCATTAAAATATTTATTCAAGAGGAGACAGATCCCGAAATATGTATACATTATCCAAAATTCAGGCCTGCACGCTTCTTTACTTATGGTTCCGGAACTACGTAAATTTTAGAAAGATTAGGAGGTACTCCAATTAATTTCCCAAACAAACAGTGCACTGTGCTGTATGGCGAGACAGTGCTCCTTCTCATGAATGCAAACATGTAGGTGAGCTCAATGCAACATTTATATCTCCAAATAAATTGATTATGAAAATAAATTCAACACGTAATCTAATGACATTTATTATGTACCATAAATATTAATAATCTCTTGTATATATTTTGATCCAAGTTAAAAAATATTTGACTTCTCGAAAAGTGAGAATGACGGTCTTTGCGGGGAGCATCTTTTAATAAGTTTTGCTCGAGTGTGTAATATAATATAAATATTCTGACCATTCTGCACAACGGAATTGTGACGTGATGATAATGGTGTAACTTCTCTAAATATGTCTCTTGACTGATCTCTAAAGTACATTTTGCTCTGTAATTAATTGTACTGTCCTCTGCCTTCTCACTTAACATGGGTCGGAATTTATTTCTTCACCCACTAGCCACTTCTCAGCTATCCGTGGTGACATATCGATGATCTCTTGCCGTATGGGCCTTTAAATAATCCAGACTCCATTCCTTTTTACAGCCTTGGCATCATATCGATCGGTTGCTCTTATTTGCTCATCTCATTGTTTTTCAATGAACAGTAAAAAAGAATAGTTCGTGAGAAACCAAAGATGAACAACTTTAAGAGTGGAAGGCATCAGGAGAATATGCACAGGAATGGTAACTTGTTTCACTGCCGGGTGTGGTGATCTATCTGATAGTTCCTAGGTCGTTGGACCTTGGAACTACAGGTTCGATACGCTCAGATGCAGAACACGCAGCGCCTGTGCAGACAGTGATGATGCGGCTGCGCAGCAGTGGAGTGCTAATTTGCATGAAGATGGAGACATGAGAGTATATAACTAGTGGGCTGCGAGGCACATCCACTACTTAAAAAAACATTTGTAGCAACGAGATAATTTTTTTTTGGGACGGCTGGTAATGGAGCCGCCCCTACAGTGAGCGTGCTCGGGACCCACGAGACTAGCCGCCTCTATAAATGACACAGTAGGAACGGCTAGTGATACGAGCCGCCCTTACAAATGGGTCGATTTGTAGGGACGGCTCACTCACCAGCCGTCCCTAGTGTTGTGAGCCATCCCCGGTGTTGTGATTTGTAGGGACGGCTCAATCACTGGCCGCCCCTATAAATACCCCACGTATAAAAACCTACAGCCCCTTCTTCCTCCTCGGGTCATTCATTCCAACCCGTAAAAAAATGTAAGAATGCCTTAGGCATCTCCCAAAAATTGCTCTACTAAGGGAGAGGTTTTGGTCTCAAATCCTTTGGTGGAGAGGTTGTAGAAGATAAGAAAATGCTATTCCATAATTTTTTAAGCTTTAATGGTTGGTTAGTGAGTAATTAGAGTTTTGCTTTTCTCTCTCTTCTATGGTGCTTGAGCTACTTATGAAGCAAATTAGACCCAAGTTTTGAATGTACTAGGGTATATTAGGTAGGGGAACAAGATCATACCCTTATTTGGTCCATGTTTCTTGATTTTAGTGAACAATTAGTTAGTTTTATGGATGTTTCATGTGCATGTAGATCTAGATCTAATCTAGGGTTTGGTTTTTTTTATTAATTTTATTTTTGTAAATTTATGTTTGATGAAATTGGACTAGGGTTTGCATAAAACATATTGGGTAAAATATTAATTATTGCTAATTATTGTCTTTGAAATTGTTTATTGTAATCAACAAATATGTATTTTAATTATTTATGGATAAATAGGTCATTAATTAATTTTCCTATACCATGGTATGTTTGTATGCTTCATGTAATTATATTTTATTTATATTTATATATATATATGAAGTATATACAATTATTCTTAAGTAATTATTAATTTGATTCATTTATATATATATATATCTGAATAAGTAGTCCTTTAATATTTTTGTTGTTGTTGTAAAAGATGGAGTACAAGAACTCTTGGATGTATGGTTCGTTAAGGTTCAAGATAGGATTCCGTGAAGAGGTGGATAAACTTATTGAAGCCGCAGAGAAGCATGCAACGACGTTGACAGAGAATAAGGATACAATTATTTGTCCCTGTAAAGATTACAAAGGATAGTAAATATGTGAACCAAAACAACGACAAGTGACATCTTGGAAAGCTTATGACATCAATGAGTACACGTACTATACACACACAAAGGATAGTAAATATGTGAAACAAAACAGCGACGTTCAAATAGAAGCTCTCGATGGAGTGGGGCGAAAGATCCAATACTTTAGCATCATTGAAGAGATATGTGAACTTGACTATGGAAGGGATATAACGGTGGCCCTGTGTCGATGCCGCTAGATCAAACAACACCAACTGAACGAGATCGGATTGAGAGTCCTAGACCTCAAGAATCTAGGCTATCAAGATGACCCTTGGGTGCTCGCTTCACGTGTCGCACAAGTTTCCTATACGCCTGACCCACAAAGTAACCTCTCCCCAAAGAAGAAGACAAAGCACGTGGCTGCCTCCGGGAAAGCACATTATCGGAGTTGATGGCGTGGACGATGTTGAAGCTTACAATAACTACGATGAAATGCCACTATTCATAGACTTTTCTAAGAAGATCGGTGTTGTGGAAAAGAACCTGCCCAAAGACATATTGCTATGGGAACAAAAATGTGTCAAGGGAAAAGTCGTTACAACGGGTTAGCTAGTTGTTGAACGTGGAGTGTTTGTGTAAGTGTGTGTTTGTAAGACTTTATTTTATGCATGTGTGTGAGATTATATATTTATGTATGTGTGTGAGACTATATATTTATGTATGTGTGTAAGACTATATTTATGCATGTGTGTGAGACTACTCTTTGCAACATCCACTCTGTTACTACTAAAACAGTTATAATATGCAGAAACTTGAAACAGTCACTTATTACTACTGCAACATGTTCGGACTAATATTGAAACACTTAAAATAAGCACTTAACACTTTATAAAATGAAGAAATGACCAAAATAAAAGTTAAAAATCTTAACGAGTTATACAACTTTTATATTCATCACCTTTATAGCTGAAATCATTTAGTGGTTGAAAATTAGGTTTGAAGTTGTCATTTTCTGAAATTCAAAATTTGAATTATCCAAAATTAGTGACAAAGATAGATGACCAGACTAAAATTATAGAGCATGATTTTAGAAAATTTTAGAAAAAAAACATCACATTTGGAGTTAGTATGAGGGAGAAAAATTAGTTATAAGTTTTAGCCACAGATTAAAAAGAGAAATCACACTTGTTCATCATTGATCATCATGAACAGTTGTGATTTTTCTTTTTAACCTCTGGGTAAAATTTATAACTAGTCTTTCTCCCTCATACTAACTCTTAATGTGATGATTTGTTTTCCTAAAATTTTCTAAAATCATGCCCTATCAAGTTGTTGTGTTGATTTGGTCATTCTTTTCGTTTGACAAAGGTTGAGCAATTCAAATTTTCAAATTTAAAAAAATGACAAATTTTAATAAGATTTTGAAACACCAAATGATTTTAGCTGAAAAAGTGATGTATACAAAAGATGTATAACTCATCAAAATCTACAACTTTTATTTTGGTTATTTCTTCATCTAACAAAGTGATAGTAAACATTGTTCACAAATCAACATGTCTCTCATATAGTTCATGAAACTATAAGTGATATGTGAATTTGTGAACAATATTTACTAATACTTTGTCAAATAAAGAAGTGAACAAAATAAAAATTGTAGATAGTGATGAGTTCAATAACTTTTATGTTCACCACTTTTGTAGTTGAAATCAAATAAGGTTTCAAAATCTTATTTGAAGTTGTCATTTATTGAAATTCAAAATTTGAACTGTTCAAATTTTATCAAATGAAAAGATGACCAAAATAAAAGTTATAGATAGTGATATGTTCAACAATTTTTATGTTCATGACTTTCTTATTTGAAATCATTTAATGTTTCAAAATCTTATTTGAAGTTGATATTTATTGAAATTCAAAATTTAAAGTGTTCAAATTTGTCTTCAAATGAAAAGATGACCAGAATATAAGTTGTACATCTTGATGAGTTCTACAACTTTGATGTTTACAAAATTTTTATTTAAGGTCATTTAGTGGAGATGAAATTGTTTTAGTTGTTTTAAATTTCAAATTTTTAATTTTTAAAATATTCTTTTTGTAAAGAACAAAATATAGAATTATATGTTTTCTATATAAAAAAATTTATATATAGATACATTTATATATATCGAATAATCAGAAAACAAATATATACAGTTATATATAAAGAAAAATGAATATATAGAACAAGTAATAAAAATAAATTGAAAAATATTTATAGGGGCGGCTGGCGAGTGAGCCGCCCCTAGAAATGCATTTGTAGGGGCAGCTCACTCACCAGCCGCCCCTACAAATAGTCCCCCAGTATAAATATAGGGCGCGCTTGGAGGCCAAAATTTGGCTTAGTCTGGGCGCTCTTCTTCCTTGCGGACGCCGTTAGGCTGGCCAATATTCCCCCACCGCCGCCACCGTCTCTGTGCCCTAGCGCCGCATCCTCTCACCTCCGTCGTCCTCCTGTGACCACCTCCATCGCCCGCCACACTTCCTCCCTCAAACGCCGCCTTTCCCCAGGCCGGCCGCCACGGCGGCTAGGGTTTGCGCGAGAGCTCACACAGCCACATGGCTGCCGCCGCCCCGTCCGTTTTGGACCTCGACCTCCATCCTCGCCGACCCTTGCGCACCCGGCCGTGCGCTCTGGTAGTCGTCCCCACCACCGGAGACGCTTCCTCTCCGACCTCGTCGGCCCTTGCGCACCCGGCCGTGTGCTCTAGTAGTCGTCCCCGCCACCGGCGGCGCCTCCTCTCCGACCTCTCCTCTGGCTGCCGTCCCCCAGCCGGCCCCCGCGCAACGCCTTCGTCTTCTGCAGGTCAGCCCAACCCCTTCTCCTCCATTCCCCAACCCCTTCTCCTCCATTCCTCGGCCCTGCATTTCTCAACTGTGTGCTATACATAGATAAAAGATAGAATATTTTGAAATCTTGCTGTGCTTGCTGATGCTAATTGTGTGGTATGCTTTTGGATGACTTGCTGCTACTTATGCACCCAAATTAGAATAAATATGTGCTACAATTGATGTGTTCTGTGGAAAATTTTGTGGTGCAGAAAAATATAAACTGAAAATTTTGTACCTACATGGTTTCATCTCTCTTTGGCATTTTATCGCTTGGAAATTCAAAGCAAAACAATATTTTCTAAACAATAGGATATTTTAATGAGTCATGATTAGCTTGACATATTTTAACTGGCTGGGAAGGAATTTAGAGGTCTGTCAATGAGTATGAATACAGGACGTGACCTACTAAAATTTGGTACCTGATACTATCTTAATCTTATCACCCACAAATGGTTGGCACTAGGATGTCAGCACCACCCAGAACAAGATGGCTAGTTACAGGATGTACTTATGCCACGCTTTCTCCTTTAGTCCTTTATAGCTTGAGATTTTAGAGGAAATGATTGGGGAAAGACACTTACTGACATGGTATCAAACCCAGGAGAGCATTACTCCACGATTTTGCTGGCGAGAGTTTTTGAAGGGACAAAAGTAGTTTTCAGACTAATAATACGAAGAGAGTACCAGGGCTCCACTAGGTCACAAATAACATCCCCCCACCCCCCAAACACACACACACACAAATCCACACAGTACATTTAACTGAACCTATAAATGAACGACTGCTCAAGAATGAATAGATTGTTGGTGACTTGACGTTCAATTTGCCCTTTTTTTGCAGCAACTTATACAACAAAATGATTAGTGCAATTGCATGACACAAGAACAAAATACAATAAGCAATGCACACGATAAAGTTGAGAAACATTAGAATGTTTGCAAGGACAAATGACAGCAATTCACGAAAGAAAGCTCAACTTATATTTTCTAAACAGCTGGCTTTAAAAATCTCATCCGATTTGATACTTCCAATTAGCTCTACCTTTCAAAACCCTGGGTCCAACATTAATGTATATATGAGGTGCTTTATTAATAGTAGAAACCAGAACATGTAATGCATACTACCAAATATAGGTACAGCTACCAGAAACTTACTCTGCTTGAAGTAAAACAATTCCTCTATTGTAACAACCCGGGTTTTTGGAGAAGCCAAAAATACGAACTTTTTAAAATTTTTCCTACAAAATGTGGAGTATGTAGATGCTAGGTCAAACAAAGAACAATTTATAAATAAATTGTTGCATACATATAGTGTTGCTTGTAGGACCTTGCCGGAGTTCTTCATCTGGTTTTGGGATTCGTGTCGGAGTGCACAATCCATAGCAACCCCTCTTAATTTCCTTTTGGAATATCTCATAAATTCCCGTCACATTTCTTTGAACTCATTTAATCCGAAATCATAAAATCACACCTCTCTGATTATTTTGAACTCCCCATGAAATTCATTGTGATGTGCTTCAACTTCTCTTTATATTCTTTATATTCCACGTAACCTCTCTTAAAAACTCATTCAAATTCCTTGAAGCAATAAAAGGAAAAATCATCTTCCTTTTATACCTCCAAGCCCACCATCCCCTTTCCCTTGGCCCAACTGGCGCAGCAGCCTAGCCTGGCCCGGCTCCTCCCCTTCGGCCCGTCCGCTCGCCAGCCACGCGGCCCAGCCTGGCCAGCAGCCGCGTCGCCCCCGCACCAACCGGCCTTGGCCCAACCGCAAGCCAGCGCCCTTGCCAACCCTAGGGCAGCGCCCTGGCCTCCAGATGCCTCAGCCGCTCCCAGCCGCCGCCGCTCACTCGGACACGCGCGCACGCCCCCTCCGAAACCCTAGGCCGAGCGCGCCGTGACCCGCTCCCACGCCACCGCCGCTTGCCCGCTGCGAACTCACGTACGCGCAACGCCAAGCCCCGCGCCTCGGCTCTCTCCGCACCCCCGCTCGATGCGCGCCGCATGGGCAGGAAGTGCGGACCCTGAGAATCGCCGCCGTCCGTGACCCCTGGCTACCCTAACTGGCGCGCTACAAGTACCCCCCCGACGCCGCCGCAGACGCTCCTCCCAGCAGCCGCCGCCATTTTCTTCTTCCTCCCAGTGCGCCGCCCCTCTTCTTCTTCCTCCAAGCCGCCGCTCCTTCTCCATTCCCCATCCACGCTGCCTTCTTCTCCCACTGCTCCGCTCCCGAGCCCCGCAGCACCGTGCCGTCGGAGCGAGCAGCCACGCTGCGCCCCCGTGCCCAAGCCGTCATCGTCGTGCCCATGCATGGGGATGCCGTCGCGACCTCGGCACCGAGCCCGCTTCGCCTCAGGAGCAGCGCGCCTGCGCTGTGACGAACGCCGACCCGGACCCGAGGCTGAGCCCGAGGCGCCATCCTCGCCACGACGCGTCCGCAGGGACCACCGGTGGAGCCGCGACTGCGTCAGGCTTCACCCGTCCCCAAGCACCGCGTCCACGACGAACCGCCGAAGCCGCGTCCATACTTCGTCGCTCTCTGCGCCTCGTCCTCGGCCGTGGCCACGCCAAGCCCCGACCCTGTCTCGGCCATGGCGAGCCCCTCCGCGCTGATGACATCGTGCTTCACCAAGGCCGCACCGGTGCCCTCCACTTCAATCTGCACTGACGTCACCGCGGCCGAGAGCAGGAGTTGTATCGCCTGTTGAAGCTGCAGCTAGAATAGCGAGCTGCCGCCTTGAAGCACTGCCGCAGCATGTTCGTCCATGCCCCAGGCACGGTGGCAGCACCTCAACGTGCCCCGTTCCAAGACCGCAATGACCTACCTGAACAAACGGTGAGCACCCGAAAGCCTAGGACCCCATCCTTCCCTCCCTACCGTTACTCATGCTGAGCCCAGCCTTCGTGCCGCTGTTCCCACTATCGCAGGGAGGAATCGACCCCGCAACGCCACCATGCTGGAGGACGACAGCACCACCTGGCCATGTCCATCCTTGTGATCAGCCTTCGTGCTATGAATCCTTACCTTGCAGGGAGGCTACGCCTCATTTCTCTTGGTGTGGCTACCCCGTCTTGCAACACAGGTGCTCCGTCATCTCTTGGCCACCTGCTGCCATGTTCCGGGACAAGCCGCAGCAGCCCTCCACCTCCCCGCTTTCATCATGGTTGACCCCTCGAACCTAGTCGACGCCGTACGCGACGTCGGCAAGACCCTTGCCTTTCTTTTCCATGTTCTCTTCATACTTGTTGACTTTGATCATCGATGTCATTTATCTACATTGTTACTTGATCTATTAATATCCATTGTCTATACATGATCATGATCTTTATTTATTCTATGCCTGCGCCGTGCCTTTGCCGCCGGTCTACTTCTTTGATTCCATTTCCCTCCGTGTCGATTTATCTATTACGCGTGTCTATCTCTTGTACCACGAATTCTTTCCCAAGTGCTTCGATTAGGTGCTACATCCTCGTCGCCCAATCGCCCGGATGAGCCGAAGCCGTTGGACGACCACAGGTGCGACCAACTACAAGCTCCGCCAAGATCACGATGCCGAGCAACGCGGGTCACGTCCTTCCACTTCGACAAACCTCGGTGAGCCACCACTGTGTCCCTCTTTCCAACCCCGACCTTGCTTACCGGCCATGGTGTTCCAACCATGGAACGCGTAGACCGAGGCCACCTCTGGCCTTTGGACACACAAGCACACACACGTGACTAACCCAAGCCAAATCGAACCACCAGAGTTCCAAGAATGCCGGTGTGGTTGCCGACCACCATTGAGGCATTCTCTAAAGCCATGTCTCGTCCACCGTGAACCACGCCCGATTAAGTCAAGTCTTGATCGCTGTCTCTGACGTTACGACAGAGCTCTACCGCTCCTAGACACGCCCGCACTCACTAGCACGAGACCGGACTTAGCCAAACGGATCCACGGCGTAGGAGATGCCGGAAAGGACTTGTCGCCTGTAAAACCCGTCGTGGCCGAACCATGCCGCGGCGAAGAGTTACCATGACCTCATCGTGAACCCTGAAGCCATAATTGGACCACGTAGTATTGATCGCCGCATCATGGACCGCATGATTCCCTATTTGGTTGCCCTGACGGTTCCATGGAACCCTGTGCCCGTGTTTCACCACTGTTCCAGCTACCTCGAGTTACGAGAACATACCGTCGAGATCTACCAGGATCCACACTAAAGGCCTTTTGAAGTAGTCTCATTGCGCAACTCACGAACAAAGCCCTGGCATACACCGCAAGACCTAGCACCGTGCCGTCGTAGTATTGAGTCCATTCCCGACATCCTGGCTGCCTCGTTAAACGAGGGCGAGCCGTTGCGAAACCATGTGATCCCTAGCATCGTACCGATGACAAGTGGAGTCTTCCGACGTCCCGGTCGCCCTGCCTTGCAAGTGCATGCCGTTGAGGAGATATCGTGACCCCGTCTACTACGAGCTGTACCCTCTGGACCATGGACCCTAGTCGTATGACTTATCGAGACCATGGAAAGCCCCCGTCTTCTATCTTTCCATATGCATATGTTATCTCCGATATGCTCCCCCTTACAACCCGTCTATATGTCTGTCTTACAGGAATTCACCTATCACCCAGCTATGGAATGTGCTACTCCGCAGTCGTGTCGAGTTGTTGCGTCTTTCGGTCGTGTTTGGTTCTTATCGCTGGTTGTTGGTGTTGTTGCCTGTGTGCCGAGCCTTCGAGCTGGCTGAGGGATCGTACCTCGTTCGAACGTTACGATCGCGGGATCTGTCTTGCCATGACCGTGATGCCGAGTGTAACTCGACCCCTCGCTTTTTAGTTGACTTCATAGTACCACAAGTGTTAGCTCCTGCCTTCGGCCCTAGAACATGGTCGTGATGGATTCGATGTCGATACTAACATCGATGCGGATATCACCCGCGCGCCTTGAGCCCTTCGTGACCAAGTTCTGTGGGAGAAAACCTGGGAGTAAACAATCGTGGAACGATGAATGCCAACTCGTTGGCATAGCTTTTGGCCGTGAGTTCACCTCGCCATGACCATGGAGCCACGCCTCTCTTTCGCTTTTAGTTGCTTCTTCGTGCTCAAGCCCTTGTATGCTTGTACCCCGTTTGACCATCACGTTTCTCTGATTCTCGTGGTGACAACCGCACCGCTTCGAATCCGAGAGATATCTCAGTGCCAGTGCACCCAGGTCGGGTACCCTACGAGTGGCTTACGCACTTGGTGTTCTTGAGTGTCGCTCCTTCCAATGCCCCGTCTTTCGTCGTGGCGCGAGTGTTGGAAGAAGTAGACCTTGTTCCCTGTTGTTCTTGCTCTTGTTGCACCGATAGCCCGCACTGTTCGATCCCGTCTTGCTCGTGATGATTGGATCAAAGACCGGACTATTCCCTATTGTTAGCAAAGCTATGGTCTAAGTCGTACCTTGGACCCATGCGTGTCGACCCGATCGACCGTCTAAAACCATCTTTCCCGAAGATGTGTCTGAGAACATGACATGGATGTGCCTAGCTAACCTCCGCATCTTTTGCCGTGTTGAGCGACTCTCTCCTTGGCTCCCGACGCTATTGTGTCGCGTGGATCGAGAGGACCCATCGTTGTCCAATCTCTTTGCGCTACCGCATTCTACCATAGCGGGCGAGCCGAAGTACGTTGGAGCCAAGTCACAATAGAGTTAATCGTTCATGTATGCTACTCGTGTCCAATTGTGACTTGCGGGATAAGGCTATAAGAGCCGAACCCCGTCGATCTTCTTTCTTGGGACCCGATTTCTAATCCCCGTCAACCCAATGACACCGGATCGAAAGATCGTGAGCCGTGGTGATTGCTCTGGATAAGCTTTGGCTTAAACCGTTTATCGTAAAGCCATACTAGCTTGGCCATGACTTAAGCTTGTGCTCAGCAAACCACCACTTGTGATTCCTTGGCCCAAGGAAATCGGACAACCGCCGAGAGGGCTAAGCCGTGTATCCCTTATTGCCTCACTGGTGTTATTGGATTTTCCTACGTCTTGTCGTCTTTTCGAGCGTTGAGTGCTCTCTTGCCTTGCGTGTCGCTTCGCGGAGTAGCTGACGATCGGACCAAGAGAACGTGGGCGACGACAAGGACTGCAGAATGGAGTCAACACAGGAGGAGGAGACCCCGCTAATGGAACGCCAACGAATGGAGAATTGTACCACTACTACCTCGACATCGCAGGTGTCATGGCAGCACCCTCTTTTAGAGAATCCTATTAGACATTGCATAATATCTAGAACTGCTAGCGCTTTATAAATTATTCCTTTGCTAGTACTTTGATGCATGCTACTACCTGAGCCATTATTACCTTGATGCAACCCACTCTACCACGTCACCCTGCTTTGCGCACTCGCTCGCTTATATATGCTTACTTGCCTGCTTGCTTGCATATTACACCACTATACTTATTAATTAACTCCACTTCGCATTATGTCGGGGGATGTGATGCTGGTGGTAAACAACCTGGGAATGGTTCGGCTATGGGTACCGGACTTGGTGGTGTGTGAGCATGCTGCGTGTGTCTTGGGTGCGTGGAGAGTGAGGGTTGTGTCGACCGAGCTGGAATAACGACGAGCCTAGGGCGAGTCTTGCCATGTGGTGCTACCTGGGCACTTGAATATGGAATACCTGTGGCGGGTAAATGGTAATTGGAGGTGGCCTTGGGTGTGAACCTCGGAGAGGTGGAGCCCAGGGTGGAGGTGCTGTGGTGGCACGGTAAATGGAAACCCTGATGAAGACATTCTGGCTTGGTCACCCCTAAGGACTTACTAGTACTCAGATTCACCGGGAATCCTTTACATCCCACTCGCCCTATATGGTGCGGGACGGTCGGACTACTTAGTAGAGCGATGCCACTACTGCTAGGCGAACGTGTGCAAGGAGGTACGGGGCGCGCGGTTTGCCCCCCACACCCTTCTGAGACTTCAGGAGGCCTTGTGGACCGGCTCTTGACATCCGGTGGGCCCCGGCTCTGTCTACGACTCACAGTATCAGCCATCCCAGACTAGACTTGGGATGATCCAGGGCTGAGAGGTAGGGTGGCATCGTTCTAGGCTAGCAAGCGGCCGGAATCTGCCTAGACGGGGCACCGTCGAGGATGGCTATCTTGTGGGTATGTAAAACCTCTACAGAGTGTTTGGTTGATCGATCGATACATATGCCGACTTATCGGCTATGGACCTTTCCTGGGTTTCGCTTTAACTAGATAGGAGATGAGTCCTTCTATTCTCCCTCCAGGGTTTGGGGTACTTTCCGGTCGTGAGCCTTGGGGGCTATGGACCGTTGAGACAAGGTCAAGAGGGAGTTGGCCTATCGACCTGAGTGTGTTAGATGAGATAAGGTGTGGTGGTGTGGAGATGGTTTGGGATGGATGGTTGGTGGATATGGATGGATGTGGATGTGTGTGGCTGGGAATGTGTTAAAAACTAGACATTATTATTACATTACTACTGTTACTTACTTCTCATGCGCTAAGGATGCAAACCACAGCCAAATGTTAGGATCGCCAGATCCTCTTGTTTTATCTTTTCCACTAAAGTTCATCGGTGCTGACCATGGCCTGCACACATCTGGCGGTGTGCAGATTTCCTGCTTCTCAGAGATGCTGACTATAGAAGGATTAGGAGGTCTCGTGCCTACGCTCAAGTTTGGTTCGGAGATGGAATCTACGCTGCACTACGTCAACTCTGATAATGACCCGTGAAGGAGAAGCCTTCACTCGATAGTCTTCCGCTAGATTGACTCTGTAATAGGTGTATTCCCTAGTGATGTAATATCTTGTATTCTTGTAATCTTACGATGTATGACTGTGATATCGACTGATATATGATAATATGATGGAATCAACTATTGGTTTCATCATATTATAATTCATTCTGTGGATTTTCCCTTCGCGGAAAATTGAGGATGTTTCATCCATATTCATTGTTCCTTTTTTCTGCAATGAACATTGTTCTCTGTTCCTCTTTTTCTGTCCCAATGATCCATGTCCACTATTCAGTGATGCACGAATGCGAAACAACAAAATCTATCCTTGGTAGGTCGATTTTTTTTAAATCTATCCTTGGTGTCCGTGCCTTGTTGTAATAGGCATAGAACAACCAACCGCAGACTCAATTTGGACTAGAATAAATATGTCATTCAGTGTTAAGAAAAAAATTCTCTTTTACCTGAAAAGGAAACAGACTGGACAGGTCAGTCACATAATATATTTTTGATACACTGGATATATGATAAATAACATTTGGTGCATAGCCGATAAGATCAAAGGAGCTCCATTCCACAATTAGTAGTGGTGCCACTGGCATAAGGTAGCGATCTAACAGAACATGGGTCACAGAGAAATCAAGAATGAACAAAGGTTGCATTCTAGGCAAATTTCCTGGCATCAGTCACATTTGTATTGTCTCGATAGAAAATTTGATGCTATCAATATGTTAGTCTTACTTTGGGGGCTATCAACCTATACTCGACCAACCTAAAATCTGCATGTTTAAGCTAATTCTTCTGAATACCAACTTCAGCTAACTGCAGCGACAAGCCAGTTTCCATAAATAAATAAAGGAATCCAGTATATAGACACCGATGGCCTGTCCTTTCACTCCACGTATGCAAGTTCACTGGTTGACGAGTTTTCAAATTGCATGGCATCAGGATGTGTGCGGTATTCCTTCTTTGTGATGAACCTCACTTCATACTGCTCACTGGTTGGATCTGCTCTTTCTTTGGGAAGGAAGCCCCGCTCTCGTGCAAGCATCCACTGATCGATAACACCACGTTTAATAGCATGTTTGACTGCCTTGTACAAGTAAACCTTGTCTATGACCAGGTGAGGGCTAATTACGAGCATCCTCATGAGGGCTAAAAAGACAAAAAGACACCAAATGTTATAGCAGTTGAATGCATGTCAGACTAGTAAAAGATAAAGTGAGGTTCAAACAGTTTTTAAACAAACTGGAATAATTCTCACCAAAGTAAAGTGGCAATTGTGTTTGTTGCAGCTATAGGATGCCCAAAGATGGCCCTCACAGCATGCAGAACTTAGAATGTTACAGTCCTGGGCTGGGGAACTTTGCTAAGCACAGATGGACATTGAGTAATAGGCAATGTCTCCTTCAATATTTTTTTTTCAGTTATCATAACACCTATTGTTAATGAAACATTGTAATGCACTAGGCTATGTTGTCATTTTCAATTGTATTTTCTATCTGGTATTTGTTAGTAATCTTAGTTTTTAATTTCGATGTGCTTTCAGTTAGCCTGCAGATTGCAATATCAGTTAGTAATTTCAGTTAGCGATATAATTTCTGCGCTGTGTTGTCTCGATTGTTTTTAGACTTCTAGTAGAATCAGCAAGAATCACGGTGGAATTAGAATGGTGAATTTGAACTACAGGCGTTTGGTTTAATCATTTTAGTTTCAACCCCATGGTGCTTGCTTTCTTTTGGGAACTCTTAGAGCTTCGACTGATCCTGTGCCCCGTTGATTTTTTGTTTTTTTTGCAGCAAGAAGCCTAAAAGTTCTCCCCTCTCCTTTCTTTTGGGAACTGTAGGCTTTTTTTTTGCCAAATCTTCCCTCTCCTCTCCTCTTCTTTGTTTTGTCGATGATGAAATTGTCCAAGTCCATACATTATATGGAATATAAGCTGATGATCAAGAACTTGTGAGGAACTTGGCATCATTACCAGCCGCCCCTACATTACCTTCTCCTCTCTTCTCTGTTATGATGCCTTGATGCCCTAAGTTCATGATCAAATGCTGATTGACATGTTTCTGAGGCCTCTACTACTGCTACTACTCGTTTTTTATATATATTGTTGTTTTATAGGACTACTTTGGTTTATAGACCTTTTTTATTTCTTATACCTTCTCGCGTACCTAAAGCACACTTTCTTGCATCTATTAGAACAAAGCGCGAAATAATATCGCGGACACCAGATAGTGCAGCCCAATGCCTCGAGCATGATGAGCAGCCAACCTATGAGGAGCAAGCACTAGAGGACCAGCTTATTTAGGAGCAGTTCGATAACGAGTTAGAAAAACATCTAGAAGTGATGCTTACTCAGGAGCAGTATGACGAGGAGGAAGGGGGAGCAAAAGGAAGAGCAGGAGAGGCTGTTGAAGGCAAAGAAGAAGAGGATGATGATGATGAGGACTTAGAAGAGGGATATGTAAGTCCCGAGGATCCTTTCCCACGTGAAGCCAGAAGGAGGCCAACGGAGGAAGATTTAGACAAGGATTTTGACCCGAACGAGGAAGTAGGAATAAAGCCTTAGCTTGTAGATTTTGCTAAAGCTTTGGCTATGTTACCTGTGCTAACATTTTGACCTGTCGTATATATAGGTCCCTCCTGAAACTCAGAAAAGACGACATCGACGTCCGTGACATCTCGCCGAACAAGACGGAGTATAGGAAAGGAGAGCAGGGGCAACAACCACAGAGACAGACATTGAGGCCTCTGCTCCATAATCTCAAGACACAACCATGAACATGACTACCAAGCCATAGAGGAAACAAAGGGATAGAAAAGCAAACCAATATCCAAATAAGACATGCTTTGTGATAACGGAGGTCGGGCTGGCAGGGGAGATCCTTGAGCCAAAGGAATTCAGAGGACGATTCCGTAATGTGATCAGGGCCCTAGTAAGAGATAAATTGAACACAGCAATCCCTAACTAAAAAAAGGTACCAGAGAAGAAAAAGGATGAACTATGGGATAAGCAGCTGAAGCTCAATTTTAGATTTCTAGAGGGTAAGCATGAACTGGTAAAAAAATGCTTTCAAGATCATGGAAGAGTCATTCCAACGTTGGAGGTCGGAGCTCAACAAGAAGTATATCCAAAAGGGGTTAACTCCCTTCAACGAGTTCGGCAACATAACTTCTAGTCAATGGAAGGATCTCGTGGCTCAAAAGACTTCACCGGAGGCATTGGAGCTCAGTTCTCGTAACACCGAGCTGGCAAAGAGGAACAAACACCACCATCATCTAGGCCCCGGTGGCTACTATGCCAAGGAAGAGCAGTTTAAGAAGATGGACGAAGAGGCTGCAGCTTCTGGGAATATCGATGTGAAAATTTTGAAGGTAGGCTCAAAGAATTGGATATATGCGAGGAGTACAGAATCATCCGACGGTAATCTTAAGTTTGATAAGACGGAGACCCAAGAGGCAGTATCAATGATACTGAAATATGCTAAAGATAAGGAGAAGGACTCATTCAATCCTTCCAGAGAGAGGGACGAGCTGAGCCTTGGCTTGGGAAACAACGAGCACACAGGCTGCACTAAGGGGCTAGGGAAAAGAACGACCTGGAAGCACGGATTCGAAGAGGACAGGCACATGTACAAAAAACATGGCAGAGACCGGAAGGCTAATCTTGAGCTCCAAGTGAAGGCTCTAGTTGCGAAGGCGCTAGAGGAGCAAGGACTGTCTACGGAGCCATAGACATTAATGACGCCATTGGGAGAACTGGCATTAGTTGGCAGTCCTCTGAAAGTTCCTAGCAGCCAAGGTTCTACTACAGCCACAACCCCCGTCGATCGCATATGGGAACCAACTAGTTGCACCTTGGTGTTTCTCAGCGGCTGACAGAACATTATGATGGAGGTGGCAACGAGTGTGGCACATCCTCCCGGTGGCTTACACCACAATAATAAGATACCGCCGGACTACAGTAGGGTCGAGGTGCATACTGTGAAGCCTGAGTTCATGCAGTGAAGGATAGACTACGCAACTCCCGAGGGGCTGGTGTTACTCGGAGACGTAATGGGGTAGTTCATCCTCTGACACAAACGGGACATTATATTGACTGCTTCTTGGCCACCTCCGCCTCTCTCAAATTTGGAGCGAGTTGTTGAGGACGGGGAGATATTTTCACCGTCTCGTGACCACCACATTCCTGAGATGCCACATTCTTCCCCGCCTCCTAGCGAGCATGTGCCTAATAAGCCACAACCTTCTCTAGCTTGTACCGAGCAAGTGCATGATGAGATGCCATAGTCTTCTCAACAAGCGCAGCCGATACATGAACAACGAGTGCCTCTTGAAGAAGGTGATGCACAAGAAGATGAGGACGTACCTGAATGGGAACTTCGAAAGAAGCATCCAATCACCATAAGGCCAATTTATGTTCCGATGAAAGACATCTCGTCGGTGCACAAGTGGTATGCCCATGACCAGTTCAAGCCTGAGAACCAAGTTAAAAAAAGTCCTATCACGGGCTTCTGAGGAGGCCGTCACTAGCAAACTCCAACAAACAGCCAAGCAATATCCAAATGTTGACGCCATCAAATGGCCAAAGGATTATCCAAAAACATATGAAAGAGGCAAGCCCTTTCTACCAAACCAGGACATCCAGCGCCTACCACTTAGAATGAGAAGGTTCCATAATTGGTACTTGCGTGTTCTCCTAACGAGCATAGACCTCGTACAAGCATGCATCCCCACCGGCACATTTGGAAGCTCAGCCGGGAAAATTATATTTGACTTCAATGACATGCAAACATGCTTTCACCTCGGAGCAATGGAAATGAATCTAATTCACACGTGGTGCCTATAAGTCCTTGTCCTCCCGATATGATATGAATGTAATATTTAGATTTTGTTGTAACTAACCCACGCCGTGATTTGTAGAATGCAAATGCATATTGTAAAACAAATACCAAGTGTGAAAGCCGGGTATATAGACCCTCAAGCTATAGCATAAATAAATTTTAATTATTCTAGATAGTGGAAACTGGATGCCAAAGAGCTAGCTGCTGGAAAGACCCTTTGGGAGAAAGAGGACATCCGTGTGAAAAAACTAAGGCAAGAGTCCCTTAAGGTTTCGGCATACATTGCCCTGCCTTTTAAAAATCTCCAACATCACTCTACTATATGTCTACCATACAACTTTGAGTAAGTTCAACTCTATACTTAAAGCTTTGTTCGATATATTTTATTCAATGCAAGAGAGCTTATCTAGTTCTATGATTAAATCCATGCAACAACCACTGGATTTGTATATGCGTCGATGTTGGGAGGAGCATGGCACGAGTCTTTGATTCAATAGATAGGGACCCGGTGACATACACAGATTTCATATCGATTCTCAAGACGTATACATATCGACAATCCTCATTAGCTTATATGTTTGTATATATACTTATAACGTTCACTTTTGGATATTAACAAGTTGTATTTGCTAAAATAATTCGAACATGGCATTTAGGTTCTATGTCAATCAACATCACGGAAGGTATGATCCAGTTAAGAAGGAAAGACTGGCTATAAAAACACTATGTGCAGTAAGTGTAACTTACTTTAGTACTCTATTACATGGCTGTCAAAAGCATTACTTAACATTTCCATATGCAAAACACATAGTGCCCCAAGCAGAAGTCTCGAAGTGTACATTGTGGATACTATGTATGTTCTATGATTAGTAACAACGGTGCCTACAGGAGACACCCCTTAAGGGTAAGTTTGAACCTCTTTACCCGTAGTATAAAAACGTCGCACATGATATGAAATACTAAACTGAAACTTGTTCTCTTATAGTAGAAAGAAGAGAAAGAAATGAAAAGAGACCCATATAAGGATGATCAACTCTTATAGCTCGTCGGTAACCTTTGCAACTTCATATTGGACCATATTGTACACGTCAAAGGCACCTACCATGACCGAGATTCCGACTTAGGTAGAAATCCTCAGTACCAACACCTTCGTGAGACTGAAAGGCTAGCTTTAGGCCGTTGATAACAATATGTATGGAATTTGACATTGGTCTTACATTGTAGGATGGTTTGGACTTGTGGAACGAATTAGACTTGTGAATTATATCTATTTAATGATGGATTGTATATATTCTTGTGAATTGGACTTATAATGGTAGTTTATATAATGCTCTTGTGCTTGTGGTCAGATTTGAATTATATATGTTCTTGTCATATTTGAATTATATATGCATATTTATATATGTTCTGATCGAATTTGAATTGTAAATTTGATTTTTTTTACGGAAAAATATACTGTAGGGGCGGTTCTAGACTGAACCGCCCCTACAAATAGGTATTATAAGGGCGGCTGGTACTACGGCCACTCCTATAAATTAATTTTGTAGGGACGGTCTGGGAACCGTCCCTACAAATGCATGATTTGTAGAGACGGTATGGTAGGGCGGCTGGCCGAGCCGCCTCTACAAACCATCGCCAGCCGCCCCTACAAATGCTTATCGTAGTAGTGATCGCTTTTTATATGATATATGAAGTTCATATGTGATGTACTCCTATATTTTTAGTATATATTATACTCCATATGATATATACTAATCTTCTTTAACAACATATAAAAGTCGTTGTACCTTCATTAGCACATATACTGCTCCAAAAAAAGGAATTATTTTTAGATACAGGAAAAACGTTTCCGACCTCTGCAAGTGCACATACACAGCCAAGTTCTTGTAAAATTTTCAGCTAATTGTTGTAACAAAGGGAACAAGAACACAAGTAGATCAAAGTGATTATAAGCAAAGTCTATTATTGCTCACCCATCCACTCTTGGCGAAAAAGTCCAATGCAACAACTTCTAGTGCTCGGCTCACTAGTATGATGGTCTCCTTTGTATCCTCACACCGCAACAATGCCAAAAAAAACATCCATTATGGTCCTTTGAAGGTAACCTGCATAAAAGAAATAAATTATTTTCTTTTAAAAAACAACATCATTTTGTGTACACCAAATAGCCCAGGAAAGAGTGTCGATACCCACTAAGATCAGCTTTCGTTCAATATCCCTAATGCAAGTTAACTAATTCCCGAGCATACGAGATATAGACCTATAGTGGTTAACCTAGTAGCTATGTAAATTATACGCCATATAATCTTAGCATGTTGGTAATCAAAGAAAAAGTGTTAAGTGTTTCATTGCAATTGCCGAAAAATAAGAAAAATGGAAAAGGGAAGTTTGCAAGGCCAGCCATGGGCCATGCCCAGCCAACCAGCACGATCTGGGCTGCTCCGATCCGCAGGCCCGTTACCGTGGTGGGCCTATAGGCTGGCCGATCTCGTTGCTGGTGGAGTCGACCGACCGAGCTAGATCTCCACGACTCACCTCCCCAACCGTTTTGCCTTCCTCTCGCGTGCCTTCATTCCCGGCGGCGACGGTGGGCGAGCGGCGGCGACCTCTTCGTAGGCCCCTTCGTCGCCGGCAACGAGCACCCACCCACCAGGTACGCACTTCCCTTCCACTCCCGCAGTGCCGAACCGGCCACCCTAAACCCTCTGTAATAAGCTATTTGCGTCCGGATCTGACCCCAGTTACACGCCTGTGTTCCTCCCACGCAGGATCCAGATCGTGCTACGACGGCTCCTATCCATCCACCATGGTAAGATCCGCCCCACTCCCCCGTGATGCTATGATCTGTGCCCTTGCGTTTTGCGCCGGGCCGCTCATGCGGCTTCCTGTAGATGGCGGTCACGATCTAGCACTGCACCGGATCTCGTTTGAAATCTGAATCTTTTTTCTGTGCGCTTTTGTAGATTAATTTCGTGCTCTTGATCAGCCGCCAGGGCAAGGTGAGGCTCACCAAGTGGTATTCTCCGTACACCCAGAAGGAGAGGACCAAGGTCAGTATCCCACACTGCTATGTGCGATAACTCGTGTAATTCAGTCCTGGTTGCTCTGTGTTCATCATTGGCATTGGGTGCTAATTTCTGCAAGAGTTATGGTTGCTCTGTGTTCATCACTGGCATTGGGTGCTAATTTCTGCAAGAGTTATGGTTGCTCTGTGTTCATCACTGGCAGTGGGTGCTAATTTCTGCAAGAGTTAAGACTATGCATGCCAATCTGTATCAGGACTTTGCAGCCATGATTTGTTCCAACGAATCGATATTTAACACTAGAAGTGAATGGATAGTGGCCGTTTTGTAATAAGTTTGTTGTACAGTATGCGTGTCGGTTGTCAACTTCTAGAGCTATATCTTGATCCAGCACCTGTGTTTCCGTACAGACTGATGTATGTTTTTTGTTATGTAAACTTGAATATGTATTCATTCATGTTGTTTTTTCTCTTGTATTTGGTAATTTATGGTTTTGTGATATCATATATCTGCTACCACTAGTGTTATAGAGCAGCAGGCAGTGAGAAGTGACAATATTATCTTAAATTCAATCATCTGAACAAATTCCCATTTCTCCTACTCGTTGGTCCCTTGTTTCTTCCTCTGACGTGTTGTTGGGTAACAAGTGAGTAGGGCCCCAGTCTATTTTCTCATCAATTTGATGAATTCATATAGGACTTCCCCTATTACACAGACTGTTGGAAGGGTTCTGCTGTCTTCCATCAAATATTCTGCTTTTTACCGGGTACTCGGTTTCAAGTACCCATGGATTTTTTTCTTTTTTTTACTGGCTTCGTATAATTCCGAAAAAAACAAGTTTTCTAGAGGTCATTAAATCTTTTCTTTGTGAGGTGTATTGCTGAATGCTTGTATATTAAATTTGCTACTCATGTTCAAAAGGTTATTCGCGAACTCAGTGGACTCATTCTTACACGAGGGCCCAAACTCTGCAACTTTGTTGAGTGGAGAGGTTACAAGGTCGTATACCGGAGGTATGCTTCAGCAGTGCTGTTGAATTGTACTGTTTGTTTCATAGCCTCATAGGTTATGCTGCTTTTGTAATATCTGCTTGCTAACTATTGATGTGTCTTTATAACTATATATGGTGGTTAGGTATGCCAGCCTGTATTTCTGCATGTGCATTGATGCTGATGACAATGAGCTTGAAGTCCTTGAAATCATCCATCATTTCGTCGAGATACTGGACCGCTATTTTGGGAGTGTGAGTGTTTTAGTATTCAATTTCATAATTAAGATTAAAGATTCATGCTTTCGTGTCATCATTTTGACTGTTTTCTCTACGAATTCTTTAGGTATGTGAACTGGATTTGATATTCAATTTCCATAAGGTAACCTCTAATGCTTATCAACACTGAGGACCTGGGATTGGACTTAGTCTTTGGCAACTTTGTGCTATCTTCTGATCACGCTTATGGGTGCGTAGTCATATTCATCAGTCCCAGTTTTCCATTTATGCAGGCCTACTACATACTGGATGAGATTCTCATCGCTGGTGAACTTCAAGAATCTAGCAAGAAGAATGTTGCAAGACTTATTGCTGCACAGGCATGTTAACCTCACATTTGGCTAACTTGTCTTTTTGTATTTGCTTGAAAATTCAATATTTTTCACAATTACTCAGGACTTTCAGTGTGTCGCATGAGATTTTGCTTGCTTGTGCCTTGCTGTGGTTTAATTCTTTTACCCTGTGATTCAGTAGGGGATTCTTAAATAGCATTCTAACACCTTTGCTGTGCTTACTGATTTCCTATTTTCTGTTTCCTATTGAAGTAAAACTTGTGCATCGATTAAGGCACAAAACCTGCTTCATTCCCTATATCACCCACATATCCAGTACTCTGGATAGAATGCTGTACTTTATGAATTAACCGCTGTTAGAAGTGCATGATCTTTTTATCCTAACAAACTTCTTTCTGAAATATGAATTGTGCAGGATTCGTTAGTCGAGGCTGCTAAAGAGGAAGCCAGCTCCATAAGTAACATCATTGCTCAGGCTACAAAATAAAGTTCTTCACGACTCTAGTGCCTGCCCCTTTGCTCTATCTTCTCATTGTTATTATACAAGCAACTGTAATGCACTGAACTGACAGTCCATTTGCTCTGCTCATGTTTTCAATGGAATATGGATTTGAAGACTCCAGGTCATTCAGAATGAGCGTGATGTGTAACTACATTGTATGTGTTCCGTTGCAAGTAAAGTCGCGATTTCAGGATTTGCTCAGGCATAGTTGTAAATTCCTGATGTTATAAGTGCATATTTTTTCTCGACCTCATTGATTGTTTATTGTGTTCTCCTATGTCTGAAAACCACTGCAAGTTGTCTGTGTTGTGATGCTTTATTCTCCAAATTCGTGCTTGTAGCGCCTGTGTTAGGGTTGAACTTTGGGTGGCTATACTATATTTGTAAGCTGCTGTGCTTGCAAATAGATTGGTGCTGGCTTTTTCACTGTAGTGAATTCTGGTGGTCTACGCCTGGTGACATAAAATAGACTTTATTTCTCACCAATATCTCCCCTACGCGGAGTACTATCTTTCCCGTACCCGGAGTAATGCCATAGATGTCTGCACCCATGTGTGTTCTAGGCCTCGTTTGAATTCAGGATGTAAAGTTTTGGGGTGTCACATTGGATGTCGTATGGGGTGTTTGGATACAAATAAAAAAATAAATTACAGAATCCGTCTGTAATCTGCGAGACGAATTTATTAAGCCTAACTAATCCGTCATTAGCACATGTGTTACTGTAGCACTACGTTGTCAAATTATGGATTAATTAGGTTTAAAAGATTTGTCTCGTAAATAGTCGGATTAGAGCAGTGTCGAGCACCTCTTGCTCGGACAGTGTCAGCAGGGTCACCGTCCTGATCGCGTTGATGCTCTCCACCGAACCCACCACACTACCACAGAGAGAGCTCAGCAGCTTCCTACTAGCATCTTTGAATGACTCATTCACACATGTATATTCATTTGAGTATGTAGCATATACATACAACCATACAGGTAACTACGACACGTACCGCATTATCCTTGGTCAGTTAGTCCTTGACGGCAGTGACAGCTCCATGGTCTCAGCGGGAACCTCAACGGCGGCTCTCTCCTGTCCGGCGTCCTCCTCTTCGGTGTTGGTTGCGGGGCCGACGCCTTCCCACTCGGTGCCGGACGTGGAACAGGATCTGGCAGGCGGCCACCGATCCAGCTCGGTGCGAGTGCCAGATGCGGACCACGAAAGCGGCCACCTATCCAGCTCCAGCCCAGTCCCAGACGTGGCACAGTTTCAAGCGGGCGATCACCGTTCAGGCGACTCCCATGTCGTCAAGACGCAGAACGACGTGGCGGACTCCAGCCCGGTGCCGGATGCGGCACAGTTTCAGGCGGGAGACCATCGTTCAGGCGACTCCGATGTCAACTCAACTGGTCTTCACATCAAGGTTCTCCCGTTAGTTTTTTTATTTCTAATCTGCAGGTCGATCTTAGCCTGTAGGAGGATTTTCGTTGTACCACAGCATGTACGGATCTTCCAACAACGTCTTCATTTCAGTTTCAGTTCGGCGAGGAGCCACAGTTTGGCAGGCTTGTATGCCGAGAATTCTCCAAATTTCATCAAAGGACGTCATGCATCTCTTGTTTACCCATCGCTTGGCCTTTCATCTGACGGTGCAGAAAATGCTTAGAGGAAAAGGCGTCTCGCTCTAGCTTTTAGGCCTTCTGATGATACCGCAAGTTTGGCACCTGACAGCACCAACTTGTGTCAACTGTCAAGGGTCTTGCAATAGACGGACAGAGGCCAGTTTCTCAGGATCCACTTCGATGAGTGCTAATCAGGTCTCGTCTTCACCGATCAGTATAGGGAAAAATTTCTCAACCTCATTGATTGTTTATTGTGTTATCCAACGTCTGAATACCACTGCAGGTTGTCAGTGTTGTTGTGATGCTTTATTCTCCTAATTTGCGCTTGTAGCGCCTGGGATAGGTAGGGTTGAAACTTGGGTGGCCATATTTGTAAGATGCTGTGCTTGCAAACAAATATCAGTATTTCTGGATTGATTTGGTGCAGGCTTTTTTCAGTGGTGAATTCAATATGTGCACGGTCGAATAACTCCCCACTAATTTTAGTCTGCTCTCCGCCTGGCCACATAGAACAGGCATTATTTCTCACCAATATCTCCCCTACACGGAGTACCATCTTTTCCGTAGTCTGCACACTTATATATATGCTGGACCACAATAATATCACACTTGTCGCTCAACTTATGACCGTCAAAAGTTTAGAATTCATATTCTTGTGTCTGTTCGATCGCACAGGTTGCACGACTCTGATGCCACTCCACTCGTTTGGCCGCCCGCCGATGGGCAAAGCACCAGCGGCGGCAGCGTTGGCCGTGCTGACAGCACCACGCCGCCGCCGCCTACTGTTGGCAACGGCATCGGAAGCGCCAACCAGGCGCGCGCCCCTTCCACTGGCAACGACGGCGACGGAACCACCGACCAGGCGCCTCCTGCTACCGACAATGGTGGCGACGAAATTTGTAAGCGGTAGTTCGGAGCCTTGCCGCACTGGTCTACGATTAACACGTGGTTGATGGTGTGTTCGAACGCGTCGTACGTGTAACCGCCGCTGCAGCTGCAGTAGTCGGATCAGAGCAGTGTCGAGCACTTCTTGCTCGGACAGTGTCAAAAGGGTCACCGTCCTGATCGCGTTGATGCTCTCCACCGAACCCACCACACTACCACAGAGAAAGCTCAGCAGCTTCCTACTAGCATCTTTGAATGACTCATTCACACATGTATATTCATTTGAGTATGTAGCATATACATACAGCCATACAGGTAACTACGACACGTACCGCATTATCCTTGGTCAGTTGGTCCTTGACGGCAGTGACAGCTCCATGGTCTCAGCGGGGACAGGCGGCTGCTTGTTGGACCTGGACGTGCTGCCACTGGCGAGGCTGCCGACGACGATGGTCGTCAGCTTCGGGCAAGGTGCCGGTGTACATGCTGGTGAACTCGTCCACAGTCAAGTCGAAGAACTTGTTGAGGCCGAGCTTTGCTTGCACGCTACAGCAGCGCCTTCCAGAGCTACAAAGAGGGCATCATCACGGAGCCCTGTAGGACATCGCAGAAGCACGCAGGCCCGGCGTCTTCACTGGCTCTACGACACGCCTTTCAACCATGCCGTGCTGGTCATGGGCTACGACGTGAGAAGAAGAGAGAATTAAAGGGGTTAAATGTAAGAACACATGTCATGTTGTCGTGCCACGTCAGTTAAAAATGCCTACGTGTATTATATGGACCTGCGGTGCACCACTTGATCAAGAGGCATCAAAAGCCCAGAATCACTGCATTAACATGTCCAATCATGCATCTCAGACATGCCACATGCGAACTATGAGGAGCCAGGAGGTAGTGAGGGCACTTGAGGGACTCCATGGAGCTCTAAGTTAACATCCTGCACCATTTGTTATTTGGATTTCGACAAGCAAAACATCATAACAGTAATTTCTTACAATTTATTTTTCTATATGACACAGAAGAATTAACAACTAAATATAAGTAATACCGGGCTCCATTTTACTTGGGTGTGTGACACACATGTCATCAACAAACACTGACTTCCACTCCCAATATACATAATCTATATATAGTACACTGTACACCAGGCTCACAACTTCCTACAGACCCTAGTGCCTTGGTACCCTTCTTATTTTGTACTGTATCATTTAATAACATACGCAGCTTTCCTCTGTCTATACATACATCTCGTCTTGATCCTTTTTGGGTTGTAGTACATATTACATATGTGCCTGATCAAAACTTCACATCTTACGTGTGATAAGAAAGTGATGTATTTGCTTAAGGGAATTGCAGAACAATTTTGTAATGGAAGGCATCAGGATAACTTTCATAAGATAGGTAATCTATGGATGCGTCCCCAGTTCCCGATTTTTTTTTTCAAAATAATATAATTTAAATAAATAACTGCAGATCTGACTACTGTAATAAAAAAATTGCAAATCTATATGCCTGTCGGCCATCCAAAAGCCGACACCTCCTTATCCGCAATTAAACTGCCGACAAGTGATCATAAGTGTCCGGAGACGTGGCCACGTAGCCGAATTCCGGCCTATCGGCTATCCAAAGGCCGACACCTCCTTATCCGCAATTAAACTGCCAACAAGTGATGACAAGTGTCCGGAGCCGTGGCGACGGAGCGGTATTCCGGCCGATAGTCCTATCGGCACTTGGGAAGCCGACACGTCCTCCTCTCCAACGAATCCCGGTACTGAGAAGGTTGGCCATGTGTATTTTCTATATTTCTTTTACATAGCTGCTTTTTATTTTCACCTGGCGGAAGATTGGCCTCGTCCTTTTTCTATTTCATTTCACATTGCTACCTCATCTCTGCATTGACATTGATACGACCGTACGCCTTCCAATCTAAAATACTCCATCCGGTCCGCCTCAAATATAGTTTTTTTAGATTACACAATACGGTGCACGCACACTCACCGCCAAGAACACACGCAAACCCTATCTCTATGAGCTTTTCTTTAGGCTGAACCGGCAAATCCTCGAGATGAGAGCGACGAAGTCACCACAGGCGGCTCACTGTCAATGGGAACGTCGTCTACTATTGAAAGCATAATATATTACTCCCTCTGTCTTGTGGGACTCGTGCTGGTCAAACTTTCTTAAGTTTGACTAGATTTATAAAAAATATTAGCAATATTTATATCTCTAAATAAGCTTATTATGAAAAAAATATTCAACGATCTATCTGATGATCCTGTAACTTAGTGGTTATAAGAGCCTCAGTGCGCTCATAGAGACGAGTGTGCATGTGTTGTGAATGCCTGCGTTGTAGCACTGTGTAACCATAAAAAAATATGTACCATAAATGTTAATATTTTCTTTTATATATTTGGTCAGCGTTAAAATATTTGACTTTTTGAAGCGAGAGTGACTCTTTGTATAGAACGGAATCATATTAGAATAGCATTACGGTGGAATATGCCTCTTGGTATTTGGATTAGTGTCAATAAGATAAACATGTCAGTGTGCAAATTGATTTGGATAATCTGGAAAAAAAAAGAAGGCAAGTCAGTTAGCAAGGTGTCTATGCCCTGTGGGTCCACCGTGAGCCGATTGGCTCATTCGCAGGCCGAGAGGACTCCAGTTGGCAACCCGCTAGCCGATTAGCACCTGTACTGTTTAGTCGGCTGCCATGTCAGCCATGTCAGCTTGTCGGCGTCCTCCTCTTCGGTGTTGGTTGCGGGGCCGACGTCTTCCCACTGTGCCGGACGTGGGACAGGATCTGGCAGGCGGCCACCGATCCAGCTCGGTGCGAGTGCCAGATGCGGACCACGAAGGCGGCCACCGATCCAGCTACAGCCCAGTCCGAGACGCGGCACAGTTTTAAGCTGGCGATCACCGTTCAGGCGACTCCCATGTCGTCAAGACGCAGAACGACGTGGCGGACTCCAGCCCGGTGCCGGATGCGGCACAGTTTCAGGCAGGAGACCATCGTTCAGGCGACTCCGATGTCAACTCAACTGGTCTTCACATCAAGGTTCTCCCGTTAGTTTTTTTATTTCTAATCTGCAGGTCGATCTTAGCCTGTAGGAGGATTTTCGTTGTACCACAGCATGTACGGATCTTTCAACAACGTCTTCATTTCAGTTTCAGTTCGGCGAGGAGCCACAGTTTGGCTGGCTTGTATGCCGAGAATTCTCCAAATTTCATCTAAGGACGTCATGCATCTCTTGTTTACCCATCGCTTGGCCTTTCATCTGACGGTGTACAGTTAACATCGTTTGAAGACACTGGTGGTGCAAAAGTCCGGCTGTGGAGACCGATGAACAGTTTGAGATTGAGCATCAATCGTCCTCACCTTTTGTTTCAGAGATGCCGAACGAAAATGTTTAGAGGAAAAGGCGTCTCGCCCTAGCTTTTAGGCCTCCTGATGATACTGCAAGTTTGGCACCTGACAGCAGCAACTTGTGTCAACTGCCAGGGTCTTGCAATAGACGGACAGAGGCCAGTTTCTCAGGATCCACTTCGATGAGTGCTAATCAGGTCTCGTCTTCACCGATCAGTATAGGGAAAAATTTGTCAACCTCATTGATTGTTTATTGTGTTATCCAACGTCTGAATACCAATGCAGGTTGTCAGTGTTATTGTGATGCTTTATTCTCCTAATTTGCGCTTGTAGCTCCTGGCGTAGGTAGGGTTGAAACTTGGGTGGCCATATTTGTAAGCTGCTGTGCTTGCAAACAAATATCAGTATTTCTGGATTGATTTGGTGCAGGCTTTTTACAGTGGTGAATTCAATATGTGCACGGTCGAATAACTCCCCACTAATTTCAGTCTGCTCTCCGCCTGGCCACATAAAACAGGCATTATTTCTCACCAATATCTCCCCTACACGGAGTACCATGTTTTCCGTAGTCTGCACCCTTATATATGCTGGAGCACAAACATGGAGTTGAATCATTCTATTATTTTCTTTTCTTCCCTTGAACCTTTCTTACACTGCTAGGCTCTACACCTGCACCATCGGAAGATTGGCAGTTCTGCCAGGATTAGCAATGGGCTACTCCTATTAACAATGGTTAAAAAGGAAATGTTATAGGTTGAGAATGGAGGGCATCGGGAGAACCAACCCTGTAGGGCAATTGGGAGAACCAACCCTGTTGCCTGTAGGTAGGAGCACAAGACGTGGAGAGCGCGCCGGGCAAGTGGACTCGCTGTTTCTGGCTCACTGCGATTCAGAGCTGCCGTCAGCTGTTCAGCCACATGGATGAAAAAAGGTTAGTGCGCACAAATTCTGGACAGCGTGGAAGCAATGGCGGACAAGGAATGCCCACAGCTCTCTTGACTGTAATAATTCTCTAGAAATGCTAGTTCATCTGTCTCCCTTTTTTCTCCTCACCTGCGGATCTGCCCTGGGTCACGTTTCCAATCCTGTACGAGATGCAACTGATGGTACGGTGGTAAGCTACATCGGTACCAGAAAGCACATTGCTATATCATTATTAATGATTATGTTCTCTGGCGATGAAAAGCGATCGGAGGTTCGGAGGTTACACACACATGTACAAAAAAATTTTATGTAAGTTTTTTTTTTTTTGAGATGTCAAGGGGGCGGGGAGTAGGCCTCACGGATGTATGTTTCAACCTCACGGCATGTCACACATGTTTAGCATTGAGCTATGGGGAATGAGAAAAGACCTCAAACTGCTAGTCCTGTAGGGGTTGGTCAAAACTTATAACATGTTTGTCAGTTGTCACTCACCTTAGATTTCAACCAGTGTGTTCCTCTCCAATTGCAATGATTTCTGTTTTTGTCCATAGATTAGATACCCTGCTTCACTATTTTTCCCCTTTTGGCCTGAAGTTTACTTCTGCATTGGCTTGTGGTCTTGCACAATAAGCGCGATGGAAACAAAAGATGCGATCGAAGAGGACCAACACGTTTAGCAGGAGCACAACGGTGCATAATCAGCGATAGATATACCTAGGCTTGGATTGAGAGAGAGAGAGAGAGAGAGAGAGAGAGAGAGCAGCTGGGATTGGAACCAAATGCATCACAAGGAGGATTATGTGACTGATCGGCGTAATTGGTGTATTGGAAGACCGGAGACAAAGAAAAAACTATTATATTTTTAGAAAGGGCAGCAAGAGATTTGCTGCAATTATATTACAAGGAAGGGAAAAATCTGTTTTGATGAACCTGATCTTACTCTCCGGATATGATGATGTTAGGAGATCTGTTATTCTTGTCTTTAGCAAGAAAATCATATTAAAATCCACCTCTCTGTTTTGTTTTCTTCCTCATGCTTTCGAAACAACAACCATTAAGGAGCATCCATGAACCCATGATTCAGCCACCATTGCTCTCTGCAAGTTCAATCCTTTTTGTTAAGGAAGATGTGTCGCAATGAGAATGCATGGAATGTGATGTACAATGCTTATAATTGCATGAAAATGAGTGGAGGTGCAGTAAACGGGGCCAGGAACACAAAAAACAAGAAGTACAGTCAGATCATAATTACAACTCATTTTATTCATAAATTACGTTCAGCTATCCAGAAATTAGTTCCACTGAGCAATGTTGACACTAGTTTTCATGTCAAAGTTCAAACCACATTCTCGAGTGCCAAATACTCTTGAGACACAAATTCCTATGTAGTACACCTAACATATTATTTTAGGAATCTTTTTGAGGTCCACTACTGCTAATTATTTCTGACAAAAATAAAAAAAATCAACAGCCGCCATTTGTTATTTGGATCTCGACAAGATGTCAAGATCAGAAAAATAAGTTCTTGCAATTTTTTCTATATAACACAACAGACATGTAGATGAAATTAACTCTGAAAAAATTAACAACTAAATATGAGCATCAACACACCCGGCTCCATTACTTATCATGTGTTCTTGGGAGTGTGACACAGGTCATCAACAAACACTGAATCCCACTCCCAACATACCTATACAAAATGAACTGACCTTCACCACATATTCTACTGTACACCGGGCTCACAACTTACTACACACCGTAGTGACTTGGTACTCTTCTTATTATTTTATAATGTATCATTTAATAATGTACTCAGCTTTCCTTGGTCTATATATACAGATATCTCATCTTTGTAATACCCTCGGTGTTACACCATAAATCATCTACTAAAACATGTCATGAGCATCATGTTTATGTGTTAATACATGTAATAAAGTGTGTAGATCAATTTCCGTAACTCAAAACGATCAACAAAAATGCGAAACGAAAGTTGATTCGATAGTCATGTTATATCACTTAGGGTTTAAAACCAATTTTTATTAAGCAAAAATGCTATAGAACTTGTATGTGATACTTAAATAAAGTTTGAAGTACAAACTTTGTAGATGACAGTGAAATACTTGCGGTCGAAAAATGATATTACTAGCTAATATTTCCACTAGCTTAGAAATCGCAAATGGAAATCAAATTCAGCTAAAAAACTTAGAAATTTTCAAGTCTGCCGACAGCTAGACATTGCTATGTTTAGCAATGTATTGTGAGAGATTGGGTTCAAGGGTGGTGTAGTGTTATAGCTTGATTTAGTAGTCTCATATGCCATCTTAAGCATGGTGAAGCTGGTTTGGCTCCTGGAGCAACCGTTTGGTCGTGTTGAACGCTTTAAAATTCGTGCACGTCACTGTCTCGTGTTGGTTGGCGCCGGGTGCGCGGTCATCGCACAACCTTCCCACGCCACGCACATGGCCACGTCCCGCGCGGTCAACCGTGCCGCCGCGTTTGGCCGGTCGAGCCGCCTTGGCCTGGCCGAGGCCGGCAGCAGCGAGCCGCTGGCCCCGCGCCCTGCGACTTTGCCTCGCGCTGCCGTCTTGGGTGCCGCCACGGCCACGCTACGCTGCCGTCGCGCCGCACTGCCGACACTCCTCGTGTCGCGACGCTGCCGTTGCCGTCGCATCATCGTCGCGTCCACACCGGCTTGCTGCACCTCTACGCTGTTGCTGGTCATGTGCGTGTCGCCTCTGCCGCGCGCACGTGGGTGGGCCACCATTGTCTTATCATTTAAGGCGCTACGTCCGCGTGGGCCACGCTGGTCGAGAGCGCGCACGTCTGTCAGCTAGCGTTGGCGTGTGGGTCTCCCGATCTCGCCGCTCGCGTCCCGCCAAGGCATGGACGAGCCGAGCCCACCTGTCGGGCCCGTTCTCTCTTCTCTCTCTGCTTTTCGCCGCCGTCGTGTCATGTTGTGGTGAGCTAGAAAGCGGGCAACTCTCATCAATTCCTCATGCTCGCGTCTCCGTCTTCATGCCCCCTCTCTAGCCAACCCCACCCCACCTTGATTGTGGCTTGAACGAGCTCCAATTTTGGAGCTTTGCCCGCCACCGTGCTGTTAAGGCCCGTCATCGTCCGTGTCGTGGCCAGCCTCGACCACTTCACCCTGTGCCAATTACTCTGCACCACTAGCTCGCTTTGGCTATCTCTTCGTCGTGCGCATGCTAGTCATAGCTCTAGTGTCGCCTCCTCGCCGCTGACGCGGCCATGCCTTTGCAGTTCGTCGTTCACCTCGCAGCGCGCACGTGGCCAGCCTCACCCGGGTCGTCTCTGGCCGAGCTGGCTTCTCAGTAAGGTCACTAGTGAGTTGTCGTTGCTCACCCGCTACCCCTACCACCTTGTTGTTGCTACAGCTCACCAGAACACCATCGCCATTGCTGCAGGGTGCCCGCCATCATGGAGGTCCTTCTATGGCATCCCGGCTCGTGCAACCGCCGCCCATCGTCTCGCGTCGAACTTTAGGTGAGCGTCGGCCTCGTAGATAGGTCAGCGTGGGTCCCGTGTGGTCGGCACAAGCGCCAGTGCCACCGCTCGCCGTGCCGGAGCACATGGGGGACCTTGCCGTTGTAAAGAGGTGAAAGATCCGAGGGTTCCGTTGCAAAGTCGCTGTCTATAGAAATAATACGTGTAGGGTTCACGCTATTGTTTGATAACGCGAGGGCATTTTTGCAAGAATGCCAGCACGCGCGTGGGCTCCCCTCCACGAGCTGCCTCCGTGCGTGGGCTGCGCCCCATGTGGGCCGCGTTGGACCGAAATCGGTTTGTCTTTTTCGTGGAAAATTGAAATAGTTTTTCATTTGTATTTCTGAGCTGATTTTTGGTAAATCATATAATATCATGTAGGTATCCAAAAATTATGAAACCAATTTTGTTAGGTTCCTAAAAGTGTCCTATATCTGTTAGTATATTTGTTTCATATATATGCTTGTTGATATAAGGAGCTATTAAATCATTTGCGAGTGTTTAGTAATATTTAGATTAGTATTTGTAGGAATTGTTGTGGCAAATTGGTAATAGCTTTGACCATGAAATTTTTGCAGTAGATTCATTGTATTATTATGTGCTCACTGTAATTTTTGTAGCCTTAGAATAGGTGGAGAAATATGGTAGCTAAGAGTAAGAATATATTTTAGTTGTTAAGTAGCACTTGTTAGGTCAAACCCTGTTGGTTTGATGGGAATGATGATTAGCTTGGTATCTTAGTCATTAGAGTTAGCTTAGCGGCATGGTAGGTGTATTCTTATTTTAAGAGTTGCTGTTGCTTTAATTATGAGAGTTGCACCGTCATTGCATGCATGTAGAGAATGAGTTGGTGGAGTTCGTGACCGCGGGTGAGCAGGAGTATGAGGGGATCTTCATACCAGAGGAAGCCTCGGAGCCACCGGCGACTGACATAGCTAACAACCCGCCTGCCCAAGGCAAGCCCCGGTGCATAACCCTTATTTTCAATAATCACTGGATATATATGTGATGTGCATTTATGTTACAGGCTTATTGTTGAAACTACATGCATAGACAAACCTACCTATGACTCCTACTAGCATAGGTCGAGTAGCTGCTATGCTTAGGCTATCGGTAGCGTGAGTAACCTGCCGTTACTCACAATAGGTGATTATTATTATCACTCTCATAATAAAATGGTGAAGAAAAATGGAGACCGGGCAGGGATATGGTACGGGTATTGGTGGGTGTAATAGGTTATGTCCCATGGCCAACGGGGCATAGCTTGGTTACAGTGTTTTCTCTGTCCGTGTCGGTTAAGGACCGTCCATTGCATTGGATTTTAGTTAGGTCACAGAATTATTATCCTGAGCACATACTTGCTTATGGGAGCAGGAAGGCTCGTTGCTCTCTTGTCGTGGGTTCTGGCTCTTTCTGGACCGACTGATTGAAGGTGGGGATGGTGGAGGTCTAAGCACCACACTGAGTCCGGGACTCAGGAGTAGGGGCTTGGAGTCCAAGTTTGGACGGGGACCTAGACCCCTTGATAGGAGAGTGGTGGGTTGGTCTTGCTTGTGCCTAGGGTACAAGCGGGGCTTGTGTTTTGGGGTACTCAGCTAGGATACATTGGTTCATGAATCGCCGTGTGATACGGTATGACTTGTCTACAATCTAGCACCGTGGTAAGAACTGGAAGATGAAAGGGGATGAATGGATCTAATTGCTCAACTCTTGCTTGAAAGTAGAACATGTGCTTACAGAGAATGGTTAGCCTATGAACTAATCATGACTGCTAATAAAACACATATATAAGGATTCACTACTAGTAATGCTTTTTCATAAAAAGGAAACCCAATAAACCATAAAGTTTAGCATATCCTTTGGAGTCGAGAAATTATTCTCACTAGTCGAGTAGGTCTTGCGAGTATATTGTGTACTCAGGGTTTATTGACCCCTATTGTAGGTGCAGCTTGAGGAGTGACTGTTGTGTGGAGGTTTCTTCTGGTGGGCACAGACAGATCCTTGTATCTTATCGTTAGATGTTCCGCACTCTGAACTTGGTATTGTAATAATGTATTTCTAAGAACTCTTGTTGTATGAAATGGACTAAGTATTGTAAACTCGTTCTCATTATTGGATCCTGGAGAAAAAACGTGGATTGTTCGAGTTCTCCCTTGGGGTGTGCTCGATAGAACCATCCGATATAGCTTGCTTTTTGGGGTGCTTAGTGTCTAGTGGAAGACGAGCGCCTCTGAAGGTGTGTTATTTCAAGCGGTTCTGCCACAGGTGGTACTAGAGCCAGGTTGAGTCTACGAGTTTCATAACCCTTTCCAAAACCTAAAATTTGACCAACAAAAGTTTTGCGAAAAGTTGGATGCGATAAAATTATGTAAATAAGTATAAGCCCTAGCAATATGGTCTATCTAGGATAGCGGCACTGGTTTTATCTAATCAATTTTCTATAGGTACACTAACTTACGCTGCATAAGAATCGTTTAGCGTACAGAAAGTGAGTGTGTGATGTGCCAATTTTTTTGCGAATGCCACTATATTTTGACTTGAGTGAATGGGTAGGCCGATGCATGCATAATGAAAAGAGAATCTTGCTTAAACTAAATTTCCCCCACACATATAATTTTGGTTAGTGAATTAAGCTAATAACTAAAAAGAATGCTTCGTCTAAAAGTCTTATCATTTCTATAAGTCTCTTGTTCCTAATCTAGAGGGTTGTCCCTAATGGTTGATTTCTATCTGTTCACAGATGAACCTGAGGTCTGGTCGAGGGAGTACCAGTGCTGGGGCAGACCAGGGTGATAACGGTTGCGGTGAGGACAATGGCCACACCAATGGGGACAGCCACGAGGCCCCACTTTTGGCTCCTCCTCCACCACTGCCACTTCCGATGACCCATGCGGAGATGATGGCGGAGATGCCGGCTGCTCGGCGCGAGTCAGCCCATGCCTTGGAGATGCTTGCCTAGGCCATTGGTGGCTTCGCCCGTGGGGGCCACGAAGGCAATTGCGGGAACAGGGGTGGTGTCCGTAGTCCCAAGGGGCCCTGTTCTTACCAGGATTTCTTGAAGACGCACCTACCCACGTTCACGCCGACTGTTGAGCCTCTGGATTTGGAGCATTGGCGTCGTATTCTAGAGCAGAAGTTTTAGCTGCTCACTGTGATTGAAGAGCAGAAGGTGCGCTTTGCAGCGCAACAGCTGCTGGGTTCTGCTAGTGCATGGTGGGACACGTTCAATGCCATGCAGCCGGTGGACCACCATGTGACTTGGTAGGAGTTTACCGCTACTTTCAGAGAGAACTACATTCCTGCTGGTGTGCTAAACTGAAAGTTGACTGAGTTCCTAGAACTGAAGCAAGGGAGCATGTCAGTGATGGATTATGTGAACACGTTCAACCATCTTGCACAGTATGCTGGGATCCATGTCAATACTGATGAGAAGAAGAGGGACCATTCTATCGCGGTCTCTCTTGTAGTCTGCAGAAGGAGCTATACACATGGAACTACCAGACTTTTGGTGCTATGATGAATTCTGCTATTGCCATGGAAGGACTTTAGCATGGCTCTCAGGCTGAGTGGAAGCGCAAGCGGGTGATCACTGGATCTTCTAGTCATCCCCAGGCTCAGAAGGTGTAGGTTGTCAGGAGGATGTCCTATCACCCTCTGGTTGGACAGCCGTCCTGTCAGCCTCAGCAGACTCACCGGGCACCTCTCATCCAGTACCATGCACTTACTTAGTAGGTGCAACAGCCTCAGGGACAGCAAGTTCTGCCTTGTCAGGGATAGGGGAACAAGCCTGGTGCTTGTTTCAAGTGTGGCAAGGAGGGTCACTATGCTCAGGAGTGCCCATAGAACCAGCCTGCGCAGTCTTCCCAGGCTTCAGCCAACTTTCATCTGATCAAGAGGACGATTATCAAGAAGAAGGTGCCCGTAAGCTGCTCTAGACAAGTCAACTTCACTGAGGCTGAGGAGATTTTGTAGAATGAACCTATGATGGCTGGTATGTTTACCATTGATTCCCGCCCAACATATGTGCTGTTTGATTCTGGTGCATCACATTCATTCATGAGCATGGGGTTTGCACAGAGGCATAATATATCTCTTATGGCTATTCCTATTGCCTAAAGAATCAATACTCTGGGTGCATAGTTATGTGTTAATACTCGGACAGACACAGTCAGATTAGTGCTAGCCACTCACACTTACCGCCTCCAGTACATGGTGCTGCCCGGGCAAGGCATAGATGCAATTCTGGGCATGAACTAGTTGCGAGTTTATGGGGTAGTCTTGAACCTTAAGCAGAGAGTTGTTGAGTTATGGCTTCCTTCTTCTGAGGATAGGATGTCTCTCCTTATGCCCTCAGATCCAGCCTTACCAGTTATTGCTCATGTTGAAGCTTCTCTTGATCTTGCTTCTATCCCTATGGTCTGTGAGTTTTCGAATATCTTCCCTGAAGATCTACCTGGGTTACCACCAGATAGGGATGTAGAGTTTACAATTGAGTTAGAACCTAGCACTGCTCCTATTTCACGGTGTCCCTACAGCATGGCCCCTAAAGAACTAGTAGAAATGAAGAAGCAGTTAGAGGAATTATTGGAAAAAGGGATTTATCCGTCCTAGTTCTTCATCATGGGGTTATCCAGCTATTTTTTGAAGAATGATGGTACTCTGTGGATGTGTGTGGATTACCGCCCTCTCAACGCGGTAACCATTAAGAATAAGTATCCTTTATCTCATATTGATACTTTATTTGATCAGTTGGCTAGTGCCAAAGTATTTTCAATGATTGATCTTCGTTCTGGGTATCATCAAATTAAGATCCGGCCACAAGATATACCAAAGACAGCTTTCTCTACTAGGTATGGGCTATATGAATACCTAGTCATGTCTTTTGGTCTCACCAATGCTCCTGCATTCTTCATGTATCTCATGAATTCAGTCTTTATGCCGGAGTTGGATAAGTTTGTAGTGGTGTTTATTGATAATATTTTGATATACTCCAAGAACAATGAAGAGCTTGCACAACATCTCTAAATAGTACTAACTCGATTGAGAGAACACAAGTTGTATGCCAAGTTCTGCAAGTGTGAGTTTTGGTTAGATCAAGTACAGTTTTTGGGACATGTTCTGACACCTGAAGGTATCTCTGTAGACCCAAGCAAGGTGCAAGATGTGTTAAATTGGAAGTCTCCAAAGTCAGTGCATCAGATCCGTTAGTTTCTTGGTCTGGCTAGTTATTATCAGCACTTCATTCCTGACTTCTCCAAAATAGCCCAACCAATGACCAAGTTGCTCCAGAAAGATGTCAAGTTTGTATGGAGTCCGGCTTATGAAGAAGCTTTCCAAGCTCTGAAGCATTTTCTTACCACTGCTTCTATTCTTCCCCAACCAGATATTGATAGGTCATTTGATGTGTATTGTGATGCCTCAGGGACAGGATTGGGATGCTGCTTATGCAGGATGGACGTGTGATAGCTTATGCTTCACATCAGCTAAAAAAGCATGAGGTGAACTATCCCACCCATGATTTAGAGCTAGCTGCTGTGGTGCATGCTCTAAAAATTTGGAGGCATTATTTGTTGGGAAATAAAGTGCATATTTTTACTGATCATAAGAGCCTCAAATATATTTTCACTCAATCCGAGTTGAATATGTGGCAATGGAGATGGCTGGAGCTAATCAAGGATTATAATTTGGAGGTTCATTACCATCCTAGAAAAGCTAATGTGGTAGCTGATGCTTTGAGCCAGAAGTCGTATCAAGTTGAAGAAGCACCTTTGTCTCTCAACCATGCTGAGGTGCTAGCACATATTGCTCTAGTCTCGGATTTACTTGAGCAAATTATTATAGAGCAAAGGCAAGATGTTTCGAAAATCCCGCATATTATGAAGTTAATTGTCGAAGGGCATGGTCCTTATTTCAGTGTTGATGACCAAGGTGTGGTAAGGTTCAAGAACAGATTGGTTGTTCCGTCAAGAGAGGAGCTTAGAAGAAAGATTTGGATGAAGCTCATCATTCCAAGTTGTCCATCCATCCAGGAAGTAACAAGATGCACCATGATTTGCGCCACTTGTATTGGTAGTCAAATATGAAGCAGGATATCACCAAATACGTCGTAGAATGAGACACTTATGGAAGAGTTAAGGCAGACCATATGCATACGCCTGGATTTTTATAGCCCTTGCCTATCCCTGTTTAGAAATGGGAGGATATTTTCATGGACTTTGTTGTGGGTTTGCCCCGCACAGCAAAGGGGTATGACTTTATTTGGGTCATCATGGATTGCCTTACCAAGTCCACTCATTTCTTTTTGGTGGATACCAGATATTCAATCGAGAAGTATGCCAAGTTGTATTTTGACCGGATTGTGACCCTACATGGAGTTCCTCTTACTATCGTCTCTAATAGAGGGTCGGTCTTTGTCTCTCGTTTCTAGGAGCAACTCCAGAAATGTCTTGGTACTAGTCTCCTTAGAAGTTCAACTTATCATCCGCAAACTGATGGTCAGATAGAGAGAGAGTCAATCAGGTACTTGAAGATATGTTGAGGGCTTGTGCCATCTCTTTTCCAGAAAAGTGGGATGAATACTTGACTCTAGCTGAGTTTTCTTATAACAATAGTTATCAAGAAAGCATTCATATGGCACCTTTTGAGGCCCTATATGGCAAAAAATGTAGAACACCACTTAATTGGGTTGAGGTGGGTGACCGTGGATATTTTGGACCTGATTTTGTCAAAGAGGCTCGAGAGCAAGTTAGCATTATTCAGAGCCATTTGAAGGCAGCTCAGAACCATCAGAAAACTTATGCGGATAAGCGAAGAAGGCCCTTGCAATTTGAAGTTGGTGATCATGTGTATCTCAAAGTGTCGCCCATGAGAGGGATGCATAGCTTTGGTGTCCGAGGAAAGCTAGCCCCTCGCTATGTTGGACCTTACAAGATTTTGGCAGGGTGTGGTTCTGTTGCCTACCGTATCCAGCTTTCGGTTATTTTGTCAGCAGTACATAATGTCTTCCATGTTTCCTAGTTAAAGAAATATTTGCGGGTCCCAGATGAAGCTATGGAAATTGAAGGACTTCCCCTCTAGCCCGACTTGTCTTATATTGAACATCCTGTCAAGATCTTAGATGAAAAAGAAAGAGTGACTAGAAACAATATAATGAAGTTTTATAAAGTTCAGTGGCAAAATCACTCAGAGGACGAAGCAACATGGGAGCAAGAAAGCTATATCTTGAAGCATTATCCCCACCTTCTTTCTAGTTCACCGAGGTAATTGTTTAAATTGGAATTTATTTCTTATATCTTTCCTACACTAGGCACATGAAATCTTAGGATGAGATTTTGTTTAAGGGGGTAGATTTGTAACACCCTCGGTGTTACACCATAAATCATCTACTAAAACATGTCATGAGCATCATGTTTATGTGTTAATGCATGTAATAAAGTGTGTAGATTAATTTCCATAACTCAAAACGATCAACAAAAATGCGAAACGAAAGTTGACTCGATAGTCATGTTATATCACTTAGGGTTTAAAACCAATTTTTATTAAGCAAATTTGCTATAGAATATGTCTGTGATACTTAAATAAAGTTTGAACTACAAACTTTGTATATGTCTGTCATTGTGCCGCACTACCGACACTCCTCGCGTCGCAACGCTGCCGTTGCCATCGCATCATCGTCGCGTCCACGCCGGTCTGCTACACCTCTGTGCTGTTGCCGGTCCTGTGCGTGTCGCCTTTGCCGCGTGCACGTGGGCAGGCTATCGTCATCTTGTCATTTAAGGTGCTGCGGCCACGTAGGCCACACCGATCGGGAGCTCACACACCTATCGGCTAGCGTCAGTGCGTGGGTCTCCCGATCTCACCGCTCCTGTCCCACCAAGGCATGGACGAGCCGAGCCCACCTGTCGCACCCGTTCTCTCTTCTCTTTCTGCTTTCCGCCGCCGTCGTGTCGTGTCGCGGTGAGCCAGAGAGTGGGCAACTCTCATCAATTCCTCGTGCTCACGTCTTCGCCTTCACACCCCCTCTCCAACCGACCCCACCCCTTTTTGATTGTGGCTCGGTTGAGCTCCAATTTTGGAGCTTTGCCCGCCACTGTGCCGTTAAGGCCTATCATCGCCCACGTCGTGGCCAGCCTCCACCACTTCACCCCGAGCCAATTCCTCTGCACCACTAGGTTGCTTAGGCTCCCTCTTCATCATGCACATGCTAGTCACAGCTCTAGTGCTACCTCCTCATCGCTAATGCGGCCGTGCCTTTGCTGTTCGCCGTTCACCTCGCAGCGCGCACGTGGCCAGCCTTGCCCGGGACTTCTCTGGCCGAGCCGGCTTCTTTGTAAGGTCACTGGTGAGTTGTCGTTGCTCACCCATTACCCCTACCGCCTTGTTATTGCTACGGCTCACTAGAACGCTGTTGCCATTGCCGCAGGGTGCCTGCCATCATGGAAAGGTCCTTCTACGGCGTCCCGGCTCATGCAACCGCCGCCCATCGTCTCACGTCAAACCCTAGGTGAGCGTCGACCTCGTAGATAGGTCAGTGTGGGTCCCGTGTGGCTGGCGCAAGCGCCAGTGCTGTTGTAAAGAGGTGAATGATTCGAGGGTTCCGTTGTAAAGTCGTTGTCTATAGAAATAGTACGTGTAGTGTTCACGCTATTGTTTGATAACGCGAGGGTGTTTTTGCAAGAATGCTAGCACGCGTAGGGGCTCCTCGCCGTGGGCCACCTCCGCGCATAGGGCGCGCCCCGCGTGGGCCGCGTTGGGCCAAATTCGGTTTGTCTTTTTCGTGGAAAATAGAAATAGCTTTTCATTTGTATTTCTGAGCTGATCTTTGGTAAATCATATAAAATCATGTAGGTATCCAAAAATTGTGAAACCAATTTTGTTAGGTTTCTAAAATTGTGCTCTATCTATTAGTGTATTTATTTCATATATATTCTTGTTGATATAAGGAGCAATTAAATCATTTGCGAGTGTTTAATATTATTTAGATTAGTATTTGTAGGAATTTTTGTGGCAAATTGGTAATAGCTTTGATCATGAAATTTTTATAGTAGATTCATTGTATTATTTTGTGCTCACTGTAATTTTTGTAGCCTTAGAATAGGTTGAGAAATACGGTAGCTAAGTACTCCTTGTTTTAGTATATAGTAAATCGTTAATAAGAGTAAGAATATATTTTAGTTGTTAAGTAGCACTTGTTAGGTGAAACCCTGCTGGTTTGATGGGAATGATGATTAGCTCGGTATCTTAGTCATTAGAGTTAGCTTAGCGGCATGGTAGGTGTATTCTTATTTTAAGAGTTGTTGTTGCTTTAATACTCAGAGTTGCACCGTCGTTGCATGCATGTAGAGAACGAGTTGGTGGAGTTCGTGACTGCAGACGAGCAGGAGTATGAGGAAGTGATTGAGGAGTACGAAGAGGAGATCTTCGTACCAGAGGAAGCCTCAGAGCCACCGGTGACTGACATAGCTAACAACCCGTCTGCCCAATGCAAGCCCTGGTGCATAACCCTTATTTTGAATAATCACTGAATATATATATGTGATGTGCATTTATGTTACAGGCTTATTGTTGAAACTACATGCATAGATAAACCTACCTATGAGTCCTACTAGCATAGGTTGAGTAGCTGCTATGCTTAGGCTATCGGTAGCGTGAGTAACCTGCCGTTACTCACAATAGGTGATTATTATTATCACTCTCATAATAAAATGGTAAAAGGAAAATAGAGACCGGACAAGGATATGGTATAGGTATTGGTGGGTGTAATAGGTTGTGTCCCGCGGCCAATAGGGCATAGCTTGGTTACACTATTTTCTATGTCCGTGTCGGTTAAGGACCGTCCGTTGTATTGGATTCTAGTCAGGTCATAGACTTATTATCCTAAGCACATACTTGCTTAAGGGAGCAGGAAGGCTTGTTGCTCTCTTGTTGTGGGTTCTGCCTCTTTTCAGACCGACTGATTGGAGGTGGGGATGGTGGAGGTCTAAGCACCACACTGAGTCTGGGACTCAGGAGTGGGGGCTTGGAGTCCAAGTTTGGATGGGGACCTGGACCCTTTGACAGGAGAGTGGTGGGTTGGTCTTGCTTATGCCTGGGGTACAAGCGGGGCGTATGTTTCAGGGTACCCAGCTGGGATACATTGGTTTGTGAATCGCCGTGTGATACGGTATGACTTGTCTACAATCTAGCACCGTAGTAGGAACTGGAAGATGAAAGGGGATGAATGGATCTGATTGCTCAACTCTTGCTTGAAAGTAGAATAGGTGCTTACAGAGAATGGTTAGCCCATGAACTAATCATGACTGCTAATAAAACACATAAACTACTAGTAATGCTTTTTCGCAAAAAGAAAACCCAACAAACCATAAAGCTTATCATATCCTTTGAAGTCAGGAAATTATTCCCACTAGTCAGCTAGGTCTTGCGAGTACATTGTGTACTCAGGATTTATTTACCCCTGTTGCAGGTGTAACTTGAGGAGTGACTGTTGTGTGGAGGATTCTTCTAGTGGGTACAGACGAATCCTTATATCTTATCGTTAGATGTTTATTGTAACTCCGTTGTTTAAATTCCGCACTCTAAACTTGATATTGTAATAATGTATTTCTAAGAACTCTTGTTGTATGAAATGGACTAAGTATTGTAAACTCGTTCTCATTATTGGATCCTGAAGGCAAAACGTGGATTGTTCGAGTTCTCCCTTGGGGTGTGCTCGACAGAACCATCCGATGTAGCTTGTTTTTCGGGGTGCTTAGTGTCTAGTGGAAGACGAGCGCCTCCGAAGGTGTGTTATTTCGGGCGGTTCTGCCACAATCTTGCTCCTTTTAAGGTTGTAATATATATCACACATGTGCCTGATCAAAATAACACATCTTACATGATAAGAAATTGATGTATTTGCTCAAGGGAATTGCAAAACAATTTTGTAATGGAAGGCATCAGGATAGCTATCATGAGATAGGTAATCTATGTATGCAGTCACTGAATTCACTGAGGTTAGTGTGAACTTAGATCATAAGATGGAGCCAACGACATCGGGGATGAAGTGCAAAAAAGAAGTAGAAGTAAGATTACATGAGAAAAATTGATATGGAAAAAATTGGAGTTTCATAGAAAAGAAAATGGAGACACAATAGTCAATAGTATAACACCAGTCTTGAGGTTCTGCCACCGATTTGCATATGGTTCTAAACTCTAATTAGCATCTACATTTTGAAGGACCAGCAACATGGTTGCAGAACAATGGAGGGATGGACTTAGTCTTCGAAGCCATGGTGTGGATCCAGTTCAGGATGGGGAATTCTAAGATGGTCTTGATCGGATACTGGCTCTCAATGTGTGTGTCTGTGCTTCGTTTTGGTGAACGCGGAAGCTGAAAAGCACCACCTGACGCTATGCATCAGATATGTCCAAGGACGACACCAAGGCATTCCCACTTCCAGGTTGGTCATTAACATTTGAAGCCTACAAAACTTTCCAAACCCATCCAGATCTTGTTGTCGGCAGCAGATTCCATAGTGGAAGGTTGTCCTTCTTATCCACAGCAAACTCTGCCAATGAAAGACATAAAATCTATGGTCATCTTTGTTCTGACCACACGATCACCTTGTATGTCATTGTGTCTAAACAAGCGTACTAGTGGGTTTGTTTCAGCAAAGCCCTTAAGCCTACCTTTCTTCTTCTTGAGATAAGGGTCAACATGGGGAGGGATGGGATGTTCATGTTGTACATAGATGATGTATAGATGAAAAAGGCAAAGACTCCAGGCATCTGCTACTATTCTGACCTTGCACGGCAACCAGCAGCTCCAGAGCCGTGCATCTTCCTTGCATGCCATTTGCAGTCTTGGGACTTGGGAACGAGGGCGCAAACCGCCAAGGATTGGAACATGACATCATTGTGGTGCTTCCAAATGTTCCAGCAATAAAGGAAGAATAAAGCGGTAGAAGTGTTGCGCTGGGATCTTCATTGGACAGCGGATCGACACAAGGGAGACTACCAGAGAAGCTACCTGAGATGTCAAGGGAAGCCTAGAGTGTATTGGATTTGGATGTGGAGCACTCGAAAAGGAGATGGTTCGTTGTTTCATCAGCCATGGAACAGATATGACATTTGATGCTGTCGACACTCGACAATGGTTTTCATCACCAAGTTTGCTCTGCACTGTGGCGCAGGATTTTACCCAACCACATGTCACTGAACACATCGCTAAAGGGCAGTTTCCTCCCTGGCAAAAATTTAAACAGATTGTTTTATTGAAGATTTATGTCACAACCAACAGGCAACAGCTAGGTTGCATTTTTAATCAGATCGACAGCGCAGTGCATGACTCTAGCTATGTGCTTAACCACGGCATTAGTTGGTCAGCAACGACGCGACTCACCCAGCATGGAATCAGGGTGCATAATAAGTCATGGAATGGAACTCAACTCATTCTCGCATTAACTAGTAGTGCAGGGGAGTCACATGTTGTCCTTGCTTAATTCATTTGCTACTATTGCATTTCTGACTCTAGTAGCTAGTCCTCTACCCGTAGTTAACATAGAAACAGTTTCTCTGACCTAGCTATCAATGTGAATGATCCACCATGACTCAGATGTCAGAGGATCCTAGTTCAGAGAACATTTTACTCCTTTACTTGTTAGTAGCTCGATCACCTAGATTGGTGACGACTCTGTATCTATATATGCATGATCTCTTCTTGCTCCTTCTGATTTTCTATATTACACGTATGTAGGGTAGTGCAGTCAAAAGCCGTATGTACATCCTTGTTCCCTAGAGCACACTAGCATGCATAACTTTGCACTTCTCTATGCTTGCCATTTCGCCAGCGCAACACAACACATGCGGAATAATAATCAGGCGCGTGTGATGGCGACCTAGCAAGGGAACCGACACATGCATGGCAAGCGCACTAGGCAGGACCACATGATTCATGCAATGGAACTCAAATCATTTTCGAATTGCATACGGTCCATGATTTTTCTCGTGAGGCAGGGCATTCATGTTTAAACTTATAAGCTTTGATATGGTTGCATCCCATACTCTCTAGACCTCTACCAGTAGTTAATATAATATGCATGGAAACAATTTTTCTAACATAACTACACCTTACATATATCAGCGACCGATTCGTCATGACATGACGTCACAGGATCCCACTCCCAGTCCAGTGAACATGTAGGCTCCTCTACTAGTAACTAGTTTGCTCATCAGCTGGATTGGTTTCTATTAATATATGCATGGTCTCTCTTCTTCTTGCCCTCCTTATTTTCTGTAGGAGAGACATGCATGCGAGTGAGGATGGGAAAGCGGGGGGGGGGCAGGGAGAGATCAAGAGAACTCAAAGGAACCATCCGCACGATTATGATTGCAAGGTCATTTTGGGAATGGAAGGCATCATGATAACCCATATGAGGAACACGTTACATGTTGGCAGTCTTCATAAGCTTGCGCTATATATGCTGCATTGATTAAGAGGTCAGGAAAGATATAAGGACTCTTGTCAAACCAATCGGCGGCAGCAGGCAGTCTTTGGGCCATCTCCAAGCATGGAGAAAGGGGGGAAAGCTAAACAATGTTCGGTTGATTATTTGCTCTTCGTCATGCTATTTTGTAGCCGTCAGATGTTTATGTGTGCGTTTATGCCCGTGCGATGATTGAGTAGTCCGGGCTGGCCGTGTTGGGTTTTTCTTGTCTATGACAAGGCAGTCTTAATTTAGGCAAAGCGTCTGGGAATTGATACCAAGACTTGAGATTGGTGAGCTGGAAGATGAATGAGACCCTTGATTTCAGCACTTGCTAATTAAGTGGTGACCCTGCCAGCAAAAGGAGCTTCTGAGGGCATCCTGTTTGTGGCCTCTATTGCCGGCTCTATCTGATCGCTATTGGAGCTTCATCTTATCCACACAACCGACCACGACATAACATCCAACATCACACACACATCAGATCGATGGTACTACCTGGTCCCTTACTGGAGTGTCTATGGCCCTCACCCTCAAACAGATGCTGACCAAGTTGTCTTCTTCATTGCTGAGATAATGAACTTAATTTTCAACATTACTTGCTGTTTACACCAAAATTTGGGAGAAGAGCGCGGGAACTCGCAGGCTTCCAAAATTATGCCAATCAAAGAGTCGATAGAGTAAAGATTGATATCTGCTGGATCGAATGCGACACTGGATCGATTCTCTCCGAATGACGTCAGCAGATAACGATGACGGGATATGATGGGCGCCAAGAAGATACATATCGGACTCTACAAAAGAGAAAACATTAGAGTCCAAATTATCTTAAGATAGGAATATTTCCTTCATACCAAAGAATTGTATTGAGTCGTACTCGAGTAGGGTTCGTTTTTAGGCTCCGGGTATAAATACCAAACCCCGGCTATTGTAAAAGGACACAATCAATCAAATACAAGTCAATTACTTTTTTCGGCTCCGGCCACCCCTTAGGAGTAAGAGTAGAGTAGATCTCGGTGAGTTCTTCAGCGAGTACGGCTGCATCGATCCGGTCGACCTCCACTGCTTGTCTGTAAGTACCGTCATGATTTATACCTCTGTTCGTATGGCTGCATCGATCCGGTCGACCCCCACTGCGGCTCTGGTATAGGCTAGTTATCGACTCTTGCCTAGTTCAAGTATGGCCTGTGTGATTCTGCCTCACACCCCATTGCTTGAACTAGATCAAGGTCAAGTTATCGGCTCTACCTTAGGATGGCAGTCTTTGGTAGATTCATTATGTTACCGATATTGCTTATTGCTTTCATCGTTTATCTAATTACAGCAATATCACTCTGTCCGATTGAGATTGATCTGGATCAGCCTTACATCTTATTTAACCCATCGTTTGCTAATCTAAAGTTGATCTAATCTACACCTTAAACGATGAGTTATGTCTTATCGGCTGTTTTATATCAATCTTAATCGTGCATAGCATGCGGTTAAGGCATGTTCGATCTTGAGTAGATCTATTGGTTAGCGAGAACCGTTTTATGGCTCGTTATCACGGCATGTGGGATTCTGCCTCTCACCCCACTGTTAGCACCGTGGAGTGGGGATCGTTAGTTGGTAGATCCGTTCCTGATAAGGCATGACCTTAACTGTGCGCTATGCCTGAATCGACTGTTTGGCCGATATCGAGCGCTTTCACGAACAGTTCACATTACGAGATCATTGAAATAGAGATAAGTTGAAAGATATGTTAGCCCCGTGATCTTATTATTGTATTACGACCTGCATGATTCTGCCTCATGCCCCACTGATATTAGTAATGAGTTAGGGTCGTCGAGTCTATTGTTGTTTCTACGGCCTGCATGATTCTTCCTCATGCCCCACTGGTCATGGCGATAGATGAGATATAACATGTTCATTAGATTTATCTTTATTAAATGGTTAAGTGGTGTTGAATTGTTTCTTTATATAAAAAGGAGTTTTGTTACTTATAATCATTGGCTCAGTATAAACCGATCATCATTGATATCTTATTGCCATTGATTAATATTTATTTAAATAATATTTATCCTTAATGATAACCGATTCTTCTTATACAACCCCATGAGCTTTAATCGATTTATTCTTATGAATATGCTGGAATCGACTATTTAGTCGATCTTCTCTCATATCGGCTCTCAGAGCCACACATTCGGGACTGTCTGGCAACACCGTCATGTTCCGCTCTTAATTACTGATGAGCTTTCTCTCCTTGTCAATTGCAGGGTCAAATTGACTGGCACGTCTTGGGAGGATTGCGTAGGATCGACCACCCTTGCGCTGAAGCTAGGTGGATCTGCTCCATCGAGCAGACCCTTCCGGCTTGCTGCGTGTGTCCTCAGAACGGAGATGAAAATTCTGTGTCGACACACATTTCTGGCATGCCTGGTGGGACACCACAATCGTCATGGCAGTTCACAACAACGACAACATCCTTATGGTACATTATGAAGACCTACCTGACGAAGATAATGATACCATCAACAAAGCTACGAAAGAATTTCAGAAGAAGTGTTTGTTGTTCTACACCAAAACACGTGATAGCACAATTATTCAGAAATTTCCACTACCAAGAGTTCTACTACACGGACAGACAAATACAGTCGAAGCTGAAGACAGGAGTTTCTTTACATAAGCCATAGACAAATCTGTTCGTGATGCCATATCAAGCCGCAATGAAGCTTTCGTTAACGCATTTCACAACGCCATGAAAGAGGCGATTCATGGAATTTCAGTTGGTCAAGTTGGATCGACTTGTTACAACATTCCAGATTCATCGACCCAAGGGACTAATCAAGTTGGTACCAGCCATCAAGAAGCAGCACCAGCTGGTAATGGTGACATCCAGGCACTTCAAGGTTCGTCTGAACAAACTCCAGGTACTACTATGAATCAGATACAGTATAATCCTGGACCGTCGATACAGCATGTGCAACAGCCGACAAGGCAAAGTCAGAACCAGATGATCAATTTTGGCACATCAGGCCACATACCGTCATCGGCTTAAAAAATAGCACCATCAATTCAAAGGATCCGTAGAGATATAAATTCTTATGTCTATAATCAGAGACTTCAAGCAGCAAGTCAGCAAAGGACCCAACAGATTGAGATTCCACAAGGCTATCACTACGGCACGGATTATAACACCCTCCATATAATGCCAAATCTAGGATATCAAGGCACGCGGGATTTCAATCCATAGATGGGTCAGCAAGTACCGAGAAATCCAAATCTGCAAGCTGACGAGTTGCTGCTGAAGGTGGCCGAGATGATGAAGAATCAGTTCGGTCTAAAGCCAAAAGGGCTGACCTTTTCGTACAAACGCCCATATCCAGAATGGTATGATTTGATCGCTCTTCCTACAAATTACAGGCTCCCAGAGTTCGCCAAGTTCACTGGTCAAGACAGTACAAGCACAATAGAACATGTCAGTCGGTATCTTACACAATTGGGTGAAACGTCAGTTGAGGATGCCCATCGAGTTCGTTTCTTCTCCTTATCCCTATCAGGGCCAGCCTTCACTTGATTTTCGTCACTACCAGTCAACTCCATTGCCAATTAGGCTGACCTAGAGAAGTTTCATACATATTTTTACACTAGGACTGGAGAAAAGAAGATAATCGATTTGACAACCATAAGATAGATGACTAATGAATCGGGCATTGAGTTTATTCAGAGATTCCAAGAGACTAGGAACTTGTGCTTCTCATTGAACTTGGCCGATGACCAGCTAGCTGCTTTAGCTGTCTAAGGAATGTTGCCAATATGGAAAGAAAAGCTGCTGGGACAAGAGTTTGACAACTAGGGACAATTGGCTCAATGGGTAGCAGCGCTCAATAGCCAGTTCCAGAGTATGCGCAGAGATACCCGATTCCAGAAGAGCACCACAGTAGCCGAAGCTTATGATCCATACTCAATTGATGACGGCTATGAAGATGAAGAAGAAGAGGTTGCTGTAGCTGAATGGAATTGGGGTAAGAAGACAATGATGGTACCCAATCCTTGGGGAAGAGGAATCGAGAAGAGCTATGACTTTGATGTCACAAAATCGGACAAGCTCTTTGACTTCTTACTTGAGAAGGGCCAGATCAAATTGCTTGGACAATCATGTTGTGTTGCCCCTGAGAACAGTTGAAGAATAAGAAGTTACGCAAGTTCCGTAATGCTACTTCTCATTCCACTAATGAGTGCAGAATTTTCCGACAGCATATACAGAAGGCTATTCAGCAAGGGAGGATCAAGTTCGATACGCCTCGAAAGATGAAAGTTGATGATAATCCTTTCCCAGAAGATCAAAATATGGTTGATGTTGGGGTATTCAAAGGAAAGACTAAGGTCCTAACATCGGCCAAATCAAGAGAAGCTAGAACAGTTGATTCCAAGATGTAAATATCGGCTGATGAATACAGAGAGATTAGAAAACATCGTGATAAGCAGAGGAGCCGATGTGAGCAGGGGGAAACGTCAAAGGATGGAGCGACGAAGCCGCGAGTCACATCTCGGATCCTATTGAATAAGTGACGGTGGTAGAAGGAAAAAGATTATCAGCGATGGTTAGAGGATCAAAAGTACCAGCATCAACTGGAAGAAGAAAGGTATGAAAGGAAGCAAGCCGAATCGCACTGGAATTATCCTTTCTTCGAATCTTCTTTGAACGAAGGTTTGAAATTGCCTACCGGACATAACCGCCCGTCGAGCAAAGACAATCAATATTGGGATTTTAGGCAATCTCAAATCAATCGTTGGTCTATCCATGCCCAGGATGCATATCATCATAATAACATAGATCGGCGTTTAAAAAATAAAAGTATTCATGATCGGCTGGGAAAAAGAGTTGTTGATCAAGACTGGGCTGATTATGAAGAAGGAAGCAACCAGAGAGAACATGTTTGGCAGGATGGCCAATGGTGCCCCGGAGGATTGACAAGAAGCCAGAAGAGGAGGGTGCAACGCCTAAGAAATAAAGAGATGGAACAGGCTCAGGCATCTAGTAAAACTCAAGTATGGCATGCCAAGCAAATAGCCGATAGAAAGCAACCATCGGCTAATATCCAAATGACTTTTCTGTTGCCATCAGAATTCATTGCTCCGGCAGATCAGGAAGTTTATTCAGACTTCGATGAATTGGAGTATGAAGAGATAGTTGCCAAGTTAACGGTTGTGCAGCAAGCAATATTTGATAAGCCAGTCAAACATCGGCACTTGAAGGCTTTGTACATGAGAGGTTTTGTTGATGGGAAGCCGATGAACAAAATGTTAGTGGACGGAGGTGCTTCTGTCAATCTTATGCCATACACCACTTTCCGTAAGCTTGGCAAGGGACCAGGAGATTTGCTTGAAACCGACATGATGCTTAGAGACTTCAGAGGTAATACATCTAAGACCCAGGGGGCAATGAACGTCGAACTGACAATCGGGAGTAAAACTCTGCTCACCACGTTCTTTGTCATCGATGAGAAAGGATCATACAGTTTGCTCCTCAGTCGTCATTGGATTCACGCAAACTGGTAGCAGCGCTCAATAGCCAGTTCCAGAGTATGCGCAGAGATACCCGATTCCAGAAGAGCACCACAGTAGCCGAAGCTTATGATCCATACTCAATTGATGACGGGTATGAAGATGAAGAAGAAGAGGTTGCTGTAGCTGAATGGAATTGGGGTAAGAAGACAATGATGGTACCCAATCCTTGGGGAAGAGGAATCGAGAAGAGCTATGACTTTGATGTCACAAAATCGGACAAGCTCTTTGACTTCTTACTTGAGAAGGGCCAGATCAAATTGCCGGACAATCATGTTGTGTTGCCCCTTGAACAGTTGAAGAATAAGAAGTTCTGCAAGTTCCGTAATGCTACTTCTCATTCCACTAATGAGTGCAGAATTTTCCGACAGCATATACAGAAGGCTATTCAGCAAGGGAGGATCAAGTTCGATACGCCTCGAAAGATGAAAGTTGATGATAATCCTTTCCCAGAAGATCAAAATATGGTTGATGTTGGGGTATTCAAAGGAAAGACTAAGGTCCTAACATCGGCCAAATCAAGAGAAGCTAGAAACAGTTGATTCCAAGATGTAAATATCGGTGATGAATACAGAGAGATTAGAAAACATCGTGATCAAAGCAGAGGAGCCGATGTGAGCGGGGAAACGCGTCAAAGGATGGAGCGATGAAAGCCGCGAGTCACATCTCGGATCCTATTGAATAAGTGACGGTGGTAGAAGGAAAAAGATTATCAGCGATGGTTAGAGGATCAAAAGTACCAGCATCAACTGGAAGAAGAAAGGTATGAAAGGAAGCAAGCCGAATCGCACTGGAATTGTCCTTTCTTCAGATACTGCTGGAACGAAGGTTTGAAATTGCCTACCAGACATAACTGTCCAGAATGCAGCAATCAATATTGGGATTTTAGGCAATCTCAAATCAATCGTTGGTCTATCCATGCCTGTGGATGCATATCATCATAATAACATAGATCGGCGTTTAAAAAATAAAAGTATTCATGATCGGCTGGGAAAAAGAGTTGTTGATCAAGACTGGGCTGATTATGAAGAAGGAAGCAACCAGAGAGAACATGTTTGGCAGGATGGCCAATGGTGCCCCGGAGGATTGACAAGAAGCCAGAAGAGGAGGGTGCAACGCCTAAGAAATAAAGAGATGGAACAGGCTCAGGCATCTAGTAAAACTCAAGTATGGCGTGTCAAGCAAATAGCCGATAGAAAGCAACCATCGGCTAATATCCAAATGACTTTTCTGTTGCCATCAGAATTCATTGCTCCGGCAGATCAGGAAGTTTATTCAGACTTCGATGAATTGGAGTATGAAGAGATAGTTGCCAAGTTAACGGTTGTGCAGCAAGCAATATTTGATAAGCCAGTCAAACATCGGCACTTGAAGGCTTTATACATGAGAGGTTTTGTTGATGGGAAGCCGATGAACAAAATGTTAGTGGACGGAGGTGCTTCTGTCAATCTTATGCCATACACCACTTTCCGTAAGCTTGGCAAGGGACCAGGAGATTTGCTTGAAACCGACATGATGCTTAGAGACTTCAGAGGTAATACATCTAAGACCCAGGGGGCAATGAACGTCGAACTGACAATCGGGAGTAAAACTCTGCTCACCACGTTCTTTGTCATCGATGAGAAAGGATCATACAGTTTGCTCCTCAGTCGTCATTGGATTCACGCAAACTGGTAGCAGCGCTCAATAGCCAGTTCCAGAGTATGCGCAGAGATACCCGATTCCAGAAGAGCACCACAGTAGCCGAAGCTTATGATCCATACTCAATTGATGACGGCTATGAAGATGAAGAAGAAGAGGTTGCTGTAGCTGAATGGAATTGGGGTAAGAAGACAATGATGGTACCCAATCCTTGGGGAAGAGGAATCGAGAAGAGCTATGACTTTGATGTCACAAAATCGGACAAGCTCTTTGACTTCTTACTTGAGAAGGGCCAGATCAAATTGCCGGACAATCATGTTGTGTTGCCCCTTGAACAGTTGAAGAATAAGAAGTTCTGCAAGTTCCGTAATGCTACTTCTCATTCCACTAATGAGTGCAGAATTTTCCGACAGCATATACAGAAGGCTATTCAGCAAGGGAGGATCAAGTTCGATACGCCTCGAAAGATGAAAGTTGATGATAATCCTTTCCCAGAAGATCAAAATATGGTTGATGTTGGGGTATTCAAAGGAAAGACTAAGGTCCTAACATCGGCCAAATCAAGAGAAGCTAGAACAGTTGATTCCAAGATGTAAATATCGGCTGATGAATACAGAGAGATTAGAAAACATCGTGATCAGCAGAGGAGCCGATGTGAGCAGGGGGAAACGTCAAAGGATGGAGCGACGAAGCCGCGAGTCACATCTCGGATCCTATTGAATAAGTGACGGTGGTAGAAGGAAAAAGATTATCAGCGATGGTTAGAGGATCAAAAGTACCAGCATCAACTGGAAGAAGAAAGGTATGAAAGGAAGCAAGCCGAATCGCACTGGAATTGTCCTTTCTTCAGATACTGCTGGAACGAAGGTTTGAAATTGCCTACCAGACATAACTGTCCAGAATGCAGCAATCAATATTGGGATTTTAGGCAATCTCAAATCAATCGTTGGTCTATCCATGCCCAGGATGCATATCATCATAATAACATAGATCGGCGTTTAAAAAATAAAAGTATTCATGATCGGCTGGGAAAAAGAGTTGTTGATCAAGACTGGGCTGATTATGAAGAAGGAAGCAACCAGAGAGAACATGTTTGGCAGGATGGCCAATGGTGCCCCGGAGGATTGACAAGAAGCCGTAAGAGAGGAGGGGTGCAACGCCTAAGAAATAAAGAGATGGAACAGCTCGGGCATCTAGTAAAAAACTCAAGTATGGCGTGTGCCAAGCAAATAGCCGATAGAAAGCAACCATCGGCTAATATCCAAATGACTTTTACATTGCCATCGAATTCATTGCTCCGCAGATCGTGAAGTTTATTCGGACTTCGATGAATTGGAGTATGAAGAGATAGTTGCCAAGTTAACGGTTGTGCAAAGAAGCAATATTTGATAAGCCAGATCAAACATCGGCACTTGAAGGCTTTATACATGAGAGGTTTTGTTGATGGGAAGCCGATGAACAAAATGTTAGTGGACGGAGGTGCTTCATCAATCTTATGCCATACACCACTTTCCGTAAAGCTTGGCAAGGGACCAGAGATTTGCTTGAAACCGACATGATGCTTAGAGACTTGAGGTAATACATCTAAGACCGAGGGGGCAATGAACGTCGAATCGACAATCGGGAGTAAAACTCGCTCACCACGTTCTTTGTCATCGATGAGAAAGGATCATACTGTTTGCTCCTCGATCGTCATTGGATTCACATAAGCTGGTAGCAATGCTCAATAGCCGCCCAGTATCTTGCGCAGAGATACCCGATTCGAGAAGAGCACCACAATGGCCAAGCTTATGATCCATACTCAATTGATGACGGCTATGAAGATGAAGAAGAAGAGGTTCTTTGTAAATGAATGGAATTGGGGTAAGAAGACAATGATGGTACCCAATCCTTGGGGAAGAGGAATCGAGAAGAGCTATGACTTTGATGTCACAAAATCGGACAAGCTCTTTGACTTCTTACTTGAGAAGGGCCAGATCAAATTGCCGGACAATCATGTTGTGTTGCCCCTTGAACAGTTGAAGAATAAGAAGTTCTGCAAGTTCCGTAATGCTACTTCTCATTCCACTAATGAGTGCAGAATTTTCCGACAGCATATACATAAGGCTATTCAGCAAGGGAGGATCAAGTTCGATACGCCTCGAAAGATGAAAGTTGATGATAATCCTTTCCCAGAAGATCAAAATATGGTTGATGTTGGGGTATTCAAAGGAAAGACTAAGGTCCTAACATCGGCCAAATCAAGAGAAGCTAGAACAGTTGATTCCAAGATGTAAATATCGGCTGATGAATACAGAGAGATTAGAAAACATCATGATCAGCAGAGGAGCCGATGTGAGCAGGGGGAAACGTCAAAGGATGGAGCGACGAAGCCGCGAGTCACATCTCGGATCCTATTGAATAAGTGACGGTGGTAGAAGGAAAAAGATTATCAGCGATGGTTAGAGGATCAAAAGTACCAGCATCAACTGGAAGAAGAAAGGTATGAAAGGAAGCAAGCGAATCGCACCGAATTGTCCTTTCTTCGAATCTTACTTTGAACGAAGGTTTGAAATTGCCTACCGGACATAATCGTCCGTAATGCACAATCAATATTGGGATTTTAGGCAATCTCAAATCAATCGCTGGTCTATCCATGCCGGGATGCATATCATCATAATAACATAGATCGGCGTTTAAAAATAAAAGTATTCATGATCGGTTTGGGAAAAAGAGTTGTTGATCAAGACTGGGCTGATTATGAAGAAGGAAGCAACCAGAGAGAACATGTTTGGCAGGATGGCCAATGGTGCCCCGGAGGATTGACAAGAAGCCAGAAGAGGAGGGTGCAACGCCTAAGAAATAAAGAGATGGAACAGGCTCAGGCATCTAGTAAAACTCAAGTATGGCGTGTCAAGCAAATAGCCGATAGAAAGCAACCATCGGCTAATATCCAAATGACTTTTCTGTTGCCATCAGAATTCATTGCTCCGGCAGATCAGGAAGTTTATTCAGACTTCGATGAATTGGAGTATGAAGAGATAGTTGCCAAGTTAACGGTTGTGCAGCAAGCAATATTTGATAAGCCAGTCAAACATCGGCACTTGAAGGCTTTATACATGAGAGGTTTTGTTGATGGGAAGCCGATGAACAAAATGTTAGTGGACGGAGGTGCTTCTGTCAATCTTATGCCATACACCACTTTCCGTAAGCTTGGCAAGGACCGTGAGATTTGCTTGAAACCGACATGATGCTTAGAGACTTGAGAGGTAATACATCTAAGACCGAGGGGCAATGAACGCGTCGAATCGACAATCGGGAGTAAAACTCGCTCACCACGTTCTTTGTCATCGATGAGAAAGGATCATCTGACAGTTTGCTCCTCGGTCGTCATTGGATTCACGCAAACCGGTAGCAGCGCTCAATAGCCGATTCAGTATGCGCAGAGATACCCGATTCGGAAGAGCACCACAATGAGCGAAGCTTATGATCCATACTCAATTGATGACGGCTATGAAGATGAAGAAGAAGAGGTTCTTTGTGGCTGAATGGAATTGGGGTAAGAAGACAATGATGGTACCCAATCCTTGGGGAAGAGGAATCGAGAAGAGCTATGACTTTGATGTCACAAAATCGGACAAGCTCTTTGACTTCTTACTTGAGAAGGGCCAGATCAAATTGCGGACAATCATGTTGTGTTGCCCCTTGAACAGTTGAAGAATAAGAAGTTACGCAAGTTACGTAATGCTACTTCTCATTCCACTAATGAGTGCAGAATTTTCCGACAAAGATATCTGAAAGGCTATTCAAAGAAGGAGGATCAAGTTCGATCGCCTCGAAAGATGAAAGTTGATGATAATCCTTTCCCGGAAGATCAAAATATGGTTGATGTTGGGGTATTCAAAGGAAAGACTAAGGTCCTAACATCGGCCAAATCAAGAGAAGCTAGAACAGATTGATTCCAAGATGTAAATATCGGTGATGAATACAGAGAGATTAGAAAACATCGTGATCGTGAGAGGAGCCGATGTGAGCGGGGGGGAAGCGTCAAAGGATGGAGCGACGAAGCCGCGAGTCACATCTCGGATCCTATTGAATAAGTGACGGTGGTAGAAGGAAAAAGATTATCGGCGATGGTTAGAGGATCAAAAGTACCAAAGATCAATCGGAAGAAGAAAGGTATGAAAGGAAGCAAGCCGAATCGCATTTGGAATTGTCCTTTCTTCGAGATCTTCTTGAACGAAGGTTTGAAATTGCCTACCGGACATAAGCTGTCCGAATCACAGCAATCAATATTGGGATTTTAGGCAATCTCAAATCAATCGTTGGTCTATCCATGCCCAGGATGCATATCATCATAATAACATAGATCGGCGTTTAAAAATAAAAGTATTCATGATCGGCCGGGAAAAAGAGTTGTTGATCAAGATCAATTGATTATGAAGAAGGAAGCAACCAGAGAGAACATGTTTGGCGGGATGGCCAATGGTGCCGGAGGATTGACAAGAAGCCAGAAGAGGAGGGTGCAACGCCTAAGAAATAAAGAGATGGAACAAGCTCAGGCATCTAGTAAAACTCAAGTATGGCGTGCCAAGCAAATAGCCGATAGAAAGCAACCATCGGCTAATATCCAAATGACTTTTCTGTTGCCATCAGAATTCATTGCTCCGGCAGATCAGGAAGTTTATTCAGACTTCGATGAATTGGAGTATGAAGAGATAGTTGCCAAGTTAACGGTTGTGCAGTAAGCAATATTTGATAAGCCACTCAAACATCGGCACTTGAAGGCTTTATACATGAGAGGTTTTGTTGATGGGAAGCCGATGAACAAAATGTTAGTGGACGGAGGTGCTTCATCAATCTTTGCCATACACCACTTTCCGTAAGCTTGGCAAGGGACCAGGAGATTTGCTTGAAACCGACATGATGCTTAGAGACTTCAGAGGTAATACATCTAAGACCCAGGGGGCAATGAACGTCGAACTGACAATCGGGAGTAAAACTCTGCTCACCACGTTCTTTGTCATCGATGAGAAAGGATCATACAGTTTGCTCCTCAGTCGTCATTGGATTCACGCAAACTGGTAGCAGCGCTCAATAGCCAGTTCCAGAGTATGCGCAGAGATACCCGATTCCAGAAGAGCACCACAGTAGCCAAGCTTATGATCCATACTCAATTGATGACGGCTATGAAGATGAAGAAGAAGAGGTTCTGTAGCTGAATGGAATTGGGGTAAGAAGACAATGATGGTACCCAATCCTTGGGGAAGAGGAATCGAGAAGAGCTATGACTTTGATGTCACAAAATCGGACAAGCTCTTTGACTTCTTACTTGAGAAGGGCCAGATCAAATTGCCGGACAATCATGTTGTGTTGCCCCTTGAACAGTTGAAGAATAAGAAGTTCTGCAAGTTCCGTAATGCTACTTCTCATTCCACTAATGAGTGCAGAATTTTCCGACAGCATATACAGAAGGCTATTCAGCAAGGGAGGATCAAGTTCGATACGCCTCGAAAGATGAAAGTTGATGATAATCCTTTCCCAGAAGATCAAAATATGGTTGATGTTGGGGTATTCAAAGGAAAGACTAAGGTCCTAACATCGGCCAAATCAAGAGAAGCTAGAACAGTTGATTCCAAGATGTAAATATCGGCTGATGAATACAGAGAGATTAGAAAACATCGTGATCAGCAGAGGAGCCGATGTGAGCAGGGGGAAACGTCAAAGGATGGAGCGACGAAGCCGCGAGTCACATCTCGGATCCTATTGAATAAGTGACGGTGGTAGAAGGAAAAAGATTATCAGCGATGGTTAGAGGATCAAAAGTACCAGCATCAACTGGAAGAAGAAAGGTATGAAAGGAAGCAAGCCGAATCGCACCGAATTGTCCTTTCTTCGATCTTCTTTGGAACGAAGGTTTGAAATTGCCTACCGGACATAAGCTGTCCGAATGCAAAGAATCAATATTGGGATTTTAGGCAATCTCAAATCAATCACGGTCTATCCATGCCCAGGATGCATATCATCATAATAACATAGATCGGCGTTTAAAAAATAAAAGTATTCATGATCGGCTGGGAAAAAGAGTTGTTGATCAAGACTGGGCTGATTATGAAGAAGGAAGCAACCAGAGAGAACATGTTTGGCAGGATGGCCAATGGTGCCCCGGAGGATTGACAAGAAGCCAGAAGAGGAGGGTGCAACGCCTAAGAAATAAAGAGATGGAACAGGCTCAGGCATCTAGTAAAACTCAAGTATGGCGTGCCAAGCAAATAGCCGATAGAAAGCAACCATCGGCTAATATCCAAATGACTTTTCTGTTGCCATCGAATTCATTGCTCCGCAGATCGGGAAGTTTATTCGCACTTGATGAATTGGAGTATGAAGAGATAGTTGCCAAGTTAACGGTTGTGCAGCAAGCAATATTTGATAAGCCACTCAAACATCGGCACTTGAAGGCTTTATACATGAGAGGTTTTGTTGATGGGAAGCCGATGAACAAAATGTTAGTGGACGGAGGTGCTTCTGTCAATCTTATGCCATACACCACTTTCCGTAAGCTTGGCAAGGGACCAGGAGATTTGCTTGAAACCGACATGATGCTTAGAGACTTCAGAGGTAATACATCTAAGACCCAGGGGGCAATGAACGTCGAACTGACAATCGGGAGTAAAACTCTGCTCACCACGTTCTTTGTCATCGATGAGAAAGGATCATACAGTTTGCTCCTCAGTCGTCATTGGATTCACGCAAATTGCTGCATACCATCGACCATACATCAGTGTTTGATTCAATGGCATGGAGATGATGTCGAACTGGTTCGTGCTGATGAGTCCATGAGCATTGCAATAGCCGATCCAGTCTTTTAGGAACAAGGAGATTTCGAATGTTTCTCTGGCAAGTCATGGGAAGGAGGCTTCATTAAAATCAGCAATGAAAGCCAACAGCCGATGCAAGCGATCGGCTCTAAAAGCTTGTTTTAGTAGAAAAATCACGGCTTCACATCGACCATTGGATTAAAGGAAAAATAAGCGTTGAGATCAACTTAGGCCGATGTATGTGAATGCTGAGTCGAAGTGTAAGTGCGATTCAGATGTTGTAACACGGCTTCGGCGGGTGACGAAGGCCTCCGACAGCATGGTGTTGCTAAGGCATCTTCGACTGTCTTGGGGCGGAGACCTGGCGCTGACTAAAGGAACTTTCCTGGCTATGCTCGTAGGGCACTACACGAGGCTCGGCAGGCTTGTCGCGAATTCTGCCCAGGCCGTGCGCTGAGACCTCCGACCTATGCTCAGGCGGACGCCGCCCCGCTTCGGCTCACGGGAACCTCCGACCATGAGGGCGGAGGCCGCCTTACCTTTGAACTAATTAAACAAACAATCTTGCCTAAGTGTGTGCAGGTACTCAAGCACAGGCGCCTGTGGTCCACTCAAGTGCGCCAGCATGGCCCCCGCGCGGCCGGGCGGAGACCCACGGTTGACGTCTCCGACCAGACCGGCGGAGACCCGCCAAGGCGATGGCGCGCCCCCGATGACGTAGGCTAGCGTCGGGAACCACGGCCCCCACACGGCCGGGCGGAGACATACGGACGATGTCTTCGACCGGACCGGCGGAGACCCGCCAAGGTGACGGTGTGCCCCTAAAGACGGAGGCTAGCATTGGGAACCCGAGTCTTTGGGCCGAAGATCGAAGTACGGTGGGCCGGCCGCTTATGGAGGCCTGTTACTTGGAGACGGCATGGTGGGATTGCCCCGCAAATGAGAGACCAGCGTCGGAATATTCCAGGAATGTACTGTAGCAGTTGAGGGGCATTGTAATAAATTCTGTCAGGAAGTAGTTGAGCCCTATAAATAGGGAACACTTGTAACCGTGCGGGTGGTTGGTGCAAGAATTAATGAAACCCTAGTTTTGCGTGCCATTTCCTTACTCGCCCATCTATCGCGCTTGTTTCCCGTGCCTCCACCGGGAGGAGCGGCGTAGCAGGCGGAGACCTCTACTTCCTCCACACCGTCTGAGAGGCGGAGGCCTCTACCTCCTCCACACTATCTGAGACCGTCAGTCTCAACATTGGCGCCCACCATGGTTTGGCCAAGGCAAACCAACGATGACAGGGAAAAGAAAAACCACCACTAGAGCAGCAGCGACCACGGGTCAGCGAGGAAGGCCTAGGCGCAACACTCGTAGCACCTACGCAACCTCGCCAGTGGAGGATGACACCAGAGCAGATGCCCAAGGTCAACCATCGGAACCCCAAGATCCAGAGATTCAAGATCCGGAGGCCCAACCAAACTCAGCCACAACACCCGAGCAAGAACCGCAACAGCTGCAAGCACAGTTGCAAAGAGCGCGACAAGAGAGGGACAGAATGGCAGCAGCATTCGCATCTAATCATCAAGCTATTCAAGCGTCAGCACATGTAGCAGAAATAAGGTAGCAGTTGGCAGTCCTGCACGCTGAGATGCTAAGTATGCAGCATGAAGTACCATCGTTAACCTCCGCAATCCCAGCCTTCGCAGCAACACCAACTGCAACCATGCTACAAGGCCCTACGCAAGTGATCAGCCAGCCCACGATGCCATCTCAGCTCATGCGGAGGCCTATCGATCCCAAGTCCCCACTCTCTAAAGGCATACAACAGTCACCATGGCCAACAGCGTACAAGCCAATCACACTACCAAAGTTCAACGGAAAGACAAACCCCCATCAGTTCATTATGAGTTACGAGGTAGCAGTAGCCTCCGCCGGTGGAGACGACGCCGTCCTGGCAAAGTCATTTGTTATTGCCGCCGAAGGTGACGCGTTGGCTTGGTATTCTATGCTCAAACCCAGCACAGTCTATTCCTGGAAAAATCTCCGGGACAAGATATTGGCAAACTTTAAGGGGCTAGCAGCACAGTCGCTGACATCCACAGATCTGTTCCAATGCATACAAATGCAGGGAGAGACACTACATGACTACTTTCGGAAATTCATGCAACTAAAGGCGAAGGCACCAGACGTCCCAGAAGAGATCGCCATTGAAGCAGCGATCAAAGGGCTCCGAATCGGGCCGTTCGCAGCACACCTAGCAAGAAAGAAACCAACTTCCATACAGCAGTTGTACGACGAGTTCGAGAAGTACTACAGATCAGACAATGACCTCTGGAAAAGGCTAGAGGAGCAGGGTCAAAACAGACAGCAAAACAACAGCAAAAATTCCCAGAAAACCTATACGAACCAGAATGCATCAAATCAGAAACCAGGCCAGGGGCAAGTGCTCAGCATCGAGGGTCAACCTCACCCCGAGCAAGGGCAACAGGCAACGCCAACACGGCCGGAGACCCAGACAGGGAATCAAGGTTGGCAAGGTTACCAAGGCAAAAACTGGAACAAAAACCAAAGCCAGAAACAACGTAGGCCATATTGCGTTTTCCACGGTGAAAACGCAGGGCACAGCACCAAAGATTGTCCGGAGACAAAAGAAATACAGGAAAGGATGAAGAACAAGCAGACTACCCAACCTCCGACACAACAGAGCGCAAGAGAGGTCAACACCACCTACACAACTAGCCACCAGCAGTACTGCCCAATGTACCCAGCGCTAAACGCAACCCAAATACATCCCTCCACACTGGCCTCTGCCTATTACCCAAACTTCCTACCAGCATGGCGATCATCGCCTTCGCAGCAGCCTTCGGCGGGCAACTACAGGTCGGAGGCAAGCCTGACCTACATAAACCCAAAATCTCCCCATATAACCTACCTCGAAACAAACCCACCGGAACAAAACCAAATAAGGTTCGAGCCTCCGCCGCAACAACACCACATGCACCAACTGCCTCTGCCACCACCTCACAACCAACCCCCAACACCAAAAAATGAGCCAAACCCAGAAAACCAAGTCAACCCTCATGGAGCACTGCCAATAATAGGCATGATATTGCCAATCGCCGGAGGATCATCAATGGAGTTTCAAACGAAAAAGCAAAAAAAGGATCACCTCCGCCTGGTAAACAATGTAGCAGTCCAAGGCCCAGCAAAACACATAGATTGGTCCAGAGTCCCAATCACCTTCACAGAAGAAGATCTCCAACTAGAGAGCTACCCTCACGCAGACGCAATGGTGATCAAGACCAACATAGCAGCATGGGAGATAAGCAGAGTACTGATCGACACTGGCAGTTTAGCAGATATCATCTTCGCAAATACCTTCGACCAAATGAAGCTCAGCAGAAATCAACTACAGCCCTCCGAATCCCCTTTAATAGGATTCGGAGGCAAGCAGATACAAGCATTAGGAAAAATCTCACTCCCAGTGTGGTTTGGAACCCAAGCAAATGCTAGAAGCGAGTACATAACCTTCGACGTCGTCAATCTATATTACCCATACAATGCCATCTTGGGCAGAGGATTCACAACCAAATTCAACGCAGCCCTGCATATGGCCTACCTGTGCATGAAAATACCAGCACTCCATGGTATTATCACAGTCCGAGGCAGCCAAAAAGAAGCAAGAAACATAGAAAAAGCTATCTACAGAGCCCAAAGAAACATCAATGCAGTCGAGTCGGCAGACAAAGAACTAGAGCCTCCGGATATGCCCAGAGGAAAAATAGATATGACAGGTCAAGAAGAGACAAAGCTGATCCCTCTAGAAAAGGAGTTACCAGACAGAAAAGTAACAATCAGCTCACAATTGAGTAAGGCAGAGGAGGAAGAGCTCATGGAAACTCTAGTAAAAAACAAGGACATCTTCGCCTGGTCAGCCTCTGACGTCCAGGGAGTCAGCAGGGACATCATACAACATGAACTGGATATCAATGAAAACATGAGACCAAGAAAGCAGAAATAGAGAAAAATGTCGGAGGACAGAATCCTGGCAGCAAAGGCGGAGGTGCAAAGATTGCTAGATGCAAAAGTCATCAAGGAAGTCAAGTATTCAGAATGGCTTGCAAACGTAGTACTGGTACCAAAGAAGAATGGTAAAATGAGAATGTGCATAGATTTCACAGATCTGAATAAAGCTTGCAAAAAAGACCCTTTCCCATTGCCAAGAATAGATGCCTCCGTCGACAAGGCAGCCAGATGCCAAAGGTTCTCTCTCCTCGACTGTTTCTCTGGGTATCACCAAATCTGATGAAAAAAGAAGACAAAGACAAGACAAGTTTCACCACTCCATTCGGGACATATTGCTACATCAGAATGCCAGAGGGCCTCAAAAATGCCAGAGCAACCTTTGCCAGAATGACAAAGGAAGTTTTGGGCTCACAAATAGATAGAAACATCATAGCCTACGTCGATGACATAGTGGTCATGAGCAAGAACAAGAATGATCATGTCTCCGACTTACAGGAAACCTTCGCCAACCTTAGGACAGCTGGCCTCCGCCTCAACCCAAAAAAATGTATATTTGGAGTCACAAAGGGAAGATGCTCGGTTATATAATAAGCAGCGAAGGCATCAAAGCGAACTCGGACAAAACCAGAGCAATAATGACAATGGCAGAGCCCAAAAGCAAGAAAGAAGTGCAAAAGTTGACGGGAAGAATAGCAGCGCTCAACAGATTCATCTCAAAATCAGCAGAACGCAGCCTACCCTTCTTCCAAGCCCTAAGGGGCGGAGGCAACTTCGAATGGGGGTCCAAGCAGTCGAAGGCATTTCATAACTTGAAAGAGTATCTGGCAAACTCACTAATGGTCTCCGTCCCAGAATCAGACAGCCACCTATTGATGTATGTGGCGGCCTCTGACCATGCAGTCAGCGCAGTCTTAGTCCACGAGCTGGAAAAAGAATCAGGCAAAACTCAAAAACCAGTTTATTTCATCTCAGAAGCACTGGCCGGAGCCAAGCTAAACTACACAGAGGTAGAGAAAGTTGCCTACGCAGTACTGATGGCATCAAGAAAACTAAAGCATTATTTCCAAGCACATGAAATATCAGTTCCAACATCGCTGCCACTCCAAGACTTGCTCAGAAACAAAGAAGCCTCCGGTAGAATAGGTAAATGGGCTACAGAGCTATCACAGTTTGGTATCTCGTATGTCCCCATAACAGCAATCAAATCACAAGCATTAGCTGATTTTGTAGCAGATTGGACACCTCCGACAGAGCCCAAGGTGCAACCAACAACCCAAGGCTGGATAGCATTCACGGATGGAGCCTGGGGCCAAGCCAGAGCAGGAGCCTCCGCCGTCCTAACGGCACCATCCGGCATCAGACTAAAATACGCAGCAAGGCTAGAGTTCAAATCAACAAACAACATAGCAGAATATGAAGGCCTGATCTTAGCGCTGAGCAAAGCAAAGGCCCTAGGGGCAAAAACATTAATAGTCAAAACAGATTCTCAAGTGGTCACTGGCCAAGTAGAGAAAGAATACACAGCAAGAGAGCCAGAACTCATCAAATACCTATCCGTTGTCAGAAATTTCGAGCGGAGATTCGAGGGCTTCACCCTGAAGCACATCCCAAGATCAGAAAACGCAGAGGCAGATGAATTGGCAAAGGCTACGGCAAACAACCTGCCACTGCCACCAAACACTTTTTACTAGATCTTGAAGTCTTCGGCAACTGCGGAGATATCCAAGGCACTAAAGCCCATACTACACCTGCAAAATGAAGATTAGAGAAAGGCGATAATAGAATTCCTAGAAGGCAAAACCACCGAAGAAGATGAAGCAAAAGCAGCAAGAATACAGGCCAGGGCAAGAAATTACACAATCATAGATGGTGTACTGTACAAGAAATGAGTAGTCCAGCCTCTCCTCAAATGCATATCGCAGAGCGAAGGCATAGAGTTGCTTCAAGAAATACACTCAGGAATTTACGGGTCGCACATTGGCTCTAGAGCTTTATCAGCAAAGGCAATAAGACAAGGCTTTTATTGGCCAACACACATACAAGACGCAGAGCAGACAGCCAGAACATGCAAAGCATGCCAAACATTCTCTCCAGGGCAGTCAAAACCATCGTCAGAGACCCAGCTTAGACCTCCGACATGGCCGCTACAAAGATGGGGTATGGACCTGGTCGGCCCATTACCACCATCCCAAGGAGGAAACAGATTCGTAGTAGTGGCAGTAGAATATTTTACAAGATGGATAGAGGCAAAGCCGCTGGCGAAGATAACCTCAGAAACTGTCAGAAAATTCTTCTGGCAAAACATCATTTGCAGATTCGGTGTACCGAGGATTTTGACAGTAGACAATGGAAAACAATTCGATTCAGAGAGATTCAAAGAATTCTGCAAAAGCATTGGGACAAAACTAGCCTTCGCCTCAGTATACCACCCAGAGTCCAATGGTGCTGTGGAGAGAGCAAACAGAATAGTGTTTTCAGCAATATCAAAAACACTGCTGGGCCTACGCAAAGGAAAATGGGTAGATAAATTACCCAGAGTGATTTGGTCACACAATACATCTATCTCAAGAACAACATGATTCACACCATTCAAACTGCTTTATGGAGAAGAGGCAATGATGCCGGAAGAAATCAAGCACGAAAGCCTCTGCACAACGAGACAGCTAATGTTGCAAGATGAAGAATATGCAAAAGAAACAATAGACGCCATAAGACTGGAAGCAGTCGAAAGCATTGCAAAATATCAGTCCCAAACCAAGAAGTGGAGAGACTCTCAGGTGGTAAGGAAAGACATAAAACACGGAGACCTCGTGCTCAGAAGAAAACCCAACGCACAACTTGTTGGTAAACTACAACCGAAATGGGAAGGCCCATACACAGCAACGGCAGCAGGCCGCCCTGGCTCTTTCTACTTGATCGACAGCGAAGGTGTCACGACAACCCACACCTTGAATATCAACAGCCTCCGTAGATATTACATCTAGGCAGTGTACCAAAGGGCAACCTCCGCAAATAATAAGCGGAGGCCCCTCCGTTCATTTGCCTTTTAGTTTTTTTTTCTTCAACCAAAAAAATGTAAAAGAGCCTGTACTCTTTTCCTCACAGGGGAACTCCAATCGGAGGTAAGGTTTTTAACGAGGCAGGCTCAATGTAAAAATCCTCTACAAGTATAAAGAGGTAATCCCCCAAAAGAACGCTTGAAAAGTCCGAAACCGAAAGCGGCCAGCTCTGGCGCCGCAATATTCGGTGAACAATAATAAGCACTGGTCCTTTCAAAGCGCCGGCCACAGGCATTGGCAATTTGAAACGACCTCTATGGCCAAACAGGCCTCTGACCCTTGACAAAGACCTGTCTAAATTCAGGCATCAAGGCATAAATCAACTTGGCCAAACAGGCCTCCAACCTTGACGAAGACCTGTCCAAATTCAGGCATCAAGACAAAAACAACCTTGGCCAAATAGGCCTCCGACCTTGACGAAGACCTGACCAAATTCAGGCATCAAGGAAAAAACAACCTTGGCCAGACAGGCCTCCGACCTTGACGAAGACCTGAACAAATTCAGGCAGCAAGGCAAAAAACAACCTCGGCCAAAACAGGCCTCCGAAATTAACAAAAAACCAACCCAAGCATCAGAGACAACACCATTATGGCACCAGAACCAGGAAGAAGGTCTTCGCCATCGAAAAAATCAAAACGAGGACAAGGTCTGACAAAACCCTATCACTTAGGCACTAGGCCTATTTACTTCAAAAGATCTCAAAAGACACGAATAATACAACCAAGATATAGACCATTAAAGCCAAGATACGTTCCAACAAACAACGTACCAAAAATTTAACAACCAAAAGCCACCACCCCACTATAAAACGGGTTCCCCCAATGCCCTTAAAACCTCAGTCAGCATAAGGCGCAAGGGGGGAAGAAGGCAGAGCACAAACACAAGCCACAACAACGGCCATGGAGGCAGGGGTCTCCTTAGATATCTAAGTCGGCCGTAGATATTGTACGAAAACTCGTAAAGTCAGAGACACCAGTAGACGATCGGAGGCAGTGGGAAAAGAGACAGGAACTATGGCACGGTGATGAACAGCTCAGGCTTACGGAAGAAGGGGGATATCGCACTAAATCTCGTAACATCCCCCTGACGCCGGAGACCTAACCTGTCATCTCCACAAATGAAAGATGTCCCACGGGTGTGCAGCGTCGGAGGCCCAAACCACTAGACAACTAAAACACCCAGCTAAAGAAATACCAAAAGTCTCCACCGTCTGCACAAGCTGCGCCAAACCTCCTATCAGATCAAACACCGATTCAGCAAGCCCCGCTAGGCAGACTTCAAGTACGCCTCCACCGGTCAAAAAACTGCCAACACTTCTACCCCGGCCATCAAGCAAGCACATAGAAGGAAAGAACATGGGGCAGAGGTCCTGGCCACCACCTCTGTATCGCGCACGTTCGCCCAAGCAAAGGCCCACGGTGTGCAAGCTCGGGACTAGACGAGATATGTAAACTAGCACAATAGACCTAAGCCACCGCACAAACAATCAAGAAAGTGAACCTGTTTTGTATTCCATATAACATCAAGTAGCATTCTTACAGGATGCAAACTTACAATAAAATCCTAACTATTGTGGCAGAGGTCCGCACCAAGCAAGCGCGCGAGTAAACCCAGCGCGCTCGTCGTCTATGTCTAACTTAACTGACTCAAACACGTCACGCGCAACGCTGCGTAGAAAAGCCGAACGCTAGTACTCCCAAAGCTCTCCGCTCACGAAAATACCGTCGTTGTAGAGATTCAAAGGCGCAACATCTTGCGCAGGCTCCAGATTCAGAACCTGCGCAAGTTAAAAATTTTCCACAAAATCATTTAGAACAAAAGAAACTTTATTCACAAAAGTCCAACCGGACTACGATATACAAGTTAAAAGAACTAAATCCTACAAACAGCCTAGACCTCCGGAGTCCCGGACGCTGTAGAAGTCCCAGGAGCGGAGCCCGCACCAAACACGGACAGAGACGGTGCCTGTGGCTTTCGGGCGTCACCACCGCCGATCGTAGCGCTCTTCGGAGCGTTAGCAGAGGCGGAGGCATCACCCGCAGTCACCGAGCTAGGAATCGGCGGAGGCCTGCTCGCCAGACCCTTCAGCGCCTCCTGTTAAAGCACAGACCACAATATCAACTTCACAGAGCAATAAAAGCCTCCACAGCTTCGCAACAAACAAAGAAAGGCAAAAACAACGACAACAAAAGACTACAAATACCTTCGCCCTCTTCTCCTCCGCCAGCTTTCGGGCGGCAAGCCTCCCAAACGGTGCCCAAAAGTACCCAATGAAATTCCTCAAGCTTTTTCGCAAACCAGGAGAAGTCTCACCAAGCACCTCCAGACCCGGCAGCACACCCCCCGGAATACTCTCAGTATGCGTACACCCGCCATGCACTAGAAGCTTGGTGTAGTTCGTCACCCCCGCCAGCGCCCCGTAGTCCGTGCAGTCATTCAGCAGATCGGGGAGCTTCGCAAGGTGACGCTTTAGCCAGGACACGAGGGCGTAGACGCTGTCTTCCTCCAGAGGAGCGGCGGTTTTGCCACCGAACCCAGCGACGGCGGCCTGGTACTGGCTAACGGTTGCAGCAAGAACCACCTTGACCGAGTCCAAACACCTCGTCGTCAAAGCCAGCTGCCCCTCCATCGCAGCTGCGGATTCCTTCTTGAAGGCCAGTTCTCGCCGGAGACCCTCGGCCAACTCGTTGGCCTTGCGGGCCTGCTCGGCAGCCTTGGCGAGATCGGCCCTCACCACCTCCGTTTCTTTTTCCTTCTCCGCCAGTGAAAGACAAAGAGCTGCAAGGGAGTTGGTCAAATGCCCTTTTTCACCCTCCAGGCGCTCGTTCTCCGCTTTGAGCGCTTCAATCGTAGAATCTCGGTCGGAGACCTCACGAGTGCAGCACTATTCCATAACAACGCCCGTGTGATACCCCTACGATCAGAAAGAAGAAGACCAAGGGGATCAGTAATAGAAATAAAACAAAACAAATGTAAAGGCGAGCATACACCAAAAAACGTAAACTACCGAAGACGAACCAAGCTCTGGTGTTCTAGATGAACACGGAGAAGCTGGAAGAAATCCATGTCCCTCAGACGCTGTTTGAAGCGATCTGTTCAAAGAAGAACAAACAAATACAAAACCATAAGGTGAGGAAAACAAATCTCATAATGAATACAACGACTGCCGGAGACCACCCCCGACGTCTCCAAGAACCCCAAGATAGCACTCTTCCCAACCTGAGATAGAAGTGCCGGAGGAGCCTGCGTAAAAAAAACAACTCAGGTCAGAGGGCTGATCAGACATAGGCAATAACAGTAGACCAAGAGACGAGTAAGACAAAAACACTCCACACTCACTTGGACCCGGCGCCATCAGCCCCGGTTGCCCCAGACCAAACCTGGCGCTGGCAGCAGCCGCTTGTTCCTCCAGAGTGAGGAGTCCGGCCATGACATCACCTGCAAAAGCAGCATAGAATACATAAACAAATAAATCGGGCGAAGACAGTAAACACAAAAGTGTGCGCCAAACCAACTTACTCATAAAAAGCCCAGGGTGGGCCGCCTACTGAGCCCCTTGGGCAGAAGTTTCCGCCCTATCATGTGGCGAAGGACTAGAAGGCCGGCTCGGCAGAGGGCTCGAGGAAGACCGAGCCGCCGGGGCCTGCTCTGCCAGCATGGCCTCCGGCTACCCATCGACGGCCTCTGGCATGGGGGGAGACAAAGCAATGGTGGGAGCAGGAGGAGCATGCCGCAGACCGACCTCTGTGCCCTCTTCAGAACTTGACGACATCCCACCAAAAATGTTGGGTGTTGGATTCACGGCGCTGGCCTCCGGCTGTTCGGCGCCACTCGTGACACCGTGCAAGGATCGTGCCGGAGCAGCGCTGGCCTCTGGCCGCCCCGCACCGCTCACAGCACCGCGCAAAGGACGCACCGAAGCACCAGGAGAGCCGCTATCTCCTCCGCCCGCGACCTGCACGTCCCTTGACGGGATGGAAGAGCTCTGGCCATCTTCACTGCCGATGGAGGCAACCCCCGCACTACCGGACAAAGACGCGGCCGGCGCAATCACCAAAGTGCCGACATTCTTCTTCTTTTTTGGAGGCGCCCGCGCAACAGCGGCGCCCTTCCTCTTCTTGGACTCGGCCTCTACCGTAACGTTCTTCGTGGAGGTCTTCTTCTTCTTCTTGTCAAGCGAAGCCAGAACCTCCGCAGGAACCTCGCGCTCCTGGTAGATGATCCTGAGCTCCTCAAAAACTCGATTGAGCCACGGCATGGTGCCTGCCACGGCTCTCCGAGACGTGTACTCATGCTTGGAAATTTTGCCGACCAACCCGATGGTGGCTTCTTCAACCTCGGAGACAAAGTTGTCTACCGTCACCCCCTCCCCCAAAGACTGGCCAAAGCGGGGGAACGGAATCCCGGCCTCCGGCCCAAAAACGGGAACCGACACCGTTTCCAGCTAAAAGGGTGGATTGTCTTTGCTCAGGGGCCAATAGTTGGAGGCCATTATCTCCTCCACTAGATCGTGGCCCCCGGAGTAACGGCACGCCAATGCAAAGGCCCGTTCACAGGCTTCCCTCGCTGGAGACACCGCCTCCAGCGGATCCACGCGCGTGTGCGGCACCATCACCTCCATCCTTGAGGTCAGTGGATATTCCCGGACCTCCACACCATCCTCGGTGGTGCCACAGACCCCGTAGGTCTTCATGTAGAACCACTGCTCAAGCCAGCCGCGGTCCCATTTGCCTTTCTGGCAGAATGAAATCTCTAGGCGATCTACGCCTTGGTTCCTCTTCGACATGAAGGTGCAACTACCATACTGGTAGATCACCTCCACCTCTTTGCCTTCCCGCATCTCCTTCTTCTTCTTTGGCTACTTCTGCAGCTCGTAATAAGCGCAGAAGGTGTCCACATCTGGCTCGGCGCCATAAGAGAGACACGCCCAGCAGAATTTGCTGAGCATGAGGAAGGCTATAGGAGTCAGATGAGGGAGCTAGACGTTGAAAGTCTCCAATACCCGGTGGAGGAAGGGGATGTAAGGAAGGCGGAGGCCACAGGTGAAGAAGTCTCGGAACACCACTGCATATCCATCCTCTGGCTCCAGAACGGTCTGGCCGAGCAGAGGGATTTTTACCCTCGTAGAAGGAAAATACAATTCCTTCAACATCTCCACGACCGCCTCCTCAGTAATGGAGGAGGGGCCGAAATCCCATGACTTTATCGCCATGACTCCAGAATCCACGGTGATCAGGTCTACGACAGACACAGAAACACTCCCCAAATCCTCCTCCACCAGCTTTTCAAACTCCAATGCGGAGGCAGAGGCAAGCATGCACTCCTCAAAGCGCGCACCCCAGCCGACGGCCCTAACGCCGAGGAGGTGGCGGTAGGGTCCGAAAAAGGCGGGCCGGCGAGTTTGGGCGGAGGCAGAAAGAAAAGCCACCGCGACAGCAGCCTAAGCACGAGACACAAGCAGACAGACGGAACGTGCGAGGGCAGCGACAGGCGAAAGCGAAGAGAGCAGAGAGCGATGTCTCAAATGCGATGAAAGCGAATGAGCAATGCGGGGGGGGACCCCGCCACCAACAACACCCTTATATAGGCAGCGGGCAGGCAGTCCGGCTCCCACCACACAACGGTCACCTCCGGAAAATTCGCCTGCCGCATAACGGTCATCTCTAAAAAAGTCACAAGGTATGCAATGGAAACTGACACGGCATAAACGGCCGCGCCATAGGGCAACGGCTAGATTTGCTGCCCAACAGCTACTCTCAACGAGACCAGCGGCCACGCCAGAGCGGGCCAGGGGGCAAGTAGCGTGGCCTCGCTCGAAGACGCCGATGAATATGGCCTCTGCCCCCACAGACGCCTTTGGCCAAGGCGTTTTGAGCTCACGGCACGCTCCGGTGAGCCATGGTCTCAAAAGGGGGAACTGTTGTAACACAGCTTCGGCGGGTGACGAAGGCCTCCGACAACATGGTGTCGCTAAGGCATCTTCGACCGTCTTGGGGCAAAGACCTGGCGCTGACTAAAGGAACTTTCCTGGCTATGCTCGTAGGGCACTACACGAGGCTCGGCAGGCTTGTCGTGAATTCCGCCCAGGCCGTGCGCTGAGACCTCCGACCTATGCTCAGGCAGACGCCGCCGTGCTTTGGCTCACGGGTGCCTCCGACCATGAGGGCGGAGGCTGCCTTACCTCTAAACTAATTAAACAAACAATCTTGCCTAAGTGTGTGCAGATACTCAAGCGCAGGCGCCTGTGGTCCGCGCGAGTGCGTCAGCATGGCCCCCGCGCGGCCGAGCGGAGACCCACGATTGACGTCTCTGACCGGACCGGCGGAGACCCGCCAAGGCGACGGCGCGCCCCCGATGACGTAGGCCAGCGTCGGGAACCACGGCCCCCGCGCGGCCGGGCAGAGACATACGGACGATGTCTCTGACCGGACCGGCGGAGACCCGCCAAGGCGATGGCGCGCCCCCAAAGACGGAGGCCAACATCGGGAACCCGAGTCTTTGGGCCGAAGATCAAAGTACGGTGGGCCAGCCGCTTATGGAGGCCCGTTACTTGGAGACGGCGTGGCGGGATTGCCCCGCAAACGAGAGACCAGCATCGGAATATTCCAGGAATGTACTGTAGCAGTTGAGGGGCATTGTAATAAATTCCGTCAAGAAGTAGTTGAGCCCTATAAATAGGGAACACTTGTAACCGTGCGGGTGGTTGGTGCAAGAATTAATGAAACCATAGTTTTGCATGCCATTTCCTTACTCGCCCATCTATCGCGCTTGTTTCCCGTGCCTCCGCCGGGAGGAGCGGCGTAGCAGGCGGAGACCTCTACTTCCTCCACACCGTCTGAGAGGCGGAGGCCTCTACCTCCTCCACACTGTCTGAGACTGCCAGTCTCAACATCAGAGTTAATGGATTTCTTAAAGAGGTTCTGGTTCGCTCAATAAGACGCTTGACCTGAGCTGATTAATCGTTCGACCTTTGATATGAAAAGTTCTATGGCATATTATTCTGACACCCGGTCAACATTTGATAGCCGATCCATTCTTAGCTCTAATAGCCGGTACCAGAAGGGTATCGCCTCTAGTTCAAAAATGAAAGATCTTCGAAGACATAAAAGCCGATACGATGTGTATCGCCTCTAGAGCAAAAAAAACAAAAGAGCAAGAAACATTCATAATTATGCACGAAGGCATTGCATTGAAGCATATTCATGAAAGAATAGGGGTCTTTGTTCATCGGATTACCCTAAGTACAAACTAATCAAAGACCTTGTTCACTACATCTTGAGCGGATGTGATGTCCACTATGGCCTCCGCTGCCATGACGAACTCTTCCAGCAGGTCCTCATGTTCTTCAGGGTCGTCGCCCGATGGGAAACTAGTCTCCATGGCGTGGAGTTCGTACCCAGTCTAAACTTGTGCCGTGGTCAGCGCCACCACCGTGCCATGATGAACACCGTGGAGGGCGATCTCCCGAACATGGGCCGAAACGTCATGGAGACGAGCATTGATAAGGGAGCCGCGGGCATTGACGGCGTTAACAGCCGCGTTCGCCGCCAGTTGGAGAGACTCCAACTACGTCGTCAGGGCTGATGATCAAAGAAAAGGGGGAACTATCAAGATAAAGGCAGTGAGAAATCAGAATGGAGACATCCCTGAAGATCATCTTACCTGTTACCACAGCGTCAGACTCGGCCAGCCGTGCTCGGACGGCGCTGGCCTCCTCCTCAGCCGCATGAAGAACGGCCTGAGAAGCCCCGAGATGGATCTCGAGCTAGCCATTTTCTCGAGTCACCTCGGAGTAGCGATTCTGAGCCGCCCTCCACTCCTGGAGGAAACACCGAGCATCGTCGCCGTTGTACGAATCAGAGGAATCCGACGATGAGGTTGGCGTGGAGGACACGGCATCAGAGGGTTCACCAGCCCTAGGAAGAGGACGAAGCCCATCGTTCACAACAAACCTAGAAACAAGAGTTCATCCCTATGAACAGAAAGTTACAGATCGTCGCCATAAGCAGAAGACATCAATCTCACCTTATGCGTCGGAGGCGCTGGCTCACCGGCATGTTCTCCTCAAGAGTCTCCTCTGTCGCGCGCTTGCCGCGGTTCTCCTCGCCGGCCATGAAGGTTCTTAGATCTATTAGAAGGGGAGAAAACCGCTATAGGGTTGTGAAGGCAGAGAAGTGCAAAGGAACAGGAGCGGTTGCAAGTGTAGATGTGTACGAGGTCGGAGCCCTTGGCTGGTATTTGAAGCCACGTAGCGAAGAGATGGACGCCTCGGGGAGGTACAAAAGGCAACCGCAATTAATAAAAGGCGAAGTGCCACCTCGCTAATACCGAGAAAGATGCGGTGTCAGGCGATTAAAGGCAGAAGGTCGAAAGGTTCTCTCAATAAAAGCCGCGTTTTCAGATTCAATTAGATCAAGATCGTAAATCTGGAATCGGCTGTTTTCAATCGGCTCTTCAGCCAAAGAAAGAAATACAACAAGACAAATATGGTTATCATACACAAGATATGTATGTTGACTATAGATTACACGTTCAGAACATCCTGAATGATTTTTAGTATTGCAAGCCAAACAACATTAGCCTCTGTAATCTTGCGCTCGCATTCTTCAGTTGTTCTAGGGGCGTTCTCAAAGCTACCACGGATAGCTCTACTTTCTTTCACTTTGGCCAACAGTTCATGTTTCTTCTGTTTGATGGCATCAGGTATTTGAGCCAGAGTGGACTTGCGATGATCAATGGCAGCCTTCACGTTTTCCAGCTCCCTCTCAAGTTCTGCATGTTTGGCTTCCAATTGGGACAACTCCGGATCGGCCCCGAGGGAAGAGTTCTTCAAAGCATCAATCGACTGTGTCAGTTCTTTGACCTCTTGCCTGTTGGAGTCCCTTTTAGCCAGCAAGGCTTCATGGTTGGACAAGTTCCTCTAGATTGTTTTCACCTTCAAGGCCTGATCTTCGAAAATAGGCAAATATGATAAGACCCTAGAGAGAGCTGGGGATGGATCACCCTGAATAGCCAAGAAGACTCGCTGCATTGATTCAGTATCTTGGACCAAATCGACTATGTTCTTCTCAAATACAGGCAGTATATCTTTTAGTCGATTTCTGGTCTCCTCTGGTAAAGATTCAGCAGAGGAAGTGGCTGACGATCTGATTTCATCTTCATCAAAATACTCCTCAAGATTGAAAGAACAACTCTGTGCCGGAGGATCAAGTGCCTATATATAGGGGAAATCTTGATTAAGAGGTTTGAATTGGTTTGTCGCAAAATGGATGGTGAAAAGATACAGTACCTTCTCTGTAGTAGCCTCTATTAAAAGAGGGGGAGCAGCTGGTGATGCACCAATAGCATCTGGTTGAATCGGCTCTAGATTTTTGGTGCTGATATTTGCAATGGCAAGGGGAGATTTTTATTCATGTTTATGTCAGAGGAATAGGCCAAGCACACAATTTCCTTACCATCAAGTGTATGCCGAATTTGGGAATCAGCAATATGAGTATCAACAACGGGACTATTCCCAGCGTCAACGGGATCGTTGTCAATAGGTGAACTGCCAGGCCCTGCTCTTGCATGGGTATTTCCTTAGAAGATGTCTAGCGTGACAAATGATCAAATAAAGGTCAGAAAGCCGGGTAAATCAAGAAGTTAAAGGAAAATACTCCAACGAATATCAAGGATAAAACTCACATTTTCTACCATTGTGAAAGCATTGGTTACCTCTACTGAAATCGGCTTCTCCTGAGATGAAGGTTCGGTTGGTGGTGGATCAAGTGTCTGAGATAGCTATCCCGCACCAAAAGCAGACTGAGACGCGATGCTTGATAACTGTGAAGAAAATGGGATCAAAAAATTGAACATCAGTTTGAGGAAAGTGTGAATCGTTCACCTGAGCAGCTGATGGTCTTGTCCTACGGAGTCCTTTTCTAGTAGTGGCTTTCTGAGTTGCCCCTAGAACCACTTTGCGCTTTGGAGATTGACATGTCCCGATCATGGGAGCAGCATGGGTTCTCATCAACTTCTTCAAAGAAGGTGCGGTTGATCCCATCCTTGAAATTGGGCATGACGGCTAGTAATCTATAGGACGCCCTCTCCTATCCCGGATTGGAGGATCGAATTCAATGTCCTGAAAGGGTCGATTAGGACAGTTGGCAAGAAGATTCGCCAAGTAATCTCTCCGAAAAGAGAATGAAGGGATTACATCACTATCAGAAGCAAATTCCCCGTCCAGAGCTATGCACAGAGGGTAGACCGGCCCACAGAAGAGATGGGAATGCCATTCTTGCCACTAGGAGTCAAAGAGATTGGAACAAAAGCTGGCCCTGACCCAGTCATGCAAGGAAAAGGAAGGTCTGATCCCAATTGGAAGACTCTGGAAGCTTCTAGCACGTCACTGATATCTTCCCTCGGCTTCAGGGTGTTCTTGAAGAACAGACAAGGGGGGAGTTGATCGAGGCCGAACTGATGGGCCACAAACGAAGGGTTGTAAAACTCATAGGTTGGAGGATTGCCTGGGATGGAGGAACCTTTAATCATTTTGCCACGACCATGATGAAATTCGGCTGGAAGACCACAGGGCTTAATAAAAGAATTGAAGATCGCAGCCGCTGTTTCGTCCAAATAGCCGGATTCAAATCAGAATCTGAATGGAAAAGTCAGTTCATCCTCCTCATTATAAGGTAGCTAGGTCAGGACGGCCACATCAAACCCTCTATAAAATTTTTTGAAGAGGTGGCCAGCATCGAAGTTGATTATTATGGCTGATGCAGCCTCACCATAATTCGTACACCGTCGAGTTCTTCCTTCTTTGCCTCTATATTCCTCACCAAAATTAGAGGAAGGAAAGCTTAGGTCTCTAAGGTTAGGCTTTATAGTCTTGTGCATGTACAAATTGAGCCAAAATTGTATCAGCCACCAAGGACCGCTGATAGTCTGCATCGGTTCATTCTTCAGTAATTGGACAGCCACCTGGTATATCAGATGATAAGCAGCTCCTAGTAGATATTTTCTGAGAGGGATATTCTTGCCTAATGCTAGGTGCTCCACCATGAGTTTGTGATTATAGGTTGGACCACAAGATGACTCGCAGAAAATGAATCTTTCCAACCACATGTTCAGAAAGGCCACGTATTCTCTTTCACTGACGGCTGGTCCATCTTCAATATAATTCAAAATGTAACTTGCCCATCTGGTATAGTCTGCTATCTTGGCCAATCTCTTGGGACCGGCACTCAAATACTCATAAGGTTGCACTAATCCAGTAATCCTAAGGCCGGTCAACATGTATACGTCGGCCAGAGTGATGGTCATTGGGCCATGACAAAAAATGAAAGCATTCAGAGCATTAGACCAGAAATAAGAAGTAGAGATTAAGAGTGAATCATTCCTCTCCATTTCAGACAATGAGAGTGTTAAGCATTGGTTCAGATCATAAAGCTCCCAGTCTCCGCCTTTTTTCGTAGATACCCTACAGAACCAATCTCTCCATCCCTTAGGTGAGTTAGGCCAGTTTCTGAAGGAAGTTTTGTTCTAGGAGGGTGAATCCACTACAGACTGTTTAAAGGGGATCTAGTTGGTTTCTTGGCGGATAAAATAGAATGGATCAGAATCACCCATAGGCCCGAGAAAGTAAGCATTAGGGACGACAGCTGATGGAATCAAGATCTCGTTCCTCATTTCCTAGAAATCGGATAAAATAAATTCAAGAAGAAAGAAGATATGACGTGGTCGAAAATTGGTTTGGATCTGGCGAGGATTGCTTGGACGACGGCTCGTTGGAACAGATGATCTGCTAGGGTTTGGGACCTCGGCGATGACGACGTCGGCTGTTTGAAGTTGGCTTAAAAAGAAAGGAGAAAGCGAATAGGCCGAGTAAGTTGCAAGATATACTGTTGGGATGTTATATAGAACTCGGGCCGGGGAGTCAGGAGTCGCGCGTATATCTCAGATGGTGCAGTTGCGGCGTGGTAAACCAGTAAGCTGGAATTTCGGGATAAAATCATTTTATCCCAAAATTAGGGGCATGTGTTTACACCAAAATTTGGGAGAAGAGCGCGGGAACTCGCAGGCTTCCAGAATTATGCCAATCAAGGAGTCGATAGAGTAAAGATTGATATCTGCTGGATCGAATGCGACACTAGATCGATTCTCTCCGAATGACGTCAGCAGATAACGATGACGGGATATGATGGGCGCCAAGAAGATACATATCGTACTCTACAAAAGGGGAAACATTAGAGTCGAAGTTATCTTAAGATAGGAATATTTCCTTCATACCAAAGAATTGTATTGAGTCGTACTCGAGTAGGGTTCGTTTTTAGGCTCCGGGTATAAATATCAAACCCCGGCTATTGTAAAAGGACACAATCAATCAACTACAAGTCAATTACTTTTTTTTTGCTCTGGCCACCCCTTAGGAGTAGGAGTAGAGTAGATTTCAGTGAGTTCTTCAGCGAGTACGGCTGCATCGATCCGGTCGACCGCCACTGCTTGTCTGTAAGTACCATCATGGTTTATACCTCTGTTCATATGGCTGCATCGATCCGGTCGACCCCCACTGCGGCTCTGATATAGGCCAGTTATCGACTCTTGCCTAGTTCAAGTATGGCCTGTGTGATTCTGCCTCACACCCCACTGCTTGAACTAGATCAAGGTCAAGTTATCGGCTCTACCTTAGGATGGCAGTCTTTGGTAGATTCATTAAGTTACCGATATTGCTTATTGCTTTCATCGTTTATCTAATTACAGCAATATCACTCTGCCCGATTGAGATTGATCTGGATCGGCCTTATATCTTATTTAACCCATCGTTTGCTAATCTAAAGTTGATCTAATCTACACCTTAAACGATGAGTTATGTCTTATCGGCTGTTTTATATCAATCTTAATCGTGCATAGCGTGCGATTAAGGCATGTTCGATCTTGAGTAGATCTATTGGTTAGCGAGAACCGTTTCATGGCCCGTTATCACGGCCTGTGGGATTCTGCCTCTCACCCCACTGTTAGCACCGTGGAGTGGGGATCGTTAGTTGGTAGATCCGTTCCTGAGAAGGCATGACCTTAACTGTGCGCTATGTCTGAATCGACTGTTTAGCCGATATCGAGCGTTTTCACGAACAGTTCACATTACGAGATCATTGAAGTAGAGATAAGTTGAAAGATATGTTAGCCCCATTATCTTATTATTGTATTACGGCCTGCATGATTCTTCCTCATGCCCCACTAATATTAGTAATGAGTTAGGGTCGTCGAGTCTATTGTTGTTTCTATGGCCTGCATGATTTTGCCTCATGCCCCACTGGTCATGGCGATAGATGAGATCTAACATGTTCATTAGATTTATCTTTATTAAATAGTTAAGTGGTGTTGAATTATTTCTTTATATAAAAAGGAGTTCGTTTACTTGTAATCATTGGCTCAGTATAAACCGATCATCATTGATATCTTATTGCCATTGATTAATATTTGTTTAAATAATATTTATCCTGAATGATAACCGATTCTTTTTATACAACCCATGAGCTTTAATCGATTTATTCTTATGAATATGCTGGAATCGACTATTTAGTCGATCTCCTCTCATATCGGCTCTCAGAGTCGCACATTCGGGACTGTCTGGCGACACCGGCACGTTTCGTCCTTAATTACTGATGAGCTTTCTCTCCTTGTTAATTGTAGGGTCAAATTGACTGGCACGTCTCGGGAGGATTGCGCAGGATCGACCACCCTTGCGCTGAAGCTAGGCGGATCTGCTCCATCGAGCGGACCCTTCCGGCTTGCTGCATGTGTCCTCGGCACGGAGACGAAAATTCTGTGTCGACACTTGCAGAGTGGAAGATATGAGCAAACAATAAATATGCAAATACCTAATATATTCAAATGTGGCTCTTGACTAATTGAGTTGGAGCTACACGGTAGGAGATTCACCATAGCAATGAGTAATCAAACAAGACTCTGGCTTGACACTATGATAGAAACACACAAACAAGATGCACACATCAGTTACATGAAGCATCACTAATGCACAATTAGAGACTCTAGCATCAATGATACCCACTAGGGGGCTTGAATAGACGGGTTCAACTAAAATTCACAGCACTAGGTAAATTTAATTACTACAACAAGATAGCTCCTATTTCTACTATCTAAGCATTATGTCAAGGTTTGCAACTTAGGGTGATAAGCAACAAACCAATTTCTACGAATGTAAAGAACTCAAAGTAAGTTGTATGGAATGAAATTGAGTTCAAGATATCGATGATTGGGTAGAACCAAAGACACACAATTTAAGTTCCCAACTTGGTATGGGTGATCACATTTTCTTGATTCATTCTAGGATTGTTTTAGGGCTAGATGAGAGGCTATGGTGAATTTGTCAATCATGAGATCTGTTGACTCAGTTTTCTTGAGGTGATGCTCATAGAATTACGGTGTAAGTGCGTGCGTAAAGGCTTGTAAGCATCTTCATCTGCGATTTAAAAAAAACAGATAGCAAGGAATAGTTCATGGAGGATAAACTTGCACTAAGGCCAGTCTCAGTGGGGGTTTCACCATAGTGCCATGCACATTAAATATAGTGACACATCAGCAATTTGATTGGAACGAGGAGGAGAGAGAGAGCACAGGCGTTTCACCATGGTGACACCGTCTTGGCGTTGTTTCCCAGAGTGAAACGGAAATGAAACCAAATAACAGGGTTTCATCTCGCCTTCCTCGATCCACGCGGCCATGCCGCCAGATTCTTCCCCAAATCCTCTCCGCGCCATCCTTCCCGCCCATCCATCCTCTCTCCAGCAGCGCCACCACTTCTTCCTCATGAAGCGAGAGCGACCGTCCCAGCCAGCAAGGCCCCCAGCCTCCCGCTAGGTCAAGGCGCGAGATCCACTTGGACTTGCGAAGATCCGCGCCGGATCTGTGTCGGCTCTCCGGCGTCCTCCACCACCTCGCGGGCAGGGCGACCTCCGCCACCTCGCGGGCAGGGCGACCTCCGCCACCTCGCGGCCCATGGATCCGCCGGGCCGATGACTCGAGCCATGGCGCCGCCGGCAGAGGAGGCAAGTCCGGCAAGTCTCGCGGCCGGCTTGGACTCAAGAAGCCGTCTCCCACCCCCACCGCGCCGACTCCCACCACCACCGCGCCGTCTCCCACCCTGACCGCGCCGGCGTCGCGGCCGCCGGTGAGTTGGTCCCCAGCGGCGCCGGCTCCCACCCCCACCGCGCCGACTCCCACCCCATCACAGCGCGGCGCCAGGACAAGCTCTGGATCCTTTCTGCATACTTGACTTGTCCTCTCAAGCAAGGAGCAAGATGGGGCTCCATTCCACCAAATTTTGCACAAGACCCAAACTCTTGGTATGATTTGAACTATTGTTTCATCAATCGACAATTCTTTGTGATTTTGATTCTTGCTATTTGCTAGTTGCTGTGATTTTGATAGATGGTCAATCGATCCCCAAGTAGATTAGTTTCTTTTCATTGTTGTGCTCTGTATAATTTAGTTCAGCTAGTGTTTCATCTTGTTTTGTTGCTGCATGACAGCAAAGGAGTTCACCTGTTTGTTCGATTGGCTAGCGTGCTAGTGTTTCATTGCGATGCTGCTGCATGACAGCAAGGGAGAGTTCATCTGTTTGTTCGATTGGCTAGCGTGCTAGTGTTTCATCTTGCGTTGCTGCTGCATGTGCATTATCATCATGTATATATCATCTGTTGCGTTGCTGGTAGCAAAATGCTGTGATTTCTGTTAGTTGCAAGCAACCCAGAGTCATGATCATTTTAACTTGCTTTTTCAGGATATATCCGCAAGGTGGTTTTGTAAATATGATTCGTCAACCAAACTATTCGCCGCAATCCCAGGGAGAGAACTTTCATTTGATTGGTCAGAATATGGCATTCAACCCAATGTCTCCACCACATCCAGCAAGTACCTATGGAACACCTTCACCAGGAAGTACTGAACAAGCTGTGGAAGAAAACACTTCAGCTAACAAGAGTACAGAACAAGCTATAGAAGAAAGCACTGCAGCTAACAAGACTGTCAAACAAAGAAATTTGAGGTACTGGACTCATGACGAGGAAGAGCGGTTGGCTAGTTCTTGGTTGGAAATATCTAAGGACCCAATTTATGGAAATGATAAGCATCGTGATTCATTTTGGAAGGAAATCACTAATGAATTCAACAGGAAAGGGAATGGGAAGCGTACAAGGGAACTCAACCAATTGAAGGTGCACTGGTCACGCCTCAAGACAATAATTGGTGAGTGGAATGACTATTGGACTAAGGTTTGTCAAATGCACACAAGTGGTTACTCAGATGACATGCTGGAGGAAGAGGCACAGAAAATGTATGCAAACAGGCATGGAAAGAAGTTTACCTTGATCCATTGGTGGAAGATACTCAAAGATGAGCCTAAATGGTGTGCAATGTTCGTGAGTGAGAAAGACAACAATGACATAGTTGATATTCCTGATGCATAGATACGTCCCGAAGGCAGAGAAGCTGCAAAGGCTGAGCGCAGTGGAAAGCGTAAGAAAGAAAATGTCAAGGACGGAATTGTCATGCTTGGGGATAATATAGGGAAAATTATCAAGATTGAGGAAGATCGGAAGATGGAGCGTGACAAGGTCACAGAGGCACAAATTCAGATATCCAATGCAAACCTGCAGGCAGCGATGTTTAAGGTGTACAACTCCTTGCTTCATCAAGATACAGGAACATGTCGGAAGATCGGAAGGCTAGACATGACAAGGCAATACGCAAGTTAGAAGAAAAGTTGTTTGCGACTAAGGTGAGTTTTGTCTCAATGCAGCTCTGTACTTTAATCATTTGAATGCTTCACTATATCAGGTTTGTAGGTGTAAATGCAGCAAAGTTTCAGTTTCTAGTTGTGAATGCTTTGCACTATATGCGCTTTCTAGTGTGAATGCTTTGCACTATATGCGAGTTTCTAGTGTGAATCGGTGTGAACTGGTGCCTGTACGTATGTCTAGTGTGAATTGGTGTCAAGTGGTGCCCGTGCACCTATATATATATACATTCTCTCCTCCCATTCTACTTGCCTGTGCACCTCTTTCCTCCCATCATCTCTTCTCCTCATCTCTTCTCCTCATCTCTAATAGCAGCTTGATCACAGATGTCTGAGGAAAGTGACAGTCCTCAAGGTAGTCCAATTCCGTTGTACTCATTGGATGACTTCCTTGCAGAGGAGGAGATCATAGATGATGTTCTTCACCAAGCCAAGCTGCTCATACAGTCCAAATAAAAGAACTTGAGAAGGAGGTCACGACCACAGATTGAATCCAAGGCAAAGACATCAACAGCCACGAGAGGAAGCACATACAAGATTGGTGAATGATTATTTCTCTGATAATCCTCTATACCCTCCGAATATTTTTCGCCGAAGGTTCCGCATGTCTAGGCCACTATTTGTGCGCATCGTTGATGCCTTGGGCCAATGGTCTCCGTATTTCACTCAGAGGGTCGATGCTCTTAATCGGCAAGGGCTCAGTCCACTACAAAAGTGTACTGCAGCTATCCGCCAACTAGCTACTGGTAGTTCTGCAGATGCACTAGATGAGTACTTGAAGATTGGGGAGACAACTGCAATGGAGTGTTTGAAGAATTTTGCCAAAGGTGTTAGAGAGGTATTTGGTGCAAGGTATCTAAGGCGTCCTACAGTGGAAGATACTGAACGGCTACTAAAACTTGGTGAGAGACGAGGCTTTCCTGGTATGTTTGGCAGCATTGACTGCATGCATTGGCAATGGGAAAGATGCCCAAATGCTTGGAAGGGTCAGTTTACTCGTGGTGATCAAAAACATCCAACTTTGATACTTGAGGCAGTGGCATCACATGATCTTTGGCTTTGGCATGCATTCTTTGGAGTAGCTGGTTCTAACAATGATATTAATGTTTTGAACCAATCTACTGTTTTTATCAATGAGCTCAAAGGACAAGCTCCTAGAGTCCAGTACATGGTGAATGGAAATCAGTACAACATAGGGTACTTTCTTGGTGATGGAATATATCCTGAATGGGCAGTATTTGTTAAGTCAATTCGACTCCCTACTGATGAGAAGGAGAGGAGGTATGCAGCAGAACAAGAAGGGGCAAGAAAGGATATCGAGAGAGCCTTTGGTGTACTGCAGCGTCGCTTTTGCATTTTAAAACTACCTGCTCGTCTATTTGACAGGGCTGTACTCCGTGATGTCGTGCTAGCATGCATCATACTTCACAATATGATAGTTGAAGATGAGAAGGAGGCAGAGATTATTGAAGAGAATCTGGACCTAAACGTTCCTCCTAGTTCGACAACCGTTCAAGAACCGGAATTCTCTCCGGATCAGGAAGTTCCATTAGAGAGAGTTTTAGAAAAAGATACTAGTATTAGAGATCGATCGGCTCATCGTCGACTTAAGAAAGATTTGGTGGAACATATATGGAATAAATTTGGTCCTCTTCCACCTAGACCAGGAATTTGAGCTAATACATGTATGTTTAATTTTTTTGTACCAATTATACATATATATTTCTTGCTGTGACCTGAACTAATACTGTGCTATTTTTTTTAACTTATGCAGGGTGAAAGCAACTACTGGAGTCTATGGGGTGCAGCAATTTGGACTTTTGGAAGTCATGATTGGTTGAAGATGAGCTCTGTAGCTCTTATATCTAATATATATCTATATTATTATATGCACTTGAGCTCATTTTAGTGATGATTGCTGCTGCTGTCCTGAGAGTAGCAAGCTATATGTACTTTGTTTTTTTCTACCTTAAGTACCAGTCATCTATATGTTCCTGTGATCTGAACTGTTATCTTGATCACTACTATTTATCAATGCACTATGTGAGTGCAGTTTCAAACTTTGCACTATGTGAATGCAGTTCCAGAACTATTTGTCGATCAATGCTATTTATCAAGTTGCTCTTGTGTATGTATTACAGTTTTGTTGTGAAAAGTAAATGTCTGATGCTTCAATGTCAGTTTTGTTGTATGTCACTTGTGCTCATATATCAGTTTAGCTCTTGGGGCCTGTTTCTCTTTGCTCGTGTGTACAATTTGCTGTGAAATGGCTACAGAATTAAGGATGCATATGATCCGATAAGCAAACAGCAATTAATTGCTTTGCAAAGCATGGGAAACGGCAAAGTGAAATAGCTGCACTGTGGATGTTGTTTCAATACTCGTTTCATTGCTGCTTTGTCATCATTTTTTTATGGGAAACAGTGTATTGAAACGGTGCACTGAGACTGGCCTAAGGCACAATAAATCCTAGCCTATAGAATAGGAAGCGGGTGAGAGCACACTCAGACCTGGGCCCAAACAACCATGGTCCGAGACAACCCACTGCTCCTGGTTTGGGAAAACAAAAAAAGCCACTGCTCTAGTTGTACCCATGTCATTTATATATACTGTAAACTGTATCATAGCATTCACTTCGTCCTCGCCTGCTGCCATTGTAGCCTTAATAATTTCTGTTTGTTTCCTCTATAAAAGGTTTGCTTCCTCTCTCACCCTCCTTATATACATACACACTCCTCTTGTTGCTTCTATATCTTCGAAGCTTTGATAGTCTAAGCGTTCTAGCTTGTGATAATAGTGTGTGAGACAGTGCAAGAGAGAAAAATAAGAAAAACAGACAGAAATAACACAAATAGCACCACACTTTTTTTTGGGAATGGGAGGCATCAGGAGAATTTCTGTACAAAAATTCTCGTGTAGGACTGCTGAGCCTGAGCTTCGCTTGGGTGGATTTCACCCTTGGGAAACCATGGCCCACTGGCAATGCGATAGAACGACGCTGAGGACGCGCAGATTACCGACACTGAGCAGTAATTGATGACGACGTCTAACTTTTTTCCTTAGTTTCCGATTTCCGTCACTGGGATGAGTAAACAATGGGCCGCCGGCTACTGTACTGGCCCAAACAGCTGGCCTGTTATTCACCTGTGGCTTAGCGGAATCTCACCCATAACCGTCGCTGTGTCACCTCCTCTCTCGGGGCTTCTCTCCTCTCTAATTCATCTGCGTTTTTTTTTTTTTGCAAACAGACTCATCTATGTTTTTAATTTGACAGAGGTTAATGTTTTTTTCTTTTGATAATTTGATGCGCACTCAATTTATTTTGGGGAACAAAATATAGTCTTCTAAAGAGGCACGGATGGCAGAGCTCGTCACTTTGCACACTGCAACCACGACCATTAACGTGGGGGGCCCTCATTAGCAGTCGGCAAAGCCCTAGCCGCTCACGTGTGCAAGGCAACTTCGCCGGCGGCCACGGGTTGCCTCGGCGAACCAATTCCCTCCGAGAATACTACTACTTTGTTTTCTGGAAGCTGCCGCAACAATGCAGAACACGCTTTGAATTGTCCCTGGGCTCAGTTGTGTGGCTGACTGGCTGGACAGCATGGCAGTCACCTATCTCACTGGCAAGAAATTAAGCAGTTTGTTTTCTTGAAGATTTCTAAATCACAAACAAAGGAATAGGTTGTATTTTTCATCAGACAGACCAGCGCATCACTGGGCAACTCTCTGTGCTTGGCTGCATGCCAACCATAACGTACATCAGTTCACCAGCAACGCTATGAACCCAGCTCTGAATCAGGCACGTGCGACTATTTGCGAGAGGGAGACCTGGCAAAGGCACAGATCGATGGCGCTAGCTAGGCAGGCAGGACACAGGACAGCCTATGTCATGGAGTGGAACTCAACCCATTCTTGCCTTAAGTTACTGCTCATGATTTTCACTCAAAGCAGGGCATTCATGTCGTCCTTGCTCACTTTGCTACTACTATTGCATCTGTACCTCTAGCCCTTTACCCGTAGCTAACATGTATGGAAACAGTTTCTCTAAGATAACTAGTACACTCCTGCATAGTACATATATATCAGTGACCAATTCATTGTGACTTAATGTCAGAGGATCCCATTGCGTTAAACATTTGGCTCGTCCTCTACTCATTAGTCGCTCGGCTGGATTGATGACGCCTATGTGTGTCCCTATATATATACTTAGTTCTGTCTTCTTGCTCCTTTTCTGATATTCCATAGGAGAGACATGCATAAGAATAAGGGATGGGAGGTGGGGAGATGAACTGATCAGCAAGATTATTATGATTACAAGGTTCTGGAAATGGAAGGCATCAGGATAACCAATATATATATATGAGAAAGTTATGCCAAGCAATTTAGCACACTTGAGAATCTTCCGCTATGATGATGTGTTACCTGCAAGGTGGAAAAAAAATTGAAGAACCGTACAGGGTGAAATCAAGCAAGTACTAATGATGATCTAGCAGTAACGAGCTAGCTGACCAACTCTCCAATCTTTTTCAAGATTTCGACATATTTGTCTCTCTCTGCCCCCTATTAGCACGGTCATGAAAAAAGACAACCATCAATATATATAATATAGTGTAGCCTACTAAACAACAACTAGCCAGTATACATTTTGGACGTAGTGGTAGTCGGTTCGTCTTGAGCATATACACAAGTTGTGATGATATGTTATTTTCATCCTTAATAAAAATAACTAGTAGTAGTGACATCATAGATCAAAAGGAGGATCAGATCATAATATATATGGATATTTAGTCCTGGTGAAACTGCGTCTGATTACTGCTGTTACAACGCATAGCGCCTTTCCCTAGACTATCAATGTTCATCCACGATAGCTTTTCTGGCTGTTTGATCATTTGCTCACACGTTGGATGCATGGTTGCTAGCCTTGGCCCTTCTTTGCCATCACTCTTGTCAGCTCCTCTCACAGTCATCCTTCTCATTTCTGCTATCCCACACAATGCCTTATCTTTAATTTGCAGCCGTGGCTTTGCCTTAGTTAACATGGAATCAGTACTTCTCTGACGTAACTACTAGGACTCCTACATATATATCAGTGACCGGTTGGTCGGGACATAATGTCAGAAGGGTCCCAGCCCAGTGAACATTTAGCATTTTGACTCCTTTACTAATTATTAGTTGCTCAACTGGATTGGTGGCGCATGTGTCTCTGTGTGTGTGTGTGATATATATATATATATATATATATATATATATATATATATATATATATATATATATCTTCCTCCTGATTTTCCGCGGGAGAGACATGCATGTGAATGAGGGATTGGAAAGAGAGGGGAGGAGGGGGTGGGGATGAAGAACTGATCAGCATGATTAATATTGCAAGGTTTTGGAAATGGAAGGTATTAGGATAACCCATAGGAGAAACAAAAGGCTGCTTGGCACACCTCGCAGAAGCGTCTGCTATGTTGCATCATGTTATTCAGGACCAAGTTAGTTTCCCCCAACTTTATATGATTTATCAACTGGCTTTGACAATCTGTGTGTTTTAGCTTCTTGTGATATATTCACGTGACAGAGAGGGCAAGTCACAAAATGGGGAAAACAAACAGAAATATATAATACAAAATAGTGCAACCACTATTTTCTTGTGGTAACGGGAGACATGAGGAAAATTTGTGTACCTAGTTTTTTATCTTCCCAGCCCTCCATTGCAGTTCAAGCACGTAAATCTTGTTCGTGTGTTGTTTGTGAATGCACAAATTGATCCGGTGCATCTAACACCAATATGTTGCAGGAACACGTGCATGTCTCTCAATCTGTCAAGGACAATCAAGTCCACCGCAGAACTAGGCCCTCTCACAAGTTTTGTGGCAACACACTCGGTGGGGCAACAAACGCTAATGATGCATTGAGGTAGCCCTAGAGCATGGAAACGCAGGCAAAGTAGGCCCATAATGAACTTTGCTGTGCGGCTGTCAACAGAATTGGATGGAGTAGTTCTAGGCAATTGATGATGAAGTAGTTCTACAAAATGTGCAGGGGAGGAGGAGTTCTTCTGGCTGCCCGAATAGAGGAACCAGAGACGTTTACACGTATGACCACAGAGCCATGTTTGGTGCTCCGGCCGAGTTCTGGCTCCAGCTCTGGCAGAGGAGCGAGCACACACAGAGACGTGCCAAACAGACAATTAGCATTGAAGCCAATTGTAACCTCCCAAGAAACTACTACTCCTGTGACCCAAAAAGAATGCAGTTCAAGCACACACTACTGGAAACGAAAAAGATCTTGTCGGTTTGTCCAATACCGACAGGAAAATTATGAATTTTTCTGTCGGTTCTTTGAAACCAAAAGAAAATTAAAAACCGATAGAACAAAACAATTTCCCTGTCCGTTTTTGTACAAAACTTTTCTTGTGTCTGAGTTACAATGACAGAGAAATTAAATTTCGACGGCGAGAAAACCCGAACTGTGTAGCCAAACAGCGCCTGGGCTGCACTGGCCTTTTAGCCGGCCCAAAAGAGGATGGGTGGTGCTCGCGGACATAAATGCAGCGCGCCCCAACCAGCTAACCCTAGCCCTTCCCACCTCTTCCTCGCAGCCACGGCGGCACGGATGAAGCGCCAGCGCCCTTGCCCTCTCCCGATGACGACGACCCGCCCTCCTCCCCGCCAACGGCGCGGTCACACGCGATGGTGCTGCCCGCCTCGTTGACGGCGTGGTCCCAAGGGACAACGATGTGGCACCCACCACTCTTCTCCTAGTGATGGCGTGGCCCCAAGCGACGTCTCCCCCTGCCCTCCCCCCTATTGGTATTTCATATTTCCTTGTCGGTTTCGCATCAACGGGGAAGTTTTCATTTCTAGAAGTGACAGTATCCATTGAAACCTTCTATTATTTCACCAAGTTTATAAAAAAATATTAATATCTTTTATGCCAGATAAATATTACTAGATTCATCATGGAAAATTTTAATAATATACCTATTTGGGGTCATAAAATTTGTCAAATTTTAGATACTTTGTTTAATGTTAATGGGATAGCATTCAAATTGCATTCTTTGTCGATAGAGGTAGTACATGAACATGAGGTTATTAATTTTTGCTTCGTCACCTACCATGTTGAAACCACTAAAACCTACTTGAGTACATGCTATATATACGTAAACCTCCAAGAAACTACTTGTCGCACCTGGTTCTAAGAACAAAACCAGATACACACCATATGTGAGTTCAGGAAGTCAAATCTCACCTATAGCCATAAATATGGGTAATATCAATAGACAGTGCTCAATATATAACATACTTAGTATAAAGAATATAACCTTAGATAGCAAACAGCGGAAAGACAACTCTGATCTTCGGGTGAAGACTCCAATTCCACAGGGACAACTGACTGGTTGATCACAAGCCTAATTCCTCTAAACTCTAGCAATCTGGTACCCATCCGAGATTTTCCCAAAGATTTAAAAAGTAAAGCAAGCGTAAGTACATATCGTCCTCAACAAATATAACATGGGGTTCATGAGGCTCAAAAGGCTGACACTAGTTTAACTACGATTAGCTTTTAATGAGTCATGATTTTAAGCAGTTGAGTAGCATCAAACTTATCATAAGCTCGTATAGACACATGATTAGGTAAACATGAATAATGAATAGCATAAACAGTAATCATTAGTGAGCATCTTCATCATCAGTATCATCAGTGTTCATCGTCTATTCCGTAAGGGTTCCAAGGCCGCTCGTGACCATGAGCACGGCTGATATACTAGTTTTACACTCTACAGAGGTTGTACACTTCCACTGTGAGTCGTGATTTACCCTTTCGCTCGAGTTAGCCAATCTCTTGACCCACTTCCAAGGAAGGTTAGCATGGTTCACTATGAAGCCTTTCAAAGGTTCGTCTAACAAGTTAGGGCTATTAGATTCACTCGACAAATAGATGTAGGAACCCCCTTCCTGATGGCACAATGACACGCAGCCTATACACAAGGGGACAGAGGTTGTCCTATACCTGATTCGTTAAGCCATTCTTACGCCAATAAAGGTAACCTCTAACAAGCTAGAAAAGGTCCTCATACTGAGCTAAAGTCAGAGCCATGTAGCCCTCACAGTTGTACTATAAGTCCCGGATGATCACATACAGATAAGTCTTTAGGGAGAGGAATCTAGAGCACCATAAAAACAGCCCAATGCTCTTGCCCCCTTATTCCATGTTGCTAAAAAGCATCTTTTAGTGTTTATTACATATTCTATTAGTCAAGTTAGAAGATCATGGTTATAGTTGAGCACTAGCAAAGCTACCCAATGCAATAACCCAAAGGTATCAAGGTACACATACAAAAGACTAGGATATCCTTAGTGGTAGTCAAGGTAGACACATGCAGCATGAATTAAATGATTAAAGGTGTATATGACAACAAGAAAGATCACATGCTATACTTGACTTAAACTTAGATCCTTCTTTTATTGATTCGTAGCCTCTAAAGGACTTCTTCTAGATCACCAACTTCTTTTATATCACCAACGCAAAGCTCATCGGGTGGACATGATCATAAAGCACCACACAACCATACATGCAATCATACACAAAGCAAACAGTAAATCTAAATTAGAACAATACACCCAACATAATAAATAACAGGTAAAGAGGTTTTAAAGATATTCTACATGTTGCTACGAACACACAGGCGCGAAAAGCACGCTAATCGGAGCTACGGTGAAAAAGATACAACTACCGAAAGATTTATTTTATACGTGAAAAAGAAAACTATAGTCTTTATTTATTTTATAAAAGTATATATAGAATATTCTATACAAATATCTAAATCATATTAAGTCAAATTAGTTTTGATTTAGAAAACCAAGAGAAAGCTAATCTTACTTTATCTAGAAAAGATCGAAGTGAAAAACCTAAGTTACTTTTATTCGAGAATAAGGAAAACTATAAACTCCATTTATTTGAATGATTATAAAACATATATAAGATACTTCAGAGAATATTTAAATTGAATTAAGTCAAATTATATTTGTATAAGAAAACCAACATAAGATTAATCTTATTTTATTTACAAAAGACTATGGTGAAAATCCATAATTGCTTTTAATTGAAAAACTAATATAGATTAGTCAAATTACTACTTTATTTCAAAAGCTTCAAACATGTTAAACAAAACCACTAATACGCAGATTACGTTACGAATCTAACGCAACTTGAATGTACCACATCGGAGTTAAAACGCAGAAGATATGGCTTACTAAAGGTAGTGGCAATTTTGTAAATAGATGGAACTTAATTTTTGAATTAAAATAAATAAAATCTGATTTTTAAATCTGGCCGAGGACTGAGGGCACTATTTAAAGAAAAGACAGGGGTCCTTTTGAAAGAAAATAGGGACGGCGGGTTCAAATATCTAAAATCATAGGGACTCTTTAGCAAAATAGCAGGCGAATCGGTATCTTCTAATTTGGGCCATGAATCTCAGATCGGACAGCCGCGATGTGTTGGGGAAGATTTGGCCGCCGGAACAGTGCCAGGTGCGGCGGCGCCATGGCTGGCAGGACTAGACCTCACCGGAGTTCGTTGAAACGGCGACTCCGGTCACCGTTGGACACAGGAAAGGTACTGGAAGCAAGAGGAGCTCAATCCGAACTCGACGGAGGGGTTTAGAGCGGCTGCGACGGCACGGTGGCGACGCGGTGCTCGATTTGGCGGCTCGGGAATCCGGCGATGCAACGACGAGCTTGCACCGGCGGTTGAAAGCGAGGAAGGGAGCAAGGGCGGTACTCGAAGCTTGCTTACCTCACGTAGAAGCCCAGCAAGGCAGTCGTGGAGGCGGAGAGGCGGCGGAACGGCGAATGCGGCGGTGGCGGATCTCCTATGGCGGCGGCGGCTTTGCTGCGGCTCGGAGACGAGGCGATGGCTACGTTGGGGAGAGATAGGAAGGCGACGCGGTCATGGCCACTATTTATGGGGGGCGGAAAGCTTGGTCCGCACGGCAAGGCGTGGTGGTGTAGGCGGCGCGGACTCGGTCCCGGCGATGGAGTCCGACGCGGTAGCGACGCGAGGAGGAAGAAGATGACTCTGACATGCCGGCCCGACGCGTCAGCGAGAGAAGGAACGGGGCCGGGTCGTCAGACAAACAGAGAGGGAGAGGAGAGCGCCCGCTTGGGCTTCATGGCTGGGCCGGCCTGCTACGGTGGCGGACCTGCTCGAGTGAGTGGGAGAGGTGAGGCGCTCTTCTGCACGGGCCTTGTCCTGGGTCGGCCCATGTGGGAGAAGGAGCGTGCGCGTGGGCCTTCGGCGATTGGGCCTGCGGAACGGAAAGAGTGGGCTGCGGGGGAGAAAAGCGGGAGCAGGCCGGGTTTAGCTGGAAGAAAGGAGAGGAAGGGAGAGCTGGGCCTCTCGGGCCAAAAGAGAGAAAGAGAGATTTTCTCCTTTTATTTTTCGTTTTCTTTGATTTCAAAGCCATTTTCAAATCATTCCAAAAGCATTTGAATTTATTTTTGAATTTTTCATCAAAACCACTCATTACAATAATTCTTATGCTTCAGCATGAATGCACAACCGTGTTGCTAAATTCCTATGATAAATTTTATTTCAATGAAAAATTTTATTTTCCTATATTTTTATGAGCACAAAATACAGAATTAAATCATTTTAAACATATTTTCAAAATTAAAATTTTTAGGATGTTACACAGCAACATGAGTATGACGTTCATCATTTCTTCGTCACTTATCATGTTGAGGTTGGATGGAAGAGACGTCACATTCACTAATTTTGTTACGCCACCCCTACTCTTCGGGTGCAAATGTGATTTATGGTGACATCTAAAGAACTGCAGCAATGGAATGTGCCCTAGTGCCCCTTAGGACTCGGTCATTGTGACTAGCCGAGATCAACTCCAACAACTAGATTATCCGTGCGGCCCCCTCTCTCAAAACAAAAATTAACCAAATATAGTCATTGCAATTATCCACTCGTGTGCCTCTTGCGTTTCCTCTGGCATCATGCATTCATTTTCTTGCTCGCCGAAATGCATCCTGTAGCCATATATAGTAGCTCATCTGCCTGCTTCATTCATGTGTATATACATACATACATACATATATTTTTAGAAAATGGAAAGATAGTCTCCTGTTGTTTCTTTCTTCTGTAGTGCTAGAGAGAGAGCAAGAGACATCCATGGAGAGAAGATTAGTTAGTGGTAAGCCAATGTTGATCTGGGAGTAGTGCAATATAATTGCGCCATCGGTTTCAATAATGGACACACACATCAAGAAGTGTTCGCAACAATGATAAAGAAATTAGTAGATGTTGGGATCTGAATGGCAGGCATCTGGAGGACTCGTCTAAGGACCCTTGTTGGGTATAGCACCTCTCCTATAATGTATGTCTACTAGCTGGGACGGGCGGGCAAGAAGACATGGCCATCATCAAGACGCAGCCCTTGTGCTCGTGATGGCATGCAGACATTGACGCAGACGTGCTAGGGCCTGGTTAAAACAAGTATGAATCCCGATCTGAAGTTACCAAAATTTCTGAGACTCACCCATTTAGGTCAGGTCTGAATTTTTTTCTCATTTGAATCCCAGAACCCTCACCACAGACATCTTTGAACATAGATGTTGTGTGATAATTTGTTTTATTATTCCATAAACATAAATAGCTAGGAATATTGATCATGTAGATAAAAAGGCGGAAATTGTAATATCTTTGAAAAGAGTAGTTGTGAAAACAAGAGTTCCAGATTCTATGGGAGACAAAAGATCCTCTCAAGAAACCAAAGAGGAGAAGAGAAAAATAGTAGTAGTTGAATTATTGAACAAGCTAAAAATAAATTTAATAATATACATCCAAATATATATGTCTAGGCCACATTACTTAGTTCCTTTTTTTTTGAAACAACACATTAGTTCCTTTCAATGGAGAGAGCCCAAGCTCAACCCCCGACACACCCCATGGCCCGAGGGAATCAGGCATGCATGTGCATTTAGGCCATGGACTGCCCACGACTCTAGCCTGAGGCAAAGCATTCATCAGATTTTTTTTTTTTGAACGTACTGGCAGGAGCTCTGCCTTTCAATTAAGATTGGATAAGAAAGTTTTATGTACAAGCAAAGGCAACTAGGTTAAAGTCCCCCCCCCCTTAAGCATGCGAGCTAAATGCAATCGAGCGCTCTCTTCCTTTGCTCAATGTCTTCCTTAATCCTTGCGGCTACCTGCGGCACCGTTTCACTCCTATTGTCGAAAATTCTCCTGTTTCTCTCTTTCCATATATTCCAAAAGGTGTAGATAGCTACTCCGTTAAGCCTTCGACGCTCCGCTCTTGGCGCTTTTGCCGCCACGTCTTCCCACCATGACTTGATATGGGTGGGGTTTGCATTTTGCTGTTGTTGGATTTGAGTGAAGTTTTCCCACGTGAGAATTTGATTCCAAACCGCCTTTGCAAAAGGGCAAATAAGGCATAGGTGGAGGCTTGTCTCTAAAGGTCCATTGCACATCACGCACTGTTGTTGGTGAGGCCACCCTCTTTTTTGTAGATTTTGTGCCGTTAGAATTTTGTCTTGTACTAAGATCCATGCGAAGATCTTGCATCTGTTCTCCACATGCGCTTTCCAAATCAAGTCCGTACCAAAGTGGAGGAGCGAACCTCTAAATTGTATTCTGTAGGCCGATCGGGTGGAGTAATTCCCATCGTTGGTCCAACGCCAGGTGATGGTGTCCTGGATGCCCTGTTGTAGGTGCACATCCTGTATGCGTATCCAGAGGGACACAAACTCCTCTATGTGGATGGGCGAGGTGATTTTCCTTGCAAGTTTATGCATCCAATTGTTGTTTCGGAGCTCTTGCTGCACCGTTCGGTTTGTCCTTGAGAGTAGGCGGAATAAGTTGGGGGCTAGGTACTTAGGAGCTTGATCATCGAGCCAACCGTGGTGCCAAAACTTTGTCTTTGCACCATCCCCCAAGGAAATAATGATTGAGGAGTTGAAGAGAAGGCGGTCATCCTCAGTACATGGAAGCTCTGAGCCGCTCCAAGATTTGGAGTCGTCCACCCAATCGTGCCATAGCCATCGTAAACAGAGGGCTCGGCCAAATCTTTCGAGGTCCGGGACCCCTAACCCTCCCATGTCTTTCGGCCTGGTAACCGTTTGCCAGTTAACTAGACAGTGGCCGCCATTTGCATTCTCGTCCCCCTTCCACAAGAAAGATCTCCTGATTTTGTCTATCTTTTTCTTAGCCCAAGCGGCTAGAGGAAACACTGTCAGGTGGTATGTTGGCATGGAGGATAGGACAGAGGTTACAAGAGTGAGGCGTCCCGCTCTGTTTAGTAGTCTTCCTTTCCATTTGGGCAGTCTTTGCCCAATACGGTCTATGAGAGGTTGCACGTGGATCCTTTTCATCAGATTTATTGTCCCGGCCTGTTTGCTTCATCTATATCTACTCCTATATACTCCTATTGTTGCTTCTTCCTTCGTAGTAGCACACTCAAAACTTAGTTTCGACAGTCTCACTTCTTGGGTTCCTTGCGATAGTGCATGAGAGAGTGTAAGCAACGTCAATGAGGAGGAAGATGATGAGTAGACCAATGCCGATCTGGGAGAACAACACAACAGTATCGATCAACATGCACAGACACATATATAGTACGATTATATATTGCACATCAAGAAGAAATAACCATGGCAGCAAGATCCTTAATTAATTGGGATCAGAATATGGTAGGCATCAGGAGGACCCGTTTAAGAACCCTTGCTGGGTCCAGCATCTCCAGTGCAATGTCTACTAGCTGAGGACGGTGGACAGCAACACCTGACCTTCATGAAGACACTACTGTCCTTTCACCGGTAACATGTGGACGCTAACTCAGACGTGCTAGGGATGAAGCAGAAGGTAATTCCTTCATCAGTAATGTTGAACGTGTGCATGAACTGTATATAAGTCTCAGCAAAGAGCTGGATAAAGGACGCCTTCATTCCATCTTCTTGTACCAAACTTACCAAAGCTAGTGCTTGGCCCTCATCATATCACGGCGCTTGCATTGCATCTGTGCTCTACTCAGCTGCCCGACGTCGCAGCCTCGTAGTACCCTCGCCAAACCCTCAAACATGGCCTCCTTTTCTGCTCGATGGTTGTCGAAGTTACAAGGCAGCGGGCCAGTGCCTCCATTCACGAGGATGTCAAGTTGGGCCAGCGACAGCAAGCTGGCCCATCATGCTATTGGAGAAGAGAACTTTCTGATTGATCGGTTAGGCTGTTTAATGGATGTTTGGTTTGGAGAATCCTCGTTTCAATAGAATTTACACTCTTTAAGCCATCCTAATTTCTTCTTCAAAATTGATCTGTTGTTTGAATTCTATTGTGCCAAGCCATCCATAGGAAATCTGCACTTTAAGTGGGATTTTGGCTGCCCAATCCTCCCCCATCCTCGCATCTCTATAACCTGTCCAAATGTTATGAATCTATATATGATTTTTGTTGAGAATTTGCCTGTCTTCTAATCCTGCATTTTATTGCAGTTGAAACATGGTCTTCTGAAACAAAATAAGCAGACATAGAAGCGATAGATAATAGTTGAGCGACAAACATCCAATGAATGGACAACAAATAATCTTAGACTCAGGCACAGGAAGCGACTGAGGGTCCCTAAAACAGTTATATTATGGCCTAAACAACCACCGCTCCAGCCCGTGCCATGGCATGCATTTATACACTGAATCATATATAGCATTCATTTCTTCCACGGCTGCACTTGTGATCTCTGTTTTCTTCCTCTCTCTCTATATATACTCCTATCCTCTTGCTGCCTCTATCTTGCAGCGGCATAGCTCATAATTACCGGGCTCTGATAATCTGTGTTCCCAGTTTCTTGAAATAGTGAGTGTAAGAGAGAGTGCAAGCAGAGGAAATGGAGAAAACAATTAGGAATGACGACACAAAAATAGCACACCACTGATTTTTTGGAACGCGAGGCATCAGGAGAATTTCTCTACCAACACTCTTTTCCACTACAGTGCAGGTACTTCGTACATTCTTGTGTTGCTCTTGTGCATACATACAGATCTAACACCATTATATATATGTTGACATGTTGTAGGAACACGTGCATGTCTCTGTCTTTCACGATCCTGCAGGAACTCTGGGAGCAAGTTCTGGAAACACCGTTACTTCAGGAAGGCGGGCGATGTCTAAAGGGTAGGCTCAGTTATGGAATTTCTGTACCTATGTATGATGTAGAAACACGTGTACGTGTCAAAGCGTCAGCGATCAAGTCCACTAGCTGGGGAAATGTGCTCGGGGTCATGGATCTTCCACGTGACGGCTTTGACCTGCGGTTAGCTTTGGAGCAGATGTGCTGCCGCGCCATGCTTCTCGGTCTCCCTTATCTCTCCAATTCAGCCAACATATATGCATCAACGCTGCTGCCAACCTCACTTCCAATCGAGAGACAAGAGCCCGATCAACTGCCAAAGTTAAATGCATGTGTCCATGCCCAGAAGATCGGAGCTGATCAATGTTTGGGAATGAAACACGATATGTTTGTTTAAAAAAACCTGTATAATGGTGGCTCTTTTTCGAAAGTTGCCAGTGTTTAGTTACTTTCGATTTGAGTCAATACACCAGGCAATTAAAGCCTCCAGAAATTCGTATCTGCAGTAGCTCTCTTAGTGCCCTGATAAAACATATCCTGGAGCCATAGTAGGATTAGTAGCTCTGCTTGCATCGTGTGTGTAATCTCCCGGCCTGTTGCTGCTTCTTTCTTCGTGGCTGCAGTTTTGCACACACTCAAGACCTTATTAGTTTCTTCCCATGCTTGCTGTTAGGATCGGAATGGCAGGCATCTGGAGAACCCGTCTAAGAATTCTTTTCTCCACCAATTGCAATTTGGGACGGCGGCAACACGCCTTCTGGATACTAGAGTCCCAGGCAGCGGGAAAAAGATGACTGTTGAGGAAGAGTGGTACGGGCGAAGCGAGAGCAATATGCATCAGTGCGTCTCACCCTTGCCCCTCGACAGGAGACTGATTGCCACGAATTACCGAGCCTGCTTCTTCTTTGACGACCCATGAGAAGTACATCCACACGCCTCTTCTAGCCAGCTTTTCCATGGATGGCCATGAGTTGCACAGACAAGAAGCTTAGCTTTCCAACTTGTCACATAAGTTACATACTAATCAAATTATATCATTACAAAGTTGCAAAATGAAAAGATTTACGATACCTAATAGTTCATGCATGCATCAATTAGATCTAGAAAAGAAGACTTCTATATCTAAAACTTTCCTTATTTATTATATTATTCTATAAAAATAAATAAATAAATAAACATTGCACATATTACCTCATAGAAAATAATAAATGATCCTAACCATCTGATCTAATTAAAAATAAACGGTTCATAGTTATTTGGGAGTACCACGACAAAGTCCCGTGAGTAAGTAAGATCATATCATGAAAAAAGTGTGTGGTAAACACAGGAGTCCCGCATTTTATTGCAGTTTAAACATCGATCTTCTCAAACAAAATGACCAGAGTCAGAGAAGCGACAAATAGTAGTTGAGGGATAAACTTCCAATGAACAGACAACAAAAAACTTAGTGAGCCCTCAGGAATAGGAAGCAACTTAGCGCCTAGAACAGTTACTATATTACGGAGTAAACAACCACCGCACTAGCCTGATCCATGTCATGCATTTATATGCTGAATCATATATAGCATTCATTCATTTCGTCCTCAGCTACACCCGTGATCTCTGTTTGCTTTCTCTCTCTATATATACTGCTTTTGCTGTGCTTGTAATATATAGATATATCTTCGCAGCTGCATACCTCATAATAACTAGTTAGCTGGCTCTGAGAATCTCTGTGATCTTACTATACCTTCTTGTGAAAATAATAGTGTGTGAGAGAGAGCGCAATCAACGGAAATGGGGGAAAACAATTAGGAATGACCACAAATAGCACACCACTGAATTTTTAGGAACGCGAAGCATCAGGAATATTTCTGTACCCAAGTATTCTTGTGATGCAGTGCAGGTACACACATTCTTGTGTTGCTTGTATGTAATATGTGACTGCAGGTTGCTCCCGTGCATATACAGATATCTAACACCATTATGCTTGTTGTGGCTTGGCATGTCTCTATGTAGCATGACACGGCGGGAACTCCGGCGGCGTGACATGCAGGAACGCGTTGTGGAAACGCCGTTACTTGAGGAAGGCGAGAGAGGACTAAAGAGCCGGCTCTGTTACGCGAGCACCCGGACAATTTCTCTACATATGTAGGAACTAGGAGCATATGCATGTCTCTACGTGTCAATAGCGATCAAGTCCTGTGTTATGCGAGCGCCAGGATAATTCCTCACGGATCTTTCACGTGAGATTGCTAGTTTGACCTGTGTTAGCTTTAATTTGGAGTGGCGTCTCCACTCGTCATTAAATGTGTGCTGCGCTGCGCCATGCATGCTTCTCGCTTGTCGCCCTTGTCCTGATGGACCAAATCACACAGCCCTAGGAGAAACCATTGCTACTGGCACTATCAGCCATAAGCGACGGATGCAATTGTAATTCAGTTTTTGCTCTTTTCTTTCATTTAATAAAACTGCAGAATGGGCCATGTGGCCCATGAGTGTAAAGCTGATCTAAATTGAACTATTTGCAAAAAGGCACCTGTCAGCCGGCCAGAGGCCCCGATAATTTGAGTTTATCCTATAATTTTGGAAGAATGGTGTTAGCTGGATCAACTCATTCTAAACAAATTAAAGAACAATGACAAGATGATGTATCACCCCTTCTCAAACTACACACGCTGTTATTACAGGCCATATTTTTTTCAGGGCTCTATATCACAGAAATACAATTAGATGAACCATTTAGTTTATGGTTTACACTAAATATAAGCATGTCTCTTTCAGACCTATTTGTATCTAAGTCCATCCATCCGTTCCAAGGGTTTAAATCTATTTGTATCTGAGTCCACATATATTCAATATCTCTTTCAGACCAGCTCGTATCTGAATACGGATATTCACTGTTCGGTACCAGATCCAAATCCGAGTACTGGAAGTCAGATGTTTTATATGGAACATGTAGTATTTTATTAGTATTTTACTGTCCCTTGATTCAAAAGTATAAGTTCATATATATGTCTACGACAAACCTAGCAATATCTGTCTCCGAATCAGAATCCGTGAAAAATAACTATATATGTTTTTATCCAGGGGAATTTTGCTATGGGACACTGGGAAAACATGTAATTGGCTGGCACACACCGCCAAACCGAGAATTTGTCAAAAGACACCGCAAATTTGTGGTTCTTTTCCCAGACACACCGCACCGATTATTTTATTCATATCTCAGTTTTAGGGAGAGAGAATGTGGGAGAAATGTCGTCTTTGCCCTTGTCTTCAACCTCTGGCCGGCGCGACCATGACTGGAGCTGAACGTCACCGACGAGCTGGGGCTGGGCCTAGAGAGGGCACGGGCCGAGCGTCTCCTCCACCACGCCTCGAGGCCCGGATCGAGCGGCCCTTCTCCACTCCTCGCCCAGCACCACCGGATCCACGGCCGGCTCGCCGCCGCCTCCCAAGCACCATCGCCTCTCCTCGCCGCCCGGCTCCGCACCGGGCGGCGCATGACTGCCGGCGGCCCCGGGGAAGCAGAAGCAAGCGGCGCCGCGCAGAAAGTAACCACGCCAAGGGTGCGTGGCCTGACCTGCGGAGGTCGGTGGCGCTCTCGCCAGCACGCGACGCGACGGCCATGCGCGGCAGCTCTTCCGCCCGCCATGCCATGGCGCTCGCGCGCCAAGACGCACCAACAGAGGGCGAGGAGGGAGAGGGAGCGCAAGGGCGATTGAGGAGGGCGTCCGGCGTCATCAAGGCCGTCGATCGCGCGCCACCTCTCCGCGACAGCTCAGCCCGCCACCATGGTGCTCACAATGACACGCACCAAGAGAGGGCGAGGGAGGGAGAGGCAGAGGAGAGGGAGTGTGAGGCGAGAGTGAGGAGGCGCCACTGCATCGGAGGAGTAGATCGGAGGAAGAGGACCCGAGCGGCAAGTGGGGATCTCACCGGCCGACCAATGACCAAATCGGTGGCGGCGTGTGTTACAGCAAATAATCAGCAAACGTCCGGAGGTTGAAAACGAGGGTAGTTGGGACATTTCTCCCACATTCTCTCTCCCTAAAACTGAGATATGAATAAAATAATCGGTGCGGTGTGTCTGGGAAAAGAACCATAAATTTGCGGTGTCTTTTGACAAATTCTCGGTTTGGCAGTGTGTGCCGGCCAATTACATGTTTTCCTAGTGTCCCATAGCAAAATTCCCCTTTTATCTATGGATAATCTGTTTTCATCTCTAACAATTCCAATCGACCTCTGGAGTTGTAGATGTGAGGGTCCGCCGACCCCGATGACTTCCTTAGAGCCTGTGATACCCCATGTAGTCTCACCGTGATGGACCCCAGTGAAATCAAATGTTGACCCGGCAACTGTGCAGCCCAGTCCAAAGAAATATGCAAACAGTAGACAGCAGGCCACAAAGCCCACTTCGTGGATGAAGCGGCCAATAATCAACACAAGCTAACTAGCTAAGAAGCCCAAAAATCACCTGCTGGCTGCTTGCTGTCGATCACTCTTCCTATAGAATCACCGTAGACCGGCCTGAGTAGGTCTTTCCGATTTGGGGATTCAACTTATGGACTCATCGTCTTCTTCCTTTGCGCTCGCCCCCTGCCCCTCACAGCGGCGCTGCAGCCTGCAACTGCAAGTCTGCAAGCATCGCCGGCTCGCCGCATCTTGCCGATGCCGCCTTGCCGGTGACCGGGCGCCGGCATGACGTACACGTACTGATGTTCAAGCCTGTTGCCTCTAATCCTCTTGGCTGATTGGACTATTGAAGCATTATCAAACATGTCAGGTGAGGAAATTAATTTTATTTTATCATGTACGCACGGTAGCTTACTGTTATTCAGTATCTACTTTAGTGTTTAATTGTGTTCACTAATTTGATAGCTAGGCAACCAAAGAACATTAGAACGATTCTTGAAAAGAAAAAAAATCCCCCTGGTGATGGTCAGAATCCTGATGGAGGTGCTTCAAGAGGAGATGGCGATGAGAATCCTGATGCAGGTACTTCAAGAAGAGATGGAAGTGTAGCTGCAACAAACACCAATCATACTACTCTTCGTTCTTCACCAGTCGCACGATGGGAGGTAAATTTTGACGAGCTTCCATATGATCCAGCAGAAAGAAGGAGAATTTTAGATTACATAGGACAAAATCTACAAGATGAGATAAGAAGCAAGTATTTGATTAGAGGTCCTTTTAGACCACCACCTGGTTTTAGGTATCCAGAAAAGATTATAGCAGGTCATCCACGTCGATTTCACCCTGAATGGTTCACATAATATGATTGGCTAGAGCACAGTGAAAAGGTGGATAAATGTTTTTGTTTATATTGCTACTTATTTAGAGATTCTAATGAGGGCCAAGGTGGGAATGATGCATTTATGAAAAATGGTTGGGATGGCTTTAACAAAAAGGACTGGCTTCGAGATCACGTAGGCAGTTAAAAGATGCAACAATTTCTTGATGCAATCCCAAATGATGATGTCATAGTTCGTTTTCAGAATATGGATGACCGTAACCGTAGAGTGAAATTATAAGAGGTAACCACTATTGTAAAGAGTTTTTTGTCTTATTATAACATTACTACTTTCGCTCCTCTATATGAATCTTTAATTTTTGTAGTATGTCATCATTATAAATAATTATGCCTATGTTTTGCACGTATCGTAGTGTTAAATTACTATAAATTTTTATCATGAGTCAGTGCCGACCCCGATCCCATTTTTTTCTAGATTCGCCACTGCAGATAGAAAAACAACTAGGTGCTTTAATATAAGGTTGTGGCAGCACTTTATTGTGGCTCGACAGTTCAATAATTTTCTTATTCTTTCTCCTCCCTCATATGTATTGCTGTTACTCTGGTATTATGGATCACTGATAACAAATTGGTTTCAATTTGTCATCAGACAGCCCAGCCCACGGCACCACCCGTTCATCGGTAAAACCTAGCGCGGATTGGAATCAAGCGCATGCCTGAAAGACCTTGAGGGCACGGCCTTCGTGCTAGGCTGCAGGGTATGTATCCTAATTCATGGCATGAATCTCATCCTTGCGAACTACATACATATGTTAGATAATCTATTGCTACCTTGTGTGAACACAGCAAGGGAAGGCGGCGCCGAAAGGCCCACTGCTGTGATACTATAGCCGCTCCAGGTGCAGGCGCCGCACGGCTCACCTGCAGCACTATAACCACATGCAGAGGCCGGCGCAGAGTCAGCCCTATATGTTATCTAATTACTGTTACAGCATGTGCGCTGTACTAGGACTAGATGGATAGAGTTGTATAAATAGACTACCACGGCAACTCAGTAAAGAGAGTTCAGATTTGCCATCTCCTAGACAGGGCTTCAGCCAACGCTGGTGTCTTGTACTGTGAGTGCATGCTCTGTTCTCCCTTCTTCTTCTAGCTCTAGCCATAGTGTGTGGGGATGAACAACGCTTGTTCGTGGTCGGCATGGCTAGTGAGTGCTCGGCAACACTAGTGGGTGCTCGGCAAGACTGGTGAGTGGTTCACTCACCTGAGCCGGTGATTCTGTGGGCCAACAAGTGGTATCAGAGCTGTACAAGCGCCGTCGCCAGACTAACCGCTGGCGATGATGGACGGTTCGGAGATGGGCGACAGTAGTGGCACTGCGGTGGCTACCCAGCCATGATCAGAGGTCGTTGTTCGCACGGTGCGGGAGGTCAGCGGCACCAGTTGGTCGACGCTGACTCACACCAACTATGGAGAGTGGTCGGTGACCGTGAAGGTCAAGCTCAGAACCCGATGACAAGGGCACCGACAATGAGGAGGATGACATGTCAGCGCTGGAGGCTATCCTCGCTGCTGTACCGACAGAGTATAGGGAGCCGTTGGGGGCGAAGAGCTCGGCTAAGGAGGCATGGGAGGCTATTGCGGCGATGCGCGTCGGTTCCGACCGCGCAAAGAAGGCGGCGTCCAAGCTTCTGAAGCAGGAGTACGCCAACCTCAAGTTCAAGGATGGTGAAACGGTGGAGAACTTCTCCCTCCGCCTGCAGACGCTCATCAGCAAGCTGAAGAGCCACGGCGTCACCATCGACGAAGAGGAGGCAGTCTCCAAGTACCAACACTCCGTGCCGGCAAAGTACATCCAGATCGCTCTCTCCATAGAGACGATGCTGGACTTGTCCACCCTCACCATTGAGGATGTGACAGGCCGTCTGTGGGCGGTGGACGAGCGCCTGGAGCAGGCGACAGCAACGAAGGACAATGGGAAACTCCTGCTAACGGAAGAGGAGTGGGCTGCTCGGAGGAACTCCGAGAAGGCAGCCTCCTCCAGCTGCGGTGGCGATGGCAAGCGTCGCGGCAAGGCTTCTTTGGGAAAGAAGAAGCAGGTCGACCCCAACGCCTGTCGGCGCTGCGGGAAGATGGGCCATTGGGCACGGGAGTACCCAAATTACAAGCAGGAGAAGAAGGCTAAAGCTCATCTGGCGTAAGCTGATGATGAGGATGAGGCCACTATCCTGATGGCGATGTTCTGTGCATTGCACGACGTCGAGGCCGAGGAGAAGGAAGAGGCGTGGACGATGGAAGGACCTGGGAAGGCCCTAAAAACTATCAACGTCGATGAACCACGCGCCCAAGTTCACCTAGGACATGTGGGTGCCGACCAAGAGCAGCGATGGTATTTGGACTCCGGTGCCAGCAACCACATGATGGGCTCCAAGGCATCCTTCTCCGAGCTCGACGACGATGTTACCGGTATGGTGAAGTTTGGTGACGGCTCAAGGGTGGCTATCCAAGGGCACGGCACCATTATCTTCAGGTGCCAGAACAGGGAGCACCGCGCGCTAATGGATATATATTACATCTCGCAGTTGCGTTCCAGCATCATCAGCATTGGTCAGCTGGATGAGCGCGGTAGCGAGGTACTGATCAAGGACGGAGTCCTTAGGATTAGGGACCAGGAGCAGCGACTTCTTGCCAAGGTAAAGAGGTCCCTGAACTGGTTGTACCTGCTCGACCTGAAGGTAGAGCAGCCGGTGTGCCTGGCGGCAAGGCAATTCGAGGAACCATGGATGTGGCATACCTGGTTCGAACATCTCAGCTTCGACGCGCTTGGTCGACTGGAGAAGATGGTCCGAGGTCTACCCCACATCAAGCACGGAGGCGAGCTATGTGACAGCTGCCTGGCCAGGAAGCAAAGGAGGCTACCTTTCCCAAAGGCGGCTAAGTATCGCGTGAAGGACGCTCTCGAGCTCGCCCACGGCGACCTCTACGGGCCGATCACGCCTGCTACAAACGGTGGTCGGTGGTACTTCCTCCTAATCGTGGATGATTGCAGTTGCTACATGTGGAGGCAACTCCTGATGAGCAAGGACGAAGCGGCGGCGGTGATCAAGAAGTTCAAGATGCACGTGGAGGCCGAGAGCAGCAAGAAGCTCCGCGTGCTGAGGACTGATCGTGGTGGCGAATTCACTTCGGTGGAGTTCACTGCGTACTGCGTGGATCAGGGTGTGGTGCGACACCACACCGCGCCGTACTCGCCACAACAGAATGGCGTGGTGGAGCAACGAAACCAAACGGTGGTCGCATGGCCCGATCCATGATGAAGGCCAAAGGCATGCCGGCAAGGTTCTGGGGGGAGGCGGTGACCACGGCGGTGTTCATCCTCAACTGCGCTCCAACCAAGGCCTTGACGGGCAAGACGCCGTTCGAAGCTTGGTATGGGCGCAAGCCAAGCGTGTCCTTCCTCCGGACATTCGGTTGCATCGGCCACGTCAGAAAGACAAAGCCGAACCTCACCAAGCTGGAGGATAGGAGCACACCGATGGTGTTCCTAGGCTACGCAGAGGGGACCAAGGCGTACCGTCTCTATGACCCACGCGGAGACAAGGTGCTTGTCTCGCGCGACGTCATGTTCGACTAGGAGGAGGCTTGGGACTGGAGCTGTCCGAGCATGGGAGGAGCTGGCGGCTTCACCAACACCTTCGTCGTTGAACACTTGGTCATCCACGGTGGTGGAGACACTGGGGAAGAGGTGCCGAGCACTCTGGGAGGAGCGCCGAGCACTCCAGCGGTAGAGCCGGGCACTCCTGGGGCAGTGCCGAGCACTTCGGGAGGGATGCCGAGCACTCCGGGAGGAGTGCCGAGCACTTCTGGAGGGATGCCAAGCACGCCTGGAGTAGTGCCGAGAGGTTCTGCAGTGGTGGCGACCACTCCAGGACAGATGCCGAGCACTCCCGTGGCGGAGTCAAGACGTCTTGCAGTGGTGCCAACCACTCCAAGACTGAGGCTGGGCACTCCTACAGTGTGGCCGAACACTGCAGGAGTAATGACGAGCTATCCAGAAGTAGTGCCGAGCGCTGCAACCAGGGTGCCGAGCACTCAAGGTGCTATGCCGAGCACTCAAGCGGAACAGGGAACTCCATCGACATCGATCGAGTTCGCCTCACCTCTAAGTGACATCACTGAGTTCGTGGACGCCTACCACGAAGGTGAGGAGGTGCGGTTCCATAGGCTGGACGACATCGTCGGCGGCATAGGACCCTCAGGACTGGCTGGTCAGCTACTCAATGACGTAGAGCTGCTGCTAGTTAGTGCAGAGGAACCACCCATGTTCACGCTGGCTGAGCGGGACGGAAACTGGCGATGGGCGATGCTGGAGGAGATGAAGGCAATCGAGGAAAACGAGACATGGCAGCTCGTCGATCCACCTCCAGGATGCCGTCCGATCAGTCTGAAGTGGGTGTACAAGGTCAAGCGGGACGAGCTCGGCGTCATTGTCAAGCACAAGGCACGCCTTGTCGCCCGAGGCTTTGTTCAGCGCGAGGGCATAGACTTCGAGGGGATATTTGAGCCAGTAGCGCGCATGGAGTCGGTCCGTTTGCTACTAGCCTTGGCAGCAGCAAAGGACTGGCGCGTCCATCACTTGGACATTAAATCGGCCTTCCTCAACCGCGAGCTGGTGGAGACGGTCTTCGTCAGGCAACCTCCAGGTTTTGCCGTCAAGGGAGAGGAGCACAGGGTGCTCTGACTATGCAAGGAGCTCTACGGGCTGCGGTAGGCCCCACGAGCATGGAACGCCAAGCTTGACGCCACCCTGGGCGAGCTTGGGTTTCAACGGTGCACAACAGAGCACGTGCTCTACACGTGGCGACGGGGGAAGGAGGAGCTCGTCGTTGGCATGTATGTGGATGACTTAATCGTCATCGGCGCGCGCACGGAAGACATTAACAGCTTCAACCGCGAGATAGCGGCTCGTTTTCGAATGAGCGATCTCGGCACACTCTCCTACTACCTCGGCATTGAGGTGAGACAGGGGAAGGAGGAACTCACGCTCGGTCAGAGCACAGGGGAAGGAGGAACTCACGCTCGGTCAGAGCACATATGCCTCCAAGCTGTTGGAGAGGAGCGGCATGGTTGAGTGCAAGCCATGCGTAACTCCGATGGAGGAGCGGCTGAAGCTAACAAAGGCCCGTACAGCGGCGAAGGTGGATGCAACACTCTACCGGAGCATCGTCGGTGGTCTGTGCTACCTAGTCCACACGAGGTCGGACATTGCGTTCGCCGTGGGCTACATCAGTCGCTTCATGGAGGATCCCAAAGAGGATCACTGGGCTGCGGTGAAGCGGCTACTGCGCTATGTCAAAGGGACGGTGGATCAGGGGATCACCTTTCCCAAGACTGGCGGGAGTAGGCTGCAGCTCACTGTGTTCAGCGATGCAGACATGGCGGGGGACATCGACGGACGACGGAGCACCTCTAGCGTGCTCATCTTTCTCGGGTTAGCCCCAATTTCATGGATGTCGCTGAAACAGAAGGTGATGACGCTATCTACGTGCGAGGCAGAGTACGTAGCGGCGTGCCAAGTTGTATGGCTGCGCTGGCTGCTGGGCGAGCTGACCGGCGTGGAAGCTCACCCACCAGCATTGATGATGGACAACCAGCCCGCCATCGCCCTCGCGAAGTATCCGGTTCTGCACGATCGGAGTGAACATATTGACGTGAAGTTCTATTTCCTCAGGGACTGTGTTGATGGAGGGCAGATCGTCATCGAGTTCGTCGAAACTGGTCGGTAACTCGCGGACGTCCTCACCAAGCCGCTCGGACATCTTCGACTCACGGAGCTGAAGGAGATGATCGGCATGGAGGGGGTACAATGGTTAGCAGTAGGATTAGAGGAAGATTGTTAGATAATCTATTGCTACCTTATGTGAACACAGCAAGGGAAGGCGGCGCCGAAAGGCTCCCTGCTGTGATACTGTAGCCGCTGCAGGTGCAGGCGCCGCACGGCTCACCTGCAGCACTGTAGCCACATGCAGAGGCCGGCGCAGAGTTAGCCCTGTATGTTATCTAGTTACTGTTACAACATGTGCGTTGTAATAGGACTAGATGGATAGAGTTGTATAAATAGACTACCACGGCAACTCAGTAAAGAGAGTTTAGATTTGCCATCTCCCCGACATGGCTTTGGCCAACGCTGGTGTCTTGTACTGTGTGTGCATGCTCTATTCTCTCTTCTTTTTCTAGTTCTAGCCATAGTGTGTGGGGATGAACAACGTTTGTTCGTGGTCAGCATGGCTAGTGGGTGATTGACAACACTAGCGGGTGCTCGGCAAGACTGGTGAGTGGTTCACTCACCTGAGCCGGTGATCCTGTGGGCCAACAACATACCGCTCATATTTTTCCTCGTGAAGCATAGAGCTAGCTATAATGTCTTCCTCCCTTACTCTTTTGATGCCAAGCCCTCTGATGTTGCTACACTACATGCCCCGCAGGCCTGCATTTAAAGTGACCAAGACACTGCCATGACTAATACATACCCTAGTGCAGTGAACATTTGGTTCTATTTATTCTAGTCGCTCTCACCTTGTTTGGTGAATCATGTGTGTGTATATAAATAGCCTCTCTTACTCTACCTCTCAACACGATTAAGATTCCAAGGTTTTGGGAATGGAAGGCATCAGGATAACCCGTATGAGAAACACATTACAACTTGGCACACTAGGGAAAGCATTCCATGTGCTGTGTTAGCTGGGCGATCCACAAATAGTTGAAAACACGGATGGTACACATGGTCCTGCACAAGAGGCACGCACGCACGCATGAATGTTGCATATCCAAAGCCACCACGTGGTGTTCATGACTTCATGCTGTGTAGGTGGAACAGGCTGTCCATAATTCGCAAGACAGTAGTAGTAGTTGTTGTGAGTTCACAAGGAACCATTTCCCATGACAGGGGGAGTATAGCAGCAATGAGCTGGTGGCCATTTCTTAGGTTTGCTTCTTTTATGTCCAGTCATGACTAGGAGCATTGTGTGTCTTCGTTCGTTTCTTCTCAAAGATTTCGACAGGGACAATCTACACACTGCTGCGAGTAGCTTTTATTCTCTTTCTTTTTTTCCAGAATGTGGAAGATGCATATTAATTTCATCATTATGGAGAACCTGGTTAGACCTAGAGACACACCTAGTAGTCCTACAGTATCACACGTCGATCACCACTTAGAATATAACTGACCAAATGCACGGAGTTACAACAGAGTTGGTTTAATCTACAGGGCAGATTCATGCATAGCACAACTTCTCTTTTTGCGAAACATATATAGAACACTACATACTAGCCACATGCAAATACACAGTATTGCATACAAAAATTTATCTATAGAGCAGTGAGACTGAATCACCATGCATCATGTAAATAAAGTTTTGGGATCGTTTGTTGGAATGGTAAGGAAGGCTTACATGACAGTGAAGATCTTGGGTCTGAATCCTGTGAAATTGCACACGCGCAAATTTCTGAATTCCAACATGCGACCATTATTTTTTTTGAGGGAAACTGGAGGGGTTTGCACCCCTACAGTGAATTTTTATTGAAATAAATAATAAACTTAAACTGGGGGTTACAAAGAAGTTCAAGAAACAAAGAAAGAAAGGAAGAAGATAAGAGAAATTAAAAAGATTAAACAAGACTGTTTAACCATTGATCAATCGAGGGAAAGTAGCTTATTTTTGCGCGTAAAAGAATCAACGCAAATTCTGATTTGAAGGCTCTTTTTGTGTCTTCCACCGAAAGATGCACGAAGATTAGCCCATTTCTGGCCTTCCAAATTGACCATCCCATTAAGATGATGATTTCCATGAAGAAAGGGACTTGTAGCTGGACTCTAAAGCTCTCAATGTTATGGAAAAGATCAGCTTGTGGAGAGATATGGCAATTAAGCCATGCCCAGCAAGTTTGAGCAAAGGGGCAGAGAAACATGAGGTGCACCGGAGATTCTTCTACTGCATTACTACAAAGGACACAATTATAGTCTTGTAGGTCCATGTTCTTCCTCCTAAGCAGTTCCCTTGTACTCAGTCTATCCTTCATGATGAGCCAGGCAAACACCTTATGTTTGTTTTGACAATTACTGTTCCAAATCCATTTGAAACCTAGATGAATAGTTCTATGTCCACTAAGATGCTTGTATGCTTTTGCAACAGAAAATTTTCCTGAACTCCAGAGAAAAGTCCACAAATCAGTTAGCACTAGTTGGATATCCAATTCCAGCTGTAGTAGTTGTGAGTAAGCCTGTTGCGAAAGGGGAAGATGAAAGAGGTCTAACAGTGAAGTGGCTTGTTTTGCTCTTGCCAAGGTGATTGTCTTTGACTTCGCAAAGGAAAAAAGTTCTGGAAATTCTTGCATGGGCACTCTGTTACCGCAAAGGTCCAACCAAAGATAACAAGATTTGCCATTGTTTATGTTCACCTTTGCCATTCCCTTGAATTTATCTAGCAACTTTAATATATCTCTCCACCAAAATGATCCATTCTTTGCCTGTGTTGGTAGGTTATCTGAACGATAGTAACTTTCCCAGATCAGTGATACCCATGGAATATCTTCTCTGTTGAAGAACTTATTTAAGTGCTTGAGAAGCAAGGCTTCATTTTGAGTTTTCAAGTTTATCAATCCCAAACCTCCTTCCTCTTTTGATTTGCATACTGCTATCCAAGCTGCTTTTGGTCTTTGATTAGCATTGATATCTGCCCCTCTCCATAGACAAAGCTTTCTGTATTTGTCAATCTGGGCAATTACAGTGGAATGGATGGCAAAAGTGCTCATGCAAAATGTTGGGAATGCTGAAAAAACTGAATTAGTCAATCGTAATCTTCCAGCTTGATTAAGGAATGTTGAGATGGCAGCCAATCTCCTTTCATATCTACTAACTAGTGGAGAAAAATCAATGACCCTAGGCTTAGTCAGACTTAAAGGTAGTCCCAAGTATGTGAATGGAAGGCTGCCTTTATCACAATTGAAAGTTCTTGCTAGGTGCTTCAATCTCTCTTCTGAAGTGTTGATTGGAACCATGACAGATTTTGAATAATTTACCTTTAATCCTGTTGATTCACCAAATGAGTGTAGCAAGGCTTTCAAAGTTAGCAGTTGTCTGCTACATGCTTCCATGATGATTAATGTGTCATCTGCGTACTGGACTATTGGAAAGTCTTCTAAAGATCTTAGAGGTAGTGGAAGGTTCAGGAGGTTTAGGGATTTGGCTCTATTTAGGACAGATTGGAGGACATCTGCCACTAGAACAAAGAGTAGTGGAGATAGAGGATCTCCTTGCCTTACCCCTCTTTTGCATTGGATCATCTTGCCAAGAACTCCATTGAGGAGGACTGAGGAAGTTCCTGAGGAGAGTAATTCTTTAATCCATTTGATCCATCTATCACCAAAGCCTTTTGCCTGTAATATCTGAATTATAGCTTCATGATCCACCTTGTCAAAAGCCTTCTCGAAGTCTAGTTTTAGAATGATCAAGTCCTTTCTAGATTTGTGGCACAGGTGAATGTATTCCAATGCCCACGCTAAACAGTCTTGAATGGTTCTGGTTTTGATGAACCCATATTGATTTTTGTGAATTAAATCCTTGATCACCTTCTGCAGCCTATTTGCTAGTAGTTTTGTAAACATCTTAATGGAAGTGTTGAGTAATGAAATGGGTCTGTAGTCAGAAGCTGAGATTGTGCCATCTTTCTTTGGGATCAGGATTAAAGGGGAGCTATTAAGGCTTCTCAAGCATGGATTTTCTTCATAGCAGGCCTCATACAACTTATAAAAGTCTGTGGCAATGAGAGCCCAGCAACCCTTAACAAATTCATTGTTAAATCCATCAGGACCAGGAGATTTGTTGTTTGGAAGCTCTGAGACAACCTTATCAATTTCTTGTTTAGAGAAGGGAATTTCCAAGGAACTCAGATTTTCAGAAGCTGTTAATAGGTCATTTAGGTTAAATAGCATATGTCTGAAATCAGTGGTACCCAACCTCTCTTTGAAAGCTTCCCATAGGTGCTTGGCTTTCTCTTCATGTCCAGATAGTATGTTCCCTATGGAATCTTGTAAAGTGGCAATGGAGTTCTTTCTATGTCTGATGGTGGCATGAGCATGAAAGTATCTTGTATTAGCATCACCTTCTTTAACCCAGTTGATTTTCCCTCTTTGTTTCCAATAACTCCTTTGCTGCTTTAGGAGAGAGGTCAATTTTGAGCATACCCTTTCTCTGAAGTTCCATTCAAGTAGAGTAAGATCTCTGAAAGATTCAATGGTATCTAGCAGATTGAGGATCAATTTATTGTTGCTAATTGAAGCTACTAATCCTGGAGTCTTTGAGTTCCAAATCTTTAGAGTTTTTCTAAGATTTTTGAGCTTTGCAGTCAGTGTCTTGGCTGGATCTAGAACAGACTGATGGCAATTCCAGCCCTGCAGTAGGGTAGGGATGAAGTTTTCTCTTTCTAACCAATGGTTTTCAAACCTGAAAATTCTGCTTTTTGGAATTGTGGTTTCAATCTATATCACACATGGCCAGTGGTCTGATGTTTCCATCACCATTCCTTTCACTAGAGTCCCTGGGTATTTTGAGGTCCAAGCATTTGAAGTAAAAAATCAATCAAGTGTTTCTAGCAATGGTGATAGCTGCTTGTTTGTCCATGTGAAGTGTCTTCAATGTAGAGGTAATTCTATGAGGCCCAATGTGTTGATTGCCTCATTGAAGAGGAACATTTCTATTGTATCTCCTCCCTCTTTGTTTCTATCTTCAGGCTTCCTTATAAGATTAAAGTCTCCTATGACCAGCCATTCCCTGTCATCTGGCATTTGTATATTCTTAAACCACTCTAGAAAAGACCTCTTCCCATTTGGGGTGCAGGGGGCATAGTGTGTCCTACCACGACATCTTCAGTTGGCTATTGCTACCCACCTGAATTTCCACTCTGCTGACCAGGACAGGGCTGCCTCTAGGCTCTATATACATACATACATACATACATACCTGGTGAAATTTTGCACTGTCATTTGGTGGTTATACTGTCATGTGGGGCCGCCCCTATGCAAGGAAACGGCGTGCCCGAGACATACGCCGCGCCGCCAAGCGCGCTGCTGGGGCCGTGCCGTCGCCCTCTGGGCATGCAGGGCAAGTTGAGCCGTCTAGGAGCTAGGATAGAAGAGTATCAAATCAGTTCCTTAGATTAAGGAACAATTATTTCCTAGTTTGTTAGCCTCTAAGGCCTATTTAGTCTGATACGGTGGAATGGAATAAAGGAAGCAAGATATTATCATCTAAACCTCTATTCCTCCCTTCTTCCTAACCGGCTAAGAGCAGAGGGGTAAAACCTCACCTTAGTCACGGATCGCGACTACGAACTACGTAGTCGGGGTCCTGCTACCCTTAACGCCGACGCCCTTGACATATACTGCCACATAAATCCGTCTTCTAAGCGACAAGGCTAGCGACGAGTAGATCAACCAGCATTTGAGTCGTTGCTTGACACCAGGCTATATGTATAATATATAGCATAGGGACATATATCGAAATGGTGAGAGAGTTCTGGGAACGAAGATATCAGGAAGGTTTGCACGGGAAGAGAAATATGCTCGCCTACGGTTCCAGGAAATTCAGTCAGACAGATGGCTGTTTGAGGCATAGAGAAACGACAGCACAGGATGCAGGCGCGATCAGTGAACTCGAGACGGAGTAGCCGCACAGGAGGTCACACCTGACTCGTGTTGACTGTTGGACGTTTCCCAACGTGCTTGATGGTAAACACTAGTAGCTAGCCGGTATGCTCGGTACTTCGGCCCGGAATGGAGGAATGTGTGAAGAATTGAGGCGTCTTCCGCAATGACATCGTGCTCCCATATATAGAAAGTGTAGTTTTCATTATGTTTGAACCATCTATCATGTAATAAACATTCTTCCTCTCTGAATGCTAGAACAGACCTCGTCTATTCCCTGCCTACTGCTGTGCCCTCGTCATCAAACTCCGATTCCAGTTCGACGCTAACAAATTGGTATCTGGAGCCTTCCTTCCTAGGCACTGCTTCTCGTTTCCTAGCCTTGATCTCGCATCGTGATTCCCGATGGCAGGTTGATTGCTGTTCTTCACCCCTGGGTGAAGATCATGTGATTCTGTAGGTCCGTGCCGAGGCTGATCTAATCCGCAACTGAAGCGAGCGCTAGAGCCCCACCAAATCGACCACGAGCACTTCACCCAGTTCCGCAAGCAGCTGGGCGCCATGGATCCAAATACCAAGCTGATCCTCGGTGAATTCAAGACGGTGAAGACATCGCCGACAAGCCAGATCAACGCGGTGGAGAGTTCCATGCCGACCGATTCGGCAAGTTGGAGGATGCCGCCAAAGTGTCCAACACTTAGAAGCCCAAGGTCGATGTGTCTGTGGAGGAGTAGCGCGTGATTCGCAAGGCGAACACGCCCGTGGAGGAGACGCACTCGGAGATGAACACGCTCCGCAAATCGGTGAGTCGGGTAGTGCTCTAGTCCGGATTGGCGACATCCGCTGGGAACCTGCTGCATCTGATGGTGACTACGGCGACAGCACCTGCCGGGCACCCAGTCATCAGCTCGTCTTTTGGGCACGGTGTTGCAAACTCACTGGGGTTTGGGTCACTGACTGAACCTCCGGTAAGGGTACGTTCGATCATCCCAAGCCCAATTTTGCGTTGCATCGGTCCTTTTCTAGTTTTTTTGCTTGTTCATGGCACGTGGTTCCCTAATCGTGACCATACTGATAAGTAGTATATAAAGCTGGAAAAAACAAGCCCATGAACACGAAATTAGAAATTTGAAACTCTAAATCCCATACTGAACCGCATCGTTTTCTACATTTGATCCGATTGAATTCGTATTTTCGGACAAATTCGAATTCGGTTCGAAATTTGGAACACGAAATTCGAAATCGGAACAAAAACGGTTTAGTTATTTTCCAACCGTTTTCTACTTTTCTACTTTTAATCCAAAATATCCCGAATTCGAAATTCAGTTTAAACCGAATTCGAAATTCGGAATTTGACCCACTGGAACTCCGGCCTTAGAAAAATTGTATCTTTTTCGTACGATCTCAGATGAAGATAGTTTTTATATGAAAATTGTAGCTCTCGATGAGATCTACAACTTTCTAGTTTTTAGTTTTTTAATTTAAGGTATTTAAGATATTCAAAATAAATAAATAAATAAATAAAGTTTCAGCAGTATATTAATCGCGTACAAGCGCTTGTTGTCTTAGAAAAATCATATCTTTCTTATATGGTGTCAAATGGAGATACTTTTATGAAAGTTATAGGACTTGTCAATTGTTATTCACTTAGTCATGCACTTGTTAATTGTTATGTTCTCGGTCCTATTGTTCAATATTCCGTATTGATTTTTTGTATACCGACCGTGTTCGATATAATTCCACTCGAATTAGTTCGTTTTCGAAATTCTTGATATTCTGTAAGTTCGTGCTCATTTTCGTGTCCGGTTTTACCGCTTTCGCTTTCGCTTTTGTATTCAAATGTAAAATTAAAAAACGATTGGTAGGTTTTCCGACCGTTTTCATCCCTAGTCACGATAGTATATATATTACTTGTATCATTGACACGTACAATCGACAGGAGCACAAAACCTGCAGCTATATATACCTGCAGGTATAATTTTAACAAAGGGTGTATGGTAGAATAGTAATGGTTGTTGGTTTTTTTCTCCACTCACACCTCACTTTCATGTAGGCCGCCGCTTCCTCTATATATACCTGCTGGTCTCATTTTACACCCAGCATTTAGAGACGTGATCCATGCGTGCAGTCGTCATCACTCTATCTTCTACCACAACAAGCAGGCCGCTGATGAGTAGATGTAGATCGATCAGGGTTTGAGTTGTTGCGTGCTTGACAGCAATCGAAATGATGATGAGAAGAATAGTGTTGTTGGGAACGGAAGACATCAGGAGGGCTTGCATGGAAAAAGCAATTTATTTACTCGCCTACGTCAATGCCTTGTGACCCGCTGCAGCGCATGGAGGATGCCTGCCACAAAGCGCCGGCGCAACTGCATATTCATTCACAAAGTGAACACGACGGCGCCTCGAAAAGTTGCTGACATTCTCTCTACAAGCCATCCGTGCTGCCGAACACAACAAAATTGGAGCCAAGACCAGTTTTAGATGCTTGCCACAGATTCACCCATGCCAGCTAATAAGACTAGGTTTGATGGCCAAATAAGCCATCCCATGCAAGCCTTTTTCTGATCTCTAGTAGAGGAGCCTCGGGTGGGTTGGGCCTTAGCGATAGCGAGGCCAAAATTTATTGTTTCACCAGCAACGTGACTCATGCCACCAAACAATAGACATGTGTCCTGCATTAATCCATCTTCATCCTGCATGATATCCACTGGCTGATCACTAATGTGCACACTTATGCAGTCTTGTCTACTGAAGCATTTTAATTTGGCACCTCACTGCTGCCATATATAGACATACCAGGTCTTATTTTGCACCTTCAATTTGGTAATTGTATTCCCACATATATACATGCGTATGCTACACTGGTCAGCATTTATAGTGTAGCGATTTTTTGGTGAGAGGGTTCCAGGAATGGAAGACACAGGTCACAGGAGGACTTGCACGGGCAGCGCATTATGCTCACTTGCGAGTAGGTACGCTGGCGCATTGCTGGTTGAGACCTACAGAGACGACGGGGATGAGATGCAGGTGCCATCAATGAACTGGAGGAGCAGCCTAGCCTGTTCGCTCGGTCGTAAACGATCGTGGATTATAAGCCAGAATAATATTTTTCTCTCACAACAAACCAGCCAGCAGTAATAATCTACGATTGTATCAGCACCAGCCGAACAGGCTTCCCTGATGACTCGTGTTGACTGGTCGACAAAGTGAATAGGCCTCGAGTGGAGCCTCGCTATTGTCTGACATGACAATGTGAGCAGGTAGCTCAAGTAAAACTTTGCAGATCCTAGTTGACTCTGAGGCTTCCGTTTCATTACGCGTTGAGGAAGTACTAATCAGCCACCTTCCCTGCACAGACTCTCTGGCCGCACAAGCTACGTGCCTACTGTGTTCATTATCTTATATATAAATGCGCCTCTTGCTTCAATTATTCAAGGAAGATGAAGTGTGTAGGAAATCCAAGTATCATGTTACTCTTAAATCTTGTCAATGCAAATCTTTGGTCTTACACATGTCATTTTCACCAATCTCGAGAATTTGTAGATTATTACATGCCTCAACAAATTTGGACATTCAGTAACTTGCTTTGCTGCATACTAATGTGTTGTTCCATTCAACCAGAAGTTGTTCATAATACAGCTGCTGCACTCTCTCTTCTTTCTTTTGGTTTTCATTTTGTGAGAAGGAGATGCTTTTGTGGTTTCTTATAAATTGTGCATAATAACTTCAACCTTTTTTGAAGATGTAAACACTACCCAGATCTGGACATTACTGTCGGTTCAAAAAACCCCTTCACTGCCGGATTTTAAACCAACAGTGACATATCGGCAGTGATGGGGGGTTGACATCACTGCCGGTTCCTAAAAACTGACATTGATCTACAGGCAACAGTGTCGGTTCCTGGCTCCACCCGACAGTGTCCAGTTGAACAACACTGCTGGTTTGTAGGCCCAACCGACAGTGATGGTTGCTTCAAGAGTGTCGGTTTTTGGCTCAAGCCGGCAGTGTTGAGCAAGCCTACACTGTCGGTTCATGGCTCAAACCGACAGTGTTGAGCAAGCGAACACTGTCGGTTCATGGCTCAAAACGGCTGTGTTGGTCAAGCCTTCACTGTGGGTTGGTGGCTCAAACCGATAGTGTTGTCTTCAACAAACACTACCGGTTTGGATTTCAAGCCGAAAGTGATGCCTCGACCAACACTGCCGGATCGTGCCACGAGCCGGCAGTGCCCTCTTTACCATCACTGTCGGTTTTGTACTAAATGGCAGTGATCTCTTTTTCGCATGATTTTATAATTTATTTTATTTTTTGTGGAATCGGATTTCGCTTTATATTCGCTACGTAGACGACAGGTCCGTCAACACTAAATATTACAAATGTTACGGTTACAGTTCAAATGTACTTATCAAGATCTCGATCCCTCAAAATAAAAAAGAAATTACAATAGTCTAGCGAGCCGCTCTATCCTGTACTGGTTCTTATACCTCACGGACTGCACAATGGAGAACGTTCCGTTAAATTCTAAGCACTCGAATAGGATGAAGGCTGCTAGATCTGATGATAGTGCTATGATCTCCATGTCCAACAGTCTTTGGTGTTTAAATTTCTTGCGCCGGCATTCAAAAAAGATGATATCGAAAGGCACAAATGTAAGAGATAACAATAGATCATTTTGTTGAATTAACAGATATAAATGAAATGTGGATTATACACACCAAAGCATCAGCCTGCTCCGATTTGACGCCAAGGTAGCGAAGCATTGCCCACATTACGTAGAACCTGTATTCATTGTTTCCCGTCGGCTCATTTAGGGTCTCCAATTGCATTGGTGCAACTGGAATGGGACCTTTGTCTCACCGATCATTCTTCCCTGGACACTGTGCCACATCATAAAGTGTGAAAAAGGGGCAACATTAGAATGTGCTATGTGCGATTACAAAATAATATGTTATTATGTTCATTTACTCATTCAGGACTTTAATTAGGGGATCGACCAAAGAAAGTTCCATTTTCCTCGAGTCCCACACCTCGATACGATTTTTTGCCAATATTGATAACAATGAAGACGAAATGGTTGCTGCAATCATAAAATCCTAGTTATTAACAAATAATTGTAACTAAAAAAAGAAGCTTAAAAATAAGAGCGGAGAACACATACTTGCAATTGTAGGCTAGAAGTATTTTGGTTTTATTATTCATCTTTAAAGCTTCTAAAATGGCAACCAATGTTTCCGTCAGATCTTCCACTTTATTTCCATGCATGCCTCCGCATGTTTTCTCGTTGACTAGCTCGGGGTCCAAGAAGGCTATATGAGTGTTTTTTTTCTGTTTAAGCAATATTTTGCTACACACCTGCATAAATCATGGGAATTGTTCAAAAGTTAACTATTGGTGTATCGAGAGAGTAGTTAATTATAATATCGTGCGTGTAGGGTACTTACATAGTCTACAACGTCAATATTTGTGTATTGAGATCGCGCCTTTGGTATAGCTGGAACAAGCACTCCCAACCGACAAAGTGCTTCTCTTCAAGAGGATAATGGAAAACAAGAGGGTGGCGGATAATAACTTCAAAACCCATTTGGTCCGTCTCTGTTGCTCTGGCCATGTAATATTCATGCAAATCACGCATATATGTTGTCAAATTTTTAAACTCAGTCGTCGACCACCAAGAAATTGCCTCTTTGATATTGGATTGTCGATTTTGCCATCTCGCATAAATCATAATAGATGTTCGCGGCCTCATCACTGGTTAATTCGGGATTGTCTTCGACAATCTTGTTTATCTTCCTTTGATTTTCATGGTGTATTTCTTCGACTCTTAATTGATTATTCGTTTGCAGTATTTGCCTATCAAATTCGGATTGCACCCTCCACTTAGACAGTGAGGCAAATAGATTCTAGAATCTAATAGCATCTTTCCTGTTACATTTTTCTGGCTTTTTTGGTTCAACAAGTTTGTAACGCTGCCACTAAACGTCATTTTCTTTTTTTGTTGGTCGGCTTTGGGAGAATTAGCGACCGAATCAGAGGACCTTTTCTACGACTGCGAGGATGCCTTTGATCTTGTTTTGGGCTGAGGTAGAGGAGGAGGAGGAAGAGAATTCTATTTTCTCGGGACTGATGAAGAGGGACGAGGAGGAGGAGGACGAGTCTTCTCTTTTGTCGGGGATGATAAAGATAGAGGAGGAGGAGGAGTCTTCTCTTTTGTCGGGGCTAATGAAGATGGAGGAGGACGAGGACGAAGATAAGGAGACTTCTATCTTCTCGAGGGTGATGACAAGGGAGGAGGGAAGGCAGAGTGATCTCCTCTATTGGGAGATGGTGAGTGATCATCTCTGGGCGGTGAAGATTCACAGACATCCTCATTATCCGAAGACAACTGGTGACCAAGCTTTTTTAAGCGCTTGCGCCAGGCCATATGAGCACCCTTGTTCTGAACAAGGCATTGCTTGTCTTCCTGTGCAGGGTAATCAATGTGTATCTTGTTATACTTCTTATCAAGTATACTATCAATGCTGACGTTGGCATACCCCGGTGGAATTGGGCGGCCATTAATGGTCCCGTCTCCCTTAGGCCAGGCCTGGCCAATCGGCACCTTGTCAGTTGTCCATTGCTGACGGATGTACAACCTAACATTGACGGGTTCGGTGATGCTGTACACCAGATGAGGCGCATTCGCCTCTTCTTCGTCGAGTAGGGTCGATCCACAGCTGCTGCAACCCCTGATCTGTGGGCTAAAGCTAGTTAGAACGGTCGCATAACTTGCATAACTTGCTGGACTCATTCTTGAACGGTCGCATCAATCCGTCTTTCAAATATGTCTTCAATCTCTTGCAGTCGCCTCAGTGTCTCTGCCTCTTGTGACGCTCTACCCCTCGAGAGGCTTAGATAAGTGGAAGATTATTTCTCAAATGCTAATTTCCAAGGAATAAGACCGGCTCCTCTAGTATGACCATGGTGCTCCTTGTTTCCGAGTGCTTGGGTGAGCACATTATTCTCCCTATTGGAACTGTGGGTCCCTTGCCTCACCTCATCATTTACCTCAAAGTTCCTCTGGACGAGGCTGCTCAGGGCTAGATTTGTGGAGCTAAAGCTCCCGTCCGTGTCATGGTGTACCCCCACGCCATACAGAAATATATCGTTCTGGGCTCCCAATTGGCAGTCTCAGCCTCAATGCCAAGCCGTTCCAACTTCTCAAGTTCACTTTCAAATTCATTCATCTTACTGGCGTAACCACGAGAGCCGAGATGATGAGGATTCGTCGCTTTAAGCAAGTCCTCCTTATTCTTCCTGCTCAGTTCCAAGTACTCCTCAGATTCCCTGTATTGCTTGAATTCCTGCCAGAAGTCCTTCTGCTTGGTGTACTCTCCACCATCCCAATTTGGCTCTTTACCCTCAAGAATAAATTTCTTATACAATGTCCCTTTGAAAGTCTTGAAGCATGTCCCCATGATTTCTTTTGCTTTTTTCTTGACTAGCTTCTTGTCATAGTCCTATGGGAAAGTGAAATACTGTGGGATCTTGTTCGCTCATATGTCATCCTTATCACTTTTGGGAACCCTCCACCGGTCATCATCTTTCCCAATCCAATTCCTGTACTTAATCGGGATGTAGTCCCTTAGAAGTGCCCCGATGACAGTCTTGTATTTGGACGAAGCTTTACGCTATTTGACTAGCTCCCCGAATTGGTCAAAATTAGTGATGTGCCAGTGTGCATTCCTACCAGTAGGAAGCTGTGACACGCCTCGCTTGGTTTTGGCCTTGCTGCTACTTGAACCATCTGGCTGCTGGTCGGCTGAACCTCCTGCTGGAGACACCAAGTAAGCTAAGACCCTCTCAATTAATTATCGTGTGTGGCTACCTAGTCACATGATACCTAAGTTACCTGGTCATCTTGATCCAGCTGGAGGCAAGTGGTAGGGCACCATGGTACCTCATTCTCACCGTACTGATTGACACCGCCACCATTTGTCGGATCATGCGGCTCTCCCGTCCCAGCGATATTAGCCGCTTCTTGTTCCCTATCGATTCTTGGGCGATGGGTTAACGAGCGATGACGAGTCATGACTGTGACATGATCATGGTCAGTTTTGGCTGCGTACAACTACTAGTATCATTTGTGCATAAATATATTAACCAACTAATAGAGATTTAATGCAAAGACCAATAATAACTCCACATACTCTTCATGTACAACAAATTCATTGCTTGATTGGCTGCATACAACAAAGTCCACCTACTGTTCTACGAAACAAAGCCTATATCAACTTTCAAATAAGAAAAGCAATGATCATAGCCATAAATAAAAGCATGGCATCTTTCCAAGACCAATGAGCAATTATCCTAATCTTCATATCTCCAGCGGGTGGCTCCTCTTCAATCTCTAGTGCCGGTGAATGGCCATGGTTTGCACTCATTAGACCATAGTAGGCCCTCAAAGCTTCAGCTTCTGTGTTGTACTTTTTATAATAATTACCTAGGTATTGATTGACTTGAGCATAGCAATCTTCCCAGGTAAGGTAGATCCCAGGAACCCGACCAACATGCACTACATACAATGCCATGGTTGCCTATACATTTAACCAAATTAGGTTGATAGTGCTATGTCATTCAAACATGTTGTAGACCAAGCAAAGTTATAGACTATATTCAAATATTCAAACTTCAATTTCCAACACAACTAAATCATTAATTTCAACATCTAACTCATTTCAATCCCACTTTGAGCACTAGTATGTCATCAACCATGCTTCAAATGACCATAGTGTTTTAAGCTAATTTGTTCACCATAGATCAAAGAACATTTGCTACTAAGAAAATTTGAAGTGTTTCTACACGAAATCTAGAGAAAAGGGGATAAACATGTTACTGTTATCCTCACGGGCATTTCAACAAACACCTAAGGGGCAGTGCCGAACGCACTCACTGTCGGGGCGTGGTCGGTAGCAGCTCTCCGCGTGCTCCTAAGGGCCTTGGTCTTGGGAGATGTTGGAATGGTGGTGGGGGCACAGTCTGCGTCGTGGAGTACCGTGGGGTGGACGAGGAAGATGAGGGTGCGGGAGGCGGTGGTGCTCCAGTGGCATCGAGGAAGATGAGGGCGCTGGCATGGCAGGGACAGCGTCAGGCGTTGAAGAAGAGTATGGCGCGACAGCTGTGGACGGCGATGCTGGTGGCAGTGGAGCCCCATCGGCGTGGATTAAGACGACGGCGCGGGGGTGGCTAGGACGGTAGTGACGGTTAGCGACAATCCATCGAACACCTAATGGACAGTGAGGGAGGCGCTCACCGTGTAGCGTGGGGCCGCCGCTGTCTGCGCGCTCCTTCAAATCCACGCTGTGATTGTCGGCGTTGGGAGTTGCTGGCGTCACGGTGGGAGGAGTCGTGGAGGACCGCGGGGTGGGGGACGCCGGGACGAAGGACGGCGTCACACGTCTTCCTCACTACAGTGGACCGCACGGGGACGCGCGGACGTCGGCTTTGAAGAAGAGGAGGGCACTTGGGCTATGGACGGCGGCGCGGGGGCGGCGGATGGCACCACGGGGGGTGGCGGTGCACCGTCGGCTTGGAGGAAGTGGATGGCGCGGGGTTCAAATGACTTAGAAAAATTTCACCCCACACGTCTCGAATTATATAGTATAGGCATATCACTGCCGGTGCCAAAGCCCAACCGACAGTGTTGAGGTAGCATCACTGTCGGTGCCAAAGGCAAACCGGCGGTGATGTTCACTTTCACTGTAGGTGCGATGAACCGGTCAAAGACAAAAAACATATCGAAACGAACTCCCTATACTACCGCAGCGGTTAAGTCCGTGCACTCTCGACCCTGAGACCCGCGTTCGAAGCCCAGGCGAGCCAAACTTTTTTGTTTTCTATTTTATAATTTAATAGTGCGTTAGAACAGGATAAAAAAAGTAAACCTAACAAACTCCCTACACTACCGCAGTGGTTAAGGCCGCGCACTCTGGACCCTGAGACCCTTGTTCGAACCTCGGATAAAACAAAAATTTTTAATTTTGTTTTATTTTTTATATAAACAAACTACATTACAACTAAATAAAAGAAAATAAAAAACAAAAGCTAACGCAACTACTATCATAGCACAACGGTTAAGGCACACTACTCTGGACCCCGAGACCCACGCTGGAACCCAAGGGGGGTGGGAACAATTTTTGATTTTTTTTTTAAAATACCACTATCTTTTTTGCCAAAACCGGAAGTGATGATTATATATAATCTTTTTTCTTTTTCAAACTAAATAAATTGGCACATTTATATTTCTATTCCACCTATGTCTAAGTGTCTTCAAATTTTTTTTGCAAGCATGTACACCCAAATTATGGCCCCACACAAGATCTTAAGTTTTTCTGATCATTTTCTTTATTATTATATTTTTCTTTGTGCTAAACGGGACAAAAGAGGCCCAATTACATGTTAGGCACACTAGAATTTTGCATCCACCTCGACAAAAAAATGATCCCTAGGACACATAAGACCTTGTGAAAAGTTTGGCACCGTTCCGGATTGTTTCGGGGGTTGGTTCAGTTCAACCTCTAATTAATCGGTGACGTCGCGTGGAAATTCAATTAAACCGGAGAAAGTACCAAACCATCTCAGTAAAATCCCAAACTTGGTGTTTCATTCACCCATGTCACGTGCAAGCTTGGGAAAAAGTTTGAGACCAGTACGACACTAGAATTTAGAGTTCTTGTTGCACATCGCATGAATTACATGACAAACACAAGCCGAATTAAACTTAAACCTTGCAAATTAAACCTAAACAAACACTAATGACGGCGTGGATGCACAATACCATACATTTGCATCCAAGCATGGTAATTGATGTCACGGATTCTATAACCACAGCTATCGGTGAAGGCCAATGCCCGTACGATTGCACTCTCTCGTGCCTCAAAAGACCGGTGACATGGTCGTCCATAGATGTAACCAACTGAACGACCAATGACCTTATTAATAATTCTTATGCAAAACTAATGTCCTTCGGTAGTGTGCTGGCCGAGATTCCCAGTACAGTACTCCCAGTCGTACCCGAGTCTCTCCGTAGCTTGGTCTAGAATGGCCGACAAGCCCAATATAGCATAGGTACTATCATGGAGCAAAACCTACAAGCGGAGAAAAAAAATGAGAGATCATTATTACAATAACAATAATAAATAACCACGACTCAGGTATTAGTGACATCGACTTTACCATATCGATATGGTTGTATCTCGCCTAGTATTCGCTTACTTACGGAACAGGGACATCACCAACACATAGGTATCCGCCTAGTATTAGTGACATCGACTTCTATCTTGAAGTGCGAGAAATTAGGCACCTGATAGTAAATGTGCTGAAGTGCCTCTAAATAGTTGTGCACGACAGAGAACTAGGCGCTTGTCCTGCTTGGCATCTGTGATCCTGTCCGCCAGATAAATTCCTAATGTCCTGATGGTAGCCTCGAAGGGATGTAGAAGCTTAGTTCACACGTCCAAGTTTGACCATTTACAGCAGATGTCATGTTCTTAACAATGTCTGACACCATGAGCAAGCTAAGTGCTGCTTACAGCCACTCTATCGGGGCTATACATATGCAACAATGATATTATTTAAATGAGACCATACATATTTTTAAACAACACTTATTATGGAATTTAAACTACAATTAGCATCCAAAAATAAGATGTTGGAAAATATTTCATACGATAGCTGGAATAGGGTAGTTTAGAATGGCTACATCAGGATCGAATGGATCATCTCCAGGGTGGGAATCTGGTTCTTGTGGTGGGGGAGGTCTGTTCATCCCACCTAATAAATTCAAGAAATATGACTATAAATATATATTTCATTATATAAAATATGCCAAGTAAAAGGTCGCAAACTAAATAAATATATATTGATGCATATACATAGCTAGAATATGGAAGAGGAGAACATATATATTGCATTATACCTAATAAAATTCAAGAAATATGAATATAAATATATATTGTATTATATAAAATATGCCAAGTAAAATATAATATAGATCGATGCATATATACATAGCTAGAATATGGAAGAGAACATATATATAATACCACCTGCTATGAAATATCCAGGAAGCATAAACAAATCACGTAGAATGAAAAGAGCGAGAAGTGAGAGTACGTGAAACTGAGAAATGAGAGTGAAGTGAGGGTGCATGCGTGTGTGTATGTTCCTGTGGTTCCTTTTTATAGGGGGGCAGACACATCACTGTCGGTTTTAAAATAAAACCGTCACTGATGTTGTCTATCACTACTGGTTTTGTAATGAAACCGACAGTGATGCAACCCTATCACCGACAGTGATGTGCCTGACACCATGTACTTCCATGCATTAATGAAATGCATGCATACATGCTGCAATAAAGGTCATTACTTATGAAAAAATAGTAATCCTACGATCTTTATTTAATACTCAAATAATGTCAAAAAAATTCGTATCAATTGCATAATTTCATATGGGTACAAAATCACCGTCGTCCACCCAAAAAATGCTAGATAATTAATTATTAGGACACCATATATATGTAAAATGTCTATACATGCATTGCCATTTGAAGAGACAAACATATATATATATATATATATATATATATATATACATTTTGGTTATAGAAATACGACATAAAATAACAGAAACCTTGAAATAAAATTACATATACGATAACAAAGACATGACACTAAAATTAAATATACGATAACAAAAACATATTTCCGTCTAGGTTAATGTTAGAATCGAAGTGTACAAACACATTATAATATAACCACCTTAGAAATATTCTTCTAGCATCCAACTAGGGTCAAATAGGCGCTAGATGATGCCAGAGATGACAGACGAGCTATGCCTTCGGGAGATGAATGGAGAGGTTACCGAGCACTGTTGAACCCATGCCTCTCCGGACAGACAGTCCAAAGCACATAGAACGGTTGGCGAGCACCGATGAATCCATACTACTCTGGTCAGACAAGCCAGAGCACACCACATAGGATGACTCTGTCAACCTCGTGGCATCCCCAAGCTTCGACGTTGCTCTATCTTCAGAAATATTCTTCTAGTACCTTTTGTGTGCATCATCCTTGTGGATGACTACGCTTATTGAAATTTGTACGTGGAGGACTTTCTCTCACAGGGAGGCCATATATGTGTATACTAGCTAAGAGTGAACGAAGTGAGAAATAAGCAGCAAGTTAAACAGCAAGAGGCTCCTGGTCGAGGGCCATTTTATAGGGTCTAGTAGTCGTGGTAGGTTTTTTTAAGTAAAGTTGTCGGGTAGGTGGGAGCAGTACTCCTACTGTGGTGGTCAGTGGGAGCACTGTTGACCCATGAGAAGAATCTAGACATCACTGTCGGTTTTGGTTGAAAAACCGACAGTGAAGGTGGACATCTGTGCCGGTTCTAGAAACCGACAGTGATGTCTTGTATTAGTGTCGGTTTTTAAACCAAAACCAAGAGTGATGCCTCTGGCATGCTGCACCAAAGCAGCGTCACTGCCGTGGGCTCAGCCTTTTACAAAAATTATTCCTAGCTTTTTTTAGAATGCGGTAGTGATAACAAAATTCAATAAAATTAAAAAAATATATTGTGGCCCAACTCCGCAGTTAGTTTGATTTTATTTTTTTCTTTTATCCCACATATTAAAAACTACTAAAAGAAAAAACAAAAAGTTTGGCCCGCCGGGGTTCGAGCGCGGGTCTTAAAGAAAGGAGTGTACGACCTTAACCGCTGAGCTAGGACAGGGAGTTCAGTTATGTTTGTTTTATTTTTTGTTTTATCCCATTCTAAAGCACTATTAATTAATAAAAGAAAAAACAAAAAAGTTTGGCCTGTCTGGGATTCGAGCGCGGGTCACAGGGTCGAGAATGTGCGGCCTTAACTGCTGAGCTAGGATAGGGAGTTCGGTTAGATTGGTTTTATTTTTTCTTTTATCCCGTGGCCACATCATCATCGTTTTCCTATGGAATATTCACACCAACCTTGTCATGTATGGTCCATATCATCAGCCTGTTCGGGAGGCCATATCGTATCGTGGATTATTTACTGTTGGCTGGTTCGGTGTGAGAGAAAAACACTGTTTCCGGCTGAAAATTTACGATCGTTTACGAGCAAGTGAACAGGCTGCATATAGTTTGGCATGAACTCCATGGTAATCAAGTACGATCGTATAGACTCAATTTGAGCCCATTTTCTTTGATTGATGCAATCTTTGCATGGGCAAAAAACAGGATTCCCATTCCCAGCATGGGCTTTGGTATTGGTGATAAACTGACTGACGCCATGCATGTATCGCTTGTCTATTCGTGACAGATGCATCCACTCTCGATCCATCTCTATACAAAAAAATATTGAGACAGTAATTACAGAGAAATTAAAAATATGTCGAGCTTCATGAACAACAATTGGAGCTCAAAAGTACAATTTAGTCTACACTTTTTTAATTTAGTCACACCATTTTTGAAAAACATTATTGTACACTAATTATTGCAAAATTAAAATCGGTAGGCCCGGCCATATAAATTGAAAATCATAGCCCCATAAAAAAATTATTGCACAATAATGAAGAACAATTATTCTACTCGATGCCACAAAAAAATGGAGACACTAATTTTTTAAAAAAAAATCTAAAATTGGAGACATGACCATGAACATCAATGTAGCTCCAAACAATGTGTTGCAAGGTGACACATGGATTAATTTGCTCACCAAAATTGTAAAAGAATCTACTCTACTCCTAAGAACTAATTATAACATCACATACTAATAATGATATTGACCGCATGTAATAATTAGCTAGGAATTTAAATGTGTTCATAGACACCAACTTTTTGGATGATGGATTCACCGTAATTTTCTTAGAAGCCTTGCACAAAGTCCAATTAGAAAAGTGCTCTTTCTAGAATGAAGAAAAAACTAGAATGAGAATCAAGCAATGTAGCCATCAAAACAACGCTAATTAGACAACAAAATCAAAGGAGCGGATGCTTGTTACTAACCTTAAAGCAAAAAGATCAAGCCATTCTTCCAAATTCAAGAGCTAGCTTTACGGTGAAAAGCAGCCGCAACAATGGAGGGAGCGGCCCAAACGCGCGCCTCTATGTTCGGGATGAAAGAGAGGAGAAAGGAGAGGATGGCGCCAGGTTTTTGTACTGCCATTTTATCACCGTCAGTTCTTGGCTAGAACCGACAGTGATATCACCAAATCACTATCGGCTCTTGGTTAGAACCAGCAGTGATAAGTGTCCGCCAACTCACTGCCGGTGCAAGCCATAAACCGGTAGTGATGTGGTCCTTCATTGCCGGTTTTAGCCTTAACCCTAATCATTTTCTCATTTTCAAGCTTAGAACCGGCAGTGAAGGTACATCACTGCCGGTTCTGACAAATCCGGTAGTGATAAGGTCGACAATGATGTCTAATTTTGTAGCAGTGAAATATGCTTGGTACCTATGTGTTAGGTATATTATTACTCCAATTTAAGAACTGGTATAATTGCTTCATACCTAGGATCGAACTAGCTAGATGATTATATTAGATGTGCAATATAACGATGAAGATTAATTTCTTGTTTTTAGCTTTAAGAACTGGTATATTGATTACCTGGATCATTAACACATTCAACGTGTGCACGAAACCCACGGCTATACGTGCAGGTGTAAAATTTAACATAGGTTGTACGTCATAAAATAGCCATCAGCCTGTTGTCTCGTTGGTTTCAGTTAGGGTTTATCAGTCAACCAACAGTGTTTTTCTTCTCACAACAAACCAGTACCAGCGAGCTTATCAGCCCAGAAACTAATCAGCGAACGGACCGAATAATTGTGGGTTTTTTTTCTTCACTGTACTCACACCGTACCTCACTTTATTGTGCAGGCAGGCCGCTACCTCTATATATACACATATATACCTGGTCTCATTTTGCATCCATCATTTAGAGATTGTACAGCCACATCCATGCGTGCAGCATTCATCACTCCATCTTTCTAGTGCGACAGCAGGCTGCTGACGAGTAGATCGATTAGGGTTTGAGTTGTTGCGTGCTTGGCAGGCGTTGAAACGGTGACAACTGAGAAGAGTTTTGGGAACGGAAAACATCTGGAGGGCATGCACGGAAAAAACAGTTCAGCCGCCGCACAGAAACAGTCACTACTAAAACAAAAAACATTTATAGCAACAGGATATTTTTTTATAGGGGCGGCTGATGATAGAGCCGTCTCTACAGTGGGCATGCTCGGGATCCACGAGACCAGCCGTCCCTACAAATGGCACAATAGGGACGGCTGGTGATACGAGCCGCCCCTACAAATGGGTCGATTTGTAGGGGTGGCTCACTCACCAGCCATCCCCGGTGTTAGGATTTGTAGGGGCGGCTCAATCACCAGCCGCCCCTACAAATGCCCCATGTATAAAAGCCTGCAACCCTTTCTTCCTCCTCGGATCACTCACTCCAACCCGTAAAAAAGGTAGGGAGACCTTGGGCACCTCCCAAAAATTGCTCTACTAAGTGGGGAAGGTTTTGGTCTCAAATCTTTTGGTGGAGAGGTCGTAGAAGATAAGAAAATGCTATTCCACATTCTTTTTAAAGTTTTAATGGTTGGTTAGTGAGTAATTAGAGTTTTAATTTTCTCTCTCTTCTATGGTGCTTGAGCTACTTATGAAGTAAATTAGACCCAAGTTTTGAATATACTAAGATAAATTAGGTAGGGGAACAAGATCATATCCTTATTTGGTCCATGTTTCTTAATTTTAGTGAACAATTAGATAGTTTTATGAATGTTTCATGTGCATGTTAGATCTAGATCTAGGGTTTGGTTTTTTTATTAATTTTGTTTTTGTAAATTTATGTTTGATGAAATTGGACTAGGGTTTGCATGAAAGATATTGGGTAAATTTTAATTATTGCTAATTATTATCTTTGAAATTATTTATTGTAATCAACAAATATGTATTTTAATTATTTATGGATAAATAGGCAATTAATTAATTTTCCTCTACCATGGTATGTTTGTATGCTTCATGTAATTATATTTGATTTATATTCATATATGTCTGAAGTATATATAATTATTCTCAAGTAATTATTAATTTGATTCATTTTTATACATATCTGAATAAGTAGTCATTTAATGTTTTTTTGCTGTTGTTGTAAAAGATGGGGTACAGGAACTCTTGGATGTATGGTTCATTAAGGTTCAAAGTAGGTTTCTGTGAAGAGGTGGATAAATTTATTGAAACCACAGAGAAGCATGCAACGACGTTGATAGAGAATAAAGATACAATTATTTGTCCCTGTAAAGATTACAAGAACCGTATGGCATGGACAGATGTGACTATCATTAGATCACCTTTGATTATGCGAGGATTTATTGAGGACTACATAGTGTGGATTCATCATGGTAAAATGGCTATTGTTAACGATGAGGATGAGGAGGAATACGACGACGAAATCCTAGAATCCCTGTCCTAATATTCAGCAGAGCTTTGATGCACGAATGGATCCTGAATTTGGCAATGAACAAGGTGGTGATGCTGGTGGTTGGGATGGTAACGACGAAGGTGGTGCCAATAATGATGGCGGAGCACGTGTCGGGGATGAAGATGATTTGGAGGACATGATTCGAGCCATTGGACCAGAGATTTTACAAAAAAGCCCGAAAGGTCTATAAAATTTGGAAATGGTGACAAAAACATCGAAGGAGACTGTGTATGGTGTAGAAAAAGGATGTCCAACACATTGGACATTGCTACGTTTTGTGCTTAAGCTACTTATCCTGAAGGCTAAGTATGGCTGGTCAAACTGTAGTTTCAATGATCTATTGTGTCTCTGTCATGGGTGCTACCACAACCAAACTCAGTTCCCGCGAACACATACCAAGCGAAGAAGGTCATAAGTCCATTGATAATGGGGGTTAAAAAAATCCATGCATGCCCCAACCACTGTATCATTTTTCATGGCGAAATGTTCAAGTCATTGGATAAATATCCCCTGTGTGGGGCCAGCCGGTACAAGAACAATGACCTGTACGGTGGTGATGAAGCCTCCACGGGGAAAAAGAGGAATAAGAAGGGTACGAAAAAGGTGGTACAAGAATGTCAGCCCTTAGAGAACACTCCATTAGGCAACAATGCAAAGCAGAGAAAAATTATTGTCTTGGTAATGTGGTACCTGCTAGTGACCGACCACTTGAAACGTATCTTTCTAAACCCTAATGAAGCCGCACTCATAACATGGTGGGATGATGAGCGCAAGGTGGATGAAGATAAGATTGCACACCTAGCTGATTGTAGTGAGTGGCAAAGGATCGATGAGAAACACAAAGAATTCAGCGATGACCCAAGGAATGTACGATTTGGCTTGAACACCGATGGATTGAATCCCTTCAATGAGAGGATGAGTGACCACAACACTTGGCCAGTGATCTTGACTATGTACAACATCCCAACGTGGTTGTGTCAGAAGAGAAAGTATCTTCTCCTCACTATTCTTATTTCTGGTTCTAAACAACCAGTCATTGATATAGACGTGTTCCTCGAGCCTTTGATGCAAGAAATGGAGAGGCTATGGAGGCATGAGGAGCCGATGTACGATGCGTTCCGAAAGGAGGACTTCATATGTAGAGCAATAATATTTGTTACTACCAATGATTACCCCACGCTGTTTGTTTTGTTTGGACAGATCAAAGGGAAGACAGGATGCTTAGTTTGCTTGGATGGTACTACATGGGTGTTCCTAGATGCATCCAAGAAGATAGTTTATCTAAGGAACTAGCACTTCTTAAAGACAAGTCATAAGTACCGCAGCAAATTGTTCTTTAGATTTTATGACAACACCCCGGAGATTGAATCCCCTCCGAAGAGACGTCATAACGGAGAACACGTGTACAAAATGGTGAAAAACATACACGTCGTCTATGGAAAGAAGAATCCGAATGGGACGAACAGAGATAGAAGCACACCTCCTGTCGAAGGCGTACCTTTCAAGAAACAATCGGTCTTCTTTCAGTATCTGCCTTATTGGCCAGACTTGGAGGTCCCCCATACCATTGATGCTATGCACGTGCAGAAGAATGTCTTTGAGAGTCTCATTGCTACCTTGATGAACATAGGCAAGTCAAAGGATGGTCTAAAATCACGGAAATACATGGTGCAGCTAAACGTGATGCCACAACTTCACCCGGTACCTAAGGCTAATGAAACATACACTCTCTTGCGACGTGCTTCAACCTAACACCAAAAGAGAAGAGAGCTACATGTACTTTCCTATGGGGGTCAAAGTTCCGACTGGGTTTTCAGCGAATGTGAAGAAGCTAGTGTTGATGAAGGACTTGTCAATAACACACTGCAAGGCTCACGATTGTCATGTGATGCTAACAGTGTTTCTACCTATTGCAATCAGGGCTATAAAGCTAGAGTTCTTAAAAATGTCCATCACCCGTATGTGCTACTTCTTTTCGAATATCTCACAGAAGACAATTGTCAAGAAAGAGCTGAGTGACCTACATGAATTTATGGTGGAGACACAAAACCAAGTAGAGATGTGTTTACCTCCTACTTTTTTTGATATAATGCCACATCTCATGATTCACATGGTTCATCAGATACAGGCGCTGGGCCCTTGCTACTTGCGTGAATTGTGGTCCTACGAGCGGTTCATGTCAGTTTTAAGCCAATACGTGCATAATCGAGCATATCCAGAGGGCTCCATGATAGAGAGTTATAGTACTGAAGAAGTTGTCGAGTGCTGTCAAGAGTACCTAAAAATACAGAAAGGGATTGGTAAACCTGATTCTCGTCACAAGGGTAGGCTGGCTGGGAAGGGCACCAGTGGTAGAAAAGTGTTCATCGACCATGATTACAAAGAAGTGAATTGGGCACATTATAGTGTCCTGCAGTGTATACAACTAATGCAACCATACATTGATGAACACTTGGCTACCAATATGGTGGAGAGAAATGGCCGTTCAGATGATTAGGTCGTGAAACAGCACAAGCAACGACTAACTACATGATTGAAGGACCAAAACATACCGCCTGGAGAAACCATAGACTCTATTACCATCAGTAGGTTGGCGGAGGGGCCATCAAGACAAGTGACATCTTAGAAAGCTTATGACATCAATGGGTACACGTACTATACCCATGTAAAGGATAGTAAATATGTGAACCAAAACAGCGACGTTCGAATAGGTCTCGATGGAGTGGGGCAAAAGATCCAATACTTTGGCATCATTGAAGAGATATGGGAACTTGACTATGGAAGGGATATAACGGTGGCCCTGTTTTGATGTCGCTGGATCAAACAACACCAACTGAACAAGATCGGATTGAGAGTCCTAGACCTCGAGAATCTAGGCTACCAAGATGACCCTTAGGTGCTCGCTTCACGTGTTGCACAAGTTTTCTATATGCCTGACCCACAAAGTAATCTCCCCCCGAAGAAGAAGAAGACAAAGCATGTGGTTGTCTCCGGAAAACAGCACATTATTGGAGTTGATGGCGTGGACGATGTTGAAGGTTATAATAACTACGATGAGATGCCGCTATTCACAGATTTTCCTAAGAAGATCAGTGTTGTGGAAAAGAACCTGCCCAAAGACATATTGCCATGGGAATGAAAATGTGTCAAGGGAAAAGTCATTATAGAGGGCTAGCTAGTTGTTGAACGTGGAGTGTTTGTGGAAGTGTGTGTGTTTGTAAGACTTCATTTATGCATGTGTATGAGACTATATATTTATGTATGTGTGTGAGACTATATATTTATGTATGTGTGTGAGACTACATTTATGCATGTGTGTGAGACTACCCTTTGCAACATCCAGATGAACCTATTGCAACATCCACTCTATTACTACTAAAACAGCTGTAACACGTAGACACTTGAAACAGGCACTTATTACTACTGCAACATATTCGGACTACTATTAAAACACTTAAAACAAGCAGCTAACACTTTATGAAATGAAGAAATAACTAAAATAAAAGCTGGAGATCTTGACGAGTTATACAACTTTTATATTCATCACATTTACAGCTGAAATCATTTAGTGGTTGAAAATCAGGTTTGAAGTTTTCATTTTCTGAAATTCAAAATTTGAATTATCCAAAATTAGTGACAAAGATAGATGACCAGAGTAAAATGATAGAGCATGATTTTAGAAAATTTTAGGAAAAAAACCATCACATTTGGAGTTAGTATGAGTGAGAAAAACTAGTTACAAGTTTCTACCACAGATTAAAAAGAGAAATCATATTTGTTCATCATTGATCATCATGAACAATTGTGATTTTTCTTTTTAATCTCTGGGTAAAATTTGTAACTAGTCTTTCTCCCTCATACTAACTCCAGAAGTGATAATTTTTTCCTAAAATTTTCTAAAAACATGCCCTATCAAGTTACTGTGTTGATTTGGTCATTCTTTTCATTTGACAAAATTTGAGCAATTCAAATTTAAAAAAATAATAAGTTCTAACGAGATTTTAAAACACCAAATGATTTCAGCTGAAAAAGTGATGAATACTAAAGATGTATAACTCATCAAGATCTACAACTTTTATTTTGGTTATTTCTTCATCTGACAAAATGATAGTAAACATTGTTCACAAATCAACATGTCTCTCATATAGTTCATGAAACTATGAGTGATATGTGAATTTGTGAACAATGTTTACTAATACTTTATCAAATGAAGAAGTGACCAAAATAAAAGTTAGATATAGTGACGAGTTCAACAACTTTTCTGTTCACCACGTTTGTAGTTGAAATCATTTAAGGTTTTAAAATCTTGTTTGAAGATGCTATTTATTGGAATTCAAAATTTGAATTGTTCAAATTTTGTCAAATAAAAAGATGACCAAAATAAAAGTTGTAGATAGTGATGTGTTTAACAACTTTTATGTTCATGACTTTCTTATTTGAAATCATTTAAGGTTTCAAAATCTTATTTGAAGTTAACATTTATTGAAATTCAAAATTTGAATTGTTCAAATTTGGTCAAATGAAAAGATGACTAAAATATAAGTTGTATATCTTGATGAGTTCTACAACTTTGGTATTCATAAGTTTTTCAGCTGAAATCATTTAGTGTTTCAAAATCTTGTTTGAAGTTGTTATTTTCGGAAATTCAAATTTTGAATCATTCAAAGTTCATCACATGAAAAGATGACCAAAATAAAAGCTGTACATCTTGATGAGTTATACAACTTTCTTTTTTACAATAGTTTCATTTTAGGTCATGTAATGTTCTAAAATTGTAGTCGAAGTTTTAAAATTCAAATTTTTATTTTTTGAATTTTTTGTTTTCTATATTGTTTTGAATATCAACAAATTGTTTTTATATATATTTGTGCATATATGGAATAATACAAAATATTATATACATTTACTTTGTGTTTTTGTGATATAAAAAATACAGAATTAATAATTTAATAAAATAGAAAATATTTGTAGGGGCGGCTAGATCAGGAATCGCCCCTACAAATGCATTTGTAGAGGCAGCTGGTGTTTTAAGCCGCCCCTATAAATTGTCCTGGGTATATAAGCACGGGTGCCGAAATTTTGTAAGTGTTGGGCGCTCTCTTCTTCCTCCCGACGCCGTCAGGCTGCCAATTTTTCCACGGCGCCCGCCGCCGCCGCCTCCCGGACCTCTCCCGACGCCGGCGGCCCCTCTCCGCACCCCCTGGCCACAGCTCGACATCCCTGGGCCACCACGACGCCGCGCGCCCCATCTCCACGGTGGCTAGGGTTTTAGAACCCCTGGCCGACCGACCCGCCGCCTCCTCCCCATCTCCGACCTCGAGCTCCACCAACCCGCTCCATCCCCGGGCCACCAAGCAAGTTAGGGTTTGCGGCCATGCCCTCCACATCCACGACCCAGTCCACTGCCGCCTCGTTTCCAACCTTGAGATGCCATGGACCTGCTCGCCGCCCTCCCGTGGTCCAGGTGCTCGTGCGCTCTGACGTCCGTGCTCCCTCCCCCGGCGAGTGGCCACGGTGCCCGAGCTCTCTGGTGTCCGCGCTCTTTCCCTAGCGTCCACGCTCCCTCCCCCGGCTAGCAGCCCCGGTGCCCATTATGGTCCAGCGTCCGCACACTTCCAACGGCGGGCGGCCCGTCTGCCCGTGCTCTCCGGCGTCCATGCTCCTCCACAGCTTCCCCTACACCTGACAGGTTCGGATCCACCACTGTTGTTGCTCGCTGCTTGCTACTTCCTGCTCCATCACTTGTTCCTGATGCTTTACCCAATGTGCATTGCCTTGGTTTGTCAATGCTTGTGTGCTTATTTGCGTAAATGCTCATTACATGCTTGGCAAATTGGTAAGGTATAGCAACTGCAAATTGGGAAACAAATATGATGCCTAAGATGATGCCTAAGTCTGCCTTGTTATCAAGAACTGCTTGTGTAATAGACAACATTGCAGTTTTGTCCTCGGGGTTGGGAATGTGATTGGGAAACAAACCTAAATAAGTGGTGTACAAGAAATGGGAGAAAGGCCAAAAGTATTATAATTGCATGAAGAAAACAATAAGCTATTACCATCAGGCTCAAGGGATTGACTTCCAGTAGTAACAGCTTCTAATGGTTTGAGTACTGTGATACTAGTAATCTATTCTAGTGCCATCTGCAGCCTGCAGCTACGGTTATCTTGTGTTGGGCTCCAATTTGTAAGATGGAGAAAACTGTAAAATCATCCTTCTGGAATAGTAGTTGAGTGTAACTTCCATCTGCCATTCATCATTAAATGACATTGTAGAGTACGTAGGCACTAATCTTCCATTGCTGTGGTGAACGAAAACTGGTCGCTTTTCAATTCTTGCATGTATATTGTATACTATGTATATATAGAAGTACAACTTTACTGAAGTCTTATTTTGTTTCTGTTACAATTATACTACTGCAATGATCTTTCTAGCCTCGATGCTTAGTCTCTGCTGGTTGTGTTCCGGCTTAGAGATACGCTCCTCAGTTAGATGATGGTTTGTTTCCTAGTAGGCTTTATGCGGGTATTCCTAGTAGCCAGTCTCTTAGCTGTCCCTTCTTACATTATATACTAAAATCCAGTTAAACACATAGCATGGAAAAATACTGTAGTACTTCAAAAAATTGTATCCTCTCTCCAAAAAGACAAGGTCTGTAGTTTGAATAATGGTCTTGTCCATAAATGTTAGGCTTATTTCACCTTCCAATGCAAAAGATTTAATGTCTCCTACGTACTATTAAGGTGTAATAGTCGAGGGTATTATTGTAATCTCCTATGTACCGTTAATGAACACTAATCTATCACTTTGCATCCTCATATGCATGCATTCAACATTGTAAGAGACACGAATTAGGGTAGTCCAGTAATCTTTTATGCCTTCTGGGTTCATGTGCTAAGATAAGATCTACTTCATACTTTTGTCTGAGGGAGTATGCAATATTAAGTAAAAAGAAATGGTCCGCATACAAATAAAAACTGAAATGGCATGTCAAACTATGACAGCTTGATTTTCAATGCCATCTACTAAACAAACTTTTTTCATTTGGAATCTAAAATTCCTCCATGCAAAAAAAAATGTCTGACACTTTTAATTCATAATTTTCAATGCCTTCGCATGATCAAAATAAACTAAATGCTATTACTAAAGGAGCTACTTTATTCTCCATGCATATATGTGAAAAACAACTAAACTAGAACTCTCATTTAAAACAGACATTTCATCACTACGACTCCTCCGGCTCACATGCAAGCATTGTGCAAGTACAGCAGCCTGCTGTATAGCCGATAGTGATATTTTTGCACTGTAGTTTGTTTCTTCACTGGCAGAATTACTCCCATCATGCACCAGTCTGGGCATTCTTAGTATGTCACAGAATTCATCGCCTTCAATAGGATCGAAGCTCCTTGCATTTTTTAAAGCTGCATTGTCATTCTGAGCTACTATGGGTTCTGTCACTTCTCCTTCATCAGAGCCTGATTTAGTGGTCTTCGCAGCAAGCACCATTTGAGACTTTGCATCCACCTATAACAATAGCTGTCTCGCTTCATTTTTCAACAACAGATAGATTTTATTTTCTGATGCTAGCATTACAAGAAAGGGTGTTAAGTGTTCATATATCACATATATATTTTAGTCAGTGAACATGCACTACTTACCACCTATAGCAATTGATCTGTGCAAGTAATCCGATGAGTATTAGATGGAAAAAACATCACCTCTCTGTTATCTTTCCATCATCAGTTCAGTTTCAGTTTATATATGAGTTTTGAGATTCAGTTTTTCACTTCAGTTTTTAGTTTTTTCGCTTTTAGTTTTAGTTTTCTTTCATTTTTCTTTGAGTTTTGATGTTATAATTATTAGCTTCTAAGCATGCTCTATTTTCATTAGAGGGTATTATGATTGTGCTTTGCTGCTTGCAATTTTCGAACTGGGGAATGGTTAAATCAGTTTAAGCTTTTTTTCTCCAGTTTTTAGCTTCTAATTATTAGTTTCTATGTATATCTTGTTCTATGCAGTTCCAGTTTTCTTTCGGTCATTTATTTCAGTTTGTAATTTCAGTAATTTATTTCATTTTTCCATTTCAGTATGCATGGTACAAGGGTAATATGATTGTGCTTGGCTGCTTGCAATTACAGCTCCAGTTTTTGGCTATTTTTGCCATCAGCTACTGCTCTATGTTTGTTAAGCAGCTGTTGCTTTTTTTGCCAAATCTCCCCTCTCCTCTCCTCTCCTCTCCTTTGTTTTGCCGATGATGAAATTGTCCAAGTTCATACATTATATGGAATATGAGCTGATGATCAAAAACTTGTGAGAAACTTGGCATCATTACCAGCTGCCCCTACTGTCTTTTTCTATATGCTCACTGTTTTTTTATATATGCTCACTGTGTTTATAATGCCTTTATACTTTAAGTTCTTTATCAAATGATGATTGACATGTTTATTAGGCCTCTACCTCTACTACTACTATTACTACTCGTTTTGTGAGTTAGTTTGAACTTAATTGATGGCTATTTTCTTCACTTCCACTAGGAAATGGACCCTTGGTATGTTGTTTTCAATGGGAAGAAACTTGGGATTTACATGTCTTGGCATGAGGCTAGTGAACATGTGCTTGGGTTAAAAAATACTATATACAAGAAGTACAACAACTATGACCATACACTTAGAGATTTCAATACATATGTTGGAGCAGCAACTACCTCCCCTAATCAGGTCCCAACTGATTGTGGTGAAAGCATCCCCCTCAGAGTGGTAAGAGTGGTTCTTGCAAGAATGTGGTAAGTATTAGTCTGTTGGTGGTGGTGTTTGGACTTTAGATAAGGCTTTCCATGAGCTGCCAATGCAACTGCAATACTTAGGCCTATGATGACACAATTAGATGGTCGATGTAGTTGGATAACACAATTGTATGATGATTTAATTATGGTGTCTGAGGCCTATTAGTTTGGATAACACTAATTTATGTTGGCAGCGATATTTTGGTTGCAATGCAACATTATCTATTAACAATACTGATGCTGCTTTGTAGACCCTCCTCTCCTAGTTCTACTACTTCTACTCTTCTTCTCTCCTGTCCTCTGCTCCTACTTCTCCTACTCCTCTCCTCTCCTATTCCTCTACTATAACTGTCTTCCTTGACATAAATTTAGGAGAAGATATGGCCGAACTCTCTTCGCCGGATCTGCCAAATAATTATATATATGATCTGGGCTTCCAACCAGCATTGGGGAGGGCAAATCACCTATATCCAAGCATAGTAACATGTTTTAAAGACACCTCTATATTTTGTTCTGATATATATAATTCTTAAATATACATAATTCATCATATACCATGGTTCAGAGAGACACTCAAATTTTGGGGTTGATTTTTTTAATATTGTTACATTCCCTATAGATGGTCGACTCAAGCAATGTCGAATTGGCTTTTCTATTCTCGCTAGGGTGGGTAACCAACAAGATATGGTTTTATACACCGATAGGACGAACAGCGGTCAATCTCATGACATTATTGCGCAAAAATATGTTGTGCAAACATGTTTAAGGGCGCTTCAAAATATTGGGTATAATATTCCTACATATTCCTTCATGAGGATTGCTACTTTGAATATGGGCCTCCACCATGATATTGGACTGTTTTGTGCACAGCTTGCTAAGGACAACTTGAATGATGTGGTCAGTCTCATAACTTATATCCAGATTAATTGTTATGTCTATATATATGCATGGTTCTGATAACCATATTTTTCCCGACACTTGCAGATTCAGGAGAACGACGTAACATACGCAAGTTGTAGCTTTAAAGCCATTTTAAACCAGGACATGTATCACTTGGGTCGTTATAAATGAGAATAGGGTGGCCATGTTCTCACTTTAAAGGGAATCCAGGAAAAAATTCTTGTGACTAGGAGTGAAGATTCTCAACCAATGTTGATCGTCATCAGTAGACCTTGTGAACGATCTTGTGAAGCAAGGGAGAATGTACTAGTAAATACATTGCGCTACATCAGTGACATTTTGGCATATGAAATGAATGATCTGCACTTCTCCGAGTACGTGGTACGACGTTAGAAAATTCTAGAAAGTTAAATTACTGTTAGTTGTAATAATGAACTAATCTAAATTATTATGGTTTGTAATGAACAAATTTAAATTATTATGTGTTTGTAATGAATGGGTTTGTAATGAAGTAATTTAAATTACTATGGGTTTGTAATGCATATATCTTCTTGTCAATTAGTTGTTGATATAATGTTTTTGTGAATTATATTATATATATATGTATATATGTTCTGGTCATATTTAAATTTTCAATTTTTAATTTTTTTGGTATGAAAATGTACTGTAGGGACGGTTCTAGAGTGAACCGCACCTACAAATAGGAATTATAAGGACGGCTGTTGTTACAACCGTCCCTACAAATTATTTTTGTAGAGGCGGCTGGTGTTACCAACCGCCCCTACAAATATAATTGTAGGGGCGGCTGGTGACACAAGTCGTCTCTACAAATCGATTTGTAGGTGTGGCTTGGAAACCGTCCCTACAAACCTTTGATTTGTAGAGACGGTGTGGTAGGAGCGACTGGTAAAACCGTCTCTACAAACCATCGTCATCCGCCCCTACAAATGTTTACTATAGTAGTGAGTTTCAGAGGTGGGCTACAGACTTGCCGCCTGTGTAAATCAAGGGCGTGCTGGCTTCTTCTATACAGCGCTGTTGCTTCTGGCTTCAGCTGCAGCTGCAGCTGTACGTAATTAATTACTGGTGATGGCCATATTATTCTGATGTAGCTAGATAGGTAGCTCAAGAGATTGGCACGTGCATTGCGATAATTTTGTCAGTCAAACATTTATCCAAATGTTATACATACATTACTCCATTCCAAATTATAGTTATAACATTTGGATAATTAAAGGTACTAATTAAGGGGTTTTACACCATATCTAAGTCAAACTTTTTATCACCATGCACGCAATAGCTAGAATGTTAGCAACTCATTCACTTCTCCATTAACAAGCACCAAACAATCCGATACAACTGAGATCGGATTGGGGAAAAGTAGCAAGCAGGGGAATCGATGCCAGAAGGAAGATATTAGAAGATACTGGAAGTAGAGAATCTTTTTTTTTTTTGAAGGATTTTATTAATTTACAGTTATTACATCGAGTTGATACAATAAAAGCGAATTCACTTCAGGCTTCTGCCTAAACACAAAGCCTATGAGAAAACATAAGGCATCCATGCTGGCGCCACTGCATATTCATTCACAAATTGAAAATTTGCTGACGTTCTCGTTGCAAGGCATCCTTGCTGCTGAACACAACAAATTCGGAGTCTAAGGCCAGTTTAAGACTGATGCCACAGATTAACCCGTATCAGCTAAATGCTATAGCTTCGATGGCCAAATAAGCCATCCCATGCAAATCATTTTCTGCTCTCTAGCTAGTACGAGGAGCCTCGGGTGGGTGGGGCCTTATTAGCGAGGCCAAAATTTATTGTTTCACCAGCAACTTAACATGGCTCAGGCCACCAAACGATAGACATGCGTCCTGCATTAATCCATCTGCATCCTGCACGATATCCACTGGCTGGTCACTAATGTGCACTCTCATGTAGTCTTGTCTACTGAAGCATTTTAATTTGGCACCTCACTGCCTCCATATATAGACATACCAGGTCTTATTTTGCACCTTCAATTTGGTAATTGTATTCGCACATATATACATGCGTATGCTGCACGTACTGATCACTCCATCTTCCAGCGACGACAAGGCTGTCAATTCATAGATCAGCGTTTACAGTGTAGGGATGGAATTGGTGAGAGGATTTAGGGAATGTAAGACGTCAGGAGGGCTTGCACGGGCAGCGCAATATGCTCGCCTGCAAGGAGTTGAGACCTACACAGAGACCAGGGACGAGAGGAGCAGCGGATCAGTTGTTCCTAAGGACTCGTGTTGACTGGTGGACAAAGTGAATAGGCCTCAAATGGAGAGCCTCTCTCTGACAAAGTGAGCAGGTATCTCAAGCAAAGCCTTGCAGATCGTGATTGACTCTAAGGCTTCCATTTCATTACACGATGGCCCTGTGCGTATGGCAAGCCTCTGCCAGCTCCATACATACCAGTGAAGTAGCAAGCAGATCCAGAACATGGAGCCAGAGAGGAAGATAGAGAGAAGGCTAAGCGGCGGCCAATTGCAAGGAGAAGAGAGAAATAAATGTCCCATCAGCTAGGCCTTTTCATCTATAGGGATAGGTATGGATACATGGGTTATACGGACCTTGTTGGGCCAACAAAAAATTTAAAAATTGCCGAAATTTGAAGGCCGGTATAGCCTTTTATTTGGCCTTTCGACAGAAACGAATTTCGCCGAAGATTGGTGAATTTTGGCAGAAATTCTGAACTCTGCTTCCTAAAATGCACTATCGTTTCAAAATTTGACAGTAAAAGTGCTTTTTGAACCGGCAGCAAAGATTTGTTCCTGCAGGCCAGCCCCATCACACACATTGTCTCCAGATCATTGCTACTAGTACGTTACTTCGCAGGGTGTTAGAAGTGCCTGCAGGGGTCACCAGCGCCTCATCTAACAGATTGCTGAAGCCTTCATCACTTTATAGTACGCACGTTGTAGCAATAAAGACACCAGCATCCGTGTTCTTAGGCTAAAGTGAATATGACTTTGCGTACAAAGTGACAGAATCAGAGTGACGTGGGTGTTAATACTTGCGGTGTAGGGTTAGTAGCCTTACTTCTCAAAATTTTAGTTGGCCTATTTACTTTTACCGTTATACGGCGACTGTCGTGCTACAGTACCCGCGGTGCTACATTGCTGCGGGTACTGTTCGTGGCTAGGGTTGCGAGGGCGAGAGGTTGGCCGCGGGGCCTGTGTCTATGGCCGAGCAAGAGGGAAGAGATTTCCTTCTTAATTCTTACTTGATTAGATCGATACATCTCCTCTCCTTATATAGAGAGGTTTACTTGACTCCCAACTAATGCTTACTTGACCCTTAAGTAAGCGACCCTTATCTCTAATTAACCCTAACACTAATGGGCTATACAGCCAACCCAGGCCCAATAGGCTCCTGACGTACTCTAACACTACACTCCACCTGGACATGCAGCTCGTCCTCGAGCTACAACCTAACAAACTTATAACGCTGAATCGACTCCTAACAACTAAAAACAAGCCTTTTACATCTTGGCTTATTTTATTATTCGCAACCTGAAATGGACTGGGACTCTTTATTTTTGACTCTGAACATAAGGTGGACACCATCCGCACGCCAAATCTGCATGTCTACAGCCTCTTGGATCCCATGGACACTATCTAGACGAAAGGGGTACATGTGTATGACCACCTGGAAGTGGTCGCAACAGCGACCATGCAACGGCGCTATGCGATGCGCTCTCACTGGTGACCCCACGCCTTCTCCCCGCCAGATGGCTGCTGGTCTACACCGCACAGAGCAGAGTGGAGGGCTTTCAATGGAGAACGAGGTGGAGGGATGCGCCTCCCCAACAGCCGCCCTCAGGGGAAATAGCATGCCCGCCGCCCGTGGGGGAAACCGCATGCCCGAGATCCCCGACGCAGTGAACGAGATCGAGGTCCTCTGCGCAGCGAAGCGCAACTTGGAGGAGCTGCGAAGGAGTGCAGGGCTGAATCAGCTGCAGATCGCGCATCTCCCGCACCCGCCGACGTGCTAGGAGGCCGCGCGTAGCAGCCTGCAGCCGCACCGCAGCCGACACCTGGCGGGTAAGCATCTTCCCCGCTAACGTCATCGCGATGTTCATCGGCTGCTCGATCTACTGCAACTTCTCGCCCATGACTAGGATCTGTTGGGCGCCGATTATGGAGACGACTGTCGTCCCATAGCCTGGCCAGCCGTAGTGCGAGGTGAGGAAGGCCCTGATGTCCGCCACGGCCTGCCCTAATTCCAGGATTGCGGTCATCATCTGCTCCGGGGTGAGGACGAGGGTGGACGGCGCCGGGGCAGAGGGCGCAATCGTCCCTGAGGATGCCAGCGCGCCCAATGCCGGCGCGCCTGCTGTGTGGGGCAGCAACGCCGACGAAGACGCTGGTGGCGGCGGGTGGGAAGAACTCGGTAGAGGGCTGGACATGATCGAACCAGAGATCTCTGATATCAGATTGTTATGTGGCTGCTAGGATTGAGAGGAAGAGAGCTGAGGGAGAGCGACGGCGACTGGCGCGCTACAGTACCCGTGGTGCTACAGTACCACGGGTACTGTTTGTGGCTAGGGTTGCGAGGGCGAGAGGCCGGCCGCGGGGCCTGTGCCCATGGCCGAACAAGAGGGAAGTGATTTCCTTCTTAATTCTTGCTTAATTAGATCGATACATCTCCTCTCCTTATATAGAGAGGTTTACTTGACTCGCAAGAAAGGCCCCTGACACTAATGAGCTATACACTAATGGGCTATACAGCCAACCCAGGCCCAATAGACCCCAGACGTACTCTAACATGAGACCACTACTTCTGGTACCTTGTGTTGGGATCAGGTTTAGTGGCACTGTGCACTTATTGTCTTGTACAGCACATGGCATGGGACTGCCTCTATATATACACATATATACCTAGTCTTGTTTTCCATCCCTGATCTAGAGATCCTACTATACATGAGTGCAGCCATCACTCCATCTTTTCTACCACGATAAGGCTGCTGATGAGTATGTAGATAGATCAGGGCTTGAGTCTGAAATGAGGAGAAGAAATAGTATTATATTGTTGGGAATGGAAGACACATCGATCAGGTGTTATGTGCTTAGCGTGCAGGTGTATACCTTCTACGGATCCACGTTGAAGGTAGAACGCAGGAGCGACGATTCGCAAGGGGCACAGGAGATGGAACGGTGGGACACTGGATAGGGATGGAACACCGGGGATGAGTTGCGTTCGGAGCGGGGCGGATTGGGTGGCGGCGGCGGCGAGGCCCGAGGAGTCCGGCTGGGATGAAACGGCAGAGGACCAGACTCAGCCGTGGCAGACTCAGTGAGAACCGGAGTCTGGGACTGCGTTCACGGGAGATCGATTGGTGGTTTGCCGGGCTAGCGAGGGAATTGACTTGTTTCCGTTTTTGTGGACTCCCGAAGGATCAAACGAATTGAGGGAAGCTTCACCACTCCCGATCAAATTTAGGCACGAAGAGTAAACGAATGAATTATAGTTTGACTCTATATTTGTCAGTATTAGGGATACCCGAATAAGAAATCTGAGGACCGCGAACGACAACTCGCCTAGATAATCAAGGACTGAGGGTACGAGAGCCGTCTCGCCCGACCCCTCGGGCGAGGGCTCCGTCGCGCCCGGTGGGGTCCGTACCACCCCCAACCACTACGGGTCAAGCGTATAGGCCTGGGTTAAGCCTCTGACACCAGAAGGGGCGCGGGCACGCCTTGACGTGACCCGTGGCCACGACAGGCCATGCCCAGGGGGTTCACATCGCCAACAGTGATGGGCACGTTGTCGCTATGCTGCCTAATCCCCGTACGCCCACTGACATGCACGTCGGTTCACCACGCTGTCCGCCGGGACGGGATGGGATGCCACGACCAGCTGATGACGTCGAGGCATGGCACTGGTGGTGAATAGGAGCCCGACGTGGAGCCGTCCCCATCACCATTTACAGCGTTGGCAGGACCCGCATGAAAGAGAAGAAGGACGCGGCGGCCCGGGAGGCCTTCTTGTCCCTCGCTTTTCTCCTTTTCTCTCTTTTTTCTCTCTCTATAACCTGCGCCTTCCCCTTTACCTATAAAAGGGGAAGCAGGACGCCCCATGAGAGAACACGAGCACACGGGTAAACGAGCTCAACAAGATTCAACCCTGTTCGCACTACTACACAAACTTTACTGGAGGCGGGCGTTTTCAGTTTTCCGCGGCGGGTAAAGCCGTCCGCCGTGGCCTAGAGGCCACGGTAAATCGTGGCTTAACCGCGGCGGGCAGCCTTGCCCGCCGCGGTTAACCGATTTAACGCGGCGGGCGGTGTAACATGCCCGCCGCGGTAAATATACTTTTACCACGGCGGGCACGTTAGGATGCCCGCTGCAGTTAATCATTTTAAAAAAAACAAAAAAAACCAGGAGCCCGCCGGCGAGCCCGTTCTCGAGCCCACTGGCAAGCCCACCGGTGGATCCCGGCGTCGTGGCCGTGGTGGAGGGAGGCCGCCGCGCCGAACAGTCCTCGCCCGCCGGATCCGGCCACCGCGCGCCGCCACCGACCGGATCCGCCTCGGGACGCCGTCACCGGCCGGATCCGCCTTGTCGGTGCGCCGCTGCTCGAGGAGGCGCTTGGCCTGCGCTGCGGGGTCCTCAAGCAGCACCATCTTGGAGCGGTCCTTGACGCCAGCCATGTCCAGGAACGCCTTGGAGTCCCGCTCCTTGTCCTTGTACACGAGCTTCTGGTCCTCGGTGCAGCCCGCTCACGCCGACAAAGAAACTTCTTCAGCTCACCTGCAGGAGAGCATCGCAGGACATCTCGATCAGAAAAGCAGCTCGTAGGTAGCTAGGATCTCCAGGCGCGGTGCACTCTACGGGGATTACCGAAGGAGGCCTGCGAGTTGATGTAGATCTCGTGGTAGACGCCGTTGAACTTGACCTTGACGCGGATGGTGGGGACGGGCACACCGGCGGGGGCGTCCGCGTCGGGGCTCCGCTTCTGCACCAGCATCCCACCGCGCGCGCGAAGCGAGAGAGAGGGACAGAGAGAATCAAATCAACCGCTCCTCCTGCACTCACGCCAAAGAACAAAGAACCAAGAACGGGCAAGCGAGTCAGCTCGCTCTGCGCTTCGGCTGTCCCGAAACAATCTCGGCCTGGCGCGGCGGCGGCTGATTAAGCGGCGGCGCGGATCTGGGAAGACGGGGCGACGGTTTTTGCAGCTGCAGCTCGCGGCGCAGAGAGTGAGATGAGAGAGGTTGGCACGGCTGCTGGGAGTAAGAGTGAAACCCTAGTCTGTGTATATATATGACGACGGAAATAGTGGGCCTCGCTTTGGGCCTATTGGGCATCCGATTTTATGTGGCGGGCCTTAAACGATGCCCGCCGCGGTAAATCGATTTACCGTGGCGGGCGCCTTAAGACGCCCACCACGATAAATAGGGTATTTTCCGTGGCGGACGTCTTTAGGCGCCCGTCGCATTAAATCGATTTACCGTGGCGGGCGTCTTAGGGTATTTTCCGTGGCGGACGTCTTTAGGCGCCCGCCACGGTAAATCGATTTACTGCGGCGGGCAAAAAAGGTTCGTCACGGTAAATAAAAAATGCCCGCCTCGGTAAATCGTTGTATTTACCGTGGCGGGCAAACTCAGTGCCCGCTACGGAGACCAAAAGTGCAACGCTGCGCAAATTCAATCTTGTAGTAGTGTCGATCTTTTCACCAGAGACTTGGGACCTTCTCCCTCTCTCGCTCGTTTGTAACCCCTACTACAAACTCGTGCCGGTAACACGAGCAGCAGCAGACTGGACGTAGGGACATTCCACCCGAATCAGTATAAATCCTTGGATCCTCCGAGCACACCATCCGGGCCAGACGCGCAGATACAAATTTACTAGCGGATACGGTGGGCGCGCGCGCTATGGCTCGCGACGTAAACTGGAGGATCATCGAAGATGATGGAGCCCTCCCACACTTCGCTCGGTCAAGCCAGAACATCGCTGCCACGGTGGCCTTGCTCCGAGGGTTCCCGAAGCCCGCGACACCCGAGGATCATCGGGCTCACCGCGAGATCCGCACGCTGCTCGAGCGCACGGTGGTGCGGTAGGCTGAGAGCTTGCTGTCTCGGCGATGCGAGCTCGACGCCAGTCAACGCGTGCCCTCGGGACGACATGTTAGGGACGTGTCTGTCTACCAGATGCCGCACGATGGCGGGGGGCATGCCGTGGCCCTGGTGCATGAGCACGTCGGTTCACCACGTCTTGACATGATGGATTCTTGTTTTTCTATCATATCTTTACAATCTAAAATTATATTGTAAATAGTTTTATTGATAATGATCTTGTATACCTACTATTAATTTATAAATTATTTTTATAGCAGTGTTTAAAATGGTTTGTCAATCCAAATATCTCAGAATGACAATCCTTTTTTCACAGCTACGTTCCAGGTACGTCGTTCCCAATATCTAAGGATCACGTTCCCGTTCACGAACCAACCGTCCTGAAGAGGTATAGACCTCGACGAACCGAGATCTTGAAATTATCAATCCACGTTCCACGACCCCGTTCCTCATACCCTTCGTACCGGGAACTTTGTGACACTAGATATAGGAGGTATTTGTTTGGGAAATGCAAATGGAATTACAAACGTAATCGGAAAATGTTGCAGTCAAGGGAGTGTGGGATTGGATCCTGCAGAAAATTGGGTGCGGTGGGATTTGTACTGGACTGTAAAGTGATTCCATTGTATCTGTTTACAGCGCTCCTAAAACAAACGGGATTCCTTAACAGCTGAAATTAGGTTACATTACAGAACATTGAACCAAACGTCACCAAGATGATAAATTATGTTGACATCATTCTCATCCTCTGCACACATATGACGATGCACATAGCCTTCGAGTGTACGCGTGTAAGTTTAATTTTAACTCTTCTGAACATGTGGTTCACTGTTTCTCTTTATTGTTGGTCATTGCACCGGCTGCCACTCTAGTCTAATCGAGAACATGCGGGAGTAATTGTACGTGCATCTCGTACGCACAGCACTAATTAACTTCTACCGATGTGTGCTGCCACCACATCTTTAGTTATTATTGCTATACCAACGTACTCTGCCTTAATGCCTTTCATTCCTCTTACTTTCCACCCAGCTCTCTCCTGCTTCTTGCACTCCTTGGCTCAGATCCCATTCTTTCTGAGTTGTGACTGTAGAGTGTAGTCAACTACTCTACTGCAGTAGAGTTGGTGTTAGCAAACGGCTTTTAAACATACAGAAGGAAGATGATATGTTACAAGTTCCTTGAACGAACTGTGTCCAAGCTTTGCGCTGGTGAACATAGGCTCATTGTCAAGGACATAACCTAAGTGCCTTGAGGATGGAAGGCATCGGGAAGACGCTGCTACATAAAAAATAACAGAGGGGCCATCTCTAAAAATTAAACTTTGTAGCCACACACAGTGCTAGAGGTTATTCTAGCTCTAGTGGTTATTCTAGAAACGTTACACAAAAGTACCGTACCGTCTAGGTACATCCTAGCTACTAGCTACCTTTTAGCTTTGTCTAAACCCGGACTCTTTGTCTCTCTTTTTTGACAAAATTTATAGAAAAATACATCAATATCTATAACATCATATTAGTTTCATTACACTGTCAATGAAATGTGTCTTGCGGTGCATGCATTTGAACTTGTAGAGGTTCACATATATCTTCATAATATTATGATAGTAATCTTAAACTTTGTATTAGTACTTGTACAGAGTGTTTTTGGAACAAGTGATTTGAAAGTTTTGTTTTCTCAAAAAAAAAGTAAGACAAAAGAAGGGAGAAAAAAGACTGCTTCCCGACCATGTACATGATACAGGCACCCAATCCGCCTCCTATGCGTCGGGATACACACTCGTCACGTCCCCAAGCGAGCCGCTACCCCAGGGAGCGCGCGTGCACCGCCGCTACCCCCCTATGAGCGCACGCGCGCCAGGTAGCTCCGGTCTGGTGAACACCATTATTGGTAGCTCCGTTCCGTAGCCCGGCTAGCCATGATAACGAGCCAGCTCAGCTCGGCTCGTTCTGACTCGTTAGCTCGTTATCTTAACAGCCATAAAGCCAGCTCGGCTCGGCTCATTTACGAGTTCGAGCTGACTCGTTAAGCTCGCGAGCCAGGTATAAAAAAGTACACAAAATATAATATTTATATTTATCTAAAGCTTGATAATAGTAATAATGCAAAAGTACGACATCCAACAGCCTTAAATCGAACAAAATATTCATATGTACTAACATATATACAAGTATAATAATATACTATAGTATTACATCACACATCCATGTTACGTATTCCGTACCATACATAATACGTCCATGATTATCCATACATCCATTAAAAACAAAATGATAAAGTCATAATAATCCGAAGCTTATAGAGTCTAGACCAGTCATCAATCAATTGTAAAGTGAAAGACATGAAGTAATACAAAACTAAGATAAGTTATGATGACTTTTCCTTAGAAGTGTGGCTCGTTTGGCTCACGAGCGGCTCACAAGCTGGCTCGTTATAGCTAACGAGCTAAAATCTTAGCCAGCTGAGCTGGCCACGAGCTAAGCGAGCTTCGAGTTTTTCGTTGAGCCTTACGTCAGCCAAACTGCCAAAGCACATCAGGCAAGTAAATAAAGACTGACACCTGCAAACTCGAATGCTGATTGCTGACCATAGTACAAATTCACGCCGACCACTCTCTTTTCTCCTTCTATTATTTAGTTCAAGTGCTCAACATGGTAGCCGAATAAATGAAATAAATCAAATAGTTTGTTATTCGGCCAAAATTCTTGTTGCAATCGACATGAATTTCTCCTTTTGTCAAATATTAATCTAATATCAGCCATGATTAGTACATAACCGGCTTCATTAGCTAATTGAACACGCGCGTGAGCATGGCCACACAATACTCTTGTCATTGATTTCTAACTAGCCTAATCAACCATTAGCAATTTGATCCAGCTAAGACGATTAATTATTCAAACGACATGACTGTATTTTAAACATATTGTCGTGCCAAATTAATTTGACAGATGAGAAAGACTACTGGCGCATGACTAGATGAATTTGCTCCTTGGCGTTGTTGTTCTGGCAATTTATGCACGGTCTCCCACAAGGAAAAGTTAGCCGCCGAGCCAAATGCGACGATCATTCATGGAAAGGGAGATTTTGCTTAGTCAATGATGAAACAGGGACGGAAGGAGTATTTTCCCTGACGCCACTTATTCCTAATTAAACAAATTGTGGAGGCACTTATATACCGCATCCACGTCGTTGAGAAAACTAAGGCAACAAACAACCTAGCTAGGAGCTCAAGGTGTGGGCTGGGAGCAGATTTTTTAATTTTTCAACTGTTTTATTTTTCGTCGTATGCATGGATGTGAAGGGGAGGCGAAGGTTCAAAGTAGTTTATATAACACAAAGCCACGACACTGGATATATACTGATACGGTCGGCTTTGTGTCTCTGAGGTCAAAATGAACCTGTGTGACAGAAATGTGACACAAGTTAGTTGTATACATTAATTATATCGTAGCTTCAGGAGATGGGACTTCATGTGGTTCACACTGCTCTTAATAAAAAAACAGTTGGCTTTCATTGCATCGGCAGACTGCAGTCACGCTGCTCTGGTCGCAAGAACATGCGGGGCGTGGTGCATCTCGTAATTAACCACAGCAGTAACTAGCTTCTACCCACGTGTATGTCCTGCCACCACATCTGACTTGTTGTTGCTTCCAACTCTGTCTTCCTCCTACTTTCCTCTCAGATGACCTTTTTTCCGCGATCTTAACTGGGCACATATTTGATTAAGAAGAATAGAGTTTGTTATAGGAGGCGGGCGCGACGGTAATTCGAGGTTACCGAGGGCCGACCGAAAGCGAGCACGAAGGCACACGAGGTTTTAATTACGTCATACAAATTTCGCGACCGTTGTTGCAGGGCTCTCTCAGATGACCTGGCCGCAGGTTATATATATCGATCTGCTCCTGCTATACTTTTGTGACTGTAGCCTACTATACTCTACTGCAGTATATTTGGTGTTAGCAAGCGGCTTTTAAACATACAGAAGGAAGATGATATGTTACAAGTTCCTTGAACGAACTGTGTCCAAGCTTTGCGCTGGTGAACATAGACTCATTGTCAAGGACATAACCTAAGAGCTTTGAGGATGGAAGCAATGACGGAGCCAGGAAAAAATTATAGGTGGGGCGAATTTCAACCAAAAAATGAACCAAAAAGATATCGTATTCACAATGTACCGTATTCACATACTATAATCACACAAATCATGGCAAAAACGCTACGATCACACATGACGACGAAAAGTAGAGGAGAAACAAAAGATGTTACCTCAAATTTGAAGAATAAACTAGTTCTTGATTAGTTGATGTTGATCCATACATTACAAATTACAAATAAGTGAAATAACTAAGAATGGATGAACCTGTAGATTGAATGAATATCAATTAGCGTCTTAGCGAGTAACAATAAAATAATGGTAGCCCTCAATCAATAATGGACATCATGAGAAAATACTTACTAGTGGTGAAGGACTAAGAATGTTGATGACGTCGAGGGCTCTTTGGCAAACTCACTCTTCGGGTTTTCATAGATTGAAACCTCTTAACTTTATCAATACCAAGTTCCTTGAAGATCCCTTTCTCAATGTAGCACACTAACAAGTTATTGAGCCATTCATCACCCATCTTGTTCCGCAAAGCTGTCTTGATGAAGTGCATAGCTGAGAAGGCTCTTTCAACTAAAGACGTTGCCACAGGTAGGATCAATGCTAACTCAATGATGCGATAGACCAATGGAAAAAGGATATGTTTCTTATTTGCAATCATTGTTGTAGCCAAGCTTCCAAGGTCATGGCAAGATTTGAAATCATCAACTCTACTCACATGAACAAGGAATGTCTCAAGTTCTTCCCTTATATTATCACGATCACGAATAGAGAAATCTTGATCATAGATCTCAGTTATTCGAGCAATCTTTTCAACATCAAACCTAGTAAAGTTCTCTCTTGGATCAAGACAAGCAAATGAAACAAGCAACTCAGATGATACCTCATTGAAGCGATGATCCATCTCCATGATTATAGCATCAAGTGCAGCAAGGAAAGTATCAACACGGTAATGATGCTCTTGAGTGATTAAGTTGCCATCACGCCTTGATCTGCCCCATCTTGGTATTGCCTCTTCCATATTTTGTATTGGAATTTCTTTTGCAACACAAAATGATTTGACCTCTTCCAATAATTGCTCCCAGCCTTCATTTCTTAAACTGATCAAGCGTGCTTTCACATCAATAAGCAATGACATGGCCTCAACAATGTTTTGGTCTTTTCTTTGAAAAAGAAGAGACAACTCATTTGTAATACGGAACACTTTCAACATCAACTTCATATTTAAAACAAAGGAAAAGCTTTCCATTTTGTGCACCAAACCACCGGCTCGGCTAGGATTACGTTCATCTTCATGAATCATGGCTAACACCTTGACTACAGAATCCCACATTGACTCAATACGAAGTAATATTATATAATGAGAACCCCATCTTGTATCTCCTGGTCTATGCAAGTTTGTCATTTGATTCCTTCCCCTCCCTCTTAGAATCTCACCACTCTCTAACTTTGCTATAATGGTTTCACGATGTTGTGCTTGTAATTTATCCTTCCTCTTACAAGATGCACTAGTACTGGTGACAATTAAACCCACATAGTTGAAGAAATCATCAAAAGAGGAGCAACAACTTGCAACAGAAACAATAACCAACTGTAATTGATGAGCAAAGCAATGAACAAAGAATGCATAAGGGTTCTCATCACGGATCTGTTTTTGCAAACAATTGAATTCACCTCTCATGTTTGAAGCACCATCATATCCTTGGCCACTTAGTCTAGAAATAGGTAAACCATGGGCAGCAAGAATCTCAGTCAAAGCTTTCTTTAGGGAACTTGATGTTGTATCTTCGACATGCTGCAGACCCAAAAATCTTTCCACAACCATTCCCTTTTTGTTCACAAATCTGCATAATGCATTTAAAAAATAATTACTAACCTCACAAGTCACCCAGAAACATAAAGCACTTCAAAAAAATTACTAACCTCACAAGCACAACCATTTGTTCTGCTATTGAGATATCACGGGATTCATCAATTAGAACCGAGAAATAGCCATCCCCAGTTTCTTCTTTTATTACTTCAGTGACCTCTTCAGCATAACTCCGTGTAATATCTTGCTGAATCTGAGGAGAAGTCATGCGGGCATTATTTTGACATAACTCATCATATGCAACCCTCACATCATCATTCCTGTTTTTGTACCAATTAATCATTTCTAGGAAATTGCCCTTGTTTAGAGAGGTGCCAGATTCGTCATTGCCACGAAAAGCATGACCCTGTGCAATGAGAAAGCTTGCAACATCTAGAGCAGCAGTCAAGCGAACTTCATAGAGCATTTCTGCTGTTTTGGTATTAGCATCAATCTTATGGGTAATACTTGCTCTTTGATTCTTAAAATCTTCGGCACATAATCTAGCTTTATTGTGGCAACTAGAAACTCCTCCAACATGACCTGGAAATCCTCTATATGCATGTTTAAAATCATTAAACCCTGTCTTTGTGAAAACCACATGACCAAATTTCTCATGGTCGGCTTCTTGCCTAAAAAGAAAACAATAGAAGTAAAATGCTGCATCCTTGGACACACTATACTCTAGCCAATCATGTTCCTTAAACCATTTTGGGAGAAATTGTCTCCCATCATTACCAACACGCTTGCGAGGAAAATTATGTCCAATGGGTTCTGTGGGACCTCTCAATAAATAAGCCCTTCTAACATCTGATTGAACATTAGGATGAAATCTTTCAATTGGCATTCTAAGAGCTAGATTTGGATCAGCTACAATATGAACATGCGGGTCAAATTCTGTGATAAGGCTGATACCTTCATCTTCTTGTTGTTCTTCTTCCTGTGGCCGTTGTTGTGGTTCTGGTGGTTGTGCATCATCAACACCAATATCAACGTGTGCTAAATCTGTTGCTACAGACTGCATAGCTTCATTTTCTTGAACAACTTCTTCCGCCGTTGAAGTAGTGGCGTTGGCACTTTCATTAGTGCTTGGGCGGCTGCCAGTTGAACTTGAACCAACACTCAAAGTTGTAAAATAATTCTTCAAGTCTGCACAAAAATTACTTGTCAAATTAGCATACTCTATTACTGTCTTGCTAATAATTTAAGATGCTAATGAAGTAATGATTCGTGAACTGAAAAATCATAAAACAATACCATTTTTCTTGTTGTTCTTGCCAATGCTTGAACCTCGGCCTCTGCTTGAACCTCGACCTCGGCCGATCTAGATATTGGTGGAGGTGGAGCTGCTGCCCTTGCTCCGCTAACCTGTCTGCGGCCATGGCCGGCCCCAGTCCTAGGCGCCAGCTCCTGCTCCTCCTCTCCTCCTCCCTCCATCGTCGGGCGCAGCCAGCTCCTGCTCGGAGCCTCGGCGGGCAGCGGGCGCACCTAGCGCTGGCCTAGGCGGCTGGGCACCCAGCGGCACGCGGCGGCGGGCAAATGGGCGTCGCTGCGCCGGGGGCTGAAGTGCGGCAGGCGGCGGGTGGAGAGAAGTGCGGCAGGCGGCGGGCGGAGTGGAAGTGCGGCGTGCGGGCGCAGCGTGCAGCGGCCGCGCTCGCTCGATGTGGATGCGGAACACCAACTGGAGAATGGGATTGGGGAACTGGGGAGTAAATTTGGGCCCTTAGTGGGCTAAACAACTTACCTATACTGCCAAAAACAAGGCCCAGCAAGGAAGCAAGCAGCCGGAACGCGTCGTTCATCGCTGCTCTCCTCGCGTCGTACGTCGCCGCTCTGCCTCGCGTCCTCGACAGCCGGTCGCCGGACGTCGGAGATGGAGAAGAACGCAGAAGAGGGGGTCGGGGTCGATCGATGCTTACGGCACCGGGTGAGCTGGGCGGCCGCCCCACCCCGCCCCTAGGGAAGCTCCGTCGTTGTCGGGAAGACACTACAACAGCAATAGTTTTAAACAGGTGGCTATATCTCAATTTCATGCGCGGGCTGGACCATTGCCTGTATAATTATAATTTCAGTGGGCGAATTCGAGATAAGTGATCGAAGTAAGTGGTGATGAGCATTCCTCTGAAGTTTATGCTAACTTAAGTACAGAACTTGTAAGGTTTTATTATATATATGATCCCGGATGTGCAAATTAATAGCTTATGAACCATGATAGCACACCTTCTAATTAGTTTAGGAACCTATGGTGCATTTGACTTCAATGTGCTTCTCCAACTAGTCCAAATGAGTCACACAACACAAAGAGACATTCATGTTCATTTGTTACCAACAATTGGCAGCATATCCTCTCCTAGGAATGGAAGATTGTTGTTTGTTGTTGCTTGTCATGGCATGATGGCATGTCGTTATCCTCCAATAACCATAGGTTGTGTGCTTCTTAGTCAAGGCAGGGCTAGGGTTGGTCTTGGATCGATTGTATCAACGTAACCTCGATATTTTTTTTATCAAAGAGGACTTAGCTATGCTCGTGTATATATATTACTTCCTACACTCCTCGACCTAGCGACTCTTGTGACTGTTTTTAATTAAAAAAGTTCGGTGTTACAAAAAATAGAGGGAAGACGCGAGTTATATAAGAATAGACAACAACATGTTGACACTTGGAGCCGTGAAGGCTATATATTTTCATTGAACTGGACCGAAGTTAGGCAACTCATAGTATGAATTATATTTCGTGCCTGTTTACACTTACAACCTTCCTCCACTCATTGTCCCAGCTCTTATGCGATTGCACCATCACTGTTGTAGTTCGTGTACCCCAATTGGTGTCGGTTTGAATATCGAGGCGATTTGAGAATGGAAGGCACGGGGACATGTTCGACATGCACCTGGGACAAAGTAAGCCATTAAGGTGGAGCAAGTATATGAAAATTTTGTTAACTTGTGAAGGAGATATCTAAGTTATATGCACTTGTCATTTCGGATGTTGCGGGGAAGTTTGGTCTTACCAAGCGAACGCTCTGCATGTTAATAAACAAGGAGTGTGAGGGACAAAGCGGGATGGCGGTGGGTCAAGGCGTCAGAGCTCGAAGATTAGCAATGGCGAGTGTGAGTCGCCATTCCAATAGGACGAGAGTCGAGAGGTATCTTTGTTGTGCGATTCAGATGTTAGCAATGACGGGCATCATTTCTTTGTGTTGTAACATGGCCTCCGAGAGTGGCGGAGACCTACGCGGCCAGCAGTTCGCAGAGACGTCTCCGATCGACTACCTAAGCAAAGGCCCGGCTACCACGCCTCCAGACCTAGAAAGATGACGGTTTCTCAGACTGCTTGCAGGACGCCGCCGGCGACCCTGGCGCCGCCTCTGCCTTGATTAGCTCATAGGCGTCTCCGGCGGAGGGGGAGGCCGCCCACTGCAAGGCTAATCAAGTGCCAACGTTATCTACGTGTGTGTGCAGTAACGAGAGGAAGGCGCTCGTGGACGGCGCGCTGGCACGCCGGGTTCGCTCTCCGCTCAGGGCGAGACCCAAGCAGAGGACGACAATCTCGGCGTCGAAGTCTGCGGCCTCGGCATCCTGTATGAGACCGATGGCGGAGGCCTAAAGGCCCATCGCCCGAATCTCGAGGCCTGATGGGGTGGCCGATCACAGTGAGCCCATGACTGAGGGGCGGCAAGACAAGATTACCCCGATAAGAAAGGCGAGTAGTGGGATATTCCGAGAATGTACTGTAGCAGTTGAAGGGTACTATTGTAAACTCTGTAAAAGTGGTAGTTGGGCCCTATAAATAGGGAACACTTGTAACAGTACGGGGGGTTGGTGAATGAATTAATGAAACCCTAGTTTTACGTGCCATTTCCCTACACGCCCGCTTGTCGTGTCTATTTCCCGAGCCTCAGACTGAGGGCAACGCTTGGCGGGCGGAGGCCTCCTCCTCCTCCACATTGTCTGAGACCGCAAGTCTCAACATTGGCGCCCACCGTGGTTTGGCCAAGGCAAACCAACGATGGCAGGGAAAAGAAAAACCACCACCAGAACAACAACGACCATGGGTCAGCGAGGAAGGCCTAGGCACACCACTCATAGCACCTACGCAACCTCGCCAGCGGAGGATGACACCAGAACAGATGCCTAGGGTCAACCACCGGAACCACAAGATCCAGAGATTCAAGATCCAGAGGCCCAACCAAACTCAGCCACAACACTCGAGCAAGAACTGCAAGCAATTTGCAAAGCACGATTGCAAAGAGCGCAACAAGAGAGGGACAGAATGGCGAGTAGCATTCGCAGCCTAATCGACAAGCTATTCAGCGTCAAGACAAGCAGAGAAATAAAAGCGCTGCGGTCCTACATGCTTTGAGATGCTAAGTATGCGACATGCGCATGCCAGCGTCAACCTCCGCAATCCTAGCCTCCGCAGCAACACCAACTGCAACCATACCACAAGGGCCTTCGCCAGTGATCAGCCAGCCCACGATGCCATCTCACGTGATGTGGAGGCCTATCGATCCCAAGTCCCACTCTCTGAAGGCATACAACAGTCGCCATGGCCAAGGCGTACAAGTCAATCACACTACCAAAGTTCAACGGAAAGACAGACCCCCATCAGTTCATTATGAGTTACGAGGCAACTGTAGCCTCCACCGGCGGAGACGACGCTGTCTTGGCAAAGTCATTTGTTATTGCAGCCGAAGGCGACGCGTTGGCTTGGTATTCTATGCTCAAACCAAGCACAGTCTATTCTTGGGAGAACCTCCGGGACAAAATATTGGCAAACTTCAAGGGGCTAACAGCACAGTCGCTGACTTCCATAGATCTGTTCCAGTGCAAGCAAATGCAGGGAGAGACACTACACGACTACTTCCGGAAATTCGTGCAACTAAAGGCAAAGGCACCAGACGTCCCAGGTGAGATCGCCATTGAAGCAGCGATCAAAGGCCTCCGAATCGGGCCGTTCGCAGCACACCTAGCAAGAAAGAAACCAACTTCCATACAGCAGTTGTATGACGAGTTCGAGAAATACTACAGATCAGACAATGACCTCCGGAAAAGGCTGGAGGAGCAGGGTCAAAACAGACAGCAAAACAGCAGCAAAAACTCCTAGATAACCTATACGAACCAGAATGCATCAAATCAGAAACTAGGCCAGGGGCAAGTGCTCAGCATCGAGGGTCAACCTCACCCCGAGCAAGGGCAACAGGCAGCGCCAGCACGGCCGGAGACCCAGACCAGGAACCAAGGTCGGCAAGCTTACCAAGGCAAAAACTAGAACAAAAACCACAGCCAGAAACAACGCAGGCCATATTGCGTTTTTCACGGTGAAAACGCAGGGCACAGCACCAAAGATTGTCCGGAGACAAAAGAGACACAGGAAAGGATGAAGAACAAGCAGAATGCCCAATCTCCGACACAGCAGAGCGCAAGAGAGGTCAACACCACCTACACAACTGGCCACCAGCAGTACTACCCAATGTACCCAGCGCTAAACGCAACCCAAATACATCCCTCCACACTGGCCTCTGCCTATTACCCAAACTTCCTACCAGCATGGCGGTCAGCGCCTTCGCAGCAGCCTCCCACGGGTAACTACAGGTCGGAGGCAAGCCTGACCTACATAAACCCAAAACCTCCTCCACATAACCTACCTCGAAACAAACCCACCGGCACAAAACCAAATCAGGTTCGAGCCTCCGCCGCAACAGCACCACATGCAGCAACTGCCTCCACCGCCACCTCACAACCAACCACCAGCACCAAAAAAATGAGCCAAACCCAGAAAACCAAGTCAACCCCCATAGACCGCTACCAACAATAGGCATGATACTACCAATCGCCGGAGGATCATCAATGGAGTTTCAAACAAAAAAGCAGAAAAAGGATCACCTCCGCCTGGTAAACAATGTAGCAGTCCAAGGCCCAGCAAAATACACAGATTGGTCCAGAGTCTCAATCACCTTCATAGAAGAAGATCTCCAGCTAGAAAGCTACCCTCACGTAGACGCAATGGTAATCAAGACCAACATAGCAGCATGGGAGATAAGCAGAGTACTGATTGACACTGGCAGTTCAGCAGATATCATCTTTGCAAATACCTTCGACCAAATGAAGCTTAGCAGAAATCAACTACAGCCCTCCGAATCCCCTTTGATAGGATTCAGAGGCAAGAAGATACAAGCATTAGGAAAAATCCCACTCCCAGTGTCGTTTGGAACCCAAGCAAATGCTAGAACCGAGTACATAACCTTCGACGTTGTCGATCTATATTACCCATACAATGCCATCTTGGGCAGAGGATTCACGACTAAATTCAACGCAGCCCTACATATGGCCTACCTGTGCATGAAAATACCAGCACTCCATGGTATTATCACAGTCCGAGGCAGCCAGAAAGAAGCAAGAAACATAGAAAAAGCAATCTACAGAGCCCAAAGAAACATCAACGCAGTCGAGTCGGTAGACAAAGAACTAGAGCCTCCGGATATGCCCAGAGGAAAAATAGATATGGCAGGTCAAGAAGAGACAAAGGTGACCCCTCTAGAAAAGGAGTTACCAGACAGAAAAGTAACAATCAGCTCAGAGTTGAGCAAAGCAGAGGAGGAAGAGCTCATGGAAACTTTAGTAAAAAACAAAGACATCTTCGCCTGGTCAGCCTCCGACCTGCAGGGAGTCAGCAGGGACATCATACAGCATGAACTAGATATCAATGAAAACATGAGGCCAAGAAAGCAGAAACAGAGAAAAATGTCGGAGGACAGGATCCTGGCAGCAAAGGCGGAGGTGCAAAGGTTGCTAGATGCAAAAGTCATCAGGGAAGTCAAGTATTCAGAATGGCTTGCAAACGTAGTACTGGTACCAAAGAAGAATGGCAAAATGAGAATGTGCATAGATTTCACAGATCTGAATAAAGCTTGCAAAAAAGACCCTTTTCCATTGTCAAGAATAGATGCCTCTGTCGACAAGACAGCCAGATGCCGGAGGTTTTCTCTCCTCGACTGTTTCTCTAGGTATCACCAAATCTGGATGAAAAAAAGAAGATGAAGACAAAACAAGTTTCACCACTCCATTCGGGACATATTGCTACACCAAAATGCCGGAGCAACCTTTGCCAGAATGACAAAGGAAGTTTTGGGCTCACAACTAGATAGAAACATCATAGCCTACGTCGACGACATAGTGGTCATGAGCAAGAACAAGGATGATCATGTCTCCGACTTACAGGAGACCTTCGCCAACCTCAGGACAGCTGGCCTCCGCCTCAACCCAGAAAAATGTATATTTGGAGTTACAAAAGGGAAGATGCTCGGATACATCATAAGCAGCGAAGGCATCAAAGCGAACCCAGACAAAACCAGAGCAATAATGACAATGGCAGAACCCAAAAACAAGAAAGAAGTGCAAAAGCTGACGGAAAGAATATCGACGCTCAACAGATTCATCTCAAAATCAGCAGAACGCAGCCTCCCCTTCTTCCAAGCCCTGAGGGGCGGAAACAACTTTGAGTGGGGGTCCAAGCAGTCGGAGGCATTTCATAACCTGAAAGAGTATCTGGCAAACTCACTGGTGGTCTCCGTCCCATAATCGGACAACCACCTATTGCTATATGTGGCGGCCTCCGACCATGCAGTCAGCGTAGTCTTAGTTCATGAGCTGGAAAAAGAATCAGGCAAAACTCAAAAACTAGTTTATTTTATCTCAGAAAGCACTGTCCGGAGCCAAGCTAAACTACACTAAGGTAGAAAAGGTTGCCTACGCAGTGCTGATGGCATCAAAAAAACTAAAGCATTATTTCCAAGCCCACGAAATCTCAGTTCCAACATCGCTGCCACTGCAAGACTTGCTCAGAAACAAAGAAGCCTCCGGCAGAATAGGCAAATGGGCTACAGAGCTATCACAGTTTTGTATCTCATATGTCCCCAGAACAGCAATCAAATCACAAGCACTAGCCGATTTTGTAGCAGATTGGACACCTCCGACAGAGCCCAAGATACAACCAACCACTCAAGGCTGGATAGCATTCACAGATGGAGCCTGGGGCCAAGCCAGAGCAGGAGCCTCCGCCGTCCTAACGGCACCCTCCGGCGTCAGACTGAAATACGCAGCAAGGCTAGAGTTCAAATCAACAAACAACATAGCAGAATATGAAGGCCTGATCCTAGCGCTCAGTAAAGCAAAGGCCCTAGGGGCAAAAACATTGACAGTCAAAACAGATTCTCAAGTGGTTACTAGCCAAGTAGAGAAAGAATACACAGCAAGAGAGCCAGAACTCATCAAATACCTATCCGTTATCAGAAATTTAGAGCGGAGATTCAAGGGCTTCACCCTGAAGCACATCCCAAGATCAGAAAATGCAGAGGCAGATGAACTGGCAAAAGCTGCGGCAAACAACCTGCCACTGCCACCAAACACTTTTTACCATATCTTGAAGTCTCCGGCAACTGCGGAGACATCTAAGGCACCTAAGCCCATACTACACCTGCAAAATGAAGATTGGAGAAAGGCGATAACAGAATTCTTAGAAGGCAAAACAACCGAAGAAGATGAAGCAAAAGCAGCAAGAATATAGGCTAGGGCAAGAAATTACACGATCATAGATGGTGTACTGTACAAGAAAGGAGTAGTCCAGCCTCTCCTCAAATGCATATCATAGAGCGAAGGCATAGAGTTGCTTCAAGAAATACACTTAGGAATTTGCGGGTCGCACATTGGCTCTAGAGCATTATCAGCAAAGGCAATAAGGCAAGGCTTTTATTGGCCAACACACATACAAGACGCAGAGCAGACAGTCAGAACATGCAAAGCATGCCAAACATTCTCTCCCGAGCAGTCAAAACCATCGTCGGAGACCCAGCTTATACCTCCGACATGGCCGCTACAAAGATGGGGTATGGACCTGGTCGGCCCATTACCACCATCCCAAGGAGGAAACAGATTCGCAGTAGTGGCAGTAGAATATTTTACAATATGGATAGAAACAAAGCCGCTGGCGAAGATAACCTCAAAAACTGTCAGAAAATTCTTCTGGCAAAACATCATTTGCAGATTCGATGTACCGAGGATTCTGACAGTAGATAATGGAAAACAATTTGATTCAGAGAACTTCAAAGAATTCTGCAAAAGCATTGGGACAAAACTAGCCTTTGCCTCAGTATACCACCCAGAGTCCAATGGTGCTGTGGAAAGAGCAAACAGAATAGTGTTTTCAGCAATATCAAAAACATTGCTGGGCCTACGCAAAGGAAAATGGGTAGATGAATTACCCAGAGTGATTTGGTCACACAATACATCTATCTCAAGAACAATAGGATTCACACCATTCAAACTGCTTTATGGAGAAGAGGCCATGATGCCAGAGGAAATCAAGCACGAAAAGCCCACTTTGTGAGACAAATAATGTTGCAAAGATGAAGAATATGCAAAAGAAACAATAGAAGCCATAAGATCTGGAAGCGATCGAAAACATTGCAAAATATCAGTCCCAAACCAAGAAGTGGAGAGACTCTCGGTGGTAAGGAAAGACATAAAACACGGAGACCTTTGTACTCGAAGAAAACCCAACGCACAACTTGTCGGGCAAACTACACCCCAAATGGGAAGGCCCATACACAAAGAACGGCAAAGCAGCCACCCGGCTCTTTTCCACTTGACCGACAAATAAGGTGTCACGACAACCCACACTGGAATATTGACATTTCTTGAGATACTACATCTAGGCAATGTACCAAAGGGCAACCTCATAAATAATAAGCGGAGGCCCTCCGCTCATTTACCTTTCAACTCTTTTTTCTTCAAACCAAAAAATGTAAAAGAGCACATGATCTTTTCCTCACAGGGAAACTCCAAGCGGAGGTGAGGTTTTTAACGAGGCAAGCTCAATGTAAAAATCCTCTAGAAGTATAAAGAGGTAATGCCCTAAAAGAACGCTTGAAAAGTTCAAAACCGAAAGCGACCAGCTCTGGCGCCGCAATATTCGGTGAACAAAAATATGCACAGGTCCTTTCAAAGCGCCGGCCACAGGCATTGGCAATTTGAAACGACCTCTATGGCCAAATTGGCCTTCGACCTTGACAAAGACCTGTCCAAATTCAGGCATCAAGGCAGAAACCACATTGGCCAAACTGGCCTTCAGCCTTAACAAAGGCCTGTCCAAATTCAGGCATCAAGGCAGAAAATAACCGTGGCCAAACAGGCCTCCGACCCTTGATGAAGACCTGACCAGATTCAGGCATCAACGTAAAAACAACCTTGGCCAAACAGGCCTCCGACCTTGACGAAGACCTGAACAAATTCAGGCATCAAGGCAAAAACCACCTTGGCCAAACAGGCCTCCGACCCTTGACGAAGACCTGACCAGATTCAGGCATCAAGGCAAAAACAACCTTGGCCAAATAGGCCTACGACCTTGACGAAGACCTGAACAAATTTAGGCATCAAGGCAAAAACCACCTTGGCCAAACAGGCCTCCGACCCTTGATGAAGACCTGACCAGATTCAGGCATCAAGACAAAAACAACCTTGGCCAAACAGGCCTACGACCTTAACGAAGACCTGAACAAATTCAAGCATCAAGGCAAAAACAACCTCGGCCAAACAGGCCTCCGACCTTAACAAAAAAACCACCGCAAGCATCAGGGGCAACACCATTATGGCGCTAGAACCAGGAAGAAGGTCTCCGCCATCAAAAATAGCAAAACGAGGAAAAGGTCTGACAAAACCCTTTCACTTAGGCACTAGGCCTATTTACTTCAAAATATCTCAAAAGGCAAGAATAATTCAAGCAAGATATAGGCCATTAAAGCCAAGATACGTTCCAACAAACAACGTACCAAAAAATTTAACAACCAAAAGCCACCAGCCCGCTATAAAACGGGTTCCCCCCACGCCCTTAAAACCTCAGTCAGCAGAAGGCGCAAGGGGGGAAGAAGGCAGAGCACAAACACAAGCCACAGCAACGGCCATGGAGGCGGGGGTCTCCTTAGATATCTAAGTCGGCCATAGATATTGTACGAAAACTCGTAAAATTGGAGGCACCAGTAGACGGTCGGAGGCAGTGGGAAAAGATACAAGAGCTACGGCACGGTGATGAACAGCGCAGGCCTACGGAAGAAGGGGCACATCGCACGAAATCTCGTAACATCCCACTGACGCCGGAGACCTAACCTGCCATCTCCACAAATGAAACATGTCCCACGGGTGTGCAGCGTCGGAGGCCCATACCACCGGACAGCTAAAACACCCAGCTAAAGAAATACCAAAAGTCTCCGACGTCTGCACAAGCTGCGCCAAACCTCCTATCGGATCACACACCGATTCAGCAAGCCTCGCCAGGCGGACTTCAAGTACGCCCCCGCCGGCCAAAAAACTACAAACACTTCTACCCCCGCCATCAAGCAAGCACAGAGAAGGAGAGAACATGGGGCGGAGGTCCTGGCCACCACCTCTCAGATCGCATGCGTTCGCCCAAGCAAAGGCCCACGGTGTGCAAGCTCGTGACTAGACGAGATATGTAAACAAGCACAATGATATAAAGCCCCGCACAAACAATCAAGAAAGTGAACCTGTTTTGTATTCCATAAAACGTCAAGTAGCATTCTTACAGGACACAAACTTATAATAAAATCCAAACTATTGTGGCGGAGGTCCGCGTCAAGCAAGAGCGTGAGTAAACCCAGCGCGCTCGTCGTCTGTGTCAAACTTAACTGACTCAAACACGTCGCGCGCAACGCTGCGGGGAAAGGCTGAACGCCAATACTCCCAAAGCTCTCCGCTCACATAAATACCATCGTTGTAGAGAGTCAAAGCCGCAACATCTTGCGTAGGCTCCTGATCCGGAACCTGCGCAAGGTTAAAATTTTCCACAAAATCATTCAGAACAAAAGAAACTTTATTTACAAGAGTCCAACTGGAATACAATATACAAGTCAAAACAACTAAGTCCTACAAAGAGCCTAGACCTCTGGCGCATCGGCCGCAGCAGAAGTCCCTGGAACGGAGCCCACATCAACTGTGGGCGGGGACGGCGCCTGCGGCCTCCGACCATCACCGCCGCCAATCATAGCGCCCACCGAAGCGCCAGCGGCGACGGAGGCGTGGCCCACGGTCACCGAACGTAGACCTGGCGGAGGCCTGCCCGCAAGACTGTTCTGCGCATCCTGTGGCACAGGTTAAAATATCAGTGGCACAGGGAATGAAAGCCTTCGCAGCTTCACAAAAAACAAGGAGAGAAAAATAGCGGCTACAAAGACTAGAAATACCTTCGCCCTCTTTTCCTCCGCCAGTTTCGGGCAAAGAGGTCTCCCAAACGGAGCCCAAAAATACCCAATGAAATTTCTCAAGGTTTTTCATGACCAAGAGAAGTCTCACCAAGCTCCTCCGACCCGCACGCTCCCTCTGAATACTTTCGGTATGCATGCATGCACCCGCCACACCACCAAAAGCTTAGCGTAATTCGCTACTCCCGCCAACGCCCCGTAGTCCGTGCAGCCATTGATCAGACCGGGGAGCTTCGCAAGGTGACGCTTTAGCCATGAGGCGAGGGCGTAGACGCTATCTTCCTCTAGAGGAGCGGAGGTTTCGCCTCCGAACTCGGCGACGATTGCCCAATAATGGCCAACGGTTGCAGCAAGGACCCCCTTGACCGAGTCCAAATGCCTCGTCGACAAAGACAACTGCTCCCCCACCGCAGCCATGGATTCCTTCTCAGAGGCCAGCTCTCGCCGGAGACCCTCGGCCAACTCGTTAAGCCTGCAGTGGCCTCTGCTTTCGGCGGACAAAGCTTCCGTATCCCGGGCCTTGGCGAGATCGGCCCTCAAAGCCTCCTTTTCTTGTTCCTTCTCCGCCAGAGAAACGTGGAGAGCTGTAAGGGAGTTGGCCAAACCCCCTTTTTCACCTTCCAGGCGCTCGTTCTCCGCCTTGAGGGCCTCAATCGCAGATATCTCGGTGGAGACCTCATGAGTCTGGCGCTCTTCCATAACAACGGTCGTGTGTGATACCCTCGCGATCGAAAGAAGAAGACCAAGGCGATCAAAGCAATAGAAACAAAAACAAGTCTAAAACGAACATACACCAAAAAAAGGCAAACCGCCAAGACGCACTAAGCTCGGTGTTCTAGATGAACATGGAGAAGTTGGAAGAAATCCATGTCCCTCGAGATCTTGTTTGAAGAGATCTGCTCAAAGAAGAACAAACAAACACAAAACAATAAGGTGAGAAAAGCAAATCTCACAATAAATACACCAACCGCCAGAGACCACCTCCGACGTCTCCAAGAACCCCAAGATAGCACTCTTCCCAACCTTGAGATAGAAGTGTCGGAGGAGCTTGCGTAGCAAAAAAACACAACAACAACAACAACTCAGTCGAGGGCCGATCGAAATAGGCAATAACAACAGGCCAAAAGACGAGTAAGATAAAACACTCTATATACTCACTCGGACCCGGTGCCATCAACCTCGGTTGCCCCGACCAAACCTCGATCTTGGCGGTACGCTTTCGCTCCTCTCCGGGTGAGGAGTCCAGCCATGACATCACCTACAAAGCAACAAGTACACGGTATTAGCACTTGGTACAATACATAAACAAATAAACCGGGCGAAGACAGTAAACACAAAAATATGCGCCAAACAAACTTACTCATAAAAAGCCTAGGCTGGGCCGCCTGCCGAGCCCCCTGGGCAGATGTCTCCGCCATATCATGCGGTGAAGGCCCAAAGGGCCGGCTCTCCTCAGCCAGCGGCCTGGAGGGCGGAGGGCTCGAAGAAGACTGAGCCGCCGGCGCCTGCTCAGCAAGCACGGCCTTCGGCTGCCCGACGTCTGCCGCTGGCGCAAAGGAAGGCGCAACAACGGCGAGAAACGAATGAGCATGCTGCAAGGCGACCTCCGCACCATCTTCAGAACTTGAATACAGCCCGCCAAAAATGTCAGCCATAGGATCGGCGGCGCTAGCCTCCGGCTGTTCGGCGACACTCGCAGCACCATGCAAGGAGCACGCCGAAGTAGCACTGGCCTCCGAACGCCCAGCACCGCTCACAGGGCGCACCGGAGCTCCAGGAGAGCCGCGATCCTCGCCGCTCGCGACCCGCACGTCCACTGACGGGACGGAGGAGCTCTGAATGTCTTCACTGCCGGCGGAGGCAACGCCAGCACTACCGGCCGAAGACGCGGTCGCCGCGATCACCAGAACACCGGTCTTCTTCTTCTTATTCGCAGGCGCCTGAGTTACAGCGGCGCCCTTCCTCTTCTTGGACTCGGCCTCCGCCGTAACATTCTTCACGAAGGCCTTCTTCTTCTTGTCAATTGAAGCTAGGACCTCGGTGGGAACCTCGCGCTCCCGGTAGACGATCCCGAGCTCCTCAAAAACACGATTGAGCCACGGCATGGTGCCTGCCACGGCTCTTCGAGACGTGTACTCACACTCGGAAATTTTGCCACCCAACCTGATGGTGGCCTCCTCAACGTCGGCAACGAAGCTGTCCTCCATCACCCCCTTCCCTAAAGACCGGCCAAAGCGGGGGAAAGGAATCCCGGCCTCTGGACCAAAAACAGGAACCTTCACCTTTTCCAGCCGAAAGGCTGGGTTGTCCTTGCCCAGGGGCCAGTAGTTGGAGGCCATAATCTCCTCCACCAGGTCACGGCCCCCGGAGTAGCGGCACGCAGCCGCAAAAGCCCGGTCGCAAGCCTTCCTCGCCGGAGACTTTTCCTCCGGTGGATCCACGCGTGTATGCGGCGCCATCTCCTCCATTCTTGAAGTCAATGGATACTCCACGACCTCCGCACCATCCTCGGTAGTGCCGCGGACCCCGTAGGTCTTCACGTAGAACCACTGCTCAAGCCAACCGCGGTACCACTTGCCCTTCTGGCAAAAAGAAAGCTCCAAGCGGTCTACGCCTTGGTTCCTCTTCGACATAAAGGTGCAACTACCATACTGGTAGGTCACCTCCACCTCCTTGCCCTCCCGCACCTCCTTCTTCTTCTTCGGCTGCTTCTGCAGCTCGTAGTACGAGCAGAAGGTGTCCACATCCGGCTCGGCACCATAAGAAACACACGCCTAGCAAAATTTGTTGAGCGTAAGGAAGGCCATAGGGGTCAGATGGTGAACCTAGACGTTGAACGTCTCCAACACCCGGCGGAGGAAGGGGACGTAAGGAAGGCGGAGGCCGCAGGTGAAAAAGTCCTGAAACACCACCGCATACCCCTCCTCCGGCTCTGGAACGGTCTGGCCGGGCGGAGGGATTTTTACCCTCGAAGAAGGAAAATATGATTCCTTCAACATCTCTGCGACCGCCTCTTCTGTAATGGAGGAGGGGCCGAAATCCCATGACTTTATCGCCATGTCTCTGGAATCCGCAGCGATCAGGTCTCCAATGGACGTGGAGACACTCCCCAAATCCTCCTCCACTAGCTTTTCGAATTCCAACGTGGAGGCGGAGGCAAGCATGCACTCCTCAAAGCGCGCACTCCAGCCGACGGCCCTAACGCCGAGAAGGTGGCGATAGGGTCCGAAGAAGGCGGGCCGACGAGTATGGGCGGAGGCAGAAAAGGAAGCCACCGCGGCGGCAGCCTAGGCGGAAGACGTAAGCGGAAACACGGAACGCGCGAACGCAGCTCAGGCGAAACCGAAGAGAGCAGAGAGCGATTTCTCAGAGGCAAGGAAAGCAAATGAGCAGTGCGGGGGGGGACCCCGCAACCAACCCCACCCTTATATAGGACGCGGGCGGGCGGTTCGGCTACCGCCGTACAACGGTCATCTCCGGATAATTCGCCTGCCGCCCAACGGTCATCTCCGAAGAAGTCGCAAGGTATACAACGGAAAGCAATACGGCATAAATGGCCATAGCGTAGGACAACGGCTAGTTTTGCAGCCTAACGGCTATTATGACAAGACCAGCGGCCACGCCAGAGCGGGCCAGGGGGAACCTACGGGGATCGGTCGGAGACGTGACTATGCGCAGTCTCCGCCCCCGCGGACGTCCTTGCTTAGGGCGTTTTGAGTTCACGACACGCTAGGGCGGACCGTGGTCTCAAAAGGGGGGAACTGTTGTAACACGGCCTCCGAGAGTGGCGGAGACCTACGCGGCTAGCAGTTCGCAGAGACGTCTCCGACCGACTACCTAAGCAAAGGCCCGGCTACCACACCTCCAGACCTAGAAAGATGACGGTTTCTCAGACTGCTTGCAGGACGCCGCCGGTGACCCTGGCGCAGCCTCCGCCCGGTTAGCTCGTAGGCGTCTCCGGCCGGAGGGGGCGGAGGCCGCCCCGCTGCAAGGCTAATCAAGTGCCAACGTTATCTAAGTGTGTGTGCAGGTAACCAGAGGAAGGCGCTCGTGGACGGCGCGGGCGCGCCGGTTCGGCCTCGGCTCGCAGGGGCAGAGACCCAAACAGGAGGACGACAATACTGGGCGTCGGGGGTCTGCGGCCTCGGCGTCCCAGGGGTGGAGACCGATGGCGGAGGCCTAAAGGCCCATAGCCGAATCCTGAGGCCTGATGGGCCGGCTGATCGCGCAGGCCCAATACCTGAGGGCGGCAAGACAAGATTACCCCCGATAAGAAAGGCGAGTAGTGGGATATTTCGAGAATGTACTGTAGCAGTTGAAGGGTACTATTGTAAACTCTGTAAAAGTGGTAGTTGAGCCCTATAAATAGGGAACACTTGTAACAGTACGGGGGGTGGTGAATGAATTAATGAAACCCTAGTTTTACGTGCCATTTCCCTACACGCCCGCTTGTCATGTCTGTTTCCCGAGCCTCAGCCTGAGGGCAACGCTTGGCGGGCGGAGGCCTCCTCCTCCTCCACATTGTCTGAGACCGCAAGTCTCAACACTTTGTTGTCGAGAGGTACCATGCGAAATTCAAGGCTGTAGTAAACTGTCTTTACAGAGGACGACAGACGGGGTACCGGCAGCGTATGAGCTAGAGTTGAAATGAGAAACACTGACAGGGTTCTCCTGATCCATATGCACTGATTTTCAGTGTTGTACCCCTTCTTGTGCTTTAGATGTTTGGAGAACGATGAGAGGTGAAACTGCAACTATGCAGTACAACTGCTGAAGGTGCTAGACCCTAACAGTACTCGTGGTGGATACTCACTCTCCATAGCTGCGGAGCTGCTTCGGCAATGGCAAGTTTAGGTAACTACCATTCAATTTACTCCTACATTGAGACTGGCCAATTTTGAGTTAATTCCTCACATTTAGTCAAAATATCATGATCAAAACATGGAATTTTCCACCTAAAAGAAAATAAATAATTCAAACACTGTAAGCGAGAATAAATATAGTGTCAGCGCAACAAAAATGAAAAAAAAAAGTGGTATATAATTATCACGATGGTGTGTGCACATTAGCAGCAGCATATCATTATGATAGTGGTAGTGAAGAAAAAATCTTTATACGCCATTGAAACTTGTACTGCTAATCCCTTACGTGCCATAGGAAGTTTAGCAATCCCTTCACTACCACTATTTTTAGTTTTTCTCTCCTCTCTGTGCCACTCGGTTACTCTCACCGCTAGTCTACCATTTGTTAGCCTAAGCAGTGCCCACATGGCCACACGAGCTAAATTAAAGGATCAATATAATACAAAGTTTTAAATAGCGCGCTATAGCGGACACTATAGAGCTATTTAGCGGATCTGGAAGACAAACGCTAAGCTACCAGGATTTTAACGCTAAACGATTTTTCACACTATTAGCTGCTAATAGCGCGCTAATTCCGCTAAATTGTGGTTCATTTAGCGCCGCTATTTGGCCTGGGCTTTCATTTCCATCGACCCAATTAACGTGCAGGCCCAAATCGCTGGGATATGAAGTTGTCCCAGGCATAACCCTAGCCATTCGACACAATTTCCTCCCGAGCTCAAGTGAGCTGCTGTGACCGGCGAGGGTGCAAGCTGCAAGACCGGCGAGGGTGCAAGCTGCAAAACTTTGAACTCACGTATGTCCCTATGTGATGTATGATGTATCATTTATGAACTACAAACTTTGATGTAATGTGTTAGGAAGACTTTGAACTATCTGTCCCTATTGGTATTTGTAATGTTTTCATCTTCTATATCTTTATTATGTGTAAAATTACATGATGTTTGACATATTTTTTGCTCAGCTGCTAAATGGCTTAGCCCGCTATTTAGCTCGCTATAGCCTTTCTTAGCCTTTTAGAGAGGCTGCCGCTAAGAGGCTTAGCCCGCTATTTAAAACATTGATATAATATAATCAGAAGCTAGCCATTTGGTTTTTACTAGCTAGAGGAAAGCAGCATCCACGCCTATAATATTACTGCCTCCACCAAACAATAGATGCAGCAGAACGCCATGCTGTGATCGATCTGCTAATTCAGAAGCTAGACAAAGGATGGTTCGTCCCCGATCGATTGATCAGCTGCATGGATTGGCTGGCAGCGGTAAAGCTATCGCAACTTTGCCAGTGCTGGTGTTACACAATATGTAGTCTAGTGTGCAGGACGCAGGGTATCCCATGTCTTGTGGCTTCCACTACTACACGAAATTTTACCGAGGCGGGCAAAATCAGTTTACCGACGCGGGCAAACCGTCCACCTCACCGGAAAGGTCACCGTTAATTAATGTTAATGGAGGCGGCCCTAATGCCCGCCTCGGTAAAACAATCAGGAAAAACAAAAAGAATGAAAAAACTGGATAAGCCCGCCGAGCCCATCCACGGCCGCCGGATCCGCGTGTGCGTGCCGCCGCTCGTCGGGGCCGCCCTCCACCGGATCCGCCGTGTCGCCGCCACCGAATCTGCTCGTCGGGCCGCCCTCCACCGAATTCGCTTGTCATGGCCGCCGGGAGAGGCCTCCCCGAGAGCCGCTGCAGCCGGATCCGGCTCCTCCAAGCGCCGCCGCCGCTGGGGAGGCCTCCCCGCGTGCTGCCGCCACCGGATCTAGCCCACTTCGCGCCGCCAGAGGGAGGAGAGAGGCCGTCGGGCGCGAGAGGCCCGCCACCACCGAGCTCGCCGGCGCTGGAGAGAGCTCGCCTGTCGCAGGAGAGATCCACGCCGCTGTCGGAGAGAGATCGTCCACCGAGCTCGTGCCTCCACAGCAGGAGATCCACGCCGGGAGGGGAGGGGAGGGGAGGATCCACCGCCGCCGTGACCATCGGGCTCGCCGGATCTCCGCGGGGAGGGTGCGCCGCCGGGATGGGAGGGGAGGCGCCACTGGGAGGGGAGGGGAGGGGAGGATGCGCGACCGGGAGAGGAGGGGAGGGGACGGGGCACCGCCGGGAGGAGAGGGGAGGGGCACCGCCAAGATGGGGAGGGAGGGCAGCGGGGAGGAGAGGGAGGGAGAAGGGCGCCGGGAGGGGAAGGGAGGGGCACGCTGAGTGAGGCGTCGGGAGGGGAGGGGAGAGGGGCATCGGGCTGGGGAGTGAGGGAGAGACGACCGAGTGGGGGAGAGGCGAGTGAAACCCTAGCTCCCGTGTTGTATATATATAAACCCGATATGGGTTGGATATGGGCGTTTTGCTGGGCCTCGCGAATATTAACCGAGACAGGCCTTATAAGGGGGCCGCCTTCGAAAATGAGGGGTATTTTTGGAGACGCCTCTGTTAATAGATTTTAGGAGGCGGTTATTTTTTAACTACCTCGGTAAATCGATTTTGCGAGGCGGTTGATTGTGACCGTCTCGGTTAATAAAAAATGACTGTGATCGCCTCGGTTAATAAAAAATGACCGACTCGGTTAATCCAATGCATTAACCAAGGCGGTTTAACAACCCGCCCGTCAATTTCAAAGCACCTCGTAAAAGATTTTGTGTAGTAGTGTTCAAGTCTACCCACCTGACACACTTGTCCAGCTCAACTGGGTTGTATGCTTGCAGATTGTCATAATCTTCTCCAGAGGATTAAAACCAAATTTGGATACTTGCTGACCTCTCTTTCTCAAACAAATTTCTCTGCCCACGATCTCTCACAGAGCAAAGAAGTTTTTATGAGTGTTGTATAGTCGTTGTGGCGTTGTATTTTTTTTTTTTTTTTGGCAACCTACTCCTTCTCTATTAATACATGCTCGGCAAAGCTCTTACCACACTAGCTTTTCAAAATAAAAAAAAAAACTGAGCAAATAACGAAGAAGTATCTCCAACAGTTTAATTTATGGATTCAATCCCTCCTATAATTTTAGCTCTTATTTCTTTTTGTCTCCTTTTTCGTTCCTTAATTTGTTTCCTTGCTTTTGTAACTCCTTAGATGTGCTCAAGTAGTATTTTTAATATATCCAGTACGGGCGCAAGCCCTTCCTGTTTTCTCAACAACAACAAAAAAGAATCACCTGCAGAGGGGTGTGGTAGCTCCGTTTTCTAAAAGCAAGCGTTGAATGCCATGTGTGAGAGAGAAAAGGCTGAGATATGAAAGTGTCTTGTGGAGGAGAAGAGATCAGCAGAGGAATGAGGCCATGGCAGAAAAAATAACTTTGGCTTGCATTGGGTGCCCAATATGTCTTAATATGCAAGTGTTTATATGGAGTATAACATTTTATTGAACCTATTATTACTATATCCTTGCATTGGTCCTGCTCTAAGTGGCCACACTGTACCAGCAGAATTTTGAAGTGTTTTTTTGGCATGCTTCGCTTTTAATGAGGATGCTATGATGGCCTTCTCCAATGCTAGGCAAATGAATATATCCAGCGTGAAGGCTAGCTTGTTAGTTTGCATGTAACCCTAAATTACTCATGTAAAATGCGTTATATCATCACAATTTAACAACTGCATTTTTCCTAGTCAATATACGTCTGCACAGGTTGATTGTACATACGCTACTTCATATGGCAGATTTTCAAGCTGCTTCATAAACTGTGTACTACTACATCCTTGCATTGATTTGCTACTCCGCCCCGCGGTCATACTGGCATTGTAATTATTGGTAGGTTATCACGATGCACAAAAGAGGAGAACCAGTCTAATACATTTGAATTTCACTCTTGGATGTGCTTCTCCAACTAGTCTAGTATATAGTCTCACAAACATAGTACATGTTCATTTGTTACCAGCATATGGTATCCTCTCCCCTCCTACATAACTCACACGCTCATGTATATGTAACTTCCTCCACTCCTCAGCCTATAGGGACTCTTGTGCCACTGTTTAGAATATAAAACTTGAGCATTTTAAAGTTACAACAAGAATAGGCCATGGAATGTTGACAATTGAAGGTATATAGGTTCCTTTTGGTTGTACTGTACTGAAGTTAGCCACCTCATAGTACATAGCTACAAACATAAGAAGTGACTTGAGAATGGAGGGCACCGGGACAAAGTCTGAGACATGCATGCGACCAACATTTGTGTTAGCTACACAGCAGCAATCGAGTACTACCGTGAACTTGGCCAAATGAAAAGTTGGCCATGCATTATTTCTGTGTTGTTGTAGAGGATGTCTTCCTTGCAAAACCCTCAGAACTGTCAAGATCGGCAAGTGGTCAGAATGACAAAAAAACTGTGTCTAGCGTGTAGGCCCGCTTCATACGGATCGCCAGATCAGATGTTCATAGCACCATTGTCATCTTTTTCTTGGAAACATGAAGGGATTTCATAGGGTGTAAAGTGCACCAGCGGTCTTCAAGCTTGGGGGTGTCATAAACTTGTGGGTGCATAAACTTGTTAATTGTGTTATTGGAGGTTCAGATATCACGTACTATTAATTAGGATACACTTTCTTGTGTGGCATATGCTAACATGGACATACGAGAGAGATTCTATCGAGAGAAGATCGTGTTATGATCAGATTAAATTTTTGGGTGACATGGTTGCAACTCTGCTACCGAGCAGGTTGTTCAACACTAATAAGTGATGTTTGGACGTCAAGTAAATCTTTTAGTAAGTTTATAAACCCATATGTGAAAATTAATAATTTATTATCTAGTACTGTTTATTCCTGAATGTTCTTCTCCAACTGACCGTGGCCAGTCCAGTATAATCTCACAAACATATATAGCGTGTTGATTTGTTACCAACAGCAACAACTGACACCCTCTAGCTCCCCCTCTCCTACTTAACTCACCCGGCCATGCTCGTTAATTTCTTCATCCATTCCTCGGCATAGCTACTTTTGTGATTGTTTCGAATATAGAAGTTGAGTGTTTCGAAAGTAGAGTGAAGACGCAATTGACAGTTGAAGACAGGCTCTTTTCATTCGAACTGTACTCGAGTTGCATTGGGCAGCTCATAATATATAGCTACAAAAATAAGAATAAATGACTTGAGAATGGAGGGCACCAAGACATTAGAGAATTAAAAGGTGCTTATCATTCATGCTGTTGAAGGGGAGGTCTGCTGTTTCCATGCAAAATCATCTGTGCTGACCACCTCGTACATCCGCTTGAACCAACTCAACAGGAGGTTACTCGACTACTCGTCATGAAACTGTCACCGCAATCGAGAGGTGGTCAGGTCGATCGGTGGCCTTGAGCGAGGCGGGTTTCGCCAACCCTAGGGAGAAAGTCTAGGAATCTAGAGATGCTAGCTCACACCGTCCAATGTACTCGTACGCTAAAATTCACTGCCTTCATCGAGTGACAGGATTTGCTAATCTTAAGAGTGGTCCGACAGGAACAAACAAATTTAATTTGCAGACCATGATTATGCATGGACTTCTCATAAATTTAATCTTTTCCTCGACATAAGTTATTGAGGAGGGCTAAATGAATCGATTTGAATTTTACTCTTACCCACTACTCGAGATTTGTTTTTTTGCCGAGGGCCCGAGGCCCCTCGGCAAGGTTTGATTAACCCTCGGCAAAGCGCTTTGCTGAGGCGGCCCTCAAAAAGAGCTCTCGGGAATTTTGAGTCGGCGAAGAGGGTCTTTGCCGAGGGCCTTTATCGACACTTTCGGTAAAGCCTTTGCCGAGGGCTGGAGCGGCACTCGGCAAAGAAAAGGGCCGGCGCCTGGGATGGAGTCTTTGCCGAGGGCCGTCTCCAGGGGCCCTCGGCAAAGAATTATTCTTTCTTTTTTGAAAAATCTTTGCCGAGAGCCTCCAATCATGGCCCTCGGCAAAGAAATGTTGCAGAATTTTTTCAAAAAATCTTTGCCGATGGCTTCCCCGCAGGCCCTCGGCAAAGAAATTTTAATTTTTTTAAAAAAAGTCTTTGCCGACGGCCTCCAACTATGGCCCTCGGCAAAGAAATGTTCCAGAATTTTTCCAATAAATCTTTGCCAAGGACAATGGGACGGCCCTCAGCAAAGAACCCTTCTTTGCCGAGGGCCTTGGTCATTGCCCTCGGCAAAGAGGCAAAAATTTAATTTTTTTTTTGTTTTTTTGCATTCCATCGACACAAGCATTTCATATATATATATATATATATATATATATATATATATATATATATATATATATATATATATATATATATATATCAACCATCACATATATATATATCACACAGAACCCATTTTCTCACAATATATCACAACCATAATTGTGAACCACAAATCACAATATATTACAACGACAAGTCACATGTTCATCATCATTCATATGTTTATTACGACAAGTTCATGAAATCCAAGCACAAGTCAGAACCATAAACCACAAATATTACAACACTCCACAACAACCTTCACACACAGCAGATGAAAGGTCATAGGTCCTCTTTAGGTGATGTGATGCAATTAACCTGCCAGAACAATTTCAAATTAGACAATGGCACTGTATTCTTTCAGCAGTATGTAACACACGACTACACAAATATATGTACCAAATCTTTTATTTGTATTGGAATGTTTCCGCAATAAACTTGTAAGGACATGCCAATTAGCAAAGGCCTACATCAAGGAAAAAAAAGGAAAAATCCAAGATATATTCATGTACACCACTGCCAATTATGGGGGTCACCACCCTAGAATCCCGACGCGGCCACACGAGTGGGGGCGAGCGGCCATCACCAAAAATTCACTCCGTAGTCTTTGTTTATCTAACTAAAAGCCTTCATGTATGAAAAGACAAATAAGATTTCTTTTTCGTAGGCATAGGTCACTAAAAATTAAGCCGAAGAGCACAGCTGCAACAACATATCCACAACATTCCTTCCACCATGGTGGCAAGCCTAAAAGGTCAGGTGATGTCTGCGAGGTGAATTAGGCTCGTATAGGATCTATATTTATATAAGGAAAAAGTTGGCATGAGTTCAGTGCTGCAGCATAACGTCTACGCCATTAAATTACAAAAGTCAGATGATATGTCCAATTTTGTAAGTGCATTAGGATGTGAACACATGAAAATGGCGGGTAGATTATAAAAAATAACAGTAGGTACCTAGAAATTTCTTTCCCAATTGAAAAGTATATACTGTTCCTTGTGGCTGCTGGGTTATATACTCATATGTAATCATTAATCAAGATGCATCTGATTAGCTTGACTAATAAGAAAAAATAGGAGTTACTATAGGTTTACCTTTGAAACAGGTGGCAAAAGAATTCCACTGAAAAGGAAGTTTCTAATCTGTGTTCCAATCACCCACGAACCACACCTTGCAGGTCTGTCTGAAATACATTAGCAGAATAACAAAAATTTAGTAATTAAATAACATCATTGGCATAATTGGGCGGCACTCCATGTAGGGAACTATCAACGTCAGGACTACATTATAAGCAGTTGTACATGTGTATGGACAAAACATAGCTTCCTGTGAGGTAAGCAACATATCAGTCTCACGTCTCCTGCTGGGCTCAGGAGTAGGAACGGTATGGGGAATGGTAGCTCTGATTAGGAAAAGAAAATAATGAGGCACAGAGCACGAATGCACTATGAAAGAGATAGAAGAAAATGGAAACAGACTATTTTGTTTCTAGTAAGTAATAGAGACACTTTGGGTTTGGTAACGCATATATCATGGATAGCATTTTAAAGTTGCCCCACCTAAACCAAAGCAGCGTTGAAGCTGACTACAAATATGTAGAGGAAAAGGAACAGGCTAATGTTACTACTGAAACCTGAAATGTCTTTGTTTTGCTATGAAGCCTTCTCAAAACTGGATATATGGATCTGGGAGGTATCATTACAGCAATGGACGGTGTACCAAAAATTAGATGGTGTAACAAAGAGAAGGGCAACTGTAAAGCCTACCAAACTTCCCTGCAAGCTCTGGTGCTGAACATCATAAGGGAATCACATTGTTGGTACCATACTTCCCTGCAAGCATATTAGGAACCGTTGCTGTAAATTGGAGTGTATGGAGCAAACCTATATCTGATTTTACATCCTTGAAAAGAATTCATGTATCTAACTGACTCTTGGCATCCGAGACATGATAATATGCTTAATTACAGCACTACAGAGCCTAGTATACCATAAAGGCCTGCAGAAGGCAAACAACATAACTCACAGCACCTGCAGGCGGGCGAACAGATCGAGCTGCGGCCGCTGCGGAGACGTACGGCCTTGAAGGAGTAAACAGCTGTTAATAATCAGACACCTAAGCGTATTTATTTTCTAGAGTACTCTTACATACCTTGATTAAGTAATCTTACCTAAAGTATGTGGAAATAACAGAGCATAAGAACTGATCAGTTGTCTATACACACACAGCTGCTACTAAAAGGACAACAACCAAAACAACTATGACTATAAATTTACAGGAACCAAAATGATCCCTTTTACCCATCCTGTAATTCTGTTGTCCTTAAGCTATCCATATACACTGGTAATAAGCATATGCCCCTACACGTATTGGAAGAAAACACATATCAAAACGGTATGAGGACATATTGACCATATTGTCATCCATTGAATGGCTAAACCGTAATCTACACTGGTAAAATGAAGCAATCGCAGCAACATAAATTAGCACAAAAATGCTTAATTTATAAAGAATCTATCGTACACAGACTGAGCTGCATGAACTGAGCACAGAAGAAAAGCAAAACCAGACGTATCCTGACCTGTTGGTGTGGATGGGAGAAAAAACACGTACGTGAATAGAAGATAAAAATTAGATGTGGCATAACCAGCGAGGCCCGCCCAGGCAGCCGCGCCGGGACAGCTGCAGCTGGGGCCTGGCCAGGCCGCCGCGCCAGGGGAGCACCCGCGCCGGGGCTGCAACCGTGAGTGCCACCGCGCCAGGGGACCCGTGCCGGATTTGCTGTCGTCGAGTCGGCAGCGCAGTCTGCTGCGGCAGTCATCGCCTGTGCAATGCAAAGGGGAAGATGGAGTGAGAGAGGATCTGGGGGAGGAGTCATCAGACGGAGCAGGACGAGGGGAGGGTCACATACCGGCAGATCCGACCTCGGAGCTTCACTGCCGCACCCGCCGGCGAGGAAGGGGCGGAACCCTAGGTCGGCGTCGCCGCGGCGCCGGGGGCCGGCCGCCCAGGACGATGTGCCGGCCCGTGGGCTGCAAAGGCGGACGCGGTGCTTGGCAGCAGTAACCTCGCCGGGGGCGGGGGCGGCTGCGGCGCTCGGTGGGGTGGGCACGGTGCGGAGGAGGGACGAGAAGCGTCGGGAAGGAGCAGAGAGTGGGGAAGGAAAAGCAGAAGCTGGAGTATTTATTATTTTAAAAAAATTTCTTTGCCGAGGACCATTCGCCAGGCCCTCGGCAAAGGGGCCCTTTGCCGAGGGCCAGGCTAGGCCCTCGGCAATTTTTTTTTTGTTTTTTGAACCCAGTTATTTTGTGGTGCTATAATACATTATTTAAAACTCAATTTTAAAATTTGGGCCAATTTGGACTTTTTTTTGATATATTTCCCTAATTTATTTCTTTTCGTTGATTTTTTTGAATATTTCAAATTTGAACTGCAGGTGGATGGAATAATGCAATTTAGTGATTCGAAAAATGTTATTCATGGTATTTGGTGTATATTGAGTCCCTATCCACGAACTCGCATCAAATTTCGGGCATCTTCTTCACGTAGCATGACGAGAAACTTGTCGGAAAAGTGTTTTTAAATTATATAAAATCCATACGAAGTCCAAAAAACACGAAACTTGTCGAGGTGTCATGTTATTGCATGCGTAGGCTGTGGTAAAAAATTGAGAAGGTTTCAAGCAAGTTGTGACGTCATATGCCTAAAACCCAGACATCTCCACATGTGATCACAACTTGCTCGAAACCTTCTCAATTTTTTTACCACAGCCTACGCATGCGATAACATGACATCTCACCAAGTTTCGTGATTTTCGGACTTCGTATGGATTTTATATAATTTAAAAACACTTTTTCGACAAGTCGGTCGTCATGTTACGCGAAGAAGATGTGCGAAATTTGATGCGAGTTTGTGGATAGGGACTCAACATACACCAATTAACATGAATAACATTTTTCGAAACACTACATTGCAATATTTCATGCACCTGCAGTTCAAATTTGACATATTCGAAAAAAATCAAAGAATCGAAATAAATTAAGGAAATATACAAAAAATCAAAATTGGCCCAAATTTTAAAATTGAGTTCAAAACAATGTATTGTAGCACCACAAAAAAACTGGGCTAAAAAAACCAAAAAAAAATCTTTGTCGAGGGCCTAGCCTGGCCCTCGGCAAAGGGCTTCTTTGCCGAGGGCCTCGCCTCGGGCCCTCGGCAAAGATGATTTATAAAAAAAAAATTTGGCCGAAAAATTGGTTCCAAAAAAAATCTTTGCCGAGGGCCTGACTTTTTTTAAAAAAAAATTTACCCAAAAACTGGTTTCACAGAAAAAAAAAAAACCTTTGCCGAGGGCCAAACGGGTGGCCCTAGGCAAAGCTTGACGGGAATGGCCGCCGTGACCCAACGGGCCTAATTTGCCAAGGGCATCTTTGCCGAGGGCCGCAGCCCTCGTCAAAGATTTGATTTGCCGTGGGCCTGTCTTTGCCGAGGGCCGGACCCTCGGCAAAGGCCTCTTTGCCGAGGGCCGTTCTTTGCCGAGGGCTCCTGTGGGTGGCCCTCGGCAAAGAGTGTCTTTGCCGAGTGCCCGAGATTTGGCCCTCGGCAAAGCCTCAGACCCTCGGCAAAGCACGCGTTTCCGGTAGTGCCGGCTGGCCCACAAGAGAAAACCTTACATCCCATCAGTTCTTTAAAAAGTGACTCGAATTTCTGTTGAGCTAGCTGATAGGAACCTTCCTTTTTTCTAGGTGGTGATGGGGATATTGAACATGCTTCAACTACTCCACCATTCTAGTAGTACGCATAATAATAACGCCTCTTATCATCGGCCACATGCATCTTGATTAACTTGATATACCAACAACTCTACCCTACTATGACTGTACCAACGTCAACCATGCTCATATATACAACTTCCTCACAGCAGTGGTCTCGGCTCCTCTCTAATGAGAGTACAAATCACTTTGTATTCTACTCTGGCTGCATCTATATGTACACACTTTACCTGGTCATATTTTGCACCATCATTTGTTTGAGTTCACGTTGCTTACGGTAGGATACATAGCATAGGGATCGAAATGATGAGAGAGAGCGAGTTTTGGGAACGGAAGACATCAGGAGGTCTTGCAAGGTAAGAACAGTAAGCACGCCTGCAGGCTTGTCACATATGGCATATGCTTGGTTGAGGCACAGAGAAATAATGGGTGCAGGATGCAGGTGCATCTGCACTGATCGTCGCCCGTGACTCATGCTGATTGTCAGAGATAGTGAATAGGATTGGGCCCGAGCACGTATCTCAAGCAGAGATGCATGTATCATAGTTAACATGCCATGGCCTCGTGCTACTGGGCCAAAATCATTGTCGTCCATATTCTTACCGTGTAAGCCTCGTTCTAGTGTTTTCATCTTACTATGCCATACTAACGATCGACAATTCTCGTTTACATGCATATCCGACTTTCTTGCAGTCATCATCGGGCATCGCGACCCATCAACTTCCTTAATGCCAGTCTGCATAACGTGGTCCCCGCGATATCACGCTGAGACCTACTTTCGGATTTGGGCTTGGCAGCACAGCACCCGAAACGGTGCCTTTACCATGCATGTCCAACTAATCCACCGTCTACTATTGTAACTGATTTAGCAATGCCCAATTTTGTTGCTTTTTGTTTACTGCTTGCTGTTGGGAAAAGTCAAACAAGCCTGGGAGCTAGCTGTTGGGCCAAGGGCCTAGACGCCCAACTGCCGCCCGGCGCCCAGATCCATACCGGCTATTTTGAAATTCAAAACAAATAGGAAAACCAGAATCTCACAGCAAAGCAAATTAATAAGTCATTGAGAAAACTAGTGCGTCTGTATGGTACCAGAACAAGTCAGAGGAACTACTCCAATAGACACATAAAAAAAAAAGCTAAAGCTAACAGAGTACATGTTGCTACCAGTTATTACAGGCAACTGCAGTCCTCTCCATCCTGTCCTATTTAACTCACCTGATCGACAATGCTCATTTACATATACAGCTTTCATCCACTCATCAGCCCAGCTCCTCTAGTCCACTTACGCATGTAACTATACCATCGTAGTCCACAAACCCAGATTGGTGATTTGAGAATGGAGGGCACCAGGATAAACTTTGACACTCACAAGCAGTTTACCCGTTTAACCGAGCGAGTATTATGAATGTTTTGTTAACCTGCGCAGAAGAGACCTCCTCAGTTATATACACTTGTCATTTCGGATGTTGGGGGTGAGGTTTGGTTCACAAAGACAACGCTTTGCTGGTTCAGGATCCAGCACGAGCGGTGAACGGCGTGCAGGACCAAAGATTAGCCATTGCCAGTTCCATTTGTGTACCAGCAGCACATGTGTGAGGAGGTTTCAGGCGCGCAACCTGAAGGCTGGTAATAAGAGCAGACGTCCGATGGGTTTCAGCCTCGTGTGTGTTCAAGGGGGGCAAGCAAGTATGTGTTCATTAGAGGTCCAATAACCTCGTGTGTGTTCATTAGAGGTCCAATAACGCTTCGTTGGTGGGCCGCGTCACCAGCCCAATAACCTCCCGCTCCTTCTTTTCTCAAATAAAAAAAACTGTTCATACACTCATTCCTATCCACTCGTTCCTATCGCTCCTATCCGTTCGCCTGCTGCCTCCGAGCGCAACGCTCTGCTCATCCACTCATTCCTATCCAATCCGTTCGCTTCCTTGCCCCTAATTTCTCTCTCCCCAATCTGCTCCCTTATGCGCATCCAACACAGAGCAGCGAGCACCAATGGTCTGAGCCCACGCCACAACGCCGAGTCAGTCTGTGGGCACACGGCAGCCGCAATGCCAAGTTGGTCGGGGTGGTGGTGGCACTTTGCACGCCATGGCCGCGACAAGCGAGATGTATGGGTCGCGACGGTGGACGCCCCGCACGGCGTGGGATGGGGCGCATCATGGCGCGAGATTGGGGCCGGCGCGGCGCGGGATATGGCGCAGCGGCGAGGCAAAGTAGGCAGGAGGACGGTGCATCGCAACCGTGAAAGCGGTAGCGTCGCGAGTGGAGAATAATGTTCGGGAGTAGAAGGATGACGTGTTGCCTGTTGGGCCCCATAGATGCACAGGCCCAGGAGCGGGGGCGTCCGGACGTACATGCCCGGAAGGACGTCCTCATCAAAGCATTATCATTAGAGTTAACATATTATTTCAGATCGAGGTGATTTAGCCATGCCCGAGAATTGGCTCCTGCAAATGTTCAGTTAGCATTAAAAATTTTCAGATATGTTTAGAGTTAACATTCAGAAACTTCAGAGGAGTTGAAACACTTTGATGTATCTTCAAACTAATAAAACAAAAAAAAAGATCAAAAGTATAATAGTGTAAGGATCGCATGAAATACTGGAGATCAACTACTTGTTGGCAATGGGGATGGACTATTATTTCTTAGCAATGGGGCCTAGATTACAGAAGACGATGGACGATAGACTAATAACAGAGAAATGGACCAGTACTGAAGCTGATGAGGATCAACTACCAAAGGACGATGGCATATATAAACTATGAACCCGAAGGATCGACTAGCTAGTGGATGGATTAGTAGCACGCCTGGTGGCATGATGTCAATGAGGACGCCAGGAACCACTGCAGTTACTGTTGAGAGAAGACTACTTACTCATTGTGCAATTCATCTATAGCCTCCACCGGCTCACCAACTCTTGTCTCGTGCAGCATTTAATTTGGCCATGGCTGCATGCCTTTATATATACACACTTTACCAGGTCTCATTTTGCACAGTCGTCATTTGTTTGAGTCGCCGTTGCCTGACGGCATGCTATATGGCTAGCATATATATATATATAGACGAGTCGCTGGAAATGATGAGAGACAGAGAGAGTGTGTGCTCTGGGAACGGAAGACATCAGCAGGTCTTGGACAGGAACAACAGGTGCTGGATGCAGCCACGACAAGTGTTGACTGTCCCCGACATAGTCAACGCACCTCTAGCATGCATCTCGATCGAGTAGAGATGCGTATTATATTGTAACGAGTACTGCTATAGTACTCCTCTTTCTAAAAATTGCGCCGATCTCGATCGAGTAGAGATGCATATTATGTTGTAACGAGTACTGCTATAGTACTCCTCTTTCTAAAAATTACGCCGATCTCAGAGCAGCAGAATCCATGCTAGGTAATTAATTTTTTATTAGTTATTTATCTTTCTCTTGGGTCCCGCTTGGGCCTGCCGGTCCAAGCCTATAGCCCATGCCCAGCCCTCAACCAAAGTCATCTCTTCCAGGTCCCTTTGTTGCTAGGGTTTTGTTTCCTCGTCGGAGGAGACAAGCGCGGACATTGCCACTGTGGGAGTCTAGATGCTGCTGCCTGACCATGATGCGTTCCAACGATGCAGAGCAGGACCACAGGAGTGGCACCTCGCTGGCAGCGTTACACTAGTTTGACACGAGGACCGGGAATAGATTGAGGATTACTACTTTAGGTTTCTCTCTCGATCACACTCGCATCCTGAGTCCTTGCTTCGAGATGGTTCGTGGTTGCCGACTAGTGACTCTGCTGCCCCAGGACCTGGTGATGGTAATTCACAGTACATTACAGTACACAATGAACACAAGGTTGTTGCCAAAGCCTATGGCCTGAGCATCTGCGATCGAATGTCATCAGCCCACAAAGAGTCCAACCAACCCAGAAAAATCAGAGAATTACTCCAATAGACACATAGCTAACATAGTACATATTTATTTGCTACCACTTATTACAAGCATCAAGCAACCGCAGTCTACTCCAGCCCTATTTAAGTCACCTGATCAACAATGCTCGTTTACTTATACAGCTTTCGTCCACTCATCGCCCCAGCACCTCTTATGCGTTGTAGTCCACAAACTCAGATTGGCAATTTGAGAATGGAGGGCACCAGGATAAGTTCTAACATGCACAACCAAAGTAAGTTGTTACAATAATCGACTCGAGTATTATGAAAGTATTGTTGACCTGTGCAGAAGATACTGCCTCAGTTACTAATATATATACACTCGTCCATGCATTTCGGCTGATGTAGGTGAGGTTTGGTTCAAAGAGAATTGAAGCTTTGCTGGTTTAAGACCAAGCACTTGATGGTAGCACGGGCGGTGAATGGCGTGTAGAACCAAAGCTTAGCCATTGCCAGCTTCATTTGTGTACCAGGAGCATGTGTGCGGACATATGAGGCGCGCGAGATAAACACTCCTAACAAGAGTCGATGCCCAACAGGGTTCTCTTGCTCCGTAGACACCTCTTTTCAGTGATATAGCCTCGTGTGCGTTCAAGGGGCAAGCAAGTATGCGTTCATTAGAGGTCTAGCCATCCCTAGCTATCGTGTAAACATGAAGGGGTTCAATAAGTTGTAAAGCGCATCAACGATCCTTAAACTTATTTATGATATCAGATAGGTTTATATACTATTATTAATTAATCTGTAAATATGGGTCCCTGAATACATTAGTCGTTCCACTTGAGGTCCAAATTTCATTAATCAGCATATACTTTGTTGTGTGGCATGCAAACATGATTATATATGAAGAGAGAGAGAATCTCGAAAAAATAATGTGATGATCGCCTGCAATTCTTGGTGAAATGGATGCAACTTTTTGATGCCAAATTGGCAGATCAACAATAATAGGACGGTGAAGAATCAAATGCAAATTAATAGTTTCTGGGTTATAATGATATCTCCAAATAAGTTTGTTTGATTCTTTAATGTGCTTGTCAATCTATTCTAGTAGTCTGGCAAAAATGTATACATGTGTGTTCATTTGTTAAAACAATTGGCAGTGTAACCCCTAAAATTATAGTTTGTTTTGGTTTTGCCCAAAGTCAAACTTCTTCTGGCTTTAATCAAGTTCAAATAAATTATAGTAACATATAAATCTGTAGATTAGTTGCATTACAATTTTTTCATAAAATATATTTCGATGGTGCATTTATCTAAACTCTTAGATCTCAGTATACTTTTTTCTAAAAACTTGGTTAAAATTAGAAAGTTTGATTTACAAAAAATCAAAAGTGAACTATAATTTGGAATGTGGGTGTACTTAATTCGCCTGTTCATGCCTGTGTGTGTATATTACTTCCTCCGGTTCTCAGCCCAGCAACTCTTGTGTCTGTTTTGGAAAAAAAATAAGTAGTGCTACAAAAATGAGTAAATCCCATTCAAAATTAATATTTGAATGGTACTATCAACATAATTTGACATTTTAATATATGGTAGCCATGAAATCTTATTCTGAAATTCATAACAAATAGGAAAACTGGCATACCTAACATAGTACATATTCATTTGTTACCACTTATTAGTTATTACTAGCGACTGGAATTCTCTCCCACCCTCCTACTCGTTTACATATACAACTTCCGTCCACTCATCGACACAGCTCGGATCCACTCGTTTACATATATGTGACAGTCCCAGCACTGCTGCAGTCCAACCTACCCAGATTGGTGTTAGTCTGAATAACGAGGCGGTTTGCGAATGGAGGGCACCGGGATAAATTCTTGCACTCACGACCAAAGTAGGTCGTTATAATCGAGCCAGCAGTATTATGGAACTTCTATTAACCTATATGTGCAGAAGATAGCACCTCGGTCATATAACTTGTCATTTCGGTTGTTGCAGGGGAGGTTTGGCTCACCGAGGCATAATGCTGTCAGCCGCGACCCTGTTACTAAAACAACAAGGCGTGATGAGGAACAGAACGTCGAGGACGAAGCGGACAGCAATGTTGTTACGGCTACAGAGGCTGACGTCGTTAGTGTTAGCTAGTATAAGTCTTCCACGTTAGTTGTAAAGGATAACAAGAAACATGTGAACTAAATTATAGTAATCTGTCCTCGCCACTTGTTGCTTCTTCCCCTTCTCCAAGTCGTCTTCTTCCTTTGTCCGATCCGATCACTATTGCTAACAAGCGCTTTGCTGGTTCAGAACCTAGCACGAGGTACATGATTTTTTTCGTGAACATGTCCGTTGACGCATTTTTTATTAAGTTGAGAAGTCGTTTACAACGGTATCCACAACCTAGCACGAGGTACATGATGAAAGCAGCACGTCCGGGTGACGGTCTGAGGCGTTCATGCTCAGTCCGATAATATAAGCAGGCTGATGGTCGATCGATACAAGCGGCCGGCCTGTCCGCCAATGACATGATTAACTTATTCTAGGCGACGGCCATCGCTAATTGTCAATTAATCAAGATGCTATCCTGCTAGATCGGCACGTAGCAATAGCTTTCAACTGAATCGATCTATTCTTTTATAGGTTTGTGCTACTTTTCCACTACTATTGTAGCACCTCTCTCCAGTTGTTTCATACTTTATCATGCTTGGATTCAGACCTAGTATATCAATCGTCAAGGTTAATATTTGCCTCACTCCTTTATGTATCCACTAATTTGTTTGAATCACCGGCGACCATTTGACTTAAGAGGTATACAATCATCAATCACTTTGCATCAAGAAATGCTAGAAGAATTTTTAATGGTTATATGGTATATGTATAAATATTTAATTTGATATGAATATTACTTATAGATGCAATATTGCATTTGTCCAATAGTAACATTATACACACACACAATCCTTATTATTGTTACTACTATAATGTTTATATTGACGTGCCTTGATCTTTAATTCTGCTCCAGGCCACTGAATTCTCAAGACCGGGCCTATATGAGAGCTGACGGGGTTCTTATATTCAATAGACGATAGGCACCTCTTTCCGGTGATGCCTCGTGTGATTTCAAGAGGTAAGTGTGTGTGCATGTGTTTATCATGTTTTGCAAAAGAAAAATGTCGTTATAATTCATTCACTGTTCGATCGTCCTACCACGAAAACATGAAGGGACAATACGGTGTAAGTAAAGTGCACCAGCTGTCTTCAAACTTATTTGTGATGTCAGGTGGGTCTTTATTAGTATTGATCTAAAAATATAATGATTGTACCAATCAAGGTCCAAAATTTCTTTAACCAGCGTATACTTGCTTGTATGGCATGCTAATAGACATGATTGTATATTTGTATGAGAATGAGAGAGAACTGCCTCTGCCAAAATTTTGTATAAATTGGTGCTCTACAGAGGTGGCAAATAAAGGAACCTACTGGAAACAATTTACATAGGAAAGTCTCTTAAGCCGTGTAATTTATAGAGCCAGATGTTTCTAAAAAATTAAATAATGGCAGTGCAAATAGCAAAAAAGAAGATAATTCTAGGACACCCCACAAGTTACACAATTTCACGCAAACTAAGCGCACCTGCTTTCAAAGGATTAGAGCCCGAGATCTAGCTACACCCTTACTGTCAACTATAACCCTAGTAAACTCATCAGTCGACATATATACTACTTCCTCACAACACTGCTCTTCTCTCTAATGAGAGTACAACTATTGTATCCTACTCTGGTCAGTGTTCGTCTAAACTCCCAACCTGTAGCTAGGTTGAATGGTAAGGGTAAAGACGATGAGTAAGAATATAGCACAACAAGGCTGCAATATGCTAATAAGTTGAGGAAATAACAAAGCGATTTAAGAATAATGGAAGGCATCAGTGAAAATTCTGCCTAATACTACTACCAAAGTAAATATGTCCATGGTGGACTGACTCAGTTTCCATGTCACCTGCGATTTTTTAAGATTGCACTCTCATCTTATAATGTGCGCACGTCTGGTGGACTGACTGACTGTGACTACAGAAGACGATGGAGGCACTAATAATATAGTGACCACAGAGAGGAAAGGACCAGTACCGAAGTTGATGAGGATCAACAACCAAAGGACGATGATGGGATAGACTATGAACCCGAAGGATCCACTAGTTGTTAGGTTGATCTCCTCCCGACTCGGTCCAACGACCGAGTCGGGGCCTTGATCCGCGCCCTGATCGGGGACGTCCAACTAAGCCATGGTTGGTGGACCCCCATCGTACAGCGCCATATAAAAGAAGGTGGGGGGACGGGGCACTCGATACGAGGTTTACTACGCCGCCAGCAACCCCACCCACAACCCTAACCGATCCAGGGAGGCGCTACCAGCGACGGGAAGCCCCACTGCCTCGCCGCCGCCGGGACGCCACCGCCCTGCACTGCGCTCAACCCTCTTCACCGACCTCACCACCGACACCGTCACCATGGCGAGCTCCTCCACCAAGCCTTGCATAAGCCTTTGAAGAGCCAGTGAACTGACTCTCCACCTTCTTGAGATACTCAGTGGAGGTGGTACATTCTGAAAGGTCCTAATATGGCTAGAGGGGGGGTGAATAGCCTATTTAAAAATCTACAAATCAACTAGAGCAATTTGATTAGTATGACAAATAGCGAAATACAAACTTGCTCTAGCTCTACAAGGGTTGCAAGCCACATATCCAACAATTCTAGTTGCAATGATTATTAGGCACACAACTTGTAATGTTACTACTCACTAAGAGCTCTCAAAATTGCTACTCTAAAGAGCTCCACTAGATGAACTTAAACTAACAAAGCGAGCTCCCAATTCTAATTATACTAAAGAGCTTGTCACAACTAGTTTGCAAGAATATAAATGAGTGAGTAAGGTGATTATACCGCCGTGTAGAGGAGTGAACCAATCACAAGGTGAATACTAAATCAATCACCGGAAGAATACCAAATGGCAAGAGATAACCAATTTTCTCCCGAGGTTCACGTGATTTCCAACACGCTACGTCCCCGTTGTGTCAACCAACACTTGGTGATTCGGCGGCTAAAAGGTGTTACACAAACCTCGTCCACACAATTGGACACCACAAGAACCTACCCACAAGTGAGGTAACTCAATGACACGAGCAGTCCACTAGAGTTACCTTTCGGCGCTTCACCGGGAAAGGTACAAATCCCCTCACAGTCACCGGAGATGGCCACGAACAATCACCAACTCATGCCAATCCTCCACCGCTGCACCAAGCCATCTAGGTGGTGGCAACCACCAAGAGAAACAAGCGAAATCCACAGCAAAACACGAATACCAAGTGCCTCTAGATGCAATCACTCAAACAATGAACTTGGATTCTCTCCCAGTCTCACAAAGATGATGAATCAATGATGGAGATGAGTGGGAGGACGTTGGCTAAGCTCACAAGGATGCTATGTCAATGCAAATGGCCAAGAGAGTGAGCTTGAGCCGGCCATGGGGCTTAAATAGAAGCCCCCACGAAATAGAGCCGTTGGGCTCCTCACTGCACTGAACACGGGCCGACCGGACGCTCCGGTCATATTGACCGGACGCTGGACCTCAGCGTCCGGTCATGCGATGTGCGCCACGTGTCATCGGCTTCAAACGCCGATCGCCCGATTTCAACGGTCAAGTGATGATCGGACACGTTAATTAGAAAGTGACCGGACGCAGGACCCCAGCGTCCGGTCGTTTCCAGTAAGGTTCTAAACGCGAAATTTCACGACCGGACGCATCCGGTCATGCTCGACCGGACTCACCCGACGTCTGGTCACTCAGTGTTTCCTCTGTGCATCTCACGTCAGCGTATGTCAGCACTGACCGGACTCAGACCATGAGCGTCCGGTCAGTATACACACCAGCGTCCGGTCACAAGACCGAGACTATGTGCTTACTGCTGTCACTGACCGGACTCTGAACCAAGCGTCCGGTCACTACACCAACAGCGTCCGGTCACTCTATGGACCCCTGTCTTTTCTGTATAGGACGCCGGTGGCACCGTCGGACTGTCCGCACTCTACGGGCGGACACTCCACCGGTGAAGTTTCTAACCCTTGCTCAAATATGCCAACCATCAAGTGTATCACCTCGTGCACATATGTTAGCATATTTTCACAAGCATTCTCAAGGGTGTTAGCACTCCACTAGATCCTAAATGCATATGCAATGAGTTAGAGCATCTAGTGGCACTTTGATAACCGCATTTCAATACGAGTTTCACCCCTCTTAATAGTACGGATATCGATCCTAAATGTGATCACACTCACAAAGTGTCTCGATCACTAAAACAAAATGACTCCTACTATTTGTACCTTTGCCTTGAGCCTTTTGTTTTTCTCTTTCTTCTTTTCCAAGTTCAAGCATTTGATCATCACCATGCCATCACCATCATCATGATCTTCGCCATTGCTTCATCACTTGGAGTAGTGCTACCTATCTCATAATCACTTTGATATACTAGGTTAGCACTTAGGGTTTCATCAACTAACCAAAACCAAACTAGAGCTTTCAATCTCCCCCTTTTTAGTAATTGATGACAACCCTTACACAAAGATATGAATTGAGATTTAATTGAATCCACATTGCTTGCCCAAGCATATTTACCAAGTGTAAAAGAATACGGACAAGTTTCATGAATCCCATATGGTAGCAATTGCTCCCCCTACATATGTGCTAAGAGTTTGGATTGAAGCTTGCACATATGCTTAGATAGGAAATATAGAAGACAATGTCTACCAAATGATGCTAAGGTATAAGAGATAGACCTTTGAAGTGTGATACCAATCGAAGTGCACCAATATACCATCCTTAGCACCATTAGTAACTAGACATACACAAAAACTAGAATACCCCATGAGATCAATATTACAAGGGTCTAGTTTCCATAAAATGAACATAAGTCTAGTTACTTTAGCCTATGCATGCTAGTTTTTCATCTCACCATTCAAGCCTATAACTAGCATACACCACACAAGTATGGATATTGAAATTTAGAACTTGTGCCATGCAAGCAAATATATGAAATGCATATTCAAATACAACATACAAGTTTATGAGCTTGCTCCCCCTACTTGTGTGCATTTTTATTGATCCCCTTACAATGTCATTTCATTTGTTTGCTCCTCCTATCTTACTATCTTTGTGAATTTCTATGTCATTTTATTTGTTTGCTCCTCCTATCTTACTATCTTTGTGAATTTCTCTCCCCCTTTGCCAATAATTAACACAAAAGGTGAGCTCAAATTATAAATAGGTTGGGGTGAAACCATGTGAAATGAGGATCATTTTCCCAATTTGGTTCAATCTAGATCACTTGCAAAAGATATTTAACTCGGTTTGACCCAAAGACAAGCTTCTTCACACCTCTAAATAAGGGTTATCTTGTACCATGTTGAGTTAAATACTTATAGCTTATTTTCTAGATCAAACACTAGGTTTATAAACCCACAAACATGTCATATGCTACCACTAGATCATTTCAAATATACAAGCAATAGTGGTACCATACAAGCATCAAATAAATTTGATTTTCATGAATGAGCCTAGGACATGATAGGAATGACTAGATGCACTAAACAAGTCCTTAGCAATGGATGGATGACATGTCAATCAACTTTACCTTGCTTCGCTCCAAGGAGAGGCATGTCATATAATGGGGGGTGCATCAACACATATTGGAGAAGTCAAGTATGTTCAATTCATTACTTAGCTTGCAAAACCTCTTCTCATCAAGTGGCTTGGTGAAGATATCGGCAAGTTGATCTTCGGTGCCCACACTCTCAATGCATATGTCCCCTTTTTGTCGGTGATCTCTTATGAAATGATGACGGACATCAATATGCTTTGTTCTTGAATATTGAACCGGGTTGTTGGTGAGCTTTACGACACTTTCATTGTCACATAACAATGGCACTTGCTTGAATTTGATTCCAAAGTCACTCAAAGTAGCCTTCATCCAAAGTAATTGAGCACAACAACTACCGGCCGAGATGTACTCCGCTTCGGCGGTTGAAAGTGCTACACTATTTTGCTTCTTTGATGACCAAGACACAAGTGATCTTCCCAATAGTTGACATGTGTCCGATGTGCTCTTTCTCTCAACTTTGCATGCCGCATAATCGGAGTCCGAATATCCAATCAACTCAAATCTTGCTCCTTTGGGATACCATAACCTAACATTTTGTGTATGCTTCAAGTACCTCAATATTCTCTTTGTTACCTTCAAATGACTTTCTCTTGGTGAGGCTTACAATCTAGCACACATGCATACACTAAACATCACATCCGGCCTTGATGCGGTCACATAAAGTAGGCTTCCAATCATAGACCGATACATCTTTTGATCCACCATGTTGCCACTAGCTTCACTATCCAAGCTTTCACTTGTCCCCATTGGTGTACTAATAGATTTAGCATCATCCATTCCAAACTTCTTGAGCATGTCCTTGATATACTTGCCTTGACTCACAAATGTTCCATTCTTCATTTGCTTATTTGAAGACCAAGGAAGTAACTAAGCTCTCCAATCATAGACATCTCAAACTCACTTGCCATCATCTTACCAAACTCCTCACAAAAATCTTGATTTGTTGACCCAAATATGATATCATCAACATAGATTTGCATTACAAAAAAGTCATTTCCAAGCTTCTTGGTGAAGAGAGTGGTGTCAACCTTTCTCATTTTGAATCCCTTAGAGAGTAGGAAACCCCTCAATATCTCATACCATGCTCTAGGTGCTTGTTTCAATCCATACAAAGCCTTTTCTCAACTTGTAAACATGGTTGGATTTCTTTTCATCTTCAAAACCAGGAGGTTGCGCTCTGCATACGCAAGCTCATTAATGTACCCATTGAGAAATGCACTCTTCACATCCATTTGGTACAACTTGATGCTATGGGCACAAGCATAGGCTAACAAGATCCTAATTGCTTCCAAACTTGCAACCGGGGCATATGTTTCTCCAAAGTCAAGACCTTCAACTTGAGTGTAACCTTGAGCCACTAATCTTGCTTTGTTCCTTATTACTATCCCATCTTGATCTTGCTTGTTCCGAAAGACCCACTTGGTTCCAATAACATTATGATCCTTAGGCCTCTCAACTAATTCCCATACTTGGTTTCTTGTGAAGTTGTTTAGCTCTTCATGCATAGCATTGACTCAATCAACATCCCTCAAAGCTTCATCTATCTTCTTAGGTTCAATGGATGACACAAAAGAGAAATGCTCACAAAATGAAGTCAATCTTAATCTAGTTTGCACACCTCTTGAAATATCACCAATGATAGTGTCCAATGGATGATCTCTTGCAACATTGGTTGGTTGAAGCACTTGCACTTGATTGCTTGCATTTGATTGATCACTTGGTTGAGATGATGAACTAGCCACTTGTTGTTGATCTTTCACTTTGTCATCACTTGTTCTTGCTTGAACTTGATCATGAGAACCACTAGCTTGCACATTTGAGTTAGAGAGCACTTGATTCTTGTCATCTTCGACATCAATCACCTCTCTAGGTCTTATATCACCAATGTCCATGTTCTTCATTGCATTGACCAATTGAGTGCCTTTTACATCATCTAGATTCTCATCTTCCTCTTGGGAACCATTTATTTCATTAAATTCCACATCATGAACCTCCTCAAGAGTACCACTAGCCAAATTTCAAACTCTACAGGCCTTGCTAGTAGTGGAGTAACCAAGCAAGAAACCTTTATCACATTTCTTTTCAAACTTGCTCAATCTAGTGCCTTTCTTCAATATGTAGCATTTACAACCAAAGACCCGAAAGTATGCTATGTTGGGCTTTCTCCCATTCAATAGCTCATAAGGTGTCTTCTCCATCATGGGGTGATAATAGAGTCGGTTGCTATAATAGCAAGCCGTGTTGATTGCTTCGGCCCAAAATGAATGACTCACATTGTACTCACTCAACATTGATCTTGCCATGTCAATGAGTGTTCTATTCTTTCTCTCAACAAGACCATTTGATTGTGGAGTGTACTTGGCCGAGAATTGATGTCTAGTTCCAAATTCATCACACAATTCATCAATTCTTATGTTCTTGAACTCACTTCCATTGTCACTTCTCACTTTCTTGATGGTTGTTTGAAATTCATTGTGAATGCCCTTGACAAATGATTTGAATATTGCAAACACATCACTCTTGTCCACTAGAAAGAATACCCATGTGTATCTAGTGAAATCATCCACAATCACAGATCCATATTTGTTTCCACCAATGCTAGTGTATGTGGTTGGTCCAAACAAGTTCATGTGCATTAACTCAAATGCCTTAGATGTGCTCATCATGCTCTTCTTAGGATGTGTGTTACCAACTTGCTTTCCGGCTTGACATGCACTACATAGCTTATCCTTCTCAAATGTGACATCTTTCAAGCCTCTAACTAAGTCATGCTTAATCAACTTGTTCAATTGTTTTATTCCAACATGACCAAGCGTTCTATGCCATAACCAATCCATGCTAGACTTAGTGATCAAACATGTTGACAATTGAGCTTCTCTAGCATTGAAATCAACCAAGTATAGATTCTCATATCTAAATCCTTTGAATATCAAGTTAGAGCCATCTACACTTATGATCTCTACATCATCCACACCAAATATGCACTTGAAACCAAGATCACATAATTGAGCTACCGATAATAGGTTGAAGTTCAAGCTCTCTGCTAGTAGCACATTGGAAATGCTCAAGTCATTGGATATTGCAATCTTACCAAGTCCTTTGACCTTGCCTTTGCCATTGTCACCAAATGTGATACTATCAATCCCATTGCTCTTGTTTTCATTGATTGAATTGAACATTCTTGGATCACCGGTCATGTGTTGTGTGTACCCACTATCAAGCACCCAATGGCTTCCTCTGGCTTTATAATTGATCTACAAAAGAAGATCAATTCTTTTTAGGTACCTAAACTTGCTTGGATCCTTGTAGGTTAGTTACCAAGGTCTTTGGTACCCAAATGGCCTTCTTCTTTGGGCCCACAATTGGTGTACCAATGAACTTAGCCTTCACACCATTGGCACCCTTAAAAAGCATGTAACAAGAATCAAATTTAATTGAGGATACATTAGGTAGCTTGTTTTTTGTTAATCTTGCAATATTGCTCTATATTTCCAACTTGCTTGCATCTATTACAAAACCGACCATTGCCCTTCACAAAGCTAACTTTGGGAGTGACAAAGGCCGCCTGGCCTTTCTTGGGAGTATAGCCTAATCCCTCTTTGTTGAGAGAAAACCTTTGGTTACCCAAGCACTTTAGCAAGCGGGCATCTCCACCATAGGCATTGCCTAAGGCACGATTGAGCTCATTCACCTCCTTCTTGAGGGTCTCATTTTCCACCATTAGTGAGGCATCACAAGAGAGACCATCACTCAAAGGTGAGGTGGAAGTGGTAGTGCTACAAGAAGAGTTAGTGGGAGCAACTACAATGGGCTTATAAAAAGATTCATCAATAAGATCATAAGTTAGTCCCACATCACATGATACGATCACTTGCTCCTTCTTGGCTTCCTCCACTTTGACTTGCTCAATGAGAGAGGAGTGAGCCTTTTCAAGCTTAGAGTGAGCTTTGCCAAGCTTCTTATGGGCTTCTATTAGCCTCTTATGAGTGGCATTGAGCTCATCAAAGGATTGCTCAAAAAATTTTACCTTCTTACGTAATTCTTTGCATTCCTTTCTCTTCATCTCATTGCAAGTGTGCACTTGCTCACACATGTCCAAGAGTTCCTCCTTGGTGTACTCCTCATCCTCATCATCATCATTATCATCATTCCTACAAGTATCACTTTCACATTCATCATCATCACTCACATCATATTTTACCTTGGTAGGCTTTGCCATGAGGCATGTCGATGGAGTGTCGAAGATGGAGAGCTTGTCGTTGATGGTGATGCTTGCTAGTGCTCTCTTGATAGATTTCTTGTTATCATCACTAGAGCTATCACTATCCGAAGAGCCATCACTATCCCATGTGACCACATAGCCTTCACCTTTCTTCTTCTTTTGGAAGGTCATTCTCTTCTCTTTCTTTTCTTTCTTATCCTTGTTGAGCTTCTTCTTCTCATCATCATCATTATCACTATTGTAGGAACAATTTGCTACAACGTGATCGGGGCTTTTGCAATTGTAGCATCTTCTCACATATTCTTTGCTTTTGGTGTGATCTCTTCTCTTTCTTGCACCATAGCCCTTGTTCTTCATGAATTTTCCTATCTTGCGGACAAAGAGGGCCATAGCTTCATCATCAATATCACTAAGATCATCATCATCACTTGATTCTTTCTTGGACTTGCCCTTGTTCTTGGATGATGATGAGCTAGCCTTGAATGCTATACTCTTCTTCTTCTTGTCTTCTTCTTCCTTCTTGTCATCCTTGTCATCCCCCTCCCTTTCCACACGGTATGTCTCTTGGGTCATGACATCACCTCGTACTTGGTTGGGGGTAATCTCCTTCAATCCTCCTCTTATGATAAGCAATCTCAACATCTCAAATCTTGGAGGTAGGCACATCAAGAACCGATGAGAGACATCATCATCCTTGATCTTCTCTCCCAAAGCCTTCAAGTCATTGACAATTACTTGCAACCGATGGAACATCTCCGGAATGCTCTCATCATCCTTCATCTTGAAGCTTGTTAACTTATCCTTGAGGATGTACAACTTGGCACTCTTCACTGCCGGTGTGCCCTCATATGTTTCCTCCAATCTCCTCCATACTTCATTAGCTTTTTCATAATCCTTGATTTGCTCAAACACCTTGGAATCAATGGCATTGTATATGGTGTTGAGAGCCATTGTATTGCATTGCTTGTTGATCTTGTCTAGGTTGGTGGGATTGTCGGGATCAATGATAGCATAGTCATTCTTGGTCACATCCCATACTTGATCATTGATTGAACCAAGATACACCCTCATCTTTCTCTTCCAATAATCATAGCATGTGCCATCAAAGAACGGTGGTTTGCCCCCCACATGGTTGAACACAACTTGAGCCATAATTTGACACCGAGGTTGTTAAGCCTTCAATCAAACGGTGACCACAGCTCTGATACCACTTGAAATGTCCTGATATGGCTAGAGGGGGGTGAATAGCCTATTTAAAAATCTACAAATCAACTAGAGCAATTTGATTAGTATGACAAATAGCAAAATACAAACTTGCTCTAGCTCTACAAGGGTTGCAAGCCACCTATCCAATAATTCTAGTTGCAATGATTATTAGCCACACAACTTGCAATGTTACTACTCTCTAAGAGCTCTCAAAATTGCTACTCTAAAGAGCTCCACTAGATGAACTTAAACTAACAAAGCAAGCTCTCAATTTTAATTACACTAAAGAGCTTGTCACAACTAGTTTGCAAGAATATAAATGAGTGAGTAGGGTGATTATACTGCCGTGTAGAGGAGTGAACCAATCACAAGGTGAATACTAAATCAATCCCCGGAGGAATACCAAATGGCAAGAGACAACCAATTTTCTCCCGAGGTTCATGTGCTTTCCAACACGCTACGTCCCCGTTGTGTCGACCAACACTTGGTGATTCGGCGGTTAAAGGTGTTGCACAAACCTCGTCCACACGATTGGACACCGCAAGAACCTACCCACAAGTGAGGTAACTCAATGACATGAGCAATCCACTAGAGTTACCTTTCGACGCTCCGCCGGGGAAGGTACAAATCCCCTCACAATCACCGGAGATGGCCACGAACAATCACCCACTCAAGCCAATCCTCCACCGCTCCACCAAGCCATCTAGGTGGTGGCAACCACCAAGAGCAACAAGCGAAATCCGCAGCAAAACACGAATACCAAGTGCCTCTAGATGCAATCACTCAAACAATGCACTTGGATTCTCTCCCAATCTCACAAAGATGATGAATCAATGATGGAGATGAGTGGGAGGGCGTTGGTTAAGCTCACAAGGTTGCTATGTCAATGCAAATGGCCAAGAGAGTGAGCTTGAGCCGGCCATGGGGCTTAAATAGAAGCCTCCATAAAATAGAGCCGTTGGGCTCCTCACTGCACTGAACACGGGCCGATCGGACGCTCCGGTCATATTGACCGAACGCTGGACCTCAGCGTCCGGTCGTGCGATGTGCGCCACGTGTCATCGTCTTCAAACGCCGATCGCCCGATTTCAACGGTCAAGTGATGACTGGACGCGTCAGTTAGAAAGTGACCGAACGCAGGACCCCAGCGTCCAGTCATTTCTAGTAAGGTTCTAAACGCGAAATTTCAAGACCGGACGCGTCCGGTCATGCTCGACCGGACTCACCCGGTGTCCGGTCACTCAACATTTCCTCTGTGCGTCTCACGTCAGCGTACGTCAGCACTGACCGAACTCAGACCATGAGCGTCCAGTCAGTATACACGCCAGCGTCTGGTCATAAGACCGAGACTATGTGCTTACTGTTGTCACTGACCGGACTCTGAACCCAGCGTCCGGTCACTGCACCACCAGCATCCGGTCACTCTGTGAACCCGTCTTTTCTGTATAGGGCGCCGGTGAAGTTTCTAACCCTTGCTCAAATGTGCCAACCACCAATTATATCACCGTGTGCACATGTGTTAGCATATTTTCACAAGCATTCTCAAGGGTGTTAGCACTCCACTAGATCCTAAATGCATATGCAATAAGTTAGAGCATCTAGTGGCACTTTGATAACCGCATTTCAATACGAGTTTCACCCCTCTTAATAGTACGGATATCGATCCTAAATGTGATCACACTCGCTAAGTGTCGTACTTCATTGTCACTTCTGCATGGTCACGCTGTCGAGTAGCGAAAGCTGCATCAGTCTCCTTTGCTTCCCTCACCGGGTCCACTGGCTCAGTGGGACATGGAGAGATAAGCGCTAGATCATTGTCGGACAGCGCAAGTGCTATCTCAAGCTTCTCTCGCCATACGTTATAGTTGCTTCCATTGAGAGGCGGAATGGACAAGATAAACATCATTGGGTTGTAGCCTGAAACAACGTCAGAGAAAGTGAGAAACAGTTGAAATAATAATTGCATGCCGTAATTTAACGTTGGTCAAAATTAAAACATACAATATGCTTCTACATTAATTCTATATCATCGTTGGACAGAAATCGAATTAATGCATGGTAAAACTCATTAATAAACTTATAATATTGTTATCATCAACGTTGGTCAGAAAAATAATAATACCATAATTTAACTTAAACATTATAACGACTCTTCAAAATTAAATCCTCACGTTGGTTCGAATTTAATTAGAATATAGTAATCATCATCATTAGCAGTGAAAACATGAAAAAGAAATTTATCTACTTTTTAGAAGCATTTTACTGTACTCATCTAGTCTCTGAAAAAATTATTCCGTTGGTCCAAATTTTGACAGAGATTTACACCTTCAAATTTGACTCAAATTCATCTAAAAATGCTTCTAAAAATAATAAAACTAAATTCAAAACTGTTACTGTGCATTTTGGCCTGAAAGCCCATCGCGCGTTGCACGCTACCGCGGCCCAACCGCGCACGCCGCCCTCCCGCGCCCAGGCCACAACCTGGGCCTAGACCGAGATTTCGCAATCCCGCCTGGGCCTAATCCGGCCCGATCACTACTGGCCATTGATTGCAATCCAATGTCCATCCACGCATCTCGGCGGAACAAAAGGCGTCCGCGGCCGGCCTCCCCCTAAACCCTAAGGCATTCTCTCCCTCCACCTTCTCTCTTAGCCGCGCAAGTGAACGACGGAGGAGCAGCGGCGGACGCTCGCGGCGGACGGAGGAAGATGCCAGCGCCGCCGCCAGTCCCCTCAATGGTGTGCGCGCTCGCCCTGAGTGGAGCGCGCCGACGTCGAGCGGTCTAGCGATGGCGCCCTAGGTGCCTGCACGTGGAGCGTTGGAGCGTCAGTGAGCCCACTGCTCGGCCGGTCTTCGCGCACGCTGGCAAAACAGCGACACGGTCTTTCTTCCCGCTCGGCATCGACGACGGTCGGTGGTGAGGGAAATCGGGTAGGTCCCCTCCTTCTCCTGCTTTTCTGCTAGGGTTAGGGTTAGGGTTAGGGTTTGGAGAAGTTTCAAATTGATTTGAATCATCTCCTAAATTCTTCCCCTATCTAGATCTACACGCTAGTGTAGGCGAATGATACGGATGTTTGTTCTTAGGATCGTCTAGGAGTAGATCTAGTGGGTGAGTCCTTTTATTTAAGTTATTTAAAATTTACTTGGTGGATTGATTCAGGGGCAACTATTCATGTTGTAAATTCATTACAGGGATTCCATACGAGGAGGACCCTACAAAGAGGAGAAAGACACATTAAGATGGCAAATGGAGTCAAAGCTGATGTAGAAGCCATTAGAGCTCTCCCATTAGAATTAAATGATGGCTTTGTACTTAAGCTTATAGATGTCCTTTATGTACCCTCTTTGCATAGAAACTAAATAAGTGTCTCACGTTTAGACGATGATGGATATGATTGTCATTTTGGTAATGGCCAATGTAAGATAATGTTTAATCATAAGTGTGTTGGTCTTGCCTTCCGACAAGACGAGCTTTATTTGTTATGATTTTGTGAAAATGTGAATGTTGTAAGCACTAAGAATCAGAATGTCTCCTCGTCTATGAATGTAAGTAATAAGGGGAAAAGAATTCATAACGTATCATCAAAATTATGGCATGTCGTTTAGGCCATATTTTGAGGGAGAGAATAGAACGATTGATTAAGAAATCAATTCTTCCACCATTAAAATTTTTAGACTTAGAACAATGCATTGATTTCATTAAAGGAAAGTATGTTAAGAAAATAAAGAAAAACGTCAAATGAAGCGTAGGAATTTTGAAAATAATTCACATAGATATTTGTGGTCCTTTTCCTTTGAAAAGTATGGATGGTTATGATTTATTTATAATATTCACATATGATTATTCTTGTTATGGCTATATTTATCCAATTAAGGAAAGATCAGAAGCATTGGATAAATTTAAGATATTTAAGGCTGAGGTAGAAAATCAGCACAATTTAAAGATTAAGATAGTAAGATCCGATCGTAGGGGGAGTACTACGGCCGACATACCCCATATGGCCAATGTTGATGGTAGTTATCATACATATTTAACCATCAATTAAACATGTATAAGGGCATAAATGAATCACCAATGTAGACTTAGGGGTTTAAACTGATAAATTTCATGAGTTTTGGTGAATCTATGTTTCCAACAGGAATTCATCAGAAAACCGCCAAGGAGGACCTAATTGTCAAAGGAAAACACAGAATCTCGTCGTGGTACCTATGTGGGAAAACTCTAGAAGGATCCAGGAGCCACATCACCGAAGTAGAGGACCAGAGGATGACATGTGGGGCCGCCCAGCCCCACTGTCAGGCCGCACGACCCCCTATGGGCCCACCTATCAGCCTCGTCGCTATGTCGGTTTTCCACCGCCTCCTAGGATGCATCTCTGCCATTGCTTAAGTCGGTTTGATCCAAGGGCACACGTTGGACCCTCAGGGCTATATAATCCAGCCCCTACCTCTCCCCCTAGGCATAAGCCTCATTTGATCCTGAGAGCTGAGAAGCCAGAAACCCTAATTCGTATGTCCACCAGGATCAGGGCTAGCAATCAAGAGAAGATTAGTCCTTGATAGGATCTAGTCTTGTATTAGAGATAGAGAGATAGAGTGAGAGAAAAGAGTTTTGGAGGAGTCCCGGCCTATCGGTGCTCTCTCTATGGCTTGTACCCTACCGAAATCAAGTTCTTCTAGAGCTTGCTTCTGAGATTTCTCTGGTAATCAACTTCTAATTCAAGTAAGTATCTTGTTCATATTATTCTTTAGGTTTGTGACTCTCTTTTGAGTACTTTAATCCTTGTAGCTCCTGGGTTAAAGTAGTATTCATAGTGTAAGCGTGGTGCTTAGACTCGGTTACTCGTGGATGTACCCTATTTTCTAGATCGGTAGTAGCTCACGAGAGTGACTCTTATAGCCACATTGAATCCTTTGTAGTCCACCTCCCATTAGTAGGCCTAGCAGGACTTTGTTACTATAGGAAACATACTCTGCTTGTGTTTTCTCTAGTAATATCCCCAGAATTGAATAATAGAAGACAAAGCTTACCAAAGTTAGAACTAGAAGACCTTAGCAGTCTTCTCTACGCTCCTATTATCTAGCCTTGATTGTGAAGCTGGGTTAAGTTAGAATTAGTTACTCTCACCCCCATTCCTTTGGGTTCAATATAAAACTGGGTTACTATCGGTGAAGTGCTACAATAGTAGAATATCTATGCGCTTGCGGATTATTCGGTGTGCATTAATTTATACCAACAGCCAAATTCCTGGACCTTTTGCAAAGTTCTTACAGGAAAATGGCATAGTTGACCAGTACTCTACTCCAGCCGAACCTCAGTAGAATGGAGTAGCTGAAAGACGCAACCGTACATTAATGGATATGGTGAGAAGTATGATAAGTTACTCTACTTTACCGATAAGTGTGGATGGAAGGCGTTAAAAACCACGATTCATATTCTCAATCGAGTACCAAGCAAGTCGGTGCCCAAAACACCATATGAGTTGTGGACAGGTAGGGAACCCTCACTTAATCACTTACGTGTGTGGGGTTGTCTAGCCGAGGCTAAAGTATTTAACCCAAACATTGGGAAGCTAGACTACAAGACTGTCAGTTGCCATTTCATTGGTGATCCAGATAAGTCAAAAGGTTATCATTTCTACTGTTCTGATAGACATACGAAGTTTATAGAAATAAGACATGCTATGTTCTTGGAGGATGATATGGTTAGGGGGAGCATGGTAGCATGAGAAATTAACTTTGAGAAGCGGGTATACGTGCCCACTCCGATGGTTCAGGAGTCATTTTTCTAGCTACCTGGTGCTGCTGCACCAACAGTATAGGACACTATAGTGACATCACCTGTTATTAGTTCTCCTGTGGCAACAATGAATGAACATGAGGAACATGTCCTTCAGGATCCTATAGAACCCGTTGTAGCACATGAAGAAGAGCAACAATAGCCTCATATGGAACAAGCGCTAGCTAATGAGGCCCCCAGAAGGTCTCAAAGAGTCAGAAAACAAGTCATTCCTAATGACTACTGTTGATGGTAATTAACATCAATTATAAACCATCCACATAACTTATATCAATGCATGAAAATGATCACCAATATAGGTTTAGGTGTTTAAACTAATAAATTCCACGAGTTTTGGTGAGTTTGTGTTTTCAGCAAGGTTTATCCAGAAAACCGACAAGGAGGACCTATTCGTTAAAGCAAATCATGTTTATCCGCAGCGAAACCAATCTAGGAAGACTCTAGAAGATTCTAGAAGGCAAACCACCGAAGTAGAGGGCAGGTGGCTTCCATGTGGGGCCGGCCGGCCCCACCTGTCAGCCCTTCCTTCGTACGTCGGTTTCCCACCACCTCCTAGGTTGTATCTACACCGTCCTTTAAGTCAGTTTGATCCGAGGGTCTAGAATTGATGCTCCAACCTATATATATCAGCCCCTGCCCCCTTCCCTGAAGCCATCCTGAAACCCTAATTCATATTCTCCTCGTCAAGATCAGAGCCAGCTATCAAGAGAAGATTAGTCCTCTTTAGGATCTAGTCTTATAAATAGAAATAGTGAGATAGAGAGTTTAGAGGAGGTGCCGGCCTATCGGTTCTCTCTCTACGGCTTATACCTTGGCCGATCCAAGTTCTATCTGAGCTTGCCTTTAAGATTTCTCTAGTAATCAACTTCTGATTCAAGTAAGTTTTATTCTCTTCCTAGGGGGAGTAAAGTATTAATCATAAGTGTAAGCATGGTGCTTAGACTTAGGTTTATCGTAGATGCATCCTACATTCCGGATCGGTGGTAGCTCACGAGGGTGACTCTTATAGCCGCGTTGAATCCTCTATAGTCCACCTCCCATTTGTAAGGGCACGTAGGACACGGTTGTGAAGGAAAATATCCTCTACTGGTGTCTTTCCCTAGAAATGTCCCCAGTTGAATAGTAGAAGACATAGCTTACCCAAGTCAAAATTAGAGAACCTTAGTTTTCCTCTCTACGCTCCTATTTATCCTAACATTGTTGCTACCCTTAGTTAAGTTAGACCATAGTTAGTCTCACACGTTTCCCTGTGGATACGATACTTGGAATACTTCTGGGTGAAAGCTACAACGGTATCCGTGCGCTTACGGATTATCTGTGTGCGTTAAAATATACCAACAAGCTTTCTGGCGCCATTGCCGGGGAAATGGTTGTTGAATTAACTACAAGTCTAGCTTAACATTTTATCTTTTATTCTTTTTTGTTTTACTTTTTCTTTTATCATGGATTCCACTCCTATCTATCAATATGCTAAACCCACAAGCGCAAGCCTAAAGCCACCAGAATCTTTAGAGCCTATCATAACACCTAGTTATGAGATGCGCCTGTATTTAATAAAACTGATTCGGGATAAATCCTTCTTAGGAGAAGGCAACAAAAACCCATAGTCACACCTACAAGAGTTTGAACAGACCTGCGCATGCTTGCGTATCACTGGCATGTCTGACAAAACCTTAAGATGGAAGATGTTTTCGTTCTCCTTGACGGGAAGAGCTAAACAATGGTATAGTCTAATCATAGAAAGTATGCAAGGAGATTAGAAAATGCTATGCTCTAAATTTTGTTTATGTTTCTTTTCCATCTCTAAAGTGGTTAGCCTTTGAAAAGATGTTCTAAATTTTAGACAACTAGAAGAAGAATCTCTTGGCACATCGTGGGATCGTTTTAACAAACTCATCATCACTGGCCCGGACCTTGCCATTCAAGACCCTATACTTCTTCAACATTTTTACACAAGTCTTAGCAAGGATTCTAGGGAATCCCTTGATGCAACCTCTAGAGGAGCTTTCCTTCATTTATCTGCTAGTGAAGCAAGATCTATGCTTGATAGAATTAGTGGAAGGACTCCCTACACTAGCATTCCTAATAAACTCCCCGAGGAAGAAAAGGAATCATCTCTCGAACAAGAAGAGGAAGTTTTGATAGCAAAATCACAACCACTCCAATCCCAAGGTTTAGCTATTATTGACGGTAGTTAACACTCATCATAAATCATCAATATACCTTGCATAAATGACTAAAATAGATCACCAACATAGACTTAGGGGTTTTAACTGATAAATTCCATAAGTTTTGGTGAATCTGTATTTCCAGCAGGATTTAATCAGAAAACCACCAAGGAGGACCTATTCGTTAAAGAAAAACACGGAATTCCACCACGGGATCAACATAGGAAGGTTCCAGGAGACTCTCCACCGAAGCAGGGCTTGACCCACTAACATGTGGGGCTGGCTAACCCCACCTAGAGGCCAAGTGGCTCCTGTGGGCCCCACCTATCATCCTCTTTGTTATGTCGGTTCTCCACCGTCTCCTAGGATGCATCTCAGCCGTTATTTCAAGTCGATTTGATCCAAGGGCTGAGGATTAACGCTCTGGCTATATATACCTACCTGCAGCTCCCCCTAGAAACCTTAATTCATTACCATGTTCAAATCATGAGAGCTGAGAAACCAGAAACCCCAATCCATATGTCTACCAGGATCATGGCTAGCAATCAAGAGAAGATTAGTCCTCGATAGGATCTAGTCTTGTATTAGAGATAGAGAGATAGAGTGAGAGGAAAGAGTTTTAGAGGAGTCCTGGCCTGTCAGAGCTCTCTCTACAGCTTGTACCCTGGCAGAATCAAGTTTTTCTTGAGCTTACTTATGAGATTTCTCTGGTAATCGACTTCTAATTCAAGTTAGCATCTTGTTCATAATATTCTTCAGGATTGCGACTCTCGGTGAAGTGCTACAACGTTATAATATCTGTGCGCTTGCGAATTATTCTGTGTGCATTAATTTATACCGACATGCATTTCTGGTGCCATTGCCGGAGAACAGTTGCTGAATTAACTTTGAGTCAAGCTTAACCTTGTACTATACTTTTATCCTTTTCTCTTTTCTTTCCTTTTTACCATGGATCTTGAATCCACCCCTATTTACCAATATGGTGCACCCACGGGCACAAGCCAACAACCACAAGAATCTTCAAAGCCCATCCTAACACCTGTCTATGAGCTACGCCCGTGGTTAATCAACATGGTTTAGGATCAACCCTTTTTAGGCGAAAGTGATGAAAACCCCTATTCTCACTTAAATGAGTTTGAGCAAACCTGTGCATGCCTACGCATTGAGGGCATGTCAGATGAAACCTTACGATGGAAGCTCTTTCCCTTTTCTTTGATGGGAAAAGCTAAACGTTGGTACAATCTCACCATTGAGAGTAGATAAGGAGATTACGAAGCCCTATGCTCTAGCTTTTGCTTGCAATTCTTTTCTATCTCTAGGATAGTCAGACTTCGTTTAGAGGTTTTATCTTTTAGACAAAAGAAAAAAGAATATCTAGGCATGGCATAGGAACGTTTTAAAACTCTCATTAAAACTGGCCCTAACCTTGCCATTCAAGACCATATTCTTCTTCAACACTTTTATAAGGGTCTTAATAGGAAAACCTCAAGACATCTTAATACGGCCTTAGGTGGCTTGTTCTTGCATGTCTCCGCCAATACAGGGAGAAGCATTCTTACTAAAATCTTAGAGGATGCCCCTAAAGAAGTAGAAGAGAAGCCATTAGAGGAACAATCCCAGACAACTGAAACTGAATAAATAGAAAACCCATCACCAACTTTAGCTATCTTAGATTATGAACCACCGGAAAAGGAGGAAACTCTAATTTTGGATTTTATGCTTGAATTCGAGGATGAACTTTTTGATGAATATGGAAATACCTCAAATTACCATACTATGCGGAGACCCCAGAAGTCTAAGAAATCATCATCTAATGAAGAACCTTTAGACCCTTCTGAGGAAGCTTTCCTTAAAAAGACTACAAAAGAGCTAGTGTCTATTATAAGTAATGAATGGTTAGAAGAATCAAAGCTTTCCTCTTATGTGATTTGCTTAGATTCACCTTCGATATCCTTTTGTTGCCAAATTAATAGAGCTCCTTTTGATTCTCTTTACAATCCAGTTGTGGGTGTTAATATCATGTCTGCATCTTTTGCTCATGATTTATTAAAACACATGCCATTAACCCCAACAAAAAAGTTATTGAAAGGTCTTTTAGGACACATTATCCCAAGTTTGGGAATACTTTATTTCCTTCCTATCCAGGTAAAAGGAACTGAGGTTCATCTAAGCTTCTATTTCTTTGATATTATGGAATTCGACCTGTTGATAGGACAACCAATTGAAAGAGTTGTCCAAGAAGGACAAATGGGGAAGTTGAATATAAGACTTGGAAAAAACTTTAAGCTTTCTATACCCATTACTCATTCTCTAAATGCTAAGACTGAGCCAATTCCTGAGGAAGACCCAATGGAAGAGGTTAAGGCTGCATCTCTTGATGACTTGATCGAACCCAACCTTAAAGATGGTGCTAGTTCTTCATCGAAGAAGAACACAAAAATCCTATAGACCCTGAACCTCAAGATGAATTGCTAGAACCACCTAAGCCTACCATTGAACTTAAACCCCTGCTTTTGGACTTATATATGATTTTCTTAATAATGATCAGGATTGTTCTATGGTCATAAGTGATAAACTCTCCCAGGAAGAATCCCTACGCCTGCTAACTGTCTTAGAAAAGCATCGTTCTGCTTTTGGCTACTCACTCCATGCTGGACCGAGCCGCAGTGCCCCGCCGCCGCGCTGTCCTTCTGCGCCACCATTGCGCCTCGCCGTGGCCGCTTGCCTTGAGGCAGCGCAACTCTGCCTCACCGCACCGCCACGCGGAAGACCACGCCGAGGGTCGCCTCTTGGCCACGCCTTTCTCTATGACCGAGCCTCTCCTGCGTAGCCGCCTCCGCGCCGCGCCTCCTGTGCGGCCGCGCCGTGGCCCGCTGCTCCGGGCGCCCTCCTACCGGACCTCGGTCGTGTCCGTCGCACAGCCGCGCTGTGGCCTATTGCTCCGGGCGCCCTCCGCGCTGCCCCTGCACCACCACCTCGCCGCCGGCGTGCCCTCACCATGGACCCGCCCGGTCCTGTGCGTCGACGCACGTGGCAGGGGCACCATGCTGTTGCTCTGGCTGAGCCACGTCCTCCAGCGGGTGCGCCCGGCATCGGGCAAGCCGTGAAGCCGCCTCCCCACCACCGTCGACGAGCGCTCGGCAGGATTCTACCACTGGGCGGTGCTCCCCTGTCCGTGATCTGCTTTGGGGAAGGAGGTGAGGACGTAAATGTGTAAATAGAGATAACAGTAAGGGCCTAGGTGCGATAAACGTGACTCACATGAATAGTGTAGTCGGGACTACAGATCGATTTAGAAAAACTACAGGGTCCTTTTTACATAATTACGCATCCTCTCTGGATCATGGCCGCGTGGGCTGGTTGTTGGGCCGTGGCCCGCGCACCTGGCCCGACCGCGCCAGCTACCGGCCTGCCGTCGCTGCCCTACTCTTTGCACCCATTGCATCCCTACAGATCCTGACTATATACCTTCTAGGGAGCTCCAGCATAGGCTTAATAATACGATGAGAGAGGTTGTTAAGAAAGAGGTTTTGAAACTCTTGCACACCAGGATCATCTATCCCGCGCCACATAGTGAGTGGGTAAGCCCTGTTCAAGTTGTGAATAAAAAGGGAGGCATGACTGTTGTTAAAAATGAAAAGAATGAATTAATCCCTCAAAGAACCATCACTGGATGGTGGATGTGTATAGATTACCGAAAACTTAACAAGGCAATAAAGAAGGATCACTTTCCGTTGCCCTTCAATGATGAAATGTTAGAGCGACTGGCGAACCACTCTTTTTTTGTTTCCTTGATGGGTATTTAGGTTACCACCAGATACCGATTCATCCAGATGACCAAAGCAAAACCACCTTTACATATCCATATGGAACTTATGCTTACCATAGAATGTCTTTTGGACTATGTAATGCTCCAGCTTCTTTTCAAAGATGCATGATGTCTATATTTTCTTATATGATTGAAGAAATCATGGAAGTTTTCATGGATGACTTTTCTGTTTGTGGAAAAACTTTTGATGATTGTCTTAAAAATTTAGACAAGGTTTTGTAAAGATGTGAAGAAAAACACTTAGTCTTTAATTGGGAAAAATGCTATTTCATGGTTAGAGAAGGCATAGTGCTTGGACACTTGGTGTCCGAATGAGGAATTGAGGTACACAGAGCTAAAATTGAAGTAATTGAACAGTTACCCCCTCCCGCAAATATCGAAGGGATCCGACATTTTCTTGGTCATGCTGGTTTTTTACCGCCGCTTTATAAAAGATTTTTCACATATTGCTAGACCACTAACAAATTTCTTGGCTAAGGATGTTCCCTTTGAATTTGATGATGCGTGCTTTAAATCGTTTAATATTCTTAAGAAAGCACTTATCTCTACACCAATCATTCAACCCCCTGATTGGTCGCTACCTTTTGAAATTATGTGTGATGCTAGTGATTATGCTGTGGGGGCAGTTTTGGGACAAACCAAAGATAAAAAGCATTATGCAATTGCTTATGCTAGCAAAACTTTGACAGGACCACAACTTAATTATGCAACAACTGAAAAAGAACTCATGGCTATTGTTTTTGCTATTAATAAGTTTAGATCTTACTTAGTAGGAGCTTAGGTGATTATTTATACTGATCATGCTACTTTGAAGTACCTACTCACTAAGAAAGATGCTAAACTTAGACTGATAAGATGGATTTTGTTACTCCAAGAATTTGACTTAGAAATAAAAAATAAAAAAGGAGTAGAAAATTCTGTTGCCGATCACTTGTCTAGAATGCAGTTTGAGAATTCATAGAATCTGCCCATCAATGATTCTCTATGGGTTGACATGCTCTACAAGGTCTCCAAATCCGACCCCTAGTACGCAAATATTGTTAATTTTATGGTTGCAGGTTTTGTACCACTAGGGGAGAGCAAAAGGAAGCTCATTTATGAAAGTCGTCTCCACATATGGGATGAACCATACCACTTTAGAGTCTGCTCTGATGGCCTACTCAAAAGATGTGTACCGGCAAAGGAAGGCTTCAAGATTATCGAACGATGCACTCATCACCATATGGAGGACATTATGGAGCATTCCGCGCTCATTCGAAGATTTGGCAGAGTGGATTCTTTTGGCCAACCATGTATGAAGACACAAAGGATTTTATCTAGAGATGTGGAGCGTGTCAGAGGCACGGGAATATCAATTCAAGAGATGCCATGCCACTCACCAACAACCTCCAGATCGAGCTCTTCGATGTCTGGGGAATCGACTACATGCGACCGTTTCCAAAGTCAAAGAGCTATGAATACATCTTGGTGGCAGTTGACTATGTCTCCAAGTGGGTTGAAGCCATGCCATGTAGAGCTACTAATGCAAAGAACTCCAAGAAGATATTTGAAGAAATAATATTTCCAAGATTCAGAGTTCCAAGGATGGTGATTAGTGATGCAGGCACTCACTTCACGGACAAGAACTTCCACCACTACTTGTCAAGACATGGGATCTGTCACAATGTTGCTACTCCATATCACCCTCAGACAAGTGGCCAAGCAGAAACATCAAATAAATAAATCAAGAACATTCTGCAAAAGACAGTCAACAAGATGGGGACTTCATGGAAGGATAGACTACCCGATGCACTATGGGCTTACAGAATGGCCTACAAAACACCATTAGGGATGTCACCATATCAATTGGTCTATGGAAAGACCTGCCATGTACTTGTCGAGCTAGAATTCAAAGCTCACTGGGCCATCAGGCGATGGAACATGGACTTTGAAGCCGTAGGAACTAAGAGGAAGATGCAACTCTCTGAGTTGGATGAATGGCATGAAAAAGCATATCATAACGCCAAGATATATAAGGAGAGAACCAAGAGATGGCAAGACAAGAGGATCAAAAAGAAGGAGTTCATCCCAGGAGATAAGGTAATACTCTTTAATTCCAAGGTTAAATTATTTGGGCATGGAAAATTTTGAAGCAAATGGGAAGGACCATTCAAGGTGATAAGCACTTCGTCGCATGGAGCGGTATCACTTTAAAATGACGAAGGTACATTATTTAAGGTAAATGCCCACCATCTCAAGATCTTTCTAGAACCTAAAAAACCATCTGAGGATTTGGATGAAGTAGATTTTCTGATTTTACAATAGATTTACACCACTGCCATCCTCCGTAACATTTCGTAATGCGAAAATATACTTTTCGGGATTAGATAGGAGTTAGAAACCACCACGAGAAAAATCACCCTGAGACCCCAACATGTGGGGCCAGCCAGCCCCACATACAGGCCGCCTAGCCCACTATCAACGCCTCTCGCGTCCCGTCAACTATCTCGTGTCTTCTACATCCTTCCTCTTCGTAATCCCATAGTTTTTCGATGCATTTTGTTTTTCCTCGTTAGAAGACCTCATATGGATAGATCTTGACCCCTGCTGCAAGTTGAACCCCCCTATATAAATGAGCCATTGCCTACCTCCATTGCCATCCCATCAAAGCCTTCTCCTCCAACACCAACAAAGCTCTCATCCTCTCTAGTTTCCATGGCCAACAAGCAATTCATCCCCTATGGAGCTGATCTTAACAAGAAGCCCGATGTGCTTGCGCTGATCACCGTTCCTCCAGAAGTTACCCCTATTTGCTCAAATAAATCCTACTACACCCAAGCCATTCGCCGCCCGCTGATCGCTCCGCCGCTCCCGCTGCTACGTCTTGAAGGAAAGCCTCTCCAACAAGAGCCGAAGCTAGACGTTGTTGATGGTAGTTACCATCCATCATGAATTGTCAATATAACTTGAAATCATGCATAAACAGGATCACCAACATAGACTCAGGGGTTTAAACTGATAATTTCTATGAGTTTTGGTGAATGTATGTTTTTAGCAGGGTTATTTCAGAAAATCATCAAGGAGGATCAACTCATCAAATAAAATCATGCTTATCCGCAGCGAAATCAACTCCAGAAGGTTCTAGAAGACTCGAGAGGACTCCACACCAAAGCAGGGGCCAAGACACTACCAGGTGGAGCCAGTCGGCCCCACCTAGAGGCCGCCCCGCCCCTAGGGGACCCACCTATCAGCCTCCTTCGTACGTCGGTTCCCCACCGCCTCCTAGGATGCATCTATGTCGTCCTTTAAGTCAGTTTGATCCAAGGGCTCACATTGGATGCTCTGGCCTATATAACCAGCCCCTGCCCCCCCCCTCTAGGGCAGGCTGCCATAAGTCAAGAGTATATCAGAAATTAGGGTTTCTAGAGAGAAGAGAATAGAGCTCCAATTCTTCAAGTTTCCAGTATAGGCTAGCTAGCAAGGTTCAAGTAGAGTTTGGGCTATTGCTCAGGATTCCGGATCTACCGTCTGGAGACTGGTATAGCCATTGTATCTCTTTATTTATGACTTTGTGCAACTTCAATATTATGTTGCTATTTATTATGTTTCTAGTTTGCTCTAGTAATATGCTTGGTATAGTTATGATTGATGATGAATATATGCATATGTTCACAAAGCGCTCTTAGCTTAGTACTCGAGTGAGTTAAGTGGTCGACATTATGTAAGCATGGTGCTTAGATATTGTTTGCATGTGGATGCCTTCTACACTCTAGGTCATGTGGTAGATCATGGATGTGATACTCCCGTTGAGTCCTTTGTAGTCCACCCCCATTTGTAGAGCACGTAGAACGTGATTGTGAAGGAAGATAATCTCTGTTCTTAATCTTCCTTAGTAATGTTCCTTATGCATAGATCCAAAGTTAGTTATATTATAGATGAAAGTGTATATACTTGGGTGTACAAAAGACTTAGTAGATAAGTAATGACTTAGGAATCTTTTGCTCTTAACAAATCTCCTGCTTAGCCTTACTATATTTTATGAGTATCTATTTCTATCTCTAGAATACCATTATTACCTTACACTTATTGTTTATTTATCACTTGACTTACCCCTGCAATAGCATGAGAGTGGTTTTATCATAAGTATACATATTTGTCAATATCTCTATGCCAACACAACCCCATAGCTCCTTCCTATGGATGAACATATAAATAATGATACCTGGCATACTCCCAGGTGAAATGCTACAATGGTATATTATTTGTGCACTTGTGGATACCTTATATTTATAGTTTACAAGTGTTCTCATAATTACCAACAACGCATTTCTGGCATCATGCTAGGGATGACAACTTAGTTAAGAGTGATGCTAAGAAATGTCAACAGACGCCTAGAAGCTTTTCAAGGTGCTGAAGGAAATCAACCGTCTTTTGTCGAAGGATCATGAGGTGTTGACTGGACTAAAGACCAACAAATTTGGAGATGTTACTTGTGCAAAGTATAAGTTAGTCACCCCTCATACCACTATTGATGGAGTTCGGGCTATGCCAGAGCAGATCAAGGTTGTTCCTCTCAAGAGGAAGGCAACATCACCACCTATTCCAGAGATTGAGAAGAGTCCAAGGATGACCATTGCTCTCTTAGAAAAGAAGATTGAAGATCTAAGCGATGTTATCTATACCTTAGAGCAAAGGATCGACGAGGAACATGTCTACCACAAGAGTCTACAACACGATTTAAACACTTTGAATCATTTTGTTGCTAAAATGAAGAAGTGAGAATTAGGTAGTCATTTTGATAAGGCACGAGTGTTAGGTTAAGTGTTATCGTGTGTTTAGGTTTGTCGCTTAGCTCAGATGTTAGACCAGTCGAAAGTTTATGTTAGCGAGATAAAACTTTGTGCTTAGTTTGTGCTTGTGTAATAAGGTGCCTTATTATTAATGGAGTCGTATTATTACCTGCTCTCTATTTCTTTTGTATATGTGTTTGTCTCCACATGTTGTGCAGAAAGTTATACAGGGAAACAAGTGTGGGGGAGACACACCGCAACAACAAGACGAGATCCGATCGTGAAAATCATGAATTTTGGAAAGTAATGAGTCAAGAACCACGTATGATGAAGTGGACCTCGAGCAGACCCTAGAGTGGGTCGCCCGCCCTCCTACATGGGCCGCCTAGCCCATCACTGTGCTACCTCACCCTGAGATTTGTCCACGGTCAGGTTTGCGACCCATACACTCTATTTTCATATGTTTTGCTTTTCGTTTCGAACCGAATTGAAAATCACTTGATAAAACAACTTAAAACCTAAGGAAAGATTATTGTAGTCATGACTTAAGGATAGACTCTCATAATACTTTTCCTAGAAGTCATGCTACTATTGAGAACTTATTATTAGGGACCCTATGTCACTTAAGTTGTTGTGGAATGAGATATAGTAGAATAATGAGAACTTGATTCTTGATGTCTCGTTATTGGAGAATTTTATTTCAAAAAGTAAAATGAATAGCTACACCTCTCCTTTGTGGTAAGTAATGTCCTACCAGATCCATACATGATATATAGACTAGGAAAACTTTCTACATATACTACTTGTCATGGTGTTGAGTTTGGTCAAACCTTGTGACCCTTGTTGAGAAACTTATCATGCTCTCAAGATCAAGATCATGTACACTCCACATATATTTGTTGCTCCTACACTAGGAGTACGCAACAATATGTTTTCCATCCACCCAAAAATGTTCTACTCCTGCACTAGGAATAGACACAAAAATATGCTTGATAGGATAAATGCTCCAAGTTCTTATAAATGTCTCTCTTGAAAAGTTTCAATTGCAGAAAAAGAGACATGGGCTATGCAAAAGTTATTCATGAAAAGAAAAAGTATTGAAAAAAATGGACAAGTGTCCGAGATATTGAAAACAATGGGTACTTAGATGTTCGCCTGAAAGAGAGAGAGAGATGAATAAGATAGCCCATGTTTTCTTGCAAAAAGTATTTTCAAGTTTCAAACAAGAGAGATATGTTTTGAAGAGCATAGTAGAATTAGGATAGCTACCATATACATATCCACATACATGCACATCTTGATCTAAGAGTATGACATTTTTCTCCTTGGATCCTTGTTTTGACTTTACAATATATGCAATGCAAGTATGTTCTTACATTTATCCCTACCCGAGCTCCACATAAGCTTTTAGAAGTATGCAAAAAGAAGGCAAAGTCATCAATGCCTTAGTGAGGATCCAAAAATACTACATATACAGAGTGATTTGAGAGTACTATAAAAGGAGAAGGTAAGCTATGTTTTGTTTTCAAAAATCTTAAATGTTCCTCCAATCTACTTGACTGAAGGAAGATGGTGATCTGATTCAAGCTGTTCCATTCTTCAACCGCTCAAAGTTTCATGGTAGACACTTTGAATCCCACAGTACATACACGACTGGGAATGGTTTTATGTTGATGCCTTGTCCTATGGTTATGTCTTGAGTAATCCATCCTTTTATCGAGGATGAGTAAAAGCCTAAGTATGGGAGAGCTTGTTGACGGTAGTTAACACTCATCACAAACCATCAACATACCTTGCATAAATGACTAAAATAGATCACCAACATAGACTTAGGGGTTTAAAGTGACAAATTCCACAAGTTTTGGTGAATCTGTATTTCCAGTAGGATTTAATCAGAAAACCATCAAGGAGGATCTATTCGTCAAAGGAAATCACGGAATTCCACCATGGGATCAATGTGGGAAGGTTCTAGAAGACTCCAGGAGACTCTCCACCAAAGCGGGGCTTGACCCACTAACATGTGGGGCCAGCCGACCCCACCTAGAGGCCTCCTGGCCCCTATGGCCCCCACCTATCATCCTCTTTGTTATGTCGGTTCTCCACCGCCTCCTAGGATGCATCTTAGCCATTATTTCAAGTCGATTTGATCCAAGGGCTGAGGATTGATGCTCTGGGCTATATATACCTGCCTGCAGCTCCCTTAGAAACCCTAATTCATTACCATGTTCAAATCCTGAGAGCTGAGAAGCCAGAAACCCTAATTCATATGTCCATTAGGATCAGGGCTAGCAATCAAGAGAAAATTAGTCCTCGATAGGATCTAGTATTGTATTAGAGATAGAGATATAGAGTGAGAGGGAAGAGTTTTGGAGAAGTCCCGGCCTATCGAAGCTCTCTCTACGGCTTCTACCCTGGCGGAATCAAGTTCTTCTTGAGCTTGCTTCTGAGATTTTCTCTGGTAATTGACTTCTAATTCAAGTAAGCATCTTTTTCATAATATTCTTCAGGTTTGCGACTCTCTTTTGAGTACTTTAATCCTTGTAGCTCCCGGGTTAAAGTAGTATTCGTAGTGTAAGCGTGGTGCTTAGACTCGGTTACTCATGGATGTACCCTATTTTCCGGATCGGTGGTAGCTCGCGAGGGTGACTCTTATAGCCTCATTGGATCCTCTGTAGTCCACCTCCTGTTAGTAGGCCTAGTAGGACTTTATTACTATAGGAAACATTCTGCCTATGTTTTCTCTAGTAATATCCTCAGAATTGAATAATAGAAGACAAAGCTTACCGATGTTACAACTAGAAGATCTTAGCAGTCTCCTCTATGCTCCTATTATCTAGCCTTGATTGTAAAGCTAGGTTAAGTTTAGACTTAGTTACCTTTACCTCCGTTCCTTTGGGTTCGATATAAAACTAGGATACTCTCGGTGAAGTGCTAAAATAGTATAATATCTGTGCGCTTGTGGATTATTCTGTGTGCATTAATTTATACCAACAGCTATCATTCCCAAACCATCAATACCCCAAAATCCTATAAGAGAAGAAGGAATTCCACCTTTGGGAATCCCTGTTGAAATTAAGAATGATCTTTTTATGCTAATTTTGGGAAAAGCTTAAATTCTCACCTTTATAAGAGACCTTCGTGCAAATATAATTCAAATCCTCTCAAGAAGAGACCTCTTAGAAAGCATCCTTATTCCCATATAGGACATTAGAAAGAATTCAAGGATGGCATGTCTAGTAAACCTATAGAAAGAGAGCCAAGTCATTTGGAAGCCATTCCTATCTTCTCCCCTTCTATACCCACATTAGATTTTTTATCTGAACTTATCTCTCGACCCATCCTTGACGTCGATGATCCCTTTTATGCTCTTTCTCCTAAGTCTTATGATGGCCCTAGAAATCCATTAATACAACCGAAGTATAGGAGCCATGAAGACCACAAGGATGACCAAGAAGAGCAACGACAATGGCTGGAATGTATTAAGAATTCATATGCCATTGCTAAAGAATAGATGAACAAGGACGAAGCCTTGTGGGTAGAATCCAAACTTGGTATAGATTCAAACAGTGAGCTTAAATCAATCTCTTTTACAAGCATGACTCATCCAAGTTTGGAGGAGGCCTTAGACAAGATCAACCCGAGAGCCACCAATCCAGGAGAAATCTTGGGCAATAAAACGTCCAATGAATGTCATAGGCATGGAATGATGGAGACAATGTTTTTACCTATAGACATTCATGAAGAAACACCCTTGGAGCTTGAAAAGGAAGATGACATCGATGAGCATGGAAGTTATTTCATGAAAACCTCATCAAATCCATGCTCACATGACAAATCTCTTGAATTAATTGGCCTCTCCAATATTGCCACACACGAGATCTTCAACCCCCTCGTGCTTTCTATTCATAAAGACTTTGAAAGGGTGGTTGTAGATGCATATGTTTATCATAAATATTGCAAATCTCGTTGGCATAAATCTTGAGATAGATACACGAAGATTGGTGTTGGAGAGGAAACCACTTCACCAATTAGAAACACAATTCGAAGGTTTCTCAAGGACAAGCTTCTGTCCTAAAACAAGCACTTTCAGAAGATAATATGAGTTTTCACCTTATGCTGTCATACCCTTGTGAAATAAGCATAGAAACATAGTTGTGAAAATATTCCTTCGGGCATTTTTGTCACTAACCATTTTAGGTTTGAAGCGAAAAGAATGAAGGATGACGACTCAAGGTATGTCCAACCAATTATCATGCAACGTTGAATCATATCCATCCAAACTTGATTTTGCCTTGCAAAATTCAAGTGCGGGGGATAACCTTCTCTAGAAAAAAAAATCTTATGCCATGTTGCTAATTTTGGTTGTCTCTACCTTTAAGCCATGCTCAATTTGCTAAATAACAATCGTGTTCTTTCATGTCCATTTAAGTAAATCTCTATAGTGCTTTCATGTTACCTTTGTCTGCCATAGTAAGTTTTGGTTTGTAAGTACTCGACATACTTCCAAAGGCATTTTAAATTAAGCGAGGTGCTTAGGTTAAAATGCATTCCTCAATCAAATTAGACATGGAGTCCAGTTTGGTTACTGAACTAAAAATTGCCTTAGCAGATACTGGATATTTTGTTGAACTAACCCCTATAGAAAACTCTCAATTCAATTTGGGTAAGTCACAAGATGAATTCAAATCAGAGATAAAGCAAGGTACATGACAAACTCCAATAACATTGTGCAAAGAAGACACAGTTCATTCATCATGGATGGAAGAACTATAAGTATCAAAATTCATTCACTTTGTCTTCTGTTGCAAGTTAGCTTTGCCTTGAGCCATGCTTGTATAGAATATGATAAACAAAATCAATGCTAAAGTAATCCTAAAACCATCTTTTCTTTAGCATATATGAAAACTACAAAATTCTAGACAAACAACCCGTGTTTCAAAATTGTATATTCCTTCGGGTATGTGTTATCCACTAATCCTTTGCAGGCATAAAACAATGAGTGAGGCAGAAGATCTAACAGGGTGGCAAAAGATTGAAGAGTAGAAAGATGGCATGATAAAAGGGTAAGAAAGAAGGAGTGCAACCTAGGAGATAAGAAGCTCAAGAACAGCTCAAGCTATGAGGCTAGCCAAACAAGGAAAACCTCAAGTAAAAAGGAAAGAACCATCACGAGTCATCTACCCTTCATCATATGATGCTACCATGCCCCAATGACAAAGGTAACATCCAAAGGTAAATGGCCATTATTTAAAAAAGTTTTCCCTTGATTCTGGTAGGCACATAAATAATAAACAAACATGTTTGAGTCACAACTTACTCGATCCAATTTGACTAACTCAACATGTTTAGTTCTTCGAGCTTGTTCCTAGCACCATTTTCTTGATCTCATAGCCTTAACCAAATGATCTAAAACTTTGCACATCTTATCTCTGGAAGATGATAGTCATAATCATGTAAAGATTTATAGATAGACAATCCTTCCAAGGTTAAGAAACTCAACCCTTTTTGCCAAATATACTTAAATGCTACACTCATGCTCAACCTTTTGATCTTAACACCCATGACATAATTGAACAAAACACACAACGTCAACTTCATCTTATTCAATGTGCCTAAGGTTAGAGAACAATAAGTAAAGTTTTAGTTCTATTGGTGTTTTTCCATGAACACAGCCCATGCACTTGATCTCTACCTTGTTTTATGACCAAGACATACTTCAAACAAAGTGTGGGAGAAGACAGTCGACTCCCCAATTTCTACAAGTGAAGGTCCTGAACATGTCAAACCAAAATCAAACTCAAAACCAAGACAGGTTTGACAGAAGAAGATGACATCACCATTAGAGGCGTCATCATAAGAATCCTCATCTTCAGAGCGAACCAAGGTACTTGATCAATGAACTTCACAAGAAGAAGTCCGATTCGAAGGACTTAAGACACTGAACCCTTGCCGAAAGAGCTAGCTTAGGGGAGAAGCACTCCCATGTATCTAGGTAAGTATTCTTTCTTCTTTTGTTTTAATTTTTAGTTTTTTTATATAGTTAAAAAATTGATGAGCGAAAACAAAATAAAAAGTTATCCTCATAATAAATATATATAGTTACAGTAATAATATGTGAAAGTTGTGTGTCTAGTTTGCTTTAATTTCTATTTTTAAGAGTTGATTAGCAAATAAAGAGGACTCAGAATGATCTCTTCAATGGAAATGATAAATAGTTGCTCTGTTGTAATTCCTTTTAAGTACCTAGCTTTTAGCCTCGAATTCTCTTGAGTTTTGGATAAGATTATTTTGATATAAAGATTTACTCTGAACTTGAAACTCGTGGGTAGCATATGCTTGATCTAAGTCTATGTAATTGACGGATATGATATGAGAAGGTCTGAGCTGTTATTTATCTTTTTCCAAATGACACTAAAGTTCTGGAGATTTATCTTTTGAAAAACACAAAAATACTACATGATGAATTCATGTTTGACAAAGCTTGAATTCCTACCAGAGCCATACATGCTATTTAGGCTAGGTAAACTTTCACTCATATATGTTGCTTGCTTTGCATTGAGTTCAGTCAAGCTTTGTTGACCCTTATGAGAGGTTTGTAATGCTCTTAAAATTAAGATCACGTACGCACCACCCACATATGCACTACTCCTACACTGGGGGTAGGCGCAAAAACATGCCTTCCATCAAGATCTACCCAAAAATGTTTTACTCCTACACTAGGAGTGAACACAAAAACATGCTTTATAGGTTTTTCATACAATAAATAAATGCTCCAAGTTCTTGTTGCTATCTCTCTAAAGTTTTGTTGCAGAAAAGAGGCATGGGGCTATGCAAAAGTTATTCATAAAAAAAGGGAAGATAAAGAAAAAAATTGAGAAAAAATGGACAAGTGTCCGAGATATCGAAAACAATGGGTACTTAGATGCCCGCCTAAAAAAAAGATGAATAAGATAGCCTTGCTCTCTAGCAATTGTTTACAAGTTTCAAAAGAGAGATAAGCTTTTAAGGAGCAAAGTAGAATTAGGATTAGCCACCATATATATCCACCATATATTCCACACACATGCACATCTTGATTTGATTGTATGACTCAACTCTATTAGGATCCGATGTTTGACTTTACAATATATGCATTGTATGCCCTAGCTTTCTCCCTACCTATGAACTCAACATAAGCTTTAGTTGTAGAAACAAAAAAAGGGCATAACATATTTATTGCCTTGGTGAAGATCCACAAGTACCATATATATTGAGAGACTTCAGAATGTCATACAATGGAATCTCTGAGTTTTATTTTAAAAATTTATAAAAACTCTAGAATGATGGTTCAACAAAGAATTTGAGACATAGTGCTTGACTTGATTGTTCTGTCTTTCAATTGCTCAAGACCCAAGTGAAGGCTAAAAAGCCCCATGGTTGAAGGTAATTTGGGTAAGTTTCAAAGTCAGAACAGTTTATTCTAATCCAGAGGAGAATTCTTGTTTGAACGCATGTGTACTTTTGAAGAGTGAAAGCATTATAGCAACTCCTAATCTATTGCTGAGTTTGGCTTTGCTTAGGGACTAGCAAAGGTTAAGTGTGGGGGAGCTTGTTGACGGTCAACAACATCAATTATAAACTGTCAACACAATTTATATCAATGCATGAAAATGGTTACCAAGATAGGTTTAGGGGTTTAAACTGACAAATTCCACGAGTTTTTGTGAATTTGTGTTTTTAGCAGGGTTTATCTAGAAAATCGACAAGGAGGACCTATTCGTCAAAGCAAATCATGTTTATCCACAGCGAAACCGACGTGGGAAGACTCTAGAAGACTCCAGAAGGCAAACCACCGAAGTGGAGGGCAGGTGGCTGCCATGTGGGGCCGGCTGGCCCCACCTGCAGGCCGCTCGGCCCCCTAGGACCACCTGCCAGCCTCTCCTTCGTATGTCGGTTTCCCACCGCCTCCTAGGTTGCATCTACGTTGTCCTTTAAGTCGGTTTGATCTGAGGGTCCAGAATTGATGCTCCGGCCTATATATATCAGCCCCTGCCGCCCTCCCTGAAGCCATCCTAAAACCCTAATTCATATTCTCCTCGTTAGGATCAGAGCTAGCTATCAAGAGAAGATTAGTCCTCTTTAGGATCTAGTCTTATAAATAAAAATAGTGAGATAGAGAGTGAGGAAAGGGTTTGGAGGATGTGCCAGCCTATCGGTGCTCTCTCTACGGCTTGTACCTTGGTGGATCCAAGTTCTATCTGAGCTTGCCTCTGAGATTTCCATGGTAATCAACTTCTGATTTAAGTAAGCATCTTCATTATATTGTTCATCAGGTTTGCGACTCTTTTGAGTGCTTTATTCTTTTTCTAGGGAGAGTAAAGTATTAATCATAAGTGTAAGCGTGGTGCTTAAACTTAGGTTAATCGTAGATGCATCCTGTATTCCGGATCAATGGTAGCTCACGAGGGTGACTCTTATAGCCTCTGTAGTCCACCTCCTGTTTGTAAGGGCACATAGGACGCGGTTGCGAAGGAAAGCATCATCTGTTGGTGCCTTTCCCTAGTAATGATCCAGTTGAATAGTAGAAGACATAGCTTACCCAAGTCAGAATTAGAGAACCTTAGTTTTTCTCTCTACACTCCTATTTATCCTAACATTGTTGCTACCCTTAGTTAAGTTAGACCGTAGTTAGTCTCACACGTTTCCCTGTGGATACGATACTTGGAATACTTTCGGGTGAAAGTTACAGCGGTATCCGTGCGCTTGCGGATTTATCTGTGTGCGTTAAAATATACCAACAACTACGAAGTATATGAATGTGAAGAATTTCAAATGGAGGGTGATCCCACCTCATTTGAAGAAGCCATGAGAAGCGCTCACTCATCAAAGTGGCTTGAAGTCATGCAAGATGAAATAATATCAATGAGTACCAACAATGTTTGGGACTTAAAAATTTTCCTAAAGGAGCCAAGACAGTATGCTGTAAATGGGTCTACAAAACTAAATATGACTCCAAAGAGAATGTGGAAAAATTTAAAGCGCGACTTGTGGCGAAAGGCTTTATGCAAAGAGAAGGAATAGATTACAATGAGATATTTTCTCCAGTCTCATGCAAGGATTCTTTTAGAATTATAATGGCGTTAGTGGCCCACTACGATTTAGAATTACATCAGATGGATGTAAAGACGGTATTTCTTAACGGGGATTTGGATGAAAATATTTATATGGCACAACCAAAAGGTTTTATCATAAAAGGAAAAGAGCGTATGGGATGTCGTCTAAAGAAATCCATATACGGATTAAAACAAGCCTCTAGACAGTGGTATTTAAAGTTTGATGGAACGATAAGAAAGTTTGAGTTTAAAGAGAATGTAGAGGACGACTGCATTTATACAAAGTTTAAGAATGGAAAATTCATTTTCCTAATCTTGTATGTGGATGACATCTTACTCGCTAGTAGTGATGTTAATCTACTACTGGACAAGAAGAAGTTCTTATCCTCAAATTTTGACATAAAAGATCTCGGTGAAGCTTCGTTCATTTTAGGGATAGAGATTCACCGAGATAGAAGAAAGGGGGTTTTAGGATTATCGCAAAAGTCATACTTAGAAAAGGTTTTAAAGAAATACAGTATGCATGCGTGTAAGCCTTCACCTGCTCCTATAGTCAAGGGCGATAGTTTTGGGGAATTCCAATGTCCTAGGAACCATTATGAGATCGATAAAATGAAAGCGGTTCCATATGCTTCAGCTGTATGAAGCTTACAGTATGCTCATGTATGTACACGCCTTGACTTAGCTTTTGTTACCGGGATACTTGACAGATATTAGAGTAATCCAGGAATAGAACACTGGAGAATGGTAAAGAAAGCTTTGTGTTATTTGCAATGCACAAAAGGTCTCATGCTAATGTACAAAAAATCTGATTCCCTCCATATAGAGGGGTATTCAGATTCAGATTTTGCGGGAGATGTAGATGATAGAAAATCCACATCAGGCTATGTATTTACTCTCGCATGGGGAGCTATATCGTGGAAAAGCTCCAAGCAAACTGTCACTGCATCGTCCACGATGTATGCCAAGTTTGTAGCATGTTATGAGGCCACGGGACAGGTGAACTGGCTAAAGAAATTTATACCCGGGTTGAAAGTGATCGATGACATTCATAAGCCACTCAAGTTGTACTACGACAATGAGCCAGCAATATGTTATGCTCACAACAATAAGTCAAGTGGTGCTGCCAAACACATTGACATAAAGTTTTATGTTGTGAAAGACAAAGTTTAGGATCATTCTATTAGTCTCGAGCATATAAGTACAAAGAAAATGCTTGCGGATCCGCTTACAAAAGGCTTACCGCCCAATGTGTTCATAGAACACTTAGCCGGCATGGGTTTACGGGAAAGCCTATGATTCCTGTATAATAAGGGCCTAATTGAGAATCTGTTTCAAAACAGAGAGGTGTATTGTAGCTGTTAATCCAATGGTACTAACTGTTGTGACGAGGCACGCTCTATGCACTAATCTGTGATGGAATGGAAAAAGATAAAGCATTTAAGTTCAAGTTGAAAAGTGACATCAAGGGGGAAGAATGTTAGGTTGATCTACTCCCGACTCAATCGGTCTTGATCCGCACCCTGATCGAGGGCGCCCAACCGAGCCATGGTTGGTGGGCCCCCATCGCACAGCGCCATATAAAAGGAGGTGGGGGCCGGGGCACTCGGTACGAGGTTTACTGCACCGCCAGCAACCCCACCCACAACCCGAACCGATCCAGGGAGGCGCTACCAGCGACGGGAAGCCCCACTGCCTCGCCGCCACCGAGACACCACCGCCCTGCACTGCGCTCAACCCTCTTCACCGACCTCACCACCGACATCGTCGTCATGGCGAGCTCCTCCGCCAAGCCCACCGATGGTCAGCTACCTCTGCACCCCTCTCTCTCTCTCTCTAGTTCTTCTCTCTAGTTCATGTTCTAGGTCGGATCTAGGTTTGTTTATCCTAAATTGAAAAGGACTCACCCACTAAATCTACTCCTTGACGATCCTAGAAACTAACACTAGTGACTAGTGGAAGGATCAGTACCACGGCCACTGCGGTTACTCTAGAGAGAAGACTACTTTTACTCATCGTGCAATTCATCTGTAGCCTCCCCCGGCTCACCAACTCTTGTCTTGGCGCAGCATTTAATTTGGCCCTGGCTGCATGCCTCTATATATACACACTTTACCTGGTCTCATTTTGCACCGTCGTCATTTGTTTGAGTGGCCGTTGCTTGACGGCAGCATGTTTGTTTGGCTATGGCTTATCGTAAATGATCGTAAATTTTTAGTTAGAACAGTATTTTTTTCTCACACAAATCAGCCATTAATACTTCTTCACGAACCAGCAACGATACAAACCAGCCAACCGAACAGGCTAATATAGCTAGCATATATAGAGGTGTCGATCGAACTGCTGAGAGACATAGAATGTGCGTGTGTGTTCTGGGAACGGAAGACATCAGGAGGTCTTGGACGGGAAGAACAGTGTAAGCCTGCCTAGTCACATTTAGCATGGTTGGTTGAGGCACTGAGAAACAACAGGTGCCGGATGCAGGCAGGCGCAACCCCACGAATCCTCGTCGTCTCTGAGCCACGACAAGTGTTGACTGTCCCCTACATAGTCAATAGACCTCGAGCACGCATCTACAGTAGCGATGCTTATATTGTAACGAGAACTACTCCGGCCGCTACTCCTGCGTGAGACGATGGCATGTGTATGGATTTGGATCAAGGCTGGACACGGGCTCAGGCTCAGGCCCATGCGGGACCCAAGAGAAAAACAATTAAGAAAAAATTAATTATCTAGCTAGAGTGTTTTTAGATCCGCACTATTTCTAGCAGGAGTATTGGAGCAGTTCTCCATTGTAATTAATCAGTCACCGGGCCACGCATACATGCTAAGTTGAGGAAACAACAAAGCCATTATTTAGACCCGATGGGAGGGCAGTAATAATACAAATTATTTGGTATACTATTATACCAAAGTAAGTTGTCATGATTGAGGACTATGAAATTTCATTGTAACCAATTATGTAGAAGGTGCACAAGTCTTGTGCATTTATAGTAGAGCTTACATGCATTCTCATTCAGCTCAGTTCCACATATACAAGATTACAAGTAGTGGAGGAACAAACGGCACGAAAAACGACTAACTCCGTTTGGCATTTTGGCAAGAGGCGGCGACGGCGATCCGCATACATATATGATTCCGTGCAGCCTGAACTCCTTATTTCATTGTGTTCCGGGTGAATGCAAATTTGTATTTTGTAGCGGTGTGTTGAGCTTTGCTCAAGCTTCCCTTTTTAGCACTTTCTACTACTTGCAAATTAAAGCGTGTCTGGTCTGTTACGTTTTTGGGCTTGGTAGCATAGCATCCAAAACCGTGCCTTTACCATGCCCAATTAATCTACCATATACCATTGCAACTGATTTAGCCATGTACTAATTTGCTACATTGTTTACTGCTTGCTATGAATGTTCAGTTAGACATTCAGAAAAATCAGAGAGGTTTGGGAGCTGTTATTGGACCAAACGCCTAGATGCCTAACCCACCTGGACGGCCGAACCCATATCCCGGCCTATCATGACAAGAAGGCAGCCTCAGCCCACAAAGAGTCCAACCAACCCTGACACCCGGTGCAGTGAGCAAGCAACAAACACCGAGTAGCTGGCAGCCGCGAGCATCACGCACGAGCGGCGGGGTGTGTCCTGGCGTCCAGCATATTCTGGGACGCTAAGGTTCTGGAACTATATATACCTTGGCCGTGGTCGGAGGAGAAATATAATGCTTGGTGAAAATCCAGTGTCGGAGCAATTACTCCAATATACACATAGGTAACATAGTACATATTCATTTGCTACCATTTATTGACCATGTTCGTTTCTCTTATAATCTATCTTTTTTAGTTTGTTTTTTCTGTCGAAACAGTATTTTTGTCTTACAACAAATCAGCCAAAACAGTGTTTCGGCTTGTTTTTCAGCGAAGCGAACGGGGCCATTACAAGCATCAAGCAATCGCAGACCACTCCTGCCCTATTTAACTCACCTGATCGATCAACAATGCTCGATTACTTATACAGCTTTCATCCCACTCATCGCTCCAGCTCCTCTTATGCCACACTATATATACCACATTATATTGTAGTCCACAAACTCAGATTGGCGATTTGAGAATGGAGGGCACCAGGATAAATTTTTACCGGCAAAACAAATGTAAGTTGTTATAATCGAACGAGTATAATGAAAGTTTTGTTAACCTGTGCAGAAGATGATACGTCCTCACTCCTCAGTTATATATACTTGTCATTTCGGTTGTGTTGCATATGTGAGGTTTGGTTCATATATATATATATATATATATATATATATATATATATATATATAGTATTTCTATATGGTACCCAGGAAACTATTCAGTACCCACCCCCAACAGCACCCTGTCCGCAAGGCTCCCAGGATTGTCCGTCCGCTCAGACTGCCAGACCTAGCCCAGTTTTTTTTCTTGCCGAGGCCCGTCCACTCAGATTCCTAGGCCTGCCTAGTTTTTTTTTTTTGCCGAGGCCAGAGCACCATCACATCTCGTCAGCTCCCCCACCCACCCACGATGGCATGATCTTTTCGGTTTCCTCAGACTCGTCCGCTCGCCTGCTCCGTACCACCCGCCGCCGGTGCCGCTCGTCAACCGGCGGTGGCGGTGGCGGTGTGTGCGGCTCTTCCTCCAAGCGGCAGCGCGCGCCGCGCCCCCTCTATCTCACGGGCGGTGGCGCTGGCCTCGCCCCCCCCTGCAGCAGGTGCGGGGCCCGCCGCCCTTCCGACGCCAAGCTTCGCCCTTGCCGCACCTCGATCCGGGAGGGAAGATGCCGATTTAGCTCAGAAGCAACGCACTCCGGCTGTGGGACAGCAGCATGTTCATCAGGTATCCGGATCGAGGTGTGGTGCGAGCCCTGCTCCTCCCTATCCTCTGCGAGACCCACGAGGCCCGCAGTAATTTTAGCTCCGGATTTCCTTATATAACTCTGAAGTCTCTGGCTCACAAGATTAAAAATATTTTCAGCTCTTTATCTATTTGCTTCCGAAGTAGCACTTGTTTAGGCCCATCTTGTCCGCCTTGATACACAGATCTTGTATTGTGATTTACAGATAGCTGTACAAATTTATTTTTTGCATTGTCCGGTCCACTTTCCCCTTTCCAGGTATCGACGGCTCAACCGGCGACCTCGTGGATCCACAACTGCGGCCGGAGCAGGTGCCGTCTCGTGTCATACGAGCAACCCAGCAACCAGTGCCCTCACGACCATGCTTTGTCAACAACCGTCCCTAGGGGGTTCCGGTGTCTTTGTGGAGGCGAGAGTCGCCAGGTCCACAATCTAGAAAGATCCAAATTGGCCCCTTTATTGCAGTCAGGACTTGCATTTGTATATATTCCAGTTCTAAACTTAGTGAATATTTTGCAACTATTCCCGTACATAACTAGATGGATTATGCAGTAGTTTAATAAATTAATAGGCTGTGTATCTTTAACTATTAATTGAGGAGGCGGAGAGAAGTGCCTCCACCATCCATTGGACACGCTTGTTATTTTCAGTCTTTGATACATGCACTTTCTTTCTTGTAGGACGTATATTCTGTTTTTATCTGTTATCGCATATTAATAATATCATCTTTAGCTGATGCTTTATATTAATAATGCCATCACTCACTACTTTGTGTAGAGATATTTTTTTTCTTTTGAATCAGAATATGCTAGTTAGGAATCACGTGGTAGCAATGCATCGCACCGGAAAATGCAGGTTTGCAAGAACAAGTCCCGGTTCTTTTCCTCTACTTAATGACCACTTGGTTGCACTAATTGCATAAGCATCGCAATTAAGACTTGAACTTTATCATCACTTTGCATCTAGAGTTAAGTCAAATTGATTGAAGATCCAGCTATCCAATCATCCAACGTGTCAGAAACTTCATTTATTCAGCTTTTGTGTTTCTAATCTGTCAATCAAATTGACTCTTGTGATAGTTTGGGTTTTTTTGTAGTGATGGAGCTGATGGCTATGATCACTCAAAATTTGAATGAGAAGGGTGGTCAGTTGAGACATTACTTGTCCATGTCTGTATGCTCCCGGTAATTTTGTCTTCCTACTGTGCTGCCCTCAATTGACTCTCTTCCTTCCTCAGGTCTTTGCAGCGAGCTTTGATTTTTTCTATTCTGAATGTGCTATGCTTTGTTTCGATTATCTAAGGAATCAAAATTAGATAGATTGATTATGACATAGTGTCTGTGAGTCGGTATGACGGGTGGGGTGGGGTGGGGTGGGGTGGGGGGGGACACATAGGGCACCCTATTTTTCCTTTTGTTCCCAACCAATGAACTAATACATAACATTGTTACTTCCTGGAAAACACACATGGAAGACTAATGCAATAGTTTCTCAGTCAATTACCAGTCCTAGATTTAGTGATTGGAGAAATTAGTTAATACTTCTAGTCTTTAGTTATGTACATAACCAATTAATTTTTGCTTAATTTATGCACTTCCATAATGCACATGGGCTTTGTGGAACCTGCATTTGGTAGAAGTACATGCTGTTGTATGATAAGGTGGCAGGGACAGGAGCGTGTCGATGAAATGCATCGAGGAAACCTGATATTAAATCCAAGAGGGTTATACGTCAATATTTATGATCAAGCTAGTGTGTTTGTATGTTCTTATGCTTCACTCACTTCATTTGGATGATGATAGCGAAGTTAGAAGCAAAACCTAACTATTAAGTACTCATTTCATTTACTTGCTGGGAAGTAGCTCATCTTTTGCTTGATGCATAAGCATCGCAAATTAAGACTTCTTTATCATCACTGCATCTAGAGTTAAGTCAAATTGATTGAAGATCCAACTATCCAATCATCCAATGTGTCAGAAACTTTATTTATTCAGCTTCTTTGTTTTTAATCTATCAATCAAATTAAGACTTGAACTTTATCATCATTGCATCTAGAGTTAAGTCAAATTGATTGAAGAGCCTATATGTTTGAGAATTGTTGGGGGTCAATTGCTTCTATAGTCTGTTTACTTATTTTCTTCGCTATGGTCATAATCTAGTTGTTCTTACTTTGAACCATTATAAGGTAAAGTTCTTACATACGAACTTTGTGCACGCACCATTTAGGTTTGTTCTGATGCACATATGACCTTTATTTTTGTAGACAGGTTTTTATGGTTGTGTATGATTACTTTTTATGATCATATGTGGTGACCCACGCAATGATACAACATTAGTGATTGCGTGCATAGATTTTTATAGTAGTATGTTGGTGAACAGCAAATGGATGCAAATATTTGTTGCTTTGTGGACTTACAGATGCAAGATCATTTTGCTACTTCATCTGCTCTATTGAAGCACTTGTGTTTGAGGGTGATAGGCCTAACATAGAGGTCTTTGCTTCATTGGGTTTCAATGAAGGTGCCTGTCTTCGCTTCAAATATTTTTATTTTCAAAACAGCAGGAGCAAAATTTTGGAAAGAATATTGTTACTCTGTAAAAAACAAGTATGTCTACCAAGATTGTCTTCTTTTCTCCAAACTGAGAAACTTAAAATTGTCATCCAAGAGACGAAGACAATCTTATATTACATTGCCTCTGGGATTTCTCTGTAGCACTGACAATGAAATACCGAATAAGGCAATTACTAATAGCTTCCTGCACCTTCTGCCACATACTGCATCCCTAGTGCAATTTATATGGGTCTATATAGGTGAATCAGAGAGCCATTAGTTCATCTTTTGCATACCAAGACTGAAAGGTAAGAAGCTAGAACCATTAGTAACACTAGTAGTAGTTCTTGACTTGTCACTACAGTATAATCCTTATAATATATGTAACTGTGATCCAAGAGAGGTGCCTTCTTTCCAACAATTCAGCATGGTGTATATGCATACCATACAGTGCATGTCTAGATTTGTTTTGCTAATAAATCTAGCCAGGTTAGTATAATCCTTATAATATTTGTAACTGTGATCCAAGAGAGGTGCCTTCTTTCCAACAATTCAGCATGGTGTATATGCATACCATACAGGTGCATGTCTAGATTTTTTTGCTAATAAATCTAGCCAGTTAGTTGAACTAGTACTCACTTACTTGGGTAGCCAATGAAATGATAATAATAATTGGTGGTAAGTCTGTTTAGTGAGGCAACAATGTCACAAATGATATAGAAAACACAGAGTAAGAACCAAGACGATCGATTCGAGAGTCCACCTAAGACAACATGATATCACGCATGCCATTTTCAGCATCATGTATTACATATAGCATGGATGCCTCCCAAGTTTCCTGCTCTTTCTTGTGTGTCAGTATCTTTTCAGTTTTTGTCAGTATCTTTGTTTTTTCGTAGGTATCTTTTATCAGTATTTTCTAGAATCTTTAAGTACCTTTCAGTAATAATCAGTATTTTTTTTCGTGTCTAACAGTATTTTTAAGTAGCTTTCAATGTTGAGCATTCAAGATATGCTTGACCTTGATCATTTATGAATGTTTTTCTTCAATGACTTGACGGTATTCAATATCTCATGGGTCAATATATTCCTTCATATGTTGATACGTTGAATGTACTTGTTAGTACTTCTTTCAAAGATTTAGTCAAGATAATCCCTCTTCTTCGATCAAGATACTTTGTCGGTAATTTTTTATTGCTTCAGTTTGTTCCTTTTCGCTTTGCTCTCCATGCAGTACTTGTTTATTTTTTTGTCTTTGTTTCAGGCTTTCAGTAGCATTCCATGTTGAGCATCTTTAAAATAACTTCTATCCAATTTTCTCTTGAACATCCCAATTCTAAAATGACCATGCATCATTAATTTTATGCGCTGCTTTGATGGTGCAATCAAAGTATTGACACCAACATTAGAGTAGCACTTCGACCACAGCATCATCATATCGCAGAAGAGTACAAGACAACGGGATGAGCATTCAGTGTTTCAGACTGTAAAGTTGGAGCGCGGGCTGCACGGTGTCGCTTCGCTCCATGCATTATCTTCTTTCATTTTTTGTCTGTGTTTCAGACTTTTCAGTAGTGTTCAAAGAGGATTGCATAATGACCACGCACTCGAGCAATCTTTTTTTTGATGGTGTTCTAGCCGGTCATGGTGAGTGCGCCTAAGTGTTTGCTTCAGTTCTGCAGCATTTAGTATTTGATTCGGTACCTTGCAAAAAAAAATATTTGATTCAGTAGTTTTCCTTGAAACTTTCATTTCAAAACTACAATGGCTTACTCTGTTATTAATCATCGTTATTAATCATCAACGTTGTTTTTTAATGTTTTCTTTTGTTCTGCTTCTTTTGACAGGTGAAGCAATTGGCGGCAATTAGAGAGGGCGACATAAGGGAGAGGGATATATTTTTTTTTTCTCAAAGATGGTATTATTCTGATAAAAAAGTATATGTAATATGACCTATGAGTTATTGGTCCAATATTTATGATCTCAATGAAGGTTATTCAGCTGCCATAAATTGTATGTAACTTTATGGAATAACTAAGATGGAGCCACAAAACTATGTGTATTCAAACTACAAAGTGTTTTGCAATCTTCTTTCATGATTCATTTACCTGAAAAATTAAGTTTTCAGTGAATAAGGTTTATGAATTAGTATAAGCTTCGAATGATTCATTGTACTATTAAAATCCAAGTTTTATGATCGGTACTTGTCTTTACGTTCTAGTTGAAAACTTTTTAGTTGCTTCACCTACCTCAAAATATAAAATCTTCCTTCGAAAACTAAGAAAACTACGACACATTCAAAAGGAAAAAAAACCACAAGCCTAAAAAGAAACCATCCAAAAAAATCAGCAGCCTAAAAAATGACCAACAAAAACCAGCTGCCTAAAAGAAAACCGTAAAAATCATCAGCCTAAAAAACGACCACGAAAAAAAAAAGAAATTGAATCGAACAAAAAAATCGGCTTACGTGAGCTGAGCAATCGACTACGAGAAAAACCCGTAGGCGTGGGGGCACGGCGGCAGGCTGCGGACGCTCGGGAGTGCGCGGGGGGCTCGGGTACCGAATAATATTTAGTACCCAGGGTGCTATTTAGCGCAGTCCTATATATATATATATATATATATATATATAACACGCTTTGCTTGTTCAGGATCCAGCACTTGACAGCAGCTGCAGTGAACGGCGTGCAGGATCAAAGGTTAACAATCGCCAGTTTCATTTGTGTACCAGCGTGTGCGGACGTTTCAGGCACTCAAGCTGAAGGACGATGGTGTTAGAAATGTGTCGAATATTTATTTGTACTAATATGTTACAGTGGACTTTGTTAGAAATATGGGATCATTAGGAGCAGATCTAGTGGGTGGAAATTTTACTAATCATGGCATAAACAAGTAGATTATCCTAGTACATGAACTAGAGAGAAAGAAGAGATGGGAAGAGGGGTAGAAGGGGCTGACCGTCCTGCTTGGAGGCGGATGAAGCCAAGGAGTCGGTGGCGAGGTCAACGCCGGGGTGAGTGGCTCCAGTAAAGGTGCTGAGGTGCTCGTCCCGGCGGCGTAGATCCAGTGGTGAGGGCGGTGGCGCTGGCAGTAGCGCTTGCCGTCGCTGTCAGCGCTGCCCTCTCGATCGGACTAGGGTTAGGATGTCGGTGGGGAGTTGGCGGCTGCGATGAACCTCGTACCGAGTGCCCCGGCCCCCACCTTCCTCTTTATAGCGCTGCGCGACAGGGACCCATCAACCATGATTGGGTTGGGCGCCCCCGATCAGGGCGCGGATCAAAGGCCCAAATTGGCCGTTGGGCCACCTTAGTGGAGATCAACCTAACATACTTGTGTTGTAATTACCAGTATATGATTAGGTGAGCTAGGTGTTGGCTCTTGTAACCCGGCCCCTCTATAAAAGGAGTAGGGGGCTGCACTTGTAACCACCATTTAAGTAGCAACACAGAGTGATAGGCTCGCGGGGGGTGCTGGCGATTTTGGCCAGCGCCCCGGGCGGCCGGTGTCACGGTATCGGGGAGGAGCGCCCGTAAGCATGCCCCGGGGACGTAGGCTTCGCCAAACCTCATTACGAAATATCGAGTCTCCTCTGTGGTGTGTGTGCGATCTCTCATAAGCATCCCGCCTAGGTAGATCCAAGCAATCGCTTCCGCGTTAGGCGCCGATATCACAACAGATGGTGATAAGAGCTGACCCCCGACGAGGTTTTCTTATTATGTAGACAACTCTTTTCAGTGATGTAGCCCCGTGTGCCTTCAAGGGGGAATTATGTGTTCATCAGAGGTCCAAGCATCCCTATCGCTTAACCATGCATGAAGGGATTCAATAAGCTGTAAAGCGCTCCCGTTATCCTTAAACTTATTTATGATACCAGATTGGTCTATATACTATTATTAATCTGCAAATATGGGTCCGTAAATGCGTTGATTATGCCACTCAAGTTCCAAATTTCATTAATCAGCATATACTTGCTTGTGTGGCGTGCTACCATGATTACATATGAGAAGGAGAGAGAGAATCTCGAAGGAAATAATGTTATGATCGCCTGGAATTCTTGGTGAAATGGATGCAACTTTTGATGCCAAATTGACAGATCAACAATAATAGGACGGTGAAGAATCAAATGCAAATTAATAGTTTATTATGGGCCATAATGATATCTCCGAATAAGTGCATTTGATTCTTTAATGTGATTATATTGTCCATCTAGTCCAGTAGTCTCGAAAATAAGTATGCATGCGTGTGCATTTGTTTAAACAATAGGCAGCGTAACCCCTCCTCAAATTATAGTTTTTTTTCTAACTTTGATCAAGTTTATAAAAATGCACTAACATATAAATCTTTAGATTAGTTGCATTTTAAAGTTTTCATAAAATATACTTTGTTACTGCATTTATATATCGAAACTCATAGATGCTAGTATACTTTTTTTTTTGTAGAAACATGACTAAAAGTAGAGAAGTTTGAATTAAAAAAATCAAAGTGAACTATAATTTGGAATGCTGGAGTACTTAATTTGCCTATTGATGCTTGTGTGTGTATTACTTCCTCCGGTTCTTTGAATGCCATTGGAAATAGTATTGATTCTTTCGAACTTAGTATTTGAATGGTACTGTCAACATAATTTGACATTTGAAATTCGAAACAAATGGGAAATCCGGCATCTCACAGCGAAGAATGAACCAGTGCGTATGTATATGGTACCACCAAATTACCAAGACGGAGGAACTACTCAAAAGACACATATATAGCTAACATAGTACACATTCATTTGTTACCACTTTATTACTAGCCGCTGAAATCCTCTCCCGCCCTCCTACTTAACTAGCCTGATCGACCATGCTACTCGTTGACATATACAACTTCCGTCCACGCATCGGCACATCAGCGCGCAGCTCCTCTTATGCATTTGACAGTCACATGTTTGCTTGATCGTATCAGCCATGCTTATCAGCCATGATATAATGTTTTTCTCTCGTAACAAAATAGCATCAGCCGACTTATAAACCACAGAAACTAAGCGAACAGGGTGCCACAACTACTGCAGTCTGCAGTCCACTTAGCTAGCGGCTGGAATAGTGAGGCGATTTGAGAATGGAGGGCACCGGGACAAATTCTGACACCCATGACCAAAGTACCTCGGTTGTATAACCTGTCGTTCCGGCTGTTGCAGAAGAGGTTTGGTTCAACGAGACCTCACTGATTCAGGATGACCCAGCACCAGGAGCTCGATGAAAGCAGCATGGCCGGTGGAGAACGAAGGCTACCCGACGCGCACGGCGAAAAATTCCCAGAAGTTCAAGTGCCGAGATTTTTTTGAATGAACAAGAGGGGTTTATGGCCCCTACTGAATAAATTAAGGTAATAAAGAAATTACACTGGGGAAGTGTCAGCCAACAGAGAGAAGAAAAGTCGAAGAAGCTAACTAAAAGAGAAGCTAGGGAACCAGAAAGGAGAGGAAAAAAATTAGCATAAGCACTATCACCGACCTCAAACTTATGTGAAACCAATTATCCATTCTTGCAGTCTTGGTGAGTAAATCTTCTTGGCACGCAGTAGGAGTGCGTCCATTTCCACGAGGAACAGGCTTTTGCATCTTTGAGTCGTGGCATTGATCTGCCTGAAGATCATGTTATTTCTGGCCATCCAGATAGCCCAGCTCAGAAGGATGATGATTTCCATGAAGAAGGGGCGGTTCAGCTGACTTCTGAGGCGCTCTAGATTGGAGAAGGGATCGGTGCTGGGATCGACATTCAGGTTTATGGCCCTCCAACAATCTTGTGCAAAGGTGCAACTTATGAAGAGATGCTCCACTGTCCCTTCCACTTGTTCATCACATAAGACGCAATTGTAGTCTTCCATCTCCATATTTCTTCATTCTGAGAAGTCCTCTAGTGCTTAGCCTGTCTTTCATTAGAAGCCAGAAGAAAAAACAATGCTTATTCTGACAGGAGGTTTTCCAGAGCCATTTGAATGCAGGGTGAATGTTACAGTGACCGCTCAGTTGTCTGTAAGCTTTCCTTGAGAAAAAATTAGCCGACCCCCATGAGTAAGCCCAAGTATCAAATAGATCACACACTTGTGTTCTTTGTAGGATGCTTTGAAACTGGCCCCATTGGGAGAAAGCCTGCACAGAGAGTGTCTGGTCAAAGAAGCTATGCAGATTAGTGGCTGACTTTACCTCGGCAAAGGTGATCTGCTTCTTTTTTGAAAAGGAGTATAATTCGGGGAAGTTCAGCTTGGGCACCATTCCACGCCATAGGTCATCCCAAAACAGATATGTCCGAATCAATTGAAACACTTGCAACATACTTATGAAACATTAAAAAGAGCCCAACTAACCCAGCGCAGCCACTCCAGGGAAAAAACAGTGTAGTGGGTGAGAAGTGAGAAAGGAAACGGGGTTAGTTATTTTTTAAGTGCCCACACAACGCAAACCATAATGCTGGGAAGCGGGCGTCTGTTCACCCGAATGGCTTCGTTGGTGGGCCGCGTCGCTAGCCCAATAACCTCCTACTCCTTCGTTTCTCAAATTAAAGAATTCCCCATCCACTCATTCTTATCCACTCGTTCATATCGCTCATATCCGCTCGCTTCCTACCTCCGAGCGCAGCGCTATGCTCATCCACTCATTCCTATCCAATCCATTTGCTTCATTGCCCCTCATTTCTCCCTCCCATCACAAAGCAACGAGCACCGACGGTTTGCAACGTGCCGGTGAGTCGCAGCGTGGCGGTGCAGAGGCAAGAAAGCCCCAGCGGCATGCGGTCTGCGCAGACGCGAGCTCGTGTCAACACGGAGGCAGGCGAGCCCCCACGGCAGTCGCTCGTGCACGACGACGCTAGGCTAGCAAGCTACGCGGGCGACGGCGTGGAGACAGAAGAGCTCCACGGCACGCGCTCCGCCTGACAGGCGAAGCTTCATGGCGGCGCGCGAGGCAAGCGAGCCCCTAACGACAAGAGACTTTCGTGCACGCCGGCGCTAAGCCGCCGAAAGCCACTTCTAAGCATAAACGCTTTCATTGCTGGATCTCTGCGCTTCGCAAGTACATGTTGTTGCGCTGCGCTGAAAGTGTATGTTTCAATTGTTTCAGAGGTCTGTTGCAAGCGCTTCATTCAGATGTTGCAAAAGTAGATCGGGATGTTGCACATGTTGCAAGAGTATGTTCCAAATGTTTCATGTGTTTTTAGTCTTATGTTACAGCAAGTGTTTTCATGTTGCAAGTTGCAAGTGTTTCATGTGGATGTTGCATATGTTGCAGTGGCTATACATGTATGTTGCAAGTGTATTGTTCTAAAAATTTCAGATGCTTCAGACGTATGTTGCTTGTGTTTTTATCTCGTGTTGCATATGTTTCACGCATACGTTTGGAAGTGTTTCATTCCGTTGCGTATGTTTCATACATATATTGCAAGCTTTTCATCTGGATGTTGCATATGTTCTGCAATGGCTACACACGTGTTTTCCTAATGTTTCATACGTATGTTGCAAGTGTTTCAATTGATTCGGACATATGTTGCAAAAGTAGATCTAGTGTTGTATATGTTGCAGTAAGATCCATCTGCTGCAGATGTTGGGCCCGCCTACATACGCGTGGGTGTAGAGGGGCTGCCACGATGAGGGTGCGGGACACGGAGCGACTCGGGACATGAAGGGCGTGCAGGCCACGATACGGGCACGGGACACGGAGTGGCGTGGGGGCTAAACACGGTGTGGGCACATTACACGGAGTGACACGAGTCCCCATGTGAAACAGGCACAGCAAGTACAGGCGTCCAGTGCTAACCCCGTCTGGACGGCCACGCACTAGACATAGGCTCGCTTCCGCCCCCAAATGCAAACGCGTTGCCGGACCGGGAAGGAAGCGAGCCTACGTCCCCCTCTCGTGAGAGTGAGAATTTTTTTTTTTTTTTTGAGCAGACTCTCGTGAGAGTGAGATGACAGTTGGCAGGAGCCATTGGGCTGGGCTGGGTTGTGTGGGCAGGCCAGCGCGCCGGCCGCCGAGGAATGGAATTAAGTAATTCCTCGAATTAACGACCAAAAGGCCTGCGACACCGAGGAGCTTATAACGAGCAAAATGTGCCCAGGCCTGCATCGTGTCAGAGTCTGAGGGCGGAATCCACCCGTGGGCCGTGGCGCGTGGCATCTGCGCACTTGACAGCCCACACAACGCATGCAACTGAGGGCCTTTGCTCCGATCCGCGACGGCGCGCGCGCGTGAGCCAGTCGCTTTGCAGTTTCTGGATTGCGTAAGTATAATATAATATAATGAAGGATATACTAACACACAGTACACAGACGCACGCATTGTCATGTACGGGTAGTCCTGTGTGCCTGTGTCCTAGCTATGGCGGGAAAAGGAGAGGTACGACGTCACACATATATACTGCATTCATCTGTGTGACAAGTGAAATGGAGAAATATATACATCAATTAAATGTGCAAAATGTATATATATATATATATATATATATATATATATATATATATATATATATATATATATATATATATATATAGAATCATATGCACAGATATACACTCAAAACTCGCTAGACCAATAAGCACATGTATATATATTCTCATTCTCCTAGCTAGCTAGGTAGTTTATTAGACATGATAATAACTAGCGGCACCCTTTCTTTCCACGACATATATATGCAGCACATGGCATTTCAATGCAGGGATGCTACTATGCTAGGGAGCAAGATTATATAGCTAGGCGACAGGAGCAGGATCTATCGGAGCTATCAGCTTGCTAATTAATTAATCAGATGTACGTGTTGCGGCATGACGTACACATATCAGCTTTGCAAGTTGCAACTGTCGGCATTGCTTGCGCTTGCGGGATGCATTCATGGAGCTCGGACCGATAGATATCCCAAATGGGCTCAACACCTCAACCGACATTGCTGCTCGACTGTTGTGAGTATGTGCTTTTTCCTTTAATGGAAAACACAAACAAATGCAGGAGCTTGTATTGCAAGAGCATCTGCATCTGAATATATATACGTACGTAATTCATGCAAAAACAAACTAACAACGACCATTTCAAGAATAAACAAACACACTAAAAACTAATGTACACCTTAAACTCAAATAAATAATGTTTTGAGCTCGATCTGAACTTCTTGATCATCAAATGAACGACAATAATTATAAGTATATTAAACAAACGGGGAGAGAGAGAGAGATGTGGTGGTCATGCTTGGCTCCTCGCACGCCATCCGCAGTAGAGCCAACAACTAACAACGTATGATGAGTTGGCAGCTATGCGAGTGGCATACAGGGAGCCAGGCATATCCCGGCCCGCCGGCCTTTTTCACCCTACCTCTTTATTTCCGAGTTCCGACGACCGACCTGCGCCATAGCAGCTACTACTGCCGATGCTTCTTCTTCTTCTTCTTCCAACCGCACGGACGTAGGAGTACGCCTACTATCTACCCGTCTCCAAACATCGACCACATCGCAATGCCATGCACATGCTCTTCGATCATTCCCTGAACTTGCAGCTGCAGGGTTTATCAGCATATGCCAGCACATCTGGAACAAGCAGGTAGCTACCTAGCTGTGTGCGGCACTGCAGCATATGCCTAGCTTTGAAAAGAAGAGAAGCAACTCCTATTACACACACAAAAAAAACAGCCAAATTAACCCAGCGTTTCTCTTCTTTCTCTCGTAGTTGCAGCTAGCTAGCAGACTACTACAGCGAGGTCGAGGTCGAACACAGCACAAGGGAGCTATAGAGAGATGCCCACTAGAGAAAGAAGAGAGAGATCGGGAGGGGGGACGATATATAGCTAGAAAGGACAATAATGCACACTTGCACAGCACGGACGACACAGAGAAGAAAGGAAGAGAAGAGAACGGATGCTTGCATTGCTTTGCTTGTTGAGAATTGAGATGACCTGGGACGACTGGGGACTGGGAGGAGCGAAGAGGTAGCAGAGAGCTATGACTATGAGCGGCCGGTGGAGTAGAGGATTTGGGGGACTTTGTGTATTCTATGAGCCCGGCCCCGTATAAATAGCGGCTCGTTCCACAGTCCAAACCCCAGCGCATGCAGCTCTCTCCCTCGCTGGCTCGCTCTAGCTTGCCCTAGCCCCTAGTAGCTAGCTTCTCGCTCTGCCGCCGTCCGGTCCCATCATCTACTATCTATCGTCCGGTCGTCGTCCCAGTCCCACACAGCACACAGGCACACACACATGGCCGCACATTGCACGCTCCTCCAAGCAGCAGCAGCTCAGGTCATCGGCACATCACGGCCGCATGTACGCAGAAGAGATGAAGAGAGAAGCTCAGGCCTTGTTCAGTTCGAGTGTATAAAGTTTTAGGAACGTATTGAGATATCGTATTGAGTGTTTCGATACTAATAAAAAAATAAATTACGAAATCTGTCCGTAAACCATGAGACGAATTTATAATTAAGTATAATAAATCTATCATTAGCACATGTGTACTATAGTACTTTATTGTTAAATTATAAACTAATTAGGTTTAAAAGATTAATCTCATAAAGTAGTTGTAATCTGTACGATTAATTATTTTTTTAGTCTATATTTAATATTCTATACATGTATCAAACATTTTATATCAATATTATAGTGTAAACTTTGAGAGGCTCAGTTTCCCCATCCATCCATATATACGTGCACACGCGCGTGCCTACAAAGGCCGCAAGAATAAGAATAATAAAGCGGGGCGCCCGCTAGGCCGCTACGCCCCCAAGTGAAAACCCAAGACAGCGCCCTAGCTGCCATAGTGCATGTCACATGTCAGGGTGGTGGCTACACCTTGCCCTGCTGCCTACCTGCACGCCGGCCGGCCGGCCGGCTTTATTTCTCAGCCCTTGTTTTATTTCTCGGCCCTTGTTTAGTTCCCGTCTAAAATTTTACGTCATGTCACATCGATTATTTTAAGTCTAATTAGTCTATAATTTGACAATAAAGTGTTACAGTAACACATGTAATAATAACGGATTAATTAGATTTAATATATTTGTCTCACAATTTACTGATGAATTATGTAATTTATTTTTTTATTAGTATCCGAATACCCCATGCCACGTCCTCATGTAACATCCGATCTGATATCCAAAACTTTCCACGCTGAATCTAAATAAGGCCTCACTCTATTTCTGTCGCATGCCTGGCTAGCTTGGCAAGCTCACACAACCCCGGCCAGCCCAGCACCTTTGTGCTTGTGGTTGTGCCACGAGCCACATTCATGCACGCAGCGCACAACAACGGACGAACGAATCGAATCTCCGTATGCGCTCATTCTTCTTCATAACATTTTTCTTTTTGCCTGTGTCTGTGTGTGCGTGTGCGTGTGATGCTTGCAAGGCGAATTGTAAACAGCAATCTCTCTCTCTCTCTCTCTACTATTGCATGCTTTGCAAACTTTCTGAACCCTGAGACGCGGTTGGCTTGTCTCGCAGCGCTTGGACGGGAGCCGGATGGATTCCCCCGTCCGATCCAAATGCACCCGCCCGCGCTGTGGAGGCTGGACCAACCAAGGCCATGTCACGCTTACTGCGCATGCCCTGTGACCATGCGTGCAGCTGCAATCGGCTTTTTACCTTTCCATCGTAAAAAAAAAGCTGATGCGATGCGACTGGGATGATGGCCAAAAAGGAGGAACCGAGCTGTGCACATTTTCTGCACTAACTAGCTAGCTAGGGTGTCTTGCGTTGGATTAATTTTAGTTGCACTTAACCGAGAAGAAGAAGTACATGTTTGATACACTGATTAACCGAGTAGTAGCTAAGATAAATAATGTGTTCCAGCTAGTTGTAAAACAGACCACTACAGTCGTATGTGATTTACTACGGACGTACTGGAGCTTGCATTCTGATTTCTCTTGTGAAGAACATATCATGATGCATCATGTCGTGAAATTTTTGTATTTTGGTTCCTTTTGAAAACATTTTTTACAAGAAGACCTACGCCAAAACGTTTTCTAAAAATAGACAATTTTTATGCGTCTTAGAACATGACGCCGAAGTATGAGGGTCGGCGTCGACTGACACGACGCTGAGGTATTGCCACGTCACGGACGACCCCGGTCGACGGCTACACGGTGGCGCGTGGGGTCCGAGACGTCGGCGTCCTGTCAGCACACACCACGGGCCCAACCTCGGCGCGGCTAGACAGAGCGCCGAGCTATGGGCACCATCCGGCGCGCGGCCCAGGCGGCCCAACAATGCATCGTGGTCCAGTAGCTCGGCGCGGGGTCACTTAACGCCGAGTCACCAGACCTCGGCGCGGCCCAACTCAACGCCGAGGTCTGGTCCCTTGAGGCCGCGCCGAGGCCCCCTTCTTCTTCCTCCCTCCATTCTGATGAACTTTTTTTACTATGTTGTAATGCACTCTGCTTTTATTTCAGATGAACTTATTCTCTGGACTTTTTTTATTATGTTGTAATGCACTATGCTTTTATTTCAGATAGTCTTATGTCCTATACTTCGTTAACTATCTAGGACTGTAGTGCTATTGTTTGTATCACTGAAAAGGCTACTTGTGCTGTTGCAGTCACTGAAAGGGCTACAAGTAGTGTTGCAGTCAATGAAAAGTCTATTTGAAAACTCGCTAAAAAGCCTAGATTCGTTTACTGTTGTATCCGTATACGCAATGAATTAATATCAGAGTGACGTACTGCATTTAGATGATGTGACAGAACACAGGTGTAGCCTTTTCAGATGAAATGACCAGTCATGTAGGCTTTTCAGATGAAATGACCAGTCATGGTCGGAGAGGTATATTCAATAATTCGTATGAAACAGTGCATTGTTCATCTTTTGCTCTATATTCCATGCTCTTTATAAAGTGACATGAACTAATACTTTTTCATGCTTGTCTTTTTTTTTGCAGGTTTTGAATGTGCTGAGGCCAATGACACATGAGGCCTCTACGACCATGGTCTACGACGAGATGTACACGCCCCTCCTGAAGCTGGCGAACCTTGCTACGACGAGAGGCTAGATGCTTCATCTGAAAAGCCTACAACCATGACTGGTCATTTCATCTGAAAAGGCTACACCTGTGTTTTGTCACATCATCTAAATGCAGTACATCACTCTGATATTAATTCATTGCGTATACAGATACAACAGTAAACGAATCTAGGCTTTTCAACGAGTTTTCAAATAGACTTTTCATCGACTGCAACACTACTTGTAGCCCTTTTAGTGACTGCAACAGCACAAGTAGCATTTTCAGTAATATAAACAGTAGCACTACAGTCCTAGGATAGTTAACGAAGTATAGGGCATAAGACCATCTGAAATAAAAGTATAGTGCATTACAACATAATAAAAAAAAGTCCAGGGAATAAGTTCATCTGAAATAAAAGCAGAGTGCATTACAACATAGTAAAAAAAGTTCATCAGAATGGAGGGAGGAAGAAGAAGGGGGCCTCGGCGCGGCCTCAAGGGACCACACCTCGGCGTTGAGTCGGGCCACGCCGAGGTCTGGTGTGTCGGCGTTAAGTGACCCCGCGCTGAGCTACTGGGCCACGATGCGTTGTTGAGCCGCTTGGGCCGCGCACCGGATGGTGCCCATAGCTCGGCGCTCAGTCCAGCCGCGCCGAGGTTGGGCCCGTGGCGTGTGTTGACAGGACGCCGACGTCTCGGACCCCACGCGCCACCGTGTAGCCGTCGACCGAGGTCGTCTGTGACGTGGCAATACCTCGGCGTCGTGTCAGTCGACGCTGACCCTCATACCTCGGCGTCATATTCTAAGACGTCTAAAAATGGTCTATTTTTAGAAAACGTTTTAACGTAGCTCTTCTTATAAAAAATATTTTCAAAAGAGACCAAAATACAAAAATTTCACGCATCATGTCTGGATCTAGTAGCAGACTAGCAGTGTAAAGAGACGACGTTCACATATTGGCAAAGGTTAATGCACGGACATTGGATGTACAGACGCGCGCGAGCGCAGAAACCAGGTTGAAAAATCGAAGTCAAACGTTCTTAACCTTGACCATCAATTTGAAGAAAAAAAATTCTGTATAGTTTCATAGCATGTGAACTATATATTATGGAAGTATTTTTCATTGTGAATCTAATTTGGAACATAATCTTATGGTGTTCACCTGCACAAATTTTTTGAAGTTGATAGAGTTTTTATCGATGTGGTCTATTACATTTTACCCCGTTTGGCAGGGCTTCTCCAGCGGCTTCAGAAGCCGTTTGGAGCCGTTTTCTGCCAAACGGGGTAAAATGAAACGGCTCCACCGATGAAGCCCCTAAAAACGTGCTCTCACAGAGCTTTGGGGTGGGAAGGAGCCAAAAATAGTGGCTTCTCCCGGCTCCTCCTCCAGACCCCTAAAAACATGCTCTCACAGGGAAGCCATTTTGCCAAACGGTTTACCAAAACCGATTCAGCTCCACCGGTGGAGCTGTTCGTGGAGCTGAAGCCAAAAAAATGGCTTCACTAGTGAAGTGAAGCCCTGCCAAACGGGGCCTAAATGGCGGACGCCCGCCTAAATTAAATCTAGCGTATGATTTTCGGACAGGCTACCTTTCCTTTCCTAACAAAAAAAAAATCCGCCTATATCTTTTTCTGAATGGAACCACGCGCGCAAGCTGCTGACATCATTAAAAAAAGAAAAATATTTATTTTAAAATGATATAACTTCTGAACGGTGTATCCCTTTTTAATTCCGTCTGCACCGGTGTGTTCTACGCGACGAGGCGAATAAAACTAAACCCCACTTACATGTGTTTCGAAGAATTTTTTTTAATAGCAATTTATGTGTACTAACTCACAACATATAACTCATAACATATGACTTATCCCAAAAACTTATAAATACAAAAGTTATGAAAACATAACTTATGTACAAAAAGTTATGAAACACAACATATGCTAATAAGTTATTCTAAAAATTTATGTACTTAAGTTATTCTATACAACTTACCAACACTGCCCAATAAAAGTTAAGATAAAAACTTGTGTTAATAAATTCTGCTCTGTAAAATTTTATATTGTAAATGTTGTGGCATATAAGTTGTGGTAATATGTTGTGCATAAAAGTTATGTGTATAGCTTGGTAACTTTTCAAAAAAAAAAGAGTTAAGTGTAGAACTTGTTTGTATAACTTAAATATATATGACTTGATGAATGACTTAGATGTAAAGTTGAACGTATAAGTTATATTCCATAACTTAGTTGTACAAATTAATATCATAACATAATAGCATAAATATGAAACTATGTACGAAAAATAACTATGTAGTATAACTTATAAATATGTAACAAAAAAAGAGAAAAAATGGTAGAAAGAAAAAAAGAAAGAAAAAATAAACGTTCGTACAGGTGCAGTCAATAACCAATACCATGGGACAAATCTGACCAATGTATGAAATATATCTACATACCACGGAAAGGGGGAAAATATTTAAGAACGAAGTGTAACCTATAAAGAAAAAGAAACGGCACAGAATAATTAAAAGAAAAGGACGCGTCGTTTTTGGGAGAAATCCAGTGAACGACCGCTCAAGTGGATTTGAGGGTCTATTATCATCTAGAGAACCGACCAATGAACGTCTTTTCGTTTCCTTTTGTATTGAAGCTGTCTAGCCAGCACTCGAATGTTCCACACTCAAGATTTTTTTTTCTACCTTTACTGTTCATCTTCTTCCTCGCCCCGCCGCCACGCTAGGCAGCACTATACGCGGAACACGTGAGAAACGGAAACCAATAGGCGGCCATGCAAATGTCAGTACGTCGTGCAAGCCATCACGGCATCACGTACTGTACGCCCGACCAATCCGATCCGATCCGTACGCGCATTTATTCGACTCGATCGGCGCCGGGCCGGCGCGGTCGGAGCGAGTAATACACGCACGATATGGGGGCTAGCTGCGGCCGCCGCGCGCGGGCGTTTTGCTCTTGTTCTGTGCTCCCGGGGCGCCGGGGCGCCGCAGCCCGCGCGGGGTCGACGACGACGTCGTCGCGCGCGAATGAATCATGCATGATGCGTGCGTACGTACGTGTGGACGCTGGCTGGCACACTGTACAGTGACACAGACCGATCGAGCCTTCCGGTCCGGGACCATGCATACATCGTACTGTACTAACGAAGCACCGAGCACCGCGCCGATGGACACAAATTATTCCGCGGCGGCCCCGTTAAGCTGGCGTCTGCGCATGCTGCATGTATGCATTCGCGATGATTGAGTTGAGTCCGTGCACGCACGCACGCCGCTTTCGTGGGGATTCGCGGCGTCCGCTACGGAACAAACGCCCGCAACGGCCGGCCGGCAAGACGCAAGAGGCGCGAGCTGAGGGCTGAGCTACCTAGCCCCCGGGCCGTCGCCGTTTTGCCCTGCTTGCCTGCTCTGCTCGCTCGCTCGCTCGCTCAGCTGCGCGCTGACATACTGCTCCTCTCTCGATTTCAAATTATAAGTTATTTTGATTTTTTTTTTGATATATCTATTTTTCTATGCATGGATACATATCAAATTGGATGAACCAAAAAAGTCAAAACGACTTATAATTTGAAACGGAAGGAGTACAACCAACCATATCATGGTTCAAAGTAACATAGGTGTCTGCTTTTTTCAATCAAAAAAAAGACACAGGTATATATGTCCTGGTGATTTATTCGTTTGCATATGTATACACCAACAAATAATCTCTGATCATATCTGATGATCAATGCTAGTAACGGTAACGGTAACGGTAACGACTAATAGCCCGGCAAGAGACGGATGCGTCTTTGTATGTACTACTAGCTGGTTGATTGATACGACAAAACTGCTCCCATGCGCATACGCATGACAAGCAGTTCGTCGTCCTTCATCAGCGGATCGGAACTGTGTTTCATATAGTCTAGGGCCTTGTTTAGATCGTAAATTTTTGCAAAAGCACGTTTCGTTTGTATTTGACAAACTTTGTCCAATCATAGACTAACTAGACTTAAAAGATTCGTTTCGTGATTTACAACCAAACTGTGTAATTAATTATTTTTTTTATCTACATTTAATGCTCCATACATATATCCAAAAATTGATGTGATAGAAAAAGAGTGAAAAAACTTGGAATTTTGATAGGATCTAAACAAGGCCAGTACAAGACTAGAGCCTCCAAAGAGACATCACGTTAATTCTCACAAATTAAATATGCTAAAAACATCCTAGAAATTCTATCAATAATTAAAAACATCTCATTTTTAATTAAATGTTACGGCCCGTTTGGTTCTCAGGAATTCCTGGTGCAGTGCAGATACAGCAGGCTAGAGCTCAGCAGGGCTATGTCCACCTTGGTGATGGTGTCATGATTGCATAACAGCAATGGTGATGTGCACAGCAGCAGCAGACAGGATCGTATGGGAGTGAGGCAAAGTGCCATAATGTCTATAGAGAAGTGGAATCTCATTTCCGTTTTTTAGTCCAGGAATCTTATACAACTCTAAGTGGGCTTCACTAGAATTGATTAGAATTGTATTTTAGTTCTAAACAGACTCAAATAGGCTATCACTCTGATTTTGGCCATTTCTTGACATCCAAAAGGGACCTCAGAGAAAATTCCTTCCTTGACACTAAAAAAGTCCGACTTTTCGTTCTTTGGCCCTATTAGATTCAAACCTGTTTGGCATGAAATCCAACTTTCCTTCCTTGTATGGCCCTTTCGTTAGATTTAGCCACTAATGGAGTTAGGTGGGGATTGAAACGAAATGGCAATTTTACTCCTAAGCGAAGTAGGTAAGTTTAGCTTTCATATATATACTTCATAAGTTTATGGTAAGTTTGATAAGTTTGTGATACCTGGATATACCTATTGTGTTAGAAAAATAAACAAAAGACAAAAACATGCAATTTATTTTGAATATTTTTTTTATTAGTCACAGGTATTTAACAATAAGTGATGCCTGTATCCTTTAAGATAGTCCATGCAACAGCATTGGTTGACGGACTAGTATGATATATAATAATAAATGCCAACGTCCATGCAAGAGCAAGATAGCTAGGGCAGTCCCAACCTAGAAACTCATGTACCTATCATATCTCTTTATATCTTGGTTACCGTGTAGACATAGTTTCTGGTCTAAGAAATCATTCCTTCCCTCTTCTCCTTAATTCCAATACCACGTCATCCTTTTACAATGTTAGCACCCTGAACATAGAAACATCTTAATTTCTGAATTGAGACTGCTCTTATATATTCTTAATCCCATGCCTAGTAGCTAGGCACTGGCTATTAGTAGTACTACTACTACGAAATGTGCTATAGCTTCCACATGACAGGTGGTCTCTACTACTAGTAGTACTAGCTAGACTGTAGAGTGGCCAGCAAGCTATGCAAGCAGATGGGCGCGCCTGTTGGCCACAGGTCGCATCGCCTTAGGGCCACAGGTCTAATCTGCAAAGCTTAGCTACTAGCCGCCGACTGGGCTGGTTAGACAGCGGACTGGGCTGGACTGGGCTTGTTTCGACTCAACTCTAGGTCTGCCCCAAACTAAATTCCGAATACGATGCATGGATGGGATATGAGCTCGCATGCTACGGAGTATTGCCTATTGGTACGGTTTAATTTTGGAGTGATGAGCCGAGACAGAGACGAGGCGATTATGGTCCTGTTTGTATAACTTATACTCCCTCGGTACCTAAATAAAATACATTTTTGAAATTGTCTTAAGTCAAACAAATTATATATTTAACTAAGTTTATTGGAACAAACATAAATATTTATGACACCGAATGACCATATTATAAAAATATATTTTATAATGTATCTAATGATACTAATTTAGTTTTATAAAGCTTAGTGTTTTTTCTATAAATTCGGTCAAACTTTAAAATTAGTGATGACTTAAGATAATTCTATGAATTGATCTGTTCAGCGACGGAGGGAGACAGGGCGTATATAAGTTGAAACTGCTCGCTCCAGTGTGCATTTTTGTACTAAAATGCATGCAAAAGCAAAGTTAGAGCATATCCAATAATTCTTTAAAAAAAATTAACAAATCAATAAGTTTTCTAAGTCGTTAAAAAAATAGGGAGCATATTTGTTTCCCTTCTCTAACCATTTTCAATAGCTCACTCCTAAAAGCTAGAAGTCAATTTAATTTACGTCAGAAATCTTATACTATTTCAAAATCACTCTGGCCACTTTTATACTTTCAATCTTGTACATTTGCATTAGGAGCCCTATTATTTCTTATTTTAACTCTATTTGTGCTGCTTATTAGGAAAGCGCTACCAAAATAGGTCAAAAGTTTTGCTAGTGGATCTAGTGCGTACTAATACATAGTGGTTTAAGCTGTTCTACCCTTGTTTTTAAGCGAAATGATGATTTTACTCTCGTTTTTTAACTTTGTGATTTTACCCCTATGATTTCAAAACGAAAGGAGACTCTACCCCTGGTATGTGAAGTCCCTCTAACAGTGTTAACTTTTGGACAAAATGACAACTTTGCCCTTGCATTTTTACCCCTGTTTTATTATGATATTTGTGTTTTTACCCCTGTTTTAGATCAACAAGTTGACATTTTGTATACAGATTTTTAGAAAATTTCGACAGCATTTCAGCTGACAATCCACATAAATAGAATTTAATATCACACAATAAATTAATTCCACACATATTGCATTAACGGCAACAAACCAGATCCATATAATATGCCACCATATTAGATGCCAACATAGTGGTCCAAATAACATGTCAAACACCAATATATAGGTCTAAATGACATGCCAAATAAAAGTATGAACTAGTAGTGAGTTTTCTAGGCAACTAGTAGTGAGCTATATATCAAGCATTGAAACCCAACAAAGTAGCAAGCCTCTCTAAAGTTGCTCCTGTTCCCCTCGTTCCTGTGAAGCCGTCTATGCATGGTTTAAGAGCAACAAAGAACCTCAAGAAACACACATCACTATTGTGTTCTTTAGTCTCTAGCTCCACAACACTACCACGTACTGATCTCAAAAGTTCAGCTTGATAAGTAGGCAACAAATCATAATTTTCATCCCATTTGCCATAAATCATGTCTAGTGCTCTCAACTTTCTTCTAGCAACTCTGTCATATGAAACATCCACCGAGTAGTTCTTCTTCAGTTTATCCCTCAACGCAACTGGTCCCATTTTAGGGTCCTCCATCAACAAATCGACCACTCTATCAGCCACCCATTTATTAGAGGCCATTGTCTGACCACATTTGTTAAATGAACCACATATATGCTTTGGTCTGCTTGTCTTAACCTGCATAAAAAATATACAAAAACAAGTAGTCAGCCTATGCGTTAATGCAACCAAAAAAATAGACAAGTAGTCGTCATTTACCTTGCAGCCAACGTATTTCTTGCTTGTAGATGCAAAAAAAAAGTTCACTTGCAACCTTGTTCAGCTCTCTTGCATATGGCTCTAAATCTTGTCTTGTCTTTTTGCACGGTATGGAAAGCATGATAATGTAAGATAGCATGATGTGTGACTACTAACTTGCACTGATCCACATCTGGGAACACCACATTTACATCAATTATATGGATCATCGGCATCATAAGAAAACATGGGAGGATCATACTCATCTTTCTCATCAACAATTTCACCATCAGGATCAAACTCAGTGTCAGAGTCAGACCAAGCATCATCAGAGTTAGACGATGCAGCCAAATCAGTGTCATAGCTGCTATCACTTAGTACATCTACATCAACAGCCCCAGAAGCACTTTCTTTGGTGGCAGCTCTCTTTTTTTGTGTGGATATTTTCTTTTTTGGATGGGGCTGTGGTTGTAGCATTTGAGGCTCTCTCACCGGTGGCTTCCTCAATTAGGAGCACACCAGCCCTCACAGTAGAGTGAAACCTTCTTTTTGTTGGAGAAAATTACAGCGGCCCCTCAAAATCATTTATCTGAGCATTGATATATTCTAATCCGTTCTCTACATTGATTAGAAACCACTCTAACAGATTTTCATCAGATTTAATCTCCACAAAATCATTCTCCAAATCACGCCACAAGGTAATGTACTATTTAGAACCCCACAAGCAATGCTCGGCAATGAAATCAACTAGCTGCAGCAGCCCAAGCTATTTGTGTCAACAACCTTGGTTGACAAAGTTCTACCTTGCCACCATATTTTTGACCACCGTTCTCGCTTAAGTCTAAAAAACGCAAGCGCTCTAACAACAAGTTCCCATTTACTATGATTTAGCCTACAAATCACCGCAGGGAAGAAATGAGTTAACACTCTACTAATCGTGGCTATTTTTCTACTGAATTGAAGTACAGATCTCAGAAAGCATCGAATATACCTGTCTGCTTCCATGGTGGCCGAGTGCAACTATCCCAGAGGTGTCCGATTGGGCAAAGAATGGTGTGGCCACGACCACAATGGGCGGGGGGGGAGCGGGCGGCCGAGGCCTCAAATACCCACAATGGGCGCGAGATGGAAGCCGCCAAGAAGCCATCTGGCGCCCAACCACTGTGTGCACGAGTCTGGGGGGCGGGGCGAAGTGAGGGGTAGCCGTGCCGTCACCGGTACTCCCCAAACCTAACTCGCGAGCCGCGCCGCCGGAGTGTAGCGGAGGGAGGATGAGATCGTCGAGGCGGGGAGCAGGAAGGAGGAGGAAGAGCCATGCATGCCGCCGCCCGATAGTCAGCGCCCTTGCACAGCCACGAAACTTCCTGCGAGACGCGACTCCTGGTCGGGAACGAGTCGAGCGAATGGGTGAGAAAGGAGAAAGTGACTGAGGAGTATCATTGTCTTTTTATGTAGGTGTTTTTTTTACCATTTAATCCAAGCATTTCAGACGGTGTTACAAAGCGGGAGGAGTAGACGGAGCTTCATTTGAAAAAAGCGGAGGTAAAATCACCATTGGACTATGAAATAAGGGTAGAAACACCAAATTCCTAATATATATTACCTCCATCTAAAAAAGATGTAATTCTGAAATGTTATTGATTGAGTCAAACTTTATCAGGTTTAACTAAGTCTATAATAAAAAAATAATTAACATTTATGTCTACTATAAAAATATACTTAATGATGGATCTAATTATAATTATTTGGTACTATTAATAATATTGTTTTTATATATACGTGTATTTGGTTAAATTAAAAGATGGATTAATTTAGTAAAAGACTATAATTACATTTTTACAGACGGATGAGAGTGGTAATGATATATTATTAGAGTGATTTGATTGCTCCGTGCGCCGTGTGACATCCACAGACGGAACAAATGCCTGTTGAGTTCCAAAAATTTTGCAAAATTTTTCAAGATTCCCCGTCACATCGAATCTTTGGACGCATGCATGAAGCATTAAATATAAATAAAAAATAAAACTAATTACACAGTTTAGACGAAATTCACGAGACGAATCTTTTAAGCCTAATTAGACTATGATTGGACACTAATTACTAAATAACAACGAAAGTGCTACAGTACCACTTTCAAAAAAAAATTCGCCAACTAAACGAGTCCCAAGAGCCGCGAGCGCACAGCTAGCTAGGCAGACTGATTTGAGCAACGTACATAGGCGAAGAAGAAGCAGCCACTGCCATGCATTCTTCGTCAATCGTCACATGCATGTATTGTCTGCGTGACTTCACCGGTGCCGGCCGGCCGGGGACCGGGACCGGGACAAGGACCCGAATGGACGTAATCACTTCATCCCAAATTATAAGAAGTTTGCACGGAGGGAACTACTATTTAACACGCTTGCATAACAGTGATCAGGCGACAGTAAAATCAAATGTAATTCTGAGGTATCTTAGTTTTGATTAAATTACATCCTTATCTGAAACGGATCGAGTACTTACGTACAACAAGCATGCAATGCTGTCATGGTCTCGAGCGTGCAGGACACTGAAATATGAAGTCTGGGACTAGGAGACTGTCACCGATTAACCTGCAAGAATTTGGGACAGGTACATACGAAATTGGGAGGAATAAAAAAGAGCACGGTAAAGTTTGGATAAGAAGCAGCAAGGGAGAACAAGTTCAACAAGGCAACAGAAAGGAACCAAAAAAAAAAAGGTTTACCTGCCGCGGCACCGCCTCTCTCTCACCGGGCACCGGCCAGTCCGTGGACATCAACTCGTCGTTCCCTAACCCCGGCCCCGTGCCGCCGCCGCTGACCGACCCGTGGCCATCGAGCGCCCGGGACTGCGGGAGGCACCCATCCTCTGGCGCGTGGTACGGCTCCGCGAGATCATGGCGACGCGCAAGAAGGGTCTACTTCGTGCTGGACCTCGCCGGCGACGGTGAGCTGTTCTAGCTCGTGGACCGTGGACGCGTTCAGCCGCATGACGGATGACCTGGCGCGGCACTACTTCCGGTGGCTAGTCTCCGTCGTGCACTACTGCCGCGACGCGCGCGGTGTGTACCACCCGGGCACCCGGCGGAGAACCAAGAACGGCCGCGGCAGCAGCTGCCAACAAATCAGTGCGTATATACTAGATTGCTAGCTATAAAACCCATGGACCTTGAATCCGGGGCAAGGCCGTGGTGGGCCGCTCGCGCTTCGACACGAACCCACCACTGCGCTCGCGGAAGAGGGGACCGTGGGCTGTCTCCTCGTCACCGCGGGTTAGGCCGGCCCGTCTAACGGTGCCGAGGGCCCGAGGCTTTGTCGGCAATTAAAGATTTAGTATTAGTAATAATCCCTGATTTGGGAACTAACACTAAGGGCCCCTTTGATTTGAAGGATTGAGTTTGATTCTTTCATATAGAGCTCGTTGGTTCACAGGAAGAGTAAAGGAACAATTCCTTAGGATTGTATTCCTATTGCCAATTTTACAGGAAAAGAAGCATGAGCTCCGAGTTCTTGGAAAATTTCCTGGCGCAAAAACAAACGGCTCGCGCGCCTCGCTCACTTGTTTTCTCACTGGCTCGTATCGCTTCGCACTTGTGTTTTTAGATAAGGACAAGACCACCACTCGGTCCAACCAAAACAAAACCCTTCCCCATTGCGGGCCAAGGGACGGCAGCGGTCGCAGCGCCATCTTACTCGACGGTCGACGGAGACCCGTCGTCGACGCAGCCGATGGCCGCCCCATCACCGGTTCACACGACGGTGAACCTATCACCGCTGCATGAGACGGCGGGAGGCCCTCCCCATCGCCGACCAACGAGTCAGCCTACCCCAACGTTGGCGACCAAGGGTGCAACACTCGCAGCTACAACGCCGTACGGATCCATGCATCCGCGTGTTCCTCCGTCGTCCAGGTATTTCCTTTTCCCCCATCTGCCTGCAAGTACGTTACTTTTCCCATCTGAACATGAGTCGGAGGCGGAGCTCCCCATGAATACAGCCATTCCGATATGGTTCTTGTTGATCCAGTGGAAGTATCATTGGTATGTATGCGAGTCCCATCAATACAGCCAACACAATCCTGCAACAATAAAAAAATTGCATTGTTTATATAGTATATTGTCTTTAAGTAGTTTGTTTGACCTTCTGAAATTTAAAAAATAAAATTGTGCATTTGTTCATACCTGAAAGAAGGGGTGGAATTTTGGTCTTCGTAAAATCTGGTGTGGGTGTAGGGAAGGTGGGCGTATGTAGACACAAGTAAGTTGTGTAATTGCATCAAGCACTGCTCCAAAATGGCGACTTATTGTTTCTCCACTGTGCTGAAACTCATATTGCAAGGTCTCATTACTTGCATTTCTCGCTAGTGCATATAAGAATATAGCAACCTTCTCTTCTACTGAGATAGCTCTTGAATCAGCAAGTAGTTGCTTCTCACGCAACTTATTGACCAAAGCATGGAAAACACTAACTTCCATTCGGAAGTTCCTTTTACTTAGGCTCTTGTGGCCTGTTAAGATTTCATGAACACGCTCAGCTCCTAACAGTTTTGATGTATGTATGAGATTCTTACTAGATGATGGTTGTGACGAATCTTGTATTGTAGTGAGAACAAACAACCTGAACTCATCTTCATTTTGTGATCGTCGTCGATAGTTGGGATCCATGACTACACAATGGAAAACCAACTAGGGATACTCAATTATGTTGCAGGTTCAATGTACAGGTTTACCACCTAATATATAGTAGAGACCAAACAAGGAACTAAGTTTTCCATCCGTACATAAATAAAAGTTCATATATATTTGCAGAAATTGAAGTTCAGTTATGAGACTTGTGACTTACCAACTAAAGTGTCTATGCCAGTCAGATCTCTTGCCCTGCTTTATCACTGACTAGATTTGGAGAGGAGCTAGTTGTATGTGAAGAAGGCTTTCTTGTGGTGTTTTGCGACTGAGCAGATGTGGAGATGAGCTACTTGGTCTCTTCAAGATGCAAATGGGAAGGCTGCATTTGTATGCAGATCTACAGATCTCTTGATGTGCTTGGAGCTAACCTGATGGTGTTAGGGCTACTAACGAATGCAGACCAACAAAGAACTGAATGCTTGGAGAGGACCTGATGGTGTTGTGGGCTTAGGCCTTCTACGAATTGTAGATTAGCAAAGAACATGTGTGTGCATATGTATAGGCAATTTGGGACTTGTAGTAACGGCTAGCTGAAAGGTCCTTGTGTGGTTTTAGTAATTGAGTGACAACCTAGGTGGACTAATTGTGTTTATGTGAGATACACAGGTGATTAGTCCATAGGTACATGTGTGTGAGCAACATATGCCATGAAGGTATAAATGGCTCGGAGATGTTGCAAAGCTCACACATGTGATGATGAAGGAGCTCATTGCACATGAGACATGACATTGAGTCATGTGATCAAGGTGGAGAAGATCAAGACAAGACTTGGCTTGATGGACCAGTTGCAAGCGTGAAGGGCAAGTTGGAGGCTTTGGAGCGATGGACCGCGTGGCGGTGAAGCTTAAGCAAGACTTGGCGCCGATGGACGAAGGCAACGGTGAAAAGCAAGTAAAGTCAAGATCGATGAACCAATACGGTCACGTGATGATATGAAGTGGATCATATCATTTGGTGATTGGTTGGTGCATGTGTTGCATCAACATTGGAGGAGAAAGAATGGAATGTGCAAGGCAAAGGTATAACCTAGGGCATTTCATTTCACCGGTCATAGGTGTGTAGAGAAGTTTATGACCGGGTTTAGGATAGATGGCCATACTATCAAAAGGGGCAAAACTTGTTTGCATATCGGTCATCTAGTGCCACTCGAGTGATCTAACTTTGCATCATCGCTAGGATCGAGTGGCGTGGCAAGTTGAGTGGCTAATCCTTTGGAAAATGTTTGTGAAAAGCTAACACACATACACATGGTGGTGTTGGCACATTTACAAAGGAGAAGAAGTTGGAGTTGATGTGGATCAACTCGGTAAAGAAAAGGGTTCAAAACTTCACCGGCGGAGTGTTTGCCCGTAGAGTGCGAACAGTCCGACGGTGCCATCGGCGCCCCGTACAGAAAAGACAGGGTTTCACATAGTACACCGGACGCTAGGGTCCTATGTCCGGTCAGTGGCAGCAATGAAGGCGTAGGCATTGGTCTTCGACCGGATGTTGGATCACTTCATGACCGGACGCTGGGTGGGTGCGTCCAATCCCGCTGACGTGGTAGCATAGAGAAGAGGAGAAAGGACCGGACGCTGATGCTGCCTCTGATCGTGACCGACCGGATGCGTCCGGTCGCGGTTGAGCAGCTCTGGGAGCTTACTGGAAGTGACCGGACACTGGAGTCCTGCGTCCGGTCGTGATCAAACTGACGTGTCCGGTCGTGAATGGAACATCTCTGGAAATGACCGAACTCGGTAGAGGTGCGTCCGGTCTTGGCACTGTGCTGCGTCTGATCATCACTTGACCGTTGAGATCAAGCGACTGAGGTTGAACGGAGGCAACACGTGGCGTGCATCCGTTGATCGGACGCTGGCAGGGTGCGTCCGGTCAATCTAACCGGAGCGTCCGGTCACCCCGAGCTGCGCCCAGTGAAGGGGTACAACGGCTCTATTTTTGTGGGGGCTATAAATAGAAGGTGGTCTCAGCCTTGGCTAGTGCTGAGCACCTCGGGAGACTTTGTGTCAATGCTTGAGAGTGCTTAGGAGCCCTCCATCTCACATATGCTTGATAGTGTTCATCCGATTGTGTGAGTGAGCGATTTTAGTGCGATTACATCGTGAGGTTGCATCGAGTGGCACTAGGTGGTCGTCTTGCAAGCTGGTGGTGCTTGTTACTCTTGGAGGTTGCCACCTCCTAGACGGCTTGGTGGTGGTCTCCGTCGAAGCCCGCAAGAAGCTTGTGCGGTGCTCCGGAGAAGAGCTTTGTGAGGGGCATTATGCTCGTCCCGCAGGAGCCGCGAAGAACAACTCTAGTTGAGCGTGTCATTGAGCTACCCTCACTTTTGGGGTAGGTTCTTGCGGTGCCCAACGTGCGGGCTTGGCGGGTGATGCCAATTAGCCGCCGAACCACCAAGTAAGCGGTCGACACAACGGGGACTAGCGTATTGGCAAGCATGTGAACTTCGAGAGAAAAATCACCATGTCAACTTTGTTCTTTCCGTTGGCTTGCAATCCCTTTACACAAGCTTGTAATTACTTTCATATATATTGTGCTTGTGTAGTTGCTCTTATAATTAGTTAGCTTGTGTAGCTCACTAGTTATCTTCTTGCTTGTGTAGCATAGAAGTAGCTCCCTTGCGTGGCTAATTTGGTTTGTGTAACCTTGTTAGTCATATTGCTTAGTTTGTGTAGCTAAGTATTTGCGCTCACTAATTTAGTATTGGTTGCCTTGTTATTGAGCATTGCTAGTGAGCTTATGAGCATTGTACTTTTGCTTACTAGCATGTGTAGGAGCTCCCTCGTTGCTTAAAATACTAGTGGCATAGGTTTATGTGACCTTACTTTTAGAATTGGTTAGGTGAGCTCTAGCTAGCCCGGCACCTTAATTGCTTAACTAGGACTTTGCAAGGTGCTAGTGAACATAGATAGAGGGGTGTAGTCTTGCCTATATCGATAGATTTAATCCGCACTTATTTTGGTTAATCGACGCGATTAAGTTTTAGTAATGACTATTCATCCCCTCTGGTCGTCGCCTTGACCTCACACTAGTACATGTGTGTAAGGGCTAGCTTTACTTTCAATGCCGTGCAGTTCATATTTTAAAAACTGGGTGCAGCTGACATTTCCTGTGTTTCACCAGAGCTCTTGCCAAAGGGCATCTCATGTAACTTTCCTTTGTTTTCAATTCCATAGGATTGAGAAGTAATGTGATCTCAATTCCTGAGTTTTTTCTTTTCTTATCCTTTAGCTATCATGCAATCCAAAGGGGGCCTAAAGGTTTCGTGGTGTAGTTGGTTATCACGTCAGTCTAACACACTGAAGGTCTCCGGTTCGAACCCGGGCGAAGCCAATTCTTTTTTTTTTTTTGCTTCTTGCTGTTGCTGTTAACCATCCTATATATACAGACTTCACTCATCGATTTTTTTTTTGGCTTCTTGCTGTTGCTGTTAACCATCTATATTATTATTTAGTTTCGTGGTAAAAAGCAAATCAAATAGTTTTGTTGTGTCATGCAAAGAACTGTACCTCTCAGATAAGTCCTAAAATAAAGGAGATAAAGATGCAGACAACTTTGGGCATGAACTCCATCCAAAATCTAGTCTAGTCTAGCTATAAAACACGGCATCAATCCTAGAGTATTGTTCTGCTCATGGATGGCGACCCAAGTGATGAACCCTAATAAACTCAATGCAGACATCAACATCGAAGCCTCCTCCCAGAAGCTTACCATGTGCTCATCGCTTCCCTTTTCCCTTTGTTAATAAGTCAGGGAGGAAGGCGTCAATTATTATTACTACATACAGAATACCACGCTACATGTTCCCGTGAAACAACTGCCAAAAAAAACAGTAGCAACACGAAAAATCACTGTCCAGATCCAGAAACAGCCATAGCTTAGCCCAACATTCCAACGAGGCAACGACAAAGCGCCAAGCCATATATATATGCATCTGAAGAATAACCATGAGTCGAAAGCAACAGGGGAGCAAGGAGAAGTACAGTACAGGGGAGGGATCCAAACCCAATCCAAATGTGGTAGACAGAAGACCTCAAGAGATATGAGCATCTGATCCTATCATCACCAGTTGCAGTGAGCATGCGCTGATAGGGCCTTGAGTGTAACATGCACTTGAATGCTGTAACATCATAGAAAAAGTCTGGAGAGGGAACCCCCTCCGCTCTGAACTCTGAAGATGAGAGCCTGGCATCTTGGAACAAGCCAAGTAGCCAACAAGTCTAGGGCTCCACACAGATTCTCGCGGCTGCTGTGAGCCACAAGTTCGCCAGGAGGATGCTGAACCGTTGCCGTTGGAGCATGCCCACACTCCACGTCGTGTGAAGATGCATGGACTGACTGGCGAGCTCATATCCTGCAGACCAAACCTTTCCACAAGCAGAAAATGGTGTTAGTAGGCTACAGATAAGATCAATGTTGTGGGTGTTGGACTGTTGGTTCCCCAGAAATAGCAGGCAGAAAGACAAGATTGATTGATATATGATATACATATGCACTTTGGATTCATAGGCTTGTTATCCAAACTCTGTCTGTAGCTAGGACCTGTTGGTTGGATTTTGGTCAGTTGACAACAAACATTTCAACACTCCTTTTTTATTTTATTTTAAAAACAAACAAACAAACTGCAAACATCTCATTGATTTAGTATAACAGTATTCGAAGGAAAATTGTTTCCACAGTACCTTATGACATCCTAGGAATTGATGGAAGATTGAATACTGTTGTTAAGATCAGTACATTTGTACATACAATAGGAGCCAGAGTTGGCATCTAAGGGGAGAAAAGTTGCTATCTACATGCAACTCTGCATTTACATGTAAATTGTAGCATTCATGTCCCAGACAAGTATATTGCCATATTGATGTAGATATACTACAGTGCAGCTATAGAGATGCCACCTGCTCCTCATCATGTCAGTATTTTCAGTGATTGCCAGAAAGAAGATCCTTTCTTGATCCTGTAAGTGTCAAGAAAAGGATGGTTAAACCGACTGGTCTTGACGTTATCTACCTCTTTCCTAATATGTACAAAACTGTCAATTCAATCTCAAGGAAGGGATCCACCCGTTAAAACTCACAGGTTGTGCTTCATATAATACTCATCCATTCCATTCTCTCTTGAAAAGTATACTGCACAGCAGTATGCAGCTCGAGTTCTTCCACAGATAGAATATGGTGGTAGACAGGCAGTTGTCTGGCTACCAATACTAGACTCCTAATAATAACTCTTAAACTAAGCTTAGATGTCAAAGAATATACTGCTGACACTTCTGTACAGATATACAACTCGAGGTACCTATGCTATCATCGTCAGTCTATCAGTGCAACACCTTACAAGATTTTGGTCATTCTAAACTCCATCAAAAGTAGGTGGTTGCCCTGCCCTAGAAGTTGGCACAACAGTACTAGCAGCCACTTCCAGTATACTATTGGGTTCTTCGGCTTGTGCTATTTGATGTCCATAAACATGGGGTCCTGGTACCTGCAGAACAATTGACGGTTTATTTAGTTAATGAGCTAGGTGATGAGCAGACAAAAGAAGGTTGAAATTGTCCCTGAAATCCACGACATCTGGGTCATCATACTATGATCTCACCTGAGGTACCACCGCTGTTCGCCCATCTAGGTGAAGGAAGTGATTACTTGCCTCCCTGAGGTGACCGTTTTGCATCTGGTTACATGAGTTTAGTGGATTCATTGGATTCATAGCTGGAGATGAGTTCAGAGGGATATGATTTGGCAGGGGGTGGCTCATGTATGGTAATCTTGGCATCTGACTTAGGCCTTGTGCTGCAGGGATGCAACCTGAATTCATGCCTAGAGCCATTGGTGGCATGAATTGGTGAGCACCAGGAAACATCATTGGCGCCATCCCAGAAGTCATCCACATGATCTAAAAAGATGTTTATTTCTTAGTTTCATTCGGTACCAGCAAATGATCTTGTATGGGATCATGTAAGTTTAGGTAGGAGTAGCTGCTAACCTGAACTTGCATTTGGAGGGACTTGAGATACTCAAGCGTCTCGTCTAATATTGACGCTTTGTCAGTCTGAAAACAATTGGAGTTGATAAATAAAGTAAGACAAAATGAGATGGCCAAAAAACAAACTAAACATACTGACAATGATCAAGGACATATGTTACCACTCACCAACAGAGTTTCATTATTCAAGGGACTTGCACACCTGACAAGAAAAGATGCATAATACTGTATCAATATACCTTGTTGCAGTGCGGGATCAGCTCTTGCAACGCACGCATCTTTTCATTGATCCGGTCCCTTCTTCTCTACATCAGCATTCAGCAGCAGTCAAGAACGCTGTAAGAACAATTTACCAACAAGCTGCCTGCCTTTCTGAAAATAGGCTTTTCTTTGCTAGCACAATCTGATTCTGATCTCACCCTCTCTGAGAGATTATGGACTTCAGCTGCACGAGTCCGTCGTTTCGGCCCATGCCGCCGCGACGGTTTGGTCTCCTCAGTTGCCTCCTCACACTCGGCATCCTGCAATTTCCTCATCAATTCTATTCCACTCAAGCATCCCTATTTCCTAGTAGTTCGTTCAGAATACAGATTATTACAACCAACCAAACAAGATGAACAAAGTAGACACCTCACTCGGACTATCTGAGTCATCTCTACACCTCTCCTTCCTCTTGTGGACATGGACGCTGTCACTGGGCAGCCCGGATCCCCCATAGTTGCTTCCAGACCCACCGGACGACGATGTGCCATCGTGCGCGCCGGCACCGCTCGGCCCCTCCGACTGCAATGCCGCGTCCTTCCCGCTGGTCCCTGCCGGCGTCCTGGGCACCTGGTTGCTGCCGCAGAAGGTGGAGCAGATGTCGCCGGCCCAGCTCGAGTCGACGCCGCTGCTCCCAACCGGCGGCAGCGGCGGCGAAGGCTGCGAGGTAGGGCCCAGGAGCGTGCCCTCGTGTTGCGGGGCGGCGTCGGCGATGGTGCTGTACCAGAGCTGCGTGTACAGGTCCTTCTCGAGCGCGTCGTCGAGGGTGTCCGGGAACCACGCGGCGGTCTCCTCGCCGGTGAGGCCGCTGGTGCCCGGGCGGTCGCGGTCGGAGGGCGGCGCCGGCCTGTGGTGCGCCTGGGGCTGCGCGACGACGCTCCCGTTGTGCCACAGCAGCTCGATGAGGTCGTCGTCCGCGCTGCGGGCACCATTGGAGGGAGCACGCGCAAATCATCGTCCGTCCAGGGACCATCAATCAATCAATGGACACGAAAGGAGAGGGGAGCGAATGGCGGAAACAGAATCCTTACACGATGGGCTTCTTCTGATTCGCCGCTGACCTCACATTGCCGTCCATCTCGTCAGGATTTCTAGGACGCAGAGAAGAACGCCTCGTCTCCTGCAGAAGGAGAGAAGGCCCGTGGCAAGAACAGCCGGCGTCAGCGAACTAATCAAAACCAGAAACTTCTCCGTCGAAGCAGAACCCAAAGAGATGGTGAAGGAGAAGGAGAAAGAAAAAAAGATAGACAAGAAAGGGGAGGAGAAGAGAAGCTAAAAGCTAGCTATCCTTCTCGTTTGCGGAAGAGAGAAGCCTAGTGGTACTGCTGATGAATACTGACGACGGAGGCAGTGAGCTGACCCATTTTCGTTTGTATTTGACAATTATTGTTCAATTATGGTCTAACTAGACTTAAAAAATTTGTCTCGTAATTTACGATCAAACTATATAATTAGTTATTTTTTTATCTATATTTAATATTTTATGTGTTAAAAATTTAATGTGACGGAGAAAAAGTGAAAAAACCTGTAATGTAAACAGGCCCTGGTACGTGAATCTGAACGGAATACGGCCTCGCTCGAGCAGAGATGCCTTGCGAAGTCGTCTTCCACCCCGCCTCCGTACAAGCTGCAAACAGTAGCAAGCGCAGGAAGACGAGGCAGTAGTAAACGATCTTCATACCAAATCAACCAACAATAAATAATTCACTGATATGCCTTCCGAACATACTGTTTACGAGGCAGGTCCGTAGCAGCACGGCATGAGCACACACAAGTCGGAGTGCTCGTACACCGGGTGGCTGCACCGGTGTCCCGTTTTAAGCCGAGTTTAGTTGGACCCTAAAATTTAAAAAGTTGCTACAGTATCTATCACATCGAATATTTATGGCTCGTGCATAGAGCATTAAATGTAGACGAAAATAAAAACTAATTGCACAGTTTGGTGGGAAATTACGAGACGAACGTTTTGAGCCTAATTAGTCCATGTTTGAACACTATTTGCCAAATAAAAACGAATGTGCCACAGTAGCCTAAAATCTAAATTCACCCGACTAAACATGCGCTTAAGTGTTTTCTCACTGTACTTCGCGCTCTCGAGAAAGAAGAGAGGCCGCCGTGTGGTGGCGGGTTGGGGGAATTTTCGCGTGGATTTTCCCCGGGAAATAATGGGGAGTGGGATGGGATGAGAAGGACGCGATTTTGCAGCTGCGATTTCGATGGCCGGCGGAGGCGGAAATGCGTTGGCATCGTTCATCCCGTTCGTTTGGGCTTTATAAGTCAGTATTTTTTTAGCTAACGTACAGTATTTTTTTCTCATACTAAATCAGTCAACAGTACTTTCAGTCATAGTCAGTCAAACGAGAAAAAAGAAAACAGAGTTGTCGGATCCATAGGCGTGGGATAAATGTCGGCCCTCGGAATTGGCAGCTTGGAGCAAGGAATGGATGCATCGTTTGCCATTGCTCTGCTGCTGCTATGGCTGCAAGCTGCTTCGGATTGCGTAAATAAACTACTGTAACAATGAGAGTTGGTTTCTCCACTGCAACTGAAGGCACTGTGATTTCCTCTCCATCTTCTTCTTGTTTTGGAGGAACAAGATTCCCGTTATCTGTTAAAAAAAATAAAAGAGTAACCTTTTGGATGGCTCATGAGTGTGGTACGCATGAGCGATCCTGCAAAGCTCCAATTAGAATTCCAAAGGGATTGGATTTGGATCATTCGTCGAAATCTTAGAAGAGTCGAAGCAGATTTTTTTTTCTTTTTGAAAAGAAAGTACGGGACGTAGGGCCTGCTTGTTTACTTCTAAAATTTACTATGCCAAAGATTTGGCAAGCTAAATTAGAAAAAAAAATTATCATAGATTTGGTAAGTCAACATGAGAGTTTAACAAGTTTTGATAATAAATTAAATGCTAGCTAAATTTTTAGCATGATAAATTTTGGAAACGAATATATCATACCGTGGTACCCATCTTTTTTAAGTACTTCTTTCGTTCTAAAAAAAATATAATTCTACCTTTGAACCTAGACACGAGTTTTGAATCTGAACAAGCCTAGGATTGCATTTTTTTTTTTATGGAGGAGTAGGCTGCAAGAACATTCGGGCATTTGGTGCCTGATGGGTACCATGGTGAAGGGGAATTCATTCATGACCAGAGCTGATTCTTGCCATCTGCAACTCACGATGGATTATCATTCTAAGGCCATGTTTAGTTTCCAAAAAATTTTAATATAAAATGTCACATTAAATCTTGCGGCACATGCATAGAGCATTAAATGTAGACAAAAGAAAAACTAATTGCACAGTTTTATTGGAAATCGCGAGACGAATCTTTTAAGCCTAATTAGTCCATAAAAAGCCTTAAATGCTACAGTACCCACATGTGCTAATGACCAATTAATTAGTATCATTAGATTCGTCTCGCAGTTTCCTGATGAGTTCTGTAATTTGTTTTTTTATTAGTATCCAAAAACTCCTTCCGACACATCCGATGTGACACCAAAAAATTTTCAACTCACCAACTAAGGGCGCGTTTAGATGGCGAATTTTTTTGTTTTGGCTACTGTAGCACCTTCGTTTATATTTGGTAATTAGTGTCTAATTATGGACTAATTAGTTTCGAAAGTTTCGTCTCGTGATTTCTCACCCAACTGTGTAATTATTTTTTTTCATCTACATTTAGTACTCCATGCATGTGCCGCAAGATTTGATATGACACTTTGGGATGAAAATTTTTAGAAACTAAACAGAGCCTAAACACCCCCTAACTCTAGATAAACTCAATCATAAACAGTGACGGTCTGACCGTCTGACTGATTGATAGGTGCATTGATCAATGAACAACCAGTCAAACACGTGTTACATCAGACAGTACCCATTTTTCGTACTCCAATTTAGTAATAAGGGATTGGGGTTACAATTAGTATTTGGCATTGTATCATTTTTGTTTGTATTTGATAATTATTGTTCAATCATAGCTTAATTAGGCTCAAAAGATTCGTCTCGTAATTTACAATCAAACTATGTAATTAGTTATTTTTTTATCTATATTTAATATTCCATACATATATCAAGGATTCGATGTGATAAAGAAAAAATGAAAAAACTTACGATCTAAACAAGACCCAGAGTCTGCAGCTGAAAGAAAACGAGGATATATAAGCCCCGAACGGGACGATAGCCTTAAGAGAATATAAATATAAGGATAACGTCTTCATCGACGGATCCGATCTCGATCTGCTTCTTTTTATTTCTTTTTCAGGCGTCAGCTCAAACAAGATTTGGATTACAGATGGGTACAGGACGGGCCCGGCCATTCTCATCCTCGACCTCAAACAAGATTGCTGTGATCTGCATGCGCTCAACACCAAGAGCCTGCCGACAGCAACGCCGCTGCTAGCCTGTGCTATAGTCTATAGCTCCTTAGGCTGTGTCGCGACTCTCTTGCTGCCTTGTGCATTGCAAACACGTCTCCCAAGCCCCAAACGACGATCCATGTACGGAGTATGTATGTTAGTATGTAGCAGTATTGTTGACGCTTAATTAGGTTACACATTTAATAAGGAGCTAGATCACTCGATGTAGGGTCTAGCCGATTTTCAAATCGGTCGGCGTCTAGGAAATGTCCACACCTGGACCTTATGCCTCCAGCGATGAAAACAGAAAGAATCGGCTTAACCGACTAGAGGACTTAGCTAAGCCGACATGGCCCTGAGAAATTCAGGTGAAAAGATTTCGAAATTCATAATTAATTCATCCAGACTCCAAACGAGACGATCCATATATGTTTTTCAATCAGCTCGACGAGAGGAACACAATGGTTAAGTCCATTCTTACATTTGAGAAAGTTGGTCAAGTCGGCTTAGCCGACTTAGCCTGGCTGGATCGAGTCCCGAAAAAGTTGTTTCCTTCGTTCGAGCTTCAAATGCGATGATACAAGTATTCTTTCTGGCCATCATGATGATAGAAATATGATGGAGAAGTCTATTATACATTTTGGACACTTTTTGGTGTCAACATATGCTCGCATGTTTTTACGCTGCTGTAGAGGTTCGTCGGCTGGCCCAGCAGGATGGGGCTGGCCGCCGATCCCGTGATGTCGGTGAAGCAGCAGGAGAAGTTGTCGACCTTGAGCTGCGACGGCAGGGACAGGGAGCCGCGGCCGAACCCAGCGATGCCGGTCTCGTTGGACGTAAAGATCCCACTGTTGTCGACGGCCACGAACGTGAACGTGTCCGCGTCGAGCTGTCCGTTGGTCGTCGAGTTGTCACCGTAGGAGTAGGTGTACAAGCACGTCTCGTTGCCGCAGGAGAGCTCCTGGAACGTGGAGGAGAGGGAGGGGTCGAAGTACGGGAGGGCCTGGTGGAAGCAGGAGATGCAGGGTCGGCACTGCGTGTACGTGAGGTCGCTGCCCGTGTCCAGCGTCAGCTGCACGGGCTGCGGCGGCGTGCTGATGCCCAAGTGCATCAGGTACTCCGTGCTGGGACTGGGACTGGGGTCACTGCCGTTGCGCTGCCCCGGGGTGCGTCACTGGGGCACTCGCCGAGGAGCTGGCGAGGAACCGCGCGGCGCGTGCCTTGCTGCGCCGCGTCATGCGCTGCAGGAGCTCGTGGCGGGTCAGTCCGCGCCCGGCAGCAGCGCGAGCACCATGGGATAGGCAGCTGCCTCCTCGTCCTTGTCCGGCCGCGCGATGGGGTCGCACCTGTACACCCGCCACGGCCGCCGGCGCCGCAGCTTCATCACGGAGCTGACCGTTCCCAGGAACACCTTCTCGGCCAGCACGATCACCGACATGGCCGTGCACAGCAGCACCGCGGCCCGGAGCAGCGGCACGAGCAGCCCGGCCCTGACCTTCGCCCACGCCTGGAGCAGTGCCTCCACGAAGGCGGCGATCGTCGCGGGGAACGAGAGCCGGCCGTACGCGCCCAAGAAGACCACGTCACCGACGGCGCGCACTTGAGTTCAGGCACTGCTGGTTTGAGGAGGCAACAACGGTGTTGGTTGTGGCATGGAGATAGAGAGAGACCACAGAGTGGGAGAATTGCCGATCGAGTTACTGCAAGATCGGATTGACGTCTGAGTCAGATCTAGGGTACACGCGACTCTGGTCTGTCTCGCATCCGGCCGGCTCACTGCAGTGTTGGTTGTTAGCCAGTTTTGTGCAGCGGAGCAGAGCCAAAATGACCGCATCCAATGGACAGTGCAGTTGGTTGGCTCTCAGGATGCAAGCGGGGCGGGCTACGGACAAGCGTACTCATCGGGAGTATGCCCACGGGGCCGACGGACACGGCCTGGCGAAGCCTGCTGAACGCGTGCTGGATCCACGGGGATCTGGATCTCACCGAGCGCGCACTTGAGGAGCTGAGGCGCCTCGGCGCCGCTAACGCCGGCGACTACGTCATCGTCGCGGACATGCACGCCAGGGCCAAGAACTGGGCCGCTGCCTATTCATCCACCTGCAGCATCGCGAGCTCCACGGCCGGCCTATGGGGTGGCTGCGCCGGCGCTGAGGAGACCTGAGCTGGAGGCGGCCGTGATCCGCGTGACCAGCCACGACGACCAGTCCGTGGACGAGCGATGGCGGCGAGTGTAGCATGGCTCCACCGACGCAAAGACCGGAGGCCGAAGCCGACGTGCATGCATGCGTGCGTGGACCTATAGTGAACCATTTTAAAAATTCATAGACAAAAAATGTAGTTTCAAAGTTGATGGACCTAGATGACACTAAACGAAAGTTAATGGATCCAAAAATGCAGTTTCAAAGTTGATGGATCTAGATGACACCACAACGAAAGTTAATGGACCTCCAGTGCATTTTACTCTTTTTGTTATGAACGCTAATTACATATGTAGACGCATAAAAAAATATGTTGAAATGTATACTTATGTATATATTTATCACATACAATATGTCATTATGTTTATTCGGCTCCCCTAATCAAAGTTGTTGCCGCTGGCCGAGGGCACCATCCCGATCTTTTGATGAGAGGTCCGGCCTCTGCCTCTCCCTGCTTTACAGCCGGCCGGCCGGCCGGAAGAAGAACGCGGGTGGTAGATGATTAGCTCAAGGCATAATAAAACTACTACTTACTACAGTACGCACGTGAGGTGGTGACGGCAATCCGGCTGTACAAAAAAAAAGGCTAATGGTCCTGTTACGTGTGCTCCACACACGTCTTAATACTACTGACGTCCTGCCGCCGTGGTTTAATTTGGAGCTGCTTGTGACTTCCAAAGCTCCATCCATACTCCGACGGTCCATGGATGGAAATCTAGAGTAGATGTGGAAAACTGTACAGTATAAACTTGCATGCATTATTGTTTTCGTTAGTGAATGAAAGCAACTTACGGCCATTGCACGACGATTGTACACTACTTCTGAACCGGGCGTGTGAAGCATCCATTCTCGGCTCGTTTTTTGGCTGGCGAACAGTACGCGTACTTGCCAAGGACTCTCAAAAGACCACGAGTGCGTACGAGCGCCGGGAGTGGACCACGCTCTTCTTTTTTGGCTGGCGAACAGTAGATCGCCCACATCACATGCACAGGGAGGTACAGTGCCACGGAGTTGGTGCCTGCTAGAGCTGGAACCAGCGATTTTGATTAAGGGAGGTCGAACAAATATAATGACACTTTTAAGTATAATAAATATACATATTAGTGTAGATTTCAAGAACTTTTCAAGTGTTTTTACATGCGCAGTTAGTATTCAAAACGAAAAATCATAATCTTGTGATGAAAAATAGGTGAATTGATGATTTTGTGCGCTATAAATTTATTTTTTTAAGGGTATTAAAAAAAATCTACAGTCTGTTGACTGCGTACAAGCCATCGGTGCAACGAGTGGTGGTTCTCTCAATCTAAAAAGACTTGCAGGTTGGACGGTGGTAGAGCGCGCACGAGCGGGCTTACGGCATGTACAATCCACTGCAAGTTCACATAGAGACGACTAGACACTTAGGGCAGTCTCAATGGTGTATTGATAATTGTTTCTATTCTTATTAAATGACTTGTCACGTAGACAAAATGTTGACATGGCAACGTAATTAATGAAGAAAGAAAGAAAAATCCTAGAAATGGTTTCCTCACGAAGAAATCAGGTCTTCTCTTAACCCAATGCACCAAGAAACCATGAAATCGCCATTGGGGAGAAACCATCAGTTTCTAGGGGGCTCGTGCCGCACTCTCATTGTAGGAAGAAGATAGAGTTGGGAGAGAGAAAGAGAAAATAATTATTACTCATAGAAACCATGGATTGAAAAACAGTATTTTTTTGTGCGATATCCTATGTTATAGAAACTACTAGTTTTTTTCATTGGAACTGCCCTTATACCATGGTTGTCTATTTAAATGTCTGCAACGTATTTAATGCATACATGCAGCCATGATTAAATGAGAATAGGATCCTTGTATACCATTTTGTTGTTTCTTAATACAAAATAGATGAAGAATAAATAAGATAAACATAATTGCAAGATTGATATCAAGAAAGATAACAGAAACCATGCTGATAAAATAGCTCACACACGCACGGTTCAAAACTCATCCATACTGACAGTCTGACATACATGCAGCCATCAATTTAGTTCCAATTCACTTGCAGGAAAAAGAAGGATCCAATTCCTTGGTTCAGCTAGCACTAACATACATGCATCCATGTTCTCTGTTTGCAGTAAATCAAGGAAAAGCTTGCACAAAATAGCCAAAAGCTTTGGCTGTTGGATAACACAAATGACAAGAAGACAGATGAAATCGGACCCAAAAATTGTTCTTGGAAACTTTCTCAAGATTCTAACTGAAACAACACGCTTGTAGCTGCCAAACATGATTGAAAATAGTAGCTGCAGAACTAACAGGATCAGACCGAACTGATAAGATCACGTTCACAGTAGCTGCAAAAATTTCAAAAAAAACTGAGTTTATTAACTGAGATTACTAACTGAGAATGTGCCATGAGTAGAGTATGAACTGTAGTTTCTAGAGCAGCTATTGTATTACCTTCAACAGATCAGTAGCAGTAGCATTACCTTCTCTTGCTTCCCTGAAACACAGTACAACGGATTTAAGTTACTGAACATTACATCAGAGTATACTAGTACAAGGCGCGCGCCCTCACGCGCGTCCAGAATTAGTTGATAAATGTGTGGACGAAAAATATGTGTTTGATTTTTGCAGGAGGCTTAAAAATCCAGTCACCAGCACAGCAGGTACAATGAAGCAACTAACTTCTTTCTTAGCTTATGATACACACAATATCGAGCACTTCGTTTCGCAAACCATGCAATAAATATTTTACTTGCACTCAGAAAGCCAGAATGACTACTAAATGGCAAGAGTGCAGACTAATCGTGTACTTACTCAAATGGATCTACAGATATATGTAGCACAAAAAATGCTATATTTTAACACATCTCCATTGGATCCTTCATCAAGTGAACTGAGAAGACAATGAGATCATACCACCAGGGTTTGCTTAGCTTTCAACTGCTTGTCATTCAGGAATACCTGCTCTCCGTCAGACCTGCTAATCATGTTGGTCAGGAGAAATGTTCAGCAAACCTTATATGAAAGCTACATGTGCTATATTAATGACGACACAATGGCGAATCGGTGAAAGGGCGTTAGATTGGCAAGACATTTATACCACTTCATGGTGTTAGCGATAGCATTGCATGTAGTCAGAATTTAGAGATCTATAAATGCAACAAAATAAGCACGAGGCAAATCTAGCATGTTACAATGTTCCATAAGCGCTGAGTCTAAGATTACCGGGGAATAACCATTACTTAGGTGGCAGTGGGTAATTAACCAAAACAAATCTAGCATGCAGTGAGTAAATGTAACATGTTCCAATGAAACCGAACATTTTAAAGTCGCATTCATAAATCATTTGCAAGAGTAACTGTAGAGAACTATCTTCAAAGTAGAATGCCATTGGAAGTAACATGGTAGAGCAATGATTCAGGAAGTCGGCAAACCATTTATGGTTTCCATAACACTTTTCCACAACTGGGAAGCCTGCAACATCTAAAAGGTAGTTTAGTCGGTGGCAAAGGCCCAAAAATTTTATCTGAAAAAATTGTAAGGAAATGCAGAAAAATAGAGGCTAAGTTAACCTAGTAGATGAGCACAACATAGATCTCATGATATATTTTATTTTACTGAGAGATGAAGAAGCAAACATATCTATACAGTACACTTTAGGAATGAAAGGACCTCGCTAGAGAAGAATTAACTTTTGTATAGCCATGGAATGATAAATAATGAGCATGACTAATAACACAAATATACAACTATGACATGCTTATCATCTAGCATTTGGTAACCTGTTGAAATGTAGGAAAATCTGTAGCAGGACATCACTGAGGTAGGTGATGGTCACTATATTACAAAAAGAATAATTTCATCAGGTGTAGCACATTATCATCCAACAATATAGTGACTAAGTTTAAGTATCACATGCGACTGAATTTTCTGAACTTAGCAATTTGCAGACGATGCACTGAAAAAATTCCTATCACAAATGAGGCATGAAGTAAGTTACGAACCTGTTAATCAAGCACCTTGTGATTCTTACTCCTCACTCAGTTTTCTCTAGGCCATCAAATGGTTCATGAGTGGGACCACATATAGGGACGTAGGAGAAAAGATCACCAGCCCACCACAAATAGCAGAAGTGCTTAAATCTAAGTTGAAAATAGTTGCCAAGGAAAAGAACAAACGAACCTGTCCATAAGGTAGTAATTAACTGATTGATGGAAGAGAGACATGAAAAGGCAGCACTGACTGGAGCAGGGAAATTAAGAAAGTGAAACCAAACTGTTTGAAGCAAAATAGCAGATCTTATATTATACCAAAGAAGGAAAAAGCTGACAGAGACGAAGAAATACAAATTAGGAGGCATGTATATTTTGAGCAATTATCACAGCAGCAACTAATATATGTTCACTATCACGCAGCAACTAATACAGGCCCATTAGCACGTAGCAACTAATACATGCCCAATTTTTTAGCAGACAGCCGGAAAAAGATATCTTTGACATAGAAATTTTATATAGCATACAACAATATTATGCCATCGTTAGTTAGAGGCAGAAATAGAAACCATGTAGAGAAAATAGTATGAAGTTTAACCATTTTTCATGCTACTACAACTGGCACATGTTCACTCTGTAATGCACTATTTGTTGCACATGGCAATTCAAGCTGATATCAAGTGCAGCGCCACAGTGTTAAAAAGCAAATTGATCTGTGTAATACAGAATACATTGTGGGAACAATAACAATAAGCAGCGGCTAGGTGCCTAAGTATTTGGGTGACAAAATACTAAAAAGAAAAATTGCTTGAAATGGTTAAGAAGCTATGTTCTTTCCTGGGCAGAATATTAAATCAGTTGAACACATGGCATATTCAATCCTGGAGTATTTAATTATTGACGATAAGGGAAATGGAAAACCGATAACTAATCACGTTGTGTAGTGTGGCGCAGGAAACGTACGCTATATACTGTAATATAAAGCAACTGAATATGCAGACAAAAAATAAACGCAAAGGAGATAGTATGCAATCAAACCTTTTTTAGAATTAACTCCAACAAATTAGGTCTTACCTCAAACCTCAACAAAGAGCACTTGCCTGTCAATTTGGAAAAATTTCATAACAAAATTATAGATATGTGTAAAGTAAAAGACTCAGACACAAATTTGAAGGAAAGAAAGAAAACCATGTCATCTGCTCTAAGCATTGACCTATCTAAAATATCTTAACTTATTGAAAACATAATAATCAAAAGTCAAAACCTGATATTGGGGAACATATTTGAATAATGGTTCTAGCAGGACATGGTGCGAACTCGTAATGCCTCACGTTGTATGGAGCATTTTTCAGTTAGACATGTTATGGACAACTATAAAAATTTGTCAAACCTACAGGAGGTTGGTTTCAGAATATCACTGTGATTACCAAATCTTTGAAACCAACAGGAATCTTCGTATGGCGTACATGTGTTTCAAACTACACTTGTGAATTTGAAAGAGATATTCAAGGGAGGACTGGAAAAGAAAAGGGATGTGAACTTACCAATTATTAAGGAACATGATCAATTTTTTTATCTGAACCATGAAACCCTCAAATGAAAATTTGTAGAAACAAATCTTGTCATAGAGAGGTCTGTGTTGCTAGTTGCTGCAGCCGGTGAAGGCAGCTGGGCTACGGAGCGGCAACACGCTGACATAGCGCAGAGCTTCTGTCACTGGTGAGAATGTTGGGAAAAAAATTAATAACAACACTGATGAGGTAGCTGGTGTCTTCTCGAAAAAATTAGCACAGATGGCATACCAAAGGGGCCACAAAGATGTTGAGCAGCTTACAAAAAATCCAACTACATGTCACCTGAGGGCCTGAAGAGGAAAAGATACTGAACTAAGAAAAATGGGACTTGACATGGTAAAATTTAGTTGCCAAGCATGGAACAGCGGAGTGGCAATTGGAAAGGAACCTTTTTTTTGGCCTTAACAACTTGCAGGAATGGCAAGAATAGGTAAATATCCCACCGCAGACCAAAAAGGAAAAGAAGAATTGAACTGAAGAACTTGAATCAAAGAGTCACACAAAGTGAGGAAAATAATCGAAGAATGAATGCTAAGGGAGAACAACAGCCTGGCGTCTCTTTGTTGGTTGCAAGGTAACCTGGTAAGGAAAAAAAGCAAGGAAAAAGAACAACAAAACCGCTGCAAGCATCGCCAAGGAAGAAGGAATTGTAAATTGATCCATCCACCGACCAAGGTGATCAGCAATTTTTTTTCGATCCTCCCCCAGCCTACATCTAGTTTGTTGGAGCAAAAGATGCAGCCATAGGTTTAAAGTGTCAAATCAGATTAGTACCCTCCCCCCTTCACTGAACGTAGGATATTTAGACATGTAGGTACCAATATAAAGCAATGAGAGGTATATAAAAGGATGTAGATACACCAAGCAGGAGGTATCACAAATGAGATTGTTGCCATAATCAATCGTTATCACACAAATAAGATACTACGTACCTCAATAGTTAAGCTTTTTTGGCATAGGTAGTTCGCACCCAAAATGTTGTTGGTTTCCTACACGGAAGAAGTGAATAGTTTTTTTATCCTAAAAAGTGAGAACTAAAAAGAGATTGCAATCATGAAGACTAACAAGAGACTGTAATCAATTAAAACCTAGCAACTTTGGAAAAGTTCTATAGAACCATATGCTGATTTTAACCGATGCAAGGTATTAACTGTCGTGTTGTATATATCCTTTGACTGGAATTATCTATCGTTTGTATTTAAGGAGGTGCATCCAAACTAAACAAAAAAAATTATTGTAGCACGTTGTAAATAATAATTTAGAGGCAATACTTTTTTACATTTGTAACTTAAAACATCTGAGTCAAAAATAGCTAAAATCATTACCTGTCGAGGTCGCATCTCAGAACACCCGATTGCAGCTCGGAATACCTGGCGAAGACCTAGATCAGTGCCAAACCCAGATTAGTGCCAATCTAAAAAAAAGATATCAAAAAAAAAGGGGAAAATGCCCACAATGTCCACTTCCCAAACATCCGCACACACCTGAACAGGGCACCACACGTGTTCCCCTTGCAACAAAAGGAAGGGATGTATTGATATGTTCATCAGTGCAAAATAGATAGAGATGGGGACGGAGATTAGGAGGAAGCACCTGTCTTCTTGTACGAATGAAATCAATTCCTCAAACTCCAGCGCAGATCACAAGAGAAGGAGCAGTTCGTGGTGCAGCGGCGGGCGTCAAGCACATGGAGTTAGGGTTTCGTGGAGCACACGCGGACCGGCGGGAGCAGCCAGCGCTGTGGGGCAGGCACGACGGCGGTGGTTGCTGGCACCGCGCCGTGGCGGGGGACGGCCGCCGCGCACCAAACCGGCGGCGCCGTCGCCCAGGCAGCGCACCGCGCGGTGAGGTGGCGGCGCCGGGGCCCGGGAGGCACGCCGCGACGCCGGGAGAGAGAGAGAGGGAGAGGAGGGGGAGAAGGAGGGAGGAAGGGGTGGCGGCGGCGGGAGCGGCGCTAAGAAGCCAACGAAAAGCGCAAGAAGCCGCTTCAGCGTAAGCCGCTCCAATTAATCTGGGCCACAGATCGGAAATCGGACGGATAAGACAATTCGGGTCGACGTGGCCGCGGTTTCTGGCCGATAATCGCACGGTAAATATAGGGTTAAATTATAATATACAAGAATTAAAAGGCATACCAAACTAGATAATTTCAAGAAAAAAGCATCTTCCTCAAACACTTCAACAACTCACTCAGCCTTTTCATCACAAGTCATTGAACTTGTATGTTGTGAGATGAGGCTGTTATATGCGTTCATCATCTTTGATTCTTTCTCAAACTTCTTTGATTTCATCTCAAGCTTCCCCCCTCAATCTCTAGCTTCTTTGACTCTCTATTCTCCTGTGTTGTTAGATGGGCAAGCCTTGTGGTCTCAATCTTATCGGACAACAGCCTTCTGTTGCAGCTTTAGCGCCTTCATGCGCTTGCATTAGTTTCTTCTTGGTATTTGCTCAATTTATCAAGCTTTTCCTCATCAATTGCGGATTCCTTTGATTTTCCATCATCATCCATTTCCTTTGTCTTGCCTTTTGCAGCAAGAGTGGCCTTTTCACCGCCTTTTGTCCCATTGGTCGCTTTGGCATCTCATCTTCACTTTCAACATTTTTCCACATCTTGTTCGAGGCAATATGGCTTCCTTTTAGGAGCGTTCTTCAGCTTTTTGTTGTATGTTTTCCACTTCATCACATCACGACATATTTTCAAACATTCTTAATCACGAAGGGTCCTAGCTTGTGATCCAAATGGAACTTGTCCGCAGCATCCATCCACATCTGATCGGAGTAGCCACTTGTAAACACTCTGCGAGCCTTCAAATAATCAGATTCAAAGAGGCCACAGCACCTATTAATCTTGTGCCATCGATCCTTGGCTTGCTTTGCATTTCTTTTCCTTTGCGGTGGGGTGTCCTTGTTGTATGCCTTGATAACATCACCCCAATATGCTTCACCCTTCCTATCTCGGTTCATGTGGTTGAGTCCGTTGAATTTTCAATCAAGCATTCATCAATCTTTTCACAGAATCCGCTTCTCAGTCCTAACATTTTCGTTCTCGTCATTGACTAGGGCATGTTCAGCTGATAAGCCGATTGAAGCTGTTTTATTGTGAGAGAAAAATATTGTAGATTCTAGCTATGAACGGACCCTAGAAAAGGGTGCTGCTCTGATAACAGTTCCATCTTTGAGGGTGAACTTCCACCATTGGTTTCAGGAATACAATGTGCACCAACCAAATGAAAATTATGTACATGGTCCGGTTATTGCGGGTTTTGGTTCGAACCCAATCAAAGCCGTAGAAGATTGAACCTGGCGGTCTGGAAAAAACGGGTTCCACAGTTCTCGACGGTTTACACAGAACTTTTGCAATCTCCCGCTGGCCGGTTCCTTTCGTCGTCCTTGGTCGGACTAAGCTCCTCCAATCCTCCTTGAGATGTGCCCCCACCAATAGGCTCGCCTCGCGCCGGACCCCTGCTGGTTATGGTGACGCCACCGGTCTCGCTGGCCGCGGCGACCCCGGCCCTGCCCCGCCTCGCGCTTGACCTCGCCCCCGGCCGCGCAGAGGTCGCGCCGGACGCGCCGCCGGCAGCGCTGACTGCGCTGGCCTCCGGCCACCGGAACCGAGCCGCGCCGGCCCCGCCCGCACTGGCCTCCGGCCGGACACGAGCTCGCGCACGCGGGCCCCTACTGGGCGCGCCACGCACGACGACGATGACGACATCTACAGCGGCAACAGTGGCAGGCTCCATGAGGTCAACGAGAAGAAGCGCCTTTGAGGCAGACAGTGAGCTACAGCGGAGCGGCATCGGTGTTGGCGAAGCAGACGGCCATGAGCTACAGCGGCGCGGCAGCCGCGTTCACAAAGCAGACGGCCATGAGCTACAGCGGCACGGCGCCCGGAGGCCGATGGCGGTGGTGACACTGCAGCGACTGTGCGCCGTGTCTAGCTGCGTACGGCAAGCTCTAACTGCCTCTGGTTGGTTGCTACACCTACAACGAAGACGGAGTGGAGGACAGCCGCCCGCGGGAAGAAGCGCCTGAGTATCAGGCTGTCAGCGGGTTACCCGGCTTGGAACCGTACCCAAAGCAACCCAGAGATAGCTTCCGAAGCGGTTTAACATATGGCCGGCAGCGGCGGCGGCGTGGCTTGGCTAATACCACGGGAGATAGGATGGGACGACAATATATAATTTATGTCATTGTCAAAAAAAAATTATGTTTTTTGTCAATTAGAAGATCTATTATTACGTGTGAGAGGCGAGCAGTTTTCATTAATAACATGTTATATTTATAATGACAGAGATGGGTAATTAAGATATAAGTTGAGGGGGTTACTTTAATGTATTTTCATAATGGTTAAGGTGGGTAATCTTTTAGAAAAAAGAAGGGATCTAATGGCTATAATATTAGCGGAGATCAAACTGATGGCCAAATCTTTCTTATTATTGTGAGAATTCCTTTGATTTATCTCTTTTTCTAACGTATCTTGTGAGAGTTAACATGTAGGTTTCGTTAGGGGCCTCCAATTATTAACAGTACGATTCATGTATCAAAGAAAAAAACGTTTCTTTTTTTGCAGCGAGCTGAGTGCCAGTGCAGTGCCAGCCAGGTGCGCCTGCGCCAATGGGAGCCCGGATTTGGATTACAGATGGGTACAGGACGGGCCCGGCCATTCTCATCCTCAACCTCAAACAAGATTGCTGTGATCTGCATGCGCTCAACACCAAGAGCTTGCCGACAGCAACGCCGCTGGCTGCTACAGCCTACAGCTCCAGAGCTCCTTAGGCTGTGTCTCCACTCTCCCCTCTCTTCGCTGCCTTGTGCATTGCAAACCCGTCTCCCAAGTCCCAAACGACGATCCATGTATGTAAATTCAAAATCAGTTTATCGTGTTCCCTGTGTTTCTCTGATTGTTCAGCTGGAGAAAGGTGTTTTGTTCACTGGTTGTTTCTCAAGCTGTATAAGCACACTCTGTCTGTGTTGGAGCGGCTTGATACATGCACTACATTTTTTTCGTTCTTTTAATATAGAGATCCACGACTCTAACTCTACTCTGCATATTTGGATAAGAAAAATATACTACTCTCTCTATTTTAAATTGTAAGTTTTTTTTTTTGTTTTTTGATACTTGTTCATCAACGTGTGTTCCCAAACAAGCTTTAAATTGCGAGAACGCATGAGCATTACAAGTTTGTGAAGCATATTAAGATCCACAGCTAATATTTGTTTTATTTTTGCTCTCTTTGTTTATTGTCAAAAGTAATAGACATATAAATACTTTGTAATTTGTATTCGATGTGATAAACAATCACTACCTCCTACCTCAAAATGATTGCAAAATTACTAACTCTACCGCGATTCTCCATGTTCCAAAATGGTTAGGCCAGTCTCAATAAAGGTTTCAAAGAATTTTTTTTCTCATTTAATGATGTGACACATTAGCAAATTTGCTAAATTGGCAAGTTAATTATAAAGAGACGGATAGAGTTTGTTGTCATAGTTTTTTCACGAACAAGCAACTTTCCCTGTTCGCGAAAAAACTATGAACAATTTGGTAACTGTGTGTTTAGGTTTTAAGGCTTACGGTAAATCTATGGTGAGACTAGCCTTACCAATCAACACATTCGTCCTCGCCTAAAAAGAAACGGAGGTGCTAGCGTCCGGACGGACGCACGTGTCCAGACGCCCGCGTAGCCTACCCCAGCCCGTCCGTTGATTTTTCCCGCCCCGCACGCGCATCCCTCCCTGTCGTAGCGCACGCGTGTCTGGAGGACTCGCCTCGCACTCACAGCCCACCCTATCCGCCTCGATTCGAGGCCGTTTGCCACACACCGCGCTCGCACCCCCACCCCCATCGCGCCTCGTCTGCCGACCCCCAACTTGCCACGCCCATTCCCCTGTGCCCGCGTCATGCCACCATCACTCCTCGCGCCCCCCGACTCTCCGAACAACATGAAACACTTGAATGCAACAAACTTATGCAACAGATGAAACATCTAAAACATACAATTGCAACATATGTGTGAAACATATGCAACACCCAGATAGAACATTTGCAACTTGCAACATGAAACACTTATTGCAACATAAGACTATAACAGCTGAAATATTTGAAACATATTGTTGCAACATATGTGTGAAACATATGCAACATCCAGATCAGAATGCTTACAACATACTTCTGGAACACATGAAACATTTTGAACAATCCTCTGAAACACTTGCAATATGTGCAACATTCACCGATCTACTTTTGCAACATCCATATGAAACAACTGCAACATATCTCCGAAACATCAGAAACACTTGAAATATACGCTTGCAACATGCGCTTTCATCGCAACACCACCTTGCTGAGGTCGTGCATCGCGGCGGCCAAGGCATCGACAGCGGCACGACCTTCTGGTGGGGAACGGCGGCGTCGACGACACCTCGACAGCACCCTAGCAGAACCCCGGCACGCGCAGGGGACAGAGCACGGTGCGTAGCGCGCAGCGAGTTGGAGCGGGCGCGGTGGGGGATGGAATGCGACGTGGCGATGGAGGGGGCGCGGCACAGGATGGAGCGCAGCGCTGGATGGGGGAGCCGCGCGGCCCGAGATGGGGTGTGTGGTGGTAAAGACGGCAGCAGCAAGCGCACGCGCAAAGCAGCACACGATGGGTGAGAGCGATAGGAAGATATTTTTGAGAAAAGAGATGGAAGACGCAAAAGGTAAGTTGGCCTATTGGATCAGTATGCGTATGCCTAGAAAGCGGCGTCCGGAGGGATGGACGCTGCAAAGCATTATCAGAAAAGAAATGGAAAAACAGAGCGGGCAGCCTTCTGTTCCAAATAAATATATGTACTTTGTCTATGCAAGCAGGCCTGAAAAACGTAAATGTTTGGGAGGTTGGGCTATTGGCTCAAGTGACGACCCGGTCGGGCTGGGCCAACTAGCCTATAGGCTTGGGCGAGATCGTGAGAGAGAGCATGGTAAGGAATTTTATGTTGAAAAAAAAAATCATAATACCAACACACCCACCCGAGTTTTTATTTTTCTAACAAAAAAAATGCAATACAAGCTCATATGATTGTTACACGTACACACATTTAAGCCCTATTTGGAACTCAGGAACTTCACATGCTTACAAAATCTAGTTGATTTTCATAGAAAAACACAGAAAATAAAGAAAATTCCTCCAATCCAAAAGAGGCCTTACATGCTCTATAAATCCATGTGGATACAATATATTCCTTTAAACACACTCAAAATACTGACCTAATCGATCTTGAGAATGATAAAAATCAAAATATGGATTTAATCCTTGCCGAAAATAAAAAATAAATTTTGACCAAATGAAAAAGGTCAATTTACTTGTGACCGATATATAAAAACTGATACACATGAATTCGGTAGGGTGCGTATATTTATAAGTTTGCATACAAATTGTTTATTTTAGAAAACAAGTGGATCAACTTTTTGTAGGCAAATAAAAAGAAATGTATGTGAGGTGCAGATAAATTTTAGACTACGCCAATTTTTCAAATATATAGTGGATGTTTCGAAGTTCAGATTCGAACAGAAGAAGAAGAAGAAAGGAGACTGTTGACCAGACATATACGGCGTGAATAAATGCGGTAGAAAATACAAAGGATATACATAGATACGTACAATGGTACAACGCTACGCACGAAAAGAGAGCACGTGCACTACACACGGTACAACAGCACGCACGCACAAACAATGACATGGTGGCCGGACACGGCGAACGCAAAACTGTTGGAGGCTTGGAGCGCATCTACGCCGACGGAGGCGGCGCCGCGATCGCCGTGGGCACGTTGACGCCCGGGACCGACGGCATCGGCGGCAAGGCCACCTTGGGGACGACGGACGGAACGACGGCGGGTATCGGTGGCAGGGTCAGCTTGGGCAGCACGGACGGGACGGCGGGCATTGGCGGCAGCGCCACCTGCGGCGGCACGGTCACCTTGGGAGCCGCCGGCATGGGCGGCAGCGTCACCTGCGGCACGGTGACCGCGGGCACGGCCGGCATGGGCGGCAGCGCCGCCACCTGTGGCACGCCGGGCAGTGGCTGCACCGTTGGCAAGGTCGGCACGGCGGGGAGGCCAGGGACGGCAGCAGCAGGGGCCGCGGCCGCGGCGGTCGTGTCGGCCAAGTGGCGCGCCCCGTGGCAGGTGTTGCTGGCCAGGAGGAGTGCGCACGCCACGACCGTGGCCAGGAAGCTCGCAGCGGAAGCCATACTGCTAGGAGTAGCTAGGCCTAGGCCTGTCTCTCGAGACGGCTCGCTGCACTCTGGTTATGCTGCTGCAGGAGCAGGAGGCAGGGTCGTTTGTTGCTGTGTTGCGAAGAGCAGGGGTCAAATGCGTCGCGATTTATAGCATGGTGATTAGGGATAGGGAGGGTGCGATTAGATTGGTTGGTGGCCGGATCGGTGTGGCAGCGCAAGTTGGTGATCAGAATGGCAGCGATCGATCGATCGAGGCGGATTCTTGGTCGCCGTGTGCCTAGAATCGTTTAGGTCGCCGTGTGCCTGCAGCTCCAATGCAGTATTTCTGCGTTTAGGTGAGGCTGGGGATCGTGCTGCTGCAGCTCAATGTCCCATTTCCTGGCCATCAGAACCCGGGCTCCATCTCCGGCAACCCCTCGTTTTTGAGCTGAAGCTCCATAGCCTTCCATTTTCCTTATTAACTGCACGGCTTTGCTCTGTTGCCAATGCAAACCAATCCACACGGACACACACTGACGCTGCCGCGTCGACTGGAGCACACCACCTCTCCAACTAAACACACCCTTACTCCGCGCGGTTTAGTCCCAATCACAGTTCCTTGATGTTGGCCGATTAAAAATATCTAATTGCATTTAGGCCCGGTTTAGATTTTCAAAAAAATTGCCTTCCACATAATTTTGACACATGCACGGAGTACTAAATGTAGACGAAAAAAAACTAATTGCACAGTTCTCGATAAAATCGCGAGACGAATCTTTTAAGCCTAATTAGTTCATGAAAAGTCTTAAGTGCTACAGTAACCCCACATGTGCTAATGACCGATTAATTAGTATCATTAGATTCGTCTCGCAGTTTTTTAATGGGTTCTGTAATTTGTTTTTTTATTAGTAGCAAAAACCCATTCCGATATCCTTCCGACACATCCGTGCTAATGAATTTTTAGTTTAGTCCCAATAACATCGGATGTTTGATTAAAAAATATCTAATTGCATAGATTACGACTAATTTACGAGACAAAATTTTTAAACCTAATTAGTGTATGATTTGACAATGGTACTATTATTACTAATTGAACAATGACACCCGATATGATACCGCTAAGTTTTAGCTCAGATTTAGAGCATTGAGCAGAGCACATTTACGTCATTGCATTGCATGACAGAAGAAGCTACGACCTACTGTACGAGGCCTGCTGCTGCCTGCAGGAGGACCAGACCATCTCCATCCGCCGGCCGAGACGTTGGTCGGGATCTTCTGGCTGGACGCACGGAGACTGTTGGGTGGTCGTGCCCATGCATGGGCGTGGACTCAACTGTGATTGCGGCTCATTTTTAAACGTTGGCCGTGGCTTTTCATAAATTATTATAAATTTTCAATCAAAACACACAAACCAACCAAAAAATACTCATTCACGAACCAGCAACCGCACAGACCGCTCGTCGCTGGATTAGCGTCCTGCCGCGCGTCCACTCGGTGGTCAGTAGCCTCAAATTCTTTGCTCCAAAAACTCAGTCAAATATGTAATAACTCACAAAAATTCCATCAAGGGGATGTAGCTCAGATGGTAGAGCGCTCGCTTAGCATGCGAGAGGTACGGGGATCGATACCCCGCATCTCCAAATTCTGATCATTTTTGTTAATTTTTTTTATATTTGCCAAACTGACTCATTTGTTGCTGACACATGTGCATGTGCTCTGCTGACGACAGACAAGAAGAGAAGGCCTCACGATATTGCACAATGCCAAACTTTTTATTTCCTCCTTGTTCCTGTTTACAGCGAGTGAATATTATCAATTTCTTATGAGTAAATATTGTTTCTTGCTTGTTTCTGCTGATGTAATTAAGAAAAATCACTATGATTGAATACTTTTTATTTGATGATCCAACTTATATAATCCAATTATAGCCACACCAAGACCATGACAAAAAACTGGTTAAGTGGATAACCAAAGTTTTTTTTTGATAAGTCGACGGAAGGGGAGAGAATCCCCCATCTGGACATTTTCATTCATTCATTGGCCTCCCAAGGCCTGATAAATCAAGGTACATTTGGTTTTGCGCAGGGCGCTTATAGACCCGAACAGATGGTTAAGTGGATAACCAAAGTTCAACCATACAACACATAATAACAATACAAATGAGAAGGAACTATAGAGTTTGGGTCACCGGCAAATCGGCACAGAATGAAGGACGATTACTACATTTGGAGAGGGAACATCGAGAGGTTTAGGGCACAGCCCAAAGACCTACAAGGTGACCCAAACCAAACACTCGTGAATAGAGGTCCAATTAATGGTGTGGTTGAATCAATTAGCTAGGGACACTCCATCTCCATTTTGTTTTCCTATGTTGGAGCCCTTTAGTGCTGCAATTTTCAAGATTAAGAAGATCCGTAGCACATAGAGCGCTTGTTTATTAGTTTCCCAGACTAGTCTGTCCAAGCAAGCTTGTTTGGCATATGCAGCCATCCTTAGCATTCAATTTTGGATACCTAGGGGAAAGCAGTTTTTTTTTTTCCCTCAAGGGCACATGTGCACATCCAAATGGTGCGCATTGGGAGAGCATGTGCCCTCAAGGGCAAAATTTACTTTCTCATACCTAGGGCTAGGATGCATGCCCGGAAGGATTCCAAAATTAAAAATCCGTAGAACCTATGGCCTGTTTTGGTTTCTCACCGGGCAACCTTGCCTGCACATGTAGCAAGCCATCCCAAGTGTATGATTTTGGACACCTAGCCACCTAGAAGGGATACGATATATGCGTGGGATATGGAACTATGGAAGCTGTGCCTATGAGGTTTTCAAGCAAACAACCACCTCGTACAGTACAAAACTAACTTAGAGGAGAGCACAAATAAGATGCAATATAAAGATGTCGTCTGTGCCCAACTGTAGGCCAGCAGTATGCTTATTAGGTTGGTGGTTAGCTAGTCTGCTGAACCTGATTGTACGTTCTTACAACATGTATCAGATAATTTGTGTTTAATAAGCTGCCGTAATGAGCATATTTATTTTCCCTGCAGGAGAAAATACAATGGTATATATAGTACAATAGACAAATACTCATCACATTCATTAATATCAGTAAATAATACGCATGCAACACGTTAACATCATCACATCCACTGGCACAGACTAGTGGCATATACATATACACCTAGCAGTGTAACACCGTGTACAAATACGTACCCTACAACATATATATTCACGGGCCCTTTTTTTAGATAATGATATTTGCGGGACCAATATGCTGTGTATGGATATGGAGGAATGTTAAGGCCTCTCGACGAATATAATGAGACACACACAAACATAAACACAGGTACATGACAGGGCGTCGGCCGTCGGCTGCATTTGCACGTCGGTGGACGCGCGGCGGTGCTCGTCCACGCCGGGAACGGGACAGCATCAACGGGAGCGCGCGGCAGCTACGGCACCGCGGCGGACGGCAGCGGCACGCCGGGCACGCCCGGCAGTTGAGGCAGGTTCGGCACTTGGGGCATCGGCAGCTCGGGCACCGGCGGCACTGGAAGGTTCGGCACTTGGGGCATCGGCAGCTGGGGCACCGGCGGCACTGGAAGCTTCGGCACTTGAGGCATCGGCAGCTTCGGCACACCTGGCACTTGAGGCAGCGGCGGCAGTTCGTCGAGGCGGCGGGCCGCGTGGCACGTGTTGGCGCCGCCGAGCAGCACGGCGGCCATGACGAGCGCCACGGCCAGGAAGCGGCTCGAGGTGGAGGCCATGCCGGAGAGCGAGCTCTGCTGGTGGCTGCTGCGCTGCTGTAACAACAACACTAGCTAGCTTGTCTCTTCACTGAAGGCAGGAGGCAGTGCGAAAGGAGGGAGCCGTGCATGGCAATTTATAGCAGCACGCCGTGGCCGTGTGACGCGCCACGCACCACCCAGCACTAGCGTTGGTTGCTAGCCACCCGACGCCGGCATGGGCCGGGCTTGTCGTTACGGGATCCATGGACTGGTGAACGACAGACAGCCGCATGTACATGTACGGCGAGCTTTGCAGCCACTGCTCACACTGCTCACCTTTTGTTCTCGCACTTTGTCCGCCGCCCGACTTTTCGGCTACGGCCCAGAGCTCAGAGGATCGGAGTCGGAGGGTATAGCCCGCAGTCCATCCATCTGGGAGGGACGGACAGCCGGACAGGGGACGATGGGGTTTATTTGTGGCGGCGGGGCGGCCAGTGCCCTCTGTGGCTCTCTCTGTCTCTGTGAGTCCGGGTGGTTGTGACCGTGGATGGAGATCGAATGGCCATTGCCCATATTGCATTTTGGCCTTCACCCTTCAGTCTTGTCCTCTGTGGCCGGATAGCCTCCGTGAAGAACTGAAGATTTCGTTGGGCCACGCGTCACAATGTGTTGGGCTGCCTTTGCATGCTGGTCCAGCGGTGTGAGTAGTATGAGCGCGCCCTTAGCACCCATGTTCCGACAGGGTAACGGAAACGTGGAACGGAAATGGAAACTTCGGGTGTTATTTTATAATAACATGGGAACGTAAAAGTTCCCGAATCAGGGACGTGGACGTTCCCGAAACGAGGAATGTGATCATGTTTCGCGTTTCCGGCTGTTAAGGGCTCCCCCTCCTCCCACGACGTACCGCCACCATGCCTGCCGAGCCGTTGCTGCACCCATGCTACATGGTGTCCATGCTCATATGCTTCCTCCAGCTTTGGCCCAGACGCCGGCGTGGCGGAGAGGTGCCTGCCGGAAGGAAGCAGATCGAGGATGCTGGATGTTCAACATAATGTCTCAGAGGTAAACGTAATAATAGTATAAAGATGAGGTGTTCCTATACCTAGGCAAAGCAGGTAACCAAGCATATCATTTCTAACATAGATTTTAAACAGTCAATACAACCAAACAAGTGCCTATTGCATTGGCAGCATTGCACAAATCAGACTTTGGCTGCCCATGTTTAATTGGCGCTAGCTAGGTCGGATTCAAACGCGAACTAAACACACCTATTCGGCGCTGCGAGTGCATCAACTCGTGCCAATCCTTTGGCTGCGCGGGCACCCGTGCAGTATTTGTACAACTTTAATATGTGTATCAAATATGTATAAAACGAATAAACTGATACATAGGGGATGTAGCTCAGATGGTAGAGCGCTCGCTTAGCATGCGAGAGGTACGGGGATCGATACCCCGCATCTCCAGTTAGTTCAACCATTTTTTGCAGCTTATTTTATTTGTCTGCTAATCAGTGATAGCCCTGTGCATTCAATAAGGGCATGTGAACGTAGGAATACAAAACAGAGGAACGGAGGAAAACACAGAAATGAGATATATGTGTTATGACAAAATAGAGGAATGAAAAAACACAGGAAATGAATAGGATGAGGCGTTTGGAACGAAGGAAATTGGTGTAGGAATATTTTAAACATTGAAACTGACTGAAAGCTATTAATACTCGGTTATAAATCCACCCAGCAGACGATAACCGCGCGACTGCATCAGAAGCAGATGTTTTCTTTCCCGTGAAATCATATTGTTGCTACAGTATTTTAGAGGAAAGGATTCGCTCCTTTCCTTTGTTCCAAACGCTATGACCATCTTCCTTTCCTCTGTTTTGATTTCCTTCACTTTTCCCCGTGAAAAAACCGTGTTCCAAACATGGCCTAATCAGTGATAGCCCTGTGCATTCAAGCTTATTTTATTTGACTGCTAATCAGTGATAGCCCTGTGCATTCAAGCGCGTTAGTTTTTGCATTTTTAAAACTCATCTTAGGGCCCGTTTGGATTGGAGTATTTTCACAGGAACTTTGAAGGAAACCAGTTACTCTGTTTGGATGACGTCAGGCAGCGTTTGGAACGGAGGAACGCTCGTTTCAGTTCCAAAGGAAAGTTCGGTTCCCTTCACAAAACGTAGAAAAAAATACATCTAGTCTGAGCTCTGGTTTCACATAAGACCGAGGCAAAAAGAGCGCAGAGGAGACAAACAAAAGAGCACTAGCTCATTTCTCTATACTGCTGTTGTCCAAATGCATGGGATCATTTGTCTAACGCCTACGGTGCTGATTATTATAATACAAAAAATATTGTTAAAGTGGTATTAATGGTCTAACTGAAACTTTTGGTTCCTCCGTTCCAAACACTCCTCCCCATAAGATTCCTACGTTTTTCAATCCTCTGTTTTCAACCTCTACTCACTTTCTATTTCTGTGTTTTTTTTCATTCCTATGTTTTTTATTCCTGCGTTCCAAACATGCCCTTATTTGTCCGGTAAGCGGTGCTAGCCCTGTGCATTCAAGCGTTGAATCTTTGTGTATTTGTTCGCTAGCCACTAACATGGTTTGCTTTTTCTTTTATGGTAGAGCTCAAATAACTCGATTTTGCGGCTAAGAAAACCTTTTTGACACTTTATCACGTTTAGTCGTATCTTTGCACAAGCTTAACGGCTTTAAAAAATACATTTGCAGCACTTTATATATGTTTGAGTAACCACGGGAATTTATTTTCTGAGTGTCAATACACTCGCTGAGTATGTGTTTGGGTTCTTAGGAATTAAGGGTACGTTTGGTTTGTTACTGCAATTTGCCACAAGGTGTTGAAGTTTCGGCGTCCGTTTGTGCACTGTCGAACATGCAACATGCCACAACCTCGCCACAACAGCGTAGAGGCCCTGTGCGCTTCTCTTATAATTCATCTTTTTTAGCTTGTTTTTTTAGCCGGAAGAGTTTTTTCTCTCACAACAAATCAGTCGAAACAGTGTTTTAGCTTGTTTTTTCAGCGAAACGAACGAGACATTTGGACGCCATGAGCCGCCTAAGGTGCTGCGGAGGAATCGGCCACAGGTGCGGCGTGCACGCAGAGGCATCGACCACACAATCCCTAAAGTATCACTAGGATCATGGTCATGTTTTGCAACGAGAACAAAATAATACTTGACCACGTCGGCATGGCTCGAGCGATGGCCGTGGTCGTCAGCATGGCCTGAGCAATGGCCGTGGTCAAGGTCAACGGACATGCGCAACTTTAGTACCACCTCATCGCCATAACTAAGAAAATACAACTTAGAAACGAATCTTGTTGTGCCTTCAGATTTCTTAAGAGTAACTCGCAAAGACGAATATTACAACTTAAAACCGTACCTGGGCTGGTTTGATTTTGGCTAAGCCCAGTCAAGCTCCCTCTTGATTGAGCCTAACGGGGCTCCTTGACCTATTTGGCCCAAATTTTTATATTCTTTTAATTAACATTTTTGTCAGTTGTATTGTTATATTCATTATTATTGGATGAATAATTTATTTTTTTCATACATATAATCATTGGTCCAAGGGAAATAGTCATTTTGATAATTTAAGGATAAAAACTAAGCTCAAAACGCAAAGTTTGAGGACGAAAACAATTATTTTGATAATCTAAAATGAAACTGAGCCCCTCACCACAAAAAAATATTTTAAGAACTAAAACGACAATTTTAAAAGTTTATGGATGAAACTTAGGGATGTAAGCGGGCTTAACCATAGGCACACAAATAGACTTAATTTAAAAATCAGAAAAAAAATATGTCTATTTGTGAGCTCGAGAACAAGCCTGCTTCACGCTTGCATCGCTAGCGAAACCGAGCAACGAAACATAGTTAAGGGATCAAAATGACTATTTTGCATTTAACCATAATGGACTAGCCTAACCCATAAATGAAAGCATTATATGAATTTTGAGTACTTTTTAGATAAAGGATGCAAAATCTGGCCTCTATATCCACTTGAGATATATGCAACCAAAAGTTACATGAGCTCATAGGCTCAAAGCCTCAAAACCGAGGAGCATAAAATAACAAGAAAGAAAGCTTAATAAGGACTAAAAAAAGTGAAAAGACTAAGCTTCGTAACTTCTTCTTGTCCTTACTTTCAACCAATCCTTGACCTTGCGTAGGAGCAACTCGATCTCCACCTCATACGCAACTACATTCATCTAGTGAAAGATAACCCGCATCTTGCTCCAACTTAGACGCTCAACAAGGAAAAACTACGGCAAGCACCTCAATTTTTTCATCTTAGATGTCTTCTCCATCCAACATCCAAGAACACTCGGACCTCCTGCCTGTCTAGCGGGGTAGAGATATGGAAGAATACACCATGCCAAAGTGCCGCCGTCGCATACGGGTCACTCATGTGCCAACGAACTACTACCGAGCAAAACATCAGTCCCAACACGACGCCACCAGGAAGGTATGCAACATCCTACCATGTTGTCGTCGCATGAATGGGTGCAAGGTTTTCATCCATAGAGAACGCAGCGGGTAATGGAAAAGATGTAGAACGGGAGAGAACATGAATTTCGAGTATGATCTTTTGAAAAATGATAAGGCAGCTTTAAAACAAGTTCATAGTCGATGCTCCTCCGTATGAACTGTTTTACATGCAGTTTGCGAATCAAGCTTGACGCGCGCAAATAACTTGGCCGATCTGCAAATCACGAGACGCTGACAAGTGATAAAGACGGGAAATATTTCCGGTGGACCACGCTTCCCTCGTGCTTTTATACTATTCTGTTCTCTCCGGATGACGTAGATATTCCATTACCAGCGGGGCCCGCCACGATCATACTTCCCTGTGACCCACCCGCAAGTGACTAGTACGCAACAACGAGTGGGTACGCATAGCAGGTCCCCTTGCCCAGGGACCCACAGTGGCAGTGGCACACGTACGGGCGGCGCAACGGCCACATCGGTGGTGGCCTGGTGGGATTGGGAACTTCAAGGGTCGGGTCGCAGGATAGGCCCGCATGCCAGTGACCCACCAATCGAACCGCATTCACACGACCCGCCCGGGCCGGTCCGGCTCCGTCCTTCCTCCTCCAGTCCTCCCGGAGTTGTCGAGTTGAGAATCAATTGCTGCTACTTGCTAGTACGATTTCTTCTCTCCCCAAGCGGCCTTTTTCATTTCAACCACGCTGCTCGTGCTCGGCTGCTCGCTGCCTGCTTCTCGCGATCGTCTCGGGACTCCAGAGTGCTGGCCGGCTCTCCGCCTGTTCGTGTCGTCGCTGCTCCTTTCCCCGGTACAGTCTCTGCCTTGGTAGTTCAAGCGGCGATGTGGAATCTTAAGGGATTTTCTCTTTACCTGCTCCTTTTTCTAGTAAAAGAGATGGAGCTGGGGGCTTTACTGTAGGGGAAAAAAAAAGGAGGCGCGCCTTTTAGATTATGGAGCCCTGAGTTTAAGTTAGTTTGCTTCTGTGGAATTTTTGCATCTCCTTGTTTTTTTTCTTTCGGGGGGCATTTTGGTGGTTTTGGGCACGGTGCGATGAATCTTGGGGTTTTATTTATGAAACAAAGAGATGGACAGCTCATCGAGGAGTTCTGGGCCTGATTCTCTCCTTCTCCTGGCTGGAGAAATATATTGTCTTGCCTGGTTTCTTTGGTGAGGAACCGCCAAATCGGCCAGTGTTGGTCTTTAAGTGCTTTGATGATTGAAGGGCGCTGTTTCGGTTAATGCTTATCTGCTGGAAATGTTACTGTCGAAGATTCCCTTTTTTCCCCCTTGTTGGAGATTGGATTTGGAACTGTAACTGCCTAGTAGCATATTTAAATTTATATTGCACCAACTGAATTCAACAGAAAGTTTTGCTACATTATGTGCTTCACAGCTTCAGTAGATAATCCAGGTGGATTATGTTATTCTCAAGATTCAGGAAGGTGTACAACTATTTCAGTCAATCGATTTTAGGAACTGGTGCTACTAGTAGAAAATGTCTGAATATTTAGTTCCATTTAGTTCTTTCAGCCAAGTACATTGGTCTAGCATTTTCTTAAATTCGTATGTTTGATCCTGTTCCACTGGCCTTTCTTCTCATGTGCCCCTAAGAAGCCCCTTATGGCTGTAGTCTGTTTGTTCTCTCTCTTTTTCCATGTTATGATGGACCATATTGTCTAACTTACCTTCATATTTTCCAGTGAGCTTAAAATATACACATGATGTCGGAACGTTCTGAGAGTGCAACTGAAAAGATTATGAGCAGCATCATGGATACCATTGCTGACAACCTTCCTAAGCAGAAGTCTGGGCATTTTGATCCAGGTTCAGTCTCTGACAAAGTGAAGAACAAGCTGTTTGGTCGTCAGAAGACCTTGCATGGATTTCTGGGTGGTGGAAAACGTATGTGGTCTGCTTATTGGTATATACTGTATGTTGAAATTTGCTTGGTGGGCGTCACTGATGTGTTGTATCTGTGATTGTAGCTGCTGATGTGCTGTTATGGAGGAACAAGAAGATATCATCGAGTGTTCTGGCTCTTGCAACAGCTATTTGGGTTTTCTTTGAGTGGCTTGACTACCACTTTCTGACAATTGTTTCGTTTGCACTTGTTCTTGGAATGGTTATCCAGTTTGTTTGGTCCAACTTCTCAAACATGCTAAGCGGGTATGGAATATGTAAAGCATTTTTTTGCGATATGTAAAGAATTTTTTTGCAAATAATATGTAAAGCATTTGAGCAGTATCTCTGTTGACACAATAATCTGAAATCCTTTTCTACTTCTAGATCTCCTTCTCAGGTGCCCCGAGTTGAATTGCCTGATGAGTTATTTGTGAACATTGCCGTTGCAATCGGTGCCCAAGTAAACAAATTCCTGTGCTTCCTTCAGGATGTGTCTTGTGAAAGAAACTTGAAGCATTTTGTAGTGGTAAGTGAGACTTTTCTGGGTTTATCTATCCAAATGGATGTGAATATATGATTGACACATTTATGATATTGTTGAATGCCATTTTATAACCATTCCTATTCTGTCTGTCTTAGACAGACATTTTAATTGTGGTGCTATGTTTTCTTTCAGGCGATCGCCGGATTGTGGGCTGCTGCAGTGATTGGAAGTTGGTGCAATTTCCTGACAGTCATATATATCGGTAAGAGGCCTGTAATATCCATTCTTGTCAGCCACAATTTTGCATTTTCGTCAATTGCCACTGAGAAACAATGCCCTGTTCCTATTTAATGAATGCACACATTTCAGCATACGTGGTAGTACTGACAAAGATGTTGGATTACCTGGAACAGGGTTTGTTTGTGTTCACACACTTCCTGTGCTCTATGAGAAGTACGAAGACCAAGTGGATGATTTCCTCTACAGCCTTCTTGGTCTGCTGCGAGATCAGTATCAGAAGCTTGACCAGGGCGTCTTGAGCAAGATTCCCAAGGGGAACATGAAGGCTAAGAAGAACGAGTAGTTTAGCCGCTGGTTTTCTCATGAATGAATGGGTTGGTGAACTGATGTTGCGCCTTGTTACTTAAGCTGTGTGCCACTCTGAACATGGGTGCTAGTTCATTGCCCACCGGGTTTAAACCTATTAAGCTGCAATGCATGTTGCATCCACTGTTCAAGTTCTTCCACTCATTTAAGCTGCAATGCATGTGGTCCGCTATTCAAGTTCTTCCGCTCATTTAAATTTCTGAACATGGATGCTAGTTCACTGCTCAAGTAATGAAGTGTGCCCATAATTCATTTCTGAAAACTGGAAGTTGCCGATAGCCTCCTTTCCTCCTTCGTTTCTAAGATTGTGCCATTTCAAGGCCTTGTTTAGCTGCCTGGAATCGGCAGTGGCAAAATCACTACGCGGCACTGTAGTGCCCTGTAGCATTTCGTTTGTATTTGATAATAATTGTCCAATCGTTGACTAATTAGGCTTAAAACGTTCGTCTCGCAAAGTACAACCAAACTGTGCAATTAGTTTTTGATTTCGTCAACATTTAGTACTCCATGCATATACTGCAAGTTTGATGTGACGGAGAATCTTTTTTTTGCATAGTGCCAAAGTTTGGATTTTAGGTAACTAAACACACCCCAAGCTCAATCTGCAAGCACAAGTTCTGGCATATGTATATGACTCTTTTTTTTTTTTTGACCGAAGTCAGCAGAGGAAACTCTAGCCTATTTTTTATTTTTTTTATTCCATACCTTTTTAATTTGCTCCCATGGGGAGTCAGAACCCAGGCCTGCTGGATGCTACTGAGGTGCTCTAACCACTAGAGCTAGGGACCCTTTGGCTATGTACATGACTCTTATATTCCTTGTTTCGCAATTCCATTAGCTCGGCAAAGTTTACACTTTGTTTTCACAAAGTTAAAATAAAACCTTGCTCCTGTGACCTTCAAGAACTACATATGACTGTACGTACTGAACTGCCATGGTGTCTGAAAAGGAGAAATACCTGACAGAGGAATTGTGAATTAAGATGCAATGGCAGGTTTGGTTGACAGAAGACAATAAGCATGAGTGGATTTAATTAATCTCCGGAGAGTTGATCTGCATTTGATTATGAATTCTGAATGCTAAAACAAGTAGTTTAAACTTAGGTGCTATAGATGTTGCACGCGTCCGGCATGCAGTAGCAGTCAAAACGATTACATCATTCAGAAAACCGGAATGCAGGTCACCACGATCCAACCAAACTGCTCTCCAGCCATGCTATAAAACTCGCATTGCTCGCTCATGCGTCTCATCACCAGCCATTTTCACCGGCGAAAGCAAAGAAAGCCATCAAGAAGCAGCCATGGAGCAGAAGCCGTCGTCGTCCCTCCTACTCGTCGGCCTCCTCGCCATCGCCCTGCTCTGCACCGGGCCCGGGCACGCCATGCGCCTTCTGAACGACGCCAACGGCGGCCTGGAGTTCTCCTTCGGCTCCAAGGCGGCGACGGCAGGCGCGGAGACCGAGCCGCTGGACCCGTCCCTGGGTGACGACTACGAGAGCGAGAACGAGATCAGCCACGTGGAGTTCGAGCCGGAGCTCGGCAGCGCGGCGCCGTACCCGTACGCCGCGGCCGCGGCGCCCGTCCCCTCCGCGACCACCGTCACCGTCGTCCGCGCCGCCGCGGGGCCGGCCACGGAGCCCGTGACTGTGAGGGCCTGGAACAACGCCGCCGGTTCCGCCGCCGGCAGCCGCAGCATGAAGTGGTGGCTGCCGCCGTCGACCATGCCGTCGTTCCCGCTGTTCCCGAACCCCGGCGGCATGCCCGCCATCCCGGGGCTCCCGCTGCCCGGCATGCCGTTCCACCCCATCGGCGGCTGGGCCGCGCCCGCGCCGCCCGCGCCGTCGCAGCCGGCGCCTCCTGCCGCAGAGGCCGCGAGCACGAACGCCAACAACGACCCCAACGCGAGCGGAGGGGGCAACAACTGACGTTACTGACCACTGCTTGTGTTTTCTGCGACGGCCACCGTCCCTTTTTCGGTTTTTATTTTCAGAAATAATATACAACACAAATATGTTTTATTATAAAAAAAAATACATGGCTCCGTTTGTTTGTGTGCATCGTCAGATCTGCGTCCGTGTATTTCTTATTTGCGTCAGATCTGCGTCAGATCCAACAGCCTGCGTGTGTGTTTTTCCATGACGCGACGCGAACGGGCAGTGCACGCGTGCATTTCTTATTCACGAACGGGCAGCACCGACACCTATTTTGTTCTTCCATAAAAAAAAAAATTATTTTATGTGATACATGATTTGTGATATATGAATATGTGATCTTGTGATTGTCTTAAGGTAAGGTAGAAGAAAGCTAGAGGTAGAAGAAGGATGGAGGCTGTTGGAACTTAATCTTAGGGTAAAAAAAATTAATATGTTAAAATTGTATAAAACACGTTGTTGTACAGTAGAAAGACTCTTTATTTTTATTAGGACTACTCGTAATCGTGCCTCGCGTGCGATCCCCTCAAATGCTGGGTCTAGAGCGTGATTCATACCATGTGGTTGGAAGCATGAACTCTTAATCGGATGTGTTTGTTGCTCCAAGAGATGCGCCTGCCATGCTTTTTTTTTAAACAACGCCTGCCATGCTTTTACCGCTACAAATATAGGTTCTTTTTAGCATGAACAGATAATTACGGTGACGTTACAATAAACATACATACATGCTTTTACCGCTACAAATATAGGTTCTTTTTAGCATGAACAGATAATTACGGTGACGTTACAGTAAACATACATACACGGATCTTGTATGTTCCAAAACGGTACACAAGTTAATCACTGATCAATCAAGAATGGAAATTTGCGAAGCTCACAGTCTTAGCAGTGGATTTTTCTTTTGAAACTTCAGCTGTGGATTTTGTGGGAGAGAAACAATTCTAAAAAAAAAGAAAAAGAAAGAAAGGCAAACGGAACGTATTGCATCATATTGGGACTCGACTCTGATAAGGCCCATTTGGCCCGATACGCAATAACAAGCCACCTTCCACTCCGGCCTATTCTGATACGGAGCCCACGAACGAAGCCCAAATCCTCCGCTCCAAACTCCCCGCTCCGGCAGATCTCAGCCGTCAATGAGGGCATCACGGCTAGGGTTTTCGCTTCCACCCAAGACCCCTGTCTCTATAAATTAGAAGCGAGAGGAACCGCCGCCTCCATCCGATCCGTCCCCAACTCGACAGTCCCCTCGCCGCCGCAAGCAGAGACAGAGGGAGCTCGTTCGCGCGCTCCGCCCCCGCCGACGCGATGAGGGCCAAGGTTCGTCTTCCCTCACCTCCGTTGTGATGTTTGTTTCGGTGATGATGCGATGATTATGAAATTGTGTCCTACAGTACGTAGTTTTGCGGAGATAGTAATGTTCTAGGGTTTGGCTGTGGGCTGTGGGCTGTGGAATTCGTGCTTGCTAGAGTGTTGGTGACACTATGATGTTCTCTATGATGACCAAACACAGATGACGAGTCCGATCTAATCCATTCCATTAAACCATGGGGACAATCGAGGCATTTGTCTGAGAGAACAGTAATCAGTTGAATTTTTTCGTTTCTGTTGCTGCTCTGTTACAAGTTCTAGATTTTAGATTATTTCTTATTTCTTATTATTTCTGCAAAACTGGCATAATGAGGAAAAACTAGATTTTTCTGATCTAATTGATGAGAAATACCTCCTACTCATTCTGAATGCCAGTTCACTGCATGTTACAGCTATTCCTTTGCATAGTTCCAACTGTTTATTTGCTGGTTACACAATGAGTTGGTTGTACAAGACAAACTGACATTTCCTTGTTATTTTGTGCTGATTACGAACTATTTTAGCTGATTAGTTCTTGCAAATTCATTCGTTGTTCAAGAGCCATAGACTTAGTTCATGCGATGATTAACACTCTGTTGCTGGGTGATTGTTACTTGCAAGTTAACTGTTTGGTCTTTAAGATGTTGGGATGTGATGAAGAACCATTGGTCCGTGTTTCTGATCATCAGTGATGAGTAAAAACACTCCATATTTCTGATCCCTGACAAATTGCATAGTCTTTAGTTAGGTCTTGTTCAGTTTAATGTTTTTTCAGATGAGACTTCCTATTAGAATCTAAGCGCTTGCCATTCAATGTGGGTGAACTGATTCATCGTGTTTCATTTGATGTGCAGTGGAAGAAGAAGAGAATGAGGAGGCTCAAGAGGAAGCGCCGAAAGATGCGGCAGAGGTCTAAGTAGGCGCATCTTGGGGCTGAGGAAGGGGAGCTTCACCTGCACCATGGCTGCTTTGCTGTAGATGTAGGCTATGTAAACCATCCTTGGTTTTGGTTAATTCTAGCTCGTTGTTAAGAGTCTGGCCATGTTCTGAGACTGGGTGTATTGTATTGTGAGGATAATCATATGTTGCTTTGTGACTGATGTTAATGCAGTTAAATGAGATTCCTGGCACTCAAATAAGTCTTAATGGGATTGATTGTTGATTCCCTTTTCCTCTTGTGCTTTTATTGAATAGTGTTGTAGTGTTTGGTAAAATTTCATTTGATCTTATCTCAGTTTCTGTCTAATTAGTTCCGTCCATCAAACTTGCACTGCGCGTAATTGACCCTACCTCAATTCGCCATTTCATTTTATTTTTTTTTTGCGTTGTCGAGCATTTTTTTTGCGTTGACAGCATTTGTAATTTTTGAATTTGTGATTTGCGTCTTCGAGGTGATTGAAATTGCGTTGTCAGCATTTTTAATTTTTGAAATTGCTAGTTGCGTCTTTGAGGTGATTGAAATGGTTCAGTAGCGGTGGCTCCTGAATTCCTTCAGTGAACCACCTGCACCACTCCCTTGTCCCCGCTGGGGCCCTACCATGTCCGTCTTTGTTCCTAGCCGTGCCGCCCTGGCCCTGCACTACTGAACTTCTCAATTCCTTAATCCATGGAGGCCATGGCCAGGCCAAGTGTAGCTCCGTCGTTGCAGCTCTGCCCGTGCCCGAGGCCGCAACGGAACAGCTGCCCGCCTTCCTCCATGCGACGGAGAGTTGCTTGCTCGGCCTCGGCGGCCGACGCCGACGTGGTCGACCTCTTCGACGCCGCTAAGCTCACTGTAAGTGACGCCCCACCGCCTGTTCTTAGCCGCTGTGCCTGTGAATATTATATGTTTCCTCACTCGCTCCAGGTGGACAAGTTCGTGAGCAGCGGCATGGTGGTGGGGCTAGGCTCCGGCCCGGCGTCCGCCCTGGCGATCCAGTACCTCGGCACGCGCCTTCGCCGGGGATCTCTCACCGGCATCGCCGCAGTCACCTCGTGAGTCCTGGTTGCTATGGCATCGAATCAGTGAGTGGCATCTATTCTAATCAGCTTCCTGGGATTGACCAGCCAGGTCCGTGCTCAGTGCGAACGAGGCAGACATGGCAGGGATACGGGCTAGCAGCTATCAGGAAGGCACCCAGGTTAGTACAAACATCTTGTTAGTTCTTGCTACTCTGGAAGAACAGCCCTCTGAAACCGTGCTCATTAACCTATAGATTGATTTTGCTTTCACTGTTGCTGAAGTGATCGAAGAGGGCACCCTGGCTGCAGTCATTGGGCGGCGCAAGACCGAGAGTGGAGAGCCCTCTTTCATGGCGGAGAAGGTAAGCAGTGCAGATACCTTTGGTCTTTGGAGACAGACACAAGTCGGCACATGAGTAAATGTTAGGCTCTTAGCCAGCTGCCATGACTCGGGCAATTTCTTTCTCATTAACCATGATGCAATCCTATTTTCCTCGTCTATATATATACACACAGGCAATGGCTAAATCAGCTGACAAGCTTGCCTTCATCACTGGAAATGACAAATATGTGACGGGCGTCGAGGGTTCCATCCCGGTCCTGGTTAAAAGTGTAAGCAGTCATCCGTTGCTTCAGCGCGTATCGTTTCATGCAATGTTCATAAAGAGAGGAACAGGTCATTTTAGGGAAACTGGATCGACACTGCCAAAGAGATCGACGATTTGTTTCTTGGAGATGCAGAGGTGTGCCCATCGAAGCTAATACTATACACCCTGTTGGAATTTCAGAACTGGAGAAGCTGCTGGGTTTCTGAACCTGAAGTATCATGTATGCATCTGTTCTGATCACAAGTGCAATGTGTTTTTCTTATGAAGGTTTGGAGGAGGCCGTCGTTTGGAACTACCGGTCCACTAGGGGGTGAGCACCCATTGGTTACCAAGGAGGGCCATCACGTATTCGATGTTATCTTCACAACTCCAATCCCAGATCTTGGTATGCCATATGCGGATGGAAGATCTTCCATCCTCGCAACTGCAGATCTAAACTCAGCTTCAATCCGTTAACCACGATTACTCTGCCATCTTGCTTACAGGTCAGGTAGCAGAGAAGTTGGACAAAATTGATGGCATTGTGGATCATGGGATCATTTGGAGCAACCAGTAAATCTCTGACTGAGCACACATAACCTCTAGGAAAAAAGTTTCAGTTGTTTTTACACTGCCTACCCCAACTTGCTTGGGACTGAAAGGTTATGTTGTTGTTGTTGTTGTTGTTTTTTTACACTGCAACCTGCTGCCCTGCAGATCATATGCCGTCATTGCATCGAAGGGGGAAGTGCAGGTCCTGGATGCGAAATCTTCTGTGATACAGTAGCGGCGAAACCTTTTGAGGTGCTCTGCAGATTGATGTGCTTTCCTCCATGCTTCGGTACAAGAGTCTACTACCAGTTGGCTGCAAAATGCCATGAGTTAATCATGTACAATTAGTATTTTTGTTCACCACCTGACAATTCTGTCGACAACAGTTGAAGTCCATATCTCGGCATAATCTTTTGTACCAGTATTCAGTTCACCAGACTCGATGAATGTGAGGCAGAACTACAGCTACAACTGCTCTACTAGTGTTTCAGGAGTTCAATCTCTTTGAGAACATATTACATACCACTGGCTTAAATACATGGCACTGAAGGTATTTATGTTTTTCATTTGGATTTCCATTGTACTTTTGTGTCTAAATGTTTTCTTGACCTTACAAAATGGCAAATTTTCTTTCTACTCTCTGCAACAATTTTTTTATATTTATCCATTTTTGTATTATTGTCAGTGGCACGAGATACAACACCAATACATTTCTTTTCATATATTGCCAATTTATGTTTGGTTGCTTGGCCAAGAAACTGAACATAAACAATATGAGTTTCTAAACAAAAACTGATGAGAACTATTTTGTTATTCATTATTTCCACAATTCTCACCTCAGTACATGTGCATAGTAAATGAGTTTAGTGGTTATGCTTGTAGCCTGCCATAAGCAACTCTAAAAAAGCAGTAATCATCATAAGTCCAACTTCAAGCACAAAGCAAAATGTTTTTTATCAACTATTATTGGTACTGGATCTGGGGTCTAAGGAGATACAGTAGAAAGAATCGAGCAACTACGAAATATTGTCTTCTCAAGAAAATGAAGTGTACATAATCCACGAATCTGACTAACTGAGATACCTACAACAACCTTTTGTATCAGGCATTTCACCAGCTTGACCCGACATGAAGACTTGTCATTGGGAAAAGAACAGTAACTGCCTTGCTTTTTCACAAACTAACTATATGTAAAGGAAAACATCCATCATTTGATAGCAACAAACAAGTTGGTCCCCAATTTATAAGTGAAGCACCTTCATAGTTCTCCAGTATCATGTTGCTGAACACATACAATGCTACTTTTTCAGTTGTACACAATCTAGTTGTAGAAGTACCTAGCTCAACCACATCTTGATATAAGAAAACAATTGTATATGGCTAAGTAGTATCATACTGTCATTTCTTTTCTGGACGATCATGCTCGGCAACACTGCTAATAGTAGAATCTTGGGCAGAGCAGAGCTTGATTGTAAAAGCTAGATACTTGCATACAATTGATTTTTATTCCCAATTTGTGGTTGAGCTAGGTGCTTCTACTATTGGATTCTATACTACTAAAAATGTAGCACTGTCTATGCTCAACAGTATGATACTTGAGAACTTTGAAGGTGCTTCACTTGAAAATCGTGAACCAACTTATTTGTTGCTATACCTGGTAAAAAAAACTTGTTTGTTGCTATGAGATCCAAACGATAAATGTTTTCCTTTAGATATAATTAGTTTGCTTGCCTCGGTTTTTCCCTTTTCCAGACCCCACTCATGTGGGAGCCTTCGGCACCGGGTCTGCCCTTTTTTTTATAACCTTATTAGGCAATTGGGATACCAAAAAAAATGGAATGCTGGGTAGTTACAATTGTTTTCCCAATAATAAATCTTCCCAATGGCAGGTCAGGCTGGGAAATGTTTGGTGAAACATTGTTGTAGATATCTCTGTAGCTCAGATTGGTAAACTCTATGCACTTTGTTTTCGTGAGAAAATATTTCAAAATTGCTTGGTTCTTTATGTTGTCTTTCGTTAAACCTCAGATCTCGTACTCGTAATAGTTAAGAACATGAAAGCATTACCTTTTATTCCTTCATTAAGGTTGAACTTACCAGGATTACTGACTTTTGGGGGTTGCTCATGGTAGGTTGTAGTGTTAAGCATTACCACTAAATTATTTACTATGCACATGTGACGTGGGAATTATGGAAATGAAGTATAGTAAAATAGTTCACATCGATTTTTGTTTAGAAACTCTTTTTGTTTATAGTCAATTCCTCAGCCAAGCGACCAGACATAAATTGGCAATATATGACAAGAAATGTACTGGTATCTTAGAGCTAATAAGAAAAAACAATGCTAAGTATTGAATTGATAGTCGCTGCTAATGATATATCTAGGAGTTTCCATGAACAAAAGCAATGCCATTGTATCTCCTACCAATAAATTTGTCATTTTGTAAGGTCAAGAAAATAAATTTGTTATTTTGTAAGGTCAAGAAAATATTTATGCACAAAACTACAATGAAAATGTAGCCCACCCTAAATAAGAAATGATCCTGCCAGCAGAAAAAACATAAATACGTTTAACAAGTTCAACAAGGGGTAGCCCATTTCTTATGGAACCACAAACCTAGTACCAAATCAACAACAGCTACCACATTTTGAGTGCTATAATGCACATGGGTACCATCAATTGAACCCACACAGTCCTTCATGATGCCCATATGATGAACATTAACATTTTATGGCCCATAGCATGCACACAAATCTATCTATTTGACTTAAGTACAGCTGATCTACACCTTAAAGTATGAATACCATCTAGATCTGGTATTGATTTTAAATGATGTCTCATTTTATGGTACTTTTACCATCTCCTGTCTAAGTTCACCAATAGCAAACAATACCTCCTTGAAGTATCTACTCATTGTCTCTATGGATCTCACAAAGGATTGGTTGATCACCCTAAACCACTAGGTATGCCCCACCACATGTAGAAACATATATTGCAAAATTATTGCCCCTCAACAAAGCTTGTATGCTACAAGTTCCCGCCCCTTAACAAATTGCATAGCTCAAAAAAGGGCTCTCCTCATACGTAACATATTGACACACATTCTACATCATTGTAGTTGTAGATTTTGTCCATGTATGTTTGGCGTTCTACATCCCTGCTCACAGGGGCACAGGTGGTACAAGGACATTTGTTATTAACCAATCTAATTTTACTAAAGAAGAATGCATACATAGCCACGACCATAGTAGTTGCATGCAAAGTAAGTGCACTCCTACTGTTTCCTGAAGCCATCTAAACACATCAAGAAAAAAATACAGGAACTACTTAGACTAGATTATTAGCAAATATTTGGCAAAAGTATATGCTCAAACAATGTAATGACATTACAGGCAGTGGCATGCGCTCAGCTGTTACCATCACATGTGGTGGAAAGTGCTCAACTATAAACATAATGACATAAATAAAAGGCAGAGGTACTTGTCCAGTTATAATGAATAATAACATAATCATCAGCAGAGACGCTTTGCAATCCACATAGAACTAACTATTGTGGATGAGAGCGTAAACTGTATTGTCAATCACCATACGAAGAAGAATCACACAAAGAAAAAACCAGACAAGAGGACCACATAACGAGGGGAGGTTATTTGGGTTACCGTAGCAGCATAGCAATAAGCACAAAGAGGAACAACTAGAGGAGATCTTGGATGTAAGCCTAAAATGGAGCAAGTCACTAATCCAAGTTACAAATTGGTACAACCACCATGGATCTGAAGACACTACACGAAAATGGACATCAAGGATTGGATTAGGGTTTACAAGGAGTGAATAGAAGGAAAGGGGAACAGTGGGAAATACTTGCCTTTTGCAAAACACAACACGAATCAAAGAACCCTACAAGGTGTGAACCAAACTCATTAGATTTACATCCCTATCTACCAAAACCAAAGAAAGGGATGGGGATTGGAGATGGACAACTTACCTTTGTTGCGCACGACACCAATTGTATTTCAACGGCAAGAACACCACAAAGGTGATGCATGAGAGGGATGCACCATGTATGAGAGTTGAGATGCTAGAGAAGGGAGAGGAGAGGCAAGAAGCACATAGGAGAGGGTTTGATTTTCCTCGAGGCAAGACGCGAGCGAATGAGACTGGGAGAGGGAGTAGTGGCGGCGGCAAGATAAATAGGAGGGAGGATAACTTGTGAAGGGGTGGTAACCCTAGTGATTTTTGGCGTGTGGATGTGGAGGGCCACAAGTAGGTGGATGGTGATGCTTTTGTACGACTAGAGCCTAGCCCAGCCCTTAGCCTAGCCAACCAAACACCCACAAGGTACATCCACGGAACTAAGTTAGGCCGGATACAAGGAACCAATGACACCCTAATTGGAGTTGCTATAGATCTAATGTCACTATGTTCTCCTTGCACATCCTCTTCATCTGTGAGCCCCTTCACCTCCACCTTTTCCCCTGTTGCTGCTCTATTGCATCCCTCAAAGCCCCAACTGTCCAGCCACCGTCCACTCAAATCATCATGCTTGATTCCATCAATCGCTCGGCTTCAGCCTGCGACTCATCGACTTGTTTTCTCTTTTTTCTTTTTTTACTAACAAAAGTATACTTTCTTCATTGATGACATGTTAGCACTGAAGTTTAGAGATACAGTTAGTACTCCTTCGGAAGTTACTTTGCTTCTCTCGGTTTTTTTTTCTCCTATTTTTTATGCCATATTTGTTTCCCCTATTTTCGATTTTTATTTTCAAAATAGGAAGTTTGAGACCCTCTATTCTAAAACGAGTAAGTCAAACCATTTATAATTTGAGCAATTTTTCACAAATAAACAATCACTAGCAAACTTGCCCGTGCATTGCAACAGGTCCCAATACGTATTAGAGATTGTAAACTATCATCGGACGCGAGTTGTTGTAACTCCAGATCACATGCGGGACATGAAGAGTTGTTGTAAGTTGTAACTCAATTTTTTATATGGTATTAGCCCACGGGGATTATACTGGTACATGCATACTGCTTAAAGACATTTATTTAGAAGACTTGATAACAAACTGTTCAAAACTTCATTTTATATTTAATTAGTTGGACCATCTGGCTGAACCAGAATATAATAAGTGCAAAGTGTTATTTGTAATCATAATTGCATCCACAACTTAGCTGTAAAAATATTTCTTTTATAATGAGGAGCTCACTTTGAAAGTTCATAATATTATATTTATTATTTATTATTTATATTTATTAAATATCGATCTGAAAAATCGTTTCTCTAATCAACTTGATCTCCGCCATGAGTTTTGCCATCTATTCATGGCTACGGTCCGATTACTCCTCGTGAATGTGCAAACTAATTAAATTCGTTATACATCAAATTTCATTAAGGGCTCGTTCGTTTCGGTTGAAACCCGGACAGAAACGATTCCGGTTGTCTAAAGCTTATTTAAATTAGGTAACCAATCCGACCTGGAATATTTCCTGGGATCCGTTCCCCTTCAAACGAACGTGCCCTAACAGTCCATACCTGTAGGCATGGGTTTTGTTGGGGCATGCGCATGTATGATTAACAGTCCACGTACCTGTAGACTTTGGTTTCGTTGGGACATGCGCACGTATGACATGTTGGTAGATGTTTCGCTCCAGCAGCACACGGATATATAAACACGAACTCATCTAATCAGGGTGTGATCGAATAGTGCAGTTAGCTACATATGTGACACGTGTAGCCGAGCATGCCTAGTTGTCAGATATCTATACCGGGTATCCGAGCCAAAGGATTAAAGAGCGTCACGTCGTCTCATCCGATGGCTAAAGACGTAACTACGGCCTCGTCCGACTCCGAGGTAGAAGTTTCCGCCTCGTCCGACCCCCAGGGGCCGGGTCACGCCTCGTCCGACCCCCAGGGGCCGGGCCCCGCTGAAAGGTCTTAATGGCAAGAGGGGGTTGAATAGCCTATTAAAAATTTCTACAACAACACTTACCAAACCGGTTAGATAATTATAAGGCCAAGCGAGTGTTGCGCTAGCCTACTAAAATTGTAAGTCACCTACCATAATTCTAGTTTCTATTCACATAATGGCTATGTCACTACACTAAGTTAGTGTGCTCTCAAAGGCTAATTAAAGAGCCACACTAACCAAACTAACAAGCTCTCACAACTAGCTACACTAAAGAGCTTGACAACTAGTTTGCAGTAATGTAAAGAGAGTGAGATGATTATACCGTCAAGTCGAGGAATGAACCAATCAATCACAAGAACGAAAACCAATGAAGACCAATCACCTCGGAATCAGACGTTGACACAATGATTTTTTACTGGGGTTCACTTGCTTGCCAGCAAGTTAGTTCTCGTTGTGGCGATTCACTCATTTGGAAGTTCACGCGCTAATTGGCATCACACGTCAAACCCTCAATAGGGTGCCACACAACTAACACAAGATGAGTAAAACACAAGCCACGAGCAATTCACTAAAGTACCTTTTGGCTCTCCGTTGAGGAAAGGTCAAGAACCCCTCACAATCACCACGATCGGAGCCGAAGATAATCACCAACCTCCGCTCGACGATCCTCGTTGCTCCAAGCAGTCTAGGTGGCGGCAACCACCAAAAGTAACAAGAGAATCTTGCAGCGAAACACGAACACCAAGTGCCTCTAGATGTAAACACTCAAGCAATGCACTTAGATTATCTCCCAATCTCACAAAGATAATGAATCAATGATGGAGATGAGTGGGAGGGCTTTGGCTAAGCTTATAAGGTTGCTATGTCGATGCAAATGGCCAAGAGAGTGAGCTAGAGCCGGCAATAGGGCTTAAATAGAAGCCCCCACGAAATATAACCGTTGTACCCCTTCACTGGACACTGCTCGGGGCGACCGGACGCTCCGGTCAGATCGACTGGACGCACCTTGCCAGCGTCCGGTCAACGGATGGCTGCCACATCATCCCTTTCTTCAAATACTGAGCGTCTGATCCCAACGGTCAAGTGATGACCGGACACAGCACAGTGCCATGACCGGACGCGGGACCCTAGCGTCCGGTCACTTCCAGTAAGGTTCCAGCTGCGACCGGACACGTCAGTTGGATCACGACCAGACACAGGACTCCAGCGTCCGGTCACTTTCAGTAAGCCTCCACTCATGACCGGACGACCGAACTCATCCAGCGTCCGATCACTCACTGTCTCCTCTGCGCGCTGCCACGTCAGCAGGAGCGGACGCACCCCGCCAGCGTCCGGTCACGAAGTGACCCAACGTCCGGTCGAAGACCGACGCCAGCATCTTCACAGCTTTCATTGACCAGACGCTCCGGTCCAGTTGAGACCAGCGTCCGGTACACTCTGTGAAACCCTGTCTTTTCTATATAGGGCGCCGGTGGCACTGTCGGACTGTCCGCACTCCGTCGGTGAAGTTTTGAACTCTTGCTCCTAAGTGCTAAACACAATATGTATCACCTTTGTGCATGTGTGTTAGCATATTTTCATAAATATTTTCAAAGGTGTTAGCACTCCATTAGATCCTAAATGCATATGCAATGAGTTAGAACATCTAGTGGCACTTTGATGACCGCATTTCGATACGAGTTTAATCCCTCTTAATAGTACGACTATCGATCCTAAATGTGATCACACTCACTAAGTGTCTCGATCATTAAAACAAAAAGCTCCTATCAAGTTTCACATTTCCCTTGAGCTTTTTGTTTTTCTCTTTCTTCTTTTCCAAGTCTAAGCATTTGATCATCATCATGCCATCACCATCATCATGATCTTCACCATTGCTTCATCACTTGGAGTAGTGCTACCTATCTCATAATCACTTTGATAAACTAGGTTAGCACTTAGGGTTTCATTAATTCACCACAATCAAACTAGAGCTTTCACCCGCATCGTCCGACCCCAGGGGGGGACACGCCTCATCGGTACCACGGGGAGGGCCCTGCCACGTCAGACCCCGTGGGTCGGATTTCGTCTCGCCCGGCTCTCAGGGAGAGATTTTCGCCTCGCCCGATCCTTGGAGATTGGATCCGCTACCGGACCAAAGCCATGGTCCTAGGGTAGGGCTCGAACCGCTTCAACCACTCAAGGTCAAACTTCTGGCATCGTGCAGGGTGCAGTCACATCTCGGCCCGACCTGTTCCCATGACATGTCATTCCGGGAAACTCAGAATCGCCCATAGTGACGGACACACGGTCACTGTGCTGCCAACTCACTACCTGATCACCGTCCAACGTCAGTTAATCAACGTCAGTTGACTGGCACTGTACCGCTAGCCCCCCCGCATGGCTTTCTGCCAGGGGACCTTCTAACCATTCCGTCCGCTCGGATGGGATAGAAGACAAGAATGGCGCACGACGCCCGCACGTAAGCTACAGCGGCCAACAGGACCCCGGTACGACGCCGCTGTCACCACGATCTACAGGATCAGCGGGACCCACGCGAAGAGGAGGAGGACACACATTCAGGAGCATTATTTCTTTCTTTTCTCCTCTTCCCTTTGGTTGCAACCTCTGCTTTCCCTTAGCCTATAAAAAGAAAGCAAGCAGGGCGTCCCACTAAAGAGACGGCGATTCATCAGACAAACATACCGTATCACACCAGAGACTTGGGAGCTACCTCCCTCTCTCGCCAGTTTGTAACCCCCTACTACAAACTCAGTGATAGTAACACGAGCAGCTCGAAACTGGACGTAGGGACATTCAGCCCGAACCAATATAATCCTTATGTCCTCTTAACACACCATCTGGGTCAGACACTTAATATACAAATTTACTAGCCGATGCCTACTCAAAATGCCGATACTAGTATAGGCTTTGTTCGGCTGCTCGTAAAGTCGCTTGTACTAATTTGTTAGGCTAATTTGTTAGAAGAAAAATATTGTACCATGATTTATAAGCCGATTTATAAATCGGTTTATAATGACAGCCAAACACTCCTATAGTCAAACGGCCGCAAAGGTCTAGAATAAAGGATAGGACTCGAATGTGCCTGAAGCAGATTCAAACAGGTTCCAAAGACCTACGTAGGCGACTTAAATTTGGACGGACCCAGCCAGAACTGCTCTATTGTAGATGTGGGCCCACATGCAGAGGTGGACCAATGATTAATAAGGGTACAATAAAAAATAAAAACAAGGTTAAAAGAAACGCTCTATTGTAGATAACATAGATACGGACACTCTAGATTTACATCGCACGAAAGACGGACAACGTATTGGGATAGAAAAAGAGTAGACAATACATGTGAGCACGGTTTATGAGTTCCGGTCACACACGATCCAATACGTTTTAGTATTGAATTTCGTATCATGTTAGACAAGAGCTATTCTAATTTATATAAGTACAGGTTATATTATTATATATATAAGTTCGGACAGAAGAAACTCTCTATTGTCTGTAAGTTAGAGGAAGACGGACAAAAAAAAATGAACGAAAAAAATAGTCGAAAATTTTACCCTAGTTATAGCCACGAGTCGACCAAACGTCAGCGAGTCATTCCTCCACGCAAAGGAAAGGGACACGTATGGTCAGGCCGAAAAAAGAAACCTTCTAGAATACAAGTCTCTGTACGGTGCGTGCTGCGGTCGATTCAAATGTCAAAATTCAACTCTGTACGACGACCGAGGCCGGTCCAGTCCAATTGTCCAAACGGCCGAAAGACGGGAGACGAGGTCGCCGATGCTTCCCATGACCGACTCGGCTTCGTGCCGTCCGCGCCTACGCGATGCTTCGCGTACTCCCTCAGCATATCTGCTGCTGCTGCATACTTAGCGGAGGGGAAAGGTAGGCGAGGGAACCAACGCAACCTCTGAGCTGTGAGCTCTCACGACCTCTTTTCGGCAAACAAACATGGCAGCGCGCCTCTTGCTCGGGAGGATCCAGTCGGCCGGCCGTCTTTCCGGCGCCCACCGTGGCCCGCGGCTGCTCCGATGTCCTCTTCCACCGGCGGGGGATCGATCGGTCTGCAGCAACGCGTACGGACCGCAAATCAAGACGGACACCAGGATCACGGTTTGTTCCCTTTATTTCCTGCCGTTTCAAGTTCAGTTCCAGAACCATAGAGTTAAATACCTTTGAAGAATAAATGAGTCCAGATAATTCATGCTTGGTTTCTGCTAATGAAACTTCTCTGATGCCCACTGCTTGCAACGAACGTGCAGGAACATGAGCCGCATCTCGACAGGTTTTCAGATCCCCAGGTTGCCCATGAGCACCAACAGTTCGTTCAGTTCCTCGACAGGATGCTGGATGCGATTAGGAATCCTCAAAGTCTCGCACAGATGCAACGCCGGAGGCTTGCCAGTGGGCTGAAAGTTTTAGATGATGATATATGAGTCAAATTCTCACTGCGGAAATACAAGAGTTGAAGAAACTAATGAACAGTTTGTGGTGTATAAAGTGACCCTGCTATGTCTTGTACAGTAAATAACAATGTGCAACTTCAGTGTGAGACTGCTATTGTTCAGGTTCATTTAGATTATGGATCAGAACATCGGCTTAAATATTGGATATATAATATGTACTTGAATTAGTTTCACTTCCGTGTAGTGGGTTTGCGTACCAAAGCCGATCATCTAACAAGGTATTACAGACTCCTTAATAAAACACATGCTTACCTTTGTTGCAACGTTACCAGCTCAACAGTTCACAGATTCACAGGAAAGGAATATCATCTGCCTTCATTCTTGTATCTTTGCAATTGCAACAAAGCAGCAATACCATCATTGCAGCCTCACAGGAAGGCATCTGATTATGCCAAGCTTCTCGAAACTACCAACAGCCTTTACACAGATTTTCCCTCAGTCTTCTGTCTTTCTCATGCTTGAGATGAGAATAGGCATATATCCCTACAGGGCGCAGTATATATGTTGCTTCATCAGATAACATAGAAACCTTGAGAGGATAGAGCAATAGAAAATGAAGCACTGCAGAAGTTCAAGACAAAAATGGGGCAGGCACAGCTTACACAGAAAGTTGTCACAATTGACTGCAGCCATAAATTGAAAGAGATTTCAGACTAGGATGAATTGGTTATCAGTGGAAAAGAAATGTAGGACAACACTGACCTGTCCTGTTTGCATGCCATGGAACCATTTAAATTTCTTTAGAAGATTTTAAACAGAAGAAAGAAAAATAAAAAATTTGGAAATTTTACTGCTCATAACTTCTAGTTATATCTTTGCCACAGATGAGAATGACCAAGTTCAGACACCATATATTAGCAACAAAAAGGAGACTTGAATGCCTTTATCCAGCCTGAGAGTACGAATAATCTAACATACGAAGTTGCAAACAAGTTATACTTACCACCTTTTTTCTCAAGAAAATGTAGAACTGCAATACATATACCGCTTTTCAACAGGTAGTTGTCTGTATAACATGTTCTTCCTTGACTTTCCATCAGAAGGGCATATCAGTGTCAATGGGACAAATCATATTGCCAGCACCTTCAACAAGATAATGATCCAAGGATTAAACTTGACGTCGCAATGGAGATGACAGCTGAGCTGCGGTTATACATAGATATGTCTTACAAATGTATCTAACCTAGTATATTCTAGAGTCTATATTACACAAAAGCACAACAAAGTAGACTGATGCCTAATTAGATTAAAATGGCTTTGTTTTTCCAAGACAGAAAATGCATACTACAGGTTGAGATGCACCCTATCTACCAGAATGACACTCCCATTTAGCTAGTTTTTATACTACTTGTGGGGAAAACACTGCCACTCTGACATTTGCTATAACAAATTACTTGATGGACAATCATATGCTGTCATTTTGTTCATTTACTATAACAATTATCTACATCAGTGGCCCAATGGCACGCACGATTCCTATGTCTGATTACATTTAAGTTTGTGCATGGATCAGCAGCAAGACAGGAATAGGATCTTTTAGATTTGCGTACCAAAGCTGATCATCTAACACAGTATTACAGATTCAATAATAATGTGCATGCTTGTAACTTTGCAACTGAAGCAGCAACACCATAACTGCAGCCTCACAGGAAGACATCTGACTATGTTAAGCTTCTCCGTAAAAATGCCAATATCTTTACACAGATTTTGCCTTGGTCTTCCGTGTGTTTCTAATGCTTTAGAATAGGCATATCCCTACAGGACGCAGTATACATGTTGCTTCATCAGATAACATAAAAGAGTTGGGGAAAATAGTGTGATAGAAAATGAAGTACTGCACAAGTCCAAGACAGAATGCAGGAACAGCTTACACAGAAAGCTATCACCATTGACTATGCCCATAAATCGAAAGAGCTTGCAGAGTTGTATGAAGGGCTATCAGTGCAAAAGAAATGTAGGACAGCACTGACCTGACATGTGCACATGCCATGGAATCATTTCAATTTGTTTAGAAGAGTTTAAAAAGAAGAAAAAGAAAAATTGGAATTTTTATTGCTCATAACTTCCATTTATATCTTTGTTACAGATGAGAATGGCCAAGTTCAGTCGTCATATATTAGCACCAAAAAGGAGGCCTGGCATCCAGCCTGAGTATGAATAATCTAATATACGAAGTTGCACACAAGTTATACTCACCACTTCTTTTTTCTTATGTAAATGTCGAACTGCATACACAATTACACATACTGCTCTTCAACAGCCAGTGGGACCAATCATATTGCCAGAACCTTCAACAAGATAATGATACAAGGATCAAACTTAATGTCACAATGGAGACAACAGCTGCGGTTATACATGGATATGCCTTACAAATATATCTAACCTACAGAGTCTAGACTACACAAAAGCATAACAAAGTAGACTAATTAAAATGGCTTTGTTGTTCCACGATAGAAAACATATACTACAAGTGGAGACACACCATATCTACCAGAATGACACTCCCATTTAGCTAGTTTTTATACTACTTGAAGGGAAAACATAAGATGCTGCCACTATGACCATTTGCTATAACAAATTTCTTGAAGGGAAAACAAATGCTGCCATTTTGTATATGTACTATAACAACTACCTACAGTTAGTGGCTCAATGGCATGTATGATTCTGATCTGAATAAATTTAAGTTTCTGCACGGATCAGCAGCAAACTCTGCCTATGGTGGGGCGCCTTTGGTGTCCCAGCATAGCAGGTCCCAAGCCCTGGTAAAGGAGGAGGGTTGTGATAGGCGCAGCGAGCCAATGTAAAAACTTAGCCACTTTAATGGAGATGAAACCCAAAAGAATCCCGTTGGGGCGTAACCCTCTTAGCGACGCGCCATGTCGGAACCCGGGTATGGTGTTAAATGAGCAAGGGTCGGGTCGTCACCCCCGTGACGCGCCGTGTCACGATCTGGACACGGTGTCAAGTGAGCAAGGATCAGGTCGTCGCATCCTTAGTGGCGCGCCACATCGGCGCCCGGGTGTGGTGCAAAATGAGCAAGGGTCTTCACACACTACCTCGGCGGGTGCGAAAGGTAAGGAAGCTAGTCGAGCCAATTAGGATCCGTTTAGGTAGCTGGAATGTAGGGTCCTTTACAGGTAAGTTAAGAGAGTTAGTGGACACAGCGGTTAGAAGGCGTGTAAATATTTTATGCGTCCAAGAGACTAAATGGAAGGGGCAGAAGGCGAAGGAGGTGGACAATACCGGCTTCAAGCTCTGGTACACAGGGACAACTTAAAATAAAAATAGAGTAGGAGCTTTGATTGATAAGAGTCTCAAAGATGGTGTGGTGGAGGTGAGAAGACAAGGGGATATGATCATCTTAGTTAAACTTGTCATTAGTGATATGGTCTTAAACGTAATTAGTACGTATGCCCCCAGGTAGGCCATAATGAGAGTGCTAAGCGGCTTTTCTGGGAAGACTTAGATCGCTTGGTTAGAACTGTCCCTAATAGCAAGAAGCTTTTTATAGGAGGTGATCTTAATGACCATGTAGGTACATCAAGTGCAGGTTTCGAGGCGGTTCATGAGGGTTTCGGATATGATAGTAGAAACCAGGAGGGAGAGGAAGTCTTAGACTTCGCCTTAGCTTTTGATCTGATGATACCTAACACTTTCTTCCGTAAGAGACAGTCCCATTTAGTGATCTTTAGTAGCGGCCAGTACTCTAGTCAAATTGATTTTGTCCTTACAAGAAGGAGAGATAAACGAACATACGTGAACTGTAAGGTGATACCTAGAGAATGTGTGGTCGCTCAACACAAGCTGGTGGTGACTGACTTCCGCTTTCTGGTGCAAGCTCGTGGGAACAAACAAGCTAGGGTTGCTAGAACGAAATGGTGGAAATTAAAAGGGGAGACATCAAAGGTCTTTAAGGAAAAGGTCATTGAAGAGGGCCCTTGGAATGATGAAGGCGATACAAACATCATGTAGGAGAAGATGGCAACATGCGTTCGGAAGGTTGCTTCAGAGATGCTTGGAGTGACCAAAGGGAGCGGATGCGACTCGAAAGACACTTGGTGGTGGAATGAAGATGTGCAAAAGGCTATTAAGAAAAAAAGGAGTGCTATAAGCGCTTGTATCATGACAGGTGTGCAAACAACATAGAGAAGTAAAATGTGACAAAGATGACTGCAAAATGGGCGATGAGTGAGGCAAATGGGAGGGCCTATGAGGACCTTTATCGACGTTTGAGTACGAAGGAATGAGAGAAGGACATTTATAAGATGGCTAGGGCTCACGATAGGAAGACAAGGGATTTCAACCAAGTCAAGTGCATAAAGGATGAGAGAGAGCAACTCTTGGTGAAGGAGGATGAGATCAGACATAGATGACAAGAGTATTTTGATAAATTGTTCAATGGTGAGAACGAGAACACCACCGTTCAGCTGGACGACTCGTTTGATGACACTAACAGACGCTTTGTGCGGATGATTCAAGAATCGGAGGTCAGAGAAGCCTTGAAAAGGATGAAAGAGGACAAAGAAATAGGCCCTGATGGTATCCCAATCAAGGTGTGGAGATGTCTCGGGAATATAGCTATAGTATGGCTAACCAAAATGTTCAACAATATCTTTCGATCAAACAAGATGCCTGAGGAGTGGAGAAGAAGCATATTGGTACCAATCTACAAGAACAAGGAAGATATCCAAAGTTGTACTAATTATCGGGGAATTTAGTTGATGAGCCACACTATGAAGTTATGGGAGAGAGTTATCGAGCAGCGCCTACGAGGAACGACGCAGATATCAACAAACCAATTTGGTTTCATACCCGGAAGGTCAACCACAGAAGCAATCTTCTTAATAAGACAGGTTATGGAGTGGTTTAGAGAGCAAAAGAAGGACCTCCACTTGGTTTCATTGACTTGGAGAAGGCTTATGACAAGATACCAAAAAATATTATGTTGTGGTCTTTGTACAAACATAAAGTCCAATCAAAATACGTGACCCTCGTCAAGGACATGTACAATAATGTTGTGATTAGTGTTCGAACAAACGATGGTAACACAGATTACTTCCCGATTAAAATTAGACTTCATCAAGGGTCAGGCTTAAGCCCGTATCTCTTTGCCTTGGTAATGGATGAGGTTACCAGGAACATAAAAGGGGATATCACTTGGTGTATGTTGTTCGCTGATGATGTAGTGTTAGTGGACGAAAGTCAAGCGGGAGTAAATAGGAAACTAGAGTTATAGCGACAGATCCTTGAGTCTAAAGGTTTTAGATTGAGCAGAACTAAAACCGAATACATGAGATGCGACTTTGGCGGAGCTGCACATGAGGAGGGAGATGTGAGTTTGAAAGGTCAAGTAGTGCCTAAGAAAGATACATTTCGGTATCTGAGATCGATGCTACAGAGGGATGGAGATATTGATGCGGACGTTAGCCATAGAATCAAAGCAGGGTGGATCAAGTAGCGACAAGCTTCTAGCATTCTCTGTGACAAAAGGGTACCACAAAAGCTAAAAAGCAAATTTTATAGAACGACGATTAGACCGGCTATATTGTATGAAGTAGAATGTTGGCCTACAAATATTCGACATGTTCAACAATTGAGTGTTGCAGAAATGCGTATGTTGCGATGGATTTGTGGTTACACAAGAATGGACCGAGTTCGGAACGATGATATACGTGATCGCCTAGGGCTATCATCAATTGAAGAAAAGCTTATCCAACATCAGTTGAGGTGGTTTGGCCAAGAAGAACTCCAGAGGCATCAGTGCATTGTGGAGTCCTAAGCCAAGCTAATAATATGAGGAGAGGTAGAGAAAGACCGAAATTGACATGAGGGGAGGCAATAAAAAGATATTTGAAAGCTTGGGATATATCTAGAGATCTATGTTTGAATAGGAGTACTTGGAAAGCAGCTATTAAAGTGCATGAACCGTGACTTGGGGCTCTTGGTGGGTTTTGGACTCTAGTCTACCCCAACTTGCTTTGGGACTAGGACTGAAAGGCTATGTTGTTGTTGTTGTTGTTGTTCTATGGAACAGAAGCAAGGCAGGAACATGATCTTTTAGATTAGTAAATAGTAGCACTTTATTCAAGAAAGTTGCTATTCATTAGGTTCAAGAGATAATTAAGGTGCATAGAACATCAAACAATCTTTTGTTCTTTTTAAAACCCACCTGTGTGTTTTTATCTGGGTGCATGGGGTTACATAGATCTGGTCTGGGAACATAGCCTTCCTCTCTTAGTTCTCGAAGCAGGGCCTTCAAGGACGTGTAGATATCTTCAGACTCAGGGTGGCTTTTATCTGATGCAGCAAATAAATGGCTGCTGTTATTAACATCTACCCAGCTGTACCCAGGTATCTTCAGGATCTTATTATCTTTCATCAATCTTCTAACTTTTGATACACCATCCCATCGCCCAGCAACTGCATTGATATTGGACATGAGGACATAATAACCAGAATTACCAGGGTCCAACTTGAACAGTTCTTGGGAAGCGATGTCCGCAAGTTCAACATTGCGATGCACACGGCAAGCATGGAGAAGGGCACCCCAAATGCCAGCATCTGGCTTGAAAGGCATATCAGCAATAAATTGTATAGCTTTATCTAACCTCCCAGAACGACTGTATAGGTCGACCATGCAAGCAAAATGCTCCATTCGTGGGACAATCAGATATTCCTTAGTCATGCATTCAAAAAGTTGGAGTCCTTCTTCAACCAGACCAGCATGAGCACAAGCAGATATCAAAGCAAGGAATGTTTCATGGCCTGGCTTGTATCCTTCCTCCTGCATACGATGTAAGAAGCTCACTGACTCTTTAACAAGACCATGAGCCCCATAGGCAGAAAGTATACTATTCCATGATACTTCATTCTTATTAGGCATGAATTCAAAAACACGAAGAGCCAACTCCATGTTCTCACATTTCGCATACATGTCTATCAGAGCACTCTCAGCAAATATGTCAGCCTTTATAGGACCTTTTATGATAACACCATGAATCTCCTTCCCATAATATAGAGCTGGCAAACTTGCACATGCTGATAGGGCAGAAGATATGGTTACATTATTGTACTTTATTCCTTCCATACACATCTGACGGAAAAGGTCTAGAGCTTCTTGTGGTTCTCCATTCTGCAAAAAGCTTGAAATCATTGAGTTCCATGTCACCTCATCCTTCAGAGACATTTTGGAGAAGATATAATGGCTCAGGTCAAGTCTGCCACACTTTGCGTACATGTCCATCAGTGCACTCTCCACATAACATTTTCCTTCATACGCATTTCTTAGAACATAACCATGGATCTCCTGACCAAGAGGCAAAGCAGCCATACTAGCACACGCTGGCAAGACGCTAGCTACAGTAACATCATTTGGTTTGATGCATTGTTCTAACAAGTACCGGAACATTTGCAGTGCCTCTTCACTCATCCCATTAAGAACATAACCTGATATCATCGTACTGCCAATAACCACATCGATAGTCCTAGCCGCATCATACACATTCTGTGCCATCCTCACATCCCTGCACTTGAAATAGATGTCCACCAAAGCACTCACCAAAAAGGCATCCATGTGCACACAATTCCTGATAATATAACCATGTACCTCCTTACCCTGCTTGAGACCATTCAAGTCGGTCAAAGCCGGTAACAAACTCACTAGCGTAACTGAATCTGGTCGAGCACCACTCCTCTGCATATTGCAGAACAATCCCAATGCTTCATCAAGAAGCCCATTTTGAACACATCCTGAGATCATTCCGTTCCAGGTTACCAAGTCATCTTGTGGCATCAGTTCAAACAACCTCCATGCATAGGCATTTGGCATACATCGATAGCAATGTGTTAGCCACTGCCACCTCCGGCTCTAAACCACATTTCACTGCCAGAGAGTGAAGCTGCACCCCAGACAGCAAGTCAGCCTCAGCAGCACACAGACAGAAACCACGCCAGAGTCGCAAAATTGGGCTCGCAACCAGACACCCTCATGTTCCGGAATAAATGCACCGCCCCGCCCACGTCTCCAGCCTTTATGTACCCGTCCATCATCACGTTCCACAGGATGCAATCCCGCCACGGCATTCCGTCGAACGCGTCGCGGGCGTCCCTGAGGAAGCCAGCGTCAGAATACATCTTGATGAGCGCGCTCCCAGCGTAGACATCGCTGGCGATCCCGATCGCCCGCGCTGTGCTGTGGACCAGGCGGCCGAGGGACACCGCTCCGAGCGCGGCACAGGACTTGACGACGTAAGGGAGGGTGTGCGCGGCGGGGCGCGGCGCGGCGGGGTGGGTCCACATCTTGACGTAGAAGAGGACGGCGAGGCTGTGGTGCCCAGCCGCGGTGAACCCGCGGATGAGCCAGTTCCACGGCAGCGATGATCCGGCGGCGGCGCGCGGGAGCGCGGAGAACACCGCGACCGCGTCGTGGAACCGGCGCGAGAGGACGTACATGCCGAGGAGCCTGTTGTGGAGCGCCGTGTGGCTGGAGAGAGCGCCGGACACGACGGCGCGAGCGTGGATTCGGAGGCCCAGCGGGAGGTGCGGCGCGGAGACGCAGCCGCGCAGGAGCGCCAGCAAGCGGTCCGCGGAGGAGACATCCGTGACGGCCTCCGTAGCGGAGAAGGTGGTAGACCAGCATGGCCGCCGCGGCAGCTTGAGGCCGGGGTGAGCGAGGCGCATGGCGAATTGGCGACCGACGGCGACGAGGCCGTCGTCGTCGAGGAGGAGAGAAGCCGAGGCGGCCGACTGACTGCCCAAGCGGCCAAGCGTGGCTGCTGCGTGCGATGGTGGTCGGGGACGGGGATGGATTTTCCAGGACCTGAATGCGGAAGAAATCTCGTGGTCGTGACCCATGGGGCTTGTCCAGGAGTTCACGGTTCATCTCAACAAGCCTCTTGTTTTCCAGATATGATTCACTCTATGCAATGATTGATGTGATCGTTTGTCTCGTGTCTTTTCTCAGGTAAGGCCTTGTTTAAGATTGCAAGTTTTTTCACTCTCTCTTCATCACATTAAATTTTTGGACATATATATGGAGTATTAAATACAGATAAAAAAATAATTAATTACACAGTTTGATTGTAAATTACGAGACGAATCTTTTGAGCCTAGTTAGGTCATGATTGGACAATAATTGTCAAATACAAACGAAAGTGCTACAGTGTCAAATACTGATTCCTAACCCCAATCTAAACGAGGCCTAACTTGTTGAATTGTCTTGTGCACTTTACAACAACATTGGGTTTTAAACCGGTTCTAATGTTAGATTTGTGGTTTGTTTCTCCACAATAATCGTGAAAGAATACCTTAGCGGGAACGTGGAACGGGGGCTTAGAATGTTATTTTATAGAGAGAAGTCCACGTTACCCCCTCAACTCTTCGTATAGTCTAAAAATCAACCTCCAACTATGAAACCGTGTATCTGAACCCCCCCCCCAATTACACAAACCGGGTACGTGAACCCCCCACGCCCATTCCAGCTGGTTTTGATCCACGCCGGCCTCCACGTCGCCCCGCCCGCCATCCGCGTCAGCTTTGGGCTAGATAAAAGGAGGAGGAACAGATCACTCTCCCCTTCCAGCCGCCAGTCCAAACCTAGCAGCTCATGAGCTCACGTTGGTGAAGATTAGGTGATTCTGCACCAAACTGAAGGAGATGTGGTAAGACTTGAAGAGATTCTCGGCGATTTAGGTGAGTCCCTTCTCTATATGCTCTAGATCTATATGCTTATCATGATGGGGTTGGGGGCTAAGATTTGTTCTGGTGCTTTGTATATCTCAGATTCTCGTCAGTTTAGATGGATGATATGGATATCATTGCTGTTAGATTTCATTTTAGAGGAGAGTTTTTCTTTGATGGGAAGAGGATGCATTATATTGGTGGATCTGAAGGAATGTCTTACATAGATTGGGATTTAATTTCATTGCCTGAGGTTAATGGTCACCTTAGGGATCATGGAGTGGTCTCAGATGAGATTTTGTTGCATTGGTTATGTCCTGGTAAAGACCTAGACAACGGGCTTTGGGTCTTGCATGATGACAAAGTGTGCCAATTAATGTCAGATTGTGTCACGGGCAATGGAGTTGCAGATGTGTTTGTTGAGTCAATGTCAATGCAACTGGAAGCACCTGCAGATGATGAGAGAAGTGATGGTGAAGCAAATGACAATACAGATGAGAAGGGGGAAAGAGCATTTGTTGATGGTGGTGACTGTAGCTCAGATGAAGTGCAATTCATTGAGGAGAAGAAGGTTACTACTATCCAATCCCCTCCTATCAAAACAGAGGAGCCAAAATAGGAGGTGCAGCTATCCAACTACAAGGTTGGAGAGGAACAAGAAATAGACAACAGTTCTAATAGTGATTACCTCCTTCCGAGTGAATTTTGTTCATCAGAAGAGGATGAGGAAGCACAAGAAATCAACAAAAAATTCATGGATTTCAAGAAGAAGGTTAAATCTGGTGAATTGAATAGTTTAGATGATGCTATTTTTAAATCTGCTCCTGTCAATGAAATTGGTGAGCTTGAAGGCTGTGATCTTGTAGAAGGAAATTCCACTCCATATGGTAACTCTAGTGATGAAGATGAATCATTTGAGGAAGGTCCTAATGGAGAGATTATTAGAAAACAAGATATGTTTCCTAGGTTTGACAGGAAGACTTATGTTCCTAAATTTGTTATAGGAATGAAGTTCAGTGATAAGAAAGAGTTCAAGGATGCAATTATTAAGTATGGTCTCACTGAAAGAAAGGTTATGAAATTTGTCAAGGATGAAGGAAATAGGGTTAGAGCAATCCAAGAAGCACAATTGTTGTAAAGTTAGACAAAGATTATCAAGACCCTGTGTTTTAAAGGTTCTATGTGTGCTTAAATGCTTGTAAGAAGGGTTTTTTGGCAGGATGTAGGAAAGTAATTGGTCTTGATGGCTGCTTCTTACAAGGAGCAACTGCTGGTGTGCTACTGTGTGCCATTGGTAGGGATGGAAACAACCAAATTTATCCAATTGCTTGGGCTGTGGTTGAGATAGAAACCAATGATTCATGGGACTGGTTTTGTTACTTGTTATGCAAAGACTTGCAAATTGGAGATGGAGATGGTTGGGTCATTATCTCAGATCAGCAAAAGGGAATTCTTAATTTAGTTCAGACTTGGCTTCCTAAAGCAGAGCATAGAAATTACGCTAGGCATATCTATGCCAACTGGAGGAAGAAATTCAAGAAGAAGGAATACCAGAAGATGTTCTGAAAGTGTGCCAAGGCTCCATGCATAACTCTTTTCAACATTGCCAGGGCTGAGTTAGCTGAGAAGACTCCTCAAGGAGCACAAGCAATAATGAACATAGCTCCACATCATTGGAGCAGGGCATGGACGAAACTAGAGTCAAACTGTGACTCAGTTGATAATAATATATGTGAGTCCTTCAACAAGTGGATTGTTGAAGCTAGGTATCTTCCTATAATTAGTATGCTTGAGGCTATTAGGTGCAAAGTAATGATTAGGATCCATGGTATGATCAATAAATCTGCTAGGTGGCAACAAGTAATATCTCCTAACATACTAAGGAAACTGAAGGGAGCTGTGAACTCATCTACTTATTGTCATGCAATTTGTTGTGGAAGAGAATCATATGAAGTGCAACACAATGATCAAAGGTGGACAGTAGACCTTGAAAAAAAGACTTGCTCCTGCAGATATTGGAATTATCTGGACTGCCATGTTGTCATGCCATTTCCTGCATATACTTCAAAACAAACAAGTTAGATGACGACATTGCAAGCTGTTATACAGTGGACATGTTCAAGAAGACTTATGAGTATTGGTTGCAACCTGTGGAAGGCATGCAAAATTAGCCCACATCTGAAATGGCAAAACCATTGCCACCAAAGCAATTAAAGATGCCAGGAAGACCAAGAAAAGAGAGGAGGAGGGAACCTCAAGAGAAGCCAAAGGGCAGAAGATTGTCCAAGAGAGGAACTGTTATCAGGTGCAAGAGATGCAAACAAACCGGACATAACAGGAGTACTTGTGATAGGAGGAATAGTGGAACCTCAAATATGGGAGCATCTCCACCAAATGTGCAGCCAGCTCAGTCTCAATCAAATGTGCAGCCAGCCCAATCTCAAGCACATGTGAACTCACTAAATGCAATGGTATGGACTGATACTTCATCTATTTATTCACAGGTACCTTTCCATGACATGTATATTTAAATAATTGTTGGTGACTTAATATGCATGTACACAGGTACCTTTGCCAGTTTCACAACAGAGTGTCACAAGTGGCAGGAAGAGGAAGGGTCCTTCAAGTAGTAATATCAGTGCTCCAAAGAGCAAAAAGAAGTGCTCTGGTTTAGGAATTATCTACTCAAAGAGGACAGGAACCACAATACAAAATGTAAGTTAATGTACTAAAATATCAAACATAAATATTGGACCATTGCTTGCTCACTTGGTAACTAATTGCAGCCTGGGATGTCAAACCAAATAATTGTCATATCAACGGCACAAGGAAGGGTGGCAACTATACCTGGTGGAACAACTTCAATGAATATAGAGGCCAATCTGCCATCATCACAAGCTAGAGCAAAAGTGTCCATTAATGTCACATCAGGGACTGCAAGTGCAAGAGTTAAGGCCCAGGAACCATCCAGTCAGAAGGCTGCATCCACATCTTCTATTGTCACCCAGGGGATCACATGTGTTAAACAACACACAGTGATGTAATAAGATAGATTATAAGCTATTAAGAAATGTAATATGCCAGACAATAGGATGCTAAAGTCATGTAATCTGCCAAACCATTGGCTACTACTTTCTGTAATATGCTGCCAATCTATAGGTTGCCACTTCCTGTAATATGCCAAACTAATGGTTCTTATGCCAGTGCAGTGCAATGTTATTGTTGTACAAGCATGCTGATATTGGTTCATTGTTGTACGCGCTTGACCGGGATGAGCTCGCACTCCGGGCACTCGCCATCTCCCTCTGTTGACCGGGCTCAACATGCAAAGAGAGGAAATGAGAGAGAGAGAGAGAGAGAGAGAGAGAGAGAAGAACGCCACCGACTGAGAGAGATAAGAACGGGTGCTGAGCGTTGACGCGGAAGGCGGGCTGGGCGACGTGGAGGCCAGCGTGGCTCAAAACTAGCTGGAATGGGCATGGAGGTTTCATGTACCCGGTTTGTGAGTGTCAGATAGACAGTTTCGTAGTTGAGGGTTGATATTTAGGCCCGTTAAACTTACCCGAAAAACGCAAGACTATTCAACTTTTTTTTTTTCAAATTTTAAACAATGGATTTGAATACAGATTCAACAAGCCGAGCAGGGGCCTTAGACTATACAAAGAGTTGAGGAGTAATGTGGACTTCTCTCTGTTTTATAACGTGGGGACGTAAATATTCCCCTGAATCGGAGACGTGGACGTTCCCGGAATGTCCCCGGCCGCCAAGAAGAATACCTCAACCGCCAGTTCAGGATCCAAGACACACCTCATCGCTTTGGGACATTGCCATCTGTTCATATGTGCATTCAGTTCAAAGTTCATGCGGTATACTGATGTCTGTTGGTCCTCAAAAAATCTCTCAAAATCAGACAGATATTTGCAGATGCAAAGATTCTATCTAAATCTGACAGCAAAGAGCATTACAATTTGAAGAATTGGTATACCTGATGCATATTCTGTTTTTTTTAGTTTACATATTCCGGAGAGCGCCGCAAACTTTTTTGCGTTTCAGAAAGGTATGAGCAGCTTAAGCAACAGCTAAACGCCATGTTCTGTTAACTCAATCACATTCTACAAGTGTTTCAGCACTGTCACGTTAAGATCAAGTTCGAATGCCCATTAACTAGCACCTTTGCATTCAACCACTACTTTCTTTAGAAATTTGTTTTAGAAAAAAGGTTTTCACTACTTTTATAGAACGCCATAAAATGAGCTCAGAAAAAAAAGGTTTGCACTGCTTTTATAGAAGGCCATAAAATGAGCTCTTACAACTATATTGTTGGGATTCCAACTTAGGGCTTGTTTGGATAAACTCAATCCCTCCCTATCCACATGGATTAGTGTGGAAAATTAACTTATTTTCCACCCCCTTCCAATACGTATGGATTGAAGGGGATTGCTATGTTTCCAAACAAGCCCTTAAAGGGAAGCACAACACGGGCAAGAAAGCTTGAGGCAAACATCCAAACAGCAAAAGAAAGGAACAGCCACTAGCAGAACTCCAACTCTAAGAACTAATCCACGTGGACCTAAGCAACCAGAACATCATAGCAAGTCCTCCATGTTATGTAGCTTCCTCTCCTTGACAAAATACTAAAGCCACTTTCGCTTGGCACGTGTAATAATCCTCCAGACATCCATGATCAGCTTCCTTCAACAAAGTCCGCCACTTCTGCAAGCCAGAACGATTTTGTGCAGAACTTCAGTACAGAATTTGTGCTCAATAGACATTTTATTATGAGCTGTCCACAACATCCAGACTACAATTGCAAAGATAAAAGAGTTTGAAATCGTATAACTGCAGCACTGGAGGTAACCAAGTTTCATAAATTTTTTGAGTACTACAAGGGGACTCTACAATGAAACCTACTACTACTACACTACTGATCAAGCTACTTTGAGCTATACCTGTAATGACAATCAAAAGGGCGTGGGAAAAGAAAACACAGGAAGATCAGCATTCTGAATCATAAAGAATTCAGAGAATCACATAGTCATAGTCACAATCACAGATTCTCACAGGGAAGTGTTCTCCAAGCTCCAGCTGCTCTGTATGATAATCTGGGAGCAGAAACCCTTCCAAACACTGCCCTAACTTGATATGATGATCAAAATCGCCCATCGATGCAAAACACAACATTATGCCTGAAATATCATCACTCTTTGCATTTGCATTAGATGGGCTTCATGAAATGTTTTGGCCATACGTTGTGTGTAATGCTGTAACTACCATTTGCATTAGATAGTGCGTGCTAGCTGCTTCAAACCAACAAACCATAAGATGGTGTAGAGAATCAGTGTACTTCTGTACTTCGAGTTTTGTTGCTGAGGGGAAATTTATTTTCTTTCTGAAAACCGGTTCTTAGCTCAGACAATGGTAGTGCAAAACAAACTCAATGCCAACCATTCACGGCATGACATTTCAGATTATTTGCAGTTGATGGTGCCCTCACAAAGAATCTGATAACATGTCAATCATGAAACCATGCCAAGGAGCCAATCTTACTGTGTCTTTCTACGGCAATCCATGTACGAACAGAAAGAAGATGAAGAAATCACCATTCACTTGATAAATCCCTGAAGCGCCTTGGCAACGTTCGTCCTCAGCTTGTCAAGCTTTGCGCTCGCCCTGGCCTCCGCCACCCGCTGCCTCTTCAGCTTCGCCTCCAGCAGCGCCGCCGTGTCGTCACCGATGCGCCCGAACGCCCTCTTCAGCGACCCGTAGCCGCACCTCGCATCAATCGCCTCCGCCTCCGCAGAGAGGAAAGGGTACAGCTCGGTCAGCTCGTCGAACCCCCTTGGTTCCTCGCGCGCGTCGGGCGCACGGGTCTTCTTCTCCCTCTTCCCCGTGCGCGTGTCCGCCCAGATGAGCCTGGAGAGCTTGTAGATGGTGACGTCGCCGTCCTTCGGCGGGATTATGCCGCGTTTGAGGCGGATGGCGGCGTTGTCGTACCGGGAGCGGAGCGCGCGCAGCCGCTTGGCGACCTGCTCGGCGCTGAGGCGGTCCTCCGCGCGGAGGCGGCCCCGCAGCGCGGCGACGAGGTCGTCGGGCGACGGAAGCCGCCCGTGCTTCTGCCGGTGCGATGCGACGGCCTCGAGGAGCGCGATCTCGTCGGAGTCCGGCCACGAGCGCTGTGGCGGGCGGGGTTTTCTGGAAACGACGGGCTCGGGATCGGGCCCTGAAGAGCCGTCCGAGAACAGCGAGGACGCGGCGGAGACATCGGATTCGGGAGCAGAGTCGAAGGTTGTGGAAGGTGATGACGGGGGACTCAGATGTTCCTCCGAGACGGTGGTGGTGGTGTCGTCCGAGGGTGTCGGCGAGGGGCGCTCCTCCGATCCCATCTGCGGCGGCGGCGGCGGCGAGGTTTTATGAAGTTGTGGTATCAGGTTTTGTTTGGGGTTTAACGGTGGATTTGCAACCAATCAGTTCTCGCCGGGATATCTAGCTTTTGCCTTTTTAGGTATGCCTTTCCTTTTTCTAGGAAATTATAGCTTTTCTACTACTCCTTTCGGTTCTCTAAAGCAGGTCGTTTTGAACATCGACATGATCTTTAAGAAACGACTTTGACTGTAATTTTTTGCTATAAAATATTTATAAAATATAGTTAATATATACTTTTATGAAACTACATTTCGAGATGAATCTACTTACATCACTTTCATATTTTCAAACTTAACCCAAAAGAAGTTATTTGTAGTCAAAGTTTAAAATGTTGGACTTAAGACAACCTCAAAACGACTTGCTTTAGAGAACCGGAGGGAGTACGTATTTAGACACAATGACTCTGTTCGTTTCTCTCGTAATCCGTACTTTTCAACTTATTTTTTCAGCTGGAACAGTGTTTTTCTCTCACAACAAATCAATCGGAATAGTGTTTCGACTTGTTTTTTCAGCGAAGCGAACGAGGCCAGCGTATATCTAATCACGTAGCAAAAATTGTGTATCTAAAAAATTCAAGATATCTTTTAAAAATTTTACTAACGTAGCGAGACATGTTGTCGTGCCACCATCCCACGACGTACCTCCGTTGCCCTTGCACGCCTCGCCGCCACATCACTGTCCCCGTGCCTCTACAGTTGCCTCACCACCACGGGCCTTGTGGATGTCCGCACATGCCGACGAGCCCGCCTAAGCCGCTGTAGTCGACTACATGCGTCATATCGACCAGATGGCCCATATCGAGGACGACGGCCTCAAGCGCACTCGCGATGTCCCACCAGGCTACTTCCATCCAAGGCCACGATAGGATCTATGTCTGTCATCACCATTGGCACCTTCCACCTCGCCACCAAAGCGCACTATAGCCTTCCGCGTCGCATACCTCGCCAGTGCGTCCAACTCGCTGTCGTGGCCCTCGGTTGCCCCCACGCGCCGATGAGCTTGTGCCTTGCTACTGCAGTGGCTATGTCAGTGAGCTACCCCATCATAGCCACGACCCCACGTGTCACAAGTGTCTCGAAGGACGACAGCATGGGGTGACTGGTGGCAACGACGGTACCTGGATCCACGACATTGAATAGACGTCGTGGGTTAGCCTAGACATGCCGTTAGAATAGATGCCATTGAGCCCCATTGTCATGGTGTCAAACCTTGCCCAAATTTGGTCCCAGCCTCGGCTTCTCGGATTACGACAGTGGGCCGTTCTATGCCACCAATCGTGTACTTGCCTTTGCAAGTGCCACCAAGCAAATGATACTGAATCCCACAACATGTGCTTCGACGCTAAGTCTACTCCATCTCAAGTTAGCGTCACCAATAGCTACGTCACCTTCAGTTTGTTCATGCCATGCTAGATTTGCCATAATTTGACTTTTGCTTGATGTGAAACAAATAAAGTAATTGAAAGCTTGAACGTTGGAGAGGTGCCAATGCATTAAGCCAGAAAGTAGAGGGATATTTTTGGAGTTTGGCTTCTCCATCGGCATCCAGGCTGGTTAGTGTATCTCACCACATCGACAAAATTAGTAAAAATTGAGTAAAAAGCTTTTCTCACTGGTGACTTAAATGTAGATATCATTCTTATACAATGGTTTTGATGGCGCCACCAACGCATGTTAACATGGAGTATTCGCTTCACGAAAGACGCTGGTTCTATATAGACATAGACTGGTTCACATCTATATCCTCACAATGCAAGCCACGTATGTACTTATACCTCTAGGTCTCCCCGTTACCTTTCTCTCTCCTAAAACGTTACTTTCAGCTTTACAGTTTGGGAGGGAAGACGCAGGCAACAACTATGGTCCCTAGGAACCAAACGTCATCGATGGTGTGGTTCGTCGCCTCCCACGCACGCTTGGATTGCTATTTTCCCTTTTGGGAAATTTTGCTACAGGACACCGCTAAAATGCATAATATGTTGATGGACACCGTCTGAACGAGAATTTGCCCAAAGACACCACAAATTCGTGGTTCTTTGACCAGACATACCGCACCGATTATTTTAATCATTTCTTAGATCCGCAGAGAGAGAATGCGGATGAAATGACTTTTTTGCTCTCATCTTCAACCTCCGATTGGTCACTGTTTTTTAGTATTTTGTCAACACATTAGCTTAACTGCAGAATGAAAAATAAGAGAACAATACTGCATAAGGTGGCAACGATGTGTTACAACAAAAATCAATGACTAGCCGGAAGTTGAAGACAAGGGCAAAAAAGTCATTTCACCCACCTTCTCTCTCCACAAATCTAATAAATGATTAAAATAATCGGTGCAGTGTGTCTGAGCAAAGAACCACGAATTTGTGGTGTCTTTAGGCAAATTCTCGTTCTGGTGGTGTTCATCAACATATTATGTATTTTAGCGGTGTCTTGCAACAAAATTTCCCTTCCTTTTTTTTGTCAAATTAAACCACCGCTGCTTCTATAAAACTCTCAGACATGGATGCCTGATAGACATGAAAATTAAAGCATACCACCGTGGTTGCATCGGGGAAGCCCTAAACGAGCATCGTTCCCAAGGGTGGGTAAAAAAAGTTAAGAATCCCCTCCTCGCCAAATCGCACGTGCGTTTTGAAAGCCATCACGCGCCGCTCACGTGCCATTCATCTATCCATCTCTCAGCTCTCATCTCTGAACCGTACGCCCCACCGTGTTCCCGCGCCGCCCACGAACTCCTCCCGGCGCTGCCCATGACGACGGTGTCGCGCGCGCTCGGCTCTGCGTTCGCGGGCTTCACGCGGGCACCCGTGGCGGCGCAGACCGCGACGACCCTGCCCTCCCCGTGCGGCTCGTCGGCGCTACTCCAGCACTGGCGCTGGAGCCGGTCCAGCCGCGCCCGGCGGTTCTCGTCCGGCCGCTCGGCACGGATAAGCATGAGCCTCCGCGCCGGCATCGTAGGGCTTCCCAACGTCGGCAAGTCCACCCTCTTCAACGCCATTGTGAGTACTAAGCTTGCTTGTTTCGTTGCTTCCTGTTCCTGGGAGGAATTCGTGTTGTCAAAACTCGTAATAACCGGGGAGTCTAGATGGCAGAGAAATGTGTAGGTTCTTTTCTTCTCTATATATATTCTTCTGGATTCGTTCATTAGCTCGGTATAGGGTGGAATTGCAGCGTGTATGTTGGGTGGATGTCGGTGGACGCCAACTGTTCGACGTTTTGCCACATAGACATTCTTGTGGAACGGTTGACACTGTAGATTTGTATAATTTGTAAGAGACTAAGAGTCAATAAAGTTCACAAAATATCATGTTCTTTTGTGTTGTTCTGCTGCTGCACAAGTTGCCCTCTGTACTTGTTGCAGTAAAATGTTTCGAGTGGAGAAATATATGTGATATACATAGGACAGGTTCTTCCCAGGAATAATTTAATGTTAATCTGTTTTCATTTTTTTTTTCAGGTTGAAAACGGGAAGGCACAAGCTGCAAACTTTCCCTTTTGCACCATCAACCCAAATGTTGGTGTGGTGGCTATCCCTGATCTTCGTTTGCAGGTGCTCTCAAAATTAAGCAAGTCGCAGCAGACGGTCCCAACATCTATTGAGCTTGTGGACATTGCAGGTCTCGTCAAAGGAGCAAGCAAAGGAGAGGTACACGTTTTGTCATTGTCTTCAATTTACCTGCAGGATAGCTCCAACTCTGCTGAGCAAAGTTTAGATGGTTTCAGCTTAGTTTATAAATAGTGGTATTCAGTATTATTGTTGACAATTGACAACAGGGACTAGGAAATCAATTCCTTTCAAACATCCGTGAAGTGGATTCTATACTTCAGGTTGGTATCTTGTACTTGTATGCTTATGCTCTGATATATTTGCCCAAGTTCTAGTGGCTGTCAATTACTGTGCGCCATCCTGCTTGCATCTTTATACTTTACAGGCTATAATAATACAATTCTCTATTTCTCCATCAGATATCCCTTGTTTCTCCAATTTTACTGATATGTGATATGTGAAGTAAAATTGGAGCCACTCTGTTATCCTTATCCAGCACTGCAACTCACTGCTGGTGCATCATTATCATTTCTTTCTTTGTTTTTTTTGCGAAAGATCATTTCTTATTTGTTGGAGATAGCAAAATATTATTGGATGAGCCTCTTATAAGATATTAGCTGTGTCGAGGCTGTAGGAGTAACTATTATCTGTTCTTTTTTACTGGATTCTCAGGTTGTGCGATGCTTTGAGGATGACGATATTGTTCATGTCAATGGCAAGGTTGATCCCAGATCAGACATCGATGTCATTAACCTAGAGCTGATATTTTCGGATCTTGAACAGGTAATTTGGTGAAGGAATTTCCATTCGTCTTGTTATCACGCATTCAAAAGAAACTTCTATTACTATCTATGATCCTCTCCAACTGCTGACAGTTGTGTACTAACTGTAGATAGAGAAGAGGCTAGATAAGCTTAACAAGAGCAAAACTAAAGATGTGCAAGTAAAAGTGAAGGTAAGATTCTTTCATTCTGATGGCCTTTATGTTTTATGTTCTAACTGTTGTAACTACTTAGGAACAAGCAGAGAAATCAGGATTGGAAAAAATTCAGCAGGCGCTTATGGAAGGAAAGCCTGCAAGATCGGTCGATTTAGCTGAGCATGAGAAAGAAGCTATACAACATCTTTGTCTGCTAACTATGAAACCTGTCATTTATGTTGCTAATGTAACAGAATCTGATCTTGCTGAACCTGATAGCAATCCTCATGTCAAAGAGGTGGCTAAAGCAGCATCAGACTTGCAGTCTGGTATGGTTACAATATCAGCTCAGGTTTGTTGTATGCATCTAAACTACAAGAAGCTTTTGAAGAAATTTCTGTGAAATAACTTTATATTTTTGTCTGAGTGGTGTTGCCTACCCAGATGTGTTCTACCTATGCTAACAAAAGATCATGGAATGCATAAACAGGTTGAAGCTGAACTCGCTGAGCTACCTTTGGAAGAGAGAGTAGAATATTTAAAATCTCTTGGCGTTGCTGAAAGTGGACTAGGAAATTTGGTAAAAGCAACATATAATCTATTGGGATTAAGAACCTATTTCACAACCGGAGAAAAGGTGCATCTTTTGTGCTGTTAAAGTTTTTTTTCCAGCAGTAAACACAAACTGACAGACCTTTAACTGTGTCCTTTTAGGAAACAAAAGCTTGGACTATTCTTTCAGGTTTCTTTCTTCCTCACAATTTTTTTTCTTGTAATATTTGAAGAAGTTTTTGTAATCACTATAACTGCATGTAATTCTACTTGTAGGCATGACTGCGCCACAAGCAGCTGGAGTTATTCATAGTGATTTTCAGAAAGGATTCATCAGAGCTGAAACTGTAAGCTGTGTACAAACTGATGGGAATTTAATGACAAATTTCAGTTTACATGTTATGATATATCACTACAAATGCCAATACTTCAACTCTATGGATTTGGATATATCGTTGCCTTTTTTTTTTGTTTGATATTTACTAATTGTACAATGATTACTACCACACCTCAGGTATCCTATGATGATTTTGTTGCAGCTGGTTCTCTTGGAGTAGCAAGGGAGAAAGGGCTGGTAAAGATATTTGCGCTGCTAAACCTTACATTCAGTGATTTGAAACATGTTGTTAAAAATATGCTTTCTTTGCTTGTTTGTTTAATCTGTTACTTTGACTGCAGTTGAGGTTGGAAGGAAAGGATTATGTTGTGCAGGAAGGAGATGTCATGCTTTTCAGATTCAACGTGTGACAATAATAGTAGCAAAAAGCTTCAAAACACCGGAATTTGTACTAGGCAGAATATAGTTTGCCCAGACTGACATTTTTTGGCCTCTTGACCACCGACTATAGATCTACCAGCATTGTTTCTTTTCTTATGAGGAAAAATACAATGGTTCACTCTGTATGAGTATCATATGTTAAAGAAAGGCACCCTGCAACAGTTATTCAGTGTAGGTTTCCTTCTAACACCAGTGGTGGCCTTATGGGTCACTCGAGATACGTTGCCAAATCTGCTTGAAGTTTTGCGATGACTTTATAATGTTACATTACAAGAGATTACTTAGGGCTAATATGTTTGTGGAGATGAAATGTTAATCTCCAATGTATCTCTATCTTCTCGTATTTCTTTCAAAAAAGCAAAGTCGAAAAAACCACCCCATATGTCACTATGGTTTTGCAACGAAAAGAACGTTGTACTCATTCTTCCGAAGACATTGTTGCAAAGGCCCCCATATGTTTTATTGCAAAAATCACCCCTCCCCTCACGCAGAGATTTTTTTTAATTTTAACACTTTTTGATAACTAATTTTAAATCTATCCCTGTAAGTTTTTTAAAAAAAACTAACACTTTTGGCCACGCCTATTGCCTTGGCGCGGCCAGATGCCTGTGCCGCGCCATGCATGGTGGCGCGGCAGCGGTCTAACGTGGCGACGAACGGTTTCGATGACCGTTGACGTGGCAGCTCTTGCCGCGCCACCATGCATGCATGGCGCGATGCGCGCTCTGATCGATCCGTGGCGGCGAGCGAATAAATATCGCGCCCGATCCACTTTGCCCGGCGGCAAAGCCGCTTTGGCCGCCACCCCCCCGCCCGGTACAAAGTTTAATCCGGAATCGTTCGCTGGCCGATAGTGGGAGTTATTCTAAGTATTGCTTGACGTAAAATCAATAGTAGATTTGTTTCTGTCTTTTGTTGAATTTTTTTCACGGCCGAATAGAGAATTTGATAAGCCAATGATTTGTTTTCTGTCTTTCATAATACGGTTAACCACCATTTTAACTAATCGATTATGAAAAATTGCCACCGGCGTCGAGATACGCCGGGACTGCCGGTTTCCGAACTAGTTGGTACCTAATCTCGCCGGCAGTGCTGCCTCAACGCAAAGAAATGAATATGAAACAAATAAATGAAGTCCATGCGCAAATGGACAAGTTGCCACATAATATTTTTATTGTTTTAACATAAGTTTGACATAACATAACCAAATAACCCCGCAAGTTTCGGACGCCAATATTCATTTGACCTAACAAACTAAGACCCAGGAGTGTAAGGATCCCTCGGACGCCTTTGTCTCTTCGGATTTGTTGGCAACACATTGGGAGTGTAGCCAATGTCGGTATGGTCGCATCGACTGATGCACGTCGCAGCTCGTACCACGCAAGTATATGATACGCACGATTACTTATAATTTTTTATGATCCTTAGTTCATGGAGCCTACGTATTTAAATAAACTATCTTTGATAGTACCTGTGAGGCTCCTTGGGTACCAAGCGAGGCACCACCTAGCTGAGACATACCGATCTCGTCCTGTGGCCAATCGTCCCACTGGTCGTGCTGTCTGCGGAAGCCCGGGGGGTCGTCGTCGTCGTCGTTCTCGTCGTCCTAGGTTGCAGGGTCCTTCCCAGCGCTATGATGTGGTGGTGTACGTACCGCGAAAGTGGCACCTGTCATCGGCTGAGAAGAGCCGGCTGGTGTCCTCAAAGAGGCTGAAGACGTGCCACCCGACCACGCTGGGAGTGGCTGTTCCTCATAAGGAGTGTCCATGCAGCTTAGCTTCTGAGCTAGCTTCCTGCAGCTCTTCTTCACCTTGTGCATAAATAGACGTTAAAGTTAGTGCATTACCCAAACACATATACACTAAAGAAACATTTTCGGAACGGACAAGTTTATGTTACCTCCACAAAAGCAGCGAGAACGCCTGGCCCCTGACCTCTAGACTCATGAAGCCGGAACGCTGCTTCGTTAGATAGCCTTGACAATTGTGTCGCCTGGGTATAGAAACACGGTTGGACAGTTTTAGTACACATACTTAATACCAAAAGGATAATAAATTGTACCATTCAAGTATATTACCACGTATCTTTGAAGCGGGGCTCTCTCTAGCTGTGTGTCCTCCCTAGTAGTAACGTCGTACACATCTTCGATGACATCTTCCTCTGAGTCCTCGTCAATCGCCATGTCAGTGTACGGGGGCTTGATATGTGTCCTCGTAGACCTATGAAGCCACCGCAGGTACTCGTCGAATGTGTGCTGATCATGTGGAGGACCCGCATGGACCGGATGTCGTACCCTGTTCTGCCACAAATGGATGCGCGAGCTGTGTGTCACGCGCCAATCCTTGGTCTTGTACCTCTTCCTACGGTCATACCTGCAACAAAACGATGTTAGTTGTACCACACACCTCTGAATTATAGCATTGTTATTAATCGATAACGCACCCGTGCAATTCTTGGTTGGTGGAGTAAAGCGGTGGTGGGCAGCCTGTCATTCTCCTAAACTGTCTGCAGACCCGGATGGGCAAGTGAATCTCGACCACATGGAAGAAAATAAGAGGGACGTCGCAGCGATACTCGTCTGACTCGTCCCTAGTGACAGGACTGAGATAGTCCTAGAGCTTCGGAGAATCCCAAGGACACCAATGCACCTGAAATTTCATAATTGAGTTAGGTTGTGATATAGTGTATATCGAAGAAGACACATGTATGATAGTAAAGAGAGCATAACCTGGTGCTGTGTCAGGACGTTGAGACCGTCTGTGTACTCCCTGTACTTGCGCCACGCATTCCCTCTAACTAACGCTGATTCCGTCCAGATATACAGAGCTGTAGGGAGTGTATCCTGCCCGTTCTATCGCTGCATTGAACACGATAATGTATTAGCCATTAATAATGAATTCATATGTAACTGCCTCCAAGAATATAGTGAACCGAAGTACTTACCGGTAAACCATTATTAAGGGGCCTACCAACGGGTCATCGTTCCCAACACCACACCTGAAGTAGGTACGAGCAACCCCAAGGTTCGCATATCCCGAGGTGTGATGGCAGGCAACGCATAGCTGTCGATACGTCCATGCCAGGACTGCGCTGCCCTAGCTGTACGCCGCTATGTTCTCTCACGGCTGTCGTAGTATGTCAAGGAACATCCAGCTGATGGTGTTGCTCGAGGCGTCCGAGAAGAGGAAAGCACCAAGAAAGTACCAGAGCCACACACGAGCGAACCTGTCAATCAGAGCCTCCTTAGCCTGTGGGTCCAAGTAATCAAAGCTTTCCGTGATCCAGGACGACGAAATACCGGAACTTTTCCTAAAATTGACCAAAGAAAATAAGACCCCATGGCTGCAGGAAAGCAATGCAAGTATTAAATAGGCTTGAATTACTCACTTATTTTTCTTGAAAGCATCGTCGTCCTGTGGAAGAAAGCCAGTAAACTGAGCCACCAGCTCCCTCCAGTGATCGTTGTCAACTATCCTTGTCACTGGAAGCCCCCCCAACCGAAGGCCTCAAATAGCCTTCACGTCCTGCAACGTCAAGGTCATCTCGCCACAAGGTATGTGGAACGTGTGGGTCTCAGGTCTCCACCTGTTATAAGAATAGAACGACTGTTAGTTGCCTCAAATTTGTTAGAAGAAAGTTTATGTACAAAGAATGCACTCGCACCTGTCTACAGCTGCAGTAAGTAGTGCTGAGTCAAGGGACGGAAGACCGTGGTTGACAACACGGACAAGCTCGAGGAAGCCGACACGCTGTATGTATGGCGCATAATGCTCGTCCCACTGATGCGCCCTGGTGTGTGTGCGGAGCCTCAAAGGAGGCAAGGACACCTCTGCGTCGTTGTCACTTAAGATGTGTGCTCGGTGCTGGTCGTCGTACTCCACCTCAAGAATGAGGTATAACGGGTGCTGCATGAGAGGAGCATCCTGTTACGAATTGATAAACAAAGCATTAGAGTATTCAAATTAACAAAATTTAAATTAACATTAGTAAGTTCACAAACAAATCACTAACCTAACTATCCTAAATCCCTAAACCCAAAATCCTAACTATACTTGATAATAAATACATAATCAATCCCTAAAATACCTAACCTCTTTTGGGTTTAGAGTAAACTAGTATCTATACCCAAAATCCCTAACTAAATAACTAACTATAAACTAAATAATAAATATATAATCAATCGCTAAACCCAAAATCCTAACTATACTAGAACACACAACCTCAAACCTACGTAAATCACAAACAAATTCACTAATCTAACTATCCTAAATCACTAACTATCATAAATCAATACCAATCATAAAACCCTAACTATCCTAAATTACTAGCTATCATAAATCACTAATTATCCTAAATCAATAATAATCAAAAAAATATGAAATCAACCCTAACTATCGTAAATTACTACCTATCCTAAATCACTAATTATCCTAAATCAATAATAAGCAAAAAAAATATGAAATCGAGACGAGGTACCTTAGGAATGACGACCTTGTGCGGCGTTCTTAAGCGTTTGGCGCTTGCGAACCTGCTTGGCTTGTATTGGCGTGAAATCGAAGGCGGCGGAGGGGCGATCTCTGGTATTTGGCGAAGTGGTAGGCGAGTGCGTGCGTGTGGTGGGCGGGCGCCGCGCGATTTATTCCACTCTGCCGCGCGCATGGATCGGGCGCGGCAACCTTTGCCGCGCTAAAGGTCGATGGCGGCGACAACAACCGCCGTCAATCGGTCACCCAAACCGGTAAATCGCCACGTCGGATCATTGCCGCGCCACCATGCATGGCGCGGCACTGGCATTTGGCCGCGCCAGGGCAATAGGCGTGGCCAAAAATATTAGTTTAAAAAAAATACAGTGTTAGATTTAAAATTAGTTATCAAAAAGTGTTAAAATTAAAAAGTCGACCAAAGAGTGGCGCTGCAAAGTTGGATGTAAAGTTGGATGTACTTAGGGCTCCTGCAAATTTAGGACAAGGCCAACGCTGTTAGCTTCACCTAAAAATAGTACTCTACATAGACTAAGATGATCTAGTGTTACTGTTACGTAGACTAAGATGATCTAGTGTTACTGTTCTCTCAATGTAGGCTATTGTTCCTCGTCCCACGAGTCTCTACGAGAACGGTAGCCACTTTTCATGCTCTTGAGTCTTGAATGGACGTTGGAGGAGGTGACATGACAATAGAGTGTCTCTTCACCACAACGCGTGCTCTAGTGAGTGCCTTAGCCTTTTGTCAAATGAGATACGGTTAGGGGAAGGTAACATGACAATAGAGTGTCTCTTCACTGTTCACCACAATGCGCGCTCCAGTTAGTAAATCATGTTCCTACGGCGACCCCCATGCCACTTGCCTTTGTGTTGACTGGATCTCCTCCTTTACATGCATGCATGCAACTGTTAACATGAAACAAAAACATGCAAATTGGCCCCTTTCCGTGACTACACAACATGCTAGTTCCTTAGGTCACTACGTGCAACGGTGTCATATTTATTGTTGCTGGGGAAGCCTGGAACTTGATGTGACTTGCGTCTTGTTAGAGCCGCAACACCTTCAAAAATCAAAACTTGCCTAAATGAAAAATTGGAGAACGTCTAAAAAGCTATCCGAAGAGAGTATTTTTTGAAGGTGTAGACATTAATATAGTTTAGATCTTCGACTAAAAGGATCATCGACGATGGCCATGGTGGTTTTTGGTATTTGCACAATTTCTTTTTTGCAACATCATGAATAAGCATAATCCAAGCAATGGGACCCATCTAGCATGGTGTCTAATAGATCTACGTATGTGAAAACGGGTGGAATCAGTCAAACACCTTGTATCGGGTGCTTTGTCAACTATTATGTAAGTGGACTATCTCAAAATTCAACTGCACAGAGATGTTTGTTGCAATTTATTAAAAATACAAAAGAATACTATCTCAAAATCAAAATGACGCATGAGAATTTTCTAAAAAAGAAAAGAATTTCTTCACTTTTGGTCGCTGCAACAATGTGATAATGTCATATGTCCATTTTGTCTATAAGAACCTCGTGGATAGATGATTTCGTGAAAAGTGGACACCAACGTTGTGGCAGCGCGAGTTCACATATGCTAAATGGCCCCTGTAAAAGCTGGAACAGCACATTTGAGCCCCTCTCCCCTTCTCCAGGACGCGCGCAAGCAGAAGCAGCCATCACTCAACCGCCACCGCCGCCGCCGCCGCCGGAGTGATGGATTCCTGCGGATTCGATTCCGCCGGCCGCATATTCTCCAACGCCACCGAGATGTGGGAGGAAGAGCTCGGCTCCACCGCCACGGCTTCCACCGCAGGGGAAGTCGAAGCCGCCCCGGCCCCCGCCACTGCCACCGAAGGGAGCGGTGGCGCCAGCGAGGAAGGGGCCGGGGACGGGAAGCGCAAGGAGTGGTACTCCAAGGCTATCGCCTACTGGCAAGTAAAGCACCCGCTCTTCCTCCTCTTCGAGGCCGCCCTGAACCCTAAACCCCAATCCAAATACTTATTCATGCCTACAAATTTAGCTTAGAATTTGGTCGAATTGGTGCCGTAGGGCGTGGAGGCGTCGACCGAGGGGGTCCTGGGAGGCTATGGGTGTGTGAACGATGTGGATGTCAAGGGCAGCGACGCCTTCCTCCGCCCTCTCCTCGCAGACCGGTTCGGCACCGCGAAGCGTCATCTGGTTGCGCTTGGTGAGTTTATTTATTACTGCAAGGAAGCTTTAGCTAGTGCAAGTAGAGCTTGTTTCTGTGTGAGTTTTGTTCCAGTAATTTCGCTCTGTGAAAGTTACTGTAAATTAGGCTTTGTTGTTGTTGTTGTTGAAGTTACTGTAAATTACTGTGTAATGTTCATTTTGTGGAATCCTTGTGTGCAATCTGCCATGTTCTTATGTGTCATTTTTTTCAAAATGTGTCAGATTGTGGCTCGGGTATTGGGCGCGTCACAAAGAATTTTCTTCTCAGGCATTTCAACGAGGTATGCTCCTTTAATCCTGAAGATAAATGCATACTCAGAAACTGCAGCATCTTGTACGTGTATGCGAACAGCATACCATACCATGATACTAGCAGCAAACGACCTATTTCAATTCTTCTGATGTGTACATAATTAAATTGTTATTGATGTTTGATCTGTGGTATTTTTGTTGTGTCTTCTTTTGTTTTGATCCTTTTTGAAAATTTGGAATTCAGGTAGATCTTGTGGAGCCAGTATCTCATTTTCTTGAAGCAGCACGGGAAAATCTTACTGGATTTATGGACCAAGGAGAAGACTCACACAAGGCTGCCAACTTTTACTGTGTGCCTCTGCAGGTGGTACCTGTAGATCATTATCTCTCTGTAGATATTCTTTGAAAAATTATTCTCCCCTTCTCTGTATATAATCTAGTTTACTTCTTGCTTCAGGACTTCACTCCTGAGGAAGGAAGATATGATGTGATTTGGATTCAGTGGTGCATAGGGCAACTTCCTGATGATGATTTCATTTCATTTTTTAATCGTACAAAGGTGACTTGACTATGACTTCATTAATTTATTTTAAATCGTACACTGTTTTTTTTGTTGGATTGTATTGAAACATTTGGTTGTACTTAAAGTGCAAATTTGACACTTGTATTGGCAAATAAGTGCTATACTACAATTTTAGGTTTTATGGAATTCTTTACCATGGAAATAATGGCTTGCAGATGAACATCTTGGTCCACTGGTAGAAAGATTTCCTGAATATATGTTTCAGATATTACTTGGACAAATGTTGTATTTCTGGTTGTATATCAATCTTTTGTTCTAAGAAAATGCCAATTCACCTATATAAGCCACACTATTTGTAATCATACTACTTTTTCCTTAGATATGCAATTAAACAAACCCTTCCAAATGGTCTTGTTTGTGCGCCTATTATTAGCGCCATAGTATCAAATTCTAATGCATTCTAATCAGGCATATACTTCAATTTTCTTTCAAGGTTGGGCTCAAACCTGATGGTTTTTTTGTTCTGAAAGAGAACATTGCAAGAAATGGTGAGTTTGCTGTACCATATGTTTTGTCTATCTACCACAACATATTTTCTTGCGAAAAGTGGTGTTGTACTCAATTGGAAATTGTTACAATGCATTGTTTCTAATGTTATACTTCAACAAGATCATATGCTTGATGTTGCTCTGAGAACACAATGTATGTTCTTTCAGGTTTTGTGTTAGACAAGGTGGATAACAGTGTCACTAGATCGGATCCATACTTTAGGGAGCTATTTAAAAGGTGTGGATTATATATCCTCGGTGTTAAGGTAAACATTCAAAAGTGCTGATGTTATTTAGTTTATTCTTCATCTTTCCCATCACCCCATCTAATCCTGCAAATGAAACAGGACCAAAAGGAACTCCCGGAGGAACTATTTGCTGTCAAAATGTATGCACTGGTGACCAGTCAACCAAAAATCCAGAAAAGTGGAAAGAGAAGGCGGCCTAAAAATTCACCTCGTGTGATCCGCTCTTGAGGAATGCGGGTACTAGGTGGCCAGTGAGCTGCTGGGCCTGTCTGGCCATGTATTGCCACTGGCTTGTGCTAAAGTTTCTAGGACATCAGTTTTTGGGGTGTTTGTTTTGTTTCTATACATTTTATTTCTTTACAAGCTCAAATTTCTTTGAGATCAACTTCATTCTCAATCTCAACTGATGTTGTATCACCTGGTTACTGTCGAAATATTCAAATATATGATTTCTGTGGAGTGTGCACGATCACATTATTCTGAGAATATGCTGAAGTTCTGAATCAGAATGATTGACATGTGCTTTCCCGTCACATCCCAGAATGAAATATCGCAGAACCGGTGCGAAATAAACACCCAGTTGGTAGATAGGCCTCTATGATTTTACTGGGTTTCCAGTGCCATCTGCAACTGCAATAAGTGTCTTCTCCAGCCATAACAAATTCTAATGGTCTGAATTCTTTACTTAAGAATGCTGCTCTTCTTGCCTTCCTTTTCATTCATATTTCCTTATAATTATCATGACAAGTAGCAAGTGAGCATAACTAAACTAGTTGGAGTGAAAAGTGTGGTCATGTACCTAACCACCCAGATTTAATTCCTCCCTCACCTTGAATTTAGACGACTATTTTCTTAATGAAAAACAGCCTAGTTCTTCCTAGGTTGGTCACCCTTCTTTATTATCATTACAGATTGAGTTAGCATAAACATGACATTTGGTACACAGCAATGATTGTTTTCTTGTGTGGTCTTAGCTGTTGCCTAAGCTGCTCATACCTTTCTCAAACGCACAAAATTTGCGGCACTCTCCAGAATCTGTAAACTCAAGCACAGAATATCCATCAGATATACCCAGTCTTCCAACTGTGATGCTCCTTCCTGTCACAGAGACAACTCATGATGGGGACCCAGATGAGGAAACAAACGAGTGAGAGAGAATCTTGCATTTGCAAGTGTCTGATGCCCTGATTTTGAGAACTAGACGGAAAGAGTTAACATGCGATTTTCGATACAGCTGGCAATGCACACAATGCTGAGGCAGCGAAATACTATCTTCACATTCAGAATAGATCAACAGACATCAGTACACCACATGAACTTTGAACTGAATGGACATGTCAACCCATCGCACGAAGACAGATCCAGGATTGTCCCTGGCTTGAATATATATTACAGATCCCCTAGAATTTCTCATGCCAAGAATTGGGTTATGTGCATCAGTTCTTCTTCCCAGGTGTCATGGATGGAGGCAATGTCCCAAAGACAGCGTCCCAAAGCGATGAGGTAATGCCAAAGCCCATGTCTTGGATTCTGAAGTGATGGCTGAGGTGATACCTCTGCATATCAGGCAAAGTTTCAAGGAATCAAAACCTTGTGGACATTTCCATAATTCCATGGAGCAGCTGGCTAATTCATGACTTTTTATAAGAGGCATTAGGTCCTCACCTTGAGATGTTTTGCTGGGTCTGTGGATGGTTGTCCATGGTGCAGGTAGTAGTGAGTGCAATCATACATCACATATCCCAACAGACCACCTCCAAATAATGCAGGTGTGGTAGATGGAGTTGCAAAGAATGCGACCAGGTTCCAGAACTGAAAACAAAACATTGGAGGGTTCAGTTGAATCGGCCATATTTCTTCTGAATGGCCAAAAGTTCCAGTTCAGCAAATCCAGTTTGAAGCATAGTGTTAGTACTTCTGTTGCATGTATAACAGTTTCAGGGATATACCGGGAAACACAAAATTGCTGTTGCAGTAGGAGGAAAAACAAGCCTGAGCGAGTCCATAGGGTGCTTATGGTGGCATCCGTGAAGAAGGTAATGTGCGGTGTTCCACCTGCAACATTGCATCGACAACAATTTGAAGAGCAGAAGGAAGACGTAATGAGACATTGTTAACATGATGGTTGAAGCATTCTTACCAGTAGGTTTTGGTCTCAATGTGGAATAAGAAGCGGTGCAAAGTATATTCAATCAGCGTCCAAATAAATATTCCAATTAGAGCCATCAGAACTACGTCCTGAATGGTATTACCCATCAAAATAGATTTCACGAACATGAAGCAAACAACAGGCAGCCATATAGTTGGCACAGCCCACCACTTTGTGCGAGTCAAGAACTGGACATCCAAAAAGTTTGTTAGTATGTACCAAAACGCCATGAGATAATCAATAAGATGGAATGCGTTACCTCCAAGACATCATTTCCGAAAAAGCGTGGACCCTCCTTGCTCACGATAGGCTGGTGAACCCATTCCTGGTAACGTTCCTCAAGATGGCCAACCTTCATCCACAAAATTAATAGGCAACCAGAAGATGGTTATGTGTTTTTTTAAAAAAAAAAAAAGAAGTCCGTTATGTCAACTGTGAAGCAGCTGGACATCGATTCAGAGATTCACAAACTCAGAATTTCACAATCACATGAGATTCCTCTTTCATAATATACATCAGCAGCATGTCTGCCGCAATTATTGAAGAGGAAAAGGCACAGTCTACAACATTAGACCAGGTTTTGAAAAACCCAAAGTTGCACTAAACAAGCTCAAAGGCAATGAGAACTGTAAAGTGCGAAAGACAATCCCATAAGCTACTTCAAAAAGGCTAAGATTCACAACAATCATCGCAAAGAAGCAACTAGGAGTGAACCATACCTGGAAAACAAGGGGCTTGTTGAGATCAACTGTGAACTCCTGGACAACCATCTTCCCCAGTCAGTGCTACACCTGCACGGCTGCACCACAGAATCTCACATATCAAATACCACGTACAACAGTGAGGAAGCAAAGACAGATTCATAGAGCTACAGACTCCAACAGCGCAGGGGGGCAACTCGTAGCTGGTGATGAGCAGAACCAACTGCGAACGACAATGGAGAGGAGAGCCACGCCGAAGTAGCTAGCAAGAGTGACGCCTTGACACACACCAGTGAGGGTATCATGATTACCACCTTTTCCCCGGTGCCCACGATAGCGTTTCCCTGACCGGGCAATCATCGGCATGTGGCGCTCCGTCACACAACAGGCAAATCTTTATCCCTTTGCTCAATCGCCCACAGCGGATGCTAGCACGAATTTGGCAACCAGTACTCGAGTGTCACAACTCAAGAGTGTGCGGTGTGCCTCTATTGTCTGTCTACACGGTTTTTTTTTTGAGTCGTAATGTTTTGCAGTCAAATGTTCGCACGAATCTGAACAGACTTGGTACGAGACCGTGGCAACAAATGCGGGCAGAGCAATCTCGGTCTAGATCCAAGGCATTGGGATCCTCAAACCGCCGCCGCCGCCCAAGCACCGAAAAAAAAATCTCCGACGTCGTATACATCTACGAAACTAGACTGCGCGAGCGTCATTGTGCAATGCGGACGGCCACGGGGTCTAGCCTAGTGGACTAGCACGATGCGATCGAGAGAGGGGAGGGAGTGGGATCAGAGGGGGACAGGGCAACTCACCAGCGGCAGTAATGGCGGGCTCTTCCCCGGGAGCGGCGGACGGAGCCCTCCTTCTCCCCCGGGGCGAGAGAGAGAGAGAGAGAGAGAGAGGAGGGGCGAACGGAGAAGAGCAGCGGATGGCAAGAGCCGGCGCCGGCCGAATAAGAGAGCAAACGCGAGGGGCTATCTGCCAAAAAAAAATGACTCCTCCCCTCTCCAGAGTCTCCAATCTGCCGCCAGACCAACAGATCCCCCGCCTCCGTGCTGAGCTTCGTGCTCGCGTTTGAAAATAGCGGGATTTTGCAAGGGCCGCGTCTGTAAATGTTGATCCGCCAAGGGTTCTCGCTCTCTCCAAATAGCGGCAGGGGGTGGGGCCCGCCCGCCAGCTTGGCATTGGGCTGTGCCCTGCTGTGCGTGAACTCGCGATGGGGACAACTGCATGCTGAGCTACACGTCGGTTTAACCAATTTGTTTTGGCAAGGCTGGTGCACAGCAAGCAAAGCTCACTTGCTACCAAAACTGATTTACTGACCTTAACCATTTACTATGACTTGTGATTATGAGCACGTTTGTTGCTAGGGAAAGATGGTTTCCGTGAAATCTTTTATAGCCAGGGGAGTTCCTGTGAAATTCATGCGTGGTAACTACGGTAGAATGGTAGACAGCAGCTTCAGCTTGAGATCTTGGCTACTGTGGGATCTTTCGGAGCCACTTTTTGCCACCGATGAGGAGGGGCATGTGCGGCACATGTGGGCGACTGGGCGCAGCACGTGAACCGTTCAGAGACAGACAGAGCAAGCAAATGCAAATCCTCTCTCGGAAACGGTTCCATCGCGCCCAAATCTGCTGGCCGTCGTCACTCGCCAGCTACCCAACGCCTCAGGCATGCCTGTTTGCTGCTGGGTCCGCCCACCGCATCCGCATGTGCGCTCGCTCGACCGCCGGAAGGTTACTGACCGGTTCAGTTCGCTCGAGCTTTATCAGCACGAATCAGCCGGCCAGAAAATAATGTTCGTTTCTCTTATAATTCGTTTTTTAGCTTGTTTTTTTTAGTCAAAATAAGTGTTTTTTTCTTACAACGAATCAGCTAGAACAGTGATAAACGGGCCAATAAATCAGCCATACAAATCAGTCAAAGCCAAAATAAGTGGAGCCGGACAGGGCCTCGACCATCATAACAGCCTGACCGACCCAGCTCCTGATGGAGCTTTAATTAAGCCTTCAATAAGGAGGTAATTGGTTGCTCAAGGGTCAGCGAGCCGGGATGGAGTGGCTGTCCAGGCTCTTTTCAGCCATGATAAGACTATACACTTTGTTGTGTTTGATCGTCTTTGTTGTTGGTATAGTATGAAACGAGATCGTGTTTGGTTGCACGCATGCATCAAAGTTTTGAGTGTCTGACACATGGATCCCTGCACCATGCGTGTATGAAGCCATCCCGGCTCACGATGAAAGGTGAAATTGAGAAGACGAAGGCATGCAAGATGAAGAGGGCAGATGAATGGAACGAAGCAGACAAAACGTGCGAGAAGAGAAACCAAACATGACCCAGTGCACCACTTGGTACCGGATTGGGCTTCGCACGGCGCGAACAGGACAACCAATCACCCCCTAGCTGAATGATCTGCTTCACACAGGAACATGGCTGATGCAGATTGACACAGGCTTTCACAAAAAGACGAAAAATCACTCACTACCAATACTCGTCAGGAATGACAGGTGACCAGCTCAAGGAGAGCAAAGCCGTAAGCTACTTGACCCAAAGGATGCGAAACACAAACGGACGGCGACCTATTACAGTGGCCGCAGCCGAAGCACAGACGCAGCCTCAACGGTAAAAACCGAAGCATAACCAGTTACCAATCAATCATGCAAGCCACAACAAGCACAGAAAAGAAAAAACAAACTCATTCAGAGAGACACAACCTGTCGGTGCGGCAGCCGGCACCGGAGTTCATCGCTATTCGGCCACGGCGTCCTCTTCCTCTTCCTCCTCGTACTCCTCGTCGGCGGTGGCGTCCTGGTACTGCTGGTACTCGGCGACCAGGTCGTTCATGTTGCTCTCGGCCTCGGTGAACTCCATCTCGTCCATGCCTTCCCCCGTGTACCAGTGCAGGAAGGCCTTGCGCCTGAACATGGCGGTGAACTGCTCGCTCACCCGGCGGAACATCTCCTGGATGGAGGTGGAGTTCCCCACGAAGGTGCCCGCCATCTTGAGGCCCTTGGGCGGGATGTCGCACACGCTCGACTTGACATTGTTGGGGATCCACTCCACGAAGTAGGACGAGTTCTTGTTCTGCACGTTCAGCATCTGCTCGTCCACCTCCTTGGTGCTCATCTTCCCGCGGAACATGGCCGAGGCCGTCAGGTACCGGCCGTGGCGGGGGTCGGCCGCGCACATCATGTTCTTGGCGTCCCACATCTGCTGGGTCAGCTCGGGGACCGTGAGGGCGCGGTACTGCTGCGATCCGCGAGAGGTCAGCGGGGCGAAGCCGACCATGAAGAAGTGGAGACGAGGGAACGGGATCAGGTTCACGGCAAGCTTGCGCAGATCAGAGTTGAGCTGACCAGGGAACCTCAGACAGCATGTGACCCCACTCATGGTAGCAGAGATAAGATGGTTCAGGTCACCAACTGCATCATTAGAACCCACTATCAGTACCAACCTTTTCAATAGACTACAGACTACAGGATATCAAATTTCTAAAGTATCATAGATAGCAAGTAAAGAATTAGTGAGGATTAACTTACATGTAGGGGTGGCGAGCTTTAGTGTGCGGAAGCATATGTCATACAGAGCCTCGTTGTCAAGCACCATGCATTCATCCGCATTCTCAACGAGTTGGTGAACAGAAAGTGTAGCATTGTAAGGCTCCACAACAGTATCAGAAACCTTTGGGGATGGGAATACAGAAAAGGTCAACATCATTCTGTCAGGATACTCCTCCCTGATCTTGGAAATAAGAAGGGTGCCCATGCCAGATCCAGTGCCTCCTCCCAAGGAATGGCAAACTTGAAAACCTGTAAGGTAAATAAAACGAGTCATTCAATTATCCACAAACACAAACAGTATTCCTAGCATGAAAAATGTAATCGGGCTACATGGGTTGGAAAGATACAGCAACACTTGAAGGTCTCAAGATATCAGAACGTGATGCATTCTATGTGACTAAAGTTTGTTAACAATAATCAATCATGTATTCATGTTACCACGGTTAAGTGATGTTTTGAATTCAGTAAATTTCACAACATACTACCACCATGCTCTGGTAGCCCATGAACTGATCTTGACATGCTACCAAATACTTCACTTGGGCACACCATAGTTTATATTAACACACAACAACCATATAGGAATTAAATTTCAAGAGACATAAAGTTTCATCACTGCAATACTCACCAAGACATGGAATTCATTTTGTCTGGTGTTGGCCAAATAATTCAGTCCAGCTACGACGCAACATTTAATTAGACTTTTTAATGGGAGTTGGTCATTAGACGTTGTAGGCTGCCAGAGTGGAATTCCAAGCTAACACACCCAACACTCATGTTACACTAATAAAATATCCATCCTACCGACAGTTGATGTCGGTCCAGCTACTTAGCCCAGAGAAAAGGTACAGGAGTTCAACATGAATCAACAAGAGTATACATGAAGAGTTGAAGACACAAATTGACTAGAGAACCTCAACAGAGTTCCATTGACTAGCAAACCTCTAGAGAGTTCCATCATGAAAGCGCCAATATAATATAACCACAAAAAAATAGACCAAACACGATAGTTACTACAGCTATGATGTTTTCTGTTCAAATCATCCGACGCAGACTGTACGAATGCTTACCCAATAACGGAAATTACCAATCATCACTACATCATGCTAGGTAGAAAAAATAGCTGAATCCACAGCTACAAGCAATACTTTCAATGCATGCAGTGCCATAACAATTAACAACCTACCTAGAGGCATATCCGCATAGGCTAATGCTTAACAATAACACGGGCCACTTGGCGAATTCATCAGCACACAAGACAAATTACTAGTAAATGCGACCGTCGATGAAAAAAACACCTCGCTGAAATGCCAATTGGAGGTCATTTTAATGTCATTCACATCCCCACGGACTCAGATCTGGCCCCCAACCCAACCGGATGTAACCCTAACAATTAATCGGAAAAGCTACGGCAAATCGGAGCGCGCGAGACATGTGGGATTGGGCGGAGTAATAAATAATAATAAATACCCTGGAGGCAGTCGCAGTTCTCGGCCTCCTTGCGGACGACGTCGAGGACGGAGTCGATGAGCTCGGCGCCCTCGGTGTAGTGTCCCTTGGCCCAGTTGTTGCCGGCACCGGACTGGCCGAAGACGAAGTTGTCGGGGCGGAAGATCTGGCCGAAGGGCCCCGAGCGCACGGAGTCCATGGTCCCCGGCTCGAGGTCCATGAGGACGGCGCGTGGGACGAAGCGGCCGCCGCTGGCCTCGTTGTAGTAGACGTTGATGCGCTCGAGCTGGAGGTCCGAGTCCCCCGCGTAGCGGCCCGTGGCGTCGATCCCGTGCTCGTCGCAGATCACCTCCCAGAACTTGGCCCCGATCTGGTTCCCGCACTGCCCGCCCTGGATGTGCAGGATCTCCCTCATGGCTGACGCCTGCCTGCTGGCTGCTGCTGCTGCTGCCTCGCCGGCGCCGGGGTCGGACGCGCGCGGGAAAAGGAAGGAGAGGCGGGGAGCGGCCGCACGGGTCTCGGCTCGCGGGTGCTGTGGGCTTGCGGTCTGGTCTCTGGTCTAGGTGAGGACGGATTTGAAATGCTGCTTTATGCTGTTGCCGTGGGGCTTCCACCGAGTCTTGGAGCCGTGGTCTTGTGGACCTTTGCTGTGTCGAGAGGCCCGGCCGCCGCGGTGGGGGCCCAGTGGCAGACGAGTGGTGGCGGTGGGGCTGGTCCATCTCTACCGTCTGTTTGTTGATCGGACGGCTACAGGGCCCGCTTCCTGTATTTTTTTAAAGGGAGTTTCTGGACGTCGTTACAGTAGACCCGATTTGGTTGGGCTCTTTCTGTTGGTGTTGGCGTTGGCGACTTTGGGTCCAGGCTGGGCGTGGGCCCACGTGGCAGGCTGTCGTAACCGAACCGCGGGCCCAAAAAGACAAGCTTCACCCGAGCTGTACACTGTATAGCCTGTGGTGCGGTGTCTCTTCTCGTCTTGAGCAGCAGCAATGCTTACGAGACAGGCAATGGTTAGATGTGTGATTATGGCGGCTATTTAGACAGCGGATAGCGACGCTTGGCCGGTAATGCAAGCAACGCCTGGACCCTGCGTGTCAACAGACGTAGCCGTTGCTTACTCAGAGGAATGACAAGACTCTGTTTGTTTGGCTGATTTGTTATGAGAGAAAAATATTATTTCTTTTCTTGAAAAAATACGGCTTCTAAGATAAGTGAACAAAGCCGATGACCAATTACCAGCATGTTGCTGATTAGCTCATGTTCAGGTAGGGAACACAGAGAGGGTGGCAGTGGCACCAACTAATGCATGGCTGGGGACGAACTAACTGAAAGTACAAGTTAAACAGGAACTAAAACTTTATCATGACGAGAGAAAAAGATAGAACCTCTATTATCTGCTTGCCACGGCAATACGATACCTAGGTTCAACGGGGGAGCTAGGAAAGCTAAGGACGTAGTACCCGTTTAGATAGCCAAGTGATCCCAACAGACCTAGCGATACGTCGATCCAATCATGCAGCATATTCACTTTTTAGGTTTCAACCAGCCCAAATCAGTCAATCAATAATGTTTTTCTCTCATAATAAACCAGCACCAGTCAGCCTAGAAACCAACCAGCTGAATAGACCGATGGTTAACAAAACAGCAGGGTCTTATTTATATTATTATTAACTGCTTCGATGCTACATCATTGTTATATAGGTACACTAGCTTCCCCTACCTTCGAGTTGAAGATTGCTGCCATGTAGGATGGTCAACAACAAATGCTCTGTTAGTTTGGTTTTATAAGCCATGACTAAAAGTACTGTTAGCTGATTTGTTGTGACAGAAAAATACTATTCGTTGGCTAAAAAAGTACGACTTATAAGCCATGAGAACAGGACGAAAGCTAAACCACTCTTGTCCTCACGCCGATTCTTCGTTGATTGGTCAGGGGAAGAAATGCTAGTTATCGTACATGACTTGGGCAGCGCCGCCGGTTCTGCAGCCTGTTCGGCTGGTGCTGATACGATCGTATACGATCGTGGATTATTACCGCTGGCTAATTTGGTGTGAGAGAAAAATACTATTCTGACTTATAATCCACGATCGTTTACTACCCATTGAACAGGCTGCTGAATGGAGTAACACACAGCGATCGGTCGACCGTACTGCTCACTGCTTATGTGGCTAAACTGCCACCGAGGACCCGTGGGAGCTGAGGCGCGAGCGCGACAGGCGAGATAGCACAACAACAACAAAAAAAAAAAACAGCTAGAATTAAAAAAAACAACAAAAATCTGCTCTTTTACATGAGTTATATGGCAATGATGACACAGAAAAAGACTGATGACAATAATATAGTAATATTGAAAAAAAACATACTGCAGACTGATAGAGGAATAGTGGCTTCTCAAACATTCACATTTGTTAAAAGTGAATGAAATGAACAATGATTTGGGAACAACTAACTGTTTCATTGATCTCTTTGGATTATATATAAATGAAGGGTCACGTTGTACGGACGTCGTACGGACGTGACTGTTCGGGAAAGGTAACTATTCACTAGAACAGTCCACTACCCAAAGAAACATGCCTCTGCGTAGTGCTACAGTTAACTACTAATCTAATTTCTAATCCTAACTGCTTGTACGGACGGATGAGATCATCTGTAGAAGGACGCCTGTTGGTGTACTGGCGTTATTTCACAACACTCCCCTTGATCGAATCTTCTTTGAGATCAATGTAGCTGTATGATTGGATTCCTCGAAAAACCCTGTGGGAAAAAACTAAGAAATATGTATGTATAGATATGACTATAAAAACTCCTTTAAACCTTATAGGAGAATAAGGAGAAAATAGCATATATGAGTGTGATTTAAATAAATCACTATGTCATTAGTATCTCATTAAAAACCCTAGGGGGAAATATTGGAGATACGACATATAGATTACTTCCCAAAAACCATTTCGGAAAAATATGAGGACCAATATAAAATGATATGTCGCTAAAACTCCTGTAAAAATCCAGTGGGAAAATTAGAAGAAAATATGATGACATATTATTGGTATTGCCTCTTGGATAACTCACATGAAAAACCTTTTTAGAAAAAAAACTATGGATGAGTTGTGAGGGCAATATGTGTCTTTGATATTTCCCACAAAAACCCCGGTGGGGAAAATAGGAAATATGACACATGCTTATGTTAATATTACCTCATTAAAAACTTTAACAAGAAACCTTATAAGTAAAACTTGTGAAAGAAAAGAATATAATATGATGCTGGTACATGCTCAACATTTAGGAGATGTCTCCCCTTGATTCTAGCAAATCTCGAAGTTGCTGTATACCAATTCTATGTACCAATTTTTGAAACACAGAAGTTGGTAAGGACTTAGTAAATAGGTTAGCGAGATTATCACATGACTTGATTTGCAAGATGTTTATTTCCCACTTTCTTGTAATTCGTGGGGATAAAATAGTTTAGGAACAATATGCTTAGTGATATTGCTCTTTATGTAACCTGTTTGCATCTAGGTAATACAAGCGGAATTATCTTCAAAGATAATTGTAGGTGATTCAATTGAACCAATACCACATGACTATTGTATGTGGTTAATCATTCTGCGAAGCCATACACATTCTCATGATGCCTCGTATAGAGCAATAATTTTAGAATGATTAGTAGAAGTCACTGTTAGAGTCTGCTTAGAAGACTTCTATAAAATAGATGTACCTCCATGTAGGAATACAAATCTTGTTTGGGATTTTCCGTTATGAGGATCAGATAAGTAACCTGCATCAGTATAACCAATCATACTGGGATCATGATATTTCTTGAAGAATAAACCAAGATCCTTTGTGCCATTAAGGTATCTGAGGATACACTTCGCTCCCGTCCAATGATGGCGAGTTGGGTCCGCACTATGCCTAGCCAGTAAGTTCACTGCAAATACGATATCAGGCTTGGTGCAATTTGCAAGATACATAAGTGCGTCAATGACACTGAGATATGGGATCTCTGGTCCCAACATCTTTTCCCCAATATCCCGTGGTCTAAATGGATCTTTCCCTATTTCTAAGGAACGAACAACCATCGGAGTTTTATTAGGGTATGATTTATCCATATTGAATTTCTCTAATATTTTCTGGATATAGGCTGATTGATGCACTAAAATCCCTGAAGGACGGTGCTCAAGTTGTAAGCCTAGGCAATACTTGGTCTTACCCAAATCCTTTATCTCGAATTCCCTCTTTAGATGTTTGCGTGCTTCATCTATATTCTTTAGGCTGCCAATAATATTTAAATCATCAACATACACAATATAATATAAAATCCCATTCAAGATTTCTTAATGAAAACACATGGGCAATCATCATTGTTAGTGTATCCTTTCTTTAGAAGGAATTCCCTCAGTCAGTTGTACCACATTCGTCCCGACTGCTTCAAGCCATATAATGACTTTTGTAGTTTTATACAATACATGTTGCGATTTGCGTTTGGATTTGAAATTTGGATTCCATCAGGAACCTTCATGTATATGTTCGAATCAAGTGACCCATATAGATATGCTGTCACCACATCCATCAACTACATAGATAGATGATTTTGAACTGCCAATGATATTAAGTATCTTAAAGTAATTCCATTCATTACTGGAGAATAGGTTTCATTATAATCAATGCCGGGTCTCTGCGTGAACCCTTATGCTACTAGCCTCGCTTTATATCTCACCACCTCATTGTTCTCATTCCGTTTTTGGACAAAACCCCATTTAAAGCCTACAGAAAAGACTTTGGATGGTGTAGGTATTGCAGATGTTAATACCCCTCTTCTAGTGAGTGAAGCTATCTCAGCTTGAATTGCTTGTTTCCATTGAGCCCAGTCCGAGTGCTTTTTGCACTTTGCCATGGTCTTGAGATCTGGATCATTGAGAAAGATTTCTGCAATTGCTGTGGAGAAGTACATGTCGACAACAGTAGTCTTACGATCGTATGATTCTCCAGAATCTATGTAATTGATGAAAATTTCTTTCACCCCATTATTTGACTCAACATTTTCCAAAACTATGGAGTTAGTGTGTTCCGATATCCTAGGATCAGAATTTGGATACACCGTTGATCCGCGTTGTGGATTTTGTCCTGATGTTGGATTTTTATCCACTATTGGGTGTCTACCAACTTGAGGTTGGCTTGGATTTACTGATTTAGTGGATTTAGCCCCTGATATCCTCGGACGCTTACTTGTAGCATTATCCTCAGGAGCGGCCATACTTCTCCCCCTCTTCTTTGGAAGTGGGAGTTGAATGGTTTTTATTGGTACCTCCACTCTTTCGGGCGCATTGCGATCTGGATAAGAGGATTTAGTGACACCCTTATAATCAGTAAATGCTTCTGGCATGTTATTTGCAATATGTTGCAAGTTTATGATTTTCCGAACTTGTTGTTCAGTCTCTAAAGTACATGGATCTGAGGGGGGAATGCCTTGGGCATTCCAGATGATTTCCTGGCATTCATTTTGGTACTTGAAGTCTCCCCCTAATGCCGTGAAATGGTCCTTATTAAATATGCAGTCAGCATATCGGGCCATGAATAAGTCCCCTGTAAGAGGCTCAAGGTATTTGATAATTGATGGAGATTGATATCCCATATAGATACCAAGTTTCCTATGTGGGCCCATAGAAGTACGCTTAGGCAGTGAGATCGGTACGTATACAGTGCAATCGAATTTTCGCAGATGAGAAATATTTGGCATATTCCCACGTACTAATTACAATGGGGAAACTACATGATATGCAGTTGGTCGCAATTGAATTAAGTCAGCAGCGTGTAAGACTACATGACCCCAACATGAAGTTGGTAGGTTGCAATTTTTTAATAACGGTCTTGCAAAGAGTTTAATTCTCTTAATAAAAGATTCTGCTAAATCACTTTATGTATGGACATATGGGACATAGTGCTGAACTTGAATTCCTAAAGCCATACAATAATCGTTGAAAGCCTTTAAGGAAAATTCAGCAGTATTGTCCATTCGAATTGATTGAATTTGATGTTCAGGATTATGTGCTCTAAGTCTAATAACTTGAGCAATTATTTTTGCAAATGCATGGTTACGTGTGGACAAAAGACACATATGAAACCATCTAGTAGATGCATTATTAGAACCATGAAGTAACTAAACGGTCCAGACGGTGGTTGTATGAGGCCACAAATATCTCCTTGAATGCGTTCAAGAAATTTTAGTGGCTTGTTTTGTATCTTAACGGGCGATGGCCGTACGATCAATTTCCCTATAGCACATGAAGTGCACATAAAATCTGAATATTTAGGGAATATAGCAGTATTTAACTCATGACATTAGAATTGCTGATAATTTTTCGCATCATCCCTATTGAAAGCATCTAGGCCCCTAGTTGGATTTTGGTGATTAATGACAATACGTGATTACTGTGACTAACGTGTGTTTTATAGAGGCAATTAAGTTAGGTCACGGTAATGGAGATCGATTGGGCGATCATTGTGGTCATGCCCCTACGATGGAAATCGTTTCGGTTTTCAAAGGATGGACGACAAGGTTAAGGATGGACTAGTGGACTAGTTCTAAGTGTTGTTCGGAGTTGAAGAGACACTTGGAGTAGTTTAGGACTTTGTTTTTCCTTTGGTCGTACTATTAAGGAGGGTATGGATGGGTAGCTTGACCTAGGTTAGTCTAGTGAGTTAGGTGTGGTGCACACTTGTTAAAACTAGTACTAGGTAGCTCCAAAATAGCCCTTAGATCCAATGGAGCAAACTTCATTCACGTATGATCGAAAGTTGAAAGTGAATGGAGGGTCAAATAATGACCGGACGCTAGTTCCGGATTGACCGGACGCTGGCGCAGAGTCCAATCAGTTCATTTGACCAAGGAGAAATCGTCTGGCGCGACCGGACGCTGAGAGGTGAAGTGACCGGACGCTGAGGGCCAGCGTCCGGTCGACTCCAGTAAGGTTCCAGAGAGGGAAAATCATGACTGGATGTGTCCGGTCAGTGCTGACCGGACGCTGGCCAGCGTCCGGTCACACTTGAAACACTGGAGTTTGGGGAGAACTGACCGGAGCGTCCGGTCAACATGACCGGAGTGTCCGGTTAACATGACCAGAGCGTCCGGTCACCCCGTATAGGCACATAACGGTTCGTTTTTCAGTTGGTGTTATAAATACAACATCCACTCGTGTGTGGGGGTACTTTTGCTCATTCCAACAACTAAGAAACACCTTAGAGAGTGCCAAGAAGAGCAAGGTCCTAGTGAAGTGATTGAGATTTGAGAATCCCAAAGAGAGCCCTCATTAGTGAGATCAAGAGTAGCAAAGTGTGCATCCACCCTTCTCATTAGGCTTGTCGTGGTCAAGTGAGAGTTCGTGCTTGTTACTCTTGGTGATCGCCATCACCTAGACGGCTTGGTGATGATTGGGAGCTTGGTGATCATCCAGAGAGCTTGTGGATGACCCAACTCAAGTTGTGAGCGGTTGTTGATGATTCACCGCGATGGAGTGTTGAAGAATCAACCCATAGAGAGCACTTAATCCTTACGCGGATCAAGGGGGAGCTACACCCTTGCGCGGGTGCTCCAACGAGGACTAGTGGGGAGTGGCGACTCTCCGATACCTCAGCAAAATATCGCCGCGTTCCTTCTTCTCTCTTTACTTTGAGCAATTCAATTCTTGTCATTTACATTCTTAGAATTGCCATGCTAGAGTAGGATTGAAACATAGGTTGCAAGTCTTTTGTGTGGTAGAACAATTAGAAACACTTTCTAGGCATAAGGGGTTAATTGGGCTAACCATAGGGTTTAATTATTGCAAAGAAATTTAGAATTAGCCCAATTCCCCCCTCTTGGGCATCTTGATCCTTTCAATTGGTATCAGAGCCTCGTGCTCACGTATTTAGGCTTAACCGCCTAGTGAAAGATGTCTCACGGGGATGGACCTCCTCCTATCTTTGAGGGGATAATTTTCCATATTGGAAAATCCGCATGGAGGCGTATCTAGAAGCTCTAGATGTTGGAATACTTAGAGCCACCTCACAAGGTTTCCCAAAACCTCGGGATGCCGCACACCCACAAGGCGATGAGTTGAATTACAAAAAATGGAATGCAAAGGCTAGAAACACCATATTTAGAGGCCTTTGTAAAGATATGTTCAACCGGATGAGGAACCACAAAGACGCCCATGCACTATGGTCAGACGTTTGTGCACTCCATGAGCGAGCAAAGAGTGAGCATGAGGAACGCTATCATCTTGTCATGAAAAAGCTTAACTCTTTTGAGATGCTTCCCAAAGAATGTGCTAATGAGATGTATTCACGTTTAAATGTTCTTATAGAGAAAGTCAATGGGCTTGGACTCACTCAAATGCAATCATCCGATGTTATAAGAAAAATCTTGAGTGTCCTCCCCATTGACAAATATGGGCATATTGTGACCGTGCTACACCAAGGTGATCTTTCCACCGCTACACCAACACAAATCTTGGAAAAGATCAATACTCATGAGATGTACATGCACATCACACCTCAAGATGGCTCATCCTCTACAAAGAAGAAAGAAAAAGACTTAGCATTCAAAGCTAGCCAAGAGAAGGGCAAAGCAAGGCTTGAGTATGAGAGCTCAAGTGATGATGAAGATGATGATGCAAGCCTTGTTCTCATGGTGAAAAGAACCACCAACATGCTAAAGAAGCTCAACAAGAGTGGCGTCAAGTTTGATGGCAAGAAGAAGAAGTTCTTCATAAACTCTAGAAGGAAGCCAATCTCCGAGATGGATTGCTATAATTGTGGAGAACTTGGTCATCTAGCTCACCAATGCACAAAGCCCAAGAAAGACAAGTTCAAGAACAAGAACAAGGGCAAGAAAGATGACTCAAATGATGAAGATGAGAAGAAGAAAGAAAAGCCATACAAGAAGAAAGATGGCAAGAAGAGAGATTTTCCACAAGAAGAAGAAAAGTGAGAAGGCATACATCGTCGGTGATTGGCTCATGGACATTGATTCATCTAGTGGCTCATATGATGATGATAGTGACAATGAGAAGGTGGCCACCATTGTTATTGACTCTTCATCATCTTCGCCACCACCACCGCCATCATCCTCTACACACCTATGCCTTATGGCCAAAGGTGAACGAAAAGTATCACATGATGATGATAGTAGTGGTGATGATCATGCTCATAATGATGATAGTGATAGTGATAGCGATGATGATGAATATGAATCACCTTCTTATAATGATCTTGCTAAATTGCTAAAAAATACACTAAGATCATTATAAAGACTAGAGCTAAAAATGAAAAGCTTGAGATTAAGAATGATTCTCTCTTAGCTAAATGTGACATAGCCGAAAAGTCAAATGTTGAGCTTAAAGAAGCAAATGATGCTATGTCATCCAAACTCAAAGAGCTCAAATCTTCTAAAAAGAGCTTAAAGATAAACATGATAAACTTGAGGGGATGCACAAAGAGCTCATCACTAGCCACAACAAGCTAAAAGTTGAATATACTACTCTTAAGATTAATCATGATAATCTTGTTATTGCTCAAGAATATTTATTCAATGAGTCATATGATGCTACTAACAATGTTGTTAAGATTGATATAGCTACATCATGTGATGATTTGATCATTGAGAGCATTGAGCAAAGTTCTAGTAGCAAGGGCAAACAAGTGGTTGAGGCTGATGATTATGATGAGTTTGTCAAGCTCAAGAATGACAATGCAAAGCTCAAAAAAGATCTTGAAGAGATAAAAAACCACAACACTATTGGTGCTAGAAATTCTTGATCATGATGGTGAGTTGATGCTTGAGAATGAGAAGCTAAGAAGAAAATAAGAAGCTCAAGGAAGAGAAAAACAATGATGCTCTCAAGGAAGAAAACAAGAAGCTCAAGTTGGAGAAAGAACATCTCAAGATTGGATTGAGCAAGTTCACTAGAGACAAACATCTTCAAAGTGAGCTACTTATGAACACCGTCATGAAGATGGATAGAAGTGGCATTAGGTACATGGCAAACAAAGAGAAGAAGGCTCAAGCTCAACAACAAAAAAAGTCAAAGCCAAAGAGATGCTTTGAGTGTGAACAAGAAGGCCACTTTGCTCATGAGTGCCAAACTCCACCACCACAACCCTTGCCCAAGCATGTTAGACCTTTTGCCTTCAATGCTCATTACATGCTTAGAAAGGATTCTAGTGGGAAAATGAAAGTCATGTTCTTAGGACCTCCCAACAAGAATAGACCTAAGAAAATTTGGGTTGCAAAGTCACTTGTTGAGAAGGTGAAGGACCCTCAACAAATTTGGGTTCCTAAAGCTTGATCTCTTGTGTGTAGGTGAACTACAAGACCGGTGGAAGTCATTGAGTTATTGATAGTGGTTGCACACAACATATGACCGGTGATCCTCGTATGTTCACCTCACTAGATGAAGAAGTAGATGGATAAGAAAGAATCACATTTGAAGATAACTCAAAGGGCAAGGTTAAAGGATTGGGCAAAGTGGCAATATCAAATGATCATTCTATCTCAAATGTGCTATATATTGCTTCATTGAGCTTTAACTTACTATCCGTTGGACAATTGTGTGATCTTGACTTCCAATACTTGTTTACCGAGAAGGAAGTTGTTGTATCTAAGAAGGATGATGAACAAGTGATATTCAAAGGATTTAGATACAACAACCTATATCTAGTGGACTTCACCTCCGAAGATGCAAATTTGAAGACTTGCCTATTCACTAAAACAACACTTGGGTGGCTATGACATAGAAGACTTGCTTATGTTGGGATGAGCTCACTCAAGAAGCTAATGATGAATGATTTGATGAGAGGGTTGAATGATGTGAAGTTTGAGAAGGACAAGCTTTATAGTGCATGTCAAGCCGGCAAGTAAGTTGCAAATACTCATCCAACCAAAGCTTTCATGTCAACCACAAGAGTGCTAGAACTCCTTCATATAGATTTATTTGGACCAACAACATATAAGAGTTTGGGAGGAAATCTTTATTGTCTTGTGATTATTGATGACTATTCAAGGTATACATGGGTATTCTTTCTTCATGACAAATCCAAAGTTGCATCTTGCTTCAAGAAGTTTGCCAAGAGAGCACAAAATAAATTTGAAGTAAAGCTCAAAAAGATAAGAAGAGACAATGGGAAGGAATTTGATAACACAAATATAGAAGCCTATTGTGATGAAGTTGGAATCAAACATAAGATCTCCGCAACATATACTCCTCAATAAAATGGTGTAGTTGAGAGGAAGAAACGGACATTGATCACTCTTACAAGAACAATGCTTGATGAGTACAACACCCTGAAGCTCTATGGGCGGAAGCTATCAACACCGCATGCTATGCATACAACCGCCTATTTCTTTAAAAGTTTCTTGACAAGACACCTTATGAGTTGCTCAATGGGAAGAAGCCGGACGTCTCCTTCTTTAGGGTGTTTGGTTGCAAGTGCTACATCTACAAGAAGCGGCAACACCTAGGGAAGTTTCAAAGATGTTGTGATATTGGTTTTCTTGTTGTTACTCATCAAAGTCCAAAACATATAGAGTATTTAATCATGCCACCGGCTTGGTTAAAGAAACATATGATGTGGAATTTGATGAATCTAACGACTCTCAAGGAGCACATGAGAATCTTGATGATGTTGGTGATGAACCATTGAGGGAGGCTATGAAGAACATTCCGATTGGAGACATCAAGCCTAAAGATGATGAAGATGATGTACAAGTGATTGATCCACCCTCTTCATCAAATGTGCCACAAGATGGTGAAAAAGATGGGAGAGTAGAAAATAAAGATACTCATGTCTCCCATGATCAAATGGTGGTACAAGCATAAGATGTTGATGCTCCACAACCTCCTCCTCAAGTGATCAATAGAAGAAATACACCTCTACTACAAAGATTATCCAAAAGATCTCATCATAGGGAGTCCATCAAAGGATGTAATGGCTCGCTCACAAAAACTTGCTTCATTTATTGCTCATCACTCTTTTGTCTCTTGCTTTGAGCCTACTAAGGTAGAAGAAGCTCTTTAAGATCCGGATTGGATAAATGCCATACATAAAGAGTTGAACAACTTCACACGCAATGAAGTTTGGACTCTTAAAGAGCGGCCAAAAGGTGCAAGAGTCATTGGAACAAAGTGGGTGTTCCGAAACAAGCAAGATGATCAAGGCGTTGTTGTGGGGAACAAGGCAAGACTAGTTGCAATGGGGTTCTCTTAAGTTGAAGGTTTGGATTTTGGAGAGCCCTTTGCACCAGTTGCAAGACTAGAAGCCATCCGTATCCTTCTTGCATATGCATCATATCATGAAATGAAACTTTATCAAATGGATGTGAAAAGTGTATTTTTAAATGGCTTTATTAATGAACTAGTCTATGTTGATCAACCTCCTAGGTTTGAAGACCCTAAATATCCTAATCATGTTTATAGGTTGTCCAAGGCGTTATATGGGCTTAAGCAAGCCCCAAGAGCTTGGTATGAGAGCCTTCGGGACTTCCTCATTGAGAAGGGCTTCACCATTGGGAAGGTCGACATCACACTATTCACCAAGAAGCTTGATGGATATATCTTCATTTGTCAAGTGTATGTTGATGATATCATCTTTGGATCATCAAACGAAGATTCTTGCAAAGAGTTTGGTGAATTGATGTCGAAGGAGTTCGAGATGTCAATGATTGAAGAGCTTACATTCTTTCTTGGTTTTCAAGTCAAGCAAATAAGAGAAGGGATTTTCATCTATCAAGAGAAATATACAAATGATCTTCTCAAGAGATTCAAGATGGATGAATGTAAGCCAATCAAGACACCAATGCCAACAAATGGACATCTCAACCTAGATGAGGGAGGTAACAAGGTTGATCAAACTCTCTACCACTCTATGATTGGTAGCTTGTTATATTTAACCTCATCTAGGCCCGACATCATGTTTAGTGTGTGTATGTGTGCTAGATTTTAAGCTAATCCTAAGGAAACTAATTTGATTGCCGTTAAAAGAATCATTAGGTATCTTAAGCACACACCAAGCATTGGCCTTTGGTATCTCAAAGGAGCTAGATTTGAATTAATTGACTATTCTGATTTGGATTATGCTGGGTGCAAAGTTGATAGAAAAAACATATCTGGAGGGTGCCATTTGCTTGGTAGATCACTTGTGTCTTGGTCCTCCAAGAAACAAAATAGTGTGGCTTTGTCCACCGCTGAAGCGGAATACATTGCCGCGGGTGCTTGTTATGCATAAATACTTTATATGAAATAAACTTTGCTAGACTATGGTGTAGTTCTAGAAAAGGTACCTCTTTTGTGCGATAATGAAAGTGCGGTAAAACTTGCAAATAATCCGGTTCAACACTCTCGCACCAAGCACATAGATATATGCCATCACTTTCTTAGAGATCATGTTCCAAAGAATGATATATCATTAGAAGGTGTAAGGACCGAGGATCAATTGGCGGATATCTTCACTAAACCGCTAGATGAGGCAACTTTTTGTAGATTGCAGAATAAGCTCAATGTTCTTGATTTTAGCAACTTTACTAAAAGATGAGCTTGTGTTGTCCCTTGCATTGCATTGTAATATACAACATGTTTAATGTTTGGCAACGCATATAGGGCTTGTCTAACATGGTTAAGATAACCGTCGTAAAGCGTGTGAAGAAGCTTAACCTTGATCAAACTTGACAAGCACCTAGATTTACTTTCAAGTATTGCATTGCATATGCATGTATGTTGTTTTATCGTTTATGTTCATGTGCCCTCTTATTGCCTATTTTCTTAAAAAGAATTATAGCCTAAGGTAAAATATTTTTGAAAAATTTGAGGGTTTGAGAGAGGTCACTAACATCAGTCCCAATTGGTGTTTATTTGGATCTTATTTGAGTTGGGACTTGATTGGGAACAGGCAGCACGAAGGACTTTAAAGATTTTCTGGAAAAAGAGTGACCGAACGCTGCACCGGACTCTGATGTCCAGCGTTCGATCAGTTCACAGGAGGTGAACCATGCTGCGAAGGAGTGACTGGATGTTGAAATAGTGTTCTCCCAGCGTCTGATCAGAAGGCAATCCAGCGTCGGTCAAGAGAAGATGACGTCGATAGGATCGACCGGACTGTGGCTGCGTCCGGTCAATAGGGATCGGACGCGTCCGGTCGTGATTCCAGGGGTTTTGAACCTCTCTAGAATCGACCGGACGCTGGGTGGCAACGTTCGGTCGCTGCCACCGGAGCATCGGTCAGTAGAAAACGTGCGGAAATCAATCTCTTTTCTCCGTTTGCTTTTCTAATCCGTTGGGGGCCACCATAAATCACCGCGCGCATTAACCTAAACCCTATTTTGTCTCCACGCCACGCCGACACCGCCGAACCGCCGTTCCCCGCGCCAGCGCCGCCGCAATCCCGTCCGCCGCGCAGCAAGCTTCGCCGCGCCTGCCCAAGCGCCCACATCACCACAGCTCCCTGCGCCACCACACTCGCTCTGTCAATGCCCACGCCGTGCTCTCCACACCACCGTGCCCTGCCCGAGCGCCACCACCGCTAAGCCCCTATTCCAGCACCGACAAGCTCGTGCCCTAGCTCCACCCTCACTGTAGCCAAGCTCGAGTGCTCTCATTGCATTGCTCGGTCGCCGATCTTTGTCGAGCAAGAACCCTAACCCTAGCCGATTCGGTGGTTCCCCGCGCGTCGCTTTTCTTTTCTTTGGATCGCCGGTTCATCAGGCAGCAAGCCCTTCGTTTCAACTTCGTACCTAATTGCTTGCTTTCTTAGGGTTTCGCATCTCTAGATGAATAATTAAAATTATTTGTATATCCTATCTATTCTATCGTGTAGCGAGTCGGTACTGTTGAGGTCCTATTTGCAGTTGTCAGTCAACTCGGGGCCAAGCTCGCGAGTACGGATCGAGGCCAAGCCTCGAAAGTGATAGTCGGCAGTTGTTCTTTGTCAGAGGCAGCAGTTCTTGTCAGATGGCTCATGTGAAGAATGCCAGAGGTGGTCCAGGAGATGAGGATTCGAGGCGTCCGCCTCGCTTGCTTGCTGATCCAAAAGGCAAGGCGACGAAGAAGATTGCAACAAAGAAGCACAAGTACCCAGATGCTGAGACAGCTAGAGCAGCCACAGTTGCAGAGGCCGCAGAGCGTGCTGAGAGAGGAGGTGTTCGCAGTGGTGTTGTTATTGCAGATCAGCAGATTCCACCAGCGACAAGAGAACCACTTGAGCAGGTTGAGCGCCGTCATGGTGGTCCAGCTGGGAATGTCATGGTTGTAGGACGACATCTTGCTATTGATGAGGGTCAGCCTCAGGGGGGTCACAACAGCAGGCACCGGTAGTAGAGGAGACTCAGGAGGAGTAGCAGGCCAAGGAGACAGAGCAGGCACAGCCACAGCTTCACCGCTCTGGTTGTACCCGTGCTCCAGTCACACCGAGGGTAGATACACAGCGGAGGGGTTCTCGTCCACCGCCTAGACCACAGGCAGTGACGAAGCCAGCGGTGGGGCTAGGGGGGCTTCAGCCCCCCTACCGATCCTGAACATGTGGAGCTCCCCTAAGCTCTCCCTTAAAATTTTATGCATACATGTATTAGGTAGGAGGGGCTAAGGTTAAGAGAAGATAAAAAAGCCTCTATTCTTTTGTTCAGCCCCTCCTAAATTTTTTTCTAGCTTTGTCACTGCTCCACAGGGTCCGCCTCCAGTGACACACTTGGACTTGAGGGCCACCATGACCAAGTAGGTGCAGCAGCTCAGGTTTGTAGACTTTCACCGAGGAGGGATGACATAGCTTCAGAGGGCTTCTACACACCACTGCAGGAGGATTTTTATAATGCATATCTTAATAGTGGAGCTATATTTAGATCTCAGAGGGTATGCCACATTGATTCCATAGTTGCAGTAGCTGGAGAGCACATTTGCTGGTACCTATCTTACTTACCAGGGCTGACAGATTTACTTGGACGGACAAGCTTATATGTTCCATCTTGGGTCCATCAGTTCTATGCTACTCTCTAGATTGACCCGTAGCACAGATATATTCACTTTGCTTTCAGAGGCAGAGATTACAGACTGACGAGCACTAGGGTCAGGGAGATTCTCAGGCTTCAGGAGCAGCCCGTTCGGCTACATGAGTTGTGCTATGGACAGATGATGCCTCCCAGACACCCTCATGGCGGTATGATACCTCCTACAAATCTAGTCTATCACTGCTTCAAGGAGCCTTTTGGCGAGGGGTCGAGCAGGACTCCCAGTGATCTCACTCCTACAGCTAGAGTGTTGGATGCCATTATGAGGAGGACACTGATTCCAAGGATGGGGTATCATGAGGGCTTGACTTGCTTATAGCTATGGCTTCTCAACTCCCTGATGTAGCAGACCGTATTTGACATTTGGGATCTCCTTCTATCAGAGATAGAGGATACTATTGCTGAGAAGGTTCAGGGGTCACCATCAGTTGCCCTATGCTCACTGGACCACATTTCTTATTCACAGAGCAGTTACAGTGAGGCCGCCTGAGATGCTAGCTGAGTACAGTGGTGCTACTATAGAGTTCCCTACATACAACCTGACTCAGATGATCCATCATAGTACACCTATAGCACCTAGTCAGCCACGCCGTCGTCCAGAGGTGTCAGAGACTGCAGCCTAGCAGGATGATATTATCAGGGGTATTGTAGCTATAGAGGAGGAGCACCTTGCTCAACAGGAGGGGATGGTCGAGAGCGACCCCAGTGACAGCTTAGACAAAGACTACCGAGACATTCCTCAGATGCTTGCACATCGACATGATCATGAGGCCGGCAGCTCCAGTTCAGCTCCACCTGCACCGCAAACAGACCCCGCTCTTCTTGCCATACTTGAGCGAATGAGGCAGGATCAGGCACGCCAGGCTCAGGAGACCACTGCCACTTTTGCACAGTTCTAGACTCGGTAGGACGAGTTCCAGCGACAGCAGCAGGCGATTCAGCAGCAGCAGCAGGCCATGCATCAGCAGCAGCTTCTCATGCAGTAGCAGCTACTTGGATTTATGCAGCATGTAGTGATAGCTATTGGGCCTCCACCACCACAGCCTTCGCTCTAGCTTCGTCAGACTGCCACCACTTCTATGACTCCAGTGTTATAGCCTAGTGGGCTTCAGAGTCAGGGACAGCCACCAGCATAGTTTGCTTCACCTACAGAGCAGGTGTCCCAGTATTTTGCTTCGCCAGTGCTGGCCCCGCAGTTCACACCTCTTCAGACAGGCTTCACACCGGCTAAGACGTCCTCGCTGCTAGTGCCAGAGACCACAGTGTCTAGGAGCCTTGGTGCTTCCTTTAGTGAGTTGACAAGGCAGCCTACTCCGCCGTATCTACATGTCCTAGGTCCTACTATAGTTACACCTATTACTAGGACTATAGAGACGCTCCCTTCCTCAGTGGCATCATCAGAGCCAGCTGCTACAGTTATACCTGCATAGTCTACAACAGCTCCAGTTGTTGATCCGACTCAGACTGCTTTAGCATCGCTTCCAGCTACAGAAGGTCAGACTGCTCGGAGCTCAGGGTCAGATGATGATGGCGCCTAGTTCTAACTCGCTCCTCGTCCGCTGTAGCCCCGCCGATCGACCCTTAGATTTTGGTGTTTGACGCCAAAGGGGGGGAGGGTTCGAGTATGTTAGCCTTAGGGGGAGCGACGTATCTAGGGGGAGCTTAGTTTATATATTAGCTTATCTATTACATTTGGAGTTTTTATGTGTGATACACTATTATGCATTCATCATGTGTTTATTCTTATGCATTATACTACATTTATGTGATAGTGATATCTATGTGATTGTGATATATGACATGTGTGCTCTCTACTTTGAATTATTTATATGTCATATCACTTGTGTTATGCTGATTTGCCTTTGCTTCCACGTTTTACTCCGATGCAAATGAGCTTTATTACTTGTACTTATGCTTATTTCATATTTTTTGAGTACATTATGATGGCTTGGGTCATATAAGCTTGCCTAACAATTTTGTTCTTATTGCCAAAAGCTTATATGAACCAAGCATGTTAAAAACCTCATATTTTTCACATACTCAATGTGGTATTGTCATCAATCACCAAAAAGGGGGAGATTGAAAGCATCTTGGCCCCTAGTTGGGTTTCGGTGATTAATGACAATACGTGATTATTGTGACTAACGTGTGTTTTGCAGAGGCAATTAAGTTAGGTCATGGTAATCGAGATCGATTGGACGATCATTGTGGTCATGCCCCTACGATGAAAATCGTTTTGGTTTTCAAAGGATGGACGATAAGGTTAAGGATGGACTAGTTCTAAGTGTCGTTCGGACTAGTTCTCTGAGGATGGGTCTTAGAAAGTCCACCATCAAATTTAGGTTTATTTTGAGTGTAGGCATGTACTTCAGGCAATGGAGCAGACCCTACGAGGCGCTGCTGATTATTCCAAACCATAAGTTTAGAATGTTTTTCGGCCTCAAGTAAAGTTTGTATAAGCTCAGAATAAACCTGGAAACGCCTTTCACGGTATTGTTGTTGAAGAATCCTTTCAGAGGGAAGCATAGTAGACAGAGTCTTTTCTATTTTATCCGTATCTGTAGGTTCTTTCTCGTAGAATTGCAACTTTGAGCAAATCCTATGAACAACATGGTTGTAATCACTCACAGTTTTAAAATCCTGTAAGCGAAGTTGCGTCCACTCGTAGTTGGCCACAGGCAGGACAAGTGCCTTTTGTTGTTCATAGCGTTGCTTAAGAGAGTTCCATAGATTTCGAGGATTTTCTTCCAACAAATATTCAGCCTTAAGGTCAGGAAGAATATGACTCCTAATGAGATATAGGGCTGTGTATACATGTTGATCATCAAGAAGTGCAACACCCTCTTCGGGTGGTAACACAACTCGATAAAGTCCACGGGACGTAAGACTAACCTTTATATCCACAGCCCATGTGGGATAATTATGGTCGTCTAGAGCAAGCAAATCAAACTCTTTGACGGTCATTGATCCTACACGAGGCAAACCATCAAAACATTTTAAGTTATTAAAATGTTGTGGTGTGTTGTAATTATGGGATGCAAAATAGAGACAAGATAAATCTTGTATTATTAATGTTGTAAAGATCTCATGTGCATAATGAAATAATGGAGGTAGTCACTATAAAAGTGTAGACCTCAAATTGGGCATAGTCTGTATTAACAGTAGATGCCAAGTAATTATGCAAGTTGTATAAACACGTGTAAAGTAGTCATCAAGAATGATGTAGACCTTAGTCAATTCGCAAACAAATTGGGTACGCACGTTGAGGATGGTCACTAAGTTGTGGACTTAGTGTAGATTCCACAGTAGCAACTATGGTTCTACCTTGTGTATGGCCAATATGAATGCGAATTAATGGTAGTCACCTTTGTGAAAAAAATATAGACCAAATATTCTAATTTGTGATGTTGGGTACGCACGTTGATGATAGTCACTAAGTGTTTACTTAGTGTAGATCCCACAGTAGCAACAGTTGTGCTACCTTGTGTACGGCCAACAAATAAATAGGGAACATGCGTGTTATACAATTGATGAGAAAATATACATAAAATGTCGCATCCATTATTTAAGCACGTAATACTTTAAAGTCGAAAAGCATAAAAGGGGCTTAAATAAAATGATCGATTGCAAAAGTGATAAATGAATAAATAATTTGTAAGATCATGGTCGTAATAACAAGGATATTATTTATTGGATTTGCCATACATACAGGGACAAATACTTTGAATAATATCATAAATGGATATTTTACAATGATAAAATATCACAAGTACAACTATAGTTAAAGTCAGCGACTAAACACAAGAGTACTTAATTTTACAGCACATAACTATAAGAGACTAACAGAGTCTTATACGAATTAATGCTAAAAATATTAAATTGACGAAAACAGTAAATAGCTTGATTTGCCAAACTTGAATCCATCGGAATCCTGGATTGTGGCCCATGCAGGTCCAGTCGGCATGCACAAGGGAGAGGAGGGAGGTCAGGGCACCGACCTTGGGCCAGCCCATTGTCACGCGCGCAGCCCAAAAAAGGGGGTCAGGTGGCGGTTAGGGTTTCAGCCCCTAACTGCTCGCCGCCGCTGGTTGTCTCCTCGCCACCGCGCTCCACTGTGCTGCCACTGCTCTCCATCTTCAGTTGGAAGAGGACTCCCCCTCGTCGGGGGAGTAGAAGCCACCACCGTTGACCGCCATGTTCAGGACCTCCGCGCTCAGGAGGCTGAGCGCCGCCGGGTTCCAAGAACCAGCGCGGATGCTGGGGCGTCGGTCGATTGCCGCCACCCTGCACCCGAGGAGACGTTGGAGCGTTGGGGGCGTGGTGGCGCTGTCCTCAGCAGAAGTTGGAGGAGCCGACGGGAGAGCCTTCTCCTTCATGCTGGCCGCAGCCTCCGCGTGTGTCGCGGGCGGAGGAGGAGCCGTTGGTGGGGTCACCGAAGGAGGAGTCGAGGGGCCCACGCGTGCCTGAGGCGGAGCCGAGGGTCCGGCCCTGTCGAGGAAGAAGTACGGCAAGATGCCAGACCTCGCCGTGCTGTTGAAGATGTCGCCAATGCCGAGGCCGGTCACCACATCCTCCTCTTCCTCAACCTTCACGGCGTCAAGCACGGGAGCAGCCCGTGTTCAGAAACCACGGATCGAGCGGGGGGACGACGTTGCCTGTCGCCATTGGAGTCGGAGAGGCTGGTGTGGGCGTCGGCAGCGAGTATGCGTACTCGAGCGTGTGCGGGATCGAGGTGAACTCCTTGCATAAGTCGCGCCATAAGCGAGGCGGTGCCGGTGCCGGCGACATCGACTCCATGGGGACATAGGCGGGCGTGGCCACCACTGCTTCAACGGGCGACGCCGGGGCTTCGACGACTGGTGGCGCCAGGGCTTCAACCGCTAGAGGCGCAGCGTTGCTGGGGCCGGCACCGTCCAAGCCAAGGCGAGGAGATGGTGGCTAGCTCTGCAGACGAAGATCGCGCAGAGGAGAAGCATGGCGGACACGAACAGGAGTCCATCGGCGGCGAGGAACTGTATTGGAACGGAAGCCACGAACAGTGGAGTCGAAGAGGTGGCCGAAAGGACCATGGCCATGACCATGGGCAACGTTGCGACGAACGCGAGGCCCAAGGCGCTCGAAAAACGCTTCAGCGCTGTCCATGGTGGCCGTGGTGTCGGATCGGGCCACGACGAACTCCGCCGATGCGACGAAGGGCGAAGAGCAAGCCACGAACAAGATGTGATGGTAAGTTGATCTTTGCCATGCTTACCGATGGTGGTGTAGAGGCATACGTGCCTCTGCTGTCGTTCTCCTGTTCCTGAAGAGCGAAAGTGCTAATAACGTGTTAAAAGTGAATGAAATGTACAATGATTTGGGAACAACTAACTGTTTCATTGATCTCTTTGGATTATATACAAATGAAGGATCACGTTGTACTGCAAGGCCGCAGACGACGGATCTGTTCAAAAAAAGTAACTGTTCACGAACGTCCACTACCGAAGGGACATGCCCCTTCTTCGTAAAAAGTAATCCGAAATTTTTGGGTTTTGATTCATTTGGTAATTAGTGTCAATTATGGACTAATTATGTTCGAAAGTTTCGTCTCGCGATTTCTCACCCAACTGTGTAATTAGTTTTTTTTTTCGTCTACATTTAGTACTCCATGCATGTACCGTAAGATTCGATGTGACATTTACTGCACAAAATTTTTTGGTTTTTGGGGCAACTAAACGGGACCTAACTACTAATCTAATCCTAACTGCCTGTACGGACGGATGATATCATCTGTAGAAGGACGCCTGATGACGTCATTTCACAACAACATTAAGACTCCTTGAATTTGTTGAATCAAAGCCTTTTAAATTTGAATCACGTTTAGAACAGATTAAAAAAATTTGCTCAAAAGCTTGAACAGGTCCAGACGTCCAGTTGCAAGTGCAGCTTATAATTTGGCTGCTCAAATTTGTTGAAGCAGTGTAAGTGGAACACTAGCCATGACAGCATTCTTCGAACACAGGGAGTACAACAAGATTATAGGCTGAACGTGGCAGGACAAAGTACATCTATCACCAGATCCAAATCATTGTTGAATATTTAAATAGCAGTGTTACTCTCAGCAAAACTGGGGACAAAGTTTCGATGACAAGCCGTGAGCTTATCCAGCAATTCCGATGCCGGAGATTTATTATTATTACGCTACATAGATGGTACAACTGCTGCCCAATTCTACAAGCTGCTGAGCTTTTGCCAGGTAGGATAGTGAGCATTGTCCCTTCCACATCATGCCGCTAACCACTCTTGTTCCAATTCTTCCCTGTTTGGTTATGGAACTAGAATGATTTCTTCTCGTATGAAACCAGCCCATGGATTCCACCTTCAACCTGGGCAGCGCCGGTTCTCACCTGGTAAGGACGACCAACAAAGATTAAATCTGTCAGTATGCTTTCTGGAACAGATGTTCAGCTTTTGGCTAGTAATATATGTTCTCAGAAAAATAAAGATGGATACAGAATTTCCAAAACAAGCATTTTTTGGGGGTTGAGGTTGCCGTTTACAAAACTCTTTGTCCATATCCAACCGAATCTCCAAATTGGTACAACACATTTTGACCTTTCTATGATTCATATGGATTAACATAAGACTATTAAATAATCTACTGAACTTTGGAGCTGGTTCAAAAAATAAACCTACTTGTAAGTAGTAACAGAGGTTAACTTTAATTGTTTAAACGATCTTTCTGTAAATGAGCAAGATGAATTTCTCCAATCTTAGACAATTGATATTAATTAAAATCTAAAAACATGTTGGAAGATAACTTGTGTGCAGCCTGAAAATACCTCTAATCTGAGAGTTTCTGATCGCAAAAGATCATGAGCTGACTGGAGAGAATCTGCGCCAAGATCTTGGAATCCTTGCTTAACTGCTTGCATTGTGTACGGAATGAACCTCAGTACAGAACCTTTGTCAGCTACTGCTCCAACAACGCCCTGCGCGACTTTGAGCTTGAGTGTATCACCAAGGTACCTTGCATCACTCCCTTTTGTCATGGCTTCAAGAGAGCCCATGCCTCTGTATTTTTTGACTCGATGGCCGTCCTAAAAAGTAGCATGTCAAGCGTTATAACTCAAACATTTTCATGAAAGAGCGGATGAAAGTTTCATGTGTCAGACATAGAATGGCACAAAATAATATAGAAGCCAAACAACACGAGTTAACAATTTAAGAAACAACTTATGTGATGAATAAAGTACTAGAATTGACACACAAAATGCAGATGGGCTCTCACATATGCTAATTCTAATTATTTTTGAGGGAGTTCATGGTCCTAGCAACCACATGCATCACATTGCAAAACTCAGGTAAAATAGGCATAGCCAGAGGAAGACAACTTTTTAGCCTTTTTTACAATTGTTATTTTTCAACATTCCTGGTTCAAGCCACACTAACAAACTTCCAATAGTGGAGTGAGTCATAAAGTGTGGCTTCATCCAGTAACATTTTCGAGACTGAATGCAGTTATATAATTGTGTAGCTTATATATAATATATAGATCTAGGAAGCTAGCCACTGGTGCAAAAGGTCCAAATACAAAAATGTTGAGCTATAAGGTGTATATGCACTTGATATGCTCCCTCAAACAAAACCGCATAGATAATTGGCTATGGCTACTTTGTAAGCAGTCAGCACAAAGTATAACTGGCAAAATGACATGAAACAACCATACATACGCATATACTGACTACATCCCAAAATAAATCAACTTCTAGAGTTATCCTAAATCAAACTATTTTAGGTTCGACCAACTTTATGTAGAAGGTTCGACCAACTTTATGTAGAAGGGTATCTATGACACCAAATAAGTGCACTATTTGAAAATATATTTTATGATGTATCTAATGATACAATTTTCGTGCTCTTTTTCATTAAATTTGGTCAAGCCTAAGAAAGTTTCAATTAGAACAACTCTAGAAGTTGATTTATTTTGGGACCAAGGGGGGTAATTTCAGCCTGAAATATCTTATATTCTGGCCAGCACGGTTACCCATCCACAATGCAAATATAGAAGAAATACATCCAAGTGTCATTCAGTCATCATAAAAACCACATTCATTGCACTCTCTTGTTCACTTTTATACATAAAGGAATTTTTCATTGCAGTGGCCACATGGGCTTGACATCTGCATGTGCATGGCATGTGTGATCTTCAGTATGAATCGAGTCTCACGCTCTACATGGCTGTAGGGACTTTGACAGTCATTACCCAAGTTCAAAAGACCAAAAGGCAATCGAACATTCTGTTTACGGTAATCATATTAAACGAAAAAGCAAAAGCAGAACTTTAACCCATTTCAGAACAGAAAAAACATCAACATACATATGGTATACCTTGTACTCATAAGTACCAGGAGCTTCATGACTGCCAGCTAAAAAGCTGCCCATCATAACAGTGGATGCCCCCAGAGACAGAGCTTTCACGATATGTCCAGAGTTTGAAATTCCACCATCAGCAATAACTGGTACATTGTGATCCTTGGCATAAGATGAAACCTTATACACTGCTGTTGCCTGTTCCACCAACACAAAAAGAACATTAAATACAAGCAGTAGTATTGAAATTATTTTGCCTCTACAATGTATCGTTGGCAGAAAAACCCTGGGAACCATTCGTATCCACTATCCAGTATCCACCACAAGATAACAAAAAATTAGACTACCAAGAATCCATGAGGAAACAAGGAACAACATTTCCATATATGTCAGACTGTACTTCAGGGGAAATGCACTGTAGCGCATGGGGAATGCACTGTAGCAGGTCTAGACAAATCTAAGCCCGCGATATCATAAAGAAACATGGTACTCAACCTGCAAGAATATGAATGGACGGTGACAGCACCTAATAAAAATGCCCAATGATTTTCAATGTCCTAATTACTTCATAAAAGCTCAAAATTAGACTAAGTACCCATCAGTGTCTTCTAAGCATATGAAACAAAGACTACATATCCTCTGCCTAGCTGAGAAAGGCAAAGTCAGTAGATGCTCTGATTTCATCAAATCAGAATTGGATGCTTGCACTGAATATAGCAAAGATTTCAGGATGTTTAGCAAAAGAAGGGACAAAATTTGTTTCCACCTTGGTCATGGCCATCTAAGATAACTTCAGATCATAAGACAGCTCAGAGAGCAACAAAAAGAGCGTGTGTGTGCTGATCCTATCCTACGCAATGGTAGAGGATTAAGGGTAGCCAACAAATTTGACAGCAAGCTAAATGAAGTAAGCTGATGGTGATGCATTAGAATACTGAGAAAAACAAGAGTTCATGCGGATTTTAGCATTTACCTGTCCTCTTCCAACAGCACAAACCTCTTGGGTGGTACAAATTGAGCCAGAACCCATTCCAACACGCAGTCCATCTGCACCAGCTTCAATCAAATTCTGGGCCTGCGCAATTGTCACCACATTACCCCCGATCAAATCCACCTCCGGGTACATCTTCTTGGCAAACTTTATCATATCAAGCTGGTAAATGGAGTTCCCCTGTGAACTATCAATCACGATAGCATTTGCCCCCGCCTTAACTAGCTGCTCCAGCCTTCCCTTGTCATCCTCACGGGTCCCAATGGAGGACGCAACTACAAACTTCCCGTCCGCTCCAAGAGACGGCTTGCCTAGCTTCGGATAGCTCCGGATGCGCTCCACATCCCTGGCGGTGATGAGATCGACAACCTCACCATCGTCGGATACGAGAGGGGCGTAATCCAGACCCTCGTCGGCAAGGAAGGCGGCCGCTTTCTCGAAGTCGAAGGAGGCGGAGGCCGAGCGCGGTGTCGGCCGCATGTACTCCGAGACAGCGACAGGAACCTCGCGGGAGGCAGCATCGGCTGCGACAGCGACGCCGACGAGCCTGGAGAGCGAATCTCCGCGCTCGGTGACGATTGCATACTCGTTGCCAGCGAAGTCGTTGAGCGTCGGGGCAGAGGACGGGGAGAAGAAGGGCACGGAAGAGACGAAGGGGAGGCGGCGGGACTTGGCGGCGCGGACGATGGCGGCCTGGGCGTGGGGCTCGGTGTTGCAGTGCACGACGGCGGCGGCGCCGAGCGAGGCCATGGCCGCGGCCATGGCGGCCTCGGAGACGGTGTCCATCGGGGACGCGACGCAGGGGACGGAGAGCATCACGCGGCGGGAGAGGCGCGTGGAGAGGTCGACGGCGTCGGCGGGGAAGCCGATGTACCCCGGCAGGAAGATGACGTCGTCGTAGGTGTAGGAGACGCCCTGCGAGAAGAGGCGCGGCGCCGCGAAGCCGTCGTCGGCGAGGTCGGCGCTGCTCGCCGCCATTGGTGGACTGGGGGGGTTAGGGTTTTTGGCTGCGGCGGCGGCGGCGGAGGTGGCGGCGGGGAGAGACGGGAATGAAGTGAGTCGTGAAGAGAGCGTGGCGTGCGCGCTGCTTGTGCTCGTGCTCTGTCAGTCGATAGGGATTTGTTTGGCGGGTAGCAACGCGCGTGATGATTCTATGACAGGTGGGCCCGACTGTCCCGGCGGCGAGCCGGAACGGTGATCTGGGCCGGGAGCCCGGGACGACGACAGAGGCACAGAGCCCACCAATCTGAGAATGTCCCACCAAAAAACAGCATGATAATATATATATATATATATATATATATATATATATATGTCCCGAACTCGATCGGCCACGTCAACAATCCATCCATCGTCTTGAAAGTCTGCGAAGCTTCGCGGGGCGTCAGCCCGTCATACGCCCTCGTCCTACTCGGTATAACGCAGGGGAGAGACAGAGAGAAACCACAGTGGGGCGGCATACCCACCGCCTTAACTAGCTCGGATAAGTTTTATTGTTTCTGTTGTTGTCATGGGGCTAGCAACATCATGGAACAAACGGTTTCAGGTTCCAACTTGCAAGTCCGTATATTAGGGATGCATATAAGACAAATAGTAGTTAAACACATACAGTGCTGTGTGTTTTTGCTTATCTTAGTATGCACAACACCGTTTAACACATACCATACTGCATGTATTTGTTTTTCTTAGTATGCAGAATACAGTTGTAGATGATACAAAAGATCTGCAATGCAAGGTAGGTCCATGCTTTATATGTGGTAGAGAGAACATATATTAAGAAAGAGGAAATAAATCATTGTTTAGATGATCAAGATTTAGGAAACAAAATGCCAAGCTGTCCAGTTTGAGGGTTTCCCTAAACAAATGGTTTGATGTCATCTATCAGGCACACATATCCTCCTTTCAGAATGCCTGTTGGAAATTTTTTTGATCTTGCATTGGACGCAATTACAACTTGGCAGGTATGTTATGTCTTTGGCACTTTCCTTCTTTGTGGTCCATAGCAGAGTGATCATTGTGTCTAAACTGGTAAAGAGATGGATGCTGTGGCATTTAGGTGACCCTTCTGACATGGTTCTTTCCTGCACAAATCAAATTGATCAATGCTTCTCAAGTGACCTTATTGCAGCCTTCTCTGTTCTATAACATGTGAATTATAGGATTACTTATGGATGCATTGGTTTCATCTGTGTATCCTGTCTTCAGATACTGCAATCCAGTTGTGTTTACCTGTACAGTTTAGTGCCTTTTGTTGCATGTATGGACATGGATCCATGTGTATTTTTCTCTCATTTAATACCACACTTGTTTGCTTGCTAGCATGATCAATTTTCTCCGGCCTTGTCCCTTTATTTTCTATTGATCTGGGCTAATCATCCACCAGGACAGGTTGCTGGAGGAGGAGGCAGCCGACACTGGAGACGACACATCCTTTTTTTTTCCAGAGCTAGACTTCGTTGCTAGGGCCAGTGGCTAAGCGCCGTGGCATATTAGGGTGTTGAGATATAGGAGAACTGCTAAGGGAGAAAATATTTAGCGTAGGTTTATATTTAGGATAGCGAGGGTCTCAAATTTACGGATGCTCTTGGAGATGGTCAAATAGCAGACTAACACAATGTCTAACCTTTTTTATGAGAGTTTGTAGTTACGGCCAAACTTAGCAAGTTTTTCTTTTGGACATATATTCATCCTTTTGGTCATGTGTATTCATCTCCCTACATCTGAAAAAAAAATCTTCCATTTCGGTCATGTGTATTTATCACCGTGTCTGAACTGATATCTATTTTGCCTGCTCCAAGTGATGCTCAGCAATTATCTACGGTTCTTATTCAGTAAAGTTTAGGTAAACCAGAGATGAAAGAAGACATGCTAGATAGAGAGTATATCTGCTTAGTTCTTGATTGATTTGGATACAGTGCCCGTTCTCACTTTTCTGCATTACAATGGATCAGGAAGAAATAAAGCGAAGTTTCAAGCCTCACAGTTCTTGCTCCTAATCTCCTGCTGTACTATGCCTGTACGCGGCGTCCCTCCTCTTATAGATCATTTTAGTGTTATTCTAAGTTAATTTTTTTTTTTCATTACTTTGTCCAAGTTTTTAAAAAGTAGCTCATAGATCCTTATTTTTTTCGAAAAAAAAAATCCAAGTCAACTTTTTTCTCTTACTTTGTCCAAGTTGTAAACAAGTTTACATCTATGAGTTAAAAAATACACTATCAAAACATATTTCATACATAATTTAATTAAACTAATTTGATATTATATTACATAGACATATACTTGGCCAAAAATTACAACAGTTTGACTTATCCAAAATTTAAAATTATACTTTTCTTAACGGAGGGAGTACGTACGCGAGGATAATGACGAGAATGACCATTTCGTCCACGCGTGAAACGCTGACTACACAAGTTCAAACTTGCATCTGTCGCACAGTCGAATTTGCCCTCTTTTTATTCCCCTTCCTCTCAAATCAAAAGAGGCCGAGATCATCACGGCTCCAATAGAGGGGCCAGCATCCCAGTCAGAGCCAGCGGGCCGGACGCACCCCCGCCCTTTGCACCACGTCCGGCGTCCCCACCCGCGGCCTAGGCCCGCCGTCCACTGGCCCCACACCCCCACCGGGGCCCACATGAAAGCGATCGTCTCACCGACATCCCGACCCCGCACGTCACGTGCCCCACATGTCACCCTCTCCATCGACCCCCGAGCCGTGTACGCCACACACGCCCCCACACACGCACACCCACACGAACTCACGAAGCGGCGCGTCCGCGTATATGAACGCGCACCTCTCCGGAGAATCTCGCCCCACCACCCAAAACCCGCAGCAGCCCGCATATATAAAAAAAAAAGAAAAAAGAAAAAGAAAACCCCCGCAGCCAACAACAGAAGTGGAGGAGGAGGGGTCTCTTCTCCAGTTCTCCTTGCTTGCGCCTCCCGTCTGCGTGCGTGCGTGCGATCGACGCAGAGGCGCGCGCGGGCGCTCGCACCACCCCGATCCGATGGCCTTCATGCGCTCCCACGTGAGTACCCCGCTCCTTCCTTCCTCTCGTCGATCCGCTCACGCTCCGTGGCGATTCGCGCGCGCTGTGGTGTAGATCCGTGTGGCGTGTGCGAACTGGGTTGGTTCCGCGCGATCTGGGTGCGGTACTTCGTGGAGGGCGGCTGCCCCGGGTTAGATCTCCTTGCGGAGGGATTGATTTGACCTCACCGACTGTTCATCCGGATGTTCATTTGTTCTGACTGCAATTATGTGTATAGCTTCGTCGCCTATATGTACATGTTTATTTGTAAAATCAAGTAGTAGATATGTAAGTCGCTAGTAGGTATTCAGAACCTGAGTTTGAGAATCCGTGCTGGAAAATGGCTTTAGCTGTGAAACTGGGGGATGGTGTGAAATTGGAGTCGACCTGTAGAAGCGGGAGTGAGTACATATTCAAGACTCCACAGTATTATTTTAGTTATGAGTTGGGAATGTTCTTAGTTCATTCCTGTAAGCCAAGAAAACTTAGTTCGTCCCCGGATGAAATACTGCCAGTCTTGATAGTTCTCTGGTTAACATCTGCTGTAATTGACACAGTTTTTCTTTTCAAATCAGCCGAATCAATATGTGGCTACTTTGTAATAAGTTCTTTTTTTTAAAAAAAAAAGAATGTGTTATGCTTGCTTGCATAAAGAGTTTTCATTCCCCGGAGGGATGGACATGGTAGGTATAGTCATATTCCTGCTTCCACTAAGTGGAGATATTTGGAGTATGCCTCTTACACTGGACAATTTCTTTGATATCCTAGTCCTAGGTGCCTTCTTTTACGTTATTGTGGGGACGGTGAACTGCTTCTCACACAGTTGGACATCTAGATTGGATGCAATTGATTGATTTAAGATTAGCATGGATGATTGAGGTTCTGTTAGGTGCTGGGTCTAATCCTGTCCATTCTTGTGCAATCACTGAACTGTTCATTTGTCCAAGTGATTTTACATGTTATGAAGCGTGGTTCCAATTTTCAATCCTGGATAGGGAGTATCTGGAGGGATTTTCTGTATGTCTGTGTAATTTTGATTAGGCAGGCTTGCTGGATAAAAATGTTGTATGGTTTCCAGTATGTGGAAGGTTGTGACTTTTAAGGAATCGTGGCTACATAACTACAGTTGATACATCGTAAGATTGGAACGTTGTTAATCTTCTAGTTACTACTTAACCATTATGCCTGTTTGCAATCAAACAGTTCATCTTGTATTTCAGTTTTTTAGCCTTGATTTTCTTCTAACGTCTGCACAATTCTCTGCAGTCAAATGCATCTTCCGGCATGGGAGTTGCTCCTAACATTAGGGAGACATTTGTCGAGCTCCAAATGAAGAAGGCATTCCGATATGTCATCTTCAAAATCGAAGAGAAGCAAAAGCAGGTGGTTGTGGAGAAGACAGGGGCCACTACTGAAAGCTATGATGATTTTTTGGCCTCTCTCCCAGAGAATGACTGCCGATACGCTCTCTATGATTTTGATTTTGTTACTGGGGAGAACGTGCAGAAAAGCAAGATTTTCTTCATTGCCTGGTGAGATTCAAAATCATTTATGCATATATCTTTATTTTGTTTCATTCATGTTTAGCAGTTGCATTAAGCTGTAGTGCCAATGCCAATGAAACTAAACTAGATCCCATAGAAATAGCTAAAGAGGTAAACTGTTGATGAGTTAGTGATTTTAGGATTCTATATACTTACAAAAAAAAGTACATGGATGCTTAAAATGCACCAAGCACAGTAAACTTAACATGCTAATTATTTAAGCACTTCCTTATTCCTTTTGAACATTATTAACTCAGTATTGAACTATAAAGTTGGATTGGATCTTGTGATGTGATCTTGCTATGATAGCTCTCACCATCTCTAGTTTAATACTGTTTGCCTGGCAACCCATACTAGTTAGCAATTTAGTAGCTCTGGCCAAAAGGAATGACAATGCATGTGGTGCAATAGTTAGGAATATTCTTGGCATTAATTGTTCATTCTTTTATGTAGATTCTGAGGTTGACTTTTTGGACTGTACTATATGTATCCTTATGATGTCTTCTATTCTTTCATGTTCAACTTAGCCACTCTGGCCTTCCTGCTGATTTCCTTCACCAAACCTTTTACCTAACCCGCTATTATTCCAGGTCCCCATCGACATCCCGCATCCGTGCTAAGATGCTGTACTCCACCTCGAAGGACCGCATCAAGTACGAGCTCGACGGGTTCCACTACGAGATCCAGGCGACCGACCCATCAGAGGTGGACATTGAGGTTCTGCGGGAGCGGGCTCACTGAAGCTGGTTCGCCTTTGAAGGGACCTGTGGAGGGCCGTGAAACTTCGGTCAGATGCAAATTCTATTATCAAATGATGAAGCTCCCGCCGTGGTATTTGTTAATAAGTTCCTGTAAGCATATCATTTAGTCGCGATGCATGACTCTAGCCGGTGAAGCGTTATCAAAGCTGTATCGGTATGAGGTTTGGTTGTCTGAGCCTGTAAACGAAGCAAGATTTGCAAACTTGTTATATTGTGGTATTGATGATACTGGATTACTGGCTGTGGCCCGTGGGTTGTTCGGGAATAGCGGTTTATGGTTGGTCTGGGTCTGGTGTCTGGACGAGGTTGTGGGTTGTTCGGGATTGCCTCGGTTGGTCTGCTGTCTGGCTCCCGGTTGGTCTGATTGTCTGTATCTGTTAGATATGTACTTAATGAAACCTGGTTCCAAGTTTCTGACCGTAATTTACCCGTTGCTGGCGAATGCTATTGTGTTGCTGGAGATTGGAGTTAAAACTGGGGGCAGCTTTATGCGTAGTTGTCGTGTTGGCGAACTTGTTATTAGGTTGTCACATCATGGCTGCGGTTTTGCATGTGCAAATGGTTGTCATCGCCTGTTTGGGTAGTCTGGCAGCGTTTGGACCCAGATCAGAACTCGATCTGCTGGTACCATCTCTCTGCAAATGTGCAAATGCTCGAAATCGGGCGCCAGGCAAAGCTGCCTAGTGCGGTAGTGCCATACGCAGCGCAACCAAACAGCCCACCCAGCCAGAGCGGGCAGGAGGTGCTCAGCCATTCCAACCGCTGCTAACCCATGCCATTAACATTTAACACAGAGGTGGTGATGATGATGATCAGACATCAGAGGTGGGAGATAGGCGTTACCAACAGAGGTGATGATGATGATCAGACATCAGAGGTGGATAAATTTCAGTAGGGGCTCTGGCCCCTCCTGTCCCTTCAAGAAAAAGAGGTGGGAGATAGGCGTTACCAACAGAAAGGCTGGGGAACAGGCGCTCAGGTACGATGAACGAATCAAAAAAATGATGATGGTCTTGTTGAAAAGGATCTGCAAACATAAAGGGCTAATACCCGAATCGATATCCAAAGCGTGCCAGTCGATTTGACCTGTTAATCGACAAGGATGAAGATACGAGCACTTTGGTCTTGACAACAGCGATACGCCCGGAAGTTACGGCCAAGAGGTACTCACGCAGAACTCGAGAATCGCCGAAGGTCGCACTGAAGCGATGCAACTCGCCGAATCAATGAGAACTCGTAAAAAGAAAAAAATATGCAAATTGACGAAGTCGCCGAAAAGTAAGTAGATGCAAATAGGAGTAAAAATTGGTTTTGATATTGATTCATTTATATTACATTGCCCCTCAATCTATATTTATACCCTGATCTAAAGAGATATAACCAAATACGACTAGGACACCAATTCCATATATAAGGAAACACGTGACTCTTACATGAATCATACTCTAACAAATATAGAAAAGGAAATCAACTCCTATCTACTTCCCTGTCCGCCTCAATTACGATGGAATTCTCACCGACCTCCTTTCCATCGGCATACTTCCTGTTTCATCGGCAGTAGTTTTCAAGCCTTCCTTCATCGGCATCGACACTAACATCTCCAACCTTATCGACAACGCCCGAGTCAACCTTTCCATCGATCACCACCATTCATCGGCAACCATCTTTACAAGCTGATTTTCATCGGTTTGTCGGTAGATATCTGATAACTTTCCTCCCCGCCGATTAGCCCACTCTCATCATTTTGACACGTGTGCAAAAACGGTGTCAACATTATGCCCCCCCAATTTCGGAGTATAAAACCATTAATGCTCGAAATTTACTCGAGATAACGCTTGCCTTCGCCCAATTACCGTAACTCATCCTCCAAGCCAAAACTTGATCTCATTATCAAATCTAATCAAATCTAGTCCCGATTCACGCACCTCAAGAATATCGCACAATTTCCAACCACTCTTGCCCCGATTATGGTTAAGATACCGAAACAATAATCCATCGGCAAGATCCTAACATAATAATGCCGCCATTTTCGAAATTAAAATATCCTGCATCGAGATCTCTTCCAAGTCATGATTACTTGCCATCAAATCATCTGTACAAATCCCTTGATTATCGTATGAATAGCTACCATATCCATCCGAACCACCTCGACCCACATGCGCGGCATAGAGATAAGTCCGAATACCCCTACTCCAAGCGGCTTATAAATAGATTTCTCCTAACGCGCTCGTCTTCTACCCTCGACTCCAATCTTTGGCATTCTCTCTTTCCGTGGCGACTCAAACGAACAATCTGCTGACCTCAACCAACAAGAACTTTTCTCCAGCATCAACCTCGAGTCTCCAGCTCGTGCCCCCATCTACCTCAAGATAATGGCAATCAACTTCGACGTCCCTGCGGTTCGTTCCACTTCCGTTACTTTTTACCTCGATTCCTCTGGTCTTTGCGAGTTCATACAGTTGGTAATTTTTCTCTTTTTCTTTGTTCTTCGGATCCTCTAAACTTAGGAACTTCGCAACAAATTAGTTATTCCAACCGATCAGCCGCATTTCCAATGCCTAGGACCAATGGGCAACCCAGATCCAACTGATCTGATTAATGCAGAGGTTAACAGAATCCCTTTTAGAGCCCAAAATTTCTCTCTGAATTTATGGAAAGATACATTCCGATCTTGGCCCAAAACCACCAAAGGGTGGAAAGATTGGTACTTGAGGGTCAATAGGTCGATGCAAGTACACTGGGCAGAACGGAAGCTAGACCAATGCATTAGGCTATCCATTGCCGATATGCAAAAGAACGAGTCAATGATGATTGCAGCTGCTTACTTCTGGTCAGACACAACAAACACTTTTATGTTTGGACATGGCCCAGCTACTCCCACACTTGCCGATGTCTACATGCTCACTGGCTTGGACATTTCAACTGCCGATGAAGGCTCCATCTATGGCAGAAAATCTGAATATAGGGTGAATACCCGCAACATCGGCGGTTGGACGGGATATATTCAAGAATGCCAGAGGACCGGGACAGTTAACCAGACGGAACATGCCACATTCTTGAATATGTGGTTAGAAAAATTTATCTTCTGTGGTCGATCAGTAGGACCAACCAACGCCTTCCTTCCCGCGGCTGAACTCTTGGCCAATGGTGTAAGGTTCCCTCTTGGCCGATACCTTCTTAGCTCCACTTATCATCTTCTTCATCAAGTGTCTCAGAAACTTTTGCTTGGCGAACCCATCGGCAACTTAGGAGGCCCGTGGTGGTTTATCAACATGTGGCTGAATGCCCATATGCACAAACGTCTGCAATGGGACTTCTTTGCCCAACAATTCCCACGAGAAATTGCTGAAGACCACGTGCTTGGGGATGAGGAATCGGCAACACGCTCACCCCTCAATTTTGGTGAAGCCATAATTGTCCTCCCTGGAACAGAGGCCAATGAAGACCAGATCGGCAGATTCTTCCAAAGCTTCTATAATGGTCTTTCTCGTGATCATAGGGCCTGGGTACCTTATATTGACAAAGAAAACAGATTCCCCCTTCTTTTCAACTTTGCCGATGACACTCTAAATCAAGATAATGAACTCATGATGGCCATCATTACTCCCAGGGCAATCCTAGTAAACACATTCGGTAGCGGGAAAAACACCAATATCACGTATGAATTTTACAATCCATCGACAGTATCCCGTCAATTGGCTTTTGGGCAACTGCCAATCAAACTTTGTTTTGCCGATGTGATCAAACCCAGAGAAACAATCACCTGCGGAACAGATTGGAGCAGGGTAGTGCGACTCTCCCCCGATGCCGATACTACAGATGTCGATATATCCATCTTGACGCCAAGGATCTTTCATCACCGAATCATATAAGCAATGGTGGCGAGAGTGGAGGGAACAACTGTTTGCAACATCTGCTCACACATATCGGCACATGATCGACCCTGAATACGCCATTCCCGATGACGCGATAGTTTCTTTTAACTCCCTTCGCTTTTTCCTTTAATATATCGGTAACTAACTTTCTCGTGACAAAGTTAACAACCCAAAGACCATCTATGAGCAAAAGTGGAAACCCTTCGATCTTCGACTGTTCCTCGATATCACCGATCGGCTACAACGCCCCCACCTTAGTCGCTTTGACTCACCGGAAGACCCGTGCAAGACCATCACTTCCAAGTCCAAATTGGCTACAGACTAGGGCCACTCCATTGGTCATTTGCTACAACCCCGATCAAGGCATTCAAGGTAACAACCACATTTATTTCTACTCACGCCGATCACAAATCAGATTAACATTAATCATCGTGGTAAGAGCATGGCTTTGGATCGTCATCGGCAATTCCTCCGACATCAAGCACCACTACCTCTGACAAACCTTTATAGGTATTCCTTTGATTTTATATTTTATCTGTTAAATATCATACCTTACACTTGTTTTGCAAAGAACAAATGGGTACATCGGCAAGCGTGCGGATGTTCAAGCTCCACAACCAACAAGTGCCGATGCCCCCCTAGCCAACCGTTGTTTGAGGCCCAAGCAAAGCGCAAAGCCTTAACAGATGCCGAGGCACGCCCAAAACGACGAGAAGTCCATGCCGATCCCCACATCTCGCCCCGAACGCTCCCGCAAGCCGGCGAATCGGTCGATGCAACCGAGCAAGCGCTTAATCCTCCCAGACAGGACATACCATCGGTCATCATACCCCAAGGGCCAACCACCGATGAGGCCACAGAGGATATCCCATCGGCAAGCTCACCGATCCTCCACACGGCATACTCCAGTAGCTCGCTTCCTCCTTTGCCAAGTATAGGAAATTGCCTTGAAACAGTAAGCCGATTGACCTAGTCGATTTATAATATTCATACTTATCCTTAATCGACCTCTTTTTCTTTTCTCGTGAACAAGACTCCCCAAACAGCCTATTTTCCTTTGCCATTGACGTTTACGACGATGATGGAGAGGAAACAAGTTCTTCCTTGCACCGGGAACAATATCGGCAGAAATTAAGTCCAAGTTGGAAGCTCTCCGGACTTGTTACAACGAGGATACCGCCTAACCGGTAGATGACTTGGACCCCAGAAAGGCAATTTTCAAAACAATCCGTGGCGTGTCCCTACCGATGTTGAAGAAGCACTCTTCCCAAAGACCCATTTAGAAAGCCGCCAACCGCAATATCAACGGGCTGCTCAACGCATTGCCGATAGAGCGACTCGGGCTCAACTCAAAGAAGAGATGCTACACCTAAAACAGATTGCCGATGAGAAGCACAAGGGCATCGGCAACTTGCGCACTTTCGGGCGACTTGAACTTAAGCGAAAAATCTTAGATTTATCGGCAAAGAGGATGGCTCTATTGGCTGAATTGAAAGAAGTCGAGGCAGCCTTTAACTCATGCCCAACAAGAAGAAAGCCGCCACCGATGCCATCAAGGCCCTTCAAAGAAAAAGAGACATCCAGTGCTCGCAAAAGCCTTGGCCATGAAGAAAAAACTCAAGCCTATGGAGGGTGCATGAAGACATCAAAGAAATGAAGGAAGCCGACCAGATTCGCTGCAAGTGCGATATTGGCTATCCAATCCTTGTTAAACTTGTAAATCTTGTCTATTGCATTGGCACTTTATGAGACATTGACATCCTTGTATAATTTTAGCCGATAGGATCAAGTATCGGCACTTATACTTTTATGCATCCATCCGGATACTAGGGTAATATTTCTTTAAATATTTTCCATTTAATGCTCTAGGAAACACAACCCCTTCGAGGGTTTCTAGAATATATCGTTACCGAATGAGCATCGATTTATCCGATATGGACCTTCCCAATTAGGAGACCACTTTCCAAACTTTGAACTTTTAGTCCTAATCGGTAAAATCAATTTCCGCACCAGATCTCCATCGGTAAACTCCTTTACCTTCACCTTCTTGTCATACCATCCGCTACTCTTTTCTTATTTTCTTCGATGCTAACTAAAGCCCTTAACCGATGACCCGCCATATCTTCCAACTCATCCTTCATAAGAGTATCATAATCATCGGTGTCACCGATTTTGAGAACGTATTCGCCTTAGAGCCGCTTTTAATTTCCCAAGGCAATCTTTGCGTCGTGTCCATATACTAACCGATATATGGCGTTACTTTGGTTGTACCATGACATGACATCCGATATGACCACAAGGCTTCATTTAATCTTTGTATGCCACCTCTTAGGATTTTCTTTAATTTTGCGCTTAATGAGTTTGATGATCCCTTTGTTAGAAGCCTCACCGACCATTAGCTTGAGCATAATATGGAGAAGAAATTTAAACTTTAATTCCCATACCTACAAACAAACTCATCAAATTCTCCCGATGTAAACATAGTACCACGATCGGTAGTGATAGTTTGAGGAATACCAAATCGGTAAACAATATGCTCTTTCACAAAATCGATCATATTAGCCGATGTCACCTTTTTAAAAGGAATTGCCTCAACCCATTTTGTGAAATAATCGGTAGCAACCAGAATAAATTTATGTCCTTTGCTCGATGGCGGATAAATCTGACCGATGAGATCGATAGCCCATCCCCGAAACAGCCAAGGTTTAATTATAGGGTTCATAGCCGATGCAGGCACTCTTTGAATATTACCAAACTTTTGACACCCCTGACATCCTTTAAAATATTTAAAACAATCTTCAAGAATAGTCGGCCAATAGTATCCATTCCTTCTGATCATCCACTTCATCTTGAAAGCCGATTGATGCGCTCCACACTCCTTCATGAATTTCACCCATCAAACTTTTCGATTCATCATCGCTAACACATCCGAGTAAAACTCTATCTATAGTTCGATAATATAATTCATCATCGAGGAGCACATACTTGGTAGCTTGGAACCTTATACGTCTTTCAACCTTTTTATATGGATCCTTTAAATAATCGACAATCTCCTTTCTCCAGTCATCGATATCGACTGCCGATGTTAGCACTTCCTAATAGGTCGATACCACAAGCATCTTTGAGCTAGTCGATTAGCCTCCTCATTATGCAAATCGAGAAATATGTTCAAGACGAAAATCTCTAAACCCTTTCAACAATTGCAAACATCTTTCATAATACAAAATTAAAACTTCACTTCGGCATTCATAAATCCCAACCAATTGATTTATAACTAGCATAGAATCACCAAAGATTTCAACAACATCGACGTATCTCCTTCAAAGAATTCTAACCCTTTTATCAAGGCTTGGTATTCACTGATTGTTTGTCGATGTAGCAACAATCGACAATGAAAACTCATACTTCCTTCCTTGAGGTGAAATCAACACAATGCCGATACTGCTCCTTCACCACATGTGGACCCATCGAAGAAAAGTGTCCAAGGAGCAACCTCCGAGAGTCCATCATTACAAATGCCGAGTGACAAAATCACCATAACTTGCCCCTTAACCGCCTTTAGTCGATTCATAACGTAGTTCAAATTCGATAATGCTAAAATCCACTTGCCGATTATACCACTTAATATCGGCATCGACAAAGATATACTTGACTACGCTGTCTTTGCATATGACCGTACATTCGGCGGATAACAAATAATGTCTTAATTTGACACAAGAAAAGTATAAACACGTACATAATTTTTCGATGGCGAATACCTTGTCTCAAAGATCCACTAATCTTCGCTCTCAAATAATAAATAACACGTTCTTTCCTTCAAATTCTTGAATAAGAGCTGAACCGATAATTCGGTATCATCGGTTGACAAATACAACTCGAAAGGTTTCCCGTGTTGAGGTGGAACTAGCAATCGGAGGATTTGTTAAATATTTTAATTTCATCTAGGGCTAATCTGCTCAGCCCCCATACAAATTCGTGATCGGCTTTCAATTTAAGTAATGGACCGAAAGCCTTGATCTTACCCGACAGATTAGATATGAATCTTCTAATGAAATTAATCTTATCGATCAAAGATTGCAATTCAGCTTTTATTGGCAGAGCAACCACCTTGTTAATTGCATCAATAGACTTCCTACTCGATTTCGATGCCCACCGATGCACCATAAAACCCAAGAATTGACTCCGCCGATACACCAAATGCACATTTATTAGGATTCATCTTCAATCCATGCTTCCTTGTGCACTCCAAAGATCTTTAGTGAGATCGGCTAGATGTTTTGTGATATCTCCAGACTTGATCACTACATCATCAATGTAGATCTCCACTAATGTGCCGATGTATTCATGAAAAATAAAGTTCATAGCTCTTTGATAAGTAGTGCCGGCATTTTTCAAACCAAACGTCATGACTATCCACTCAAACAACCCTATATGACCTGGACATCTGAAAGCAGTCTTGGGAATATCTTCTTCACCATGAATATTTGATTGTAACCTGCATTACCATCCATGAAGTCGATAATTTGATGTCCGGGCAAAGATCAATCAACAAATCAAGAATCGGCATTGGATAGCCATCCATCGGTGTGGCTTTGTTGAGATTCCTGAAATCAATACAAACACGAATTTTCCATTTTTCTTATAAACAGGAACCACATTAGAGATCCACTCTGCATATCGACACTGCCGAATAAACTTTGCCTCAATTAATTTAGTTATTTTGGCCTTAATGTCGAAGTATATTAGGGTTGCATCGGCGTCTTTGGTCGATGATGTGGCGAAATCCAGATTTGATAGGTAACCGATGTTCAACTATCGATCGGTCTAATCCAGCATCTCAAAGATAATCCCAAGCAAAACAATCTTTATACTCTTTTAACAAATCGCTTATTTGTCGCTTACACTTGGAATCTAACTTAGCACTAATAAAAGTAGGTCTTGGCCTATCGCCATCACCAATATCTACTTCTACTAAATCATCTGCCGATGTGAACCCTTGATCTAATTTTCCATCATCTGCAAACCTATCCATTAAAACTCTTCTTCAGAACCGACTGCTTGGATCGGTGGAATTTCATAATCAGCAACTCTAAGGAACTCTTTTTCCCAAACTCCTCCTGATATGCATTTAGTTCGCTCATAAGTATCTGATTCTGCCGATGCGATGATATAAGAAGAATTACCAGGGACAAACTCAATCTTATCCCTAATCCATCAGATGACGAGGCATTGATGCATTGTAGAAGGAACACAACAATTAGCATGAATCCAATCCCTCCCTAGAAGCGAGATTATATGCACCTTGCCATTAATAACAAAAGAACGTCGTCGGCAAGGTTTTGTCACGCCGATGGTCAATTCAACGATATCTTGCCCTTTAGCCGGTGACACATTGCCTTCAAAATCCTTCAGCATCATATCAGTTTTGGTCAAGTCTTGATCTCCCTTACCAAGTTTCCGATACATCACATAAGGCATAATATTAATCGTAGCCCCTCCGTCGATAAGTATCTTAGATACAGGCTGCCCATCAACTCTGCCTTTCACAAACAAAGCCTTAAGATGCTGTCTCTCGTCATCGGTAGGTTTCTCAAAAACAGCCATCATTGGATCTAGTGTCAACTGAGCTACTTGATCAGAGAGAACAACTTCTTCCTCATTATCAGATAGTGCCAAAAACTCCATCGGCAACATGAATACCATATTAACATCTGCCGATGGACCCTTATTTTTGTGTTTTACCTGCCACTGCTGATGACCAGACCTCTCATTGGAGGAATTTTCCTCTCGGTATAAATCCTCCTGATGCTCACGTTGCATCCTCCTTTTTTGTGTCTTTGTCAGACCCTCCGGGCACCATCGAGGAAACTTGGTTTTCCAAACCGGTGATAACAGTCCCATTGATTCTACACGGCGTATATTAGGGTCCTCAGAGAATATTTCTTCATCGGGAACTCTTGCGTTTGCCATCTCCTCAAGCTCCTCTTGATTCCTTGGAAAATATCCAAATAGCGTTTACCAAGCCTCTCATGTACACTAAGTTCGCCCCACCGATCGATCATGCATCGATGCTCGCCTCGCCTGATCGGCTCATTGATAAATAAACCCTGATTGCCAGGTTGAAACCTCCTTTCTGACCGATTGACCCCATAATAACCATTGCACTCAGGGCAATTTTCAATAGTTGGCAATTTAATACCTTCTTCCCAGCAATGGATGAAAAACGGGCACCTCCAATGATCTTTATGCCGATACCATTCTTCCCGACGTCTCTCTTCTTGCTGTTGTCGATATCGGTCCTTACGCTGACGCCAACCCTCCTGCTGCCTTCGATGGGTAATCACAATGCCAGGTCGAGGAGGGTTTTTGGAACTACTGCTTTCTCCCAGCAAATCCTTACTTTTTGCATCATCGGTAGTTATCCGATGTTGGGGATCCACTGATGCGTTTTTCTCAGCAGCCTCTGACGTCAATACCTTGGTCTTCCCTTTGGCCTCCAACATATTTGCTGGAAAAGGGTGTTGATCAATTTTCATCGGCTTCTGGGCCTTGGAAGTACCAAACTTAATTCTCCTAGATTCAATAGCCGATTGTAACTGTTGCCTGAACACCTTGCACTCATTTGTACTGTGTGAAGTTGCATTGTGCCATTTGCAGTACAAGATCTTCTTCAACTCTTCTGCCGATGGGATCACATGATTAGGTGACAGCTTAATTTGGCCCTCTTGAAGCAGAAGATCAAATATCTTGTCGGCCTTGGTGATATCAAAGGTAAACTTTTCTGGCTCTTTCTGACCAAAGGGACAAGATATCGGCTTTTTATTCTTAACCCACTCAGCTAAGCCGATAACTGGTTCTTCATCAGAATCAGAATCTCCTACTTCTTCAACAAATGATACTTTTTCACTCTAATTCTTTTTAGGTTCAAAAACCCTAGTATCTTGATCAGAGATCCTTTGCGCAAGATGACTGAGGCTTTCAAACTCCTGAGAAGCATATCTGTCTTTAAGATGTGGCAATAACCCTTGGAAAGCCATATCGGCAAGCTGCCGATCATCCAACACCAGGCTGTAGAACTTATTTTTTACATCTTGTAGCCTTTGCACAAAGCTTTCTACCGATTCATCATTACGATGTCTCAATTTTACTAAATCGGTAAGCTTCTTTTCATGGATTCCAGCAAAGAAATACTTATGAAATTGTTTTTCTAGATCAGCCCAAGTAATAATAGAATTTGGTGGTAATGAAATGAACCATGTAAATGCCGATCCAGACAAAGATGATGAAAATAATCAAACTCTTAATTCATCTCTGCTGGCTGCCTCTCCACATTGAATAATGAAGCGATTGACGTGTTCCATTGTTGATGTATCATCTTGCCCAGAGAATTTAGTGAAATCTGGTACCTTGTACCGATTTGGGAGAGGAATTAAATCATATGCAGGAGGGTATGGAGTCCGATAAGAATAAGTATTGACCTTGGGCTTTATCCCAAACTGATCCTTCATAATTTCTGCTATCTTATCGGCCCAAAAAGCATTAGCCTCCTCACGATTTAACCGGCTGAATTTCTACAGAGGTACCTCACGATATCCCTCCACATATCTCTGTGGCCCACGATCTCCAAAGAATCGGCATATTTGCCGTTACTTGTGGTCCATTAACTCTTTGAAAGGATTCATCTACCGAAATGCCGATGCTTGATTCTCGAAACCAGACTTGCATATGACCTTGTTGAATCCTCGCAACTCCTTGATTTTTGTTGAATCGTATGTTGAACAGTAATCGCCCCGACCAACCATTATTAGAACTCATCGGTACAAAACTTACCGATGGTCGGTAATTTGGACACATTGTTGGATAATTATAACCAGCTTTTGAGGCATGAACTCAACCCAGCTTGACTCATAGCGGGGGTTTTCTGCGCATCGGCGATAAGCTTGCCGATGGACTTGAATTGGGTGTTTGAACCAAAGGCATCTGGAAACCTCCTGGAGTTGGTTGCACGGTAGTTGCTTTGGGCATATTGAGGCACTTGAGCCATCGGCGAAACAAATTGATGGTATAGGAGCTTTTCCTCTTGATCAAACACTTGAGGTAACCCAGAGTTGAAAGCAGATGACTCGGAGGCATACCATATCCCCACCAATTAGCGAGAATCGCTATTCTCGAGACACGTGGCCTAACATAGCTGATGCCGATAGATCTATATTAAGCTGAACTCGTCCTCCGGTAGTACCGGATCTGATCGTATCGGTGTAGATTGAATATTAGGTAAGCTCGCCGATCTTCGGAGGAGAAGTAACTTCAGACCACAACGGCCGAGGGAGCCGATGGAGTATTGACAGATGCTGCTCTCTGGTTGGTGATAGGCGGGCCCAACGTAATGCGGTGACGCTTTGTCCTTCTTTGAGAGTTCGAACCACGAAGATTATGAACAAAGATGTTGGACAACACATTGGAATGATTAATCAAAGCATGATTTATCGCAGAATTAACCATCTCTTGAAGTTTACCAGATTGGAGTCAAAGGTAACTCGCCGAGGCAACGGCAAATCTTGCTTCGGATGACTTGTCCACTCTTGTTTAGGCTAAACGATCTCGCACAAAGTCACTGTATTCTTCTATAGCCTTTTCCATGGCCTCGCCTCTTGCTCTTCCTTAAGATCTTCTTCGATACCGCGATAATGTTCCCTCGAATCGATCTCGGGATTGATCATATTGATCGGATTGATTGGTCCCACCGGCGCAACCAAAAGATGTGTTGATGCAAAAGTGGATCTGCAAACACAAAGGGCTAATACCGAATAGATATCCAAAGCGTGCGATTGATTTGACTCGTTAATCGACAAGGATGAAGATACTGAGCACTTTGGTCCCGACAACAAATATACGCCCGAAAGTCACGGCCAAGAGGTACTCACGTGGAACTCGAGAATCGTTGAAGGTCGCCTTTGAAGCGATGCAACTCGCCAATCAATGAGAACTCGTAAAAAGGAAAAAATATGCAAATTGACGAAGTCACCGAAAAGTAAGTAGATGCAAATAGGAGTAAAAATTGGTTTTGATATTGATTCATCTATATTACATTGCCCCTCAATCTATATTTATACCCTGATCTAAAGAGACATAACCAAATACGACTAGGACACCAAGTCCATATCTAAGGAAACACGTGACTCTTACATGAATCATACTCTAACAAATATAGAAAAGGAAATCAGCTCCTATCTACTTCCCTGTCCACCTCAATTACGATGGAATTCTCACCGACCTCCTTTCCATCGGCATACTTCTTGTTTCATCGGCAGTAGTTTTCAAGCCTTCCTTCATCGGCATCGACACTAACATCTCCAACCTTATCGGCAACGCCCGAGTCAACCTTTCCATCGATCACCACCATTCATCGGCAACCATCTTTACAAGCTAATTTTCATCGGCTGTCAGCGTATACAGTAACTTTCCTCCTGCCGATTAGCCCACTCTGATCATTTTGACACGTGCAAAAAACGGTGTCAACAGGTCTTTGTGTCACAGTCATGGCCATAGCTGGAGTATATTTTTCCAGAGAACATGACGTGCGACAAATGATCCATGCTGTTTGTGTCACAGTCATGGCCATAGCTGGAGTATGTTTTTCCAGAGAACATGACGCGCGACAAATAATCCATGCATAGGTGGAGTATGTTTTTCCAGAGAACATGACGCGCGACAAATAATCCATACTGTTTGTGTCACACTCATGGCCATAGCTGGAGTATGTTTTTCCAGAGAACATGACGCGCGACAAATAATCCATGCTGTTTGTGTCACTGTCATGGCCATAGCTAGAGCATTACGCCACAAATATATCCATGCTGTCAGGATGATTGTGGACTGTGGTTTGGTTCATCTAATCTAATGGCGATGGCTATGCTGAATGCTGATATGCTATGGCTTTTCCTGCGGCATGACCAAGATATCCAACTCGTTGTTGGGCTACTATTCTACTGTAGTAGATCTTGAAGAAGTGGCAGTTTTCGGGTACGTTAATGTGAGACCCAGTTCATGGGCTGAATTGCTGGTGGGCCGGGGGCACTGTAGCTATAGCGACGAACTGGGCTGGGCTGTTTTCGGGGGTACTGTCAGTGACGAGACTGTAGCTGCAGAAACACTGTTTACATGAGGTTTAGTACCTGCAGGATGGCCGTACCGACTTAAATAGCCAGGCCAAGGACGCGTAGTAACCTTCGGTTAACCGTTTTGCGCGAAGCGAGGATGAAAGCGCAAACTAGTTGCTACGTAGGTGGGGCTCACCCCTTGGTAGAGTGGGCCTATGCCGTGTGCCGGACTTAGTGTGTTATAGTTAATGCCTTGCTTTGTTGGCTACTCGCCGTCAGGCATAGTCGTTGTGTACTTTCTAACTTCTCTTAATGAAATATACGCCCAAGCACGTTCTCTAAAAAAAGAAGAACTGGCAGGATGGGGATTTATAATTGGTATCCCTCATGTGACTGTACTGCTGGTGCCTTTATCTAATCTAAGAAAAGGGAAGACAGGAAAAAAGATTCTTGAGCTCTTCAATCATATGCTCAAATTCGAGGTTCAATGCCCCCTTCAGTTTTTGCTCCAAGAACTTGAAGAATAAATGGAGAATAAGTTAAAGGAACAACGCAAAGCTTCTCTCTGATTAACATTTGCGACAAAGCTGAAGCATCAGGAGGAGTCCCGAAACCAAATGAGAGCCCAACCCTAGCCCCTGGCGCGCTCTCCCGCGCCGCCGCCGCCACAGCCGTCGGCCGCCTCCCGGGCACCGGCTCCCCCTCCCCCGCCACCCCTCTCCCCCTCTCCCGCAACCTCTCCCACCTTCCCCCAGTGAACTCCTTCCAACCAGCCAGGCGCAGGCTCGGCTGGGACCCAGCCCCTGGCCTCCTCCCCACCACCTCCACCGACGGCGCCAGTCGACGCCGACGTCGGCACCACCTCCACCTCGCCCGCCCTCTCCCCCGCCCCAGATCCACCTCGTCCTCCCACTCCCCGAACGCCCGCGGGCACAGGTGTGCCGCCGCCGTCGCCCACGTCGATCTCCCGGGCACCAGCTGCGGCGACCACCTTTCCACCGGCGGCTGCCTCCCCTGCGTCAGATCTCGATGATGATGACGCCGGCGAGGGCCGAGCGGGATCTAGAGTCAGTTCTAGGGGGAGGGCGGCGCTCTGCTCCCCTCAGCCCTCTCCTAGCCCACCGGCCGCTACCCCAGCACCGGCGGCCACCCAGCCACCCTCGGGGTCCTCCATTGGTAAGGGGCCAACCTCCTTCTCCCCCAATGCCACCCCTTTCTTCCCAACCGGGACCCCAGAGCGCTCCAAGGCCACGAGGTGGGCCAAGGAGTCCGACATCTCCGTCTACGACACTCGACACCAACACCAATGATGACGCCGAGTCTACGCAGCCATCTCGGGGGTCCTACCTCGACGCCGTCCCCCGAGGCTCTCCGGCACAGGTAGGCCTGGAGGCAGGGACTAGTTCCCAACCGCACACCTGTGTCATCGAGGAGCAGCTGCCGGAGGCTACGGAGGTGGGGTAACCTCAGCACCCATCAAAGCGCAAGAGGGGGAAGCGCCGATGGAGGCCTAGGCAGCCTATGCGCCACAACGAGCAGGCTCTAGAGCATAGGTGCGCTCTGGCATCGTAGAGCTTGGGACGCTGTGTGGGCAACAATGAGCGTGCCCCTCCTCGTGAGCCCACCACTGACTCTGACATCGACATCACTACCACCCCGCGCTCCTACGCAGACGTCGTCCGCTAGAGCTCCCTAGTACGGGTGGTCCGCCCCCTACCGGCCACCCACGCCGGTGAAGGCTTCTGGCGTGATCCAAGGTGCACCACGCGCTGGCCAGCAACGGCATAGGCGCCGGCTCAGGAGGAAACCACAACGCGCACCACCACTGGATGGGCATGCTCGTGCCACCGTTGCGCTTGGACTAGGCGACCGCGACACAGTGGACCATGGCTCCACCACACGCATCCTAGCCCACCAGTGACTAGGTGAACGCAGCCACACTGCCATGTGCATCTCGGTCCACCGACGCTTGGTCACACGTGTGCCGCCACGAAGACGGCGACACTACTCACCACCGGGCTCTGTGGGATGGAGGGAGATGTTGCCCCAACAAGCAGACCCGCCAGTGGCCACTCACATCACCAGGAGCATGCGGCCACGTCATCGTGGCATCCCAGAGCCATTGCACGACCGCTGCCTGAACTGCTTGTCCTTTACCCACCGCATCGCCACCTGCCACCTGCCGCGGCGATGTTTTCATTGCCGAGGCTTCGGGCACCTGGCCAGGGACTACAGGTGCTCTCGCTCATCGAGGAATGGAGGGATTGGCGCTGCGGACTCTGGCCAGCGTCGCTCCATCAGGGTGAACCGGGCTCCAGGCAGCCCTGCCACGCAGCTAAGCTCACAAGCGAGCAGCACAACCCCTCCAGTATCTTCGCGTTCGGCCACCGTGCAGACGTCGGTGGCAGCGATCACCATGGCAGACAAATCGATAGCACCTCCTGCGGTCCCTGACCTATGGAACCCTTACAACTTCGCATCCACCTCCGTAACGCTTCCTAGTTGTGGCCAGGACGCTGGACGACACCCTGCCTTAGTTCCCATGGTTCTAGAGGCAGCGCTGCTCTGTGATCCCATGATCGTGGAGGTGGAGGTCGATCCGATGGAGGTGACCTCCAACCAGGTCGATCATGCAGGCATAACTATCGACCAAGGTGGGATGGAGGTCCCACCTTCCACCCCAACGAAGGCACACTCCATGGCTATGCTTTTGGCCCATTGCATAGTGGTCGGACCACAAGCTGAGGCAGCTAACGGCACAACAATGGGCGGTGTCTAGGCAACAACTAAGCCCAGCATTGAGGACATGCCCACACCAAGAGAGGCCACCAAGCGACTAGCTAGGTTCACCATGGAGGTCCAGGTAACGAGGCTGCCACCTCTCATCAATACCCCACCCAAGCAGAAGCCAGCGCCAAAGTGGACCTTGCCCCTTAGGAGCAGGTGGATTGCTGCTCAGCAGACGCGGTGAAGTTCTGCTCATGAAGAAGATGTGTGTCGGTGTTTTGAGTTACCGACTAGTAAATTTCTAGTATTGTGCGTCTAGCTTGGATGGTGTGCTTAGAGGACATGAGGTTTATACTGGTTCAGGCGAAAAGTCCCTATGTCCAGTTTGTCGCTGCTGCTCGTGTTACTAGCACTGATAGTTTGTGGTAGGGGTTATAAACGGGCGAGAGAGGGACAGGATCCCAAGTCTCTAGTGTGTGTGTGTGCGTTGCTTGGACGTGTCGAGTGTGTACAGTCGTGTTTTAGCGTGCCCCTCATGGGGCACCCTGGTTCCCCTTTTATAGATAAAGGGGAAGAGCACGTTACAGAGAGAGGGAGAGGAAAGTAAAAAAGAAGGCCTCTAGGACCGCCAGGTCTTTCTTCTCCTTTATGCGGGTCCTATCGGCACTGTAGATGGTGGTAGGGATGGCTCCTCGCCAGGCTCCTGTTCACCACTGATGCCATGCCCCAGCGTCATCAGTAGGCTGTAGCGTCCCATCCTGTCCTAGTAGACGACGTGGCGAGCTGACACGCAGGTCAGTGGCCGTACGGGGAGTGGTAGCATTGTGACTGTGCGTCCATCACTATTGGCGATGTGAACTCTCGAGGGTGACATGTCGTGGCCATGGGTCTTGTCGAGGCATGCCTGCCCCCTGCCAGGTGCCAGAAAGTTTGACCTTGGGGTCATACTTTATGACCGGAGTGGTTGGGAGCGATACAGGCTTATGTCGGGCGAAGTGGAATCCCTGACCCAGAGGTCGGGCGAGGCAAAAGCTGCCCCCAGCGGTCGGGTGAGGTGGAAGCCGCCCCTAGTGATCATGCAAGGCGGTGCCCGCGTCCCTAGGGTCGGCCGAGGTTGGACCCGCTCCTCAGTGGTCGGGCAAGGCAAAGCCCACGCCTAGGGGTCGGGTGATGCAGGACTCGCCCCTCAGCGGTTGGACGAGGCGGAGTCACATGCCCCAGGGGTCGGTTGAAGCCACAGTCGCACATTTGATCGCTCAGGTGAATTAGTGTTGATGACCATTAGCCCCTCATTTTTGGGTACCCTAGTATTGGTCCCCGATAGTAGCCCCCAAGCCCCCGGGCGATTCGGGTGGAATCATCCGGGGGATATTTCAACTTGCCAGCGGGTGCTCGCGAGCGCACCTAGTGGGTGTAGCCCCTGAGCCTACAGAGGAGTAGTGTACTCCTTTGGAGGCTCTTCTGGGTGGGAGGACTCTGAGGGCACTGACCTTCTTTTGTAGTCCGCAGTGTGTACTGGTAGGGCGGTGATTATTGTTTTATCGCAATCGGTCTCCTTGGCCATACGACCACAAAATTCAGAGGTCGGAGGGGATCCCTCCTGATCCTGACCTCTACTGGGATCTGATTGTTCTACGACTGTGCATTTGGTCTCCTTGCGAGTCCAACTTTCCTTGTGCCTCCGCGCGTAGCAGGGGTCCTGTCGAGGGTCAGCTCGTCTTTGTGATCGTCTTCCCTCAAGCGTTTTTTCCGACAAAAATGGAGGGGCTGAGTCGTGCCATGATTTTCCTCTATGGACGAACCATGGTGCTCAGTGGGCTGCTAACGGGTCAGTTCGAGTAGGTCCCCGCATCCCAATTCATGGGGTTTCGGTTTGGGTCAGCTGGTGATCGACTTCAGATTCTCGGCGGTCAATCCATATAGTTCTCGGGTTCGTCCGACCGGTCCCGAGGGCTCTTTGCCTTTCTTTGGGGGGAAAATCTTGGATTGTGTCCGGTCGAGACTCGAACGTGGGTCGGGATGCCCATTGCGCCCATGCACTTGGGTACTGGCCGCTAGCGAGCTCATCCGCCTCCACCCCTCACTCTAAGGCGCCCTGGAGCGGTTGTGAAACCCAACAGTGGGCCAACCTTCGAACTCCTAGGCTTAGATGAGTCATAGGAGCATTTTTAGCTCTGTATCCCTCTTACCTGTGATGGGTCGTGGCCCATTCAGGGAGGCAAAATGTCTGGCACGCTTTCTATGGGATGGCCAGAGATCACGTGCTCACGCCTCATGATGGGAAGTGGTGGCAGGACGTAGTGGCCATAGAGATCTAGGTGGACGGTTGGTTTCCTCACATCTGTCGCCCCTATAAAACCAAAGGGTTAGCCCTCCCCATTTCATACGCATGCCTACATCCTCACCTCCATAGCCATGCCACCGCCGCCAGTGCTAGGGTTCCTTGCCCCCGCATCCTCGTTGTTGTTGAGCTCGCATTCACCCACCCTCTCTTTCAATGGATCCATGGTGCCACTCTGACATCACCTTCCAACGCATGGAGGGCCTCGTCCGTTGTGGTCTTCTTTGCGCATGTACCGCGACTGAGGAGTGGTTGCTGCCCAGCAATGAGGATTCACCGTCACCGCCCGATGACTACGTGGTGTTATTTGTGCACTTCCATGAGTGCGGACTCATGACCCCCGCCCACAAATTCCTCCATGGGCTACTGCACTTCTACCATATTGAGCTGTAGCATCTCAATCCCAATGGGATCCAACACATGGCGATGTTCGTCGCGCTATGCGAAGGATTCCTAGGGATTAGTGCTCACTTCAACCTGTGGAGGTATTTCTTCACTGTCAACCTCCAGAAGAAGAGGTGGCAAGCTAGATCTGCACATGCCGATGGGGTGAGCTAGCATTCAGCTTTGGAATAACCAGGTCGGCGAGTACCCTTGACATCCAACAATGGGTGGCACTCGCAGTAGTTCTACCTCAAGAACGACGCTGCCGCCCCTCTACCGGAGTTCACCGGGCACCTGATCGAGGAGGCCCCAGAGCCGTGGAGGAAGTGGGGCATCCCGGAGAAGGACAAGAAGAAGATCCAAGACCACATTGCCGCCATCCACATCCTAAAGGAGAACGGCCTGAAGGGGTCGGGTGTCATCGGGCTTATCACACTAGGAGGGTGGTGCCGTTGATGATGCGTGCGCTCTCGCTATACGCGATGGCGCCTGAGGCATCGCTCGATGGAACGGCGCTCGTCGAGGGAATGATCCCCAACTCTGAGATCGCATAACGCATCAAGGAGGCGATGGAGCCTCTGTGGGACAACATGGGTGCCACCCTTGACTTCATTTACCCGGTGCCATGGCATCCTCGGATGCGGCTGGAACTAGGTTACATCATCTTCATAAGTCTCCCTTTCTCCTTCCTTTCTTTCAACTGATTTCTTGACCCCGCAAGACTGACCTTGAGAGAGGCGGGACCAGACAAGGGACCTCATCCTCATGGATCACCTGGCACCGCTGCCGAGGGATTCGGCCGTGAGGGCGGTGAATCACGCCGAGGCCAAATGGCTAAAGAAGGCGAAGGAAGACAAGAAGAGGAAGAGGTAGCGAAAGCTACGGGCATGGGAACGAGGGGAGGATACTAACGATAACGACGACGATGATGATGGTGACGATGATGAGATGATGGAAGTAGCCAATGATGTCGAGTGGGACATCCTGGAGAATGAGGATGCACTGACATGTATCAGTTCATCCTTGTAGGTGTTGGGGCCCTTCCCGTTCCACGGAGGGGAGGGCACTTCTGGGGAGCCAGTGGAGGCAGGCTATTCTAACCCTCTAGGAACCGATGGAGGTGGGATGCACCGCCGACCCACCCCAAGAGCCAACAGAGGTGGGCAGCTTCGCCGTCACACCATAGGAGCCGGTGGAAGTGGGCGGCTCCGCCGTCGTGGCCTAAGAGCCAAGGGGAGCAGGGTGTTCCACCAATGTGCCCTAGGAGCTGTCAGGGGTGAGCCCCTCTGCCCAGGAGTAGGGGGCGGGCGCGAAATGGCCTTGCTCCGACGAGGCAAAGCAGGGGTCGGGGGAGTCATCCCCCAAACGCATCTACCACCCGACGGCGCTGAGGTGAGTTATCAACTCCTCTATTTTTTTCATGTTTTAGTAAGATTTTATTGTGACTTATGTTTTCTATCCCTTGTATAGTCGGCAGGTAGCGGAATCCTTTGGCACCGAATAAGAGCCTTGCCCTCTAATCGGGGCGGCGGTCGTCGGTTGGTGTCGCACCCAGATCGGGCAGGAGCAGCGCCGGTGTGGCCACATCGCCGTCCGATCAGGCACCGCCTGTGGCATCGTCGGTGCCCATGGCGAGACAGGCGGACGTGGGTGCACAAGGGGTGCATTCGGCGGCGGTCATAGAGCAGCCCACGATGGCTGCGATACCGCTATTGATGATGGGGCGAACGGGGTTGCCGACTGCACTCGTGGTACCAACCGTGGTGGGGGTGACGCAGCCGATCATGACCTCATCGATGCAGGAGGAGGTGGCGGTGCCCGTGATGGATGGGTCACATCTAGGCGTGACCGCAGTGTTGCCCGAGTTATCGACCTAACCCGCCATCGGCAGCCCAAGCAATGGCGCCTAACACGGGTCGGACAGAGGGGGACCCAGCCGATGGGTCGCTAGAAGTTGTGGTGCTAGGAGAGAGGCTCATGCCTGCACCGCTGATGCCTTCCGTCACCAGAGGGCTGTCCTGGCGAGGATGTCATGGCGAGAAGGATCGGCGGCGCTCGGGGCCGGCAGAGAGTCATCTCTGACCCTGACCTTAGCGGCTCGCCTGCACGGGGCGTGCCCCTGCTCCGATGGATGGATCCATAGGATCTGGCTTTGATGCCCTTTACTCTTGACGATGCCGTAGAGAGCATGGAGCAGGAGAGCCTCAACCTGGGGATCACGACCGTGCTCGAGGCCCTAGACAATGCCACGGGAGCACTGCGTGACGTCATCGTTCCCTCTGGCTGGGTATTGCTCGGTCTTGCTTCTTACCCTCTTCTTCCTTTATATACCTTTTGTATTCTGACCATCATCTCCTTGTAGTCCCTCATAGTTCACAGCCAGGGGAAATCCCTATTTCTCCAATGCCAGAAGGAAGCCTAGGACCGCCTCATCGAAGTGGCACGGTTGCGTGGGGAGGTGACAACATAGCTTGATGCTGCCCGGTGGAGGGTGGCCGAGCTAACTCCCCTTGCCGAGGAGGCGACCGATCTTCGAACACGGGTGGCCATGGCCCATCGAGATGCTGGCGAGGCCGAGAAGGCGTTCAAGGCCCTGTCAGTGAGGTCACACCAGGATGATGAAGAAGCTGCCAGGGTCAAGAAGGAGCAGGATGAGCTGCTCCTAAAGGACACCGAGACCTGCTAGTAGATCCTCGATCTCCTGGGTGAGGTTGAGAGGGAGAGGGATCTGAAGCTGATGGCCAAGGAGAAGATCATGTCCTTAGAGAAGAAGGCGAGCCAAGATGCCACAACGTTTGAGCAGCTGCGCTAGGAGTGGGATGAGCTGATCCAAACCATGGAGAGGCTCCACTCGGAGCATGGCGTAGCTCGCGAGGAGCGCAACCAAGCTTTCTGAGAGCGCAACCAGGCCTGCCAAGAGTGTGATGATGTGCAACAGAAGGTCGTCTCCCTCTAGGTCGAGCTCGAAAGGGAGATGACCTAGAAGCTAGAGGCCGAGAGCATTTCTATGGGGCTAGCTATGGATCTCACTGAGGTGAGGAGAAATCTTTAGACAGAGAGTAATGAGCTTGGTATCCAGAGTGCCAGCCTGCCAGCCTCAGAGTGGTCTACGACGACCTTGAGGTGGTGTAGTCAGAGGGGACCAGCTCGCTCGTGGGTTGCGTCGTCGAGATCACGGCTTGGGTGCGCTAGCTTAAGAGGAATGGCCTTCGCGCTAGCGTCAATCGGTCCTTCATGATTGCTCATTCTCATTACGGGGATAGCATCGATCTGGAGGCAATGAGCCATGGCTACGCGCCCCGTTATGAAGTCCATGAGCTGGAGGAGATGGAAACAGCGGTGGCTCCCCTTTCGTAGGACTTGGTGGATAGGATCGAGAACATAGTTCTCCCCCGGAGGGGCTAGTCAGTTAGGTGAATTTGGGCCACAGAGCCATCAATCTAGTAATTGAAGAAGTGTTTTTTTGTTTTAAACATTCATCCTTTTTGCGATGTGAACTTGTGATGGACAAGTTTTTTGTTTTAAATGTAAAGCAAGTCGAAGTGATCCGATCCCTTCCATCATTGAGTCTGTTCAGCTTGAGCCATGGGTGGAAAAACATTGATCACACCGGGGAGCAAAAAGCGCCGTAGTCACCAGGGCATAGGTGTTTTAGCGGTCCGCCCGGTTTTACTCAAAGTTAGTTTCCACAACTTTTACTTTTTAGGCCTTAACATAGGAAGGGGTCAGATGTGAAGGGTGTTCCTGAGTAAGAGTATCCCCCTATCACTCCCGAGTGAGGCCCGACCCTTGGCCGTTGCAGGGGTTGCTCGGATTTTATCACGGAGATCGGCCGAGCCTCTATCCACTTTGTGAAATTTTCCACGGCGACAAGTAGGTACGTGTAGCCCCCGGGTGCCTTCTTGAAAGGCCCAACCATATCGAGCCCCTAGACCGCAAACGGTCAGGTGATGGGGATCGTCTGGAGCGCCTGGGCAGGCAAGTGGGGTCTACCGAGCGTAATATTAGCACCCTTCGTAGGTGCGAACAACTTGCTCAGCGTCAACCACCGTGGTCGCCCAGTAGAAGCCTTGTCGAAACGCATTTCTGACCAAGGTTTGAGGTGCGGAATGGTGCCCAGAAACCCCACCGTGGATGTCATCCAGCAGCTATTTCCCTTGTTTGGTCAGGATACAACACTATAGGATCCCAGTGTGGCTGCGTTTGTAGAGCTCTTCCTCGATGATGATAAATGACTTGGCACGGCGCGTGAGCCACCGAGCCTTCGTCTTGTCCACCGGCAACACCTCCTAGAGGAGGTAGTCGAGGTAGGGCGTTCTCCAATTTGCGGAGAGTCGGGCTCCACCACTGGGTCAGCGTCAAGCTCCATCTCCAGATCTTCATGGATCTCCATAGCCTCGAGGTCGGATGGGACCGATGGAGAGCCGACTTCCGAGCCTAGGGCGGGCAGTGTGCCACCGGCTCTAGCCCTCGAGCCTAGGCCGGTGGGATTAGAAGGGGTCGACAGTTACCTAGCCCTCGAGCCCTGGGCTGAGGGGTCGATCGAAGCTGTCGGTCGCCTAGCCCCTGGGTATGTTACGGGCGGCCTGCTACCAGCTTGCCCTAGGTCTTCGTATTAGACCGAGGGTTTGTGCTGATCGCTAGAAAAGACGCCAGCCAGGGCTAGCTCTCGACTGGACGCCATCTTCACCAGCTCATCGGCTGCCTCATTGAACCGTCAAGGGATGTGGTTGAGTTCAAGGCCATCGAACTTGTCCTCCAGCTTGCGGACCTCCTAGCAATACGCGACCATCTTGGGGTTGTAGCAGCTTGACTCCTTCATGACCTGGTCGATCACTAGCTTGGAGTCACCCTGGATGTCAAGCCATCGGATGCCCAATTCTATCATGATGCACAGGCCATTGATAAGAGGCTCGTACTCCGCCATGTTGTTTGAGGTGGGGAAGTGGAGGCGGACCATGTACTTCATGCGCACCCCAAGGGGCGAGACGAAGATGAGCCCAACGCTGGCGCCTTTCTTCATCAGTGAACCATCGAAGTACATGGTCCAGTACTCTTGATCGATGGCCGCTGATGGCATTTGGATCTCGGTTCATTCTGCCATGAAGTTGGCCAATGCCTAGGACTTGATGGTGGTCCATGGGACATACAAGATGCCCTGACCCATCAATTTGAGAGCCCACTTGGCGATTCTTGTCGCGTCCCGGTTCTGGATGACTTTGCCGAGAGGAAAGGACGTCACCACCGTTACTGGGTGTGACTTGAAGTAGTGGCACAATTTTCACTTGGTGATGAGGATAGCGTAGAGGAGCTTTTGATTCTGAGGGTAGCAGGTCTTGGAGTCAGACAAGACCTCGCTGATGAAGTACATGGGATGTTGTACTTGGAGGGTATGCCCCTCTTCCTCTCGCTCCACCACTAGTGCGGCGCTGACCACCTGCGTGGTGGCCGCGATGTAGAGCATGAGTGGCTCCTCCACGGTCGGGGGAACTAGGATTGGGGCCTTTGTCAAGAGTTCTTTGAGCTTGTCAAGCGCCTCCTGGGCCTCGGACGTCCACTTGAAGCGGTCGGCTTTCTTTAGGAGCCGATAAAGAGGGAGGCCCCATTCGCCGAGGTGTGAGATAAAGCGACTGAGTGCGGCGAGGCACCATGTGATCTGCTGTACCCCCTTTATGTTTTGTATCGGGCCCATTCTCGTGATGGCTGAGACTTTTTTTTGGGTTGGCTTCCATGTCACGCTCGGAAATGATGAACCCAAGCAGCATACCCCTCGGAACACCGAAGACACATTTTTGGGGTTGAGTTTGATGCCATTTGCTCGGAGTTTCATGAAGGTTAGCTCAAGGTCGGTCACAAGCTCATCGGTGCATTTGGATTTGACTACGATGTCATCCACGTAAGCCTCAACAGTTTGACTGATGAGGTTTCTGAAACACTTAAGCATGCAACGCTGATACGTAGCCCCTATATTTTTAGACCAAACGACATTATGACATAGCAGTATGATCCAAAGGGGGTGATGAAAGAAGTCGCGAGCTGGTCAGACTCCTTCGTCGTGATTTGATGGTACCCGGAGTACGCATCAAGGAAGTAGAGGGTTTTGCACCCTGAGGTCGAGTCGACTACTTGATTTATGCACGGCAAAGGAAATGAATCCTTTGGGCACGCTTTATTGAGACCAGTGTAATCAACACACATTCTCCATTTCCCACTCTTTTTTCTTACAAGAATAGGATTGGCTAACCACTCAGGATGATACACTTCCTTGATGAATCCGGCCACCAAAAGCTTCGCAATCTCCTCGCCGATGGCCCAACGCTTCTCTTCGTCGAAGCAACGCAGGCTCTGCTTCACCAGCTTGGAGCCCGGCCTGATTTTCAAGCCATGCTCAGTGACTTCTCTGAGAATGCCCGACATGTCCGAGGGTTTCCACGCAAAGATGTCTCTATTAGCGTGGAGGAAGTCGATGAGCGCGCTTTCCTATATGGAGGAAAGTGTGGTGCTGATCCGGAGCACCTTGCCGTCGGGGTTGCTAGGGTCCATGGGGATCTCCTTGACACTTTCAGTAGGCTAAATGGACCCAACTGACTGTTTCGAGTACGGAGGCCCCTTGGCGGTCTTCTCCTGGACAGCCGTGAGCTCGGTGGAGGCGACGACGGCCACGGCGTGCTCGTAGGACTCCACCTCGCACTCGTAGGCACGCTGGAAGGAAGTGCCGATAGTAATGACCCCTCGTGGGCCCAGCATTTTCAGCTTTAGGTAGGTGTAGTTGGGGATGGCCATAAATTTCGTGTAACATGGTCACCCGAGGATGGCGTGGTAGGTCCTATGGAACCGAACTAGTTCAAACGTAAGGGTCTCCGTCCTGTAGTTGGTCAGATTCCCAAAGGTGACGGAAAAGATCGATCTGCCCGAGCGGCATGGCCTGCTTCCCTGGCACGATGTCATGGAAAGGCGCCCCGGTCGGTCGGAGCGCAATCGGTGAATGCCCATGGCGTCGAGCGTGTCGGCGTATAGGATGTTGAGGCCGTTGCCGCCGTCCATCAGCACCTTAGTAAGCCGCTTCTTCCCGACGATCGGGTCGACAATGAGCGGATACCTCCCCGACTAAGGGATGCTATCGGGATGGTCTATCGGATTGAAGGTGATGGCAGACTCTAACCATCGGAGGAAGGCGGGCCTCGCGAGCTCAGTCGTGTAGACCTCGTGGCGCACCAGCTTTTGTCGACGTTTGGAGTCATAAGCCACTGACCCCCCGAAGATCATGTGGCAGCAGTCGGGGGTTGGGAAGCCATCATCCTTCCTATCGGTGTCGTCTACCATCAGTTTGGGGTCCCTTTTTGGCTCCCCTTTGTCGGCGCCGCCGGACAAGAACCGCTTTATGAGGGCATAGTCCTTGTATAGATGCTTGATGGGGAAGGCGTGGTTTGGGTATGGCCCCTCGAGCAGCTTTTTAAAGTGGTCGGGGGTGCCCTCGATGGGCTTTTGACCCCCCTTATGGTCCGCTGCGGCCACGAGTGAGCTCTCACGTCGCTGCTTGTTCTTCTTCTTGTGGGTACGGTTGGAGGCGCCTTCACCGGTGTCGTCGTCCTGCTTTGCCTTGCCCTTGGAGTGGTCAAAGATAGCGCCGACCACCTCTTCGCCCGAGACATGGCTGGTGGTAATGTCGAGGAGCTCCTTGGTGGTCCTTGGACCCTTGCGGCCCAACTTGTGGACTAGGGACTCATAGGCGATCCTCGACAAGAAGGCCTCGATGACATCGGCATCGGCGATGTCAGGCAACTCGTTGCACTACCGAGAGAAGCGCCGGATGTACTCGCAAAGAGTTTCTCCGGACATCTGTCGATAGTTTTTGAGGTCCCATTGTAACACCCCGGGTGTTTAAGTATTAAAAGCTGGACATATCATCATATGCATTGCAAGACATTGGTCATATTGCAAACTTTGATATGCATTCACTAAAACAAGTTTACATTTATGTTATAAGTGTTGCTTGGTATTGTTTGAATCAAGTTTGAAATCTTTATATTGATTTGACATTCCGAAAACCCTTATTTTCAATATTTAAAAACTACCCTGAAAACCCATTTCAAAATTGAAGCATATTTTGGTGTTGAGCCCAAAAGCAAAAGTGTAGAGCTTGACAAGTTATACAAAGTTTGTTTTTGGAGTTTTCAAAGTTGTTATGAAAAATTTGAAGTAATTTGAAAAGGCGAGATTATTTAAATGTTCCCTTTTTGAATTCAAATTTGCATTTCAAAATGTAGACCAAATTAGGGGGTGGTTATAAAAGAAAAGTTGTAGAACTTTAAATTTGGAGCAACTTTTATTTTTGAAGATTTTTGAGTTGTTACATAAATTTGGGAGTAATTTGGATTTTTAAATCAAATGGCAGTTTTGGTAATTTTGATGAACAGTAACCACGGAAGCCAACTCACCGTCTATGATTTTTCTTCTGCTTCCAGACGCGACGGTGGCCGCCCTTGGCTTCGCGCTGGCACGGGAAAGGCTCCTGCGTGGCTTCTCCTTGCTTCTGAGCCACTCTATAAGGACATCACCGTCGCCGTTTTTCGCCACTCTCCTCCTCTGTTTTCCAGTTGCCTTCGCCGCTGCTCTGTCGTGCGTTTGCCGTCGCCGTAGTGCCTCCACCATTTCAGCAAAGCATGTTCCAGCTCCGCCTACTCCTTGCGCACCTAACCAACTGAGTCTTGGTGCCTGATTTCGCTGGGAACCCGCTGTGCGCGCCTTTCTTCCTCGCAGCCGGCAACCTCACCTTCGTGCTTGTGCCATCGTGGCCAGCGCTCTCCGGTGAGCCGTTGCTCTTGCTCAGTGTACCTCCAGCTTCGCCTTGATGCTGTGGTTGCTCGGATCGTCGACCTGCTTCACCGTTGCTTCTCCGACCCCGTTCTTTGCTCCATTGAGCTCGGGGTGAGCTACAGGTGCTTCCTGTGCACGTCGAACCACTCATTCGTTGTTCTTTCGATCCAGCTTTATGCTCCAGTGCGTTTGGGGTGAGCTCTTGGTTCTTTCCGAGTTGTTTATGTGAGCTCCTGGTTGTTTCCGAGTTGTTTGTGTGAGCTCCTGGTTCTTTTCGAGTTGTTTATGTGAGCTCCTGGTTCTTTCCGAGTTGTTTATGTGAGCTCCTGGTTCTTTTCGAGTTGTTTATGTGAGCTCCTGGTTCTTTCCGAGTTGTTTGTGTGAGCTCCTGGTTCTTTCCGAGCTGTCTGTGTGAGCGGGTGTTTTGAAAATGAATTTTTCCTTTTTTCCAGAAATGATTGAATAGTGCTATAATTTGTTATTTTTGTGTAGATTTATTAAGAGCTCCAAAAATTATGAAATTTTTTGTGTGACCTCTCTGTGATGTATATTATTTAGGAAAAATATGAAATGTTGTTTTTCAGTAATTTTTAAATGTGATAAAAATTGCTCAATTAATTAATAAATGAGTTTCCAAGATTTTTCTAGGCTTATTTATGTATCCAAAAATTATGAAAATTGTTTTGTCACTTAGTTATCATGTGATGAGCATTTAAAAAAAAATTGAGCTCAATTGGAACAAGTTGATTTATTTCATTATTCTTAATTAAATAATTAATTCATAAAAGCAAATAGTAACTTTTAATGATTTCGGTTTTGATTGAATTTTTTATTGAGTGATGTCCTTGGGTCATTAGTTGGTAATGATCCTTGGCAGTTGATGTGAGTGTTACGAAAATGGTTTAGTTAGTTTAACTTGTAACGGTAGCGCGAAGGAAAGTTGTATTCAAGTTGTTAATTTTGCATCCATCATCAGGCATCATGTTTCGTATTCCGCATAATGTTAAACATGGCATTGTTACTACGTGTAGTGAACGAAGGTGAGCACGTGGTAGTTAATCAAGTGGTTGAGGAGGTTGATCCGTCTGTGGAGGTTGGTGTTAATATCGGTGGAACGACTCCAGACTGGACTTTTCCGTCAACGAAGGCAAGCCCCGAACTCATACAATCCTACCTTGTGTTTTACAAATTAATTTTGCTTTTGCTTTTCTTTACTGCATTAAGTGATTAGGAGTTAAGTAAAAGCCTAATTGGTGCATTACCAACCTTGTTATTCCATATTTACCCTGTAACCAGTTTTAAATTCGTATATGCCTAGTTTTGCTTAGCTATGCTTAGAACGATGAAAGTCAGGTGATTACCTGTCATCTGCAAGTTTTAAATGGAATTTTGATTACTTATGTTATCATGTGATATGGGAATGTGGAGTAATAAATCTAGACCGGGCGGACTCAGTGTATGGGAGCCGCAAGACATGGAGGTCTTGTGAGCGGGTTCTTTCTGCCTGTGTCGATTAAGGTCCGTACCGTTGTTGAATTGCATGAGGTGAGACTTTGTAGTACTAACCGCATACTCCGGTAAGCCTTAACTTGGCTATTCTATTACAAGAATGGCTACTCGCGCACTGGGAGTGGAGAGATGGTGGGAATAGCATGTACCCATGTGGCAATGGGCTGGATTGGTGGAGTACTGTATTCTCGGGTGGCGTGGACCCGTTCTTGTTTTAGAAGATCCAAGGGTAGGTTGATATATGTAAGTCGGGGACCTGCATATGTCGTGTGGTCTGGAATTCCCAGCTGGGTTTTTAATCGGTTCGAATCGTCGTTGCTCCTCGATTATGGAGACTCAACTCACTGTTCATCATCATAGTATTAATAACTGGAACTAGAGGCTGGTTTGAGAAAGTGTTGGATACGAAGTTTCATGATCTCAATACGGATCGTGTCAGCTTTGTATATGATTTTATGAAGTTATAAATGTTGATATAAAGAATTTTGGTAAAAAGCTTTTACGCAAAAGAACTTTGATTATTGTTAAAGCCATACCTTGAATCCCATGAGCCTGCATTCCGGAGTTCTATCAGTTTTTATTTCGGTTAAGTCTTGTTGAGTACTTTTGTACTTAGGGTTCGTTGACCCTTGTTGCAGGTGAGGCTCATGAGCAGATCAGTTTTGGATCGTGCTGCATGACTATTATTCAGTGCGAGGACGATAAGTAGATGTGTGGCTCTTGGGCAAGGCAGTCTATTTGTGTGTTTTGTACTATGTTATAATGCCACTCCACTACTAGGTTTTGTAATAATTATCGAACTTAGTTGTATGGTTTGAAAGAAATGGTTTGTAAATTGTGTTATTGTAAGTCTTCCGCTACTTTTACTCTGATGTATATATATTTGAATAAACTATTGTAATACTGCAATGACTCTGTAATGTAATCCTGCTCAGAAATCGTGGATGATTCGGGGTTCCCCGAGGACACCCGACAGTCTTCTTAAGTTACCGGGAACATATGCATAGATGTCAAAGGTCGTTGGACAGTGATAGGTGCATGTGGGCCCTATAATTTAGGAAGTTCTGCCACACCCATGGGTTTCCAGGGCGTGCGTAGGTGCCCTGGAAGTTGCCCACAAATATCTCCTTTCGGTCCGCCCAACTGTGGATGCAGTTGGGTGAAAGGTGCTCTAGCCATGTTCGTGCTAAGTCAGCAAGGAATAGGGGGAGATTGCGGATGATGAAGCTATCCCTATCTGCGCCACTGGCCTGGTAAGCGAGTCGATAGTCCTTGAGCTAGAGCCTAGGGTTTGTTTCCCTAGAGTACTTTGGGACGTTGGTCAGTGGCCGGTACCATGCCAGGATGGGCGTGTTGAAGATGTGCTGACCAAAAGCCTGAGGCCTCGGTAGGTTAGGGCTTAGGCTCCAATCCTCAGTGATGTCGTAGCTTCCACCATGGCGAGGGTGATAGCCATGGCTGGCCCTGTCCCTCTCGCCACCATGGGTACACCTGTGGGCATTCAGGGTGTCATGGGCATCACGGTTGTGGCCGAGGTGCTCGCGCACTGGGACCATAACCAGCCTCCCATCGTCACATGGTGCTTGGTGGACAGAAACATCCTACCGTGCTGCCTCGAGGGTGCGCGCTGGCCGGCATCGAGCTCGTGTCGTCCGGATAGTGAGCTCTCTACCCACTATACCATGGCACACTCGAGTAATGTGTGGATCTCTCGGTGAGTCCGGCGGTCCTCTAGTGTCACGGGCTTAGGGAGCCCTCAGAGCAATGCTACTGCGGTCGCTATGTTCTGGCTTGCCCGGGCGAAACGTGGGAGGCCCCCATCATCCTCGACGATCCTCTAGGTCACCTCGTGGTCCTTGGCACGTGCGCATCCGCCGTCTCCCTGTCGTGCGATCCCTTACTCGAGCTCCACACATTCTTGCTCGAGTTGGAGCCATGCCTCCTCGAGCTCCTGGCGTAGCGCTCGTAGATGCTCCTCCTGCATGTGCAGCAAAGCCCCCACACCTTCATCGTGGTTGTCATCGTCACATGGTGAATTAGCCGCCTCATGGATTCTTTCGGCGCGCCCTTCGGGGGTCTCCACCATGAAGCGCTCCCATGAGGGGTGATGGCTTCCCCTACTAGAGTCGAAGCCAGAAAAAGATTCTGAGTCCCCTGCGAGAAGGTCGTGGAGTGATTCCATGACATACTCCATCGTTCCCATGAACGCGTTGTTTGTAAAGGATGGGTAGAAGTGCTGCACCATGAGGTGCCCCATGGCCCACGCAGCATTGCGCAGGCCGAAAGGGAACTCCGCTGTGGCTCCTCTAGTGAGCTACATCATGACGTTGGCGTAGGAGAAGGCGAGGTAGCGTGGGTCCTCCCAGGATGGTCGGGTTCCCAGGAAGGCGGCGAGCTAGCGCTCAAGCCTCTCATAGTCGAAGTCAAGGAGCTAAACGCTCCTAGGGACGTGAGCCTCCGGTGTGTGCAGCTGTAGCTCCTCGAATGCCTCGTCGATCGCATCGAGGCTAGTGGAGTGGAGAAGCTGGGTGGTGGCGGAAGCCTGTGCCAGCTCTCCCTCCATCGTGATGACAAAGTCTGGGCTCCTAAAGCGCATGTGCACGCCTAGGACCTAGCTGATGCCGTGGTTGGCCATTCGAAGCCTGATGATGACATCGAGACGCGCAAAAGGCCCCTACCTAGTGCACCAACTGTCGGTGTTTTGAGTTACCGACTAGTAAATTTATAGTATTGCCAATCTGGCTTGGATGGTGTGCTTAGAGGACACAAGGTTTATACTGGTTCGGGCGGAAAGTCTCTACATCCAGTTCATCGCTGCTGCTCATGTTACTAGCACTTAAAGTTTGCAATAGGGGTTATAAACAGGCGAGAGGGATGGGATCCCAAGTCTCTGGAGTGTGTGTGGGTTGCTTGGACATGTTGAGTGTGTATAGCCATGCTTTGGCATGCCCCTCATGGGGCACCCTGCTTCCCCTTTTATAGATAAAGGGGAAGAGCACGTTACAGAGAGAGAGGGAGAGGAAAGTAAAAAAGAAGGCCTCTAGGACCGCCAGGTCATTCATCTCCTGTTACACGGGCCCCGCTGGCACTGTAGATGGTGAAAGGGATGGCTCTTCACCGAGCTCCTATTCACCACTGATGCCATGCCCCAGTGTCATCAGTAGGCCATAGCGTCCCATCCTGTGGGGGGTATGACCCTAGAAACCCATGGTAGACTACATGGGCTGCGTCGCCAGGGGCGGTCTAGCCCACAAGACAAAGTCTTGTGGAGCACAGCGCTGCTCGTCAGGCCCTGCAAGACACCGGGAAGATATCCTGAAGATACAGCATAATCTATTAGGATATGTTATGATCACATGATTCATGTAATCTGTTATTACTTACCGGTTATCTCCCAGATCTAACCGACCTGTAACCCTACTCCCCGGCTATATAAGATGGGTAGGGGACCCCTCAAAACACACACAATATCATATGATAGCCAATACAAGCTAACAAACCATAGGAGTAGGGTGTTACATCGTGCTGACGGCCCAAACCTATCTAACTCTTGTGTCTCTGTTGCCTTCTTGTTCTTGATTACGCGCACCTCTACCGATCAATCTACCTTCATCGGATACCCCTCGGAGGACTGCCGATGATATTCTATCAACAGTTGGTGCACTAGGTAGGGGTGTGCATGCTATTTCATGGTGAACAAGATGGTACAATTTCCAAGCTCTTTGTTCTCCCCAAAGCCCGGCCAAACCTTCATGGTTGGGTCAATCTCCTAGTTCATCAATGACAATGGTGATGGGGAGATCGTCGAGCTGGCATAGAACTCTATGGCGTCGATTATGCCTGTGCCTATGATAGCAGATCCAATCTCAGAACCGCCTCCGAGGTTGTCTTCATCAGCAACTCGTCGGTCGCTCCCTCGCTACCTGAGGAAGCAAATCGACAACGACGACTTGATCGCATCTATCGATCAGGTAAACCAGAAGCTTTCTAACTGCTTGTCCATTGCTGAATCGACCCTTGTCCAACCTGCAGATGATGAGGACTTTTCACCATGTCCACATCGCCAAATGACATGCTCCGACCACTCCGTACACTCCCGCCATCGTAGGTAGTCCGAGGAGCCCCTCATCATCACCGTGACGCAGGAAGCTTGCACGATCCATCGCCGACCAGCCGCTCAGCATCAACCACCTCATAGATTGAATCTACCTAGGCCCGATCAGTATAGCCAAAGAGATGGCGCCTTAATGGCCCTACCCTTTGGGCTCACCAGCATCGCCGCCTCCTACCAAGACGCCCTAAGGGACAAATCCACCAACCAGGTTGGGGACATCTATCCTCTCGCCGACCCGATCGCCAACCAGCTCTTGCCAACTATCAATATGCTACAAATCGGCCAACATCCTGAAGAATCCCTCCATACCATCCTAGAGGAAAATCTAGACTCTAAGTCCCATGGCTCTACGGAGATTGTCACCAAAACCGTGGCCGTCCAACCTCCTTTTCTGCCCTTCCATAGAGGCGGGATTTTTAATGTCAGCATCGATAGCCCTCCACAGGATGGAGAAAACGATGAGGAGCACCAATAGTGCCTCAAAAAAATGCCAACCATGCACAGTGCCAAGCGAATGAGGCCGCAATTGTGTTAGCATCAACAACCCTCCTTAGCTTGAACAAACGCAGGAGTCACCAAGGTCACCGCAATGCTTAAAGCTATGCACTGCCAGGTTAACGAGATCCGCTAGGATCAAGGACTTTCCTACTCGATGAGCTTGAATCACCAATCCGTCGCGCCAAGATCCAATCGCCACCCCAGCAGAAGTCGTTTCACCAACCAACATCATGATGATAAGCAACCCCTTCAGGGGGGGCTAGGGGGAACCATATCAACAACCCTCACCAACACGACCAAGAAGTCGATCAAGATGTCTGAGAACATATCAACAACCTCTGGGATGCATGACGTCATATCAATGGGCGCCGTTTCTCTCGGCATGAGGAGGAAGTACGCCAGTGTCAAGATTATGAGAAAGAATTCAGTAATCCAGATGTAGCTCTCCAGCCACTTAATGTCGACAATTCTCCTGATCCCAATGGTGATGATCCCAAAGGGCCCCGAGCATTCACGAGAGCACTCCGAACACTCTAGTGGCCCCATGGTTTCAAAATCACCAGGGTCGAGCCCTATGAGGGGTGGATGAATCCTACACAGTGACTACAAGCTTATGCCACCACTATGCGTGCCGCCCGGGGAGATACCAGTGTCATGGCGAACTACCTTCCCATCATGCTCACATCGACCGCAATGAACTGGCTCATGAACCTCACCCCATATTCCATTGAATCTTGGGAACAGTTGAAGAAGGTCTTCATCGACAATTACATGGCTACGTGTACTTGGCTGGGCACCAAGCACAATTTGAATCATATTTATCAGAAATCGTCCGAGCTTCTCCGTAGCTACATTGGACATTTTTCTGAGATGAGGAATTCTATTCCCAACATCACGGAAGCAGAAGTCATCACTGCCTTTGTCCGAGGACTCCAACACCACGACCTCTACTCCAAATTCAATCGTAAGCCACCAAGGGGGATTGGTGAGATGATCACGATCGCCGATCAATATGCCGACGCTTAAGAGGCTGAAGTTCGCTTCAATGAGGATGCGGGCACTCACCGCTCCACTTGCCACAGCGACGATCGCCCTGATGAATGATGCCACAGTGACCACCGCTACGACGACCGCGACCACCATTAGGATAGTGGCCGTGGTCAGCCAGAAGGGTCTAAAGCTGGTCAGTATCGCCGCCGCTGACCAGACAACATCGTCGCCACCATTGACGAACCTTGCGCCAAACATAACTATGACGAGCAATACAAGAAAATCCTTGAAGGACCATGCCCCCTCCACAAGAATAGCAAGCACAAGATAAAGGACTGCCTTGGCTTAGCTAAGGAGTTCCAGGCCAAAAAGAAGGATGATGACAACGATGATGAAGCTAGAGGTCACCGACCACCTGGGGACAACAATAATGCCTTCCAGGATCACGACGAAGTTATCGCCACTATTTTCAGGGGCCTCGCCATAGTCGAGAATAGTAGAGATCAAAAACTCACCGCCCGCCGGGTGCTCGCCATCAACTCAGACAACGCTATCACCGACCCCAGCTATCGCCCTTGATCTGAGGTCCCTGTCACTTTTAGCAGGGCCAACCAGTGGGCGGACATCCCTTACACAGGGCACTTCCCCCTCGTTCTCGATGCAACCATCAAGAAAGTACTCTTTCAGAAAGTACTCATCGATGGCGGAAGCGCCCTGAACCTGCTCTTCAATGGAGCCCTAAAGGAGCTGGGCCTTGGAGTAGAAGACCTCACTCCCTATAACTCCTCCTTCTAGGGGGTGGTACCTAGTAGGGCATCCAAACCGCTTAGAGAGATTACCCTCCCAGTACAATTCAGCACGGCTATCAACTTCCGTGTCGAGCACATCAACTTCTACGTCGCTGACTTCAACACCGCCTACCACGCCATACTTGGTGGGCTAGCTAAGGAAACGAAGGAGGTTGGGCTCGGCCTTGATGACCCCACCAAGACCATCAAGATTGGGGCTCATCTCGACCCCAAATTGGAAAGCGTGCTCGTCTCCTTCGTATGTGCCAATGCTGACGTGTTTGCTTGGAAACCTGCAGACATGCCGGGGGTACCATGGGAGAAGATCGAGCACTCCTTGAATGTCTCGTCGACCTCCAAGCCGATCAAGGAGAAGCACCAACAATTCGCGCTAGACAAGAAGGAGGCTATTAGGGTAGAAATAACATGGCTCCTAGCAGCCGGATTTATTAAAGAAGTGTATCATCCCGAGTCGCTGGCAAACCCAGTTTTCGTTCAAAAGAAGAATAAAGAATGGAGAATGTGCGTTGATTACACTGATCTCAATAAACACTACCCTAAAGACCCCTTTGGTCTACCTCAGATAGACGAGGTTGTAGACTCCATTGCCAGCTGCAAAGTCCTCTCCTTCCTCGACTGTTACTCCGTCTATCATCAGATATCCCTCAAAGAGGACGACCAGATCAAAACATCGTTCATCACACCTTTCGGTGCGTATTGCTATACCACCATGTCTTTCGAACTCAAGAACACCGGGGTAACCTACCAAAGGGCCATCTAGATGTGCCTTGACCAACAGATAGGCCGTAACATCGAAGCTTACATTGATGATGTGGTCATCAAATCCAAAACCACCGACAATCTCATCGCTGACCTCGAAGAAACGTTCGCCAACCTAAAAATATACCCATGGAAGTTGAACACTTCAAAGTTGAAAGGATCAAGATGCCCAAGAGGGGGGGGTGAATTGGGCTAATTCTAAATTTTCTTGCAATAATTAAATCCTATTGATAGCCCAATTAACCCGTTGTGCCTAAAAGTGTTTGTAGTGTTCTATCGCACAAATAGACTTGCAACCTAAGTTTCAATCCTACTCTAGCATGGCAATTCTAGGAATGTAAATGACAAGAATTGAATTGCTCAAAGTAATGCTTAAAGTAAATGCTCAAAGTAAAGAAAGGAGAGGAAACTCGGTGATGTTTTACCGAGGTATCGGAGAGTCGCCACTCCCCACTAGTCCTCGTTGGAGCACCCGCGCAAGGGTGTCACTCCCCCTTGATCCGCGCAAGGATCAAGTGCTCTCTACGGGTTGATTCTTTGACACTCCGTCGCGGTAAATCACCCACAACCGCTCACAATCTTGAGTCGGGTCACCCACAAGCTCTCCGGATGATCACCGAACTCCCAATCACCACCAAGGCATCTAGGTGATGGCGATCACCAAGAGTAACAAGCATGAACTCTCACTTGACCACGTGAAGCCTAATGAGAAGATGGATGCACACTTTGCTACTCTTGATTCACTAATGAGGTTTCACTCTTGGATTCTCAAATCACAAACACCTCACTAGGACCTTGCTCTTCTTGGCACTCACAAATGTGTTTCTCAGCTGTTGGAATGAGCAAAAGTCCCTCCACACACGAGTGGAGCTTCTATTTATAAGATAGCCTAGAAAACAAATCGTTATGTGCCTCTACGGGGTGACCGGATGCTCCGGTCATTTTGACTGGATGCTCTGGTCAGTTCAACCCGCACACCAGTGTTTAAGTGTTGACCGGACGCTGGCAGGGTCCGATCACCACTGACCGGATGCATCCGGTCGCAAATATCCCTCACTAGAACCTTACTGGAGTCGACCGGACGCTGGTCCTCAGCGTCCGGTCACTTGACCTCTCCAGCGCCCGGTCAAACCAGACTAGTTCACCTTAGTCAAATGAACTGACCGGACCCTGCGGCCAGCGTCCGGTCGCACCAGAGCCAGCGTCCGGTCAGTCTTTGACCCTCCATTCACTTCCAACTCTCAATCATTTGTAAATGAAGTTTGATCCAAAGGATCTTAGGCATATTTAGGAGCTACCTAGTGCTAGTTTCAATAAGTGTGCACCACACCTAACTTACTAGACTCATCTAGGTCAAGCTACCCGTCCATACCACCCTTAATAGTACGGCCAAAGGGAAAACAAAGTCCTAAACTACTCTAAGTGTTTCTCCAACTCCAATCGACACTTAGAACTAGTCATCCTTAACCTTGTCGTCCATCCTTTGAAAACCGAAACGATTTCCATCGTAGGGGCATGACAACCATGATTGCCCAATCGATCACCATTACCGTGACCTAACTTAATTGCCTCTACAAAACACACGTTAGTCACAGTAATCTAACATTGTCATTAATCACCAAAACCCAATTAGGGGCCTAGATGCTTTCAATCTCCCCCTTTTATGGTGATTGATGACAATACAACCTCGAGTATGTGAGAGAGTTGAGGTTTTTAACATGCTTGGATCATATAAGCCTTTAGCAATTAGAACAAAAGAGTTAGTCAAGCTTATATAACCCAAGCCATCATGATGTACTCAAATGATATGAAATAAGCATGAGTACAAATAAAGCTCATTTGTATCGGATATAAACGCGGAAGCAAAAGCAAATGAGCATAGCTCAAGTGATATGACATATTAAAGAATTCAAAGTAGAGAGCACACATGTCATATATCACAATCACATAGATATCACTATCACATAGATATAATAGAATGCATGAAAGTAAACACACGAATGCATAATAGTAATAGTGTATCACACAAATAAAACTCCAAATGTATATAAAACACTAATAGCTAACTAGCTCCCCCTGAGTCTACATTCTTGAACCTTCTCCCCCTTTGGCGTCAAACACCAAAACCTAAGGGCTGGTCGGCGGGGCTACAGCGGACGAGTCGGGCGCTGAAGTGCGAGGAGCAAGCGTAAACTGGGTGCCATCATCATCTGACCCTGAGCTCTATGCTGACTGACCCTCTAAAGCAGGAAGTGACGCTGAAGCGGTCTGGGTCTGAGCTGGGGCAGGTGCTGCCTGTGATGCTGCTGGTACATCTATTGTAAGATCTGATGATGTGACTGAAGAAGGGAGCCTCTGAGTAGTCACTGTGACAGGAGCTGCTGTAGAAGGACCAGCAACATGCATATGTGGCGGTGTAGGCATTCCTGTCAATTCGCTAAATGATGCTCCAAGACTCCTGGAGACTGACGTGTCAGGCACAAATAGCGAGGGTGACTGATCCGGTGTGAAGCCCGTCTGAAGTGGAGTGAACTGCGGGGCTATCACCGGCGAGATAACCACTGGGACACCTGGACTGGAGGTGAAGCAAACTGAGCTGAAGGCTGTCCCTAACTCTGAAGCCCACTGGGCTATACTGCTGGAGTTGTCGTAGTGGTGGCAGGCTGAGCAAGCTGGGGTGAAGGCTGTGGCTGTGGAGCCCCAAGAGCTGTCACTACATGCTGCATGAATCCCATGAGCTGCTGCTACATAAGTAACTACTGCTGATGCATCTGCTGCTGCTGCTGCTGGAGGACCTGCTGCTATCACTAAAACTCATCCTGACGAGCCTGAAATTGAGCAAAGTTGGCAGCGATCTCCTGAGCCTGTCTAGCCTGATCCTGCTGCATCCGCTCAAGAATAGCAATGAGAGCGGGGTCCGTCTGCGGTGCAGGTGGAGCTGAGCTAGAACTGTTGGACTCTGCATCGTGTCTGCGTGGAGGCATCTAAGGAATAGGCAAGTAGTCGTCATACGAACTGTCACTAGACTCGCTCGTCTCCTGCTGAGCCTCAAGCTGCTCCTCCTTAGTAGCTGCTATGCCTCTGATAATCTCGTCCTAATGAGCTGCGGACTCTGGTACATCTGGGCGACGGCGAGGCTGACTGGGTGCTTGAGGAGTGCTGTGTCTGATCCTCTATGCCATGTTATATGTTGGGAACTCTATGGTGGCACCTCTGTACTCTGCAACCATCTCAGGTGTCCTGACTGACACTGCCTTCAGCATAAGAAATGTAATCCAATGTGCATAGGGAAGCTGCCTACGACCCTTGAAGCCCTCAGCAATAGTATCCTCCATCTCTAATAGAAGGAGGTCCCAAATATCGAAGACAGTTTGCCGCATCAGTGCATTGAGAAGCCAAAGCTGGAGGTGAGTCAATCCCTCTTTGTATCCTATCCTAGGAAGTAGTGTCCTCCTCATGATAGCTTTTACCACTCTGGTAGTAGGAGTAAGATCACTAGGGTTCCTCCTCGACCCCTCACCAAAGGGCTCCTTGAAGCAATGGCGCACAAGATCTGTAGGGGGCACCTGACCACCATGAGGACGCCTGGGAGGCTCCTGCTGTCCTATAACAAACCTCATGTAACTTGACAGGCTGCTCCTGTAGCCTTAGTATCTCCGTGGCCCTCTGACTCATCATCTTGTAGTCTCTGCCTCTGAAAGCAAAGTGAATGAAGTTATGATGCGGGTCAACAAAGAGCGAAGCATAGAACTGCCGAACCCAAGATGGTACATATAATCCTATCTGGCCTATCTGATCTGTCAACCCCGGCAGATATGCAAGGTAGGGGCGAATATGCTCTCCGGCTGCTGCCACAATAGCCTCAATACTTTAGACTCTCTGAGATCAAAAGATTGCCCCACTGTTCAGATAAGCATTGTAGAAATCTTCCTAGAGCGCTGTATAGAAACCCTCTGCTGCTCTTTCATCCCTCCTGGGTGGAAACCACACCTCAAACTCCACAAAATGAAGCTGTTGCAACTGTTTGGCCGTGGCAGCCCTCAGGTCAAGATGGGTCACTAGGGGAGGACCCTGTGGTCTAGGCGGTGGATGCGAACCTCTCCGCTGAGTAGGTGGCCTTGGTGAGACTAGAACTCGTGTACGACTCGAGCGGCGAAGCTATGGCTGTGGTGCCTGCTAGCCCTCCTGTGTCTCCTGAGCTGGCTGAGGCTCTGCTAGTGGGGTCTGCTGCTGTGACTCCCCCTGAGGCTGAGTCTCCTCAATAGCCAGACGACGTCTAGCCATCATGACAGTCCCAGGTGGACTACCATGAAAACGCTCAGCCTCCTCAACTACTGCCCTCTGTGCTGGTGTAAGATGCTGATCTGCAATCACAACCCCACTGCGAACACCTCCTCTCTTGGCACGCTCTGTGGCCTCTGTAACTGCTGTTGCATGAGCTATCTCTGCATCTGGGTACTTCCTCTTCTTGGATGCAATCTTCTTTGTCGCCTTGCCTTTTGGATCAGTAGGCAAGCGAGGTGGTGGCCTCTGATCATCATCTCCTGGACCACCCCCGACATTCTTCGTGCGAGCCATCTGAAAAGATCAACTGCTGCCAACAAGAACAACTGCCGCTGTCAAGAGTAACTGCCCTGACACTTCCGAGGCTTGGCCTCGATCCGTACTCACGAGCTTGGCTCCGAGTTGACTGACAACTGCCACACGATCTCAACGACACCGACTCGCTGCATGATGGAATAGATAGATATACAAATAAATACAATATGTCTAATAGATGCGAAGCCCTAGGAAGCAAGCAATGTAGGTACGAAATTGACACGACTGGCATGCTACCTGACGAACGGGCGATCCGATGAAAAGAAGAGACGTCACACGGGGGAACCTCGGAACCGGTTAGGGTTAGGATTCGCGAAGCTTGGCGTGGAGCGAGGACCGCACTGTGGAGAAGACACGGGCACGGTGAAGGAAGGACGGTGTTGCTGGCGTGGGGAGGCGCTACAGGTGGCGCTGTGGTGGCACGCGGTGGCTTGGGCGTACGGGGAGGTGTGGTGGCGTGCAAGGCTGGCGGCTTGGGCGCGTGGTGGTGGCGCAGAGGCTAGCGCGGGCAGCACTGGCAATTTCGGCGGCGTAGGAGGCTCTCAGGAGCGGAGGCGGCGACTATGGCGATTAGGGTTAGGCGCTGCTGCGGGATACGACTGAGATTGAAAATACGGGCGGTTAAAAGGAGACCCCACGCGTAATGGAGAAGGAAACATGGAAAGAGTTCGGAAGCTGCACGACTCCATTGACCGGACGCTCCGGTGGTAGCGACCGGACGCTACCACCCAGCGTCTGATCGATTCTAGAGAGGTCCAAATCCTCTGGAATCGTGACCGGACGTGTCCGGTGGTCCATGATCGGACGCAAGTAGGGTCCGGTCAACTCAACTGTTTCTTCTTCAAACGATCGGACGCTGAGATGTCTTCTAACCGGACACTGAAGCGCAGAGTCCGGTCACTCCTTCAGCAGCAGTTCACCTCCTGTGAACTGATCGGACACTGGACATCAGGGTCCGGTGCAGCGTCCGGTCACTCTTTTGCAGCAAATCTTCAATGTTCCTTCGCGCTGCCTGTTCCCAATCAAGTCCCAACAAGAATAAGATCCAAATAAACATCAATTAGGACTGATGTGAGTGACCTCTCTCAAACCCTCAAGTTTTTTCAAAATATTTTGCCTTAGGCTATAATTCTTTTTAAGAAAATAGGCAATAAGAGGGCAAATGGAACAAAACGACAAAACAACATTTAAGCATATGCAATACTTGTAAGTAAATCTAGTTGCTTGTCAAGTTTGATCCAAGGTTAAGCTTCTTCACATGCTTTTCGGTGGTTATCTTAACCATGTTAGACAAGCTCTATATGCATTACCAAAAATTAAACATGTTGTATATTACAATGAATGCAAGGGACAACACAAGCTCATCTTTTAGTGAAGTTACTAAAATCAAGTACATTAAGCTCATTCCGCAATCTACAAAATGTAGCCTCATCTAGCGGTTTAGTAAAGATATCCGCCAATTGATCCTCGGTCCTTACACCTTCTAGTGATATATCATTTTTAGCAACATGATCTCTTAGAAAGTGATGGCGAATATCTATGTGCTTGGTGCGAGAGTGTTGAACCGGGTTATTTGCAAGTTTTACCGCACTTTCATTATCGCACAAAAGAGGTACTTTATCTAGAACTACACCATAGTCTAGCAAAGTTTATTTCATGTATAATATTTGTGCGCAACAAGCATCCGCGGTAATGTATTCCGCTTCGGCGGTGGACAAAGCCACACTATTTTGTTTCTTGGAGAACCAAGACACAAGTGATCTACCAAGCAAATGGCACCCTCCGGATGTGCTTTTTCTATCAACTTTGCATCCGGCATAATCCGAATTAGAATAGCCAATTAGTTCAAATCTAGCTCCTTTGGGATACCAAAGGCCAATGCTTGGTGTGTGCTTAAGATACCTAAGGATTCTTTTTATGACAATTAAATGAGTTTTCTTAGGATTAGCTTGAAATCTTGCACACATACACACACTAAACATGATGTCGGGCCTAGATGCGGTTAAATACAATAAGCTACCAATCATAGAACGGTAGAGAGTTTGATCAACTTTGTTACCTCCCTTATCTAGGTCGAGATGTCCATTAGTAGGCATTGGTGTCTTGATTGGCTTACATTCATCCATCTTGAATCTCTTGAGAACATCTTTTGTATATTTCTCTTGAGAGATGAAGATCCCTTCTCTCAATTGCTTGACTTGAAAACTAAGAAAGAAAGTAAGCTCACTAATCATGGACATCTCGAACTCCTTTGACATCAATTCACCAAATTCTTTGCAAGAATCTTCATTTGATGATCCAAAGATGATATCATCAACATATACTTGACAAATGAAGATATGCCCATCAAGCTTCTTGGTGAATAGTGTGGTGTCGACCTTCCCAATGGTGAAGCCCTTCTCTATGAGGAAATCCCAAAGGCGCTCATACCATGCTCTTGGGGCTTGCTTAAGCCCATATAACGCCTTGGACATCCTATAAACATGATTAGGATATCTAGGGTCTTCAAACCCGGGAGGTTGATCAACATAGACTAGTTCATTAATAAAGCCATTTAAAAATGCACTTTTCACATCCATTTGATAAAGTTTCATTTCATGATGTGATGCATATGCAAGGAGGATACGAATGGCTTCTAGCCTTACAACCGGTGCAAAGGTCTCTCCAAAATCCAAACCTTCAACTTGAGAGAACCCCTTTGCAACTAGTCTTGCCTTGTTCCTCACAACAACACCTTGATCATCTTGCTTGTTTCGGAACACCCACTTTGTTCCAATGACTCTTGCACCTTTAGGTCGCTCTTCAAGAGTCCACACTTGATTTCGGGTGAAGTTATTCAACTCATCATGCATGACATTGATCCAATCCGGATCTTGAAGAGCTTCTTCTACCTTAGTAGGTTCAAAGCAAGAGACAAAAGAGTGATGAGCAATAAGTGAAGCAAGTTTTTTGTGAACGTGTCATCACTCCCTTTGATGGACTCCCTATGATGAGATCTTGTGGATGATCTTGTAGTAGATGTGTGTTTCTTCTATTGACCACTTGAGGAGGAGGTTGTGGAGCATCAACATCTTGTGCTTGTACCACCATTTGCTCATGGGATACATGAGTATCTTCATTTTCTACTCTCCCATCTTTTTCACCATCTTGTGGCACACTTGATAAAGAGGGTGGATCACTCACTTGTACATCATCTTTTGGCTTGATGTCTCCAACCAAAATGTTCTTCATAGCCTCCCTCAATGGTTCATCACCTACATCATCAAAATTCTCATGTGATCCTTGGGAGCCGTTAGATTCATCAAATTCCACATCATATGTTTCTTCAACCAAGCCGGTGGCATGATTAAATACTCTATATGCTTTGGACTTTGATGAGTAACCAACAAGAAAACCAATATCACAACGTCTTTGAAACTTCCCTAGGTGTTGCCGCTTCTTGTAGATGTAGCATTTGCAACCAAACACCCTAAAGAGGAAGACATCCGGCTTCTTTCCATTGAGCAACTCATAAGGTGTCTTGCCAAGGAACTTTTGAAGGAATAGGTGGTTAGATGCATAGCATGTGGTGTTGATTGCTTCCGCCCATAGAGCTTCGGGGGTGTTGTACTTATCTAGCATTGTTCTTGCAAGAGTGACCAATGTCCGATTCTTTCTCTTAACTATACCATTTTGTTGAAGAGTATAGGTTGTGGAGACTTCATGTTTGATTCCAACTTCATCACAATATGCCTCTATGTTTGTGTTGTCAAACTCTTTTCCATTATCACTTCTTATCTTCTTGAGCTTCACTTCAAATTTATTTTGTGCTCTCTTGGCAAACTTTTTGAAGCAAGATGCAACTTTGGATTTGTCATGAAGGAAAAACACCCATGTATACCTTGAATAATCATCAACTATCACAAGACAATAAATATTTCCTCCCAAGCTCTTGTATGTTGTTGGTCCAAACAAATCCATGTGTAGGAGTTCTAGCACTCTTGTGGTTGACATGAAAGCTTTTGTTGGATGAGTATTTGCAACTTGCTTGCTGGCTTGACATGCACTACAAAGCTTGTCCTTCTCAAACTTCACATCCTTCAATCCTCTCACCAAATCATTCTTCATTAGCTTCTTGAGTGAACTCATACCAACATGAGCAAGTCTTCTATGCCATAGCCACCCAAGTGTTGTTTTGGTGAATATGCATGTCTTTAAGTTTGCATCTTCGGAGGTGAAGTCCACTAGATATAAGTTGTTGTATCTAAATCCTTGAAATATCACTTGATCATCATCCTTCTTGGATACAACAACCTCCTTCTCGGTGAACAAGCATTGAAAGCCAAGATCACACAATTGTCCAACGGATAGCAAGTTGAAACTCAATGAAGCAACATATAGCACATTGGAGATGGAATGATCAATTGATATTGCCACTTTGCCCAATCCTTTAACCTTGCCCTTTGAGTTATCTCCAAATGTAATTCTCTCTTGTCCATCTACTTCTTCATCAAGTGAGGTGAACATACGAGGATCACCGGTCATATGTTGTGTTCAACCACTATCAATAACCCAGTGACTTCCACCGGTCTTGTAGTTCACCTACACACAAGAGATTCAAGCTTTAGGAACCCAAACTTGTTGAGGGCCCTTAACCTTCTCAACAAGTGACTTAGCAACCCAAATCTTCTTAGGCCTATTCTTGTTAGGAGGTCCTAAGAACATGACTTTCATCTTTCCACTAGAATCCTTTCTAAGCATGTAATGAGGATTGAAGGCAAAGGGTCTAGCATGCTTGGGCAAGGGTTGTGGTGGTGGAGTTTGGCACTCATGAGCAAAGTGGCCTTCTTGTCCACACTCAAAGCATCTCTTTGGCTTTGGCTTTGACTGTTGTTGTTGAACTTGAGCCTTCTTCTTCTCTACATGTGCCACATATCCAATGCCACTTCTATCCATCTTCATGACGGTGTTCATAAGTAGCTCACTTTGAAGATATTTGCCTCTTGTGAACTTGCTCAATCCAACCTTGAGATGCTCTTTCTCCAACTTAAGATTCTTGTTCTCTTCCTTAAGAGCATCATTGTTCTTTTCTTCCTTGAGCTTCTTGTTTTCCTCTTTGAGCTTCTAATTCTCAAGGATTAAGTCACCATCATGATCAAGGGTTTCTAGCACAATGGTGTTGTGGCTTTTGATTTCTCCAAGATCTCTCTTGAGCTTTGCATTGTCATTCTTGAGCTTGACATACTCATCATAGTCATTGCACTCAACCACTTGCTTGCCCTTGATACTATAACCTTGCTCAATGCTGTTAATGATCAAGTCATCACATGATGTAGCTATATCAATCTTAACAACATGGTTAGTAGCATCATGCGGCTCATTGGATAGAAATTCTTGAGTAATAGCAAGATTATCATGATTAATCTAAAGAGTAGTATATTCATCTTTTAGCTTGTTGTGGCTAGTGATGAGCTCATTGTGCACCCACTCAAGTTTATCATATTTATCTTTAAGCTCTTTCTTAGAAGATTTGAGCTCCTTGAGTTTGGATGACATAGCATTATTTGCTTCTCTAAGCTCAACATTAGCCTTTTCTATTTCATCACATTTTGCTAAAAGTGAATCATTCTTAGCATCTAGTTTTTCATTTTTAGCTCTACTCTTTCTAATGATCTTAGTGTATTGTCTTAGTATTTTAACAAGATCATCATATGAAGGTGAATCATCATCATCATCGCTATCGCTATCATTATCACTAGCTTGCTCATCATCACCACTATCATCATTCTTATTTACCTTGCGTTCACCCTTGGCCATAAGGCATAGGTGTGTAGAGGATGATGGCGGTGGTGGAGATGAAGATGAGAGATCAATAGCTATGGCGGCCACCTTCTCATCGTCACTATCATCATCAGATGATCCACTAGATGAATCAATGTCCATGAGCCAATCACCAACAATGTAGGACTTTCCACTCTTCTTCTTCTTGTGGAAGTCTCTCTTCTTGCCATCTCTCTTCTTGTATGGCTTATTCTTCTTTTCATCTTCTTCTTCATTGCTTGAGTCATCTTTCTTGCCCTTGAACTTGTTCTTGAACTTGTCTTTCTTGGGCTTGGTGCATTGGTGTGCTAGATGACCAAGTTCACCACAATTGAAGCAATCCATTTTGGAGATTGGCTTTCTCCTAGAGCTTGTGAAGAACTTCTTCTTCTTGCCATCGAACTTGATGCCACTCTTGTTTAGCTTCTTTAGCATCTTGGCGGCTTTCTTCACCATGAGAGCAAGATCTTCATCTTCATCTTCTTCATCACTAGAGCTCTCATACTCAGGTCTTGCTTTGCCCTTATCTTGACTAGCTTTGAATGCTAAATCTTTTTCTTTCTTCTTAGTAGAGGATGAGCCATCTTGAGGTGTGATGTGCGTGTACATTTCATGAGCATTGATCTTTCCCAAGATTTGTGTCGGTGTAGCGGTGGAAAGATCACCTTGATGTAGCACGGTCACAATATGCCCATATTTGTCAATGGGAAGGACACTTAAGATCTTTCTCACAACGTCAGATGGTGACATTTGAGTAAGTCCAAGCCCATTGACTTCCTCTTCAAGAACATTCAAACATGAATACATTTCATTAGCACATTCTTTAGGAAGCATTTCAAAAGAGTTGAGCTTTTTCATGACAAGATGATAGCGTTCCTCATGCTCACTCTTTGTTCCCTCATGGAGCGCACAAATGTCTGACCATAGTGCATGGGCGTCTTTGTGGTTCCTTACATGGTTGAACACATCTTTGCAAATGCCTCTAAAGATGGTGTTGCGAGCCTTTGCATTCCATTTTTCATGGTTCACTTCATCGCCTTGAAGTTGTGCGAGATTCCTAAGTTTTGGGAACCCATGTGAGGCGGCTCTAAGTATACCAACATCTAGAGCTTCTAAGTACGCCTCCATGTGAATTTTCCAATAAGGAAAATCATCTTCCTCAAAGATAGGAGGAGGTCCATCCCCGTAAGACATCTTGCTTTAAGTGGTTAAGCTTAAAAACGTGAACACGAGGCTCCGATACCAATTGAAAGGATCAAGATGCCCAAGAGGGGGTGAATTGGGCTAATTCTAAATTTTCTTACAATAATTAAATCCTATTGAGAGCCCAATTAACCCCTTGTGCCTAGAAAGTGTTTATAGTGTTCTATTGCACAAATAGACTTGCAACCTAAGTTCCAATCCTACTCTAGCATGGCAATTCTAGGAATGTAAATGACAAGAATTGAATTGCTCAAAGTAATGCTTAAAGTAAATGCTCAAAGTAAAGAAAGGAGAGGAAACTCAGCGATGTTTTGCCGAGGTATCGGAGAGTCGCCACTCCCCACTAGTCCTCGTTGGAGCACCCGCGCAAGGGTGTCGCTCCCCCTTGATCCGCGCAAGGATCAAGTGCTCTCTACGGGTTGATTCTTTGACACTCCATCGCGGTGAATCACCCACAACCGCTCACAATCTTGAGTCGGGTCACCCACAAGCTCTCTGGATGATCACCGAACTCCCAATCACCACCAAGCCGTCTAGGTGATGGCGATCACCAAGAGTAACAAGCACGAACTCTCACTTAACCACACGAAGCCTAATGAGAAGATGGATGCACACTTTGCTACTCTTGATTCACTAATGAGGTTTCACTCTTGGATTCTCAAATCACAAACACCTCACTAGGACCTTACTCTTCTTGGCACTCACAAATGTGTTTCTCAGCTGTTGGAATGAGCAAAAGTCCCTCTACACACGAGTGGAGCTTCTATTTATAAGACAGCCTGAAAAACGAACCGTTATGTGCCTCTGCGGGGTGACCGGACGCTCCGGTCATTTTGACCGGACGCTCCGGTCAGTTCAACCCGCACACCAGTGTTTAAGTGTTGATCGGACGCTGGCAGGGTCTGGTCACCACTGACCGGACGCGTCCAGTCACAAATATCCCTCACTAGAACCTTACTGGAGTCGACCGAACGCTGGTCCTCAGCGTCCGATCACTTGACCTCTCCAGCGTCCGGTCAAACCGGACTAGTTCACCTTAGTCAAATGAACTGACCAAACCCTGCGGCCAGTGTTCGGTCGCACTGGAGCCAGCGTTCGGTCAGTCTTTGACCCTCCATTCACTTCCAACTCTCGATCATTTGTGAATGAAGTTTGCTCCAAAGGATCTTAGGCATATTTAGGAGCTACCTAGTGCTAGTTTTAACAAGTGTGCACCACACCTAACTCAATAGACTCATCTAGGTCAAGCTACCCATCCGTACCCCCCTTAATAGTACGGCCAAAGGGAAAACAAAGTCCTAAACTACTCTAAGTGTTTCTCCAACTCCAATCGACACTTAGAACTAGTCATCCTTAATCTTGTCGTTCATCCTTTGAAAACCAAAACGATTTCCATCGTAGGGGCATGACAACCATGATTGCCCAATCGATCACCATTACCATGACCTAACTTAATTGCCTCTGCAAAACACATGTTAGTCACAGTAATCTAACATTGTCATTAATCACCGAAACCCAATTAGGGGCCTAGATGCTTTCAAAAGTGCATCTTTGGAGTTCCATCCGGCATACTCCTAGGCTACATCGTCAATGCCCACGGCATCAAACCCAACCCCAACAAGGTCTCCGCCATTTCCAATAAGAGATGGCCAACCTACGTAAAGGATATACATAAGCTCACAGGGTGCATGGTTGCTCTCAACAGCTTTATATCACGCCTTTGAGTGCTTCTCCTGGTTGGAGGAGGCTGATACAGCCTTCGAGTAGCTCAAGTTGTTTTTAACGAAACCCCCGATCATGACGACGCCTCAACCAGATGAAACCCTATTGATCTACATTGCCGCCACTTCTCGTGTCGGTAGCACAATTATCATCATCGACCGTGAGGAAGTTGGACATGCCAATAAGGTACAACGTCCGGTCTACTTCATTAGTGAGGTTCTTAATGAGTCCAAAACTCATTACCCTCAGGTTCAGAAGCTATTATATGCCGTTCTGGTCACGTCGCGCAAGCTCCGCCATTACTTCGAGTACTATAAGATCGCCATGGTCATTGAGTTCCCTCTAGGGGACATCCTCCGTAACAAAGAGGCCAATGGTCGTATCGTCAAGTGGGTAGTCGAGCTTGGCACTTATTCCATAGAGTTCAGAAGCAGGCCTACCATTAAGTCATAGGCGATGGCTGACTTGGTCGCTGAGTGGACCGAGATCTAAGAGCCCATCCCCGCTGCTTGCCCTGAGCACTGGGTGATGTATTTCGACGGCACCCTCAACATCAATGGTGCTGGTGCTAGTATTTTATTCATTACTCTGACTAAGGACAAGCTCCGTTATGTCCTCCGAATTCATTTTCTAGCTTCCAACAACGCCGTGGAGTATGAAACATGTCTTCAAGGACTTCATATAGCCGTCAAGCTCGGCGTCAAACGCCTCATGGTATACGGAGACTCCATGCTGGTCATCAACCAAGCCAACAAAGATTGGTCCTATTATAGTGAGAAGATGGACACATACTATGCCAAGATCAAGAAACTCGAAGGAAAGTTTTACGGTATCGAGTACCACCACGTGGTGCGAGATCAAAATCAGCTCGCTGACCACCTATCTAAGATAGGCTCTTCTTGCGCCATGATTCTTCCTAGGGTTTTCATTCAAGACCTCTTTACGCCATCTATTAAGGAAGAGAAGAAAGTTCAAGAAGTTCCCCCCGCCGAGCAGCTGGTACTTACAGTACCTCCGCCGGTAGTAGATTGGAGGGAACAGTTCCTCAAGTACCTCACCAGCGCCGATGTACCTGCTGATAAGACTGAAACTAAATGTCTCATCCGTCGCGGCAAGCATTACGTGTTGATAGACGGGAAGTTGATGAGGAAAAGTGTCAAGGAAGGGATACTGCAGAAATGTATCACCAGAGAAGAGGGTGCAAAATTACTTCTTGAAATTCACTCTGGTTCCTGTGGCAATCATGTGGCCTCAACAAACCTGGTTGGCAAAGCTTTTGAAGTAGGTTTTTATTGGCCCACGGCCATCGCCGACGCAGAAGACCTCGTCCGACAGTGTGAAGGATGTCCATTTTTCACCAAGCAAATACATGTGCCGACGCAGGAATTGCAGACTATCCCAACTTCTTGGCCTTTTGCATGCTAGGGACTAGACATGATTAGGCCTTTCAAGCCTGCACCAGGCGGTTTTTGGTACGTATATGTCACCATTGACAAGTTCTCTAAGTGGATTGAATACAAGCCGCTTGTTTCGGCAACTACAAAGAAGGCAGTCGAGCTCTTCGAAGATATCATCCACAGATTCGGTCTCCCAAACAACATTATCACCGACCTCAGAACTACATTCACTGGTCACCATTTTTGGGACTTCTACAAAGACCGATGCATCCCTATCAAATACGTCTCTGTTGCCCATCCTAGAGCCAATGGCCAGGTTGAACGGGCGAATGGCATGATCCTCGATGCCCTAAAAAAGAGACTATACCAGAAAGAGGAAAAGCATCCGGGCAGATGGCTCAAAGAGCTCCTAGCTGTGGTCAGGGGACTGCGCACTCAAGCTAGTCGCAACACCAGTGTATTCCATATTTTTTGGTCTATGGCTTAGAAGCCATACTTCCTACGGACATTACCTTCTGAGCACCTAGGGTGGAGCATTATAATGAAGAGCAAGCCATAGCTATTCGCACAGAGGACGTCGATAGAGCCAAAGAGGAACGCCTGATCACTTGCATCCGCACAGCCAAATATCTAGAAGGCCTGCGAAGATACTACAATCAAAATATCAAAGGTCATTCATTTACGGTCGGCGACCTTGTTCTCCGTAGAAAGCAGAAAACCGAAGGGATGCACAAGCTCTTCTCCCCCTGGGAAGGGCCTTACGTGGTCAGAGAGGTTACCCGACCAGGGTCTTACCGGCTATGCGACATGGTGGGAATCGATATCCCCAATTCATGGCACATCGAGCATCTTATACGTTTCTATCCTTAAAACACTCTAGATATATACTCTTCACTCCATAATGAATAAAGTTTTCATCGCCATAAATTGTTTCCATTATTTCTCCACTCTAGTTTAATCTCCATTTACAATCATCAGCTCCAAGCTACACCTAAATAAACTCCGGTAATTATACGTGATCTCCATAAACGCTTTGCCCCGCTTCTCCATACTAAAATATCTCTAAGATATTCCGCCAACCACCGAGCAGCACATGTTCTACTCTGTGTTCATTGGAGAAAACCCTATCTCTGATCTCTCCCTACACGTGCTATGGGCTCCAGCACTCTATGTTATGGGTGGTCAACAATGGTTCCTTGGTCATGTCTGTCTCTCCTACACGTGCACGGGCTCTAGCGCTCGACGTTATGGAATATGGGCTAGCCAAGGCCAAGAGCCTAGTAATGAACTAACTGCTCGGACGCTACTTATACCACGTATAAACGTGTTAGGGTTAACAACATGTATCTTCTTGAACACAAGCGCTAGCCAAAATCACCACAATACACATAAGTTGCTCACTTACGGCATTTATACAAATGTGCAAACGTTTGTTCAAATCTCGCGCTGTTAACTCTCCACAAGTTTTGTTCCATACAGGTTTCATCTCCTTAAGCTATTGAGGCTGGGCGTCAACTTCCTCACCGAACAGATCTACGTCGCTGGCCAACTTCTTCGCAGCATCCTCCACTTCATCCTTTAGCTGCTCCTTCTGTAACACCCTCGGTGTTTGGCTTCTACTAATTGCATTTCGTCTCATAAACATGTGCATCAATTATCTCATCATGTCATTTTCCCTGAAACATACATATGAAACATTCGCATATTCTGTTTGTTTCGTACTAGATTGCTTGTGAATGGTAGTAGTGCAACATGTGAATGTAACATGAAACTCTCATACTTGGAAACATGGCAACATGGTAGTAAGGTGACAAGTATAGTATAACAACAAGGTCACGCAACATGTGGAACATTGTATTGAAACATATGTATGAATTGCTTGTTTTACTTTCTTTATCACATGTGATCAGTAGAAGAGGTATAACAACTTTGTAAAATGGTTGATCATGGTCTAATACACCTTAACTATACTTAGTTTACTTGTTGGAACATTGTTCATGTAGATCAAAATAACCAAAATGCCCTCGAATGCGATTTTGACTTGAATTGACCCTTGGAGTGTCATTGTTTGACTGTTTAAAAAGTCCAACTTAGAGACTTTGCATGGCTGTGCACTCTTTACAAAAGTTGTAGCAAATTTATTAAGGAACAAAAGTTGTTTTATGACCAACTCATGAAAATGGCTAGAACATGCTCAAACATGGCCCACAAGTCAGAAATTACATGCTGTTTTCAACACTTAGAAAAATATTCTAAGTCATGGTGCATTTCAGTTGGATCGAGCCATCTTTGGCTTGTTGTAACTTCTGATCCATGGCGAATTAGGTGATAGTTCTTGAAAGTAAATTGCAGATGGATGTTTGGTCTACATTTTCATGAACACTGCTTTTGCAAACAAGCAACGGATTAGCCATTTTACCACGAGGAAGTCGCTACCGTCAGCAAGCTGCTCACCGATCGAATGGAAGCTACAGTGGTCGCGTTTTTCGACGCCCGACGCGTGTCAGGCGCCGCGCCGAAGGGCCGGCCGACTGATGGCCAGCCACGCCACGCGCCGTGCGCCTCCTGGCGTCGCAGACGCGCCTTGAAGCCACCCCGCGCCTGCCGACGCCCTCGCCAGTCCTTTTCCATTTCTCCTCCGCCACTACAAGCGCCTTGCCATAGCGACCACTCCGCCATAGCTCCGCCGTCAGCTTGCTCACCACGCATCTACCCGCACTTTCACGCCTTCACCATAGCTCCGTCGTGTTCGTCTGGACCTTCCCCCACCTTCTAGCCGAGCCAATCGTCTTTGTAGGTGAGGACCTTGGCCAGCTTTTCCCACGCCGTAGTCATGGCCTACCTCACGGAGTTGCGGGTCATCGTGGCCGGCCGCAGCTCCGCACCGCCGCCTGCTTCCCTAGCCTTCGTTTCATCTTCTCTAGCTGTCGTATTTGCTCTAGTTATGACGTTACCGACGAAGCCATTCTGGCCGAGCCGGAACACGGCCGCGCACCACCGCGCCATGGTCGCCGCCGGTGACATCACATGGCTACACTCGCGCACTTCACCACAGCCATTAGCAGTAGCATAGACAGGTCCGCCTTGGTCTCTGGAAGCTGATGCGCGCTTTGCCTGGGTACCTAGCGCCGGGGTTCACCGGAGCGCCGCCGTGCGCCATGACCGAGCCGCCGTGCGCCATGGCCGGCGTACCTAGGGACCGGTAGAGAGAGTGATTGGGGCACCAATCAACGCGGGAGTCGTGGACGGTCACGAAGGTACTCTCTCGTCGCCGGAGAAGTCGCTGCCGGGCGAAACCACCCCACCGGCCGTCGCTCCTCCCCTGCTTGTCTCGCTGACACGCGGGTCCTCCCTGTCAGCGTCGCTGCTGAGGCGGGAGCCCAGCTTGGGCCGCTTGCGCCATTGTCTGGGCCGCGCCTGTGCGCTCGTGGGCCGCCGTGTCTGACCGGGCCGGCTCCACAGTTTTTGTTTTCTGATTTGTTTTGTTTATTTTATTTTCACAGATTTATGTACATCTTGAAAAATATGTAGCTCCTAGTATATAGATCCAAATGCTATGGTTCCAATTTTGTTGAGTTCATGATAATGTCTAGTATTTAATAAAAATATTATATGGACACATGTTTTAGAAAAATTTGATGAATTAAATAGGAGTTTGAAATGTGTTTTTAGAAGCATGCAAACTTGTTTGAATTTTATCTTGAGTTTCTGTGGTCCAAAAATTATGAAATTTTGTGGGCAGTCTGTTATTGCTGATGTGAAGCTCTAGTAAAAATTTTAGAGCTAGTGCATGTGTAGTTTTTGAGTTTTAGAATTTCCTTTTATTAATAGATGGATCTTGTGTGAATTTTCATAATTTTTCTATAGATCCAGTGAAGGTGAAATTTTATGGGTGCTATTCTTATGCTAGAAGGATGCTAGGAAAAATAGGAAATCTGTTGCTTGACACTTTTTAATAAGGTTTCCTAATTATGCTAGAAATAGACATAGCATCTGTTATTTTGGATACAGCAAGTTATGTTGGTCCAATTGCTTTGGAATTTTATGGTAGTCTATGTGCAGCATGAGATAGCTACTGTAATTTTGTAGATTTTTATGAATAGTTTTACTATATATTGCTTAAATCACCTAATTAACTAAATAAATTGGAAAAGGATATTAAATAATTTATTTAGAAGCTAGCACTATACTTTCTGATGTTTCTTAGATATGAAAAACAAGTTGGTAAACTTGGTTTGGTCAAATTGGGCTTTTGCACCATCATTAAATAATTAAGTTAGCAACCCGTCATTCTCGACAGATTCTAGGTCTACTGGAAATTGATTTGGTTAACTTCAGAATCATGCCTTGATGCTTACAAATGAATTGTAGAGAATTTCATAAGCTTTCCAGAATGTCCTCTTGCAAGTCATTTGGAGTTATAGAACTCTGGTTATGATAGAATTAAGTTACTACTTGTTGCATATGAAGCTTTAATCTGTTATTTTAAGCATGTCTCGCATTATTCTAAGTTCATGGTACTGTTGCTAGGTGTTAGGCCTTTAACTGAAGATGAGCATCTTTATCTTAGGTTATGCAAGTTAGGTAAGTTGCTCTTGTTATTTAAGTTAAGTTGGATACATGCTTAAAGTGATTTGAATAGAGCTAATTACTCGATAAACGAGGGTCCAGTGATGTTTTCGTAAACACCCATTGTGATTCATTCATCATGAGCATCATGTCATTCCTTATGCATTCATGATATTTATCTTGTGCATCGGCATGCAATAGGTGTACCGGAAGAGTAACCTCTGAATTGAGGAACCGAGCGGCAAAGCAGCAGCAATGACGCCGAGATTCGGGAGGAGCAACCTTTCAGAGAAGTGCCAGACGAGGTCGCCGTTGAGTGCCCTGACCACCGTCCTTGCAACTTCGTGAAAGGCAAGCCCCGGAGCATATTAAGCCTCCTATTTTCCGAACTGCAGTTACAGTATTATTATTACATATATTGTTGCATTAAGTTTAGGTGTTGGATGCAAACACTTGCTGCATTGGTTACCCATTCCTTGTCCAGATATTGTTACCCTGAATCCTATGTAGCTCAGGCTCGAGTAGTGCTTAGCCCTGCTTCAACGCGGTAGAAGTCGGGTGATTTCCTGTCACCTGCGAGATATAGGAAGATACATGTGGCACGGTTGGCTATATTTGCTATCGTGGAAAAGAACCAGTCTTAATTTGAAATGAAGACCGGACGGAGGCTTGTCGGTTTGCAGTGACTCCGTCTGTGTCGCTTAAGGACTGATTCTTGGAGCCTTTCCTGTTCATGTTGAACGCATGCCTCTCTCTTAGTTGGCCGTGTCCGATGACCGACCGCGAAGCCGAGTAGCTCACCTCAGGCCGGGAGTCGATAAGTATAAAGTGCGCCTCGGAAGGGAGCCGAGGCGTGAGTCCAAGGCGGTGTGATTTAAAAGTCCCGATCGTCCGGCGTAAGGGTAATCCTCGAGAGTGTCTTGGCGCTGATCGAACCCAGCAATTTGGTTCCCGAGATGTTCCAAAGGTGACCCACGGCTACCCTTGCAAAGTATGCCAGGGTGAGAGTTAGGAATACCCCTCACCTGAGTTGTAATTCGATTCAATCGCCGCCTCTCCCGGTTAGTGAGAACTTGACGGGCTTATCTCCAATGTAGATACACTTAATACTTAATGGTTCGGAAATGATGATATGATGATGCCAAATTTATTATACCTGCTATGGTTAATATTGTTTGCTCCTAATAAGTGAGTGCTCTAGTACAAAAGCTAATCTAGTGGATGTAAATGATGATAAGCTTGATGCTAAGTTTAAATTGGTCACTATGCTCATAAGCTCTTTTATGCAAATGTGCCAAGCTAGCCCACCGAAAAGCCTTGCATGATCCTTGGTGTCTTTTATTTCTGATTTTTGTCGGGTAAGTCTAGCTGAGTACCTTCTCGTACTCGTGGTTTATTTCCCACCGCTTGCGAGATGACCAGCCTTCTTCTTTGGTTGTCGCAAATCTTTCCTTTTCTCCTCATTGGGATGAAGACTAGACCGTTAGGCGCGGGTCTCTACTAGTTCTCGCATGACTGATAATGCTTTTGTGGGACATGACTCGATCCGCAATGTAATTGAAACTATGAAGTTATGTACTAAACTATGTTGCTTCCGCACACTCAAACTTGGTTTGTAATATTTTATTTGAACTCGATGGATGTAATCCGAATGCTACTTGTGAAATGTTGTAACGAATGATGTGTTGTGTTGAATCATTACGATCTTGGTTTGTATGTCGAGAGTTGGTTGAAATCCTTCGTGATTTCCGGACTACCGGATTATGGGAGCTTAAGTACAGGAATTTGATCGCTTCGGTGATTGTTTTTGTACTTACATTCTTATGATTTGGTCGGTTCATTACAAACCGGCATCATCGAGCAAGATTTGACACTAAACACGCTATTTGTGTATTTAAAACAAAAGTATTTGTGAAAATCCTAAATTAAATACTAAGTATTGCCAATGGTCATATCCCTTATGCCCAAATAAGGACTCTTAGGTGGCTTATTAAAGTACTAACTTGGGGTTCCTCGCTTGTTTCTGCATTTACGTCATTCCATACGGCGTGCTATTATATGGATGCCATCCGCTTGGGTGGTAATGTTTGGATCAAATACCTCTACGCCCGGTAAGTGGGAGTTGTGAGGGCATGACCGTCCAATCGTCGGTCTAGGGAGAGTAGTTGTGGTTGCTCGCATATTTACATGTTCAATCATGTATCTATGAGAGTACTTAAATGTGGGTATCTCTCGACGGGTAGTGTGATACTAGAGTATGTGCATCGTGGATGTATGTATGAAAGTATTTAGTTACCGCTTGCTTTTATGCATTGTGGGAAATTATCAATGAAATGAAATTTTTCAGTAGTACACTAACAACGTGTCGTTGTAGATCGACTAGCTACCGTATAGGAGAGAACGATGTATGCCACCGTATATTTCGCTAGCCTTTAAATTTTTCTAGGATGGTGAGGACGTGACGGATCGTGCATGCATCATGTTCAAGCATACATGACATTTCTTGCATTACTCCCTCCTTTAAAATATGATTGTCCTGATAATTAAATTTCGTATCCCTTAAATGATTCTCCCTTATGTTGTAACTTTTGCTACAGATGATGGCGCCGAAGCGCGACCGCTGCAAAGTCCATTGGAGGCGGGCGCCAAGCGTCACTGCTTAGCTCCTCGTGAGCCCCGGCCCCGAGCCTCTTGAGAGGAGGAAAGGCCGAGGACAGAGCTTGCTCGGGTGATCACGAGAGGAATGCGGCTCAAGACCGCTTGGAGCAAGTAACTCAGGAAAAGGGACCAAGAGACCCTTGAGGTTCAGAGGTTAACAGCTTGCTCACATGAATCTGTGAGAACGCATGTTGATTCACGTGATGAACCAACGGAATGAAGCCTGCACGAGGAGGATGTGTTGAGAGCACGACGGTAGAGCTAGAGCAGAGAAGTGGCAATTGCTTTGAGGAGTACAATGACAATCTCCATGAGGAGGTTCACCACACACAATCAACTTCACCCTCTCCCCGCCTCCCCGAGGATGAGATGGGTTCTGTGTCATCATGGTGAAGGTGATGATGACATGGAGGTCAATGGACTGAGGACATTCCACCCGATGAGGAGGAAGATGAGGAGTTGGAGCACGCTAGTGATGAAGATGGAGGAGAGATCTTCGACACTCGACTCGAGGACGATCGCGAGTTTAGCTTACTACTTAGCTAATGCGCAAGAGCTAGTCTTTTGTTGATCCTCATGCATGAACGAGTAGCTTTGGAATAAGTAATCGTTGGGATGTAATATCGAACCATAAGTTATCTTTGGATGTAAGTTTGGGACCACTATGGCTTGGATGTAACCTATCGAACGTATTATGCTCCACGATATGAGCCTTTGATAAATTCCGTCTTTGCGGTCTATGGATCGAGTGGTTGATTAAGTTCATCGCATTTATGTGTCCATTGACGCGCTTGATGAGTTGTGTGGTTGTGATGAATGATTGTGCCTCTGTTGATTATCTAAATGCATTCCTCCAATGGACTCGGTTTGGGCATAATTATACGATTCATCTACAAAATTTCCACATCGCCGCTGCTCATTGGCTATACATTTTGCGATGGCTCATCATAACCTTCGTCATGCGTCGTGGCATGGGAAATGAGGAACAACCACCTCCGCCACCGCCCACACCAACCGAGCTAATGCAGCATAAAGGTGGAAAGTCAACATGTTAGCGGAGGCTATGCATCGATGGCTAACCGTGAGGATCGTCATGTCCGCCAAGGACCCGAGCCAAACCAAGACAAAGAGACTTTAAGGACTTCATGGATACAAAGCCTCCTGTCTTTTCGTGGAGGCGTAAGAACCATTGCAAGTCGATGAATGGTTGAGCACGATAGAGCAAAGGTTTGGATTGCTCCGTTTGACCGAGGGTATGAAGGCCACATATGCGGGACACCAGCTCCAAGGCCCCGCAGTATCCGTGGACACATCACAAGACCACCTTCCCCGCAAACGCCGAGATAGTTTGGGGTCGGGCCAGCAGCTTTCAGAGGACACTTTATTCCTCCCGGTCTCATGGCCATTAAGCATACCGAGTTTATGAAGCTCACCCAAGGCAACAAGAGTCTCAATGAATACCTCCAGGGCATTCAACAACTTTGGCGAGGTATGCTCCTCGAGTTTGTCGATACCGACGCTAAGAGAATAGCTAGCTTCAAGAGGGACTTTCCCTAAATTGATGAAGTCAATGGGCAATCGCAAGTGTGTCACCTTCAATGAGTTTATTAGTGACACTCGACTCAAGAGAACAATGATAAGATATATGCCGCTTCTAAGAACCGCAAAAGAAACTTTGATTCAGGTGCTTCTCGGTCTAAGGCACCAATGATATCCAAGGCCCAAGATCATCCACCCAATGCTAATGTCCGGTGCATACCACCTCGTAAGAAGAATCAAGCTAAAACTGGTTTTCATAGAAATACACAATTTCCTTGCCAAAGAATACTTCAAGGTAGGCAGCTCCTCAATGTCCCACCAGCTAACAGTGCCGTGTTGGAACCAGAACCAGCCTGGTCATTGGGCAAATAGGTGTCCCCACCCTCCCAAGAATGCTCAAGGAAACGTCTGTCAAATCGAGGCGTTTCATTACACTCATCAGAGAGGAAATTCCTCATTGGTGAAGTGGTCACCGTTGGTAAGTTTCTTGTTAATGATCACCCTGCAGTTGTGCTCTTTGATTCGGTGCTTCACATTCCTTTGTGAGTTCTACTTTTGCATCTAAGCATAAGATGAATGTGATTACAATTGTCAAGGGTGGTTATTGTATTAGTGTCACTTGGGAATAATATCATGACTAACCAAGTAGTAAAAGATGTAAAGCTTGAAATTGGGGATCGAGAGTTTCTTACAGATCTTGTAGTGCTACCGGGGTAGGAATTGATATAATCCTAGGAATGAAGTGGATGAGTGGGAATGGAGTCTTGATCGATACGTCAACCCGTGTGGTAATGTTGAGGGATCCTGTGGATAAGAAGGGTTTTCTAGTGCGATTACCTCGTGATATCTCTCTTCACAATACAGCCCAATGCTACCCTAGCCAAAGCCATTGAGGATCTACCATTGTCATGTGAGTTTCCGGATGTCTTCCCCGATGACTTGCCCGGATTACCTCCGGACCGCGATGTAGAATTCAAGATAGAACTTATTCCGCACGGCTCCTATATCTCAAGGCCCTATAGAATGCCGCCCAATGAGTTGGTCAACTAAAGAGTCGATTGAATGAGCTATTGAAGAAAGGTTTGATTCGCCTAGTTCGTCTCCTTGGGGTTGTCCGGCTATCTTTGTGAAGAAGAAGGATCTAATCTTTGCGCATGTGCGTAGATTATCGTCCCTTAAATGTCATACCATCAAGAACAAATACCCTCTTCCTCGCATCGATATTTTGTTTGATCAGCTCTCTAAAGCTAAGGTATTCTCCAAGATCGATTTGAGGTCTGGTTACCATCAGATCAAAATTCGTCCTGAAGATATACCTAAGACAGCTTTCTCTACCCGTTATGGTTTGTTCGAGTACCTTGTCATGTCTCTTTGGGTTGACAAATGCTCCGCAAGCACACTTTATGTACTGATGAATTCTGTATTCATGCCAGAATTGGACAAGTTTGTCGTCGTGTTCATTGATGACATCCTAGTATATTCTCAGAATAAAGAAGAGCATGCTGAACATCTGAGAATTGTCTTAACTCGGTTGCGTGACAACCAGCTTTATGCTAAGTTCAGCAAGTGTGAATTTTGGTTGAACAAGATACCTTTTCTAGGTCATGTGTTATCTGGTGATGGAATTTCGGTTGACCCTACGAAGGTGCAAGAAGTCCTTGAGTGGAAGGCACCTACTACGGTCACAGAAGTCCGAAGTTTTCTGGGGTTAGCTGGCTATTATCGTCGCTTTATCCCGGATTTCTCAAAATCGCCAAGCCCATGACTCGACTACCGCAAAAAGATGAGAAGTTTGTGTGGACTCAAGTGTGAAGAGGCTTTCCACACTTTGCGGACCTTGCTAACCTCTCGCTCTCAGATATAAGCACAACCTGACATCGAAAAGCCTTTTGATGTCTATTGTGATGCATGTGGCACCGGTTTGGGGTGTGTTCTTATGCAGGAAGGCCGAGTAATTGCTTATGCTTCGCGCCAGCTTCGAAAGCATGAAGTCAACTATCCTACCCATGACTTAGAGCTAGCCGCAGTTGTTCATGCCCTGAAGATTTGGAGACATTACTTGTTGGGTAATGTGTGCAATATCTATACTGACCATAAAAGCCTCAAGTACATTTTTACTCAACCCGAGTTGAACATGCGTCGGTAATGCTGGTTAGAATTGATCAAGGACTACAACCTTCAAGTGCACTACCATCCCGGTAAAGCAAATGTGGTTGCCGATGCCTTAAGCGTAAAAAAGCCATTGCAATTCCTTAGTTAGTGAAGACTTTCATCTGTCACACACCTCCTTCATCCTGTAGTACTTCACAATATCACTGTGGATTGCTCTCTTAGAAGTCAATTATCGAACTCCGGAAGACCGATGTGGGTGTGTTTCACATCAAACGGAAAATGAAAGAGAAAGAGACCAAACACTTTAAGGTCGATGACAAAGGAATTCTTTGGTTTAATGATAGACTTGTGGTACCCAAGGATAAAGAACTTAGAAATCAAATTATGGCTGAAGCCCATTCTTCTAAGTTGTCCATCCATCCCGGTAGTAGTAAAATGTATCAAGATCTCAAGTCAGTATTATTGGTGGACCAAGATGAAGAAAGAAATCGCAGACTTACGTGGCAAGGTGTGATAATCTGCTTGCAGAGTCAAGGCTATTCACATAAGGCCCGGATCACAGCGTACCACTCTCCATTCCTGGTTTGGAAGTGGGAAGAAATTAGTATGGATTTTATTGTTGGATTACCCACTACCAACAAGGGTTGTGATTCCATCCGGGTTATCGTAGATCGCCTAACTAAATCCGCTCACTTTATTCCGGTCAAGTCTACCTATCATCCTCACAATTATGCTTTGAGATTTATTTTCAACAAGTGGTACGTCTCCATGGTGTACCCAAATCCATTGTTTCGATAGAGGACCTCGAGTTCACGGCTCGCTTTTGGGAGTGCTTACATCGAGAATCTTGGCACTCATCTAATCCGCAGCTCGCCTATCATCCGCAAACATCGTGACAGACCGAAAGCGTGTTAATCAAATTCTTGAGGACATGCTTAGAGCTTGTCTTATTTCTTGCAAAGGCTCTTGGGAAGACTGGTTACCTCTCGCTGAATTCTCTTATAACAACAAAGTTATCAAGAGAGTATCAAAATGGCTCCTTTTGAAGCTCTTTATGGCGCAAGTGTAGAACTCCTTTGAACTGGGTGGAACCCGGGAAAGAAGATTCTATGGTATTGACTTTGTAAAAAGCCGAAGAGCAAGTCCGAACTATACAAAAGAATATGACCGCCAGCACAAAGCTAGACAAAAGAGCTATCTTGACAAGAGAAGGAAACCTATTGAGTTTGAAGTAGGTGATCATGTTTATCTAAAGGTATCCCCTATGAAAGGAGTCAAGCGTTTTGGAATTAAAAGGAAGCTTGAGCCTCGATATGTTGGACCCTACCGCATTATCGAGAAAAGTGGAAGAGTAGCATATAAGCTCGATCTACCCCGTGAGATGGGAGCTATATTTCCGGTATTCCATGTGTCCCAGCTTGAAGAAGTGTCTTCGTATTCCCGAGGAAAGAATAGCAACCTGAAAAGTCAACTTGAAATCTGATCTTTCTTATGAGGAAAAGCCCGTGCAAGTTCTGGATACACAAGAAAGAGTGACTCGTACACGAGTGGTTAAGTTATACAAGGTAGTTTGGAGTAATCATAGTGAACGGGATGCAACTTGGGAGCGGGAAGATTATTTAAAGGAAAACTATCCAGCTTTCTATACTGATTGGTACGCTTTCCAAATCTCGGGACGAGATTTTTCTAAGGGGGGAGGGCTGTAACACCCTCGGTGTTTGGCTTCTACTAATTGCATTTCGTCTCATAAACATGTGCATCAATTATCTCATCATGTCATTTTCCCCGAAACATACATATGAAACATTCGCATATTCTGTTTGTTTCGTACTAGATTGCTTGTGAATGGTAGTAGTGCAACATGTGAATGTAACATGAAACTCTCATACTTGGAAACATGGCAACATGGTAGTAAGGTGACAAGTATAGTATAACAACAAGGTCACGCAACATGTGGAACATTGTATTGAAACATATGTATGAATTGCTTGTTTTACTTTCTTTATCACATGTGATCAGTAGAAGAGGTATAACAACTTTGTAAAATGGTTGATCATGGTCTAATACACCTTAACTATACTTAGTTTACTTGTTGGAACATTGTTCATGTAGATCAAAATAACCAAAATGCCCTCGAATGCGATTTTGACTTGAATTGACCCTTGGAGTGTCATTGTTTGACTGTTTAAAAAGTCCAACTTAGAGACTTTGCATGGCTGTGCACTCTTTACAAAAGTTGTAGCAAATTTATTAAGGAACAAAAGTTGTTTTATGACCAACTCATGAAAATGGCTAGAACATGCTCAAACATGGCCCACAAGTCAGAAATTACATGCTGTTTTCAACACTTAGAAAAATATTCTAAGTCATGGTGCATTTCAGTTGGATCGAGCCATCTTTGGCTTGTTGTAACTTCTGATCCATGGCGAATTAGGTGATAGTTCTTGAAAGTAAATTGCAGATGGATGTTTGGTCTACATTTTTCATGAACACTGTTTTTGCAAACAAGCAACGGATTAGCCATTTTACCACGAGGAAGTCGCGCTGTCAGTCTGCTCACCCCGACTGAATGGAAGCTACAGATGGTCGCGTTTTTGAAAAATGCCGGACGCGTGCGCGCGCAAGCGTCAAGGCCGGTGACCACCACCATACACACGCCATCAGTCGCCTCTGGCGTCCGCAGACGCGCCTTGAAGCCACCCCGCGCCTGCCGACGCCCTCGCCAGTCCTTTTCCATTTCTCCGCTCGCCACTACAAGCGCAGCCGCAAGCAGCCACTCCGCCATAGCTCCGCCGTCGCAGAGCTTGCTCACCGCTGCATCTACCCGCACTACGCCTTCACCATAGCTCCGTCGTGTTCGTCTGGACCTTCCCCCACCTTCTAGCTGAGCCAATCGTGCTGTAGGTGAGGACCTTGGCGCTTTTCGGCCTTGCCAGTAGTCATGGCCTACCTCGCCGAGAGTTGCGGGTCATCGTGGCCGGCGCAGCCTCGCACCGCTCCTCGCTTCCCTAGCCTTCGTTTCATCTTCTCTAGTGTCGATTGTTTCTAGTTATGACGTTACCGACGGCCATTCTGCCGAGCCGGAACACGGCCCCACAGCACCATCATAGGCCATGGTCGCCGCCGGTGACATCACATGGCTACACTCGCGCACTTCACCACAGCCATTAGCGATAGCATAGACAGTCCGCTTTGGTCTCTGGAAGCCGATGCGCGCTTTGCTTCGGGTACCTAGCGCCGGGTTCACCGGAGCGCCCAGCCGCTTGCATGACCGAGCCGCCAGTGCGCCATGGCGGCGTACCTAGGGACCGTAGAGAGAGTGATTGGGGCACCAATCAACGCGGGAGGTCGTGACGGTCACGGCGGTACTCTCCTCGTCGCCGGAGAAGTCGCTGTCGGCGAAGCTCGCCACCGCCGTCGCTCCTCCCTCGCTTGTCTCACGACACACGCGGGTCCTCCCTGTCAGGCTCGCCATTGCCGAGGCGGGAGCCCAGCTTGGGCCGCTTATGCCATTGTCTGGGCGCAAGGCCAGCTCAGGGGCCGCCGTGTCGCGGGCCGGCTCCACAGTTTTTGTTTTCTGATTTGTTTTGTTTATTTTATTTTCACAGATTTATGTACATCTTGAAAAATATGTAGCTCCTAGTATATAGATCCAAATGCTATGGTTCCAATTTTGTTGAGTTCATGATAATGTCTAGTATTTAATAAAAATATTATATGGACACATGTTTTAGAAAAATTTGATGAATTAAATAGGAGTTTGAAATGTGTTTTTAGAAGCATGCAAACTTGTTTGAATTTTATCTTGAGTTTCTGTGGTCCAAAAATTATGAAATTTTGTGGGCAGTCTGTTATTGCTGATGTGAAGCTCTAGTAAAAATTTTAGAGCTAGTGCATGTGTAGTTTTTGAGTTTTAGAATTTCCTTTTATTAATAGATGGATCTTGTGTGAATTTTCATAATTTTTCTATAGATCCAGTGAAGGTGAAATTTTATGGGTGCTATTCTTATGCTAGAAGGATGCTAGGAAAAATAGGAAATCTGTTGCTTGACACTTTTTAATAAGGTTTCCTAATTATGCTAGAAATAGACATAGCATCTGTTATTTTGGATACAGCAAGTTATGTTGGTCCAATTGCTTTGGAATTTTATGGTAGTCTATGTGCAGCATGAGATAGCTACTGTAATTTTGTAGATTTTTATGAATAGTTTTACTATATATTGCTTAAATCACCTAATTAACTAAATAAATTGGAAAAGGATATTAAATAATTTATTTAGAAGCTAGCACTATACTTTCTGATGTTTCTTAGATATGAAAAACAAGTTGGTAAACTTGGTTTGGTCAAATTGGGCTTTTGCACCATCATTAAATAATTAAGTTAGCAACCCCGTCATTCTGGACAGATTCTAGGTCTACTGGAAATTGATTTGGTTAACTTCAGAATCATGCCTTGATGCTTACAAATGAATTGTAGAGAATTTCATAAGCTTTCCAGAATGTCCTCTTGCAAGTCATTTGGAGTTATAGAACTCTGGTTATGATAGAATTAAGTTACTACTTGTTGCATATGAAGCTTTAAATCATTATTTTAAGCATGTCTCATACTATTCTAAGTTCATGGTACTGTTGCTAGGTGTTAGGCCTTTAACTGAAGATGAGCATCTTTATCTTAGGTTATGCAAGTTAGGTAAGTTGCTCTTGTTATTTAAGTTAAGTTGGATACATGCTTAAAGTGATTTGAATAGAGCTAATTACTCGGTAAACGAGGGTCCAGTGATGTTTTCGTAAACACCCATTGTGATTCATTCATCATGAGCATCATGTCATTCCTTATGCATTCATGATATTTATCTTGTGCATCGGCATGCAATAGGTGTACCGAAGGAGTAACCTGCTGAATTGAGGAACCGAGCGAGCAGCAGCAGCCGACGCCGGAGATTCAGGAGGAGCAGCCTTCAGGAGAAGTGCCAGACGAGGTCGCCGTTGAGTGCCCTGACCACCGTCCTTGCAACTTCGTGAAAGGCAAGCCCCGGAGCATATTAAGCCTCCTATTTTCCGAACTGCAGATTCTGATATTATTATTACATATATTGTTGCATTAAGTTTAGGTGTTGGATGCAAACACTTGCTGCATTGGTTACCCATTCCTTGTCCAGATATTGTTACCACAATCCTATGTAGCTCAGGGCTCGAGTAGTGCTTAGCCCCGCTTCAACGCGGTAGAAGTCGGGTGATTTCACACCGCGAGATATAGGAAGATACATGTGGCACGGTTGGCTATATTTGCTATCGTGGAAAAGAACCAATCTTAATTTGAAATGAAGACCGGACGGAGGCTTGTCGGTTTGCGGTGACTCCGTCTGTGGTCGCTTAAGGACCCGATTCTTGGAGCCTTTCCTGTTCATGTTGAACGCATGCCTCTCTCTTAGTTGGTCAGTGTCCGATGACCGACCGCTGGCCGAGTAGCTCACCTCGGCCGGAGTCGATAAGTATAAAGTGCGCCTCGGAAGGGAGCCGAGGCGTGAGTCCAAGGCGGTGTGATTTAAAAGTCCCGATCGTCCGGCGGAAGGGTAATCCCCGAGAGTGTCAAGGCGCCGATCGAACCCATGAATTTGGTTCTGAGATGTTCCAAAGGTGACCACGGCTACCCTTGCAAAGTATGCCAGGTGAGAGTTAGGAATACCCCTCACCGAGTTGTAATTCGATTCAATCGCCGCCTCCCAAGTTAGTGAGAACTTGACGGGCTTATCTCCAATGTAGATACACTTAATACTTAATGGTTCGGAAATGATGATATGATGATGCCACCTTATTATACCTGCTATGGTTAATATTGTTTGCTCCTAATAAGTGAGTGCTCTAGTACAGGTGCTAATCTAGTGGACAGTAAATGATGATAAGCTTGATGCTAAGTTTAAATTGGTCACTATGCTCATAAGCTCTTTTATGCAAATGTGCCAAGCTAGCCCACCCGAAAAGCCTTGCATGATCCTTGGTGTCTTTTATTTCTGATTTTTGTCGGGTAAGTCTAGTGAGTACCTTCTCGTACTCGGGGGTTTATTTCCCACCGCTGCGTGATGACCAGCTTCTTCTTTGGTTGTTTGCAAGTCTTGCCTTCTCCCCTCATTGGGGATGAAGACTAGACCGTTAGGCGCGTCTCTACTAGTTCTCGTGACTGATAATGCTTTTGTGGGACATGACTCGATCCGCAATGTAATTGAAACTATGAAGTTATGTACTAAACTATGTTGCTTCCGCACACTCAAACTTGGTTTGTAATATTTTATTTGAACTCTGATGGATGTAATCCGAATGCTACTTGTGAAATGTTGTAACGAATGATGTGTTGTGTTGAATCATTACGATCTTGGTTTGTATGTCGAGAGTTGGTTGAAATCCTTCGTGATTTCCGGACTACCGGGATTATGGGAGCTTAAGTACAGGAATTTGATCGCTTCGGTGATTGTTTTTGTACTTACGTTCTTATGATTTGGTCGGTTCTGTTACACCTTCTTTGCCATGCTCATCCCTCTGGCAAATCCAGCCCCTATCGCCTGAAGATTTATCGCCAGATAATGGGATCGGACCACCGCCAAGGCGTGCATCACAACGGAGGTAGTGGCATCCTGGTTGAAGCTTTTGAAGTTCTCCCAAGCAGCCTTGCATCTGTCAATGATGGCGTCTGGACGTGGAGGCCTCTCGCTGGGTATCGGGTCTACTTCAAGGTCGACGTAGTCTAGCACTGGTTTGACTCCAGCCACCACGGTGTCGAATTTCTCTCTTTTAGTCCTAGCCTCCAGCACTAGCACGTCGAACCGCGCCTTGGTTCTCAATCGATACTCTGAAAACTCCAAAGGAATTCATCAAACAAAGGACTCATACCGAATGACTCCGACCACAAACTACTTACCCTCCATCTCTTTGGCCAGTTTCTCCGCTCGCACGGATGCCTTTTCCTTATCCTCCTAGAGTTGGCTGACAACTTGACGTAGCTGGTCGAGCTCCACATCTTGTTCTGCAAACAGCATAAACAGCAGCTACATTAAGGCCGGTCGATAATGTGGAACAAGCTCACCGATTGGGGATACCCTTTTTCTACTCGAAGATGCTCTTTAGCTGCTCGGAAGTATCCCTCAGCTGCTCAGAGGTGGTTCTTAACTAATCGGATAGGGTCCTCTTTTGGTACTCCAGGTCCTTGGTGTTTGATTCAGCAAGATCCCTTTCGCGCTAGGCCCGCTGTATGTTTTTCTCCATCACCTTCATGGACTCCTTCAACTTTTGGTTCTCCTCAAAAGGAGCTCCATCCTTTTGACCAGTTGCTGGCGCTGCTCAGCAGTCCGCGCTATGCCCTGCAACATGATCCATAAATAAACAAAGGGAATGCAATACTCAACACCAAGATAGACGCCGTTCAAGCCATACTCACCTCAATCTGCTTCATCGTAGTGTTTAGGGTGGACCGTAGCCTTTTCACCTCCCTAGTGGTGTCGTCCTCTTCTACGATCACAACTTCATCCCCTCGCTTGCGGATGATGCGGACGGTCTGAGGTTGTGATCCTTCATGCTCGATCTCCTTGACCTCGTCCTCCTCCTCCATAGCTGGTGTCGCTCCTTGGGTGCTCGGTGGCCATATAGACCGATCGACCACACCCTGCGACATCTCAGGGTGTGTCGCTTGCTCCTCCGATGCTGCCGGCATCTGCGCCCCCAATTTTGGCATAGCTCTGGTAGCTCCCGCTTCCGCCTTTGAAGACTTGGTGGCTCTCACTGCTGCTCCTGGCGTCTCTATCGAATCACCTATCGTTGTCGCTGACCACTCTCGACCTCCAACTCCATCAGCAGCGGTGGTCGAATCCTCCACAACCTGACAAGCGCCTAGGGACTTTGGGGCGGACTCCGTCTGTAATGTTTCCATGCTCTGGCTAGGCCCCAGGTACTCGCCAGTCTGGCCTAAAGGATTCAGATCATCTACGCGCCCCGTTCTGCATCAGTTTAGCTCATCGATCACCACAACTACAAAAATTGGATAGCCACCAATCCCAAAATAAAGATACATACACGTCAGCTTACCGATGAACATTTCTGAATTGGCGCTGCCTCCCCAAGTACCTAGGCCCTGCTCTGGGGTCGACCTATGTGTCCGAGGCTGATGGTCTTGTGGTCCCCGCCGTTGACGTCTTGTGCACCCACTATTGCTTGGGGAGTCCTCCAGCAGCTGTCGGCTGTTCTTCGAGGACTAACCCCTAGATGTCTTCTCCTCCCTTCGATCACACCTCCACGTGCACGCTGCGCAATGATGCTTTGGTGCTCGGAGGGGGAGCTACCGGCACCTCATCATCGTCCGACCACTCAGACATCATCGTACTCTACGTCCGAGCGGTCCGACCGCCATCGATGGAGATGCCGGACGGCATGCGGAGAGGTACATCTATTGTTTTCCTTTTCTTTTGGGCTGGCTCATTTTCCACTGCCCTTTCCCCCCAAACTTTCTCTAATACCGGGGGGACTCTACTTTTGACCAGCACCTTCACCTCTGGATTTGGACGAGGTGCTGGCGGCACCTTTCTCTAGCCGAGTGGTCAGCCTGGCGTCCACTACCTCTTGCCTTTCGCTCCTCGACACGCCCAAGAAGTACGCCGCCTGTTCCTGCGAATTGATTTTTCCACAAGCGAATTAGTCCATTGCTCAGCACCGGCACATGATAAAAACCACCAGGAACCACAGTTGAGATTTTTACCTAAGGAGGTGAGTTCATGTAGTTGAAGGGTTTCACTTGCCCTAGCATGGTGTATGACACGTTTGGAGCGAAGAGTTTAGCAGCCCGGTGCAACACAGCCTCCTTCGTCAGTTTCTTCGTCCTCTCTCGGGTGCCGTCGGTATCTCCCTTGAAGTCAAAGCCTGCATGGGCCCTCTCCTTGCAGGGTTAGATGCGGTGTAGTATGAAGTTCACAGCCACCACCACTCTGCTCGTCTTCATGCCCCTCATTAGCTCGAGGAGCTCCTTCACTTGATACATATCGGCACTGGTCAGTTTCTCCGACCAGCTCCTTTGATTCTCCAGAATCTAGTCGACATCGCATCGGACCGCAGAATCAGTCTACTTTAGATAGAACTACCTGGCATTCCAACCCTTCAATAAGGTATTCAGCGGCATAGGAATGTATTCGTTTACCATCCCATCGCGGAGTTGTAGATACACACCGCCGATAACTTTGGAATCACCCCCTCCTTTTTTCTTGAGCCAGAAAAGGTGTCGGGAGAGATTGAAATGGGGAAGAATGCCAAGATAAACCTCACAGAAGTGGATAAACACAAAAATGTGCAAAATAGTGTTTGGATGAAGATTACATAAGCTCACTCCCTAATACTCCAATAGATCTCGCAAGAAAGGATGTACCAGAAGCCCTAATCCATGCCAGAAGTAATCTTCGAAAACAACGAGTTCATCGGTGTGTGGCATCAGATAGGGCTCATCATCGGCCGGACGCCATCCGGCGGTGACATGATCAGGAAGAACGCCCGCCTCCACCATCTCGTTGAGCTCCGTCACCCCCATGAGCGACGGTACCCACTCCTTGTCGTGGCTCATCCCGGTGGCCGCCTTCTTCATGCTAGCACTCCCCCTCTTCGGCGCCATCCCTCAGATCTAGACCAAAATTGGCCCCTTCGAGCAAGTTTTTTAGCCCTGGCGGTGGAGCGCGTGAGAATGTGAATGGGGGAGAGTGAGGGAAAGGAGGAAGATGAGGCGACAGAGTTATAAGGATACCCTCCCGGCTTTTCGCATTCAAGGGTTTTTGAGAAACCGCACCATGCTGATCTGCGCCCTTCCAAATTCCCTAAAGCACCGTGTTGGGCTGTTATCTAGGTTTTCGCGCAACTATGACTCATATCACCCATTTTTCGACGCAACTCGATATTGCACACCGAATATTCACCGACCTCTCCGCAATACCATCATGGCTCAGTAATTTCTATTGTGCAGTCATTACTCTGGTTTTTTCTCCACGATTTAAGTGATTGGCACTTCTTGATTTATCTGTGATTTCCACTTGTGGCTCGGGGACTATGTCATCATTATGATTCGGTCGCTCACCATACTGGGGACTTTTTTTGTTACTGTTGTTTCTGACCCTGGCACCACGTGACCACGTCACCTACTGTCAGGCTCAGGGACTAAGTGGGCACACTTCACCTTGCGGTGAACATGTGGCTAGTGTTGCAAAGCTACGTCGAAGAGCTAGTTGCCCGCTCAGCCAGTCTTTCAGGCTCTCAAAATTTCACCCTGGCACCACGTGACTATATCACCTACTACCAGGCTCGGAGCCTATAGTGTATACACTACACCTTGTGATGCGTGTATTGATCTTTGTGTCTAATGAATGTCTCCATGTCTCCGAGCACCCAGATGGCCCCCATCCACTCCTCGCCAAACTAAGTCTAAATGGGCACACTTAGTTCAAAGTGAAGAATTTTCAAAATTTGAACTTGAGCTCCTTATATCCTTCTGGCAAGCCGTGCTTGGTTGAGTCCGAGCACTGCTGGTTGGCTATACTGGTCGGCCACATTTACTGCTACTCGGATCATCAATAACGCTAGTCAGAACTTGGTCCTAGCTGCTCGGCGTCAGATTCACCTGCTTGGACAAGCTCAAGATGATGTTACCAGCGGATACAAGGCGCTCGGGGACTAGCTGTGGGGGGTATGACCCCGGATACCCACGGTAGACTACATTGGTTGCGTCGCTAGGGGTGGTCTAGCCCATAGGCCTAGTTATTTGGACTGGATCAGACCGGCGGTCGAACCGGTAAAAGACCGAACTAGAGCCTACACCGGTTCGGTTCAGTTTAAAGACCGTCTGTGCAATCGGACCGCTATAAACCGGTTGAACCGGCCGATTTTTCATCAAACCGGTGAACCGGGCGGTTCCATACGAACCGGTGAGTTTTTTATTTTTCCAAAGTTACCCCTCTGTGCACTCAGGACAACCTTATCAACTTAGGGGCATTGATGTACATCGGTAAAAATGAGTCCTTTAGGGTTGTTTGCTGGCCGAGGGAGGGAAAAAATTTCACTCTTATCCTTTCGCGGTCATTTTGGGCGGCGGCGGCTCCTCCTGGCAGCGACGCGCGCGTAGTCGGGGGCTCAGTCACTTAGGGCGCGGTGCAGAGTAGGCGACGGGCAGCTGTGCACAGCAGGCGGGGAGCCATAGCAGGCGCGGTGCAGACTGTAGAGCAGGCGAGGTGCCACGGTGGGCTACTGCGTGCTGCGGTGGGCGGATTCGGTGGGCCACTATGGGAAGGAGTGGCCGCGGTGAGCGGGAAACAAGGAGCCACCTCGGCGGGCAGATCCTGCAGTGTACTACACCTGCAACGGCGGGCAAGGAGCCAAGGACAACATGCGGCGGGCGGATCCAGATTCCTGCTCTGCTTTTTCAATCTTTGGCTTCTAGACAGCACCTCCACTCCATGATATGGCTGCTAATGGTGAGCTTGTCTAGTATTTGTCTGCATTTATTAGATGGCAGCACCTCCACTCCACGACACTATATGGCCTGCATTTATTTGGTATTTGTCTAGTGAGATTTTTTAGATGCTTTCAATAAGATTTGTTGGATATATTCAGTAAGATTTTTTAGATATATTCAGTAAGATTTGTTAGATATACTCAATAAGATATATGGCCTGCATTGCTTTGTTAATTGACTGATAGAATAGAAACATGGCTCTGATTATTGATTAATGTCATAGAAACGTAAGGTTATACATGCACTGATATGTATTTTCTTTTGCACACAGTGGATTCTTTGGACACTCCAACTCTGGTTGACAGTGACCGGAATTCAACACCTTCTACTCAAGAGGCATCCGCAGAAGTAAAGACAAGAAGGAAATCTGATCCAGCATGGGGATATTGTACACAGTTCACTGAAGGAGGAAAAAAGAAGATCAAATGCATGTTCTATAATGATGTATTTGTAGGAGGAGGGATCCATCGTTTCAAGGAGCATTTAGCCAAATACCCAGGTAATGTGGCGCCATGTAAAAAGGTGGATCCTGAGGTTGAGCATGCAATGTTTCAAAACATTGAAGATTGGAAAGAAAAGAAAAAGAAGGCACAACAGGACTATGAGGAAGGGAATGCATATGGGCCAGAACCTAGAGAACAAGATGACGTTGTTGAAGTCTCTGTTGCTAATGCACCTGCAGCCCCTTCCCAGCGTGTTGCTGCTGCACCTAAAGCAAACAAAGGAAAAAAAGACATGCCGCTACTCCTAGTGTTGGCAAGTACTTCAAGCCTAGAACTGGCCCAGGGGATCAACCAACAATTAAGAGTGTTCTTCAAGGAGAAGTAGTCAAGGAAAAGATAGATTTGTGCATGACAAGATGGTTTCTTGATGTATCTATTTCATTTAATGCAAGTAATTCCATTTTTTTTCTAGCCGATGATTGATGTTGTGTGTGCATATGGTTCTAGATACAAGGGGCCTAACTTTAATCGGCTACGTGGTCCATTGCTAATGCCTCAAACAAGGTTGCTGAGCATGTGGTTCATTTTGTCACTAATAATGCCTCAAATATGGTTGCTGCTGGTTGAAGGTTAGAAGATGAGTTCCCATCCATTTCTTGGTCCCCTTGTGCTACCCATTGTTTGAATTTGATATTGTCTGACTTTGGTAAGGAGGATTTAGTGAAGACTACTATAGCTCATGCATCAGGCATTATAAAATATCTCTATAACCATTGCTTCCCATTGTATCTAATGAGGAAGTTCACTAAAGGTCATGAGATTCTCCGTCCAGCTCAAACTCGTTTTGCTACTAATTTTATTGCTTTGCAAAGCATATATAAGCACAAAGCTAAACTGCATGCAATGGTTATCTCCAATGAGTGGACAACCTGTGCATATTATAAGGAACCACGAGCCAAAAAGTTCACCAAAGCTGTGCTAGACCAAAAGTTCTAGAAAAATTATGCTATTGTTTGCCAATTATCAGAACCACTAGTTCAAGTGCTGAGAATAGCGGACAGCGATGAGAGACCTGCAATGGGCTATCTATTTGCAACATTCCATGCTGCAAGAGATGAAATTGTGAAGAGATTTTAGCGAAAGAAAGAGTTAGCAAAGCCTTTCTTGGAATACATAGATGCACGGTGGGATAAGCACTTTGATAAGAATATCCATGATGCTGGCTTTTGGTTCAATTCTAATAACCAGTACAATATTGAACTAAGAGAGAAGTACAAGTTTACTACTTTTGGAGTTCTTGATGTCATAGAGAGATATGCCGGCAAAGATGCTACCCTTAGAAGTGCTTTGACAAAAGAAATGAAGATTTTTAGGAATGGAGAAGGTGATTTTGGGCGTTCATCTGCTATAAATGATCGCTAGGTCATGCTTGCTGGTAACTTCACTACTACTTCTAGATTGCTGTTTTTTACTTTTCTAGTTTATTTCAGCATCGCTAACTTCTGTTTTGTCACACAGATGAGTGGTGGCAAACTTATGGTTGCAGCGCACCAAATTTACAGAAGCTTGCCCTGCGTGTGTTGAGCCAAACTTGTAGTGCTTCTGGATGTGAGAGGAGCTAGAGCTACTTTGAGCATGTGCACTCCAAAAAAAGAAACAGATAGAGCATCAAAGGCTAAATGATATTGTGTATGTTCATTGTAACCTGAGACTGCGTCAAAGGTATCCCTTCTCTAGTTCCTTACATCCATTCACAACTATCTACTAGCCTATTCTTTAACCTGAAAATGATATTGTCTTTTGGGCTGAAACTTGCACAGCTAGCTGCTAGTCTATTCTGTAACTTGAAAATAATATTAGCTATAGGTAGCAACCTCACTTTAGGATTGTTGGTTACTGACAAATATTAATGTCAATTGGATAATAGTCCTCATTGTTTTCTTGTTTGAACTATTTGAACATTAGGTCCAAATTCAGTACAAGAAATTATGACCCAATAAGTTTGGAACAAATTGGAAAGGGAAATGAAGCTTGGATCTTAGAGGACAATCCACCTCACTTTAACTCGGAAGAGCTGAACGCCATTCGTAGTGAACTGTCTGCACTAAGTATACAATGCAGTGATGGTAATGTCTCTTGTCAATTGTGAAATCAGTTCAACATACATACATTTTTTCTCATTTAACATCATATCTATATTGATAAAAAAATCAGAATTGGTGCTAGACTTGGATGTTGTTGAGGCTGATGCCATGGAAGAAAGTGACGAGATTTAGGACATTCGAAACCTAGGAAAGAGAGGAAGATCTATTTGATTACGATGGTATTGCACTTGATGTTGGTGGACCAAGTGGTGATGCACCTGAAGATGAATGGGATCCCCTGAATTTTGATTGAGTACCATCTACCATGTGTTCTACTGTGTGTTTGGAACTCTTAGCATGTCAGTATGTTATCAGTTATCACGCACTTGATATTTTGTATTAAAGAACCTGTGAGGTTCTGTTCCTGTGACTCAGTGACTGTGAGTCGTGATTCTATATTTTCTGTATTTCTATGATGTATGAAGTATGAACTATATATGAAGATGAAAGTTATGTTATTGTCATCAGGCACTTGATTTTTTGAATTATGAACATGTCATTCTATATATACATATGTATGAACCTTATAGTTGTGCAATTAAATTTATGTTGTTTATCATCCGTCAATTATTAATTATAGCATATATAATTATATATATATACCGGTTCAAACTATTTGTGACCGGTTTGATTTGTCCGGTCCAAAATAATTGAACCGGCGGTTCAATCGGTTCGAAACGGTTGGACCAGTGAACTAGTGAACCGACGGCCTCGCCGGTTCGATCTCCGGTCCGGTCCCAATAACTATGCCCACAGGACGAAGCCTTGCGGAGCACGGCGCTGCTCGGCGCGCCCCGCAAGACACCGGGAAGATATCCTGAAGATACGGCGTAATCTGTTAGGATATGTTACAATCCCGTGATTCATGTAATCTGTTATTACTTACCGGTTATCTCCCAGATCTAACCGACCTGTAACCCTACCCCCGACTATATGAGGCGGGTAGGGGACCCCCCTCAAAACACACGCAATATCTTACGATAGCCAATACAAACCAACAGACCACATGAGTAGGGTGTTACGTTGTGCTGACGGCCCGAACCTGTCTAACTCTTGTGTCTCCATTGCCTTTTTGTTCTTGATTACGTGCACCTCTGTTGATCAATCTACCTTCATAGGATACCCCTTAGAGGACCGCCGATGATATTCTGTCAACACATCCCGTCCCGACGGACGACGCTGCGAGCCGGCACGCTGGTCAGCGGCCGTATGGGGAGTGGGTAGCATAGTGACCACACGTCGTTCACTATTGGCGATGTGAACTCCCAAGGGTGACATATCATGGCCATGGGTCTTGTTGAGGCATGCCTACCCCCTGCCAGGTGCCAGAGAGTTTGACCTTGGGTCATACTTTCTGACCAGAGTGGATGGGAGCGGTACGGGCGAAGTGGAATCCCGACCCGGAGGTCGGGCGAGGTGGAAGCCACCCCCAGTGATCGAGTGAGGCGGTGCCCGCGCCCCTAGGGTCGGCCGAGGCAGGACTTGCCCCTCAACGGTCGAGCGAGGTGAAAGCCACCCCTAGTGGTCGAGCGAGGCAGAAGCTGCCCCTAGTGGTCGGGCGAGGCGGAGCCCGCGCCCAGGGGTCGGGCGATGCGGAACTTGCTCCTCAGTAGTCGGGCGAGGCAGAGCCTGTGCCCAGGGGTCGGGCGATGCAGGACTCGCCCCTCAGCGGTCAGACGAGGCGGAGTCACGCGCCCCAGGGGTCGGTTGAAGTCACAGTTGCGCGTTTGATCGTTCGGCTAAATTAGTGTTGATGACCATTAGCTCCTTCTTTTCAGGTACCCTAGTAATTGTCCCCGACAATGGGGTTTATGGCACCTTTACCGCCGAGTTCCTCTATGGCCAAGCGCTCGTACGACTCCTACTTCAAGGGCAACCTTTTGGCAACGGACATCGAGGCTCTCGATGAGTTATTCCCAGCATCTAGGGCGATGACTAGTGGGGTAGCTTGCTGGTCTTCGGCCATGGCGCCATAGGCCCGCACGTAGTTTAGGTTGATCCTAATGGATCCCATGGATGTCATAGCTAAAATGTAGCCTCTGGAGTCTTTTGTATTTTCAAAACTTCTATCTTCTTAATACAAAGATACGCAATGCTCTTGCGTATTTGAGAAAAAAAAACGTTTGCGACAAAACACGTGCATGACAAATATATGTACAGCAGGTACGGCATCGGTCCTTGCTTCTCAGGGCGTATGGAGGGGAATGAGGGATGCGAGGGCTCTAGGGCTTGCATCGAGTTGGAGCCATGACTGGCGGCTAGGGTTTATGCAGGAAGGAGAGAACGGGGGAGGCGCCAGGCGCCCAAGGGTGTCAAGAAAGACACAATCCCAGGCTAGTCCGTATTGATCTCAAAGTTTGATACTTATACATTGAGGACTCTAACAACTTATGCTAACAAATAGGAAACTTAACAATCAGTTGACTCTTTCCTAACCAACCCAAATCTTCTATAACTCAAAAGAGACCGACCCTAGCAAGGCCAGCGTGGTGACCGCTCACTGGCTGGTTCAGCCACTTTGCCGCCTGTCCCTACGCTCATATGTGGTGCCGACCATAACATCTCCCCCCCCTCGGGGAACAGCTCGTCCATGAGCTGGAAGGAGGGGTGAGCCTCACGGAACGCCGGAACAGGCTCCCAGGTGGCCTCCAAGGCTGGCATGCCAGACCATGTGACGAGGACATGCCACACGCCGCGGTGAAGCTCCGAGCGCAGCACACGTTCAGGTTGTTGGAGAGGACGGCCATGGTGTATCGGAGGCAAAGCCAGAACGGATGTCGGCGGAGTACCCCAGAATGGCTTGAGGACGCCGACATGGAAGACGTCATGGATGCGGGCGCCCTCTGGTAGACGTAGGCGGTAGGCGATCGTGCCGATGCGTTCCAGCACCTCAAAGGGTCCGGCGTACTTGGGACAAAGCTTGCCGTGGGCGCCAGGGACCAAGGACTGCGTGTGATGGTGAAGCATGCGCAGCAACACCCAGTCCCCAACCGCGAACTCCAGAGCGCGGTGGTTGGCGTTGTAGAAGCGGCGAGCATGTTCCTGCGCCTGAAGAAGACGGGCACGTACCTCAGTCAAGAACTCATCGCGGTTGGCTAGCAGGACGTCGACTGCCTCCGTGCGTGCCTGGCCTACATAGGGTAGTAGGTCGGGCGAAGCGTGGCCGTAGACCACCTGGAACGGCGACGTCTGGAGGGTGGAGTGGTAGGCGGTGTTGTAGCAGAATTCTGCCCACGGCAACCAGTCGAGCCAGTCCCAGGGGTGATCTCTAGTCAGGCATCGCAGGTACATGGCGATCGTCTTGTTCACCACCTCGGACTGACCATCCGTTTGGGGATGGAAGGCGGTGCTCATGCAGAGTTTCACACCGGCATGGCGGAAGAGGTCCCGCTAAACGTGCCCGGTGAACACCAGGTCGCGATCACTAACAATGGACTCTGGGAATCCATGGAGGCGCACGATCTCTTGGAAGAAAGCGCGGGCGACGGACGAGGCCGTGTAGGGGTGGCCCAGAGGAATAAAATGCGCGTACTCAGAGAACCTGTCCACCACTGTGAGCAAAACACTTTTGCCGTGTACCTTGGGCAGGGCTTCGATGAAGTCAATGGAGATGTTCGCCCAGACACGCGACGGGACCGGCAGTGGCTGTAGGAGGCCGGCCGGGTGGAGGTTCTCGGTCTTGTTCCGCTGGCAGGTCGCATAGGAGCGGACAAAGTCGCTCACCACACGCCTGTCGTGCGCGATGAAGAACTCCGTGCGTAGGCGCTGGAGGGTTTTCTGAATCCCCTCGTGGACGACGGTGTGGGCGAGCTGCAGGACATTCTCGAGTATCGTGGAGTTGTCGGGGACGAACACCTGGCCATCATGGAGAAGCAGGCCGTCGCGCACAGTCCAGGCCGCGCCATGGGCACCCGCGGCGACCGCGTCCCATCGCACACGCAGTGCGGGGTCGGCCTCCAGCTCACGACGAATGTCGTCAAAGAGCCAAAAGCTGGGGACCGAGATCGCCGAGAGGGTCGCTGGTCCGGAGTTGACGAGTGGCGCTAGAACCGGTGACTCGCCATCCCGGCGGGACAGGGCGTCGGCGACGATGTTCGACTTGCCGGCATGAAACTCCACCCTAAAATCATAGCCAAAAAGCTTGCTAATCCAGTGATGTTGTGGAATGGTGGAGAGCCATTGATCCAGCATATATTTGAGTGCGTAGTGGTCGGTCCTGATGACGAAGGCGCGCCCCCAAAGGTATGGGCGCCAATGGCACACCGTTCGGACGAGGCCGATGAGCTCGCGCTCGTAGGCCACGACCTTGAGGTGTCGTGCGGCGAAAGGGCGGCTGAAGAAGGCTATCAGTGCGCCGTCTTGATGTAGGACGGCGCCAAACCCTGAACCCGATGCGTCGTAGTCCATGATGAACGACTCGGTGAAGTCCGAGAGATGTAGGACCGGCACGGCGGAGAGCGCAAGCTTGAGGGCCGTGAACACCGCTTCGGCGTCGTCCGACCACTTGAATCCTTCTTTCCTGAGGAGCTACGTCAGGGGAGCGGTAAGGATGCCATAGTCTTTGATGAAGCGCTGGTAGTATCCGGCCAAGCCGAGGAAACCGCGGAGGCCACGCGCGTTCCGCGGCTAGGGCCAGGACTGGACAGCCTCCACCTTGGAGGTGTCCATGGCAACGCCGTCCGCCGTGATGACGTGGCCTAGGTATTGGACCGACCGGGCGGTGAAGGAACACTTGGTCCGCTTGAGGTGGAGCTGGTGGCCCGGAGGACATCGAGGACGGCGCGCAGATGTTGCAGGTGCTCCATCCATGATGCACTGTAAATCAAGATGTCGTCGAAGAAGACGAGGACGCAGCGATGGAGGAACGGCTTGAGGACGAGGTTCATGAGCGCCTGGAACGTCGAAGGAGCATTGGACAAGCCGAAAGGCATGACGAGGAATTCAAAATGCCCATGGTGCGTGTGGAATGCCGTCTTGTGCACATCTTCAGCGATGACGCGGACTTGATGATAGCCCGAACAGAGGTCCAATTTGGAGAAGAATTTGGCCCCGTGCAACTCGTCTAGGAGCTCTTCAACGACGCGGATCAGAAACTTGTCCTTGACGGTCGTGGCATTGAGAGCTCTATAATCGATGCTGAAGCGCCAGGATGTGCCCTGCTTCTGGACCAGCAGCACCGGCGCTGAAAATGGGGAGGTGCTTGGCCTGATGATCCCCTGCTGGAGCATGTCTTCGCACTGCCGCTCCAGCTCATCCTTCTGGAGCTGGGGGTATCGATATGGGCGCACGGCGACTGGCTCGGTGTCGGGCTTGAGGTGGATATGGTGGTCGCAGTCCCACGCTGGGGGCATACCTGTGGGCGGTGTGAACACGTCGTCGTAGGACTCTAGGAGACGATCCAGGAGGGTTGGATCAGCACCCTTGTCGGTGTAGAGGTGGCTCGCTAGGAGGTGGTTAGGTTGCGCCTTGGGCATGGCTGGGCCACCGACGCCCGACCAGACCACGCGGCGGCCACGGAGGGTGATCGCTAGCCGAAGAGTGTCAAAGTCCCAGAGAATGGGCCCCAGGGAGCGTAGCCAGGTGATCCCAAGGACCATGTCGTAGCACTCGAGGGGGATGGAGTAGCAGTCCACCTCGAAGGACTCGTTGTCGATGCGGATGCCGACGTTGCGGGCGATGCCTTAGCACTGGACGCGGTCGCCATTCGCCACGATCACGTGGGAGCCGCCACTGTCATGGAACGGGATGGCCGCCCGCTGAGCCACCGACGTGCTGATGAAGTTATGTGTTGATCCTGAATCTAGGAGTGCGGTGAACGCGTGTGCACCGATGTGCACGCGTAGCTTCATGGTGTCGGGGACCCGGATGCCCGTGATGGCGGACAGCGAGATCATGGGGGCGTCGGGGTCGAACGTTTTCTCTGGCGGCATGTCGTCCGAGTCCTCGGTCTCCTCGACGATGTAGTCGGGCGCCTCCAAGTAGAAGAGGCGCGCGCACTTGTGGCCACGCTGGAACGGCTCGTCGCAGTTGAAGCATAAGCCGAGCTTGCGCCGCTCCGCCATCTCCTCGGGCGTCAGCTTCTTGAAGGCGCGCGCCGGGATCGTAGGCGGTGTTGATGAAGATCCTTGCCCTGTCGGCGTGGTCAGCGCGGCAGGAGCGGCCGCAGCGCGGCGCGCCGGATGTGGAGCGGCCAGGGCGGGCAATTGGGGTGCATTGCGCCGCTCGTACGCGCGCGCCAGCCACATGGCGTGCTGGAGGTCCTGAGGGTCCTGGAGTTCGACGTCCACGCGTATATACTCCGGAAGACCGCCGGTGAACAAGCGCGCCTTCTGGAGCGTGGAGAGCTCGCCGGCGTGGGCGGCGCATGCCTGGAATGCCTCCATGTACGTGTCCACCGAGGCGCCGAACGGCAGGCGCGCGAGGTCGGCGAGGTGGTTGGTGCCGAGGGCGGGGCCGAACCGCTGCTGGCATAGCCGGCGGAAATCCGGCCATGTGGGCCGCCCCATGTCCGCCTCTAGGACGATGTACCACTGCAAGGCCACACCGGTAAGATGATAAGCGGCCAGCCATACCTTGTCGACTTCCCGGGTCATCTGCCCGCGGAAGAACTACTCACACTTGTTGAGCCATCCGAGAGGATCTTCCTTGCCGTCGAAGATGTTGAAGGTGAGCTTGTGGTATTTAGGCACGGCAAAACCCTCGAACTCTGGCGGTGCGCCCCCGTTCGTCGGGCCAGAATAGGGCGCCCTTGCGTGGGGTGCGATCGTCGACATGTGCGAGGTCGGCGCGGAGTAGACCGGCATCCCGAAAGATGGGAACCCCGGAATCGGCGAGGGCGAGCGCGGGAAATTGATATGATGGATCGGCACTCCCATGGACGGCGGTGCCGCCGTCCGGGACTCCTGCGGCGCTGGGGTGGTCATCTGCAGTAACGGCGAGACAGAAGCAGACGAGTCCCCCGGCGTTAGCTCCGTGATCAGCGGCACGCCACCATAGCCAGGCAAACCGAATTGTGGAAATGGCGGGCGGCCATCAATGGCGGACAAGCGAGCGCCTTGATCAGCCAGGTGGTTGTTGATGGCGGACATCTGCAACTGCATGCTGGCGAGGATCTCCGCGATCGAGGCGAGCGTGGGTGGGCCGGAGGGTGGGGTGGTGTTGGCGAGCGCGCCGGTGATGTTCACCAGGACGCCCGTCGTCGCAACGTGGGAGGTGGTGGGTGGGATCGACGGCGCTGGGGCGTTGGTGGTGTTGGCGGTGGCGGCGTCCATGATCGGCAAGGTCTCTGATACCAAGTTGGTACGGCGTCGGTCCTTGCTTCTCAGGGCGTATGGAGGGGAATGAGGGATGCGAGGGCTCTGGGGCTTGCGTCGAGTTGGAGCCGTGACTGGCGGCTAGGGTTTATGCAGGAAGGAGAGAACGGGGGAGGCGCCAGGCGCCCAAGGGTGTCAAGAAAGACACAATCCCAGGCTAGTCCGTATTGATCTCAAAGTTTGATACTTATACATTGAGGACAACAACTTATGCTAACAAATAGGAAACTTAACAATCAGTCGACTCTTTCCTAACCAACCCAAATCTTCTATAACTCAAAAGAGACCGACCCTGGCAAGGCCAGCGTGGTGACCGCTCACTGGCTGGTTCAGCCACTTTGCCGCCTGTCCCTGCGCTCATATGTGGTGCCGACCATAACAGCAGCACTACACTAATCGTCCAAAACACTAGCAACTATGCTGACAGCACGATAGTACATAGTACAGTATAGTTCCTCTATTTCTAGCTCAAAATACATACGATCGATGTGCTAGCTGTGAAATCTTGAAAAAAAGATACTACAACACACCACAAGGTTAATTACACTGATGATGACAAGGATATAGCTAACAAAGATGATACAAAAGGTGACTGAGAACTTCTGAAGACCCTAACCTCACACTCTCACTCTTTCTGACTGTTACAATACATCAGCTTGAGGAAAAGGAGGCATGAGACCGTCACCTTCCTCCTCCGTGTTCTGCTTCTGATGAGCTGAACTATCGTGTGGAAGCATCTGATGTCGCAGGGGATCCTGAGCACGCCCTTCTGATCATGCCCAAACTCCATGGCCGCGAGCTCCAGCAGCCCGGTGAAGTAGGGGTGCTGAAGAACCTTCCTGTGCACCAGAACCCTCTTCCGCTCCTCCCCCTCGCCGACGAGCACCGGGATGTGCCCTCGCTTCACTGACGCGCAATTCCCCATCCTCCTCTGATCTGTGTTGTGTTCGATACTTGGTTTGCTAGAAATCCGGTGGTTATTCTGAGCCCTCTTGCTTATATAATGAATGAATGCTTGCTGTGATTGCTGACGACTTTCAGACGTTGTCAGCGGTATGCATTTGTTTATTCAGCCAGGGCTTATCAGCTGGTTAACAGTGTTTTTCTCTCACAACAAGCCAGCACCAGCCGAACTTATTAGCTCAGAAACCAATCAGCAAACAGGCTCATTGTCTTGCCTTTTGATTTCCTCTCGAGCAACCGGTGTCTGTTTCTTTCGTGACAGTAGAAACTCACAACGGTGTGAGCACTAACAATTACTGATGGTGCAACGGTGAAAAATAAACGCAGAATAATTACCTCCTAAAGGCATTCTGTTCTAACCTGTCACACCCATGATGGAGAGCAAGGAGTCCAATGCTTTGACTGGCAAGTGGTTCTACCAGCCATGGGACCCAGGTGGAAGATAGGACCAAGTCCATATACTACCCATCTAAAGAATAGAGAGGGGAACAGAAGATATTTTCAGAAACAGGACTGAAATCAGGAAGCCGAGCTTCCTGCTCGTTCTCGAGATCCTCTACTTGTTTCTACTCACGTCATCCGGCTTGATCTCACCGGCTGCCACGGGTTCGTGACATAACCCAAAACTACGTGTTCAGTATGTCAGGTTCTGGCCGTTCTGCATTGACATCTCAATAATTCACATTGTATTTGTCACCCATCGTCAATGCCATGATAAGAAAATTTCTTCCCGAAGCATCAAATTAATGCGGTGTTTATCATCTGAATTGAGTTTTAAGTATTCAGGTCCTGTAAGGATATCTGAATTAATTCAGTGTTTACTTTAAATTTCACTTAATAATAAGAGTTGTTTGTAGAGTGTGGAGCTGAGTATGTCAACTCTTGTACCTGTACGGATTTTCCATCTCGAGAAAAAGGTGCTGTACGGTTTTCGGAATGATTCAACTGTAACCCGCCTCCATCAAGTCAAAGGGAAATTCAGTGTAAAAAAAAGGAAAAAGAAATTCTTTCCCAAGTGTACAAATTGCTAGGATTCAAGAGTGATGTGTAATATCATACTTACTTAAGATAGAGTACCAAGCATACAATTCCTTAGACTATGTCTAACGACACCAGAATTATAAGACACATTTGACTTTTGAGTAGGGCTACAGTCAAATGGTTCAATACCCATTCGACATCACACAAAAGAGAATCATTTCTGCAAATGGGTTTCTAAGAGAGAGATGCTCATATTTAGGTTGTGTCTATCAGGCAACCTAAAATGGGTCTCCCGTATAGGTAGTCTGTTGGAGGCTGATTTCAGGTCTTTGTTACTCATTTTGGGTTTAGGTGCCCATATGGGTCTCCCGTTGGAGACAGTCTTAGTATGTGCTCCATGTCTGAAAACATTGTTCCGCTATATAGGTTTTATAGGCTAATTCAACAATGCGATCACCAATTTTGGCTAAACTAAATGGCTTTCCAGTAGACATTTAAATATATCATTTTGGGATCATCTTAATCGCCTTTCTCATGCATTAGACTCTATGATAATAATTCACAAAAACAAGTTTATTGTCTGACGAATACATTTTGAAAAGAAAAATAGAGTTAAATGCATGAGTGGCCCTTGAACTTGTCAAAGGATGTCACTTAAGTCCACGAACTTTAAAAATGCATTTCTGAGTCCCTAAACTTGTTAGGTTGTGCATCGCAGGTCCATACCAGCCATATGTGCATTACTTGCTGACATGTCACGCCAACATGGCATATATTTTTGCACTTCAAAAACAACGGTGGGCAGGTGCATGACCATTTGCTGTCGCACGGCCTTGCTGCCCCGACTAGAACTCGAAGTTGATGCAATTTTCGTCGGGTTCGACGTGGACACTGGTGGTTGCATTGTCGAAGTGCTACGCGCGGTGACGTTGAGGAAGTACATGCGTCGGGAAGTCGCAGCCGCCTATGGGCACGATGCAGTACTCCTTGATAAAACTGTAGGATCATTAGGGGTATATCTAGCAGATTGACTTCACTATTGCCAGGGTATAAACCATGGAAAAACTGAGAACATTTAGAGAGAGAGAGAAAAGGAGTAGAGAGCCATACCTTCGGGCTTGGCAGAGGAAGAAGAAATCGCCATGGCAGTGGTGACGCAGTGAGGGGCGACGGTGAAGGCAGTGGCGCTTCCCATCGTTCACAACGCTCCCTTGATCGGTTAGGGTTAGGTGGGGAGTGGCGGTTGCGGTGAACCTCGTGTCTTGAGCCCCAGCCCCCACTTCCTATTTGTAGTGCTGCGCGACGGGTGCCCACTAGCCAGGAGTACGGCTGAGCGCCCCTGATCAGGGCACGAGTTAGGGTCCGACTCGGTCATTGGACCGAGCCGGGTGGAGATCAACCTAACATTCTCCCCCTGATCTCGCCTTATGACTTAAAACTTAGTTCACTTTATCTTTCTTCCCATTCCATCATAGATTAGTGCATAGAGCATGCCTCATCATAACAGTTAGTACTGTTAGACTAACAGCTAGAATACACCTCTCTATTTTTAAAATAGATTCTCAACTAGGCCCTTAGTATCTAGAAATCATAGGCTTTCAGTAAACCCAAGTCGACTATGTGTTCTTTGAACGCACTGGGTGGTAAGCCTTTGGTAAGCGGATCCGCAAGTACTTACTCGGTACTTATAAGCTCAAATGCTTTCAAAATGATTCTGGATTTTCTTCTTTACAATATGTAACTTAATGTCAATGTGTTTGGCAGCACACTTGACTTGTTTTCATAGGAGTGATTTACTTTAAATGGTTATTGCTATTGTCTACCATTGTAAATTCTAGGTACAAATTCCCTTAACCACTTTTACCTGTCCCTTAAGCCTCATGACAAGCTATACTATGGGTATACCAAAACTGTTTATTTGGAGCTTTTCCACAATAAAAAAACTCTAACTGCGAGTGTTAGCAACTACTGTGGATTTCACTACACATCTCACCGAAGTTTAACATTTGTACCCACAACTATTTAAGAATACTTGTTCTTTCTTACTCAGCATGAGGCCTGTAATACTTTGCAAAATTGCAAGACATTCTTAACTCCATTCCAGTGATCTATATCTAGACTCGACTTCCGCCAAAACATCCCGGACACGTGAACTATGTGTGGGTAAGTTCTTACTTGTGCACTCATTAAGCTTCCAACTGCTAGAACATATGGAACCATGTTCATTTGATTGATCCCATATTGGTTTCAGAAACACTGAAAGTTCTCAAATCTATTACCCTTGACTATAGGAATAGGCGTAGATTTACTCGCATGCATACTTTATTTCTTTAGAATCTTTTCTAAGCATGCCTTTGCGATAGTCCTAATACCCCTTTTCTTCTATCTCGGTGAATTTCAATTCCTAGAACCAATGACGCTTCACCAAGATCATTCATATTGAAATTTGAGGACAAGAACTTCTTCTCCAATGGCAGATCAACATCACTACTGGTGAGTAGGAGTCATCTATACATAGGATGCGGAAAATGAATTTTTCATTCTTGAACTTTGCATAAACGCTATTGTCCTTCTCATTCTCTTTAAACCCAAACTTTCTTATTGTTTCATCAACTTCAAATACTACTGTTTATAGACTTGTTTTAACCCATAAATGAATTTCTGCAGCAGCATTCCAAACATTCTTTTCCTTCCATGACAAAGCCTTTGGGTTGTGCCATATAAACGTTTTCATACAAATCCCCGTTGAGGAATACCGTCTTTACATCCATCTGATGTAACTCTAAATCGTAATGTGCCACTAACGCCATTATGATTCTAAAAATTTTTTGCATGAGACTAGAGAAAAAACTCTCATTGTAATCTATTCCTTCTCTTTGCGTAAAGCCTTTTGCTACAAGTCGTGCTTTATATCTTTCCACATTCCCTTTGGAGTTACATTTTGTTTTGTAGACCCATTTACAACCTACTATTTTAACTCCATTGGGAATTTCTTCTAAGTCCCAAACATTATTGGTATTCATTGAATTCATTTCAGCTTTCATAGCTTCTTGCCATTTAGACCAGTGAGCACCTCTCATGGCTTCTTCAAATGAGGTGGGATCACCCTCCATTTGAAATTCTTCACTAACATATTCTCCGTAGTCATTAGGAATGACTGATTTTCTAGCTCTTTGAGACCTTCTGGTACCTCATTAGTTGGCACTTATTCCATATGGGGCTATTGTTGCTCTTCCTCATATGCGACAACGGGCTCTATAGGATCCTGAAGGACAGGTTCCTCATGTTCATTTATTGTTGCTATGGGAGAACCAACAACAGGTGTTGTCACTACAATGTCTTGCAATGTTGGTGTAGCAACAACATGTAGTGTGAAGAATGGCTTCTAAACCATCGGATGGGCACGTATGCCCGTTTCTCCTCAAGGTTAATTTCTCGTGCTACCATGCTCCCCTAACCATCTCATCCTCCAAGAACACAGCGTGTCTTGTTTCTACAAACTTCGTATATCTGTCAGAACAATAGAAGTGATAACCTTTTGACTTATTTAGTTACCCAATGAAATGACAACTGACTGTCTTGGAGTCTAGCTTTCCTATGTTTGGGTTAAAAACTTTAGCCTCAGCTAGACAACCCAACACACGTAAATATTTAAGTGAGGGTTCTTTTCCTATCCACAACTCATATGGTGTTTTGGGCACCGACTTACTTGGCACTCGATTAAGAATATGAATAGTGGCTTTTAACGCCTCCATCCATAAACATATCAGTAGGATAGAGTAACTTATCATATTTCACACCATATCCATTAAGGTACGGTTGTATCTTTCAGCTACTCCATTCGACTGAGGCTCGCCCTGTGTAGAGTACTGGGCAACTATGTCATTTTTTGTAAGAACATTGCAAAAAGTCTAGGAACTTGGACATATAGGGTATGTCGGAGTCGGCCGTAGTACTCCCTCACGGTCGAATCTTACTATCTTAATCTTTAAATTGTGCTAATTTTCTACTTCAGCCTTGAATATCTTAAATTTATCCAATGCTTCTGATCTTTCTTTAATTGGATAAATATAGCCATAACAAGAATAATCATCTGTGAATGGTATAAATGAATCATAACTATCCACACTTTTTATAGGAATTATTTATAAAATTCCTACGCTTTGTTTGGCGTCTTTCTTTATTTTCTTAACATACTTTCCTTTAATACAATCAATATGTTGTTCTAAATCTGAAACTTCTAATAGCGGAAGAATTGCTTTCTTAATCAATCGTTCTATTCTTCCCCTCGAAATATGGCCTAAACGACAGTGCCATAATTTTGACGATACATCATGAATTCTCTTCCGCTAATTTCTTGCATTCATAGACGAGGAGACATTCTCAGTATTCACAACTTTCTCATTCTCACAAAGTGATACCAAATAAAGCTCATCTTGTCAAAAGGCAAGACCAACATATTTATCATTAAACATAATCTGATTAGCCATTACTCAAAAATGACAATCAAATCCATCATCGTCTAAGACTAAAACTAAAATTAAATTCCTCTTCATAGAGGGTATATAAAAGACATTTCTTAAACTAATTGTGAAGCTATTGTTAAGCTCTAATGGGAGTTGACCAACAACTTCCTTATCAACTTCGACACCAATTGTGGCTCTTATTGCTTTGACTCATTTTCTTGGATTAATTATATCCCTTAATCCCTGTATAGAATTGGCAACATGAACAGTTGCACCTGAGTCAATCCATCAAGTATTGATGGCATAATCTGTATACATGGATTCATCTATGAAGGAAATAATTTCCTTACCTTTCTTTTCAAGCCATTCTATAAGGAGAACACAGTCCCTTATGCAATGGCCTTTTTCTTATAGAACTTACACTTTTCATCTTCTGAGTCACAAGTACCCATCTTATTTACTTTACTGCCTTCAAGAATGAAAGCATGGAGATCTTTGTCTAAAAAATATTAAACAATAACAACAGTAATGAGCATGAAATTAACCCTACGTTGGTCTGGTTAAAAATATGCGCATTAAACCTTTAAATCTTTCAGTTCTATTCTATATCACTGATGGGCAGAAAATAGAATAAAACATCGTTCTTCTACATTTATTCTAAATCACCATTGGGCAAAAATAGAATTAATGTATAAAACTCATAAAAATTATAATATTGCTATTAACTACTTTGCTCAGAAAATTAGCAATATCATAAATTACTAAAAATTGTAACTGCTCTTCAAATTAAATCCTCTCGTTGGTTCTAATTTAATTGGAAGATAATAAACATCAACTGTGCAGCGAAAACATGAAAATTAATTATTCTTAATCAGAAGCATCTCAGTATATTCATCTAAAAACAGCCCAAGGCCCATGTGCTCCCCGCGCCCAAGCTGCAACTTGGGCCTAGGCTGGGAAAGCTCTTTCCCGCCTGGGTTGTATCTGGCCTGACCGTTCGTGGCCGTTGATCTGGATCGGTCGGCTGTCCGACCGTCTCGGCGGAACAAAACCACCGGCCAGCGCCGCTCCCCAAACCCTAATTCATTCTCTCACACTCCCCTCCTCTCTCTTTGCCGCAGAGGCGATAGCGGCGGCGACCACGGTGGCCACCGGCGCCGGTGAAGAAAAAACCCCCGCCAGAGCAGATCCGGCTACCCTTCTTCTACTTCTTTCTCGCTCCCTTCCCCTTCGCTTCCTTTATCTGCGCCGAGTGAGGACAATAGCAGCAACAACCGTCCATGGCGATCGAAGGAGGGATGGCGGTGCCGCCGCCAGTCCCCTCGACAGTGCGCTCGCTCGCTATAAGTGGAGCGTGCCATCGTCAAGCGGTCTAGCGATGGCACCCTAGACTCCCGCACATGGAGCATGGGAGCGTCGATGAGCCCACGACTCGGCTGGTCTTCCCGCACGCCGGCGAAACTGCGGTGCGTTCTTTCTTCCCGCTCGACGTCGACGACAGACGGCGGTGAGGGAAATCGGGTAGGTGCTTCCTTTTCCTACTTTTCTGCTAGGGTTAGGGTTAGGGTTTGGGGAATTCCTGAATTGCTTTGAATCACCTCCTTCTATTTTCTTCCCCGAACTAGATCTACACTCTAGTGAGGCTCTAATACCATTGATAAAACTGTAGGATCATTAGGGGTAGATCTAGTGGGTTGACTTCACTACTGCCAGGGTATAAACCATGGGAAAACTAAGAACATTTAGAGAGAGATAGAAAAGGAGTAGAGAACCATACCTTTGGGCTTGTCAGAGGAAGAAGAAATTGCCATGGCAGTGGCGACGTAGTGAGGGATGATGGTGAAGGCAGTGGCGCTTCCCGTTGCTCACAGCGCTCCCTTGATCGGTTAGGGTTAGGTGGGGAGTGGTGGCTACAGTGAACCTCATGTCTCGAGCCCCAGCCCCCACCTCCTATTTGTAGCGCTGTGCGACGGGGGCCCACTAGCCAGGAGTACGGCTGAGCGCCCCCGATCAGGGCGCGAGTCAGGGTCCGACTCGATCGTTGGACTGAGCCGGGTGGAGATCAATCTAACACTCCTCATCGGAATGGTAGAACATCAGCATCCCTCGCTATGGGCCGACTGAGGACATCTAGGAGCTAGGGTGCATCATGGTCGAGCTCCCCACTGGCACGCCAGCCCTCGTTCACAGGGACACGGAGGGCCGATCAAACAGTGGAGCTAAGAGACGAAATCGTCATGATGGGAGTGGAGGCATTCGACTGCTGGTACGACATGATGGAGCTGTCGCTGGCCAGGTGTGAGTTGTTGCTTGCTGGCTCACGTTCAGCAGCGGCACGAGCAGACACTGAACATTGCCGATGGGATCCTATGGTTCGGGTGCCTGGCGTTCACGGTCACCGGCAGCGGCATGGCCATCATCCTTGGGAACGTGCAGCAGCGGTCAGAAAAGGTGTTTGCAGTTTCACTCCATGATACAATGCGTAGACACAAGCAAACATGCTAAGCAATCAAGAGTGGAGCCATAGACATGAGAGCGGACGGGAACAAGGATCTCAACGCTCTGGTGCCTGGACCTGGATGCGGCATGGTACATGGTGGCCGCCGTGGTGACCATGCTCGTCCTTGAGGTCATCGTCGTTGCCTTGAGGATGATGCTCCGTGTACTCAGAATCCGCAGCAGGCGAACATGCTGGTGATCTTGCAGCTCAACCTCCGGCCAGAGAACCCAGCGGTCGCGCCCGCATGTACTTCCTCGATGTTGTGCCCACATGTACTTCCTCGACGTTGCGTGTATTGGACAATGCGACACCGGCGTCCACGTCGAAGCCGGATGATGATTGCATCAACTTCGAATCCCAGCTGGGCGCGGTAGGCCGTGCTGCAGCAAATGGCCTACTTCACGTTTGATCTGCTGTACACGAGGCACGACGGTGGCTGTGGTGGTTCATGCGCATGGAGGAGCCACGGGAGCGCGAACGGGCACGGTGCGGGAGGTGGCTGGCGGGCGTGACGACAGCAGAGTGTGTTGCAGTGTGCTGTTATTTTCTGTGTGCAGTGCCAGAGTTTGTCGTCCTCGTGGCCTTGCGCGTGCCCACCATTGTCGCTGAAGCAAAGAGCAAGAGGGAAGGAATACACTAATTAGAGAAGAGAGAAGATGAGGGGTTAAGTGCAAAAATGCATGCCAGATTGACGTGACACGTTAGCAACAAATGTACATGTGGCTTGTGTGGACCTGCAATGCATAATTTAACAAGTTTATGATCCAAAAATACATTTTCAAAGTTCGTGGACCTAATTGGCACCCCTTGACAAGTTCAGGGACCCCTCATGCATTTAACTCAAAAATATTTATGAATTATCAGTGATTATGCCCCATTTTCATATACGCATGTAGTTGTCTTAATCTCTCTAGTGGTCCATCTAATGCAAATATGTACCTTTCATAAGCGTTTCAACCATTTCTATATTACCATCATCAACATCTGAGCACCAATCATATCTGTTTTTAATCTCTTTCTTGTGGCGCAGTAGATGAGAATTTTTAATTAGGGTGATGGTTCCCTCATAAGTCATACCTCCATTTGTACTATGTCAAATATCAACTGACTTTCTCGCAAAAAAAAAAAACAAATCAACTGACTTGCACACCACGGTCTGTATCGGGTTCCAATGGGCTTGAGCTTATTTTACCACACGATTATCTTTGCTAAATGTTACTTCGCCTTCCATGGCATCATTGCATATAAAATTTGCCAAATTGACCAAGATATATTTTACTTTACTATATCCAGTACAATTGACTTTGGGGAAGAAGACTTTTTTTCCAACTTTTTGAGTTAATCGTACCACAAACGAATTACAGGTCATTTAGGATAGAGAACAAATAAATGAAATGACAACTTCTAACCTCTTCAGTATAAGCCTGAGAAATTCTACAAGCGGAACTCTCATGCTTGATGACTAGACTAACATGCGTGTAGTCTCCAAAGACCCACAGTTGTTTTTTTTGTCAAAATATTTTGTTCGGTTTTGTGTGGAAAACCATGTTCTTTGAGTCCATTAACCACAAGCCACCGGCATCTTTGGGGCTTTGGCTCACTTGTTTCTAAAATAGAGGCTTATTAAGCACCACAGAAGTCCAACTGACTAGGCGCCGTTCGGCTGGTGCAAAAACCAGCCGGAATTCACTGTTCACAGCTGAAAGTTACTGTTTATACTCTTACAAATTTCTCCAGATTTCTCCAAATTCCTCCCAGCAAATAGGGTAAATGAATACCTTTACGTGGACAGTGAGACTAGGGAAAATATCGTTGTCTAGAACATGACCACACAAATCTTCCCAGGCCCTCCAATTTAGACTTAGAATAAATGTCACTGAGATTGCTTGTAGCCAAACCTTTTAAAATACTCATGTCTGAATGGCACAGGATCGAAGAGCTCTAACTCGTACAAGCACACGAGAGAGTGATAGTCTATGAAAATATTCATATTTCCAATTTGTCTTGGAATCGGATTCACACCATGCCTAGATACGTGTTCTAACTCGTATGGCGCAGGACTGAGGAGAGTGGAAGACCACGGAAATGCTCCGTATTTTGATATTAGGTATAGATATCTACAATTTTACCATTATATTTAAAGTTTTGTCCCTAAAAGTACATTTATAATGTTGAAATCATACTCGGTTTATTGACACATTACATTATATTTGCTAAAAGTTGTCTCATGGAGACAATGCTGATGTCCCAAAATGTTACTAACTTGTCACCGAAGGAAGTATTGGACACACTCTCTCTTCTAGGATATAAATCATTTATGATTCACGTCGTTCAAACTTTTATAGATTTGATCATCAAGAAGAAGAAAGCTCATAATGATTACTCCCTCCATTTAAAATTATAAGATATTTTGGCTTTTCTATATACATAAAATTTTCTATGCACTTAGATATATATTATGTCTAGATACATAGTAAAAATAACGTATCTAGAAAAATCAAAATGTCTTATAAATTGGAATTGATGTTGTAATAGAGTATCGTTGATGACATTAGACTCATCATGTAAAATACTCTCAAACATGTTTTTTTTTCTCAAGATATATAGTGCATTTTTACTAAAATTAATAGCCAAGGTGCCATTTAAAAAAAATGTATCACCTTTTTAGACTATATATGCCAATGTTACAAACAAGGAATACTCGTTTTACAATACTTGGCAACTTTGATTTTACTGTTTAATATTTCACCATTCCTACGCTTCAGATGCCTGAGAAAACGATTGGGATTCAGGCGACGGTTTCACACGTGCTCCATGCATGCGCCACCGTGTGTCCGTCCCCAGCGACACATGTATGCAGCAAGCGCAGGGCACACGCACCCAACAGTTCGGATAAGAAAACGACGGCAGGTGTATGAGAACACACAGCTACGTATGTACGTACTAGGCGGGCGGCCGGTATGGATTATCTGTTGTCAAGTTTGTGATGATTTGTTAATTGTTTTTGTGTTATAAAATATTAAAGTTTTGTCCTTGTCTTAAACAATAGAAACAATTGTAAATTATTAATTGTCTTTGTGCCAATAAAAATCAGATTTTGTCAGGTCTGTGGTTTTGTCGAACGTGATTTTATTCTTGGAACAAAAAATTACATATTATGTCTACATAAATTGTAAAGAACAAAAGCTACAATTTTAACATAAAATATATGCAATAAATATCGCCTGAAAAAAGCTAAAATTTCAGGCACCTGAATTTTAGCAAGTCCCTTAATATTTGACCGCTGGTCTGTTATATGAATACTTGAACAAATAGCCAGAAATACATGACATGTTTATAGTACTTTTGGCAAACCTCCGTTGTCATGGTATAGGACAATCGTATAGGAAGTGTCTGTATGAGCTGTGCTTAAGCACAAAAATTGCTGTGGAAAACGGACACCGTCACTTTTGGACGCAGGAAATAATGAGGCGATTTTATAAGGCAAAAACGAAGGGTCTAGAAGATTTTTTTGAAACAGAGAAGTCTAAAAGATGAATCACGAAGGAATCAGTACTACTACAGAGTAGCTCATTACTCGCGGCTCACCGTGGCCCAGCCATTCCACTGCCCCGCATGTCTCCATCTCCTTTGGTCTAGCACCCCGTTAGAGTCTTGTAGCTTAGGCCGAATCTGGGGATGACGCCACCACGTGTCGGTGCCGGAACGGGTCGCCGCTTTGCGCGCGGCCGCCATTGCCGTCGTGGCACTGAAGCTCGTCGCCGTCAAGCTAGTCAAGCATATCCCTCCGTCCTCTCGCGTCTTCAGTAGGGTAACCCTAGGTCTAGTTAATGGCATGACGGAGACCTCTCTCCCGCCGCCATCTCACCGGAACTGTGAGAGCACCGCCGTGCACCGAGCGCCGCCGCGCGGCCATGCACGCGGACCAAGCTCGCCGTCGCATCACCGAAACCCTAGCCATCTAGGTTAGCTTCGATAGGTTATCACGAAGCTGTAGAGCACCTCACCGGAGCGTACGGTGGCCGAAGCACGCCGGCATACCGCCGTGCGACCTCCACCGTCTGCCATTACCGCCGGCGAGCTACTTCCGGTGAGCTTCCGAGCAAACCGAGCACACCTACCGACGTGGCTCGACATGTAGAGTGCAGCGGTGTAGATGCTACCGTCGGAAACCTCACCGACGATGAACTCTTGCTGGTCAACCACCGTGCTCTGCATCTGTGTGTCTGACGTGTGGGTCCCATTGACCCTGGGCCCCAACTGTCAGTATGTAATGATTTGAATTTCTGAATTATGTTTTAAGATTTGAATGCATGTTTTCAATAGGTTTAACTATTTTCACTAAAATAAACCTTTCTAGCTTGTCATTTTTGTAGAGGATGTTATACATATTCAAATGGTATGAAATTTATGCAATAGTCTACTAGGAGCACTTGGAAGCTACTGTAATTTTGTGAGAATTTACTGCGCCATTTGGTATATGCTTGTTATTTCACCTAATTATCTAATTAAATTAATAAAGACAATTAAATAAATAAATTGGGCTTGACCATTATGTTTTCTAGAGTGTATTTTAGGTCTATGAACTGTTGGTACATTTGGTGATGTCCAATTTTGAATGGTTATATGCAGTAAAAATATTATTGCTCTATATTCAATTTTAGAGGTGTTTCTGGATAGATTCTGTTGTTGGGTACTTTGCATAGTCAAAATAAAGTTTACTGTAAAAATGGTTAATAACAAAGTTGTAGAAAAATTTTTCATCTATCTTGTGTTAAAATTTCAGGGCCATATGACAAATGGTTTAGGAGTTATAGCTACTTGAAATTGGTCTCTCGAAATACTTGTTCTCTGGAATTTCTGGACAGAGCTGAAAAGATTGCCTATTTTAGTTAGGATAGAATTTGAATTAGCTTTTGGTGATTAAATAAGAGTTGTAGGCAATTTGATAAGATTTCGAGAAAGTCCAAGAACATAGTATTTGAATAGGTAGAACTACAGTTATGATTTAAACTTATAATTACTATGTGTAGATCAGAAATTGTCTTGTGAAGAATATTGGAAATAGATAGAGAAGAGTTATGCACCTACTTAGTAAACAAGAAATTAACGTTGTTATCATTTAAGTAACTTAACATCATTATCACATCATCATGTACATTTTCATGTCACATCATTCATGATCCTTCTTATGCATTCATGGCACTTATGCATATGCATACAATAGGTGCAGCCGAAGAGATCACGTTGGTGGAACTCGAAGCCGATCCACAAGAGGAGAGCCAAGAGGTGAAGCACCAGGAGATTCCTAGAGAAGGAGAGCCTGAAGCTGATCATCTTTCTGAGTGCCCAGATCATCACCCTGCCACATTCATGAAAGGCAAGCTCTGGAGCATTATAAGTCTCCCTATTTTATTAATGTCACCTAAGTTACTCATATTGATAAATTACGTGATAGGAGTTGTTTGGGAACACTTGCTGTATATTACCTTTTCTTGTCTAGAAATATCTACCCTGAATCCTATTTAAGTCCAAGAACGCTCCTTATGCTTAGCTATGCTTAGACCGATAGAAGTCGGGTGATTTCCTGTCACCTGCGAGCCATAGGCGATAACTTTATCACGGTTGGCTATATTATGCTATCATGGAACATAACTTGGTGTTATTGATTAATTAGAGGCCGGGCAGAGTCTTATGTTGGTGATGATCATAGTGATTCTGTCTGTGTCATTTAAGGACCGGTTGTTGGAGGTCATCTTGTCATGTTGAACGCATGTCTCTCATATAGTTAGCCGAATAAGTCGTTTCGACCGTGAAGCCGAGTAGCTCAATTTAGGCCAGGACCCGATAAGTGAAAGTGTGCACCCTAGAGGTAGTAAGGATGTGCGGGGAGACAATTGTGTGAGCCCAAGGGCGGGTTAGAGTCCCGAGCTTTCTGGCAGATTGGTAGTATCTCTGAGGGTGCGACACTGATTGAACCCGCGATTTGGACCTGAATTGTACCAAAGGTAACCCGAGGTGGCCCCTAATCAGGTTGCCTGGGTGTGTGTTAGGAATATTTCGCCAGCTAGGTAGGAATTAATTCGAATCGTCGTCTCTCCCGGATAGTGAGAACTTAACAGGAGTACGCTTCATCGTAGTAATTGATGGAAGTGTTGGTTATGAGATTATGAAAGAGACCAACTTGATATGGTTATTATTGTATTGACTTAATGGTACCAACATGTTTGGCATAGGATAGTTGCTAATCTAGTTTGAGATAGGACTAATAACTGGTGATTCACAGTTTAAAAGATATTGGACAACTAATGCTTTTTATGCAAATAATGTCAGTCAGCTCTACTTATAAAGCCTTGCATACTCCTTAGTGTCTTAGCATTTTAGTTGATGATGGTTAAGTCTAGCTGAGTACCTTCTTGTACTTAGGGTTTTATTTCTATTGTTGTAGATAATGTTATGTATCATGATTATTGCAAGATCTGCCTTGCTCCGGCTATGGATAAGGACTAGGACCAGGGGCAATGGTCACTCTTTTATATCATCTCGCCTTGGTGCTTTTGGTTGGAGATGATGAACTGCTGGCCATGTATTAAACTTAGGATGATGTTGTTCAAACTATGTTGCTTCCGCTACTTTTAAACTGTTGTTGTAATAACTGTGGTGTACTCCGATGTGCGTCAGACTATTTGTAAACTTGTTGTAACATATGACATGTACGTTGAATTATGTATGGTCTTGGCTTATATGTTGGTTGATTCGAGATCCTTCGCGATACTCGACGAACTACCGGATTTATATGGGCTCAACTGTGATGGTTTGACTTCCTCTGTGGTCGCTATCGTACTTGTGTTATTATAAATTGGACGATTCTGTTACAGTTTCTCCTCTTTAGCTTTGATGAGTACAAAATTATAAGGGAGCTTAGTGCAGATGAAACATTTTATTGCTGAATCGTAATATCAAAGGGACGTGCTGGCGCCCAGACGTCTCACAGGATCCTTCTTGTCGGATGGCCATTTCTCGAGCGCGCCTGCACAGTCTACCCCCGTCCGCTAATTCGCCCTGCTCGTATGCGCATCATGTCATCATCGTGTTCGTATGACTCGCTCGCAATCCGTCTTGTCCGTCTTGATTCAACCCGCCCCTATCCGCGCACCCCACCCCATCCGTTTGCACCGCCTCGCAAGCACACCCTGCCCCATCGTGCCCCTGACCATCGGCCCCCAGCGCGCCATGCACTATGTCCACCGGCCATCGGCTCGCTGCACCCCATTCCCTGGCTCCCGTGCCGTGCCACCATCACTCCCCATGCACCTGACTCTCCAAACAGCATGAAACACGTGCAACATGAAACACTTGAAAATACACTTGCAACATATGTGTGAAAACATCTGGAAAATACACTCGCAACATATGTGTAAAAACATATGCAACATCCAGATATAACACTTGCAACATGAAAACACTTGCTGTAGCGAAAGACTAGAACAGATAAAACATTTAGAACATATGAAAGATCCTAAATGGCTAGAAGGGGAATAGCATGATAAACATCTTCAAAAAGACTAGAGCAACTTGATTAGTAAGACAAATGGCGTAAATGTGTTTTGCTCTAGCTCTACACAAATAGGCAAGCCACCTATTCATAATTCTAGTTGAGTAATGTCTTTAGGCACACAATGGCTAAGTTGCTACTCTGTACAACTAGTGAATAAGCTAGCAAAGATAAATACCACTAATTATGCTACTTTATTCAACTAGTTACAACTATCACTGCACAAATATATGAGAAAGTAAATACAAGTGATAGGAATAAATGTACTGAGTCGGCAAGAGATCAATCACAATGAAATCCATGGAGACAAGATGACACAATGATTTTTCTCTGGGGTTCACTTGCTTGTCGGCAAGCTACGTCCCTGTTGTAGCGATTCACCCACTTAGAGGTTCACGTGCTAATAGGCATCTGTTGGTATAAATTAATGCACATAGATTAATCCGCAAGCGTACAAATATTATACCATTGTAGCACTTCACCGAGAGTAACCCAGATTTATATCGAACCCCAAAGGAACAAAGGTGAGAATAACCAAATCTAACTTATCCCAACTTCACAATCAAGGCTAGATAATAGGAACGTAGAGGAGTCTACTCAGGTATTCTAGTTCTAACTTTGGTAAGCTTTGTCTTCTATTGTTCAATTCTGGGGGATAATACTAGAGAAAACGCAGACAAAGTATGTTTCCTATAGCAATAATGTCCTGCTAGTCCTACTAACGGGAGGTGGACTACAGATGATTCAATGAGGCTATAAGAGTCACCCTCACGAGCTACCACCGATCTGAAAAATAGGATACATCTACGAGTAACCAAGTCTAACCACTACGCTTACACTACAAATACTACTTTAACCCAGGAGCTACAAGGATTAAATTACTCAAAAGAGAGTCGCAAACCTGAAGAATAATATGAACAAGATGCTTACTGGAATTAGAAGTCGATTACCAGAGAAATCTCAGAAGCAAGCTCAAGAAGAACTTGATTTCGCCAGGTACAAGCCATAGAGAGAGCACCGACAGGCCAGGACTCCTCCAGAACTCTTCACTTACACTCTATCTCTCTATTTCTAGAACTTGATAAGATCCTATGGAGGACTAATCTTCTCTTGATTGCTGGCTCTAATCCTGGTGGACATATGAATTAGGGTTTCTGGCTTCTCAGCTCTCAGGATCAAATGAGCATTGCCTCTAGGGGTTGCAGGCTAGATTATATAGCCCTAGGGGCCCAACATGAGCCGTTGGATCAAACCGACTTAAACAACGGCCTAGATGCATCCTCAAAGGCGGTGGAAAACCGACATAGCGACGAGGCTAACAGGTGGGACCATAGGGGGCCAGGTGGCCTGACAGTGGGGCCGGGCAGTCCCACATGTCAGCCACTTGGGCTCCGCTTTGGTGATGTGGCTTCTGGGTCCTTCTAGAGTCTTCCCACGTAGGTACCACGGTGGGATTCTGTATTTTCCTTTGACAATTAAGTCCTCCTTGGCGGTTTTTTTATTAAATCCTACTAGAAACACATATTCACCAAAACTCGTGGAATCTATCAGTTTAAACCCCTAAGTCTACTTTAGTGATTCATTTATACCCTTATACATGTTTATTTGATAGATAAAATATGTATGATAACTACCATCAATAACTCCCCCACACTTAGGCTTTTACTCGTCCTCGATAAAAGGTTAGATTACTCAAGACATAACCTTAGGACAAGACATCAATATAAAACCATTCCCAGTTATGCATGTACCGCGGGATTCAAAGTATCTACCATGAAACTTTGGGCAGTTGAAGAATAGAACAGCTTGAAATAGATCACCATCTTCCGTTAGTCAAGTCAATTGGAGAAACAATTTAAGATTTTTGAAAGCAAAACATAGCTTACCTTCTCCTTTTGTGGTACTCTCAAATCACTCTGTATATGTGGTATTTTTGGATCCTCACCAAGGCATTGATGATTTTGCCTTCTTTTGGCCTACTTCTAAAAGCTTATATGGAACTCAGGTAGGGATGAATATGAAAACATACTTGCATTGCATATATTGTAAAGTCAAAACAAGGATCCAAGGAGAAAGATGCCATACTCTTAGATCAAGATGTGCATGTGTGTGGATATATATATGGTGGCTAACCTAATTCTACTATGCTCCTTGAAACATATCTCTCTTGATTGAAACTTGGAAAACACTTTGCAAGGAAACATGGGTTATCTTATTCATCTCTTTTCTTCTCTCTTCTTTTTTTAGGTGGGCATCTGAGTACCCATTGTTTTCAATATCTCAAACACTTGTCCATTTTTTTAATACTTTTTCTTTGAATAGCTTTTGCATAGCCACATGCCCCTTTTCTACAATTGGAACTTTTCAAGAAAGACATTTACAATAACTTGGAGCATTTATCCTATCAAACATATTTTTGTATCTATTCCCAATGTAGGAGTAGAACATTTTTTGGTGGATGAAAAACATGGTGTTGCGTAACCCCAGTGCAGGAGCAGCAGATATATGTGGCGTGTACGTGATCTTGATCTTGGGAGCATGATAAGTTTCTCAACAAGGGTCACAAAGCTTGACCAAACTCAATACAATGACAAGTAATATATGTAGAAGGTTTTCCTAGTCTATCATATTTGGCTTTGGTGGGATATTGCTTACCACAAAGGAGAAGTGCAGCTATTCTTTTTAGCTTGGGTCTCAAGGGCGTGCAACTAAACACATCCTTAAAGTTCTCTAGTGTAATTATATGATTATTATGTGATGTGTAATATGTACTAGTTACATAAATGTATCAGAAGATTTAATGAAATAAGTGTTTCAACTAAATAATGTAGTTTTATAAAACTATTACCTCTATATCAAATTATAAGTCACTTAGCTTTTTTCTTAATCAAACTTATCAAACATATGCAAGTTATATAAATGCACAAAAAACACATTTCATGGATAACTTAATAAAATAAAACTAATTCAATGTTGCAATATTAGTGTATATTTTATTTTATATAAACTAGTGAGTGAAATTTAAGTTGGAAGCAGGTGCTCTCGTGGGCGACTGGTCACTGGAGCTTGCTCTTAGTCCAGAGACCTGGGTTTGAGCCCTGCATCCTCTTAATTAAAAAATCGGGGGTGCGGTCTGCTCCTTCCCGTCAAGTTTTTTTTTTAAATTTAAGTTGGAACATAATTTGGAGTAGAGGGAATATAAAGTACCATATACAATAAAAACTACGGGATTATGAAGAGGAAAGATCTAGAAAACACGATAGAGTTGACGGGACGCGAGGGACGCTGACAGTGGGCCGGACGGCCTTTAGGTGGGGCCGCGCGGCCCCACATGTCGGGGTCTTGGGGTGATTTTTCTCATGGTGGTTTCTAACTCCTATCAAATCCCGAAAAGTATATTTTCGCGTTACGAAACATTACGGAGGATGGCAATGGTGTAAATTATGGTAAAATCAAAAAATCAACCTCATCTAAATCCTTCGGTGGGTTTTTAGGTTCTAGAAAGATCTTAAGATGGTGGCCATTTACCTTGAATAACGTACCTTCATTATTTTGAAGTGTTACCGCTCCATGCGATGAAGTGCTTATCACCTTAAATGGTCCTTCCAATTTGCTCTGAAGTTTTCCGTGCCCGAATAATTTAACCCTAGAATTAAAAAGTAATACCTTATCTCTAGGGGTGAACTCCTTCTTCTTGATCCTCTTGTCATGCCATCTTTTCATTCTCTCCTTGTAAATCTTAGAATTATGATATGTTTTTTCATGCCATTCATCAAGCTCAGAGAATTGCATCTTCCTCTTAGTTCATGCGGCTTCAAAATCCATGTTCCATCGCTTGATAGCCCAATGAGCTTTGAATTCTAGCTCAATAGATAGATGACAGGTCTTCCCTTAGACCAATTGATATGGTGATATCCCAAGTGGTGTTTTATAGGCCGTTATGTAGGCCCATAATGCATCAGGTAATCGATCTTTCCATGTAGTTCTCATCTCGCTGACCGTCTTCTGCAGAATGTTCTTGATTTGTTTATTCGATGTTTCTGCTTGGCCAGTTGTTTGAGGGTGATACGGAGTAGCGACATTGTGATGGATTCCATGCCTTGACAAGTAACTGTGAAAATTCTTGTTAGTGAAGTGCGTGTCTCCATCACTAATCACCATTCTTAGAACTCCAAATCTTGGAAATATTATCTCTTCAAACATCCTCTTAGAGTGTTTTGCATCAGCAGTTCTGCATGGCATGGCTTTAACCCACTTGGAGACATAGTCAACTGCCACCAAAATGTATTCACAGTGCTTTGACTTTGGAAATGATCCCATGTAATCGATTCCCCAGACATCGAAGAGCTCGATCTAGAGGTTGTTGGTGAGTGGCATGGCATCTCTTGAATTAATATTCTCGTGCCTCTGACACACTCCACACCTTCGGATGAAGTCCTTCGTGTCTTCATACATGGTTGGCCAAAAGAATCCACTTTGCTAGATCTTAGAATGAGTGCGGAATGCCCCATAATGTCCTCCATATGATGATGAGTGGCATTGTTCAATAATCTTGATGCCTTCCTCTGCCAGTACACATCTTCTGAGCAAACCATCAGAGCAGACTCTGAAGAGGTACGGTTCATCCCATATGTGGAGACGACTTTCACAGATAAGCTTTCGTTTATTCTTCCCTAGGGGTACATAACCTGCAACCATAAAGGTAACAATATTTGCGTATTAGGGGTCAGATTTAGAGACCTTGTAGAGCATGTTGTCCCATAGAGAATCATTGATGGGCAGATCCTGTGAATTCTCAAACTGCGTTCTAGATAAGTGATCGGCAACAGAGTTCTCTACTCCCTTTTTATCTTTTATTTCTAAGTTAAATTCTTGAAGTAATAAAATCCATCTTATTAATCTAGGTTTAGCATCTTTCTTAGTGAGCAGGTACTTTAAAGTAGCATGATCAGTATAAACAATCACCTTAGCTTCTACTAAGTAAGATCTAAACTTATCAATAGCAAAAACAACAACTAAGGGTTCTTTTTCAGTTGTTGCATAATTAAGTTGAGGTCCTATTAGAGTTTTGCTAGCATAAGCAATTGCATGATGCTTTTTATCTTTAGTTTGTCCCAACAATGCCCCCATAGCATAATCACTAGCATCACACATAATTTCAAAAGGTAACGACCAATTAGGGGTTGAATGATTGGTGCAGAGATAGTGCTTTCTTAAGAATGTTGAAAGATTTCAAACATGCATCATCAAATTCAAAGAAAACATCCTTAGCCAAAAGATTAGTAAGTGGTCTAGCAATATATGAAAAATCTTTTATAAAGCAGTGATAAAAACCAGCATGACTAAGGAAATTACGGATCCCTCAGATATTTACTGGGGGAGGTAACTATTCAATTACTTCAATTTTATCTCTATCTACCTCTATCCCTCTTTCGGACACCAAGTGTCCAAGCACTATGCCTTCTCTAACCATAAAATGACATTTCTCCCAATTAAGGACTAAGTGCTTTTCTTCACATCTTTTCAAAACCTCATCTAAATTTTCAAGACAATCATCAAAAGTTTTTCCATAAACAGAAAAGTCATCCATGAAAACTTCCATGATTTCCTCAATCATATCAAAAAATATAGACATCATGCATCTTTGAAAAGAAGCAGGAGCATTACATAATCCAAAAGACATTCTACGATAAGCATAAGTTCCATATGGACATATAAATGTGGTTTTGCTTTGGTCATCTGGATGGATCAGAATCTGGTGGTAGCCTGAATACCCATCAAGAAAACAAAAGAAAGAGTGGTTCGTTAGTCGCTCTAATATTTCATCAATGAAGGGCAACGAAAAGTGATCTTTCTTTGTTGCTTTGTTAAGTTTTCAGTAATCTATGCACATCCGCCATCCAGTGATGGTTCTTTGGGTGATTAATTCATTCTTTTTATTTTTAACAATAGTCATGCCTCCCTTTTTAGGCATAACTTGAACAGGGCTTACCCACTCACTATGTGGCACAAGATAGATAATCTCGGCGTGCAAAAGTTTTAAAACCTCTTTCTTAACAACCTCTCTCATTGCATTATTAAGCCTACGCTGGGGCTCCCTAGAAGGTATAGAGTAAGGATCTGTAAGGATGCGATGGGTGCAAAGAGCAGGGCTAATTCCCTTAAGGTCTTGGAGCGAGTAGCCAAAGGCAGAACGATGTTTTTCTAAGACAGTTAGCAGGTGTAGGGATTCTTCTTGAGAGAATTTATCATTTATGATCACAAGAGAATCCTGATCATTATTAAGAAAAGCTTATCTAAGACTAGAAGGCAGGGATTTAAGCTCAATGGTGGGCTTTGGTGGTTTCAACAATTCATCTAGAGGTTCGGATTCCATCGGATTTTTATCTTCTTCCTCGATGAAGAACTGGGCATCATCTTCAAAGTTGGGTTCAATCAAATAATCAAGAGATGCAACCTTAACTTCTTCCATTAGGTCTTCCTCAGGAATTGGCTCACTCTCAGCATTTAGAGAATGAGTAATGGATATAGAAAGTTTAAAGTTTTTCCCAAGTCTTATATTCAACTTCCCCATTTGGCCTTCTTGGATAAGTCTTCCAATTGGTTGTCCTATCAATAGGTCAAACTCTATAGTATCAAACATATAAAAGCTCAAATGAACTCTAGTTCTGTTGACATGGATAGGGAGGACATACAAAATTCCCAAACTCGGGACAATGTGTCCTAAAAGACCTTTCAATAACTTTGTTGTGGGGGTTAATGGCATGTGCTCCAATAAATCAAGAGCAAAAGATGCAGACATGATATTAATACCCACAACTAGATTGTAAAGAGCATCAAAAGGAGCTTGATTAATTTGGCAACGAATGGATATAGAAGGTTAATCTAAATGAATCACATCAGAGGAAAGCTCTGATTCTTCTATTCATTCATTGCTTATAATAGACACTAACTCTTTCGTAGTCTTTTTAAGGAAAGCTTCCTTAGAAGGATCTAAAGGTTCATTATTCAATGATTTCCTAGACTTCTAGGGTCTCCTCATGGTATGGTAATTTGAGGTGTTTCCATATTCATCAAAAAGTTCATCCTCGAATTCTAGCATAAAATCTAAAATCAGAGCTTCCTCCTTTTCCGGTGGTTTAGGATTTGGGACAGCTGAAGTTGGTGATGGGTCTGGTAAAGATTCGGGTTCAGCTATCTGGGATTCTTCCTCTAATGGTTTGTCTTCTTCTTCCTCAGGGATGTTCTCTAAAATTTTTCGTAAGAATACTTCTCCCCGCATTTGCAGAGACATGCAAGAACGAGCCTCCTAAGGCCGTATTAAGAAGTGTTGAGGATTCCCTATCAAGATCCATATAAAAGTGTTGAAGGAGAATATGGTCTTGAATGGCAAGGTCAGGACCAGTATTGATAAGAGTATTAAAGCGTTCACATGCCGTGTCTAGAGATTCTTTTTTCTTTTGTTTAAAAGATAGAACCTCTGAACAAAGTTTGACTACCCTAGAGATGGAAAAGAATTGCAAGAAAAAGCTAGAACATAGGGCTCCCCAATCTCCTTGTCTACTTCCTATAGTGAGATTGTACCAAAGTTTAGCCTTTCCCGTCAAAGAGAAAGGAAAAAGCTTCCATCGTAAGGTTTCGTCTAACATGCCCGCAATGTGAAGGCATGCACAGGTCAGCTCAAACTCATTTAGGTGGGAATAGGGGTTTCATCATATTCGCCCGAAAAGGGTTGATCCTGAACCATATTAACTAAACACGTGCGTAGTTCATAGCCAGGTGTTAGGATAGGCTTTAAAGACTCTTTTGGCTGTAGCCTTGCGCTCGTGGGTGCTCCATATTAGTAAATAGGGGTGGATTCTAGATCCATGGTAAAAAGAATAAAAGAATAAAAGAAAAGATAAAAGTATAATACAAGGATAAGGTAGACTCAAAGTTAACTCAGCAACCGTTCTTCGGCAACGGCGCCAGAAATGCTTGTTGGTATAAATTAATGCACACAGATTAATCCGCAAGCGTGCAGATATTATACCATTGTAGCACTTCACCGAGAGTAACCCAGTTTTATATCGAACCCAAAGGAACAGAGGTGAGAATAACCAAATCTAACTTATCTCAACTTCACAATCAATGCTAGATAATAGGAGCGTAGAGGAGTCTACTCAGGTATTCTAGTTCTAACTTTGATAAGCTTTTGTCTTCTATTATTCAATTTTAGGGATAATACTAGAGAAAACATAGATATAATATGTTTCATATAGCAATACTGTCCTGCTAGTCCTACTAACGGGAGGTGGACTACAGATGATTCAACGAGGCTATAAGTGTTACCCTCGTGAGTTACCACCGATCCAGAAAATAGGGTACATCTACGAGTAACCAAGTCTAACCACTACGCTTACACTACAAATACTACTTTAACCCAGGAGCTACAAGGATTAAATTACTCAAAAGAGAGTCGCAAACCTGAAGAATAATATGAACAAGATGCTTACTTGAATTAGAAGTTGATTACCAGAGAAATCTCAGAAGCAAGCTCAAGAAGAACTTGATTTCGCCAGGTACAAGCCATAGAGAGAGCACCAACAGGCCAGGACTCCTCCAGAACTCTTCACTTACACTCTATCTCTCTATTTCTAGAACTTGACAAGATCCTATGGAGGACTAATCTTCTCTTGATTGCTGGCTCTAATCCTGGTGGATATATGAATTAGGGTTTCTGGCTTCTCAGCTCTTAGGATCAAATGAGCATTACCTTCAGGGGGTGCAGGCTGGATTATATAGCCCTAAGGGTCCAATGTGAGCCCTTGAATCAAACCAATTTAAAAAACGGCCTAGATGCATCCTCAAAGGCGGTGGGAAACCGACATAGCGACGAGGCTGACAGGTGGGACCACATGGGGCCAAGCGGCCTGACAGTGGGACCGGGCGGCCCCACATGTCAGCCACTCGGGCTTCACTTTGGTGATGTGGCTTCTGGGTTCTTCTAGAGTTTTTCCACGTAGGTACCATGGCGGGATTCCGTATTTTTCTTTGACGATTAGGTCCTCCTTGACAGTTTTCTGATTAAATCCTGCTGGAAACACAAAGTCAACAAAACTCGTGGAATTTGTCAGTTTAAACCCCTAAGTTTACTTTAGTGATTCATTTATACTCTTATACATGTTTATTTGACGGATAAAATATGTATGATAACTACCGTCAACAGCATCACACGCCTAACCCGCAACCGAGTGCCGTACAACCAACACAAGGTGGGGGTCCACAAGCTACGAGCAATCCACTAGAGTACCTTTTGGCTCTTCGCCAGGAAAAAGATCAAGAAACCCTCACAAATATAATCCTTGATTGGAGGAGGTCACAATCACCAAATCCCCTCACCAATCTTTAAATCACCAACCGTCTAGGTGACGGCAATCACCAAGAGTAACAAGATCCACAATTGCAATCACCACCTTTTTTTCTAGAACGTGCTTAGCACGTGTTTCATTAAGAAGAAGTTTAGAAGCATACATGCTCTACATCACATCACAACGAGATGCCATTAATGATGGGGTTGAATATAAACAAAAGGCACTGCTGGACGATGAAACGCACACTAGTTTGATTAAATAAAAACTAACTGTGCAACCAAAGTGTCGGGTCAGCGCTGCCCACTAGGCATGCTCAATATCGGGCAGCACAATGCCCATGCACGCTCCAGCCATCGAGAACAGCTCACGCATGGCGGCCTGCTTTCACTCACTCACTCTTCTCCTTTGTTCATCCTTGCAATAACCCTAAGAGAATAACAAACTCTCCCCTTCTCTTCTCTCACTCTCAAGCATTTATGCTCCATTCAGACGAGAGATCGAGTTCTAGTGTTTATCTTGAGAGCTTCAAGAGCATTTTCAGCCAGGTAAAGTCGACTTCTCCCGACAATCGGCAAGGCAAGTTGAGCCGGACGGAAGAAATAGAAATAGGCCCAGTATAAAAGGTCAGCAGAGGCCCCTACCTTTTGAGCCAGAAAAAACTGGGTCGCATTGACCAGCCCAGCTTGTTCTGTTGAAGTCTACACGGCCAGCCCAAGCCAGCCCACCGTTTTTGAGCTACCAAAACCTAACGCGACGCAAGACGCTGATCCCCTTCTCTTCCCGGCCGCCACTACAGATCCCCTCCCTTGCGTCGGTCCCCGCCGCCGCCGCCCTCTCCGAGAGTCTCCTGTTCGGCACCCTAGATCAGGTCCGAGTCTCTCCTCTCCGTGTCACGTCATCGGCGCTGCCGTCGGTAAGTCCGAATCTCTCCTCGCCGCGTCACGTCATCGGCGCTGCCGTCGGTAAAGATGGAAGAGCAAGAGGATCGCATCAGCCTCCTCCCTGACTGCTTGGTTGGGCACATCCTCTACCTTCTCCCACCTAAGGCTGCCGCCCGCACCATGGTGCTTTCCCGCCGCTGGTCAAACGTCTGGCCCTCGCTGCCGCTAGATCTCAATCTCGACTCCCCCAATTCCGATGTCGACTTTCTGAGCGCCGAGTCTATTACATCTATCCTTTCTTCCCACCGTGGGCCTATCCGCTGCTTCTGTGTGACTACAGATGCCGGCTTTGGCACCCGCGCCTGGCTTAGAACCCTAGCGCAGAAGCGCCTCGATGACACCCTAATCTTGCGGTGGGCATCCGATCTAGATCAACCCACTCTGCCCGCCAACTTGCTGGGCAGCGCTGGGGTTAATCTACGCCATCTAGTTCTGCACTGCTGCCGGCTTGGTGGCCCTGGGAATACCCGTTCCCCTGTGCCAATCTTACCCCGCCTTGATTTTCTATACTTGTCCAATGTTCTTATCTCTGAGGCTGCTCTTCACAGCATGATTCAAGTCTGTCCTGTGATCCGCGAGCTACATCTATTTATGATCGATGGACTCCGCCTAATTTCCTTTCACTCGCACACCCTGAAAATCTTGTACGTCAGTGTGCCCCGTGTTCCTCTCGATGAATTCTCCGATCAGCACATGCCAAATCTTGAAAGGGTGACTTTTGAATTTGTCAATCTGTGGCGGATACCAGCCTTCACTATTGACTCTGGTAAAAAGGTCCGAGAGCTTGCCCTCAAGCTTCCTACGATGGACTCACCGCACCTTAGTATTATTTCTAATCAGGTATTTGCACCAGCACCACTGTGATTCGATACATAATTGGTGATTTTCTATTCCATGAATCTCAATTTGCAAGCATACTAATGCTTCTATTGTTGCTTGATGCAGAGACGTCTATTCTTTATAACGTCACTTGTTTTTGGTATGAAATTTGCTGATGGTAAAGAATTGAGGAGAGGAGTGCACATCTTAAGCTTATTTCCGCGTTTACAACGACTTGAGATTAGGGTATTTATTTCCTTTAGATATTTATTTATGATGTGTTATTTTTGTTACACTCACAGCTATGATGAAATAGAGGGGATATGAGTCTGTCCTAGGTCTAGTTATGCTAAGTTGGATTAAGTTTATAGATAAGAGTATTATTAACATCCACCACATTAAAGTTGGATCTGAGTTTGTACACCAGCGTTGTTTATAGTATATGGTACTTTATATTCCCTCTACTCCAAATTATGTTCCAACTTAAATTTCACTCACTAGTTTATATAAAATAAAATATACACTAATATTGCAACATTGAATTAGTTTTATTTTATTAAGTTATCCATGAAATGTGTTTTTTTTTTGTGCATTTATATAACTTGCATATGTTAGTTTGATAAGTTTGATTCAAAAAAAAAAGCTAAGTGACTTGTAATTTGATATAGAGGTAATAGTTTTATAAAACTACATTATTTAGTTGAAACACTTATTTCATTAAATCTTCTGATACATTTATGTAACTAGTACATATTACACATCACATAATAATGAGATAATTACACTAGAGAACTTTAAGGATGTGTTTGGTTGCACGCCCTTGAGACCCAAGCTAAATCTTGGCTATTGATTAGAGAAACCAGCTATCCTAATTTGGCATGCCTGAGCTAACATTGCTAGGATGAGCTAACACTGTCGATGTGTGGTTCTTTTTTCTCTGTTGTTGATTTTTCTCTATTCCTGCCAAAATTTGGCTACCAGCTTAGGATTGGTAGGGCTAGATAGAAGCTAAAACCAAACATGCCATAAATCTTCTTTTTATTAAAAAGGCTTACATTGACATAATATTTACGATTAAGGTTTGGTCTATGATTATTATATTTCAATAACATAATGGTATACAATATAAAAAATTTAGATTAGATTTTTATGATGATACTGTAATTCATGTTGATTTAGTTTACGTAGTGTTTAGTTTTTTATATTTTCTTCTTCCATTTTTTTATTTTCTATTTTTATCTCTAATATTTCTAAATAAAGAATGGTAATCTTTATATTCTGAAAAGATATATGCTTTTCTTAAAGCACTAATAGATTTTTCTTTGCTATTACTAATTTTATAATTATTTAAGAAAATTTTCTCAATGTATATCGCAGTGTTTTAACTTTGGCACACCGAATGCTCAAGATTTTGGAGATTGGGATTCACTTTTAGAGACAACCATTCTTCCGATGAAACATCTAAGACACATAATATTTAATGGTTATTGTGGCACCATAGGAGAGAATGAATTTGCAAGATATCTGATGTGTAAAGCAGAGTCGTTGACTTCTATGGAAATTAATCATGCTGTTGATTGGAATTTGCAAGATATCAATTATCAAAAAGAGTCAATATGCAGCAGTGACAAGGCGTGTCATCTTTGTTTTATGAGAAGTAAGGATTCAGATACTATGCGAAGAAAGATAGCTCAATTTATGCATGGTGTGGCTTTCAATTGATTAATTTGCACGTGTTGTCCAACTGTCGATGGTTTATTATGTATTGCAATGGTGTGTATTACAATGGTGTTTGTTGAACATCATGTCCTTGTGAGGACCTATTGACATCCAAATAATTACCAATATGGTGGCTAATGTATCTACCCAATTGTTTGGTGGCTAATATTTCTATGTCTACTCAATTGTTTATGCTTCACCTCTGTGTGTGTGTGTGTGTGTGTACCCAGCTCTTTAATTAAAGTTTCTAGAAATTTCTAGTCATATTTGTCGAATGATGAAGAATAGACCTGAATATGTATATATGCACTTTTTGTCTGTGTGCTTACTTTATTAGATATTATTAGATATAGACGAGCTTTTGCAATATCTATATACACTAGATGTAAAGGTGGAAGTTTCTAAACATATTTTCACCCAAAAAAATTAAGTACACCTCACTGTACATGCTCAGGGTCACTCACAGAGTCACAGCCCAACCACCGCCCCGCTGTCGTGCTAAGAAGGTTGAAAGGTTTGCTGGCGCAGCAACATCCTACGGTAAATCCTCCTTGTCCCATACCCAAGCTCACAGGCGCGCAATGGATGAAACTTACTCTTGACGACCCCACAAAATGCATAGACAATTTGTGTATGTCCCGTGATGCCTACATGCATTTGCATAACATGTGCTTCAGTTCGGGCTGCCATCTACAAACAAGTGTAGTTCCGTTGAAGCTTTAGGAATGTATGTCTAGACTTGTGCCCACCAGTCTGCTAGTAGAGAATGCAAAGATAGATTTGAAAGGTCGTTAGATACGGTTAGCAGGAAGGTAACTGCACTAGCATATGTTATGTATAGGTGGACATAGACTATACTAGTTCCAACAGATAGGAACTACCCACGAGTCAGCCAGAAACTTGCTGAATATGCACCATGGTTTGATGGGTATATAGGTGCTATAGATGGTACCCACATAAAGGTTGAGGTTAGTTAGGAAGCCAAAGCCGACTTCTTCAATAGGAAAGGAGAAACTTCAATTAATGTTTGCGCCATTGTGGATATAGATGGCCGCTTCACCTATGTGGGTGCCGGGAAGGCGGGAGCATGTCATGACATGGCGGTCCTAAAAGACTGTCAGGCCGATGAATGGTTCCCGCATCCACCCGCAGGTTCGTGATGACTTGCAAATATCTTTGATGCAGCATGTGTGTAGGTAGTTGGCAGGACATTGTTGGCACTAATTGTGGAATTGTTTCAATTTTTGTAGGACGCTACTACCTGGCAGACGCGGGATACACGGAGAGTCAAGGATACATGACTCCTTTTCGGAATACAAGGTACCATATAAACGACTTTAGGGGCGTAGAGTTGGAGACGTTAGAATGTGAGGAGAAATTTAACTACATTCACTCGAGGCTGCGAAATGTAATTGAAAGAAGATTTGGAGGGCTCAAACAACGGTGGCATATTGTGGAACGGGTTCCTTACTTCGCGAGGAAAAAGCAAGCGATGGTTATCATATCATGCTTTACAACGGATAATTATTTGTGGCTGCGTAAGTATGGACATAATGCACCGTCGTATGAGCTATCGGAGTGGGTGGTTCTAAATAGTGGAACCCAAACAACTGCAGTAAGGGAGTTGATATCAACTGTAGTGTGGAGTGGAATATGATTGAGGGAAGGTGATGTAATGAACCTACTTTAGTACTTGAATTTAAGTTAGGTATTTAATGAATGCATTATGTGTGGGCCAAGATTTGTTAACCCTGATGTATGTTGTAATCTTTTGTTGTATGGATTGAACAAATGTAGTGTCATTTGTTGGGTATTTGTAACGGACTGTCATTTGGTAGCTACGAACTAGAAGCAGATCCTGTTGAGTAAGTGCATGCATAATCTATACAAGGTAATTAACTGAATGGGTCAAGATTATTTCATCATTTTCTAGTTCCTTAATTTAATCATGTGTTATTTTATTAAGTTTACACTACAATCAATTATCCAATATAGTTCAGATTAGTAATTTACATTGTAAGTGATAATAAAAGACATTGTTGTTTGCTCATATGTGGTGTTCTTAATTTTGCAGCCACTTCAAGAAACTGTAGCCACTAGTGAAGGACATTGCTGCTGAATATGTCACTGACATAGTAAGTTTATTTTGTGAAGTTATGTGTGAGAGGGAGGAAAATGACCCAGCACCCAGATCATTCATTCATGTAGCCTGTAGCTGTACATACATGTTTGCAATTTCTATGCGAGATGTAGTAGCCCTCTTGAATGCTACTTGTTTTGCTTTAACTATGGCAAAGTTGTGATATGCTTTTTGCACAAAGCGAGGCATATTGTATCTGTTTAGATGCATCATACTAGGACAAGCATATCATGTCGTGCTTCCATTTTGGCAACTGGTGTTTGTAGATTGTCCTTCCTTTAATTTGAGCACCTTCATTTGTACATCCTTTAATTCTATTTCTGGTGGCAGCAGTCCATTATTCTTGTTTGAGGCATGCACATTATACTTTTACTTTTTTTGTTATATTTGAGCTATGAAGAACACTTAGGCAGACATAATTATTGGCCTACTGTTACTTTCTTTGTACATGTTGTTATGCCTGCTTAGAAGATGTATAGAAGGGGTCAAGAACTGGATGACATAACTTGGATGCCTTCTTTTGATTTTTGATTGTTTTGTATGTATTTGTTGCTCTGAATCGAAGAAAATTCTTCGCTCCCTGCTCATTGTAGTGGTATTGACTTTTATCTTTGATTAGACCATTGCTCATGATTCTTTGTTCATTTGTTAGGAGTTCTTAGAAGGCAGGAAGATGTTCTCAGTTGAGGCTAAAGAACAAGCTAGATTTCAATGTAAGGAGGACTGAAATACCATGAGAAATGATTAATATAAGTGTAGTTCATCAGTTGATTCGAGTTGATTCGATCGTCTTTATAAGTATCTTACTAGTGTCAGTGCACGTTGGAACCTAAGTTATAGTTTAAAATTCATGGCCATGGCTACATACTTTTTTTTGTCAGTGTTTGGTAGTTTTGTTGGACTTAGAGAACTGAAATTGGTTAAGGAGAAAAGTTTAAATTTGAAATAGCTATTCAGCCAATTTGAATTAACTAAAGGCTAACTAGCTGCTGAAAGCAACTGTCAGCAGCAGCTCCAGCCAGCCAATTCAAGCATGCCGAACAGGCTGAGAGCTGCCTCGCCATTTTGGTGGACGGACAGCTACCACACCCTCGGTGGGCAGTGGCCCTCCGTTATATATATATATATAATCATGACTGCCAGCTAAAAAGCTACCCATCGTACCAGTGGATGCCTCCAGCGCCGGAGCTTTCACAATGTGTCCAGAGTTTGAAATTCCACCATCAGCAATAACTGGTACATTGTGATCCTTGGCATAAGATGAAACCTTACACACCGCTGTTGCCTGCTCCACCAACACAAAAAGAACATCAAACACAAACATCAGTATTGAAATTATTGTCTCTACAATATACCATAGGCAGAAAAACCCTGGGAATCATTTGTCTCCACTATCCACCACAAGATAACAAAAATTTAAAGGCTCCTCTCTATAACATGACTAGACTACCAAGAATCCATCAGGAAATAACAACATTTCCATATATATCAGACTGTACTTCAGGTAGAAATGCACTGTAGCACATGGGGAAAGCACTGTGCCAGCCTACCAGGTCTAGACAAATCTAAGACCATGACATCCTAAAGAAACATGGTACTCAACCTGCAAGAATATGAATGGAAGGAGACAGCACCTAATAAAAATTCCCAATGATTTTCAATGTCCTAATTACTTCATAAAAGCTCAAAATTAGACCAATCATCCATCAGTGTCTTCCAAGCATATGAAACAAGGACTACATATCCCCTACCTGAAGTACAGCATGTTCGGCTGGGCTTATACGATCGTAAACGATCGTAAATTTCAAGCCAGAACAGTATTTTCCTCTCACACCAAACCAGCCAGCAGTACTTCTTCACGATCCAGCAACGAACAAGCCCAGCCAAACGAACAGGCTGTTAGATGCTCTCATGTCAACAAATCAGAATTGGATGCTTGCACTGGATATAGCAAAGATTTCAGTATGTTTAGCAAAAGAAAGGACAACATTTGTTTCCACCTTGGTCATGGACATCTAAGATAACTTCAGATCATAAGACAGCTCAGAGAGCAACAAAACGAGCGTGCGTGCCTAATGGTAAATGATTCAGGGTAGCCAACAAATTTGACAGCAAGGTAAATGAAGTAAGCTGATGGTGATGCATTAGAATACTGAGAAAACAAGATTTCATGAGGATTTTAGCATTTACCTGTCCTCTTCCAACAGCACAAACCTCTTGGGTGGTACAAATTGAGCCAGAACCCATTCCAACACGCAATCCATCCGCACCAGCTTGAATAAAATTCTGGGCTTGCGCAATTGTCACCACATTGCCCCCGATCAAATCCACATCCGGGTACATCTTCTTGGCAAACTTTATCACATTGCCCCGGCAGGAAGATGACATCGTCGTAGGTGCAGGAGACGCCCTGCAAGAAGAGGCGCAACGGCGTGAAACCATCGTCGCCAATGTCGGCGCTGCTAGCCGCCATTGGTGGATTGGGGGGGGGGGTTTAGGGTTTTTGGCTACGGCGATGGCGGAGGTGGTGGCGGGAATGAAGGGAGGCGTGTGAAGACTAAGACCGAAAGAGAATGTGGCGTGCGCGCTGCTTGTGCTCATTGGGATTTGTTTGGCGGGTAGCAACGCGCATGATGATTCGATGACAGGTGGGCCCGTTTGTCCCGGCGGCTAGCCGAATCTGGGCTGGGAGCCCGGGGCGACGACAGAGGCACAGAGCCCACCAATCTGAGAATGTCCCACAAAAAAACATGATAATATGAATATTGTATGAGTGATATAATTTGAGGGAATCATAATAATTTGAGGGAATTATATGCTTCCATGGTCTCCGGCCACCATATCGGTCAAATGTCAAAAGTAGGAACAATCCTGTTTCTCTTTATATTTGTGCATACTCTACACTACTACATAAAACTTAATGGAGGCGGTCATTTTCGATTTTCGGAGGCGGGCATTGGAGCAAACTCCAATCAAAGGTCACGGTAAATGCGGATTAACAGAGGCGGTCGCTTTGCCCGCCTCCGTAAATCGATTAAAATAACGAATAAAAGAAAAAGCATGCATGGGCCTAGATCTAGGCCTAGCGCTGCCACCATCGATCCACGGCCCCAGCGTTGCGAGCGTCACCAAGAGGAGGGAGCTGGGCCCCGCTGCCCTAGCGGCACCGGGAGGAGGGAACCGGACCCCGCGAGGGCATGGGGAGGACGAGGGGGCCGGGGACACGCGCCGCGCTGGAGGAGAGGGAGGAGGAGACCGGGGGCCGCGCGCCGGAGGGAGGGAGGGAGGGGAGGCACGTTGTTACCGCTGCTCCACACCTAGCGCTCCGCCAAGAGAGGGAGAGAGAGATGTCGGCATCAGAGGGAGAGAGAGGAGGGCCTGTGAGGGAGATAAAAAGACGTGTGTGCTGTTGGAGGGGATTTTTTTTTATTTTTAACACTTTTTGTAAACTAATTTTAAATCTAACACTGTTGTTTTTTTTAAAACTAACACTTTTGGCCGCATCTATTGCCATAGCGCGGTGAAAAGCCTATGCCGTGCCATGCATGGTAGCGCGGCGGAAGGATGACGTGGCTAAGACCGGGCGATGCTAACCGCTGACGTGGCAGGGGCTGTCGCGCCACCGATCTTGGCGCGGCAGTGACACGCCCTGATCCGTGGCGCGGCAGAGCCGGATAAAAGGCCCGCGGCCCAGTCCCGCCTGCCTGCCGCGCCCGCCGCGCATTCGCTCTGTCTGCCCGCCACGTCCACCCGCCTGGCCGCTGCGTCGTGCCCTCCTGCCACTCCCAAGTGCTGTCGGCGACCGGCCCTCCATTGCCGCCTCCCTCCCTCCCTTCCCTTCCATTCCCCGGCCGCCTCCCTCCCTCCTCGGCCTCGTTCAAGGTATTGACATACTTTTTATTTTTGTTTGAATGGTGGATTAGAATATTATGAATGGGAGTTAAGGTTAGGAGGAAAATTATATTTGGGAACTATGGGCTATGGTTTGGAGGAAGATATTAGTTTGATTTTGCCAATGTTAAGGTTAATTATTTAGTTAGAAGTATGTTTACCATGTATTTTTTTGTTGCTATAAGTGTTGGTTATATTATTTGAGTTACAATGCAAATGATTATATTTTACATTAATTTGTGTTGTTTTGATTGATGTTTAATTTGAACCGTTTTATTAGATGGAAGACATGTTTCGGGAGTAGTTGTGGCGAAAACGGGGTCATCCTAGAGAATTGTACCCCAACGAGTCTAGCATAGATGCCCCCATCCCTCCTAACCTCCCTGTCCCTAACTGTGATTGTGGTCGTCCGGCCGACGTGTTTCAATTGAGACATCCAGACACAGCGGCTTGTTGCTTCTACACATGCAATCGTTTTAATGTAAGTAATTATTTTCGTATGTTTTTTTCTTCATTTGTATTACTAGGTTACTAATATTTTGTTGAAATTTTGTTGTGTAGGCCCATGAGTGGTGCCTTTTCTTTCAGTGGATCGACGGTGCAGACAAGTTTGACCCCAGGTACCTCCTTTTCGACCATTGGTGGAGAGGGCGACATCCACGAGAGCACTTCGAGCGGTGAGTTCCACCTCCCCCTAACCCCCTCCAATGACGGCTAAGGAGAAGCACTTAGCCACAGTTAGATGACTTGAAGAACCTCCTCTGTGCGATTACGAAGATTGAGCTGTGATAAACCCTGAGAATACGTTGGAGTTTGTGTGTCCAAACAAACATGAAGTAAGTGTAAAGTGTACGTGTTGAAATGTTGAGTTATATGTGTTCATGTACTAATGTCACCTTATTTAGGTGTTTTCAATGGCGAAGTGTCATTTCAAGGAGTGGTTGTATGGTCCTAAGAACCAATGGCCGGAAGAACCGCCAAAGGCAAAGCAAAAGAAGAAAGAAAGGTTAATTTACAAAGCACCTCCAGTCAAGTGCGAATGTGGTGTTAAATCTAACTATGGTCTAGTCCCTTCGGAGCTTGGAATAGGCCATTATTGTGGCCATATGGTAGACTATGATGAGGTTGGTTATTTTTATGGTAAACATAAAATCATATTTTATTTCATTTGCTAATACATATATGATATAATTTTTTATTTGAACAGAGCACAAGGAAATGCAGGTGGGAATGTTATGATGGTCAAGCTAAGTTCTTGGATGAACTGAAGGGGAAGCAAGTAATTACACGAAAGAGGGGATATGGACCTGACTACGTCAACCTATTCGTTAAACATCACAAAGACAAGATGCGTGAGTTTGCTAGACAACGCGGTATTTGTAACCCGATCGATGTTGGGCTTGACGAATGGGATTGGAGAGACGGATGACGTTAGAGGAGGAGAGGGCAAGAAAGGAGGCAAGGGAGGAGACAAGAGTACAGATGCAGGTCTTGAACGAGCATATTGTTGCATTATGTGCCAGTGAGTGTTTGAAAGCCTTTTTTTCGTTGCCTGATTTTAAATGTAATAATGGTTTTGCTAACTGATTGCATTTTATACATAAAGGGATTGGATGCAGCGAGGAATATGCTGTAGAGGTGGCTCATGCAAGGTATGAGGAAAAGAAGTTAGATGAGCACAGAACGCGAGCAGGTCGTACCGTTGAATCACTGATTATGTTGTCTGATGAGGAGGACGAGGATGAGGACGACACTGCCAGACTGAGCGAGCTCATCGCTCTAGCAGAGGTAGGCTTGTAGGCGGAGAAGGCTGAGGATGACACTGGTAGACTGAGCGAGCTCATCGCTCTAGCAGAGGTGGGCTTGCAGGCGGAGGATGAAGACGATGCGTTCTTCACTCAGGCCGCAGAGGCCGCAGATGAAGCGGAGGTCGCTTACTACAGGCGAAAGGTAGATCAGAGCAATGTAGGTGACCCTATCCATAGCAATAGGGTTGTGGTAGAGGATTGGTACTTAGACGATGAGTTGCTTACTCAGTATGTTTCTGACTGAGGGTTTTTGAATTGCGCCGTGTATCAGAACTTTCATTGTGTTGTCTTGTTTTCCATTTGAACTATTGAAGTATTGTACCCATGTATCATGTACTTGGATTACCCATGGTCGATCTTAAGTGATCCCATCCGTTTGTCACCCTCCGACCTATCCATTTGTCGCTCTCCAAGTTTTTTAATAATAGCAAATGCGTTGAGAATTTCTAAAATGAACAAAATTGACGCGCCAACCCTAAGCCCAGGTTTTGTCTGTGTCTAGGTTCTGCTGCGCCATAGCCTATGGCGCGGCACTAACGCGCCAAGCCCCACGGCGCAGCAGTACCTGGACACAGACAGAAACTGACCAGCCTCAATTGCAACTGAACGGGAGCTGTTGTCAGTGCTGTAAATAACTACAAGTGCTGTCGCGACCATACACACGTTGAAACAAATATGAAGCAAATAAATGGAGTCTGTGCGCAAGTTGACAAGTTGCAAGTTTCGGACGATAATATTCGTTCGACATAAGTTCGACATAACCAACTAAGTCCCAGGAGTGAAAGGATCCCTCGGACGCCTCTTGGAAACCTCATCGTCGTACTCCACCTCAAGAAGGTGGTACATCTGGTGCGGCATGGGAGGGGCCATCCTGTTACAAAATTAATAAACAAAGGGTTAGAGTATTCAAATTAACAATATTCAATTTAACATTATGTAGCATTGCAAAATTTGAACTACTTGGTATACAATACGAACACAATATGAAAGCACCTGTTGCCCTCGTCTTCTATGCATGCTAGCCTTGTGACCAGGAACTTTGCAAACGGAGCAAAGATTCCTGCCATGGGTATCATTGAAGTCTCCCCCTCTGTACATATCTTCGTCGTACCCTCTCATAGCGTCCATGTCCCCCTTGAGTCGCTTCTCCTTCCTCCTACCCTTCCCTACCTTCATTAGATCCAGATGCGGCACGTAGTCATAACCATTATAAGGTGGCCACTATGTCGGGTCAAGGTATGGCTCGAAGCTCATCTCCCAAATACTAACGGTGTTCGAACGGAGATACAAGGGTGACATATATGGCAGATCCTCATAGTTGTACCCACGACCCCTGTAGGCTGTGATCATATGAGAGCAAGGGGCATGCATGATCTGAGGGATGTTGCAACTGCACTCTACCTTTTCAAGATCAACTCGGTAGTTTCATCCACCATAACGTTCGCTGCCCAAGCTTGTGCCACCCTTGTCCCGTACACTAAAGATATGGCGGCGGGGTCCATACGGCTCGACGGTGTGCTGCTTGGCCAATTCCTCGGCCTCCTTCAAAAGTTCTGCTCCGACCTTTCCAAAATGCCCCTACTCAGCTATATTCCTCTACGCAAGTTCCCACCTCCTAACAAAATATTCGTTGCACTTATGAAAGGAGAACTCAATAATTCCAGACACAGGCAACGATCGAACTCCGGTGAATACACGGTTGAAGGACTCCGATGAGTTAGTGGTCATGATGCCATACCTGAAACCCCCCTCGTCATATGCTAACGCCCACTGAGCCTTTTGTTCCATCTGCGCCTCTAACCAGGCCTTTCCTGCTTTATTTACCATCTTGTCTAGTTCTCTCTTTGTCTCCTTGAACTGGTGCTCTGTACGTACACAACACAGATCCTTTACCTTGTCACATACCTCATGCTTCCTCTGTCGCCGCCAGAAATTAGCGGCAAAGTGTCTCATGCACCATCTATGCACTAGAGGCGGGAACCCATCTATATGCTCAGCTGCAGCAATAAGAAGCCCTGGGTGATGGTCCGAGATCAAACATATAGTCCAAGATGGGCCTAGCACTTGTACACGTAGAAGCCGCATGAACCATGACCACGATTCATTGTTCTCTCCCTCTGCCAAAGCAAATGCCATAGGTACTATCTGGTCCTCAGCATCAATAGCAACAGCCATCATCAAGGTGCCCTTGTACTTTCCTGTCAGGAAAGTGCCATCAACAAGTACGACTAGCCGATAAAACTGGAATGCATGTTCTGTTTGCGCGAACGACCAGAACACATGATAGAGGACATGCCTCACCGGGTCCCGAAAACATATCCCTCCGGTGTCCACAAACCATTTCAAGCCAGGGTTGTAGTAATGCATTGCACATAAGATGCGGGGCACTCTGTTGTACGCTTCCTCCCAACTACCCCATCGAATCGTTAGGGCAATTTGCTTAGCACGCCAAGCCTTTCCATACTTCACATTGTACTTAACGAATCCAGATATGGAGTATTGTAAAGAAGACACTGAAATGTTGTTATTGTCATCAATGAGCCCCATTATACGATGGGCAAGGTAACGTGCAGTGAGCTGCTAATGATTTTCCTTCCCCCCTATTTGTTAGGCAAGTGTGGGGTTCAATAACTTTACTTAGGCAAGTGTGGGGTTCGACAACTTTACTTATCCTCCACTTGCCATCACTCTGTCTCTTTCATGCATTTAACCTCCACATACAACCGTTTTTTCATATCACGTGGTACCTGAACTCCTGGTCCGAATGAGTGACGTTGTACGGCCTATGGTGATACACAGCATAGTCCTGAAGGAAGAGCTTCATCTCTGACATTGTATTGAATATCATTCCCTTCCTAAGGGTTTCTTTCCCATAGTCATACAATGATTTCCTACACATCTGGAGACCGATGTCACAAATTGTCATATCTGTCAAGATGACATCTCTATAGTTCGGAATGACCCTAAAAGGTATGTTCATCGACCTTAGTTGCTCAAGCCCAGACGCTGTGTAAGGTGGTGGTGGAATATACTGCTGCGCTTCGCTAATTCTGGCCCATGAATCATAGGGGGTATCATCTGCTGCCAAATATGTGACTAATCTACCCTGAGCCTAGATACCATGTAAAACCTCAGTTGGTACTGGTAATGGCATAGTATGAACCGGTACTGGCATGGCATCAACCGGTGTTGGCATAGCATCTATACATTCTTGGTCATCATCAGAATCGTCTGAATCACTGCTAACTACATCACCGATCATGTCCTCCTCCTCCTATTCCTCCTCTTCCCGTTCGAACTCGTTCACATCAAAGTTATTGCTTATACAGCCTACTATAGTTGAATGAACTGCTCCTGCGTCAACTGACCGTCCAAATCCATGTTACCCTGAGTTGCTTCCCCTTCGACCCCTAATTCTTGTTCATTTCCTCCAACACCGTCAATGGACGGGCCATCCTAGACATCTTGCATCCTGTACCCATTCTTCACCACCACCTCAGTCATGGGCACATTGGAACTTTGGAGCACCCTAGTGCAGTGAGACCAGTGAACAGGGTCGCGCAAGGGCATGAGGACATAGTGTGCCCTAGTCTTCCCAGTGTCAAACCTCCCCTTCAGTGTGAAATCGCCGCCAAACTTTGCATTCACACGGGCACAAAGGTCGTTGAAGCTAGAAGGTTCACCAAACCATTCCAATTCTTCTTCCATATCCTTAAACATACCATCTTCTCTTTTAACACTTCCTCCGTATAAAACTCTAACACAGCAATCCGTCTATAAAAGCATTTTAAGAAACTTCATCAATTCGTCGAAATCGTCGTACGTAATGTCCATAGTAATATTAATACATATTCTAACTATAACTATACTAACTAATCTAATATTAACATCTATACAAGGCTAACTACAACAACTAATGTATAACTAGACTCACTAGGGAAGTACCTCGCGGCGGCGGCGCTTGTCCTCGCGGCGGCGACAATCGCAGGCGCTGCAGTGAGGGTGGTGGCGGGTGCGGCGGTGGCCGGAGGCCACGGCGGGCAGCCGCCGTGCGTGTCCAGAGGGGGTGGCGCGGCGGGCAGGGAGGCGAGCAGGCGACTAGAAGCGACGGGCGCGGCAGGTGGGACTGGGCCGCGGTCCTTTTATCCGGCTCTGCCGCGCCACGGATCAGAGCGCGTCACTGCCGCGCCAAGATCGGTGGCGCGGCAGCCCCTGCCACGTCAGCGGTCAGCATCGCCCGATCTTCGCCATGTTATCCTTCCGCCGCACCACCATGCAGCCGCGCCATGGCAATAGGCGCGGCCAAAATACTCTCGAACGTGTAATTTTTTATCAAGATATACAGTGCATTTTTATAAAAATTAATAGCCACGGTGTCACATGTTTTTTTGGAAAAAAGTATCACCTTTTTAGACCATGCCAATGTTACGAACAACGTATACTCGTTTTACAATACTTGGCAACTTCGATTTTACTGTTTAATATCTGACCTCTTGTCTGCTATTTAAATATTTGAACAAATAGCCAGAAATACATGCCATGTTTATAGTACTTTTGACAACAAATGCAATGATATATCTCGCGTTAATTAACTATAATAAAGATTTAAACAATATTGTTAGTCAAAGTATAAATACCAAAGCTATCAATTATTAGGAAACAGAGGCTAGTATTTTGGAATCAGATGGTGGACAGGTGGAGTACACCACACAATACAATACTACAAAAAAGTTGCACATTGATAAAGTAGCGATGGAACTAGTTTGGCAAACCACCGCTGTGCTGGCAGTAGAATCGTATAGGAGTGTTTGTATGAGCTGTGCTTAAGCACAAAAACTGCTGTGGCAAACGGACACCCACACCGTCACTTTTGGACGCAGGAAATAATGAGGCGATTTTATAAGCCAAAAACGAAGTGTGTGTAGAAGCCCAATTCTATTCCCGCGTTCGTCCACGGCTTTCTAATCTAGACCTTGTTTAGATTGCAGTCAGAATCAGTACTTGGTACTATAGTACTTGGTACTATAGCTACTGCTGCTGCATTGCATGGTGTAGATTTGCTGCGGTATTTATTGGCCGTAAATAAAAGAAATTATGGAGTAACCACCTTGCATGCACATGCATGTCTTTTTAGACCACTACTAACTTCAGGTGCGTTCAGCTTTCTCTTTTTTTATATATTCTTTATTTTTTTCTTTTTTCTTTTTATTTTTTATACAAGTTATTTGGTATACAGTTTCATATTTCTGCTAATATGTTATGATATTAATTTATACATCTAAATTCTTGTATATAAGTTATATGTCTAACTTTACGTTTAAGTCATTCCTCAAATATTATCTAAGTTATACAAGCAAGTTATACACATAACTTTTCGTTTTTTTAGAAAGTTAATAAGTTATACACATAACTTTATGCTTAATTTATTACCCACAACTTTTAATCATAGTTTTACAATATAATGTTTTGCAGAGCAGAACTTATTAACATAAGTTTTTATTAGAACTTATGTTAGGCAGTATAAGCAAGTTGTATAGAATAACTTACGTACATAAATTGTAGAATAACTTATGAACATAAATTGTGTTTCATAACTTTTCTACGTAAGTTGTGTTTTCATAACTTTTGTGATTTCAAGTTTTGGCATAAGTTATAAGTTAATTCATTCCTTTGTGTTTAATAACTTTTGTGTTTTAAGTTTTTGGCATAAGTTGTAGATTAATTCGTTCTTTTGTATTTAATAACTTTTGTACATAATTTGTGTTCCGTAACTTATATGTATAAGTTGTAAGTTACAAAGTTAATACACATAAATTGCTAGTAGAAAAAATTCTTCGAAACATATACTAGTAGGGTCTAGTTTTGTTCGGCTCGTCACGTAGAATACACCGGTGCAGACGGAATTGAAAACAGATAAACCGTTAAGAAGTTATAGCATTTTGAAATAAATTATTTGCTTTTTTTCCTAGAATGATGTCACAGCCAGACATGCAGGCGCATGCACTCGACAGGAGCATGCAACAACCTTTCCGAAAAAAAGAAAAATATACTATGTCGGAATATCGATAGCTCATTTTCAATCTACTGATCCTTCGCGGATTAGCCTCACCGGTGTAGAAGTCTAGAAGATGAATCATCATGAAGGAATGAGGGCTAAGCTTATTACGCGTCTACATCGTGCAGTCCCTTTCGAAAAGAGATTCCTAATTTCTTGATTGGACTGAACGAAGGAGGGCAAACGTGTGAGTTCTTTGCTGTCACCATGGGATGGAAGGAGGAGAGACGACAGACCTACGAGTCCATATACTCTTTCCGTCCGTGAGAATCTTGTTCCTCGACCAGTGAATCAAATTAATCGGATATATAAAAAACTAGTAATTTCTAATGTATAACAAAAACTATTAATTAATTATAATATATTTTTATAATAAATTTATTTAAAAGATATTAAAAAAAATCAAGACAGAGGGAATACTTCTCTTTTAGTACTGTTTTTTTTTTTTGAAAAACGACTTCTCTTCTAGTACCTCACTTTATGGGACTTAGAGCACATGTGTAAGAAACTTAGAACGCAAAACCAGATATCTCGTTGAGGGTGTTCTCAACATAAGGGCTTTTTGGTTGCAAACAAATTTGCCTGACATCTGCCCTAGACGTCCGATTTTGGATGTCTGAGATTAGGATTATGTCTTGTGTGAGGAGCAACCAAACATCCCCTTAAGACCCCGTTCAGTTATCTCCGTTACAGGCCGTTTCTGGCCGGAACCGTTCTTACGCTATTTAAATTATTGAAGAAAACTCAGCCAAGAATCGTTCCCAGCCCCAACTGAACGAGGCCTAAAGCATGAGCGATACAAAGAAAACTCTGAACTGTACTTCAGCCACACAGCTCAAGTCCGCATAGAGTATTTGTGGACAGCGTCATGCCCCCAATCGCTGCCCCCTAGTGCGCCGCGCGCCACGTCCATCGGCTCGCCACGCCCCCATTCCTCGACGCTTGTACCGTGCCACCATCATTCCCCCATGCCCCCGACTCTTCGAATAACATGAAACACGTGCAACATGAAACACTTGAATGCAACATATGTCTTTAACAGATAAAACATCTTGAAAATACACTTTCAACATATGTGTGAAAACATATACAACATCCAGATAGAACACTTGCAACTTGCAACATGAAAACACTTGCTGCAACGGAAGACTGGAACATATGAAATATTTGTATCATATTGTTGCAACTAGGGATGAAAACGGTCGAAAAACCTCTCAACCGTTTTCTACTTCTACTTTTGAATACGAAAACGAAAACGAAAGCGGTAAAGCCAGACACGAAAACGAACACGAACTTATGGAAATATCAAAAATTTCGAAAACAAACTAATTTTGGCAGAATTATGTCGAACACGTTCGGTATACGAAAAATAAATACGGAATATTAACCCATAGGACCAAGTGCATAACAATTAACAAGTACATAATAATTAACAAGTCCTACAACTTTCTTAAAAAGTATCTCCATTCGACACGATGTAAGAAAGATATGATTTTTTAAGGCAACAAGCGCTTGTACGCGATTAATATATCGCTGACTTTGTTTAATTTTTTTGAACATCTTCAAGACATCAAATGAAAAAACTAAGAACTAAAAAGTTGTAGATCTCGTCGAGAGCTACAATTTTCATATAAACATCATCTTCATCCGAGATCGTATCAAAAAGATATAATTTTTCTAAGGTTGGACTTGTAGTGGGCTAAATTTGGTTTAAACCGAATTTCGAATTCGGGATATTCCGAATTAAAAATAGAAAAGTAGAAACGGTCAAAAAAATGTCTAAACCGTTTTCGTTACGATTTCAAATTAGGTGTTCCGAATTTCAAACCGAATTCCAATTTGTCCGAAAATACGAATTCGATCGGATTAAATATAGAAAACGATGCAGTTCGGTACGGGATATTTCTGTACCGTTTTCATCCTTAGTTGCAACATATGTGTGAAACATATACAACAACTAGATCAAAACGTTTGCAACATACGTTTGGAACAGATGAAACAATAAAACAAACTCTTGCAACATGTCTCTGAAACACTTACAACATATGCTACATGTGCAACGTCTCCCGATTTACTTTGCAACATCCATACGAAACAACTATAACATACCTCTGAGTTGTCTGAAACACTTAAAACATATATTTCTAACATAGGGGAGGGAAGCTCCTGTGCCGGTTAATTCCGGTCGTCGGGGTGGGAGCTGATGGCGAGTGGTGGCGTGCGAGCACCACTAGCATCCAGCACCAATGGCGCGCGCAAGCACCACAGCCACCAGCGCTGGGCTTGGGCTGGCCGGGCTAGCGGCGAGCGCGACGGACGGAGTGAGCAACACCAGCACCGCGCGCGTGACGGGAGGGGGTGAGAGGTGCGCGCGAGGGGGCATGAGTGAGTGGCGGTGGATGGGGCGCGTGACAGCAGTGAGGGCAGTGTGCGTTTGTGTCCAGAACGGGGTAGCCACATGGCGCTGCGACAATTTTTTTTAATTTTAACCCTTTTTTGAATATAATTTTAAATCTAACAATGTCGGGTTTTTTTATACTAACACTTTTGGCCGCGCCTATTGCCCTGGCACGGCCAAATGCCTGTGACGCGCCATGCATGGCGGCGCGGCAGAGGCCTGACGTGGCGGCGACCATCACCACTGACCGCTGAGGTGGAAAGGCTCTATCGCGCCACCGTTCTTGGCGCGGCAGTGCTGCGCCCTGATCCGTGGCGCGGCAGAGCCGGATATAACCACCGCGCCGCCAGTCCCGCTGCCCGAGCAGCAAGGCCGCGTAGGCGTCGCTCCCGCGCCCGTCTGTCGCCACCGCGGCCGCCCGTCGCTAACCACGCCGGTCGTCGCGCCACAACCGCCGGCAACCCCAACCGTCGGCCCTCCATTGCCGCCTCCCTCCCTTCTGTTCCATTCTCCAGCCGCCTCCATCCCGTTTAAGGTTCTTATGCACATTTTATTTTCGTTTGAATAGTGGATATGATATTATGAATGGAATCAAGGTTAGCAGAAAAATTATGTTTGGGAACTATGGTGAAGATATAAGTTTGAGTTTGTCAATGTTAAGGTTAATTATTTAGTTAGAAGTATGTTTACTGGTACTGGTACTGGTATAGTATGAACCGGTATTGGCATGGCATCAGACGGTGTTGCCACAGCATCTGTACCTCCTTGGTCATCATCATAATCGTCTGAATCACTCCTAACTACATCACCGATCCTGTCCTCCTCCTCCTGCTCCTCCTCTTCCCGTTCGAACTCATTCACATCGAAGTCATTTCTTATACAGCCTACTGCAGTTGAATGAAACTGCTCCTGCGTCAATTAACCGTCCAAATCCATGTTATCCCGAGTTCCTTCCCCTTCGACACCTAATTCTTGTTCATTGTCTCCAAAACTATCAATGGACGGGCCGTCCTGCACACCATGCATCTTGTACCCATTCTCCACGACCACCTCAGCCATGGGCTCATTGGAACCTTGGAGAACCCTAGTGTCGCGGGACCAGTGAGCAGGGTCGCGCAAGGGCATGAGGACATAGTGTGCCCTAGTCTTCCCAGTATCAAACCTCCCCTTCAGTGTGAAATCACCCCTAAACTTTGTATTCAACCGGACACAAAGGTCGTTGAAGCTACGAGGCTCATCATACCATTCCAATTCTTCTTCCATATCCTCAAACATACCATCTTCTCTCCTAACACTTTCTCCGAACAAAATTCTAACACAACAATCCATCTGCAAAAGCATTTCAAGAAACTCCATCAAGTCGTCGAAATTATCGTACGTAATGTTCATACTAACATTATTATATTTTCTAACTATAACTATACTAACTAATCAAATGGAAAAAGTCTACTTAACCCTTCACCTTTCATACTTGGTCTAATTCACCCCCCAACTATGAAACTGTCTCTTTTATCCCCTGAACTTTCTAAAACCGTCTATTTTACCCTCTAGGCGGTTTTCAGCGACGGTTTTGCTACAGTATTAGACGTCTATGTTACTGTAGCAAAACCACCGCTGAAAACCGTCCAGGAGGTAAAATAGACGATTTTAGAAAGTTCAGGGGGTAAAACAGACGGTTTCATAGTTAGGGGTGAAGTAGACCAAGTATGAAAGGTGGGGGGTTAAGTAGACTTTTTCCCTAATCAAATACTAAATCCAATGTACAACTAGAGTAAATAACTGTACAAACTAAACTACCTTACTTTGCTACCTATACTAACTAATTATATTACGTGTACTAACTAAACTAACTAACTATACTAACTATACTTTGATAATTTTACTTACTTTATTAACTGTGCTAACTATATTAGTGGAGTACCTCGCTGCAGCGTGCAAGACCGGGCCGAGAGACGCGGGCGTAGGCCTAGGCGGGCAGCCGCCCTGCGTGACCGGAGGTTCTGGCCGGAGGGGGAGGCGCGCCTGCGTGCGGGCGCGGTGGCTGCACCGGACGGCCGGCGGCCTGGCTGCCTGGTTGGCGCGGCTCGCTTACTGCCTGGCCGAACGCGGCTGACTTGCTGGCGTGGGCGGACGTGTCCGCGGCGGACGACGTCCTCGGCGCCGGGCAGGCGTGGGCGAAGGCGGGCGCGGCGGCACTGCCTTGCTGCGTTTCTCGTGGAACGCCGACGGTGGTTATATCCGGCTCTGCCGCGCCACGGAGGTGACGCGGCAGAGCCTTTCCACGTCAGCTGTCAGCGGTGATGGTCGCCGCCACGTCAGGCCTCTGCCGTGTCGCCATACATGGCGCGGCACAGGCATTTGCCCGCACCAGGAAAATATACGCCGTAAAAAATGTTAGTTTAAAAAAACCGATAATGTTAGATTTAAAATTATATTAAAAAAGGGTTAAAATTTTTTAAAAAAAAATCCCGCTGCGGCGGGGAGGAGGAAACGAAAGAGATAAGAATGGATGATTTTTTTTTTAATAAACTTGCGGACCGACACATGCAACGAAAGAGTGGGCCTGTGCCAGCGTCCGACGACGTGTTGGACGTAAGTCGCGTATCGTTAGCGAAAATCAAATGCTCACGTGGAACATGCTACCACCGCGGACCCGGATGAAGAGAAAGTCAGAAGTACAGCACGGGGCATTCGTCACTCGACCGTTGCCTCCGCTCCGCTCCAGGCCACCAACGGTCACCCGCCGCTACGCTGTCAGACAGTAGCAGTAGCACACTCCACAAGCTTCTTCTCTTCCAGCTGCAGCCCGGCCACCACCTTCCCTAGGATTCTCCTGCAGCTTCCATGTCTCCGCCGCCTATTTAACTCACCACCCCCACCTCATCTCCCCTCCCAAAGCAAAGCTAAGCAAGCATCTCTCCTTTTATCTCGTCTCGCTCCACATCCTCCCCTGCGACTTTGGGCATTAGCCAGACGAGAAGAGCGGACATGGGGTTCGTGCTGGTGATCTCCCTGCCCTTCATCTTCCTCTCCATCCTGCTCGGCTTCGGCTGCTACTTCCTCGGCAAGCACAGGGGCCGGGAGGAGATGCGGACCGGCGTCGGCGCGCAGATCTACGGCACTCCGCTGCCGCCGCCCGGCGACGTCGGAGTCTCCTCGCCACAGCCTGAGCCGTTCCACACCAAGAAACAAGGGCCCGAGGCCGTCTGACTGAGATTCAGACTCGACATTCATTCTACCTACTACATACATGTCTTGGTGGTGATGTTGGATAATATTCTTTCTTCTTTAATTTCGTCCAGGTTGTGTTGAGAGTGAATCTGTGCTTGTGTCTAAAGCTTGTTTTTTGTTATGAGGGAGGGGTGATGGTTTGAATGTTGTGATATGATTGCAATCACAGTTTATATCTCTGTAAGCAAGCAAAAACAAAATGCAATGCGCTGGAAGGTCTTGTGTTCCTCACTGTCCTGACTCCTGCAGGCTGTATGTGTGTTTCAAGATTGCAGTTACTTAATGCTGAGCATCTCCACAAGTGCCCTGTCCGTTTGGGCTAGTTTGGCTTATAAGCCATGATTGAAAGTACTGTTGGCTGGTTTGGTGTGAGAGAAAAATACTATTCGTTGACTGATAAGCCATGGCTTATAAGCCAAATACGACCAAGCGAACATTAAAATATCTTATAAGCCATGGCTTATAAGCCATCTCTTATATCACATCTCCTATAAATTATCTTTGAGAGTCAATGTTATTTTAGAGAATAAATTGTTTAAGAGAGTCAATGCAGCAGTTAGTTAATGCTGAGCATCTCCAATAAATTGTTTTAGAGAATACATTAAAATCAATTTTGGGTATTCTAAGAGAGCAATACCATAGCAGATTATCTAAAACTTGTCTTCTATATTTCTTTAGGGATAGGACAGAGGGTTGTCTCTTTATTTGGAGAAAGTGACTGTTTTTAGGTCTCTTAAAAAGTCATAGGTGCAGGGGATGAGCTGCTGCTACAGCACCTCTATCTCTTAAAATGTGCTGTTGGCGTCCATCTGAAGTTGGCTGGGTGGATGTAATGGGAACATAATGTGCGCAATATAGGCTGGAAAACGTTTTCTAACCTTGTTCACAAGATACCAGTTCCATAATAACACGAAAATTGCCAGATGCCTTGGAAACTGCTACCTTGGACACCATCATGTTTCCGGTTTCAATCAGAAGCACTTTACTTTGGGACAAAAACATATGATTTTCTGACTAACCATCACAAATTATGAGTTCCTCAGTATACAAATTGCTAAGTTTTAGACCAAGAAAGAGAGTAACATCATATTCGTATCATCATAATACTGTTATAATCAGAGGAAACGCAAAGAGAGAAATAAAACGTGACACATCAAATCCTTTCCTTCTGCAAAGCTTGCTTAATTGCTGGTAGCTTCCGTCTGAACTCTGAAGTTGGGTGGGGATGGCAGCATTCGGGATAGTGGTTCACAAGATAGTGAGAAAACCAAAATGCCCTGCACGCCTCCAATCACAAGTTCAGCTCGTATTTTCCACTGAAAGTATGAAACCAAGTTACAGAACCAGGTTACAAGTTCCATCTCTCAAAATAAACTGGGAAACACACGAGGTTCGTGTGCAGAAACAAGTACGGATTTCTCAAGTAAACAAAATCCTAAGTTCTAGACCGAGAAAGACATTAACATCATATTTGTATCATCATAAAATTCATAATACTGAGAGCATTTACTCTCTGTTACAATCAGAAGAAACGCAAAGAAACTAAACCTGGCACATCAAATCATTTCCTAATTATTACAAACAGACAAAACCCAACACCAAAATTCGCAGAACAAACAGTTCTGCCCAGAACGAACAGTGCCAAGAAGGCAAGGCAAATGAGCACGTGATGATCCGATCCGTCCCACACCTGCAATGCAACCTTGGCTAATTGCAGAGCAGGAACCTGGTGAGCACGAGCACCCCGCAGGCGGCGGCGAAGAGCGCGATGACGGCGAGGTCCCTTGCCTGACACCTCCTGGGCCTGTCGGCGCCGCCCTTGGCCTCGACGCGGAGGCTCTTGGCCCTGCGCAGCGCGTCCACCTCCTTGAGCAGGTCGAAGTGGAGGCCCTTGCGCTTGAGCTCGGAGACGCACCTGGCGAGGAGCAGCACGTCCTCGCGCTCCCGCGCCAGCAGGCGCTCCAGGACGGCCTCCGTGTCGGACTTGTACCGCAGCGCCCAGAGCATGGCGAGCGAGGAGAGCAGCGAGACGAGGCAGGGGATCCAGGACCGCCTGCACGCCGCGGCGGCCGAGGCGGCAGAGCTGGAGGAAGCGGAGGAGGGGAGGAAGAGGAGCAGGACGGAGGCGGCGTGGAAGGCGAAGAAGGCGCAGTAGAGGAAGGCGATCTCCTTGCGGGAGCCATCGAGGCGGGCCTCCCGCAGCGCGACGCGGCGCGCCAGCAGGTCCTCCTCCTTGACCCACTGCTTGAGCAGCAGTCGGTGCGTCCCGCTCTCCGCGATCTGGCTCAGCGGGTGCTGCTGCCGCGATTCCGTGACGACGAGGGTGCCGGAGTCGGCCATGGGCGTGGTGCTGGCGGTGGCGGCGGTTTCGTCTCGTGCGCGGCGGCTGTTGGGAACGGGATCTGGACTGTGGAGGAGGGGAATTTCTTCGGGGTGCAGTGCAAGTGCAACGGTCGGGGAGGGGAGGGCGCGTGGCCGCGTGGGCTTAAAAAGGTTGGGGAAAAGCCAAAAGCGGCTTCGCGCACCTGAGCGGCTCAACGGTCGGAATTTTCTCCACGGGCCGAATCGTTCGGCTTTCGCCGTGGCCGGTAGCCCTGCCTGGTACGCATAGGACTGGGCCACTGTGGACAGAGAATTTGGTCCTTTAGTTGGCGTCAGTCCGGCAAAATACCGGCCCACTAGCCCACCGGCAGTTCTCTAACTCGAACATTTTTCTGCAGAAACATGCCAGCTAATCAAATCATATGCGGATGAATTCTCTGCTCTGAAACGGCCATCCCAAATGGCGGATTCAGTACTGCCCAAAGCAGCCTGGAAAACACCTCCTACTGATCATGTGAAACTGAATTGTGACGGCGCTTTCAGACAGCAGAATCGAAGTGGAGGGTGGGGATTGGAGAAGGTTTTGGAGCCGGCCCATGCTGAAGTCATTGCGTGCCTGCAGGCCACGCAAAGGGCTGTGGAACTGGGCATTCAGAATATAATTTTGGAGACGGATGCTGCTGCGGTTGTACAAGCGCTGATGGCTACCGAGACGGACAGAAGTTCAGCGAGTGGACTATTATGGGAGTTGAAAGATTTACTTGCCTGTAACTTTGTCTCTAGTAATGTTGCTCACAATCCTCGCTCATGTAATTTGGTAGCACATAGCTTGGCTGCCCTAGGGGCTAGTTTAAGTTCAGACGTGATGTCGGTCAGGGATCACATCCCTCCTTGTATTCAGACCCTGGTAGCCAATGATTTGGCTTCAGTTATTCTGTAATGGAGAATACTTCCGGTTTCAAAAAAAAAAAAATGCAATGCAACTACTTGGTCATGTGCAACATTTCCTGCTCTGCAGTCTGACATAAAAGAAGCCTTGCTCCAACTGGGTATCTAGTTGCAGAGCTTGACTTATGTCACCAAAATGAATACGGTAATGCTACGAAGCGGTCGTCTGTCCATCCGGACCGACAGCTAGACGTGCCCCGTGTTTTTTAAATCGAAGTCATCGTTTTAATTTATTTTAAGCGTCCGGACAGACCACTAGGGAGAAAATCGGGATTTTACCCTTATGGGAGGTGGGCTTCGCCCAAATGCCATCAATTTTGTGGGCTTCGCTGAAATGCCTTTATGAAACGAGTCCAACACGCTATAATGCCATTTCGAGGTTTAAGTGGACTTTAAAAATTTTTGAGCCAAAATTTAAGCCTTCAGTGACCATTTTGCCCCTGAGGTCGCTGACCTATTCCCTGCGCTCTCCTCTCTCCCCCTCTCGCTGTTCTCTCGCTGGAGTGAAAGGCGTAGCGCCCGCCTCCACCCTCGCCCCGCCCGGCCGAGCCTCGCCGCGCCATCCGCCGCCCCCAAGACGCCTCCCCGCCTCAGTGAAAGCTAGCCAGCTCACGGCTGCCTAGAGCAGTCCTCGCTCTCCCCCGTCGCTAGATCTGCGGCCGCTGCTCCTAGCCGTCCGGGTGCTCTTCCCTAGGCGAAGGCGACCCCAGCCAAGCCGCCCGTCCGCGCCAGGCCGTCGTCTCCCGACCGTGCGTCACCAGGCCAACCCTGCAGAACTAAGGTGAGGCTTCAAGGCGCCCTTATTGAGGATTGATTTGTGGATTCAATGGGTATAGTGTTAACTTAGGGTTTTACAGGAGTAGGAAACAGTGACTCTCTTATGTGCTTGTGGTATGGATTGCAATCGGAGTGATGTAGTTACCGGGTATGCATCATTATTTACTCTTTGTTGTATGGTATGCGTGGATCTCGTGATGCGTGTAGTGTTCTAACTCAGTAATGGGTGTTTTTAGGCTCGATCGCGAGCTGAGCTTAGTTTAGTGTCTGTAGATGGTGGCATTCTAGAACAGCCACGGGGACATGTCGTTAATTGGGATGAATTACGGATTGAGGAAAGGCAAGATGATGAAGGGGAAGGAAGGTTAGAAATTATCGATGAGGATGAGTCAGATCGTTCTTTGGGCTCGAGAACCGATGATGATCATGGCCGTGGTGCTTGCTGATGGTACTTCAAATGAGGATCGTGCAACAACCGCAAACAATGGTAGTACAGGTCCTCGATGTTGACACTAGTGGTGCAAATATCCTCGTTGATGATGCAATACTGAGGAGAGAGGTGATGGTGTATGACCCTAACAAACCATGCATGGATATTGGCACTGTGTACCCCAACATGGTTGAGTTTAGATTGGCGGTGAGGCAGTTTGCCATTAATAAAGAGTTTGCACTACACACTGTGAAAACATACACAGAGAGGTTTATTGGGAAGTGCATGGCACCAGATTGCCCTTGGCATATTAATGGTCGAAAACAACGTCATTCAAAAACTGTTATGGTATAAAGAATTTTTTTTATTATATGAATATGACTTCTTTTTTTGAGTAATGGCAATGTTCTAATTTCTGTAACAATGCAGGTTACAGCTTTGATTGATCAACATAATTGTTCATCCAGTGTGAGGAGACTTACTACTATACCCACTGCTGCCTGGGTTGCTTCAAGGGGTATCAAGCACCTCAGGAAGGACCCAAATATGGGCACAAAAGAATTGAAGAAGCAGCTGCAAGACGACCACAAATGTGAGATTCACTATGACACCGTTTGGAAGGAGAGGCAGATTGCAATGAAAGAGTTGTTTGGTAGCTGGGAGGAAAGCTTCCAAATGCTGTACAATTGGAGGGCAGAGGTTCTGAAGCACTCACCAAACAGTGTCATTGAGATTGACATCAAGATGGTTGATGGCAAGGTACACTTTCACAGGTTCTTTTGTGCTTTAAGTCCTTGTATTGAGGGTTTTCTAGAGGGATGTAGGCCTTACCTTAGTATAGACTCCACTGCATTGAATGGTAGATGGTGTGGACACTTAGCAGCAGCCACTGCTCTAGATGGACACAATTGGATGTATCCTGTTGCATTTGGTTTCATAGATGGTGAGACAACAGAAAATTGGGAATGGTTTATGACTCAATTGCATAAGGCCATAGGAGACCTACCTGTTCTTGCTATTTGCACTGATGCATGCAAAGGTCTAGAGAAAGCTGTTAAAAATGTGTTTCCTCATGCTGAACATAGAGAGTGTTTTAGGCATCTTATGCAGAATTTCATTAAGAAGTTTGGGGTGATGTTTTTTCGAAGATGTATCCTGCAGCTCGAGCATATAGAGTTGAAGTATTTCAATATTTCTTCAAATTTGTTAGAGAGGCTAGTGATCAAGTGATGGAATGGCTTGACAATCATCATAAATTGTTGTGGATGAGAAGTACATTTAACCCTGAAATCAAGTGTGATTATATAACCAACAACCTTGCTGAATGTTTTAATAATTGGATCAAGGACTGGAAGGACTTTCCTGTAGTTGAGCTTGCTGATAAAATTAGGGAGATGCTAATGGTATTGTAGAGGAAGAGAAGGCAGATTGGACAAAAGCTTAATGGGAGAATTTTACCTACAGTCATACGTCAGCTGAAAATGAGAACCAGAGGCTTGGGTCACTTGACAGTTATTACCTCTGATAGTGTGGCTGCAGAGATATGGGAAATTAATAGCATCCATAACAGGCATGTAGTGAAGACTTATCTCCGTGAGTGCACATGCCTTGAGTGGCAACACACTGGTAAGCCTTGTCAGCATGCTTTGGCTTTGATTACAGCCCAACAAACTGTGGATGTGGATCTTGAGGGATTTGCCCATGACTACTATTCAGTGGAAAATTTCAGGAATGCCTATAAGAGATTAATAGAGCCACTCCCAGATAAAACTCAGTGGCCACATGTGCCACTTCCATTTACAGTTGGGGCACCATTGGACAAAAAGAGTGCTGGGAGGTATAGGAAGCTACGGATAAAAGGATGCCTTGAGGGAGGAAGTGGTGGAAAAGGAAAAAAGGCTGCCAAGGAGGCTGATAAAGCTGCTGAAGAGGAGGCTATGCAAGCTGCTAAACCTAAAAGGCAATTGGTAAAAGGGAAAAGAATGTGTAAGGGGTGTGGAGAATTGGGTCATGGAGAAACAAGCTACAAGTGCCGCCTAAATGGGATAAAGAAAATGTACTGATTTCTTTAGTTTTGTAACTTACATCTACTAAATAGGACAAACAAGTGCCTAAATTGTTCTAACTTGCAGGAAAAGGAAGCCTAGGACAAATACAACCAAGTATGGGAAGAATGGTAAAAAGTCTTTGGAAAAATCCATGCAGTCGATAATGGTGTCAGACAGTCGAGATCTCTTCTTTGTCAGGTGATCTTCTTCTTTGATAGTCTGAGAATTAAATTTGTCTGACAGTGAGAATTGGGTAATATCTTCTTCTTTGTCTTGCCAGAAGTTGTTGTTTGTCTGATCTCAAGATGTTGTCGTCCAAGCTGAACAAGTTGCCACAGCTAAGGCCACTCTTTTGTCAACAAGTCCAGAAAGGTTGACTAGAAGGTATTTCATATTTCTAGAAAGCTGAACTTACTCTTTCATGAATTATTTCATCTTTTGTCAACATTTCTTTCATGTTGCGTAGCCGACTAGTCAGTACTACTTGGAGAAGGGCCAAGTACACTTTTGTTAAATAAGCGACCTACAACTTCAAAGAAAACCAAAGAAGGTACTACATTTATCGCCAAACAAGCAGGCTACAACTTCACCAAAACCAAAGAAGGGAATAGCGAAGAAGTTGATTCCAAGGAAGTTGACGACGAACTGAGATGTGAACATGTAATGAGCTGGCTTTTGAAAAACTCTACTGTAATGAGCTGCCTATGTATGAGCTAGCTTTTGAAAAACTCTACTGTAATGTATGTGGACATATAATGCTGACTGTTGTAAGGTATTGTGTGAACCTTTATGAACCTTTATGGAATGTTATTGGTCCTTTATGAAATCTTCTTTGATTTTGGTTAGTTGAGCTATCAAGTAATGTCTCTGTTGTACTTGCATTCTGATAAAGTGGTAATGCATGATTAGTTGATAGAATGTGTATGAGTTGTATAGTACCTGTGTATGAGTAGTTGACAGAATGCATGTCTCTGTTGTATGAGTGTATGAGTAGTTGACAGAATGCATGTCTCTGTATAGTAACTGTGTATTAGTTGAGCTATCAAGTACTGCTTCATTGGTGCGAGAATGCGGGGAAAATGGATGACCCTTAGTTGATGAATGCATAACAATGGATGACAGCATGCAGGAAAATGTGGCATAACAATGGATGTTTGTTCGTCAGAATTAAAAAAGCAGTACAGACCTTGTTTCATATGAGGTAAAAGAGATGGTTTTCAAGGATAACTTTCAAGAAAAACAGCAGAACAACGATGTCATTGTAGATCCTGCTCCTCATGAAGCTGATTCTTTTCCTAGTATTGATAATCACAGGGAACAGATTGAAGAACTCATTGTAGTCTGACATTTTATTACCACAGAGGAACCAACAGTGCTGTACAAAGATAAGTGCTGTACAGAGCATGAGTAGTGCTTCTGAAGATATCAGTCCATGAAAGATAGAGGAACCAACAGTCCTAGAACACAATCTTGCTTCACTTGCTAAAGCTAATTAATCAGTACTGATACAACATAGTTCTACAACACAATCTTGCTTCACTTGCTAATAAGCACTACCACACCTAAAAGAACTATGACAGTCATGACTAAACAGAGCACCACCAACAGCTGGACCAGATCGATAAGCTTGTCCATCTTTAGATAGATCCTATCTTCATAAAAAATCCTACTTTTAAGCTTCATTTCTTCTTGACATTTAGTTTCACCATGACCTTCTAATGGCACTGCAGCTAGCAAATCTTCTTTAAGCTTCTTTGCGACTACTTTCTTGTACTCTTCCAACCACCTAAAGAATGGACATTTCTTTAACGCCTGTGGAAATGATAATACGTAACATAGTTTATTTATCCAAACCTTGACACAATACCTAGTTCAGTTCTATATGACAATAAACAACAGAGCAATATATACTCACAAATTCATTGTAGTTTACGCATTTGAACAAAATTATGCCGTTGTTCTTCCAGGATTTGCATTCCACTACTCTATCACCACATTCTGGGCATGGAATCAGGGGGATCCCACTAGGGCCAAGTGGATACAGAGAAACGGCACCTGTTGGGATGAACGACGAACTAGACGAACCCTCACCCATAGCCTGGTGTGACGCAGGTAGGCGCGGCGGGCCTGGTGACGCGCGGTCGGGCGACGACGGCCTGGCGCGGATGGGCGGCTTGGCTGGGGCCGCCTTCGCCTGGGGAAGAGCACCCGGACGGCCAGGAGCAGCGGCCGCAGATCCAGCGATGGGGAGAGCAGGAACCTGCTCTAGGCGGCGCTGGCGGGCTAGCCTTCGCCTAGGGCAGGGAGCGTCTTGGGGCGGATGGCGGCGGCGAGGCTCGGCCAGGGGGCGCGGCGCGGGGGTGGGGGGCGGCGCTCTGCCTTTCACTCCAGCGAGAGAACAGCGAGAGGGGGAGAGAGGAGAGCGCAGGGAATAGGCCAGCGACCTCAGGGGCAAAATGGTCACTGAAGGCTTAAATTTTGGCTCAAAATTTTTTAAAGTCCACTTAAACCTCGAAATGGCATTATAGCGTGTTGGACTCGTTTCATAAAGGCATTTCAGCGAAGCCCACAAAATTGATGGCATTTGGGCGAAGCCCACCTCCCATAAGGGCAAAATCCCGATTTTCTCACCACTAGGCGTGCCCTGCGCCCTGTCCGCGCCGTTTGCTCTATGCCGCACCGACCATTTTAATCCATGGACGCAACATAACATAAATATGTGCATGTACACGTATGTACGGCGGCCTCATTAGAACGTGAATACGTGAAATGCATGTATACCAGAAGAGGACATAATCAACATGCATGGAGAGTTGTGCTGAATGACCAGCTAGAGCAACGTATGACGATCGTCTATATACTTGCATGCATGTGCACAAAATTGCCTTTGGTCCAAAAATAATTATAGACCACAAATATACATGAGCCTGATCAGTATTGCGAGTGAACTTAGCATGGTCAACATAAATAGCAACCATTCCGCACGGCCGCCGGATTTGGCCCGGTATGTCGTCTTCCCTTCCTTTGCGGTTGTCTCATGAGGGCCGCCACCGCTACCGCCATGTTGTTGCTAATCGATAGTGGATGTTTCATATGGATGCTGTAAAAGTAGATCTGAATGTTGCATATGTTGTAATGGCTATACTCGTATGTTGCAAGTGTCTATTTAAAATATTTCTTCTACTTCTGACGTATGTTGCAAGTGTTAGATTTGGATGTTGCATATGTTGTAGTGGCTATACACATATGTTACAAGCGTATGCTCCAAATGTTTCATCGACCTGCTTCGGACATATGTTGCAGGAAGTGCTTCCATGTTGCAAGTGTTTCATAAGCAGGCGAAGGCAGTCCCCGTAGGCGAAGGCGGTCCCCGTGTGCGCGATACGGACGTTGCAAAAGTAGACCTGCAAGTCACATATGTTGCAATGGCTATAAACGTACGTTTCAAGTATCTATTCAAAATGTTTTGTCTACTTCGGAGGTATGTTGCAAGTGCTTTTATGTGGATGTTGTATATGTTGTAGTGGCTATTACACATGTGTTGCAAGTGTATGTTCTAAATGTTTCATCTGCTTTAGACGTATGTTACAGAAAGTGCTTTCATGTTGGAAGTTGTCGGTGTTTCAAGTAACCAACTAGTAAATTTCTAGATTGTGTCTAGCTCGGATGATGTGCTCGGAAGACACAAGGGTTTATACTGGTTCGGGCTGAATGTCCCTACATCCAGTTCGGTGCTGCTCGTGTTACCGGCACTGAGAGTTTGTAGTAGGGGTTACAAACAGGCGAGAGAGGGAGAAGTTCCCAAGTCTCTAGTGTGTGTGTGTGTTTTCTTCTTTTTTCCCTCCCCCCCACGTCGGTGAGTCCAGCTCCCCTTTATAGGTGAAGGGGAAGGCACCGGTTACAGAGAGAGAAAGAGAAAAGAGAGGGAGTAGAAAGCCCCTCGGACCGCCGGGTCCTTCTTCTCCTTTTTGCGAGTCCTGCCGACGCCGTAGATGGTGACAAGGATGGCTCCACGTTGGGTTCCTGTTCACCACTGGTGCCATGCCCTGGCGTCATGAGCTGATCGTGGCGTCCCATCCCATCCCGGCGGACGACGCGACGAACCGATGTGCTGGTCAGCGGCCGTACGGGGAGTAGGCAATGCAATGACCTCACACCCATCACTGTTGGCGATGTGATCTTCTGGGAGTGACCTGTCGTGGCCATGAGTCACGTCGAGGCATGCCTGCTTCCTACCCCGTGTCAGAAGTTTGACCTTGTGTTCGTACCTTCTGACCCATAGTGGTTGGAGGTGGTGTCGGCCCTCATCGGGCGAGACGGAGCCCACGCCCCAGGGATCAGGCGAGACAGAGCCCATGCCCTCAGGGTGAAAGGTCCTAATGGCTAGAGGGTGGGATGAATAGCCTATTAAAAATGTCTACAACAACACTTAGCGACCCGGTTAGACAAATATGAGGCGAAGCGAGTGTTGCGCTAGCCTACTAAAAATGTAAGCCACCTACCACAATTCTAGTTTATATAATCTATATCCACCCAATGGCTATGTCACTACAATAAGTAAGTGTGCTCTCAAAGGCTAACTAAAGAGCCACTCTAACCAAACTAACAAGCTCTCACGACTAGCTATATTAAAGAGCTTGACAACTAGTTTGCGGTAATATAAAGAGAGAGAGCAAGATGGTTATACCGCCGAGTCGAGAAATAAACCAATCAATCACAAGAATGAATACCAATGAAGACCAATCACCTCGAAATCAAATGATGACCCAATGATTTTTTACCGAGGTTCACTTGCTTGCCGACAAGCTTGTCCTCATTGTGGCGATTTACTCACTTGGAGGTTCACGCGCTAATTGGTATCACACGCCAAACCCTCAATAGGGTGCCGCACAACCAACACAAGATGAAGATCACACAAGCCACGAGCAATTTACTAGAGTACCTTTTGGCTCTCCACCGGGGAAAGGTCAAGAACCCCTCACAATCACCACGATTAGAGCCGGAGACAATCACCAACCACCGCTCGACGATCCTTGCTGCTTCAAGCCGTCTAGGTGGCGGCAACCACCAAGAGTAACAAGAGAATCCCGCAATGAAACACGAACACCAAGTTCCTCTAGATGCAATCACTCAAGCAATGCACTTGGATTCACTCCCAATCTCACAAAGACGATGAATCAATGATGGAGATGAGTGGAAGGGCTTTGGCTAAGCTCACATGATTGCTATGTCAATGCAAATGGCCAAGAGAGTGAGCTAGAGCAGGCTAAACGATATTTATAGAGACCCCCAAACAATAGAGCCGTTGGCTCAATTATTGGGCTGACTGTGGGACGACCGGACGCACCGGTCGTGTGCACCGGACGCATCCGGTGTGGTGACCGAACGCGTCTGGTCACTGCGTTCGGTCGTAGCCTGACCGCCATGTGTCCCTTTCATTTTTATTAGCCATTCGCGTCCAACGGCTATCTCTGCGTGATCAGACGTGCTATTAGAAAACGGCCAGACATGTGATCAGAGAGCTCCCAAAGCCGCTCCTGGGCCAACCGGATGTGTCCGGTCACACCAAACCAGACGCTCCCAGCATCCAATCAATTATGGCGCTGAAAACCTGAGTCTTGCTGGTTCACACCGAATGCGTCCGATCAATTATAGCGCTGAAAACCTGAGTCTTAATAGTACGGCTATCGATCCTAAATGTGCTCACACTCGCTAAGTGTCTCGATCACTAAACCAAAAAGCTCCTATCAATTTCACCTTTGCCTTGAGCTTTTTGTTTGTCTCTTACTTCTTTTCCAAGTCCAAGCACTTGATTATCACCATGGCATCACCATCATCAAGTCATGATCTTCATTTTCTTCACCACTCGGAATGTGCCACCTATCTCATAATCACTTTGATAGACTAGGTTAGCACATAGGGTTTCATCAATTCACCAAAACCAAACTAGAGCTTTCACAGGGGTCAGGCGATGTAAAATCCCTTTTAAGGGGTCAGGCGAGGCAGAGCCCGCACCCCAGCGGTCGAGCGAGGCGGGGCCCGTGCCCCAGTGGTCGGGCGAGGCGAGGCCCGCACCCTAGCGGCCGGGTGAATCGGTACTGATGATCATTAGTTCCTCCTCTTCGGGTACCCTAGTATTGGTACCTGATAGTAGCCCCTGAGCCTGCGGAGGAGTTGGATACTCCTTTGTAGGCTTTCTTGCGTGGATGGACTCCAGCAGGTGCCCTTGCTTGTTGCAACACGCGTGGTTTCCCCTAGTGACTGGCTTAAGGTTCGTATGCGACCGTGCATAGGGTCTCTTTGCGAGGCCGAGCCCTTGAGCCCCCGCGCGTAGCGGGGGTCTGATCGAGGGGTCAGCTCATCTTGTGATCATCATCCCTCAAGCGTTTTTTGATAAAATGGAGGGGCTGAGCCGTGCCACATTTTTTCTAGATGAACGAAACATGGTGCTCGGTGAGCTGTTAATGGGCTAGTCCGAGTGGGGCCCTGGCTTCCCATTTGCGGGGTCCATCTTGGGTCAGCTGATGACTGACTCTAGATTCTCAGTGGCCAATCCATATAGTTCATGGGTCCGTTCGACCGGTCCCAAGGGCTCTCTGTCTTTCTTCAAGGAAAAACCATGGATTGTACACCGATCGAGACTCGAACGTGGGTCAAGATGGCCGTGGCGCTCGTGTGCCCAGGTACTGGCTGCTAGCGGGCCCATCCTTTTCCACCCTCACTCTAAAGGTGCCCTGGAGCGGTTGTCGAACCTGTTAGTGGGCCAACCTTCAAACTCTTGGGCCTAGATGGGTTGTAGGAGCGTTTTTAGCTCGGTATCCCACTTACCTGCTATGGGTCACAGTCTATTTGGGAAGGCGAAAAATCCAGCACGTCCTTCGAGGGGGAGGCCAGAGGTTGTGTGCGTATGCCCCATGATGAGACGTGGTAACAGGACACGGCGGACGCAGAGATCTAGGCGGGCAATTGGTTTCCTTGCACCCGTCGCCCGTATAAAACCAAAGGGTTAGCCCTCTGCATTTTGCAAGCGTTCCCGCATCCTTTCCTCCGTAGCTACGCCACCATCACCAACGCTAGGGTTTCCTGCCTCCACATCCTCGCCGCCGCGGAGCTCGCATTCATCCACCCCCGCCTCCAATGGACCCGTGGTGCCGCTCCGACATCTCCTTTATGCACATGGAGGGATCATCCGACGTGGCCTCCTCTATGTGTGGACCATGGCCTCCTCTACGTGCGGACCATGGCCACAGAGTGGTTGCTACTTGCCGATGAGGAGTCGCTGTCGCCGCTCGACAGCTACATGGTGTCGTTCGCTCACTTCCGTGAGCGTGGGCTCATGACCCCCGCCCACAAATTCCTCCAGGGGCTGCTGCACTTCTACAAGATTGAGCTGCAGCATCTCAATCCCAATGGGATCTAGCACATGGAGGTACTTCTTTGCCGTCAACCTCTAGAAGAAGAGGGAGAGGGGCGGCAAGCAGGAGCTACATATGCCAATGGGGTGTGCTAGCATCCAACTTCAGAACAACTGGGCCAGTGAGTACCCGTCCATGTAGCTCTCGACGTCCAACAAGGGGTGGCACTCATAGTGGTTCTACCTCAAGAACGACGCCACCGCCCCTCTACCGGAGTTCACCGGGCGCCTGATCGAAGAGGCCCTAGAGTCGTGGAGGAAGTGGGGCGTCCTATATAAGGATAAGAAGAGGATCTAAGACCACATCACCACCATCTAGATCCTAAAGGAGAATAGCCTAGAAGGGCCAGGCATCATCGGGGCTTACCATGCGAGGAGGGAGGCACTGTTAATGACGCGCGTGCTCCCGCTATACGCGATGGCGCTCGAGGCGTCGTTCGATGGAACGGCGCTCGCTGAGGGGGAGCTCCTCGACTCCGAGATTGCGCAACGCATCAAGGAGGCGATGGAGCCCCTGTGGGACGACGTGGGTGTTGCCCTTGACTTCGTCTACCCAGTGCCAGGGCATCCCCTGATGCGGCCAGAACCAGGTTACGTTGTATTCATAAGTTTCCCTTTCTCCTACCTCTCCTTCCTCAATTGATTTCCTGACCCTATGAGACTATCTTTGAGAGGTGCGGGGCCAGCTGAGGGACATCATCCTCATGGATCACCCGGCGCTGCTACCGAGGGAACCAGCCGTGAGGGCGGCGAATCACGTCGAGAGCGAGTGACTAAAGAAGGCTAAGGAGGACAGGAGGAGAGAGGAGCAGCGAAAGCTATGGGCGCAGGAATGAGGGGAGGACATTGATGACGACGATGACGATGATGATGGCGACAACGATGAGGGGATGGAGGAAGGAGAAACGGTAGACGATGATATCGAGTGGGACAACCTGAAGAATGAGGATGTGCTGACAAGTATCGGTTCATCCTTGCAGGCATCGGGACCCTTCCTGTTCTATGGAGGGGAGGGCACGTCTGGGGAGCCAGTGGGGGCAGGCTATTCTGATGCCCCCTAGGAACTGATAGAGGCAGGACACACCGCTGTCCTACCCTAGGGGCCAGCAGAGGCCAGCCCTTCTGCCCAAGAGCAGAGGTCAGGCTCGAAATAGCCTTATACCAACGAGATGGAGGAGGGGTCGAAGGATTCGTCCCCCAAACGCATCTGCCGTCCAGTGGCACCGAGGTGAGCTATCGACTCCTCTGCTTTTCCTATTTCAATCAGACTTTATTGTGACTTATGTTTTTTTGCCCCTTGCAGTGCCGGTAGACATTAGAATCCTTTGGCGCTGGCGTCGAAGAAGAGCATCACCCTCTAATCGGGACGGCGACCGTCGGCTGGTGTCACGCCTAGATCAGGCGGGAGTGGCACCGGTGTGGCCGCATTGCCCGCTGGTCAGGCACCGCCCACGGGGGCGCTGGTGCCCTCAGCGAGATAGGCGGATGCGGGTGCACAAGGGGCGCCCTCGGTGGTCGTGGAGCAGCAGGTCACGGCCACGATACCGTAGCCGATGATGGGGCGGACAGAGCTACCGACCACGCTTGTGGTACCGACCGTGGTTGGGGTGGAGCAGCCGGTCGTGACCCCTACAACGTAGGTGGAGGTGGCGGCGCTCGTGACTGATGGGTCATAGCTGGGCACGACCGCAGCATCGCCTGAGGTTTTAGCACAACCCGTGCCATCGGGGCCCAAGCAACAGCCCCCGACACGGGTCGGATGGAGGGGGATGTGACCGAGGGGTCCCCAAAAGTCATGGTGCTAGGGGAGAGGCTCACGTCCGCACCGCTGATCTCTTTCATCGTCGGAGGGGGCGTCCCGGCTGAGGCATCACGGCGAGAGGGATCGGCGGCACTTGGGGCCAGCGGGGAGTCATCCCTGACCCTAACCTCGTTGGGAAGTGGCTCACCAGCGTGGGGCGCACCCCTGCTTTGGTGGATAGATCCATAGAACCCAACATTGATGCTCTTCACCCTCAACAACGCCATAGAGAGCTTGGAGTGGGAGAGCCTCGACGTAGGGGTCACGTCCGTGCTCGGGGACCTGAATAATGCCACGGGCACACTGTGCGACATTGTTGTTCTCTCTGGCTGGGTATTGCTCGGTCTTGCTTACCACCCTTCCCTTCCTCTTTTTTCTGTATCCTAACCATAGTCTTCTTGCAGTCCCTTATAGCTCGCAGCTAGGGGAAATCCCAATTCCTACATCTATAGAAGGAAGCCTGGGATCGCCCCATCGAGGAGGCGTGGCTACATGGGGAGGTGACAGCATAGCTCGCTGCCGGCCAGTAGAGGGTGGTCGAGCTAACTCCGCTCACCGAGGAGGCAGCCAATCTTTGGGCGCAGGGTGCGGAGGCCTGTCGAGATGTTGACAAGGCCGAGAAGGCATTTGAAGACCTGTTGGCAAGGTCGCGCAAGGATGATGAAGAAGCCGCAAGGGTCAGGAAGGAGCGGGATGAGCTGCTCTAGAAGGACGCCAAAAACCGCCAATGGATCCTCAACCTCCTAGGCAAGGTTGAGGGGGAAAGGGATCTGAAGCTGAAGGCCGAGGAGAGGTTCGCGGCCCTAGAGACGATGGCGGGCCAAGATGCCGCAACAGTCGAGCGGCTACGCAAGGAGTAGGATGGGCTATCCTAGACCATAGAGAGGCTCCACTCGGAGCGCGGCACAGCTCATGAGGAGCATGATCAAGCCTGCTGAGCGCGCGATGATGCGTAGCAGAAGGTCGGCTCCCTCTAGGCCAAGCTCAGAAGGGAGAGGGACGATAGGCTAGAGGCCGAGAACATCTCCGCCGAGCTCGCTGCGGATCTAGCTCGGGGCTAGGCGTTGGTGCATGGCCTAGAGACGGAGCTCGCTGAGGTGAAGAGAAATCTTAGTATGCTGACTGCTGCTGTCGTGGTGGTCTGCAATGACCTCAACGTGACATAGGCAGAGGGGACCAGCTCGTTCACAACGCGCGTCACCCGGATCACAGATCAGGTGAGCCAGCTCGAGAGGGATGCTCTTTGCGCTGGCATCAATCGATCCTTCGCGATAGCTCATTCCCATTATGGAGACAACATTGATCTGGAGGCGATGAGCCATGGCTATGTGCCTGGTTATGAAGACCAGGAGTTGGAGGAGATGGAGATGGTGGCGGCTCGCCTTTCCTGAGACCTAGCAAACAGAATAAAAGATATAGTCCTCCCCCAGAGGGGTTAGTTAGTTAGGTGGATTCGAGCCATAGAGCCATCGACTTGTAATGAACAAGTATTTTTTTTGTCATTTTAAACATCCGTACCTTTTAATGGTAAAAAGTAGTGTGATGCGAACTTTTGATGAACAAGCTTTCATTTTGAATGCAAAGTGAATTGATGCGACCCGATCCCTTCCGACGTTGAGTCTGCTCAACTCAAGCCACGGGTGAAAAAACTTTGATCACATCGAGGAGCGAAAGCGCCGTAGCCGTCGGGTGTAGGTCTTTTAGCAGTCTGCCCAGTTTTACTCAAAGTTAGTTTTCGTGACTTTTACTTTTTAGGCCTCAACGTAGGAAGGGGTTGGATGCGAAGGGCGTTCCTGGGTAAGGGCATTCCCCTATCAGCCCCCAAGTAAGGCTCGACCCCTGGCCGTTGCTGGGGTCAGGTGTCACTGAGAACCGAGGAAGCGATAACGAAACTGATAAGGGAAAGTGCTTTTTATTTCAAGAACATGATTTTACATAAGTATGTTAACGACTTGGAAAAAGAGCTAAGGGTAAAAGCAATGTAGCTGCTTAATGTTCCATGCGTTGTTGAAGACTTGGTCGCCGATGGTTTTGAGCTTGTAGGTGCCCGGTCAGAGCACCTCCGCGATGGTGTACGGTCCTTCCCATGGAGGAGATAACTTGTGGTGGTCCTTGTTGCTCTGGATGAGGCAGAGCACCAGATCCCCAACATTGAAGGCCCGGCCCAGCACCCGGTGGCTGTGATATCGACGCAGCGCCTGCTGGTACTTAGCCGAACAGAGGAGGGCAACGTTGCGCGCTTCATCAAGTTGGCCCAAGGCGTCCTTGAGAAACTCCGTGGCCTCCAGCTCCTTGTACATCATGACCCTCGGCGCCCCGTAGTCGTGATCGGTCAGAAGGATAGCCTCAACGCCGCAGACCCGTTGACACCAAAATTTGAAGGAAGTCGGCAATTTAATTGAAGACGGTAGATTCCAAGATGCATAGCAAGAGAAGACACGTGCCAGGGATACAAGTCATTTAAGGATGTTTGCCGACGGGATTAATTTAAGAAGGAATACAATGTACAAATTTCTATATGCATGCAAAGGCCATGCAACCTATGCGTGTCTGTGGCTAGCTACGTGCTAGAGTCCATGCACGGATGGAAACAAAGATTAGCCAACACAAGCAAACAAACATGGCAAACCGTGAAGCTAGCGTCAGCTCAGGGAGTTCAAGTACAACACGAAGGTAAACGTCAAGCTGGTCTCCCTTGCTGATTAAGAAATATTATTTAATATATTTGGATCAAAGAGGCGTGAAGACCAAATCTCCTCATGTTAAGATATGGAAACAATAGAAGCAAGAAGATCAAGGAGAAATGCACGCTCATGGTCAGAAAGAATTATTGGATATACGCTCGTGTACGGTTGATTATTATATTTGGCCATGTATGTATGGTTGGTTTGGCAGCGTGGACAAGGAAGCTCAATCAGCAAGGACTCTACGTAAGGAAAATAGAGTCTGTGTATCTTAAATATTTCCTTTTGCTTAGTTAAAGATTTCTATAGTTAGTTAAGATTGGTATGGACTCTGTTAGTTTCAGAGTATAAATATGTACACTCTAGGTTATTGTAGAAACACACAATCAATCAAATACAAGTCAATTTACTTTTTTCGGCTCTGGCCACCCCTTAGGAGTAGGAGTAGGAGTAGGAGTAGAGTAGATCTCGGTGAGTTCTTCAGCAAGTACGACTGCATCGATCCGGTCGACCTCCACTGCTTGTCTGTAAGTACCGTCATGGTTTATACCTTTGTTCATATGGCTGCATCGATCTGGTCGACCCCCACTGCGACTCTGGTATAGGCTAGTTATCGACTCTTGCCTAGTTCAAGTATGACATGTGTGATTCTGCCTCACACCCCACTGCTTGAACTAGATCAAGGTCAAGTTATCGGCTCTACCTTTGAATGACAGTCTTTGGTAGATTCATTAAGTTACCGATATTGCTTATTGCTTTCATTGTTTATCTAATTACAGCAATATCACTCTGCCCGATTGAGATTGATCTGGATCGGCCTTATATCTTGTTTAACCCATCGTTTGCTAATCTAAAACTGATCTAATCTACGCCTTAAACGATGAGTTATGTTTTTATCGGCTGTTTTACATCAATCTTAATCGTGCATAGCGTGCGGTTAAGGCATGTTCGATCTTGAGTAGATCTATTAGTTAGCGAGAACAGTTTCATGGCCCGTTATCACAGCCTGTGGGATTTTGCCTCTCACCCCACTGTTAACACCGTGGAGTGGGGATCGTTGGTTGATAGATCTGTTCCTGAGAAAGCATAACCTTAACAAGCATGACCTTAACTGTGCGCTATGCCTGAATCGGTTGTTTATCCGATATTGAGTGCTTCCACGAACAGTTCACATTACGAGATTGTTGAAGTAGAGATAAGTTAAAAGATATGTTAGCCCCATGATCTTGTTATTGTATTACGACCTGCATGATTCTGCCTCATGCCCCACTGGTATTAGTAACGAGTTAGGGTCGTCGAGTCTATTGTTGTTTCTACGGCCTGCATGATTCTGTCTCATGCCCCACTGGTTATGGGGATAGATAAGATCTAACATGTTTATTAGATTTATCTTTATTAAATGGTTTAGTAGTGTTGAATTGTTTCTTTATACAAAAGGAGTTCGGTTACTTGTAATCATTGCCTCAGTACAAACCAATTATCGTTGATATCTTATTGCCATTGGTTAATGTTTGCTCGAATTATGTTTATCCTGAATGATAACCGATTCTTCTTACACAACCCCATGAGCTTTAACCGATTTATTCTTATGAATATGCTGGAAGTCGATTTCCTCTCATATCAGCTCTCAGAGCCGCACATTCGGGACTGTCTGGCAACACCGGCACGTTCCGCCCTTAATTACTGATAAGCTTTCTCTCCTTGTCAATTGCAGGGTCAAATTGACTAGCATATCTTGGGAGGATTGCATAGGATCGACCACCCTTGCGCTGAAGCTTGGCGGATCTGCTCCATCGAGCGGACCCTTCCGGCTTGCTGCGTGTGTCCTCGGCACGGAGACAAAAATTCTGTGTCGACCCACGTTTCTGGCACGCTCGGTGGGACACCACAATCGTCATGATGGTTCACAACAATGACAACATCCTTATGGTACATTTTGAAGACCTGCCGGATGAAGATAAGGATACCATCAACAAAGCTACAGAAGAATTTTAGAAGAAATGTTTGCTGTCCTACACCAAAACACGTGATAGCACCATTATTCAAAAATTTCCACTACCAAGAGTTCTACTACATGAACAGACAGATGCAGTCGAAGCTGAAGACAGGCGTTTCTTTGTGTAAGCCATAGACAAATCTGTTCGTGATGCCCTATCAAGCCGCAATAAAGCTTTCGTTGACGCATTTCACAACGCCATGAAAGAGGCGATTCATGGAATTCCAGTTGGTCAGGTTGGATCGACTTGTTACAACATTCCAGATCCATTAACCCAAGGGACTAATCAAGTCGGTACCAGCCATCAAAAGGCAGCACCAGCTAGTAATGGTGACATCTAGGCACTTCAAGGTTCATCTGAACAAGCTCAAGATACTACTACAAATCAGACACAGTATAGTACTGAACCGTCAATATAGCATGTGCAATAGCCGGCGGGGCAAGGTCAGAACCAGGTGATCAATTTTGGCACATCAGGCCACATACCGTCGTCGGCTCAAAAAATAGCACCATCGATTCAAAGAATCCGTAGAGATGTAGATCCTCATGTCTACAATTAGAGACTTCAGGCAGCAAGCCAGCAGAGGACCCAGCAGATTGAGATTCCACAAGGGTGTCACTATGGCACAGATTATAACACTCTCCACATGATGCCAAATCTAGAATATCAGGGCACGCGGGATTTCAATCCACAGATGGGTCAGCAAGTACCAAGAAATCTAAATCCGTAAGCTGACGAGTTGCTGCTGAAGGTGACCAAAATGATGAAGAATCAGTTCGGTCTGAAGTCAAAAGGGCTGACCTTTTCATACAAATGCCATATCCAGAGTGGTATGATTTGGTCGCTCTTCCCACAAATTACAGGCTCCCAGAGTTTGCCAAGTTCACTGGTCAAGACAGTACAAGCACAATAGAGCATGTCAGTCGGTATCTTACACAATTGGGCGAAGCATCAGTTGAGGATGCCCATTGAGTTCATTTCTTCTCCTTATCCCTATCAGGGCCAGCCTTCACTTGGTTTTCGTCACTACCAGTCAACTCCATTGCCAATTGGGCTGACCTAGAGAAGAAGTTTCATACATATTTCTACATTGGGACTGGGGAAAAGAAGATTACTGATTTGACAGCCATGAGACAGAGGACTAACGAATCGGGCACCGAGTTTCTTCAGAGATTTCGAGAGACTAGGAACTTGTGCTTCTTATTGAGCTTGGCAGATGATCAGTTAGCTGCTTTAGCCATCTAGGGAATGCTACCAATGTGGAAAGAAAAGTTGCTAGGGAAAGAGTTTGACAACTTGGGTCAATTGGCTCAACGAGTGGCAGCGCTCAATAGCCAATTTCAGAGTATGCGCAGAGATACCCGATTCTAGAAGAGTACCACCGTAGCCGAAACTTATGATCCATACTCAGCTGATGATGGCTATGAGAATGAAGAAGAAGAGGTTGCCGCAACTGAATGAAATTGGGGCAAGAAGACAGTAATGGTGCCAAATCCTTGGGGAAGAGGGGTCAAGGAGAGCTATGGCTTTGATGTCACAAAATCGGACAAGCTCTTTGACTTCTTACTTGAGAAGGGCCAGATCAAATTGCCAGATAATCATGTCATGTTGCCCCCTGATCAATTGAAGAATAAGAAGTTCTGCAAGTTCCATAATGCTACTTCTCATTCCACTAATGAATGCAGAATTTTTCGGCAGCACATATAGAGGGCTATTCAGCAGGGGAGGCTCAAGTTCGATAAGCCTCGGAAGATGAAGGTTGATGATAATCCTTTCTCAGGAGATCAAAATATGGTTGATGTTGGGCTATTCAAAGGAAAGACTAAGGTCCTAACATCGGCCAAATCAAGAGAAGCTAGAACAGTTGATCCCAAGATGCAAATATCGGCTGATGAATACAGAGAGATTAGAAAACGTCGTGATCAGCAAAAGAGCCGATATGAATAGGGGGAAACGTCAAAGGATGGAGCGACAAAGCCGTGAGTTACATCTTGGATCCTGTTGAATAAGTGGCAGTGGCAGAAGGAAAAGGACTATCAGCGATGGTTAGAAGATCAAGAATACCAGCGTCAACTGGAAGAAGAAAGGTATGAAAGGAGGCAAGCCGAATCACATTGGAATTGTCCTTTCTTCAGATACTGCTGGAATGAAGATTTGAAGTTGCCTACTAGACATAACTGTCCAGAATGCAGCAATCAATATTGGGGATTTAGGCAATCTCAAATCAATAGCCAGTCTATCCTTATCCAGGACTCACATCATCATAATAACATGTATCGGCGCTTAAAAAATAAAAGTATTCATGACCGGCTGAGAAAAAGAGTTGTTGACCAAGACTGGGTTGATCATGAAGAAGGAATCAACAAGAAAGAATACATTTGGCAGGAAGGCCAATGGTGCCCAGAAGATTTAACAAGAAGCCAGAAGAGAAGGGTGCAGCGCCTAAGGAATAAAGAGATGGAACAGGCCCAGGCATCCGGTAAAACTCTAGTGTGGCGTACTAAGCAAACAGCCGATAGAAAGCAATCATTGGCTAATATCCAAATGACTTTTCTGTTGCCTTCAGAATTTAGAGCTCCGATAGATTAGGAAGTTTGTTCAGACTTCGATGTATCAGAGTATGAAGAGATAGTTGCCAAGTTAACGGTTGTACAGCAAGCGATATTTGATAAACCAGTCAAACATCGGCACTTGAAGGCTTTATACATGAAAGGTTTTGTTGATGGAAAGCCAATGAACAAGATGTTGGTGGACGGAGGTGCTTCTGTCAACCTTATGCCATACATCACTTTCTGTAAGCTTGGCAAGGGACCAGGAGATCTGCTTGAGACTGACATGATGCTTAGAGACTTTGGAGGAAATACATCCAAGACTCGGGGGGCAATAAACGTCGAACTGACAATTGGAAGTAAAACTCTGCTCACCATGTTCTTTGTCATTGATGGGAAAGGGTCGTATAGTTTGCTCCTTGGTCGTGATTGGATCCACACAAACTGCTGCATACCATCGACCATGCATCAGTGTTTGGTTCAATGGCACGGAGATGATGTCGAATTGGTTCGCGCTGATGAGTCTATAAGTACTGCAACAGCCGATCCAGTCTTTTAGGAACTAGGAGATTTCGAATGTTTCGCTGGCAAGATGGAGAAGAAGATTTCTAGAATCGGCTATGCGCTTTGCTGATATGGATTGTGGGGCCGTCATCTTGGTTCTAAGTCTCAAGCCAGGACGACCGAGGGATGCTGCCGGCCATGTGTGCATGCACGTTGCCAATACCAAGAAAACATGGAGCTAGAGCCGAGAACATTCCCGATCAAGTGGCCTTTATATGAGACTGGAGTCAATAATTATGGAATTTGAAAACAAGCCGATCCTGTATGTGCAAGAAGATGGTTCTGATCACATGATCGGCTCTGCAGTGTCCAAGTTCTCATCGGTCCATGAGAAAGTTCGTCAGCCGATGGATATATATATCAGGGTCAACACTGGATAGATAAAGTCATACTTCGATGGGGCTTCAATTAAGCTGATGATGTCTATACGTGTTTGCATCCACCGACCATAAGTCAAGAAGGATTAAGAATATTATTTTCAGCAGCATATAGGGATTCCAGAGGCAGCAGCCGATAAGCACCCTGGTGAAAACATCATTATGGATCCCGAGCAGAGGCACTTATCGACTCAGAGTGAAGGAGCATACATGCATATATGAGGTACATGCCTTTCTATGGTCGGTTCGTATATTCTTTATTCCTCGCTTTTCCTACTACTTGTGAACAAACTGTCATAGGGAAAGTATGCTATCTAAGTAGTTGATGAATGAGATATGGTATGATGAAAGAAACATGGCTTCTTTTTGCAAAGTACTTGGGAAATTTTCTTACAAAAATTCAAAATCAATAGCTTGTCTCCTCAATGATGTTGAATTTTCTACCAGAGCCATATATTAGTCTCATTAAAAACCTTCCACATAAGCTGCTTGTTTTGTGTTGAGTTTTGTCAAGTCTTGTTGACCCTTGTTGAGAGATTTATCATGTTCCCAAGATCAAGATAACGTACACGCCACATATATGTGCTGCTTCTATACTGGAAGTACGCAATTTTTCATCCACCTCAAAATGTTCTGCTCCTACACTGGGAGAAGACAAAAATATATTAGGTTTTATTAGAATAAATGCTTCAAGTTCTTGATAATATTTCTCTCAAAAGTTTATTATAAAGAGAGACATGGGCTATACGAAAATATATAAAAGATGGATGCAAAAGAACTCCAAAATAAATAGAAAAAAGGGAAAAAGAAAAGATGAGAAAAGATAGCCCATGTTCCTGCAAAAATATTCCATAAGAGAGAAATATATTTCAAAGAGCATAATAGAATTAGGTTAGCCACCAAATATTCCACACACATGCACATCTTGGTCTAAGAGTATGATATTTCTCTCCTTGGATTCGGGATTTGACCTTACAATATATGCAAGGTAAGTACGCTACATATTTTATCCCTACCTAAAACTCCACATAAGTTTTTTTAGAAGTAGGATAAAGAGAGACAAAGCAATGCTTTGATAAGGAATTATTCACACCGAGCGATCTGAAAGAATCATTTGAGGAGCAAAGCTATGTTTTACTTTAAAAATCTTTCAAAAATCCAAGTTTCCTGAGCAGGAGAAGCAAGGATGATTAGATTCTAATCCGTTCCATTCCTCAACCACCCAAGATGGTGTGGTAGACGCTTTAAAGTTCACATGTGTAGGTGAGGCTTGGAATAAGGTAATATTGCTGCAAGTGAATTCCTCGACTTCTTGGAAGAAGACTATCGGCTAGAACACCTAAGCTTTTATGCAGCATATTTCCATACTGGCGGTTAACTTGTGTTGCTATGATCGAGTTTGTTGCTAGCTAATAGTTCATATTTGTGCAATCGATTTGGCATGGTGTTCTTCGGCTAGTCATGTATATAGATACTTAATGGTCAATAGCAGAGAAGAGACCGATGTTCATGATTATTGCCGTTAGATAGCCGATTGTAATTATAGACTATGGGGGGCCAACTCCTAATCGGCTAAAACGGATGGACAAGGATGCAGAGAAAGATCAATTTTGGGGTTATCAAGATCAAGAAAAAGATGGAGCCAATGCAGCTTTCAGTGATTACGATCAGTTGTCATCGACTCAGGCAAAGAAGACCATCGGATAGAAATAGTTCGAAGCATAAAAAATTATACTCCGAACTAGGGGGCCTGTGTTGACACCAAAATTTGAAGGAAGTCGGCAATTCAATTGAAGACGGCGGATTCCAGGATGCATAGCAAGAGAAGACACGCGCCAGGGATACAAGTCATTTAAGGAAGTTTGCCGACCGGATTAATTTAAGAAGGAATACGATGTATAAATTTCTATATGCATGCAAAGGCCATGCAACCTATGCGTGTCTATGGCTAGCTACGTGCTAGAGTCCATGCATGGATGGAAACGAAGATTAGCCAACACAAGCAAACAAACGTGGCAAACCATGAAGCTAGCGTCAGCTCAGGGAGTTCAAGTACAACACGAAGCTAAACATCAAGCTGGTCTCCCTTGATGATTAAGAAATATTATTTAATATATTTGGATCGAAGAGGCGTGAAGACCAAATCTCCTCACATGAAGATATGGAAAGCAATAGAAGCAAGAAGATCAAGGAGAAATGCACGCTCATGGTCAGAAAGAATTATTGGATATACGGATTATTATATTTGGCCATGTATGTATGGTTAGTTTGGCCGCACGGACAAGGAAGCTCTATCAGCAAGGACTCTACGCAAGGAAAATAGAGTCTGTGTATCTTAAATATTTCCTTTTGCTTAGTTAAAGATTTTTATAGTTAGTCAAGATTGGTATGGGCTCTGTTAGTTTCAGAGTATAAATATATATACCCTGGGTTATTATAGAAACACACAATCAATTAAATACAAGTCAATTTACTTTTTTTTGGCTCTGGCCACCCCTTAGGAGTAGGAGTAGAGTAGATCTCGGCGAGTTCTTCAGCAAGTACGGTTGCATCGATCCGGTCGACCTCCACTGCTTGTCTGTAAGTACCATCATGGTTTATACCTCTGTTCGTATGGCTGCATTGATCCGGTCGACCCCCACTGTGACTCTGATATAGGCTAGTTATCGACTCTTGTCTAGTTCAAGTATGGCCTGTATGATTCTGCCTCACACCCCACTGCTTGAACTAGATCAAGCTTAAGTTATCGGCTCTACCTTTCAAATGGCAGTCTTTGGTAGATTCATTAAGTTACCGATATTGCTTATTGTTTTCATTGTTTATCTAATTACAACAATATCACTCCCGATTGAGATTGATCTGGATCGGCCTTATATCTTGTTTAACCCATCGTTTGCTAATCTAAAACTGATCTAATCTACGCCTTAAACGATGAGTTATGTTTTTATCGGCTGTTTTACATCAATCTTAATCGTGCATAGCGTGCGGTTAAGGCATGTTCGATCTTGAGTAGATCTATTAGTTAGAGAGAACAGTTTCATGGCCTGTTATCATGGCCTATGGGATTCTGCCTCTCACCCCACTGTTAACACCGTGGAGTGGGGATCGTTGGTTGATAGATTTGTTCCTGAGAAAGCATGACCTTAACTGTGCGCTATGCCTGAATCGGCTGTTTAGCCGATATCGAGTGATTTCACGAACAGTTCACATTACGAGATCATTGAAGTAGAGATAGGTTGAAAGATATGTTAGCCCCATGATCTTGTTATTGTATTACAGCCTGCATGATTCTGCCTCATGCCCCACTGGTATTAGTAACGAGTTAGGGTCGTCGAGTCTATTGTTGTTTCTACGACCTGCATGATTCTGCCTCATGCCCCACTGGTTATGGCGATAGATAAGATCTAACATGTTTATTAGATTTATCTTTATTAAATGGTTTAGTAGTGTTGAATTGTTTCTTTATACAAAAGGAGTTCGGTTACTTGTAATCATTGGCTCAGTACAAACCAATTATTGTTGATATTTTATTGCCATTGGTTAATGTTTGCTCGAATTATGTTTATCCTGAATGATAACCGATTCTTCTTACACAACCCCATGAGCTTTAACCGATTTATTCTTATGAATATGCTGGAAGTCGATTTCCTCTCATATCGGCTCTCAGAGCCGCACATTCGGGACTGTCTGGCAACATCGGCACGTTCCGCCCTTAATTACTGATAAGCTTTCTCTCCTTGTCAATTGCAGGGTCAAATTGACTGGCACGTCTCGGGAGGATTGCGCAGGATCGACCACCTTTGCGCTGAAGCTAGGCGGATCTGCTCCATCGAGCGGACCCTTCCGGCTTGCTACGTGTGTCCTCGGCACGGAGACAAAAATTCTGTGTCGACAAGACCATTAAGAAAGGTGTGTAGCCGGTTGCTCGACTAGGGGTCGTCCTTAGGTTCCACATCACTATGGTGAGCTCTACGATCCACCGCCCGCCAAACTTGTTGAGTTTGTTAAAAATTCTAGGCTTGATCCCTTGCAGAACCATGCCGTTCGCACGCTCGACTTGCCCGTTCATGCAGGGGTGTGCCACGGCGGCCCAGTCAACGTGAATGTGGTACTCATCGTAGAACCTGAGGAATTTTTTCCTGGTGAACTGTGTGACGTTGTCGGTGATGATCGAGTTTGGCACTCCAAACCAATGGATGATGTCGCGTGAGAAGAGCACGGCTTGCTCGGATCTGATCTCGGTGATCGGCCGCTCTTCTATCCATTTCGAGAATTTGTCGATGGCGATAAGTAGATGCGTGTAGCCTCCAAGCCCCTTCTTGAGGGGCCCGACTAGATCAAGCCCCCAGACCATGAATGGCCACATGATGGGGATCGTCTGGAGTGCTTGGGCTAGCAACTGTGTTTGCCCAGCGTAGTACTAGCACCCTTCGCAGGCGCGTATGATTTTCTCGACGTCGGCCATGGCGGTTGCCCAGTAGAAGCCTTGCCAAAATGTGTTTCCAACGAGAGTCCTCGGCACGGCATGGTGTCCATAGGTCCCGCCGTGGATATCCTCCAGCAGTCGCCTCCCTTGCTCGATAGGGATGCAACGCTACAAGACCTTGGTGTGGCTCTTTTTGTAGAGCTCTCCCTCGACGATGATGAAGGACTTAGCATGGTGCATGAGCTATCGAGCCTCCGTCTTATCTATTGGGAGCACCTCACGGATGAGGCAATCAAGGTAAGGGATCCTCTAGTTAGGCAAGGGGTCAGACCCCATCGCTGGATCTCCATGGCTTTCCCCTATTGGGTCTTCATCGACCTCCATGACCTCGGGGTCGAATGGAGCCAGTAGGGGGTCAGACCCCAAGCCTAGGGCGAGGAGCACGTGGTTGGCCCTAGCCCCTAAGCTGAACCGAAGGGGTCAGAAGGAGCCGACGATCGCCCACCCCGAGCCCTGGGTGGAGGGGTTAGGTGAAACCGATAGGCTATTGTCGGCCTGCTCTAGCTCTTCACAGCGAACCGAGGGCTTGTACTGGTCGCTAGCAAAGACACCAACCGAGACTAGCTCCTGGCTAGACACCATCTTCGCTTAGCTCATCGGCTGCCTCTTTGAGTCGTTAGGAGATGTGGTTGAGCTCAAGGTCATCGATCTTGTCCTCCTAGCTTGTGGACTTCTTGGCAATATGCAGCCATCTTTGGGTTGTGTCGCTTGACTCCTTCTGCGGGCTCAATGGTCCTAGCCACCACGCTTGAGTCTGGTGCCTCCTCAGCGATCTTCCCCTAGATGGCCATGAGCTCAGCAGAGGCGATGATTGCCACAGCGTGCTCGTAGCACTCCACCTCGCACTCATAGGCGTGCTGGAAGGAAGTGCCGACGGGTGATGACCCCTTGCGGGCTCGACATCTTTAGCTTTAGGTAGGTGTAGTTTGGGATGGCCATGAACTTCACGTAGCATGGCCATCCAAGGATGGTGTGGTAGGTTCCATGGAACCCCACTACCTCAAAAGTGAGGGTCTTCATCCCATAGTTGGTCGGAGTCCCGAAGATGACGGGTAGATCGATCCACCCTAGTAGCGTGGCCTACTTTCCTAGCACGATGCCATGGAAAGGCGCCTCGGTTGCCCGGAGGCATGACCGATCGACGCCCATGGCGTCCAGCGTCTCGCATACATGATGTTGAGGCCGCTGCCACCGTCCATCAGCACCTTGGTGAGCCACTTCATGTCGACAATCGGGTCGACGATGAGCGGATACCTCCCGGTTGAGGGACATTGTTGGGGTGGTCGGTCCGATCGAAGGTGATGGCGGACTCCGACCACCGAGATGAAGGCGGGCGTGGCGGGCTTGGTCGCGTAGACCTCACGGCACGCCAGTTTCTACCGATGCTTGGAATCATAAGCCGCCGACCCCCAAGATCATGAGGCAGCCGTTGGGGGTTGGAAAGTCATCATCCTTCTGTTGGTGTCATCCACCGCTGCCCTAGGGTCCCTCCTTGGCTCCCCTTTGTTGGCGGCGCCGGACAAGAACCGCTTTATGAGAGCGTAGTCCTTGTACAGGTGCCTGATGGGGAAGGCGTGGTTTAGGTATGGCCCTTTGATAAGCTTCTCAAAGTGCTCGGGAGAGCCCTCGGTGGGCTTTCGACCCCCCTTGCGGTCAGCGGCGGCCACGAGCGATCTCTCACGTCGTTGCTTGCTCTTCTTTTTGTTGGGGCGGTTGGAGGCGCCCTCACCGATGTCCTAGTCCCACTTGGCCTTGCCCTTGGAGCAATCAAGATAGCTCTAACGCCTCCTCGCTCGAGGCGTGGCTGGTGGCGATGTCGAAGAGCTCCTTGGTGGTCCTCAGACCCTTGCAGCCCAACTTGTGGACCAGGGACTTGCAAGTGGTCCCGGACAAGAAGGCTCCAATGACGTTGGTGATGTTAGGCAGTTCGTTGCATTGCCGGGAAAAAAAGTCGAATGTACTCACGGAGAGTTTCTCCGGACTTCTGCCGACAGTTTTTGAGGTCCCATGGGTTCCTAGAGCGCGCGTAGGTGCCCTAGAAGTTTGCCACGAAGATCTCCTTTAGGTCCACCCAACTTTGGATGCGATTGGGCGGAAGGTGCTCTAGCCATGTTCGTGCCGAGTCGGTGAGGAACAGGAGAGAGATTGCGGATGATGAAATAGTCACTATCCGCACCACCGGCCTTGCAAGCAAGCCAATAGTCCTCGAGCCATAGCCCGGGTTTGTTTCCTCGAGTATTTTGGGACGTTGGTCGGTGGCTGGTATCGTGGCGGGAAGGGCACATTGAGGATGTGCCTACTAAAGGCCTGAGGCCCCGAGTAGGCCGGGCTATGGCTTTGGTCTTCGACGCTGTCATAGCGCCCGCCCTAGTGAGGGGGTAGCCATGATTGGCCTCTTCCCTCTTGTCATGTCGTTCACGCCTGTGGGTGTTCAGGGTGTCACGGTCGTCGCAATCATGATCGAGGCACTCACGCACCAGGGCCACAACTCGCTTCCCGTCGTTGCGCGGTGCCCGGTGGACGGAGACGTCCTTGCCATGCTACCTCGAGGGTGCATGGGGGTTGGCATCGAGCTCATGTCGTCGGGATAATGAGCTCTCTACTTGCTACACCATGGCACGCTCGAGTAACGTGTGGATCTCTCGGTGAGTTCGATGGTCCTCGGGCATCGTGGGCTCAGGGAGCCCTCGGAGCAAGGCTGCCGCGCCCGCTATGTTCTGGCTCACCCATGCAAAACGCGGGAGGCCCTCGTCGTCCTCGACGATCCTCTGGTTCACCTTACGGGCCCTAGCACGCGCACGCCCGCCATCTCCCCGGCGTGTGATCTCTTGCTCGAGCTCTACGTGTTCTTGCTTGAGTTTGAGCCACGCCTCCTCAAGCTCCTGGTGTCGCGCTCGTAGGTGATCCTCCCACATGTGTGAAAAAAGCCCCCGTGCCTTCGTCGTCGTCGTCGTCGTGATCGCGTGAAAGGTCAGCCCCTCCCTCGTGGACGCTCTCGATGTGCCCTTTGGGGGTCTTCGCCATGAAGCATTCTCGCGAGGGTTGATGGCTCCCCCTATTGGAATCAGAGTCAAGAGGGACTCTGAGTCCGCCGTGAGGTGGTCATGGAACAATTCCATGACGTAGTCCGCCATACCCATGAACTCGCCGTTCGTAGGTGACAACGCATGCGCTGCATCATGAGGCGACCCGCGGTCTCCGCGGCGTTGTGTAGGCCGAACGGAAATGCCATCGGGGCACCCTAGAGAGGTATTCCGGGAGAGCGGCTCTCCCCAGTGAGCTGGGTCATGATTGGTGAAGGAGAAGACGAGGCGGCGCACATCTTCCTAAGATGGTCGGGGCCCTAGGAAGGTGTCGAGCTGGCGCTTGAGCCTCCCATAGTCGAAGTCGCGGAGCTGGTCGCTCCTGGGGTTTCGGGCCCTGGGCGCATGCAGCTGCAGCTCCTCAAATGCCTCGTCAATCGTGTCGAGGCCGACGGAATGGAGAGGCTGGACGGCGGCGGGAGCCCGCGTCAGCTCTCCCTACGTCGTGACGATGAAGTCTAGGCTCCTAAAGCACACGCGCACTCCCTGGACCCAGCTGATGCCGTGGCTGGCCATTCGAAGCCTGATGGGGACGTCGAGACGTGCAAAAGGCCCTACCTGGTGCACCAACAGTCGGTGTTTCGAGTCACCAACTAGTAAATTTCTAGATTGCGCGTCTGGCTCGGATGATGTGCTCGGAAGACACAAGGGTTTATACTGGTTTGGGCTAAATGTCTCTACGTCCAGTTCGATGTTGCTCGTGTTACCGGCACTGGGAGTTTGTAGTAGGGGTTACAAACGGACGAGAGAGAAAAGTTCCCAAGTCTCTAGTGTGTGTGTGTTTTCTTCTTCTTTTTCCTCCCCCACGTCGGGGAGTCTGGCTCCGCCCTTTATAGGTGAAGGGAAGGCGCCGGTTACAGAGAGAGAGAGAGAGAAGTGAGGGAGCAGAAGGCCCCTCGGAGCGCCAGGTCCTTCTTCTCCTTTATGCGAGTCCTGTCGATGCTGTAGATGGTGACAGGGTCAGCTCCACGCCGGGCTCCTGTTCACCACCGGTGCCATGCCCCGGCGTCATCAGCTGATCGTGGCGTCCCATCCCGTCCCGGCGGACGACGCGGCGAACCGACGTGCTGGTCAGCGGCCGTACAGGGAGTAGGCAACGCAGTGACCTCGCACCCGTCACTGCTGGCGATGTGATCTTCCGGGAGTGACCTGTCGTGGCCATGGGTCACGTCGAGGCGTGCCTGCTTCCTGCCCGGTGTCAGAAGTGTGACCTTGGGGTCGTACCTTCTGACCCGTAGTGGTTGGAGGTGGTGTGGGCCTCGTCGGGCGAGACGAATCCCGCGCCCTAGGGATCGGGCGAGATGGAGCCCATGCCCTCAGGGGTCGGACGAGGAGGAATCCCTTTTGAGGGGTTGGGCGAGGCAGAGCCCGTGCCCCAGCGGTCGGGCGAGGCGGTGCCATGCCCCAGTGGTTGGGCGAGGCGAGGCCCGCACTCCAGCTGATCGGGCGAGGCGGAACCCGTACCCCAGCGGTCGGGGAGGCGGAGTCCGCGCCCTAGGGGTCGGTCGAGGCGAGACCCGCGCCTCAGTGGTCGGGCGAGGCGGAGCCTGCGCACTGGGGCCGGTTGAAGCCGTAGTCGCGCACTTGATTGCTCGGGTGAATCGGTACTGATGATTATTAGTTCCTCCTCTTTGAGTACCCTAGTATTGGTACCAGACACAAATGTTTCATGAGCAGGCGCAAGCACCCCATGTATGAGACCTTGTTGCAAGTGTACAATACAAGTGGTAGTGCGCCGACGGAGAAATTAAAGCACTGCTGCGTGGAGTTATGTATATGTTTTCATCTTCTGCTGTACGACAAAAGCAGCAGGCTGGCATAAGTTTACACATGCATGCATACCCGGTGACTGCAGGCCATGGTCGGCACGCAAGCTAGAGGAAATGGTTTTGATCGAGCTGTCACCCTGGATTTTGGTGTTTGTTGCGAGGAGAGACGGGACCGATGCCGCAGCCGTATGTAAAGGCATCCGTCATATATTATCTATCGTGGTAAAAAAAAACACTACCACTCATACATGCAGCAGGCGCGGGCTGGCGGTCTGGTCTAGCAGGCGTAGCAGCATGCACGGGCGTCCAGGCACTAGCCTGGCCCAAATGAATATTACTAAATGACTAAACTTTGCAAAACATTATTATCTAACAAATAAATAAATGGCAAGTGCAAGTGCATCTTTCACTCTCTAATCATATATGGCTTGATTGGTTATCTATATTACTCTATATTTAGACTTATGCATTGCAGTTTGCTAATGTTTAGTTGTTTGTATTGGCTCTTTTACGAGCTTGCACGATGCTCAATGCAGGTCCGATGCTGCATTAGGTAGTACACCAAATTTGCTTGTATTAGACAATGCAAATTTGCACAAGTTGATGCACAAAAATTAATAAAATATCGTCATCCCTCATGCCTTTACTATAAACATAAGGTCTCAACTAGAACATGGAGTTGACTAAATGCAATAAAATGTAAGCAACAAACACAATTTTATCAAATACGACTTTGCCTATGAAAGACTACCAAACACCAACACAATGCTTATGTTTATGCTGGTTTAGGTTGTGCTGCATAAGATCTGATATATACAGACTAATATGGCTAATACAAACAAACCAATCAAACCCATATGGATTAAAGAAGTGGGCAGTATACTTGCTGCAATTATTTTTTAGAAACCTCATATGTTTAAAATGTTAAAAACAAGCTACAAAGATTACGGAACGGCCACCTTGCAGCTGGCCATAAAATCTTCTGTTACTAAGGAAAGCATCTAAAAAAGCCTCAAAAAGTCTCTTCATGATATCCCATTGAAGCGAGACACACATTATCATCGAACAATAGTGACAAAGACCACGAAAGGCCTCCCTTATACACTGCAGTGTTAGTGGTTGAAAGTTGAGTTGAGAATATGTTGTACTTCCTCTATTCTAGATTATAAGTCGCTTTGACTTTTTTGTACATCCATTTTGCTATGTATTTAGACCTAATAATATGCCTAGATGCATAGTAAAATAAATATATCAAAAAAGTCAAAGTGACTTATAATTTTGAACTGAGGGAGTAAGTTTCATGAGATCCAAATAATGACCTTTGCAAATAGGTAAGACCTAAAGTTTCCATTATTAATAACTAAAATATGTACTCTTCCTAACCACGGACGACAAGCCTTAAAAGAACAACAAATGCAATCCATGTACTTGGTGGGTCCTCTCGTAACTTAGGGCATCAGGAGTGTGTGAATTCAGGGGGTCCTTAGTTTCTTAGGGTCGGTTGTTTATACACTAGGTGATCAACTCTACGCTCGACCCTAACCCAAAAGGTTGAGATCTGGCCTTACCTCAAAGACTTGACCACAAGAAATAAAATACATTTTTTCTTCCACTGTCTCACGTCTAGGTCCAGAAAGGTGAGACCATCAGCTGGCCTTACCTCAAAGCCTTATTGACGCTCAAAGGACACGCAAAAGAGAAAACACGCATCCACGCGCATGCATGACAGTGCCGGTGCGGTCCACTGCTGGCCAGAGACACCACCAGCCACAGGCTCGACGACGCTAGCACAGGGAGGAAAGGGGCAAAGGGCCAAAGGGAAGGACCTCTTGCGCACGTCAATCAAGTGCCCACGCCTGGTCGATTCCATCTCCACCACTGGCTATAGACCGACCAGATCAGAGGCCAAGGAGACCAAATTTGTGGTGGATCAAGCAAGTTCTGCAGTGGAATCGGCTACAACAATAGCCACCGAATATGTTTTGCTGATGCCACTCAATCCCAAGGCAATGATGCATGCATGTTGCATTGACCTCACTCTCTCTGTTGAGTGTTGGAGGATAAAATGAGCGAGCACGCACGCACACATGCAAGAGCCAAGTGTGATCGAGCAGCCGACACTGCCACAGTATGACCTTAACTCGCTTCAAATATGAAATCTCAAGAAACACCCTCCAACTATCAAAACCGTTGAGTGTTGGAGGAATAAATGAGCATCTTAACATCCTCAAATGAAAAAACTCAAAACTTCTTTGGTATAAAAAGTATTTTCATTTAACTCCATACAAATAATATATTAGAGCTCAAATGTGTGATCGAGCAGCCTTACTCTCCTCAAATGAAAAAATTAAAACTATAAAGTTGTAGAACTCATGTCCACAATATTTATTTTCATCCGACATCCTGAGGAAAATTTGAGTCTCTAGGGACGCAATTGTGGCCTCACTCCAATTAACTAGTGTTTTGTATTTGATAGTGCCACAATACTTGTAGAAGAAATCTATAATGGCACATAGTTGAGGGTGTTTTTGACCGGTTTCACTATTAAAGGTGCTATAAAAAGTGTAACCCATATTTATACTCCTGAGGAACCCTAGGGACGCAATTGTGGCCCACTCCAATTAACTAGTGTTGTAATAGTGCCACAATACTTGTAAAATAAATCTATAATGGCACATGTTCACTATGTGCTATAAATAAATACTATGGACATGAACTCGCTGCTCAATCATACTCCGCTCTTGCATGTGTGCATGCAATGCTCATTTTATCATCCAACACTCAATGGACAGAGGTCAATGTGGCATGCATCTATATCAGCATCATTGCCTTGGGATTGAGCGGCAACAACAAAAACATATTCGGTCGCTATTGTAGACTTGTAGCTCCAACAATTTCAAACCATGATCTATGTGCTCTCTCTCACCATCGAGCCATGTCCATGAAGAACAAATCACTGCAGCCAAACTTTACTTTTGCGTACAAACATGACGCCATGACGGGAAACATGGCAGCAACCTGAGCGGACATTTTGTGATCAGCATAGAGTTACTCCGTGGACCGGCATACCAGATTTACATGTTACAACCGGGGTGAGAGCAATAATCATGCTGCAACCGCTCTCAGGCTGTGCTGTCTCTGGAAATTTGAGTAATTACGTCCAAACAACACTACTACGTACGAAAACTATGTTTAGAGCTGCCACATTTCATTTTTACAGAAAGTACCTATAGAAATATGGTTATTTTCAAAGACACATCAAATAATATTTATATATTCTGTCACCCCGATCAATGTAGCATGCCTGGTGACGATGTTGCGTCGGGATTTCACAATCAACTGAGTGGTTCGTTGGATATTTCACTATGACAGGCATGCTAGGCTTTGCGGTCAAGCACGCCCATGATGAGGCCATGTTGCGTCTCTTGGGTGCATCGGAGCTAGAATTTCGCGAAACAGCACACAAGATCTCCAACGATAGTCGTGGTTCAATTGCAGGATCGGGGTTCATGCAGCATGCCAACAAAAATGGTTGTATTGCCATAGGAATCAAACACAACAGTAATCTACACACTCACTACCGTACTGTACTGAGTAAAATTCTGTTGTCGTAATGAATGTTCAACTTCCCAATGGTGTGTTTATTAAGATAGCTTGTCCAAGTACTGAACTCATTTCCTGTAATTTTAGTAGGCTTCATTTTATTTGGTGGAGTCTCTGTAATTTATTCCCCCCCTGCTGGTGTGGCTCCCAGTCTGAGTAAACCACTTAACAAGAGGTGTGGAGTTAGCTGCGATAGGGTCCTACTTCTGGTCCACACCATAAATCCTCATGATTACCCTTATATGATACACATAGTGAAAGGTATCCATGAGACTGTTCATAATTTGAATATGTTCTGAGTCTCGTGGTACGTAATGGTAGGCACGTATCTGCTACAAATTACTCAGCCACATGCAGTGAGTTATGCATGAGGTTTAAAACAATTCTAATTCTGGCAAGTATAAATGTAGCAATGCTGCATTGTCATCTATCCTAAAAAAAAAGAATTCACAAACTAAAACGATGTGTTCCAGGCTTCCAGCTATAAATACTACCGACATGAACCTTGCTGCATACAGTCCCACTCTTTGCTCCTGCGCCTGCATACTCATTTTATCCTCCCCAAACGCTCATCGAGGGAGGTCAATACGACATGCATGTGCTTCAGCATATCACCAGCTTGTTGAGATTGAGCGGCACCAGCGAAGCATATCCCGCGGCTGCCTGTTGCGGTAGATCTGATACTTTGCCACAATGGCCTCTGCTCGGTATCGTCTCCAAATCACATACACCAAGAACAACTTAATCTCCTCAAGCACGAATTTGCATAGAATCACGACAGAAATGGTTGCTCAATTGAGAAACACGGCAGCAACCAGGGAAGTGACTGTCGTGATGAAATGGGCCGATTTCAGTAGTGTTATCTGGTGGCCAGATATACCTGACTTGCTATGAGAGCAGCAGCAGCAACTGTGGAGCAAGATTTGCACTCTCTTTCTATCCTCACACTCTGGGTGATCTCGAGACATTGTAAGGAAGGCAAGTCCATGGTCATTGACGGAAAACAAGCACCTACTGATGTCTGCACTACCATCTGACGGCCATTGTGGTAGAGGGAGAAAAACCTCGTACTTTTGCCGCGTCTAGTAAGCATGCTGAAACATTAGCATCTACTCAAATTACAAAAGTTTGACACACCCGTCGCCGGCGGGAGGCGACCCAAACCCTAGCCGCCTCTCTTCCTTCCCTCCCTCTCTCCAGCCGCGCCGTCGCCGGAGCAGGCCGCCGGCATGGCCATGTAGCTTGCCCTGAGGGCGGCGGCGAGGCTCTTCTTCGCGGTGGAAGCTGCGACGGTCGGGGACGAGCTCGCGTCCTGGGGCTCGGCGTGGTCGCTGGGGCAAGTGGTGGCGCCGGCGTCTCCAGCGTCTGTCTGGGGCAGCCTCCTCGCTTCGGCGTCCGGATCTGGCGATTCGACGACCGGATTCGCGCGGATCTCCGACGGGCCGCTCCTGGGCGGGCGCTGGGCGGCGGTGGCGGCGGCTCCGGTCCAAGACGCCGCGGATCCGCGGGTTCGGCGCCCGTGGTGGTGGCTGCGTCGCCCAGGGCCGGGTCTCTTCCTCTTCCTCGCGCTTGGTGGCGGGGCGTGCCCTCGCGCGAGTCGCGTGCGTGCCCTCGCGTGAGCCACGTGGGGCTCGGCGGGGCCGCTGCTGCTGCTGGCTGCGCCGCTAGTGCTGCGCGGCCGGCCGCGGTGGCGGGGGCCCTTTCTTCCTCCTCCGCTTCCCCCTTTCCTCCTCGGCCTTAGCGTGGAGGCGGGCGCCACCGTGGTCATCGGGTCTGCGCCACGATGGCTGGAATCCGGTGCCCCGAGGCGGGGGTGGCGACCAAGGTGGGGCATGCGCCTCTCGGCGGCTGGCGGAGGTCGGCAACGTCAACGGCGGGTGCTGGTGCCGGCGACGGCTTCGGCGTGCGGTAGGGTGACGCGCGTGGCAGGGTAAGTCCACCCCTGCATGTTGTCCGGTTGGAGGGGGTGGCGGGCGACGCAGCTGTGCGGCTGCTGTGAGCAGCCGGCGCGTTGATGCCCCTCTGGAGGGGCTTCTGCGGGATGGCGGTGACGACGACGGAGGCGACAGGCTACGGTACGGCATCTTGGCTCGACGTTTGTGCTAGGGGCACCTCGGGCGAAAGCCTTGGTGACGGCGACGCCTGTGGGCGCCGTTTTCCTTGTTGGGGGCGTCGTGTTCTTGTGCCCCCAACCATGTCTTCCACGGGTGGAAACCCGGTCCATTCCTGGACAAGCGACGGTGGCACTATCTGCGTCGTACCCTTCCTGAAGGCCTCGCTGTGGAAATTCGTCTCGGCCGTGATGTCTCCTTCGGCGGATGTCCTCTGTCTCTTCGGCGCCCGGTTGACGCGAGACGGCGAGTTCTGCATCGGGAAGTCGGAGCTGCTGCATCAGGGGACGTAGCTCGGCAACGATGACGCGGGTCGAACCCTCCTTCTCCGACGGCTGGGTTTCAGCTTTAGAGGCTCGGCAATCGCCGCGGGCGGGGCGTGGGGTCAAGGCAGGAAGTCGGAGCTGTTCTTCGCGGAGCCGTTGAGCTCGGCAACAATGACCTGTTGCAGCCTCCTGCTTCGGGCCCGTTGGTCTGACATCTTAGGATGGGTCATCGGTGTTTTGCCATGGGAAGTCGGAGCTACTGGCTGCTTTGCAACCACGCTCGGCAACGATGACTCGTGGCAGTGTGTACTCTACTGCGTTGCGTGGGTGGGCTAACCTTTCGCGGTGTTTGGCACCATGCTTGGTTACCTTTGCTTGTATATAAACTTCATTCGTCTTAATCGAAAGGCAGAGCTCCTGCCATTGTTTAAAAAAAATGTAGGCGTAATTTGTCTCCATCTTATTAATTACTAGTGGATATGTGCGGCACGCACGTGTACCATACAATTTTATTCGTAGTAGAAGAATTAAATTATTTATTTATAGCTATTCCTAGAATCGTATCTTTGAATCTCTTGTTGTAACACCTTTTTTATATATGTAGAGCTTCATTGCAAGCTCCCTGTGTAGAATGGAAGACGAGATACTATAGATATTAGATACACTTACTCCCTCCATACCGGTAATTCAAGTCGTTTTGGACAAGATTTTGATCAAACAATAGGAATATAAATCATGAATAACTTTTTAAGTTGTTGAGTTTAGAAATACGAAAAACATATAAATAGATTTGTCTTGAAAAATACTTTCATAAAAATATGCATACATCACTTTTCAATAAATATTTTTATAAAAATAAGAAGTCAAAGTTATGCTTTGGAGACCGTCTCGATGTCCAAAAACGACTTGAATTACCAGTATGGAGGGAGTATTTAGGAAATCAGCTTGACCTTTGTTCATGTATGGATCAAAAAACTATCACGTTAAGCTGAAGAAACCTTTGTGGCAAGTTGATACGAATCTCCTTTGCTGACTGTTAAATAGCTATGTTTTTAGGCTTCCTAGCTTCCATCATCTCCAGATACAATGGTGTTGTTTCTGTTCATTCTCAGTCCATCACAAATATCTTAGCATGCTCCCTCTGTCGATCGTCAAACCAAGTAGATCCTGGAATTTTAAATGGCAGTTTTGTTCTCAGGCTCAATCCCAGCAGCCTCAAGATCCCTAAAGAAAGCAAGTGCCGCCTTCGGCCGCCCAGTCTGTGCATTACCATTAATCATCGCCGTCCAAGCCATGAGATTCTTTGCCATCATTTTATCAAACAGCTCGAGCGCATTCTGCACCAGTTCACACTTACAATAGCCAGCAATGAGTCAAGCAGTCAAGGCATAAAGAGTCAGACGTACTGTACCCCCTCACCATGGATCACATCTCCAATGCCATAAGTAGGCTTTGCTCCATGGGTGTCTTCAATAATTCTGTCCGCAGACTCTGCTTACCACAAGAACCATTCTGATGCCCATGTTGAATGTTCGCCGCATCGCTGCATCATCAATGTTTCCAACCTACAGAATATATAATGTTAATATGTTAAAAGGTTCTCTAGATGTAGGCAGAGATCCAGAGCCATGCAGATGCTAGAAATCATAGTTGAATCTTGTGGGCCATTTGTGCTTGCCTGTTGAAGCTAGTTGAAGATAGGAGGCACTTTCCATGACCCAGTAAAACTTTTTTGCCCTGAGTCCAGATGGAAATACTCTTGGAATATTGTCAGTAAATCCACCACCAGTAATGTGGGCTAGTCCTTTCACACCACCCTTGCTAAGAATCTCAAGCACCTTTTTTTTCATTTCAAACAATTTCGATTAAAAGTTCCATAAAATTCTGAAGAAAATACGAAATATAGATACACATCAGCAAAACCAACCTATTTAACATAGATAACAGTTGGTGCCATTAGAGCTTCACCAATAGTAGTTGTTATGCCATCATTTCTTGGGAGCTGGTCACTCAAGGAAAGTCCGCTTTTCTCCAGGACTCTTGAAAATTAAGGATTTTCAGCCATCACTAATAAGATACATATAATGCCCAACAATACAAAGAGATAAAAATATAGATAATTCATAAATCTGGAAGGCTTTATCAGGACATCTCCATGAACAATGTTTTTTTTTCCATCAATGACTTTATCTTTTTCACAATACTCACAACAAAACCACTAAGATCATATTCACCCTCTGTGTAGAAACCAGACATTTCTGCTGTCTGCAATGATCAATTATCAGTTCATATGTTTTTGGATTTTTCATAAAAACACGTACATATGTAATGCTTTAGGTGGATTAATTTGAGTTTGTAAGAAATGAAAGGTATACAAAGCAAAAAAAAAATCAGAATATTTTGTTACACTGGTATTATTATTAATCAGGTTACCAATCACAAACATTTAAATTTTGCTTTAGTAAAATTCAGATAATAATCAAATAAACAATTATAACAATAAATATGCAGCAATCAAAGACTGGCAGTGCAAGATGTTTGATCAGTTCATATACAACTACTGTGACTTATTATAAGGATAATACTGCAGCGTTGAATTGCTAAGTCATGGTAATTTAATTCAGAATATTTTACCTCCCCTCCTAGGACAGCAAAATCTGATTGCTTTTTTTTGTTGTTTGTAGTCAGCGCAGCCTGATTGTTCGCACCCATCCACAATCCCATTGATACATATAATTTATGAAGTACTTAAAGGTAATATTGAAATGTCCCATGAGCAGAAACCAAGAAAATAAGTACGAGAAGGGAAAATTTTATTTTGTTTGTGAGAAAATAAAGTGGCTGCACCTTCTCTGCAAGATCAACATCAAGTTTGCTTGTTGCATAGTAATCTAGGAAGAACAACGGTTTTTCAGCTCAAGTTATGATGTTATTGACGCACATTGCCACCTGCCAAAATGGCCTAAATTCATTCAGTTCAGTCAATTTGTGATAGAGATAAGGAAAACAACCTACATTGCAGCTAACCACTTACAAGGTCAATGCCGACTATATCATAAATACCAATTTCGAAAGCAAGCCACAGCTTTGTCCCCAGTCCGTCATTGCTAGCAACAAGAAAATCGTCCCCTGTTCAGATAAAGCAACAGGAAAGCAATGTTTCAGAAAGTGCAGCCCAAGGATCACGGAATTGATATTATGGCTGCATCGAGTGAGAAGCAGCAAATAAACCATCCAACTACATGGTGCATACTTCTACAATTGTTGCATAGACATGTTTCCGGCAAACAAGAACATTAAATTTGCATGTTTCACAAGCTAAAACCAATATTTAATTTATACTTAAATCACACAACAAGGGCTTAAGTCTTCACCACGACCATTCTTTAATTTTTTTTACTAAAAATAGAGGATAAAGCAATGAAGTGATGCCCGTGATTATCCAAGGCGAGGAGGCCGCTGAAGCCGCCAATCCCAGGTGTCATCCTGGCGATGGGGCGCACAAGCTCGGTGCAGGCGTCGATGTCCACGCCGGCGCACAAGCCGGTGCTCGAGCTAAAGGACACGGACGCCCGCCGTATCCCCGCAAGAATCTGCCGGAATCCACAAGAAAATCGCCCCCTGTTCAGAACTTCAGATAAAGGACACCATCAGATGTTTTTGTATGTATACTAATACTAATAAAAAACATGTGGCAGTATGGTAACAGTGAAACACATAAGCTTAATTTTAAATTTTTATCTGAATGTAACTGAACTTGCATTGCACTACTACTATAGGGCACAATTCAAGATTCGGCGGTCTTCATGGCTACGCTGCCTCTGACCTGTAAGTCCGTTGGCGACCTGGTCTCTCCTCCTTGAAGTTGATTTTTTAGTAGTTCTTGAGCCTTGGCCCGCTGTTGGCCATGGAGTTGCCTGGTCTTTCTTTCGCTCCTAGGGAAAAAATTCAGAAAGAAGTTGCTCATAGCCTGGGCCTCCCTGTTTCTTGCCAAAACCCCTTCTTTGCTCTTGTGGTTGCTTTTGGAAGATGCAAGTTCCGCCTTGATCCTCGCTCGGTTAGCCTGATCCTTCAGGCCACCATTGGCGGCTCCGCTAATCACTTTCGAGTTTCTTTGCTTGCGAACAGAACGTTCAAGTTCTTCGTTCCCAACAAACAGGTTGGCTTCTACATTGCCAATCTGAGGTCTTTTTCGTGCAATCTGTTCTTCCTCATCTTCCATCTCTGGGGGAACGGCGGTCCCAACTGGAGAAGGGAGCTTGCCCTCTTCCTCGATGAAGAGGATCGTTCTTGGCAAACTGCTCATAAGCGTCCCGCTTCACCTCAGAAGCCAGCGCGTGTCTCTGTTTTTAACAGCATTGATAAATCCTTTGCTGATGCTGTTAAATCGGCACCTACTCCACCGCTCTCCGGTGCCAATGCAATCCCACTCCATGCTCCGCCGCTCTCCGGTGCTAATGCGATCCCGATCCATGCCCCTAAACGCCCGGAGCCTTCTCGTCTTCAACCTTAGGCCGGTCAACCCAAGGCTGAACGACGACGCTCATGTACGTCCGTCGTCCAGGCAATCCCGCTGAAGATCGTATGGCTGTTCTATGGCGCCACAGACCATCTCCGACACCATCTTTCTCCCTGAGATGTCGATCGCATGGCGATGGCTACAGGAGCAAGGGCGACCTGCAGCGCCGGCGATCAATCTGCAGCGGTGTGTGCTTCCTCCATGGGTGCCACACCGCTGGATCGGATCTCGTCTTTGAAACCGGTCAAACAGAACGATTCTGGGAGCGTCAACACCGGTAAAAATTTCGCCGCCGGACCTGCTCCCCCTTTGGATGGTTTAACTCAGCTGCTGCCGGGCCGTCCGACATCAGCAGCACCAAGAAAGAGGATTTCTACTGGCCGGAGGTTTCGTGCTTGGGGACGTTGTGTGGGTGAGGTCCGGGAAACGCTAGTGTTTATTATGCGGCTCGCTGCTGCACTGTATTTAGAGCCCAACATTCTGTGCAAAATAAATATTGTATTCATGTTTATCTAATTTATTTTGATCAATTTCCTCCTCCCAACACAATGACCGTACCCTCACTACCTCCCAAGAAAACCCCACCACACAACTACAGTGCACTCCGCCGGGTGGCTACGGTGAGCAATCATCGCCAGCGACAATGGCGTACCAAAGGGCTGACCCTAGGCCCTTCATCCCGGAGAGCTTCCATTGGGTGGATGTCCCAGATAGAGAGTTCATATGCCGGGCGGTGGCACCGATGAGGCCGCCGCCGACCAACGAGGACCTGGCCATCGTCACCTTCGACCCTGTACCTGGTAATGTCCTCAACTTTGGTGCCGTGAGAAACATTGTCAGAGAGTTCTTGATCGGGCGACGCATCAACCCACATGGCATCCTGCCTTGTCACTTGGGTCAAGCATACGTTCGGTTCACACATGCATATGAGAGGGACAACATGGTCAGGGAGAGTCCGATGGTCTATGGGAACATACAGATCTCGTTTGTCAAGCATAACGAGGGGAGGAACTGGAGGAGAGTCTACTTCAATGATGACTGCTGTGTGATGATGCTGGGTTTCCCTGATGATTACAAATCTGAACGTCACATTCAGAACGCTGTCAGTGATTTTGGGAGGCTGATTCTGTGGGAAGAAAGCAGTGCTTTCCCAGGTAGGATCATGGCCAGGGTTAGAGTAACTAGTGTTCAGGGAGTCCCTCAGCTCATCGTGTACTCCGACTCCACGGACATCAATGGGGACTCCTGGACCATTCAATGTGAAGTTGTGCAGTACCATCAGCTGGGAGCAGAGCCACCAGAAGAAGACCCAATGCCAAATGAGCTAGAAATGGGTGATCACGTACCCTTTGACTTCTTCGGTCTTGGGCAGCCAGTTGTTCAACAGGAACAGAATGATCAGCAGGAGCAGAATGGTCAGCAGTAGCAGAACATGAATGAGGAGCAGCAAGGTTTCAATGGCCAGAATCATCTGCAACAAGTGAACCCATGGGAGCCGCAACAAGTTAACCCAATGGGGCCTTGTCCTGCTTGGCCTGCTGAACTTCCAGCCCAACAGCAGGCCCAATAGATTCAGGATCTGAATATTGAGCCACGGGGTGAAGAGGAAATGGAGATTGATCTTAACCTACCAGCAGATCCCCTAGAGGTTATCATCAATCCTGTCAACCCCCCTCCCAATCATGATTTCTTGGAACTAAATGACTTCATTGAGGTGGTGGAGGAAAATATACCTCAACAGCAACAGCAGAACCCAGTTCAGGAACAAAACCTCATGCAAATTGATGAAAAAAACAATGCTGTGGTGGATGGCTTTCCCTTACCGCCTCTGGTCGATGCTCTAGGAAAGGAGATCCCCCTGGACCAGCTTATTGGACAGGGAAATGAAAATCTACCTGAACCTGGACCTGGATCAGTTAGTAGGGCCAGGAGAGGAAGGGTTTCCCATTTTAAATAATGGAGGCATGCAATTGCCCATAAACCCTGCAGAGAGCAATCTTCTTGAGCTAGCAGATGAACTGAATCAGGATCAGTTACTGGGACAGGATCATGCTGACAATGGTGAACAGCTAATGATTCAGGAGATACCACAGCTTGTTCCAGAGCAGGAGCCTGATGTTAATAATCAACATGAACAGGTGGTGCCAGAACAGCAGCCTCAACTCAACAATCAGCATTTACAGTGCCAAAAATGCAGTGGGATCTTGTCTTCAGGGATCAGAAAGCCAAAAGGAAGGAGGTTGAGTCTGCCAGGATTTGGGAAAATCTCAACTGTCAAGGTAACACAGAAAGCATCTTTGTCAAAATACCTTCAAGTTGGGTATCTTTTTTTAACTCAATGTTGCTCTCAGCAGATAACTTTGAGTGGGCTAAAAAGTTCTTAACCTTTGGTGCCCCTACCTTTCTGGATGATAGCATTGGTAATGTGTCTCTCCCAATTCCAAAAATTTGCCCCACCAGTACTATTACAGAAGGAGACACTTTAATAGATAAGAACACTGTTGTTACAGAAGTAGGCAGTAAAGAAGGCAAGAACGCTCAGGCCTTTGAGGCACAGTTTCATGACTCGTCTCCTGGGAGTGATGGAACCAAAAGACATCTAAAAGGCCAACCCCTGTTGTGGACAGTCAGGTACGTAGGAGTGAGAGAGTCAAACAAGGAAGCAATGGTTTCAAAAATACCGACTGCTCTAATAAAAAATGCATTTCCTGTAATCCACCAACCTTGTCCACCAGAGTCATAAGAAGCTTGGGTGTTCAGTTTTGCAGCTTAGACCCGGAGACCCTGATGGAGGAAAACCTGATGAAAGGAGGAGGTCTGAAAGAACCAGTGGCCAAGAAGAAGGGCAAGACCAAGGTCAGCAAGGATAACAAGAAGAATCTTGAAGGAAGCAAGGCTGAAGATGACAATGCTTCTAAAAGCCCATGATAGAAGTGTGTTTAGGTCATGGGATATTTTGCTATGTAACAGTTATGATGTCAGAAAACATGTATGAGTTACCTTGCTACTTTGTCTGCTGCTGCAGTTTAGATGATCCTTATCATGGGATGGTTGGTCCATTTTGGATAATGACAGATGTTAAACATGTGTCTGTACCTGCACTCTTTGTTAAATGGTTTAAATTAATGAGAACCAAGTTAGAAGTTGGAAAGTTATGACTTGGAATGTGAGAGGAATCAATTCCTCTTGGAAGTGGGACTCAGTTAAGAACAAATTTGCAGAGGCTCAATGTGATATTGTTTGTTTATAGGAAACAAAAAAGGAAGATTTCGATGCAATGTTTTTAAGAAAAATCTGCCCTCCCTCCTTTGATTGTTTTGACTTCCTGCCATCAGTTGGGGCTTCTAGTGGCATCTTAATTGTTTGGAAGGGATCCTTCTTTTCTGCTATCAGATTATCACATAATAACTTTTCCTTGACAATGAAATTCTGCTCTAAACACAACAACATCAAATGGGTCCTCACTTGTGTTTATGCTCCTTGCACCCCTGAAGGCAAGGGAATTTTTCTTGATTGGCTCCAAAATGTCCAGACTAATCCTGGAACTGATTGGCTAGTCCTGGGTGATTTCAACTTGATAAGGAAAATTGAGGACAGAAACAGACCTGGTGGGGATATTTATGAAATGTTCAGGTTTAATGCTGCTATCAGCCAATTAGGAATCAATGAGATTGTCCTCCAAGGAAGAAAGTATACATGGTCTAATATGCAACCATCACCTTTGCTACAAAAATTAGATTGGGTCTTTACCTCCAATAGTTGGGCCATTTCTTACCCCAGCACATCTGTCACAGCCTTGGACATGATCCCCTCTGATCACTGCCCATGTGTGGTCAATATATCCACCTTGATCCCAAGAAATAAAATCTTTAGATTCCAGAATTTCGGGCTAAAACACCAAGATTATCAAAGCATTCTTATTCAGAGTTGGGGAGCCTCTCCAAATATACATGACACAGCTAAACTGATCACAGCCAAGCTGAAAAATCTAAGAAAATGTCTGAAGAAATGGCAGGCATCAATGCAAAATCTGAAAACAACAATTGCCAATGTCAGAATCTTAATCCTTTTTCTAGAAGTTTTATCTGATTACAGAGATCTGAGCCTAGCTGAATGGAACTTTCATAAAATCTTGGAGAAACATCTTCTGGAGCTTCTAAAAAAGCAAAGGATTTATTGGAAACAAAGAGGTAATGTCAAGTGGGTACAGTTTGGTGATGCAGGAACACATTTTTTCATGCAAATGCAACGATAAGAAGTAGAGGTAAACTGATCAGTGAACTGACATCTAGAGAGGGGATAACTGCTCATGAACACAGGGACAAGAAGAACATGTTATGGCAAGAATTCAAAGAAAGAATGGGGATCTCTGAATTTACTAGTTTCACAATCAATCCAGCAGAACTGATACAGAGAAATACAAACTTAGAACACCTGTAAACTCCTTTTAGCAGAGAGGAAATAGACTCTATAATCAAGGCCCTGCCAAATAATAAGTCTCTAGGGCTAGATGGCTTTAACAATGAATTCATCAAAGCTTCTTGGTCAGTGATCAAACAGAACTTTTTTTATCTTTGTAACAGCTTCTATGATCACAATTGCTGTCTGCAGAGCATTAATGCCTCATATATCACCTTGATTCCAAAGGTGGAGAATGCCAGATATGTCAATGACTATAGACCCATATCTCTGCTGAATTCTACAGTCAAGCTCCTGACTAAACTATTAGCAAACAGACTTCAGACATCAATCATTTCATTGGTGCACAAAAACCAATATGGATTTATAAAGTCAAGAACAATACAGGACTGCCTAGCATGGGCATTTGAGTACATACACTTTTGCCACCAATCAAAAAAGGAAGTAGTCATCCTCAAGTTAGACTTTGAGAAGGCTTTTGACAAAATGGAACACCAGGCCATGATAACAATACTACAAGCACAGGGGTTTGGTCAGAAATGGATTTCATCGATAAAAGCAATTCTTAGTTCTGGCACTTCCTCAGTCCTTTTAAATGGGATACCAGGAAAAAGATTTCACTGCAAAAGGGGGGTGAGACAAGGAGACCCCCTGTCTCCTCTTCTTTTTGTCCTGGCTGCTGACTTTTTGCAAGTTTTAATCAACAAAGCCAAAGACATGGGGATGTTGAACTTGCCCATTCCAATGCAAAATGACACAGATTTCCCCATTGTGCAATATGCAGATGATACCTTAATTATTATGGAGGGTGATCCCAGGCAGCTCTTCTTCCTCAAAACAGTTCTACAGAACTTCTCTGAATCAACTGGTCTAAAGGTGAACTACAAGAAATCAATGATGTTACCAATAAATATCACTGATGAAAGACTTGGCTTGCTTGACAGAACCTTTGGCTGCTCTAAAGGAACCCTCCCATTCACCTACTTAGGTTTGCCTTTGGGAACAACAAAGCCCAAGATTGTTGACTTCTTGCCTCTGGTTAACAAATGTGAAAGGAGACTTGGAGGGATATCTTCCATGCTCAATCAAGCTGGTAGGCTGCAAATTACAAATGCAGTGTTCTCAGCCTTGCCAACATACTACATGTGCACTCTAGAACTTCCCAAAGCTGTCATAAAATAGATTGATAAATTTAGGAAAAATTGCCTTTGGAGAGGCACTGATATAAATGGACAAAGCAAGCGCTAGGCAGCATGGAAGATGGTATGCAAGACAAAGGAAGAAGGAGGTCTAGGCATCATAAATCTTGAACTGCAAAATCAAGCACTGCTGATGAAAAACTTGGATAAATTCTACAATAGAAAAGAGATTCCGTGGGTAAATTTGGTATGGGAAAAACATTACAAAAATGACAAACTGCCTGGTATTGTGAAGAAAGGCTCCTTCTGGTGGAGGGATGTTTTAAAAAGGTTACCCTCATTCAAGGAAATGGCTACTGTTCAAGTCAAAAATGGGGCTTCATGCTTTTTCTGGAAGGACAGATGGATTTCCCAACCACTTGAAAGAGATGTTCCCCCAGGCACATTCTTTTGCCAAAAACAAGAATATTTCAGTCAAGAAGGCCTTCAGTCAAAATGAAATTACAGATATGTTTGCACTACCACTGTCCCAAATGGCCTTCAATCAGGTACTAAATATTCAACAAAAGATGGAATCTGCAGTCCTGGATGAACATAATAATGATGTTTGGACATATCCTGGTGGGGCCTCCAAGTACAAATCTGGAAAAGCATACAGAATGCTGTTAGGACATCATGCTATTGATCCAGCATTCAAATGGCTTTGGAGATCATTTTGTCAGCCAAAACACAAAGTCTTTTACTGGTTGCTGATGAATGACAGGCTAAGCACAAGGAACATCCTCGGACGAAAACACATGGATCTGGACTCATTTAACTGTGAATTTTGCTTGTTGTCAGAAGAGGAAATTGTGGAGCATTTATTTTGGCATTGCCCTTTTGCATAGCAATGTTGGGGTATACTGAATCTTAGCATAGTTCAGACTAAGGGAACATTTGAGAACATACTGGCTATCAAAGATCAAATGCAAAACTAGTTTTTCATGATAGTTGTCATCCTAATGAGCTGGACAATCTAGAGAGCCAGAAATGAACTCATTTTTAACAACAATCAAGTCACCTTACAGGAATGCAGGACCTTCTTCTTCAAAGAAGGTGGTGGGGATATCCACATAGACTAAGCCTTATGGAGCACCCCGGGGGTGGTTATCCCACAAGAAGCCTTGCGAACCTTATGGCTGCTTAGCGCGCCCAGCGCAGACACCGGAAGATATCCTGAAGATACTACGAGATCTGTTGGGATACGTTCGATCCCATGATTTCTGTAATCTGTTATTACTTTCCGGTTATCTCCTAGATCTAACCGACTTGTAACCCTCCCCCCCAGACTATATAAGGCGGGCAGGGACCCTCTCAAAACACACGCAACATCATATGAAGCCAATACAATCCAACAGACCACAGGAGTAGGGTATTACGTCGCGTTGTCGGCCCGAACCTGTCTAACTCTTGTGTCTCTGTTGCCTTCTTGTTCTCGATTACACGCATCTCTGCCGATCAATCTACCTTCGTGGGATACCCCTCGGAGGACTGTCGACGATATTCTGTCGACACACAGCTTATCTCCCTACGGGTGAAAGCCGGTCTATCAACAGCTTATGATCAATGGATACAAAGTCTGTAATAGATAATAGCCTCAGCTTCATTTTCTTTGTTTCCTTCTTTGTATCTTAATCCTTTTCCTTTACTCTACCTCTACCTTTGTTTGTATTCCCTGTTTGTAAACCGTTTTATTGAAGCTCAATAAAATCTCTGCAGGGCCTCGGCCCCTCTAGTTCAGTAAAAAAAATACACCTCATAGCACATAGCAAGTGATATGATCATACAAATTAGCCCATGTACTCCTGATGCTTTCTAGAATTTGCAGTGACCAATATATAATAATTTATAGGTAGCATGTAAATTAAGCAATTGTGCAAGTAGGCAAGATCTTTTATGGCCTGTTGAGTATCGCTTCGCACCTATATTTTTCTAATCAAGCTGCAGATATAGAAACTCAGTGACTGTTTATAAGGTCTCAACCTGCACAAACTTCTACTAACCAATAGTTGGTGCTGAAATCATCAAAATAGAGCCATATGTTCTGTCAACTCCTAGAATTCATAGTGATCTACATGTGATTTTCAAACAGCATATGAATAAAAACAAACAGGGAAAATGGAGGAGTATTTCCTCTGCCACACTCCTACATATCTATTTTACAATCCAGGATGTAAGCTAGATATCATATGCAGCCTTCCACTCTGCCACATATATTTCACAACTGTAACTAATCTGAAATGAAGTCTCATAGTCATATAACCTGAGGGCCCATTATATATCGTAAACATCTTACATAAAGCACCACACAGGAAGAGAAGAGGAATTTTCATTGGCCCAATGGTAAACTCAACAATTGCTTGAGGAGTTGGCAGGATGAAAGCACAAAAAACGCACACAGTATTAACCTGTAGGCAACTGGATTGTAAGAGAGGTAACACACATGACAGAAATTCATAAGCTCAATTGAATTTATCTACTTTTTGGTCTGATATTAAAGAGGTAACACATGACAAGGAAATTCATAAGCTCAATTGAATTTATCTACTTTTTGTTGAAGTCTAGAAGAACTGCATTAAAGGCAACAAAAGAAACAAAGTCACGTCGAATCAAATTCATAATCGAAAGCTCACCTTCTTGTTGAAGAGGAAGCTATGATTCCAATGTCTTCCACGCTAGTTACCTTCCTATTAGGATCTCTACTTAGTAACAATAACACCACTCCATATTTGTTGAAGGCTAACCAAGAACTCACAACCACAACATACCTCGCAATCAAATAGGACAACAAAAAAGCGAAACAAAGTCACGTCGAACCAGTATAAGGCCGTTCTCGCATATTCATAATCGAAAAATAAATTGACCCGTGACGGACGGGTTGCCGGTGGTAAAACATCGACAAGGACCTCGTAGCCCTGTGGAGCAGGCAAGTATTTAATTTCATTAGGAGCAATGAGATAGTATCTAATTTCATTAGGAGCAACAAGATTGGAAGGAAAGAACCCTAAGGACGAAGAAGAAAAGGGATTGACGCATACCCGATCTGGGCGATGCCGCGCAAGATATCCGAGCAAGGCACCGATGAGCAGCAGCGCCATATGGTCCATCCAAAACTATGAATCAATATAAACAGAGTAGGTGCTGAAATCAACAGGAATGGGGCACATGTTGTTGAAAAATCAACACATACTTTGGTGATATGGAAGAAAGGAGAGTACTCACCCTAGAAAGATATGAGCAGCAGGAAGAAATCGACAGCTGGCAGCCTAGCACTGCATGCTAACTATTCAACCAAGCAAGTTTAGGTTACTAAAAGGGCTCTAATTTGAGAATAAAAAGCACCTGAATGTTGCCTTTCATGGGTGAAGTTTAGGCTAATAAAAGAGATCATGCTACAGTCTGTACACCACAAATTTGAAGTAGGCAATGGACTATTATTTACATAACAAATGTAATCCGTAATCTTTGAAAGGCAACAGAGCGCAACCTTAAACCGGTACGGTGAGCATTTTTTTGCTAAAAAAGTTACCACTACAACAAGAGCCCCCAAAACACATTGGTACCAATCTCCACAATAAAGTCGATAAATAAGAAACTCTGCAGAGATAGATCATGTATAGGTAATATTGGTATTCGAAAGTTAATGACACTATTAGGAAATTCAAAAAAGACTGCCTCTATTAAAACGAACCTATATCAACACTGCGCATAGTTGTAGTGAGAACTTAAAGAAACAGGAGAAGAAAAAGTCATCACAGATAAGCAAAGTGTCTGACAATGCTATCACTGGGAATAGGATGTGTGCTCAGAACCAAAAGCGTATAACCTGACTTCACAAGCAATGATCACAGACAACGATCACAAGGCTAGAATCAAGAAGAATATATCTATCACTTCACGGGCAATAGGCAGAAGCTCAGATTGCACAATTATGTGTTATTGACATCACAGGCAGTGGTCATATGCAAATATGAGCGCAAAACCAAAGGCAATGACCAGATTAGTCAAAGGGAGAAACCATCAAAGGCAATGACATCAGAAGCTCTACATTTCAGGTTAGGCTCCCGCGACTAGAGGCCATCTATGTCAGGCAGAAAAACGTGGGTCGTTCCATCCGAGATTAACGGTGCAGGATCACTGCACCGATTTGTACTGTATAGGAGGCAAAATCTATTCTTGCCACGTCGTCTATCGCCCCTGCATAGCGCCACCTCAGATTTCATAATTAAGAAGTGGCTCCAATAAACAGTAGGTCCCATTGGTGGCTCCAGAGTACACTGTAACATCCCAGATATTAAAAAGCAGTTAAAACTTGATCATGAGCATCATCAAGCATAATCACCCAGTGACATGTCATGAATGTACCCTATGTTTCATTTATACCATGTCCATGTTGCATATACTAAGTTCTAGATGTTGCAAATGTGATGTTTCATATGTTGCATTGTAGTGTTTCATATGTTGCATATGGTATGTTCTAATTGTTGCATGAAATGTTACCACTGATATCAATTAAGATTAAGGTTCTTTGTGATGTTATATATGAGAATTTGCCTAAACAATTAAAATTTTGTTAATATAAGATTTATTGTTTAAAATGTGCTTTGTAATGTGGGATCAAAAGTTTGTTGTATTTCCAAGTCAAACATGTTAAATTTATGCTCCAAATATTGAAGTCAATAACTAGTCTTCACACTTAGCCATTTAGACAGTCCTTGAAAAGTAGTTATAAGTTCAAGTTTTGGTGAATTTATTAAATGATTTTTCATAAGTAAAATTTGGTCAACCTTTATGTCATTGCTTGGTCTCATAGTTGAGCTATGATGTTATGCAAGTAGTTGTAGTTGTCATGAATGATTTTTGGTTGTTCTTAAATAAATTACCAAAAATGCTTAGTTAAAACAAATCTTCAAAACCTGAAACTCAGTTTCACTGTACTCATCTTTGATCTTCCAAATCCTCAAAACCGTCAAGATTCTGGGGTTGGTCACTTAAGCGAAGATGGAGTGCACGCGTAGATGAACAACTTTTGTTAATGAAGATCGTCGAGTTTCTGTTTGGAATTGTGAGAAAAGGAGCGAGGGAATGACGCTGTCAGGATGCTACAGTAACCTCGGCGGCAGCAGCTTCGCTGCCACGCAGCTGCTTGCCGTCGCCGCCGACCGTTTTCCACTGCCTTCTCGCACTTGGCCACACAGCTGTTTCCGCGGGCACGTCACAAGCAGGAGCTGGACGCCTTGAAGCTTCACCCTCGTCCTTTTAGCGCCAAGCCGGCCACCGTCCCTTCCTTCTTCTCCTTCCTCAGCTCCGCCGCCACCGAGCTCACCTCGCCGGTCGAATTCGCCATCCTCGCTCCACCTCCATCCAAATCCTCGCGCCCATAGCTCCGCCTTGACCCCGCGCATCACCTGAGCCTGCTTGCCTTGCCTCTCATCGACAAACGTAGCCACGCGTGCCATTCCCACCGTGGCAGCATCGCCATGGCCGCCGTGGCCAGCTTGTTGTGGCGCCCCTCTATCTTTATCTTTTTATGGGCCATTATTTGTTGGTCGGTTTGGCTTGCTTGTGTGGCGCCCCTCTATCTTTATCTTTTTATGTTTTGGTCTGACTGCGATGCCATGGTGCTCATCGGCCCTCTCTTTTTACCTCTACTGTGCATGAGGCGCTGGAACACGGTCATCTTCCCCAATTCAGGCCGCCGTGACCACCCTCACCATCACCGGTCCTATCCGCCGCGTTCCCACCTCGACCAAGTAGCCGGTTGGAGTCGCGGTGAGCTCCTGATCATGCCCGACGCTCCCATTTTATCTCTACCACACCGTAGCCTCTGGAACGCCGCCGCGCCGCCGTGCCGTCATGGTCGTGGCCGAGCACGCGCGAAACCCTAATCCGATCATCCGGTACAGTAGAAACGTTCGCAAGGTTGTGGGGAACATGATGGTGACCTTTCCGCCGCCGATAACCGCGCCGGAGTACAGCCGAGCCACCATAGTCGACAACGAGCTAGCTACAAAACCCTAGTCACTCAACCACCACCCTAGATCGATGCGCGAGATCATCCTGAGCGCGTAGGTGCCGACCCTGTCGCCGGCGACCTCGCCGTCGGCGAGAAAACGACGGTCAGCCACCGGGAAGCCGTGGTACTGTGCAGCTGCACTGTTTGGTTGATTGGCCCCGCCTGTCACCGCTGTGGCTGGCTGGGCGCTGGGTGACAAAGGGTTTTGTCGCTTTTCGATTTTCTGAAAATATTAATAAGTGCTGAAATTTGATTAATTCATAACTAAATAATTAAGACTCATAAAATTATAATTTTTTGTGTAAGCTTAGTCATGAAAAAATATGAGTTTGCCAAAATCGGTACTTTTGCTAGGTCTAAAAATTACATCTTTTATTTAATAAATAGACCTTCTATGATTTTTATAGGCTAAAATAATTATCCTAAAATCATGAAAATTTTTGTGTATGACTTACATGCTTATACCTGCCTTCACAAAAAGTTTTGTACTGTTTTGATATTTATAAATTGGGTAATTAATTTAAGTGTGTTTAAATACCTTTTCTTTAGTTAAATAAATACCTAAATTATTTAGATAAATACTAAAATGGCTTTGGTGCATTTTGGAAATTGATTGTGGACCTGGGAACACTAATCACTTTGTTGATCCTTGGCAACTTAATCATCTTGATGTTATGCTCATAATAAACTTGTTAATTAGTAAATAAAATAATTTAGTCAATTAACTAATTAGTGGATGCAAGTGTTTAGGTCAAGTAATGATCCTTGCTTGCCTTCATGGTTAATCTTGGTGTAATGTAATTAAATATCTTGTCTTGCTTGACTAGTATAATATAATAAGTGTTGCTTTCATGATTTGATTGTAATTTACTTATTATATAATAATTAAATGGCTTAATTAAATGTTTAGTTTTGTAAGCTCTTTATAATGGTTAGGAGTTAACAAGAATGTTAATCACTTGTTGGAGCATGTTAGTGTAATCTCTTTCATAATAGACAACTAAGTAACCTGATAATAATTAATTAAAATGCATTGTGAAGCATAACCCTAGTTGTACCGCGAAGGAAAGTTGTATTCAACTTTCTTAGATTAGTTTAAGTTCTGTTATGCACTTGTGTGTCTCTCATCATGCATCATGTCATGCATTCCATCATGCTAAGCATGCATCATTATTATATGTAGTGTATACGAGAGTGAGAAGACTCGTGTTGATCAAGTTTCGGAGAAGATCCATCCACCAATGGTGTTGGTGCCATGGATATTATCGGGTCTTTGTGTGGAATCTAACCTTCTCTGCAACGCAGGCAAACCCCAGTGCATATCACCCTTCTATAGCATTTACAAATCTTTATTACACTTTAAGTCTTGTGAGATGTGCATTAAGTAATTAGGAGTTAGTCGAATACCGTTGCTGCATGATTACCTTGATATACAGATATCCTTAGTTATACCCTGCTAGTATGAATAAGTCGATACCTCTTATGCTTAGTAATGCTTAGACTTTGATAGAAGTCGAATGATGGTTTCATCGTTCGAGAGAAAACATGTTTACCTTGCTCTTCTCAACTCTAGTTATGGGTTGTGAATACCATGGTTAAGATAATGTTAAATCGAGGCCGGGCGGGTGGCTTGCATCGAGAATGGAGTCTCCCTGTAGTGCTTTCGTCTGTGTCGATTAAGGATCGTTTGTTGTAGGCCTATTGTGGTCGAGACTTTGTAGTACTGGCCACATACTCTGGTAAGCCTAATACCTCGGCTATTCTATTATGTGAAAGGCCAACCGCACACTAGGAGTGGAGAGATGGTGAGAGTAGCGTGTACACATCCTGTGAATCCATCGTCGAATGGCGCAGTGAGGTGGAGTACTGTACTCTCGGGTAGCGCTGGACTCGTTCATGTTTTGGAGGATCCAAGTGAGGGTTGATATATGTAGGTCTACGACCTGCATATGTCGTGTGGTAAGGAAACCCTAGCTGGGCCAAATCAATTCGAATCGTCGTGCTCCTCGGTTACGGAGACTCGATCCTTCGACCACTCATCGTAGTTAATCAATGAAATATGGTTACTGATGGATATGAGATGATATAAGTTGAGAAGAGATGTGATGATTAATGAAGTGCTTGAGCTAGAATAGGTGCTAATTGGATACTGATACACCTAATACAAAGCTAAAATATTAAAAGTAAGGATGCACTTGTAGTAAGCTTTTCTGCAAAAGTTATTCTTGCTTCTACCTTGCCTTTAAGCCTGTATACCCTTGGAGTCTTTTCTTTTAGTCAGGTAAGACTTGCTGAGTATCCTCAAGTACTCAGGGTTTGTTAACCCTTGTTGCAGGATTTGACTTGTGCTGCTAGCGGAGGTCATGTCAGTGGGCTCGACATGATCTTGTCGTCTTTCCTACCTTAGATGCTTCACCTAAGTTGCTTCTGAATTTCTACTCATCTTTTGGAACTTAAGTTAAGTTTGACTTGAACATGTTTTGTAAACTAGTGTTATAATTCTTCCGCACTCTAATATAAGTTATCTTTGTACCAAATGTTGTAATGTTGTGGCAACTCCATGTTGATCATGTATGAGTTGTAAAATGTGGATGATTCGGGGTTTCTCCGAGGACACCCGACAGACTACCTGAGTTATCTGGCTCTCATGTGCAACACCAAAGGTCTTAAGGACAGTGACGGGTGCATGTGGACCATATAATTAGAGTGGTTCTACCACATCCACAAAATAGAATAATTACAAAGGGCAGGGAAAAATCGAACCAACAAATTGACCATTGCTTCAGCTATCACAGAAGAAGCGGAAAGGCTCCAAAGTACTCAAAATAGAATAGGTACAAAGAGACGCAAAAAATCTAAGCAACCAATTGACCATTGCCTCAGTTATCATGGGGAGGCAGAAACCGCTGCAAAAAATGGAATCAGTGCCTCAATTAGAAAGAGGCGGGAAAAATAAAATCAACATTGCTCATGATCACTGCCTCATTTACGAACACAGTAGACAGATGTGAAAGAAAGAATCATCATAGTCCATGAGCATTGCCTCAGTTATCTAGAAAAAGAAAGAGGTGTAAATTTGTGAACGATGGCCCTTGATCACTGCATGAAACATAAAACATTTATTGTGTATTCATCACAGCACTACCCTATTCCCTCAAATTAATCTAGCAGCAAGAGGAAAGTGTACCCATCATCTAGCAGCTAGGGTTTTGTCGATTAGAGGCGAACAGCTCATCTGCATATAGATCGTCGTCCATAGCAAAGGGGAGCGAGCCTCCACGAGCGCTGGGAGAGGAAGATCCCACAGGGACAGGTAAGAAGAGAGAGGGGGAGGAACCAAACCGATGAGGGGACGACCCGAGGAACACCGGAGCGTCTGGGAGCACGGACGGGCCGAAGGAGAGTGGATCCACGCGTGGCCGGCTGTAGGAGGTCGCGCGGAGGGGGGCGGCTGCGGCCACCGGGGCTGGCCAGCCACGCGGGGGGTGGGAGGAAGGGAGGGGGGCCACCGGGGGCTGGCCGCAGCAGGCGCAGGCGCGCCGCGCCCGTCGTCGTGTCGCCGCTTCGAGAGGGAAGGAGAGAGAGGGGGTAAGGGAGAGAAACGGAGGGAAGGCAAAGAGAGGGAGAGAGATGCGAGGGAGGAGCGGAGGCAGGAGAGAGGGAGGGGGGGCCGGGGCGCCCGGCGGCGGGGGCGCCGTCGCCTCGGGAGCGACCGAGAGAGAGGACCGGGAGAGTTGTGTGCATGTGTCTTTTTTTTTGACGATGAGAGGGAAGGGAGCGGTAGATATCTATGTGGACAAGGATTTAGGGTTGACGTGGCTAAAGGGAGACCAAGCAAAGGCCTTTTGGGGACACGTGGCCCAATCAACAATTTCGGGTGACGTGGCCCAACTCCCCTGCGGGGGTTCACCTTAGGATTGTAGGTGGAGATATATTGTAGGCTCATAGCTGCTACAAGGCACGTGCAACAGGACAAGTTCTGCATGAGGTTTACAAGAATTATGACTCTGACGAGTGTAAATGTAGCAATAGTACTGCACGTTCATCCTCAAAATAAATAATCACAAATTGGAACGATGTGTTCGATCTATAAATACTACCGAACTGAACCTCGCTGCATACAGTCCCACTCTTTGTTCTTGCGCCTGCATACTAGTTCGTTTTATGTTCCCTAGTTTGTCACCCCAACACTCACTGGAGGAAGTCAATACAACATGCATATGCTTCAGCATGTCACTAGCTTCTTGAGATTGAGCGGCATCAGCGAACCATATCCCGCGTTTGGGGTAGCTCCGTTGGTTTGCAACCATGGCCTCCGTTCGGTATCTTTTACGACCTGCATGCACGAAGAACAGCTTACTCTCCTCAAGCATGGCATTGCATAGAAACACGAGAGAAATGGTTCCCAAGTTCAGAGATGTGGCGCAGCAACCTGGTCGTGCGTTGTTGTGATGAAATGGAGTATTGCCTTGATCAGTAAAGTTGTCTGGTGGTCTCGTATACCAGACTTACTATGGGAGCGGCAGCAGCAACTGTGGAGCAGGATTTGCACTCTCTATTCTTGCGATCCGGGTGATGTCGAGACACTGTAAGACAAGCCAAGTCTGTGGTCGTTGATGGAAAACAAGCACCTGCCGGAGTTGGTGCTACCGTCTGATGGTCACTGTCATGCACGGAAGAAAGCCTCGTTTAGGATGCTTTTGCCGCTTCTAGTAATCATGCGCTGAATATTTGTGTCCACACAAGTTACAAAAGCTTTAGTGCGTTTCCCTGATATGTGGGTGTAATTGTCTCCATTATTTTAATTAATACAAACTAGTCACTGATCTTTAAAGAAGAAGAAAAGAGGCAAATTTGTTCATTTCCAATAGTCATAGCCGCTTGCTATCTCTAGTAATATAATGCCTATGTGTGCTAGCTCCACTTCAACAAGGGTTAGCATATATAAAAGATCACTTCTCTCATGGTGTATCCTTTACACGGTGTCAAAATGGCTAACAAAAGCCTCAAAGGAGAGTGATATGCATGATTGGAGGGAATTAGATGCTATTCTATCTTAATTACTATCATTCGTGCCTTGTTTAGGCCCAACATGTAAAATAATGACATATAGAAAAACAAATCAACTAGTTAGTTGGAAACCTCCAGAAGCCCACAACCAGCTCTTATTCACAGATAAAGACATCCAATAATGATCCCCCGGGCTTGTTTACAACAACCACACAAATAGGACAAGACATCCGATCCGTCCCTTGGCCACTTGGCCCTTAATTTGATGGCGCGAAAACACTGTGTTGACAATGCATGGAACACTCGATTTTCTCTCTCAAACGCACAGGAGAATTGAGTGAAGTGGTTGATTGTCTGTGCGTCGTCCAACAACTGGTTGTTGGAACCTCGCAGAAGCAGAACATTTGAATGTGAGGTAGACAGTCCCTAAAAAGAAGGGTGTGTTCTAACTCTGACAAATGTAAATATACTAGTGCTGAGCTTTGATCTCAAAATAGTTAATCATTAAATTGAAACCATGTGTTCTATAAATACTATCGACATGGACCTGGTTGAACACTGACCTATATACACTTTAGCTAGCTCTAGTGTGCCTGCACGCTCATTTAATTTTATCCTTCACAGTTCCTTTGTCTGTTTTATATATCACCAGTAACACTAGGTCATGCTCATTGGAGGAGCGGAGAGGTCAATACCACATCGTTTCAACATGTCACTAGCTAGCTTGTTGGGATTGAGTGGCATCAGCAAACCGTGGCTGTGGTAGCTTTGACAGTTAGCCACCAAGATATTACCTCCATCTGTTTGATGGTTTCTTGACTCCTGAGGCTTGAATTTCCGTACAAACACGAGAGGAATGGTTACTACCGTGAGAGACGACGAGACATGACAGCACCGAAGGCAGATAAATAACACCATAGTCTTAATTAGTAAAGTTACTTGATGGCTAGGTATACCATACTTAGGGCTTGTTTGGTCGTTCAAGCCATGGACGAGTTGCCTGGTCTCAAGATCGGCCTATAGACGGCCCTGTACATGGTTGCAAAATTGCCTGACCAGGCATATGTCAAATCTATAGTAATGTTTGGTTGGTGATGTGACACAATGCCTGGATGATGAAAGGGGAAGACGGTGATTTGTTGATAGTTTTCCTGTGTCCATTGAAGTTGGGAAAGTGACTAGCGAGCATTAAATGGATCCAGACAACTCACAGAGATCCAATTCCCAAGCGACTGATTTTGAAGGACTGTCACCAAGCAGCAGATACAAGAAGCTAGAGTTAATACAATGAAGCCTTTTCTTTTTGCATATGTACAAGTAATTTTATATGTTATATTGTAGTAGTATACATGTATGATCCAGTTCCAAATTTGCCTTCGCCAAATCAAAATCATGTGTCCAATCTTCTGCACGGCATCTATGAAACCTAAAAGAAGCCATGCAGCAGTCCTGCTCCAAGTGATATTTATGTAGCAGAGTACTTCGGCCCCATTGTCACTAGCATCCACATCCACTCTCTTGTTTTTCTCTTTCTCTGATTGTGCAATAGATGCAGTCCATTTTGGTTCATTTTTTAGCTTCTTCCACCAATGCTCCAATGCGAACCGTTTGCCATATTTCTTTTTATACATCTGTTGTGCTTCATCTATCAGCATGTCATCAGAGTAACCACTCTTATGGATCTTAGTTACTGAACTAAAGAAGCCATTGAATTCATTCATACTTTTGTTCAGGCGTCCCCAATGGATCTTCAGTTGGTTAATGTCCCTTTTAAGATGTTCTTGTTAAACAAGTCGCTGATCTGACCCCAAAATGTATTTTCACGACTCTTGTCATTCCCATATATCAGGTCTTTAGAGGTATTCAACCAAGCACTAGCCTGAAAAAAAAATACAAGTAATCAATTCGGTGGAAGAGTATGTGATTATGCAATAAGAACGTAAGAACATTGTTATATGTATGTGATTACCAATCTTTCTTCCTCATCAAGTGTCCAGTGCCTTTTCTTTGCTGTCCTACTTGTCTCAACATCATCTTCGTCATTGTCAATGTTGACAACCCTTTCTACTGGTGGTGGTGGTGGTGCTGCTGCTGGTGGAGTCCCTTTGCCACATGGTGTCTGTGGTGTTGGAGAGAATGGGTTGAAGGCCTGAGTAAGTCTAACAAGGTGGAAATTTTCTCCTGGATGCGCCACCAGAAATTGAGGTTGATTTATAAAATTTACAAATCCACCTGGCGACGGATATCCCTGAAACATCAAGTACAAGCATATTAATATAACCTATAAACAACAGCAAGTTACAAAATATTTAGTATTAGGCTTCAGCATTAGGTTCCAGGATCACAACTGAGAAATTTTAGTACCCCAACTTAAATTTCAGAAAAATTTAGTACTCCAACTAAAATTTCAGCAAGTTACAAATCTGCAGGACTTGTGTATTTCTCAATTAATCATCTACAGAAAAATTTTATGGACAACCCAACTACAGAAAAAGATTCAGAAACATTGATTCTAAAGAATTGATGCAAAGTGCCCATGCAGCAGTACAACACACATCCTTGACTTCACCAAGCAGAGAATACTCAAATGCTGAAACCAAATTTCCTATCTGCTACTGCTAGATGTGTATACAAGAACTGAATCTCATTTCAGAACTGAGTAAGGTGCAGACAAGAGTAGAATTTACTAAGGTGCAAACAACAACAGAATTGAGTAAGGTGCATCTCTTCTGTGCTACAAGAACTGAACTACATAACTGATGCTCTTAACTTGATGCAAATATGAAATAGGAGAGCAGACAACAACAGAACTTGATGGGGATGAAAAAGCCCTATGAGCTTACCACATATTTGCTGACTGTGCTGTTGGGGAGTGACCTGCACCATTGTTGCCACCAGATCTGGGCCAAAAGGAGAGGGAATCCCAGTCGAGGTGGTGCCGCCGACGGTGGAGCAGCCGGCGGCAGCTGCGGGGCTCTCAGCGAAGAGAGAGACGTGGTCGATTTGCCGGCGCGCTTCTTCTTGTGGCGCGATGTTGAAGACACCGCCCCTTCGCTCGCCATCTCACCCCACCGATTTGTCGCAGCAGCTCGTTGATGTCTCCCCTGTCCTCTCCGCTTACCGATGCTGCGCCGCCGCAAACCAGAAGCACTGGCCCAGGCATCTGCGAAACAGGAAGGGGTAGGCGGGATATAGGGTTGGGGATTGACTGATTTGGCGCGAAACCGGAAGGGGGAAGCGCGGGAGCGAGACGGCGCCGGAGGAAGAAGTCGCGCGCCATCGGGTTTATTGCCTGGGGGCTTGTTTAGATTCAAGTTTTTTCACTCTTTCTCCATCACATCAAATCTTTAGACGCACGTATGAAATATTAAATGTAAATAAAAAAAATAACTAATTACATAGTTTGATTGTAAATTACGAAATGAATTTTTTAAGCCTAGTTAGACCATGATTGAACAATAATTATCAAATACAAACGAAAATGCTATAATACCCAATACTGATTTCTCACACCCATCTAAGCAAGACCTGGGTAACGGTGACGAGCGGTTTTCTTGATAAAACTCTCTTTCTCTCTCCTCATAAATATCTCGCCAACTAAACAAATCTACTGACGTGACGTACCATTTAACGAGAATAAAACCCCTTCTGTCACAAATAACTTATGTCTCCAAAATAATTAAACAAACAATAGACTGGTTCGTATTATTGCTGGTTCGTGAAGAAGTATTACTGGCTAATTTGTATAAGAGAAAAATACTGTTCTGGCTGAAAATTTATGATCGTATACGACAAGCACTAGCCAAACGAACAGGCTGCAAATTTGCAAAGCCAACAGTATCCGAAAAATAAATAAACGTAAAAGCAGTACAACGGCATGTTTGACACTTTCACCTCCATCTGTGCTATATATACCTACTATTCACCAGTGGATATCGATCACTTCACACTCCCTATTCGCATCCATCCGGTACACATGCTCCATTTACCTCGTTGTTCTTCAATTATTTAACATATTTTGTTCTTCAACCGAGCAATGGATCCATAGTTTGCTACCTTCGAATGAGTGGCGTCAGGCAAGTTTAGTGGACGTACGGTGCATTCCGTGCATCAATTGCGTCCTCTTCCAGAGGGCAAGTCTGGTGGGATGTGTTGTGAGGCCATTGGGTCAGGTGTAACCGTCTCACAGCGAGAAACAGCATGGATTATTTGCCGGACTAGCTAGCTTAGCGGGCATCCGACTGGAAGGGACTCAGAGGGTCCATGCTTGGCACTAGTCGTGGAGTAATTTGCTCACAAAGTACTTTCTCTTTAATATAAGTAGGACACACGCAGCTCTTTACCATATTCGTTTGGCTGATAAGTCATGACTGAAGATAATGTTGACTGATTTATTGTGTGAGAAAAATATTATTCGTTGGCCAAAAAAATACGGCTTATAAGTCAAGCGAACATGGCGCTTAGCTCTTGTACGTGTTCAACAAGTTGAAGGAAAAAAAAAGCACCAGGCAGACATATTTCACTTGGAGTTGCTAACATTGTTGGGTTCGGCACCACAATCAATATGCGCTCAGGATGGTTGTCTCAGGCAGGCGCGTCCCGAGAAAATATGAGGCCCAGTTCGAAACAACAAATGGAGGCCTAATATCTAGTGCCAAACCAAGAAATTAATGGAGGCCGATTTAAAGAAGACATGGCTTGCAAGCTGGAGCAATTACACTAGATCAATGTGTGTACAAAAGACAATGCACAAAAGATTAACTAAATAATTAAAATAGGGGTTGGGCATGGAATTTTCCCATCTGGGTCTGAGATTGCAACATGTTCGCTTGATCTTATCAGCCATGGTATAGTGTTTTTTCCTCACAACAAATCAACGAAGAGTACTTTTTAGCCAACCTTTTAAGCGACGAAGGGTTATGACGTTAGGTGAAAAAATTGGAATCTGCAGCCGCCCAGACTCTTTTCGCGGAAGGAAGGTGCAGGTCACGATCCTTGACTCATGTGCTCCACCAAGCCAGGCCACTATTATGGGCCAAAGAAAACACCTGTAGCTGATTTACTAATTATAAAACAAAGCCTAAAATTATTATATATACTTGGGATACTAAGTAAATCTTGGGGCCCATGATTTTGGGGGCCCTGTTCCGTCGCACAGCCCGCACGGGCCCGAGGACACCCCTGGTTTTAGGGCATGATTGGAACTGCTTTGCTCTAGTTTTTTTTTTAGCTCCGCTCCATCAACTCCACCATAGAGGAGCTCCGCTTTGTAGTTACTGAAGCAAGTGGACGTGTTTGGGTTTTTCTAGGAAAGGCCTAATATGCCCTTGGATGATGTTTGACGTATGTTTTGATGTTTGTAAATATGTGAATGTCTGTTTGCTTTTACTAATTGGAATATGATGTAAAAATTATATAAATGCAAACCAAGGGAAGCCAACCACCTAGTACGATTGATGCCTGTTCCTACATAACAAGACTATTTTTGGTCTTGTGCAATCCAGGGAATTCAAAAGCAACATCATAACAAATTCATGGCATCTCACAATCCAAAGCAAGCAAGAGAAGCAGCGGAGAAAGAAAATGAGCCCCTGGTGACGACTTGGAGGAGGCACCTCGCTGGAGTGCCGCTGGTGATGTGGCCAAAATAGGGTCGGAGCCGAGTGGACAGGGCCAGCCCTGCCATAGCCGCGGCCCGTGCGCGTCCCCGCCTCCACCTCCCGCAGCCTGTGTCGTGGAGGAGGGCCTGGACCTCGGCGATGACATGGAGGAGGCACCTCACCGGAGCGCCACCGGCGGTGGCTAGAATATGGCGGTGGCGCTAGGTTTTCACAAGCGGAGGGAGTGGCGCCCGCGGAATAGAAGCTCACATGGAATACAAAGCGTCAGGATAGAATAGATGTGAACTGGTATGAAGTGAAAATGTGTAATCAGTGGCAGTGGTGGGTAATTTTTCCCTCACTCTACGAGAAAGTACAAAAATCCAAATCTTGGAGAACCCTTGAGGTGCTCCGTCCACAGAAAACGTGGAGTCGGCCTCCAACTCCATATTTTTTTGGAGTGGAGTTTTAGGAGTTGGCAGTGGTGCGTAAATCTCCAGAGAGAGCTAGAAAGCATTCGGTAGAGGTGTCTGTTCCATCCGCCCTACTGTTGCTAAAAATTAATTCTGCAGTAGTATGGGTTTCATGGTCAATAGGGCCCTGGTGGGCATGGTTGGCATGTTCAATGAGTCACACAGATCTTGCCAAAGCTGAAACAAGTGCATAGTGTCGACGACCTTATTATATATACATTGCCAAGCTGCTCCATTCCCCGCAGGCAATTGAAAACTAAGAGCATGTTAGGGACTCCTCTGCTTCATGAGTCATTTTTGCTTTATGGTTACTGAAGATTTGAGGGATATTTTAGATAATTTTTCATAATGGTAGAGGTATATAATTTAGGTACAAATTAAAGGGGTTACTTTGTATTTTATATTGGCAAATGTGGCTATGCATGTTAAAAATAAATTTAAGGATTACTTTGCATTATTTATCATAATGGCAGAATATGTATTTTTAGATGTAAATTTAGGGTTTTATTATAAATAATCTTTCATAATGGAAGATGTGGTTAATTTCCATGCAAATTTAGGGTGTTAGATTATGTTTTGTTTTCCATAAATGATGCTTGGAGCAGGTAAATTGTTAGAAAACAATGTAGATCCAATGACATTATTGGCGATAATGATTAGAGTGTAACAAAAATAAAATGCTAGATTTTTCCGTTGGTGGTTTCTAATTAGTAATTTGAAGATTAAGATGTCATGCACTAGGTCAACATATATCTAGTTTTAATTCGATGTGGATGTATATAATGTGATATGCTCGTCTACACTTGTTTTAATTAGGAAAGAGCAACATGTCCTCTCTGATCGAGTCATTGCTTCAGTGAGCAGCAGTACACCACTATCTAGCTCAGCTGGTGCTGCTGCCAGTCAGACGATGGCCAACCCCATGGTAGAGTGGTAGGCCTTCTGGTTTGGCGGTGATGTGGTCGACTTCTTATATGGGTCTGTGCTGGTTGTGACTATTGTACCACTACAGGCCCTCACCGTTTATAATTGTATCTTTTCTGAAACTTGTGGTAAGTGACAGTAAACTTGTTGCTGCAATGAATTACTTGGTCACCTGTAACAAGTTTTGCTCTGAGATTTAAGCGAATTCAAAATCTGACAAGTGTAATTTAGTAGTGCTGGACTTTCATCTCAAAATAAATAGCCATTAAACTTAAATGCTCTGTTCTATAAGTATCACATGAAGCTTGCTGCACATAGTCTCATACTTCACTACTCTTGCATGCCTAGCTCCATGCTCGTTTTATCCTCCTTAGTTCGGTTACTTCTTCCATTGATCACCACTAACAACAACCCATTGGAGCAGAGTTCAGTGCAACATGGGTGGCTTCAGCATATCACTAGCTTGTTGGGATTGAGCGGCATCAGCAAAACGTCGTGGCTGCGGTAGCTCCCATAGTTTGCCACACCGATCAGTTCCCTTGTCTGCACCAACCTACATAGCTCCAACAGTTTGGCAGGGCACTCTGATAAGCTCCCTTGTCCGCTCCAACCTGAATCCATGAAGGATGGCTTCATCTCCTGAGCCTTGAACTTGCAAAGAAATTCAACAGAAGAAGTTGCTTTGATGAGAGCCATGGCAACAACTGGGATTGAGATTATGGCCATTCAATGCAAGTGGTGGTTGACATGGAGCTGGTTGCTGAGAGTCAACTATGGGCATGGAACGGATTGGCAGTAAGTTTGGACTCATCGTGGGCATGCTTGCCACGGTTCAGTCGCGTACGCAGATCTTGCCAAAGCTGAAACAAGCACATCTATTGAGGGAGCAACAAGCATCACCTACTAGTGATCTGAAATCTGAATATAATGCTCCACAGTGTCGATGGCCTAATACATTGCTAAGATGGGGATCTTAGTTCACATTTTGTAAAACTCTGGTTTTCCTGATCTTGCAAGAAGCTCCCATGTATATAATGAAGTAAGGTGGGGATTCTCTGTTCCCTTTCTAAGAAAAAGAAAAAAACACATAGAAATCCTGAGCTAGCTGAGGCAATGGCAGTCGTTAGACATGGTCGCTAAAGATGATAACTTCAGTCGGGCCATTGTATATTGTTAAGAAGATCCCATCTCCAGAGAAGGATAGATAGAACACTGAGCTATTGATCAAGACGACATAAAAAACGAGCTTCGTTTCATGGAATTCTTTCTCTGTCACTTATGTTCATAAGAGCTTTGTAATGAGACAGCTGATGTATTAGCTGAATACGATATACTAGCTGTATGAGTGTGTTGTAATATGGCTCTGGAGTTGGGTAATATGGACCATCCTGTGCACCGAACGTTTACTTTAGTGTATATAATGACGCTGCCCATTAAAAAACATATTCTGCTCTGTGGTCTAATAATCTAAAACAAGTCCTGCTCCAACTGACATATACGTCGTAGCAAATTAAAGCTGACCTTATGTCACCAAATACTCCTAAATAAATAAATTTGCAAAACATTATCTACAATAAATAGGAGCAGATGAAAAAAGCAGAACGGCATGTTTTACACGTTCACCTTAGTACTACATAAGCCTATATAACTCCCATTCGACTAGTGGCTCACTTTACGCACACTGCAGCTCTCATTCTGCTGGATTCGGAATGAGTGGCATCAGGCAAGTCTGGTGGACTAGTGTTACGTGGCTGGAGGATTGAGAGGGAGAGAGAGTTGAGGGAGAGGCGGCGACGGTCGTGCTATAGTACCCGTGGCGCTACAGTGAAGTGGTTACTGTTTATGACCATAATTGTGGCGGCTGGGGCTGCGAGGGAGGCTGGAGGCTGGCCGGGGGCCTTGCCCACGGTCGAGCAAGAGGGAAGGGATTTTCTTCTTAATTCTTGCTTGATTAGATCGATACATCTCCTCTCCTTATATAGAGAGGTTTACTTGACTTCCAAGCAAATCTTATTTGACCCTTCAATAAGCGACTCTTATCTCTAATTAACTTTAACACTAATAGGCTATACAACCAACCTAGGCCCAATAGGCCTCTGACGTACTCTAACACTACACCCCACCTGGACATGCAGCTCGTCCTCGAGCTGAAACCTAACGAACTTATAACACTGACTCAACTCCTAACACCTAAAAACAAGCCTTTTACATCTTGGCTTATTTTATTATTCTCAATATGAAATGGACTGTGACTCTTTATTTTTGACTCCTGAACATAAGGTGGACACCATCCGCACGCCAAACCTGCATGTGTACAGTCTCCTGGATCCCATGGACACCATCTAGACGAAAGGGGTACATGTGTATGGCCACCTGGAAGTGGTCGCAACAGCGACCATGCGACGGCGCTACGCGGTGCGCTCTCGCTGGTGACCCCACGCCTTCTCCCCGTCAGACGGCTACTGGTCTGCACCGCACAGAGAAGAGCAGAGGGCTTTCGATGAAAAACGAGGTGGAGGGATGCGCCTCCCCAACCGTCGCCCGCAGGGAAAATAGCATGCCCACCGCCCGTGGGGGAAACCGCATGCCCGAGATCCCCGACGCAGCGGACGAGATCGAGGTCCTCCACGCAGCGAAGCGCAACTTGGAGGAGCTGCGAAGGAGTGCAGGGCTGAATCAGCTGCAGATCGTGCATCTCCCGCACCCACCGACGTGCTAGGAGGCCGCGCGTAGCAGCCTGCAGCCGCACCGCAGCCGACACTTGGCGGGTAAGCATCTTCCCCGCCGACGTCATCGCGATGTCCATCGGCTGGTCGATCTGCTGCAACTTCTCGCCCGTGACTGGGATCTGCTGGGCGCCGGTTATGGAGACGACTGTCGTCCCATAGCCTGGCCAGCCGTAGTGCGAGGCGAGGAATGCCCTGATGCCTGCCACGGTCATCCCTAATTCTAGGATTGCGACCGTCATCTGCTCCGGGGTGAGGACGAGGGCGGACGGCGCCGGGGCAGAGGGCACAATCGCCCCTGAGGACGCCAACATAATTAATGCCGCGCACGCCTTTGTGTGGAGCAAAGAACAACGACGAAGACGCTGGTGGCGGTGGGCGGGTGGGTGGCGGTGGCGGCGGTGGGAAGAACTCGGTAGAGAGCTGGACATGATCAAACCATAGATGGCGGTTGGGGCTGCGAGGGAGGCTGGAGGCCGGCCGAGGGTCTTGCCCACGGCCGAGCAAGAGGGAAGGGATTTTCTTCTTAATTCTTGCTTGATTAGATGGATACATCTCCTCTCCTTATATAGAGAGGTTTACTTGACTCCCAAGCAAGATTTACTTGACCCTTAAGTAAGCGACACTTATTTCTAATTAACTCTAACACTAATGGGCTACACAGCCAATCCAGGCTCAATAGGCCCTGACGTACTCTAACAACTAGTGTTGACGGTGTTGTGGCCCACTCAAGGAGATGACGTGCAAGGGCGCCCCCGAGTGTAAAGTGGAAAGGTTTAATTTCGAATTTGCAATTAGAATATAGATACATGGAATGGAACCCATGTGTTCAACCAATAATCGGTTCAGGAAATATAGCTGCAAATTTGCTATTCAAAAGGAGCAAAATAACAATGCATGGCAGAAATTTTGGAAAACATTCTAATAAGTTGTGAAATGACATTAAGATGCGTTGAAACTTTTTGCTTAAAATTTTCATAAAATGTAAAATGGCCATTTGGGTTTGGCCTAGAGTGAAAGCGAACAAGGCCTTAGTAGATGAGTTAATTAACGACAGCATGCATGTGCTCGGACAAACATATATATTGACAAACTAGTTTTGGGTTGGCCCACAGAGGCACTTAACCACAGAGGCCCAAACAGAAGATCCTCATCAAAATGGTGCACGAGATGAATGTGCATATCACTTTTCCTAATAATTCCATGAGCTGTTCAAGATCACAAGTTCTTTAACAAACCTGTCAATCTGGTTGGGAAGAAACATTAGCCGAATGGTAAGCTTCCCAATCATATAATAAAAGGCTCTTTTTTTTTTGGTGAAGAGAGCTTAATAAGTTACTTGACAATTTCAACGGCCTTGCTTCAGTCATTGTTTCTGATTAATGCAACAGTCTCCTCTAGGATGATTCTGGTGTACCAAGAGTCCAATTCCGAGAACTATTTTCCTTTGCAAAGAACAAGTCCAGTTCTCGAGCACAAGCTCATGCAACTGAACCATTCTTCTAGCTATTTCAATTGTTGCCACTATCAGAACAGGCCTTCTTGCAGCCCCAACTCCTCTCCACTAGCATGCAAGAGAAATCACTCGGACTATGCTTCATGATTCTCGGACCTACATTTGGGGCTCAAACTTCAGAGCATCAAAAGCCTACAAATCTCTTCTGGGTCATAATCCTATTACTAATGCCTTTAAATGGTTATGGAAGTCCTTTTGCCAGCCCAAACATAAAGTTTTTTTTTTGCTCCTTTTAAATGACAGGCTAAGCACGAGAAACCAGGCACGAAGCCAGCGGTAGCCCCCCCTACCCATCCTGAGCACGTGGAGTTTCTCTAAGCTATTTCTTAAAATTTTATGCATACATGTATTAGATAGGAGGGGTTAGGGTTAAGAGAAGATAAAAAAACCTCTATTCTTTTGTTCAGCCCCTCCTAATTTTTTTTCTGGCTTCGTCCCTGCGAGAAACGTCTTGATAAGGAATCAAAGAACCTGCACCTGCATTGTTATAATCGTGTGCTATGTTTGGACAATGTAGAGGAGACCCTGGAACACCTTTTTCTCAAGTGTAATTTTGCCAAAAGTTGTTAGAATTTGATCAATGTGTAATACCCTGCAGACTGCAGCGTTGTTGAAGCCATGGTGATTTTCAGAGAACAGTTGCACTCACACTTCTTCATGAATGTCATAATACTCATGTCTTGGTGCATTTGTTTGCAAAATGAATTTATTTCAAAGGGACTCCATTTAAGCGTGGACAATTGCAAAATTAAATGCTCTTTCGCAAAGAGCTTGCTATGTTCTAGCATAGAGTAGAGAGAGAGAAAAATCCCTACTTCTTTTTTGATTTATGGATTGAAAGTCTCATGTAACCTTTGTTATGTTCTTTATTTCTTTCTTTGTCACTTGAACTCCCTCGCTGTAAAACTTTAACCCGTCCGTGGAGGCCTGCTCGGGCATTCCCTGTCCCCATCGGCCATCCGACAAGACCCACGCGGTTTTTCTCGATCAGCCATCACTCTGGATCTGCCAAATTGAGCAAATTGAAAGTGAGGCTTCAACTCATGCAACAAATAGAATTTCATCACTATTGTCTACTTTTTTTTTTGTGAAGATCACTTTCGTATACTGCCAAATTGAGCAATTAAAGGAGAGGTTTGGCATACCTGAGTGCCGAAAAATCGTTTGGGTTAGGGCGTTAGGCCAGGTGGTGCCCCTGTACGTTGGGATGGGGCCACTAAGGCTCTGTTTGGATTTATGAGGCTAAACTATTGCACAGGGCTAAAGATTAGCCTTTATAATGAAAGAGTTAAAGTTTAACCTATCAGACTATTTAGATCCAGAGCTAAATATTAGTCATGTATCCTATCATGACCTAATTTACCCCTAATTAATACTTATCTACATAACTAAAAGGGGTGTGGGGGGATAATATGTGTCTTTTGTTATGAAGAGATCACTTTTAGCCCTCTTTAACCTATTTTGGAGGGCTAATGAAAAAGGGTGAGATAAAGTTTAGCCGCTACTTTTAACCCTCATATTTGAATCTATAAGGGCTAAAAGATAACTAAAATAGTAGGACTAAACTTTAGCCCACTGATCAAACAGGGCCTGACACTCGGAGCGATCAATTTCTAGCGCAAGAGCTATTCCTATCCTCGAGCGAAGCTAGTCCGAACAGCAACACACTGCCCCGTGTCAGTCCACTAAGGCACCGGCCCACTAGCCCACAGGCAGTTCTCTGACTCAAAATGATTGCTGCTAATGTTATCGATCATATATCGAAATAATGCAACATGGCCACCATGCAGAAAAAAGGAAAATGAAAAAAAAATGAAAAAGAAAGAACTTAAATCGGTCTGGTGCAGCAATAACTTGCATTGTGCTCTGCAGTCTTCTAATGTAAAAGAAGTCCTGCGCCACGTAGCAGAGCTTAATTTATGTCACCGAAATAAATAGATAAACAAATTTGCAAAACATTATCTGACAACCAAATTAAGTGTAGAAGCACAACGGCATGTTTCTGGACTTTCATCTCTGTGCTCGCTATATATAACTACTCTTCACTAGTGGCTCACTTCACACTCCCTCTCCCATCTGGTGCATGCTCCATTTACCACTTCTTTACCCTATTTTCTTCTACCAAGACGAGCACTCAACGGAGACCGTGCAGCCGCAATTATATTTGCTATATCTTGGATCGGAATGAGTGGCGTCAGGCATGTTTGATGGACGGTGCATTTCGTGCATCCGCCTTCCCCTTCACCAGCAAGGCAGCAAGTGTGGGTGGACGGTGTTCTCACACCGCCGCCTCAGGTGTGAGGAATCCAGAATAATCCTACTACCAGGAGGCTACCTTGCACGATGGCACAACATATGGGCCTGGGCAGGGGCAGCATAGGAAGATAGGAGAAATAGAGACCACTAGAACCAATTCTTTGTCCATACTTGTTTGAAGTTTATATCCAACACTAATTGGTTTATGAATTGCCGGCGCACAATGCAAATCTCCGCATTGCACATATTGAATATGTGTATCATTCTTGTCCCTAATTGAATGAACTCTCTTCAAAGACATGTGTACCATTTGTTGTTCTAGGCCAAGGCCGTTGAACACCGGTCGCCGCACGAGTGAAACCAAGCACGAGAAGTGGGTAAAACGAGACTTGGGCGAAACAAAATGAACGATTTCATTAACTTTTTTCTCCTCTCCTTTACATCCCCTCAATGGGGGCTATTTATATATGCCCGTAGATTTTTCGTAGGACTTAAATGCCGTCTCAACTAATACAAATTCGGGGAATATTCCCCGTAGTTTTGGGCTTGTTCACCATTCGGAGTACTCGCCTTCCCCGGATAACGCCGACCCGGTGAGGCCCGACCGGCTCCACCTTATGTCGTCTGTCCAACCGATCGGGGGGGCCCGGTGACAGAAGCTGTCAGCCATGTGAAGGCGGGCGGCTCCTCCTTCGACGAAACCTGCAGAAACGATCGACCAAACCGTTAACGGCCATTCGCCCGAGCGAATAGCCGAGACCGACCGCGCGCCCTCCTTTGGCGAAACCTAAAAAAACGATCGCCCGAACCGTTGATGGCTATTCGCCTGAGCGAATAGCCGAGACCGACTGCGCGCCCTCCTTTGGCAAAGCCTGCAGAAACAATCGACCAAACAATTAACCAGCTATTCGCCAGAGCGAATAACTGAGACTGTCAGCGAGCCCGTCGTCCGGGCGAAAGGAAAAAAACTCGGCACGACCTGGACCCAGCTGCAGAGCCCACCCTTTCGCCATAGCGAAAAGGGAATTCCCAGAGCGGGACGGAAAGCGCTGCCCTTACTTAGCTGCGGTGAGGAGGGAGCTCGACTCATCCTTCTCTTCAGGCGTGGCCAGCCCTCTCACCTTTTATTATGGCGAAATGCTGGGCGCGTCAGGGCCCAACTCCCGTTATTTTGCTTCAGCATGAAACCAGGACGGCGATTGAGCCACACAGGGTGCCCATAGGCGGGGCACGCCCCCAACATTAGCCCCTTGGAAAATGCGCGAGGAGGTTCTCGATCCGAGCGCGTTTGCCTCGCGAATTTATGGGCCCATCGCACAGTGGGGCTCATATGGCGTCCTAGGCGAAGGGTGGAGGTCTGTGCTGTTGCTATGTACGTATATATGTATGTATTTTGTTTTTGTTTATTACTGTGATTGTTGTAATAATATGAATTAATTAACAATAATAATTATTATTTTTTGGGCAGTGTATAACTGTTTTTAGGTTATCGTGCCGTGTAACTGTTTCTTGAAATTCGAACCGTCACGGCGGTTAAGCGAACCGTCGCGGTGTTTCCTCGATTTGCGCGTCAGGCCAGGCGGGTGCCTATATAAGCCCCTCCGAGCCGGGAGAGCCGTGCGCGCTCATCTCATCTTCAGCCCCCCAATTGAGAGCAGGTCTTCGCTCTTTGGCTTCTCGCTTGGGTTTTCTCTTCGCTGGTCGCTTTTGCTAGGACTCCATCCTTCGCCGAGCTTTTTCGCAGGTTTGTATTCGATTTGTTGTATTTGCCTTTACTTCCTTTTTGTGCATTTGTCTTATTTCATTGTTGTGGCCCTTTTTGCTTCTTTACTGTTTTTGGTTTTTGTTGGGTTTTTCATATGTAACTCGCTTGGATAGATGTTGAGTGAGTCATCGCCTGGCAGCAGCTCGTCCAGCGGGAGCTCATCTGACACTTCTAGTTTGGAATCTCACAGCCATTCACAAAGCGGTCTGAGCGCAATATGGCCCATTCAGCGAATGCGCAGGATAGTAACCTGACACGGGAGGGACTTGGTGCAGGTGGTCCGGGCCCTTCGCCCAAACCGGATCTGACTCTGGTTACTGATAGCGAGGGGACTGATATCGATGTGGAGATCGTGGAGGAAGGTGAGGAGGGCGAAACTCGGGGGCCGTGCCTGCCGCCGTTCGGGGCCAACCGGATCGGACTCCGGTTACTTACCGCTTGGGCGGCTCGATAAGTATGTCGAGCGAGGTATTTTGAAGCCTTCGCTTCGCAGCTTGTGCCGTGCTCCGTGCCGAGAAGAGGTCCCCCACCCGGAGCCCTACGAGGCGGTTGTCTTCCACGATTTCTTCGAGGCTAGGTTACGGTTTCCCTGTGAAGATTTTGTGGGCAAGGTTTTGTAGCGTTTCAACTTGCAGATCCATCACCTGACTCCTAACGCTTTCGCGTCGGCTCAGCGTGTTCGCCATGGCATTGAAGATGTGCGATTGCGCCTTGAGCGTGAACACATTCACTCGCTATTACGAGACTTATTTTCACAAGAAGACAATCAAGGACAAGTAGACCAAGATCGAGATGGTGGCCCACTATGGGTCCTACAACTTTGTCCCCGAGAAGACGAAAGGCACTGTGCAAAATCGTGCCAGCCTACCGGAATATATGGCCTTAGTGGACCGACTACTGGTTCTACCACCGCGTGTGTTCCGATGAGGATGTGGTTGAGGCTTTAACCAATGGACTACGGAAAGTGCATATACTTGTCTCGGAGATGATGCCAATGGAGGGATTTCGCTTGGCCGAGATTCTAGCTAATGGGCCACACGATACCGAAGCTGTAGACGCCTTTGCCCTGACATCGCGCTTAGATTAGTCGGGATTTGGTTGAGGAATGGATAGCTTGCGATAGCCCTCCGTTGAGCAGCGAGACTCGGTTTTCTAACATAGAGCGGAGGGACGGATATGTCTTTCCGCGTCTCGCCATCGCACCATCGGATACGTTTACCACCGATTTTAGGTTTGTGAACTTGATAGAACACAAGGCCAAAGAAATCATTGGATTTTACGGTGATAGAGAGCACAAAGGTCGGTGCTAGTCCTTGGCTAGGAAGAAGCGATTGAACCGCGTCTTTGAAGTGATGGGTCTTTGCTATGTTGACCAGTCCGGCCCTTCAACCAGCCTTTCGGCTGACGATGCCGCCCCCCGTGGCCGTGGCCGTGGGGCCCGAGGGCAAAGTGGCAGGGCGCGAAAGATGATAGCTGGTCATGGAGTGAACACTCTGTGCTGCAATGGAGTCCTATAAGTGAAAGTTTAGTGGTCGGGGATGTGGCCCCGCAGAGCCCACCTATGTGCAGATTAGAAGAGAGATTGCCGGCAAGGTGGGAAATAGCAAAAAGGTCATGATCGGACAGACCCGCCGATTTGGGCAAGTCTGGACCAAAATGGTAGTGTTATGTTTTTTGTATATTCTCGCTGTTGTTGTTTTTGGTTGTCCTTTCATTTCATAGTTCGTTCTTGTTTTATGTGTTCTCTAATGCGATGCTGCCTTTGGTGTTTTAGGCATCTTCAAGCTTTGACGGGATGGCCGAGAAAGCTAAGGTCACTGATGTGAACGATGCCTTTGGTCTTGTGGATACTATGTCCGTCGGCGACCTTTTTACCAAGAAGGCGAGGAAAAATTCGCGCAAGGCCAGCGAGCTCCCAAAGGAGACTAGCGCAAAAAACTCAAGGCTAGCTTTTGCCGAAGAGGCAGGTACTGCTCACCCAGTCCCTAGTCCTGTGGTGTCTCCTGATGTTTTGGGCTCTGAGCTGCAGGGTAAGTCTAGATTTTATGCGGAGTACATTCGCTTGAGCGACGATTTGGTCCGTGGACAACTCTTCGGTCATGGGGCACTGCAGCTAAGTTCTCGCCCTAAGGACTATGGCGAAATGCGGGTTTATTTGGGGTTGAGCTCTTCTAGCGAAACAAATTCCACAAAGGAGGAGACTTACCAAATTGCTCATTCTTTAGGGGCGCGCCGAGTTCCCGGGTCATCGCCAACGTGGACTACTACACGATTGGCCTCTTGCCAAACCCGGGTGCAGCCAACTTCACCGACGCGTGCGCTGAGTTCGTTCTCGGCTCTAGAGCTAGAGAGGGACCTTTTGAAAGTTCCTAATTCATCCCTTGTAGATGCTGTGAACTTCCACGCTGCTAGTGTAAGTGGTTTTGTTTCTATATGCATTCACTTTTGCTATTTGCTTTCCACCCTGTGGCTGTTTGACAAGGTGCACTCGATTTTCGTTGGCTATGCTCCTAGCTCGAGGGCTTCAGCATCATGGGCATGCTTTTCACCAGGGCCTAGAGAGAGATCTTGCGGCCAAGGACAAGAGGATCCGGGCTCTCAGAAGGAGCTAAAGGCGGCCAAGGAGTTGGCCGAAAAGAATGCATCCGCCCGCAAGACTACAGAGGAGCAGGTTGAAAAGATGCACCCGGACTTCGAGGGGTACCAGAAGAGGAAGCTTGAAGAGCGGAACAAGCATGTTGCTGGCGCCCAAAGGGCGACTGAACATGTACAAGGATCTCATTGAGAGCGTAGGCGAAGAGTCGGAAGCTCCTCGTGATGCTCTAAGTTGACGATACTTGCCTCGATGGCTCGAGTGTCGTGCTCAATGAGCTCGCTAACGGGTATGTTTGTGTGGAATCCGGGTCCATCATTCGCTGACGGGGTCGGTAGAGCCCTCATGTGGTATTCCACTACTTCTTAACCCGCCTCCGGCTAGATGCCCGAGCCGTTCGGTAGGCTCAGGTGGCCCGTTGGCCTCTCCTCAACGGAGATTCTGTGGGTTTGGCTCGGGGTTAGAATCGAACGAGAAAGGTCAAGATGTCCCTGTCCACTTCTGAGCGGGGTTGAACAAGGCCGCTGGGGCTCATCACGGTTTTTCTCCCCTAGCTCTGTTTGACATGAGGCGGCCTCGAGCCCTTTGTGGGCCGGCCTTCGAACCTCGGTCAGTTGCCGCTCATATCGAATGAGGCAGGCGCCGCTTTGTGGTGCGAACATGAAGTGTTGAGATGCGAAGATCACATATGCAACGTTTGGATGATGGGATTAATGTGCGATTTAATTGAAACGAAAGTGGGGGTCGGTAATGTTACCTCGGTGGTATGAGCGACGAGAAGCTCTTATCAAACATGTCCGTGCGGGTTTTGAGTCCGGCATTTGTGATGGAGCCAGCGTGACCTGCACGAGCATCGGGATTTTTTTTGTCTCCATCTCTCGATGGTGATTCGAGTCGTTCGATTGACTTTAAGCGACCTGATAGCTTCTCCTTTTAGGAGATTCTATAAGCGGACCCCTCTGAACCCCTCTCAAGAAGGCGGATACATAAGCTCGGGGTACGGGGAACTATGAATTTGATTATGCTAGTGAACGAAAACACCGTAGCCGCCGGGGCGTAGGGTCTAGCGGTTTGTCCAGTTCTACTCAAAGTTCTACACCCGCACCCCGCGTCTCTGGTTTTTTAAACGTAAGGAGGGTTCAGCGATGAGGATGTCTAAACAAGTAGACACCCTCGGCAGCCTTCGAGCAATGTCCATGCCCCTGCCATTGTCGGGGTTGGACGCTCGCTAATGAAATTAACACGCGAAGTAGGTAACAGAGGTGCTTATCTTTCAGTGGTCGTTCGTTTGTTGTTTTACTTGGGCCATCCGATCAACCTAGGAGGCCCGTTGGCCCCCCCTGGATGGGGGTTCCGTCGTCAGGTCGTTCCATTGTCTTGCCTGGGGAAGCGGAGAGTCGCCTGCATGTGGGGGCGCCCTGATTCTCACACCTTGCACGCGGTAGTGGTGGGCCATGCCTAGGCAACATCCTGTTTTGACCAGGAGACATCTCGTTGATAAGAGCGCATCCCCTCGGATTCCCGTCAACATTGATTTCCCATCTGCATTGAATAGGGGAAGGAAGAGAGTTTTTTGTCCTAACCTTTCGCCTTTCCTCAGCTGTTGCGCCTCTTCCTTAAATAGGGAGGGGGAGGGGAGTTCTCGTCCCACTCCTTCGCCTGATTCTGAGCCGCTACCTCTTCTCCTTCCTTTCCACCGAATGCGTTCGTGCGTTGCAGTGGTTCCTAAGTGAGAGAGGGTAATGCCAGGGAGAGAAAAACCCATAGATCCAAACGTGAATCCGGAGCATGATGTCGAGCTGGAGGTTATCCAACATAGATGAGATGGTGTCGGCCACCTTTGCCGAGAAGGGGCCGCCTCCGCCGAAGGAGGAGGTGCACTGGAGGGTGCTGAGCGTCGTCGGTTTTGCCATCGTTCGTGGCGGCCTTTCTTCGGTGGGAAACGCCCCCGCACAGATGCCGTTGTCAGGGTTGTGGCTGATCATGATGGCGCAGTCCTTGGACGCTCCGGCGGAGGTGCCATTGTTGGGATTGCGGCTGATCACGATGGCACAGTCCCTGGACGCCCCAGCGGAGGTGCCGTTGTTAGGGTTATGGCTGTTGATGATGGCGTAGTCCCTGGATGCCCCAGCGGAGGCACCACAGTCACCGACGTGGTGCTCGATGTTGTAGATGACGGTGCCCTCGAGAATCCCACGAAGCGGTAGGACATCGCCGATGGAGGGCGTGGCGCGGCGACCGTAGTAGTACTCGAAGTAGAGCTGGTTAGAGACTGTAATCGAATAAGTTTGTGGGGGAGCCCTCGAGTGAACGGTCTTTTGTATTTATGAATCCATTAGTCCTTTTTTGTGATGAAATCACTTTGTAAGCATTGAATTTTGTGCGAAAAAATGAATAAGTTTCAACTTTTGCAACGGCAAAAAGCCTTTTGGCTTTTCTCCCTCGTTTTGTAAAAGAGATTTTGGTGCCTTCCGACCCATCTCATAGTTAAGGTCGCAAAAAACTCAGAGTGCGGGAGCACCAACTCTGATCACACTGGTGAGCAAGGAGGTCATAGCCATTGGGGCATGGGTTTCCCGCAGTCCTACCAGTTATACTCATATTTTGTTTCTAAAATTCTAGCCTTTAGGACTTGCCATGAGAAAAGAGGGAAAACACAGAGAATGTTTGCAAGATAACACAGAGAGTGTTTGCAAGATAAACGTACTTATATCAGCCCCCGAGTGAGGTCCGACCCTCACACTTTGCAGGGGTCGGATGTCACTAAAGATCGGGGATTTTTGAAGACAAAAACTGATAAGAAAGGGTATGCATTTATTTAAGGGTAAAAATGATGTAGGTGCTCAATGTTCCAAGTGTTGGTGAAGACCTCACTGTCAATGGTTTTCAACTTGTAGGCGCTGGCGGAGTACTTCCACGATGACGTATGGCCTCTCCTAGGGCGGGGAGAGCTTGTGACGATCCTTGTTGCTCTACACAAGGTGGAGAACTAGGTCCCCAACATTGAAGGCTCGGTCCCGCACCCGTCGGCTGTGGTACCAACGATGTAGCGTCTGCTGGTACTTGGCCAAATGGAGGAGGGCAATGTCGCAGGCTTCGTCTAGCTGGTCCATGGCATCCTCGTGGGACGCCTCGGCTCTTTGCTCGTCGTATGCTCTGATTCTTGGCGCTCCATAGTCGAGGTCCATCGAGAGGATGACCTCGGAACCGTAGACCATGAAGAAAGGTGTGTAGCCGGTGGCTCGGCTGGGAGTTGTCCTTAGGCTCCAGAGCACCGTAGGGAGCTCAGCGACCTAGCGTGCGCTGAACTTGTTCAACCGGTTGAAGATCCTAGGCATGGGGCCCTGTAGGAGCATGCCGTTTGCGTGCTCGACCTACCCATTCATTCGGGGGTGCGCGACGGCAGCCCAATCAACTCGGATGTGTTGTTCATCGCAGAATCAAATGAATTTCTTGCCGATGAACTATGTGCTGTTGTCTATGATGATGGAGTTCGGTACTCCAAAGCGATGGATGATGTCGAGGAAGAACAGCACAGCCTGCTCGGACATGATCACGGAGATTGGTCGAGCTTCGATCCATTTTGTGAACTTGTCTATGGTGACAAGCAAGTGGGTGTAGCCCTCGGGCGCCTTTTTGAGAGGCCCAACCAGATCAAGCCCCCAGACCACGAAGGGCCACGTGATGGGGATCATTTGGAGTGCCTGGGCTAGGAGGTGAGTTTGCCGAGCGTAGTACTGGCACCCTTCGTAGGTGCGTACGATTTGCTCGGTGTCGGCTACTGCAGTGGGCCAGTAGAAGCCCTGTTAGAATGCATTCCCAACCAAGGTTCTAGGCGCGGCGTAGTGACCATAGACCCCACCGTGGATATTGCTCAGCAGAAGCTTCCCCTGTTCGACTGAGATACAGAGCTGCAAGATCCCGACGTGGCTCCGTTTATAGAGTTCGCCTTCTACAAGAACAAAGGATTTAGCGTGACGTGCGAGCCGTCGAGCCTCCGTCTTGTCCGTCGGCAGCGTGTCACGGAGGAGGTTGTTAAGGTAGAGTGTTCTCCAGTCATCTAGAGGGTCGAGCTCTATTGCTGGTTTCCTCTTCAAGCTCCATGACCTTGGGGCCGGAGGGAGCCATCGGTTGGTCAGCCCCCGGGGCTGGATCAGATGGGCCATTGTCGGCCCGTTCCGCCCTTTCATAGCGTACCGAGGGCTTATGTTGGTCGCTGGTGAAGACACCCATTGGCATCGGCTCTTGATCGGACACCGCTTTTGCATGTATGTCGGCCGCCTCGTTGAGGCGCCTTGGGATGTGGTTGAGTTCGAGGCCATCGAATTTGTCCTCCAACTATCGGATCTCCAGGCAGTATGCAACCATCTTGGCGTCATGGCAGCTAGACTCCTTCATGACTTGGTTGACGACCAGCTAGGAGTCACCTTGGATGTCGAGGCGTCGGATGCCCAACTCGATGGCGGTGCATAGGCCATTGATGAGTCCTTCATATTCGACCACGTTATTTGATGAGGGAAAATGGAGATGAACCATGTACCTCATGCGCACCCCGAGGGGTGACACGAAGACCTACCTGCACCGGTGCCCTTCTTCATCAGTGACCCATCAAAGTACATCGTCCAGTACTCTTGATCGACGACCGCCGGTGGTGTCTGGACCTCGGTCCATTCAGTGATGAAGTCAGCCAACACCTAAGACTTGATCACCATTCGGGAGGCATATGTGATGCCTTGATCCATCAACTCAAGTGCCCATTTTGTAGTTCTTCCCATGGCGTCCTGGCTCTAAACGACCTCGCCAGGGGGAACGACGTCACAATCGTTACGGGATGCGACTCGAAGTAGTGGTGCAACTTCCTCTTGGTGATGAGGACGGTGTAAAGGAGCTTCTAAATTTGGGAGTAGTGGGTTTTAGAGTCGGATAGTACATCACTGATGAAGTACATAGGGCTCTGCATCTTGAGGGCGTGCCCCTCTTCCTCCCGCTCCACTACCAGGGCAGCGCTGACCACTTGCGTGATGGCCACTATGTATAGCAGGAGTGATTCTCCGTTGCTTGGAGGAACTTGGATCGGCGGCCTTGTCAGAAGTAGTTTGACCATGTCAAGCGCCTCCTAGGTCTCGGATGTCCACTCGAAGTGGTCGGCTTTCTTCAGGAGTCGATAAAGGGGGAGACCTCATTCGTCGAGGCGCGAGATGAATCAACTGAGGGCGGTGAGGCACCCTGTGATTCACTGAACCCCCTTTATGTTCTGAATTGGGCCCATCCTTGTGATGGCTGAGACCTTCTTTGGGTTGGCTTCGATGCCACGCTCTGAGACAATGAAGCCGAGCAGCATGCCCCTTGGGACCCCGAAAACACTTCTCAAGGTTGAGTTTGATGCCATTCACTCAAAGTTTTGCGAAGGTCTGCTCAAGATCGGCAATGAGGTGGTCAGCCCGTTTGGTTTTAACTATGATGTCATCGACGTAGGCCTCAACGGTCCACCCAATGAGGTCCCCGAAGCATCTGAGCATACAACGCTGGTATGTAGTCCTAGTGTTTTTCAATCAGAACGACATTGAGACATAGCAGAATGACCCGAAGGGGGTGATGAAAGATGTCGCGAGCTGGTCGGACTCTTTCATCACGATTTGATGGCAGCCGGAGTAGGCATCAAGGAAGCAGAGGGTTTCACACCCCAAGGTAGAGTCAACTATTTGGTCTATGCGCGGCAAAGGAAACGGATCCTTTGGACACGCTTTGTTGAGACCCGTATAGTCTACGCACATCCTCCATTTCTCGCTCTTCTTTCGCACAAGAATGGGATTAGATAACCACTCTGGGTGGTGTACTTTCCTGATGAATCCGGCCACCGACGACTCTCACCAATGGCTCTGCTTCTCTCCTCATCGAATGCCTAGATGGATCTTCAAGGTATGCTCGATGACCTCCCTTGGAATGCCTGGCATATCCAAGGGTTTCCACACAAAGATGTCTTTGTTGCCGCAGAGGAAGTTGATGAGCGTGCTTTCCTATTTGGAGGAAAGTGTGGTACCAATGCGTACCGTTTTACCCTCAAAGCTACCGGGATCTATGAGGACCCCCTTGGAGCCCTCTGCCAATTCAACGACCCGGTCGAATTTCTTCACGTCAGTGCTTCTTCGGCGACCTCCTCCTTGAGGACGGCGAGTTCCCGAAGGTGACGATTGCTGTGGCGTGGCCGCAGCACTCGACCTCGCACTCATAGGCCCACTGGAAGGAGGTGCCGATGGTGATGACCCCATGGGGGCCCAACATCTTCAGCTTGAGATATGTATAGTTGGGGGCGGCCATGAACTTCGTGTAGCATGGTCGTCCCAGGATGGCGTGGAAGGTTCTAGGGAACCCAACCACCTCGAAGGTGAGGGTCTTAGTCCTATAATTGAACTGATCCCCGAAGGTGATGGGCAGATCGATCTATCCTAGTGTTATGGCCTATTTCCCGGGCATGATGCCGTGAAAAGGTGCTCGGGTTGGGCGGAGGTTCATCCGGTCGATGCCCATCTCGTCGAGCATCTTGGCGTACATGATGTTGAGGCCGCTGCCTCCGTCCATCAGTACTTTGGTGAGATGCTTTGGGCTGATGATCGGGTCAATGACAAGCAGATACCTCCCCGGGTGCGGGATGGTATCCGGATGGTTGGTCCGGTCGAAGGTTATGGCGGACTCCGACCACCGGAGGAAGGGAGGTGTGGCCGGTTGGGCCGTGTAGACCTCGCGGCACACGACCTTCTGACGGCGTTTGGAGTCATAGGCCGCCGATCCTCCGAAGATCATAAGGCAGTCGTCCGGCGTTGGAAAGCCATCATCCTTCTCCTCAACGTCGACCGTAGTGGGGGCAGGTTCTTTCCCCTGCTCTCCTTTGTTGGAGCTTCCGGACAAGAACTTCCACATGAGGCCGTAGTCCTTGAGTAGATGCTTTACGGGAAAGGCGTGGTTCGGGCATGGCCCTCGAGTAATTTTTTGAAGTGGTTCGAGTGCCCTCTGACGGGCTTCTGACCACCCTTATGGTCAGCAGCGGCCATGAGCGAGTCCTCATGTTGTTGCTTCTTATTCTTCCTTTTGGTGGAATGATTAGAGGTGCCTTCGCTGGCACCCTCATCCCGCCTTGCCTTGCCCTCGAGGTGATCGAAGATCGCTTCGACCGCCTCTTCTCCTAAGGCATGGCTAGTGGTGATGTCCAGGAGTTCCTTGGTGGTTCATGGGCCCTTGCATCCTAGCTTATGAACCAAGGACTCACAGGTCGTCCTGGGCAGGAAGGCTCCTATCACGTCGGCGTCGGTGTCATTAGGGAGCTCGTTGCACTATCAAGAGAAGCGTTGGATGTACCCGCGGAGGGTCTCACCGGCCTTCTGATGGCAGTTCTTGAGGTCCCATGGGTTCCTAGGGCGCTTGTACGTGCCCTGGAAGTTTCCCACAAAGATCTCCTTTAGGTCCGCCTAACTCTAGATTGTGTTGGACGGCAGGTGTTCCAACCACGCTCGTGCCAAATCGGCTAAGAACAGTGGAAGGTTGCGGATAATGAAGTCATCATTATTCGCATCACCGGCTTGACAGGCAAGCCGATAGTCTTCAAGCCAAAGTCTGGGGTTTGTCTCCCTAGAGTATTTAGGGATATTGATAGGTGGTTGATACCTTGGTGGGAATGCAGCGTTGAGGATGTGCCGACTGAAGGCCTGAGGCCCTGGCAGGCCAGGGCTCGGGCTCCAGTCCTCGCCGCTATCGTAGCGTCCGCCGCGTTGAAGATGATAGCCACGGCGGGCTCCTTCCCTTGGGTTGCTGTAGGTGCACCTGCGGGCGTCGATGGTGCTGCGTGCATCGCGGTTGCGGCCGAGACGCTGATGTATCTGGGCCACAGCGCGCTGCTTGCCGCCTTGTGGTGCTTGGTGGACTGATACGTCCTGGCGGGATGCACCAAGGGTGTACGCTGGCTGGTGTCGAGCTCGCGTCGCCGGGACAATGAGCTTTCCGCCTGCTGCGCCACCGCACGCTCAAGCAGCGTGCGTATTTTCGCGGTGGGGCCGACGATCCTCGGGTGTTGCGGCCTCTGGAAGGCCATGAAGCAAGGCCGTTGTGGCGGCAATGTTCTAGCTTGCCCGAGGAAAGTGAGGAAGGGTTTCATCATCGGCGATGATCCTTCGGTTTATGTCACGGGCCACGGCGCGTGCGCGCCCGCCGTTCTGCGGCGTTCAATCTCCTGATCAACCTCCACGTACTCCCGAACAAGCTGGTGTTCGGCTTCATCTATCTCCCGCTTTTGAGGTCTCAACTGCTCCACCCCTAAGTGAGGCGGGGCCGCAGTCCTCCCTTCGGTTCTGCTGCCGGGGTTGCCTACCGGAGTAGTCTCCTCCGCAGAGACGCTTTGGACGTGTCCCTCGAGGGTTTCCACCATGAAACATTCCCAAGAGGGGTGATGGCTCCCCCTCTAGGAGTCAAAGTTAGAGTCCAATCACGGCCCCTCCGCAGAGGAGGCCATGGAGGGATTACATGACGCTTTTGATCATCCCCACGAACTCGTTGTTCGTGGGGGATGGGATCGTGCGTTGTGCCACAAGGTGGCTAACGGTCGCCGCAGTGTTGCGGAGACCGAACGAAAGCGCCATCGGGCGCTCCGTGCGGAGTGTTCGAGAGAGAGGGTGAGGTGGCGCGGGTCCTCCCTAGAAGGCTAGGGTCTAGGGGAGATGCTGGGCCGGCACTCAAGCCTCCCATAGTTGAAGCCAATGGAGGGGAGAGACTAGGTGGCGGCGTGTGCCAATGCCAACTCTCCCCCACCGTGATGATGAAGTCCAGGTCACCGAAGCGCACATGTGCGCTCGGGACCCAGCTGATTGCATGGTTAGCTATCCGAGGCCTGATTTGGACGCGCAAAGGCCCCTTCCTAGCGCGCCAACTGTCGGTGTTTCAAACAAACACCGGCTAGTAAATTTATAATTGTTGCGCGTTAGGCTCGGATGGTGCACTAAAGGACACGAGGTTTATACTAGTTTGGGCAAAATGTCCCTATGTCTAGTCTGCTGCTACTCATGTTATTAGTACCGAAAAAGGTTCATAGTAGGGGGTACAAACGGTCGAGAGAGGGACAGGTCCCAAGTCTCTAATGGAAAGGTTGAAAGGACGCCAAGAGTTGGTTGCTGCTTGGCTGTGTGTTGTCTGTCGAAAACAATTGATCAAAAGTCGGTCCCCTTAGTGGGGTGCCCTGCCCTCCCTTTTATAGGCCAAGGGGGAGCAGGGGTTACAGATGGTAGAAAGAGGAAAAACCAAAGGTAGAGAAGGTCCTTTGGGGAGCTGGGTCTTCCTTTTCCCATGTGCCTACCCTGCTAACATGGCAGGCTATGTCAGGGATGGCATGTTCACTGATCCTTATAGGGCCGTGCCTTGGCCCCTGTCAGCAAGTGGGTGCGTCCCATCCTACGCCGGCAGATGGTGCGGTGTGTCAAAGGGCCAAGCTGCGACCCTTCGGGGAGTGGACGGAAAAGTGACCCTACGTCCGTCACTGTAGGTGATGTGAATTATGTCTTGGATCATAGTGGTTGTCGCATGCTTGTGTTAGTATCCATGTCCGAGGGCTAATGGTGGCGCCTACAACATTGTGGGACAAAAGTCGGCGCCTACAACACTGTTCGAGCACTGTTAGGTCGGAAAGTGCTTAAAGCACTTGTCCCATCGTATTCCGATGGTGCCTTCCTATCGGCATACAGGGCATGGCCCTCGATATTATGGGTTGACTCGAATGTCCTGTCATACCCTATGTTCGTCTTTCTAAAGGATCAGGGTGCAGTCGTCGGGCGAGGCGGAGCTAGCCCTCAGTCGTCGGGTGAGGCGAAGCCTGCCCTCGGACATCGAGCGAGGCGGGGCTAGCCCTCGGGCATCAGGCGAGGCGGACCCCGCCCCTCGGGCGTCGGGCAAGGCGAGTCTAGCCCTTAGCCATCGGGCAAGGCGGAGCCCGCCCTCGGACATCGAGCGAGGTGGAGCCTGCCCTTAGCCATCGAGCGAGGCAGAGTCTAGCCCTTGGGGGTCGGGCGAGGTGGAGCCATCCCTTAGCCATCGGGCGAGGCGGAGTCTAGCCCTTGGGGGTTAGGCGAGGCGGGACCAATCTTTCGTCGTTCGGGCAAGAAGCGCAGTAGCGTTCTTGTCTAACCGAAAGTGTCAACGTTCGATGGTTATTAGTTCCACCTCACTGGTACCCCGATATTAGGTCCCCGACACAAAGGCTCTAAGCTTTCGCAACCCTAGTAACACCACCTTGTATTTGGCTATGTTGTTTGTTGTGAAGAACTCTAGCCTGGCTGTGGACCGCAACTTTGGATCTTTTGGTGGTGTCAGTATTGCTGCTATACCAGTTCCAGAATACCCAGCGCCATCGCAGTACACTGTCCAAATTGGTTCTTTGAATTGAAAAGTGGTATCGAAAGCTATTAGGGTCCATCCGCGATGAAGTCAGCGAGCACTTGTGACTTGATTGCTAATCTGTGTTTGAAGTCAACAAAAACTCGTTCAGTTCTGTGGTCCATTTTCTGATTCTTCCAATGGTTTTGCTATTGTGAAATAGTGCTTCCAGTGGTTGTGCTGAAAGTACTTTGATGCGATGAGCTTGGAAATATGCTTGAGCTTCCTTGATGCCATGACCACCGTGTATGCTATTTTTTCTAATTTAGAATAGTTAAGCTTTGCTCTCGACAAAGCTTCTGATATGAAATATATTAGGAACTGCTTTATCTTATTTTTGTGCTCCTTCTCTTTGATTAATACTGCACTGACGGTTGTCGGTGATGCTGCCAGATATAATAATAATGTTGCGGATGGCAAAGGCTTAGATAATGTTGTTAGTTTGGTCAAGTTTGTTTTGAGCTCGTCGAACATTTGCTGCTGTTCGGGGCCCCATTCGAAAGGATCTGAGTTTTGAAGAGTTCTAAAGAAAGGTAAGCCCTTCTCGGCTGACCTCACGATGAACCTGTTTAGAGCTACTAGCCTGCTAGTTAACTTATTCACCTATTTTTTTTTGCTTGTGGGGGCTTCATATTTACTATCGCTGCTATTTTTTTTGGGATTTGCTTCGATGCCTCTCGCTGACACTAGACAGCCAAGCAACTTGCCTTTCTTGATGCCGAATATACATTTGTCTGGGTTCAACTTGAGGCCACTGTTTCTCAGGTTCTTGAATGTTTCTTGGAGATCCTGAATATGAGTTTCCTTCTTGTCGCTCTTGATGACAATGTCATCGATGTATGCTACCAGGTTCTTACCCTTTTGCTTGTCAAATACACCATCGACCATTCTAGAAAAGGTGGGGCCTGCATTTCATAGTCCCTCGGGCATTCACCGGTAACAATAAGTTCCCCCTAGAGTGATGAAACTGGTTTTCTCTTCGTCATCCGGGTTCAACCAGATTTGGTGATACCCCGAGAAGTAATTCAGTAGACTTATTACTTCGCACCACGCGGCAATGTCGACCAACTTGTCAATTCTTCATAGCGGATAAGGATCTTTCAGGCAACATTTGTTTAGATCAGTGAAATCTATAGGCATTCGCCATTTTCCATTTTTCTTTTTGACCATTACAACATTGGCTAACCATTCTGGGTACTAGACCGGTTTGATGACACCGATATCGAGTAGCCTTTGCACTTTGGCTTTTGCCACTTCTGCTCTTTTCGTGGATATTTTCCACAATTTATGCTTTCACGGTTTTGGTCCTTTCGCGATGTTCAAATTGTGCTGCGCCAGTTCGCGAATGACACCCTATAGGTCCTTTGTGGACTAGGCAAATACATCTTGATTCTCATGAAGAAAAGCCACTAGACCATTCTTTTCATCCTCTGCGAGGTCGGAGCCCATGTGTACACATTTCTTAGGTACTAGAGCAGACAATGGTGTTTTTATGGTGTCTTCGGCTGCCTCTGCCCTTGGCTCTCTGTTGTCTTTTTGCTATCTACTTCTTCGTTAAGCGACTTCTTCGCTACTTCATTTATGAGGCTATAACCAAGGATCGGTTTGCCTTCTATCTGCCTTGACGTGGCTTGGTCTCCATGCACTGTGATTATCCCGAATAGTGATGACATCTTCATGCATAAGTAGCTTTGCTTTATTACCATTTCAAACTTGTTTAGAACTCCTCTGTCGAAGATGGCGGTGTATGGGTAATCAAGTTGACTATGTCGAAGGTTATCGTTTCTATGCGAACCTTCTCGCCTTCCGTGATAGAGACTAGGGTTGCCTTTTTCCCCAAGGCGTCTATCTTTTCCCCCCAAAACCGAACAATGAGTTCCTAGCTGGTTCTAACGTTTGTTTGTCAAGGTTCATCTACTCGAAAGGCTTGATGAATAAGATATCGGCAGAGCTTCCATTGTCTATGAGGATGTTGTGTATAGTGAACCCATCTATATTCGTTGTTGCTACAAAAGCGTCTGTGTGTGGAAAATCCCGTACTTGAAAGTCATTTTCGTCAAAGGTAATGGGCATCATGGACCAAGCCAGCCTGTTGAGTGGCACCCTTGGCGAGACGGTGTGCACTCTTCTTTCATATTCTCTTCTGGCTCTCTTGTTTTCATGCTCCTGGTTTGACCCACCAGTGATTGCAAATATATGGCCTTGCGATGGTAAGATATTGTTCACGGTTTGGTGTTCTTGAGTGTTTTCTTGCTTTGCGGGCGAGGTTGGCTTGAATGTTGCTGCTCTTGCTAGACTAGTGAGGATGCAATGGCCGACTGCCCTAGGTGCTAGGCGAAATGCTGGTATACTAGAAATGGTGGTTGCTGCTAGATGTACGGATGCTGACTGTATATGTGCGAAAAGCTAGGGTGTTGAAAAGCGCTACTGCCTACCGACAAATACCGGCTACCATAACCTTGATTATTTACTATTTTGTGACCTATGTTGTGGAACACATGGTTAGATGTTTCGCTGCTTTTTGTGGCCTCGTCTGTCTCCTTAAGTTCTCTGGCCATTTTGTTGTATTTGCAGTCTTTCGTAAAATGTCCTGCGTTTTTGCCACAAACGGCGCAATAGGGTATTCTTTGGGCTTGTCCTCTTCCTCTGCTTTTCACGTTCCACCATGAGGAGTTTGTCCTCCTTGGCCACCGCGTGGAGATTGATCAAAACTTCTATACTGCTGGTTAGGCGGCGGCCCTTGGAGACCTTGTTCTGCTGAGTTGTGCTCTGGCTGTTCTTGCAGATTGTTGATTGCGCGAAATGGCCTCATATTTTCGCTGGCTCGGGGTTGGTGGTGGCCTAGGGGCCTTGCCTTCTTGTCTCCATGAATTCCTTGTCGCTTTTCACTTCTTCAAGTCGTCATCTGATCTTGCGTATTGTCTCATCACCTCGAACAGCTCCCATACAGAGGTGGGATAATTCCTGGCGAAATGAGCTGCACACTGGCCTATGGCCAACCCTTCGACGGCTGCTGCTATAACTGTCTCCTCTAGCGCATTTGGCACCTAAGCTTTGGTCTGAATGGATCTTTCCAAAAACTCAGACAGGGATTCGTCGTCTCGCTGAATGCAGTTTAATAAGTCTCTTGTCATTTTTGTTCTGGGTGATAACCTTGGAATGTGGACACTAGCTCTGCTCTGACTTGGCCCCACAACCTGATGGATAAGGGCTTGAGCGAGGTATACCAATCATGTGCGATGTCTTCGACCACCATGATGAGTGACTTTGCGAGGATTTGTGTGTCTTCCCCGACTAATGTTATCGCGGTTTCATAACTCGCAAGGAACTTCCTCGGGTTTGTCTTCCCATCGAATATCGGGATGCGAGGCTTGTAGCCGGCTGGCCATGGATACAGCTGAAATTATTTCGATAGGGGTGAAGTGGGGTCGAATGCACTTTCGTCTCCTTCCAGGAGGTTATCGCCTAGTATTATAACGTTTCTGCCAGCGCGAGCGGCACCTCCTGCTCCTGCTCCCTGCAGTCCTTGAATTTCTCTCACCAATCTGTCCCTCTAAATTTTGGCTTCCCTAATTGCCCTCTGCGTCTGTTCGGCTCTGTTACAAGCAGCGGCTTGTCTGAGCAGCTGCTCCTTTTCATTTGTCGTCTAACTATGTCTTTCTGGTACTGATTCAACGTCTTCAGGTTTCTTCCTTATTCAGTGATCTCACCATCTTCGTCTTCTTTGACCTCATCGCTGTTTTGGTCGATCTCGACTTCTTCGATGTCACCTTCCGGTGTTTGCTCTCACCATCCTAGCGCTGCGGTATTATCCATCTGTGGCTGTGGCGTAGGCGGTTCTGTTGCTATTGCTGCATCATCTCGCGTGGCTGCTTCCACTGCCGCCGCAACGGCTGCAGCCGCGGATGGTGCTGCTTTATCTGTTGGTAACTTCGGTTTCTTTGGTGCCATGATAAGCTCGAGCGACAACCACGGTGGGCACCAATATTGTTCTAGGCCAAGGCCGTCGAACACCGGTCGCCGCACGAGCGAAACCAAGCACGAGAAGTGGGTAAAACGAGACTCGGGCGAAACAAAATGGATGATTTCATTAACTTGTTTCTCCTCTCCTTTACATCCCCTCAATGGGGCTATTTATACATGCCCGTATGCTTTTCGTAGGGCATAAATGTCCTCTCAACTACTACAAATTTGGGGAATATTCCCCGCAGCTTTGGGCTTGTTCGCCATTCTGAGTACTCGCCTCCCTCGGATAACGCCGGCCTAGTGAGGCCCGACCGGCTCCGCCTCATGTCGCCTGTCCAATCGACCCGGGGGGGCGGTGATAGAAACTGTCGGCCATGTGAAGGCGGGCGGCTCCTCCTTCGGCGAAACCTGCAGAAACGATCGACCAAACCGTTAACGGCCATTCGCCCGGGCGAATAGCCGAGACCGACCGCGCGCCCTCCTTTGTCAAAACCTGCAAAAACAATCGACCGAACCGTTGACGGCTATTCGCCCGAGTGAATAGCCGAGACTGACTGCGTGCCCTCCTTTGGCAAAGCTTACAGAAACGATCGACCAAACCGTTAACCAGCTATTCGCTAGAGCGAATAACCGAGACTGTCAGCGAGCCCGTCGTCCGGCGAAAGGAAAAAAACTCGGCATGACCTGGACCCGGCTGCAGAGCCCACCCTTTCGCCATAGCGAAAAGGAAATTCCCAGAGCGGGACAGCAAGCGCCGCCCTTACTTCACTGTGGCGCGGAGGGAGCTCGACTCATCCTTCTCTTCAGGCGTGGCCAGCCTTCTCGCCTTTTATTATGGCGAAATGCTGGGCGCGCCAGGGCCCAACTCCCGTTATTTCACTTCCGCGTGAAACCGGGACGGCGATTGAGCCACACAGGGTGCCCATAGGTGGGGCACGCCCCCAACACCATTGAATATGTACTGATTGGTGATGGGATGTTTCTAATTTTTGTGTAAATTTCTAAGATTGATCTTTTGTTTTTCTAACATGTGGACTAGAAACCCGTTTGTGGCACTGGTGCCTACCATGGGCTGACTATGGAATTGTAGTGTCCTTGTGCAATTTGTTTGTTATCCATATGTAATCTCTGTCTTATATAGCATTTTGTAAAACTCTGGTTTTCTTGAGTTTGAAAGAAGCTCACATGTATAGGACTCTTGTGGATCAGTATTATATTTTGGCCCACATCTGGATCCAATCCATAATGTGTATGATTGTATCTTGGCTCACTTAACATATTTAACAAACAAACAAATGAATAAATATAAAAGCATGGCATGTTTCACAACACAATTACACCTCTGTGCTATAATTGCTCTTCTCTTTTTTTTCGAGGGCACTATAAATACTCTTTTCTGGTGGCGGCTCACTTCACACTCCCTCTTGGCTCTTGCATTCACCTGGTGTATGCTCCATTTTACTCGTTCTTGAATTCATTATCCTATTTTTTCTTCTACAACCGAGCACTCGAGGGAGCCCATCATGATGCATCCAGTCAGTCTGCTACCTTCGGAATGAGTGGCGTCAGGCATGTTTCGTGGATGGTGCATTCCAAATACGGCCCCGGGTATCCATGGCACGCGTTCCATTCATACAGAGATCTTGCCAAAGCTGAAACAAGCGCATCTGTTAAGGGAGCAGCTAGCTATCATCCACCAAAATGTAATGCACCTACTAGCTAGTGATCTGCAATCTGAGATTAGAGCTAGCTGAAGCAAAAATGGCAGTTAGACATGGATCGAGTGGCCTTTATTTGCTAAAGATCATAACTTCAGTCGGGCCATTGTAGCATCTGATTGCCTAAATATTGTTAAGAACGAAGATACCATCTCTGATCAAGAGAAGAATTGGATAGTGATACAACACGTACCGAGCTATATATTGTTCAACTTTTATGTCTTGAATAATATATAGCTCAGTACTTGTTTGAGAATAGAATCGAAAAAAGGCTTAGCAGTTGGAAATGAAAAATTTTGTCTTTACGAGAAAGATTAGTGCTCATCAACTCAGTTTTATCTAGCCCGCCTCTCTTCATCATGTTATGTATTTTGAGGTCCCAAGCTAGAGAAGTATAAAAAATATTATTTTAGATCAAACTTTTTTTGGCAAAATGAGCAACATAAAATAAGTCTAGATTAGTTAAAAATGGATATTCTTTGTCATCCAATGGAGCAAGGAGGAATGAGAATTTTAAACTTAGACTTGCAGATTTTATTGAGAGCTACAACTTTTATGTAAAAGTATCTTCATTTAGCGCCGTACAACAAAAAAGATTTTCCAATGCGACAAGAGCTTGTACGCGATTAATATGATACTGAAACTTTATATTATTTTTTTTAGTATCTTAATGATCTCAAGTGCAAAAACTAAAAACTATAAATTTATAGATCTCATATACGATGCTGAAACTTTATATTTTTTTTGAGCATCTTAATGACCTCAAATGCAAAAACTCAAAACTACAAATTTGTAGATCCCATCGAGAGCTACAACTTTCATACAGAAAATCTCCATTTGGCACCATATAAGAAAGATACGATTTTACCAATGCGACAAGCGCTTGTACGCGATTAATATACTGCTGAAACTTTGTTTATTTTTTTAAATATTTTAATGATCTCAAATGAAAAAACTCAAAACAAGAAAGTTGTAGATCCCGTCGAGAGCTACAATTTTTATATAAAGATCATCTTCATCCGAGATCGTATGAAAAATATATATTTTTTCTAAGGTTACACCTTCCGCGCCAGTCTGGTTAGCGTGGTGCTACAGTGCTGCCACGCCAACGGCAGTGGTACGGCAAGGTTTTCCATGTGAAAATCGTTGTCCACCGTTGCCATGCGAAAGCATGTGGCGCATCAGCGTGTTTTGGCCACGCCAGGTACTTAGGCAAGGTTAAATTTGAAAATAAAAAAGTAATGGTGTTAGATTTGAAATTTATTTTTAAAAGGTTAAAAATAAAAAAAGCAGTCAAAACCACCTAGTATACTCTTGCCAGCTACTAGAAGCAAGGTCGATGGAGTTTGTTGCCTCACATGCAGCGGCGGATTTAGGATTCCAAAGTTGGGTATTCCCAAACCGAAGAAAGTACTTAGTTGAAAGATACAAAGAGTTCACAATAGCACAAATAAAAGGTACATATAGTCCAAACAAGAGATGGTTCATAACAAAGGGAAATTACAAAGGGGAAATGGGAAATTTGAACTGCTGAGATGAAGATTAAAGCTTAACCATAATATACATATGTATATACCTAATATCTACTAACTGTTTTAGCAAAATTGTTGGGTATGTCCGGGAATACCCAGGCACCTACTATAGATCCGCCCCTGCACATGGATGACCTTTTATTTATCGTATTGAATATTAATGTTAAATATATTGTGTGGAGTTAGCGAAACTTTGTAATAATTTTGGACTGACGATGTCTCTTCTTTAAAAAGGTCTGAAGCCGGTTTTATCCATTACCTAAAAAATGTTCATATATAGGAGCTATGCAACGAGGCAGCTCATCATGTATTAGATGTTGAATATGCTGGATCAGTGTGCTGATATGGCTCTGGAGTCGGTTTGCACACCATCCGAAATGAGCTCCAACAGATATGTACTCAGAAGCTGGACCTGATATATATGTCACCAAAAGAAATTCTCCTAAATATATAGATAAATTTACAAAACATTATCGACAGTCAATAATAAATAGGAGCAGATGACAAAAGAGAACGGCATGTTTAATATAAATTTGACGCTTTCACCTTAGTGTGGGCTATATATAAGCCTATAACGAACTACCATCGACCAGTAGCTAGCTCACTTTACACACTACAGCTCTTGCGATTGGGTGCATATGCTTCTTTTACCTCATGATTTCTTTATAAGCTATTGTTATTTCTTTAAACTGTCCACTGAGCATTTTATTTGCTGCATTTGGAATGAGCGGCATCAGGCAAGTCTGGTGGACAACGGTGCTTTACCTGTCTCCGCCATTTCCTTGATCTGGCAAGTCTGCTGGACGGTGTTCTCACACCGACACATTGCTGCTCGGTTGCCGAGGAGGCGGAATTCGCTCTATCTGATCTGTTCGTCACAGCTATGTGGGACTTGTACAAGAGATGCGGGGTCGCCGTCAATCGGTACCTCAGGATAAGAACAGGTGCGACCATGGCTCTGTGCCACCACCGTCACCACTGCCGCCGCCGGCCAAAGCCCGAGGCACCTTCGGCTCCTGCGTGGCGAATTAGCATGTAGGTTGCAGTCGGGCTGTTGTGCGCTGCAGCCGTAGCTCGTATCATCTTTGCCGCCGTCAAAATAGTACTATATGGCTTTCGTGACCAGTAGAAGGTAAGTATAAGCTTAATTATTAACTGAACTAGTACGTACTGCACTAGAATGTTAACAGAAATGTTTGATTCGGACTTCGCAATTATATAAATGGAATTGATGAATATACCCGTGTGTTCAACCAATAATCGGTTTAGGAAATTAAATACTGTATATAGCTACAAATAATTTTCTAATTAGAAGAAATCAAATCACAATGCACTACGGCTGAATTTGGAAAACGTTCTAATTAATAAGTTGTGAAATGACATTGAGATGCGTTAACGTTGAAAACTTCTTGATTACAATATAGTTGTCATCAACACAATGCAACAGATGTAAAATGGTCATTCGGGTTTGGTCTGGAGTGAACACGAACCCCGGCCTTAGTGTGTACGGACATGAGTTAACGACAGCATGTGCTCGGGCAAACATATATATACATCGACAAAATAGTTTTGGGTTGGCCCACAGAGGCACTTAATAACCACCAGCCCAAACAGAAGATCCCCCCAAATCAATGGTGCACAAGATGAACGTGCACATCATTGTTCCTAATAATTCAGTGAGCTCTTTTCTGACAGATTTGCAAAACTTTATTCTGGCAAATAAATAGGTAAAAAAATGCAAATCATTATCTGACAACAAATAATTTTAAATGTAAAAGCACAACAGCATGTTTCTGAATTTCACCTCTGTGCTCTGCTATATATAGCAACTCTTGGCTCGTGCCTCACTTCACACTCCCTCTTGCATCTGGTGCATGCTCCATTTACCACTTCTTTTACCGATTTTCTTCTACCACCCGAGCTGAGCACTCGATAGACACCACGCATCTGCAATTATATTTGATATACCTTGGCTTGGAATGAGTGGCGTCAGAAATGTTTTGTGGATATGGTTCATTCCTGTTAAGAAACACAGTACCCATGAAACGTAGATCAGGGGAAAACATCTTACTTAGATGGAGAAACTGATTCCTCTACTTCGCCCTGGCGCAGTTGCGCCGCAGCCGCGTGGACGCCGGTGTCGTGGGAGCTCGGCGTGGTGGAGTCCAGCATAGTGGTGGCGATGCAGAGGCGACGGTGACGCGAGGTGCCGCGGTCCGGTGGTGACAACGAAGTCAGTGGGTCTTCCCGTCGCTGACATCACCCTCTTTAGATTGGGTTAGGTTTTGCTGTTGGTGGGTCACGGCGGCTCAGGTCAACCTCGTAGTTAGAGCCCTGGCCCCCACCTCCCTTTATGGTGCTGTGCGACGGAGGCCCACCAACCATGAAGTGGTTGGACGCCCTCGATCAGGGCGTTGATCCAAGGGCCTAATTGGCTGGTGGAGATCAAACTAACATTCTCCCCATTGATCTCACCATCTTTCAATTTCATATCATTTACTTTTATTCATTCCATTACAGATTAGCGCATAGAGCATGTTTCATCGTCACGGTCAATTGCCGATAGATTTAACAACTACAACACATCATTCTGTTCTGAAATAGATACTTAACTTTGGGCCTTCTTTTGTCTAGAAATTATAGGCTTTCCCTTAAACCCATGCCGGTTACATGTTCTCTGAACACGTTGGGTGGTAAGCCTTTTGTAAGCGGATCCACGAGCATCTTTTCGATACTTATATGCTCAAGACTTATGACATGATCCTAGATTTTATCTTTCACAACATAATACTTTATGTCAATGTGCTTGGCAGCACCACTTGACTTATTGTTGTGAACATACTGTACTGCCGGATTATTATCGCAGTATAACTTAAGTGGTCTATAGATGTCGTCAACCACCTTCAAACCGGGTATGAACTTCTTAGCCAGTTCACCTGCCCCGTTGCCTCATAACACGCTACAAACTCGACATACGTTGTGGACGATGTAGTGATGGTTTGCTTTGAGCTTTTCTATGAAATAGCTCCCCCAGCGAGAGTGAATACATATCCAGACGTGGATTTTCTATCATCTCCCGCATAATCAGAATCTAAATATCCCACTATATGGAGTGAATCTGATCTTCTATACGTCATCATGAGGCTTTTCGTTCCTTGCAAATAACGTAAGACTTTCTTTACTAATTTCCAGTGCTCTGTTCCAGGATTGCTCTGGAATCTGCCAAGTAACCCGGTAACAAATACCAAGTCAGGGCACGTACATACTTGAGCATATTACAAGCTTCCGACAGCTGAAGCATATGGAATCGTTTTCATTTGATCGATCTCATACTAATTTCTGGGGCATTGAAAATCCCCATATATGTCGCCCTTGACTATAGGAGCAGCTGAGGGACTACATTTGTGTATATTGAATTTCTTTAAGATCTTTTCTATGTATGCCTTTTGTGACAGTCCTAATACCCATTTACTTCTATCTCGGTGAATCTCGATCCCTAGAACGAAAGAAGCTTTACCAAGATCTTTCATATCAAATTTTGAGGACAAAAACTTCTTTGTCTCCAGTAGTAGACTGACATCACTACTAGCAAGTAAGATATCATCCACATACAGGACAAGGAAGATAAACTTCCCATTCTTAAACTTTGCATAGACACAATTGTCCTCTATATTCTCTTTAAACCCAAAATTCCTTATTATCTGATCAAACTTCAAGTACCACTGTCTTGAAGCTTGTTTTAATCCATAAATGGATTTCTTTAGGCGGCATTCCATTTGTTCTTTTCCTTCCATGACAAAACCTTTTGGTTGTGCCATGCAAACATTTTCCTCCAAGACCCCGTTGAGAAATGCCGTCTTTACATCCATCTTATGTAATTCTACATCGTAATGTGCCACTAATGCCATTATAATTCTGAAGGAATCCTTACATGAGATTAGAGAAAATGTCTCATTATAATCAATGCCTTCTCTTTGCGTAAAGCCTTTTGCCACAAGTCGCGCTTTATATCTCTCTATATTCCCTTGAGAGTCAAGTTTTGTTTTGTAGACCCATTTACAGCCTACTGTTTTGGCTTCTTTAGGAATTATTTCCAAGTCCCAAACTTTATTGGCATTCATAGATTTCATTTCATCTTCCATGGCCTCAAGCCATTTTGATGAATGATCACTTCTCATGTCTTCTTCAAATGAGGTGGGATCATCCTCCATTTGAAATTCCTCAGTGTTGTATACTTCATAGTCAGCAGAAATACCTGATTTTCTAACTCTTTGAGACCTTCTAGGGGCCTCCACATTTGGCACATCTTCTGTTTAAGGTTGTTGTTGCTCCCCCTCATGTGTGGCAATAGGTTCTACAGGATCCTGAAGAATAGGTTCCTCATCGTCATTCATTGTTGCCACAGGCAGAATAACAACATGTGCTGCCACCACAGTATCTTGCACTGTCGGTGCAGCGACAGCATGTAGTGAGAAAAATGGCTCATGAATCATCGGAGTGGGCGAATACACTCGCTTCTCTTCAAGGTCAATTTCTCGGGCTACTATGCTCCCCCTCATCATTTCATCCTCTAGGAAGACAGCGTGTCTTGTTTCCACAAACTTTGTATGTCTGTCTAGACAGTAGAAACGAAAACCTTTTGATTTTTCTGGGTAGCCAATGAAATGGCAACTTACTGTTTTGGGATCTAGATTCCCAATGTTTGAGTGAAATACTTTAGCCTCAGCGGGACTCCCCCACACACGTAAGTGGTTTAGTGAGGGTACTCTTCCTGTCCATAACTCATACGGTGTTTTAGGTGCCGACTTACTTGGTACTATATTGAGAATATGGATGGCGGTTTTTAACGCCTCCATCCACAGGCTCAACGGTAAGGTGGAGTAACTTATCATACTGCGCACCATATCCATTAGGGTACGATTGCGTCTTTCAGCTACTCCATTTTGCTGAGGTTCGCCCGGTGTAGAATACTGGGCTACTATGCCATTCTTCTATAAGAATCTTGCAAAAGGTTCAGGAACTTGGCCATATGGGGTATGACGACCGTAGTACTCCCCCCATGGTCGGACCTGATTATCTTAATCTTTAAATTGTGTTGGTTTTCAACTTTTGCCTTAAATATCTTAAATTTATCCAATGTTTCAATTCTTTCTTTGATTGAATAAATGTAGCTATAATGGGAGTAATCATCTGTGAATGTTATGAACGAATCATAACCATCCACACTCTTTATAGAAAACGGACCACAGATGTCTGTGTGAATAATCTATAAAATTCATGCGCTTTGTTTGGTATCATTCTTAATTTTCTTTACATACTTTCCTTTTATGCATTCTCTGCATTGTTCTAAATCTGAGAACTCTAATAGAGGAAGAATATCATTCTTAACTAGTTTTTCTATTCTCTCCCTCAAAATATGGCCTAAATGACAGTGCCATAATTTCAACGACGCATTGTGAGCTCTCATATTCCACCATTTCTAGAGTACCTCTCTGTCACCAGCTGCTTTAACAGCTGGGTAGCATGTCTTTGAAGAGCCAGTAAACTGACTTTTTATTCTATCGAGGTACTCGGTGACCATGTCACACCCTGGGATTGAGCCCACAATTACAGGCTCAATCGTGTTCTTTATCACAGCCAAACATTTCTTGTTGGCAGTGACCCACTTTCTATGCTCAAGGTCATAGGACATCTTTTGGGATTCAAAATCCCTCTCTCTAGTTGCCCAAGCGGCATCAACCTCGTTTGTCTCCCTCACCAGTGCCACAGACTCAGTGGGACACGGTGAGGTGACTACCCAGTCCACCTCAGCCAAGATGAAGGCCAGGTCAATCTTTTTCTTCCACTCCGTGTAGTTTTCACCTTTGAGAGTGGGGATCTCTTTGATACAACCCATCAAGTTGTATCCGCCTAATACCGCAATTCATATAGAGTGAGAACATAAATAATAACAACAATTGCATGCCTTGATTCCAACGTTGGTCAAAATTAAAACATACAACTGTTTATACATTAAATCTACATCACCGTTGGGTAGAAGTAAAAATAATGCATAAAATCATTAAAATTACGATATTGTTATTAACAGCGTTGGTCAGAAAATAACAACATCATAATCATGTCAAAATCTCTTTTTCTCCAATTAAATATCATGTTGGTTCAAAATAATTGGAGAATAAACTATTTCTTTAGCAGTGAAAAATGTAAAAAATTCATTATCTATTTTTCAGAAGCATTTCTCTGTAATTTCTCTATTCTCTGAAAAATTATCCCGTTGGTTCAAATTTTGACAGAGATTTAAACTAGACAAAAAATTATCATAATTTGCTTCTGAAAAGAATAAAAACAAAACTCTGTGTTTACTATTCATTCCGCCTGGCAGCAGAAAATTTTCCCGTGGCCCAGCAACGCGCGCAGCCTGTGCCTACGCAGGCCAGGCCCAGCTCACGCGCGCTTGCATAGCGACGACGCAGCCTAGGCCCAATTCGCGCCCGCGTGCGCTCGCGGCGCCTCCCCCGCACCCAAGCCGTAACCTAGGCCTGGGCTGGGAATTCAACTTCCTGCCTGGGCTCAATCTGATCCAAGGCGCTCTCATCCGTTCATCCAGATCCGACAGCCAGGCGTCGACTTCGGGATATCAAAAAAACCCCTGCCGACCGTTGTTCCCAAACCCTAATTAATTCGACTCCTCTCTTTCTCTCTCTCAGCGCAGCAGCTCTGACCGCAGCAGCAGCGAGCGACCGAGCGAGAGCAAGCGGTGATGGCGTCGTTGCGCGCCCCTTCGCCGGTGCGTGCGTCCACCTGAGGGTGAGCGCACCACCGTCGAAGGGCTGCGCTGCGGTGCCCTTGACACCCGAGCCCGAGGCGGAGCCACGCGGTGGTGTGACCTGCCCGGTCGGCGCCTCTGGTTCTTCCCGCGCGCCGGCCATGGAGATGGCCGGCAGCGAAGACGGGATGACCGGGCCCCAGGTAGGAAGCCCCTTCTCTACCGTCCCCTTTCTCATTCTAGGGTTAGGGTTTCTCTTGCTACCGGTGGCCGTCGGTCTAGCTCCGGCGAGCCGCCTCCCATGCCCTTTCCCCTTTCCCCTTCTCTGTCTTTAGATCTTGCTGTGTTCTTCTCGGTTCTTTGCTGATTGGGGATTAAGGTTAGGGTTAGGGTTTTGTTAAGGTTAGGATGAACCCAATTCGTTTTTCTTTCAGTTTGGGTTTGGTTGAACCCTCTGATCTTTTCTTGCCGTGCACCGGCGAAGACGGCGGTGCGGCACCTTTCCCCGCGCGATGGCGGTGGTGACCAGCAGTTGAGTGACGCCCGCCACTCTCCGGTCTCTTTTTATTTTCTTTTACCCGGTTAGGGTTAGGGTTTCAATCCGAACCGGATCGAACCCTCTGTTACTCTTCGATTTCTTTTCAATTCTCTACCCCATACTAGATCTACACACTGGCAACCCGGCTCTGATACCATTGTAAGAGAATAGAGTACCCATGAAACATAGATCAGGGGATAAACATCTTACTTAGATGGAGAAACTGATTCCTCTACTTTGCCCTGGCGCAGTTGCGCCGCAGCCGTGTGGACGTCGGTGTCATGGGAGCTCGGCGCGGTGGAGTCCAGTGTAGTGGTGGCGATGCAGAGGCGATGGTGACGTGAGGTGCCGCGGTCCGGTGGTGACGGCGAAGTCAGTGGGTCTTCCCGTCGCTGGCAGCACCCTCTTTAGATCGGGTGAGGTTTTGCTGTTTGTGGGTCACGGCGGCTCAGGTCAACCTCGTAGTTAGAGCCCTGGCCCCCACCTCCCTTTATGGTGCTGTGCGACGGGGGCCCACCAACCATGGAGTGGTTGGACGCCTCCGATCAGGGCGTTGATCCAAGGGCCCAATTGGCCGTTAGGTCAATTTGTGGAGATCAAACTAACAATTCCGTGTATCTGCCTTCTTCCTTTACCTGCAAGTCTTGTTGGACGTTGTTCTCACACCGTCGGGTCTGATGTGACAAGCAGAAACCTGGATAATGATCCAACCACCAGGAGGCTTCGGTGTGCAATAGCAAACTGATCTCCTCAATTCTAGATGTAAGCAAACATCGTGCATTATATTCCCCCAAAAAATTCCCAACCAGATGGATCATGTGAGGATGCCATGGTGTCGTCTCATGCCATGCCCTCAATAGAGTGCAATTGTACAAGCATCTATGAATCTTGTTAATGTGAACTTGGACACATGTACTGATCAGGTGTGATAGATTGCGTACTGTGCTTGTGTGGGTCCGTTGAAGCCTTCAACAAGGGTTTTGGATGTGTAGTGCTTCAACAAAGTGTGGCACTAAATTTACCTTATTACATTTTTACCATTTGAAAAAAATTTATCCCATACATTACAAACACATATGCTCACATATTCCTCACATCTATGAACATATATGCACATAGCCTTCCCCTATATATATATTAGTGTCTCCAAAAAATTAGACTGGCGCATATTAAGATGGAGGAGGACATCATATACGGCTCAGTACCCATTGATGGATATGTTACTTGAACTTGAAGGACAGTCTTAAATAATGGGGACATGTAGCAACTCGTCCTAGCTGTTTGACATTATGATTTTTTTGTGCTGTTTCTTTTTGTGTCATTGTAACCACGTGGCCATGTGCGGTGGTAGTTCACACAATTAACATATGTATATGGATTCCTGATTCATGATGATATTTTCTAAAAAAAGAAGACTAACAATAATGGAATGACAATAAGATTGTGAATTTACAACAAATGGAAAGAATAGCAGGAAACGGTGTTACTTTGTTAGTGTGATGTTAATATTAAATAATTAAAATATGATTTTTGTACTCTGTTTCTAGCATTGGTGTTAGCACAATCCCCCATGAAACCACATTCTAGTTCTCATAGATTCCAAATCAGATAGACACTCCTGCAAGGAACTGTACCACACCGTGCATAGTCTCTCTAGGTGTGATCCAAATAAATTTCGATCATCCTTTGTTCTCTATCCTTCATTTTTTTGTCCGTGTTCATTTATCCCAATCTGCCCCATTCATACGTACGAGCCTAGACAGGGGCAGCATAGGAAGATGGGAGAAATACCGCCTTCTAGAACCAATTCTTGTCCATACTTGTCTCCTATCCAACACTAATTGGTTTTTGAATTAAAGCCACACACTACAAATCTTTGCATTGACACATAATGAATATGTGTATCATTGTTGCTCCTAATTGAATTAATGAACTCTCTTCAAATAAAGACATGTTATCATTAAAGGCGCTGCAATAAAACTAGAAGAAAGGCCAGCTCATTTGAGGGAGGACAGTGGATGGTTTGGAATGGAAATCGGGTGTCATACAATTATGGTTTATGTGGCAAATCAAATAGTAGTATCGATAGTTTTATTGAACAAACATATTATCAAAATAATGTTAGTGGATGATGTGCCTCGCTGATGTAGACAACTAATAAATATATGTTAATGCGCGATGTGATGCGCTGACATATAGATAGCTTGTATGAGGAAATAGCTATCATAATTACATGATAATAAACACCGATGTGGATAGTTTAAGCATGTGTGTTCGCTTTTATAAGTATTCATGTAGTAGAAATAACTGAAGTCACACATCTCCCCTTTCATCTAAACAAATAGTAATAAATTACATGGTACAGTACATTGAATAATTGTGTACTATAAGTACTATCGACATGCACCTTGGCTACCCGCACAATAGCTCTTGCACGGTTGCATCACTTGCATGAGTCTTATACATGCTATTTTTCTCACCACCAATACTTAGCGTCTTAGCGGGGGTCTGTTCGGTGTGCGTATATGCATATGATTATTACCACACATCGTTAGCTTGGGATTGAGAGTCATGGGGAATGCTTATTCCACATGAGAGGTTTATATTATAGGTTATCCAATGTTCAGTGGCGGGTGTCACAGTTAAGCGCGTCCAGGACGAGGGAAAGACGCTACTTTTGAACTTCATCATGCTAAGAACAGGTGGAGACTTAGTCACCTTCTTCAAAATCATAGTAGCAGTAAACCAATTGTTATTGCAAACTCAAAGCCAGATGCAAAGGGACTGTGTGAGGCAGATGTGCAGTCCTTGTGTACGTGACGACACAGCTGGTCATGGTCTTTCGTCCCGGTTGGTAGCCAGACTTCGTTTTTTCTGATGAGTAGCAGTTTGTTTCAGACTTGGGGTGTGTTCACTGCAGCTTTAAGCCACAGCCACTCCAGTTGCAGCTGCAGCTGCGGTTTGCTGCCTACAAAGTACTCTACATAGAGCTAAAAAAGTCACGACAGTTGTGGCTTTGATCTCAAGCGAACACCCGTTTTTCAGCCCACTGGACAGCGCCGTTGATAACATGCTTTGTAGTGACAAGCTTCATACTTTTATCGATTTGGTTCAAACGTTACGAGTTTTAGTGAATGCTTGTTGGGACCTTACTGGAGCATGTAGGCCTTCAGGTTTGGTGATGACGCGCTGCCAGCTACTATGTGCTGGCTGCGGTTATGGAACCACCAGCCCTCACCGTAAATCCTCACGATTATATGGTACATAGTTAACTTGTCCATTAGACTACCAGAGCGTTCATAATTAGTTGAATCTCTTAACTCAGGGTACATGACACTAGACTGCTAGGGATTACTTGACTACCTACAACAAGTTCTGCCCTGAAATTGGTTTTTTGTAAGAAAATTCTAACGGCTGATGAACAGTGTTTTTGTAGTAACCAGCCGTGCTGTGAGACCAGCGAACAACGCCAACAAGTTCTGCCCTATGGTTTTAAGACAATTCTAACTCTGACAAGTGTAACTGTAGTAGTGCTGGCCTCTGGTCTCAAAATAAAGAGTTAAATGCATCGTTCATCCATTAACTTTTACCCATGTTTCACTTAGGTCCATCAACTATGAAAGTTATTTTTTAGGTCCATAAACTTTTGAAGTGATGCATCCGTAGTCCATACCGCTTCATTTATCTTTTTAATCTGACATGGCGGTCCACGGTGTCGCTGATCTGTCTTGTGGAGGGAGTTCACGGTCAGCATAGGCAGCGGCGCCGCGTCCGACTGCTCCACAGGGGCGGTGGCGATACCTGGCCACCGTGGTGACCACAGGCAAGCAGGCCGGCCGAGATCCATGACCCCATCAAGGGCGTCTGCGTCTGCCTCGGCACCTTCCCCTCCGCCGAGGCCACTGCGTCCGCCTTCTGACGCCACAAGGCGACATCCGCATGGCCCGAGGCACGCAGGCGGTGGCGTTGAAGCACGAGGGCTGCCAAAAGAAGCAATGGCGAGCTTCTCGGGCTACGGTGCTCTCTGGCGTGTCGGCGTCACGACGAGGCCCCCGCTCGTCGCTGCATGCGCTGCGCCACAATCCATTCCAGGCTCTGCTCGGCGCTCACCACCTGTCGGTGACCCGCCTTGCCCCACGGCCGTGGCCCCCTCGCTGTCGCCTCCTGCTCCGGCGACGTCGCCATCATGCGCGACGGACGGCACCTCCATAGCAAAGTGACCTCGGCGCTGAAACTTGTCACGGCGCGCCGCCCGGCCGTGTCCCCAGCTGCCGTGGCGGCGTCGCGACGCGCGAGCACGCGAGGCGACCGGGGGCGATAGCCCGTGCCATGACGCTGCGTAAGCCGCCTCGGACAACAAGCGCCGCGCGATGAAGCCGTCAAGGTCTCGCAAAAAAGCTGGGCGCTAACGACGACGGCGAACGAGCAACGAACGCGAAGCGACGAATGACGAGGAGGTCCCACGCCGCCGCACGCACGCAGAATGCCGGGGACGCGCAGGACGCAGACTCAGGGACCTGCATGAACCTCTAGGCAGAGGCCACGGTGGCTCTGGCCGCCGCGTCGTACTCCCCGGCGCCGAGGTCGCGCGGGCGCACCTCCATCCGGAGCCCGTGCTTTATGAACAGCGTGAGTGACATCTTCTGCTCCACGCAGTGGCCCGGTGCGACGGCGAGGCTACGCCACAATCCATTGCAGGCTCTACTCGACGCTCACCACCTGCCGGCGACCAGCCTCACCGCCCGCTTGACCGCGACCCCTTTTCTGCCGCCATCAGCGGCGGCGGATCCCGCTAACGGCGACCGCGACCGCCTCTTTTTACCGGGCGTGCTCTGCTCTAGACCGACATGCACCACCGATTTGTACTGCTCTGTGCTATATTTGACATCGACCGTGGTGCATGTAGAAATTCTCACCTGCGAACGACTCACCGGCGAGACCCAGCCTGGAGAGGCTGAACCAGCACAGGGCCGTCACGGAGCGAGAGCGCGGCCGCGCCGAGTCCGAAGCTGTCGAGGGCAACCGGCATGGCACAGGAACTAGAGTGGCGGTCGAAAGGCAATAACGCCACGGCGAGGTCTTCTCACAGGTTGGAGCTCAAAGTACACATGCCGGTAGCAAAGACTAGCAGCGGGAGGAAGAAGCCGTGGCTGGTGGTGGGCCGCCGAGGCACCGGGCGCCGATCAGCCTTGGGATCGAGCAACACGCTGCTCGTCGAGGTGATGCAGGAGCTGAACCATGTCAAGAGGGAGCTCTAGGAGATGCAGCGTGAGGTGAAGGCTACGAGGGAGGCCAAGGCCGAGGCCGACGGAGACGCAGAGACGCCGACGCCCGGAGGGATGAGCCCCTGGTTCAGCGACGCTCGACGGCGTTGAGCGAGAGGCCGGCGAGGAAAATGAGGAGGGCGTGGCCGTGTGCAGCGCGCTTAGCAGCACAGCGCTTGCCGCCGTCTGCGGAGAGAGATAGGAGCCTCGGGCGAGAGACCGACGACAGCGAGGTTCGCCACGGCGAAAGCAATTCGATGTGGGACTCGAGTCCGCGGACACGGGCGGTGGTGCCCGCGACGGAGCGACGGGCCCCCACGCCAAGTCCGCCTCGACGATTGTGCAACACGGTGAGCACGAACACGACGACCGCTCATCACCGCAGAGCTGCGGAGTCTAAGTCGACCTCGGCGAGGTAGAGCCGAGTCCATCAAGGAAGAGGGAGCCCGTTCACCGGCTCCGTGGAACGCACGCGCATGGAGACGGCGCGTGTCACCGAGGAAATCGACCGGCTCGCCGAGCAGGAGGAGAGGGCCAGCGTGCGTGCAGCAGTGACGCCAGCTAATCGCTAGCTGGATGCTTCTCGGTCGAGGGGAAGAGGCGGTGCTCGTCGGTACGCCGCCACTGCGGCGGCGACGGGCGAGAGACCGAGGCAGCGGAGAAGGAGAGGGCACTTCACGGTCGCTCGCGACGCCGCCGCGCCGCCGCAGCGCAGCGGCGTCGCACGGCCTTTGTCACCACGGCGGCGTCCCACACTCGCGCACACACTTGCCAGACAAGACGGCGGCGCTGCCGCGCCACTCGCGGCAGCCATGTCCATGTCCTCCGCGGACCCCGTGATAACCAAGGCCGAATCTTTCAAGGCCGCACTGGATCACAGACACGCACTAGCACAAGCCCGAGCCCTTCCGTGGAGCCAGGATTGCCACTTCTGGCCGAGGCTCGCCAACAGAGGCTCACCGATGGCTTGCGGGTGGAGGTGCGGCGGTGGGCTGGCTCGGAGTCGCGGTCGCAGGTCTAGGGCGCGGCCAGGGTCACAAGCTACTCAACGAGGATGGAGGCGGTGTCGCGCGGCTCCGTGGCGACGAAGGCTCGGTGCAGGGCTGCAGGCAGAGCTCCACGGCGGCGGCGTGGTCGCGCAGTCGTGGCCTCAGGGCGTCTCGGCCATGGCGGCCTTGGGCTGGGAAGGGAGGCAGGGAGGATGGGGCTGCGGCAGCTGGGAGAGGGAGAGGGCAAGGGTGAGGGTGGGGCTGGCCTACTTGCCCCTGTGGAGCAGCCGGACGAGGTGCTTCACCACGCGGCGGCCAGGTATCGCCGCCGCCCCTGTGGAGCAGCCGGACGCGGCGCCGCTGCCTGTGCTGACCGTGGACTACCTCCAGAAGAACGATCAGCGACCACGTGGACTGCCACATCAGATTAAAAAGATAAACAAAGGGGTATGGACTAGAGATGCATCACTTTAAAAGTTTTGGACGTGAAAAACACTTTTTAGTTGATGGACCTAAGTGAAACATGGGTAAAAGTTAATGGACCAACGATGCATTTAACTCCAAAATAAATAACCATTAAACTAAAATTATCTGTTCTATATGTATCGACATGAATATCGTCGCACATAGTCCCATATTATATATATACTTCACTCTAGCATGCCTCCATGCTCGTTTATCCTCCTTTGTTTAGTTACCTATTCCATTTATCACCACTGATTACTGATTGGAGGAGAGTTACAAGTGCTTTTGGCATGTCACTATTATGTTGGGATTGAGCGGCATCAGCAAAAAGTCGTGGCTGTGGTAGCTCCGACAGTCCCGTGGCTCGAGAGGTATCACCACGATGGCAACCACTCCTGACTTTGGCGCGCGCCGCCGCAACATCGCCATGCCACCACGGATCAGGTACGATCGGCACTTTGGCTCGTGCTGTGGGCTCGGTGTCTCACCCTTGACACGCAGCTGTGGCTCCTATGACAAACACTATCGCCGTACCGCCGGCCACCTCATGAGGATATAACTAATGACGCTGCCCATTAAAAAACATGTTCTGCTCCGCAGTCTAATATAAAAAGAAGTCCTGATCCAACCGATACACACGCGTAGCAAAATGAAAGCTGAACTTATGTCACCAAAAGCAATACTCCTAAATAAATAAATAAATTTATACAAAACATTATGTACAATAAATAGGAGCACATATGACATAGCAGAGCGGCATTTTTTTCACACCTTCACCGTAGTGCTATATATATAAGCCTATATATAAACTACCATCGACCAGTGGCTCAGTTTATATATATTGCACGCTCCAGCTCTCGCGATTGGGTGCATGCTCCCTTTACAACGCTCAGTTTATATTTCTTTATGAGCTCCAACTTTCTTTCACCACTTTCCACTGGGCATGCATCCGTGTTTTGCTGCGCTGGGAATGAGCGGCATCAGGCAAGTCTTGTGGGCGGTGCTATCCGTGCCTCCGCAGTTTCAATCACCTGGCAAGTCAGCTGGAGTCCAGCTGGATGGTGTTTTGTCACCACGTCGAATGAAGCTGGCTGACAGCCAGCATGGATTTGCTGACTGGACGGGTGGTGTAACAAATGGAGATTAGTGCGAGGGTGCGAGTGCCGACACTTGGAATTGTGTGGAAGAGCCAGCTCCAGCGCGCGAAGTGGGCAAGAATTGCGGAATTGGGCCGCGCAAACCAACGGGAGGGACTTATTCTGTTGGTTTTTTTTTCAGGAGTGCGGAGGATTTTGTTGGGCCCCTGATGGGAGTGTGCAGTACGAGGGGAGTAGCCCAGCTAACAGCAGGGAAAAAATTGGTTTGGGTAGTGCGGGTGAAAAGTAGAAATGTTTAATTTTTTTTGATAAGTTAGAAATGTTTAATTAGTTTCAACTTGGCAGTTATAAGTAGATGGGATGGAATACTGCAGGGTTTTCAACTAATAATCGGTTTTATTAGAAAATAGAGTTACAAATTCGCTATTCAAAATAAAGAAGTCAACAATGCACAGCTGAATTTGGAAAGCACATTCCAATAATCGCCCTGTTTTTCAGCGAAGGAAAGTGTTTTCTCTCACAACAAATCAGCATTAGCATCAACAGCAGCCAAATTTTAGCAAAACGAATAGGGCCAATAAGTTGTAAAATGACATTTAGATGCGTTTAAATTAATTCTTGATTACAATTGTCACATACGATCGTGGCCTTTAGTACACGAGTTAACGACAACACATGCTCTGGAAAACATATTTATTGACATACATACTAGTTTTTTTGTTAGCCACATAGGCAACTTAACCATTTTTTTTGAAAGATCTGGTTGCCGGGTATATATTAATAAGTTAGAAGAGAGTTTACAAGTAGCGCAGCCTCCTGCAGTGCTAGACCGCTACAGGGGCGGTATTAGGCAATTTAACCATTGAGCCTAACACAGAAGATCCTCCAAATGATGCACGAGGTGAATGTGCGCATCATTATTGTTCCTAATAAAAATTCATTGAGCTATTTTCTGACAAATTTGCAAATTATTATCTGACAAATAAATAGATAAACAAACAAATTATTTGCAAAACATTATCTCACAAATAAATGTAAAAGCACAATGGCATGACTCACACTTTTCAGCTTGCTCGCTGTATATAACAACCCTTCACCAGTGCTTGATCACTTCACACTCCCTCTCGCATCCCGTGCTCCATGGATTTATCTCTTCTTTAATTAACATATTTTCTTCTAGCACTCCGAGCATTCGACAGAGACATTGCATTCGCAATTATATTTGCGCGCTATACCTTCGATCGGAACGAGTGGCGTCAGGCATATCGTGCATCCCATGCATCCACCTTCTCATTCACCTGCAAGTCTAGGTGGACGGCACACCAGCAATTCAGGTGTGATAAGCGGAAACCAGAATCTTACCACCAGAGACCTTTGCGCAAGATGGCAAAAATGATCTCCTCAATTCTAGACATAAGCAAACGTCATGCATTATTCCTCCAAGGAATTCTTCACAAACGGATGGATCATGTCATGTGAGGATGCCATGGTGTTGCCTCATGCTGTGCCCTCAATAAAGTGCATGAAAGCATTTGTGAATCTTGTTAGTGTGAACTTGGACACATGGACAGGTTTGGTAGGTTTCCGTACAATGCTTGGGTGGGTCCAACCAATCCTTCAACTGGAGATTTGTCTTTTTTTCTGTTTCAAAAATTCAAGCGAGGCATTAAATTGACCTTATTACAAACATTTTAATCGTCTGCATGTGAGTTGAGCATAAGTTAATTGGCCTATTCGCTGGTTGGTTTCTGGGCTGATAAGCTCGGATAGTGCTGGTTTGTTGTGAGAGAAAAACACTGTTGGCTGACTGATAAGCCTTGGCTGAAACCAACAAACGAACAGGCTGAATGTGGCCATAAGAGAGACGCTAAATTGACCTTATATATTACAAACATTTTAATTGCGTGCTGTCTAGAAATCCTCGTAATTATATGTATGGTAGACAATAAATATGGCCATCACACCATTCACATTCACAATTCAACCTCTTCTGAAACTTGTGGTATGTGTGTGTGACCGTACACGTGTGACTGTTATGAATTATTTGCCGCCCGCGACAAGTTCTGACCTGAGCTTTAAGAGAATTCAAACTCTGACAAATGTAAATGTACTAGTGCTAGATTTTAATCTCAAAATAAATAACCATTAAACTAAAGCGGTGTGTTCTATATAAGTATCTACACAAACTTCACTCACTGGACATATAGTCCCATACTCCCTCCGTCCCAAAATAAAAGACGTTCTCGCTTCCCGAGAAACGACTGTCGGCAATTATATATTAAAATATATAAATATTTATGCTAAGTAATTAGTATCATCGAAAAGATCTTTTTGTCTAGTTTTTTAACAAATTTATTTGAAGATATAAATATTACACGTATTTTCTACAAATCGAGTCAAACTTGTGGCACGAAAACCCAAAACGTCTTTTATTTTGGGACAGAGGGAGTACTTCACTCTTGCATGCCTCCATGCTAATTTTATCCTCCCAATGCAAGTTCTGTTACCTATTATATTTATCACCACTAATAACTCATTGGAGGAGAGTTCAGTGCAACATGGGCTTCAGTATGTCGCTAGCTCTTGTTGGTATTGAGTGGCATCAGGAAAACGTTGTTTGCTATCAGGATCTGTTTCTCGACATTCACCTGCATCCATGCATGAAGCCCGGAACCGACACGTGGCATCGTTCTCGTCCGAGCAAAGGTCTCCCACGCCATGCCTTATTCTCTTCTCCTGTCGGGCCCAGCTAAGTTCAGGGCGTCCAGCCACACAACCCAAAGATGCAGAGTACTCTTCCTCACTGGCTGAATCAATTGGTGCTGCTTTGTCGGGCATGGTTCGTTATGATCTGTAGTTAGGTACTGGGACAGAGCAGCAGGCTTACGATGGGGAAAGTTACAAAAGTAATATATATATATATTTTTAATTTTGGCATGCAACCTTAAACATCAGAGTAGCACAATATCAATCAATGTAATCCAATTTTCTCATTCATCGGCATGTCTTGCGGCGGAACCACATATTGTGCACTTATAGCCGATGAATACATGCACACATGCCGTATGTTTACATGGTTTGGAGGATCTTTTTCTCTTTCCTTATAATGTATTTAATTAGTTAAATATTATATTAAAAAATGAATGGCTTAGAATTATTTGAGCTATATATTACCTCATAGTAGGTAACCGGAGTAACGTAACATTGCTAAAAAATAATCATTTAAACTATAAAACATTACTTCATCTGTTTTAAATTATAAGTCGCTTTAACTTTTTTGATACATAGAATTTACTATGTATCTAGACATGTATATTGTATCTAGATATATAGTAAAATGAATGTAAAAAAAATAAAGCGACTTATAATTTGTAACGGAGAAAATATCTAAAAAAAAAAAGCTAGTGTCCCAACAAGCTATACGTGTCTCGCAGACATGCTGACCGAAGTACATGTCCCAGTGACCTCTCCTCCAATGAGTGTTAGTGGTGATAACTAAAAGCACCATGGAGGCATGCAAGAGTGAAGTACGGGACCATGGGCATCGAGGTTGATGTCCATACTTATTATTGAACAGGTCGTTTCAGTTTAATGATTATTTACATTTACACTTGTCGAAGTTAGAATTCTCTCTTAAACCTTACGGAAGATCTTGTTACAGGTGGCCAAGTAATTTATAGAAGCTACACTCTACAATAATTCTACTATTGTGCACCGCAAGTTTCTGGAGAGTTTAAGTTAAGAAGGGGGTGATGGATACGTTTACTATGTGTTGGGGAAATTACCTTGCGATCGAAGGGCTTACCGACAAAACTAACTCCTGAAAAAGCCTCTCTTGTGATGAATGCAGACGAAGTCAAGTCCGGTCGCTCGGCGAAACAACCAACGGGAGCCTCAGCGTGAAGACGGCCTCCACGGCTGAGGCATGGACGCTCGGCGAAACAGCAGTCAGGAGCGCCTCCGCCACCAAGAACGGCGGCAGGCAGCCTTGGCACCGTGAATGGCGCCAGCGTCACCGAAATAGCCGACGGAAGTCTTTGCGCCAAGACCATAAAGATGGTGCAAAGGCCACAGAACTACGAAGGCCGACACTCTACAAAGACGGTGTGAAGGCCACGGAACTACGAAGGCCGACCCTCTATGAAGACGGTGTGAAGGCCACGGAACTACGAAGGTCGACGCTCTATGAAGACCGTGCGAAGGCCATGGAACTACGAAGGCCGACGCTCTATGAAGACGGTGCGAAGGCCGCGGAACTACGAAGGCCAGCGCTCAATGAAGATCGTGCGAAGGCCGGCGCTCAATGTGCGAAGGCCAGTGCTCAATGAAGATCATGCGAAGGCCAACGCTCAATGAAGACATTGCGAAGGCCGTGGTGCTGTGAAGCCCGATCGAAGGCTAATAGCTGGGCCTCTTCTTGGGCCGAGACGTCAAGATCGTCAAGGGCCCATCAGCGAGAGGGGATATAGAAGTAAAAGACTTAGGTGCCCCCGAGAGGATGCATAAGAGAGCAGAATATTCTGGTATATCACAGAGTTGTCGCAGGGGCATTTTTGTAACATCATAAGATTGTAACTGTACCTTATAAAAGGGGAGCTCAGCCCCTGAGGAAGGATAGAGCAATTCGAGTGGCTTGAAACCCTAATTGTTGCTTCGATAATCGCTTGAGTCACGCCTCGATATCTGTACCACTATTAGTCGAAGGCCTTCGCCCTCAAGCGGAGCCTTCGACCCCTGGCTGCTGAGCAGCAGCGAGCTGCCCCTCCGCATATTAACTCTGTCGAGATCCCTATTTCCCAACACTATGTACAATATAATCAAGTGGATTTACAGTGAACGAAGGTGGTTCCACAATCGCAAGTTGACAACCATTGCACACGTTTCTTTTTAACCCATGTAAGTAGCCAAAGACAGCCATTCTCTCTACCACTAACTAGAAAGCCTATGCGCTTGTGCTACTTGCTAGTGCCACACCTTGATCAGCGAGGCCATGAACTGACTAGAAAACTCCCTAGGCAACCATTCCTCTGCTTTTGAAGGTCGACGTCATCTTTTCAAATGTGCAATGACATGATCAAAGAATCTAGCTAGTTCTCCAATTCATCTGGTATAGTTTAATTGTTATGTTGAATCAACCAAGCTAAGCATGCGCATACATGTTGAGTCAAGGAGGATGTCCTCCAATTACTTCCTACAATCATCTACCCTGCTTGGCAGTGGTTCTTGCAACTCTGTGATGAAAAATCACAGTTGTCATCAGGAAGTGTGAGCCAAAAGACATCAAACTTATGATGTACAACTCAAAACCTTTTGTGTTCTCTCATCTCATCCACTGTATATATAAGGCAGTGACTACATACAAAGATTTCGTCTGCTTGCTAGAAAGCACGCATTCATGAAGCCTGCTGAGTCCTTAATTTGTCTCTGCTAAAAAAAAGATTCCTTAATTTGTCTGTGTAGCAAGAAGTAACTTCTACCCCTACTCCCCTTCTTATCTCTTGCAGAAAAAGTACAATAATATACCGCCTCTTCAAACAACTATAAATTACTCTGTCAGGAGTATTTGCAATAGACACTGCACTGGCGTCTAGTAATAGGACTAATTTGTATCATTTATCAATTAGGTTTGTTTCCAAAACACATCCCCACCCCACCCCTAAGGGGAAAAAACACATACAATTTTTTGCTATAAAAACAACTCCCCTGAAAGCAAAGAAATAAAACTTGCTCCCCATGCATCCCATCTCTCGGAGACTGCCTCCTGTGTGCTCTTTGTCTCAGTTTTTTTAACTATTTCTCAATACCAAGCATTTAGCTAGGCATGTTTAATATGAATGTGATTTGTGCATCTACAATCTATCTGCAGGACTGAGCGGCATCTGGAAAATATATTAGATCCTTTTTTCTGCCTGTGGGAGAAGAGAACTGAAGTTCTGTATGACCTAGAATCTTGTGATTCGCATGATGATACAGGATCGTCATAGCAGTTGTACAAGAGGTTTCGGTGTCTCTAAGAGCAACTCCAAGAACTCCCTAAAAACATAACCCTCAAAACTATTTATTAGGGGTCTCTCTTCAATAATAGTTCCTCATTAAGTTTGGGCTGTGGTAAAGTGCCTCTAAAATTAGTTTTCTCCGCAGCAGCTCCCTAATCTTTGCACCATCCGAAATGAGCTCCAACCGATATGTACTCAGAAGCTGGACTTTATATATACATATTGTTGGAACAACAGTGCCTCTAAACCGTAGATCAGGGTAAGTATCTTACTTAGGGTTCCTCTAGTTTGCCCTGGCGCAGTTGCACCGTAGCCTCTTGGACGCCGGTGTCGAGGGAGCTCGACGCGGTGGAGTCCAGCGTGGTGGAGACGATGCAGAGGCGACAGCGGAGTCGGTGGGGCTTCCCGTCGCTGGCAACACTCTTCTTTAGATCGGATTAGTGTTTCTCTGTAGGTGGTTACGGCGGCTCAGATCAACCTCGTAGTTAGAGCCGTGAACCCCACCTATCTTTATAGTGCTGTGCGACAGGGGCCCACCAACCATATTAGGGTTGGACGCCCCCAATCAGGGCGCAAATCCAAGGGCCCAATAGGTCGTTGGTGGAGATCAACTAACATTCTCCCCCTTGATCTCACTATCATCTTTTAATTTCATATCATTTACTTTTGTCCATTCCATTATAGATTATGGCATAGAGCATGTTTCATCATCACGATCAATTGCCGATAGATTTAACAGCTACAACACACCACTCTGTTCTGAAATAGATACTTAACTTTGAGCCTTCTTTTGTCCAGAAATTTTAGGCTTTCTCTTAAACCCATGCCAGCTACATGTTCTCTGAACACGTTGGGTGGTAAGCCTTTTGTAAGCGAATCCGCGAGCATCTTTTCGTTACTTATATGCTCAAGACTTATGACATAATCCAGGACTTTATCTTTCACAACATAATACTTTATATCAATGTGTTTGACAGCACCACTTGACTTATTATTGTGAGCATACTGTACTGCTGGATTATTATCGTAGTATAACTTAAGTGGTCTATAGATATCGTCAACCACCTTCAAATCAGGTATGAACTTCATTAGCCAGTTCACATGCCCCGTTGCCTCATAACACGCTACAAACTCAGCATACATTGTTGACGATGTAGTAACGGTTTGCTTTGAGCTTTTCTATAAAATAGCTCCCCTTACGAGAGTGAATACATATCCAGACGTGGATTTTCTATCATCTCCCGCATAATCAGAATCTGAATATCCCACTATATGGAGTGAATCAGATATTCTATACGTCATCATGAGGCCTTTCGTTCCTTGCAAATAACGCAAGACTTTCTTTACTAATTTCTAATATTCTGTTCCAGGATTGCCCTGGAATCTATCGAGTAACCCGGTAACAAATGCCAAGTCAGGGCGCGTACATACTTGAGCATATTGTAAGCTTCCGACAACTAAAACATATGGAACCATTTTCAATTTGATCGATCTCATACTGATTGCTGGGGCATTTTAAATCCCCATATCTGTCGACCTTGACTATAGGAGCAGGTGAGGGACTACATTTGTGCATACTGAATTTCTTTAAGATCCTTTCTATGTATACCTTTTGTGATAGTCCTAATAACCCTTTACTTCTATCTCGGTGAATCTCGATCCCCAGAACGAACGAAGCTTCACCAAAATCTTTTATATCAAATTTTGAGGACAAAAACTTTTTTATCTCCAGCAGTAGACTGACATCACTACTAGAAAGTAAGATATCATCCGCATACAGGACAAGGAAGATAAACTTCTCATTCTTAAACTTTGTATAGACACAATTGTCCTCTATATTTTCTTTAAACCCAAAATTCCTTATTGTCTGATCAAACTTCAAGTATCACTATCTTGAAGCTTGTTTTAATTCATAAATGAATTTCTTTAGGCGGCATCCCATTCGTTCTTTTCCTTCCATGGCAAAACCTTTCGGTTGTGCCATATAAACATTTTCCTTCAAATCCCATTGAGAAATACCGTCTTTACATCCATCTGATGTAATTCTAAATCGTAATGTGCCAATCATGACATTATGATTCTGATGGAATCCTTACATGAGACTGGAGAAAATGTCTCATTGTAATCAATTCATTCTCTTTGCGTAAAGCCTTTTACCACAAGTCGAGCTTTATATCTCTCTATGTTCCCTTGAGAGTCAAGTTTTGTTTTGTAGACCCATTTACAGTCTACTGTTTTAGCTCTTTTAGGAATTATTTCCAAGTCCCAAACTTTATTGGCATTTATAGATTTTATTTCATCTTACATAGTCTCAAGCCACTTTGATGAATGATCAGTTCTCATGGCTTCTTCAAATGAGGTGGGATCATCCTCCATTTGAAATTCCTCAGTATTATATACTTCATAGTCAGCAGGAATAACTGATTTTCTAACTCTTTGAGACATTCTAGGGGCCTCCACATTTGGCACATCTTCTGTTTGAGGCTGTTGTTGCTCCCCCTCATGTGTGACAATAGGTTCTATAGGATCCTGAAGAACAGGTTTCTCATCATCATTCATTGTTGCCACAGGCGGAATAACAACATGTGCTAGCACCATAGTATCTTGCACTATCGGTGCAGCGACATCCGATAGTGAGAAAAATGGCTCATGAATCATCGGAGTGGGTGCATACACCCGCTTCTCTTTAAGGTCAATTTCTCGAGCTACTATGCTCCCCCTCATCATTTCATCCTCTAGGAAGACAGCGTGTCTCATTTCCACAAACTTTGTATGTCTGTCTGGACAGTAGAAATAAAAACTTTTTGACTTTTCTGGATAGCCAATGAAATGGCAACTTACTATTTTTGGGATCTAGCTTCCTAATGTTTGGGTTAAATACTTTAGCCTCAGCAGTACTCCGCCACACAGGTAAGTGGTTTAGTGAGGGTACTCTTCCTGTCCACAACTCATACGGTGTTTTGGGCACCGACTCACTTGATACTCTATTGAGAATATGAATGGCGATTTTAACGCCTCCATCCACAGGCTCAACGGTAAGGTGGAGTAACTTATCATACTGCGCACCATATCTATCAGGGTACGATTACGTCTTTCAGCTACTCTATTCTGCTGAGGTTCATCCGGTATAGAATACTAAGCTACTATGCCATTCTCCTATAAGAACCTTACAAAAGGTCCAGGAACTTGGCCATATGGGGTATGCCGACCGTAGTACTCTCCTCCACGGTCGGACCTGACTATCTTAATCTTTAAATTACGTTTGTTTTCAACTTCTGCCTTAAATATCTTAAATTTATCCAATCCTTCTGTTCTTTCTTTGATTGAATAAATGTAGCCATAATGGGAGTAATCATTTGTGAATGTTATGAACGAATCATAACCATCCACACTCTTTACAGAAAATTGAACACAGATGTCTGTGTGAATAATCTGTAAAATTTCTACGCTTCGTTTGACATCTTTCTTAATTTTCGTTTTATATACTTTCCTTTTATGCATTCTCTTTATTGTTCTAAATCTGAGAACTCTAATGGAGGAAGAATATCTTTCTTAACTAGTCTTTCTATTCTCCCCCTCGAAATATGGCCTAAAACGACAGTGTCATAATTTCGACGACGCATCGTGAGCTCTCTTATGCCACTATTTCTAGAGTAACTCTATGTCACCAGCTGTTTTATCAGCTGGGTAGCATATGTCTTTAAAGAGCCAGTGAACTGACACTTTATTCTATCGAGGTACTCGGTGACCATGTCACACTCTAGGATTGAGCCCATAATTGCAGGCTCAATCGTGTTCTTTATCATAGCCAAACATTTCTTGTTGGCAGTGACCCACTTCCTATGCTCAAAGTTATAGGACATCTTTTAGGATTGAAAATCCCTCTCTTTAGTTGCCCAAGCAGCATCAGCCTTGTTTGTCTCCCTCACCGGTGCCACAGGCTCAGTGAAACACGGTGAGGTGACTACTCAGTCCACCTCAGCCAAGATGAAGGCCAGATCAATTTTTTTCTAACATAAAAAATAACAACAATTGCATGCCTTAATTCCAACGTTGGTCAAAAATAAAAAATATAACTGTTCTTATACACTAATTCTACATCACCGTTGGGCAGAAATAGAATTAATGCATAAAATCATTAAAATTTACAACTGTTCTTATACACTAATTCTACATCACAGTTGGGCAGAAATAGAATTAATGCATAAAATCATTAAAATTTACAACTGTTCTTATACACTAATTCTACATCACCGTTGAGCAGAAATAGAATTAATGCATAAATCATTAAAATTACGATATTGTTATTAACAACGTTGGTCAGAAAATAACAACATCATAATCATGTCAAAAACTCTTTTTCTCCAATTAAATATCACGTTGGTTCAAAATAACTGAAGAATAAACAATTTCTTTAGCAGCGAAAATATAAAAAATTCATTATCTATGTTTCAGAAGCATTAATCTTTTCTCAAATATTCTCTAAAAAATTATCCCGTTGATTCAAATTTTAACAGAGATATTAAACTAAACAATTCATCGAAATCTTCTTTTAAAAATTGAATAAATTTCAAATCTTTTCATGTTATTCATTACGGCCCGCACCTTTCAAATGATAAAACGACCCAACAAGCCAGGTATGATGGTTCGCCCAAAGAACGCAGCAAAGAAGAAACATATAGCGATCGTCGTCGACGTATTTATTCTTGCTAGCTGCTGCCCAATATGAAACTTCAACTTCAAAGAAATGACGCAGCACAAGACGGTCGGTCCCGCTCCTAGGCATAACCTAGGCCTGGGCCAGGAATTCGGCCCACACATGCGCGCCCCGCACCGCTCCGCCTAGGCCGTCAGCCGGCCCTGTCATCATCGCCCATCCGTTCCGATCGGACGGTCGCCGATAGGGTGAACAAAACTCCACCCCCGCCCCGCCAGCCTCCCCAAAACCCTAGAGCCTCATTTTTCACTCCTCTGCCTTTCTCTCTCTCACGCCGCGTCGGCGTCAGCGGCGGCAGCCATGGTGGCCGCCAGCGTCATGAGGAAAGCAGCCATCGGAGCATGTCCAACAGCTCCCCTTCCTCCTCTTCCTTTCTTTTCGCCGCGCTCCTTCTTCCTTCTCAGCGCAGCAAGCAGCAACCGAGCGAGCGAACCAGTGGAGCGTGCAACCATGGCGCCGTTGCCGACCCTCTCGCTGGCATGCGCGCTCCCCAGTGGGTGAGCGCACCGCCGTCGAGCGGCCTGGCCACGGCGCCCCCTTGGCCGAGCCTGGGCGAAATAGCTCCCCCGGCTCGGCCTTCTTCTCCCGCGCAGCGAAGGGTCAGCCCGGCGCACGGCGAGGTAGGTGCCTTTCCTCTTCTTCCCCGTCCCCTTCTTCTTTTGGATTTGAATTCTACTTCTCTTATTCGAACCCTTGTTGGGGATTAGGGTTTAGTTCTAGGGTTAGGGTTCGGAATCTGACCCACTGTTCTTCTTCCCCAGAGGGTCTTCACGGGTTTAGGGTTCGGCTTTGATTCTCTTCTAGGTCGAATCCCTCTCTTTTGTTCTTTCCTTCACCCAGTTAGGGTAAGGGTTAGGGTTAGGGATTACTATTCTTCTGCTTCTTCCCGAATTGATTGCGGGTTTAGGGTTCGGTTTCGAGTAGACTTGAAGCTGAGCCCTCCTTCTCTTCTTTCTTTCACCCAATTAGGGTTAGGGTTAGGAAAACCCTCTTTCTTCTCAGATCTGAACGGGGTCAGTTCTTTTCTTGCTGCGCGCCGGTGAAGACGGCGGTGCGGCACCTTTCCCTGCACGGTGGCGGTGGTGACCGGGAGTTCAGTGACGTCCGCCACCCCCCCCCCGGTCTCTTTTCAATTTTCTTTTACCCGGTTAGGGTTAGGGTTTCATTCCGAAACGAATCGAACCCTTGTGATTTCTTTGATTTCTTTTCAATGTTTTACCCCATACTAGATCTACACATCGGCAACCTTGGTTCTGGTACCATTGTTGGAACAACAGTGTCTCTAAACCGTAGATCAGGGTAAGCATCTTACTTAGGGTTCCTCTAGTTCACCCCGGCGCAGTTGCGCCGCAGCCTCGTGGACGCCGGTGTCGAGGGAGCTCGACGCGGTGAAGTCCAGCGTGGTGGAGACGATGCAGAGGCGACGGCGGAGTCGGTGGGGCTTCCCGTCGCTGGCGGCACTCTTCTTTAGATCGGATTAGTGTTTCTCTGTAGGTGGTTACGGCGGCTCAGGTCAACCTCGTAGTTAGAACCGTGAACCTCACATATCTTTATAGTGTTGTGCGACAGGGGCCCACCAACCATATTAGGGTTGGGCGCCCCCCATCAGGGCGTAGATCCAAGGGGCCAATAAGTCGTTGGGCTTATTGATGGAGATCAACTAACACATATATGTCACCAAAAGAAATTGTCCTAAATATATAGATATATTTACAAAACATTATTGACAATTAATAATAAATAGGAGCATATGACAAAGCAGAACGGCATATTTTATATAATTTCACACTTTCACCTTAGTGTGGGCTATATATAAGCCTATAACGAACTACCATTGGCCAGTGGCTAGCTCACTTTACTCACTCCAGCTCTTGCCATTGGGTGCATGCTCCTTTTACCTCGTCATTTCATTAGAAGCTACTGTATTTTCTTCACAACTGCCCACTGAACATTTTGCTGCATTCAGAACGAGCGGCATCAGGCAAGTATGGTGAATGGTGCTTTTCCTGCCTCCGCCATTTCCTTCACCTGGCAAGTCTGCTGGACGCTGTTCTCACATGGACATTACTGAAGCTAGCTGATAACAGAGAGCCAGCTTGGGATTAGCCGGACAGGTGGATGAGCGGTGTTGTGATGGATGCAGAAACCGTGCAAGGGCGAGCGCTGCCCATTGAATGAAAAGTAGAAAGGTTTGATTCTCGCAGTTATATAGATGGAATCATGGAATTTAAGAATATACCCGTGTATTGAACCAATAATCGGTTTAAGAAATTAAATACTGTATAGTGAGCCACAAATGAACCTGCACATCATTGTTCATCATAACTAGACAATACCCCGCGCGTTGCTGCGGAATCTTATAGCGTTATATAGAAATATAGCTTATGGAGGGAGCATATGTAGAGAAAAAATACCCCATAGTTTAATAATTTTGGCTTCATCATAATTAAATTGAAATCTTAAACTTGGTAGACAATCACCCATCTTCAATGACAGAGAAGCTTGTCAAAACACCTATATCAATCAAACGGTATCTCTTTGATCAAGAAATGTACATAGAGAGAAGAGGGAACCATCCAAATACTCACGTGGAAGCTGTAGATAGCAATCCATTATATGAATAAATAATGATGCAAATACAAACCATTATTTCCTTTTAAAAAAAGGACGTGTGGGAAAAAAAAAGTTGTCACTACATGACTACATGGAGAACACACGATGGAGAATTAGGTAATAAAGTATATTGCCCGTGCTAACGCTACGGAACACATTAAATAACTTTTCCATATATGCACAAATTCTGACTATGAAAGGAAAATATATGAGATCAACTTTTGCAGATTCAAGTAGACCACATCAAGTGTATCATCATCTCTTCAGAAACGGTATCAACAAACATGCCCATCAATAATCCATAGTCTAGGAATAAGCATAAAATGAATCCGCAAAGGCCAAAGAGAAAGGGTATCAACAAACATGGTTGCTAATATTTTGAAACGCATCGATCAATGCAACTGTTCTCACCCATATTGAGCTCAGTTTCTTTATACCTGGAATAAAATGAATCCATAGAAAAAAAGCATAGTCCAATCTCATAGAGGATAAATCCTTCTTGACTATCAATTAACATGGCATGAGAAGTTCCAAACTTAAGGTGTAATGTATTGCAGCTTAGTTAAATTATTTGGTGATTGAGACTACAATTAGCAAATTAGAAATTGAGAGCATCGACAGGATGTCAATCAATTGGTTTGAGAAATGTGAGGCTTCTGAGAAAAGAACATCCAGGTAAATGATAGATTAAGGATACTTCAGTTTATTTAACAAACAAAAGGGAAACATAAAGCACCATTTTTTTTAGCAGTCTCTATTTGCAGACCATAAAGTAAAACACCATGCACTTTGCTATGTACCTGAGATTCATATCAAGCAAAAGAAAAAGATTACCACACACATTATGAAAAGATGGTTATGACATTTATATATACATATGGGATCAACATAAGCAGGTAGCATGCTAGAACTATTTTAATACCTCTATTCCATAGCTATTTCATTAGTGGCGTGAAAACAACCATTCTATTCTTAAGTCCCATAAGTTAAATAACCTTGTGATGACTGTAGGAACCAAGTACAGAAATTAAATAAGTATGATGCAGCTATATGGGGAAACAAAGAGTTCAATCTGGGGTAGAAAGCATAAAAAAATGTGCCATGAGAAGGCACAAACAATGGTAAGCATACTATGATGACCTGAATAAATCAATCGTAGAACATAGTATCAATGTATGTGCTATATTACTTTGAAGCAAGCACGTAAGTGAAGTAACTGCCATGACGCAAACACAATCAAGCACATAGAGATTTGCAAGCAGAGTACTCAGGTGAAAGATACATGTGTAGTGACTGTGAAATAAAACTGGAAAAGATTAAGTGAAGTAATGGCCATGCCGTAAACAGAATGAAGCACATAGAGATTTGCAAGCAGAGTATCCAGGTGAAAGATACCTGCTCACTGACTATGAAATAAAACTGAAAAAGATTATCTGATCAGAAGCAGCGGGTCTTACCCAAAGATGATGTTGTGTTGCTAGTTGACGTCAATGTCTCGGTCTTCTGTGTCGAGGATCCTGAATGTCAGGAACAATACCAAACTGTACGTGCATTGGACATTTAAATAAACAAACAATTTAAATCAAGGGGTACAGAAAGTAAGGGAAGAAAAATAAGAGACACATGGAACTGCACGGGCTAAGAAGCATAAAAATGTAGCATGAGAAGGCACAAACAATGCAAAGTACACACTGATGAATCATAACTGAGTGGCAAATGGGCCGGATAAATGTCAGGTTTAGGAAGATAATATAGACTTATTTACAAAGCATACATATTTGGACTGCATTTTCTACTGTTAACAAATTTGGTGTACCAAAGAGTAAGGGTTAAATAAATAAACAATTTGAATCAAGGGTACAGAAAGTAAGGAAAGGAAAATGAGGAACACATGGAACTTTGCTTCTTTTCATACAAAAAGATTCTATTTAGTAAGCAGGCACCTGCTTCTTATGATGCTGTCCATTTACTTCAAGCGATGACCCTTTTCCTGTTAAGAGAAGCAGTTGCAGTTGGCCCGGGATTTGAATTGGCAAAAGAAACACTCATGAAAGTTGTACTTTATTGACAGAATTAAAACTCTAATATATTGATGCAGAGATATTTTTGTTTCTTAATGGAGTAGGAAGATTAGATTAACACTTGAAGTTGGAACAAAATTCTAAAAGTCAACTCAGGAGTGTTAATCATACTCGTCTTGTTCAATCCGCATAAAGAAAAGAAATGGCAAGCAAGGCAAAATTTTGTCGTCAAACTAAATCCATGTATTCCTGACCTTGCATATTAAGGTATTGGGGTCAACGTGGGCATCTCTTTCTTTTTTTCTTCTTCTTGTTTTGGTGTTGTATCGAGCAGGTGAAAGGCAGAGCACACGAAGGGCAAATAAAATAGGACTCGAAGGACTTACCGTGCACAGGAAGGCGGAACAACGCGTAGCAGGCACGACCGCGTTGCCGGCAGAGCGGAGAAGGAAGGGCTATCGCGATCTACCAGGCCAGAGGCGACGGTGCTGGCGCAAGGGCTGCCCCTCCGGCTCCGTTTGTCGTGCCTCCGTACGTGGCGCGGTCTTGAACCGGTTAGCGAAGGATGGCCGCGGCGGCGGAACCTAGCCGTGGGAGGGCTTCGGCGAAGGTTACATGGGCCCCTCCGTCCGTACCGGCGTCGGCGTACCGGGCCCCAGGGACGCGGGAGGCAGGGCGCGGCGCTTTGCCGGAGACGCGGGCGGGAGGCAGGCTGCGGCGGCTTTCCCGGAAACGCGGGCAGCGGTAGCTGACGGGCGGGCGTGGCGGTGGCGTCCGCGGCGACGGAGCGGAGGACGTGCGTTTCCTTAGAGGGGCGCGGGACACGCTAATCATAGCCGTCGGATTTAGACGAGTAACCAGTCAAAATGCTTACGAGATAATCTGGTGTTTTTATTTTAATGGTGTTATATTTTCTGGATATATTTATAGGTGTGGATATAGCATATGTCATAACTATGAAGCATATATTCATTATGTGGCTGTAGATTTATTCTAACTGGTATATTATAGGGTAGGATAGATATGGTAGATAGATATAATACAATGTTTGTTGGATTAGGAAAAGCATCCACCTAATGATAGGAAATGATAGAATAAGAGGAAGATGGTACTGAAATTTAAAGGCAAGATGTATAAATCAAATAAATTACTACTAACTTGTTTTTAATGTAATTGGGCCCGTGCCGGGCATGCTGAAGTAGCAGATTGTATCTATTCACATGCCTGGAGATGGATTCACGGAGATAGATGAGATCGGAACGGAAGTTTGGTGCATCCTTCAGGCTTCAACGGCGGTGACAGCTAGTTCATATTTACAGTCCTCGTCCCCTCCTCTCTGGTCGGTGCTAGTTCGCCTGCACAAAGCTGCGCACGTTGGCCTTGGCGACCCGGTGGACAAACTGCAGTGTGCAATTCCAGACTTCCAGCGGCAGAGGCCTGTCCTGGTCCTTGAGTGCCTCCACCGCCCCGATGCTCATCTTGGCTTGACTGATAAGTCATGATTAAAAATATTGTTGGTTGATTTATTGTGAGAGAAAAATATTATTTGTTGGCTGAAAAAAATACAGCTTATAAGCAAGCGAACGGGACCATCGACGACGCCATGCCCTCCTACTCCTCGAGTCTCTTGGGCTTTTGGCTAGAGAGCCTGTGAAGTTGCGTGATGCTGTGTTGTCATGAGCCGAAGGGCAGGCATATTATTTAAAGGCATAGCAGCACATGTGGAGAGAAGATGAGCAGGTGGGAAGATCAGCGGACTGCAGCAGTTATTTTGCACACCAGCATTGAAAACGGAGAGGTCTCCTGAGCTCCTGTGTTCGTGCCGTGCGGGTGAGAGTTGCTCCCAGGAATGACCGATGGTGTTCCGTTGGTGTAGACCCATGCTGACGTGGCTTACCGAGAAGCCAGGAAAATATGCTAATGGGGTTCTCCTATTTAGGTATAGGAGATTCTGTGAGCCTTTTTCTGACAGATTTGCAAATCATTACTCTAGCAAATAAATAGATCAACAAATTTGCAAAACATTATCTGATAACAAATAAATTTAAATGTAAAAGAACAACGGCACATTTATGAATTTCACCTCTGTGCTCCACTATATATAACAACTCTTCATCCATGCCTCACTTCACACTCCCTCTCGCATCTGGTGCATGCTCCCACTTCTCTAACCTATTTTCCTCTACCACCGAGCAGAGCACTCGACGGAGACCAGGCATCCACAATTATATTTGCTGTACCCTTGGATCAGAAATCGGAATGAGTGGCGTCAGGCATGTTTGGTTGTATTCCTTTCACCTGTCTTCTCATTCACCTGCAAGTCTGGGTGGATGTTGTTCTCACACTGTCGGGTCTGGTGTGACAAGTGAAAACCAGAATAATCCTACCACCAGGAGGCTTCCGCGCGTGATTGCAGAATGATCTTCTCAATCTTGGACATAAGCAAACGTCGTGCATTATATTCCTCAAACGAATTCCATAGCAGATTGATTATGTGAGGATGCCATTGATGTCGTCTCATGCCAACTCAATAGAGTGCAACTGTGCAATCATCTGTGAATCTTGTTAAAGTGAACTTGAACACATGAACCGATCAGGTTTGGTAGGATTGCACGAAAGGGCTTATAGCCTAGTGGTTACAAGAACTTTAGTAGTGTTAAAAACTCCTCAATTAGAGTATTGATGGGCTCCTACCATATATGCCTTGTAGGCTACCATATGTGCCCCGAAGACTATATTTATGTAAAGGGACTAGATGTATACAGGAAAGGACAATGAAGAGAAAGGGGAACAAAATTAATTATCCTTAGGTCTCTAAGGTTTACCTGATCAATCTAATTCTAAGGCTAGAAAAAAGAATCATCGTAATAACATGAACAAAGAAGATAAGGAAGATAAGATGAAGATTAGTTCCAAATAATATAAATGCTATTGGAGTTGAGAGAGAGCAAACAAGAAAACACTAATTACATTTAGGTATCACCGTACCGCCGCCCACCTCACACTACGGGAGACGCGCTCTTTGCCGAGTGCTCGGCGCTTTGCCAAGTGTCGAAACACGGGCACTCGGTAAAGAGGCAGTTTGCCGAGTGCCGCACTCGGCAAAGCCGGCACTCGGCAAAGAGGGACACTCAACAAACGTCCTCTTTACCGAGTGTCAGGCACTCGGCAAAGAATAACCCTCGGCAAAATACCTCAGGTGACGCCGGTGGCCCCTCCGTCATCCTTTGCCGAGTGCTGGCCGTTAGCACTCGGCAAACGTGCTGTCTTTGCCGAGTGTCTGGCCGGCAAAGAGGTTCCTTTGCCGAGTGCCAATTCCGACACTCGGCAAAGTATTTTTTTTTTATTTTTGTTTTCAAAATTTTTCTGTGGCATTTATACAGTACCTTGAAGCACATGTTCCAATTTGGAACTTTTCTATGACTTTTTGGTATATTTTTTAAATTTTTTATGTTTACTTGAATTTTTCTCGAAAAAATTTGATTTCTATATGTGCATTAAATATTGGAATTTAGCGATTCAAAATGGTATTCATGTTTTTGAGTGTATTTTGACAACCGTGTGCGAGGACATTACACATAAAATTTGAACATGATTTTTCACGAAACATGACCACCAACTTATATAAAAAAACACTTTTTATTATATAAAATGGTTATGTTTCAGAAATCATGTTCTTGTTTCACGTAATGTCCTCGCATGTACAGGCTGTGGTAAAAATTTAAAAATTTGAATACAATTTTTGAATCGATGCTAAAACCAATATTTCATGCACCATCATGTAAATTTACTTTTTCGGCAAAATTCAAGTAAACAATTTTTTTTAAAAAAAAAAACAAAAAGTCATAGAAAAGTTCCAAATTGGAACATGTGCTTCTAGGTAATCGTATAAATGCCACAAAAAAAATGAAAACAAAAATAAAAAAATACTTTGCCGAGTGTCGAATTGGCACTCTAAGAAGGAATTTTCTTGCCGAAAGTGCCGTGCTAGCAAAGACTCGGCAAAGAATATTCAGATTTTTTTCATCTTTCGGATTAAAAGAAACCCCCCCGGAATTTCTTTGCCGAGTGCCCGCATCTCGGCACTCGGCAAAGGGCCACCCCACTTAACCCTAGCGGGCCGGGCACCCTCCCCCACCTCTCCCACTCTCCTCTCTCACAGCCAAGCCAAACCACCGGCGCCTGCACGGACCTCCTTGCCAAGCCTGGCCCTTGGCCGGGTCTGCCTCCCGGCCGGTGGTGCGCCCGCCACGCCGCCCTCGACCTCCGCCGTAGCCGGCCCCGCCCTGGCCCCGCTCATCCGCCGGACGCGGACCCACCGGTGGTGCCCTGCCCCGACTGCCCCCCGCCCCTGAACCACCGAAGTGGAGGAGAGGAGGAGCAGGGGAGTAGAGGAGAGAAGGGAGGTGAACGAGAGGAGAAGGGAGAAGGAAGAAGTAGAAGGGAGGAGAAGGAGAAGGGAGGAGGAAGGAGAAGGGAGGAGGAGGAGCCTCGGCCGCCGGCCACACCCCTCGCCGTTCGTCCTCGCCGTCGTCCCCGCCCCTCGCTGGAGACGAAGGTGACCCCGGCACCGCGTCGCCCGACTCCACCGCCACCCAAGGTATAAAGCCCCCCCCGGTTGTCGGCCTTCGTGGCTTGTATGTCATTGACGGCCTTCGTGCCATATGTGGATGTGTGGGCCTTCGTGCCGTACGTGGATGTGTGGGCCTTCGTGTCGTATATATGCTGTCAGCCATCGTGTCGGCTTTTTTCTTACAGGTTTTGGAAACATCCCCGTACAGGGGAGGTTCTGCCGAAATTTTTAACTTGTAGTATTATAATTCTTCTTTTGCAGAGCAGGACCCGTCGGAGGGGACCCGGAGTACGTAGGCGACCCCGATCGTCTTCGTTGGCGCTGCGGTCCTGCCTGCATAGCGTCGCCTCGCCACTGCCCCGCTAGCCTGACTCCACCGCCACCCTAGGTATAAATAACCTCTCTTCCTTATCATTGTCGTAGATCGGTGTAACCCAGTTAGGCGTCTCCCGTTCAAAACAGATACGGTTGGAGGTATACAGATCTTCGCATATCAAAGACTGTATCTGTTTCAGATTGTCCACTTTTTTGGACAGCCCGCGGATGCGTAGATGGGGTAGTTTCCATGTTCTGCTTTGATCTGAGATAGAGTTTCGGCACCACCTCCCTGTTGTTCTCCGAATACACACTCTCCCTTCTAGGACATGTATCGGGAGAACAGCGGGGAGGTGCTGCCAAAATTCTGTCTTGGATCGGAGTAGAGCATGTAAACTAACCTCATCTATGCATCCGCGGGCGGGATTAGGACCTATCCTCACCCATTAGACAGTAGGCACGCCGTTCAGATGCAATTGGTGGTTATATTACTCGCCCATGTATATGCTAGAGGATGGATAACCGTGAGTGGATGTACACGGGCCGCCCAAGTCAGGATGAAAACCCAGACATGTCATCACATTCTATCCCTGTAGCGAATGCGGAAACAGGAAAAGAAAAAACAAGGAAAATCAAGGGGAACATCTTTGCAAGTATGGATTTACGCCAAACTATACCCGGTGGGTGTTCCATGGTGAAGCCCATCGTACTAGAGAGGAGGTGGTGAGACCACACTTGGAGGCGTTTGATGCTGATGGCGGGGTAGCAGGATGGTTAGGTGACTTTCACGAAGCAACGTTCGCTGAAAGACCTACGGAGGAGGAGGAGGAGAAGGAGGATGAGGAGGAGGAGCCAAAGCCAATCGGAAAGGCGTTCTACCAAATGTTGTTTTCGGCACAAAAGCTCCTACACGAGAAGGCAACGGTTTCTCAATTGGATGTCATTGGACGCCTAATGGGGTTGAAGTCCCAGTACAACATGAGTCGAGCCTGCTTCGATGGTATGTTGGCAGTTATTGGTGGGCTGCTTCCGGAGGCTCATATTCTGCCGAGCAGCTTCTACGAGTCACAGAGACTCCTTCGTGCACTTAAGATACCGTATGAGCAGATACATTGTTGTCCGAAGGGGTGCGTCCTATTTAGGAAAGATCATAAGGATGCAAAGTACTGTCCAAAGTGTAAATCCTCTAGGTATGTGGAGGTAGACAAAGGTGATGGCTAGAAGAAGCAGCTTGAGATCCCCATGAAAGTCCTACGGCACCTTCCGATCATACCGAGGCTCCAACGGCTATTCATGACCGAGGAGTCCGCAAAACAGATGACATGGCACAAGAATGGCATTCGATACAATCCTGACAAGATGGTACATTCAGCTGATGGTGAAGCATGGAAAAGCTTTAATCGCAAGTGTAACATCCCGGCCCAGGGCTTAACAGGATTAATAGGAAACTCATACCAATAAGTTGCAACTTCTTTTCCGGAAGCCCATCTGCAAATAACTCCGAGGTTAAGCGTGCTTGAGCTAGAGCGATGGGTGACCGACCGGGAAGTTCTTCCCGGGTGCGCACGAGTGAGGACAAAGTGCGCAGAAAAGACCTGTATTGGTCTGTGAGGGCAGTCTATATCCTAGTTAAGCTGCCAGATGTAAGCGGGCCCAGCCTCGGAGAGGTGGGACGTTACAGAATGGTATCAGAGTCGACTCTCGCGGTTTCACGGGCGCGTGTGTCGCAGTTGCGCAGGCATGGTGCGCATGGCTGGTGTGGATCCGGCGTGGTCACACAACATGGCACATGCGCTGGCTCTGGACACACGGACGTGGCCAAGAGAGGACGCTCCTGGCTTGGGATTGATCGACGAGGACGTCGATATCTTAAAGGGGTGAGGATGTAACATCCCGGCCCAGGGCTTAACAGGATTAATAGAAAACTCATACCAATAAGTTGCAACTTCTTTTCCGGAAGCCCATCTGCAAATAACTCCGAGATTAAGCGTGCTTGAGCTAGAGCGATGGGTGACCGACCGGGAAGTTCTTCCCGGGTGCGCACGAGTGAGGACAAAGTGCGCAGAAAAGACCTGTATTGGTCTGTGAGGGCAGTCTATATCCTAGTTAAGCTGCCAGATGTAAGCGGGCCCAGCCTCGGAGAGGTGGGACGTTACAGCAAGCATCGTGACAAAGATCTTGAGGCCCATAATGTACGTGTTGCGCTGGTAACGAATGGATTCAATCCTTATGGAAAGATGTCGGTCTCATACACTTGTTGGCCCGTGTTCGCTATCCCCCTCAATCTCCCCCCAGGGTCCTCCTTCAACGGCAAAACATATTCTTGACGTTGATAATTCCTAGACACCCGGGAAACAAAATGGGTGTGTACATGGAGCCTGTTTATGATGAATTGATCAGTGCTTGGAATGAAAGGGTATGGACTTACGACCACCGAGCTACAAAGAAAAACTTCAAAATGTATGTTTGGTACCAATACTCCATGCATGACTTCCTGGCGTATGGGATATTCAGCGCCTGGTGTGTCCACGGGAAGTTCCCATGCCTGGTATGCAAGACAACTCTGGAGTTCATTTGGTTGAAGAAGGGTGACAAGTTTTCATCGTTCGAAAAGCATCGACAGTTCCTCCCTCTTAACCATGCATTCAGACAAGACACCAAGAACTTCACGAAAGGTGTCAAGGTGACCGACCCTAAACCTCAGAAGATGACTGGTGCCCAGGTTCATGCTCAGATAGATGCTCTCATGGTCAATCCAAAGAAAGATAGTCGAAAGAAAGATAATCCAAAGAAAGATTGCTTTGTGGGATATGGTGTCGAACATATGTGGACTCATAAGTCGGGCTTAGAGAGGCTTCCCTATTTTGATGACCTTCTCCTTCCACATAATATAGATGTAATGCACACTAAGAAGAATGTCACCGAAGCACTTTGGGCAACACTCATGGACATTCCTGACAAGACAAAGGACAACCCTAAGGCCAGAGTGGACCTAGCAACGCTATGCGATAGACCAAAGCTAGAGATGCTGCCTCCAAGACACGGCAAGCCATGGAAAAGGCCTAAGGCCGATTACGTCTTATAAAAGAAGCACAGGACGGAAGTGATACAATGGATGCAGACGTTAAAGTTCCCGGATGGGTATGCAGCGAATCTGAGGAGGGGAGCGAACCCAGAGACTGGCCAAGTCTTAGGGATGAAGAGTCATGACTACCACATATGGATTGAGCAGCTTCTTCCGTCGATGGTTCGAGGCTACGTCCCTAAGAATGTCTGGAAGGTGCTGGCAGAGTTGAGCTTTTTCTTCCGCCAGCTTTGTGCCAAGGAGGTATCTGTGAAAGTGGTTGAGGAGTTGGAAAAAGTGGCACCTCTGTTGCTCTGTAAGTTGGAGAAGATCTTTCCACCTAGCTTTTTCTTGTCGATGCAGCATTTGATTTTGCACCTTCCGTCCGAGGAACGAATGGGGGGCCCGTGCAAAACCGTTGGTGCTATCCAATCGAGAGATGTCTAAAGACTATTCGCAAGAAATGTGGAAACAAAGGCAGGATTGAGGCTTCCATTGCTGAGGCATTCATTCATGAGGAGGTGTCAAACTTCACAACAACATACTATAATGAGAACCTTCCTAGCGTGCATAATCCACCTGCTCGGTACAACGAGGACAAAAATGAATCGACCCTTAGCCTTTCAAAGGGCCACGCGGGAGAGCAAGTGGAGTGACCACAAAGACCTTGAGCTATGAAGAGTGGCGTAAGATCATGCTCTACGTGTTGACCAACCTTGACAAAGTGGAAACGTATCTGGGGTAAGTTCTCAACGAACTTGTTACATACTCCGTAACTTTTGTACATCCAACAACATTGTTCCTTATCGGTGCAGGGAATTTTTTGATGAATCCTGGCATCATTCAAGGCCATCTTCTGACTATGAACGAGAGACCCTTATTCAACATGGTTCGCCTGATTTCATTACATGGTTCCAAAAAAAGGTACCGGCCAACTTAGCTCTTACTAAGTTTGACGTTCCAAGTTGCCTGATTTCATTTCTCTCCTGCTTGAACTTGCAGTGCCAAAGGGATGTGTCTATAAGTGCTGAATTACGACAGGTGGCCAATGGCTTTGACTATAAGGTCTTGTCATTTAACGCTTATGACGTGAATGGATATCGCTTCCACACAAGGTACGAGTAGAGTCGTCCCAATCCAAGGACCACGAATACCAAAGTATTTATGCCCAGCACTGATCAGGAGGAGTATTATGGGACAGTTGAAGAAATATACGAGCTCGACTATCGTGGTTCCAAAGCACTTAATCCCGGCACTTATCCTCAGCTCGTGATGAGGGTGGGGCAAGGCAAGAAGCATGGGCGGTTCTAGATTGGCGATGGTGTCCTCGACACGGCCTCTACTCCTCTCCACCAGCTCCGAGCAACGAGCATGAGCTCAAGCGTGCCCATACACCAACGGCCGACCGCGGTGTCGGCACTCCAGGTAAGCATTCCTGTTTCATTCGTCGTTCTTTGACTTTTACATACCTTACCTATGCATTATTGAAACATTGGGGTCAAATGCTGCAGGCCCAGGTGCAGGAACTGCAGGCCGAGCGGCAGAGGATACAAGCTTTGGAGGCCCAGCGGGAGCAAGATCAGCAGCAGATGGTCGAGATGATCAAGTTCATGCAGCAAATTAGCCAGCAACAAGGTTGGGCGATCCCACAGACGCTGCTTGCTCCAGATCCACCTCCACAACGTCCTGATTCTACCCCGATGAGTATAAGTACGAAGTTTTACTTTCTATGCTGAAACTTAGAGAAACCTAGTGAAACCTAGAGAAATCTAGTGGTGGTGGTGGTGGTGTGGTATTGGTGGTGGTGGTCACGGTGTTGTGGTGCTCATGGTGGTAGTGGTGGTGTGGTGGTGGTCATGGTGGTGATGTGGTGGTGGTGGTGGTGGTGTGGTGGTGGTGGTGGTGAAGTGTTGGTGATGGCGGTGATGTGGTGGTGGTGGTGGTAGTGGCGGATATTTATCTTGCATATTTATCTTTTCTCTTGTCGCTCACGTGCAATCTCTTCTATTTTGTGCAAAGATCAATCGGGGCGCGTCGAACCACCTCGAGGGTCGCCGGGATCGTGACGACGTTAGGGCCATCCCAACCCGGACCGTCGCCGTGAGCTTCAAATGACAGCCGTTGTGATATAATGCACTTGTGAACTTTGTGAACTATGCTTGTGTGTTTGGACTTTGGACTTGGGAGTCGAGATTGTGATACTTGTATGCTATGTTTGTGTTTGTGGTGGATTGTGATATACATTTGTATTATATATATGTGTGATATATAGTTGTGTTATATATATATATGATGTATATCTTGTTTGCAACGATGGAAGACAAAAAAACAAAAAAAATGAATTTTTTCACTTCTTTGCCGAGTGTAATGACCATGACACTCGGCAAAGCTGGGAATCTGGGACACTAAGCTTCCCAGCTTTGCCGAGTGCCATGGTCAAGGCACTCGGCAAAGAAAATTTAAAAAAAACTGCTTTGCCGAGTGCCTACCTACAACACTCGGCAAAGAAAATCTAAAAAAAAAGAAAATAAGCTTTGCCGAGTGCCAGATGCATGCACTCGGCAAAGCATTTAAAAAATAAAATAAAAAACACATTTCTTTGCCGAGTGCCGACGCGTGGCACTCGGCAAAGGGGCCGTCACCGTGACCTGGCCGTCACGGCGGCTTTTCTTTGCCGAGTGCCGTCGTGACACTCGGGAAATCTTTTGCCGAGTGCTCGACATGTGGCACTCGGCAAAGAATCATTTACCGTGAAGGGATATGTCGACATCTCTTTACCAAGTGCAGCACTCGGCAAAGATTTTACCGAGTACAAAGCCTTCTTTGCCGAGTGCAATTGCACTCAGCAAAGCACGCGTCTGCTGTAGTGTCAAGAGGATATAACTAATGATGCTGCCCATTAAAAAACATGTTCTGCTCTGCGGTCTAAGATAAAAGAAGTCCTGCTCCATCTGATACACACACACGTAGCAAAATTAAAGCTGACCTTATGTCACCAAAAGCAATACTCCTAAATAAATAAATAAATTTATACAAAACATTATGTACAATAAATAGGAGCACATATGACATAGCAGGGCGGCATTTTTTCACACCTTCACCGTAGTGCTATATATATAAGCCTATATATAAACTACCATCAACCAGTGCCTCAGTTTATATATGTTGCACACTCCAGCTCTCGCGATTGGGTGCATGCTCCCTTTACAACGCTCAGTTTATATTTCTTTATGAGCTCCAACTTTCTTTCACCACTTTCCACTGGGCATGCATCCGTGTTTTGCTGCACTTGGGAATGAGCGGCATCAGGCAAGTCTTGTGGGCGGTGCTATCGGTGCATCCGCAGTTTCCTTCGGCTGGCAAGTCTGCTGAACGATCGCCGATAGTGGAGGGCAGGGTCCTTGGGTCAGCCTTTTCAGACGACACCTGCTCCCAGGCGTGCGACAGCTGCAGCAGCATCAGAATCGGTAGTGCACCTGTCGCTGGACCCGGTTGATGGACCGAAGTTCCGTTTCGCACCCGCCTCAGATGTTTTTTTTTAGCCAGACTCCTATGTATAAGTTGTAGTACATCAGTACATGTACTCTATACGTCACACCACCACACACACGCACACCCCTAGAAACTACAATCTATATACCTCAAACGTCCTTCCGGAGATCACCGAAGTCACACGAGCCTCGTAAACGACGGACACGTCGTAGTTCCATTGTAGCGCCACACGAGTGTCCAGGACCGGAGAAATCCCGAGAAAATCCAAGGCAACGGTGAGGCACGCGAGTCGATCAGGGATCAAACTCGGGTGGGCTGCTCGGACGCCGCCGCAGATGTTGTGTGCGTTCAGGAACGCCTGAATCTTGAGGAGCAGGAACTGTTTGCCGCTGGTGGCCGTCTTGTGCCGGTGCAACTGACACCCAACCACTGTCTTCAAGTAAGGATGAAAACGAAAACGGATGGGATTCGTATGGAATCGGATCCGGATGTCACCTTTTACCGCATTTTAATTCGAATATGAATACGGATACAAATATTTTATAATACAAATACAAAATGGATGTCTCGGATTCGGATTTCTAGTCGAATATTTACTCGATGCTACTCAAAGTGTATATTGTTAAATTCAACATGTATGAATAAAATTTTACTACTAGTTCATCATTAACTGAAGTTAACTAAATGAAAGTACACTTCTAATAATCTCCAATATCGAAGTAAACTAAAGTATAATGGATAATATTTGGAATTACAAAATTACTACACAAGTAGAGGTTAAATTATTTGTGTATACAATATAGACAAGGATAGCTCATAAAAATAATATAGTTATTGATAATATTTAATAACTAAAAATATCAATTAATCAATCAATATTATATTTATATAAATATATAAATAATAAAAAATATATATATTATAAAATAATTTACATCAACAAATAAATAAACTAAAGTATTAAAATAATTTAAAACAACAAATATATTAGGTTTAAACTAAATTAGAAAAATAACAATTAATTTAATCTTTATGTATCCTTAATAATTTTAAATTAATACTAAAAGTTATTTATAGATATAATATTAAATGGTTTCAATGCATCCTTAGTAACAATAAAATTAAAGAACTGGTTACTCATTAGGAAGAGAAGCTCAGTGCAACAGGCATGGACTTCAGGATGTCACTAGCTTCTAGGGATTGAGGGGCATCAGAAAAGTAGTTGTTTTTCAGACTTTGTTTTTCAGATGAGTGGCAGTTTATTTCAGACTTGAGGGCGTGTTCACTGCAGCTACGGTTTGCTGCCTTCAAAGTACTGTAGAACCTAGAGAGGCTTTCTATTTTGGAGGATCTGCAGTGGAAACAAAAGGCTGGAAAAAATTGGATTCTGCAATGGGATGCAAATTCACATTTTTTCCACCAGTTTGTCAGTGGTAGAAGAAGGAAGAATACTATTGCTTGTCTTGATTCTGAAAATGGGGAAGTAAGTGGGCAAAGAGATATTACTCAACATATTGTGGAATATTATAAAGGTTTATTTGGTCATAATGATCCTTGTGCTCTGGAACTTGGCTCCAATTTCTGGCCTGCAAAGTTGACCTTATCTGAAGAAGACAATTCTCATTCGATTAAAAGTTTTAGTCCAGAAGAGATAAGGGAAGTGGTGATGAATATGAAGGAGAACTCTGCTCCTGGGCCTAACGGATATGGCGTTGTTTTTTTCAAGAACTGCTGGGAGATCCTAAAGGGAGATATTATTAACATGTTCAAGGACTTCCATGAGGGGTTGTTGATATCAAATGGCTGAACTATGGGGTTATTACCTTAGTACCTAAGCTGAAGGAGGCCAATAGCATTAAGCAGTACAGGTCAATCTGCTTGTTGAATGTGGACTACAAGTGTTTTACTAAGGTCTTGACAAATAGGCTAGTGCCAATTGCTACAAAAATTATAGGGGAAAGTCAGACTGGCTTTGTCAAAGGGAGGAATATTTTGGATGGTGTTGTGGTTCTACATGAAGTGCTCATGAATTAAGTAGATCCAAAAAGAAAGGGCTCGTCCTTAAGATTGACTTTGAAAAGGCATATGATAGAGTCCGCTGGTCCTTTTTGGAACGAGTGATGGTGGGGAGTGTTAGATAATCCACTGTTACCTTGTGTGAACATAGCAAGGGAAGACGGCGCCGAAAAGGGCTCCCTGTTGTGATACTGTAGCCGCTGCAGGTGCGGGCGCCGCACGGCTCACCTGTAGCACTGTAGACACATGCAGTGGCCGGCGCAGAGTCAGCCTTGTATGTTATCTAGTCACTGTTGCAGCAGGGCAGCTGTACTGGAACTAGAATGATAGAGTTATATAAATAGGCTACCACGGCAACTCAGTAAAGAGAGTTCAGATTTGCCATCTCCCATACAGGGCTCTGGCCAACGCTGGTGTCTCTGTTGTATGCGTGCATGCTCTGTTCTCCCTTCTTCTTCAAGCTCTAGTCATAGTGTGTGTGGTCGGACAACGTCTGTTCGTGATCGGCACAGCTAGTGGGTGCTCGGCAACACTAGCGGGAGCTCGGCAAGACCGGTGAGTGGGCAACTCACCTGAGCCAGTGATCCTATGGGCCAACAAGTGGTATCATAGCCGTACAAGCGCCATCGCCAGACTAACCGCTGGCGATGACGGGTGGTTCGGAAGTGGGCGACGGCAGTGGCACTGCTGTAGCTGCCCAACCACGTGAAGAGGTCGTTGTCCGAACGGTGCGGGAGGTCAGCGGCACCAGTTGGCCGACGCTGACTCGCACCAACTATGGAGAGTAGTCGGTGACCATGAAGGTCAAGCTCAGAGCCCAACGGCTCTGGAATGCTGTTGACAAGGGCACCGACTATGAAGAAGATGATATGTCAGCATTGGAGGCTATCCTCGCTGCTGTACCGGCAGAGTACAGGGAGCCGTTGGGGGCGAAGAGCTTTGCTAAGGAGGCGTGGGAGGCTATTACGGCGATGCGCAAAGAAGGCGATCGCCCAGCTTCTGAAGCAGGGGTACGCCAACCTCAAGTTCAAGGATGGTAAAATGGTGGAGGACTCTCTCCCTCCGCCTGCAGACGCTCATCAGCAAGTTGAAGAGCCACGACGTCACCATCGACGAAGAGGAAGCGGTCTCCAAGTACCTCCACTCCGTGCCGGCAAAGCACATGCATATCGCTCTCTTGATAGAGACGATGCTGGACTTGTCCACTCTCACGATTGAGGATGTGACAGGCCGTCTGCGGGCGGTGGACGAGCGCCTAGAACAGGCAACAGCAACGAAGGACAGCGGGAAACTCCTGCTGATGGAGGAGGAGTGGGCTGCTCGGAGGAGCTCCGGGAAGGCAACCTGCTCCAGCCGTGGTGGCGACGGCAAGCGCTACGGCAGGGCTTCTTCTGAAAAGAAGAAGCAAGTCGGCCCCAACGTCTGTCGGCGCTGCGGGAAGATGGGCCATTGGGCACGGGAGTGCCCAAACCGCAAGCAGGAAAAGAAGGCCGAAGCTCATCTGGCGCAAGCCAGTGATGAGGATGAGGCCACTATCCTAATGGCGATGTTCTGTGCACTGCACGACGTCGAGGCCGAAGAGAAGGAGGTGATGATGGTGGAAGGGTCTGGGAAGACCCTGAAGGCTGTCAACATCGACGAACCGCGCACCCAAGTCCACCTCGGACATGTGGGCGCCGACCAGGAGCAGCGGTGGTATCTGGACTCTGGTGCCAGCAACCACATGACGGGCTCCAAAGAAGCCTTCTCCGAGCTCGACGACGATGTTACCGGTACGGTGAAGTTTGATGACAGCTCAAGGGTGGCAATCTAAGGGTGCGGCACCATCATCTTCAGGTGCCAGAACAGGGAGCACCGCGCGCTAACGGATGTATACTACATCCCGCAGCTGCGCTCAAGCATCATCAGCATTGGCCAGCTGGATGAGCGCGGTAGCGAAGTTCTAGTCAAGGACGGTGTCCTTCGGATCAGGGACCAAGAGCAGAGACTTCTTGCCAAGGTGAAGAGGTCCCAGAACCGGTTGTACCTGCTCGACCTAAAGGTAGAGCAGCCGGTGTGCCTGGCGGCAAGGCATACCGAGGAGCCATGGCTGTGGCATGCCCGGTTCGGACATCTCAGCTTCGACGCGCTTGGTTGGCTGGAGAAGATGGTCCGAGGGCTACCCCACATCACGCACGGAGGCGAGCTGTGTGACAGCTGCCTGGCCGGGAAGCAGAGGAGGTTGCCATTCCCAAAGGCGGCCAAGTATCGCGCGTCGGACGCTCTCGAGCTCGTCCACGGCGATCTCTGCGGGCCGATCATGCCAGCCACTGGCGGTGGTCGGTGGTACTTCCTCTTGCTTGTGGATGATTGCAGTCGCTACATGTGGCTGCAACTCCTGACGAGCAAGGACGAAGCAGCAATGACGATCAAGAAGTTCAAGACATGCGCAGAGGCCAAGAGCGGCAAGAAGCTCCGCACGCTAAGGACTGATCGGGGCATTGAATTCACTTTGGTGGAGTTCGCTGCGTACTGCGTGGATCAGGGTGTGGCACGACACCACACCGCGCCGTACTCGCCACAGCAGAATGGCATGGTGGAGCGACGAAACCAGACGGTGGTCGGCATGGCTCGATCCATGATGAAGGCCAAAGGAATGCCGGCAAGGTTCTGGGGAGAGGCGGTGACCACGACGGTGTTCATCCTCAACCGAGCTCCAACCAAGGCCCTGATGGGCAAAACGCCGTTCGAGGCTTGGTATGGGCGGAAGCCAAGCGTGTCCTTCCTCCGGACATTCGGCTGCATCAGCCACTTCAGGAGGACAAAGCCGAACCTTATCAAATTGGAGGACAGGAGCACACCGATGGTGTTCCTGGGCTATGCGGAGGGTACCAAGGCGTACCGACTCTACGACCCACGCAGAGACAAGGTGACTGTCTCGCGTGACGTCGTGTTCGACGAGAAGGCCGCTTGGGACTGGAGCAGTCTGAGCACTAGGGAAGCAGGAGGCTTCACCAACACCTTCGTCGTCGAGCACTTGGTCATCCACGGGAGTGGAGACGCTGGGGAAGAGGTGCCGAGCACTCCGGCGGTAGAGCCGAGCACTCCTTGGGGCGTGCCGAGCACTTTGGGAGGGATGCCGAGCAATCCGAGAGGGATGCCGAGCACTTCTGGAGGGATGTCGTGCACGCCAGGAGTGGTGCCGGGAGGTTCTACAGTGGCGGTGACCACTTCAGGACGGGTGCCGAGCACTCACATGGCGGAGCCAAGACATCTTGCAGTGGTGCCGACCACTCCAAGACTGAGGCTAAACACTTCTGCAGTCATGCCGAGCACCGCAGGAGCTGAGACGAGCTGTCTAGGTGCTCCGCTGAGCACTCAGGCAGAACAGGGAACTCCATCGACACCGATCGAGTTTGCCTCACCTCCAAGTGACATCACTGAGTTCATGGATGCCTACCACGAAGGTGAGGAGGTGCGGTTCCGCAGGCTGGACGACATCGTCGGCGGCATAGGACCCTCAGGCTTGGCGGGTAGGCTGCTCAACGACCCGGAGCTGCTACTCGTTAGTGCCGAGGAACCACCCACGTTCACGCTAGCCAAGCACGATGGAAACTGGCGACGGGTGATGCTGGAGGAGATGAAGGCGATAGAAGAAAACGAGACTTGGCAGCTCGTCGATCCACCTCTAGGATGCCGTCCGATCAGCCTGAAGTGGGTGTACAAAGTCAAGCAGGACGAGCATGGTGCCGTTGTCAAGCACAAGGCATGCCTCGTGGCCCGAGGCTTTGTACAGCGCGAGGGCACCAACTTCGAGGAAGTCTTTGCACTAGTAGCGCACATGGAGTCAGTCCGTTTGCTACTAGCTTTGGCACCAGCAAAGGACTGGCGCGTCCATCATTTGGACGTTAAATCGGCCTTCCTCAACGGCGAGCTGACGGAAACGGTCTTCGTTAGGCAACCTCCAGGCTTCGCTGTCAAGGGAGAGGAGCACAGGGTGCTCCGACTACGTAAGACGCTCTACGGGCTACGACAAGCCCCACGAGCATGGAACGCCAAGCTTGACGCCACGCTGGGCGAGCTTGGGTTCACGAGGTGCGCAACCGAGCACGCGCTCTACACATGGCGATGGGGGAAGGAAGAGCTTGTCGTCGAGGTGTATGTGGATGACTTGATCGTCACCGGCGCGCGTACGGAGGACATCAGCAGCTTTAAGCACGAGATGGCAGCTCGTTTTCGAATGAGCAATCTCGGGGCGCTCACCTACTACCTCGGCATTGAGGTGAGACAGGGGAGGGAAGCATTCACGCTCGAGCAGAGCGCGTACACCTCGAAGCTGTTGGAGCGGAGCGGCATGGCTGAGTGCAAGCCATGCGTAACTCCAATGGAGGAGCGGCTGAAGCTGATGAAGGCCAGCACCGCGGCGAAGGTGGATGCAACACTCTACCGAAGCATCGTCGACAGTCTGCGCTACCTATTCCACACGAGGCCGAACATCGTGTTCGCCGTGGGCTACGTCAGTCGCTTCATGGAGGATCCCAGAGAGGATCACTGGGCTGCAGTGAAGCGGCTACTATGCTACATCAAGGGGACGGTGGATCACAGGATCGTCTTCCCAAAAACCGGCGGGAGTAGGCTGCAGCTCACTGTCTTCAGCGTTGCAGACATGGCGGGGGACATCGATGGGCGACGGAGCACCTCTGGCGTGCTTGTCTTCCTCGGGTCGGCTCCAATATCATGGTTGTCGCTGAAACAGAAGGTGGTGGCGCTTTCTACGTGCGAGGCAGAGTACGTAGCGGCGGCCACAACGGCGTGCCAAGTTGTGTGGCTACGCCGGCTGCTGGGCGAGCTGACCGGCGTGGAAGCTCACCCACCAGCACTGATGGTGGACAACCAGCCCGCCATCGCCCTCGCGAAGAATTCGGTTCTGCATGACCGGAGTAAACACATCGACGTTAAGTTTCACTTCCTCAGGGACTGTGTTGATGGAGGGCAGATCGTCATCGAGTTCGTCGAAACTGGGCGGCAACTCGCGGACGTCCTCACCAAGCCGCTCGGACGTCTTCGACTCACGGAGCTGAATGAGATGATCGACATCGAGGGGGTACAAGGGTTAGCAGTATGATTAGGGGAAGATTGTTAGATAATCCACTGTTACCTTGTGTGAACACAACAAGGGAAGACGGAGCCGAAAAGGACTCCCTGTTGTGATACTGTAGCCGCTGCAGGTGCGGGCGCCGCATGGCTCACCTACAGCACTGTAGGCACATGCAGTGGCCGGCGCAGAGTCAGTCCTGTATGTTATCTAGTCACTGTTGCAGCAGGGCAGCTGTACTAGGACTAGAAGGATAGAGTTGTATAAATAGGCTACCACGACAACTCAGTAAAGAGAGTTCAGATTTGCCATCTCCCATACAGGGCTCCGGCCAACGCTGGTGTCTCTGCTGTGTGCGTGTATGCTCTATTCTCCCTTCTTCTTCAAGCTCTAGTCATAGTGTGTGTGGTCGAACAACGTCTGTTCGTGGTCGGCACGGCTAGTGGGTGCTCGGCAACACTAGCGGGTGCTCGGCAAGACCGGTGAGTGGGCAACTCACCTGAGCCAGTGATCTTGTGGGCCAACAGGGAGAGGTTTCCCTGCTAGATGGATTAACTAGGTTATGAGCACAGTGAAGGATGGGAAAGTGTGCATTAATGTCAACGGAGAGAGAAGCCCATACTTCAAAACTTTCAGAGGTTTAAGACAGGGTGATCCCCTCTCTCCCCTTTTATTTAACCTAGTGGCTGATGCTTTAGGGGTTCTCTTAGACAAAGCTATTGGTAAGGGTAACTTGACAGGGGTGTTAGGTGACTTGATACCTGGAGGCATTTCTCACATTCAGTATGCTGATGACACAGTCATCATGATTGGTGGTTCTGAGAAATCCATTAGAAACCTCAAACTAATCTTGTATTGCTTTGAATGGTTATCTGGCCTCAAGATCAACTATCACAAAAGCGAAGTCTTTGTGTTTGGGGTCCAACAAGAGGAAAAGGAGCTGATGGCCAATATGCTTAATTGTGTGTTGGGTGTCTTGCCTATGAAGTACTTAGGAATTCCTATTAGCGACACTTATCTGACCATGGGTGCTTTTGATCCTATTGTTCACAAGATGATTAAGAGACTTGACCCATGGAGGGGAAAGTTCTTAACATCTGGGGTAGGCAAATTCTAACTAACTCTTGCTTATCTAGCATTCCTCTTTATTGTATGGGTTTCTATTGGCTGCAAGACGGTGTTCACAAGAAGATGGATGGTGTGAGGGACAAATTTCTTTGGAAGGGTACAGAAGAGAAATTTCGATATCACATGTCAAAATGGGATATGATTGCTAGACCCAAAGACCAAGGGGGTGTGGGGGTCATTAACACTAGGATTATGAATGATTGTCTCTTAGTGAAATGGATATGGAAAATTTTCTAGGAACCTGATACTATGTGGCTCAGAATCATTAAGGCTAAGTATACGAGGGAAGGGTGTTTCTTTGAATCAAGTGCCAAGGGAGGCTCTCATTTTTGGAAGGGGCTCCATAAGGTTAAACACCTGTTCAAATGGGGGGGCCTTGTTTCAGGCTAGGAATGGTTCTAACTGTAAATTCTGGCATGGCTGTTGGCTGATGCGTGTACCTTTGAGTATTGCCTATGAGGACATTTATAGGATGGTTAGAAACAACAACTGTTATGTCCATGAATGTTGGGATGAAGGGGAGTGGTTTATGGAGTTCAAACGCACTCTTTCTATGCAGGAGTTCAACAGATGGTCTGAACTGAAAAACATACTCCATGGTGTCAGTTTAGTCCTAGATCAGAGTGACTCTGTGAAATGAGCTTTAGAAAGTAAAGGAAATTTCACTACGAAATCCTTATATCATTTTATTACTAATAGGGGAGTCATTAGCAGAGTGGCTGGATACATTTGGAAATGCAAAATTCCTCTTAAGATCAAATTTTTTCTTTGGCAAGTGTTCAATAATAAACTTCAAGTTGCTAAAAGTCTATCCAAAAGAGGGTGGAAAGGGGATATCCACTGCTGTCTGTGTGGGTTGGTCGAATCTATGGATCACTTGTTTTTTAAATGCCATTTGTTTAAACTAATATGGAGTATTATCAAGGATATCTTTAATCTGGACTACTGTCCATCATCTCTGGAAGACTTTAGCTGCATCTGGCTGCAGTGCAAGGGGCCTTTACCTAGCAATCTGTTAATGTTCATTTTTGCAGGTTTTACATGGGCTCTATGGATTACAAGGAACAAGATGTCTATTGAGAAAGTTTTCCCTAAAGCTCCCTCTGATGTTATGTATGTTGCTATATCCCTTATGCAGAAATGGAGCCAGGACAAGGAATAGGTTGATCAGATCCTGGAGAATATTCTAGCATGGATGAAGAACTTCCGACCCAACGCTATTCTCCTATCAGACGTTTTAGAAGTTTGACTGTGCTTTTTAGCTCTGTATCGCTGTCCTTCTGGACTAGTTTGGTTGCTCTTCTCTTGTTGCTGGTAACCCCAGCGTATCTCGTATGGCTACCGTTTGCTTTATAAAAGCAGAGTTAATTCTAAAAGAAAAAGAAGTTGATCCATGTAGCCTAAGTGGCATATGTGGAGTTGTTGTTGGTAGGTTTAGTACCACCTTGGAAGTTTAGGAGGGTAAGGACCAGCTTATAAGCCTTGTCGTTCCGCACCTCTAATATTCTGCCTCCGGCTCTCCGCCATGTAATCATTCTAGGTCAACCGCAATGTAGAAAGCATGCCTGATGTTGTTGCCTGGGATTTGGGAATGAGCTGCATCGGGAATTCATAATCGACTGACTGGCTTGGGCCAGCAGTATGCCACCACATGTGCTGACTGGTGTTTTCTAGATATAGGTTGTTTTTATTGTGTAAATTGACAAAACTTATATCTAGATGCATAAAAAAATGCCTAGAAAAGCTAGAATAACTTATAATTTGAAATAGAGTAAGTACCGAGCAACTTTGGCAACGGCTACCAAATTAAATAAGAGTTTTTGCTCTGGTGGGCCTTTCCAGAAAATTTGCACGAATATTAAAGCAGCCGGGTAATTAATTTTAGTTAATTTCTCCATGGGTTTCGTCTGGGCCCAGTCCCTCCCATGTCCAGCCCAGGCCCAGCCGCCGTCCACCCACACCTAGCACAGATGATTCCTACTTGTTGTGGAGTCCGATCGATTTCTTTTCTTCTTCTTTTTTTTTTTGATTTGAATCTGTCCGATCGATTTCTTCCATGTGGAATAGTCGCGCGCGCGCGTCTTATCCTCTAGGAACGCCGATGGCGACGAAGGCGGCTAGCTACTTGAGGCATCCCTCAACCTGGCACTACTCTCCTAATGCGGATGGCGGCGCGGCGCAAATGACAGACCGCGGCAACGGACAGGATGGATGGTGGCGGTAGGCCGGCAACGGCAGCGTACATGACGGACGGCGGCTGCGGACTGCGGTGGCAGACGGGCGGCTGCAGCGGTGGTGGACTGACGGTCGGTGGCGGCACCACCCAGCGACGAGACGACGACCGAGGACAGTCGCCTTCGTCGTCCACCGTTGTACTTCCACAGTTCCACGGCGCCGCCTTGGCTACGCCATGGCTGGCAGGGACCCCTCGTTCTAGCGCGGCTTCAGGCCCCAACGCGGTGGTCAGGGCGACTCCCACTGACAAAGAAAGGCTGCCAGAGGTTGATAGCATCCCCAGACCCCAGCTTGTTCAATCACATAGCATCCCCAGCTTGTTCAGACATAGTATAGGTTAACGACTGAAAACAACCTAGTACAGAGGTACTTGATAAGTCTCTGCTTGACATCACTGCAGAATGCCAACATGAGATTCAGTTCAACAATTTTGGCTTTTTTACTTCGAGACTAGTTCAGTGCATAGTTCACACCCCCTGTACAGAGGTGCAGTGTGCCGTTCTGTTTGTTCTCTTTAATTTAATCTCCAAACAACTGCCTGAGAAAATATGAGTTGCTACAATGTGTTGCATGATTGATCATCTAGTCCTTCCTACACGCACAAATTTAAACTCATGATACTCATTTTCTTAAGGAGAGGTACGTGGTTGACATGTGCTGAAAATTCTCGTAGATTGCCACATCAATTGTCTAATCATGAAAACCTTGTACAGAACTCACATACCAAGTCCTGCATCAAATGGTTTTTCATATGCATCTCAAGTGGGATATTTGGCACAAGTCACTGTCAGTCTCAGGAGGTTGATCAGTTACGCTATGACAATTAAGTCAGGCCTCTAATGTGCAAAGTTAGCACCATAGCAATGTTCAGCAGTGTCCTTTCCAAATCAAGAGAGGTAGACACATACTTTGCAAACATAGAATGCTGCTAAGCCTGAGGCATACACCACGCCAATGATTCGATTAGCGCGTGCCCGCATCCCGCGCTCGAGTCTAGGGCCGCGCCCGCGCGACACCGAGGTCTGGCAGCCTTCGTGTGGCGGCGGCGCCGCCTCTCCACGCGCTGCGGCCATCGGCGGTTAAGACGCGCGACTATTACGGATCTAAGAAATTCGGACTTGAAGCATGGAATTCTCTGGAGTCTGGACTGGACTGGGTGGGCAGCGGCTGGACCTGGGTAGGGTCGGGTCGGATCCAAACTAAACCGGCAAAATTAATTTCCTGGCTGCTTTAATATTCGTGCAGATCTTTTTAAAGGACCACCGGAGCGAAACTCAATAAAGGTTCGTTTAAACTTATTTTGATTGATAAGCTATGGCTGAAAGTACTGTTGAAGATTATTTCGTCACGTCCATACACTCATTCAATGTTAGGCAGAACCCCCCCCCCCCCCCCTCGCACTTATTATCTTGTTGTTGGTATCGATCACTGCACATTGGGGTATATATAAGAACTGGAAGTTTGGAACCGACCTGCTGTGGCATCATTTTGGTCCAAGAAATCGTAAAGGTCTCCGACTCCATGGCTTTCTCTCGATCTCTTTTCCCCTTGCGTCCAGCAGGTTCGGGCCAGCCGCACAACACTAAAGATGCAGAGTGCTCTTCGTGACTGACTGGATCAAGAGGCAGTTAGGTCTTGGAGACAGAGCGCGGAGCTGTTGAAATCGTCCGGCAGATGTAGAGTATGTCAAAGTGATAATTGAACAATTGCTTACTGCCTAGCAGAAACCCGGTTTGCAATTACGAAACAGATATGCAGCCTGTTCGGTTGGCTGGTTCGTTTCGTTGCTGATTCGTGAAGAAGTACTGCTGTCTGGTTTGTGTGAGAGAAAAATACTGTTCCGACTAGAAATTTACGATCGTTTACGACAAACCACAGCCAAATGAACAGGCTGATGGTGAATAGAAGATCCGATATGGTCCGAGCCAGAGAGGACCTGGCTACGATAGGGAAAGTTACAGAAGTAATAAATTTGTTTAATTTCTGCGTGCATGTTGAATTTATGAGTAACTCAATCGTCTCTAAGACTGAACATAAAAGACGTCCATGCTCAACATACCATCATTGACCCCGACTTGGTAACATTTCGTCTGCTCTGCAGTGAAGCGACCTGATTTCCGCGAAGGGAAATCCACAGAGTCGAAGTCTAATAAGACCATTGTAGATCATATTACCCAAATTCCAGTCGAATATCACATCCATACAACGATAATATCAGATTACAAAAGTGCGGAATTACATAAATTATTACATCGCCGCATTGGCGGAATCAAAAGTAGCATTCATTCAGAACAGCTTGAAGATAAGATCGCCAAACTTGAGCATAGGAACGAACCCCTCAACCGTCAAACTCCTCGGGGCTATACTCCTCAGCAGAACCTGTGTGTCAAAATTTATCAGTACAATTTGTACTGGCCACTCCTACCCTATGAGCATTGCTTTGTAGAAATTGGATGTAAGTTGGATATATTCAAAAGGAACCTATAAGACTGGGGTTTCCTATATATTTAGCATATCAAGTATATAATAACGGTTGGTCAAGTTTTAACACCATTCTCACACATATTCCACCCCATTCTCATTCCAGAGCTAGGTTTTAATTCTAGGATCGATATACCACCATCTCCACACCATCACCATACCACACCCATATCATCGCTCAGTCGACAGGCCAACTCCCTCTCGGCACTGTCTCAAGGCCCGTAGCCCCTGGCTACGTCCGAACACTCACTTCCAGGGGGAGAAGAGAATGACTCATCTCACTATCTAGTTTAAACGAAACCTAGGAAATGTCCATAGTCGACAAGTCGGTATATGTATCGATCGATCAACCATACACTCTGCAGAGGTTTTACATAACCACAAGATCCGCCTTCCTCGCTGACCGTCGTCAACTGGGCTGATTCCGACCACTTGCTAGCCTAGGATAATGCCACTCTACCATTCAGCCCTGGTACACCCAAGTCTAGTCTGGGGTGGCTGAAACTGTGAGTCATGAGCCGGGTCCACAAGGTCTCCATGAAGTCTCGGAAGGGTATGGGAGAAATCCTCCGCGCCCCGTACCTCCTTACACTGTCCGCTATCAACCTAGCAGTAGTGGCAATATCCTACCTAGTAGTCCGGCCGTCCCGCACCATATAGGGCGAGTGGTACGTAAGGCTTCCCGATGAATCTGAGTACTAGAAAGTCCTTAGGGATGACCAAGCCAGAATGTCTTCATCAGGGTTTTCATTTTTCGTGCCACCACAGCACCTCCACCCTGGGCTCCTCCCATCACAGGTTCACACCCAGGGCCACCTCATATACCATTTACCCACCACAGGTATCCATTCCAGGGGTGCCCAGGTAGCACCCCACGGTAAGACTTGCCCCAGACTCGTCGTATACTCCAACTTGGTCGACACAACCATCACCCTCCACGCACCCAAGTCACACACACAGCACTCTCCCCATAGTCCAGATAACACCAGTTTTCCAACACGCATCAAAGTAGTACAAGCGTAGTAGAAGTAATAAGCAATGAAATATAGCAGCAAACGTGTGACTAGCCTAACAGCAGGGTGAGCAGGGGTAAGGTTACGTCAAGGTAAAGGCCATCAAAAAAGCATACTAACATGCAAGTCCTATCATAGTGTGATCAAAACAATAAAGTAAAGCACTAGCATTTCTATTTTAGCCATGCGTAATAGGTGCTACGAGATTGGGTGGGATGTGGCACCTTCAGTGTAGTCGTCTCCGTACTCCTCACGGTACTCACGATCCTCGTCCGTCCGATTCTCCTCCGAGTCTGCAAACAATCGCATTATAGTCGCGTTAGCGACGTCTATAGAATAGCACAAAGAAGCAATGAAAATTCAAAACATCCAAATGCACTCAAACATGGGTTCATTGCGTAGAGCTTGATTTTAGATGAATTTTGGTCCTGGTTTCATATTTTTCTGAGGTCATATGAATTAGTTATGAATTTCCGAAGTTTTAATCATTTCTGAAAATGGAAAAGGCTGAATTAATCCTGGGCTGACACGTATCACGCTGTGACTGGTCCACGTGGCATGCTGACGTCAGCATGACGGCTCCGAGCTGACAAGTGCGGTCCTGCTGACGTCATCGTGACGTCACCTCGGTTGTGTTATTGCTGACAGGTGGGACCCGCATGACGTCGTCATGATGTCAGCATGACGTCACCCGCTGACAAGTGGGTCCAGCGGCTCTGTGTCACTGACATGTGGGCCTTGGTCAACGGTCAATGTTGACCGGTCAATGGTCAACACAGGCCGGGTCCAAACTGGGCCGGTCGGGCTTGGATACGGGCTGGATTTGGGCCAGGCTTGGCCCGCCATGTGGCCTCGTCTCGGAGTGCCACGTCGCCTTTTGGGTTTCGGGTCGGGCTCGAGTCCACGGCTCGTGGTCTACGGTGGACTGCTTCTCCTTCCGGTGAGCCGCGTCCACCCATCTCCTTTCTCTCTGTGGTCTACGTGCACCGGGTGTACGAGTGGGCGGTCCAGGGAAGAAATTTCCCCTCCTTCCTCCAAGCGGTGGGTTCCCGCCGGTGGCGTGCTTCGCTGGCGAGCCTCGCCGAAGGCGTAGGGGTGCGGTAGTGTGGTGCTACGGCTTCTCCAAGGTGTGGTGGCTCCAACGGTGGCGCTATTGCGGCGGCCAAAGTTTTCCAGAGGTCTAGCCATGGCGACGGCTACTCAAGCACGACTGGCGTACGAAGGTAGCGCGGGTGCAGCGGCATAGGTCGGGTTTGTGGTGCGTGTGAGCATCACGAGGCTCCAGCGGGCTTGTCGGGCAGGTCGAAGGGTCTTCTGGAGCCCCCAGTGGCTTTGGCCACGGTGGCGGCTTGATTCGGCCATGGCGGAGGTCCGGTGGTGAACGGCGCAAGCTAGGCGGCGTGGCAGCGGACCCCCCTTTTCCTCAAGAACGTGTGCGTGGCATGTTCATCGGCATGGCGGATTGCGTCAAGGTGCTACGACGTGCGCGTGCGTGTGCAGTGAGCATGTGCGCAAACAGGGCCGTGCTCGACGTTCATGGGGCTAGGAGGAGGTCTCAGCGGTGAGAGGCTCACCGTCGGTGTTGAAGGAGAGAGGATGGCGGTGCAATGGTGGGTCGTGGCCGTGTCGAGACGAGGCCGTGCCGTGCCGAGCAGCAGCATCGTCGTGGTTGATCGGGGCGACGTCCTCCGCTCCGACGACACCGGCGACGTCGGGCGCTCCTTCTTCTTCCTCTATCCCCTCTCTCTCTTGGCTCGGGTGTGCAGTGGAGGGCCACAAGGTGGCGGCGGGGCGATGGGAGAGCTCTAGGGTACCCGGGGCCGGGGCTTTTATAGCCGAAGCTCGGCCATGGAGCTTGGTGAACGGCGGATGGAGATCGAGGGGCGATCGGAGGGCCTCTAGCGAGGCTGGGCTAGGGTTCTGGGCCGTGGCGCGATCGTGGGCGCGATGGCGAAACCGTTTTCGTGTTCCTTGGTCAGCAAGGCGGGGGACAAGGGGGCGACAAGGTCACGGCTCGGCCATGGCCATGGCAGGAGCGCGCGGCAGCGGTCATGCACCGTGCGTGACCCTGTCGGGCAGCCTGTGCCTGTGTGGCACCCATCCAACGGGCTTTCGAGGTCAGTTGTGAGAGCACGGACGACGGATAGGGATCGAGGCGGCATTGGATTTTTCTCCCCCCCCCCCCACGGTACCGGTGCTCTGTTTTCCAAAAGCAGAGGAGGGGACCAAGGAGGGGGATGACGAGGGTGTCCCACCCGGCCACCAAAGACGGGAGAGAGAGACGGCGTGGCATGGCATGCTGGCTGGTGTGTGTGTGGGCCACATGGTCGGGCCGGGCCAAAGCACGCGTGTGACTCCACGAGCGCTAGCAGGCCGGTGAGGCCGGGAGGGCGAGCTGGGCCAGCAGTTGGGAGCACGCGGGGTCTGGGGGCGAGCTAGGCCGACTCGGTTGCTTGGGCTGGTATGGCTGTTGGCGAGCTGGGCCAAGGGGATGGACAGGCCACAAGCTGGGCCAGATGGCCTTTCTATTTTCCTCTTCCATTTCCTTTCTTTTTATTTGTTGCCAATTGGTTAGGGTTTGATTTATTTAGCTACTTTGTGTAACAAAAATAGTAGTAGTTTTTGCTATACAAAAATATAAATAGTTTTCACCTTTAGCTTTTATTCTTTGGTTTGATTAATATTTACTTTATGGTTTATGACTTTAAAGGAGTTGTTAGCATTACATAAAGCAAATGGAGATCCAAATCACAATTTGAGTTAAACAATGTATGCAACATTTTATTTGTTAGGATTTTTAATAAACATAATTAATAATGACATGCTGTGCTCATGAGATTGTCTAGTTGGGTTACAACTAATGCAACACCTAGGGTTAGCTCCTACAAATGTCACTCATCATCACATGGGGTTTTGAAGAAAAATTTTGTAGTTGTGATTTTTGGTGTGTGGATTTTTTGGTTGTTACATGCAGTCTAACATAAAAGAAGTCCCTGCTATAACTAATTGGACATTACTAACGCATGGCCGGCCGTGCGGTAGGCGAGCCACATGGCCGTCTCCTACCTCGCGCCAGCGGCTCCCTCTCCGGCGCCCGACCTCCTGTCGGCGACGGCCGCCTCCTTCCTCGTGCCAGTGGCTCAATGTCGGGCGCCCACATTGACCTGCCTTTGGAATGAGTGGCACCAGACAGATGTATTCCTCCACATTAGGAGCTGGCACGGTTCGACATATACAGTGCATGCTCAGGGTGGTTGCGTGCTCATGATATCAATCATGCAGATTTTACCGACTTTTGTATAAAATTGGTTAAACATAATATAGTTTTATTTGCAACAAAACTAGAATGCATTCGTTTTTGGACAGTATAACGATTAATGATGAATATCAACAATCGTTATTTCGCTGAAACGGTACGGTTGATAAGTTCAAGCGAACAGGGCATAAGTTCAAGCGAACAGGGCCTTTGTTGTTACAACTGTATGTATATTCGTCATAAAAGGCCACATTTCTTACAGTACAATGTGGCTATATCTATGCCCATCACTTTTGGCCTCATAAAACTGGTAAACTTTATTTGCCCTATTACTTTTTAGTGTAAAAAAATGATGGTCATCACATCTGACCAGGCATTGCTCGTTGTGACGCCTCCTACTCAAAGAATGTGATAGCACGTAATTGGGTGGAGGGGTTGGGGTTGGGTTGTTATTGGTGGGTGGGTGCTAAAAGTATCCCCTTATTTGTTTAGGTAAGTAATTAATGTCAGAGTAGATGGTTACATCCAGACGCAAACGATCCACTAATTGAAAAAATATGCAAGCAAGAACAACACCAAAGCACAATATTTTTTGAACGAGGTTCAACGATATGCCTCCGTCCTTGGGCCATGACTACGAACGCTCCTCCCCATAAAAACAGTGGCTACACAAGCATCTGAACGTTTCCACGGTCTGGTCGCTGTTCAAACCAGCCTCCAAGTTGTCTCTTGGTTACAACATGGGTTGCCTCGTATTTCTAGCACCCTATGATACAGAGTTCGACTCATACTTTATGCTAATCCCTAATACAACTCTAGTTCTAGTATAACCAAATTGTACACATATACGATATATATCTAACAAACTCCACTTTGGCAAATATGCATGCCACCTCCCTGCACCGAATACCCAAACATGAGTCATTGCCTTTATAACTCTGCTAGCAAAAGTTGGAAGAGCATCAGACTGCATTATGTGAAATTCGACATTGACATGCATTTAAACTTCTCGATTTCAAAATGTCTTCAAAGCATATCAATTCAAGATAAGTGATGCTAGTTATGAGTGGTGCAGGCAACAGTGTATCCTGTGACTTGCACTAACTCGATGTTCATGGTTCAACTCTGCCCTCACTCACTCTCTCTCTCTCTCTCTCTCTCTCTCTCTCTCTCTCTCTCTCTCTCTCTCTCTCTCTCTCTACGTGATCCAACAGGCCCCGTAATAATGTTAATAATGCTGTCCATGTGCAATCTACACTCACTACTATACTTGTAGTGGTGTGATTTATGTCATCTACCAATTCTCTATGGTATAAAAAATAATGCAGCCATGCTATCTAGGTGCGCGCGCACACACACACACATTATCTACCTCTATATTCATTGTCGGCTCCTCGCCTAGAAGCCATGGCCACGTCGCACAAATCCTCCTTACCGTTCTCCTCCACTGGAGAGCTTCTGCTCCTCCGCTCGATGAAACCCTAGGTGATTGTGCGGCGGCGGCGGCTGCCCTCTTCGTCCCCGGCGGCTGGATCTGACGGCGCTGGAGCTGTTTCCCGATGTACCTAGGTTCCAATGCAAAGTTTTTCTCAACTGTGCCGCCTCCTGTTCTAAAGTTGCAGACTCTATTGTGTGATGTGTTTTCGCCAAGGGAATGGAATTTAGTATTTGGTAATGGGATCTCATGCACAGTGCTGGTTATCTCACAGGAAAAGCCTACAGTTACTTTACCTTATATGAAATAAAGTGGTGGTTATCTCACATGAAAATAAATCCCAACTTAAGCATGTTAAGGTTTCAATATATGAAATAATGTAGTGGTTAGATCCATTTTGCAAGCAGCTGTAAATGTGCTATCCAAACATGGCAGCCATGATTTTTTAACAGCTAATTTTGCCTGGCAGCCAATGAAAAATTATGTATGCTGCTTTTGTTGTAAGTACTGATGATAGTTAATACTCCATGATATCTAGCCATATTAAACAAATTCTAAACCTTCTCTCCTATCATGATGATTTGATACCTATACCTCTTACTGGACTTTACATGTTTTCTTCATGAATAGGCAAGTGCTGTTGTTACATATAACAATGATGATTCTACTCTTTAAGGTCAGTTTTATTCCTAACCCCTCTCCCCCCTTCAAATTCTGTTTAATAGCAATGCTATTTCTCCTCATGCTTACTATGATATACTGCTAGACTATTCAAAACATAACATGGAGATGACGATGAGGTCATTGCAGGTTATCTGCTGTTGTCTACCAACGTAAAAAAAAAAGAGTTAGATGAGGTAACATTTGTCGCCACATATTCCCTCTTCACATTTTTTGTACTTCTTTATTTTCCCCCCGCCATTAGTAGGCTACAGTTTTGTCTATGATTTCAGATTATCCTGTATGGCCTTATTTCATACCTTACGCTTTGGTGCCGAATATGTGTCGGCCTATGTTCAGTTGCCTGTGATTGTCGCCTCACTGCGCCAAAAAAATATGCTGAGCTTTAGATTTGCACTGAACAGGATACATTGTTACAACGAATTTTTTATGCTGCTGTGAAAAAAAAAAGGTTCTTCATGAGCCTGTTACCATGTTGTTTCTGTTCGTTACGAGGAATTTTTTCTATCCTTTTGCTGCTGTCTTTTATGGGCACGAACAATAATTACCTCTTCTTCAAATAAAACCTCTTACCTGTCTACAGACTGGATATGGTTGCTTCCTAAAACTTTTTTTCTGTTATAGTGCTATATCTACATAGTGTACTCAAAATTGATGCTATATCTATTTTGTCAGTCTTCAAAATTCCCAATGCAAACAGGTTAATGAGTTTCATGCTCTACTCTTGCCATTTCAGTAGTTTCTTCTGTAATTTCTATAGCTAATGTGCAACTTACCCTGCAACTTACATATTTAGTTGATACTGTAATTTTCATAGCTAATATACACGTCTTCCTTAGAGATTTATTATGGCATTGCCCACCACATATTTTTTTCCATCAATTTATCTATTTCGTTTGCTCATCTAATGCTGACTGCTCTCTTATCTGTGCACTGTATAATCATAACTGACCACTTTTCCTTTTTCCCTTTTTTTGGTATATAAACTGAATCCACCTATATCTGCTTTCGTGCAGGACCTCAGCAAGCATGCACAAGAGTATTGAAGCCCCGAGAAAGAAGATATAGGCCCCGTTTGGTAGGGCTTCACTTTACTAGTGAAGCCATTTTTTTTTGGCTTCAGCTCCACGAACAGCTCCACCGGTGGAGCTGAAGCGGTTTTGGTAAACCGTTTAGCAAAATGGCTTCCCTGTGAGAGCATGTTTTTAGGGGCCTAGAGGAGGAGCCGGGAGAAGCCACTATTTTTGGCTCCTTCCCACCCCAAAGCTCTGTGAGAGCACGTTTTTAGGAGCTTCATCGGTGGAGCCGTTTCATTTTACCCCGTTTGGCAGAAAACGGCTCCAAACGGCTCCTGAAGCCGCTGGAGAAGCCCTGCCAAACGGGGCCATAGCTTTGTGCACAAACACTAAACGGTCTGTTCTCCGACTACTCAATGTAGTATGCACACCACTCCTCTATAGTTCCATCTGAAAGTACATTTACCTTTGCAGGTTGAACAAGTGAAGCATCGTTACCTGGATCACTCGACCTTAAGCTTTGAAGAACTTCGAAGGCCAAAAAAAAAGCTTTACATTGAATTCTTTATTATTTTCCTATGTTTTGGTGCTTCTAACTAAATTTGATGTGCTTATTTATAGAGTTCCATAAGACTTATGATACTATAAAAACGATATAAAGACTTCGAAGCTCTGGTAGCCAAAGTACTCATGCTCAAACAATAGTATTTAATTCTTTTAGTCCAGCACCAGCTAGGTCTCACAAAATGATTCAAGTTGACCATGATGATCTTTTTTTTAACCTAACTGGAATGAAATAATATACTCAAATAATGAAGCTTCAGATTTGGCTCTGTGCTCTACTCTTCCCATGTCTTCCCAGTTTTCGCGGTATTGGTTGCTCTTCATGGATGTCAAACTGAATAATTCTCTTTTGCATAGATATGGATCGAGTGTACCATTGTCAGTGCCTAATTTATTTAAGTACTATGATTTGCGTTCACGAAAATAAACTAGCTACATTGTCCATTGACAATTTTATAGTTTTTTTTTATCTATGCCTAAATTAGTGCATGCTGATCAGTAGGTGCAGCAAGCCGTTGTGGCAAAATATTTATCGTCCTCTATTATGAACAAGTTCAGTGGTTTTGTTATATAAACTTTCCTCCATATTTTTCTTAAATCTTAGCAAATGAGGATAGCAGGTATACTTAATCGGTTAATTACATTTTTCGCAGGTCTGCATAAACTGTCCAATTGGAGAAACCAGGTAAACTATGTGTAGTCCTTATCTTCAGGTATATTGCTCAAATGCACCACTTAGTTTTATTTCATCATGTATATATATTAATTGGATTTATATCATTAATCCTGCAATGAACTTCTTTTCCTCATATTATTGTAGTTAAACGTGTTTACCAAATGCTCAATGTTAGGCTTCATGCTGAACCCGAACAAATTTTGCTCAGTGAGGTCCTTACCAAATTAGCCACCTTTTACTTCATTCCTAGATCCCTGCAGGTTGTGACTGAGTTCTGAAGAATTTTTTTTCGACAAATCAATGCTGATTCAGTCAATAAAAGTGTAAGCTCAGCCTCTGATATTATAGTAGTCTACATTTTCTCAGCTTCCCAAATTCCATATCTTCCTTGAGAGTGGTTTATGAGATATTGATAATTAGCATTCTGTTTCGCTTTCAATGATCAGAGGTGTTCTTTCCTACACCGCTGATCCTCTAACTTGATGTTCATGTGCTAAGTATTTAGCGTAATTTTCTTATTGAATGCCAGAAACTGGTTGTAGTGGGGGTCCATTCCATGCTTTGGTCCTTGGTGCGACGGACATCTACAATGATTGAGCCATGCCCTGTTGGTTGAAACTCAGATTTGGCCTCTAATGTTCCATGCCATCTGTTTGTGACATTGCCTATGCAAGTTTACGGCAGCTCTCCATTCACTTGAACAGATACATTAAGTTGGGCCCTTTTAATGTTCTATTACCCCTTTCTTTCCTATGGCTTGTGACTGAGTTCTGAAGATTTGTTTTTGCAAAAATAATTCTAATTCAGTGAATAAAAGCCCCCAGCTTTCTGAATTCCATATTTTTCTTGATAGTGATTTAGGAGATATTGATAATTAACATTATGTTTTGCTTCGAACAATGAGAGGTGTTCTTTTCCTTTACCACCAATCTAATTGCATTGTTATGTGCTACGTTAGTATTTGGTGTAATTTCCTTAATTAATAATATAAATTGAAATTGGTGTCCGGGAGCTGGGGTTTTAGTTCAGCTGATCAATGCTGAGGGTGCATCCTAGAGCTGCGGTTCTCTGTTTTTTAAGATATATGGTGATTACGCGAAACCTGCTGCATGCTTCTTCCTAGAAATCCCCTTCACAGGCTTATCTGCATATGGCAATAATTTATCTCTTTCCCATATCTATTTCCTCTGTAGCATGATAAGAGGTGATATATGCATCGGAACTGAAGTATAAATTAACACAACGATTGGTCTTTTATTTATTGGTCCGTTCATTGATTGGTTTGATTTTTAGATATGAAGCTGCAGTAGCTATGTACACATTTTTCACCTGAATTTATCTCTATACTTACTTGAACCTGTAACAAACCTTTATTTTCCGCTTGCAGATTTGAATACCTTATATATTTTGTCACTTCATACATACCACCTTCAAAATGTCCCAGTGGCCCTTTTCTGGCAGTGGCCCACGCATACCATGCTGCCGGATAATGTTCATGCTCAGATTAATTTTTTTGAGGTAACTTGCCTGTCTGAACATTTCAATTTTTTGGTTGGAGGTATCCGACAAAGTTCATGGATGAGTACCAATCTGCTATTCGTCGATTTAGATTTTTTTTCAGACTCCTTTTGTTCTTTGGTGCCCCTTCTTTTTTTTTAGGTTGCATCTTTTTAGTGCCTTCTCAGTTCAGTTTCTACAAACCCTATGCCTTATAGGTTATGCCTTATGCGTGCTTTGGTTATTCCATAACATAAGTAGTGCATGAAGCTAGGTTGCAGAGTGTGTACCAGCGCTCAGTGCATGGGCCAAAGCAAAGGCCTGCAAGGTGTTTCATAGAATGCTTGCGGGTAAACTTGGGGGCACTAACGTGTTAGTTGGAGCATAGTAGTTGTCTGATTTGGCCCTATACTGTAATAAAGTAGTAAGGCCATGTTTAGTTCCTCCCTAAAAGTTTACACCCTATTCCATCGAATGTTTGGACACATGCACGGAGTATTAAATATAGACTAAAAAATAACTAATTGCACAGATTACGACTACTTTGCAAGACGAATCTTTTAAGCCTAATTAGTCCATGATTTGACAACAAAGTGCTACAGTACACACATGTGCTAATGATGGATTAATTAGGCTTAATAAATTCGTCTCGTGGTTTATTAACGGATTCTGTAATTTGTTTCTTTATTAATATCCGAACACTTCATGCGACACCCCCATACGACACCCGATGTGACACTCTAAAACTTTACACCTTGGAACTAAACAAGGCCTAAGTGCATCAACAACAGGCCACTTCATATGCTAGGGTGGATTCCCTCGTCCCCACATATATATATGTTCTATTGTAAAGCTTGCTTTGTAAATATATCCAGTTTTCTTTGTATGCCGACCACATGTTCGGTGTGGCACTTATACTGACATTCATTTCTTCTGGTTTGATTACATCATTTGTTTTGATGTATCTAGGAATCATGTCTGCAGACTTATGCCAAGGCAACAAGATCACCTGAATCCTGGTCCCCGGTTACTCGAAGCAGTCTCTGAAGCCAACCGATGGCTACAGACAAGATCGAGGAGGGCAGCTGGTGGCTCCTTCGTGGCCTCCAAATTTGCCAAAGAAGTTGTCTGTAAATACATGTTTCCAAACCTACTATTAGTTTTCCTCAAAATCTTGCCTCAGTATATTCATTGAACATGCATGAATTTTATATTGGGATGCAGTTCACACAGCCATAATAGTTCAAGGTATTATGTTCGCTTTCCTTTACTTGCCTTCTATTATAAATGTAGTGTTTCTTATAGTATTTCTATTGGGAAAAATGTATTCCCACAAACATTTGGATCTGCTTGCCCACTACAAAGGATATACCACCTAAGTGAATTGGGATACTATACACATTGAACTGAACTCCAGTATGCTTTAGTTTGGTGGGTCTATACACAGTGCAATTGCTGTAGAATATACTTCAGGATTCTAAACACCAATAAATGGCATAGGATTTAACAGTGCAATTTAGAAGATCGTTATGTAATGTACTCCTTTTATATTACTCTAAAAGGGCCGGTTACTTAAGTGACCTATCTCACAGTTCTCCATACCCAAAACCATTTATTTCACTGCAAAAACGAGTACGACATGAAGAGAGTAGTAGTACAAAAGACCCATATCAAAAGGGCCGGTTGCTTAAGAAAACTATGACACGCCATGCTTCCATGTCGGATTTGTAGCTATGGTAATTGTGAATTGTACCTTGCCACAGCAACAGGTTCTTGTACTCTATTCATTTACTACAACTTCTAGAGTTATCAATTATCTGTTGCTTTGACATAATTGTTCAGTTTTTCAGTGAAAATCCAGAAGAACTCGAAATGTGAACGAAGTGAAGCACCATTACCTGGATCACTTGACCTTGGCTTTTGAGGAGATGGGGAGGTTGTTCAGTTTTTCAGTGAAAGTCCAGAAGGACTCGAAATGTGAACGAAGTGAAGCATCATTACCTGGATCATTTGACCCTTGGCTTTTGAGGAGATGGGGAGGTCAAAAAGGTATGTTTCACATTCAATATTTTTTATTCACCTTCCTCTGGTTTGGTGTTCTCATCAATTTTGGATCTGGTCATTTAGACTTCCATGAGACTTACTATACTAAAAACCCCAACGTGATGACTTTAAAACATGTTGCCAAAATACTCCTTGGATGTATTTTCTCCTTCCAGTACCTCATCGCCCTAATTTAAGCGAGATTACTTTTGAGGTGTGTTTTATCCTTCAAGTACACATTCACAGATCCACACACATTTGTAGGGTAGCTGTTTCATGCCTTTGCAAACCGTGTTGCACATCTGCTTATTCTAAATGATACTTTAGGTGAGGTGATCCACCATTGCCATGGACGGTGGACTACAGCAAAGGGAGACCCGCTTTCTCCAGTGAAACAAAGTCGAAATCAGGTTACCTCATGGTCCAATATACAACCTATATATGTTTGATAAGTGATTTAAATCGATCATGACGACCTTTTTTCATACCTAAACAGAGTGAAATAGTATATAGAAATGATGAGGCTTTGAATTTAGTCTTGTGCTCCAGTATCGCATTTCATTCAAACATAGATGAACTATTTTGGTGTGTGTACGATGCATGTCATTGTTGTGTTTGAAAATTACAAGCTTACAAGCTCAGCAAAGATGATACCTTCGATTCATACAAAACTGGTTGAGTTTAGACTGTGGCTCTTGGCACCTCCAATCATTTGCATTTTCATATGTGCAATCATATTGGTAAATATTTTTTGCATATGTAGGAAATGAAGAAATTTGTTCACAAAAAAAAAGCACAAATATGCAATATTTAGCTACAGTGCACAGTTCGCATTTGTTTGGCTGGTCAACATGCGCTGATTGCATAATCTTTGTAGACTGAAACCAATTAATGGAGATTGAAACAGCCATTTTGATATTGATTTAGTTTTCCTATACTAATAGAGAGAAAAATACCATGGTTCTGCATATTATGATTGTGGCGTAAACTGTTTCTACATATTATCATACAATGTATTTAATTCCGTAGATGTTCAGACCAGTACATGTGTGTCTGGCTTCCAAATGGTTGCTTATGCTATTAGATTACTCGTTACTAGATTGCAGCTGCGAAAAAATTACCAGGTTCACAAATTTGAAAATACATGAAAAAGAAGGGTACAACAGCCACCACACCGAGGGCACGTGCTACTATAAAATTCAGGTACAACATTCTTGCTAAAATAAACCTAAACTCAACACTCTTCTATTCTATTTGCGTACATCTAACATGCTCTGATATATGAACAGAATCATCCACGTGACAAAGCACAGCCTCAAAGCATAGCCTCATTCACCCGCGACCTCTCTGATTGTGTACTAACAGACCACCATTCAAATATATAAAGCGCTTGACAACGCATGTAATATAAACCTATGCACCATCCTCGGCTCTTTGCTACTTTGAACATATGTAATATATGCACATCCTCGATGTATATTTGCCTACCTTATTATTTATACTGCAGCGTATATAACCTCCATATTCAGAATCTTGTTTGCGCCTGCCTACGCGCTTGAGGGCGTGCGCCCTTCACTAGTTACAATGCAATTCGATCTGTAGCAACTATTCCCACTGTCCTGCGCCATACAGCTCCAGCAACTGATCATTTGTGTACTTTTATTTTATCGCCGCTATTATATATTCCATAAAATCTGTAGCAACTATTCCCACTGCTCCTGTGATTCGTGTGTTGATATCGGATCGTAGGCCGTGTCAGCAGTTGTACTAGAGGTTTCGGTGTCTGCAATGGTGGCTTCAGTGTTGGCCATGGCGACTCAGCATCATTCCCATTGGCTTCAGTCTGGTCGGCAATGGACGGGGTGGTGCTGACTGCAACTGAGAATGACCAAGTTGAACAAGAGGCATTCGGATCGAATAAGAAAAACGAGCCTGTTGCAAATGATGCAGAATGGAAAGATCTGTAGAAATCAAGATGGATGATCAGGAAGGTGCAAAATCAGAAGGCTGATCCTAATCATCAGGATGACTGGAGATTCAAGCTACCAATCATACTCGCACTCCATTGTCTTTTGAGTCACAGAACATTCCAAAACGTAAGCATGTTTGGGGCTGTCGCCAGTTTTGATCACTAAGCAATTTTTAGGGGCGATCAGATTTCACTTTTTAGGAGCACTAAACGATTCTTTTTATGAAGGTCAACGAGCAAATGTTTGCGGGTCTCAGTTGCCTTGGTTCTGTTTTCTTCTACACGTTGTGTTTGGTTCTGGGTTGAGTCTCCAGGTGTTGGTAGTTCTGTGTGTAGTGGTCTTTCGCTAGTCATTGTTTTTGTGTCAAATCTGTCTTGTAAGGTTGCAGAGTACGGTCATGTTGACCCAGCAAAAAGGGTTTGTCTGTAATCCTTTTTTATTTAATTCTTCAAAAATAATTTGACAAATCTCTTGCCGACCTTTCAAAAAAGATTGATCCTTTTAGGGAGGATTTCATGTTTGCCATCATGGGTGTGCTCGAGTTTAGAAATCTATATATGCAAAGTAGATGCACTAGTCTAGAGGTTGGGTTGAGACAGCAAAAACCACTATTTCACAGCGAACCGATGGAACATGATGAAAAAACGGACATATTGGAATGAGCTCTACACAACAAAGGTTCCCAATCTTCCATATAACCCATGGTTCAAAACAAGTAAATTTCCTTCTCTTATTAGTCCACCTGCTGGTCAATTATTATTTTTCTCTAAATACGATCGACAGAACTTAACACTGGCTGTGCTTTGCATTTTCCAGTTTGGAGCTCCTGTACTGTGCCCGCAGTTTATCCTGCAGTACTTTGAGTTGTCAGTCGCCATTGTTTGTCGTTCCTGTTCTGAGTCTCTAGACATTAGGAAGCGCGGTTGTGGCTCCCAGTTCTCACGGGTTCGCAGCTTGCAGGGGCACTGGATGGAGGCCGCCTGTACTGTTAATTGCAATAACCGCAGTTTGTGGATCGTCAATGTGTAATCATGTACTGTGACCGGATTGAGGCCACGATCATCGCCAGCACTACCACCTCACAGATTGTCCCAATGACTCCAACTCCTATAATTAATAATCCTGAACTGATCCCCGCATGGCAATTGGCAACTCCTATACATATTGAAACTGGAACCCGTGAATGGAAATAACATGGACCAAACTCACAATTGCTGAAGAAGTATGTACAGACTACATACAGGGCTCGTATATATTGTGGTAGTTTGGTAACAATTTATAAAGATCTGCACCTATCCCTTTAATTAAATATGCATTTCTTATATTAAATCTTATTACAAGGACCAAATTCGTATAGTGCTACATAGGTGTACAGGCTCCCGGTGAACCATAAAACTCCCATATTGGGTGATGTGTTGGCCACTTTTTGGAAGCAACAAGCACACACTGTTATTAGAGTACCCCTGTCTATGCCCATGCCCGGCTGTTGATTGAAACCATGTACAACCCATCTTGCTTTGTACCTGTCGTCTAGCGAACCATCAAGCTTGTGCTTGTCCGTGAACACCCATTTACCAGTCACCACATCGCAGTTGCATGGCCGTTCCATGACTGTTCAAGTGTGATTAGTCTGTAGAGCTTCAAATTCTTGTTGCATTGCCACAACCAATTTGGATCACGGAGGGAGAGCCTGGCATTTCAACATCGGGATGGGCGAGGTGTGGCTGTTGCAACCAACATTCTTCCTAGACAATGATTTGTAATTAAAAGGAGGGGCACTTGGTGTTCTTACCTTAAAAATACATAACTAAGCTCTGCGCCCTTGAACATACACACTCAAAATTTTGTCTTCTTGAACATACACAATCGAAGTTTGTTATCATCCTAAGTTTTTTTTTTCTAAAATGAGTTTTAGTCTCAAATTTTGTGACAATGTACGTCTATAAATGCACTATGGATGTGCTGATCTGCACCATTTCAAATACTTTAAAAATTGTTAAGTATGTTTTTATAGTGGGTTTAATTTTCACGATTTTACCGAATATGTAGTTGTGCTAAACATTTTTCCTAACTGTTCTAGGACCATCTCTTGAAACTAACTAGTAGCATTTGCACATCAGTATAACTTGGTCGGCGGTTGGTGAAGCTCGGCTTTAAGCTATCTTTATCTTTGTTTTCAGAATGAATTAGAATGTAGTGAAGCCTTTTCTTTTTTGTTTTTTTTTTCTTGCAGATGTACAAGTATGATTTTACATGTTATGTGGCGCCCATGTATCACTCTGTTTCAATATGCTTTCGCGTGATCACAATAGTGTGTCGAATCTTGAACTTTACCCTTGCTTTCCAATTCACATGCTTCCTTAGGCCAGTCCCAACCCTGAAACCATGTTCTGGTTTCCATAGCCTGCCATATCATCAAGAAACTACCATGAAAAACTATTACTCCCAACGCGTTGTTTGTTTCGTGGTCCCTTAATAAATTTCAACCCATCCGAATCCTTTCCGTCTCTCCTTAGTCTTCTCTCTTTCCTGTACTCTGCGCGACACGGCAAGTATGTGGACATTGTGGCTCCATGGATGGAAATGAGGTCCTCGCTACAACGCTAATCTGGAAGTTTCTTCGCTCTTTAGACCATGCGCCAAAGTCGTTTGTCATGTGGGAAATGGTTTCTTCGTTCATCTCTCCTGAAAGCATCTAGGCTCCTAATTGGGTTTCGGTGATTAATGACAATATAAGATTACTGTGACTAACGTGTGTTCTGCAGAGACAAATAAGTTAGGTCACGGTAATGGAGATCGATTGGGCAATCATGGTTGTCATGCCCCTACGATAAAAATCGTTTCGATTTTCAAAGGATGGACGACAAGGTTAAGGATGACTAGTTCTAAATGTCGATTGGAGTTGGAGAGACACTTAGAGTAGTTTAGGACTTTGTTTTTCCTTTGGCCGTACTATTAAGGGGGGTATGGACGGGTAGCTTGACCTAGGTGAGTCTAGTGAGTTAGGTGTGGTGCACACTTGTTAAAACTAGCATTAGGTAGCTCCTAAATATGTCTAAGATCCTTTGGAGCAAACTTCATTCACAAATGATCGAGAATTGGAAGTGAATGGAGGGTCAAAGACTGACCGGACGCTGGCTCCGGTGCGACCGGACGCTGGCCGCAGGGTCCGGTCAGTTCATTTGACTGAGGTGAACTAATCCAATTTGACCGGACGCTGGAGAGGTCATGTGACCGGACGCTGAGGGCCAGCGTCCGATCGACTCAATAAGGTTCCAGAGAAGAGAATCTGTGACCGGACGCGTCCGGTTAGTGCTGACCGGACCCTGGGGGTTCAGCGTCCGGTCGAGTACAGTAAGGTTCCAGTGAGGGATATTTGCGACCGGACGCGTCCGGTCAGTGGTGACCGGACCCTGCCAGTGTCCGGTCAACACTTAAACACTGGTGTGTGGGTTGAACTGCCGGTCAGAATGACCGGAGCGTCCGGTCAGAATGAGCGGAGCGTCCGGTCACCCCACAGAGGCACATAACGGTTCGTTTTTCAGCCCATGTTATAAATAGAAGCTCCACTCATGTGTGGAGTTACTTTTGCTCATTCAAACAGCTGAGAAACACGTTTGTGAGTGCCAAGAAGAGCAAGGTCCTAGTGAGGTGCTTATGATTTGAGAATCCAAGAGAGTAGCCTCATTAGTGAATCAAGAGTAGCAAAGTGTGCATCCACCGTTCTCATTAGGCTTCGCGTGGTCAAGTGAGAGTTCGTGCTTGTTACTCTTGGTGATCGCCATCACCTAGACGGCTTGGTGGTGATTGGGAGCTTGGTGATCACCCGGCGGAGCTTGTGGGTGACCCAACTCAAGTTGTGAGCGGTTGTGGGTGATTCACCGCGACAGAGTGTCGAAGAATCAACCCGTAGAGAGCACTTGATCCTTGCACGGATCAAAAGGGAGCTACACCCTTGCGCGGGTGCTCCAACGAGGACTAGTGGGGAGTGGCGACTCTCCGATACCTCGGCAAAACATCGCCGCGTTTCCTCTCCTCTCTTTACTTTGAGCATTTACCTTGAGCATTACTTTGAGCAATTCAATTCTTGTCTTTTACATTCCTAGAATTGCCATGCTAGAGTAGAATTGGAACTTAGGTTGCAAGTCTATTTGTGTGATAGAACATTAGAAACACTTTCTAGGCACAAGGGGTTAATTGGGCTATCAATAGGATTTAAATTATTGCAAGAAAATTTAGAATTAGCCCAATTCACCCCCCCCCCTCTTGGGCATCTTGATCCTTTCAATTGGTATCATAGCCTCGTGCTCACGTTTTTAAGCTTAACCGCTTAGAGCAAGATGTCTCACGGGGATGGACCTCCTCCTATCTTTGAGGGAGATGACTTTACATATTGAAAAATTCGCATGGAGGCGTACTTAGAAGCTCTAGACGTTGGTATACTTAGAGCCGCCTCACAAGGCTTCCCAAAACCTTGGGATGCTACTCACTTACAAGGCGATGAAGTGAATTATGAAAAATAGAATGCAAAGGCTCGCAACACCATCTTTAGAGGCATTTGCAAAGATGTGTTCAACCGCGTAAGGAACCACAAAGACGCCCATGCACTATGGTCGGACGTTTCTGCGCTCCATGAGGGAACTAAGAGTGAGCATGAGGAACGCTATCATCTTGTTATTAAAAAAGCTAAATTCATTTGAGATGCTTCCCAAAGAATGTGCTAATGAGATGTATTCACGATTGAATGTTCTTGTAGAGGAAGTCAATGGGCTTGGACTTACTCAAATGTCACCATCCGACGTTATGAGAAAGATCTTGAGTGTCCTCCCCATTGACAAATATGGGCATATTGTGACCGTGCTACACCAAGGTGATCTTTCCACCGCTACACCGACACAAATCTTGGGAAAGATAAATGCTCATGAGATGTACATGCACATCACACCTCAAGATGGCTCATCCTCTACAAAGAAGAAAGAAAAAGACTTAGCATTCAAAGCTAGCCAAGAGAAGGGATGAGGACAAGACTTGAGTATGAGAGCTTAAGTGATGAGGAAGATGATGATGAAAGTCTTGCCCTCATGGTGAAGAAGACCGCCAAGATGCTAAAGAAGCTAAATAAGAATGGCATCAAGTTTGATGGCAAGAAGAAGAAGTTCTTCACTAGCTCAAGAAGGAAGCCAATCTCCGAAATGGATTGCTTCAATTATGGAGAGCTTGGTCATCTAGCACATCAATGCACAAAGCCCAAGAAAGACAAGTACAAGAACAAGTACAAGGGCAAGAAAGATGACTCAAGCAATGAAGAAGAAGATGAGAAAAAGAAGAACAAAACATACAAGAAGAGAGATGGGAAAAAGAGGGGCTTCCACAAGAAGAAGAGTGGAAAGGCTTACATTGTCGGTGATTGGCTCACGGACATTGATTCATCTAGTGGATCGTCCAACGATGATAGTGACAACGAGAAGGTGGCCGCCATTATCATTGACTCTTCATCATGTTCACCGCTACCACCACCATCATCCTCGACTCACCTATGCCTTATGGCCAAGGGTGAACGCAAGGTATCAAAGAATGTTGATAGTAGTGATGATGAGCATGCTAGTGATGATGATAGTGATAGTGATAGCGATGATGATGATGACTCACCTTCTTATGATGATCTTGTTAAAATACTAAGACAATACACCAAGATCATTAGAAAGAGTAGAGCTAAAATTGAAAAGCTAGATGCTAAGAATGATTCACTTTTGGCAAAATGTGATACAATTAAAAAGGCTAATGTTGAGCTTAGAGAATCAAATAATGCTACGTCATCCAAACTCAAAGAGCTAAAATCTTCTAAGAAAGAGTTCAAATATAAACATGATAAAATTAAGTGGGTGCACAATGAGCTCATCACTAGCCACAACAAGCTAAAAGATGAATATACAACTCTAAAGATCAATTATGATACTCTTGTCATTGCTCAAGAATTTTTACCAAATGAGCCATATGATGCTACTAACCATGTTGTTAAGATTGATATAGCTACATCATGTGATGACTTAATTGTTGAGAGCATTGAGCAAGGATCTAGTGGCAAAGGCCAAGTGGTTGAGTGCAATGACTATGATGAGTATGTCAAGCTCAAGAATGCAAATGAAAAGCTCATGAAAGATCTTGAAGAGATGAAGAGCCACAACACCATTGTACTAGAAACTCTTGATCACGATGAAGAGTTGATCCTTGAGAATGAGAAACTCAAGGAAGAGAACAAGAAGCTAAAGGAAGAGAAAAACAATGATGCTCTTAAGGAAGAGAACAAAAAGCTCAAGTTGGAGAAAGAGCATCTCAAGGTTGGATTGAGCAAGTTCACAAGAGGCAAATATCTTCAAAGTGAGCTACTTATGAACACCGTCATGAAGATGGATAGAAGTGGCATTGGATATGTGGCACATGTAGAAAAGAAGAAGGCTCAAGCTCAACAACAACAAGCAAAGCCAAAGCCAAAGCCAAAGAGATGCTTTGAGTGTGGACAAAAAGGTCATTTTGCTCATGAATGCCAAACTCCACCACCACAATCCTTTCCCAAGCATGCTAGACCCTTTGCCTTCAATGCTCACTACATGTTTAGAAAGGATTCTAGTGGAAAGATGAAAGTCATGTTCTTAGGACCCCCTAACAAGAATATGCCTAAAAAGATTTGGGTGGCTAAGTCACTTGTTGAGAAGGTGAAGGGCTCTCAATAAGTTTGGGTTCCTAAAGCTTGAATCTCTTGTGTGTAGGTGAACTACAAGACCGGTAAAAGACATTGGGTTATTGATAGTGGTTGCACACAACATATGACTGATGATCCTCGTATGTTCATCTCATTAGATGAAGAGGTAGATGGACAAGAGAGAATAACATTTGGAGATAACTCAAAGGGCGAGGTTAAAGGATTGGGCAAAGTGGCAATATCAAATGATCATTCCATCTCAAATGTGCTCTATGTTGCTTCATTGAGTTTTAACTTGCTATCTGTTGGACAATTGTGTGATCTTGGCTTCCAATGCTTGTTCACCGAGAAGGAGGTTGTTGTATCCAAGGTGGATGATAATCAAGTGATCTTCGATGGATTTAGATACAACAACTTATATCTAGTGGACTTCACCTCCAAAGATGCAAACTTGAAGACTTGCCTCTTCACTAAAACAACACTTGGGTGGCTATGGCATAGAAGACTTGCTCATGTTGGTATGAGTTCACTCAAGAAGCTAATGAAGAATGATTTGGTGAGAGGGTTGAAGGATGTGAAGTTTGAAAAGGACAAGCTTTGTAGTGCATGTCAAGCCGGCAAGCAAGTTGCAAATACCCATCCAACCAAAGCTTTCATGTCAACCACAAGAGTGCTAGAACTCCTACACATGGATCTATTTGGACCAACAACATACAAGAGTTTGGGAGGAAACCTTTATTGTCTTGTGATTGTTGATGATTATTCAAGGTATACATGGGTATTCTTTCTTCATGACAAATCCGAAGTTGCATCTTGTTTCAAGAAGTTTGTCAAGAGAGCTCAAAATAAATTTGAAGCGAAGCTCAAGAAGATAAGAAGTGACAATGGCAAAGAGTTTGACAACACAAACATTGAAACCTATTGTGATGAAGTTGGAATCAAACATGAAGTCTCCGCAACTTATACTCCTCAACAAAATGGTGTAGTTGAGAGGAAGAACCAGACTTTGATCACCCTTGCAAGGACAATGCTAGATGAGTATAACACCCCCGAAGCTCTATGGGCGGAAGCAATCAACACCGCATGCTATGCATCCAACCGTCTATTCCTTCAAAAGTTTCTTGGCAAAACACCTTATGAGTTGCTCAATGGGAAGAAGCCGGACGTCTCCTTCTTTAGAGTGTTTGATTGCAAATGCTACATCTACAAGAAGCGGCAACACCTAGGGAAGTTTCAAAGGCGTTGTGATATTGGTTTTCTTGTTGGTTACTCATCAAAGTCCAAAGCATATAGAGTATTTAATCATGCCACCGGCTTGGTTGAAGAAACATATGATATGGAATTTGATGAATCTAACGGCTCCCAAGGAGCACATGAGAATCTCGATGATGTAGGTGATGAACCATTGAGGGAGGCTATGAAGAACATTCCGGTGGGAGACATCAAGCCTAAAGATGATGTACAAGTCATTGATCAACCCTCTTCATCAAGTGTGCCACAAAATGGTGAAAAAGATGGGAGAGTATAAAATGAAGATACTCATGTCTCCCATGAGCAAATGGTGGTACAAGCATAAGATGTTGATGCTCCACAACCTCCCCCTCAAGTGGTCAATAGAAGAAATACACCTCTACTACAAGATCATCCACAAGATCTCATCATAGGGAGTCCATCAAAGGGAGTGATGACTAGATCTCAAAAACTTGCTTCATTTATTGCTCATCACTCTTTTGTCTCTTGCTATGAGCCTACCAAGGTAGAAGAAGCTCTTAAGGATCCGGATTGGATCAATGCTATGCATGAAGAGTTGAACAATTTCACCCGCAATGAAGTTTGGACTCTTGAAGAGCGACCAAAAGGAGCAAGAGTCATTGGAACAAAGTGGGTGTTCCGCAACAAGCAAGATGATCAAGGTGTTGTTGTGAGGAACAATGCAAGACTAGTTGCAAAGGGGTTCTCTCAAGTTGAAGGTATGGATTTTGGAGAGACCTTTGCACCGGTTGCAAGACTAGAAGCCATTCGTATCCTCCTTGCATATGCATCACATCATGAAATGAAACTTTATCAAATGGATGTGAAAAGTGCATTTTTAAATGGCTTTATTAATGAACTAGTCTATGTTGATCAACCTCCCGGGTTTCAAGACCCTAGATATCCTAATCATGTTTTTAGGTTGTCCAAGGCACTATATGGGCTTAAGCAAGCCCCAAGAGCTTGGTATGAGCGTCTTCGGGACTTTCTCATTGAGAAGGGCTTCACCATTGGGAAGGTCGACACCACACTATTCACCAAGAAGCTTGAAGGGTATATCTTCATTTGTCAAGTGTATGTTGATGATATCATCTTTGGATCATCAAATGAAGACTCATGCAAAGAATTTGGTGAATTGATGTCGAAGAAGTTCGAGATGTCAATGATTGGAGAGCTTACATTCTTTCTTGGTTTTCAAGTCAAGCAAATGAAAGAAGGCATCTTCATCTCTCAAGAGAAATACACAAAAAATCTTCTCAAGAGATTCAAGATGGATGAATGTAAGCCAATCAAGACTCCAATGCCTACTAATGGACATCTCGACCTAGATGAGGGAGGTAACCTGGTTGATCAAACTCTCTACCATTCTATGATTGGTAGCTTGTTGTATTTAACCGCATCTAGGCCCGACATCATGTTTAGTGTGTGTATGTGTGCTAGATTTCAAGCTAATTCTAAGGAAACTCATTTAATTGCCGTAAAAAAATCCTTAGGTATCTTAAGCACACACCAAGCATTGGTCTTTGGTATCCCAAAGGAGTTATATTTGAACTAGTTGGCTATTCCGATTTGGATTATGCCGGTTGTAAAGTTGATAGAAAAAGCACATCCGGAGGGTGCCATTTGCTTGGTAGATCACTTGTGTCTTGGTCCTCCAAGAAACAAAATAGTGTGGCTTTGTCCACCGTCGAAGCGGAATACATTGCCGCGGGTGCTTGTTGTGCACCAATATTATACATGAAACAAACTTTGCTAGACTACGGAGTAGTTCTAGAAAATGTACCTCTTTTGTGCGACAATGAAAGTGCGATGAAACTTGCAAATAATCTGGTTCAACACTCACACACCAAGCACATAGATATCCGCCATCACTTTCTAAGAGATCATGTTGCTAAAAATGATATATCACTAGAAGGTGTAAGGACCGAAGATCAATTAGCGGATATCTTTACTAAACCGCTAGATGAGGCAACCTTTTGTGGTTTGCGGAATGAGCTCAATGTACTTGATTTTAGTAACTTCACTAAAAGATGAGCTTGTGTTGTCCCTTGCATTCATTGTAATGTACAACATGTTTAATTTTTGTAATGCATATAGGGCTTGTCTAACATGGTTAAGATAACCGCCTAAAAGCATGTGAAGAAGCTTAACCTTGGATCAAACTTGACAAGCAACTAGACTTACATTCAAGTATTGCATATGCATGAATGTTGTTTTGTCGTTTATCTTCAATTGCCCTCTTATTGCCTATTTTCTTAAAAAGAATTATAACCTAAGGCAAAATAGTTTGAAAAACTTGAGGGTTTAAGAGAGGTCACTCACATCAGTCCAAATTGATGTTTATTTGGATCTTATTCAAGTTGGGACTTGATTGGGAACAGGCAGCACGAAGGATCATTGAAGATTTGTTGGGAAAGAGTGACCGGACGCTGCACCGGACTCTGATGTCCAGCGTCCGGTCAGTTCACAGGAGGTGAACAGCTGCTGATAGAGGGACCGGACTCTACGCTTCTGCGTCCGGTCAGGAGGACCTTCAGCGTCCGATCGATCAACAAGGCGTCAAGGCAACTTTGACTGGACCCTTCCTGCATCCGGTCATGGACCACCGGATGCGTCCGGTCGCGATTCCAGGGGTTTTGGACCTTACTGGAATCGACCGGATGCTGGGTGGAAGCGTCCGGTCGCTACCACAGGAGCGTCCGGTCAATAGGAAACGTGCGCGACTCAGTTTCTTTTCCTGTTTCCTTTTCTAACACGCCGGGGGCCACCATATAATCCTAATCACCGCCGCGTGCGTTCTCTTGACCTAACCCACCGTCATCAACGCCGCAGCGCCTCCTTGTGCCCTAGCCATCACCTTTAGTGCTCGCCGCACCCGCGCAAGCTCCGCCCGAGCGCCACCACGCCGTGCTCCTTTGCACTCCACCGCAGCCCCGCGTGCCGCCCGCGACTCCCTGCGCCACCTGAGCCGAGTCCCGCTCATCTCTTCCCGCGCCAGCCTCGCATGCCACCGCACGGTCCCGTGCCCTAGCGCCGCCAAGCCCGTGCTCGCTGTGGTTCTCTCTAGTGTCGTCGAGCCCCTGTTCCTGCTCGCCGCCGAGATCCTCAGCTGCAGTGATGTCCACGTCCAGCGCTAGTAAGACCTCGCCAACATGCCCTAACCCACATTGATTCGCTCATAACCTAAATCGATTTCAAAGCATTGTTCTCCATTGCATTCAGGTATATCGATTCACTACTCACCGCCAACCCTAACCCTAGATTTGGTGGTTCCCCGCGTGTCGCTTATCTTTTCGGATCGCCGGTTCGTCAGGTAGCATGCCAGTCGCTTTAATTTCGTACCTACATTGCTTGCTTCCTAGGGTTTTCTCATCTATTAGATATATCGTATTTACTTGTATATCCATCTATTCCATCGTGCAGCGAGTCGGTGCCGTTGAGATCGTGTGGCAGTTGTCAGTCAACTCAGAGCCATGCTCACGAGTACGGATCGAGGCCAAGCCTCGGAAGTGTCAGGGCAATTACTCTTGACAGCGGTAGTTGTTCTTGTTAGCAGCAGTTGATCTTTTCAGATGGCTCGCATGAAGAATCTCGGGGGTGGTCGAGAAGATGATGATCGAAGGCCCCCACCTCGCCTGCCTGCAGATCCTAAAGGCAAGGCGACGAAGAAGGTTGCATCAAAGAAGCGCAAGTACCCTGATGCAGAGACAACTCGTGCAGCAGCAGTTGCAGAGGCCGCAGAGCGTGTCGAGAGAGGAGGTGCTCGCAGTGGAGTGGTTATTGCAGATCATCTGTCACCAGAGGCACAGAGCACACTTGAGCGCATTGAGCGTCTTCATGGCAGTCCACCAGGTACTATGACGATGGCAGGACGACGTCTTCCCGTTGTGGATCCTCAGCCTCAGGGGGAGTCACAGCAGGAGTCACAGCAGCAGCCCCCACCAGCAGAGCCTTAGCTAGCTCAGGAGACTCAGGAGGGCCAGCAGGCCGAGGAGGCCGAGGAGACCGAGTAGGCACCCCAGCCACAGCTACGCCGCTCTAGTCGTACCCATGTTCTAGTCTTACCGAGGCCGCCGACACAACGAAGGGGATCACGTCCACCGCCTAGACCTCAGGGTCCTCCTCTAGTGGTACATCTTGACTTGAGGGCCGCCACAGCCAAGCATGTTCAGCAGCTTCGCTTCGTGGAGTTTGATGTGTGGTTTCCTCCAAGGAGGGATGAGAGAGTAGCAGAGGGTTTATACACGCCACTACAGGAGGATTTCTACAATGCTTATCTCAACAGTGGGGCAGTGTTCAGATCTCAGCGGGTTTGCAGTATACAGTCTATTGTGGCAGCAGCCGGAGAGCATATCCGCCCCTACTTATCATATTTGCCGGGGCTGACAGATCTGATTGGCCAGACAGGATTGTATGTACCATCTTGGGTTCGGCAGTTCTATGCTTCGCTCTACGTTGACCCGCATCATAACTTTATACACTTTGCATTCAGAGGCAGAGACTACAGGATGATGAGTTTTAGGGCCAGGGAGATACTGAGGCTATAGGAGCAGCCTATCAAGTTACATGATGTTTGTTATGGATAGCAAGAGCCTCCCATGCGTCCTCATGGAGGTAAGGTGCCACCTACAGAACTTGTGCGTCATTGCTTCAAGGAGCCCTTTGGTGAGGGGTCAAGGAGGAACCCCAATGACCTTACACCTACAGCTAGAGTGCTAGAGGCTATCATTAGGAGGACACTACTTCCCAGGTTGGGATACAGAGAGGGCTTGACTCACCTCCAGCTTTGGCTCCTCAATGCCCTGATGCAGCAGACAGTGTTCGATATTTGGGATCTTCTTCTGTCTGAGATGGAGGACACGATAGCTGAGGGCTTCAAGGGTCGCAGACAGCTCTCATATGCACATTGGATCACATTCCTTATGCTCAAGGCTATGCAAGTTAGGACACCAGAGATGGTTGCAGAGTACAGAGGTGCCACCACAGAGTTCCCAGCATATAACATGGCATAGAGGATCCGACACAGCACTCCTCAGGCACCCAGTCAGCCTCGCCGTCGCCCAGATGTACCAGAGTCCGCAGTTCAGTAGGACGAGATTATCAGAGGCATAACAGCTACTGAGGAGGAGCAGCTTGAGGCTCAGCAGGAGAGGAGCGAGTCTAGTGATAGTTCGGATGACGACTACCTGTCTATTCCTCAGATGCCTCCATGCAGACACGATGCAGAGGCCGGCAGTTCTAGCTCAGCTCCACCTGCACCGCAGATGGACCCCTCTTTGATTGCAATCCTTGAGCGGATGCAGCAGGATCAGGCACGACAGGCTCAGGAGACTGCTGCCAACTTTGCACTGTTTTAGGCTCGTCAGGACGAGTTCCAGCGCCAGCAGCAGGTCCTCCAGCAGCAGCACCAGCAGATGCATCAGCAGTAGTTACTCATGCAGTAGCCGCTTATGGGATTTATGCAGCATGTAGTAACAGCACTTGGGGCTCCACAGCCACAGCCTTCGCCCCAGCTTGCTCAGCCTACCACCACTACGACGACTCCAGCTCAGTTTGCTTCTCCCACAGTACAGGTGTCCCAGTGGTTATCCTCGCCAGTGGTAGCCCCGCAGTTCACACCATATCATACGGGCTTCACACCGGATCAATCACCCTCACTATTTGTGCCTGACACGTCAGTCTCCAAGAGTCTTGGAGCATCGTTTAGCGAGTTGACAGGGATGCCTACACCGCCACATATGCATGCTGCCGGTCCTTCTACAGCAGCTCCTGTCGCCATGACTACTGAGAGGCTCCCTTCTTCTGTCGCATCATCAGATCCTACGATAGATGTACCAGCAGCATCACAGGCAGCACCTGCCCCAGGTTAGACCCAGAACGCTTCAGCGACACTTCCTGCTTCAGAGGGTCAGTCAGTATAGAGCTCAGGGTCAGATGATGATGACACCCAGTTCACGCTTGCTCCTCGCTCTTCAGCGCCTGACTCGTCCGCTGCAGCCCCGCCGACCGACCCTTAGTTTTTGGTGTTTGACGCCAAAGGGGGAGAGGGTTCAAGTATGTAGACTCAGGAGGAGCGACATTTAGGGGGAGCTAGTTATCCGTTATTAGCTTTTATTATATACATTTGGAGTTTTATTTGTGTGATACACTATTACTATTATGCATTCGTGTGTTTACCTTCATGCATTAAACTATATTTATGTGATAGTGATATCTACGTGATTGTGAAATATGACATGTGTGCTTTCTACTTCATAACTAATTATATGTCATATCATTTGTGTTATGCTCATTTGCTTTGCTTCCACGTTTATACTCCGATGCAAATGAGCCTTGCTATTTGTACTCATACTTAATTCATATCTTTTGAGTACATTGTGTTGGCTTGGGTCATATAAGCTTGCCTAACCCTTTTGTTCTTATTGACAAAAGCTTATATAAACCAAGCATGTTAAAAACCTCAACTCTTTCACATACTCGAGGTTGTATTGTCATCAATCACCAAAAAGGGGGAGATTGAAAGCATCTAGACCCCTAATTGGGTTTCGGTGATTAATGATAATATAAGATTACTGTGACTAACGTGTGTTTTGCAGAGACAATTAAGTTAGGTCACGGTAATGGAGATCGATTGGGCAATCATGGTTGTCATGCCCCTACGATGGAAATCGTTTCGGTTTTCAAAGGATGGACGACAAGGTTAAGGATGACTAGTTCTAAGTGTCGATTGGAGTTGGAGAGACACTTAGAGTAGTTTAGGACTTTGTTTTTCCTTTGGTCGTACTATTAAGGGGGATATGGACGGGTAGCTTGACCTAGGTGAGTCTAATGAGTTAGATGTGGTGCACACTTGTTAAAACTAGCACTAGGTAGCTCCTAAATATGCATAAGATCCTTTGGAGCAAACTTCATTCACAAATGATCGAGAGTTGGAAGTGAATGAAGGGTCAAAGACTGACCGGACGCTGGCTCCGGTGCGACCGGACGCTGGCCGTAGGGTCCGGTCAGTTCATTTGACTGAGGTGAACTAGTCTGGTTTGACCGGACGCTGGAGAGGTTATGTGACCGGACGCTAAGGGCCAGCGTCCGGTCGACTCCAGTAAGGTTCCAGAGAAGAGAATCTGTGACCGGACGCGTCCGGTCAGTGCTGAACGGACCCTGGGGGTTCAGCGTCCGGTCGAGTATAGTAAGGTTCTAGTGAGGGATATTTGCGACCGGACGCGTCCGGTCAATGGTGACCGGACCTTGCCAGCGTCCGGTCAACACTTAAACACTGGTGTGTGGGTTAAACTGACCGGAGCGTCCGGTTACCCCGCAGAGGCATATAACGGTTCGTTTTTCAGCCCATGTTATAAATAGAAGCTCCACTCGTGTGTGAAGTTACTTTTGCTCATTCAAACAGCTGAGAAACACGTTTGTGAGTGCCAAGAAGAGCAAGGTCCTAGTGAGGTGTTTGTTATTTGAGAATCCAAGAGAGTAGCCTCATTAGTGAATCAAGAGTAGCAAAGTGTGCATCCACCGTTCTCATTAGGCTTCGCGTGGTCAAGTGAGAGTTCGTGCTTGTTACTCTTGGTGATCGCCATCACCTAGATAGTTTGGTGGTGATTGGGAACTTGGTGATCACCCGGCGGAGCTCGTGGGTGACCCAACTCAAGTTGTGAGCGGTTGTGGGTGATTTGCCACGACGGAGTGTCGAAGAATCAACCCGTAGAGAGCACTTGATCCTTGCACGGATAAGGGGGAGCTACACCCTTACGCGGGTGCTCAAACGAGGACTAGTAGGGAGTGACGACTCTCCGATACCTCGGCAAAACATCGCCGTGTTTCCTCTCCTCTCTTTACTTTGAGCATTTATCTTGAGCATTACTTTGAGCAATTCAATTTTTGTCATTTACATTCCTAGAATTGTCATGCTAGAATAGGATTGGAACTTAGGTTGCAAGTCTATTTGTGTGATAGAACATTAGAAACACTTTCTAGGCACAAGGGGTTAATTGGGCTATCAATAGGATTTAAATTATTGCAAAAAAATTTAGAATTAGCCCAATTCACTCCCCTCTTGGGCATCTTGATCCTTTCATCTCCTAATTAATTTGGTTGACACATCCGCAATCTGCTGAGTTGGAAGCGTGATTAATACCATGGAAACGTAATGAGTAGTTCTAGTTTCAGGTCTCTGCTACCAAACTGTTCACGTACACTTCGTTTTACAGATTTGTAGACTTGGTTTTTCAGTCCATTAGGTAGCTCCAGACCTCTTGTTGATACCATGATTGTATTGGCATGGTTCATACTTTTATCGATTTGGTTCGAACGTTTATCAGTTTTAGTGAATGCTTGTTGTTGGGACCTTACTGGAGCAGGCAGGCCTCCAAGTTTGGCGGTGACGTTGCCAAGCTACTTATATGGGTAAAAAGAAGCATTCCTGCTGGCTGCGATTATGGAACCACTTAATGGGCCTCACACCTCACTGTAAATCCCCACGATTTTATGGTACGCAGTTACTGTGTCCATTAGAGCGTTAATAACTGAATCTTTTAACTCGTGGTATGTGACAGTAAAGTAGACTTGTGGCTGCTAGGAGTTACTTGGCCACCTGCATGCAGCAAGTTCTGCCCTGGGGTTTTAAGAGAATTCTAACTCTGACAAGTGTAATTGCAGTAGTGGTGGCTTTTGATCTCAAAATAAATAACGACCACTAAACTAAAATGATATGTTCTATAAGCATTGACATGAACATCGTTGAACATAGTCCCATATATACTTCGCTCTTGCATGCCTCCATGCTCCGTTTTATCGATGCACGTCTACCTATTGTATTTATCACCAATAACTACTCATTGGCGGAGAGCTCATTGCGACATGGGCTTCAGCACGTCACACTGCATGTTCCATTTTGGGATTGAGTGGCATCACCAAAACGTCGAGGCAGCGCTAGCTCCGACAGTCCTGCGGCTGGAGCCAAGTTTGCCCTGACACAGGTCTCCACTCTCGCCGTGGTCGCTACTACATGTAACCATCGCTTGATGTCAAGTTCACTTGGCTAATAAGTCATGACTGAAAATACTGTTGGCTAATTTATTGTGAGAAAAAAATATTATTCGTTAGCTAAAAAAATACGACTTATAAGCCAATCAAACAGGGCGCGGATACACATCCAAACTCGTGTTGCAAACGTGTCCGTGGCTCTAGCAGGGCTGCCTCCACGCAGTGGGAAGCAAGTGCGACAGCCGCAGGCCCATGCCATGGGAAGGCCCATGGGTATATGTATGTAGTGTTGTTCTCACTTTTTTTAACTTTGACCAAATATATATAAGAAAATATTAATACTTATAATACATAATTAGTATTATTAGATAAATCGTTGGATCTATTTTCATAATATACTTATTTGAAGATACAAATGTTGCTAATATTTTTTATAAATCGAGTTACAATTAAAAAATTTGATCGGCGTCAATACCACAACGACGCCTATTTTGAGACGAAGGGTGCGTGGACAAGATATGGCCCCCATGCCCCCATCAGCAGATGGCGAATAGCCGGACGGGATCACCCATCACAGTATTCATGTCATCAGTGATTCACTTCGCCCACTCACCTGCACTAATGTCTGATAGGGTAGGGACCAGCCACGGGGAAGAGACCAAGAATAAGCCAATAAGGACATTGTCTCAACTCTCAGATCACGGCGCCCTTGTTGTCTTGTTTCCCCAAGGGCTATTGAAAATTGTTGAGAAGGCCCTGGGCTCTAGAGGTATTTATCACCACATTGCGCTGCCACTCTCGACATGGGCGTGCCACCTCAACATCCCCATCAACCACTGTGTCACCACTTGGTATGATTGTCGCTTCGGCTCTCGTGGCATGGGCTCCCTTGACACGTAGCTACGGCTCTTGCAACGAATGTTATCACCGGATGATCACCGCCCACTTCACGAGGATGATCAACATCACATATGCGTGTTCCCATTCATGGATGCAAGGAGGCACGAATCAGATTCATTTTACTGATATAGAAAAAAACCCAAAGGTCACAGATAATCAGGTCTATTGGAACATTCACTTTACCATAAAAAAAGTTTTGAAGGTCACAGTGGTCTTTTGGATTTATTGGAAAATTTCTTAGTCAAAATAAAAACAAAACATGGCTCTATTTCTTAAAAAAAATTGCATAAGTTGTCTAAAGAATTTAACATCTAGAGAGAGAGCAGAATAAATATTGATATTAATAGAATATCACACTTCTATGCAGGCATGGACTAGTAAAATTGGGTCACAATTAATGGACCTCAAATGATAAATGGTGTATTGTGTACTTCAACGACTTGAGAGCATCACACTTTCTTGCACAGAATAATGGATCAATTTTATCAGAATTTTGTTGCCAAAAATATTTTCCGCACAACTTCGACGATGTTAATTAGGTTCCCGAACTAGCACCCAACGTACTGTGTGTACTTTAGAAGTGTCTTTGTTATGATGTACCATCTTATTTTGGTACTGTACCAGATAATATCACCATATATATATATATATATATATATATATATATATATATATATATATATATATATATATATATATATATATATATATATATATATATATATATATATATATATATATAGTCATGCACAATTGTGTCTTTTGTGTACTACATCGATCTCTTGCGATCTCTCTTGACTCTTCTCATTTACCATTTTGGTTCTTTTACACATTCAGACATATATAGATGATTTTAGACACAAGCAAATCATCTCAGTTGGTTATGAATTCCCCATGCAACTCATTCCTGATGCAGATCATTCCCATGTAATCTCAACGAAACATGCCTGATATGATGTTACATGGGAATGAGCTACATCGGGAATCTTACTATTACTAATTGGAGGCTACACGTTAACTCTCACCAGATACGCTAAGAAAAAATATTAATGCTAGAAATTTCCACGTTAATCAGAAAGATCCGGCCCACAAACAAAAGAGCCTCCACATTAACTCTCACCAGATGTGCTAAGAAAAAAGATAAATGCTAGAAATTCCCACGTTAATCAGAAAGATCCAGCCCTCAAACAAAAGCCTTTAGCCACCCATGACCATTGGATCTATTTTGCTATCTAAGAAATTACCCTCTGCCATTATTTTTTTTTAAAAAACCTATTTTTCAATGGAATAACGTTTTGACAAAATCCATCCATCCATGAGTGGTATGCACGTCCATGGTTATTAATATAAAAGATATCGGTGGCTAAAAAAACAGATTCTACCAACAAAGTACTGGTACGTCCGTGCAGCAACAAAAAACATACACATGTGCCCGACTGCATTAAATATCTTAATTTTTAAGGAGAAAAACGTTCTGAGAATATCCATCCAACAGAGTGGTATACACGTCCATGGTTAATATAAAAAATATCGGAGGCAATCTTTTCACGCCAACAAATTCATCCAACCATGCAGTTAATATATTATTGGATCCAATCTACATGCACACCTGCCGGACTACCTTTATATATTTTCGTGAGCCCACGTACTAACAGGACACATTTAGCCTGATATTTCCACCGTACCAATCATCTTTTCATCGTTCAAGAAGGTACGTCTGTACCAATATGCCTTTATATATTTTTGTCAACCACCGGCAAATAAGAATCCATCTATGCACAGCAGGAATCCATCTATTCACGGTTCATCCTCCCGTTGTTCCCACGTCATCACGAACCAAAAGGTCACCTGTTTTCATCATTCACCAACCAAAGGTATGTCCGTCTTGCAGAATTCATTTACGATCTAATCTGGTTCTTGCAATCTACATTAAAAAGGAAAATTAATGCCATCATATTAGTTTTTTTTCAGTTTACAAGAAGGTCTATTGTTTTCGTCATTCACCAACCAAAGGTATGGCCATCGTGCTGAATCCATTTACGATCTAATCCATCTCCTGCGATCTACATGAGAAAAAAGGTAAATAAATGCCTTTATTATTATGTTTTTCAGCTTACAAGTTGCAATGGTTGGCAAAGCGTTAAGTGAGATTAGGCTAGGAAAGGAATTATGGAAAATAAAAGCACGAGTCACTAGAATATGGGATGCAATCTTGCTCGATAGTGGCGAACAAATCAGTCTTGATATGATCCTTATTGATCATATAAAAGATAGTGGCGAACACATTTGCCGGCCACATCAGAGCAGAGAATTTGCAAAATGTACTTCATCCGCACATATGCAACACATCCAACTTGATCTGCCACTGGGATTGACCAAACCAAGAGTGCAAGACTTCTTACCCCTAGTGAGCAAATGTGAGAGAAGACTGGCGGGTGTTTCATCTTTGCTGAGTTAGGCAGGGAGATTAGAATTGACTAATGCAGTGTTCACCTCCTTACCAACTTTTTTTCATGTGTACGTTGGCCCTTCCCAAACCTATCATTAAGCAAATAGACAAGTTCAGAAAACATTGTATGTGGAGGGGCTCAAACATCATGCAAAGAAAGCCCCCAGAGGTAGCTTGGAAAGTGATATGCTTGCCAAAAGAGAATGAGGCCTGGGAGTCATTGATATTGAGAAACAGAATGAAGCCCTCTTGTGATAAAAAGTTTACATAAGTTCTTCGACAAACAGGACATTCCTTTGGTGAAATTGATATGGGAAAAGTATTACAAAAATGGGAAGCTATCAAGTCATGTAAAGAAACGATCCTTTTGGTGGCGGGACATTTTAAAAATCCTGCCTAAATCCAAAGAATTGGCGGTCATCCAAGTAAGAAATGGGAAGAGTTGCTTATTCTGGCAGGACAAGTGGATTAATAAGATCATTGCACTGAACTCACCAGGAATTTTTTCCTATGCAAAAAAATAAGCTCATTTCGGTGGACAGAGTCTTCAACCAGAGTGTTTTTTCACAGCTGTTCCAGCAGCTACCACTTTCTCAAACTACCTTCTCCCAAATGCAAGCAATTCAACAAACCATGAATGTGATCCTCTTGACAGATGATGATCATACCTAGGAATACAATTTGGGCTCTAATATCTTTTCCTCATCAAAAGCCTAAAAAGTCATTCAGAAGTGGATCCTGCTTTCAAATGGCTTTGGAAAAGTTACTGCCAACCAAAGCACAAAGTCTTCTTTTGGCTATTGATCAAGGATCGACTAAGCACCAGAAACATCCGAGGAAAAACATGAAGATTCATATAACTGTGAGCTATGCAATCTTTCACTAGAAGAAACATCACGACATCTCTTCCTCGATTGCCCCTCTGCAAAGATGTGTTGGGGGATCATTAACCTTGATGTGCCTCTGAATTGTAGTTTCCCATAAGCTGCTTCTTTGTTTGAAAATCAACTGCACTCACAATTCTTCATGATGCCAGTAATCCTTATGTGCTAGGTAATCTGGACAACAAGAAATGACATGATCTTCAAGGGTGTGCAACAGGACATGCAAGATTGCAGAAGCCTTTTCTTTAAAGAAGTGATGCTACTCTCTTTTAGAGTAAAGACAAGCCTATCCAAATTGTTTGACATATGGACACAAAATCTGGGATAGACTGCTGCATGCTTCTGTTTTTTTTTTTCATTTCCTTCTTTGGTTCTTGAACCTCTTGCAAACTTCGGTCCGTTCGTTTATTTTTAATGTATTTGTTGTAGGGGCCTTGACCTTTCCAGACTCATTAAAAAAACCTTTAGTTTGGAACATACATGCGACATAAAAAAGAGAGACATGGCCAGCTGATAGCTGTATATTGATCCACATATTAATAAACCATGGCATTATATCATATCACCACTACCACACTATATAAGCCTCCATTGTGAGTGCCCCTTATAGAAGGCCACGAGAATATGCAACACATTTTGTCTACCCAACAACTCTCATCATATAGCTAGATGTACCTCCCTCTTCAGTCTTCTTTTTTCACACGGTGTGTGCTGGTGAGCGGTGTCAGGACAAGAAATAGCATCATGTCACAACCATATCCATCAGTACAGTGCGGCACATGGTTCGCGCATGGACGCAATGGCACAACTTGTATGAGATATCGCTGGGTTCACTCAGTGAAGACCACCTCATCCTCATTGTATTGTCCTGCTCTGCAATGGTCAGAGCTCATAGCTCCATGTCATACTGACCTAGCTCCTCTGTGCGTCGTGGTCGGCGCCTCAATCCGTTGGATAATGGATAGGGCAGTGGCAGCATTCTGCAGTGCGACAAGGCGGAGAATGGGATAGTGCACTGCTCATCAGGGATAGCTTGCAATTTCGATCTGCAGATCCAAGAAACTTCTTGATTTGCTTTTCCTTTAGATTATAGCATGTGCTGAGATTTCAATTAGGATTTTGACAGTATGTGTGGAAAACTGGAAATCTAAGCTCAACCTGATGGAAACAAGAATGGTGCTGTGGCACTAATTTGTTTTCACTTGTGCATTGTATTTTGTTTAAAGTATTGCTCAGATCCTATTAAGATGATGAGAAACTGCTTTTTCTTTATTGTTGATTTTACTTTACTTACTCAGTTTTTTTGCATTCTTCAGTATTCACAAATTGAATGTATAGTCTTAATTTTTTTAATCTCACAGTAATCACAAATAAAAAATGCCTCAAACGTACAAAATAAACACACATTAGACAATTGTCATAAAAATTGCCTCAAGAGTGCATATCCACACAAACGATGGTACAGGGCTGCAGGCACCTAGCTCCGCATCGACACGTAGTGGAACATTTGCAATTGGACATTATTAGAGGAGGTACAAATCCACCGCACATGTGCACAACCCCGCATATATGAACTCTCAATATATTTTCCGGGCCATCCCTCCATCTTTGTCTATCATATTATGAGTTGGATTTGTTAATTAATGGTAATTAAACTTGCTTAGGTCGTTGTTCTGTGCTTTTCTTTTAATAAAATTGTCTGATTTCTCTTCTTATTAGAGGATCAAGCGGGTATTTCTTTCCATCATCTAAAAAATATTTCTATACAGTAGAGTACATGGGCTACCACCATCCATTCTGAAGTTGGCACTTATTACCTTGTCTCGTATTTCCCTTGCTAAGTTTCCCTTCCTGTGCAGTATAGTACACTTGGGCTGCTGCAGCTGGATCATGGGTTCATGTCCTTGCTCCTCCCATACAGAACCATGGCACAAATGTTGCATGCACATAGCTTGTACTTTGGAGCCATAGTAACTCTTTTTCATGGTGCCATATCTAGCTTATGTGGAATAGGTAGCATAGAAAGAATCTTCACATGCAAGTGCAATGAAATTAAGAGCCATCGATCTGTGGAATCCTAGCTAGTCGAAGGTTTGTCAAAAATAAAAATCTCACAGCACATGCTATAATCTGAAGGAAAAACAAATCAAGAAATTTCTTGGATTTGCAGATCGAAGTTACAAGTTATCCCTGTTCGGTATATATCCAATGTTATTGTCGAAGCGAATGCGAATCCTTGGGGCGCATCCTTTTGTTGCAGCTCGTGCCCACTAGGTTTCCTGCACGCGCCTTGCATGATCTCCTCAGACGTGAGTGAAGAGAAGAGGAATGATCAACGTGATTTGTATTGATATTGAACTGTCATTTATGCAAGTTACAAGCGGCTGGAAGCCGTGACTCATTCTACATCAGATATGTGCACGCTGTGGCGAGACAGACGTAGCTAGGATGCAGGCAAGAGACTCGGCCTGCAGGTGGAGTTACCCTATATTCCCGAGGATGTACTGTTGGAGCACGTTCTCTGACTGCTCAACAGTGAGGATGCTTATTTGCCATCTTTGTTTTCCTGATACCTCTCATTCCAAGTCCCAACACGCTCGGTCGTATTTGGCTTATAAGTCATGCCTTATCAGCCAACGAACAGTATTTTTCTCTCACACCAAACCAGCCAACAGTACTTTCAGCCATGGCTTATAAACCAAACAAGCCCAAAGGATAGATGTGGTCTTAGCTTGTTCTCAAGATGTATATATACAGAGCCATCAACTATGTATATATAGAGGGAAGTATCAGAATGAATAGAGAGGGAAGAAATAGCCAGGTCCTTTATAGGTAGAGCTTTCAATGGAGCTTTTATTTTCCAGTCTTTTATTAATATCAGAGACAATTTGACTCCTAATGCATTTTAGGAGAGAGAATAACGTGGCTTGAGTGCTTGACCTAAGAAAATGACAATGATACTAACAAGAAGCTGGAACCATTAGGAGACATGCCAAACGGTGCTGTAGAACACCACTTGAAAATGGTGACTCGTATATAAGCTAGCACATCCCAGATAGAAGTCTAGTTTTCCAAATACTTGAATCATGCATTTATTTTCTGTAAACAAAAAAATTGCAACATCGAGTCTTGAGACCTAAGGGCCCTGATTGGTTCCTTGAATGCTCCTAGCTACCCTAACCCGTATGTCTCGACCAGGAGATGAGCCGAGCCTGGCAGCAGGGGTGCTAGTGTTTGGATTTTTGCATACATAAGGGCAGGTTCATTTGAGACATTATATTGTTTGGTAGCCTGTGCAAAGCTGGTAGACTTATATGCGTATTGACTCCGTGCATGCAAATGGATGCATCTGCTGAGCTTGGCGCACGAGAAACGGGACTCTCCTGCGTTTCCAGCCAGCCTAGCTCGAGTTGTACATACAGCTGCACGATTGGAACCTGGACCGAGCAGCCAAATAAATCGAACGAACTTGCATATATTGAGCCTCAGCACAATGGAGATACATTTAACCAATCACGCCCTAATTTGCCACGGCCTGTCATTAGTGCACGGTTTCTTTCTTTCTCTCTCCTTCTTTCTTTGTTTTCAGCTTTTCGAGACGAATCATGGCTCAGAATAGATGGCACATGGCACATGGCACATGGCAACACCCGGTAGATTGAATGCAATTTGCCGGCCACATCACAGCAGAGCATTATTTCAAATGTACTTCAGCCACAGACGGGCACAAGCCTACCGGTACCCACCCCACACATATACATGCAACGCATCCAACTTCTTCGATCATATATTCCCATGAATAGTAGTAACAGGCAACCGACCTTGCATTCCCTCCATATATTCTCAATTTGACCAAGAGGTTTCCTTTCCTAAGCTTCCCCATGGACTGCTTACATCGACCGAGAGATGGAGAGCTTAAACGGTGTAGCATGCATGGGAATGGGTGGTGTTGGGAAAACGAGTTCTGCAGCTAAGCATTGTCGGTCGGAAAGGATTTGTAGCTGCACACATGGATTGCCACCAAGGGTCCAGGCCTGAGCAAACGTACCTGTGGAGAGGGTGAACGGCTTCCAAATCTAGCAGAACCAGGTGGTCTTGAAAGAGCTAGTACAGCATCGGTGTGTGGGGGCAGGATGCACTGGGCGTCCTCGCTGCGAAGAATCACCACCTCCTCCGGGTGCTCACCACACCACTGGCCGTGTGCTCGTCGGCTGCAGCGTCGCCCCTCCTTGTCCTCTGTGCCCTGTGCAGCCGCGGCCGCACAGGCATGACCACTTCATGCGCCGCCACGCATTCTCCGCGATCTCGGCCATCTACAATCTCCAGCAAGGGGTCCATCTCATCCCTGACGAGTCGAAGCTCGTCAAGCGCCTGCTCGCCTCCGAGCAGGATGCCACCATGTGCAGGAACGCGTTCCTCATACTCCGAACCCAAGCAGGGCGTGGGTTACATTGACTTTGGTTTTCAGAGATTCACCTTGCTCAGTTCATGTTCATAGTAAGACGTGGATGCTATAGAGTGTTGTAGCTTGCTTGATTTCAGTGGCAATGCAAAGATTCAATTATAGTTGATACCAATTTGGTCGCTTTATGCATCCGTGGATACTTAATGGTGTGATAGCAATTTTGGAGAAGCATGAGTTGAAGTAGAAAGGAAGCTGAAGACATCATCTTGAGAAAGAACCAAATACAAATCAGGATGTATCAGTGGAAGCAAGAAGCTAAAGACATCATCTTAAGCAGGAATCAGGAAGCATGAGTAGAGATAGAAAGCAGAAGTTGTCATCTCGAGCAAAGATCAATCTTTATGGACGGTAAAGTCCTAAGGTCCTTAGAAGCAAAGAAATGGCCAATGCACTAATAAAGGTCGTTGATAAGTCAACTTTGTACTAGAAGGATGTTTTTATCAGGAAAGTCTTACTGAAAAATATGAAGAGCATATGGTTGAAAACCAAAATTCATAAAAGCACCAGGTGATCAAGGAAACCGGCCAAGGTGTTTTCCCAAACCACAGCTAAGACGATTTGGGTAACTTTGTCAAATTATAGAATGGACTTCACCATTATGTAGTCATAGTGAAGGAGTTATGGCCCATTTGAAAATCCATGTCCAAACAAGCATATAGGCCGATTTTCTAAAAGTTTCTAGGCTGGTATTTTCATTTTGTTGGCCTAATCTGAGTTGTAAACTAGATTTTGACACAAATTTGTAAGAGTTTCGACCCCTATCAAGAGAAGACCTTCTCAGTTCTCACCCTATAAATTTTGCCAGCATACTAATTTTCCCCACTCGATCAATAGTCCTACCATTGATGTATGCCATATTTTGATTTTCAAAGTAAATTTTAAAAATTTTGGATGAACAATTATCCAAATTATATGCATGTTTAATTTTGTTTACAGAAATTGCACCAAAATCCGTGTTCAAAATAAATATAGAACAAAATGAACCAGAAATTAAATAGAGGACTTTTTCTGAAAGAAATTTAATATTGATGGACGGAGCCAGCATGCAGGGAGGGGTACTACTCGCTCTGTCGTAACTAATGTCAGCTCTACCTAAAAAGGACTGGCCATTTTTTCCCTTTATAATTTGTCACCCACTCCATTCAACCTGCTAGTTCCTCTCTCTATATATGTGACACTGATGTTTATGGCTCAGTAACACCTCTCTCAACAATGAGACGTACCGCATCTATTAGATCATGTATGTGAGGAATGAAAGGTATCAGGAAAACAAATATAGCAGATATGCATTCCAAGACCTAAGGAGACATCCATCTGGTGCCTGGGCGTGTCGCTCACGGAGGAAACCTAGTAGACATAAGGTGCAAAGGTACTTGTGAGGTTTCGTCACACACTTGGAGTGCTCAACACGGTACTGCATTGGAAGGCCAGCACACCTCGGGCGTCCAACACAGATCCCAGCAGCCGCCGGTAACAAGACACAATTTGCATGCAACGCCAGGGAAAAGGTGTTCTAAGGTGAAAAAGCACCTCCATCCATGGTGCCTCGGCCTGTGAGTCTGCCACTCATCTGCCTCAAGCACAAACCTGCTGACAAAGAGCAAGGCCAAGGCGCAAGGTAGGGGCCTTTTTGTCACGAAACCTGCCTGTGACTGCATCAGCATTTGAAGGTGGCTAAGCAAGGAGGAGCATCGGCAGAGCGTGTGAAAGAAGCAACGCGCCTGAAGAAATCGTAGCTGGGCTTGGCCTGTTAGGCTGTAGGGGCTCGGCCCAGTAGATGAAGGCAGTTATGGCTATGTATAAAAGCTGTTGTAATGGATGTTGCCGGTTATACCTGAAATGTTAAACCGAATCCCCAACAGAAATCCTCTGTTCTCTGTTCTTCCTCCTCTGAACTTCTCAAATCCTCACGATTCTCTCTATACTATCTGAGTTCGTGACACTTTCCTAGGTTCACGCAGTTCAAACTGCCTCCCGTGCTCATCAGTCATCAGCATAAGCAAGAAAGTGCCACACCAGCTACAGGTAACTGGGTGAGCATGGCCCAAAGACCCACACCAAGATGTGGTGTGGCTTGCTGCGCCACTAGTTAGCTTGGGTCATATTGTTTTGGTTCAACTTTGTTAATGGATTTGCTCATTTGCATACCCTCAAAAGAAAATCAATTCAAAAATTCAACATGTGCTTCAGCCTACGGATCCTATGTATTTTCATATTAAATTATTTTGACAACTGATTACTGCAGCCTTATTAAGTGCTCGATCAGCAGCCAAACGGGTCCATACGCCCGATCGCGAAAGAAAGTGATCAGCAGCCAAAGATCCGCATGATATAAGCCTCGAGAAAGATATACACACCTAATATAACAGCATGCATTTCTACTGAAATTCGAACCCACAGGCCATACATGGTCGGCATGCATGACCATCCATATATATAAGCGGGCATATATATGCTTCTTTCAGTTCTTCACTCTTGGGGTTCCAATGGTGTGCAGAAAATCAGACCCGTGAGAAGAACTATAAACTACTCCATCAAATCCTATAAGGACATATATAGGATCGGAGCTAATGATGCCAAACATAGTAGCTTCTACAAATCGTTGTCCACTTTGAGTAGTCTCGAGCCCTAAACTACCCTGGCCCATCAAAATTACATGGTTTCTCTCTCTCTCTCTCTCTCCTGCTTTTTTTACACTAATATCATGCACCACAAATGGATGGCACATGTGTCTGTGCATGCACCCAGTAGATTGAATGCAATTGCTTGCCCCATCCGAGCATAGCATTTGCAAATAAAATGCACTTCATTCACTGGTGGACACAATCGTAGTTGTACAACCCCACACATATACAAAAACATCTAAGGCGTCTAGTCGTCGGGACCCCTCCAATCTATTGTAATACTCTGTCTCAATATTCTAGGCATATGGTCATTTCGTTTCCACTCAGTAATTGATATTTATAAAATTTATACAAGTTGAACGATTTGCTGGTTATGTATTTTGGTGAAAATAATATTTTTTTTGTTCAAATAAGAGGTATTATCTTCTAAAAACGGTTGTTCGCATCTTGTTTTGCTCTCATTTTGTGATTGCGGTATATGTATGTAGTTTTTTCTTGCTCTTGCTTAGCTTGTGGCCAAATTTCGCCCCACCTAAAGAAATCTGGCTCCATTAATATCCAGTCAACAACCCCATTTTAGTAGGAAACACGTCTGATAAATAGAGATATATCCCACCACGAGGCACCCGTGGTAAGCAAAATTATCAATACTGATAAATAGAGATACCAGTCACTTCTCTCTCCATACTTATCTTCCTGAAAAAATCATAGAATATTAATTTTTTGATGGAGGGTGTATTTGCGTATAATTAATTATTTTTAATAACTTACTACTACATTGTTATTAGCTGCTCAAGTTCTCAGTAGCCAAAAATCTGTATAATATAAGCCTGACAAAGACAATTCTTCATACAGGTTATCTATTGTATATCGGCTGAACATTAGGTGGCACCGTACGAAAGCACATATAAGACAACATCAATATACTTGTCCTTATCTATACCGCACGCTGTGTTTAATTCACATATGGAGTTCCTGCTTGTGGTCTGCTCTATTTTATACAGCCAATATCTCTTGTTAGACTTTACAGTATATATACACATGGACATGCCAAGAGGAACACGTCCAGAAGGATTAGCTGTAGTGTAGTTCTAGCACATAGTAGTTTTTAGATTTTAGACATGCTTTGCTTCTACCAATGGTACCTTTATTCTCCAGCAGGGATGGTTATTACATTATGTGCCTTAGGTACTGCCTTGGAATGAGCGGCACCAGGAAGAAACACTTAAGGCTAGGCCGGTACATGGCCTGCACTACCGGAATCAGTGGCTTTACCGTGTGCCACAGGCAAGTGTAACACTTGGCAAACACACTCGGTAAACAGCACACAGCAAAGCGAGGGAATTGACTTGTCCTCGACATCACTATCGGAAACAATAAGGCACATTTTTGCCACTAAACAGCACACGCAAATGCACAGCTGGCTTCAGAAGCCGTTTTGAGAAACCTAACCCAACCCATCTAGAGTATTGAACTTAGAGAGAATTCCTTATTTGACACTGGGAAAATGAGTCGTTCTTTTTTTAGTCCTGAAATTTTCTTCGTTCCATATTTGACACTCACTTCAACTTTCATCCCTAATTTGACACTACCGTCAAATCCGTTAGCTAACGGTGTTAATGGGCGAAGAAAAAACGTTTTTGCCCTAAGCGGTAAAGCAAATTTGAGAGGAAAAAAAAACTGCGCCTTTTTTGCATCTGGGCACATGCATCGAGGCGGCGCAGTTTTTTTTTTCCTCTCAAATTTGCTTCGCTTTTTTTTTTTCTAGGGCAAAACGCCTTTTTAATGTACCGATTAACACAATCATAGCTAACGGATTTGACGGTAGTGTCAAATTAGGGATGGAAGTTAAAGTGAGTGTCAAATAGGGAACGAAGAAAATTTCAGGGCCAAAAAAAAGGAACGAGTCATTTTTCCAGTATCAAATAAGGAATTCTCTCTTGAAGTTATACGGTTTGGGCCCGCTGGGCTACATACATGGTTTCCATGGTTTTGGTCCACCCGAGAGAACAGCGCCTCCGCCTCCACCGCGCGAGAGGTGGTTCACCGAGGAGGAGCGCAGCCATGCTGAAGGATCGGGGATTGGCAACCTTGCGAGCTCACACTCGTCGGTCGGTGCTGGAGCAGGTTATTGCCGTCGTCGCACGTGCGTCACCGTCATGCGGAACAATGACTTACAAAATCTATTATTATGAGTATTGACATAACTTAAAGTGAACTGTAAGTGTCATTACTATGTGGTTTGTTAATTAAGGATATTTTACCACGCTTGATAAGCTTATAAAATAAGAACTTTTTTACTATGGTTGCGGAGGCGTCAGGAAGCGTTAGCTGCGTCAATGATTGGTGGGCCTATATGAGGGAAGGCGTTGAGAGGCGTCAATGAGGGAGGCGTCGAGAGGCGTTGGATGTGTCTATGGTCGGTGGGCCCATATGTGCCGTAACGCCTCCAAACGCCTCCAAAGTTAAGAGGATTATGACTTCAAATAAAAGAGTAGCAATTCCTTTTTCGTAGTTATTTTTTTTAATCAATGGTAGAACAGTAAATCCAGTAGGCAGGCGCTGCGGCCATCCCATACGTGGACCTGTTGGCGCCGGGCGCGGGCGCGGCGGTGGTCAACGCGTGCCGCAGCGTGGGCTTCTTCTGGGCGACCAACCACGGTGTGCCGGCGCGCGTCGCCGAGGCGCTGGAGGCCCGCGCGATGGCGTTCTTCAGCGCCTACGCGCAGGAGAAGCGGACATGTCCGACGCCGCGCCCGCCCCATGGGGTACGGCAGCAAAGAGCATCGGCTCCAACGGCGACGCCGGGTGGCTAGAGTACCTCCTCCTCTCCGTCGGCGCCAACACCGTCAAGGTCTCCTCCCTGCCGCCCTCGCTCTAGTAAGCTAGCTAGCTGTTGATCTTGCTTCGTCTTCGCCGTGCACGCACACCGGGTCGACTCACTCAATGGACTAGATGCATGAGCATGCAGAGCGGCATTGGAGGAGTACACGGCTGCGGTGAGGGAGGTGTGCTTGCGGGTGTCTTTGGAGCTCATAGCGGAGGACACAGGCGTGGACCGTCCCCTCGATGAGGGCGATGGTGGTGGGGCGGGAAGGCAGCGACGAGTTGGTGCGCGCGTGAACCACTACCCGCCCTGCCTGCTTACTTGCCGCCGCGGTGGACTACGGCGTGACGGGTTCCGGAGCACACGGACCCGCAGATCATCTCCGTGCTTTCAGTCCGACCATTGCAGGCGGGCCTGCAGATCAAGCTCCGGGACGGCAGGTGGGTCCCGTGCCCCCGTCCTAGAATCCTTCGTCGTGAACGCATCGGGATGGTCGGAAGGGAGATGTGTGAGATGACCATAATGCCCTTGGACGAATAAAATCAACAAAAATAGCTATTTTGGGTAAGTATCAGGAAGCGTCAGCAAGCGTTAGGAATCATTTCCAACCATTGTAAAAGGGCTCATAAAATAAATATTTGAACTAATGTAAGTTTTAACTATTGGATGTTGAATTATTTTTCGTAATAGCTTATATTAGTATTTACATGCAGATTGGGGAGATTTTTGTTAATTTTTTATAATAGTTGAGGTGGATAATTTAGGTACAAATTACTTTACATTATCTTTCATAATGCCATGTATGGGTAATTTGAATGCAAACTTAGGGGGGTCAAACCATTATCTTCCATGATGATAGAGATGGATAATGTATAAAAAATATTATTGGATTGCCTTAGTTATCTTCTATAATTATGGAGGTTTGAATTTTTTCCATACAGACCTTATTGATAACTCCACAGATCATGGTCCCCTAATTTTTCAGCATCATTAGTATGTAAACTCGAAGTAACCCAATGACATTATGTTATTAAACTGAACAAAAAAATTATACCTGATGATCAATAAGGATAATACTAAAACATATTTGTGCAAAGTAATCCAAGGGCATTAAAATTAAAATTAAAATTATACCTAATGGTGAAGAGAAAATAAATTGTAATTATGGGATCTAGCAAGATTGCCATACCTTTAGTGTGCAGGGACACCGGTGCCAACGTTGATCTAGATGCCGTGAATGCCGGACGTCGTGGTACTGGTGGCCTGCCGCCTGCTAATTTCCGCACCACCCGTCTCCTTTCCTTGATTAACGTAGATCTCCTCATCGATCTCCCCTGGACATGGATGAAGTAGATGGTGGTGGCATTGATGAACACCCGCTCACGCCCGTCCTTTCATCCCCATGATGCTCGTTGGTGGTCGGTGCATGGCCGGATGTACGTTGGTGGTTAGTGCACGGCCGGACAACAGCTTCCTCCATGCGTATGCTCACGTGCTGGATGGAAATTGTCACCTTGTTTGGTAGTTGATAGATTTTCTGGATACTCGAATTTTAGGCTATTTTTGTTATCGGCAGAAGCGCACATGTATTTGGGTGAACGGATCCCCGGAGGCGATCCTTTCTGGCTGGTGGTAGGGAAAAATAATCTTTTATTTTTTTCTTCTTTTTATCTATAATAATGATAGAGGTGGGTAGTATTTTAGAAAATAAAATAGATCTAATAGTTACATACTGCGATAACCTATAGATTTGATGGCTAGATGCTTTGAATTAATGTGGAAATATCTAGCATTTATCTTTTTTTTCTAACGCGTCTGGTAAGAATTATAACGGAGGCTCCCTCGTCGTCTAGAACCAAACACATACCAAACTGGGTTCGCCCCATCCTGTCCCCCGTAATCCTCGCAAGCAAACACACTTGTAGTCTCTCATTTAACTGACTCCGATCCCCCTGCAAAGACAACCAATTCAAGCATACACCTCAAAAACACATCAGAAAATAAAACTCCGTGCTACATCACAGGGCTCAAAAGGACCCACTTCCTGATCGAGCTGCGAGCCTACGACCACCAGTTCAAATCGAAAAAATAAATCAATAAAGAACGTGGGTAACTACCTGATATCGATGTAAATCAACCTTAAGCTTTTGTCAGAGGTACAGAGTCTGAAGTAGATCCGGCACCATTGCACCTTAAACATGCCCTCTTGTTACAATATCAGCTCTAAAACAGAGAGGTTCCTCACCCAATTTTGGGAAATATCATGCTCAAAGATTAAGGCGATATCACCCAAATTATTTTGCAGACAATTTGGAAGCGAGCCTTCAAATACGATATAAAAATCAATTATACTCAGAACTCAGAACAGAAAGGAATTAAACGCAGGGAGGAGACTCACTCTATCAGCTGTGCCTGCACAAATTGCTCCGGCGGGTAGACGTTGCACTAATAGGAGGAAGAAGCAAGTCAACCGGGGCCTTACCCCGGAGCAATTGGGCTCCGCACCGGTGCCAGAGCATCGCCGTCCCCACGTTCGCCCTACAGAGATCATTGGCGTTTCCCTCGAGACACACGTCGACGTAGACGAGGTGCAAGATGTGGGCAGTGGCGAATCTAGAAAAAAATTGGATCAGAGTCGGCACTGACTCACGATAGAAATTTATAGTAATTTAACACTACAATACGTGCAAAACATAGGCATAATTATTTATAATGATAACATACTACAAAAATTAAAGATTCATATAGAGGAGCGAAAGTAGTAATGTTATAATAAGACAAAAAAAACTCTTTACAATAGTGGTTACCTCTTATAATTTCACTCTATGGTTACGGTCATCCATATTCTGAAAACGAACTATGACATCGTCATTTGGGATTACATCAAGAAATTATTGCATCTTTTAACTACTGTGTTATGAAAACTATTAGGTCAAGTGCCTACGTGATCTCGAAGCCAGTCCTTTCTGTTAAAGCCATCCCAACCATTTTTCATAAATGCATCATTCCCACCTTGGCCCTCATTAGAATCTCTAAATAAGTAGCAATATAAACAAAAACATTTATCCACCTTTTCACTGTGCTCTAGCCAATCATATTATGTGAACCATTCAGGGTGAAATCGACGTGGATGACCTGCTATAATCTTTTCTGGATACCTAAAATCAGGTGGTGGTCTAAAAGGACCTCTAATCAAATACTTGCGTCTTATCTCATCTTGTAGATTTTGTCCTATGTAATCTAAAATTCTTCTTCTTTCTGCTGGATCATATGGAAGCTCGTCAAAATTTACCTCCCATCGTGCGACTCGCGAAGAACGAAGAGTAGTATGATTGGTGTTTGTTGCAGCTACGCTTCCATCTCTTCTTGAAGTGCCTGCATCAGGATTCTCATCGCCATCTCCTCTTGAAGTGCCTCCATCAGGATTCTGACCATCACCAGGGTGATTTTTTCTTTTCAAGAATCGTTCTAATGTTCTTTGGTTGCCTAGCTATCAAATTAGTGAACACAATTAAACACTAAAGTAGATACTGAATAACAGTAAGCTACCGTGCGTACATGATAAAATAAAATTAATTTCCTCACCTGACATGTTTGATAATGCTCCAATAGTCCAATCAGCCAAGAGGATTAGAGGCAACAGGCTTCAACATCAGTACGTGTACGTCATGCCGGCGCCCAGTCACCGGCAAGGCGGCATCGACAAGATGCGGCGAGCCGGCGATGCTTGCAGACTTGCAGTTGCAGGCTGCAGCGCCGCTGTGAGGGGCAGGGGGCAAGCGCAAAGGAAGAAGACGATGAGTCGATAAGTTGAATCCCCAAATCGGAAAGACCTACTCAGGCCGGTCAACGGTGATTCTATAGGAAGAGTGATCGACAGCAAGCAGCCAGCAGGTGATTTTTGGGCTTCTTAGCTAGTTAGCTTGTGTTGTTTATTGGCTGCTTCATCCACGAAGTGGGCTTTGTGGCCTGCTGCTTACTGTTTGCATATTTCTTTGGACTGGGCTGCACAGTTGCCGGTGTCAACATTTGATTTCACTGGGGTCTATCACGGTGAGACTACATGGGGTATCACAGGCTCTAAGAAAGTCATCGGGGTCGGCGGACCCCAACGCTTTAATGTAGATCCGCCCCTGGATGTGGACGTAGGTGCGCAGCATCCTGACCCTGTCGTCGTCCTCCAACTCGCTGAGGCACACCGTGCACGCACTCGCCTGCGGGAGCGGACAACTCGGCGGCGGCGCCTGCGAGGGAACACGAAGGAACTTGCGGCGCCCGATTAATTGTATTTGACTTGACTAATAATTCGGTGGTTAAGTGATAAATAATGGATTTTCTTATTCTTTTTATCTCTAAAATAATATAATAATGGTAGAGGTGGATAATTTTCTAGAAAATAAAATAGATCTAATGGTTACAGATCACGAGAGCCTATAGATTCGATGGCTAGATGTTTCTAATTAATATGAGAATTTCTAATATTTATCTTTTTTCTAGCGCGTCTGCTAAGAATTAACGCCTCCAATTAGTAATAGTAAGATGGATAGCGGAGGATCGAGGCAGAGAACATACCAGCCAAAGACTCGAAAGACATCAAATCAGTCGATTTATGCTTACCCATTTGTCAAAGCTGCTTTAAGATCTACACACAAATCGAAATGCCGATAAATTGAGACTTCATCAGTTTGGGATTTTAGATGGCTCTTATTTACTTGCGTCATGCCACCAAACCTTCCCGGCCACCATGTGACACGACGACGCAGCCTCTGTGGCTCCAACTCACAGATGAGCTGGTTCCGTCCGTCGTCCGTCCGTCAATAGCACACATCATGCTCTTTATGAAACCATTCATCACATTCATGATGTTTCATGAGGAACATAAGAGAAAATCAAAAAAATAAAATAAGATAACTGAAGTTAATAAGTATTTTGTGGGGGTTGTTCCTAAGTATTTTTAGACTTCAGAATAACTCATCATGTCCTGAAAAACAAACAATTACAAGAATTGTAGTTTTTCCCTACTCAATCGATACTCCCACCATCCTTGATGTATGCCATATTTTTATCCAAAAAGTAAAAACATAACTTTGGATGTGCAAGTAGCCAAATTATATGAATGTATAATTTAGTTCACAAAAATTTAACCAAAATCCGTATTCAAAATAAGAATTTTAATACAATGTTGAGCAGTCGATTATATACTGCATAACAATTAGAAACTAAATACATTCTTGAAGGCTTTTCTTGAAAAAGGTGTGTTTAATATCAACGGATGGAGACAGTTACCCGCTCTATCATAACGAATGCCTTTTATGCTAGATCTACCTAAAAAGGACCTGGCCATTTATTCCTATTTTAGTTGATTACTCAATTACTCACTCCATTCGTCCTACTAGTTCCCTCTCTATATATAAGAGGCGACAATTATGTTTATGGCTCAGTACGTATATCTCGATCGACAATGAGACACATCTATTAGATGTATGTGATGATCGGAATGTGTACGTATTCAGATTTTGATTAAGAGGTATCAGGAAAACAAATATGGCAAAATGGCACCTCAGATCGGAGAACACATTGTGCGTGATTACAAGTCAACAACCCCATTTTATTTAATAGGTGGTTATTGTGGGTGGTTATCTAGTCAACAACCCTATTTTAGATGGAAGCATCTCTAATAAATAGAAGATACTAGAGTCATTTCTCTCTACATACTTATCTGCTTGAAAATTTATATAATATCATGTTTTTTTGGATGGAGGGAGTATTTGCGTATAGTACTAAATTGCTCCGATACTGCCCTTTCTAAAAATAGTATACATCTCAAAGCAGTCCATCTAATTAATTCAATATTCTTAATTATTATCCATCTAGTCCCGCATGGGCCTGGCCCTTCAAAGCCTAACTCGTGCCCAGCCCGAATCCAGTGCGGTTGTTAACATCTCTGCGCGTCCGTCTCCCTTAGCATCTCCGGCACTCTTCCGATCCATTTCGTCGTGAGGGAGTCCGGACTCACAAGTCGCAAGCTCCTACCTCCTCTGTTTTGTGTGAGGATGTACATCTCGCATGAGGAGGTGTGCTGGGGCCATTCGCCGCTGGTCCTTGGCCATGTGAAGTCTGCCGCTTCTAAATCTCTAATGGCTGCTGGCGTTGTTGGAGGTCGATCTGTGAGGGCTGCCACCCTGACGGTTGCGTCTTGGACGTCGCCGTGGGCGCTGCTAGCGAGGGAGCACCACCATCTCCATCTGAATGCATGGACGCCACATCTCCCAATCCCGACGGTGATGAAGAAAAGGCATATATAAGATGGACGACAGGGAGAGTCCACAATGATTGCACTCCATGACAGGTGCACTCGGCACTCGAGGGCCGGGCATCGACATCAGGTATATGTATACGTATATTTCTTTGTCCATGAGAAGAGTGACATGCCTCCTCGTGTTGCCGCACATGGACGGAACTACGGAACGACACCAAACAAAGGGCATCGAAAGGAGATGGAGATGAGATCGACTTGTGCTGGATGGAGAAGCCATGGATGGAGCTCTGCTGTGTCGTGGAGAACTCATCTCTCCTAAAAAAACTAGAGCCATTCCCACGGTGTTTCATTAAGAAGATGAACTTTTTACGTAGCTCTAGAAACTCCCCGAACCTCGGTCCCACCCATATACAGCGTAACTGTGGGGGTACGACCCCGGATACCTATGGCGGACCACATGGGCTGCGCCCGTAGGGGCGGCCTAACCCACAAGATGAAGCCTTGCGGGACACGATTCTGCTCAGCGCCTCCCGCAAGATATAGGGAGGATATCCTGAAGATACTACGAGATCTGTTAGGATACGTATGATCTCATGATTCTTGTATTCTGTTATTACTTTCCGGTTATCTCTCAGATCTAACCGACTTATAATTCTGCCTCTCAGACTATATAAGGCGGGCAGGGACCTCCTCTAAAATCACGGCATATCATACGATAGCTAATACAAACCAACAGACCACAGGAGTAAGGTATTACGTCATACTGATGGCCTGAACCTGTATAACTCGTGTGTCTCTGTTGCCTTCTTGTTCTTGATCACGCGCTCATCTGCCGATCAATCTACCTTCGTGGGATACCCCTCGGAGGACTGCCGACGATATTCTGTCGACAGTTGGCGCGCCAGGTAGGGGTGTGCGTGCTGTTTCCTTGTCGAACAAGATGTCTTTTTCCATAGGCTCTTCGTCCCTCCCGCAGCCCAGCCAGATCTTCACGGTCGGATCCATCTCATGGATCATCAACGCTGACGGAGTCAGAGAGCTCCTCGAGCCGGTGCAGATCCGTTCTGCCCCGACCACCCCCGCACCTGCGACTGCAGATCCGATCTTGGAACTACTTCCGAGGTCGTCTTCATCAACGAACCGCCGCTCGCTTCCTTATTACCAGAGGAGGCACATCAACAATGACGATCTGATCGAATCCATCGATCGGGTCGGTCTGAAGCTCGTCGATTGCCTCTCCATCGCCGAGTCGGCTCTGGACACTTTTGTTCAGCACCGACCACCCTCCGATCCGGATCTATCGGAAGCTGCTCGGCAAACTCCGGGGCTTACAGCCCTGCCCTTCGGGCTCGCCAACACCGCCGCTACATACCAAGACGCCCTGAGGGGCAAATTCGCCGACTAGGTGGGGGATATCCATCCTCTCGCCGACCAGATCGCCGATCAGCTCCCGCCGACGGTCAACATGCTGCACGCCAGCCGAGGCCCCGGAGCATCCCTACAAACCATCCTAGAGGAAAATCCGGATTCCGAATCCCAGGGCTCCACGGAGACCCTCGCCGAAACCTTCACCGAGCAACCCCCTCTCCCGGGGTGGCGCGATCTTCAACGTCAGCATCGACAGCCCCCTTAGAACGGCGAAACCGATGAGGAACGCGCCGTTCGTGAAAATAGGAACATCAACCGCGCGCAACGCCATGAAAACGAGCATGCCCTTGCGATGTCCGAGGCCGCTCGTGACAACCAGTTCGACTCGCAAGGAAGGCCGCTCCATCGCAACCTCGACGAAGAGTTTCTCCGCGTTGACGGCCACGACGTCTTCAAGCTCCAAGCGCCAATCTAGCGGTGTCCGCCAACAAGCTCGCCCGCCTCCCGTAGACGCCCGAGCTCGCCAAGGTCGCCGCTATGCTTAAAGCGGCACACTGTCAAGTCAATGAGATCCGAGAGGATCAGAGACCTTCGTGCTCCACGAGCACGATTCGCCGATCAGCTGTGCCTAGATCCAATTGCCGCCCCAGTCAAAGCCAGTTCGCCGACCAGTCACTACCTCTCCAGGGGGGAGCCGGGGACCACCGCGCCGAGCATCATCGCCAGCACGACCAGGAGGTCGAACAGGATGCTTGAGTGCACCTAAGTAACCTTCGGGATGCACGACGGCGTATCGAGCAACGTCGCTTCGGTCGCCATGAAGAAGAAGTACGCCGCCGCCTGGAGTACGAGCAAGAGTACGGTAATCCGGACTCAGCTCTAGAGCCGATTGCCGCCGGCAACGCTGTAGACAACGACGCCGACAACCCAGAATGGCCCCCTGCTTTCACCAGGGCGTTCCGAACACTCCAGTGGCCCCGTGGTTTTAAAATCACCGGGGTCGAGCCCTATGAAGGAAGTATGAACCCAACTCAGTGGTTGCAGGCTTACACCACTGATGTCCACACCGCCAGAGGAGACACCAACGTCATGGCAAATTATCTCCCCGTCATGCTGACGCCAGCCGCCATGAGCTAGTTCACAAGCCTTGCCCCGGACTCCATCGGATCTTGGGAAGAGCTAAAGAAAGTCTTCACTGACAACTATATGGCTACATGTACACGGCCGGGCACCTAGCATGATCTCAACCGCATCACCCAAAAGCCGTCTGAGCTTCTCCGCAGCTACATCAGACGCTTTTCTGAGATGAGGAATTATATTCCCAACATCACGGAAGCTGAGGTCGTCACCGCCTTCGTTCGAGGACTTCATCACCACGAGCTCCGTTCCAAGTTCAACCGCAAGCTGCCTACAGGCATCGGCGAGATGATCACGACCGCCAACCAGTACGCCAACACCGAGGAAGCTGAGGTGCGTTTCAACGAAGATACGGGCACAAATCAACCGCCTCACCGCTACGATGACCGCCCTGACAACCGATGCCACAACGACCGCCGCTACGATGACCGCAGTTTCCACTACGACAGCGGTCGTGATCGGCCAGAAGAATCCAAGCCCGGTCAGAATCGCCGTCGCCGGCCAGACCACTTCGTCGCTGCTGTCAATGAGCCTTGCGCCAAGCGCAACTACGATGAGCAGTACAAGAAGATCCTCGACGGCCCATGCCCCCTCCACAAGAACGCCAAACACAAGATGAAAGACTACCTTGTCTTGGCCAAGGAGTTCCAGGACAAAAAGCTGGACGACGATGCCAACGGCGGGAACGGAGGCCGCCGATCACCTAGGGGCAATAACAATGCTTTCTAGGATCATGACAAGGTGGTCGCCACCATCTTCGGAGGCCTCGCCTCCACCGAGAGCAAAAGAGAACGGAAGCTCGCCGCCCGATGAGTGCTCACCGTCACCTCAGATGAAACCACCACCAACCCCAGCTATCGCCCATGATCCGAAGTCCCTATCACCTTCACCAGGGCCGACCAGTGGGAAGACATACCCTACACAGGACGTTTTCCCCTCATCCTCGACGTCATCGTCCAGAAGGTGCTCTTCAGAAAAGTCCTCGTCGACGGTGGGAGCGCTTTGAATCTACTCTTCGCTGGGGCCCTAAGGGAGTTGGGCCTCAGGATAACAGATCTCACGCCCTTGGACTCCTCCTTCTGGGGCGTGGTACCTGGCAGGGCATCCAGACCACTTGGAGAGATTACCCTACCAGTACAGTTCGGCACGGCAAGCAACTACCGCGTCGAGCATATCAACTTCTACGTCGCCGACTTCGACATCGCCTACCACGCCATACTTGGTCGGCCAGCTCTAGCCAAGTTCATGGTCGTACCGCACTATGCATATCTGGTGATGAATATGCCTTCGCCTGCAGGAGTCTTGTCTCTACGGGCCAACCTCTCTGTTGCCTACGCCTGCGAGACAGAGGGTCTCGCTCTCACCGAAGCCATTGACCTCTCCATCTAGACGGCTAGCGTGGTCGCTGTCGACAAAATATGGTCGGCAGTCCACCGAGGGGGTGCCTGTGGTGGTAGATTGTCAGTAGACGGTGCGTGTAATCAGGAACCAGATGGAGACACAAGGCGCAGAGACAGCGATTTAGACAGGTTCAGGCCGTCTGATCGACGTAATACCCTACGTCCTGTGTCTTTGGTGCATTGTATTCAGATGTATACTGATTAACCCGTCCTCTAGGGGACCCTTGTCTCTCCTTATATACTCCGAAGAGACAAGGTTACAAGTAAAGTATCCAATTTGGTACTACTACAATATCTAGTACAACTTGTAATCTTGATGTGCACGCCTTGATCTTACAGTCCGGGCCACCTCGGATGGTGCGGCCCATGTACCATCTTGTGGTACCCGGGGGTATATCCCCCATAGCTAGTCCCCGAGCGCCATGTATTCTGATGCGACACGCCGTTTCAACCTTCTCCGAACAGTGAGGCTTGAGTTCTTGACGTCTCTGACCACCGTTGTCACCGGAGAAGTAGGTTGTCCGAAGAATGTATGGTGCTCTTAAGAAGAAAGAAAAAGATTTCCGTCCTGTGAAGTGTGCCCACTTGTATTTCTGAAAAGAAATGTAAGTGCGTCTTGAAGCGTAGCGTCCTTGATCATCAGAGGCGTAGGGGTCGAAAAACAAACACATTCACCGCAAGGTGAAGTGTGCCCACTTAGTCCCCAAGCCTGGTAGTAGGTGACGTAGGCACGTGGTGCCAGGGTCTAAAAAGAATTCCTAGTTAAGTTGAGAATCCAATCGTCGTACAGGCGATACGAGATGCACCGGTAGGTGCATCGTACCGATGTAGTCCCCGAGCTTGCTAGAAGGCGAGGTATGAGCCTTGTAGCAAGGTCTAAGTGTGAAAAAATATCCCAACTGTATGCGAGTTGCCAGCCGCATGTAGTCGAGACGCAAAGTCCCCGAGCCATGGTCGGAGAGTGGTCGAGACAGTCCCCGTGCGTAGGTCGAGGAACGAGCGACGAAGTCCCAAAGCTGTGGTCGGAGAGTGATCGAGGCAGTCCCCGAGCACAGGTCGAGGAGCGAGCGACGAAGTCCCCGAGCCATGGTCGGAGAGTGATCGAGGCAGTCCCCGAGCACGGAGTGGTCTGGCCAGAAGTCCCAGAGCACGGAGTGGTCTGGCGCGTCCCTGAGGGTCCCAGAGCACGGAGTGGTCTAGCGAGTCCCTGAGCACAAGGGTGGTCTGGCCAGAGTCCTCGAGCACCATAGTGGTCTTGGCGAGCCCCGAAGCATGAGCTCGTTGACCGAACTATGTTCCTGAAAAATAAACACGGAGAGCGGTAGTACATGATGATGTATGAAATATATTGATCTCTCTGTAGGAGGTGAAGTAAACACTTGGTGTTCGGTTGGCGATGAATTATACTTGGTGTAATATTCGAGAAATAACATTAGCTGTTTTTAGCCCTTTTTGTTATGTAGCGACGTAGCGCGATGTATTAACCTATCCCGGAGAATGCGCCAGCCCTGGGCTAACCAACATCTCGTAGCGCGAGGTACGGAATGCTGCCGCGCATAGAGTGCCAGTGTTACCAAGGAGCGACTGCCGACTACCCGTAGCGCAGAGGGTGGACTCTCATGCACACGTGGGGTGGAGCCGGAGACAGTGCCGGCTCTGGGATTCTCAAGCAGGAAGGAAAACGTATCGGCGAACCGTTGTAAAAACTTATACATGTTTTGGATTGTATGTATGGAGAAAATTCAACGCAGAGCGCACCCTTAGGGTGGTCGGCGGAGGTGTACGATGATCGAAGAAATTTTCAAAAAATAATACTTAGCTTTATTGACGACCGGTGGGTGTAGTCGGCGTGTTGCGATGTTCGAGAGATGGCTTGACGTGTCGTTGGCGATGAAGTTGTCCGGTCCTCGAGCTTTTCGACCTGTCGTCATGACTGTGGTCGCGATTGTCGTAGCGCCGTTCTTCACGGCGATCATCATTGCGACGTAGTCTTGTGGTCGAGGTGGTCGGAGCTTGGTGGAGCTGCTCGGGACGTGGTCGACGTGGTCGCGGTCGATGTGGTCGGAGCTCGGCGGAGCTGCTCGGGACGTGGTCGACATGGTCCGTGGTCGACGTGGTCGGAGCTCGGCGGAGCTGCTCAGGACGTGGTCTGTGGTCGACGTGGCTGCTCAATCTATTCGATGGTCGGAGGGCTTTGTCGTCACAAGACGCGTCGACGTCAAGTCTCATCAGGTAGTCAATGGAGGCCGCCGTGATCAGCCGACCGTGCTGAAGACAAATCGTCGATCCTAGTGATGACCTTGACGGAGTCGAGGGAATTGGGGCTGAGCAGCAGCAGTGCCTCATGCACACATGTAGAAACTTGTGCACATCCTGGTAGCCTCTGGATCGAGTAGTCATTGGATGAAAACAGCAAGCCTGTACGTGATGCATATACACGTATATGCATGATTAGCTTGCATGCCTTTCTTGCTAGCTTGTTTGTCATAGCGCATGTACACGATCGTATATGGTGCCGATGTCAGTACTCGGTCTGATAACACAGCAATCAGCAACCTTTGTAGATTGATTTTCTCTTGATCCAAAACGAACTCGAAGAAGGAAACCGACTCCGCTTTGAGGCAGCAGCAACGATCGAGCGGCAGCGTCAGCGGCAGCATCCGCAACTCGGTGATAATTATTGCGTCTAGATGCGTGAGTCAGACCATGCTGAACTGATCAATCCCCACATGTGCAATCGGGCGATGAATTTGTCGACCACCAGTCAAGCTCCGACTTGTAGATGGATTTGATGACGGTTGCCGCGCACGAGGTTGAACGCCGCCGCCGATTTGTCGTAGATGTTGTTGAAGGAGGCCGTCGCAGCAAGATGAGTTGCCGCAAACAACGTTGGTCGTGAGATCCCATCTGGTTCGCCAGGGATCAGCACACACACCCCCTACCTGGCGCGCCACTGTCGACGAAATATGGTCGGTAGTCCACCGAGGGGGTGCCCGTGGTGGTAGATTGTCGGTAGACGGTGCGTGTAATCAGGAACCAGATGGTGACACAAGGCGTACAGACAGCGATTTAGACAGGTTCGGGCCGTCTGATCGACGTAATACCCTACGTCCTGTGTCTTTGGTGCATTGTATTGAGATGTATACCGATTAACCCGTCCTCTAGGGGACCCTTGTCTCTCCTTATATACTTCGAAGAGACAAGGTTACAAGTAAAGTATCCAATTTGGTACTACTACAATATCTAGTACAACTTGTAATCTTGATGTGCACGCCTTGATCTTATGGGCCGGGCCACCTCGGATGGTGCGGCCCATGTACCATCTTGTGGTACCCGGGGGTATATCCCCCATAGCTAGTCCCCGAGCGCCATGTATTCTGATGCGACACGCCATTTCAACCTTCTCCGAACAGTGAGGCTTGAGTTCTTGACGTCTCTGACCACCGTTGTCACCGGAGAAGTAGGTTGTCCGAAGAATGTATGGTGCTCTTAAGAAGAAAGAAAAAGATTTCCGTCCTGTGAAGTGTGCCCACTTGTATTTCTGAAAAGAAATGTAAGCCCCAATTCCCTCGACTCCGTCAAGGTCATCACCAGGATCGATGATTTGTCTTCAGCACGGCCGGCTGATCGCGGCGGCCTCCGTTGACTACCTGATGAGACTTGACGTCGACGCGTCTTGTGACGACAAAGCCCTCCGACCATCGAACTGATCGAGCAGCCACGTCAACCACAGACCACGTCGACCACGTCCTGAGCAGCTCCGCCGAACTCCGACCACGTCGACCACGTCCCGAGCAGCTCCACCGAGCTCCGACCACGTCGACCGTGACCACGTCGACCACGTCTCGAGCAGCTCCCCCGAGCTCCGACCACCTCGACCACAAGACTACGTCGCAATGATGATCGCTGCGAAGAACGGCGCTACGACAATCGCGACCACAGTCATGACGACAGGTCGAAAAGCTCGAGGACCGGACAACTTCATCGCCAACGACACGTCAAGCCATCTCTCGAACATCGCAACATGCCGACTACACCCACCGGTCGTCAATAAAGCTAAGTATTATTTTTAATTGAAAATTTCTTCGATCATCATACACCTCCGCCGACCACCCTTAGGGTGCGCTCCGCGTCGAATTTTCTTCATACATACAATCCAAAACATGTATAAGTTTTTACAACGGTTCGCCGATACGTTTTCCTTCCTGCTTGAGAATCCCAGAGCCGGCACTGTCTCTGGCTCCACCCCATGCATGCATGAGAGTCCGCCCTCTGCGCTACGGGTAGTCGGTAGTCGCTCCCTAGTAACACTGGCACTCTACGCGCGGCAGCATTTCGTACCTCGCGCTATGAGATGTTGGTCAGCCCAGGGCTGGCGCATTCTTCAGGACAGGTTAATACATCACGCTACGCCACTACATAACAAAAGGGCTAAAAACAGCTAATGTTATTTTTCGAATATTACACCAAGTATAATTCATCGCCAACCGAACACCAAGTGTTTACTTCACCTCCTACAGAGAGATCAATATATTTCATACATCATCATGTACTACCGCTCTCCGTGTTTATTTTTCAGGAACATAGTTCGGTCAGCGAGCTCATGCTTCAGGGTTCGCCAAGACCACTATGGTGCTTGAGGACTCTGGCCAGACCACGCTCGTGCTCGGGGACTCTGGCCAGACCACGCTTGTGCTCGGGGACTCGCCAGACCACTCTTCGACCACGGCTCGGGGACTTCGTTGCTCGCTCCTCGACCTGTGCTCGGGGACTGCCTCGACCACTCTCCGACCACAGCTCGGGGACTTCGTCGCTCGCTCCTCGACCTATGCTCGGGGACTGCCTCGACCACTCTCCGACCACGGCTCGGGGACTTTGCGTCTCGACTACATGCGACTAGCGACTCGCATACAGTTGGGATATTTTTTCTCACTTAGACCTTGCTACAAGGCTCATACCTCGCCTTCCAGCAAGCTCGGGGACTACATCGGTACGATGCACCTGCCGGTGCATCTTGTATCGCATGTACGACGATTGGATTCTCAACTTAACTGGGAATTCTTTTTAGACCCTGGCACCACGTGCCTACGTCACCTACTACCAGGCTCGGGGACTAAGTGGGCACACTTCACCTTGCGGTGAATGTGTTTGTTTTTCGACCCTTACGCCTCTGATGATCAAGGATGCTACGCCTCAGGATCCACTTACATTTCTTTTCAGAAATACAAGTGGGCACACTTCATAGGACGGAAATCTTTTTCTGTCTTCTTAAGAGCACCATACATTCTTCGGACAACCTACTTCTCCGGCAACAGCCGTGGTCGGAGATGTCAAGAACTCAAGCCTCACTGTTCAGAGAAGGTTGAAACGGCGTGTCGTATCAGAATACATGGCGCTCGGGGACTAGCTGTGGGGGATATACCCCCGGGTACCACAAGATGGTACATGGGCCGCACCATCCGAGGTGGCCCGGCCCGTAAGATCAAGGCGTGTACATCAAGATTACAAGTTATACTAGATATTGTAATAGTACCAAATTGGATACTTTACTTGTAACCTTGTCTCTTCGGAGTATATAAGGAGAGACAAGGGTCCTCTAGAGGACAGGTTAATCTGTATACATCTCAATACAATACACCAAAGACACAGAACGTAGGGTATTACGTCGACCAGACGGCCCGAACCTGTCTAAATCGCTGTCTCTGCGCCTTGTGTCACCATCTGATTCCTGATTACATGCACCGTCTACCGACAATCTACTACCACGGGCACCCCCTCGGTGGACTGCCGACCATATTTCGTCGACAGTCGCCGAAGCCAAGATGGTGCCCGCCGATGACATGGAGATCCCAGAGCTGGAGCTTCCTCGCACCTCGGCCAAGTCCAAGGAAGTCAAGGAGGTCGGCCTCGGCCTCAACGACCCCTCCAAGACCGTGAAGATCGGGGCTCACCTTGACCCCAAATAGGAAAGTGCGCTCGTCTCCTTGCTACGTGCCAACGCCGACGTGTTTGTGTGGAAACCTACAGACATACCGGGGTACAGCGGGAGAAGATCGAGCACTCCTTGAATGTCTCGCCGACCGCCAAACCAATCAAGCAGAAACTCCGCTGATTTAGGCCAGACAAAAAGGAGGCTATTAGGGTAGAAATAAAATGGCTCTTAGCGGCCGGATTTATAAAAGAAGTGTATCACCCAGAATGGTTAGCAAACCCTATTCTCATTCAAAAAAAGAATAAAGAATGAAGAATGTGTGTTGACTATACTGATCTTAACAAACACTGCCCTAAAGATCCCTTCGGCTTGCCTCGGATAGACGAGGTTATAGACTCCACCGCCAGCTGTGAACTGCTCTCCTTCCTTGACTATTACTCCGACTATCATCAGATCTCCCTCAAGGAAGAAGACCAGATCAAGACATCGTTCATCACGCCTTTCAGGGCATACTGCTACACAACTATGTCCTTCGGACTCAAGAACGCCAGGGCTACCTATCAAAGGGCCATCTAGATGTGTCTCGACCAATAGATCGGCCACAATGTCGAAGCTTACATCAATGACGTGGTCGTCAAGACCAAGACCACTGACAACCTTATCGCCGACCTTGAAGAAACTTTCGCCAACCTAAACAAGTACCGATGGAAGCTGAACCCTTCAAAGAGGCAGACACAGCTTTCGAGCAACTTAAATTGTTCTTAACAAGGCCTTCGATCATGACTGCGCCACGACCAGATGAAACTCTTCTGATCTACATCGCCGCTACTTCTCGCGTCGTCAGCATTGCTATCGTCGTCGAACGCGAGGAAGCTGGGCACACCTACAAGGTGCAACGTACGGTCTACTTTATCAGCGAGGTACTTAATGAGCCCAAAACTCGTTATCCTCAGGTACAAAAGCTGTTATATGCAATTCTGATTACGTCGCGCAAGCTCCGACACTACTTTGAATACTACAAGATCGCCGTGGTCACTGAGTTCCCTCTGGGGGACATTCTCCGCAACAAAGAGGCCAATGGCCGTATCATCAAGTGGGCTATTGAGCTCGGCACTTACTCCATCGAATTCAGAAGCAGACCTACCATTAAGTCACAGGCGCTTGCTAATTTCGTCGCTGAGTGGACCGAGATCCAAGAACCCATTGCCGCCACTTGCCCCGAGCACTGGGTGATGTACTTTGACGGCGCCCTTAACATCAACGATGCTAGTGTGGGCATTCTGTTCATTACGCTGACCAAAGATAAGCTCCACTATGTCCTCTAGATACACTTTTCGGCCTCCAACAACGCCACGGAATATGAAGCATGTCTCCACGGTCTCCGTATAGCAGTCGAGCTCGGCGTCAAACGTCTTATGGTGTACGGGGACTCCACGCTGGTTATCAACCAGCTCAACAAAGACTGGTCATGTTCCAGTGAGAAGATGGACGCATACTGCGCCAAAATCAGGAAGCTTGAAGAGAAGTTCTACGGTATCAAATACCACCACGTGGTACGAGATCCAAAATCAGCCAGCCGACCAGCTCTCAAAAATAGGTTCTTCTCGCGCCGTGGTTCCGCCGGGGGTCTTCGTTCAAGATCTCTTGGCGCCATCCATTACAAAAGAAAAGGAAGTTGAGGAGGTTACCCCTGCCGAGCAGTTGGTACTTGCGGTGCCTTCGCTGGTCGCCGATTGGAGGGAGCAGTTCATCAAGTACCTCACCAACGCTGAAGTACCCGCCGACAAGACCGACACCGAACGCCTAATCCACCGAAGCAAGCATTACGTGCTATTAGACGATAACTTGATGAGGAAGAGTGTCAAGGAAGGGATATTGTAGAAATGCATCACACAAGACGAAGGAGTGAAGCTGCTTCACGAAATTCACTCTGGTTCCTGTGGCAATCACGCGGCCTCGAGAAACCTGGTCGGCAAAGCTTTCCGAGCTAGTTTTTATTGGCCCATGGCCATCTCCGATGCAGAAGACCTCGTCCAACGTTGTGAGGGATGCCAGTTTTTTTGCCAAACAAATACACATACCGGCACAAGAACTACAGACCATCCCAACTTCCTGGCCTTTCGCATGCTGGGGACTAGACATGATCGGGCCTTTCAAGCCAGCGCTAGGAGGTTTCCGGTACGTATACGTCGCCATTGATAAGTTCTCCAAGTGGATCAAGTACAAACCGCTCGTTTCAGCTACTGCAAAGAAAGAAGTCGAGCTCTTGGAAGATATCATACACAGATTCTATCTCCCGAACAGCATCATCACCGACCTCGGAACCACATTTACCGGCCATCATTTTGGGACTTCTGCGAAGACCGGTGCATCTCTGTTAAATACGTCTCCATTGCCCATCCTAAAGCCAATGGCCAGGTCAAACGGGCGAACGGTATGATCCTTGACGTCCTCAAAAAGAGGCTATATCAGAAAGAAGAAAAGCATCCAGGCAGATGGCTCAAGGAGCTACCAGATGTGGTCTGGGGACTGCGCACTCAAGCTAGTCGCAGTACCGGTGTGTCTCCATATTTTTTGGTCTACGGCTCAAAGGCCATACTACCAGTGGATATTGCCTTCCAAGCACCTAGGGTGGAAAATTATGATGAAGAGAAAGCCGCAGCTGTTCAGACAGAGGACGTTGACCGGGCCGAGGAAGAACGCCTGATCACCTGCGTCCGCACAGCCAAATATCTAGAAGGCTTGCGGAGATACTATAACCGCAACCTAAAAGGTCATTCATTCACCGTCGGCGACTTCGTTCTCCGTAGAAAACAAAAGACCGAAGGGTTGCACAAGCTCTCCTCCCCTTGGGAAGGGCCTTACGTCGTCAAAGAGGTCACCCGACCGGGCTCTTATCGCCTATGTGACTTAGATGGAATTGATGTTCCCAATTCATGGCACATCGAGCACCTTATACGTTTCTATCCTTGAAACGCTCTAGACATGTACTCTCTACTTTGTGATGAATAAAGTTTTGGTCTTCATAACTTGTCTCCACTTTTCTCCATTGTGTTTTAATCTCCCCATACGGTCGCCGAGCACTACAATACTCCATACCGATCTCCAATACGAAAATCGCCGACCACGATTTCGCCGAATAAGTTTCTCCAAATCTCCAAAGTTGTCGCCGAATGGTTTTCTCCAATATCGCCTAACGATTTCTCCAAATCACCGACACATTTTTTCGCCGAAAATTGCCGAATAAGTTTTCTCCAAATCACCGAACACGTTTCCTCTAAATCGCCAACGTATCTCACCACACGTTTTCTCCAAACCACCGAACATTTTACTCTAAATCTCCAAGATATTTCACCGATCAGCGAGCAGCCTACTTTCTTTTTTGTTCTCTTCGAAGAAGACCCAGTCTCCGATCTCTCCCTACACGTGCCACGGGCTCCGCGCTCTGCGTTATGGGTGGTCGGCTGTGGTTCCTTGGTGACGCCTGTTTCTCCTACACGTGCACGGGCTCAGCTTTCGACGTTATGGACTATGGGCTATCCAAGCCCGAGAGCTCAGCACAGAACTAATTGCTCGGTCGCCACTTATACTACCTCTATCCCCAAGTTATTTCAACAACTGCCGAACAGCACACGTTCCGCGCTGTTTTCTATGGAGAAGACCCAGTCTCCGATCTCTCCCTACACGTGCCACGGGCTTCACGCTCTGCGTCATGGGTGGTCGACTGCGGTTCCTGGGTCATGCCTATTCCTCCTACACGTGCACGGGCTCTGCGCTCGACGTTATGGACTATGGGCTAGCCGAGGCCATAGGGGTCAGTAGCGAACCAACTGCTTGGACGCTACTTGAATTACGCATAATCACATTAGGATTAAAACTACGAAGATTTTTTCGCCCAAATACAAGCAAATTGCATATACATGCACCTTGTAACATTTATTCGATACATAATTGTTTCTTGCGCTTTCGTGCGTTCTAACTACACTGTCAAGATTTTACAGATGATAATCTATGAGCAGATTACTGAGCTTCGTCATCACCATCCGTCTCACTAAACAGATCAATATCGCTGGCCAGCGTCTTTGCTGCGTCCTCCACCTCATCCTCCAGCTGTTGGGTCTCTGCATCGCTCAGTCCTTCGACGAACCCACCCCTTATCGACTAAAGATCGATGGTTGGGTAATGGGACCGAACAACTGCGAGGACATGAGTAGCGACGGACACAATGGCGTCGCGGTTGAAAATCTTAAAGTTCTCCCACACTACCTTACACCTCTGGATAACGGTGTCTAAACGCTGCCGCCTGCCGTCGGGCTGAGTGGCCGTTTCTAGGTCAACGCGGTCAAGCATCGGCTTAATTGTGGTGACTACAGCATTGAAGTTCTCCTTTTGGATCTTGGCCTCCTGCACCAGCACGTCAAACTATGCCTTGGCTATATGACGATAGCCTGCAAGCGTTACAATGTTCCATCATACAAGGAAGCTGCTTCAACAGTAATTCCGACCAGGAGGAATTCACCTTTCAGTTGCTCGGCCAGTTTGTCTGCCCACTCTATTTCCTTCACCTTCTCCTGGCGAAGTTGATCGATGGCCTGGCGCAGTTGGCCGAGCTCAGCGTCTTGCTCTACAAGCGCAACAGTTATCACCGAAAATATGGCTGTTAAGCAATACAAAAGTACATTTGCCGATATACCAAACCTGCTTTCTGCTTGGATACACTCTTAAGCTATTCGGATTCCTTCTCTAGCTGCTCAGAGGCGTTCTTTAGTTGGCTAGAGACAACGGCCAGTTGTTCAGACTGGCTCCGCACCTGCTCGAACGCAGCAGCCAGCTTTTCGGTCAGGACCCCCTTCTGGTATTCCAGGTCCCACGCGTTGGACTCTGCAAGGTCTCGTTCGCGTCGGGCCCTCTAGATATTTCTTTTCGAGAGGTTCATCGCCTCTTTGAGTTTTTCGTTCTCCTCAGCAAGGGGCTCCATTCGTTTTACCAGGTGGCGCCGCTGCTCGGCAACCCGAGTTATCTCCTGCAAATGCACAATGACAGTATCGTTATCCAATTCCAAACATCAACTAGGACCTTTCCAGATGCAGTACCAACCTTGATCTGTTTCGTCACCCTGATAAGGGTGGTCTCCAGTCTTCTGAATTCCTTGGTGGTGTCCTCCTCTTCGACAATTATTATGTCGTCGCCGCGCTTTCGGAGGATCCAGACTGATTGGGGTCGAGGTTCGTCACGTACGATTTCCTCCACCTCGTCCTCTTCTGTTGCAGCCAGAGGCACCACCTAGGGGCTTGGTGTCCGGATAGTGGCTCCGACCATGCCCTCCGAAGCATCGAGGAGTGCCGTCGGCTCCCTCAGCACCACAGGATTTTCCACTCTAGATTCCGCCGTTGCCGAGGGTACGATCGCTGACCTGTTCGCCATCGTCGACAACCGTACGCTGCCGCCAAGTCCACCAGGGGTAGCGATTGGCTCCCTCGCGTGCTGCCAAGCACTCGGGGACTCCAGGATGGGATCTACTGGCATCTCCCCCTCCTCGGGGCTAGCTTCCGGCTGCTGCTCAATCTGAGCGGGCGGGGCTAGAACCGTCGCTCGCCTTGCACTGCGTTAAATCAGTTCGTCAATTACCACAGAAGTAAAGAAACTATAGCAAAGTAACTCCAACACAAGGCCACTTACGGTTTGGTCTGACGGTTCAATTTCTTGAACCAGTGATGCCTGCCTGAGCCTCCAGACACAGCCACGGGGTCAACTCTCGTGCTTTGCGGAGGAATTCTCGGCTCCTCCTCGATCGACCTCCTTTCTGTCTGCTGCTCCGGGTTCGCCTCTGCTTGTTGCTCGGGGACTTCCGTAGCTCACCGCGTAGGGACTTCCATCGTCTGCTGCTCGGGGACTATCCTCGTCGGCGGTAAACAGACTTCTTTGCCCCCCTGATTGGTCCCCTACGCGCGAGCTACGCGGAGGCTCCTTCGTGCTCGGTGGAGGAGCCATCAGAACTTCGTCGTTGTCAGACCAATCGAACACCGTGGTCCTTCATGTTCGATTGGTCTGATCATCGCCAAGCGAGATGCCGCCTGGTTTGCGGGGAGCAGCAGCCGCTGTTTTCCTCTTCTTCTGGGCCGGCTCGTCTTCCGCCGGCCTCTTCCCTCGGATTTTCTCCGATACTGGGGGAGGACTCTCCGTCCGACCAACATCCATACCTCCGGATTCTGAAGAGATGCCAACGGAGCTTTCTTCAGGTTGAGCTGGTGGTCGTGCATCTACTGCCGGTGGCCAAACGCCTCTTGGCACGTTCGAGAAATATACCGCTCTATCCTGCGAATGGATCTTCACATGAGTGGATCAGTCTACTGCTCGACAATGATAAAAGAAAAAACTTCTTGGAAACATATAGTTGGGATATTCACCTGAGAAGGCAGATTCTTGCAGTTAACGGCTTTTGTGTATCCCGACAAGCGGAATGAGGCAAGCGGAGCGAACAGCTCAGCAGTCCGCTCTTCAACAATATTCCTGGACAGTATCTCTGGCCTCTCTCAGGTACCGTCGGTCTCTCCTTTGAATTCGAAGCCTGGGTGCGCCCTCTCCTTATAGGGCTGAACGCGACGCACTATGAAACTCGTCGCTACCAATCTGCCATTGGTCCTCACGCCCTTTGTTAAGCCGAGGAGTTCCTTTACCTGCTCCATATCATCGTTGCTCGGCATCTTCGACCAACTCCTCTGGCTTTCTGGGATGTGGTCGGTGTCACAGCGGACTGCTGGGTGGTTTTGTTTCATGTAGAACCACCTGGTGTTCCACCCCTTCAGTGATGTGTTCAATGGCACAGTAAGGTATTCGCTCGCCATCCCATCGCGCAGCTGAAGGTACACCCCGCCGACCACCTTGGAACCAGCGCCGCCTCTCTTCTTCAGCCAGAATAGGTGACGGAAGAGATTGAAGTGGGGTAGGATTCTAAGGTATGCCTCACAGAAATGGATGAAGATTGAGATGTGCAAAATGGTATTGGGGTGGAGGTTGCACAGACTAATCGCCCAGAGTTCCAAGAGATCCCTCAGAAATGGATGAATAGGAAATCCTAATCCACGCCAGAAATAATCCTAGAATACCACTGCTTCGTCAGTATGAGGTGTCGAGAAGGACTCACCGAGGGCTGGTCGCCATCCGGCGGTAGCACGGTCAGGGAGAACGTCGGCTTCCACCAATCTGTTTAGCTCCGCCTCTCCCATTCATGACGATACCCACTCCTCGTCGCGCCGGGCCACGGCGCCCGCCTTCTTGGGACTAGTCTTCTTCGATTTCGCAGCTCCTTTCTTCGGCGCCATCTCCCAGATCTGGTTAGGATTTGGCAACGGAGGAAAATGTGGTTGCGGATTCGGAGATGCGAGAGATGAGGAGGAAGATGGAGTGGAAAAGGTGGGAACGGGGTATGCGGCGGCACTGTATAAAGCACTTTCCCCACCTTTCTGCATTCAAGGGTTTTTGGGAAACCTTTCTCCGACGCGGCATATGGGCCGTTACATGGGCTTCTGCGCAGCCGCAGCCCACGTCGTCCATTTATCGCTGCAGTCAGTTGCTACTCGCCGAATAATCGCTGACTTCTCCGCCATTTATCGAGGCTCAGTAACCGTTTTTGTACAATCGTTACTCCGATTTTTTCTCCACGGTTTGATTTCTCTGATATCTTCACTTGCAGCTCGGGGACTGCCTGCCTGCTCAGCTGGTCATTCATTATTTCTCTATTTCTGACCCTGGCACCACATGACTACGTCATCTACTGTCAGGCTCGGGGACTAAGTGGGCACACTTCACCTTGAGGTGAATGTGCTTTATCTCGTTTTGGGGCTACGCCCGGGGACTGGCTGCCTGCTCGGCTGGTTTTCTATTATTTTTCTGCTTTGGACCCTGGCACCACATGACTACGTCATCTACTATCAGGCTCGGGGACTAAGTGGGCACACTTCACCTCACGGTGAATGTGCTTGTTTTTTCTGGCAGAGTCCGTGCCTCTTGAAGCTAAAGAAGGTTATCTCCTTTCCTCGTGGTCGAACTCGAAGTGGGCACACTTGGTCCACTGCGAAGAAATTTTCGATTCTGGACTAGAGCTCCTTACACCCTTATGGCAAGCCGTACTTAGGATATGCTGCTTGGCTGCGGGTCACGCTGCTCGACGATGATTGCACGCTGCTCGGCAACTGCTCACAACTGCTCGACGACTCATCACGGTGGTCGGACCATGAGTTGGACTGCTCGGCTTTAGTTTGCACTTGCTCGGACACGCTCAGGACGGCGTTGCACAACGGGTACAAGGTGCTTGGGGACTAGCTGTGAGGGGTACGACCCCGGATACCCATGACGGACCACATGGGCTGCGCCCCCAGGGGTGGCCCAGCCCACAAGATGAAGCCTTGCGGGACACGATTCTGCTCGGCGCCTCCCGCAAGATATAGGGATGATATCATGAAGATACTACGAGATCTGTTAGTATACGTATGATCCCATGATTCTTATATTCTGTTATTACTTTCCGGTTATCTCTCAGATCTAACCGTTTTGTAACCCTGCCCCCCAGACTATATAAGGCGGGCAGGGACCCCCTCTAAAATCACGGCATATCATACGATAGCTAATACAAACCAACAGACTACAGGAGTAAGGTATTACGTCATACTGATGGCCTGAACATGTATAACTTGTGTGTCTCTGTTGCTTTCTTGTTCTTGATCACGCGCTTCTCTGCCGATCAATCTACCTTCGTGGGATACCCCTCGAATGACTGCCGATGATATTCTGTCGACAGGCACCTGCATCCCCGTGAGAAGGAACGGCCACAAACCTGTACTTTGGTGTGGGACAGACGAGGCGATTTTTTTTTACCCTCAAGCCCGAAATTCGCCCCATGAGGAATCGAACTCAGGACCTGAGGAGTGCCCCCGAAGTCATCTAACCAGTTAGGCTAGAGGACCTTCTGCAAAACTCATCTCTCCACTTGGTTTGATCCGAGGTATGGTCGTGCGAGAAAGCTATGAAAGAAAGCGGATGTAGAGGATATTAACAAGCGGACTGGGTTTGGGCTTGGAATGATTTGGGTTGGAAGGGCCCAAGCGGGATCCAAATGAATATAATTAAGAAAATGTTAACTTATTTAGGTGGGCTGATTTGAGATAGGTGCAATTTTTAGAAAAGAGAGAGTACCGAAGCAGTTCTCAATTATTTAATTTGCTTTGTCTCTTTTTAGACTTTACAGGCGTCTTCCATCTCATTTTTTTATCATTTCCCTTCCATCAGTATATATGTTTACATGCATATGCACATGCCAAGAGAAACGCGCGGCGCCTAAATATATATATTGCTGCTTCAGCTGTAGTTGCTGTACATAAAGGATATATTAGCTGTAGTTGTTGCACATACTAGTTATCAGACGCTTCCTTCAGCCAAGAGTATCTTCATTCTCCAGCAGGTTACAACCTTAGAATGAGCGGCATCAGGAAGAGACACATAAGGACCTACCCAAGATATCGATCTGGTGGGGCGGATGGCTGCAGTTGTGCGTTGAACAGCCACACGTCGGTGCTTGATGCTCCGGCCCTCGGCGCTTGCCAGATTGCATCGACGCCTGAACAAGCCACGGAGACGATGGCTTGACCAAGAGGAAAGAGTATCCGTCAAGATAATGGAAGAGTTCCGGTTTCAGACCTCTTCAACGAAGAGGCATCAGAATACAACTTAAGTAGGAAAAAAGTGTGTAACATATATAGACATGCAAAGAGGAACACACACATACATGGCTTAGAAGGACTTGCTGTAGTCCTTGCAGACATCCTTAGCAAGACATACTAGGATGGATCACCCTAGGTCTTATAACCGTGCCCCCGTATGTTTCTCTGGTCCTCAAAAACAACATCTGGTGTAGTGTTGTTCTCCAAGTTTTGTGCAAACATTCATTCATGTCACTATGACTCCATGCATAGGATTTTATTTTTCCACCCTAGGCCCTAGCTGACTGATCTACAAATGTGATGACAAGAATAAGATAAACATTGTCGGGTTTTTCTTCTATATCAGTGAAATATATATGTAGGCACACTCTCATGCCCGTTCGTCCAACAAAGGATAAAACCAACAAGCCAGGTCATCTAGTAGTCGAGCTGATCCGGACGGCCTGATCTGTCAAACCAAACATGTTGCTAAAGTTTGATCAAATTACAACTCACTGAAAAATGACATGCCACTGAGGATTCGCCACATGTCATCTTTAACAAATGGCAAGCCACGAAGAATATGCACATTTTTTAACCAAAAAAAAATGCCAGATGCTACTTTGGTTTTGTAGATTAGTTACATCTCGAGTTCTATGGACATAGTAGTGAAGGTTTTGCAGCAAAGCATGCAAATGATGCGAAGAGGAGACGGAGGCAGAACGAAGAACACAAAAGAAACTCAGAATGGTGGTATTTGTTTGTTTTCTACACCCTTCGATTTGTTCCAAACTATAAAATGTTTTAGTTTGTCCTAAGTCAAACACTAATAACATTAACCATATTTATAGATAAATTATTAATATCTATAATAGTACCAAATAAATAACTTATGAAAACATATTTCACGATAGATTTAATTATACTAGCTTTATGTCATAGACATTGGTATATATATTTTTGTATAAATTTGATCACAGTAGAGAAGTTTTGGCTTAGGATAGAACTAAAATATTTTGCAATTTGGAACAAAGGGAGAGTATTCTTAGTTAATCAGATCTAGCATTAGAAGTACGAAACCACAGAATTTTACCAAAATTTTGTCAAAGTTACTTTCACGAGATTTTTATCCAGGCCTTGGTGGCCGGCAAAACAGTTGGCTAACTGCTAGAAAAACATTAACACTGGCAGCGGAAATCTTCTCGCCCGATGCTGAACTAGCTATAACATGGTGAGTGCGGCCATTTTGTTTGGCTGATGGTTTTTGCGGTTGATAAGCCGGTTGATGCTGTTTTGTTGTAAGATGAAAACACTGTATCATTGACAGATTGAAAGTTGTTGGCCAGGCAGACCCTGCTAATAAATGAACTAATTTTGCCATGTGCTACACCATGACTCCATAGATCTAACAAAAAATTATTAGGCCTTCTGCACCGCTACACTTCTCTCCCCTATTTATATACATGCATATCGTTGCCTCCCACGAGCTCGACCAATCTGTCTATTTTTTCATCTCATGTTGAGATAGACTTGCCGTTTCCCAAGAGTTGAGTCTTGTACCGTTTCGTGAGGAAAGCAAGTGTGTAGAATTGCAGATGGATTGATGGTTAGTCTGGTGGCCTAGTCACTGACATCAGCCGGCTTCTTTAAGTCTTTGCAGTTTTGGGAGCTTAATTTCTATTGGTGCATCCACACGATGTGGCCTAGTCACTGCTTTCGAATGGGAGACATTAGGACACCAGACATGAAGATTCGAAAGAAACCATCGACGAAGAATGCCAAACACACGAGCTAGAGACCGCACCAAGGTTCAACCTTACTGGCCGATTGTAACTGAACCCCTTATACAGGAACTCTGTCTGACATCCCGTTACAGGCCATGCGTCCTCAATTAGACACACGGCCAGTGGAGGATCAGCCCAGAGAAATTTAATGTTAGGGATTCCCAAGCCAACAAAGACTTGCGTGACGAGCTGGTTCCCTCGACGCCGCAGTGGCGCTTCTTACCGGGCGCTCAGAATTGAAGTCGCGCAAGCGCACCAGCAGCCGGCCATCAGGTTTGCTATATGTGGACCGAATTGGGCTGTAGCTTCTGCATTGCTCGGTTGCTGGTTGACCCATCAGCTTGTTGGACTAATAAAGAAGAAAAAACTTCCCAATTACAAGTACTCCCTCCATACTCATAAAACATGTCGTTTAGGACATGATTGTGCTTACCAAGAAATGATTAATTAGGGGGTATTTTTCCCTATGTGCCCCTATTAAATAGGGTTGCGGGTGCATTCCATACGAGAAAGAACTATAACTCAAACGGCTAGCATAGTGCGTCGTGAGCCCTGAGGACCGGGTTCGATTCCTGGCAGGCGCATATTTTTTTTGCTAGTGCCCTGATTTTGCATGGCACTGTTTTGTTTCGGCTGAACGTGGCTGAGCGCGTTTCTGCGCGATTTTGGCCTGGCGCGCGTGAAAGATGCATGTCGCTGTGCACTGGCGCTCGTTTGTTTCGTTCGTTTTTTCGTTTGAGTTCACTGGCGCTATTTTCTTTTCACTGCGCGCGTGCTCAACAGGCCTAACGCTTGGAGTGCTTCGTCTATTTAAATGCCTCGTACCTAGCTTCCTGTATCTACTACCTTGCCTCCTTGCTTGCTTGCTTAAACTACCGTGCTTGCTTGTTCTTAGCCATGTTCATCTACGACATGGCTTAGTTTTTTTTTTCTTCTTCCACTTCTCCGTACGGCGCAATGGGTGATCCGTTCCCTGTCTTTGATCTGAATGTTCGTATAGAACAAGATGACGACGACAGCCTTCCCTTCAATCTCAACGAGCCAATATTGGAGGATCACAACAACGGTATTGTGTCCATTGTTACTCAGTTTGCTCTTTCCATTTCTGATATTCATAGCAGCCGCTTGCAAATGTCGTTTCCTTTCTCAGTTTGTTGTTTCCTTTTTCAACAGGAATTGATTTGAACTTGCCACTTGATGAATTTGGTGATGTTGACTTCGATTATGTACAAAACCTCTCAGGTAAGCCATGGCTATTATTTGACGTGTATTTGATTTGATCTTGTCACTTGATGCAATTAGATTTTTTTATTGGTAAGCATGGCAATTATTTTGAATGTGCCATTAGATAAACCTGCATGCCGTATCTACTACTCCGTGGCTTGTTTAATTTCTTTTAACAGAACAGGTCGTGGCTAACAAGTGATTATTTTTTTAATAGAACATGTTGCTCTCGCTGAAGCAAACCATCAAAGAAAAGACATGACAGAAGACATCAGAAAACAAAATTATCAATCATTGTTGGCTAGAAGCAAGAATGGGAAACTAGGCAAGAAAGATACAACAATCGTTGCTGATCAGTTTGGAGTGCACATTCGGACAGTTCAACGCTTATGGAAGCAAGGTAAAATCCAACTTGCAAATAACATTCCGGTTGTGGTTGCTAGTCGAAAGAAGGGTAGAAGTGGTCGTAAGGCAGTCCCTCTAGATTTGGAACGATTGCGCAACATTCCTCTCAAGCAAAGAATGACCATAGAAGATGTGTCTAGTAAACTTGATATTAGCAAAGCTAGGATACAAAGATATTTGAAAAAAGGTTTGCTTAGGCGCCACTCTAGTAGCATCAAACCATACCTCACAGATGCTAACAAGAAGACTAGGTTGAAGTGGTGTGTTGATATGATTGAGCAAGGTTTGGTTGATGATCCAAAATTTAAGGATTTGTTTGACTTTGTGTTCATTGATGAAAAATGGTTCTACCTCTCTCAAAAATCTGAAAAAATATTATTTGCTGCTCGAGGAAGATGACCCACATCGCACTTGTAAGAACAAGAACTACATCCCTAGGCTCATGTTCTTGTGTGTATATGCTCGGCCAAGGTTTAGGAATGGAGAATGTGTTTTTGATGGAAAAATAAGTTGTTTTCCACTTGTCACTTATGAACAAGCTATTAGAAGAAGTCACAATCGTATTCGTGGAGGAGAAGTAATCAAGCCAATTACATCAATCACAAGGGATGTGATCAGAGATTTCACGGTAAATAGAGTGTTCCCTGCAATTCGAGCCAAGTGGCCAAGAGAATATGTGAACAAGTCAATTTTCATACAACAAGATAATGCACCTTCTCATTTAAAAGTGGATGATCCTATTTTTTGTGAGGCTGCTAAGCAAGATGGGTTTGACATTCGGCTAATTTGTCAACCACCCAATTCTCTGGATTTTAACATTCTAGATTTGGGTTTTTTTAGAGCTATTCAAGCTATTCAATACAAGAAGGATGCAAAAACAATTAAAGATCTTGTTCCAGCCGTGCAACACGTAAATGATCAATTGTTTCATACAACAAGATAATGCACTTGTTTCATTGTTTCTTCAATAACTAATTGATTGATTTCTTCATCACATTTTTATAGGCATTCTTAGAGTACTCTCCATGGAAAGCAAATAGGATTTTTGTAACACTACAAAGTGTTTTGAAAGAAGCCATGAAGGTCAAAGGATGCAACAAGTTGAAGATTCCTCACATGCAAAAACAAAAACTTGAGAGAGAAGATAGGCTGCCATTGCGAATCTCCTGTGAACCTTCCTTACTAGCTGAAGCCATTAGTAGGCTCCCTGCAAATTAGAAGATGGAAATTAGCTTATGGAAATTAGAAGATGCAAATTACGGATCCTACTATGTATCTTAGGTTAAATGCATGTACTTTACTGATCTTGCTTTGCTTCATCTTCTTTGTTGGCCTGGGGACTGATCTTTGTTTGCTTCGTCCTCTCATCGTGCTCCTCCAACTTCTTTACAATTTCCTCGGGCAGAATGATGGTGTTAGCATGCATTTCTAGTTTTTCCACATCAGGAATGAAGAACTCACAATCAAACTTGTCCACGCCATAGAGGAACCTTGCTGGCACATCGTAGTCTTCATGCAAAAGGCCACAACGGGCACACCTGCGAGCGTTGCGGCGAGCTTGGAAGCAGGCTTCTCCGAAGACGCCGCCAGCGTGGAACGTGACGCAGCGAGGATACTGTACCTCCTCGACGGAGTCCGGCACCTCCTTGACGGAGTCCAACGGCTCCACGTTGTCCAGCGCGACGGAGTCCGGCACCTCAACGACGGAGTCCAGATCAGGCGCGACAGGGTCCGGCAACTCCTGCGGCGTCATCTCGATGTTGTCCAGCGCGACGGAGTCCGGCACCTCAACGACGGAGTCCAGATCAGGCGCGACGGAGTCCGGCAACTCCCGCGGCGTCATCTCGACGTTGTCCAGCTGCAATTCGAGCGAGCGTGGACGCGAGCGATCCATGCCGTGAGCGTACGGCGAGCATGCAGGCGACCGTGCGGCGAGAGTGCGGCGACCGTGCAGGCGAGCGATCCATCCATGGCGGCGAGGAACGGCAGCGACGCTGTACTGCGACGATGAAGGGAGTGCCACGCTGCCGTGCGGCAAGAATGGCAGTGCGACGCAATAATGGGTTGCTAGTGAATGGTCGATGAAGGAAACGAAGCGGCAAACACGATTAATGCTCGGCGGCGCGCGTGATTAGCGAAGGAAGGCAGCCGAAAGGATTCCAGGGGCAAACGCGACCACGTACGGGGTCACGCAGCCACAGCGACATGTTTTGCGAAAACGCAGTAGAGGCTCACGACGACATGTTTTATGAGTATGGAGGGAGTATGATATATACTGTCTTTCTTTCCCAAATGTTGGGTACTCTACCCAAGAATCATGTTGCCTCCGTCCGCACACGCGGCCCAGTCCTGAGCTGACATTAGGATTATCTCTGTGCATGTACTCTTATTTCCTTTGCTGAGTATTTTAATTTGTATACTCACCCTTGTTGTTGGTTATAGAGGAGGATCCATATTCCATCGCAAGTAAAGACTACAACTAGATTGTGGAGGTCGTGTCATGCATCTAATAACCTGCATGTAGCCTTGGATCCGCAATGTGTATTGTGATATTGTCGAGTGTTTTTATTGACCATGTGGTTCATTTGTACCTTTGGTATTTTATTTGACTTCTTTTTGGTATTGGACCTATGTTAGTCGTCTTATCCATATGTATGATCTTAATAAGATTATCTAATGAATAAGTGTGTATTAGCCTCATAAGACTAGTATTTGTACCACATTTAACTTCTCAAATAACCAAGCGCTTTAAAAATTAAACTAAGTTTTTTGTTAATCTTGTTGATTTGTTCACGAAGGCTTTTACCATACTTCACATTTCATAAATATGTTGAGAGAATTAGGATAAAAAAAAGACTTACGGCCCTTTTGGGTCTTCTGAATTAGAATATTTTTCTGGCATCTTTGAGCAGGGATGCTCGATAGTGCTCAGGTTATCGCTTTGGACAACGAACCGGACAACAAGCGAGTAAATAGTACAGTAAAATAATGGAACTGACTTTTCCAAAAAAAAAAAATAGGCCATGGATCTTACCTAGATGTTGTGGGTTTCAATAGAATTAATAGGAATTGTCGCTTCTAGTTCCAAACATACCAAAATTGTCTGCCCAAACAAATAGGATTCTAATTCAATTCTAGAGATCTAAACGGGCCATTAGAGATTTTGGGTTTCTCATATAAAGTATTTAATGTGGCAATATCAACACAAAAGTATATGTTATACCATCTGCTTTTCCTCGCAGGGGTTTTAATTAGAAGATGGCATTAAGGACATATTTGGTTTTACATAGCCAATGACAATTTTCTTTAGACTATGACTAAGTTTATTACATTCCCTCAAGGGTGTAAATGGATCTATGATAGTTGATTATCATGATGTTTCTCCTTTATTTTTCCCATTGGACCTAGTATATACCAACGAATTCCTTAGTTTCTCCCACAGGGTTTTCAAGGAATAACAATGGCAGTGATCAACAGATGAACAGGGGAGTTTTTAGAAGTTACTTGATCGAACAGGAGTGTTGAAATTATTTTTATGTGATCAATTAAGGGGTTAATCATGTAATTAGCTGTTGCTAATGATAGTTTGCGTCGTCACACGCATATGTGTAAATACTCACTACTTCCTACTATTCATTTTCTACTCGCTACTTTCTACTCGCATCACTAAATGAATAAGCTTTTGCCATATGCTACACCATGACTCCATAAACCTGCACCCTTACACTTGTATGCCCTATATATTTACATACAATCGTTGCTTGATTGCCTCCCGCGTGAGCTACCACTATTAGAGAACAGATCTTTCATCCGATGCTAAAATGGACTCTAGTCCCGACATTTTTTGCGCCCGGGACTAAAGGTGGACCTTTACTCCCGGTTGGAGCCACCAACCGGGACTAAAAGTCCTCAACCTTTAGTCCCGGTTGGTAATAGTCCCGGTTGGTAACACCAACCCGGACTAAAGGACCCTTTAGTCCCGGTTGGTAACACCAACCGGGACTAAAGGTCCCCCGATGGGTTAGTTCAAAAGGGAAGCATCCCATCCATTATTAGACGTGTTGTATAGGTGAGGTGGTAAGCTACGCGCGAGGCAATGCATGGGGTCTTGGGTTCGAATCTCACAGAACGCAGCGGTGGGAGACATTATTTTTTTTAAAGCTGGGAGGACCTTTAGTCCCGGTTGGTGTTAGGTCCCCCTTTAGTCCCGGTTCCTGACCCGGGACTAAAGGACTCCCCTTTAGTCCCGGATGCTTACTCCCGGGTGGGGAACCGGGACTAGAGGGGGTTCCCCACCGAGAGTAAAGTTCTGTTCTCTACCAGTGTACACTAATCTCTCAAATTGTTCATCTCACGTTACTTCTAGCCTCAGTGGTGCCGTTTCATGAGGGGAAGTTACATGTAGATGGATTAATGGTTAGTATGGTACCCTACTACTCAATGACATTTTGTATATATTTTTCACTCCATGACGTTTCAGTCTATCCCTACTAATCCCCCTCAACCCATATGGATTGGGATGTATTGAAGTGTTGGTGCATCCAAATAATTAAGCCGGCAATCTTTCATCATGCTTTCGAATGGTAGACACTGGGAAACCAAATATCACAATTCTGCAAGACCAAGGGGATTGTTTCACACCTTACGAAGGTGAAAGTTTTTCAGTGGTCATTCTATCATCAATTGTAGCTACTGCTGATCGATGGAACCTTGCAAGTTGCAACGGTGGTGACTTGTGCTTTTGTGTGCTTATTTGGATATGCGGGGAGCAGAGGCATCGTTTTCCTATCATTTTTGCTTGTGTAAATAGAGACATACAAAACACATGTTACATATATCAATCTTATGTACAATTTAAATTAAATTCAATAAGATCCATTTTGATCATGATAAATTTTATAAATTACACTAGTCATGGCAGCGCATGAAAACTGTGCTATAAAAATAAAAACAAATTGTTTGGTCTCAAAATAACTAATATGCAAAATTTAATTTCATCATATTATATTGAGAAATAAATATTTACAACTTACAGTTCAACATTATTCTATTTGTTATAGAAAAGGCCAGGAAGAAGTTACTACAATGAAACGATTAGAGCACTCCATATGTCGGAAATAGTAGCAAACAACATTATCCTTGGATACCTTTTGTTTAATTAATTTTTTAGACAAGCATATTGTTGTATTTCTGTGGTTTCATAGATCGTCTCATATAGTATTTTTTATGATGTGGAGGAAAGAGAGGGAGGTGAGAGAAATGCTATGTTTCATGAAATTAAACAACTATCTCATAAGGAAAAGGTTCTACACTATTGCATGAGTTGATGCCATATATAAGACAACTTTTCATACATGTTGTCTATTATATCGGCTAAAGATTATGTGGCACTATATAAGACGACAACATCAATATACTTGTCCTTAGTTGTACCTCACGTTCTGTTTGATTCACACATGTAGAGTTCCTCGTTGTGTACTACTATTTATATAGCTCTATCTCTTGTTAGACTTTATAGGCTTCCTCTATCTCATTTTTTTTATCATTTCATTCCATCAGTATCTTTTGTAAGTACACATGCACACATGCCAAGAGGAAGGCATACATAATGGGTAGCTAGAAGGATTAGCTGTAGTTGCTGCACATACTAGTTATCTAGACATGCTTTGCTTGCTTCTGCCGATGGTATTTTCGTTCTCCAGCGCGTTTATTACATTATGTGCTTTACTGCCTTAATTAGAATGAGTGGCACCAGGAAGAGACACCTAAGGGTCTCTACAAGGCATCGATACGTCTGTGCATGGGTGGGAGCGATTACGTGTTAAACAGCCACATGGAGGAACAATAGATCGTCCAACCCACGGTGCTTATTGCCAAATGGAAACAATGCGCGCTTGAGCAAGCCACGAAGAGGGATGGCTTTGACAACGTGGAATTGAGGATAAAGGATTCATCATAGGAACTCTTTGACAAACCATGGAATCGATGCACATTTCAACAAAACATGGCTAGAAGGAACACAAGCATATACATGGCTAGAAGGACTAGCTGATGCACACACGGTGTAGTGTTGTGCGCCAAGTTTTGCGCAAGCATTCATTCATGCCACCATGAGACTTTTGTTGTTCATGATTTGCTGGGAGTACTATTGTCATATTTACTTATATCATTAGAAGCTCCAAGGTCATTGTTAATGCCAAGCTTGTTGAACTGAGGCAAAGTTATCTCTGTTTCCTTCTATTCACTACTAGAGAACAGACTTTAGAACGATGTCCCAATTTGGCTTTAGCCTCGGCATTTTTTGCCGCTGGGACTAAAGGACCCTTTAGTCCCGGTTCGTAATACCAACCGGGACGAAAGGTCCCTGCCCAACGGTCGTCCACGTGGCAGGGATCTTTAGTCTCGGCTGGTATTACCAACCAGGACTAAAGGTAACCTTTAGTCCCGGCTGGTACCAGCCGGGACTAAAGGTTTTAGTCCCGCTTTGGGTGATACCCCGGGAATAAATATTAATCTTTAGTCCCGGTTTGGCCACCTAACCGGGACTAATTATGCCGGCCTATACACTCATTTCTTTCTCCCCGAGCCCGAGCCATTCCATTCAAACTCACTGCCTCTGTTCTTCAGCTTGCTGTTGTTCTTGCTCTCTCCCCCTCCATTGGTGTTGCTCTTCGATTTTGGAGGTAACAAACTTAATCCTCTTATGTTTTATCAGTAGCTTATCTCATTTTGCGATGTAGATGCATGTGTAACTTTATATGTTGGACTTTATTATGATTTTGCGATGATGATTTGCATATATGTTTGGATAAACAAAAGTTAAATTAGTTCATCAAAATCACGCCTCGCTCGTCCTCGCTGTAACACGCGCCATCCTCGTCCCCGGCGGCTTACGTGATCTTAGAATTAATTTTTCCATAAATTGAAAAACTTAGAAAATAGTTAGAAAATTGTAGAAAATCCGTACTAGTTGAACTTGCGGACCGTGATCATCTCGGCGAGCATGTTTTCTGCCGAGCGGTTTAGTTAGATAAATAAATAATTTTAGTTTTGTTTAAATATATTATTTTAGAAAATGTGAAATTTACAGTAGTTTGCAAAAATAAGTATAGAAAGTAGATGACAACTGGTACCGGATCCTCGGCCTCTCGTTCGGTTGCGAAACGACTGAGGCCAGAACTCCCTCTCATTATCTGCGGCAAGTGTAAGCAGAAGATTGTGATGGAGTACCGAGTGTTATGACTTCACAATTGTAGATCTTGCTGAGACGATCAAACTTGGCATTCAGAGTTTTTTCATCTGAGGTCATTTAGTGTCTCATTTGAGCAAGTTTGACCAAGTCAAATTTGGTCAAATAAAAAAACAACACTTTGACTCTAGTATTATGAACTCTAAATGACTTCAAATTGAAGAGTTTTGAATACCAAGTTTGTTAAACTCAAAAAGATCTACAATTGTTGTTCTGGTCAACTTTCCATTTGAGAAAGTTTGGACGGTTCAAATTTATGATTTTTAAATTTCGACGCCTACAAACTAGTTTTCGGGACCCTAGATTGTATCAAATTGAAAAGTTTTGAATACCAAGCTTGTTAAGCTCATCAATATCTACAATCCTTATATATGTCATTTTTTCATTTGAGAAAGCTTGAATAAAATGTAGTTCAAATTTCACAAATGTGTGATATAGTTTTAGAAAGTGTATATGAGATTCAAGAAGTTGTGACTAGTGTTTGATAAAAAATTCTCAAATGTGAAAATGAGCTATGTAACAATTGTAGATCTTGCTGAGACGATCAAACTTGGTATTCAGAGTTTTTTCATCTGAGGTCATTTAGTGTCTCATTTGAGCAAGTTTGACCAAGTCAAATTTGGTCAAATAAAAAAACAACACTTTGACTCTAGTATTATGAACTCTAAATGACTTCAAATTGAAAAGTTTTGAATACCAAGTTTGTTAAAATCAAAAAGATCTACAATTGTTGTTTTGGTCAACTTTCCATTTGAGAAAGTTTGGACGGTTCAAATTTATGATTTTTAAATTTCGATGCCTACAAACTAGTTTTCGGGACCCTAGATTGTCTCAAATTGAAAAGTTTTGAATACCAAGCTTGTTAAGCTCATCAATATCTACAATCCTTATATAGGCCATTTTTTCATTTGAGAAAGCTTGAACAAAATGTAGTTCAAATTTCACAAGTGTGTGACATAGTTTTAGAAAGTGTATATGAGATTCAAGAAGTTGTGACTAGTGTTTGATAAAAATTTCTCAAATGTGAAAATGAGCTATGTAACAATTGTAGATCTTGCTGAGACGATCAAACTTGGTATTCAGAGTTTTTTCATCTGAGGTCATTTAGTGTCTCATTTGAGCAAGTTTGACCAAGTCAAATTTGGTCAAATAAAAAAACAACACTTTGACTCTAGTATTATGAACTCTAAATGACTTCAAATTGAAAAGTTTTGAATACCAAGTTTGTTAAAATCAAAAAGATCTACAATTGTTGTTTTGGTCAACTTTCCATTTGAGAAAGTTTGGACGGTTCAAATTTGTGATTTTTAAATTTCGACGCCTACAAACTAGTTTTCGGGACCCTAGATTGTCTCAGATTACGCTGGCGGGTTGCCAAAATTTTCAGGCCTTCAGTCCCGGCCCAGGCCAAGAACCGGGACTAAAGGGTGGGCGGTAATTTCGGTGCCCGCCCAAAAATACCTTTAGTCCCGGCTGGTAACACCAACCGGGACTAAAAGCCTTTAGTCCCGGCTTGTAAGGCGAGCCGAGACTAAAGGGTTGGACCTTTAGTCCCGGTTGAGATTACCAGCCGGGACTAAAGGGTACCGGCCTATATATATCGACTTGTTCTGTTCATCTTCGATCTCGCGCGTCGTCTCTCCGATCCCGTCTCCGCCGCCGCACCCGAGCTTGTCCTCGTCGTCGCCGAGCCCCGCCTCGTCGTCGATCCCGGCCTCGTCTGCCGTCGTCGAGAGCCCTTACTGACGGCCGCCGAGCTCGCCTCATACGCCTCGACCTCTCGTCTACCGTGTCATCGAGCCCGCCTCGCCCTTCTGGTCGAGCTCTCGCCTCACTACCCAACCTCATGATCTCAAATTGCCGCCGTCGAGCCCCTCTTACTTGGCCTCGTCTGTCAAGTCGAGCCCTTCCACTACCTACTGCTGCGTCAATCAAACACCGCCTTGCCTTGGCCTCATTGCCGTCGTCGATTATAATGTTGGATTTTAATTGTTTTTAGATAATACTAATAAATAATATTTAGTAGTTTAGTTAGTTTTTTAGATAGTTTTTGATATATGTTAGTTAGATTTTTTAGTTAGTTAGATTTATTAGATAATTGATATATGTTACTTATATTTTTTTAGTTAATTAGATTTATTAGATAATTGATATATGTTAGTTAGATTGTTAGTTGATATATGCTAGTTTTTTAGATAATTTTTTAGTTAGTTAGAATTTTTAAAATGCATTATCTATTACTAGTTTATCTAATTTCATGTTAGAATTTTTAAAATGCATGTACGTGTGTGTATAAACCAATGCAGTTTTCATTGGATACTCATTGTCATTGAGTTAAACTCAAGTCGGTTAGTAATCTTTGACTCGTTGAGAAAAGAGCGGGCACTATACCAAGATATGATAGACATTATACAGAGGTAATTTCGATCTCTCGCGCACAACTATTATTGAATAGACTTTGCCATAATTTATTAACGATCGTACATTATTGGTCATACGTGGTTTGGAAAGAGTTTATTCTAAGAACATCGCAAGGATTGCAAGGCACCACTTAATGTAGTTGAAATACCAAAGAAGTTGTACTATATACACTTCCCCACATATTTAATTACTATATCGTACTTCAATTTACGTGTGAGATGATGAGAATAATCTTCTTCTCGTACAGTGGTGGTTGCGGCAGCCACCAGGTAATAACTTGTGTGGATACTACGTTTGTGAATTTATCACTGCGCACATAAGAAGAACTCCTAAAGATATCCTCAGAGTACGTATATATCAATTTTTTATTTATTTTTAAATGAATATATATATATATTAATACTTTTCCTTTTATTTCAAATGCAAGACTGAATGGTTGAAACGAAGGGTCATGCAAAAAGACCATCTGAAAGCAGTTCAAGAGTCAATAGCAGGATTTCTTCTAGAAAAAGTGCTAAATCCCAACGACGAGTTCTACTTTGATCCTAAAGAATAAATGATATAAATTAAATGTTTATTGATATCGTTATTTTCGAGAACAAGATTATGAAAGTGTTGTATATATATATATATAATATATATATAGGTTCATACTTTATTCGAATATAATAATGCTCGAGATGAGAATTAGATGTAATTATATGCGTGCGTGTATTTATATTAGCAGCGTAGAATACGTACATAAAAACATATTATATATTAAACAAATACGTGTAACTGAACTGAAAACAAATTAAACAAAAAAAAAGGAACCTTTAGTCCCGGTTGGGGTTATCAACCGGGACTAAAGGGTGTGGCCACGTTTGCTCGGCTGGAGGGCCTTTAGTTCTGGTTGGTAACACCAACCGAGACTAAAGGTCCCTCTTTAGCCCCGGCTCGATGACCCGGGACTAAAGGTGGCACCTTTAGTTCCGGGATTGTTGTCCCGGTGCGGTAATCGGGACTAAAGGCCGTTACCGCCCGGGACAATAAGTCCATTCTGTAGTAGTGATTGTTCTTCATTCTACATAAGCTGGTGGTAACCACACCAAAACGGTACACGGGTGCTCGCACCCCAGGCCGTGCGCCCAACCAAACACAAACTCTACCACCACTTCATACAGCAAAACGATCAACGGGGGCAACCTAACATAATCAATGACATCCAGGACAGCTAAGCTAAACCAAACCAAATAAAGGTGGGTGAATGCTTCTATGCCGGCTCGGAAGAGACTGGACAGGGCCACCATCCCGGACCGTCGATGTCAGAGCAACCAATCACGCCCTTAATGTGCAGTGCCACCGGTGCCAACGTTGATCTAGATGCCGTGAATGCCGGACGTCGTGGTACTGGTGGCCTGCCGCCTGCTAATTTCCGCACCACCCGTCTCCTTTCCTTGATTGACGTAGATCTCCTCATCGATCTCCCCTGGACATGGATGAAGTAGATGGTGGTGGCATTGATGAACACCCGCTCACGCCCGTCCTTTCATCCCCATGATGCTCGTTGGTGGTCGGTGCATGGCCGGATGCACGTTGGTGGTTAGTGCACGGCCGGACACCAGCTTCCTCCATGCGTATGCTCACGTGCTGGATGGGAATTGTCACCTTGTTTGGTAGTTGATAGATTTTCTGGATACTCGAATTTTAGGCTATTTTTGTTATCGGCAGGAGCGCATATGTATTTGGGTGAACGGATCCCCGGAGGCCATCCTTTCTGGCTGGTGGTAGGGAAAAATAATCTTTTTTTTTTCTTCTTTTTATCTATAATAATGGTAGAGGTGGGTAGTATTTTAGAAAATAAAATAGATCTAATTGTTACATACTGCGAGAACCTAAAGATTTGATGGCTAGATGTTTCGAATTAATGTGAGAATATCTAGCATTTACCTTTTTTTTCCTAGCGTGTCTGGTGAGAATTAGCATGGAGGCTCTCTCGCCGTCTAGAACCAAACACATATGAAACTGGATTCGCCCCATCCTGTCCCCGGTAATCCTCGCAAGCAAACACACTTGTAGTCTCTCATTTAACTGACTCCGATCCCCCTGCAAAGACAACCAATTCAAGCATACACCTCAAAAACACATCAGAAAATAAAACTCCGTGCTACATCACAGGGCTCAAAAGGACCCACTTCCTGATCGAGCTGCGAGCCTACGACCACCAGTTCAAATCGAAAAAATAAATCAATAAAGAACGTGGGTAACTACCTGATATCGATGTAAATCAACCTTAAGCTTTTGTCAGAGGTACAGAGTCTGAAGTAGATCCGGCACCATTGCACCTTAAACATGCCCTCTTGTTACAATATCAGCTCTAAAACAGAGAGGTTCCTCACCCAATTTTGGGAAATATCATGCTCAAAGATTAAGGCGATATCACCCAAATTATTTTGCAGACAATTTGGAAGCGAGCCTTCAAATACGATATAAAAATCAATTATACTCAGAACTCAGAACAGAAAGGAATTAAACGCAGGGAGGAGACTCACTCTATCAGCTGTGCCTGCACAAATTGCTCCGGCGGGTAGCTGTGCCTGCACAAATTGCACTGACTCACTCTATCAAAGATTAAGTCAACCGGGGCCTTACCCCGGAGCAACTGGGCTCCGCACCGGTGCCAGAGCATCGCCGTCCCCACGTTCGCCCTACAGAGATCATTGGCGTTTCCCTCGAGACACACGTCGACGTAGACGAGGTGCAAGATGTGGACAGTGGCGAATCTAGTAGAAAAAAATAGGATCAGGGTCGGCACTGACTCATGATAGAAATTTATAGTAATTTAACACTACGATACATGCAAAACATAGACATAATTATTTATAATGATAACATACTACAAAAATTAAAGATTTATATAGAGGAGCGAAAGTAGTAATGTTATAATAAGACAAAAAACTCTTTACAATAGTGGTTACCTCTTATAATTTCACTCTACGGTTACGGTCATCCATATTCTGAAAACGAACTATGACATCGTCATTTGGGATTGCATCAAGAAATTGTTGCATCTTTTAACTGCTGTGTTTTGAAAACTATTAGGTCAAGTGCCTACGTGATCTCGAAGCCAGTCCTTTTTGTTAGAGCCATCCCAACCATTTTTCATAAATGCATCATTCCCACCTTGACCCTCATTAGAATCTCTAAATAAGTAGCAATATAAACAAAAACATTTATCCACCTTTTCACTGTACTTTAGCCAATCATATTATGTGAACCATTCAGGGTGAAATCGACGTGGATGACCTGCTATGATCTTTTCTGGATACCTAAAACCAGGTGGTGGTCTAAAAGGACCTCTAATCAAATACTTGCGTCTTATCTCATCTTGTAGATTTTGTCCTATGTAATCTAAAATTCTCCTTCTTTCTGCTGGATCATATGGAAGCTCGTCAAAATTTACCTCCCATCGTGCGACTCGCGAAGAACGAAGAGTAGTATGATTGGTGTTTGTTGCAGCTACACTTCCATCTCTTCTTGAAGTGCCTGCATCAGGATTCTCATCGCCATCTCCTCTTGAAGCACCTCCATCAGGATTCTGACCATCACCAGGGGGATTTTTTCTTTTCAAGAATCGTTCTAATGTTCTTTGGTTGCCTAGCTATCAAATTAGTGAACACAATTAAACACTAAAGTAGATACTGAATAACAGTAAGCTACCGTGCGTACATGATAAAATAAAATTAATTTTCTCACCTGACATGTTTGATAATGCTCCAATAGTCCAATCAGCCAAGAGGATTAGAGGCAACAGGCTTGAACATCAGTACATGTACGTCATGCCGGCGCCCAGTCACCGGCAAGGCGGCATCGGCAAGATGCGGCGAGCCGGCGATGCTTGCAGACTTGCAGTTGCAGGCTGCAGCGCCGCTGTGAGGGGCAGGGGGCGAGCGCAAAGGAAGAAGACGATGAGTCGATAAGTTGAATCCCCAAATCGGAAAGACCTACTCAGGCCGGTCTACGGTGCTTCTATAGGAAGAGTGATCGACAGCAAGCAGCCAGCAGGTGATTTTTGGGCTTCTTAGCTAGTTAGCTTGTGTTGTTTATTGTCCGCTTCATCCACGAAGTGGGCTTTGTGGCCTGCTGCCTACTGTTTGCATATTTCTTTGGACTAGGCTGCACAGTTGCCGGGGTCAACATTTGATTTCACTGGGGTCCATCACGGTGAGACTACATGGGGTATCACAGGCTCTAAGAAAGTCATCGGGGTCGGCGGACCCCGACGCTTTAATGTAGATCCGCCCCTGGATGTGGACGTAGGTGCGCAGCATCCTGACCCTGTCGTCGTCCTCCAACTCGCTGAGGCACACCGTGCACGCACTCGCCTGCGGGAGCGGACAACTCGGCGGCGGTGCCTGCGAGGGAACACGAAGGAACTTGCGGCGCCCGATTAATTGTATTTGACTTGACTAATAATTCGGTGGCTAAGTGATAAATAATGGATTTTCTTATTCTTTTTATCTCTAAAATAATATAATAATAGTAGAGGTGGATAATTTTCTAGAAAATAAAATAGATCTAATGGTTACAGATCGCGAGAGCCTATAGATTCGATGGCTAGATATTTCTAATTAATTTGAGAATTTCTAGTATTTATCTTTTTTTTCTAGCGTGCCTGCTAAGAATTAACACGGTGGATAGTGGAGAATCGAGGCCGAGATCATACCAGCCAAAGACTCGAAAGACATCAAATCAGTCGATTTATGCTTACCCATTTGTCAAAGCTGCTTTAAGATCTACACACAAATCGAAATGCCGTTAAATTGAGACTTCATCAGTTTGGGATTTTAGATGGCTCTTATTTACTTGCGTCATGCCACCAAACCTTCCCGGCCACCATGTGACACGACGACGCAGCCTCTGTGGCTCCAACTCACAGATGAGCTGGTTCCGTCGTCCGTCCGTCAATAGCACACATCATGCTCTTTATGAAACCATTCATCACATTCATGATGTTTCATGAGGAACATAAGAGAAAATAAAAAAAAGATAACTGAAGTTAATAAGTATTTTGTGGGGGTTGTTCCTAGGTATTTTTAGAGTTCAGAATAACTCATCATGTCCTGAAAAACAAACAATTACAAGAATTGTAGTTTTTCCCTACTCAATCGATACTCCCACCATCCTTGATGACTTGATGTATGCCATATTTTTATTCAAAAAGTAAAAACATAACTTTGGATGTGCAAGTAGCCAAATTATATGAATGTATAATTTAGTTCACAAAAATTTAACCAAAATCCGTATTCAAAATAAGAATTTTAATACAATGTTGAGCAGTCGATTATATACTGCATAACAATTAGAAACTAAATACATTCTTGAAGGCTTTTCTTGAAAAAGGTGTGTTTAATATCAACGGATGGAGACAGTTACCCGCTCTATCGTAACGAATGCCTTTTATGCTAGATCTACCTAAAAAGGACCTGACCATTTATTCCTATTTTAGTTGATTACTCAATTACTCACTCCATTCGTCCTACTAGTTCCCTCTCTATATATAAGAGGCGACAATTATGTTTATGGCTCAGTACGTATATCTCGATCGACAATGAGACACATCTATTAGATGTATGTGATGATCGGAATGTGTACGTATTCAGATTTTGATTAAGAGGTATCAGGAAAACAAATATGGCAAAATGGCACCTCAGATCGGAGAACACATTGTGAGTGATTACAAGTCAACAACCCCATTTTATTTAATAGGTGGTTATCTAGTCAACAACCCCATTTTAGATGGAAGCATCTCTAATAAATAGAAGATACTAGAGTCATTTCTCTCTACATACTTATCTGCTTGAAAAATTATATAATATCAGGTTTTTTTGGATGGAGGGAGTATTTGCGTATACTAAATTGCTCCCATACACCTCTTTCTTAAAAATAGCACACATCTCAAAGTAGTACATCTAATTAATTCAATATTCTTAATTATTATCCATCTAGTCCCGCATGGGCCTGGCCCTTCAAAGCCTAACTCGTGCCCAGCCCGAATCCAGTGCGGTTGTTAACATCTCTGCGCGTCCGTCTCCCTTAAGCATCTCCGGCACTCTTCCAATCCATTTCGTCGTGAGGGAGTCCGGACTCACAAGTCGCAAGCTCCTACCTCCTCTGTTTTGTGTGAGGATGTACATCTCGCATGAGGAGGTGTGCTGGGGCCATTCGCCGCTGGTCCTTGGCCATCACGCTGGGCATTCGGTCAGACCGAACCGATCGGTTCGGTTCCTCGGTCATTCGGTCAGTTCGGTCATCAGAAACCTGGGACCGATCGGTCTTTGCAAAAAACGAAGATCGAGGAAGTTCGGTCTCGGTTAGTTCGGTTCGGTCTCGGTCACGACCGAACTAACCGGACCTGAGTAGCAGTCACAAACAATAACAGAATCTATAGCAATTTTCGACAGCATGCTTGCTATTTAAAGGCAAAAAAATAACAACACAATATATAAAACAAACCACACATTATTATGACAAGTTCTAGCACACAACTTTCTCAGTTCTCATAAATCACAATCACACATAATGACATTACGAACGAAGTCTACAGAACTACGGTCAGTTCGGTCACTTCGGTTAACCGACACATATGACCGAACTTCTATCGGTTACTTCGGTTAGTTGGGAGCCATGACCGAACTTTTCGGTCTCGGTCTTTTCGGTCTCGGTCTCGGTCTTTTCGGTTCGGTCTTCGGTCTTCAGTTAATTATGCCCAGAGTTACTTGGCCATGTGAAGTCTGCCGCCTCTAAATCTCTAATGGCTGCTGGCGTTGTTGGAGGTCGATCTGTGAGGGCTACCACCCTGACGGTTGCGTCTTGGACGTCGTCGTCCCCGTGAGAAGAGACGGCCAAAGACCTGTATTTTGGTGTGGGACAGACGAGGAAATTTTTTTTTAACCTCAAGCCCGAAATTCGTCCCCATGAGGATTCGAACTCAGGACCTGAGGGGTGCCACCGGAGTCATCTAACCAGGGTAGAGGACCTTTGGCAAAACTCATCTCTTCGGTCTGATCTGAGGTATGGTCGCGCGAGAAAGCTATGAGAAAAAAGCGGATGCGATGGCCCTGTTCGCTTCGCTGAAAAAACAAGCCGAAACACTGTTCCGGCTGATTTGTTGTGAGAGAAAAACACTGTTCGGCTGAAAAAACAAGCTAAAAAGTACGAATTATAAGACAAACGAACAGGACCGAGCGGACTGGGTTTGGGCTTGGAATGATTTGGGTTGGAAGGGCCCAAGAGGGACCCAAATGAATATAATTAAGAAAATGTTAACTTATTTAGGTGGGCTGCTTTGAGATAGGTGCAATTTTTAGAAAAAAGAGTACCGAAGCAGTTCTCAATTATTTTTAGTAACTTATTACTACAACCTTATTAACTGCTCAAGTGCTCAATAGCCAGAATCCACATTATATATAAGCCTCACAAAGACAACTTTTCCTACAGGTTGTCTATTATATGGCACTGTACGAGAGCATATATAAGACAACATTAGTATACATCTCCTTACCTACCGCACGCTGTGTTTATTCGACATATGGAGTTCCTGCTTGTGTGGACTGCTCTATTTAATTTGCTTTGTCTCTTTTTAGACTTTACAGGCTTCTTCCATCTCATTTTTTTATCATTTCCCTTCCATCAGTATATATGTTTACATGCATATGCACATGCCAAGAGAAACGCGCGGCGCCTAAATATATATATTCAGCTTGTTCGTTTGTTGGTTTCAGTCAGGGCTTATCAATCAGTCAACAGTTTTTTCCTCTCACAACAAATCAGCATCAGGCGAGCTTATCAGTCCAAAACCAACCAGCCAGGGCTTATCAATCAGCCAACAGTATTTTTCTCTCACAACAAATCAGCATTAGCCGAGCTTATCAGTCCAAAAATTATCAGTCCAAAAACCAACCAGCGAACAGACTGACTGCTGCTTCAGCTGTAGTTGCTGTACATAAAGGATATATTAGCTGTAGTTGTTGCACATACAGTTGTCAGACGCTTCCTCCAGCCAATAGTATCTTCATTCTCCAGCAGGTTACAACCTTAGAATGAGCGGCAGCAGGTTACATCGATCAGGTGGGGCGGATGGCTGCAGTTGTGCGTTGAACAGCCACACGTCGGTGCTTGATGCTCCGGCCCTCGGCGCTTGCCAGATTGCATCGACGCCTGAACAAGCCACGGAGACGATGGCTTGACCAAGAGGAAAGAGTATCCGTCGAGATAATGGAAGAGTTCCGGTTTCAGACCTCTTCAACGAAGAGGCATCAGAATACAACTTAAGTAGGAAAAAAGTGTGTAACATATATAGACATGCAAAGAGGAACACACACATACATGGCTTAGAAGGACTTGCTGTAGTCTTTGCAGACATCCTTAGCAAGACATACTAGGATGGATCACCCTAGGTCTTGAAACCGTGCCCCCGTATGTTTCTCTGGTCCTCAAAAACAACATCTGGTGTAGTGTTGTTCTCCAAGTTTTGTGCAAACATTCATTCATGTCACTATGACTCCATGCATAGGATTTTATTTTTCCACCCTAGGCCCTAGCTGACTGATCTACAAATGTGATGACAAGAATAAGATAAACATTGTCGGTTTTTTCTTCTATATCAGTGAAATATATATGTAGGCACACTCTCATGCCCGTTCGTCCAACAAAGGATAAAACCAACAAGCCAGGTCATCTAGTAGTCGAGCTGATCCGGACGGCCTGATCGATCTGTCAAACCAAACATGTTGCTAAAGTTTGATCAAATTACAACTCACTGAAAAATGACATGCCACTGAGGATTCGCCACATGCCGCAATGTGTATTGTGATATTGTCGAGTGTTTTTATTGACCATGTGGTTCATTTGTACCTTTGGTATTTTATTTGACTTCTTTTTGGTATTGGACCTATGTTACTCGTCCTATCCATATGTATGATCTTAATAAGATTATCTAATGAATAAGTGAGTATTAGCCTCATAAGACTAGTATTTGTACCACATTTAACTTCTCAAATAACCAAGCGCTTTAAAAATTAAACTAAGTTTTTGGTTAGTCTTGTTGATTTGTTCACGAAGGCTTTTACCATACTTCACATTTCATAAATGTGTTGAGGGAATTAGGATAAAAAAAGACTTACGGCCCTTTTGGGTCTTCTGAATTAGAATATTTTTCTAGCATCTTTGAGCAGGGATGCTCGATAGTGCTCAGGTCATCGCTTCGGACAACAACCGAGTAAATAGTATATTAAAATAATGGAATTAACTTTTCCAAAAAAAAATTAGGCCATGGATCTTACCTAGATGTTGTGGGTTTCAATAGAATTAATAGGAATTGTCACTTCTAGTTCCAAACATACCAAAATTGTCTGCCCAAACAAATAGGATTCTAATTCAATTCTAGAGATCTAAACGGGACATTAGAGATTTTGGGTTTCTCATATAAAGTATTTAATGTGGCAATATGTAACACCCTAAAATTTGTCTCTTTTGGAAATAGAGCTAAAATGATTAAATTTGAAATTTTGTGTTCATTAAAACATAGGAAATAAAAATTTTCATGAAATTAAAATTTAATATAAGGTTTAGAAACATGGATGTGCATACATGTCGATGCATTTGATTTATTTGGTTGAGTGGTTTTGATTTAAAATTCAAAATGGTTTGAATTGCTTTTGAAAAGGAATTAAAAATGGCTATGAACGAAAGAAAAGAATGGAAATAAAATTTGAAAATAAAAGAATTTAAAAAATTATAAACTTTATTTTTGAAAGCCTACTAAAATTTTCCATTTTTATTTGAGTTGAAAAGTAAATTCGAAACTCTATTTGAATTTGATTTAACTTAGATTTGAGATTGGTTTTGGAAAACAAAATAGAAAAAAAATGGAAATTGGGAAAACTCTCCTCCCTCACTCTGGCCCGAAGGCCATCCTTTTCTATTTCTTTCTCCTCCGCGTGGGCCGAGTTGGCGCGCAAGCCCACAGCTCCTCCTCCTCTGTTTTTCTGTGGCCCGTTTTCTTCCGCGGGCCTAGCTCTGCTTTCTGCCTTCCGCTGGCTCAGCTGGCCGTCGGTCCATCTCTTCCTCCCGGCGGCCCAGCGTCACTCGCCCCTCTCCGCTCCGAAGCCGTCGTGCACCCGCCTCCCTCTCGCGTTGCGGTCATGTGCCTCCTCTGCGGCTGACGCGCCGGGCCCGCTCGTCAGCTCTGCCTTCTACATCTGCTCGTCGTCGAAACGGACTCGCACAGAGGCCGTGTCCGCCCCGCCCACGACTCCATCTGTTGTCGTGCCTGTCAAGCTAGATGGTCCTTAAATAGAGAGCATCCGCCCCCGTTTAGTTCCCCACCGAGCCCCAGCGCAGCCGCCATGCCTTCCCGTGCGCCAGCTCCGCCGTCCAAGCTCCGCCGTGAAGAAGCCGGAGTCGCCGAGCCGAATAGTCGTCCCTCCGTCACGGTAGGCACGTCCTAGAGCTTCTAGCCGAGCTCTATAACCCGTACCACCCCATTTCCCCCCCTCTCTCGCGCTGTCTTGGTCTTCCCGCGCCGTAGATGCTCCGCCGCCGCCATAGCTTGTTGCCCGCATGCCTGTGCTCCTTTTTTAATTGCAATTGGTCGCCTAGATGAGTTCGCCGCACCTCCATCTTGCTTCCAGTGCCTTCCCCGTGTCTCATGGGGCTCGGACTTGCCCAAACCGAGCTCACCGCGAAGCTTCTCGTCGTCGTCAATGGCGCGCCGCCGCGACTTCCTCTGTTCCGGCCGTCTTCCTCCACCCGCGCAATCATGGCCGTCCAAATCTAGATCAAGGGCTAGGAATAGAACTTACCCCTTAGCATGGAAGTTTAGCTAAAGAGCCCCTCGCTTTTTCAAAAATAGAACCCGCCGTCCTTTGTGTATTCCCAAGTTTCTGTTTTCCTCTTTTAAAAGCGTATTTCGTTTAATTGACTTCAACATTATGTTTTCAGCTATTTATAGTTTTGCCACTATATTTGTTTAGGCCATAACTTCTCCGTTTTAGTTCCGATTTGACCTGTTCAACTTGCGTTAGGTTCGTAATTTCATAATCTACATGTTTATATTACTTTTAAGTATGTTCTCAACTTTAAAAATTCATGATTAGATTTAATCTATTATTTTAATAAATGAAATCTTGTTTATTTCATATCTTCTGCGTTTTAACTCTATTTTAGCCCATTCAAGTTGCGTTAGATTCATAGCGACAAGATCTACATGTTAGTAACAGTGGTTACCATGTCACTACTTCTAGAATTTCATGGTTTAAATTCTAATTTGAATAATAATTATGCAACTGGATTTTATAAATAAAATATGATTTGTTTTACTTTAGTTTTAAAATTGAAATCTAAATTTGACTTAATTTATATTATCTATAAAATATCTTATATATGTTTTTATATAATTAAAACACATGAAGTTAATAGTTTTATGAGTAGATCTTTCGGTAGTTGTATCTTTTCAACCGTAGCTCCGATTAGCGTGCTTTTCGCGTCTGTGTGTTCGTAGCGAGACGTAGGTTCGTTTTACAAATTTTTCATCTTGATTTTATGTTTGGTGTACTGTTCTAATTTAGATATATTGTTTGCTTCGTGTATGGTTGTTTGGATGCTTGTGTGGTGCTTTATGATTTCGTCCAGTCGGTGAGATACACGTGTTGATCAAGAAGAAGAAGAAGAACGTTGAAGATTAAAGCTTACCGAAGGATCGGTGTTTTAAGGCAAGTATAGCATTGGATCTTCCTTGTTATCCTATTCATTTTTAATCATTTAATTCATACTGCATATGTCTACCTTGACTACCACTAAGGATTTCCTAGTACTTTGTTACCCAGTACCTTGATACATTTGGGTTATTGCATTGGGTAGTATGATGCTAGTGCTCAACTACAACCATGATCTTGTAACTTGACTAATGTAATATGCAATAAACACTAAAAGATGTTTTTTAGCAACATGGAACAAGGGGCTAGAGCATTGGGCTATTTTATGGTGCTCTAGATTCCTCTCCCTAAGGACTTATCTGTAAGTGATCATCCGAGACTTACAGTACAGCTGTGAGGACTACATGTGTCGGTGTTTCGGACCGGGGGGTCCTCAACCAACCAGTGAATTTGAACTGCGTGCCCCTAATCCCGGATGGTAATGCAAAGAGACACAAGGTTTATACTGGTTCAGGCAATCGGTGCCCTACGTCCAGTCTGAGGGATCGATCTTGTATTCCTTACACCGAAATGCTTGTAGTAGGGGGTTACAAGCTGGGTGAGAGAGGGAGCTAGTCCCAGGTCTCGGCGTGGAGCGATGCAGGCTGCTTGAGTCGTTGCTCTCAGGCAGCTTGGGAGCGCGTGTGTTACGGAGTGTTGCTTGGGCGTGTGTGAGGGCGTGGTTCTTTCGTATGTTTTTTGTTGCCCCCCTAGAGCTATCCCTGGCTGCTTCCTTTTATAACTGCAAGGAGGGAGCCAGGAGTAGATGAGTGAGCTACACGTGGAGCCTACTGTAGTTCAGTCCTATAGCAGCATGGTGTTGGGAATGGCGATTGGTACTTGACTGGCGCGCCGTGCTGGCCAGGCCCGAGGTCGTTGAGGTCGTGGGAGTCCTTGTTGACGTCTAGTCAGTATGGCCTCCACTATAGGAGACATGCCGTGCCTTGTGGATTCTTGACTTGGTGGAGTGCCGAGGCCTGACGGGTGTTGTAGCTGATTGTGCCGATGCCTGCTTTGCCGAGGCCTCGGAGGTGACCCGTGTATGATGCGGGGGTCTCGGTGGTCAGCGTCGTACCCGGTCCAGGTGGAAGAGTGCGGAGCGTGTGTCCACAGGGCACGGTAACCCCTGCACCGTCAGTAGAGGATGGTAAAAAAGAATATTTGACCGTTGTCCCATCGCCCCTGTTGCTGTACCCTACCAGTCGTGGCTGACGTAGTAGGTGTGGCCAGGCGCACTTAAACGGATGAAATGGCTCGCCAGAGGGACGGTTGAGGCGGAGGCGACGAGGATGCGGGACGAGCCCGGCCTCGGCCGAGGCGGAGAAGGAATAGTACGTCCGAGGCCCTGTCGAGGGGCCTCGGACGAGGCGGAGGACGAGCGGTTGGTCTTTCATGCTGATTCCGAGACTACAGGGACCCGGACTTGACCCTCCACGACACTTTGTCCTTGGCGCAGGAGTTAGGTAGCACAGGGCAGTACGGGTGTCAGCAGGGGGCACAGTGATGAGCACAGTGGCAGGCAACCCCTGCTGCGCCCGGTCCCCTGTCCCGTCGGTCATTCTGCCTGTACTGTGCCAACGTGCGGCCGACGTTGCGGGAGTAGTGGGGTGCATTAACTGGACGTGACGTTTTGTCAGAGGAGTCGGTCGGGACGGAGGTGACGAGGTTGTTATCGAGCCCAGCGTAGGGTGAATCGGAGAATTGGTATCCCGTCCGAGGCCTTGCGGGGCGGGGCCTCGGCGAGAGGGCCTCGGCGGGACGGAGGGCTTTGGCCTTTCGTCTGAGGCCTCGGCGCAAGCCTTGGGCGAGTCGGAGAATCTACCGAGACCTCGTGGTTGTCCTTTGGCTTTGATTTTTGCAAGGCTTAAGCAATATTTTCGATTCTTACTTAGGGTACCTCTTCTTGTGGTATCCGACAACATGGCTCTGGCTTTAGCTTAGTATGAGGACCTTTTTCTAGCTTGTTAGTGGTTACCTTTATTGGCGTAAGAATGGCTTGCCGAATCAGGTATATGACATCCTCTACTCTTATGTGTATAGCCATGATGGAATTGTGCCATTCGACAGGGGGTTCCTATATCTGTTTGCTGAGTGAATCTAATGGCCCTAACTTGTTAGACGAACCTTTGAAAGGCTTCATAGTGAACCCTGCTGACCTTCCTTGGTAGTGGGTCAAGAGGCTGATCACCTCGGGTAAAAGGGTAAATCACGACTCACAGTAAAAGTGTACAACCTCTGCAGAGTGTAGAACTGGTATATCAGCCGTGCTCACGGTCATGAGCGGCCTTGGAACCCTTACGGAATAGAGATGGTCACTAATGGTTAATGATGATGAACACTGATGATACTGATGATGAAGATGCTCATTAATGATTACTGTTTATGCTATTCATTATTCATGTTTACCTGATCATGTGTTTATGGGCTTGTGATAAACTTGTTGCCACCCAATTGCTAAAATCATGACTCATTAAAAGCTAATCGCAGTTAACCAGTGTCAGCCTTTTGAGCCTCATGAACCTCATGTTATATTTGTTGAGTACGACATGTACTTACGCTTGCTTTATATTTTTCAAATATTTGGATAAAAATCTCGGATGGGTACCAGATTGCTAGAGTTTGGAGGAGTTAGGCTTGTGATCAACCAGTCAGTTGTCCCTGTAGATTTGGAGTCTTCGCTGAAGATCGGAGTTGTCTTTCCGCTATTTATACTCTGAGGTTATATTCTTTATACTAATACGTTATGTATTTAAGCATTGTCTATTGATATTACCTTTATTTGTAGCTATATGTAAGATTTGACTTCCTGGGTTCACATATGGTGCGTATCTGGTTTTGTTCTTAAAACCGGGTGCTACACAATATCAACACAAAAGTATATGTCATACCGTCTGCTTTTCCTCGCAAGGGTTTTAATTAGAAGATGGCATTAATGACATATTTGGTTTTACATAGCCAATGACAATTTTCTTTAGACTATGACTAAGTTTATTACATTCCCTCAAGGGTCTAAATGGATCTATGATAGTAGATTATCATGATGTTTCTCCTTTACTTTTCCCATTGGACCTAGTATACCAACGAATTCCTTAGTTTCTCCCACAGGGTTTTCAAGGAATAACAATGGTAGTGATCAACAGATGAACAGGGGAGTTTTTAGAAGTTACTTGATCGAACAGTAGTGTTGAAATTATTTTTATGTGATCAATTAAGGGGTTAATCATGTAATTAGCCGTTGCTAATGACAGTTTGCGTCGTCGCACTCATGTGTGTAAATACTCACTACTTCCTACTATTCATTTTCTACTCACTACTTTCTACTCGCATCACTAAATGAATAAGCTTTTGCCATGTGCTACACCATGACTCCATAAACCTGCACCCTTACACTTGTATGCCCTATATATTTACATACAATCGTTGCTTGATTGCCTCCCGCATGAGCTACACTAATCTCTCAAATTGTTCATCTCACGTTACTTCTATCCTCAGTGGTGCCGTTTCATGAGGGGAAGTTACATGTAGATGGATTAATGGTTAGTATGGTACCCTACTACTCAATGACATTTTGTATATATTTTTCACTCCATGCCGTTTCAGTCTATCCCTACTAATCCCCCTCAACCCATATGGATTGGGATGTATTGAAGTGTTGGTGCATCCAAATAATTAAGCCCGCAATCTTTCATCATGCTTTCGAATGGTAGACACTGGGAAACCAAATATCACAATTCTGCAAAACCAAGGGGATTGTTTCACACCTTACGAAGGTGAAAGTTTTTCAGTGGTCATTCTATCATCAATTTTAGCTACTGCTGATCGATGGAAGCTTGCAAGTTGCAACGGTGGTGACTTGTGCTTTTGTGTGCTTATTTGGATATGCGGGAAGCAGAGGCATCGTTTTCCTATCATTTTTGCTTGTGTAAATAGAAACATACAAAACACATGTTACATATATCAATCTTATGTACAATTTAAATTAAATTCAATAAGATCCATTTTGATCATGATAAATTTTATAAATTACACTAGTCATGGCAGCACATGAAAACTGTGCTATAAAAATAAAAACAAATTGTTTGGTCTCAAAATAACTAATATGCAAAATTTAATTTCATCATATTATATTGATAAATAAATATTTACAACTTATAGTTCAACATTATTCAATTTGTTATAGAAAAGGCCAGGAAGAAGTTACTACAATGAAACGATTAGAGCACTCCATATGTCGGAAATAGTAGCAAACAACATTATCCTTGGATACCTTTTGTTTAATTAATTTTTTAGACAAGCATATTGTTGTATTTCTGTGGTTTCATAGATCGTCTCATATAGTATTTTTTATGATGTGGAGGAAAGAGAGGGAGGTGAGAGAAATGCTATGTTTCATGAAATTAAACAACTATCTCATAAGGAAAAGGTTCTACACTATTGCATGAGTTGATGCCATATATAAGACAACTTTTCATACATGTTGTCTATTATATCGGATAAAGATTATGTGGCACTATATAAGACCACCTATAAGACAACATCAATATACTTGTCCTTAGTTGTACCTCACGTTCTGTTTGATTCACACATGTAGAGTTCCTCGTTGTGGACTACTATTTATATAGCTCTATCTCTTGTTAGACTTTATAGGCTTCCTCTATCTCATTTTTTTATCATTTCATTCCATCAGTATCTTTTGTAAGTACACATGCACACATGCCAAGAGGAAGGCATACATAATGGGTAGCTAGAAGGATTAGCTGCAGTTGCTGCACATACTAGTTATCTAGACATGCTTTGCTTGCTTCTGCCGATGGTATTTTCGTTCTCCAGCACGTTTATTACATTATGTGCTTTACTGCCTTAATTAGAATGAGTGGCACCAGGAAGAGACACCTAAGGGTCTCTACAAGGCATCGATACGTCTATGTGCATGGGTGGGAGCGATTACGTGTTGAACAGCCACATGGAGGAACAATAGATCGTCCAACCCACGGTGCTTATTGCCAAATGGAAACAATGCGCGCTTGAGCAAGCCACGAAGAGGGATGGCTTTGACAACGTGGAACGGTGGAATTGAGGATAAAGGATTCATCATAGGAACTCTTTGACAAACCATGGAACCGATGCACATTTCAACAAAACATGGCTAGAAGGAACACAAACATATACATGGCTAGAAGGACTAGCTGATGCACACACGGTGTAGTGTTGTGCTCCAAGTTTTGCGCAAGCATTCATTCATGCCACCATGAGACCATAGGATTTTATTTTTTCCACCCCTAGGCCCTAGCTGATGGATGTACAAATGTGTTGATAAGGCTATCTCCAACAATAACACCCAAAATACAAGACCCATTCGTCATTTGGATAGCGCTACAGGCAAAAGGTTCAATACATATTCGTCATCTTCTTCAACAACAAGACTCAAAAGAGAATCATTTCTGCAAATGTGTTTCCAGGAGAGAGGATGCCCATATTTTGGTTGTGCCTCTCAGGCAACCCAAAGTAGGTCTCCCATATAGTTACTCTGTTGGAGACTGATTTTGGGTCTCTTACTAACCATTTTAGGTTTGGGTGCCCATATGGGTTCCTTGTTGGAGACAATGTAACAATAAGTTGAACACTGTCGGACGTTGGTTCAAAAAAAAAGTAAAACTGACAGACCATGTCGTCTAGAGTGGAGCTAGTAAGAACGGCCTGATCTGTCAAACCAAACACGGTGGTAATAATGGCCCCGTTTGGCTTACCTTATAATCCGCACTATTCAGCTTGTTTTTTCAGTTGGAATAGTATTTTTCTCTTACAACAATTCAGCTAGAACAGTGTTTTTCAGCCATTCAGTCAAGTTTCAGCAAGCCGAACGGGGCCAATGTCTGATCTGATTACAAGTCACTGACAAACGACAAGTCAATGAGGATTCGTCGTAGACTTTCTTTAACAAATGACAAGCCATGAAGGAGATGCACATTTTTGCCAACAAATGGCATATGCTACTCTGGATCTGTAGATCGGCAATGGCTCATAGTTCTGTCAAGGTTTTGCAGCAAAACATGTAAATGGTGCGAAGAGGAGACAGAGGCAGAACGAAAAACATTCAGAACAGTGGTATTTTGTTTGTTTTATACACCCTTCAATCTATTCCAAACTGTAAAATGCTTTAGTTTGTTCAATTCAAACTTTACCAACTTTAACCATGTCTATAGACAATATATTAATATCTACAATACCAAATAAATACACTATGAAAACATATTTCACGATAGATTTAGTTATACCAACTTCATGTTATAGATATTGATGCATTTTTCTATAAATTTGATCAAAGTAGAAAAGATTTGACTTGGGATAGAACTAAAACATTTTGCATTTTGGAATGAAGGAAGTACTTTTAGTTAATCCGGTCTAGCATTAGAAGTACGGCACCACAAAATAGTCAAAGTTACTTTCACAAGATTTTTATCTGGTTTTGGTGGCCGGCAAAACATAGTTGGCAAACTGCTAAAGAAACAGTAATACTGCAAGCGAAAATCTTCTCGCCACAATATGTATGGAGTAAAGCAGCTATAACATGGTGTGTAGCATTGGCGGATTGGAAGCTGTTGGCCAGGTAGACCTGCTAATAAATGAACTTTTGTCATGTGCTACACCGTAACTCCATAGACCTAACAAAAAATATTAGGCCATGCTACACTTCTTTGCACTATTTATATCTGGAGTTTTGCTCCGGTGGACCTCTAAAAAAATTACACACATCTTAAAGTAACTTAATATTAATTAAATCCTTCTTACTTTTTTAGGGGAAAAAATCCTTCTTAATTGATTAACCCACGGTCTTGTAGGGCCCAAACCTATCCATCGAATCCGGCCTATGCTCACCCATTCCGATTATTGTGGATCACAGGATCAGTACTTTGATTTTTTTTAGATAATGGATAAATCATCTAGCTTCATCTACCCGAGGGTAGAATTAGGACAATTATTACAAACACCAGGTCCAAGATCCTTGCCCAACTCAAAAACTTAGAGGGCCACGAAACATCCAAAAGGATAACAAAGTTAACACCGAAGAGATCCTGACAAACGCTAACCAATAAATCTGTTCGATAACCATCCATTGGAACTAAAAAAGTGAAGCGCGGATGTCTCTAAACGTTGCCCCGCAAGAAGAAGCTGAAGACGAAGCTCCTCACGCCGATGCAGCTTTGCCCATTGCCACAGCCAGTAAGTTCCCCGGAATAGAACCTGCAAAAAAAAATTTGGTCTGCACTTGTCAAAAACTAACTCATTTCTTGTTATCCAAATGGTCCAACATAAAGCTGAAGCTGCAGTTAAAAACAATGAATTGTAAAGCTTACTACCCCATTTTGACCAATTAACAAAAAGATCATCTATACTCAGTGGGGGTGGTAATCCAAACATGAGATGAACAGCGCGCCATAAGAATTTAGCGTATGTATAGTGGAAAAAGAGATGTTGGATCATTTCTGGACAATGGCAAAAAGCACAACTTTTGTCACCATTCCAGTTACGTCTAGCAAGGTTATCCCTTAGTTAAAATCACACCTCTCTTTAAATACCACAAAAAAATTCTAATCTTTGATGGGATCTTAACCTGCCAAATATCTTGTGACACCCTTACCCCATTGTTAATTAACGCAGCATACATAGATCTCACTGAAAAGGTACGTGATGAATTAAGTGTCCAGCGAAATTTGTCCCTTTCCCCCTGTAAGTTTATATCTTGTAGAGAAGCTACAATCCTGTGCTAGTCTCTTAAATTCCTATCCACTAAATTTCGTCGGAAGGAGATATTTAAAGGGACCGGTGCAAGAACTGTTGCCACAGAATCCGATTTTCTTCTCGCTATATTAAACAACGCGGGAAACTTATCCTTCAACGGTTTATTACCTAACCAGGTATCAAACCAGAAGCGGATTTGGGACCCATCTAACACCTTGAAAGTGCCGAAACTCATAAAGGTATCTTTAACTTTCATCAGACCTTTCCAGAAATGTGAATCTGTTGGTTTTTTTTACAGCTCCCAAGTGGTTTATCTTTTACGTACTTATTTCTCAAAAGTTGTTGCCAAAGACCTTCCTCATTTAATAATTTATATAGCCATTTACTCAACAAACATTTATTTTGTAACTCCAAATTATGTATGCCTAAACCCCCTTGGATTTTGGGTTGGCACATTAACTCCCACTTGGCCAACCTATATTTTCGCTTATGTTGATCACTTTGCCAATAAAATCTTGATCTAAAGCAGTCTATTTTTTCTAAAACTCCTTTCGATATTTCAAAGAAGGATAACATAAATATTGGTAAACTAGAGAGCACCGTGTTTATTAGAACCAACCGCCCCCCTACCGAGAGCATCTTACCCTTCCAACCACTAAGTTTCTTCTCAATTCTTTTCTCTATATCCAGCCAATCCTTATTACTTAGTTTCTTGGTGTGCATGGGTAAACCCAAATACCGGAAAGGATAGTTACCCACCTCACACCCAAACAACTACGAATAAAATTCTTGGTGTTCTTTTGCTCTACCGAAACAAAAGATTTCACTTTTGTGAAAATTTATTTTGAGTCCAGATAGTTGTTCAAAGGTACTTAAAATTAATTTTAAGTTCAGTGCTTTGTCAACATCATGACCCAAAAAAAATCACCATATCATCCGCATATTGTAAAATCGATAAACCATCTTGAACAAGATGAGGAATAACCCCTTCTATCTGACCAACTTCCTTAGCTCTGGCAATTAGTATAGCAAGCATATCAACTACTATATTAAAAAGTATCGGAGACATCGGATCACCTTGCCTTAAGCCTTTTTTTGTTTGGAAGTAAGGTCCAAGCTGGTCATTTACCTTAATATTTACATTACCTCCTTGTGTGAAATGCTTCACCCAAGAGCACCATTTTTCTGAGAAACCTTCAATTCTTAGCGTCAGTTGTAGAAATTTCCAATCTACCTTATCATATGCCTTTTTAAAATCTATCTTAAAAATAATTCCATCCAATTTTTTGGTATGCATTTCATGAATCATTTCGTGGAGAACTACTGCACCTTCCATAATATTTCTCCCTGGTAGAAACGTTGTTTGTGATGGTCTAATTATTTTTGAGCAATAGTGTTTAATCTGTTGGTCGCAACTTTGGTAAAAATCTTAAAAGACATTCAACAAACAGTTGGTGCAGTATTGTTGAATAGTCCTAGCATCGCTTTTTTAGGTAGCAAGATAATATTACCAAAGTTCAGACTATGCAAAGGTAAATTTCCTTCCCGAAAATCGTTAAACAATGACATCAGGTCCAACTTAATTAGGTCCCGTAAGACCTGATAAAACTCTCTGCGAAACCATCGGGACTGGTGCTTTATTATGTTCCATCTCGAAAAATAGCTGCCCTAACCTCGACTTCGAGAAATTACCAGTTAGATACTCATTTTCCTCCTCCAAACTCGGGGATATCCTGAACATAATGTTCATTTAATTCCACCATCGAGTTATCCGGCGGGCCAAATGTTTTTTATAATACGAGGTGATATGCTCCTTTAGGTGAGCATCACCCTCTATTATGTTATCCCCTCGTGCAGCTTGGAAAATACGAGTTTTCCGTGTTTCCCATTGGCTAACAGATGGTAGTATTTAGTGTTGGCATCTCCTTCAAGAAGGTGTCTAACCTTTGCTCTTTGGTACCACTTAATTCCTCTTCTCTCAATAATTCAGCTAGCCTATCATTTAATACATGCTTTAGATTTATTTCGTCTTATTAAGCGCTTACGATTTCCGCCTTTTTATCTAGCTCATCTAATTTGTCTAAGAGTTCTTTTTTCCTTTTTATAATGGCCGCTTATATTTTTCGCCCAGCCTCTAAGGTACTGACGAAGCCTTCTAATCTTATTTTGCCACCTCTCAATTGGTGTGCCAGTATCCACTACACTATTCCATACATCTCTCACCATGTCGCAAAACCCATCCCTAAGCAACCATCCCAATTCAAACTTGAATTGATGTTGGTAAGTCTGAGATGAGCTGTTTGTATTACATAGTAGAGGAGTATGGTCAGAAATCTCTCTGGTTAAAGCATGAACAGTCGTAAGTGGATACTTAGATTCAAAGTCACTACAAACTAGAATTCTATCTAACTTTTCGAAAGTTTGGTTATGTAAATGATTTGCCCAAGTAAACTTCCGGCCTGTTAATTCAAGCTCCCTTAAATTTAAAGAGTTGATAACCGCATTAAACAAAAAAGGCCACCTATCACTATAATTTGCATTATTCTTCTCACTTGGGCTTCGAATAATGTTGAAATCACCACCCATAATAATGGGTAAGGTTTCATTCGAACATACTCTAACCAACTCTGACAAGAAAAGAGATTTGTGCTCCAACTGTGCTGGGCCATAAATCGACAAAAGAAAAAACTTAAAATCATCCTCCTTATGACGTAACTTAAATTTTATAAAAAAAACTCCCTCATCTATCTGACCAATATCAAAGGTGAGAAGATTTATCCCAAGAATCATGCCACCCGAACGGCCTCTCGGAGCCTTGCAATGCCAAAGAAAATCTTTGCCCGCGCAGATATTATTCAAAGTTGATTGCGGAAAAGTGGCTCTTCCCGTTTCAGATAAAGCAATGAAATCTAAATCCTTCTCTCTAGTTAAATCAGATAAAAACCTATACTTTTTTGAATCCGTAAAACCGTTACAATTCCAAAAAATTCATTTCATTTTGAACAACTTTTACTCTTCTTTTTATTTTTAGCACCTTTAGACTTAGACTTTTTAGGATGTGATACGGGAGATTGTAGACTCAACGGGTCACAACCCCCATCACCTAAGTCTTCAGAAATACCTGCGCATATAATATTTAAGGCCTCTAAGTCCATTCTATCATCCCAAGAACATACACAGGAAATATCATCCGCCTCAAGAGAAATATTTTCTACCACTTTCTTTTTTGCCAGCCTACTTTCCTCCAAATCTTTTAATTTTTTTAAAGAGGCAGAAACTTCTAAATCATTAGAACCTAAAGAAACTCCTATTAAACTAGTTGACTGCAGTAACAAAGAATTATCGAAGGAATTAAAAGAGAGGGGCTGCGTCTCTTTACCTTTAAATGAAGTGGTATCTAAGTTCCGCCGCGCTTTCATCGCCGTTGCTTTCTCCAAAGAGTCTTGGTGTGAAATAGACGCAGTCCTCTTGCTAGATCTTGCCGGTGACATTGTCCCCTCACACAACCCCTTTTTCTTGTTGATAATTCCTGCTTCTTTTTTGTCTTGCAGAACACTTGCTTTCCATTGTGTTGTGCCATCTGTATTAAAGCCAGTTTGTGATAATACGACCACAGGCTTAGCCGAGCCTCCTGTGGTCACTATCTCAGCCTGTTTAACTTCAACATTTTCTAAATGTTTAGTGGGAGCCCCAGTGCCGTGTGGCTCACTAGGTGCTACTGAATTATTTTTATTTTTCTTTTCTTCCTGTTCCTCCTGATTACCTCCTAATTTATTCCCATCATGATCCATATCCTCTGGGTCTTCCTCTTCTGGGCCTTTGTCCTCATCCATGGTAGAGTCCATGTCAATGACATAAGGCTCACCATCGACCAAATCTCTCTCAACCATGAACCGTAGCTCGTAAACAAAGTCCCCAATAACAACATCCACAAAGTTGGGGATAATATCAGGGTCCAGCACTGCTACCTTCAATCTACATCTACCATGCTTTTTTGTGAATTTTGTATCCACTGCTTTAGGAACACCTAGAATAGTACCAATTGCCCAGATAATAGGAAATTCTCTGAGCTCCAAAGGAATACCCCGGAATTGGACCCAAACTTTCTCAATCTCATATTTATAAACATCATTATCAGCACCCTTTTCAAACCTGATTTTTGCAGTCACTGATTTAGTATCCATCGGGCCCCAATTCACCATGTGATTTAGCACTTTAGAAGAAGGGAAATTAGTTGTAAAAGCATCAGTGCCCTTTAGATTAATGACCCAACTGTGTCCTGGTAGTAGCTTGTCAAGTTCCACTGCCAACTGATCAGCAGTAAGGGAACCCTCCAACACACGTACCACAGCGGAAGTATCAATAGAAGTTACTTTAGGAGTATCAATCACAGGTATGAAATAGAAGCCCAGACCTTCTACAGCATAGCCACAAGGAATAGTAGTAGATTGCAAATTTTTCAAATTAGGACATATTTTTTTCACATGACCACCAAGACAAATCTCGCAACTAAGAACTGTAGTACAAGTAGCAATTGTATGTCCTTTTGTGTGGCATCAGTAACAATATGGTTTTCCTTTGTTTTTCTGATTAGCACCTCTCAGAGAAGACTCGGGAACATCTAAAGTAGGGTTTTGGGGAGCAGTGTTCACCTTCCTTGTTTCAATAGCAAAAACTTGCCCTCCCTGGCTCTTCTGTTCCGTAGGCACAATTGTCTGTTGAGGTAGCTGATGCTGGTTCTCCTCCATCTGATGTTGGACAGGCGGTTGAACAGCATTTGGAGCCTGCCCGACATGATGGTTCGCTTGTTGCCCACCGGTCAGTTGATGGTGCGTACCAGCCGGGTGGTGCTGAGCACCAACTGGCTCTACGGCACCATCTGTTGCTGAGCACCGGCAGGCTGGTACGTGGCACCCGCAGCAAGGCCTCCAGCAGGCGGTTGGAGCACTGCATTGCCCGTGCCGAAGCCGCCCGTGGCCGACTGGAAAACAGCGCCGCCTTCTCCCGGTTGTCCTCCGACCTGTGCGCCGGCGACCGGTAGAACCGGTTGGCCACCAGCGACATGACCACCAGGCCCAAAACTGCCCTGCTAGAACGCGGTGTGACCATGGCCACCGGCGTTGGGATGGCCACCGTGAAAACCCGGCGCTCCATGGTGATGGCCATGATTTCCCTAGCCACGACCACCTCTACGATTGCGACCTCCACCGCGATTCCACCCACCACGGCCATGGTTGTGATGTCCACCATGATAACGACCATGGTAGCCAAAACCACCATGTCTGCGATCATCAAATCCACCATGTTCACGACCACGTCCCCGGCGACCTCGGCCACTTGACTGGAAACCCCCACTACCACGATGGCCACCACCTCTGCCTCCAAACCCCGGATCAAATCCTGGGTTGAAGCCCAGGTTGAAAGCCGCCGGGGCACCTCCACCACGCGCACCATGGTTGCCGTAGCCTCCCTGATTCGCCATAACCTTCCCCCTGCGCACCACCTCGGCAAAGGTTCTTTTCGCCCGCGGCAGTACGACCTTTTGCCTGTGGCGGCTGTGGGTTCTAGGTTTTGTTCCAGTCCTTGCAAAAAGGAAACACAGCCCACGGGTGGGCCTAAAAAATTTTCCAAGCCCAATTTGTACCTTCTCTGGAATCCCTAGTAAGCCTTGTTCCATATTCACTCCCTCCCGAGACTGATCCAGTTCCGTCTTACGTGGTGATGCCGTCGCGGCAGGAGATGGACCGGTAGACAGAGGCGGAAAATCAGGATCACGGCACTGGGGTTCCTCCAATTCGATTTTTTTTTGAAACTCGATCCTTCTTCCCCGAGACCATGAAGCCCACCGGCGAACTCACCGATGACCTCACCGTCTGGGGTTTACGCCGCTGGTACATCGCCTTGGCAACATAGTCCCCTAGAGTTCTCAGAGGAGAAATCCTAGGAGCGGGTAGAGGGCCTTGCCATGGTTTCCCGGCACCCTTACGTTGCACAAGATCGGACACCAGTTTGAGAGGAGCACGGCGATCTGCCGAGGTTTTACCTGATCCAAGCGCTTCTTCTGCCCTGAAGAGGTCTTCCACGGTGTAGCCCGCGGCGATTGCGATTTCGATGTTGCCGTCATCCGCCGAGAACCCCACTACGACTGCTGGTACTGAAGTCAGCGATGAACAGTCGATCTCCGCATCGATTGATTCATCAAAATCTGAATCAACGCTGGACGACCAGAACTTGGAGACGAAATCGGTGCCATGGACTGGATTCGGTTTCTGGCTCAACACCGCTTCCAACTTGACGATCCGCGATAAGGCATCACGTCCTTCTAATCGGCGCTGCGCCACATCCTCGACGATCTCCTTCTCGCTGGCGACGTAGTCGTTGACCTCCTTACTCCGAGGGAGCAAGTTCTTTGTGATCGCCGGCGCCAGGGTAAGGCGCCTTCTCCATGACGACACATGTCCCCGCGTCGCTAGAAAAGGACCACGCTGGCCCCCACCATCCTTCACCGACGAGCTTGTGCCACCGACGACCACTGACCTCTCCTTAGCCCCGCAAGGAGACCCTCGCCCACTCTCTAGAAACTCGTTCCGATCACCGGCGGCGACCACCGCGTCTTCCGAATCGCCACCGGATTCTCCCTCAACGATCATATTTTTTCGCCTAGGTTCCTACTTCCTACTCCAACATAGTGTTCCAGTGGTGCCGGTAGCCATACCGAACCGAACCTGGTTTGCTAGCAAGCTGGAGTACTGAAAATCTTTTAGCTTTGATGAGAGGAACGTCAGCCTCGGTACTTTGATGTATCGCCTGTTTCTTCTTTCATCCAATCGATAGCATGGCATGGCACGGCATGGCACGCGGAAGCGACGGCAGTACCACCATGGCGGCAAGGTATGAGCATTCTGCGTTCAATGTTCAGAGTTGGACGTGAAAGTGTAATAGGAATTGTGGAATACGTGATGCATTACTCAGGGACCTGTATTGTGTACATATAGGCATGACGGGGAGCCAGATACGACAGGCCCATGGGCCGTGTCACGTTTACAATCTAACACACCCCCACAGTCTGGGAGCATCGCGAACATTGAGACTAGACCTAAACTCCACGAAGACGGACGTCGGAAGGCCCTTGGTGAATATGTCGACGTACTAAGATGTCGTGGGGACATGAAGAACTCAAATTTCTCCAAGGGCGACGCGGTCACAAACAAAGTGTAAATCAATCTCCGCTGTCACAGAACCGACCAATTTATAAGAGTACAAGTACGAAAACAATCGCCGAAACGATCAAATTCTCGAACTTGCGCCCATATAAACCCGGTAGTCAACTGAAATCACGACGGATTTCAAACCAACTTGCATACAACCAAGATCACAGTAATTCAACATAACATATCGTACGTTACAACATTTCGCAGACGTTCGCAAATAGATTACATCAACATAGAGTCATCGTTATTACAAAACAAGTCTTGTAACATAAGCGGAAGCAAATAGTTTAACTCACACACACGAGTTCAATACCAATACCAGGTTCTTGATCACATCCCACAAAAGCATTCAGATAAGATAACGAGGAGATCATGCCCGTGATCTAGTCTTAAATCACCACGGGTGGAGACAATACTTACGTAATCCCGATAGAGAAGGTCATCTCGCAACAAGAGGGAATAAACCACGAGTGCGGGAATGTACTCAGCTAGACTTACTCTCGACGAAAACCAAAATAAAGGACACCAAGGATCATGCATAGCTTTATTTAGTGGATCGGCTTACACTTTCTTTTGCGTAAAAGCATATGTAATAAAGATCAACTTTTATCCCGAACTAGCGGTGACTTTAAGCCATTAACTTGTCATCATCTATATTAGCACCTGTACTAATCAACCACTTGATTAATATGCAAACATTAATAACCATAGCGGTATAATTCTCGGCAACATTATCATCATCATCATCATTATCCATTTAACCATATCGTTAAATTAATTGAATCTACGTTGCCATTGCTCAAGTCAAGTTCTCACTATCCGGAGAGACGGCGATTCAATCGATTCCTATCCAAATGGAGGGTATTCCTAACACAAACCCCGCTTCCCCGTCGAGGTCGCAAACAAGTCACCTTTGGTACAACTCAGGAGAAAAGTAAAAAAAAAAAGACGCGGGTCCGGGCGCACCGCATTCTCGAGAGAACCACTCTGCCAGAAGTGCGGATCTTAAACCTGACTCCCCTTGGACTTATGCCAATGGCTCTCCGCACATCCTTACTACCTCCGAATGCATCCAACCCCCACGGTTCCCGGCCGAGTTGAGCTACTCGGCCCGCGGTCGAACGACTTATCCGGCCAGCTAAGTGTTAGGCTGCGTTCAACATGACATGAGGACGTCTGGTGTGATCGGTCCTTAAACGACCACCAGAGTCACTATGTTCAACCTACACAAGACTCCGCCGGTCTTAATTCATTATTCACATGGTTCTTTTCCACGATAGCAAATATAGCCAACCGTGATCCACCTCATCCTAAATCTCGCGGTGACAGAAATCACCGACTTCTACCGCACTAAGCATGGCTAAGCATTTAACCCGTTCCTCGAACTTAAATAGGATTCGGTCGATATCTGGACAAGGAGGGATATATAATGCAGCAATTGGTTCCAACCAATTCCTATACTTAATGCATCATCAACAATAAAGATACTCAATATATTTGTAAAGACATGGGAGACTTATAATGCTCGGGCTTGCCTTTCGAGAAAGAGGAAGGTCAAGGATCGTCGCACTTTCGGGCAACTCCTCGGCGACGGCTGCTTCTTCGACTTCCTGCACCTCGGGCTCCTCCTCCTGGTTGGCTCCCTCGAACTCCAGCAACGTCACTCCCTCCGGCACACCTATTGCATGAATGCGCAAGATAAGTATCATGGATGCACATGTACGAATGTCAGGGATGCTCGGGGAATGCACATGCTCACTGCAGTTCGCATATTCCAAGTTAAGCTTTATTCAATACACTTTACTTACCAAGTCTATACAACCTAATGTATAATTGCTCATCTTCAGTTAATGACCTAGCACCTGCACCTAAGCATATTCTCAAGTTAGGCTAACCCCCAAACAATCAACGATTACGTTGCAACACATTCAATCAAGCAATTGTATTTCAGCAATTGAAGACTATATATCGGTACATTAAACTAGCCATAACTGGAGATGTATAATTCCAAATGATATGAAACAAGACAATCTGGAAAGCTTATGAAATTGTCTATAATTCATTTTTTAGACCTCAAAGCATGATTCGACACTTTACCAGCTCGAATTCCTAAATCAACAGAACACTGTCCTACAAGACAGAGAATAAGCAAAACAGGAACCTAACTTTAAACAGCTGTAGTTTCTAAACTACTGGGCCAAATGCCCTCAAATTTTGACAGGAGCTAGATACATAAATTATCTACAACTCTTGTATTCATCATATTCACATAAAACCAAAATCTCATGGGGAACTTTCTAAAGTCCCCAGATCTGTCCAGAGGGACATAATGCCAACAAATAATTAGCAACTTATGATGTAAACATATAATTAGACAAAACCAACTTTACTATCTTATCACACATATCCTAAGAACACCAGAAAGTAGGATGTCCATTACCAAAACATTTCTTTTAATACCTTTCTTAATTTATTTAATTAATTAGGGAAATAGTAAACCTATATGAAAACTGCCCCATTAATTCTACAAAATTACAGTAGACACTACATACTCTAAGTAGACTACCATAAAAATTTCACACCATTTGAGCAAGTATAAAAGCCTACACAAAAATGACAAGGCATAATGGCTTAAAATGGCATAATTAGGAAACCCTAATGAAAAGTGTCAAGCAACAGATTTCATATTTTTCCTAGCATCCTTAGGGCACTAGGATACTACCTACCAAGTTTCATGGCCATTGGATTCATAGATTATTTACTAAAATTTACACAAGAATCATCCAATGATAAAAGGAAAATCTATAACTCAAAAACTACACATGCAATGACTCTCAAATTTTAACCAGAGCTTCTACTATACCATACTAGCTTACCCACAAAATTTCACAATTTTGGATCACAGAAACTCAAGATATGATTTAAACAAGTTTGCATGCAATCAAAAACACTTTTCAAGTTCCTATTTAATTCATCCAAATTTTCTACATGATATGCTCAAGATATATTTTTATTAAATACTAGACCTAACAATGAGTCTAACAAAATTGGAAGAACTCAATTTGGATCTACCAAGTAGGAGTTACAAAAATATCAAATCAGCACTAAAAACTGGATTTTGAACTAGCTTATGATCGCACACAACATCGACAAAGCGGGACACTTTGTCACCGGGGCCCATGTGTCATAGACACGTAAATGGGGAGACGACGCGGACCGGCGGGGGACGAGCGGAGCTCGCCGGTGAGGACTCCGGTGAAACCGACGCACCGGCGTGACTACCACTACCACCGCGTCGATTGACCTACTTAACCTAACCTCAATCGACCTCTAGGTACCCCCATACCATGGCGTCTGGCGGGCTCGGCCATGGCACACAACGGAGTTCCGCGAAGTCCGCCATGTACTGCGGCTAAGCTCGGTATGAGCTGCAAGGAGTCGCAAGGAAGCTAAAGCGCTGCTTATCGAGGCGATGGTCGGTCGAGGATGAGCCGCCATGGTGACGGGTGCGGCGGTGAAACGCCGGCGAGAGAATGCGCTTCGCACAACGGCTTACCCGCGTTGCCCGTGAGCAAACGTGGGCGTGAGGTGACGGTGGAAGCACAATGGAGATCCTGTGGCGGTGTTAGAGTGGCAAGGCGTGGCGGGGCAGCAATGGCGACGGCGGGCGCTTCTCATGGCTGTGACATGGAGGAGAAAGAAGAAAGCAAGAACTGGAATGGTGGCGCCGGGAGGCTCACGGCGTGCGAGGCGCGCGGCTTCAAGACGGAGGACACCGGCAGGGTCGGGCCAGCCACACGCAGCGTGGCAGGCGGTCGATCGACCGGCGACAAGCGTCCCCCGCGCCAAGCGGGCGTTTTACGAACGGAGGTTATCAGTAGCTTGACCGAAACTCGATTCGCTTAACCTTATCGAGCCCGACGTGTGAAGATTGATTGCGTTGGATTTCTCAATTCATGGAGAATCAATGGACACAATGTACATGAAAGTTGTAGAGTTATATTAGGGCTACAAATTTGGTTTAGCAATCAACAGCCAGTTCTCCACGGATCACGAGTTATATCAAGCCAAAGTTGAGGTCATGCAACTGAAACTCAGTTCCAACACTTAGAAAATTTCAGAGTTTTTAAAAAGATCTCAAAACTGACTTGTGGACCATTTTTGAACATGTTGCGCACATTTTCATGAGGTGGCCATAAAATAACTTTTGTTCCTTATATAATTCTCTACAACTTTGCTTTAGGTTGCTCAGACATGCAAACGTCCTAAGCTACACTTTTAAAACAGTCAAACATAGGAGCTCTAGGGGTCCAAATTGGTCAACCATGACTTGGAAACCTAATTAGGCAAAATGATCAACATGAACCTTGTTACTAATGACATTCTAGGTGTAACTAAGTTACTTAGGATGATTATTAGCCACACCACACATTGGTCACACAAGAATCAAGCAAGGTATGTACTGAAACAATGAAAAACACATGAAATGTTGCAACTGTTTCATAGTCATGTTTCACTTGTTTCATGATTGTGTTGCATAGCACTAACTAACCTTGTTTCACTAAGTGAGTGGCACATGTTGCACTTAAGCGTTGCACACTTTACATTTCATAAAGAACAACACACATGAAATCTACAACACGTTGCAATGTTTTGAATTTATGTTTCATGTGCTATAAGTTCACAAAGGGATGCATGATGCTCATGTTCATGAAATGCAAAGCAAATGTGGAAGCCAAACACCAGGGGTGTTACAGCCCTCCTCTCCTTATAAAAATCTCGTCCCAGAGATTTGAAAAGCGTACCATTGTTGATAGAATTCCTTATAACCATCCCTCAAATAATCTTCCCTTTCCCACGTTGCATCGCGTTCACTACCCCGATTACTCCACATGACTTTGTAGAACTTGACCACCCGACTCGAGTCACTCGCGCTCACGAGTGTCAATCACTCGAACCGGCTTTTCTTCAAAGGTCAAATCAGATTTTAACTCGATATCCCCAATGGAACTCTCTCTTCGTGGACGCGAAGACATTTCTTCAATTGGGATACATGAAAGACATTGAAGATAGCACTCATCTCCGGAGGTAATTGAATCTTATACGCCACTTTACCACTTTGTCCAATGATTTCAAACGGACCAACATATCTTGGCGCAAGCTTTCGCTTCACACCGGCGTTGGACACTTTTCATAGGTGAAACCTTCAGATAAACGAAGTCTCCAACTTCGAACTCAATAGGTTTTCTCGTCGATCAAGATAACTTTTCTCGCTTAGCTTGTGCGGCGGCCATGTGAGTTTGGATAGTACGAACTTGTTCTTCGACTTCTTGAACAAAATCAATTCCATAATATCTCCTTTCACCCGCTTCTACCCAGTTCAACGGGGTTCTACACTTCCGCCATACAAAGCTTCAAACGGTGCCATCTTGATGCTTTCTTGATAACTATTATTGTACGAGAATTCAGCTAGGGGCAACCATTTTTCCCATGAACCCTTCACTGAGATGACACGAAGCTCTCAACATATCTTCTAAGATTTGATTCACCCGTTTAGTTTGTCCATTGGTTTGCGGATGATAGGCGTAACTTCTTACTAGCTTAGTTCCTAATAATCCATGTAAGTGCTCCCAAAAGCGCGGCAAAGTGAACTGTGGTCCTCTATCGATACAATAGTACGAGGATTCCATGAAGACGGACTATCTCGATTGAAGTACAACTCAAAGATAATCAATCGGACGGAAATCAATGCGGACAGGAATGAAGTGTGCGGACTTAGTCGACGGGTCTACAATCACCCAAATAGAGTTAAAATTCCTCCGAGTAGTAGGGAGTCCAACAATAAAATCCATACTTATCTCCTCCCATTTCCAACTGGAATAGATAGTGGTGAAGTAATCCGCCGCCCTTCATGTGTACAGCTTTAACTCGACAACAAGTGTCACACCTAGCCACATAAGCGGCTATCTCCTTCTTCATTTTAGTCCACCAATAACGAGGCTTCAAATCATGATACATTTTACTACTGCCTGGATGAATAGATAATTTAGAGGAATGTGCTTCAGATATGATTTGATCTCTAAGCTCTCTATCCTTCTAACCACTAACCTATCCTTGAACCATAACACGTCATTTTCATCTACCCGAAAATGTTTGGTTTCTTGTTCTTTCATCTTAAGCTTGATGTAGAATACACCGGATCGGTCTTTTGTAGCTCAATAATTCTACTTTGCGAGTACAACCGACAAAGGATGTTGTGAAGGATTGCGGGATGCATGAGCCGTGACAAATGACAATCACCTTCAATCAAAGAGTGACAATGCGATTTCTGTTCAAGGCATCTGCAGACGACGTTTGCCTTGCCGGGATGATAGTAGTGCACTTGGAGATTATAATCCTTGATCAACTCGAGCCATCTTCGTTGACGCATATTCAACTCAAAGTTGAGTGAAGATGTACTTAAGACTTTTGTGATCGGTGTAGATGTTGCACACATTACCAAGCAAATAATGTCTCCGGGCTTTCAAAGCATGAACAACTGCAATGAGTTCTAAGTCATGCGTGGGATAATTCACCTCATGCTTCCGAAGTTGGCGAGAGGTATAAGCAATGACCCTACCCTCCCCGCATAAGAACACCTCCTAAGCCAATGCCCGATGCATCACAATACACATCAAAAGGTTTCTCAATATCCGGTTGTGCCAAAAACCGGAGCCGAAGTTAAAAGGGTCCGCAGGTGTGAAAGGCCACATCACACTCGGAAGTCCGAGACAAACCTCGTGTCTTTCTGCAGCAAAGAACTGAGTCATAGGCTTGGCTATTTTAGAGAAATCTGGGATGAAGCGGCGATAATAGCCCGCCAAACCCGTAAAACTCCGAACCTCATGCACCGAAATGGGAGCCTTCGATCTAACACTTCTTGCACCTTGGTGGGATCCACCATAATTCCACCATCGGACAACACATGCCCGAGAAACGGTACTTTACTGAAGCCAAAATTCATATTTGCTTTGAACTTTGCATAAAGCTTGTGTTCACACAGTCTAGTGAGAACCACTCAAAATGTTCAACATGATCTTCTTCATTCTCGAGAATAGACCAAGATATCATCTATAAATACCACCACAAATTTGTCCAACTCGCATAAACACCGAATTCATTAGATACATGAAATGTGCGGGGCATTGGTCAATCCGAACGACATAACCAGATACTCATACAGACCATATCTTGTAGAGAATGCAGTTTTGAGACATCCTCGGGCGAATTTTGATTTGATGATAACCGCACCTCAAATCAATCTTGAAAAAGACTTTTGCTTTAGACAACCGATCAAACAAGATGTCTATCCGCATGCGGAGGGTACTTGTTCTTAATTGTGACTGCATTCAAAGGCCTATAATCTACACACATGCGTAGTGACTGATCCTTCTTCTTCACAAAGATAGCTGGACACCCCATGGCGATGAACTAGGACGGATAAGGCCTTTTCTCAGAGAAGTTCACTTAACGGATCTTAAGTTCACTAGTTCGTTGGGAGGCATTCTATAAGGTCTTCTAGATATGGGTGTTTGTACCGTAGCAACTCTATCTTGAACTCTACGTCCCGATCCGGAGGTAATCCAGCAAATCCTCGGGAAAAACATCCGGAAAGTCACACACTACCGGATATTTGCCATAGCCTTTGCTTGCACCGCATTAGCCGCACAAGAAAGATTGATGTCCCTAGGTAGTTGCACCAGAAACCTTCCCGAGTACTAGGATCTCTGAGCATGACTACTCTAGTCGATGTATCAATAAGCACCCGTGCTTGCTCATCCAATTCATTCCCAATATCACATCGATACCCAGCCCAGGTAAAACTACCGGATCAACTTGATAACTTCATCCCTCTATCTCAAGTTGTACGCCCCTACTACGAGCTTGGTGGGGATGGTACCACCGGCAGCCCTAATACAATAACCCTCACCCTCAACGATTATGTTTTCTCGCACAAACTTGGATGCAAATGCGGGACTAATAAAAGAATGTGAAGCACCGAATCAAATAGTACAAGCTGCGGGGTGTTGATCAACCGAGAAACTTACCGACAAAGGATCGCCTCCCCTGAAGGAATATCAAGAACATTTGTATAGTTCACCGGCCACCTTGATTGAAATTCTTCTTAGGGTAAGGACACTTCCTCGCCCAAAGGGCGGTCTTGTTGCAATTCCAAAGACTGAAGATATTGCTTGGCGGAACATTGGAGCTTCCTTGACTGGTAGTGCCCTTTGGAAGAGCAACTCAGAAAGCCTTGCGAAATCCAGGTCCTCCTGGATTCTTCTTCTGGGTGGGCGAAACTTAGCGGTACGACGTTGGTGGACGGAATGGAGCCTTATGTGTGACGGAGCCTTGGATTGTGAGGCACTCGCCTCATAGGCTCTCTTATGACTCTTTGAAGCAAAGATACACAAGCATTGTTGTTCTCTTGGGATAGAGCATCACTAACAAACTCATTGAAATGCGCACACTTGCAATTTCCCATGGTCTTCATAAGTTTGGGGCTCGGTCCAGCTTGAAACTTCATGATTTTCTTGGCATCGGTGTCCACAAACTCCGTGGCGTACCTTGCAAGGTTATTGAAAGCCCTGCAGTATTCGTTCAAGCTCTTGTTCCTTTGGGTTAACTTCATAAACTCTGTATGCTTGATCGCCATGAGACCGGAGGAATATAATTTCCCAGACGGCGACTTGAACTGATCCCAAGTAATTTGGGCATTAGCGGGCATAGTGGACCGATGATGGCTCCACCAAATACCAAATGGCCCATGCAACCGGTGAGATGCGTACTCACCTCTTGACACCTCGGTCAAGCGGAGCAAAGCGGAACTTCGCTCGAGAGTATTCAACCACTCATCGACTTGTAGAGGCTCCTCGGCCTCCTTGAAGATCGGGGTTTCGTGTCAAGGAAAGCCTTGAAATCACTTGTATTGATTTGGTTCGGTCCTTGGCGGACATTCCGATCCTCACGGTTTGCCATCTGGCGCGATAGCCTCGGCTAGCATGCGCCGACTTTCAACGATCATCTGCTGCATTAGCTCACCGGTGTGGGTGGTGGTGGAGGAGGTGTTTGCTCCTCATCTCCATGGTTACGACCATGACGAAGATTGTAAGCCATCTCGCAAATGTATAGCCAATGAGCACCGATGATGTGGAAATTTGTAGATGAATTGTATAATTATGCCACAATCGACTCCAATGGAGGAAATGAACTTATACTATCATAGAGGCACAATCATTCATCACAATCACACAACTTCTCAAGCGCATCAATTGACACATTAAGGCGATGAACTTAACCAAAGAATGAGATGGATAGCCCGCACGTGCATTTTAACTTGTCAAAGGCTCACATAAGCGGAACATAACAGTTCAATAGGTTACATCAAAGCCGTAGGGTTCCAAACCGACAAAGAAAAAGATAACTTAAGGTTCGATATTACATCCCAACGATTAACTTATTACAAAGCTACTCGTTCATGCCCGAGGATCAACAAAGACTAGCTCCAGTAGATTAGCTAAGTATTAAGCTAACTACGCATCGTCCTCGGAGTCGATGTCAAGATCTCTCCTCCATCTTCATCACTAGCGAGCTCTAACTCCTCATCTTCCTCCTCATCATGTGGAACGCCTTGAGTCCATTAATCTCAACGTCATCACCTTCACCATGATGACACCGTAACCCATCTCATCCTCATCAGTGGCGGGAGAGGTGAAGGCGATTGTAACACAGAACCTCCTCATGAAGATTGTCATTGTACCCTTCTGCAATGCCGCCAACTGCCGCTTGAGTTCTACCTGTCGCGCTCAAAGACATTCTCCTCGTGCAAGCTTCATTCCGTTGGTTCAAAGATGTGAACCAACATACGCCACGATTGCGGTGAGCAATCACAACCTCTCGAACCTCCGGTTCTCTTGATCCTGTTCTGCGTGACTTGCTCCAAACGCCGCTTTGATCTGCAGTCCTCTCGCCAGATCACCGGGCTAGTTCTCGCCCTCGGCCTTTCCTCCTCAAGAGGCTCGGGGATTCGGGCTCACGAGGAGCTAAACGGTGACGAGGTGCCCCGCCTCCAGCCGGACTTATGGCGATCAAAGCTTTCGTGCTGCGCCATCTCAGAGCAAAAGTTACAACGTAAGGGAGAATCATTTAAGGGATACGAAATTTAATTATTCGAGACCATCAATTTTAAAGGAGGGAGTAATGCAAGAAATGCCATGTATGCTTGAACATGATGCATGCACGATCCGTACGTCCTCACAAACCTAAAATAAAATTTAAAGGCTAGCGAAATATACGGTGGCATACATACGTTCTCTCGTATACGGTAGCTAGTCGATCTACAACGATACGTTGTTAGTGTACCTCTGAAGAAAAATTTCATTTCAGCCCAAAGAATTCCCTAAAAAGGCATAAAAGCAAGCATTAAACTAAATACTTTCATACATACATCCCCGGATGTATATACTCTAGTATCACAGCTACCCGACAGAGATACCCACAATTAAGTACTCTCATAGATACATGATTAAACATGTAGGTATGCGAGCAACCACAACTACTCTCCCTAGATCGACGGTTGGGCGGTCATGCTCTCACAACTCACCCTTACACAGGCGTGAGGCAAATGATCCAAACATTACCATTCAAGCGAATGGCACCCATGCAATAGCACGCCAGATATGGACAACGAAAATAAAACAATCATTTCCCAAAGTTAGTAATTATATAAGCCACCTAAAATCCTTAAGTGGGCTACAAAGGATGTGATCACCGGTACACTATAAAATTTCAGATTTTTTTGAACACTTACATATAACTATAAGTTATAAACCGCCGCAAACAAAAGCTTTTGTTTTTAAATACCCGTATGACATGTTTAATGTTGAATCTAGCTCGATGCCACCGTGTCACAGAATCGACCAATTTATAAGAGTACAAGTACGAAAACAATCGCCAAACGATCAAATTCTCGAACTTGCGCCCATATAAACCCGTAGAGTCAATCAAATCACGACGGATTTCAAACCAACTTGCATACAACCAAGATCACAAGAATTCAACATAACATATCGTGCGTTACAACATTTCGCAGACGTTACGCAAATAGATTACATCAACACAGAGTCATCGTTATTACAAAACAAGTCTTGTAACATAGCGGAAGCAAATAGTTTAACTCACACACGAGTTCAATACCGCACAGGTTCTTGATCACATCCCACAAAAGCATTCAGATAAGATAACAGGAGATCATGCCCGTGATCTAGTCTTCGTCACCGCCGGTGGAGACAATACTTACAGAATCCCCGATAGAGAAGGTCATCTCGCAACAAGAGGGAAATAAACCCCGAGTACGGGAATGTACTCACTAGACTTACCCGACGGAAACCAAAATAAAGGACACCAAGGATCATGCATAGCTTTATTTAGTGGATCTGGTGACACTTTCTTTTGCGTAAAAAGCATATGTAATAAAGATCAACTTTTATCCTGAACTAGCGGTGACTTTAAGCCATTAACTCATCATCTATATTAGCACCTGTACTAATCAACCACTTGATTAATATGCAAACATTAATAACCATAGCGGGTATAATTCTCGGCAACATTATCATCATCATCATCATTATCCATTTAACCATATCGTTAAATTAATTGAATCTACGTTGTCACGCTCAAGTCAAGTTCTCACTATCCGGAGAGACGGCGATTCAATCGATTCCTATCCAAATGGAGGGTATTCCTAACACAAACCCCCTTCCCCGTCCGTGGTCGCAAACAAGTCACCTTTGGTACAACTCAGAGAAAAGTAAAAAAAAAGACGCGGGTCCGGGCATACCGCATTCTCGAGAGAACCACTCTCGCCAGAAGTGCGTGGATCTTAAACCCCGACTCCCCTTGGACTTATGCCAATGGCTCTCCGCACATCCTTACTACCTCCGAATGCATCCAACCCCCACGGTTCCCGCCGAGTTGAGCTACTCGGCCATGGTCGGTCGACGACTTATCCGCCCAAGCTAAGTGTTAGGTGCGTTCAACATGACATGAGGACGTCATAACGTATCGGTCCTTAAACGACACGACGGAGTCACTATGTTCAACCTACACAAGACTTCGCCCGGTCTTAATTCATTATTCACATGGTTCTTTTCACGATAGCAAATATAGCCAACCGTGATCCACCTCATCCTAAATCTCGCAGTGACAGGAAATCACCTGACTTCTACCGCACTAAGCATGGCTAAGCATTTAACCCGTTCCTGAACTTAAATAGGATTCCAGTATGATATCTGGACAAGGAGGGATATATAATGCAGCAATTGGTTCCAACCAATTCCTATACTTAATGCATCATCAACAATAAAGATACTCAATATATTTGTAAAGACATGGGAGACTTATAATGCTCCGGGCTTGCCTTTCGTGAAAGAGGAAGGTCAGGTGATCGTGGCACTCGGGCAACTCCTCGGCGACGGCCGCTTCTTCGACTTCCCTCACACCTCGGCTCCTCCTCCTGGTTGGCTCCCTCGAACTCCAGCAACGCCACTCCCTCCGGCACACCTATTGCATGAATGCGCAAGATAAGTATCATGGATGCACATGTACGAATGTCGTGGATGCTCGGGAATGCACATGCTCACCGCAGTTCGCATATTCCAAGTTAAGCTTTATTCAATACACTTTACTTACCAAGTCTATACAACCTAATGTATAATTGCTCATCTTCAGTTAATGACCTAGCACCTGCACGTAAGCATATTCTCAAGTTAGGCTAACCCCAAACAATCAACGATTACGTTGCAACACATTCAATCAAGCAATTGTATTTCAGCAATTGAAGACTATATATCGGTACATTAAACTAGCCATAACTGGAGATGTATAATTCCAAATGATATGAAACAAGACAATCTGGAAAGCTTATGAAATTGTCTATAATTCATTTTTTAGACCTCAAAGCATGATTCGACACTTTACCAGCTCGAATTCCTAAATCAACAGAACACTGTCCTACAAGACAGAGAATAAGCAAAACAGGAACCTAACTTTAAACAGCTGTAGTTTCTAAACTACTGGGCCAAATGCCCTCAAATTTTGACAGGAGCTAGATACATAAATTATCTACAACTCTTGTATTCATCATATTCACATAAAACCAAAATCTCATGGGGAACTTTCTAAAGTCCCCAGATCTGTCCAGAGGGACATAATGCCAACAAATAATTAGCAACTTATGATGTAAACATATAATTAGACAAAACCAACTTTACTATCTTATCACACATATCCTAAGAACACCAGAAAGTAGGATGTCCATTACCAAAACATTTCTTTTAATACCTTTCTTAATTTATTTAATTAATTAGGGGAAATAGTAAACCTATATGAAAACTGCCCCATTAATTCTACAAAAATTACAGTAGACACTACATACTCTAAGTAGACTACCATAAAAATTTCACACCATTTGAGCAAGTATAAAAGCCTACACAAAAATGACAAGGCATAATGGCTTAAAATGGCATAATTAGGAAACCCTAATGAAAAGTGTCAAGCAACAGATTTCATATTTTTCCTAGCATCCTTAGGGCACTAGGATACTACCTACCAAGTTTCATGGCCATTGGATTCATAGATTATTTACTAAAATTTACACAAGAATCATCCAATGATAAAAGGAAAATCTATAACTCAAAAACTACACATGCAATGACTCTCAAATTTTAACCAGAGCTTCTACTATACCATACTAGCTTACCCACAAAATTTCACAATTTTTGGATCACAGAAACTCAAGATATGATTTAAACAAGTTTGCATGCAATCAAAAACACTTTTCAAGTTCCTATTTAATTCATCCAAATTTTCTACATGATATGCTCAAGATATATTTTTATTAAATACTAGACCTAACAATGAGTCTAACAAAATTGGAAGAACTCAATTTGGATCTACCAAGTAGGAGTTACAAAAATATCAAATCAGCACTAAAAACTGGATTTTTGAACTAGCTTATGACTGCACAGTCACTGACAGCAGGGACCCGCCTGTCAGCCGGGCCCATGTGTCATAGACACAGAAACAGGGGAGACGACGCGGACCGGCGCGGGGACGACGGAGCTCGCCGGCGGTGAGGACTCCGGCGAAACCGACGGCACCGGCGTGACTACCACTACCACCCGCGTCGATTGACCTACTTAACCTAACCTCAATCGACCTCTAGGTACACCGGCCATGGCGTACGGCGGCTCGGCCATGGCACACAACGGAGCTCCGGCGAAGTCCGCCATGTACTGGCGCGGCTAAGCTCGGTATGAGCTGCAAGGAGTCGCAAGGAAGCTAAAGGCGCTATCGAGGCGAAGGTCGGTCGAGGATGAGCCGGCCATGGTGACGGGGTGCGGCGGTGAAACGCCGGCGAGGAATGCGCTCGGCACAACGGCTTACCCGGCGTTGCCAGTGAGCAAACGTGGGCGTGAGGTGACGGTGGAAGCACAATGGAGATCCTGTGGCGGTGTTAGAGTGGCAAGGCGTGGCGCGGGCCAACAATGGCGACGGCGGCGGCGGCGCTCATACAAGGCAACTAACCAAGCGAGAGAAAGAAGAAAGCAAGAATCTGGAATGGTGGCGCCGGGAGGCTCACGGCGTGCGATCGCGGCTTCAAGACGGAGGACACCGGCGATGGGTCGAGCCAGCCACCACAGCGCGTGGCGGTCAGGCGATCGGTCGACCGGCGCAGCAGGCGTCACGCCAAGCAAGCGTTTTACAAACGGAGGTTATCAGTAGCTTGATCGAAACTCGATTGATTAACCTTATCGAGCTGACAAAGAAGATTGATTATGTTGGATTTCTCAATTCATGGAGAATCAGTGGACACAATGTACATGAAAGTTGTAGAGTTATATTAGGGCTACAAATTTGGTTTAGCAATCAACAGCCAGTTCTCCACGGATCACGAGTTATATCAAGCCAAAGTTGAGGTCATGCAACTGAAACTCAGTTCCAACACTTAGAAAATTTCAGAGTTTTTAAAAAGATCTCAAAACTGACTTGTGGACCATTTTTGAACATGTTGCGCACATTTTCATGAGGTGGCCATAAAATAACTTTTGTTCCTTATATAATTCTCTACAACTTTGCTTTAGGTTGCTCAGACATGCAAACGTCCTAAGCTACACTTTTAAAACAGTCAAACATAGGAGCTCTAGGGGTCCAAATTGGTCAACCATGACTTGGAAACCTAATTAGGCAAAATGATCAACATGAACCTTGTTACTAATGACATTCTAGGTGTAACTAAGTTACTTAGGATGATTATTAGCCACACCACACATTGGTCACACAAGAATCAAGCAAGGTATGTACTGAAACAATGAAAAACACATGAAATGTTGCAACTGTTTCATAGTCATGTTTCACTTGTTTCATGATTGTGTTGCATAGCACTAACTAACCTTGTTTCACTAAGTGAGTGGCACATGTTGCACTTAAGCGTTGCACACTTTACATTTCATAAAGAACAACACACATGAAATCTACAACACGTTGCAATGTTTCGAATTTATGTTTCATGTGCTATAAGTTCACAAAGGGATGCATGATGCTCATGTTCATGAAATGCAGTGCAAATGTGGAAGCCAAACACCTGGGGTGTTACAACATGCTTGGTCCGCTGGTGCTGAACGGGGTTGGTGGACAGATAAACGGCACCGACATTGTCACAGCACACAACGGTGGCTCGCTGAAGAGGGCAATGGAGCTCATGGAGGAGTTGACGCATGTAACACCCCGGTGTTATGACCAACATTTAGGCACTGTAAATCATACATATCATGCATCATCAAACATCCTAATCATACATGCCCAATCATGTAAATAATAACTGAAACCCTGCTTCGAAACATACGAAACATGCTCGTAAAACATGAATGTTGCATACACTTGTTTAGAGTTGTTTTGCCATGATTATGCTTGCTAGGTTAGTAAAACATGTTTGGCTATGATTGTAAATCATCTAGAATTATTTAGCGCAATTTTTGGAGTAAAGTTTGTATTCAAATTATTGCCAATTAGGGTTTTGAGTTAAAATTGACTTTAATTTTATAATTCAAAATCTATCAAGAATTGGACTTTGGTTATAAAAGCAAAGTTGTAGAGAATTAAATTCTAAGCAACTTTCATTTTTGGGACATTTTCAAAAGATATCATTTTCTTGCTCAAAATGATATTTGCAAACTGGTATTTAAAAATTTCTTAAAAATGGAAATTGAGAAAAATGATTTCTCCTTTCGCGGGCAGCCCTCCTTTCTCTCGCCACTGGCCAAGCCGGCCCGCCTCAAGCAGCGCCTTCCTCCCGCGTGCCCTGCGCGTTCGGCCCGCCCAGCCTTGAGGCGTGACCGCCGCTGTGTGGCGACCATGCGCCGCCGGCGACGCCATGCCCATGTGCAGCAGCCACGACACCTGCCTCGCCTCCAGCGCTCGCGCCTTCTTCGCCCGCCCAAGGTCTCGCTCCACTCCACTCCCTCACTCACTCAGCAGCAGCGACCGCAGCAGCAGCAGCTCCCGCGTGCGCCACGAGCTCCGCCACCAGCTCCCTCGCCAGATTTGGCTCGCCCGGCCACCACAGCTCGCCAGCGACCACTCCGTCTCGCCAGCAGCTCCGCCTTCACCCCGCGCACCCCGTGCTCGTGTTACTTCGCCATGGTAAGCATCCCTTCCTTGGGAATTGCTCGCCGGAGCATGGCCGAGCTCACTGGTGAGCTCCGCTCTCGTGGACTCCCCCTTTCCGCTTCCCTTCCCGCCTTTCCTTCACGCGCACAAGCACCACACCGCGACATTGAGTCTCCCGAGCGCCTCCTTTCGCCATACCGTGGCCGGAGACGCTCCACCAGCGATGACCCGTGCCACCGCTCCGCCATTGCCGTCGGCGAGCCTCTCTCCCATGAACCGCCCCTCCCTATTCACCTCTATCCGACGTGGTTTGTCATGGGGAGCACGTTGGTGTCCTCCGTTTCACCGGGGACCTCGCCTGCTCGGCGAGCCGCCACCGGCCAGCATGCCTCCCTGCCTCGGCTCCTACCGACGCTGGTTCGTTCGTCTTGACCACGGGTCCCACGTGGCAGCCCCTCTGGGTGTACAAAGATCGGGTGCACCCAAAGAACTTTGTCATTTGGTTTTAAAAAGGAATTAAGAAATGAATTTTCATATTTCAGTTAAATACTTTGGAAAATTTTTGTGTACTCATTTTGGCTCCAAATTTGTTGAAACAAATTTTGCTAGGTTTATTGTCACCAGATCTACCTGATAAAAATATTGCATGTTATTTTTAAGATACTTTTCTGTAGAGCTTTAATTAATTCTTGATATTGCTGATAACTTGAAAAATGTGTAGAAAAACCTATAGGCTTCAGAAAAATATGATTCCAAGTTTGTTAATGTTCTTATGTAATGTGCTTCCTAGGAAAAATGTGTCATGCATGTGCTGTAGAAAAATTATGAGGTGTAGTTCAAGTGCCTTTAATGGCTGGTTTCTGTTAATTTTGCTAGAGAGCAAAATTTTTATAAAATATGCATGTGATAATTTTTGTACAGTGATTATTTGCTGTATAGAACATAGGAAAAATATTTCCTCTGTTGTTTGACACTTTTCACAGTACAAAGTATTTTCATGTTCATAATCATGCCATAGGTTGTTATTTTTGTGTAGGCTAATCCACTCATTCAAATACCATGAAAATCTGATGGTAGACTACTTAGGGTAGTACTGTGCTATGCTAATTTTCTAAGATTTTTCTAAGCAATAAAAATACATGTTGCTATTCAAACCTATTATTATTAATTAGGGTTTAATCAAGTGTTGCTTTATGTGTGATTAAGAAATTAGTTGAGCTTTGGTGTATCTTTGAAGCATTTAATAAGATGTGTTGACTTAGCATATTAGTAGTAGAAGAGAAGGCAGTAGATGACATGTGCTTGTAGTATATGTTTTTGGATGATGTTGACTACCTTGCATTCAAGCATATCCATTGTATTCATCTTATCCGATGCACTGATTGCATAAGCACTTACGCACATTGCATCATACAGGATCACAAACCGAGAACCCAGTCGTCATACCTGAGGAGCAGCTCGAGGTGCAGCCGCAAGAGGTGCCCGAAGCCGACGAGGAGGACGTTGAGGAACTTCCGGAGTGCCCCGATCACCGCCGAGCTCCTTCGAGAGAGGCAAGCCCCAGAGCATTTTCTCCCCGGTTTGCAATTATTAATTAACTGTTTTACTTTAATTGATGCATTACGTTCAGGAGTTGTTTGCAACCGTTGCTGCATTATACCTTGTCTACCTTTGTTATACCATATCCTTGTTACCCTGGTATCCGTAGTCGAGTCAATGCTTAGCTGGCTTAGACCGGTAGAAGTCGGGTGATTTCCTGTCACCTGCGAGCTATAGGTGGTTACCTGGATCTGCTTGGATAACTATGTAGTCATGGTATAACTAAGTGTTAAATGAAGTTGAGACCGGACGGAGACTTACTGAGTTTTGAACTGTAGTGTTTTCCGTCTGTATCGATTAAGGACCGATCGTTGTTGGGCATCGAGTCATGTTGAACGCATGCCTTACATTTAGCTAGCCGGATAAAGTACCTTCCGACCGCGAAGCTGGGAGATTATTCGGGCCGAGTAGATTGCCCGCAGCGCACTGTGCCGGAGCAGGTGTGGTAGGACATGGGGGCAAGATGATATGACCAAAGTGTAGTCGGTCGGCCCCCGGGTACATGTGGTTCCTGGCAAACTCGAGACTCCTGGATAGTTGACTCGGTGATCAATACCTCACTTTAGCGGGTGAGTGAGGTTTGTGTAAGGAATAAATCACCAGCTGGTTAGGAATAGATTCGAATCGCCATCGCTCCTGGATAGTGAGCACTTGACTTGAGTGGCTTCATCGTAGTAATGTTGATGAAACACTTGGACAATTATAAGGAATATGACATTATGGAAGTTGTTAATGATCATTGGTTATCATTATTTGCTTAATCCTGTTTGCTCTAGTGTAGGTGCAAATCTAGTCGGCAGGTTATAAATAATTAACTTGACAATAATGCTTTGGAAAGGTTCTTGAAATGCTAAAAATGCCTCTTTTTGCAAATGAGTCAGCTATCCTACTATAAAGCCCTTCATAATCCTTGGTGTCACTTTATTTTCGGTTATGTCGGGTAAGTCTAGCTGAGTACCTTCTTGTACTCAGGGTTTTATTCCCACTTGTTATAGATGGGCAGATGTATTACGGCTACTGTATCAACTGCCTTTATCCTGCGATGGATGATGCTTAGGACCATGGGCATGGTCATTCCGTACGTCTCATCTAATGCTTTTGTTGGAGATGATCATCAGCTGGCACTGTATTTGAACTTCGTGTGAGTGTGTGTGGTTTTAAACAAATGGCTTCCACTACTTTTATTCGAACTCGTTTTGTAATAACTATGTTTTAAACTCTGATGTATCTGAGATGCGAACTTTTATGTAATATGTGATGGTGACCGCTAAACTTATTATGATCTTGGCTGGGATGTAAGTTGATTTGAAATCCTTCGTGATTTCACATACTACCGGGTTATACGGGCTTAAGTTTGCTAAATCGTCTGCTCTGGCGGATGATTTTCTTACTTAATTTCGTATAATTGATCGGTTCTGTTACCACGCAACCAACACGCCTCTGCAACTCCATTTGCGACAGCGCGATACTTGGCCTCTGCACTGGATCTAGAGACTGTTGCCTGACACTTGGAAGACCATGAAATCAAATTATCACTCAAAAATACACCGTAGCCAGAAGTGGAACGGCGAGTATCGGGACAACTGGCCCAATCAGCATCAGTGTACACAGTGAGATCAGCAGTCCTGAATGTAGCGCAGAATGTGCTTCATGGCGGCGAGGTGTGGCTCTCTCGGATCATGCATATAAAGACAGACCTGCTGAACGGCGTAGGCGAGATCAGGGCGCGTGAAGGTGAGGTACTGAAGCGCGCCAGTAATGCTGCGAAAATGTGTCGGATCAGCCACTGGGACACCATCAGCAGACATCTTGGCGTGAGTATCGACAGGTGTACTGCAAGGCTTGCAGTCACGCATACCAGCATGGTCCAGAATATCCAGCATATACTGTCTCTGAGAGAGGAATAAACCATCAACTCGATGATCAACAGAGAGACCCAAGAAGTGATGAAGAGGACCCATATCTGTCATAGAGAATTCCCGCCGGAGAGCTGCAATAACCTGCTGGAGAAAACTCGGTGACGAGGCAGTGAGAACAATATCGTCCACATAGAGAAGCAAAAAAGCTGTGTTAGCACCGCGGCGGTAGATGAACAGAGAGGTGTCTGCCTTGGCCTCAACAAACCCGAGAGAGGTGATGTGACGGGCAAAGCGACTGTACCACGTGCGAGGTGCCTGCTTCAGTCCATACAGTGATCTGTTCAACTTGCACACATAATTGGGTCGGGAGGAGTCAACAAATCCAGACGGCTGCTCACAGTAAACGGTCTCAGTCAATGTCCCATGGAGGAAAGCATTCTTGACGTCCAACTGGTAAATCGGCCAAGAGCGAGGCATAGCCAATGTAAGAACAACGCGGACTGTGGCCGGCTTGACGACTGGACTGAAAGTCTCCTCATAATCAATTCTCGGGCGCTGAGTGAAACCTCGAAGCACCCACCTGGCCTTGTAACGATTAAGAGAGCCATCAGCCAAAAACTTGTGACAATAAACCCATTTACTGGTGACGACGTTAACACCGGGCAGACGAGCAACCAAAGTCCAGGTGTCATTGGCCAAGAGGGCATCAAACTCGGCCTGCATCGCTGCTCGCCAGTTTGAATCAGCTAAGGCGGAGCGAAAGGTCTTCGGCAGGGGCGAGAGGGGCGCCGTGTGAAGGTTCAGGCGATCCACTGGCTGAATAAAACCAGACCTGCCTTGAGTCCGCATGCTGTGATCGTTCACCACAGGCACGATGGGCTGATGCTGTGTAGCAGCAGTGCGGCCAGCTCTACTGGCAGCAGCCTGGGACTGAACGTCCTCAAAGGCAGCAGAGCCGGACGCCGAGGGAGCGCCAGCAGGACCCGAGCCAGAGCCCACGATGGACTGAGGCTGTGTAGCAGCAGTGCGGCCAGCTCTACTGGCATGAAAGCGTAATAGGAATTGTGAAATACGCGATGCATTACTCAGGGACCTATATTGTGTACAGGTAGGCATGATGGGGAGCCGGATACGGCAGGCCCATGGGCCGTGTCACGTTTACAATCTAACAGGACGGACGGCGGTGACTACCTTTCGCGGGTTGGGACACAGCGCCATTTCGAACGCCCTCTTGACAGGCCGGCGTTGGCTGCTGCATTATTTGACGCTGATAGGCTATAGCAATCGCTCGTGCTGCCATTCTATGATCGAAGCAAGGCCACCTGCTTCTACCACCTTTTCCTGATTTGCATCTGAACTCTGAAGTACACAATCTTGGTGGGATCTTGAGGTTGCCGTGTAGGTCGATGCGGAGGCATGGACCTCTCCCTGGCTATCGCCGCCTATGTCGAGAGGGCGCTCCAAGCCTCCAAATGGTGCCGCCTAGGCAGTAGGAGCTAGCGGCGGCGCTGAGCTGACCGGTCACTGCCAGCGCGCAGCATGCTGTCACCCGCCGCAACGCCGATGCGGCCGCTCTATCGCCGACTCGCCGCCTCTCCGTGTGCCGCACCTCTGCTCCGGGTTCCTGTTAGACGAAGAACAAACACGAAATAGCAACGGACCACGGTAATCTGAACTGGTGGACATGGCCGGGCTCAGATGGGTATGGATGGGCTAGGCCTATACGAGACCCGTGGGTTAATTAATTATTAAAAAGAATTTATTTAAAACTACATTGCTTTAAGAGACGTGCAAAATCTTTTGGGAGGTCTACTGGAGCATAACTCATATATCTGCCTGATTGACCCCTGCGAGCTCCACCAATCTCTCAAATCGCTCATCTCATGTTACTGTTGAGATAGACTTGCCGTTTCCTACAGCCTCAGAGGTGTTGTTTCATGAGGGAAGTACGTGTAGTCATGTAGACAGATGGATTAATGGTTATTAGGGTACCCTACTACTCGATGGCATCTCTTGTATGTTTTTCACCCCTGCAATCTTTCATCATACTTTCGAATGGTAGACATCGGGGAACTAGATATCACAATAGTTCTGAAAAATTGAGGGACAATTGTTTAAGGACGTGTTTGGGACTACTCTACGAACTCTAATCCACTGACTCCATCGTGAAGCGACTCCGCAAAAAACCTGAAGTTTATGAAGCACTCTTTTATGTGCTCAAACAACTCTACATTTTTCCCTTGAACAGAGTGTTTGGAACTTATCTTTTTTGGCTAAAAAATATGGAGCAGAACTAAAAAATATGGAGCAGAGCAGTCCTAGACATCTCCTAAAACCTTACTAGGATTAGGTGAAACGTTCAGTTGGTGTGCGGGAGAGTGGGAGAGAGACCTGAGTGGATGGGTCCAAGAAGAGAGATAAAATAGCAAGTGTACTTCTGGCAATATTTGGATAACTTTCTACCTATATGAGTTAGATTAGATATTCAAACTCTCTTAGAACATATTTGGATCTATTAATGCTAATATACTCCCTCTAATCCAAATCATAAGACGTTTTAGCTTTTCTAAATACAATAATTTTTTCTAGACATTTAGATATACACTATGTGTAAAAACATAAATCAAACGTCTTATAACTTGAAATAGATGGAGTGGTTATTAGCAAGGATATTAGTTAACCTATTAGTTGAGCCGATCTTATCTAATACTCTCTTCATTCCAAATTTTAAGTTATTCTAACTTTCTTGGAGAGTCAAAACATATCAAGTTTGACCAAAATTATATTTTGAATTACAAAAATTATGAAATCAAATATGCATACTATGCAAATATAATAAATGAAGAATCTAATAATACTTATTTGGTATCATTAATGTTATTATTTTATTATATAAATTTGATCAAACTTGAGATGGTTTGACTCTTCAAAAATATTGAAATGACATAAATTAGGACGGAGGGAGTAGTTATTAGTCGCACTTAGCTTAGGAAAGTCGATTAACATTTTTTTATTAGTTATTTGGTAGTTCATTTTTGAGCTATTAATTGGACTATTGGCTAGGTTGTTTAGATGCACTGGTGTTAACAAGTAGTACTGACAGATCCTGCAGGTAACAATTAATTAACACTAGAGTCGACGGTAACACGGTCTAACTTGAAAATCAAGCTTTACTTTTCTTTAGCATCCATATAGCAGATGGAAAGCACGCGACCCAACCCCGGAATCGAATCCCCGCCGCAGCAGCCTCGCCGCAGCCACAAGCCCAAAAGCAGGCGGCGACCCCACAAAATCCGAGCGCCCACGCCGGATGCCCCGGGGCCAATCCGCGGCGCCCAGCTCACTCCCCCTTATCCCCGTCTCACCCACTCGCGCCGCGCCTCCTTATCCCGAGCGCGTTTCTTCCTGATCCCAAAGCTCCACCCCGCACACCCTGCCAATAAGCTCGTCTCTTTCTCCCAGCTCCAGCTCCAGCTCCACGCCGGACGCAGCAGCAGCAGCAGAAGAAGCAGAGATGGCCGCCCTCGCCGCCTCCTCCACGGCCGCCTTCGCCGCCAAGCCGCGCCTCCCTCGCGCGCGCCTCTCCGTGGCCTGCTCCTCCACCGGCGGCGACAGCAACGGCAGCTCCAACAGCGTGTCGCTCGCGTCCTCCGTGAAGACGTTCTCGGCCGCGCTGGCGCTGTCGTCGGTGCTGCTGTCCTCGGCCGCCACCTCCCCACCACCCGCGGCCGCCGACATCGCGGGCCTGACCCCGTGCAAGGAGTCCAAGGCGTTCGCGAAGCGCGAGAAGAACTCGATCAAGAAGCTCACGGCGTCGCTGAAGAAGTACGCGCCCGACAGCGCCCCGGCGCTCGCCATCAACGCCACCATCGAGAAGACGAAGCGGCGGTTCGAGAACTACGGCAAATTCGGGCTGCTCTGCGGTGCCGACGGCCTGCCCCACCTCATCGTCAGCGGCGACCAGCGGCACTGGGGCGAGTTCATCACCCCGGGCCTGCTCTTCCTCTACATCGCCGGGTGGATCGGGTGGGTCGGCAGGAGCTATCTCATCGCCATCAGCGGCGAGAAGAAGCCCGCCATGAGGGAGATTATCATCGACGTCGAGCTCGCCACCCGCCTCCTCCCCAGGGGGTTCATCTGGCCCGTCGCGGCGTACCGCGAGCTCATCAACGGAGACCTCGTCGTCGATGACAAGGACGTCGGCTACTACTAACTGCTGCACCTGCTTCTGCTTGCACATCGCTGCTGGCGAGGCAAGGCCGGATCCGATCCATGGCTAGCTCTTGAACAGCTTTGTTTTTTTTATTGTTGATTACTAACTTATAATGGAAGATTAATGTGCCTTGTGTTCTTGATTGTTCTGCAGTTGGGCACTTGGGCAGTACGTACGCGGGGAAAGATCGATGACTTTTGGTGTAGGAGCTGGTAGGAGCAATGCAAGTGATCTGTTGTACTTAAAGAAACTGGATGAAGCCTTGTATAATTGAACAGTACCTCTATCTCTCGTGTGTATTCGCCTTCTTGAAAATTCTTGAGAATGATTACAGTTTGCATTGCGTTGCCGCAGGTGTTAAATTATTACCATCAGTGCAGAGGCATAAGTTCCGGTTAGCGCACAAGTTAAAGCACAGAATTAGCTCAAGTGCTCGACTAGAGGGAAGTACCGAACTGTTAGATTACTAGACAAAGCTGATTTCGGTGTTGGATACAATCTCAAAGTTACTGCCTTCACTCGCAAAGGAAAACAAAACAACTCCATTACTGATTACTGCCTAATACTACATATAATTCAGCTACGTGTACGTACTAGCAGCATTATTAATAACATATTAAGAAGACATTAGCTATTATACAAATGTCAAAAACCTTTGCAGCTAGGCACACAGGGAATCAGGCTCGTTTCGTATATTCCCCCTGTAAATGTGTTAACTTCATATTCTCTCTAAAATTGTTTCTTTGGCAATCACTTATATAATTATTTGGCTAGCGCTGCCTCGTTTTGGAACAGGACTAGAGTAAGCTGAAACACCTGAAAATGAGAATAACTGAAATCAGCTGGTAAAACATCTAAAATGTCGGTGTACTCTCTTGTATGTGAAAAAACTACAACATTTCTCTATGATTCTCATGAGAACATTTCGAGCAATATTGCTTATTGCAGTATTACATAAATACGAGTAATAGTCTGATGTAGAATATCCTGTCGCAATGATCGTATCAGGAATCAGTGCACTAGGTAGCCATCCCATATCATATCGCTAATGCTCCACCACAGGCGTCCATTCTGCGTCGGTCACTCCGGACGTGGCTAGCTGGGTTGTGGATCGGTCCACAGGCTTGCACCACTCATCGGCATACACGGTTTCTTCAAAAAATAAAAAATAAAAGAAAAGGAGAGCAACATCTTATCTTCTCTATTCGCATCGGCTCCACCGCATTGCCCGTCCTTCAATCGCGTGCGCACGAGCTCTGCTAGCGCCCGCGTCCGCACGAGCGCCGCCGCCATCTGCATACACATGAGCGTCGAGTGCAGCTGCTAGCCGCGTACGCATAAGCTCCATTGGCGCGCATGCGCCGCATGCCCATGGTGAGGGAGACCACTGCCACCTCCACTACAGGGGGCCGGACGTCTAGTCGACGGCCAGAAAGACCTCCGCCTGCCTAGCTCGCTGCGTCCGGGTGTGGAGCTCGCCCACGTGCAGCTCACCGGGAGCCCGCCCACGCACATCTCGCGCCCGCCTAGTTCACCATGGCCGGGGTGGAACTCGCTCGCGTGCAGCCCGCGACAACCGGGACGGAACTCCACACACCGACGAGGATCCATTCTCCCAAGCAGAAGGAAGATGTTTGCGCTGAAACTAAATGTTACAAGCGTCTATTTCAAGTGTTTCAAATGTTTCAGAGGTAGGTTGCAAGTGTTTTATATCGATGTCGCAAAAGTAGATTGGGACGTTGCACATGTTACAATGGTGTTTTCAAGTGTATGTCACATATGTTTCATCTGTTTCAGATGTATGTTGCAAGTGTTTAATCTGGATGTTGCGAAAGTAGATCTGGATGTTGCATATACATGCATGTTGCAAGCGTATGTTTTAAGTGTTTCAGGTATTTTTATACGTATGTTGCAAGTGTTTTATCTGGATGTTGCATATGTTTTGCAATGACTATAAACGTGTTTTGCTGATGTTTCAGACGTATCTTGCTAGTGTTTCAATTGTTTCAGACGTATGTTGCAAGTGTGTTTATCTAGATGTTGCTAAAGTAAATCTTGATGTTGCATATGTTATAGTATGACCCATCTACAGCATCCACCTGCTGCAGCTGCTGGCCCCGCCCACATGTACGTGGGTGTAGAGGGGCGCCATGGTGCGGGCGTGGGACACGAAGTGCACGGGCAACAGTGCAGACGCGAGACATGGAGCATCGCGAGCCCCACGTGAAAACAGTCGCAGCAGGCGTGGGTGCTATATATCAAATTACCAGTACATGTACGCCCTATTTTTTAGCACTACTTCAGTAGCGCTTTTCAGTAAATGAACAATATTTTCCTATCGCAACAAATCAACATCAGCATCAAGGAGTAGCCAAATTTCAGCGAAACGAACCGGACCATAACAAGCAAGAGCTCGCCATAAGCCTCCTACGTGGACCAAGCGAAGCGGTGCGTTGACCACTCTAACTGCACTGTATAACCTTATTCACCGCCAGCTTGACACGCCACCAACCGCACGTGCGAAACAGACCCCCCACCTTTCTTTCACTGAGACGGTCTCCAACAACCGCGACCCAAAATAAAGACCTATTTTTTCTTTGGGTAACGCTATATGTAAAGGGTTCAATATCTATTTTCGGTCTTTTCCAACAACAAGACCTAGAAGACAACCTTTTCTACAAACGAGTCTCCAGGAGAAAGAATACTTAGATTTAAGTTATGCCTATTCAAAATAAGTCTTAACCCTATAGGTAGGTACTGTGTTGTTGAAGACCTGTTTGGGCGCCGAAGCGGGTCTCACGTCGGAGACAGCCTGACACTCCATCCCCGCTTGCTCGCGCCGTCGCGCTACGGGCCTACGGCACACGCGTCGCGCACTCACTGGCACCGCACTGTTTCCCTCATCCAATGGCCGCCACGACCCCCATCGGTGCCCTTCTAACGTCACAATCGCCAACGACACTGCTCACCATGACATGCGGGCCACAACGCTCCTAGGCCCACATCACACTGAGAGACCTCCGGTGCGCGGAGCTCTGGCGCGCGCCCATCGGATCCCCACAGGCCCCTCCCCCACTCCCGGCCCTCTCCCGCATCCCACTCTCGCCGGCCGCCGCAGCCAAGGCAAGACGCCTCCTCCCCACACCCGATCTCCCCTCCCACCTCCGATCGCAACGTAAACCCCGCGCCCACCTCCTCCCTCCCCTCCCCTCCGCACGCCTCGCTTGCCGCGCAAACGCGCGCCATTTCAAATCCCGCCCAAACCCTACCCCGCATGGTCGATCGGGCCGCCGCGCGGGCACAGGCGGCGAGCTCCGACCCGCCGCCGCCTCCACCGCCGGAGCCCGACCCGCCGCTCCGCCAGCCCGCCGCCGCTGATGGGCAGGAGGCCGCTTCGGCGGGGGCGGCCACGGGCCCGCATCCCCCGCCCCGGGCCGGCGACGCTGACGAGGAGGACGCTCTGGCCTCGCCGGTGGGGCAGCCGGGCGAGCGGTGCAGGGCGATGATGGAGGTGGTGGCCAAGGACGGGGCGGGCGGGAAGTGGAAGGTGACCAAGCTGGTGGTGGAGCACAGCCACGAGCTGCAGGTCGCCCCCGGGGATGTCGCGGCGACCGTGCCGGCGGTGGGGATGGAATTCGACTCCGTCGACGACGCCAAGGGGTTCTATTATGTCTACGGCGAGCGGCTAGGGTTCAAGGCGCGCATGGGCTCCAACCGCCGCTCGGTGGGCGACGGCGAGAAGATCCTGCAGCGGTTCCTCTGCTGGAAAGGCAATTATGCGAATAGGAGTAAAGGGAAGGATTCGGATGCAGGGAAGGAGGCAGAGGAGGTGGTGGAGGAGGGAACTTCTGCTGCTGCTGCTCCGGGGAAGAGGAAGAGGGAGCCTTATAAGACTAGGAGCCGCAATCCTGTGATTGAAGTGGAGAAAGGTGTTGGGTTGGGTGGTGCTGGGAATGGGCTAGAGCTGCAGAATGGGAAGCGTTCCAGGAGGGGTAGGAGTAAGAAGGCCGCGGTGGAGCATGGTGAAGAGTCTGTTGTTGGGTTTGAGGCAGAGAAGGAGGTAGCTGAAGAGGTTTCTGCTGCTTCTGATGGTGACGGCGAAGAGGGTGAAGGGGGGGAGGATCAGGAAGGAGTGGAAGAGGAGGTCGAGGTGGAAGTGAAGGAAAAGAGAGGGAGAGGGAGGCCAAGGAAGGCTGTTATGGAGGACGATGCGCTGCAGGCACGCGTCTTGAGGGAGCTTGGTGTAAGGGCATCGCAGTACAGTAACGAGGAGAGAAAGAAGATACTCAATAAGTACCGCTCTAAACGGCAGAGCAGACCTGCCTCCAGCAGGCCTACCAAGGTAAACAGCTTAGATTTGCTATCAGTTGTGATGAGCATACTATAAATTGTGATAACATATACTGTAGAGTAAAATGTATGCAGCCATTGTGGAAACTGATGAAATTGTAATACTTGGCTCATTGATATTTGTGAATCTTTTGAATCGAAAAGAAAGAAGTTAAATAAGAAAACATCTTATTCCAGTGTTAAGAGCAGAGGTTTATATGCTTATATGCAAAGCAATATGCCATATTATGATATATAACTTTACAATATTTAAGACGATATGTAACTGTCTGATAGCATGGAGTCCCCAAGAGGATCTCAGATGTAGATTTTTCTTTTCTTCTTTCCCTTCTGTGGGTTGGTGTTTTTCTTTTTTTGTGGTGGTGGTGGTGGGGTGGGGGGGTGGGGGGGGGGGGGGGGGTGTCAGGTGTCTCTTCACAGTTATCTATTTGTAAGCTTGCCAACGGCATGCCACCATGGAAATGCATGGGTTTTTCTTCCTTTCACTGCTTAAGGCTAGTGTGTGGAAGTCAGGAATGCCACATGTCTAGGGACTGGGATGAAACGACTCTGAAGTTTTCTTGTATCTCTTGAATTGTTTTAGACAATAATCAGCATTTACATGTAAAGATGTATCAGAAACTTCAATGTGTTCAAGAGTCATACTAAAATAGTTGGCACACTCTTTTCCCTACAAGCACTTACTCCCATATGGTGTCACGTACTCCTGTCCTTCTAGATTGCTTCAAGACAAGCTTTGGCTGAAAGGTGTAAGCGTGGTGATGGAGGTATATTTCTGTCAAGTGAAGAACAGCTGGTAACTTTCTGACCATGTTGCCTATTTTGAATGCTTAGCATTGTTGCTACAACATTGGTTACATGCTTTATTGATCCATTAAACAAAGTGAATTTCACAAACTCTATGCCTAATGATATTCACGCAAGTAAATAATGATAACCGAACGTGTTGTATATTGTTATACAACAACAACAACAACAAAGCCTGTCAGTCCCAAACAAGTTGGGGTAGGCTAGAGTTGAAACCCACCAAGGGCCCCTAGTCACAGTTCAGGCACTTCAATAGCTGCTTTCCAAGCACTCCTATTCGAACATAGATCTCTAGGTATATCCAAGCTTTCAAACCTTTTTTTATTGCCTCCCCCCATATCAATTTCGGTCTATCTCTACCCCTCCTCACATTATTAGCTTGGCTTAGGACTCCACAATGCACTGGTGCCTCTGGAGGTCGCCTTTGGACATGGCCAAACCACCTCAACCGATGTTGGACAAGCTTTTCTTCAATTGGTGCCACCCCTAAGCGGTCACGTATATCATCGTTCCTAACTCGGTCCATTCTTGTGTGACCACAAATCCATCGCAACATACGCATTTCTACAACACTCAATTGTTGAACATGTCGAATCTTTGTAGGCCAACATTCTGCTCTATAAAACATAGCCGGTCTAATCGCCGTTCTATAAAACTTGCCTTTTAGCTTTTATGGTACCCTCTTGTTACAAAGAATGCCAGAAGCTTGTCGCCACTTGATCCACCCTGCTTTGATTCTATGGCTAACGTCCGCATCAATATCTCCATCCCTCTGTAGCATTGATCCTAGATAACAAAAGATATCCTTCTTAGGCACTACTTGACCTTCCAAACTCACATCTCCCTCCTGTGTAGCTCCAACAAAGTCACATCTCATGTATTCGGTTTTAGTTCTGCTTAATCTAAAACCTTTAGACTCAAGGGCCTGCCGCCACAACTCTAGTTTCCTATTTACTCCCTCCTCCTGTGTTGTATATTGTTATGTGGCAAGAAAATATGTACCGTTACCTGATTACCTCATTTGCATACCAGTTCATTTCTACAGAAAGTGGTGTTATCTTCATGGCCCTTTGCATGCTTCTACCAGTCTCGGGTTTTTTTTGGTTGTGCCTTTACTCTTGTGTGTAAAAAGTATGTATCTTGTAACTCTTCTTGTTGGGCCTTTGCTTAATTTACTAAATCTGAATTCTGGAGGGTTACTTCTAACTGGTTATGCTACTGTGGCTGTAGGCTCACATATTTCTAATCTATTAACTTAACCTGCCAGGTCTTTGTTATTGTTTTATCTGATGAATTGGTCGAAATTCTCTTAATTGGTAGGCACTAGCTTGCTTCCCTTTTATTTGTTATGGTTTCCACTTTCACTGCAAATGAACAGTTTTCATATGACAATTATCTTGTTATTCTTATGTTCTCGTACTCTTGTGCTCTGCAGCCTTCACAGCTGCCTTCAGAAAGGCGTTCCAAACGTCTTGAGAAGCAAAATCTCAAAATGGAGAAGGTAAGATCCGGTAGAGATGTATAGACTTATTTTGTTTGAGGAAGAAGTGGCGATGTATCCTAACTCCAACCTACCCACTTGGTTGCTTTAAGGAATCACATGCATTGATCTATCACCACCTCATCCCTCAAAAGCACATGCTTAGTGTAGTTGAAGGTGATCCTACAAAAATTCATGGGATGTTCCTATGGTGGACCATCCCATCAAGGATGGGTTAATTCCTTGAACCAAGCATCCCATTAGTTGTGTACTCCATACTCAAAAAATGAAGTCGTTTTGGACAAGGCTTGGGTCAAACATTGGGAATATAAATCATGAATAACTTTTAAGTTGTTGAGTTTGGAAATGTGAAAACCATATGTATAGATTTGTCTTGAAAAATACTTTCACAAAAATTTACATATATCACTTTTTGATAAATATCTTTATAAAAATAAGTAGTCAAAGTTATGCTTTGGAGACCGTGTCGCTATCCAAAACGACTTCATTTTTTAGTATGGAGGGAGTAACTTTCTTTTTAGACAGAATCTACAGGTGCTGCATAGGAGATGCCTCTTAAGTTTGCAGTGTCTAAATTTTGTTTAGTAACAGAAAAGTCTAGAATAATATTTTTTTAAGTAATACAACCTATGAACAGCTTCAATTGCATATGTTATATTCAATTAAACACTCAGGATTTCCCCTTGTCCAGGCGGAGAGCAAAGAAGACAAAACAATGGAAGCAGAACCAGATCCAGAAATTGAAGTAGTCCCTGGACCTGGGGGAGAACCAAAGGTTGGGATGGTTTTTCTGAATGAGGATAAGGCTTATGAATTCTATGTCAACTATGCTGGAACTGCAGGGTTCAGTGTCCGAAAAGGCTGGTTGGACAAAACAGCAAAGAATGTTACAAAATCTCGAGCATATGTTTGTTCCAAGGAGGGATTTCGTCCAAAAAGTGCTTCTATCGAATTAAAGAAACCAAGACCAGAAACAAGAACTGGTTGCCAGGCACACATGACTATTAAGATCACAGCAAGTGCAAAATATGTAGTGACTGAGTTTGTGGCTGATCATAATCATGATCTTGAAACTCCCTTGATTGACATTCAGATTTTGAAGTCACAAAAGTTATTAGCAAAGGTACAACAGCCTCCTGATCCACCAAAAGTTGTTTTGATACCAAATGAGTATAAAAATTACACAAGGACAAAACATACAAAAGATATGCAATTAGGTGATACCCAGGCCATCTGTGAATATTTACATAGGATGAAAGGCGAGAATCCTTCTTTCTTTTACGCCATTCAAGTAGATGAAGATGATCAGTTTGCAAACGTGTTCTGGGCTGATGCTAAATCAATAATGGATTATAACTACTTTGGTGATGTAGTGTGTGTTGACACAAGATATTGCACAAGTGACTATGGGAGACCTCTGCTGTTATTTACTGGTGTTAATCATCATAAGCAGCTGATAATATTTGGTTCAGCGCTGATTTATGATGACTCAGTCCAATCCTTTAGATGGTTGTTTGAGACCTTCAAATCTGCTATGAGTGGAAAGCAACCAAAAACAGTTTTGACTGATCAGTCTGCTGCACTTAGTGATGCAGTTTCTTCTTCTTGGCCTGGGACCACCCACCGCTTCTCACTACTGCATCTGTATCTGAATGCTACTGAGTTATTGAGGGATACCTTCCAAAGCTCGGAGACTTTTGCATCAGATTTTAGTAGGTGGCTGTATGAATGTGAGGAGGATGACTTCTATTCGAGCTGGGAAATCCTTTCAGAGAAATACAATATAAAGGATAATGAATGGCTCTGTAAATTGTATGAGGATAGAGAAAGATGGGCTTTGCCATATGGGCATGATACGTTCTGTGCTGATATTGCAACCACACTAAGGAGTGATAACACGGATACCATCCTGACAGATCTTCTTAAACCACAAATAGATCTTCAAAACTTCTTCAACAATTATGATAAGTTTTTGGAGGAGAAACGCCTAGCTGAACAACAAGCCGACTACCTTGGGGCTCAAATAGCACAAAGAGTAGCACCACTTCATCTGCTTTGGCAAGCTGCCAATTCATATACTCCAACACTTTTTGAAATGTTCAGGATGGAATATGAACAGATCTCAAAGTGCATGGTCTATAGCTGTGGCGAGATTGGACCAATATCTGAGTACCAGGTAACTGTCAAAGACAGGCCTCGGGGTCAATTTGTTAGATTTGATTCAACAGAATGTATGGTTGTTTGTAGTTGTAAGAAGTTTGAATTCATGGGTCTTCTTTGTTGCCATGTATTGAAAATTCTTGATCTCAGAAATATTAAAGAACTTCCACCACACTATATCCTGAAAAGATGGAGAAAAGACGCTCAGAGTGAATCTCCAGAGAACTATGGTTTTGCCGCCATAGATGAAGATCCCAAGTTTTCATTGTCAAAACGGTACAACACATTATACCGGAATTTGTATAAAATTGCGGCAAAAGCTTCAGAAAGCGTTGAAGCTTATGCATTCCTGGAGAGCCAATATGAACAGCTTGTTGAACAAGTGGAGGTACTTTTGCAAGCAAAGTTGCATGATAAATCTTCCTTAAGTGCTGTCCTGAAAGGCAATCAGCCAAATCTGCTTAATAGTGAGGTCAGCAGCAGTGAACATCGCAGAGGAACTGGTAAGAAAATTAAAAATACAGAGGTGCGCCGTCAGCAACAAAGTCCTCTTGATCCAAACAAAAAGAAAAAGGGTAGACAAGGTTTGTTCATCACCTGCACTGCTCCGGTATTCGATTTTATATGATCAGTACTTTATCGGATTAACCTGTTGCAGGTCTGCTGGAACCTGAGGAGATTGAAATTCCACTCAGGGTTGATCCTCCTGCAGTGTCAAATGATATCCAAAATCATTTAAGAACTCCAACAAATCAGTTTCTTGCACCAAGCCATATGATGCAGGTAAATTTGGTATCCTTTCTGCTTTTTTTTCCCCATATGTATCGAGGAACAGACGTGATGTATATTATACTTGTGCAAATATAGGCCCCTTATGTTGCACAGCAGTTTGGTCTTGGTTCTCTACAAGGATTCCCAGGCATGTCACCATTTGGGCAGGTAACTTGGAAAATCATGACTTGTTGAAGTAAAATAGAATTATATACTTTTTTCCCTCACGGGCTGCAATTTAACATGTCGTTAGATTCAAGAATCAACACATCTTCAGCAGTCTCATTTACAACCACCACCCTTTCATAGTGGTCCTCCAATTACACAGGTAATTCCTGTTGGATGCTACTCCATATCTGTGAGAGCCCCATAATTCTGCTAGTTAACATATTTCTCGGCATTGATAATGCCGCTGCACATTCCCCTTCAGAACAAGTTTGTATATAGGGAAACTTGCATTTCGATGTCACTTAAATCGCTGAGATCAGTAAAATGTCGTATGAACTTATTAAATACCAGTTGTAACTTGTAACAAGTGGATTGCGCTACTGGATTTTCTGACAAGTCAAATCTTTCTTACCGCAGGCTCCACCTCCAGACATTCAATCACTCCAGTTTCTTAGCAGTAATCCTCAACTGGGCCACCAGACCACGGATCAAGGCCAGTACACCATTCCTGTCTGGGATTTCCTGTGACGTACAATGTGTGATGCATGCGGGAAGTAGCAATGTAGTCATGTAGATGTAAATAAATTATGTAATGATCAATGATGTAGAAATACTGCCTTGCCCGGCAGGTTAATGTCAATGAAATCTTTTAGCATGGTACATTGGAGTGGATTTTTTTTTTAGTTGGACGCAATTCAAACGCACTTGTCAAAGCCAACCAGGAATGGGGACTGTTGGATCCAGTGGGCGTTGGCAAGATGGCATGGTTCGGCACAATTATCATACAATATCTGCCCATATGGGCGTGGTAATTAGGCCACCTGTAGGGAAAAAAAACTAAACTGAACTGGAATAAGGGAAAGTTTCCCGTGTCAGCTGCAAACCCAAAATTCTCGAGTATCCTGAATGTTATGCGGAAGTGAAAGCATGCTTCCGCTACGCGGAAATACAGTATTTGGAGTAAATATGCATTCTATGTAGGGTTTACAGGTTAATATCAATGTCTCAAGTCAGCTTCCACTCGATGACAACGGAAAATTTGTGTACGGTGAACTGCCGTTATTTAGGTGTTCAGTATGGCTTCAAATTTCTGGTTTAGGTATTGCTGCCAGTTTGCACCGTAGCCTGATTGCCCATGCTGACGTCCATCTTCAGAACAAACATTCTTGGGTCCATCAAAGTTGAGGATATCAGTGTCACCATCTGTGCGCTTCCAGTTTGAAGGGAGCTTCATGTACTTATCATTGAAGGCCAGAGTTACGGCCAACAAAATCTGGTCCCTGTAAATAGAATCGAATTTTAACATGACCAAGACAGTTGTGAGTATATAGTGGCTAAACTTTGACATGATTCAAAGATGTGCATTTGTGTTGGATATTAGCGTATTACACCTGAAATAGAAATCATGAGTTTAACTTACCTTTGATTGGCTAAATTAATGGCATTAACCCACCACATGATGGAAGCAACCAGGTTTTTCTCCAGCTTGCGAGGCTCTATCAAGAGCACGTCAAAATCAAGTAGGCATGCATCCTTGTCATAAGGTTCTTTAGGCACCCAACTGTGTGCAGCTCCTGCTCTTTGTATGGCACTAAGAACATCCATGCTGATATAATCATTGAGACGCTTGCTGCAATCTACGCCAGCGCCGATGGCATAACTGCCTAAATCCATGCGACCAAGATCTTCTACTTTACCCTGTGCACGGGGAAAAATCGACATTTCACAGCAGGTAATCCAAAACTGTTGATAAAATGCTTAGTTTTGCACACTTTTTCACTTCCAAGTTCTAACATGTCGTTGGAGTTTTGCTTTTGAGTGCATCAATTGAAGGTTTTCAACAGCTTCGCTTATTGTTTTAAAGCTATGATTGAAAATGTTTGATCATCTGACAGTACCACTAATGCCAGTGAGAACCATTATTTGCCAGAAACTCTTGATTATGCATCTCAGTAGTTTCTTTTAAAATCTGGAGTTACTGTTCATATCCATGGGTGCTTTGTTTGAAAGAGAGGTGGAGATCAAAAGATTTCAGTGATAGGTTTGAGTAAATAGATAGAGTGGATGCCTGGTACCTTTATGATGGAGTCTGCAGCGATATAAACATATCTCTTTTTGGACAACTGAGATTTTGCAATAAGAAAGGGTGACAATTCCATGTGGAATAACCAAAGAAAGTTTCCTTCTGGAGTGGCAACATTTAGTTTGTCCTTGATTTGCTTCTGACTGCAAGGGGCACAAATATGAGAATGGCCACAATGACAAGATACAAAGGTCATGCTAATTTGTGTGCTCACCTAGTAACAGTGAGATCTGAATCAGGTAGCAAGACTTTTAGCTTGTGGTAGGATGATTTATCGTTGCCTCCTTCAGGTATTAAGAAATGGAAAGATATATTTTGTGGATCACTGCCAAACAAAGAGGGAAAAAAGTTATGCTGGTGACATAATTTATTCATCGAATTTTAGTTCTATATCATTACTGGCACAACATAGATGAAAAACTATCCAACATGACATGGAAAGTTGAAATAGGCATGCAGAAAAAAAATATTATTATCTCTGTCATGAGCATACTTCAGATGTCCATGAATTCAAGCAGCACAACCATGCCGAAGCCCGACAGCCACACCACAATGGCATAGGACAGAGATAGGAATTAGGAACTCTTGATCTAGTTCTTTTTGAACCAAAAGAGATATAATCCTATCCTTATGTCCGGGGTGATTTGACTCTTGAGAGACCAATCTCTAGAATCAAGGAACCAACTCAATCTAATCTTATTTATGAATATCATATCTAATCCTAGGGCAACCATGAACACCAGAAGCGCATGAACAGACCGTGGCATTGCTAGTAGTTTGCAAATAACTATGCTGCTGTGCATGGCCCATGGCTGCTCCATCTCATTGGCCCTAGTGGCCTGCACGTGATAATGTTAGAGGAGTCAAGGGCCTATTGGGCCTTAGCCCGTTAGGGTTAATTAGTCGCTTGCTTAGGAGTCAAGTAAACCTCTCTATATAAGGAGAGAAGATGTATCAATCTAATCAAGCAAGAGATTAGAAGGAAATCCCTTCTCTCTTGCCGGCCGTGGGCGAAGCCCCGCGGCCGGCCTCCCCCAGCGCCCTTGCAGCCCTAGCCGCCGCCGCTGTGAACAGTAGCGCCGCGGGTACTGTAGCGTCGACGCCTCTCCCTCAGCTCTCTCTCCCCCTCAATCTTAGCAGCGCACATATCAGATAACCTATAAGCTGATTGTACATTAACTGATAAGATTTTATATAATCAAATCTTATTGTCCTAAGATCACATTTCTTACTGAAATACACAAGATACAGAACCTTGAGCTGGACAGAGTGGAATTTGTCAGCACAGCGAGAGTGCGAAGATCCAGACAGCTTATCCAAGAGAAGACATCTACACTTCCAACATAATTTAAAGAATCCTGCAGGAGAATCAGTAGTTTGTTAAGAAATTTGTTTTTCTAATGTCAATTCAGCTCTTTTTCAAAAGCCCATATCAACCCAGACTAACATGCATGCCAAACACCAAGTGAAATTACAGTCACCGCAAAGCCATGCCATGTAGAAAAGAGAACCCAATACAGAATTGCAACCTAACACCAAAACATTCATGATTGTAGACCCTCAATGATCCAATACTAACAACGAAGTTGCTATTTTGTTTCCAGATGTCATCTTCAGTGTCCAAACTTTGAGAACATGCACTTAAATTTCACTTACAACTATTTTCACATAAGCACCACAGAGAGCTACAGCTTTTGGAAACATGGGCAGACCCAGCGCCGGAGGCTCCCACATGAGTGTGGTCTGGGGAAGGGATAAACCGAGACAAGCCTTTCCTCCGCAAAATCTGCGGAGAGACTGCTTCGAACCCACGACCTGGTGACTTAGTGAGACAGCTCTCACCACTGCACCAGGCCTGCCCTTCTAATACGGAGTACTTTCCTGACATTGTGCGCTGTAGAACTAAACTTTTCAATTTTGCCTGAAAAAAAGCTCTAGTTTTGCAACAGATAGTTCTAGTTTTGCGGCAAACAATGTTATATGTGTCCAAAAGGTCGTAATTCTACAGCAATTGTGCTAAATTTTTGTTTGTAGGTTTTCCAAATTTACATAGACCAAAAGGCATATTGTGGAATGGAAGCCTAGCATTCTGGTGAACAAATATCTAATTAATATACACTGCACATAGCTTCGGCGATTCCTAGTTCAAGAAAACAAAGCACTCGCACAGAGAGTGAGACAAAGCGTGGCGCGCAGTACCGTACCGTTGGATTCCGCGAGCCGTCAATGCGAATCCAGTTGCGCTGGGGGTCGTTGGGGTCCCGGAAGTGCGTGGCCGGGAGGAACTGGAGGCACCCGAGCACGACGATGGCGACGATGGCCAGCTTCTGCATCCAGGGCCACGGCCGCGGCGGCGGGTCGACGTCGGCGTGGATGGCGGGCTGCCCGCGCGGAGGCGGGTCCTGTGGCCCCCCTCCGCTCCTCGAGGCGGCCGCGGCGCGGCGCTGGAGGACACCGCCTCCGGCGAGCGACTCCCGTGCGGGGTCCATGGGGTGGTGGATCCGGCGCCTGGCGGGAGGCGGGAGGCGGGAGGAAGGAGGGGGATAGCGCGGAATGGGTCGAAGAAGTCGTCGCCGTCGACGTGGGTTTCTAGGCGATGCGGGGTTTTGTTTGGGCTTGGGAGTTCCGTGGCACGGCCGGCGCGGCATTTTTTTTCCTTTTCTGGACTTTGGGATTGGGCCGTGAGGGCCCACCGGGCATAAGGATTAACGAGTGCTGATATGGCAAAAGAGAACAAGCAACAATCCATTCGGCGTTTGCATAGGCCCATATAGACTCATATACAAACTTGCTAAATTCTGATCTTCGTATAAAAAAAACCTTACGCCTTGACGCCTTGTTCGGAACCGCCGGCTGCAGGTGCACAAGAAACAATATGGTGCAGATATTCATTTGCAGCAGCTGCAGCCGTAGCAGCCTACAAAGCAGCAAACGGACCCTAATTTGTCCCGTGCATAAGATTACGCTATCTTGAACCATAATTGCTATTAGGTTCATTCGACTCCTCAACATAAGCGATTACAGTTGGGAACGAAAGTGATCAATTTGTCACTCAATGGATCCAGTTTCTTACATTGATGAAACTTACCCATCCAAAATTTGAGGTTTGACACATCATTGCTGCATACCGTTGACTTGGTATACTCTTCAAAATTACAATTTAATTACTAACTTCTCTAACAACATACATTTGTGACAGCAAAAGTTTAAACATTAGAGAGTATTTCTAAATACAAATACAATGCAACTACATTTGTAGCACAAACTTTTCGTACTATTAGTCTAGTTGTTGATCAAAGATAACGAAGCTAAATTTTTTAAAATACACGCATGCCTTATATTTTGATATGATGGTATTACAATTTGAGTTGGTACGACAAACCTTAAGGATGAAAGGTTTTGACCCCATATGGTGTGAATGTATAAAAGCATTTGTCCAAGGAGGTAAAGTAGGAATAAAAGTCAATGATCAACTCGGTTCTTATTTTCAGACCAAGAAAGACCTATGACAATGTGGCCCACTATCATCAATTTTATTCAACATTGTGGTGGATATGTTGGCTATCATTGTTGCGAGGGCCAAAGAGGATAGTCAAGCGAAAGGGGTAGTGTCTCATCTAGTATAAGATGGCGTGTCTATCTTACACTACGCTCATGATACTGTTTATTTTTATGGACCATGATTTTGATCAAGCAAGGAATATGAAATTACTTCTTTGCACCTTTGAACAATTATCTGGTCTTACAATTAACTTTAAAGTGAAATCTTTTGCTTCGGTCAAGCCAAAGAATGTAAGGCACAGTACTCACAATTGTTTGGCTACAAGGTTGGCTCATTCCCTTTTTGCTATTTATTAGGAATCCTTATGCACTTCAGAAAGTTAAACATAAAGACTAGAAAGGGATTGAAAATAGAATCGAAAAAAGGGCTTCCACTCGATGACAACGGAAAATTTGTGTACGGTGAAATTAGGCGTTCAGTATGGCTCCAGATTTCTGATTAAGGTATCGCTGCCAGGTTGAACCGTAGCCTGATTACTCATGCTGAAGTCCATCCTCAGAACAAACATTCTTGCATCCATCAAAGTTGATGATATCAGCGTTATCATCTGTGCGCTTCCAGTTTGAAGGGAGCTTCATGTACTTATCATTGAAGGCCAGACTTACGGCCAACCTAATCTGGTCCCTATTAAAGATGGCAACGGCCCCCCGATACCCGATACCCGACGGGTATTTGATCCATTAGGAGACGGGGATGGGATCATATCTTTACCCGCGGGTATCTAAATGGGCAAGAATCCATACCCGATGGGTATAGCGGGTATTTCCCTGTTTACACCTGCTGGGGAACCCGACTATTTGAGTCATCATGTGAGTATTAGGCCCAAAGAAGCTCAATATAGGTATTTTGGCCCAAATCAACAATCATATATATAGTTTGTGTATTTTAGGAACCCTAGTTCAATTTTTTCCTCACCATCTCCGCCAAAGATGTGCATCACGAGCGCCGTGCCCCTCGTTAGGTCTCTCGCCACCTTTGCTCGTCCTCCTCCTCGCAACCTCGCTCCTTCTCCTCGGCATCTCCGAGACTCACACTTATACCCGGTGAAGAAGAAACGTCTCCGATTGCAAAACTGCGACCCCAAGTGTCCTTGTTTATCGGGTATGCAGACACAGTGACATCTGTCTGAATTATCTACCCGACCGATGCTAAATGGGCAAGAATCTATACCCGAGACAGTTAACGGGGACAGGAACAGGATGATTTCTCCGTAGCGGGGAAGAGAACGTTCCGGCGATACCCGACGGATATATCCCCGTTGCCATCCTGAGTCCCTATAAATAGAATTTTAACATGACCAAGACAGTAGTGAGTATATAGTGGCTAAACTTTGAAACGATTTCAAAGATGTGCATCTGTGTTGGATATTAGCGTATTACACGTGAAATACAAATCATGAGTTTAACTTACCTTTGATTGGCTAAATTAATGACACTATTCCACCACATGATGGGAACAACCAGGTTTTTCTCCAGCTTGCGAGGCTCTATGTAACACCTTAAAATTTGCATGGTTTTAAAATAGGATAAAATGATTTAATTATGCATTTTGTGAGCATTTAAATTTAGAAAAATAACCATTTTGTTAAAATTAAAATCAAATATAAGTCTACATACATGTATGTGCATACATACTGTTGTATATTTATTTTGTGATACTTGAGTTTGATCAAAATTTGCAAAAGAATTGAATTTGAGTTTGAATTGGATTTGAAATGATGTGTAAGAAAATAGAAAAGGAGTTTTATTATTTTTCTTCCCTTTTTTCTGCTTTTGGCCCGAACAGCCCAACTCAGCCTGGTTTCCTGCGCGGCCCGCTTTCCCTGCGTGGCCTGCTCTCTTTCTCCGCAGCGGCCCAGCAGGCCGGCCAAACAGCGTCGCCCACGCTCTCCTCTCTCCCTCCATGTCTCGCTGACGAGCCGGTCCCACCTGTCAGCCGCGTCGTCTCCTTCTTCCAGCTCATGTCCGGCACGGACACTGCTCCGCCGCCGCCGGAAGTCCACGGCCGCCACGCCTCGCCCTTGCCTTGCGCCCCAAGCTGCTCCTGGCCATAAATACCGGGTGTCGCGGCTGTGCCTCCCCATCCCAAGCTTCGAAGCTGCCTCGCCGAGACGCCAAGCCACGCTAGCCCTAGCCGCCGCCGAGCTCAATCCGCCGAAGCCACGTGCCACTTCCATCCGCTCCGCTCCTTGGTAAGTTACCTAGCCAAGCTCTCCGTCATCTCCTCTCTCTCCCGGTGCCCTTGGTTTGCTATTTCATGGTCCATAGACTATATTCCATGAGCGTCGCCCGTCTCCGGCCATGGCGCCGCCGTCGGGCTCGCCGCCGACCTCGTCGGTGCTTCTTTTCCCCTCCTGATCTGATCTCCACCCTCCATTTAAGATCTGAGGGCCCAGATTCAAAGATACCTCTTCGGTTGGCAAACTTTTAAAAGAGCCCCTCAATTTTATCTAAATAGAACCCGCTGTCCCTGCAATTTTGTTAAAGAGCTCCTATATTTCTTTGTTTTCATGCCCGCAGTCCCTGTTTCGGTTTAAAATCTGATTTTATTAATTTAAATTCTAAAATCAAGTTCCATCTATTTACAGTTTTGCCACGAATATTGTTTTAGCCATAAAATCTTCGTTTTAACTCTGATTTGATCCGTTCAAGTTGTGTTAGGTTCGTAATTGCGTAATCTATATGTTCATACTACTGTTAAGTATGTTTTTAACTTCTAAAATTCAATGTTAGATTTAATCTATTATTTTACTAGAGGAAATCTTGTTTAATTCATAACTTTCATGTTTTAGCTCCGATTTTTATGATCTTCGCATCTGTGTGTTCGTAGTGAGATGTAGATTCATTTTACAAACTTTTCATCTTGATTTTATGCTGATTGGTGTACTATTCTAATCTATAGCTTTTGTTTGTTATGCATGATTGCTTCTGGATGCTTGTATGTTGCTGTGATTATCAAGTATAGACGGTGAGCAACAAGTGGGTGATCAATAGTACTACTTCGACGAGCGGGATCAGCAGGAGCATTTTGTTCAAAGCAAGTATAGCATGGGATTATCCTTGTTTTCTATCAACTTTAATATATTTAATTCATGTTGCATGTGTCACCTTGACAGGGATTCCCTAGAATTGAACTTATACTTTGTCTCCTATAGAATATGCATTGGGTAGCTTTGCTAGTGCTCAATAAAACTATGATATTGTAACTTGACTAATGGTATATGCAATAAACATTAAAACATGACTTTTTAGCAACTTGGAAACAGGGGACTGGAGTGTTTAGCTACTTTTTAAATACATTAGATTCCTCTTCCTAAGGACTTATCTATAAGTGATCATCCGAAACTTATAGTACAGCTGTGAGGGCTACATGACTCTAACTTTAGCTCAATATGAGGATATTTTCTAGCTTGTTAGAGGTTACCTTTATTGGTGTAAGAATGGCTTGCTGAATCGGGTATAGGACAGCATCTACTCTTATGTGTATAGCCGTGATGGAATTGTGCCATTCGATAGGGGGGGTTCCTATATCTGTTTGTCGAGTGACTCTAATGGCCCTAACTTGCCGAGTGAATCTAATGGCCCTAACTTGTTAGACGAACCTTTAAAAGGCTTCATAGTGAACCCTGCCATCTCACCTTGGAAGTGTTTTGGGAGTAATTAACCCGGGCATATGGGTATTACGACTCACCGTGAAAGTATACAACCTCTGCAGAGTGTAAAACTGGTATATCAGTCGTGCTCATAGTCACAAGCGGCCTTAGAACCCTTATGGAATAGATGAGCACTAAGAATTATTGGTTTATGCTATTCATTATTCATATTTACATTGATCATGTGTTTTACTTTAAGATTGAAACAACTTGTTGCTACTCTTATGCTAAAATTGTGACAACTCAAAGTTGAATGTTGTTAAACCTGTGTCAAGCCTTTTGAGCCTCATGAACCCCATATTACACTTGTTGAGTACGACATGTACTTACGCTTGTTTATTTTCATTATTTGGATAAAAATCCCGGATGGGTAACTGATGGCTATGGTAATGATGACTTTCCTAAGGACTACTAGACTTGTGGTCAACCAGTTGACGTGCCTGTGATATGGAGCTTCCACGAGAGATTTTTCTTTATACTTCCGCTACATTTATGTGAAGACTTTGTCTTATTATTCATGATATAATAAACACTTGTGATGATACTAGTTATAATTTGTCGGCTTATGTGTGTGACTGATCTCTGGACACACATCAGATTATGCATCACATTTTATCCTTAAAATTGGGTGTGACACTCTATCAAGAGCACATCATAAATCAAGTAGGCATGAATCCTTGTTATAAGGTTCTTTAGACACCCAACTTTGTGCAGCTCCCGCTCTTTGTATGGCACTAAGATAATCCATACTGATATAATCATTGAGATGCTTGCTGTAATCTTCAACAGCGCCAATTGCATAGCTGCCTAAATCCATGCAACCAAGATCTTCGACTTTACCCTGTGGGCGGGTAAAACCAACGTTTCACAACAGGTGATAAAATGCTTAGTTTTGCACACTTTTTCTACACTCCCAAGTCCCAACATATAGTTGGAGTTTTGCTGTGGGAGTGCATGAATTGGATATCAATACCTTGATCCTCTAAAACTTATGCCAAGTTATGTCTAAAGGACTTCTGTTGCAATGAAGATTTTCAACTGCTTCACATATCGTTTTAAAGCTATGATTGAAAATGTTTGATCATCTGACAATATCACTCATGCCAGTGAACCATTTTTTGGCATAAACTCTTAATTATGCATCTCAGTAATTTCCTTTAAATTACGTAGAGTTAGTGTTCACATGCAGGGGTGCTTTGTTTGAAAGAGAAAGGTGGAGACCAAAAGAGTTCAGTGATAGGTTTGAGTAAATAGATTGAATGGATGTCTGGTACCTTTATGATGGAGTCTGCAGCGATATAAACATATCTCTTTTTGGACAACTGAGATTTTGCGATAAGAAAGGGTGACAATTCCACGTGGAGTGACCAAAGAAAGTTTCCTTCTGGAGTGGTAACATTTAGCTCGTCCATGATTTGCTTCTGACTGCAAGGGGCACAAACATGAGAATGGCCACCGTGATAAGATACAAGGGTCATGCTAATTTCTGTGTTTCGGCGCAAAAATGTGGCGATGCGCCTGACACACTGCAAGCCGGAATGATCTGGGCAGAGTCAACCCGGAAATCTGCTTGGCTTCAACACAGGACCAGTCGATCCTAAAAATCCCGAAGGCGTGCCAATCAATTTGACCTGCAATTAACAAGGAGAGAAAGCTTATCAATAATTTAGGGTGGAACATGCCAGTTTTGCCCGGGTAGTTCCAAGTATGCTGCTTCAGGAGCAGCCAAACAGAGGAATCGACTAAATCGCCGATACGAGAAGAAATCGACTGTTTAGGGACTGTGATGCTCGTGGGTCATGATTGGTTTATGATAACAAGTACAATACACCTAGATATAAGTAATATAAAGAAACATCATCAGCTAGATGGATATAACCAGTGTAAAGCATTGAGCCGATAAGTTTAACGAGAAAATATATAACATGCGAACAAATCGACTGTCTAGTACAAATAAATCTACAAATGCTCTGGATTTAATCTGTTACCATCAACAGTGAGGTTCGACCGGATCGATATAGCTATGATAATGATAACAAACTAAAACCAAAGAATCTATAAAATCATCTATATATTGATAGGTTCATAAAAAACATGCTATATGTGTGAAAAAACATATGAATTGGCTAAAATAGCCGATGCATACATAACAAATAAACATAGTACATATCTCGATCATGAACAAAACCACTAATCAATGATCTCTAATCCAAAGTCTTACTAGTGAGGTTCGACCGGATCAATGCAGCTATGGTAGTGTCATTAGATTAAATCTCATTAACTAGTGAGTTTATCCAAGATTGAAACGTGTCTTTGGATACGTACTATGTTTGATTGGAATAGAAATAAAACAGCCGATCTAGCAAAATTAAGCCATCAATTATGAGATTCAAAGCGTGACCAGACTAGAAGACGACCAATTGTGATGATATGATGCCGATCTATCTCTATCTCAATCAGGTGATTATAACATTAATTATAACAAGATCGATAACTAGTGAATCAGCCAAAAACAGCAAGGAAAATCTTACTAATTTTAGCAGATTCGATAACTGGTGATATTGTATTAAACAAGTTGTTTAACATAAGACCGATAACTTTGATCTATATTATGATTCATAAGAGATCAATCAGCTGATGCAGCCTTACAAACAATGATACAGATCGATAACTAACTTATATTATACTCGTAAAAGATCAATCGGCTGATGCAGCTTTACAAGTATGATACAAGTCATGACGATACTCACAGACAAGCTGGATGTCGATCGATCGATGCAGCCCTGCTTGTTGAAGAACTCGTCGAGATCTACAGTACTCCTACTCCTAAGGGTTGGCGTGAAGCCAAAAAAGTAATTGTATTGATTGATTGTGTTTTTCTTTACAATAGTCGGGGTCCAATATTTATACCCAGAACCTAAACATGAATTCTACTCAAATACGACCTATTACAATTCTTGGAATAAAAGAAAACATTCATAACTTAAGATAACTTGGACCATAATCTTTTCCTTTTTGTAGAGTTCGACATATTTTTCTCCGACGCCATCCGTACGTAGTTCATTGACGTTGTCTGCTGACGTTGTCTATAAAATAGCCGATTCCGACACTGCATCAAAACCAGCCAATATCGATTCTCATCTAATTGATTCCTTGATGATACAATCTTAGAAGCTTCTAGTTCCGTGTTCTCTCTGCTAAATTTTGGTGTAAACATATGCCCCCCAATTTTGGGATAAAAATAATTTTATTCCAAAATTACCACATCTGTACCCCCGATGGGTCCGTAGTCACGGGTAGAAAACCTTCATCTAGGGCCTACTATCTGTCACCTCCACCAACGTCCTCGCCTGCTTATGAGCCCACACTTTGAAGCTTCACAAGAGCACTATTGCTGCTTCACGGGCGCTTGGATTCATTCTTCCAGACCGACTATAAATGCCTATCTAACTTTGTCGAGAACAACCCAACAACTCAGTTATGTTTTTCTTCTACTTACCTCCTCGAGTGCCCTTGGCTTTGCTAGACCCTCCATGGTCTAATCCCTTACTATGAGGGTCTTGAGTGGTTAGAAGAATTCTTGTGCATAGGGCGATTGTGTCGCTCATTTCAACACCATGTCGAGCAAGAGGATCAATTGTTGTGGTTTGAAGAATTCTTATGATATCATCTGAGTCTTCTCACCATCAGCGCAGAGTTCTTCTAGTGTTTGCAAGGGTTCAAATGTGTGGACACCTTCTCCTTGTTTGCTCTATCAAATGCCCATGCCGAGAAATCGGTGGGATATATGGGCATCCTCTTAGCATGCCAGTCTCCTTTCTCCCCTGATGCTACTTCCATCATTGGGCTGATATGACTTGGTCCATAATGCCCTTCGGCCTTGTGGGGATCCGGACTCCCTTCAATCCAACAAAGTCCTAGTGGGTCGAACGTCGGTTAATGTAAACCTTTTGTATTAATCCCATGGTATCTGTAATTATGGGAAGCAATAAGTCTAAATTCATTGTGCTTCCGTGAACCATTCCCTGAATTTTTAGAGTGTTGATCCATTTCCATAACTGACTTCTATTCCATAACCCCAATGAAGTCTATCTTTTCATCTCCCAGGCTATATACGCGGGCCATGGTTGTGGATTGAAAAACAACCTATTTCGTCTCTAACCTTCTGTGTCTTTGGTGCGATTTGCTTTCTAATAGGCTCGAAGACATGGAGAACGACAAGAGGTCTGCTGAAGAGGCCCTTGACGAGTCTGTGCCACCACACCAGCATCTTCGTCACCAGGAGAATGCAACCCATGATTTTGGGTGGATGGACTTTCATCTGAACGTGTTGCGTGACTCTCTCACCATCTCAGAACATAGGGCCAACTCCACTCAAGCGAGGCTAGCTGAGGCCGAGGCCAGAATCATGGGTGAGATATCCACCATAATTCTCTGTTCTTTTAGTTTTGTCTTCAAGATCTTGATTTTCCCTTCTTTGAATACTTTCAGACCTATTGGCCCAGTTGGAAAGCCTTCGATCAGCTGCAGAGTATGCGGTAGGATTTGCCAATGCTAGGAGCGTCGTGCCAGTGGTTCACCTGTACGATGTCCCAAACTGCGTTAGAGAAGTTGCCCTTCATGGTGTTTGTCATGGCGCTGCCATGGCATTGGCCGTTGCGCAAACCCGCTTTGGTCACGAGCTTCGACTTCTTCCCCATGGTTTTCCAGCCACTGACCATCCTGAGGACCATGAGAGCCTGGTCAAAGACTTCTTCAACACTGCCAACTCCGTAGCCCTTGCTTCCCAAACCGAAGACATTGTGAATGAAGTGTTCCCCGGCTATTAGTTTGTAATAGGAGAAGATAGCAAATAATCTTTTCATTTGAAGTGACTTCCCTTTTTGCCCTGGCCTCATGTTTTGCAAAAGCGTGAAGCCGATCACAATCAAAACTTTGCAATCATCGGCTGTTAAGCTCTTTCAACTTCTAATATGCCACAATTCAGCTATGATTTTTCCAAGGAAGAATGGTTGCATGCCCACACACCAGTTTGTAAGGAGAGCAATTATTCGGCATGTTTTGTGTCTCCTCGAGGCTCAGTAGAATAACCGTTTTAGATTAGCCAATTTTGATTCTTGATTCGATTTGACTTGATTAAATCTAAAAATGACTCTAATGATAAAACCTTTCAAATTCTTTCTCGGTCATCAATCGCCGCATTTTCCCTCGGTACTGGCAGAATGGCGCTCCCTCTTCCATTAATTAGGCTTGCCTTTGCATATTCTGAGATATTGACCATCCCATCTCTGTGGCTATAAATACCAGCCAAGGGCTCTGGCTTCAAACACATGCACACTTGCAACCACCTCTGTTCTCTATGCTTCTCTGCCTTCACTAACCCTATAGCAGTTCCCTTCCCCTTCCACAATCTAGGCCAGCACCCATGGTAGGAGAAGATCATCGCGGCAAGCGCGCAGCGGAAGATCTCCCAAAGGAGGAGGTCCCGGTCGGCCAGTGGCTCCACCGCATGAGGTAAGACTGAACGCTCCCGTCCATAGCAAGAATCATCTACTAATGCATCTGTAGGCTTGTCCTCAATGATAGCCTCCGGCCACTTCCTCCCAGGGCCGGTGAGCCTTCTACCACCGCATCTGCTGCTGCCGCACTAGATTCGTCGTCGAACTCCTCTGGCTCCTACAATGGCGACGACACCTGGCGTTTCCTCCGGGAGTGGAGGCAGCCTAGGACCGTTACTCCGAGGCAACTTGGGAGAACGGTCAGCTTGAGATCCACCCTAGGGCCTCTCAAGCCGCCCTCCTCACCACCGAGGAAGAGGCCAGCGCTGCTCGGGCATGGCTGGCCGAGTCCAACGCCATGGTGGCGGGTAAGATGAACTCTAAGAAAACCCTTATTTCAATTTCCACTATCTTTATCTTGATAACCCCTTTGTTTCTATAATTACCAGCCCTAATAGTACAGTTGGAGAACCTCCAACAGGCGGTAAACGCGGCTACGGTGGCCGTCAACTCTCGGGGCCCTCTCCTCAACAACCGCCTACACGATGTCCCAGCGCGCATCTAGGAGATCTCCCTTCATGACGTTCGTCGTGGCGGCGATGGCCTTGGCCGTGGTGCAAGTCCAGACTGGGCATGGCCTTCACACCATGGAGCCAGGTTTCCCAATGACCGATGACCCTGACATGCATGAGGACATGATTGAGGACTTCGACGCCGCCTCAGCGGCCATCATGGACATCACCTCAGCCTAGGACATTATAAACAAAGTTTTTGAGTAGTTTGTACTAGGAACAAACTATGAATAAAGTCATGCCTTCTTCATGAACTCGTCTTTGAGACTGCCATAATGAGGATTGTCTTTGTGCTTGTTTTTGCTCTATAGGCTATACATATCGTATCGGCTTTTTGTAAGTGCAATCAAGCCCTATTGTGGGTTTTGGTATTGATGATCACCAAATTAGAGGACTAATAAGATTTATCGAGATGACAAGCAGGGAATCAAAGAATAAGGATGATGTACATGTTGCAGGTGTACTAATTACAAAAGGTGACTGGACCTAGCTCAAAGGAGGTTTAAATTCTTTTATGTTTTGAAATTGAGTTTAGGGAAAGCCGTAGTATTAAGAGGGATTTTAGGACAGTTGATCAACTATTGAATCAGATGCTCAAATTCACAGATCTACATCCTCCCACATAGTCAAAACAGCCAGCCAAATTTCATATCATATTACCTGTTCTAGCTAGGGCGGCAGTGCCGCCCTGTTAAGAGCGGCAGTGTCGCCCTTAACTTACCGTTGGGCTCGGGGGGTATTTATACCCTTCAGGCCCGGCCCACAACGATCATCTTCTCCACTGAGTCATTCTGCTCAAAACCAGACAGAACCAAAGCTCACCTCTCTCCTCCATCCCTCAAGCTAATCCTTGATTCCAACCATCAAAACTTGAGAGAAAAGGCAGCAAAACTCGATTGGAGAGAAGATCCATTGATTTCCAAAGTCTAAGAGCATTTGGTTTACGTTTGGCCAGTGGTTCTAGGGTTTGTTACTCTTGGAGCTTACTCCTAGCTGGCTAGGCGTCACCCTTGTGCTTGCCAACTTGTGTGGCAGCCTTGGGAGGTTTGTAACCTCATTCAAAAGCTAAGAAATCACCCCTCACTTTAAGAGTTCACTCTCTTGATTTGAGAACAATTGTAAGGCAAGCCTTGGTGGCAAGCTCAAGCCTTTTGTGGCTTCCTCAACAACATGGATTTAGGCAAACCTTAGTGGTGAGCTAAACCACGGGATAAATATTGTGTCTCGCGTGCTTCATCTTTGCTATACTTGTTGTTTACTTTATTGCTAGCTGTTGCTAGGGTTTAGTTGCTCGATTCACTGTTGTGTGAAGATTCTATGGTATCCAGTCTTCGAACTGGATCTTGGCTTTATATTGCAGGATTAAGCAGCTAGTGGGGTCAGGTTCATATCTGTTAAATCTCAACTGTGTTAGATTATTTTTCGTAAAGCGGCAGTGCCGCCCTATAAGGCCGGCAGTGCCACCCTCTGTTCTAACAGAGTTTTGAGTTGAATTTTTACAGGCCTATTCACCCCATCTAGGCCTCCTTTATCTTCCTGTAGATCCTACAAGTGGTATTAGAGCGAGCTTGCTTCGTATACGCTTTACCGCGTGTAGTATGGAAGAAGGAGAAGGTTCGAAGAACGTTCGCGTTGCGGACGCAAGTGGTGTGCACGTTGATGATGTCGGCAGCAGCAGCGAGCTGTCCATGTCCACAGCAAGTGATGCCACCATCAAAGAACCCAAGACCACCAATGCCAAAAGAAGAAAGGCAAGAAAAGAAAGATAAGCCGCAAAGATTGCAACACGAGAAGCTAGAGAAAAGAAGAAAGAAGAGCAGCGGCTCAAAGACAAGGAAAAGAGAAAAGAAGGTAGAAGAATCACAAGAGAGGCAAGAGTTAAGAGAAGAGCAGCAAGAGCTCAAGAGCAAGAGAAGAATGAGTATGATGCATCATCTAGTGAGCTATCTAGTAGCTCGGATGATGGAGATGATGATGTGTCATACCATGCTTCAAAAGATAGTAAGGAGGTGAAGAGCAAGGACAAAAAGAAGGATAGCAAGGACAAGGGCAGCAACAACAACAAGAACAAATATGCCACCGTATCCTTTAATTATTCTTATTTGTCTAACCATAACAAAAGGTCTTTTGTCAATGTGCCCGTGGGCAAGTTGCCTCATTTTGATGGAACAAACTTTGCCAAGTGGAAGCACTTGATGAGTGCCTATCTTGTAGGTCTTCACCCCGGTCTTTGGGAGATTGTGGTGAATAGATTGCAGCCACCGAAAGATCCTGAAGCACCAACAAATGAAGAGCTAGCTGCTGTCCATCTCAATGGCCAAGCCACAAGTATTCTTCTTAGTGCCTTGGATGGAAATGAGTACAATCGAGTGATGAATGTCAATATTGCAAAGCAGATTTGGGACACTTTGCATCTAACACATGAAGGTGTTGATAAAGTAAGAAAGGCAAAGATTGATTTGTTGATGGCCAAGCTCAATAGGTTCATGATTGTAGATGGAGAGGGGCCACAAGAGATGTTTGATAGATTGATGATCTTGGTGGGCAAGATTAGAGGCTATGGATGTGATGAGCTTGATGATCACAAAATGATGAAGGTTATGTTGGAAGCCTACTCACCAAGAAATGAGACCGTAATTACCTTGATTGGAGATAAGAAGAAGTTTGAGCACTTCACACCTAATAATGTGCTTGTAAGATTATTGGCATTTGACATGCAAAGAGAAGAAGCAAATGAAAGGAGAAGACTTGGTGAGTTGCAAGCCAAGCTAGAAGGCATGAAAATGAAGGAAGTAGCTCTCAAGGAAAATAAATCAAGCAATCAAGTCACCTCCAATAAGGCAAAGGGCAGCAAGCAAGCATCAACAAGTCAACCTAAGGAAATCAAGTCAACTCCACAAAATGATGATCCAAGTTCATCCTCAAGTGAAGATGAAGATGATGGGGCTGATTACATGAAGATCGATGACATGGCTTTGTTCATGAAGAGCTATCACAAGGGGTTGAAAAAGAATGGGTACAAAATAGTGCAAAGAAGGTTCCCAAACAAGAAGAAGATGACTTGCTATAATTGTGGTAGCACGGAGCACTTCATTGCTAAGTGTCCCTATGACAAGAAAGAAAACAAATACAAGAGGGACAACAATGAGGGCAAGCATGAGCATAAAAAGAGATACAAGCAAGTGGGAGAGGCACACATTGGGTATGAGTGGGACTCAACTAAAGAGTCAAGTGAAGAGGATGTGAAGATTGCAACTGTGGCTATTCAAAAGTCATCCTCTACACCAAGGCTTTTCAACAACATGTCCGATGATGATGATCACCGCTCCACTCATGTTTGTCTTATGGCAAAGGGTGAGAAGGTAAAACGAAGAGCTAAATCTCCTCCACCTTCTAGTGACATCTCTAGTAGTGAACTTAGTGATTCTAGTGATGATGATACTAGTGATGTTGAGAAATATGCTAAATTGACTAAGAAGTTAGATTCTAAAACCAAGCTCTTCATCATGAATCTAATGGAAGAATTAGAAAGTGTCAAATCCGAGAGATGATTATCTTGAGGAAACCAAAAATATGTATATTGGCTGCAAGGAAGCTCTTGAGTTAGAGAAAAGTGAGGTGGACTTTTTGAACAAGGCCTTGGCCGAAGAACAAAGAGAACATGCTCTCACAAAGAAGGCAAATATTGTACTCAATGACAAGTATTGTGTCTTAGTTGAAAAGCACAACAAACTTGAGAAGCAATATAACCTTCTATATAAGAGCACCCCACTTCCCTCCAACACAAATGATACTTCTATTCCCTCCACTAGCCAAGGATGTGGAAAATGCTATAATCTTGACTTAAATGTTTATTCCACTAACCTTGCAAACTTGGAGATTATGAAAAAGGAGATTGCTATGCTCAATGCTATGTTAGAAAAAAGGTGCATGGAAGGCAAGAAACATGCTGGTGGTAAATGTGAGAAACCAAAGAGGCCACAATACAAAGATGGAAGAAATCCACGCATCAAAGATGGGCTTGGTCACACTCATGGAGGTAAAACCAATGGAAGAAAGGTAATCAATGGATATGAGTGTGTTCAGTTCGTGAGCAAAGGATAGGAAGGTATAGATAGGTCTGCACAGATGGTGGCACAAGGCCAGCCTAGAGCAGCACCGTGGCCTATGGGCGGCAGTGCCGCTGTGAAGGGCGGTAGTGCCGCCCCCCACAGAAAAGGGAAGACCACCTCCTCCTCCTCTGCTCATGTCAAGCCAAAGAAGATGGTGTCTCATCCAGAGCAGGTTGTCCAGAAACCAAAGAAATCTATCTAGGCCACTCCAAATAGATATGCTTATCAACCAAAGGCAAAAACACCTCCTCAATGTTTGGATTCTAACTTTGTTTTGCAGCACAACAGCAAGGGGGAGGTGTTTGCCAAGTTTGTTGGCAATAGTCGAAATGTTTATCATAATGCTTTCATTTGGGTTCCTAAAGTTCTTGTGACTAACATGCAAGGCCCCAAGAATATTTGGGGACCTAAAACTAGGAACTAAACTTGTGTTACAGGCATACTCCTCCGGTGGGTCAAGTTGGGTGCTTGACAGCGGCTGTACAAATCATATGACCAGAGAAAGGAGTATGTTCTCATCATATTCCCCAACTACAAATTCAGATGAGAATATCATATTTGGTGATAATTCAAAAGGGAGTGTGATTGGACTTGGTAAAGTAGCTATTACACTTGATCATTCAATTACAAATGTCTTACATGTTGATTCCTTGAAGTACAATATGTTGTCCGTTTCTCAATTATGTGAGATGGGCTACAATTGTCTCTTCACGGATAAGGGTGTAGAAGTCTCTAAGAGGGAGGATTCCTCTATTGTCTTTACGGGTCACCTCAAGAACAAGCTTTACCTAGTTGATTTCAGCAAAGGGAAAGCTAAGCTTAAGACCTATTTAGTGGCAAAATCTAGCATGGGTTGGCTATGGCATCGCCGACTGGCTCATGTTGGGATGAGAAACTTGGCCAAACTCCTAAAAGACAACCACATCCTTGGACTAACCAATATTCAATTTGAGAAAGACAGGATTTGTAGTGCTTGCCAAGCCAGAAAGCAAGTAGGTGTACCTCACCCACCAAAGAGCATCATGACTACCACACAACCGTTGGAGTTAATTCACATGGATCTCTTTGGACCGGTCGCCTACATAGTATCGGGGGTAACAAATATGGTCTAGTTATTGTTGATGATTATTCCTGTTTCACTTGGGTGTTCTTTGTTTATGATAAGTCCCAGGTGCAAGAGAAAGTCAAGATATTTGTGAGAAGGGCACAAAGGGAGCTCGGTCTTTCTATCAAGAAGATAAGGAGTGACAATAGGACCGAATTCAAGAACACTCTAGTTGAAGAGTTTCTTGATGATGATGGCATCAAGCATGAGTTTTCAACTCCTTACACCCCTCAACAAAATGGTGTAGTAGAGAGGAAGAACCGTACACTTCTTGATATGGCAAGGACAATGCTAGATGAATACAAGACGTCAGACCTCTTTTGGAGTGACGCCATCAACACCGCTTGCCATGCCATCAACCGTCTCTACTTACACAAGAAACTCAAGAAGACTTCATATGAGCTTCTAACCGGTAACAAACCAAAGGTGCCTTACTTTAGAGTGTTTGGGTGCAAATGTTTTATACTTAACAAAAGACCCAAAACCTCTAAATTTGCACCTAAAGTTGATGAAGGCATTCTTCTTGGCTATGGATCAAATGAGCATGCCTATCGTGTCTTTAACAAAACCATGGGTAGAGTTGAAGTCACGGTAGATGTGACATTTGATGAATCTAATGGCTCTCAAGTGGAGCAAGTTGATTCAAGTGTTGTAGGGAAGGAGGATCCACCATGTGAGGCAATCAAGCAAATGGCTATAGGCGACATTAGGCCACAAGAAGATCAAGCCACTGATGATGAGGATCCACAGGATGTTGCTGCACAAATTTTCGCTGACGTACTCCATCGACAAGGGCAGCACTCACCTGCTGAACATTAGTAGGGTGGCAGTGCCGCTCATGAGGGCGGCAGTGCCGCCCCATCCACCTCAGCAGCAGCTCCTTCAATTCCTACTCCATCATCTCAAGGACTCAACCTGGAGCCTATCTTTGAACAAGAAGAGGCTGGAGGTTCAGAAGAGGAACAGGGAGGTGTTGAGCATCCAAGGCTACGTCAAACTATATAATGGGATCACCCCGTTGACAACATCCTTAGAAGCATTCGAAAGGGGGTAACAACTCGTTCACATTTAGCAAATTTTTGTCAATATTACTCGTTTGTTTCCTCTTTGGAACCTCTCAAGGTAGAACAAGCACTTGGAGATCCGGATTGGGTCTTGGCCATGCAAGAAGAGCTCAACAACTTTGAAAGAAATTAAGTGTGGAAATTGGTGGAAAGGCCCAATACCAATGTCATTGGTACCAAGTGGGTCTTCCGCAACAAGCAAGATGAAAATGGCGTGGTGACAAGGAACAAGGCAAGATTGGTGACCCAAGGCTTCACTCAAGTAGAGGGCTTGGACTTTGAAGAAACATATGCACCGATGGTAAGACTTGAAGCAATTTGAATGCTTCTAGCCTTTGCTGCCCATCATGACTTCAAGCTGTACCAAATGGATGTCAAGAGTGCATTCCTCAACGGCCCAATACAAGAGTTGGTGTATGTGGAGTAGCCACCAGGGTTTAAAGATCCCAAGTTCCCAAACCATGTCTATAAACTCCAAAAGGCGCTCTATGGGCTTAAGCAAGCACCAAGAGCATGGTATGAATGCCTTAAGGAATTCTTGCTCAAACAAGGCTTTGAAATAGGCAAAGCCGACCCTACACTCTTTACTCACAAAGTTGGAAATGATATATTTGTGTGTCAAATATATGTCTAGTACTAACCATGTGTATTGTGATGAGTTTAGTAGGATTATGACTAAGAGATTTGAGATGTCCATGATGGGTGAGCTGAAGTTCTTCCTTGGATTTCAAATCAAAAAAATGAAGGAAGGAACGTTCATTAGCCAAACCAAGTACACCCATGATATGCTTAACAAGTTCGACATGGTGAATGCCAAGCCTATCAAAACTCCCATGCCAACCAATGGACATCTTGATCAAAATGAAGAAGGGAAAGCCATAGACATCAAGGTATATCGTTCCATGATCGGCTCTCTACTTTACTTATGTGCATCTAGGCCGGACATAATGCTTAGTGTGTGCATGTGTGCTAGATTTCAAGCCAACCCGAAAGAGTGCCATTTAGTGGCTGTTAAGAGAATCTTGAGATATTTAGTACACACTCCTAACCTTGGCTTGTGGTATCCCAAGGGCTCCAAGTTCAATCTACTTGGCTATTCGGATTCCGATTATGCCGGTTGCAAGGTAGATAGAAAAAGCACTATTTCAAAATAGATTGGATTCATTTATCAAGAACTGTTTCAAAAAAATTTCATACTCAATCTTTCAAATCCATGGCTAGGGTTTCATGTATTCTTTGCTTAGACTGTGATTCTGAAATTGTGATGATGAATAGACATTGTTGGAAATAGGATTTAACCAGAACGAGAAAGTTGAAGATGAAATAGTGAAACAAATAAGGGCGGCAGTGCCGGCCACAGGGGGCGGCAGTGCCGCCCTACCATGCTGATTCCTAATCCAGCAAGCTTCCTGCTTCATCTTCAAAATTCTTGTTCTTGTTAAAATCTGCTTGCAGCTGTGTCTAACTCATTATCTTATACAATTTCTTATCAAGTCTCATTTAATTGCATAGATGGACCAAGGAAAAAGGAAGGTGTTGACAACTAAGCAAAAGGTCAAGAGAGGCAGGGGACAGGCAAGCTATACTCATAGAGACAGAAATCTTGATGAAGACCTTGCTGAAGAGGAAAATATTCAGAGGATGAGAAGAACCATTCGTGTGTGGCCTGACTCTCCTTTACATCTTTCAGAGTTTGATAGCAGCTACATGAGAGATAACACTGATAGGTTCGACCTCATTCCTCCCCAGAACAGTGATGGTCATAGAGTTGTTGATTATTCCATGAGTTGAAAGAAGACATGTGAAGCCAGAGAGATTGATCCCTACTCCTCTGACAGATCAAATGGCATTGATTATAGATTTTGGAATGCTTTCCAATCTGGTTTTTATGCTACAGCCATTCTATCCAAGTTAAAGGGCAAGATTAGCAAGATGCAGTACATTGACTTTGGTGACTTGGAGAGCAGGGATGATCATCAGTTTGCTACAGCAATCAAGACCTGTGACCGTTTTGAGATGACAGACATCATGAGTTTCAGGTATGATTGAAACAGGGAAATTCTTGCTCAGTTCCATGTCACTTACTTTTGGAACAGGGAAATTGATGAGCTTCATTGGATGACTGATGGGCGACATTATCACATTGATTTTGTTACTTTCTATCGTATTCTTGGCTTTGGTCATATCCACAGGGAATATGAGAGGATACATAATGAGCGTCGTCTTGAGCCAATGGAAGTAAGCTTCATGTGGGAGGATCAAAATCTTGCAGTTCCTGATTGGTCAAGGACAAAGCTCAAGAGTTTTTATTACATCATGAACAATCTTTTCAGGATCACTCTCAACCCTAAAGATAATGCAACGGATTTAAATGACTATATTACAAATGTGTTGTCTAGGTTTCCCAGTAGTGAAAAGTTTAATGTTCTAAGATTCATTTGGGTTGAGCTAGCTTATGCCATGGATGATGGGAGGAGATCTTTGCCCTATGCTCCTTACCTCATGTTTATGATTGAGAGAGTGACTGGCATGTGGTTCTCTAAGGATGGTGAGCACACTGTTTACAAGATCAAGAAGACCCATGGTGGCATAGGGGGACTTGGTTTAGCTACTCAGCACACTAGTTCTGGAGGACATGGAGATAGTGGGGCAGTAGGCCTTCACCCTTCTGGAACTGCAAAAAGAGATGTTCCTGAGCCGTCTAGGGCTAGGGAACAAAAGAAGAAATCAAAGTGGGGAAAGATGAGTGCATGGATGAAGGCAATATTTGCTCATTATGCATATACTTCACAGACTATTTATGAGGATAGAATGAAGAACAGGGAAGCTGTGAGGCATGCTAGGGAGATGGCTGGGCTACCACCACTTCCACCAGTGCAGCCACCACCTCAGTTTCCTAACTTCCCTCACCTTTCTTCTGATGAGGAGCAGGATCAGCCACATGAGCACCATGATGGACAGCCAGATGATCAGCAGCATGGACACTCATATGAGCCATTCAGTCAGTACTACGGGTACCCATAGGGATAGCATTTTGAGGAGCCCCCAAGTCAGCAGGACCTTGGTGCAGAAATTCACCCTACAGAGGCCGATCCACAGGTTCAGGCAGCTTTATTTCACACTTATTCCAGGAGACCGTGTCCTTCGACGGATCAGCCAGGGCCTTCTACATCATCTAGGGCAGCACCTCCGCGACGTTCAACATGCTTCACTTCTCACACCCACGTTGCCGGGCGTGCCCGCATCGACTCCGATAGTGACGAGTGACTTCTCTTTTTTTCTTCTCTTTTTGGTATTTGATGCCAAAGGGGAGAAAATTAGAGGGATCAATGGATTTTCGACACCTTGCTGCTGCGCTTTATGTTCAGATCCGATGAGAGTAGCGTTAGGTTGTGAGTTTGAGAGTCGCTCAAAACTCTATTTTATGAAATTATGCTACTTTGTGATTTTATTTACTTCGGATATGTACATGTATTCATGGTTACTGTTTTAGCTTATCATATTATGAGTTTAGATTGTTTTATATACATATGATCTACTATAGGAATCCAATTGCTATCTGACTAGTATAGTCAGGATGGCAGTGCCACCTTCTAGGGCCAGCAGTGCCGCCCTATGCTGTATCAGCTAGGATCTTATGTGCTTGAACTGATATAACCTGTCATATGCATCACGTTTATTCCTATGACACTTTGTTCAGCACCTCACAACAGGCATGCATGTAGGGGGAGGTTCCCATCACACCTGAAATGTGAATCATGGCCTTTTATGCCAAATTGAGAATTCAAATCTTTATTCACATATTTAGGGGGAGGCTCCTACACCCATGGTTCAAAAATCTCAGTTTAGATTTCATATCATTTGTAAGTTCTAATTGGATTGTCATCAATTACCAAAAAGGGGGAGATTGTAAGTGCAATCAAGCCATATTATGGGTTTTGGTATTGATGATCACCAAATTAGAGGACTAATAAGATTTATCGAGATGACAAGCAGGAAATCAAAGAATAACGATGATGTACAGGTTGCAGGTGTCCTAATTACAAAAGGTGGCTGGACCTAGCTCAAAGGAGGTTTAAATTCTTTTATGTTTTGAATTGAGTTTAGGGAAAGCCGTACAATTAAGAGGGATTTTAGGACAGTTGGTCAACTGTTGAATCAGATGCTCAAATTCATAGATCTATATCCTCCCACCTAGTCAAAACAGCCAGCCAAATTTCATATCATATTACCTATTCTGGCTAGGGCGGCAGTGCCGCCCTGTTAAGAGCAGCAGTGCCGTCCTTAACTGACAGTTGGGCTCGAGGGGTATTTATACCCTTTAGGCCCAGCCCACAACGGTCATCTTCTCCACTGAGTCATTCTGCTCGAAACCAGACAGAACCAAAGCTCACCTCTCTCCTCCATTGTTGCTCCTCCATCCCTCAAGCTAATCCTTGATTCCAACCATCAAAACTTGAGAGAAAAGGCAACAAAACTCGATTGAAGAGAAGATACACTGATTCCCAAAGTCTAAGAGCATTTGGTTCACGTTTGGCCGGCAGTTCTAGGGTTTGTTACTCTTGGAGCTTGCTCCTAGTTGGCTAGGCATCATCCTTGTACTTGTCAACTTGTGTGGCAGCCTTGGAAGGTTTGTAACCTCATTCAAAAGCTAAGAAATCACCCCTCACTTCAAGAGTTCACTCTGTTGATTTAAGAACGAGGGTAAGGCAAGCCTTGGTGGTAAGCTCAAGCCTTTTGTGGCTTCCTCAACAACATGGACTTAGGCAAACCTTAGTGGTGAGCTGAACCACGGGATAAATATTGTGTCTCGCGTGCTTCATCTTTGCTATACTTCCTGTTTACTTTATTGCTAGCTGTAGCTAGGGTTTAGTTACTCGATTCACTGTTGTGTGAAGATTCTGTGGTATCCAGTCTTCGAACTGGATCTTGGCTTTATATTGCAGGATTAAGCAGCTAGTGGGGTCTAGTTTATATCTGTTAAGTCTCAACTGTGTTAGATTATTTTTCGTAAAGCGGCAGTGCCGCCCTGTAAGGCCGGCAGTGCCGCCCTCTGTTCTAACAGAGTTTTGAGTTGATTTTTTACAGGCCTATTCACCCCCCTCTAGGCCTCCTTTATCTTCCTATAGATCCTACACTTTTACCCCTTAGGGTCTGTATTTTGAACTAGAGGCGATACCCTTCTGGTACCGGCTATTAGAGCAGATGACTGAACAAATCGGCTGTCAAGTATTAACCCAGACGCTAGGATAATATTTCTTTAGATATTTTCCATTGATCGCTCTATCAAACTCCTCTTCTCCTTCTAGCGTTTCCAAAATATAAGCATTGTCAGACTCACAATATTTAATCCGATAAGGACCTTCCCAATTAGGTGACCATTTACTAAACTTCCTATCCTTAGACCCAATCGACAATTTTACTTTTCAGACTAATTCTCCTTCACTAAACTGCTTGTTCTTGACCTTTTTGTTATAATGCCTTGCAACCCTTAACTTATTGGCTTCAATATTCTTTAGAGCACGTAGCCGATGACAACTTAAGTCCTCTAAATCATCCATCATTAGATTCTTGCAGACTTCGGTTGTCAAATCATTATGTAATATAACACGTCTTGATCCGGTCTGAATTTTCCAAGGAAGAACTGCATTATGCCCATATACTAACTCATAAGGTGATGATTTAATCGATCCATGGCAAGCCATCCTGTATGCCCACAATGCCTCATTGAGTGTTAAGTACCACTTCCTTAGTTGCTCCTCAATTTTTTTCTTAATTAATTCAATCATAATTTGATTGGATGTCTCTGCCTGGCCATTAGCCTGAGCATAGTAAGGAGAAGAATTTAATAACTTAATTCCCATACTGGCAGCAAAATCTCTAAACTCTTCTGATGTGAACATTGTCCCCTGATCAGTATTAATAGTTTGAGGAATTCCAAAACGATACACAATATGTTCCTTGACAAAATCAACCATATTCTTTGAGGTTACCGTCTTCAAAGGAATTACTCCAACCCACTTGTTAAAGTAATCTGTTGCTACCAATATAAACTTATGTCCTTTACTTGAAGGTGGCAAAATCTGGCCAACTAAATCTAGCGAGCGGGGAGGGCGAGCAGGAGCTGGGGCGCCACCTCCTCGGCAGCAGAAAAAGAAAGGGAGGGGAAAGCAGCATGAGGGAGGGAGGGAAACATCATAGGGCTCGGTGTCCTCAATAACGCGCGCCAGAGCACGGACGTGAGGGAGCATGCTACAGCCGAACACATGGGCATCGCGTGGCTCTGCTGGCTGCATGCCTGCGCGTGGGACGACGCGACGCAGATGTGAATAGCGACACCTTGTCGGCAACTTTAAAAGATCTAAATCCTATTGACTTCCACCAATAAACATTTCACGTGATAGCTCATACTCCATACCAAGCCAAGGAACAAAACATTAGGGTGTTATGTAATTATTTTCGCACAAAACAAATCGCCACAAACAACGCTTTAAATATGTTTTCAGATTTTTACCGTGGACGCGAGAAGCTGGTTTTTAAATTTTAAATTTGATTTTTGAGCTGGCAAAAACCCTAGTTAACAGTATTCGTTCTTTAAAACCAAAGTTGCATTTTCATCTACTAAACTTGCACTTCAAATTTTATCTATGTACCAATTACAAGTTATATTTTATCTTTGTTTATAAAAATTGCTTCTCGTGCCAAACAATTAAAACTACTTTTCCTATTTCCTTGTTAAGATTTCATTAGCACATTTAAGTATCTGACTCACTATATTTATAGATCTATTTCTTCGGCCGTAATCTTAGTACTAAGCGAGCTCATAATAGGAGACTGAGAAGTCAAACATCATGAACCCTAACACCGAACTAACCAACGTTAGACTTGAACTTCTTCGAAAACTAGATCATTCTTCTCAGATTACAGCCTCACCTCTGACTGACGAACTTAGTTCCATGAATGACGACTGGATGTCGTAGCTCTACTGTGGATTCGAGGGGATGGGGATGAAGAAGAAGAGTGAGGATCAAGGGCACCTTATAGTGGTGAACAAAGGTGGGGCACAATGCACTGGAAGTGGAAACGACATGGATGGCTACACAAACGGTTCATGCTATGGGGATAAAGTCGGTCATGGTGCGCTCCCTGCGTGAGCGAGCAGAGGGATAAGGAGAGGAGAGGAGAGGGTTCACTCGATGAGGAAGGCGTGTGAGCGACCATGTCCCCAAGAGAAGAAAAAGGAGAGGGGAAGGGGGTTCTGCTACGGGGACGAGGGCATGGGGTCGAGAATCGACCGGATGCCGGGAAAAGGAGAAATGCACAGTGCACGAGAATGGCGAGTGCAGCATGATGTCGTGGCCATGCGAGAATGGGGTGCTAATGGGCCCAATACAGACGGCGTCCGCAGGGCACATAGTGAAATAACCTGGCATGCATAGTGTGGTCAAGCTAGACACAGGGCTTGGGATATGACATCCACTCAGGCTTTTACAATCACTCTCGACTACCCACGGCTAACTTTCCTTACTACTCTTCTTTTTCTTTCCCTTCCTTGACCACATCCGTCTTTCATGTAAACTACGACCATGTCATACGTTCTTCCTCCAAAACCACCTCCTCTTGTTTACTAGAGAGAACACTATTGCATCAACCCGTTGCGGATTTCCCGTTCGAACACCCGAATATTTCCAAAAAGAATATTTATATCAAAAGTGGTATAGCGGTGTAACTTGGTAAAGGTACTTGGTCAACAACCTTGATACCAGCGCGTGCCGAGCAACGTCACCATGTGGTAGCTATTCCACAGGGGCCCTCGGTTTTATCGCGGCACCATAAGCTATTAACTAGGCAACTACTACCAACTTACACACAATGAAGGCGGTGGGGACATAAACCACAGAATAAGAGGAGTATTGCAAGGGAAGATTCAAACAACATGGGTTTCTTTCACAACAAGGGACAAGGAATTCAAATCCAACGATGGATTTGATTTAATGATATTCAAGTGTTCTGCTGAGACATCCATAATAGTCGATATAGTGTCCTATGTTATCCAATCACGGCTGGTCTGCTGGCATCTGAATGGTAACTTCTCTTGTAACCCACTTAACATCGCCCTTGAAAGCCCTAAGCACGTCTAACGAGACTTAAGGTAGATGGATGCAATAACACAGCGAAATAAATAAAATGCACATCCCAAACGTCCTTATGTTGGTACAACATACAGGCACTCACTCTCCCATTCACGACACATCATTCACCTCTCCTATGATTGGACTACCTCAACAACTACGGATGAAATACAACGGAAATATTACAATATCGGTGGACAGCGACGAAAGACACTACTAACTACGGGTACATCATCCCAAGGCAACTAATCTACTTTGGACCACGCATCTTCATTCCCGGGCTCGGCAAATTCTTCTTCCGCCCTGGCTATGGATCTGCCTCCTCTACTGGCAATGGTTGAGTGAGAGAAATCAAGAGTTCTACTTCTGACACTTCCGAGGGTGAGGGTGCTGGTGGTACTACAACACCTGTTCTCCTTCTTTCTGGCGGGTGGACAAGGATTCCCTCCATAATCAAGGGATCTTGCCGATCGGCAGCCAACGTCCTCCGCTTAGCCCTAGTGACCAGGTAGGCCTCTCCCAACTGATGGACATGCCAATCTGTAGCCTCCTTCAGAGCTTCTGACATGGCACTCCCGACTCTCTGCGGCTGCCACACTGGCATGCGCTTTGGCAAGTTGCACCTAGAGTATCCTGGAGAAGATCTTGGCTTCCTCGGCTTGCCGGAGGCACTTCCTCAGCTCCGAGGCTTGCTGGTCATACTGCTCATCCATAGCAAGCAGGTACGTGGTCAAGTGCACCACGGTAGGACTATCTTCTTGCGCATCCCGCCCTTGAAAAGCCTCCATATGAGCCCTCCATGCCCATCGATTCTTTTCCAATGGTGGAAAGAACCTCATGGGGGTACGAGCAATGGGCTCTTCATAGATCTGACAAAGATACCGCAAGGCTTTGTGGGTCACAACCTGGTAGGTGTCGACGAAGCAAAACTCGGTTGCGGTCACATTCCAGGCTTTAGTGATGTTAGGGAACTCTTCACTCTTCCCAATGTAGACGGTAACCTCACACCGCTCAGTGCCATATTTTTCATACTCATGACCCTCATACTCGGGACGATCTTTGACTCTGAGCTTTTGCAGGGTGGCATGTAGGATTCTGGGAAAACCCTCAATGTTCAGGCAGTAACTACTAACCCAAGCTCCTGCCATCCCTGGTGGTGGTTGCAAGGACTGAGCGAAAAGCTTGCTCCAAAGAAAAAGCTAAGCGAGCTAAAGTGCACCGAGTGGTGGTACTAATGGCTAAGTCAGGCTCTGCTTATAATGGCAGAGCGGTCAGTGGTCCTGGCGCGATCCACCAAGGTGCCAGCGCAGGATCACTATGAATGAATCGACCAAATTGTTCGTGCGTTCGAGGCGAGCGATGTCCGAGGCCATTAATGACTAGTATGACTGCAGGGCAAGGGTCCGACAAGAGCGCAGAAAAGAGTACGGAGAGACGTGGGTCACAACCGGCGTGAACCACAGGCGAACGCAGAGCACGAAGCCACAGTGCAGAAATAACTACAAAACAGGAACGAGTCAGTTGTGCACAATATGACACGCGTGACACCTATGGATGGTGTATCTGCAAGCAATACGGGCACTACAATGCACAAACAGGATATGCATGAATGCACGTCCTATATGTCCTTCAACTGTTGCCAATATATAGGGCAACCGTTCTTAGATTTTTGGCACATCGTTCTCTCTTTGTAGCTAGTCGATACTATCGAACTATGCTCGGGGTCAGTGTACCTGTAGAAAAATTTATTAAGCATACCTAAGTCAGCAGAGTGCCATCTATCCTGTATACATAACCATAGTAATATGGCTACTTATATAAGTTTGCATGCAACGTTCTAACTTTTTAAAAAGAATTTGTTGTCAAGTTTTATTTTAGAATTAGGTTCCGAAGCTTTATTTCCTCATTTATGCTCTGATACCACCTGTGGCAGAACCGTCTAATCTAATGCCTCTCAGGAGTACTTGTCTTCTATTAGACACTAAGTACTCAAGGAAGGACACTAAATTACGCGGTTCCGTTGAGCACACCCAAGGGAGAACAAAAAAATCCATATTTTCCATCAGGATTACAAATGAGAGAATAAAACTTACAACATTCTTAAATCATTTTTTACATCACTTTACATGCAGCATTAGAGTATAATATTTATGAATTATAACAGCGGAGTATACCCATGTTATTAGAGTTATGAACAATTTAATTTAACAGCGAAATATAAACATGTGATCAGAGTTACAGCGGAAATAATATCTATTCATGATATGGTAAAGCATTGATATATAAACTATGACAACAGATTATAAAACTTTTATTTATAAAACATTTAGCGAGGGTTATAAATAAAAACTATGATCGCAGCGTAAAGAAATCCCCTCTGAGCCCACTAGGAGGAATCCACACACAAGAGTCAGCTCTAGCATCCACCTGTCACCTGCAACAGGGGAAAATAAAACCCTGAGTACTCAATTGTACTCAGCAAGACTTACCTGACAGGAGGAAAGAAAAGACTCCAAGTATATACAAGGCTATCTGGCTTATGGGTTTATTGCATCTGCAGGAGCATTACTAAACGTGTGTCCTTATATTCAATTTTATTAGCAGTCATCATTAGTTTATTAACTAACCATTCTATGTAAGCACCTATGCTACCTTCAAGTAGGTGGTAAGCAATCAGAACCATTTTACCATCTTTCTATGTTGATAGACTGTAGACAAGTCGTACCGGATCACCGGCAATTCATGAATCAATGTGCCCAACTGGGTACCCTGAAACACACGCCCCGCTTATACCCCAGGCACAACCAAGACCAACCCACTACCCTCCTGTCACGGGGTCTAGGTCCCCGTCCAAACTTGGACTCCAAGTCCCCGCTGCTGAGTCCCAAACTCAATGCGGTGCTTAGACCTCCACCGTCCCCGCCTCCAATCAGTTGGTCTGGAAAGAGCCGGAACCCATGACAAGAGAGCAATGAGTCTTCCCACACCCATACACAAGTATGTGTTCGGGATAATAAGTCTGTGACCTACCTAGAACCCAATGCAACGGTCGGTCCTTAACCGACAATAATATATTTCCTATCTCTCGCGAGTGACAGACAATCATTTGACTTCTACCAGAGTCCTGTAGCATATCAATTTACATGATCCTGTCATACTAGTAAGACTCATAGGATAAAGATATATATATGCAAGTGGGCTTCAATCAACTCTTTAAAACTTAATGCACAAATATAATGTAAAGTGCAAAAAAGTAGGGGTTATGCACCGGGGCTTGCCTAGGTAAGATTTAATCAGAAGTTAGCTTTCCATCATGGCAACACAATCACCAAAAGCACCATTTCTCCAGCAACTCCCGATGACTCCGTGATCCATCGACGTCCCTATTATGGTATGCAATGCGATGCAGAGATAATGCAAGAGTTAATTAACAAGGCAACAACAACTCTTAAAACACAGCACATACTATGAACTAACAAGCTAGCTCTAATGACTAACGTACTAATCTACATATCAACATCATCGAGAAAGATGTCATTTCCCAATAAGTGTTTTAGTTATACAATTCCAAGGTGTTTCCTTATTTCATTTATTTGATTTACTATATATTCAACTAGGGCTAATTAACTACTCTAGTAAACTAATTATTATTGGGCTACAAAAATTATAGAGAACACCTAATAACACTTATAACCTACTGTAAATTTTTTAGAGCTAACACTATCACCGATTTATCACAGAAATTCCTACAAGTTTATGTCTTAACAATATTAAACATGTTAAAATAATTAGAGAAACCCTAAAAACATATAGAACCTATGCGAACGAAATACCCTATTAGATAGATCATGATTTTAGAAACTTAACAAAATTAGTTTGGCATTTTTATGATTTTTCTACACTTTTTGGCGGATTTATGAAGTCTCCGTAAATAAGAAAAAGGAAAATGAAATTTACTCCATGCACTGGGCTATGCGGCCAGCCCGCAGCCACCGTGGCCCAAGCGGACGCGTGGCCCAGGCGCACAGCGCGCGCACGCGGCCCAGGCGCGGGCGGCACAAGGACGGCCCAAGCAGGGCGCGCGGTAACGGGCGCGGGCGGCCCAGACACGTAGGCAGCAGCCCAGCAAGCCGGCGCATGCGGGGCGCAAGCACGACGGTAGGCCGGCCAGCGTGGCCTGCCCAAACCGACCTGGCAGTTATGCAAAAAGACCCTACATTTACCTCAAACTAACTCGAGGTAAACAACACTATGTGCTACTATTCATATAAGTCACACTTTTCACACCTAGCCCCCCGAAAAATCTTTTATTTACACTTCTACGCCCTCACCTCCTCCAGAACAGAGCACGCAGTGGAGGAGCCATCACCGGCGGTCGATTCGGCATGGGGGTGGCCGCCGACGATGGAGGCGGTGCGCAGGGGCAGTGAGGGTGCCTGCCGCTCACGTGGGCGTTGGCGGCATGGCCAGGGGCAGCCCGAGGCGGTCCAGCCGCGAGTGCTAGCGACCGGCTAGGGCGCAACGGCGGCAGCGGCGAGCAACACGGAGGCGACCACTGTGGCGGCGATGCAGTAGGGCGCGATTGGAGGCGGCGTGGAGCTACGACTGTCTCGGCCGCAGGCATGGGCGGTAGCGGCCCAGCCGGGCACGGCCAAGAGTGGCCTAGCCACGTAGGGCGGCGGCCATGGTGCGGAGATGACGAGGGCACTGTGGGGCACAGCAACAAAGGTGGAGCGACGCGGGGCTCGGGTGCACTCACGCGCGCCATGGCCGGCGATGGGAGCGGCCACAGGTGCTTGCAGCGGGTCGGCCCCACGCACGGGGGCATGCAGAGGCTGCAGCCGTGGCTCCAACAGGGCAGGCCGAAGCGGCGGTGGGGAAGGCGCTCGGGAGGGGCAGCGCTGTGGGACTATAGAGCGCTCGCGCGTGCTCGCGAGGGGGCCGGGCGATGGGCGGGCGGGAGGCGCGGCGATGGCGGCCCGGCGTAGGAGGCAAGTAGAGAAAGAGAGGCCGAGCGAGAGAGCGAGCGGGGAGGGTGAGCAGGAGCTGGGGCTCCTCCTCGACAGCAGAAAAAGAAAGGGAGGGGAAAGCAGCGCCGAGGGAGTGAGGGAAATGTTGTAGGGCTCGGCGTCCTTAATAACGCGCGTCAGAGCATGGACGTGAGGGAGCACGATGCAGCCAAACACATGGACATCGTGTGGCTTTGCTGGCTACGTGCTGCGCGTGGGGGACGATGCGACACGGATGTGAATAGCGACACCTTGTCGGCAACTTTAAAAGATCTAAATCCTATTGACTTCCACCAATAAACATTTCACGCGATAGCTCATACTCCATACCAAGACAAGGAACAAAACATTAGGGTGTTATGTAATTATTTTTGCGCAAAACAAATCGCCACAAACAACGCTTTAAATATAATTTTAGATTTTTACCGTGGACGCGAGAAGCTGGTTTTTAAATTTTAAATTCGATTTTTGAGCCGGCAAAAACCCTAGTTAACAATATTCGTTCTTCAAAACCAAAGTTGCATTTTCATCTACTAAACTTGCACTTCCAAATTTTATCTATGTACCAATTACAAGTTATATTTTATCTTTGTTTATAAAAATTGCTTCTCGTGCCAAATAATTAAAACTACTTTTCCTATTTTCTTGTTAAGATTTCATTAGCACATTTAAGTATCTGACTCACTATATTTATAGATCTATTTCTTTGGCCGTTGTCGGATACCATAAAAAGGGGTACCCTAAGCAAGAACCGAAAAAAATTGCTTAGACCTTGTAAATATCGAAGCCAAGAGACAACCACGAGGCCTCGGTCGATTCTCCGATTCATCCGAGGCCCACGCCGCAAGGCCTCGGATGAGGTACCAATTCTCTGATTCGCCCGAGGCCCACGTCGCAAGGCCTCGGACGAGGTACCAACTCTCCGCCTCGCCCGAGGCCCCGCCCGAAAGGCCTCGGACGAGGTATCGATTCTCCGCCTTGTTTGAGGCCGGCTCGGCAGCTACCCCGTCACTGCCACCACGACCGAGACGTCACGTCCAACTAATGCAACCAACCACTCCCGCATAGTCAGCCGCCCGACGACACAGTGCGGCGGAGTAACCGACAAGACGGAAGTCGTATCAACGCCCTGCCATCCGGGACAGGACGGGGCGGGGGTTACCGGCCGCTGTGCTCGGCACTGTGCCCACGACTGACGCCCGTACTGCACTGTGCTGCCTAACCCCTGCTCCAAGGACAGCGCGGCATGGAGAGTCAAGTACAGGTCCCTGTAGCTTCGGAATAAACGAACAAGACCAACTGCTCCCTCTGAGCCTCGGCTATCCGCTTCCGGACTCCTGTAGCCTCGGGACTTGTGCCTGTCGAGCCCCCCATAATGGTTCAGCCTCTGCATCGACTGGGCCTCGGTTCTCTACGTTGTCAACACTCTGGCACCGGCACGTCGCCCACAGAACGCGCCATACCCTACGTCAGGCTGCAGGAGCCCCCACGTCGCGCACAAGGCCTAGCTCTTGTAGCCTCGGAATCAGCGCGCCCGCGCCATCGCATCAACCCGGCCTCGGCACTCCGCACCGGTCAAACCTACAGTAACCAGCTCGCCTCCGACAGAAGAAGGCGCGCCTGCCACCACAGGAACGGGCGTGACCGACGCGTCACTCAAGTGCACCGAGGACAAGACCGCTCCACCGACCATACCGCCACAGTGATAAGCTACAGGGCTCGGACATGCCGCCTCTGTCAGAAAGAGCACCACGTAGAAAACACGTGTACCGCCCCTGTACCTCCCTTCGACTATAAAAGGGAGTAACCGGGGCCACCCCTGGGACGAACAGACACACACTCACGGAGACATCGCTCAGATAGACACACGCGCAAGCAACGAGCAACACTCTGTAATACACACGCTCCTCACTGCAAGAGATCAACGTCTCAAGCAACCCACGCCGCTCCACGCAGAGACCTGGGATTAACTCCCTCTCTCGCCCTGCTTGTAAACCCCTACTACGAGCACCTCGGTGCAAGGAATACAAGATCGCTCTCCTAGACTGGACGTAGGGCACCTATTGCCTGAACCAGTATAAACTTTGTGTCTCTTTGCATCACCATCCGGGATAGGGACACGCAGTACATTTTCACTCGTTGGTTGAGGACCCGCCGGTCCAAAACACTGACAGCCGTAATCTCAGTGCTAAGCGAGCTTGTAACACCAGAGGTGTTACAACAACTAGTTAGTATGCTGAAACTGCATGATCATGGATGGACCAGCTATGTTGCATGGTTGATACTTTTGATGAACTTGGTATGTATTAATCATGTATAGTTGCATAATGGTGGACGTCACCTTCGAAAATTAATGTAGCATAAACATTATAAATATGTGTCCTATTTTTTTTAGTAGCACGCGAGCTAAACGAGCCAGCTCGAGCTCGGTAACGAGCCGAGCCAAGCTGCCCCTCTAGCTCGTAATATTAACGAGCCGAGCCGAGCTGGCTCGATATCCAGCCCTAGGCGCCACGCCAGTGTGGAAGAGGCGGGGATGAGTCATCCGAGCAGCGTGGACAGTGGATCTAAAGCAGGCAGTTCGGATGTGAGCGCAGGAAGCGGAGCTGGCACGGACGGCACGCGAATCCGAGCGGACGGGGCGGAGCAGCGCGGGCGCCCAGACGTCCAGGCACTAGTGCTGCCGATCAACATTAGATTGGGCTATCTGGAACCATAACTTTGCTATTAGGTTCATTTGACTGCTTAACATAATGGATTATACTTGGAAACGAAAGTGATCAATTTGTCACTCAATTGATCAAGTTTCTTACACTGGTGGAACTTACCTATCCAAAATTTTAGGCTTGACGCATCATAGCTGCATACCGTTGCCAATTAATCCATCAGCCGCAAAATATAAGACATAGTTTGGCTTGGTATAGTCTTTAAAATTATAATCTGATTACTAATTCCTCTAACAATATACATTTGTGACAGCAAAAGTTTAAACATTAGGCAGTATTTCTAAATACAAATACAATGCAACTACATTTGTAGCATACACTTTTTCGTATAATTACTCTAGTTGTTGATCTTAAGAAAAACATTTTTCTTTAGTGAGATTGAATATTTATATGCAAAAAGAAGTGCTTTCAAAAACACCTCTTTTCCCATATTTCCAAATTATTACAAATATCAATTAACTGAGGTTTGGATTCTTGAAGTTACCGTGTCATTAGTTTAGGGTTTACTCTTGTAACCGTGGGTATTCTTTGTGGAGTAGTATGGGCTAATGAGGCATGGGGATCCTTTTGGAATTGGGATCCTAAGGAACAAAGCTGATTTTTTTAAAATACATGCATGCCTTGTATTTTGAAATGATGGTAGTACGATTTGAGCTTGTTTGGCACAATGACCCTTGCTACAGTACTCTAATGAAGAACAAACCTTTAATGGTTCCAAATTTATTGTGAACTAGGAAATATGTCCGTGCGTTGCAACGGGTAACAAAAACTTATTTGTATAATGTTTACTTATATAACAGTAAAAAGCTAGGTAATCATCTGTTTATGTCCGTTTTTCTACCTGCTATGCTCTCGCCATAGGCCACGCCGCCAACGATTGCTTTTGCGCCTCCGCATCAGAATAGCATGCCATCTTCTGAATCTTTTCCATGCGTCCATCCTAGAATGCATGATTATAGAATAGTAAATATAATCATTTAAAATCTAGAAGCGACAAAAAGACACTGGATCAGTGAGGCAGGAATTAGTTGGCTCCATTCAAGCTTCATGCTACAAGGCTTCAGAGGTAACAATTTCATCATGGAATATTGCTGATTGGATCTCATATAAAAGCAACTGTGACCTTGAAGAGAAGCAACATGAGTTGTGAAATTAATTCGGGCAGCAGAATGTATTGGCCCTGCATATCCAGAGTTGAAAGACTGTTCAAGGAGTACCTATCTGTAACCATGTCCAACACAATTCCAAATGTTGATGCCTATTCATAAAAAGTTCAGTGCAAACCAACCATCTACGCGCCATCCAGGACAAAGCTGCAAGTTTTGCAATAATGAGCACAAGTAATTTGTAGATAAGTTTATGACAATGACCTGAATAGGTACATGATAGCAAAGAGGGACCTGTTCAGGCCCGTCTGATAGGGGGGTGCAGGCAGTGCGACGGTCGGGGGCCCATGAGTATACCCCTCTGTAGTACAGGTATGCAGGCTCATATGGCCCATTGCTTCAGTATCGACGTATCCTATTCCAATTCTCGCGTGAGCCCTCCTGGTCGCGACCCTTCGTTTCGCGATGTTGAGTTAGATGATTTGTTCTCTGAATTGAAAGTGTTGCAAGTAACTTTGTCAGATAATTTAATGTCAGCACTTGAGATTCTTCACTTTGTTAAAGCTACTGATTGCTATCCGAATGTCTCTATTACATATCGGATTCTCTTAACTATTCCTGTGATAGAAGCTTCTCCAAATTGAAGCTATTGAAAAATTGTTTGAGGTCAACTATGCTACAAGAAAGATTAAATGGCTTGGCTATGTGCAGCGTTGAGAAGGATATTTTAGATAAAATTGATCTCAATATTGTTATTGAAGATTTTGCATCAAGAAATGCCCAAAGGTGGTTTTTTAAAAAGCACTGAAGCACTATATTTGAGGTAACCATGATAGGTATTTTACGGTTCTTTTAGCTTCTTCGATGTAATGTCATTTTTTTATGAACTAAATATATGTTGCAAGTTATCTCTTATTAATAGTACTATATATTTCTTATATTGCCAGGCCCTTAATGTCTTGCTTGCACAAGGGCCCTAGAAATTGTTGAGACGGCGCTGGACCTGTTGGAATAGTAAACAGCAAAGGCAAATGAAATTTATGATGATCTTGAAAACACCTTCCACAATAGATCGATAGCAGTTCTTGAACAGCAAATGCAACAAAATTTTTACCTTCCGCGGTAGCTGTCCTTGATGTTAAGTCCAATAGATTTGCACTTTCCACCCACTGACCCACCTGCTAAAATAAGATTGTTTTATACGAAATTGTGTAGTTAGTCAAAATATGAACTTTAAGTTATGGACTTCCAGCTTATGATTCACAAGCTAAATTATAATCGATACATTAATGAAATTATCTAGTTAGATCGAAAGATAGAGATGCACAGACCAACCGATTTGTTCTTCACTAAAATTGATAGCAGCGGCATACTTTGTGAGATTCCTATATGCAACCATAGGCAGAAGAGGAAATGATACTATGTTGACACAGATTTTTTTTAAAAAAGGAAAATAGCATGACCAGCAAATCCTGCCTAGCAGTAGCAGCAACCAAACCAGGCCCTGTCAGTTAGAATCCGGCGAGATCACGATTTGCATCCCCTTGTAAGTTCGTATCCAACGAGACCAGGAGCACCGGTGAGAAATTTCAATTTCAACAAAGATTTGTGTCTTCATGATACAAAAATCCTCCAGCCATTAATAATAGGGAAAAGGAGGAATTTGTATCGGACACATCAGGGACATCTCTAATACAATAGAAGTCGCTTTCGCTTCCGACTCCGTTACTGAAGCAATGATCTCGTGCAGGTAGCCATGGTCTCTCGGAGTAATCGCGGACTTACTACCACCTGCGCTAGCGCCAGGCAGGCCACCTCCCCATCATCAACGTTGCTGTTGTGAAGCCGCAATCGACGTGAGCTGGCTCCAGCAAGAACGAACCAGGTTTGCTAAGGCTGGCCGGAGTAGGAGGGAGGCGCGGTCAGCGAGGGAGCCCGCGCCGGGTGGCGCCGCCGCCGGCCGAAACCCTAGCCGCCCGCCGGACTGGGAGAAGGAGACGGAGACGCCGCCCGCCGGACTGGCGGCACGGAGGAGCAGCGGCACTGCACGTGGACTGGAGGAGCGGCGGCGCGAGACACGGAGGCAGCGGTGACTCAGGGGAGACGAGAGAAAGAGAAAATGTTTTCTTAATCGGAATCGAAGCGCCATGCGGAGGAGGTCGACTGGAGTGAGTGGGCCATGAGTGGTCTGAAAATCGGACAGTTGGGCCAGAAAGTAGAATGGGCTGGACGAAAAAAAAAGGCTGAAATTTATTATTAGGGATAGAAAAAGAGATAAAACGGTTCCATCCTATAGGTAACTACGGTGCACAGAGGAGTTAGAGTCGGCTGGAGCTCCGCCACAGGCGTAGAAGCGAGTGAGCGTTTTTTATAAAAATATGCGTATATGTAATATGTTTTGAAAAATACCCATCAATTTTGATTTCAAGAATATATCAATTACATGACTTAACAATAGTAGAAAATAAAATTAGTTGTGGCAAAACGATGTCCACAATGTTACAATCATTACAATAGAGCCGATACAAATCAAATTTAGAAGATACATATAAAGAAATAGTAATTCAATATCCGACACTTTTCCAATTCCAATATCCATTATCCACATAAAACTATCATATTAATAGTTACTATGCCTTTTTTCAGCAGTCTCCCAATGCCTTTTTTTTGTGCACCGATATTTCTTTCATATCCTCTAAAATAAAGAAAGAGTTGTATCTCCCAAGTAGCATAGGGCTTGTCCCAACCAATACTATTCAAACATTTTTTCCCACACACTTGTGTGCCCGATATATCAAGGCACTGTTGCAGCTAACTCTTATAATATTCAAAAAATAATGTTGAACTACCTCAATACCTACATATAAGAGAGATTACTAGCAAACATTCCCGTGCATTGCAATGGGAGAAAATCAAAACTTATATCCCTACTTAGTTACTAAAGATATGTATATTTTTCATTTAATCCATCAACAATGAAGCAATAATTACATTAGAACATTGACCATCTATAAAAGTGTAATTTGGAATAATGTCAGCCAAATTAGCAAATTCCTTATGTCGTGCAAAATAAGTAGAAATATATGAACATATATTGTTTTAATCAAATATATGAACATATTTAATTACCCATGAAAGAGCGAAAAAGTTCAATGGAAAAAGAGGAATCCCTGCAGAAAACTCGCCTCGCTCGCTAGGGCGGCGAGCTCCGCCCTAGCGGCTATGTTCGCTTCGCCGTCACTGCCGCCGATGGCAGCTACCTCGTCGGCATCCGCCACCTCCGCCCCACCCCCTTCTCCTTATCTGCTCGCCTTCCCGCCCCTAATAGGTCGTCGTGGCTGCCTCGCCGCCTGACCGCCACCGCCTCCCGCGGGGCCACATCTATTGGCATCGCTACCCCCGTTGTCGCTTCCCAGTTAAATTGGACAATAAACCGCCCAAGATTTATGTTCATGATTTAATTAATTAGACCATTAACTGATCTAGGTTATAATAAGAATAATTTTATTCTTAATCAAATTACATCAATAATTTAGTAGTAGGAATATTTGATTATTAAGGATTGGGGAAGGATGAAGGATCCAAAGATCCATAATATTGTGTTTATTATTTATTTTTATGTTTATAAAAAAATCATGAGAGAATCGGGAAAACAAAATGACATGCAAACTAATAAGGGAAAGGACATGAAACGGACCTGATAGTCCAGAAAAGAAAAAAAGAAGAAGAAAAAAAAAAAAGGAAATCAGGAAAAGAACGAAAATGAAAAACGGATCGGATACAGTAACTAATCGGAGATAGTCTAAAAAACGGAAAAAGCCGAACATATGACGGTATAGGAAAAGGAAAAAAACCGAATTTACTATATATAGTAATCGTATTGGGTATGGACTTTTTTTGCGCATGAGTATGGACTCTTTGGTTAAACATAGACCATACACAACCCAATACGTTTTGGAATCGGACTCCGTATCGCGCTAGATAAGAGCTATTCTCGGGTTATATATATATAGTCCAGACGGAAGAAACTTTCGACTATCGGTAGTTAGGGGGATGTGGACGAAAAAAATGGATGGATGAAAAAAATGGCTGAAAATTTTGCCTCTTTATTATTAGGTATAGATATAGATATAGAGGTATAGATTTGAAGACCCATGAAAATTCTCTTAGAAGAGAGGTACGGTGTGCCAAAGGTCAAGCCTCTTCAAAGGGTCAAGAGATGGCAAAATAACAATATGGCATAGTAGGCTAGTAGAGCTCGTTTGGGAGGATATATTCTCTTAGGATGTGATTGGTTTAGGTGATCAAGGGAGCCTAGCTTGTTCCTATAAACAAGGTTGTGGCGGGGCATGCCTGTTATAGTATGTAACATCCTCTTGTTTGGTTGAACTAGATGAGTGCCCGTGCGTTGCAACGGGTGCAACATAAATTGAACGAGATGTTTGATAGCCAAGTAAAAATCAAGAATATATCAATTAAATGTTGCACGTGTATTATACCATGATAATGTCTAGAAACACATTCATTATCGTAATGAATCTAAAATAAAAGTTAGGCTGCAAGCTTGTTGTCTGAAAATTACAACAACCATCGGTTGCCTGAAAAGCTAACCAATTTGTTGGTAGGCATCGAATTGAATTTGTCCATGCTCTACCTTGTTGGTAGGTATCGAATTGAATTCTTGTTGAACCAAAATCATGGTAAGCCAAAATTTAAGCTTGTCAAAATTAAGGCTAGGACAAAAAACATAGGTGTATAATTGATTTAGTGTCATAAGTCATAACAACAGTAGATCATTTTTTTCTCCGCCATGTGCATCATCTTCCGTTAGGGCACAAAGGAGGGACGTCTGCTAATGGCCGCTCTAGTTGAGGCGAGAGGATGGTCGTTCTCAGCATGCAACGCGAAGGATGGACGAGATTAGGATCATAATCATGATCATTGTGGTGATATTTCCATACATTCATTTCCCTTCTCATAATTCTCTTTCCGTTTTATTCCATTTTACTTGCCTTCCAGTGTTTCCATGCGGTGATTATTTGCCTACCGATGATTCTGTGAGGGTGATTACATTCCTAATTCCTTCCCGTGTTTCCATTGCCTTCCATGCGGTGTTTGCGGAGAATTTTTTTTTGTTGTGTGCGCGTGATTGACTTTCGCGTGTGCGTGATTGACGATGTTTTTTTTCATGTGCGTAATTGATGGCGATTTTTTTCCGCCAGGTAGACTTGGATCGCAGGATTGTTTTAGTGTTGCCGGATAGACGTTGACAATCCGTATGTTTTGGTGCTGTCGGATAGACGTTGACAATTAGTATGTTTTAGTTGTAGATAGAGAGAGATAAACGAGTCATCCGTTGTTTGGTTGCTCGTTCGCTGTCTCTCTACCATGCAGGTGTCTCTTGCGCCCGCGGGAGCCAGGCTCCAAGGGCTCCAAAGAAATAAAAATGAGATTTGTTTCCCGTGAACAAGTCTTGGTTGGGCTGCTTGCATGTTGTCAGCCAAGTTCTAGCACGCGCCCAGCTATTCAATCGCATTGCGCATGCACCCCACGAGCCAGGGCCGCTCGGAAGTAATAAGTAACACACGTACTTCGGTTTTAGCTCTACGCTATAGTAATACTAGTACAGGACGCGCGCCCTTGCGCGCGTGGGTAAGTATAACGTAGTGATATATATAGGAAACATATGAGTGTAGATGGGATGAAGGAATCTAACTACGTATTTTGTTATCTGAAGGCTCGTATCATTCAGAAGATATGGTACTATGGACAATAATCGATGAAGCAACATGATTTACAGCGAAGGCTTGTATGGCGTGCTGTGATACATAGGATCAATACGTGTATAGCAGATGTAGCACAAATCGTAGAGAAATTTGTAAACATATTGAAAATGTAGTGGCCCAAATATATTAGAAATAGATTAAAACGATTCTTCGAAGGCATGCACTTAGTGACCTAGCACGGAACAAAAATAAGAAGTATCTAAGTAGAAAGGCATGGTTTTAGTGGCATAGTACAGACCAAAGATAAGTAGCATTTAAGCAGGTGTATTTATAGTTCTGGAGATAAACGACATATTAATACATAGCTGTTGATCAGGTAGGAGTCGTTTCCTGAGGAGCCCTTGTTATATACAAACTGGACATAGTGTGTTGGGCATCAAGTCTTCGATCCAACAGGAGTCACTTCCATGTTGCAAAATGATGTAGTAGTGCTAAGGTTCTGCATTTTATAGCATTTAAAAAACGAATTGGAGTGTAGTCAGTACAGTATGTAGCTGTAGGTATGTTGACAAAAGAAGTCTCAGGGACAATAAAAGGTTTTGGATAAACCAAAGAATGATTAGCTAGTTCCTTTGTTGATCATAGAAATAACAGTGATAAAGTCTTTGTTTTATTTTGTACAGGTTGTGTGGAAAATACGTTAGGAGAGAAAAAAAGAAATTGATAACAACGATTGTAGCTGATATAGAATGGAAATAGTGGAATGTCAACTGCTGTTGTTACGATCTTATTTATTCGTTGGAATATCAAGCATGGATATTCGCCTGTCGTGCGAATATGGAAAAGCCATGGTCACTACAATGGAATGGCATGATACACATTGTACTTGTTATTGCAGTATCCATAAAAATAAGAAGCATTTTAGAGTTTCGCTGCTCACCTGTGGATTCAGGGCACTGGCATGCTACCAATTCGCCCTTCAATTTGGAAAGAAAACACCAAACGTAACCACCAGGGATGAAACAAGATGCACACTGGATCAGAAAAAATTCAGATGTAGATATGTGTCGAGTAAGGAGAAGGTAAAAATACGGAACATATTGCACTCACTCTAAAGACTGCATGAGAAAGCAAACAGAACAGGCACTTCGGTACCAAAAAAAAATCAATAATTCAAATGTGAAAAAACAAAAAACCTCAGATGGCAGCTTCAATCAGTTTGTGGACTGAGAGGCTGATCCTTAATCAGTCTGTGGATTGAGAGGCTGATCCTTTTTTTTCCTTATCACAGAGACTTACAATGAGTATGCAGATCACACTTAGATTGATAGCAACAAAACTCTAAAAACACAAGCAGCTAGTGCATTCAATCTCGTAGGTAATCCAAATACAGAATCAAATGAAATGGTATTATCTTGTCAATTTAGGTATTTATTGGAAATTATATGATGTTGATCATTTTGTAATAGTCCTCAAAAGAACTTTTGTGATAAAATATTGGAAGGACTATTATGTTGGGAAAAAAAATGTTGGTTTAACATAGAAGCACTTTTATGGTTAAAAGGAGGACTCAATTTCAAAGCGCAATCTGAAACATGTCTTAAAAAATTGTGTAGGCATTTTTTTTTTTATCCATAGAACCGTAAATGAAAACTGAGTAAGGATCTTGACCAGTAAACATAGTTGTTGCACTTGATTGTATTAAGCTGCAGGCATTGCTTTGACTGATGAGCCGAATGGCAGAACACTACTAAGCTTGTGAAGGTAACTGTATTAGACTATTAGTGACTTTATCTCACAAATCTAATTTGAAACTCAAAATATTAGGGTACTATGAAAATGTTACCAAGTTGAAAGCAACAGGCTGGAATCATGTACCATCATGAAGGGAGAAATCTAAGTGAACTAAACCTGAGCAGTTAACAGAAAACGGAATTGCCCATCCAAATGAAAATTGGCTGCAGAGTTGATACTAAGGAAAAGCAATGTCATGTTTCAGATAGCAAAGTGCATAGCTATAGTTCAGACGAAGCTAATACATAGCCTTAGCTCAGAAATGCATTAAAAATTGAAGTACCCTGATATTTGCAGTGTCAGAAAGTAATAATTACCTTGCTAGGAAGCCCAACTGCCTTTACCATTGTGAGGACCACTGCAGGCAGCAGCGGCACTCGGCCCTTGCCCCGGTTGCGTTGATCCTTGAGTTTGCTGCAATCGAACACGTATATCGCAGCAGGGAAATAGAGGCTGCGATAACGGATTGAGGAGAAAATAAAATATTGACAAATAGGCCATGAATATACAAGGGTGTGGTTTATTACCTGAAGGGTTGGATATGTAGTAGCCATACTCTCTTGGGTCTGGAAGATGTGCACCACTGAGCAGGCATGGGCACCGTTCCTTCCATTAAGGGGCAAATAATATCACCCTGCACATATGACATATTAGACAAAATTAGGAATCGAAGAGTTTCAATCGTTCAAGTTTACCTTTCTAAAACGATGCATAGAGGAAGGTAAAAGAGAGTTATTTCAAGGTTACAGTGGCTTGAACTAATGATTGTAAGATGTATGGCATATGCACACGTAGAAGATGATCTGCACTCTGCAAATTGATCGCACAAAAAAGCTGATATGCGGACTATGTCTTTGAGCAATTAGAGCTTGGATTTGTAAAACTATACACATGTGCTGGAGTCACCTACAAGCACCACTGCATATAGAATGCAGGCTAGGAGAATGATACTTTATTATCATATCAAAACATATCTACTATATATCAAGATAAAAGAGGGCAATTGTTCTGCAGTTGTATATGGTTGTAACGAAAGCAGAAAACAAAGGCTATAATAATCTATTGCAGACGACTCTTAAGAACCCAAAAGAACCAAGGTCGTACCCAAATTCGTGGTTAGCAAGGAGAAATTTGCTATAATTGTTTATCTAGCATAATTGCTCATGTACTGAAATGAGAAGGAGCGATGATATGGCCGATTTGATCGAGTGGAAGCATGACACCTATTTCCTGATTTAGTATGCTGCATAGCAGGATAAACTAATGTGAAATAAATGACCTAGTTGAGTAATCAAGCAGTGCTGCTTGATGAAAATCCTTCGATGGAAAGGGTCCCCCATCTGCACGAACATGTAAATCTGTAGTGCAAAAGATTAATGACTCAGAAAAGCAAACATGGAAATTAGAATAGGACATTTTTACTATGATGGTTCCATGAACTGACCTCTTATGTCCTCGGACAGTGGCGATGCAGTCATCGACAGAGACATAATGGTTGACCAAGGTCCCCAAGACAAGCCATGAACCTACTTCACCAGGTCCAGAATTCTTAATTATATAGCTTGTAGTTCAAGTTCAGACTAAAACCGCATTTGGGCAGTACAGAACCAGGTGGTGCATCCCTCCTGCTCCACTTGAGTTTTGCCGCTCTCTCCTATTCTTCTCAGATGGACAGGCGCTCTTCCTCTACTTCGAAGCCACCTCTTGTCATGGCATGGCTGCATCCCTGTATAAGTCTGCGAAACTGCAGAGGCATCGAATTTAAGTGGCAAGGCATGAAATTAAAGGAAACTGTAATGTAATAGATATTCAGAGCCCATCACATGGCCTGGAACTATGAAGTATTAACAGATCAGATGCCCAGCATTATCTAAGTCCTCTATATAATTTACATTCCCTTGTTGCTAGGTGTTACAAGGCGTCCTATCTCATGTTATTTTCTTTGCCCTTATTCTATGAAGGCCAAAATTTTGTAATGAGTTTTTGTCTTTGAAAACTGGAAGCGGCCTTAATGTTGATTCTGCAAGTGTACAATAGGAAACACAAGGAGTTAGAGAACCAACACATGAACAGGGGCAACATACAAGAGAAGAAATGGAGGAAAACCAAATCTGTGGTTAACACCGTGCGGCTGTAAGAACCTTTCAAGGAAGCATTATTCATACAATGCCTTGTTATAATAGGATAAAAAAGCAATCAGATGCATACCCAATGATAGACGTATCAGAAAAATGTAAGGACCACATTAAATATGCCCCAGTGCAATTTAACCTCAATCACTAAACTGGGAAACTGCATAATCTGCAAATGTGGGGGTTTTGTGGCATTTCTTTAGGATGAAATTCAGCACAGCGACTCAAAACATAAGAACCACATTAAATATACCGCAGCGCAACTTAAATTGAGCCACTAAACTGGGAATCGACATAATTTGCAAATGGGGGGTTTTGTGGCATTTCTTTAGGATGAAATTCAGCACTGCAACTCCAAACATGTCTGTACTGTGGGTGTGCGCCAATTTTGGTACTGTATTTTAGAACTGAAACACACACGCCATATATATGCCATGTACCTGATGTTATGGCCCATGTGTGCTCTATGATGTTACTCAGACGTTAAGGGACGTGAGTGGCCAGACCAAGCTTTCAAATTTTTTTGGGTCAAAATTAGAATAGCGATTTTAAAATGCCTATGGAAATTAAATTCGTAAAAGTCATGGAACGTTACCAGGAATTGTATAAAATTCGATAACACAGTTACAGGAAAATCTATATTGAATGGATAAAGGCCATGTGTGTCAAACCATGTTATCATTTTATCCAAAACAAAATGTTTAGTGTATGACAACAAAACCTAAGGCCATATGTATGACAACAAATTTCATGTGTGCATGTTTTGTGTGTACAGAGCTAAGTGACAAATAACTGCATCATTGCATTGATTGTGTTACCTGAAGGTCCCCAATGGCCGGGCTACCTATCTTCTGCCAATTTGGGAATTTGTCAAAAAGATACTGTATTAGCATCCCGAACTGCATGATCAGAAACATAATTTAGTTAGTATGCTGCCTGTGTAGCAGCTAAAAGTGTCAATCTTTGAGGCCACATACAAGAAACCAAGGTACAAATTTTTGAGCCAGACACAATGTATTCAACAAATTTAATTATGGAATGTTTCCTTTTCCTAGTTTTGATACGATCTTCTATAATGGAATTGAAATATAGTTAATAACTAAAATAAAACCGATCCTCTAAAATACGCATTAGCTGAAATCATACACTAAAATAAAACAAAGCATAGGCAGGTGGTGGGGTTTAAGGTAACTGGATGTAGCTCACAGTCACAACATCAAGTCACACCTTATCCCAATGTTAAGATGGACTGACGATATAAACAGGATGGTGGCAAATATTTCGCAACCATGCTGTCAGTAAGGATTAGGAACTTCAGTAGGAAAGACGTGTAGATACCCTAAAAAAGGCTTCTGATTTTTCAGATACCAGAATTATTTATAAGTCAGTCAAGATAGTTTCTCAGGTCCAAACCATGCATAGATATTGAAAAGTAAATTGCAAAGGTCACATAGCTGGTTATGCCTAAATCAATACTCAATTGGCTTTCCATAGACATAGCTCACAGATGATCAAAAAGACTGCTCTGAGACATGTACTCATAAACCAGTGCCAAATGATCTTTCTCCCAGCAGTAACCAATCGAAGACACCAGATTCCTGTGATGCACCTTTGTCAAGCTCTGGACCTATGTAACAAGGTACAGAACATATTTTTTTTGGTTAAATTGATAATATGCTTTTTCTGGGCCATTGAAATTTGGTACCTCAGCTAAAAATTCATCAAGCCCATGTGGTGATGATTCAGAACGCATCCTGACAGCAACCTCGGTGCTGTCTCCCAAGAGATTTCCAACGTCGCACCATTCCGTCGAGCAACAGCTTCCATTGAAGAAGAACAACATGAATCCAAGGAAAAGGAATTAGGGTCATATAATAAATTGAATTAAGAATTAAGAACAGAGGAGCATCATCCTTCAAACCTGACTCTGTAAAGAGTAAATGCAGCAAAATTTAGAGCAGCGCCACCATGGATGGCTCATAGGCACACCCCAAATCAAGTTGCTGCACCCAAAAAAAAAACTGCAAGCAGCGGCATCCAGGGTCACACCAATGGCCAGAATCTGGGCATCTAGGTTCCTAGAACCCTTGCGCTGGGGCTGCCCGCGCCCGTCCTGTCGCGGTGGAGCTTGCCGGCGCAGGGGCGCCAGTGCGTCGCGACGCCGGCGTGGCCAGCGCGCCGCGCTGGGGCATGGCCGGGTTGCCTCCGCCGCCGCCACCTATTATTCCTCTTTTGTACTAGCCTCTATTTTTCTCAAGATGTATCAATGTGGAGTATTTTTTTAGTGTTTTTATGAAAAAGAAAAAAGAAAAAAGAAAGAAAGAGAGGAAATGCAGTTGTCCTAAACGGGGTATTTGTGACTCAGCAGAGCAGTGTCGGTCAGCCTGGGTTCCGCCAAACCCACCAATGTTCAGGTTAGGGTCCGTCTCCACTCGCGCGTCCGCTCCGCCTCCACTGATGCACTCCCCACTCCCCCGACTCCTTTAACCCCCAGCACCGCGCCGAGCCGCGCCGGCGACCTGCCTCTCCACCGGTCCAACTCCAAAGTCCAAACTCCACTGCCCCCTCGCGCGGGTGCTCAATGGCGGGAGGCGGGGCGTCGTCGGCGTGGGGCCCGAGCCCGGCGCTGGTGACCGCGCTGGTGGCGCTGCTCGGGCTCGGCCTCGCCGCCTACATCGTCGGCCCGCAGCTCTACTGGCACGCCGCGGAGGCGCTCACGGCGGCGGCCGCGTGCCCCGCCTGCGACTGCAACTGCGACGCGCGACCGCTCCTCGACCTTTCGGAAGGTTCGCCTCTGCCCCCCTCGCTGCCTCCTTAGATCTTGGCGCTGCCCCTCTTTTAGATCCGACGCGATTGGATTGTCCTTCTCCTTCCCTTTGCTTTTGTGCTGCTGTCCTTGTCTGCACTGCGTGCGAGCAGTGCTTACGCAGCAGCGAGTTACTATTGGATTTTGCTCTGCCCAAGACATTATACGGTCAGTGGATGATACTTCGGTTCGGAGGTCTGCACTATACTAGTGGTGCCTTTTTTTTTTGGTCTCACAAGCGAAGATTAGCTTGCTTGCTCAAATTTCCAATCCATTTCTTTCACCCAACATTGAAGACAGAACTAAGTTGAGGAAAAACATCTTTTTTTAGTGGAACTCAGTTTGTAGGGGCAATTAGACAAACAAGATGGATGGAGCTGAACAGATGACATCATGCACGGCCATTACCGATGTGCCCATGCTGTACTGTTAATAATTACTGTTAGATACGTATATCATGAGTTCGTCATGAAAATTAGAATCTACCTGTTGTGGGTTTCATTGTCTGATGTTGTAACTTGTAAATTGATCCCATCACCCAAGTGTCAAACTTTCCTACATATCCTACAACTTGAATCAGAGGCTCGGGCATCCTCCAAAATTATTGGCTTAATCATTACCCTGATGTCCTATATCAAGGATGTCTAGATGCTAAACCATGGAACATAAAAAATCTTTTACTGCCTTTTTCGTTGTCTTCTCTGTTTAGTATTTACTCATGTTATATGCCACTGTCTTGCAGAATAGTTTCAGCTAGCAAGTGATGTGTCCTTTGTTCCTTTTTGTTATATGTGCATTTTAATGTTATGCACAACTAACATATGGAAGCAGTGCTGAGAGCCAGACATCACAATAATACCATATCTCAAAGTAGATCTTTATCATTATGCCATGATATCTTTGAATTATCTTCTCAATAAACGTAGGGGCCTGATTATGTCTTTGATTGAGACAGACATGACAAAGTGAAGTTATTTTGAACATTTTGTGTTCATAACCATATTATTCAATTTCTGATCACTGTGCTTTAATTAACAGAAACTCGCGCCTTTCCATGTTTTCAGATTGTGCTAAACACTTCAAAGGGGTCAAGAGTCGCGCATCTGGTGAAGAGACAGAAAAAAGTTTCACAGAGCTGCTTGTAGAAGAACTAAAGCAGAGAGAAGAGGAGGCAACACAAGCCCAGCAAGAGGCTGATGTTAAGTTGCTCGAGGCCAAAAAATTAGCTTCACAGTATCAGAAGGAGGCTGACAAATGCAGCTCAGGCATGGACACCTGTGAAGAAGCTAGAGAGAAGTCAGTTGTAGCATTGGTCAAACAGAAGAAACTGACTTCTTGGTGGGAGCAAAAGGCTCGAGAACTAGGATGGAAACCCGAGAATGCCAAGGCACACCTATAGTAAATCAAATACCCTTGTGGATGGGGTTGGATACTATGTGTACCATTGTTTACACCAAATTTTGGAAGGAAGAATGCTGGAACTCGAAGCTTTCATGATTGTGTCATCAAAGAATCGATTAGATATGAATCGGAATCAGTTGATTTAGATGTGATGTTAGAATCGACTATTTTATGGATGACGTTAGCAGACGGCGTTAATGAGCTATGCTTGAGTGGCGCTATGAAGATGTGTCGGACTATACAAATAAGAAAAATTGGGGTCCAGGTTATTATTAAGTTAGGAAGTTTTCTTTTATTTCAAGAATTATAATGGGTCGTATTTGAGTATGATTTATCTTTAAGTTTCGGGTATAAATATTAAATTTTGTTATTATAAAAGAAAAAACGAACACTCAATCAATACAATCATTTCGGTTTTCGCCATCGCATTAGGAGTAGGAGTACTGTAGATCTCAACGAGTTCTTTAGTAAACATGCCTGCATCATCTGAACGACTTCTAGCTTGCTTGTGAGTACCATCATGACTTGTATTGTGCTTGTAAAGCTGCATCTCAGTTGATTGATCTTTTATGAGCCATAATATAAGTTAGTTATTGATATGTATCATGGTTTATAAGGCTGCATCAGCTAATTGATCTCTTACGAATCATAATATAGATTAAAGTTATCGATCTTGTGTTAAATAACTTCTTGTTTAATACAATATCACCAGTTATCGAATCTGCTAAGATTAGTAAGATTTTCTCTTACTGTTTTTGATTAATTCACCAGTTATCGATCTTGCTATAATTAATGTTTTATTAATTTAACAAAATCACCCAATTGAGATAGAGATAGATCAGCATCATATCATTTTAATTGGTCGTCCTTTGATCTGGTTATATTTCAAATCTTATAATTGATAACTTAATTACGCTATATCGGCTGTTTTATCTCTATTCGAGTCAAACATAGTATGCATCTAAAGATATATTTCAATCTTGAATAAACCCACTAGTTAATGAGATCTAATCTAATGACACTACTATAGCTGCATCAATCCAATCGAACCTCACTAGTAAGACTTTAGATCGAAATTTTCAATTAGTGGTCTTATTCATGATCAAGATATCTATTTATTTGTTTGTTATGACTGCATCGGCTTATTTTAGCCGATTTGCCTATACTCTCACGCATATAGCATGTTTTCATAAATCTGTCAATATATAGATGGTTTTATAGATTATTTGGCTTTAGTTTATTATCATTATCATAGATGCATCGATCTGATCAAACCTCACTGTTGATGATAATAGATTAGACTCAAAACTGCTTCTAGATTTATTTATATTAAACAGTCGATTTGTTCTCATGTTATACTCTTTTTATCAAACTTATTGGCTCGACGCTTTATATCGATCATGTTTCACTTAGCCGATGATGCTTTCTGATGTTCCATGAGCATCGGTTATTTTAATTCATATCATTATCGTTTAATATTAGCCGATAATCCTTGATTTAAAGATCTTTATTTTATGGATACACCGGATATCGACTATTTAGTCGATAGCCTCATTGAATCGGCTATCTAGCCATACATTTGGAACTGTTTGGTGCAACACCGACATGTTTCATCTTAAATTACTTTTAAGATTTTCTCTCCTTGTCAATTGCGGTCAAATTGACTGGCACGTTGTTGGTTTTCAGAATCGGCTGGTTCTGTGTTGAAGCCAAATAGATTTCTGGTCTCGTTCCACTCAGATCTTCTGGCTTGCTGTGTGTTGATCACATCGCCATATTTTCATATCAACTACCATATATCACATTGCAAATACAACCCTCAGGTTGTAGTATACTTCCATTACTGTTTGTGAACACTGATGTGTGTTGGGATGGTCATAGGATGACACTGTTCATTATTGTCTACATGTTCTAAAAGGAGAAAAGTTATTGTCTGGGGGTGGTGGCAATAATGAAGAAATTGTCTGATGTTCTTAGTTCTTTCATCTTTCATCTTGCTGGCATTAGCCCTTCCGTAGATAATTGCTGTTTCTGTTCATATGGTTTCACCGTCCTCCGATTGATAATGCGGTTGGGGTGTTGTGATTTGAAACAATGCCATTTGTGAGGACTGAGTGTGATATGGTCTGATACTTTGATATCAGGGCCCATTTTATGCTAGGCTGTGCAAAGCAAATACTGAAGCTCAACATGCAGAAAAGGCCTGCTTGGCTGAGTGACTGGTCGCTTTGCGGCCAGTAGCTCCTAGGCCATCGATTTTGACGGGAAATTTTCTATGCGACGGTGTCGCACAGAAACACCGTGCGACATCCACTGCGTGTTCCACACTGGTCCCACCTGCAGCAAGGCGAGCCGAGCAGTTTCAGACGAACTAGGCGGCGTATCACGCGATAGGCGGTGTCGCACAGACGTTTGTATGCGACGGTGTCACGTACTCTCTCCGTACTCAAAAATAAAATCGTTTTGACAAGGTTTGAATGAAATATTGGAAATATGAATCATGAATAATTTTTAAGTTGTTGAGTTTGAAAATATGAAAATCATATATATATATTTGTCTTGAAAAATACTTTCACAAAAATTTATATATATTATTTTTTGATAAATATTTTTATAAAAATAAGTAGTCAAAGTTATGTTTTGGAGATCGTGTCGCTGTTTAAAACAACTTTATTTTTTTTTAGTATGAAGAGAGTACAATTTTTTTCCGATTTTGACAGCTGGATCAATGTGTCTGTCCGAGCGTCCTCAGGCCATGTACCAAACTAAACAGGCCCAAAGCATAAAAAAAAAACGCCCACCACCATAGTTCTGTCTCGTCCATATTGGATTGACCTGGCAGCTTAGAGCATCAAGTCTCTACTCACTCTTTAAGAGACCTATTTTCAAATAAAAAATAGTCTCTATATCTTTTCATCCTTCAACAATATCTCATACATAATCTAGGGAGTCAACTCCGCTCTTTATCTTTAGCTAGGATGGTTATATTTGGAGGTATAATTAAAGAAAATTGTTAAAGGGTATTTTATCATAAAAATATATATATTCCTACCAAATAGAAAGGTTATAAAGAGACTTTTGGAGATGCTGTTAGCTAGAAAAATTCTGTGAATCAATGCGATTTAACAGTTCCCTGTGAAATTCCATCCTGAGCAGAAGATATCTTGCCAAAAATGAAGATTTGAAGAAAAATATTAGATCAGCATTTCCACCAGCATTAACACACTGCTACATTACTCCATTTCCAGCAGCACCATTTTATGGCCTCCTAAAATTTTCCCTTCCAATGGACGGAAATGAAAGTCAAAATAGCCAATAGACCCCAGCGGGCCCCACCCAGGCGTCCAGGCCCCAGCCTTCCCACTGAATCAATAAAAATGATTTTTCAAATTTCCATTTTTCTTAAAAAAGTCACGCATGCGGCGCAGGCAGAGAGCGCGACATGGGCCCGGTGTACTCGGGTCGGGCCGTCCTCCCACCCCGTCTCCGCTGACCCCGCCCTGCCTGGCTGCCTTTTCTCTCCATTCTCCTTCCCTCGGCCTCCGCCTCCGCCCCCGTTTCTCCCCTCCATTTTAAATTTCAAACCCCTCCCACCTGCTTCCTCCTCCCCCTAAAACCTCCTCTCTCCTGCTGCCACGAGGCGCGGCTCAGCTCCTCCTCCTCGAAGCGGGCGCAATCCAGGCCGCGCGGCGGCGGCGGCGGAGGAGGAGGAGCGGGGGATGATGGGGTGCCTCTTCGCCTGCTTCCGAGCGTCCGGCGGCGACGGCGAGGCGAAGGGCGCCGGCGGCCAGCTCGCGCATCCGTCCCTGGGCCCCGCGACGACGACGAGCCACCAGGTCGGTCTACTTGCGCCGTGCTCGCGGAATCTACCGCGCCTTCGTCGCCGTGGACGAGGTCCGGATTTGTGTGTCAGTGGGGTGGAATGTGAGCCGCTGTTGGTTAACGCTGCCGGATTGTGTGGCTGTTCGTCAGGATGGCGCGGGCAGGAGGACTAGGCCGCCGTCGAGGAACGCGCTCTCCGCCGTGTTCCAGCGAGAAGGTGGCCGATTTTTTTTTTTCAATCTGTTATCTGTCGTTCCGTATTGTCCTTTGCTCATCGTTGAGTTTAAATGGCGGCGATTGTTTGTGTTTTTATTATTTATTTGTTTATTTATTCGTGTTGCTGGCTTGTGTTGTTTTGGTTCAGATGAGGGATCGAGGGTGACGCAGACGGCGAGCTCGTGGGCGGAGCAGAGTGGTGAGAGGAAGGGGATGGATCAGGAGCTTGAGCCCCAGGTACAGCCATTCTGAAAATCTGGATCGACGCTGATTTACCCCCTTTATCGTTTGTCATTGTCGTTCATTTCTCAATGCGCTTAGTTATCGATGCTGCTATCTCATGGTTTCAGTTCAGCTGAGTTTACTTGACTAAGACCAGCATGTGCAGTAGAGAATCCTTGGTTAACTATGGGTCCTGTTAACTTCCGTTTGTTGCTTCAATTCCTCGTTATATGTGACATGTTCCTTCAAAGTGTTTACACACATGGAATGCTTGTGGTGTTACACGGACTGCTAATTTATATTCTGCCATGCTGATGAAGAGACAATGCAGCAGCCAGTTGGTGTTATATACACAATGCGTTTCTGTTTTTTTTTTAATCTAGCTGTTTCTCGAAGTCATAGATAACCATGTCATTTTCTCATATATATTGTTATGTGCAGTCTAGTTAAGCAATAGTAGCAGCATAACAGTGAGTTCTATTTGTTAGCTCATAGCATACACCACATGGTCTTGGGTGCTGCAGACTGATTTATCTCCATGATAACAGGCCAATATCCAAAAAAGCTGTGGTGCATTACTGCAAACTACAAATGACATCCAAAGAGCGGTCAAAGATGCAGATTCAGTTCATCAGAAGGAAACACATTCAGGATGTCTTCCTGTTATGTCTGATGATCTACATATCATGGAAGTGACGAAGGTTGAGAACTGTGAAACTCCTTCAAGGTCTCATCAGAGCTCCACTGTACCAGATGCAATGAGGTATGCAAACTCTGTTCCTTTTCCTACTACTAGTAGGATGGCTGAAGAATAAACTTACCATTCCTGCTTCTGAAGATGCTACGCTACTCTCTAACTCAGTTTCTCTATTGTAGTAAGTAGTACCTAAACTAGTTTAACATTTTGGGTGTCTGTGCGTCATCATTGCAGTTCTTCAAAAACAAATGATGAGTTGCAGACTTCCGCTACTTCCCTTGCAAATAATGTGGAAGAGTCGACAAATGAGAACAATACTGAGGCTTGTGTGCAGGGTGTAAAACAACAACAAGCTCTGGATCTTGCTGAGAATTTTGAAGAATGTGGGGTTTCAAAAGAAGATTTCATTCACCCTGAAAAATTAGAGGATCCAAAGTGTGCAAAGAGTGACCATGTGGTCTCTATGGAAATTTCAATGTCTGATGAATGTTCTCTTTTCCAGAGCTCCGAGGGTTCTGTATCCTCTTCTAATAAGATAATTGAGAGCATGAATACAACATCTATGGAGAAGTCCCCAAAAACTGAGGCAACTATTCATGCCACCAGAAAGAAGCTATTGAAGAGCAACACTTCAGAAGTGGAGCTGCCAAGCTTAGCCCAATGGTTGAAGCCTACAAATCGTAAGAAAGCATTCAGAGATGAGGTTGTGACAGGAGACGGATCTCATTCAGCTAAGAGTTCAGATGATGATAGGCCTATTATTGGAATGGTTGCAGCACACTGGAAAGATAAAGATCCAGAAAATTTTACCTCTAAATGGTGGGATGGAAATGGCATTCCCAATTCAACAAACAAGTATAAAGAAGTAAAGTCTGCCTCTATTTCTCTTGCTTTCTATTTACATTCAAGCAAATTGGACTTACCTAAAATAATTTATCATATGGGCAGGATCAGAAGGTGAGTTGGCATGTAACATCATTTGAGGAGAGGCTTGAGAAGGCTTTATCTGAAGAGAAGTTGCTCTCTGAAAGGTCTGTAGGTTTTTTTTGAACTTTACATTATATTTTATTATCACCAAATTATGTATAGCTCTAATGTCATAACTTTTTTCGCCAACTGCTGTAACAGGAACTGTTCAAGTGGAAAGACATCTCAGTTTTTGGGAGTGGAAGGCGAGGAGAGTGATACGGCTGAATCTAATCGTCTATATGCTACTGCTTATGCATGACAATTTTTCTTGCATCGAGTCACAGAAGCTTTCAGTATAATGGTTTTCTGCTATCACCCTCCTGATTGATGGCATTTGCACAGCCCTATTTCCCTCTGTCCTTTAGTAGGTAGCATCCGGATGTGATGTTTCAGTTTGTGCGTAACTCAATTGTTTAAGATATAATAACATTAATATTGTTGCTGCTGCAGTTCACAAATATTGTTGGTAGCTTCTATTGTTCAGTTTTGCTTGCACTGGTATCTGTTATTTATTGGGTTCCTGACTGAAAGGCACGCTTCATTCTACAATTCTAGTTGTCCCCCACAGCACCTTAGCCCACATACTGGAAATGAGCACATATTTCCAGTTTACCTTGACAAGTTGCAAACAAATTCTTATGAACTCCGTCTGGCGGAAAATATTGTTTCTTGATTGTCACCTTTACACTTGAAAATATACCTTTTTGCCCTAGTCTTGGGATTGATTATATAGTTCTGGTCTAACACCTCTACCTTGGTCATTTTATTATCTTTGTATTCTGAACACTAAACCAAAAATATCTGGCTTCTTTGGTCAGAGAGGCCGTAAAATCAGGTTGTATGATTTACTAAAAAGAAATCAGGTTGTATGTCTTCTCGATTATCCAAGCACATTGATAAGAACACATTAATACTAGTCTCTCCTGATGGTTATTTACCATGGGCAAAATGCTTCAATTGGCTCAATGTCTCCTGCATGCGTTATTGCTGGTACTGTCTGTTGAATTCAAAGACGGTTGTTTTGTCGCCTAGGATACCACTTCAGCCTCCAGAATGGTGTCTACACCCATTCATGCTAGTGACCTAAGCTAGGTATTCACTTGTTCAGATGAGATGGATGAAAAAAAGTAAATTTGTGTCCGCTTTCATGCTTCAAGTGGTTAAGAAACATTTGAATCAGCTTGGATCAATTCATTGGCTTGGGTGCAAGAGTCAAAGTAGGTGGTCAGCACAAGAAATGGTGAAACTGATTCCTCCTTTGTTTATGCCATCCAAATCACAGGTGTTTTATTTGTCCGCAAATGACAAACCTGTATCTCATCAGAATATCTGAACTGTGGACGCAAGCATGAATGGTCGATTGCTGATGCATCACGTGCGCAGCTTTGAGTAACTTGTGGGCATGAGATCAATATAGGAGTGACAACATGGATGTCTAGGTTGTCTGTATCTTCAGCTCACTTATATCTGAAAGTGACTAGGAGTATATGAAAATAATAATACAGGTGTGCTACTTTTACGAGCAAAATGGTTGAGCTGTAGCCTTTCAATTGCTTGCCCAAAATCGTAGCCAAGTCACAAACTGTCACTTATTGCTTGCTTTGCTGCGTTAGTGACAAAGAAGGTTTCACAGAGAGCTCAATATGTGTCAAAGTCATGATTCGTGGCTGAAACATATGTTTATTTTGGTACTAATCTGTAGCCAGTGCACACACAAATCATACATTGGTCACAACACGTCCTGAATACATCCGATCAGGAAAATGAACACAAAAGGGTGGGGGGTTTTGGGCACATTGCCGGGCAAAATCTAACTGACTAGCGGCCTCACTGGAGGAGCAGGCCCTGCATGCCGGTCTCTCATGCACCCTTGGTACCTGGGTCTCTCTACTCTGAAATTCTGAACTCTGAGCTCTGAACTTCCTATTGATCAAGCGTATCTACAGTCGTAAAGTACTGTTGGATCATTGACCTCCATGAACCTTGCAATCTCGTCCCAATACCCGTCCTTGTAGCACTGATCATTCGTCACGGCGGTGGCGGCGACGCTCTGATCGTTCTGATGGAACGCGATGGTCATCGCCGACGAATCGAGGAGCTGCGGTTTCTGCTCTATTGCTGCTGGCGCAGGGAAGCGGTTCAGCCACTGCCCCTGGAACTGCTGGGTGTGCACGCCCTCCCTGAAGAAGCTGCTGCTGCCAGTGACACTGACACCTCCTCCGTTCAGCATGCTGCCGATCTGATGCTGCCGGTGCAGGCCCGGAGCGGTGGCTGGCGCCGGCAGGCAGTTCATGTACTCGTCCCCGCCGCCGTCGGACTCGAAGCTCCCCGTGTTGGAGCTGGACTCCGCCAGTATCGGCGGCGGAGCGTTGCTACCCGCCTGCTGCCTCCACGCCGGCTGCTGCTGCGGCTGCCTCTTGTAGGCGATGTTCCTCTTGAAGATCCTGCAGATGGTCCACACCTCCTGCGTTTTCAGACACCATATCATGTCAGAATTGACAGTGCTGCGTTTTTTCACGTACGTGCTTCGGAATAATAATCTGTTTGTGGGAGTGCACCGTGACTTATATATGATTTCACACACGCGTGACGCATGGAAATCAACACAGTCTCGGTGGAATTGCAATTGATGCATTCATATTGGAAATGCCGTGTGAATTGAATTGGTGGAAATGGAGTATACATGACATGAGAGTGGAGCCGTGGAATGGATTTCACTTACAACTTCTTGCATGCTCGGTGAGGCGTCGGTGGCGGCGGCGGCAGGCGGGAGGCGGAACTCGTGCATCATCCAGTCGGTCTTGGTGCCCTTGCCGGCGCTGCCGCGGTAGTACACGAGGGATTTCTTGAGCCCGATGGACTCACCGGGGTTTGCGGTGGCGGCACCACCAGCGGCGGCGGCAGGGTAGATCGGCCGGTCGATGCCGGTGGCCTTCCAGAAGCCGGAGCCGGTGACCCTGTTGGGCCTGATGCTGTTCCGGTACTTCCTTCCTCTCAGGCAGAAGAAGTACCATTCCTTCTCTCCACCAACCGTGCCCGCCTCTGCATAATATTAATGATCAGTTCATTTACAAAGCACTCTCAGTTTAATTTCTACATACACATGCATCAATACTCCGTACAATTTACTCTCCGGTTCCTTAATCATTTAATTTACAGTATGAGATATATGATGGATCGCGTGCTAAGAATCTAAATTGGACATCACATAAAAAAATAAAAAGATGAAATTTTGCATGTATATATGCATGAGCAATCAAGAACACTTACTAGGGAGGTCCCATGGATCATGCTTGTAGATGTCCATCTCCTTGATGATCTCCATGCTGAGCGGCTTCCTCGCCACCTTCCGGCGGAGGTAGAACGTGACGAGCTCCTCGTCGGTCGGGTGGAACCGGAACCCCGGGAGCACCACGTCATCTTCCTCTTCGTCTCCGGCTCCGGCGGCGATGAGCGCCTCTCCGTCTCTCTTCACCTTGTCCATGCTTATTACTTCTCTTCCAAACTCCTTGGCAACCATGATCAATCTTTCTACGTATAATATATTTTCCACCAGGAGTATCTATGTCCGATATATATGCTTGTATATATGTATGTTTCTTGATGCAGCTAGCAGTCTTCTAGATGGCCACTCAAGGAGATAAGGAGGAGTCAGTAGTTGCTCATGCTCCTCCCATGTCTTATACTCCGTATTATTTAAAGGGTGTCGACATGGTCTTAAAAGGAGCGAGCGTCATTTATTTGGTCCAAGTCACTATGTTTGAATTGTACTACTTACCATCTTGACGAATATATCTTCAGAGGCTCTGACACTTTGTTACTATAGTCTCTGTTACTTTGCACAGGTTGGTTGTGGTTTGTTTCTTCCCCTTCTGAGCAGATGGAATGCTGGTTCTGGTTTTGTGTCATTGTGTGAGAAAGCTACGTGCAACTTGGCGCCTGGGAAGGGCAGCCATGCAATGCAAGCACTGGGTGTAAGGTTGCTGAGAAATCAAATGGGCTGATCTCATACTTTGACTCGGTCCCCTCTTGAAAGCAAAACGAATTAATGAATGTTTTACAGATTACAACGCAAAGGGACTTTGTGTTTTAGTCCTGTACAAAGTTAGGCTGAACATGAGAGATTAGTGTACCGATATAATGTTAAGGATGGTCCGTACTGTTTTTATTCAGTTTAACGAGTTAAAACTGAACTGAATCTGATCACAAGCTGCAAGACTGACATGTGGACAAAGAAACATCAGGACAACATTGCTGCAAGTCATTGTGACACGATTGGAGAATCATTTTGGTGCGGAAAGTCATGGTTGAAGTTAGTTAGAGCACGATAACACGTACGGGTAGCACGCACGCATCTTCTAGAAGGTGCATAACGGAAGGGGGGATTTACACATTACACTAGGGTTCTGTTTGATCTCCTAAAGATTAATTATGAGAATTAAGATCCAAATAAACATACTATAATGTTAGATTCTTACAATTCGATCACTATTACTTCTGCTATTTCAAATTATAAGTTATTCTAGCCTTTTTTACGTACATATCTTTTACTATGTATTTAGACATAATATATACTTCTAGGTGTATAGTAAAAAACTATATACCTAAAAATGGTAGGACAACTTACAATTTAGAACGGGGGATATTACGAGAATCCATCTATTCACGTTCACTCAACTATTAGGAGATAATGGGTAATGGGGGTGGAACTTAACTTTAACCACCTACAATCTCCAGCTATATTCCATAGATCCAAACAACCTAGACTTCTTTTATAAAAAATCCAGATTCTACAATCATTACTATTTATAATCTAGTTTTTTATTATAATCCTTAGAGCATTTCCAGCAATGGCTCTCAAGTCAGGCCCCTACTTTTTATTTGAGGGGTTCCCTTACTTTGGCCCTTTGGCCCTGTTTTTTTATATGTACTCCAGTAATGACCTAAAAAAGAACCCTCAAATCCATTTAATGGAGAATGACATCTAAGGCACGGTGATAGAGGTAGATCATGGACATCTATTATATGGCTAGTTGTTTTTAATTTCGGAGTATTATAGGAGACTATTAGCAGACTGTATACTGAGGTGGAGGGAGAAAAAGAGGGGAGATGAGAAATGTGGGCTGTAAGTTTGCAGCCAACTAAAGCACAAGAACCAAGAAACCCTGTGAAAGGAAGGGATGGGTTATAATAAACTAACTATTATACGAGTTGGCTAATAAGTGGACTATAAGGATCATACAATGAGTCGAAGGCTGTATTATTAGCCTTGCTTTTATAAAGATATCTGCAACACATCTAATCCATCCGATAAAAAACCTATTTAAATTTGCACGGTCTTTAATGTATATCTTTGCCGCTATTTTTCTTTTAAAAAATCGTTCTTTTTTTTGTTTTGCGAATAAACAAACAGCACTGACCAATTTGAAAAGAGAATGTTAGAAAATAGTAGTTATTCGAAAAGAGAATCAGGAGCAGGACAAACAAGGTTATTCGAAAGTAATGTTAGAACTTCGACAAAGGTTGAAGTGTCCAAACAACGAGAGCTTCACCTTCTATGACCCACACTGGAAAAGGTCAGCCGCCGCTCTGTCCTGTGTCTCCTCCCAGCAGTGGGCCCCACTGCCACGTAGCGATTCTCCATGGCCCAGCTGTCAATGCACGTGCAGAAAGACTGCCACGCAGCTGCAGAAACCCTGCTAGCTAGTCTTCTACTCTTTTCTTGGAAGCTCTGATCCCATGAACACTACTGCTGGATTATGAAAGTTCACACAACCTACCAGCATTTTATCAGTTTTTTTTTCTTACAGTTGAGGATTCAGAGCTCTGATCCACACATGTTCTTTGTGATGTACTGTAGTAGTGAGTTTCATCTCTCTCTCTCTCTCTCTCATGGCTGTTGAGAATAAAGTACACAAGTCAAGTAAGAAAAATCTTACTAGATTTATTTTCGTTCAAAACAAAATCTTAATAGTATTCTCATAAATTTCATTTACATCTTATATAAATTAAACTTTAAAGGTGTATGTCGCGTGTCCTATTATATTCTGTGTACATTTCTTCTTCTTATTAATACAAAATATTGATGTCTCCTGAGCATTTGAGAAAAATAAACTTCAATCACCGCATCTCGTCATTGACTTTTGAACATCCAGCATAGTAAATATCTAGAAGTTTTGCATTGCTACTTAGCCTAAAGTGTAAACAGAAGCTGTATCAGCCCCAAGCTTGTTCACATTTTCATCATATATTTCCATGGAATGTCTATTGACTGCGATATGTTTTATGTTCTTGCTACAGTCATTGTACGTGAGCAAACAAATTCTCAAATGTGGCAATAGCCTTGCGCGTCTCTTCTGAGTATTATGTTACTATCAGCTTTTTATGGCTGTATACTATTCTCAATGATCAACAAACATATGGCCTTCAAAGTACAGGATTGTAAAGTACTGCCTTCAGTCATAAACCAAATGTAATTCTAAATGTGGGGTCAAACTTCCAAAGCTTTGATCTTTCAAAGAAAAAAAAACTATCATATCTACTATTATTGTATACATCAATTTTTTTTGTCTGTCACATTAGGTGGCATGGCAATATATTATTAGATTCACCTTCAAAAGTACTACTTCTATAAAGAAAAAGTAATGTACAGTAAAATAGTCTTTCGTCATGTTCTCTCGGCTTATAAGCTATACTTTTTCTCTCACAACAAATCAGTCAACAGTACTTTCAGTCATGGCTTATCAGCCAAGCGAACATGGCATTTGTTAAGAAGTAAACCAGCGAAAAGTATAGAAAGTGACACATGAAATTGAGCTGTTAAAAACAAACAAAGGAAGGTAAATCTAATTGACTTATATGCAAGCTGTGTGGTTCTATGCTAGCTAGCTAGCCGACAGCTACATGATCATATCCATTTGCTTCTTGGAATGGGCAACCCTTTTCTTTAAGACAATTGGGCAGCCAAGCAGGGAATTTCTCTACCGTTCCCATGAACACTACTAGCACTAGCTCTGCGCTTCTGCTATATGGCTCCACGGTTTCATGTCCCTATCTGCAAAATGCTACTAGTAGCAGCACTGACCGAAGCCTTTCTTCAGATCGGATCTTTCAGCTTTCTGTTTTCAGGAGCCTCATCCGGCTCCTTTGAAACTTTCGAGAAAAAATGGTACCTGCCTGAGACTTTGAACGGCTCACTAGTCAGAGGAGGACATTGGAGCCTCTTCATCTGAACTCTGAAGAGAAAGTTGGCACGCTGGACAAAAGAAACTACTGATTTAAACACATTGTTTCAACCCTGTGATTTAATTTTTCGATGACAGAAGCCTATTGTTTCAACCCTGTGATTTATGTTGTGCTGTACTTGATTCTAACAATTGTCAAACGATCACAATATTACTGATTTTATTTATTTCTGTTCATATGGGGGGGCTGCCGTAACCTCCTAAGCTGCCTTAATCATATATACAATTTTTAGCTTTAGTCCTAAATCTTCTTTGGCCCTCCTTTGTCCCAATCCTAGATCCGCACCGCCTCATTCCTTTGCTACGAAGAATAGGTGAAGAATGAAATCCTGCAGTAATTAAAAAAGAAGAGTTCATTAATGCGTACTTGACTAACGATAAACAAAGTGTAAACTCTTGTTGTCGCATTCCCATTTCTAGTTCTTTTTAAGATATAAGCAAAAGAGTATGATAGTATTTAGGAAGTTGCAATTCCGGCCAACTTGGCTGCTAAAAAACGCATTCTTAGGACTCAAGTTAACTTAAATGCTTCATACTCTTCAGTTGTCTTGTCTATCCAGGAAGATCTACAATTACACCTACTTCCACACGAGCAATTCCGACAAACGTATTAGAGATGGATTCCAATTTCTAAGTGGAAAAAGATTGTCATGTTTGAAGCAATTTTATTTCCTTTTACCAAGTAGCAGGCACTTCTGGACTATTCAGAGGTTTTGGATCATGGTGGATCACGAACTTACTCGGACTACAATTCAAGTGCTCCAAAATAGTTGAAATAATTTATTTTGGGTGTGTCGATTTTCATCCACCATTGTACCTTCATGTGTCTAGTAATATTTGAAATTTATATTTGAGTGATTTGATGAGCATCCCTATATTTATAGTCCCTATAGGACTTGTGTTCCAAGCAACTAAGAAATATATCCTTATAGATTGGATTCTCCTTTACTAAACAAACCAAACTTTCCTATTTTATTCTTCTAATTCCTTCTAGGGGGAAGGGAGATGTGGAGGCGCCACCGCCGTTCCTGGGCGCCCCCCCCTCTCATCCGACGTGTTACATCACTCCCCCCTCTCTGATCAACGCGTCCTCGCGCTGAATCATTGTCTAGTAGTTGACACCGTTGCCCGAAAGCCTGCTGCCCCAAGGTATCTCCTCGATCTAGATAATAAGATGCCCCGGAGTGTCATTAAATGGCTCTGCGCTGACGTCGAAGTCAGATAAGATGAAGTAGTAGTGGCAGGAGCCGAAGCAGCCGGAGACGTAGTAGCTGTAGGTTCCCGAGCCCATCGTAGGCTCATGGGCGTGGCGTGCTGCAATGAGGGTGGCGCCGTGGAGGGTTCATGAGAAGTGTAACGTCTGCATGACCCGTGGAGATCGTGGAAACGAGTATACCTGCCCTGCATCAACTTGTCCTATGATGCGTCTGCATAATGTTGTCGCGACTATGGTTGGCGGTGTTGTGGTGAAGTGTTGCAGGGTGCCGAAGAGGAGGTCGCCGGTGTCGTAGTTTGTTGGGGAGATCAGTGGGTGGCCATTAGCATGTTGCCTGCTGATGTAGATGTCGTCTATGGAGAGGAATTGTTGGTCGTTGCTGTCGAAGAAGACTACCGTTGCTGATGGAAGTGTGCATTGTGGCCAGCCTTCTAGTAACATGATGCTCAAGGGGAAGGCCTGTGTTGTTGGTGTAGACGTTGCTATGTGGAGGCCGAGTGCTAGTAGATGGGGAGTTGTCGTCCCTATTGATTCCAGCAGGTCCTGCAGCAGGGGCGAAGTCGCCGGTATGTAGTAGCGATCGTTGTAGCGAACAATGGCGTGTTGGAGCGACCAAGCTGAAGCTGCTTCCTGGACTTCAATGGTGGCAGAGATGATCTAAAGTTCTCGTTCGTTCGTGGCTGCCAAACGGAGCTGTGCGAGGATAGCTTGATCGGGGGTGTTGTCGATGTGTGAGGCTGCTCTAGTGTTGTAGCCCACCGGTGGAGCAGGCGCCCTTGCAGGAGTGTGGTGAGTTGTCGTAGCCGATGCAGGAGGTGGTATCAAATTGGGGTGCATCTTGCGGGGGTGCGTGGTTACTCCGAGGTTGTAGCCGGTGCGTGGGAGGAGCGCCACCCCAGGGGTGTTCTGGGGTGTCGGAGCTGCTACCGTCGGGAGGTGTGCCGACTGCCGAGTCGTCCTCCGTTGAGCCTCCTTCTTCCGCTGGGTGATCCGAGTTGGTGTCGGTGTTAGGGGTCCTTCGCGTGGGATGAACGGTGGTGGGCACAAGATTCTCCTGTGCACGAGCGAGGAGGATGGCCGCCTCTATCTCCCGTGGGTGATGCTGGACATCCGCCGTGTGGCGGAACCGCATAATCTAATGCCTCCCAGGAGTACTTGTCTTCCATTAGACACTAAGTACCCAAGAGAGGACTAAACTACGTAGTTCCGTCGAGCACACCCCAAGGAAGAACTAAAAAATCCACATTTTTCCATCAGGATCACAAATAAGAGAATAAAGCTTACAACATTCTTAAATTATTTTTTACATCACCTTATTACAGTATCAGAATATTACCTCAATTTATTATAACAACGGAATATAACAATGTTATCAGAGTTACAGAGGAAGCAGGATTAAATTAAGGACATGGTGGAGCATTAACATATGGGACATTATATACAAGAGATGCTAACATATTTTACATCTTTTCTTATACAAACATTTAGTAAGGGTTATAAATAAACACTACGGTTGTAGCGTGAAAAGAATCATCTCTGAGCCCACCAGGAGGTTTCCACACACAAGGGTCAGCTCTACGTATTCTTCGATCACCTACAATAGGGGGAATAAAACCCTGAGTACTCGATTGTACTCAACAAGACTTACCCGACGGAGGAAAATAAAAGACTCCAAGGATATGCAAGGCATATTTGGCTTGTGGGTTATTGCATCTGCAGAAAAACATTACTAAATATGTGTCCTTATATTCAATTTTATTAGCAGTCATCATTAGTTCATTAACTAACCATTCTATGTAAGCACATATGTCACTTTCAAGCAGGTGGTAAGCAATCACAACCATTTTACCATCTTTCATATTCCAGTTCTTACTATGGTGCTAGACCATAGCTAAGTCATACCGTATCACACAGCGATTTGTGAACCAATATATCCCAGCTGGGTACCCCGAAACACATGCCCCGCTTATACTCTAGGCATAAGCAAGACCAACCCACCACTCTCTTGTCAAGGGGTCCAGGTCCCCATTCAAACTTGGACTCCAAGCCCCCACTCCTGAGTCCCGGACTCAGTGTGGTGCTTAGACCTCCACCATCTCCGCCTCCAATTAGTCGGTTCCGAAAAGAGCCGAAACCCACGACAAAAGAGCAACGAGTCTTCCCGCTCCCATAAGCAAGTATGTGCTCAGGATAATAAATCTGTGACCTGACTACCATCCACAGCAACGGACGGTCCTCAATCGACACAGGCGGAACAAGTATAATCTGAGCCTCGCTCAAATACCAAACAAAGTCCAAATCTAAAGTATCATTCCGCCCTATCTCCAATTATCATTTATATATATTCCATATGATAGTAATATAATAACAATAACAATATCTTTCCTATCTCTCATGAGTGACAGGTAATCACTCAACTTCTACCGGATCCTATAACATAGCAATCTACACGATCATGACATATTAGTAGGACTCATAGGATAAGTATATATATATGCAAGTGATTTTCATTCAACTCCTTGAAACTTAATGCACATGCATAAGATAAAGTGCAGAGTGATAGGGGTTATGCACCGGAACTTGCGTGGGTAAAATATAACCAAAAGTTAGCATTCCATCATGGTGACACGATCATCAAAGCACCATCTTTTCCGCTACCTTGGTTGTCTCCATGATCCATCGTTATTCCTATTATGATATACGTGGATGCAACGTAAAGACACAATTAATCAACGGTAATCGCAACTCTTAAAAATACAATTATGCTCCGCAAGCTAACGAGCTAGCTTAAATGACCAACGTACTAGTCTACGTATTCGCGCCGTCAAGTAAGGCTTTGCCTCCAAAAAAATGTTCTAGTTTTAAAATCCTAAGGTGTTTCAACATTTTATTGATTAAACATATATTTTCGAACTAGGGCTCATTTAGCTACCTTAGTAAACTAATTATTATGGAGTTATAAAAATTACAGCGAGCACCTAATAATATGAGGAATTTACTGTAAAAGTTTTAGAGCCAACACTATCACCAATTTATCACAAAAATTTCTATAAATTTATATCTTACAATATTAAGCATCTTAAATTAATTAGATAACTCTTGAAAATATTATAAAACTATGTGAACAAAACATACTAGCAGATAGATCATGATTTTAGGAACTTAACAAAATTGGTTTTATAATTTTTGGACATATATATCATTTTATATTAATTATCAAAGTTCAGCTCAGAAATAAAAATGAAAAGCTATTTCTATTTTTCCACGAAAAAGATAATCGAATCCGGCCCAACACGGCCCACGCGAGGCGCGGCCCGCGCGCGGATGCGGCCCACGGCGAGGAGCCTTCATGCGCGCTGACATATTAGCGAAAGCGCCCCTGGACTCTAAACAAAACAACCCACAGTCCACGTTACTATTCCTAGAGACAACAACTTTGCAAGAACACCCTCGCAATCTCCCTCCTTTACAATGATATGGTTCTCGACCATCCCTGCGCGCGCTGGCATGGCGAGCGGTGGCACTGGTGCTTGCGCCGACCACACGGGACCCACGCTGACCTATCTATGAGGCCGACGCTCACCTAGGGTTTGACGCGAAGCGATGGGTGGCGGCTGCATGAACCGAGACGCAGTAGAAGGGTCTCTCCCCAACGGCGGGCACCCTACGGTAATGGCAACGGCGTTCCGGTGAGCCACAATATTAACAAGGCAGTAGGCATAGCGGGTGAGCAACATGGACTCACCACAGACCTAGCGGAGGTGATGGTTCGGCCAAAGATGCCCCGAGCGAGCCTGATCGCGTGCACGTGGTGAGCTCGAATGACGAACTGCAGCGACACGGGCGTGCCAGCGATGAGGAGGCAACGGTAGAGGTGTGACTTAGGTGCGCACGACGAGGAGGGGTTCTAGGCAGGGCTAGTGGTGCAACTAATTCGACTCGAGACGTTGAGGAGGGGGCTGACCACGGTGAGGGCGGTGACGGGTCTTAACAGCGCGGTGGCGGGGCAAGCTCCAAATTAGAGCTTGGCCTTGCACGGTTCAAGTCTGGGTGGGGGCGGGCAGCGAGAGGACGTGCGAGCGCAGGCGTAGACACATGGAATTGATTGGGAATGGCTTCTCGCATGCAAGCGGGCTGGCGTGGCTCGGCGGCGATAACAAAGAAGAGGACAGGGGAGGGGCGGGAGACGGTGGGGATGCAGTCAAGGCTCGGCCTGTGCTTGCTTGGTGGGATGTGGTTGACGCGACTGGAGCAACCACGGCCGGCACTAGCCGACGACACGCGCTCGAGGTCGGTGTGGCCCGCGCGCTGCAGTGCCATAAATGGCATGGCGACGGCGGTTCGGCCTCGTGTGTGCAGCGTCTAGGCGGGCCAGTGGCGTAGCGCAGCGCAGTGATGCGACGACAGCGGCAGCGGCATTGTCGTGGCGTGGCATGGAGGGCAGCATCAACGCACGGCAACGGCAGCAAGCGAGGGCAGCGCGACGTGGCGAGTTGGGCAGCCACGGCTCCACGCGGCGACAGCGAGGCGGCCAGTGATGTGGCCAGAGCGCGGGCAGCTTCGGCCGGCCAGCGCGTGGCCACGCGCGCGCGTGCGCTCACCGAGCGCCAGGACGTCGAGGCCGCTCGACATGGTGATCACGTCCAGCCAGGAAAAATAGCCCGAGAACACGCTGTGCACGGTTTTAAAGCGTTAGAAACAACTACACAGTTGATTCAATCCTCAAACCACCTTCACTACTCTAAAGAGGGCACCTTAGGCTATCAACAAGAGCTAAAGAACGACACCACTCCTAAACTCAATTTTTACAGAATAAATTACCAAACATAGCTTTGTCAATCTGTTTTTTGACTTAAGAAATTGACCAAGTCTTGAGTTGGATTTGCTTTAAATTCGATTTCCAAGCTATTAGAAATGTTAGCTAGCGTTATTATCTTGTTAAAACAAAAGTTGCACTATCTTCTACAAAATGTGTACTTCAAACTTTATTAAGGTGTCACATATATGTTTTATAGCGTTTTTGTTCAATAAAAATTAGTTAACATCTCTACTTGCTAACTTTATAAATCATGAATTAACTTTTCGTTTTATGTTTTTTACGACTCGTTTAAGTTACTATGCTTTACCTATCCATCACACCACATGCAATATCACTTAAGTATGATGCTCATGACATATTTTAGCAAGTGATTCACTGTGTAACACCGAGGGGTTACACGTCGCCCGGAGTGCATCTTGAAGGCCGTGACGAAGAGGTTGACTTGATGAAGCTCACTGGTGATGCCGACATGTAGTTTGTAGGTGATGAAGTTGTCGATGTAGTCATTCACGGTGCCGGTGTGCCGAGGTGGAGTGAGGTCACCAATGGTGTCGTGGCAGATTGGTGGGCCGAAGTCGAGAAGGAGGCTCCGGGAGAAGAGTGCCCACTTGGTCATAGGTGCATCCTTTGTTGTCCAAATGAACCATCGATGCGCTGCTCTTGTCAGATGAAAAGCTGCATACAAAATTTGTTGAGCCTCCGACAGACTGTACAAGTTGGAGAGTTGTTGCATCTGGGAGAGCCACGTCTGTGGATCCGTTGAGCCATCGTACGTGGGTGTTGTCAGCCAGGCCTTGATGGGTTGCTGGAGTTGAGGTGGCGCCGTCGTTGCCGATGAGATCGGCTCATGTGATGGTGTAGCTGGGGGTGTCTGCTGCACTAGTGGCCAGATGGCTGGCTGCTGTGACGGTGGTTGCGTTCTCGGGGCAGTCACCTGCTGTGCCGGTGGCCAGATGGCCGGCTGAGGAGCCTGGCAGTCGGCCGGGGTCGGTGGGGTAGCCGCACGGTCGACGGTGGTTGGTTTAGTGGTGGGGAGCGTTGCTATAGCTAGGGTTGCGGTGCTGGTGGTGCCTTAAGCAGGCTGTCCAACACCTCCAGTATGATCTCCGGAGCATTGGAAGACTAGGGTTCATCCATCTTGGGCTTGAGGTAGGATTTGCCGGCGTCGATCATGACCCTCTTGGTCTCTGCTTCTAGATTGTTGATGGCGGCTTCTCGGTCCAATCTGGATTGGACGCCAGGGTGATGGTGGCGTCACCATGAATTTGTGCCATCTCAATGGCATGCTGACGTGTGTCGAGGTTGGTGAGTTGGCGCTGCACGTCCTCAAAGTTTTTGAGGAGATCGTTGGTGAAGTTCTGGATCAACTGTTGCATATCGATGGTGATGGAATCTATGGATCGGCTGGTCTCCGGATACCAGGTGTAGTACGCCTATCCGGAGACCAGTCCGATCCCACACCGCTGCCATGGGTGCCAACGAAAACAATGGTGACTTCAAGGCTGCGTTCGACAAACTTGTCGCTGATCTCCACCAGTAGTTCGACAGGATCAAGGAAAGGTTTGGCAACATCGACGACCGCTTAACGAACATCGAGCAATGTGGCCAATCTGACGAGGCTGCCGCTGCCCGCCGCTTGCGCCCAACACGAGCGTGAGGCCGCTGTCACCAAATCAGAGGCTGGCGCTAAGAAAGCCATGGAGGAAGCTGGCCGGGTGTAACTCGCCTGTTGGGAGGGGGTGGCGGCTATGGAGGTGAACGGCGGCGGCTAGGGTTGGCGGTGTGGGGGAGGGGACGGCGCAGGGAGGAGAGGAGGCGGCGGCGGCAATAGAGATAGAGGAAGGAGCGATAACTCTATTCTTGCTTGATTAGATTGATTACATCCTTCCTATATTTATAGTCCCTATAGGATTTGTGTTCCAAGCAACTAGGAGAGATATCCTTATAGATTGGATTCTCCTTTCCTAAACAAACTAAACTCTAATCTCCTAATTTACTTCCTATTCCTAGATGTGGAGGCACTTCTGGGGAAGAGAGAGATGGAGGCCCCCCCCCAAGGGCTGGCTGGGCCATTGGCCCCGGGTAACCTCTCATCCGACGTGTTACACAAACAGTTACAGATGTTCTGAGATTTGGTTGTAGAAAAAGAATCTTCGCCTATTACTATTCAAACTCCATCCTCCGGATAGTAGAATCACTAAATAAATATACCAGGTGTGACAAATATTCTACTACCGGTAGAATTCCATGCAGCCTGTTATTATCAGCTGACTTTTTTGCTCCGAATCAAAGGTACGCAGTTCTTGAGTCAGTCTTGCCACTACGTAGTATATTAACCTTTAAAACCTTTCTGTCCAACCAACATACAACAAACAAGCTAAAAGGAACTCTCAAAATTCAGAACACAGACGGCAACAAGTGTCGACTTTTTGTACCTCATATATAATTCCTGGAAGATGTCAGCCTGTGCGACAGTACTCTTAACATTGTCAAAGATGAACATTGACAAGTGCTATTGAATGAACTTGGACTCTTGGTAATGGTTCAAAACATTCAGTTATACATCATGCTTGCTGCCTCTAACCAGAATTCTAGAATCTTAGTATTAGGTCAGCAGAAACAAATGCTACAGACAACACCAACAGCATAGGTACCATCCGAACTTAAATCATGTACAGGAAATGTATCTTCGCCACAGTTTGATATTATGAAAGTCAAGCAGCCATAGTTTATTGAACCATCACATTGGCAGTACAGAGGAAGGTTCAGAGAAGGATTGTTCCTTTCAAGTTGCCCTGTACCTTTCAGTCTCCAGTTCTTTCAACGACAGAAACCAAGCGAACATCACATTACTCTATTGACTGTTTTCAGGTCTGCTTTAGCTCAGTTCTGAATATGATTGGTATAGCATTGTGCGTGCATGAATGTTGCGTCCTTATTTCTCACAAGACGTCAAGACTGCGCAGCCATCCCAAGTACAGTAGCTGGAAGAAATGCAGTCCAGGAGGAAGGCCCACTATGTTGGATTTTTTTCCTGCTGGTCCAGGGACAAGATGGTTGCTAGTACCTGGGAATTGGGATCTGCAATTGCAGCTGACCTTAAAATAGTTCAACCTTTGACTGGAATTGGCAAGAGTTGAATGCTTGCACCATAGGAGATAGGACTTTGTGCTGTCAATTTTGGACTTCCAGGAGAAGATGATTAAAGTTAAAGCCTTGTTCCATTTTTCTGAGGCTGGTAGGCTTCTTTGATGTGGTGAAACTGCGAATAACAAACTGAAGTAGGTCTAACTCACTGTATGGATTGACTGTTTCAACTGAGGTAAATTGCAGTAATTTGGTCTTAAGATTATGCTATATGGAAGGTCTGTTTCTTAGGATGATGCAAGGTCAATATAAGTGTGTCAAACATGTCATGAATTGGTCCTGGGATGGGCTACGCTATATGAAACTGACATCAACTATTGAAAATGATATCAACTATTGCTGTTGCTTCATGTAATGATTTGTGCAAATTCATACTAAAAGGATTTAGCAAAGAATTTAATCAACACACTCGATATCACTCTATATCTTAGATAAATAGCGCTATTAAAACAATCTGACACCAAGATGGAATACGTCTGGTACTCTAGTGATAACAACTATAGACACTGACAATTGTCATGTGTGGAGCCAAGATGAAAAGATTCAGTGACTTCACCCAAAATACCCTGATGGAACTTTCTTTATCATTCTACAAGATATTTGTTCCAAAAGGTATATCATTGCAAGATTCACCTGCTATAATTTCAATTAGACAAAAAAAAGTTTATGAAAGAATTTCTTGCCCCTGTTTAGCTTTGACAGTCCTGGTTGCTGACTTCCTGCGGTGTTTCAAGGTTCTTTCAAAATTTCAGAGTAAATTTATTACTGAAGATAATTAATACAAGCTCTTCGACAACTTAAGTCTAACGGAAGCTTCGACACCAGAACAAATGAACAGCGCCTGCAATGATTCCAAGTTGAATTGGAAGCTCAGTAGTCATCTAGGGATCTTATGTTCCTCCAGGACCGACCTAATGGTCACACACTCGCACTATTCTATTATGGAAGAATGACTGACCTTTAACAAACATAACCATTATCCAGAATCTAGAGCAGTTGACACAGTATTCTATGAAATGTCATTCATAATTTTTCTCCTAGGTGCCTAGACACGTGCCTACATGTCACGAATTGAATAGTTATAACCAATTAATCATGATCTGCCATCACTGATGACAGCATTGATGCAGAACAGTAAGTCAGAAACTCCAACATTATCATCTTAGAAGGAGCAAATCCAATTGCGACAACTATGCATCAGAGAGGTTCAAGAAACAAAGGTGCAAGACATCTAGACAAGAATTGGAGGGGTTCAATTGCGACAACTATGCATCAGAGAGGTTCAAGAAACAAAGGTGTAAGACATCTAGACAAGAATTGGAGGGGTAAGAAACAAAGGTGTAAGACATCTAGAGTTCTAGACAAGAATTGGAGGCTCTGAGATATACACATGGTTACCCTTTCCAATCAGGTCAAACAATAACTTATGATCCAAACAATTAGTTGCTTCAATTCTGTATCTGTATCCTTGTTCAGATATATGGTACAAGTAGCACGTCATTGTTAAGAAAGGTGAAATGTGCAACTGTCATTCCCTCGAAAAAGCTACAGCCTCATCCATGTCACAACAAAATAAGCATCATTTCATTCGTGTCAACTAAAAGATCGAAGACCCGGACTTCCCTTTTCCCATTAGAATGTCCTTTGCCCCATTGATCTTTGAAGCGACGTAATGGCTGCCACCAGCATCAGGGTGGTTAGCTACCATGACCCTCTTGTGAGCCTCCTTGATCTTATCCACTGTAGCACGTTCTCTGAAACAACCAGGAAAGATTATACAGAATTAGCGACAACAATAACAAGCTGCAGTACTTCTCTCCCTTTTTCTCCACAGGAATTACTAAAAATTGACTCAGTTTACAAACACAGGCATTATAAAGAAAAAAAAATAATCACCTTACGCCAAGGATTAATGCAGCCTCCCTTCGATTCATCTCCCCCTGAAATCCACCAGGGTAGAACCGGCGCACTCGTGGCATTGCTGCCCGGGTCCGGAAGACTTGCCATGCTCTAATCATGGATCTTCCACCCAATGCAGCAGCAGCCACTGACAAACCAGCAATCAGGGGAGTAGCCTGTTGGTACAAGATAATGTCCCAGCAAAAGGTCAGATGACAATCATAAAGTTATCAGAGTTCAATGACGGTTCACAAAGGCATGCAGTGTCAGAGACTCCTGCGAAGAAATTAATAAAGTAATTAAGTAAATGATCAAGCCCCTAACACTTTGAACTGCAATTGTTCAGCTCTGCTTCCCAGAGTCTCAGTCTGACAGGGAAACAAGAGGCACGCTGCTACTGATATTACAACTTTCAGAGTTCAGACACTAGGAACAATATCTCAATGCATTTGAGCAATTGTGTGCGTGAATTATTCCCGCTCCAGGCTATAAGCGTCATTGGAGCCAAACAGCAAGTAAAATCTCATGCTTGTTATGGTCTCCACGGAGGCAATTAACTCTATCCAACCACACAGAACCCAATTTATCATGGCTATCCTGAGTTAGGACCAGACTACAATCTGGGGAGGGGACCAAGCAGAGAGATACGGATCATGGATCATCCACCGGAAGAGCAAGCGCAATCCAACACGCCGGCTTCCTACCTCGGATCGGGTTGCGCTATTCCGATTCCGACCGCCGACACGTGCCGCGCTGGTAGAAGTACTAGAACAGAGCAGCCCGCAAAATCGGAAGCGTATAGGAAGGAGAACGGCGCAGGACAGGAGAGCTAGCACGTACCATGTCGAACTCGACGGGTTGAGCAGCGGGTCGGCCGGCGTCCAGTTCCAACTCGCGAAGCATCGATTGACTATTCGATGCCGCCGGGAGGGATGCCGGGGGCAGGCAGGCCAAAACCGCAGGACAGGGGCAGCAGGAGCGTGGACGGCGGCCGAGGTAGATAAAAGCGGCGCGCGTTCTTGCGCGACAAGAAAGAGGAGTGGAGAGCGAGGCGGTCACCGGTCCCGGCTGCAAGTTGGGGTCGGTCTTCTTGGCGAAGAAGAAGAAGAAGAAAGGGAAGGACTCAAGACGAAGAGGAATTTCGCTTCCGATCCGCTGGGGGGGCTCTCGATTGTTCCCGAGAAGACGGGCTGGGTCGATTCTGCCTGCGGGTCGGCACGGCCTAGTTGGGCCTCTAATAAGCCCATGACGGGCTTCGCTTGGGCCAGAAAGGAACTCACCTGGATTCTGTTCACTGGGCCGTAGGATACGTAACTACAGTGTCTCATATAGGGTTTATAAAAAAAAATGAAAAACCTTTTCCGATCGCCTATTCCCGCGCGCCGCCGCAGGCGCCTCAGCGTGGCGCCTGGCGCCTCAATCCTCATCGGTCAGCGATCATCAAAAAAGGGGAAAAAAAAAGGTCATCGGTCATCCTAACCCTGTTGACTTGCCATGTAGGAGGTGTGCTGCTGCCGCCAGGTATAATAATTGTATAAATGTATAATACACGTCCAGGTCCAGCAAGGAGAGGAGAGGCAGGGGACCGGCAAAAGGGAGAGGAAGGACAAGTTCTCAGAGTCTGCCGCTTCCTGTTTCAATCTGGGGTACAAGAGCTAAAATCCTTGCTTGGATTAGTAGAATTCGGTTCTTGCCTAGTTAATCTAATGGGCTGAAGAGGTGGTAGATTTCTGATTAGAACAAGGGAACTTGAGTTGATTTGAACAAGGGAACATCGAACATATATGTTTTAAGACAGTGACCTCCTTGTTATCTGAATACGTAGAATGGTAATGCCATCTCATCTCATTATTTTGAACAATTTGATTAAGATCCAGATTAAAAAATGTTTTTTTTTTTTTTTTCTCGAATACACAAAAGATTTGCGTATCATTGTAATTAAGAAGAAGTAGAGTTTAACCATACACACGACGCGCTTCTAATGAGCGTCCTAGGAGATCTTACAGTTTGACTGAACCTTCCTAGCAGACTGTTTTGAACTTCGATATTACATAAAAGCAAACAACCGAACTACGAGCAACGCAGTAACCAACAGAGCTTTGGGTCTCCGCTAATGGCCGCGCGACTCAGCTCCGTCATCCGAGAAGAGCCTTGTACCAATCGTAGCAGCGGTCGCCGGAAACAGCTCGTCCAGTGCTTCCACTTCGCTCGACGTCCAGTTCCTTGCAAAAAAGTCGTCGTAAACTCTCTTGGATGCGGATGAGATTGGACCTGCCGGCGGTGCAAAGCCCATCCTCCGCATGAGGAGCACCTCGCCCACTTGGAGATCGGAATGTGCGCCAGCGGCTGAGCGGCAGCTCCGCTTTGGCATGGGTTGTCATATGGTTGGCACCTTCTGCCTGGGTGGGCTGGCGATTAGAGGCGGCATTCGCTCGAGCTGCACCTCCTCAGTGAACCGTGCGAGACGTCGGGCAGCTTCGCGTGGTGTGGGCGTCGCGTCGCTGGGGGTGGCGCCACCCTCTTCGACGTCGGGTGCTCCCGCTCGTGGTGGCGTGAGTTGTGGCGGCCCCTGCACTGGCGACATCAGAGACAAGTCTGTCGTCCACTGAACAGCCGTCGTCGGGGAACAGGTGCCCGCCACTGGTGCCTCAACCTCCTGAGGGGCTGTCGTAGTAGGCAGACACTCAGGTGTTGCTGCTCTCATTGGCCGTCTCACGATGAGCGAGGCGGCGAGTTCCTCCAGCATCGGGTCGAAAGAGATGACCAATGCGGGGTGCTCCGCACTCACGCACAGCGCCAGTGCCACCGGATTTGGCTCGGGGGAGCTTAGTGCAGCAGTAGCAGCAGGTGCCCTGTCAGCGTGGTCGGTAGGCACACCCGTGGCAATCTCCTTCGGCTTAGTCTTGCGTCGCCGATGTTGTCGTCGTCTCCCACTGGCGCCCCCACGGCCCCCGGTGTGGCACCCTTCGCACCACGCGCGCGGCGCGTGCTGGGAGGACGTAGGGCCGACGCGAGCAGAGTACCGTGGCAGGTCGGCACCCACCGCCACTGAGGTCGAAGCATTCCTTGGCCTGTAGTCCTTGACGAGGTGCTCGAATCCGCGACAGCGCAGGCAACGTCATGGCAACCGACAAGTCGCTACTCGGTGCGAGTAGGAGAGGCAGTTGAAGCATCTACCGTGAAGATCTGTCGGGATCTTCTTGACCTACGAAAGTTGCCCTTGGTTGGGGCGAGGCTCCGTCGAGGCAGCAGCAGCTCCTGTGACCTGCCGGGGGAGGATCTCACGCCACCCATCGGTGTTGGGGGCGGAGACCAGTCCACGACGGCCGAGGCGTTGGCGGGCAGGGACACGACCATCCACAAGCCGCACAGGTTCACTGACGAGGTGCTCGAATCCGTGACTGCTGCGAGTGTGGTCGGCTGCGCTTCCTCCGCCTACGGCCATGTCCCTGTCGCCCCCATTCAGCACCAGTACAGCCGTGCGGAGGCTGAACGAGTCTGGCGACGCTCAGGTGACGCTGAGGTTGGCTTCGCCGGGCGACGAGCGGCCTCCAGGTATGTCGCGGGGTGGTCGTCATCGGTCTCCTCGTCGTCGTCGTCCGCCCAACGCCGGCTCTTTGAACGCCCTCCTGAGGAGCATCCGGGGAAGAACGGTGCCGCGGCCGGCGAGAAGGAGGAGCTTGAGGCATCCAGCGACGCCGTGACGATACTCCAGGGCCCGGCCGTGGCCGCGGCAGTGCTCGCATCAAGGCCCAGCGGCAAAGGGGATGGAGCGCTAGAGCTGGCTACCTCGGCCGTCAGCGGCGCGGCCGTGGTGGCGCCCGTGGCGGCGCCCTCATCCCCGGGAGGCGTTCGCGTAGGCTCCCGCTGCTGTGGTGGCGCGACCGTGGTAGCGCCCGTGGTGGCGTCCTCATCCCCGGGCGTCGTTCGCGCGGGCCCCGTGGGAGGAGGCGGCGGTGGAGCGGCCGAGGCAGCGGCGGTCGCGGCGGCTGCCCCCGCGTCGGTTTCCGCGGTGGCGCAGCTGGCCGCGGAGGGGACGCTAGGTCCGTGGATCCCGCATGGGCAGGCTCGACGCCGGCGGTGGCTGCTGCAGTTGTGCCCGACATCATCGTCGGCGTGGAAGTAGCGGCGGCGTAGCCCGACCTCGATGCCGGTAGCGTGGAGGGCCGCGGAGGTGCCGAAGCGCCGGATCCAGTGGGGATGGCCTCGGGACCGCCGCCGGCTGTGGCGGCCGTAGCATCCGACACCAGCGTCCGCGCGGGCGCCCACTGATCCCGCGGAGGCGCTAGAAGGCCAGATCCCGCGACCACAGTGGTGGGGAGGGTAGGGGAGGTGGAGGGGTAGGAGGAAGGGGAGGGGGAGGGGAGGGCGGGGGGCACCGGCGCCTGGGAGGCGGCCGGCGCTGCTGGCGGTGGCGGGTGGGAGGCCGTCAGGTCTTGAAACCAAGAAGGTCACGGGGGTTCCATGACCTGGACCACTACCAAAAAAAAGCCTTTAAGAAGAGCATATATATGTCATATAAAAGGGGCACAAGAGTAGAATGAAAAGACAGGAATCGATCAAATGTAATTTCCTACTAAACAAAATCAATCCATCCTGAACAGCAAAATCGGCCTGGTCGACGACTAATTACGATTAGTCTCCTGGTCGGTCCCATGACGACCAGGTTCGACTAGACGACCTGAAAACATTGTTCAGGACAGATATCAGGTTAATCTCATGCAACAGTGCCTGTGATTTGTCTTCGCTTCGGCGGCCGTGGACAGTGTCCCTGTAGAGCACTAGGGCCTTCTTAGTCCCAAGGTTTAGCTGGACGAGCCCAGTCCTCTGCATCCAAAAGAGCACGGTGCCACTCCTCTCCCCAAACCTACTGAACAGGATTGGCTGGTATGCGTCTAGAACACAGGCGAGCGGCCTGCCAATCTCCAGCCTCCGAATCACCACCTGCCGACTCCAGCTGATGCTTGAGCCCTCGTCCACCTGCGGCACAGGTGTCCACATTGATATCACAAGTGCCTCCGCAACAACTAAGCTTAGCTGCCTTTCCCCTCGCGCTGTGGCAGCAGTGGTAGCCAGGATGAATCTCTCCACAGGTTTTGACCCGCGGCCATGGCTCCCCATCCTTGTAAGCAACTCTTGCGGCAGCTTGATCACAGTGGCCTGTGCTGATTCGGCGTGGAGGGCAAGGATGATCAATTCAGGGTCGTCAAACGAGTGGTGGTTGGCTCTGGTGTAGCAGTACCGGTGAACACTGCGCCCCACCACGACAGCCGGGGCAGTAGACGATGTCTCATAAAGGTGCTGAACACCTGGAGACAGGTTGTGGATGTGGATATCACGGGCGGCACCCCACTCGCCTTCCCGTGACGAGAAGATCTGGGTTCTCAGGCTGCCGGCAGCACTCCGTCCCCACGGGACATGCTTGTGGTACATGACAAGCAGCTCGAAGGAGCGTCCGGCACCGTGGACGGAGAGCAAGGGCGGGCTTGTTCATGCCTGCGGTACTGGTACCTCGCTGCCCCATGCTAGGAAGAGAGGTCACATGGCCGGTGATAGTGTCGCAGATGAGTAGTATCCCGTGGCGAAGAAAAACGAGGAGACCGTCGCGGGAGGACGGAGGCTCCGACGACCCCGCAAGCAGATCAGTGTCGAAATGACGGAGGCGCCCGGGTGGCTGGACGACGATGGAGTCGGTGCCGGTGACCGTTCCTTCATCGCTATCGATGGGGCAGGCAGTCGGACGGTAGGACACCGCCATAAGAAGGCCCGGGTCGAATCTGCCGTTGGCATCCGCGCGACGGCGATGGAAGCCTGGATCGAGCATGGCGGCGAGCAGGGCCTTGCATCCCACGGCGCAGCGGACGACGGTCGTGACATCGTCGGAGCGCGTGATGATCTCGAGCAGGAGATCCAGAGGAAGGGTCGCCGGCTGCCGTGGTTCCACATCCATCGTCGATCTGCTGTACACGAGGGTAAACCCCAACCACATTTCCATTTATTTAGCGAACGAAATCCACATCGTCGAGCTGCTGTATATATGCACCGCAAGATATATATATATATATATATATATATATATATATATATATATATATATATATATATATATATATATATATGCAAACTCCTTCAAACTTAATGCACAAATATAATTTAAATTGTAGAAAAGTAGGGGTTATGTACCGGGGCTTGTCTAGATAAAATACAAGCAAAAGTTAGTATTTGCATCTTCAGATCATCCACCATTAACTGGATAAAAAGCCCATTGCATCATCTTCCTGAAGAGAATATCATTACACCATCTTTGGATTCCCAATCATCCTTCGATTGATCCATTAATTCATTGTCGTACCTATACGATATGCAATGCGATGCAATGCAAAGACATAATTAATCGATTGCAACGTCACTCGTAAAATACGATTTACGCCTCTCGTGTTAACGTCTAGTTCTAACGACGACCGTACTTAGGTTACATATACACGTTGTCGGATAAGACGTTATTTCTCAACAATTATTTTAGTTATATAAACCAAGGTTGTTTCTTTATTTCCATTCTATCAATTTAATCTTTATTCGTAATAGGACATCATTATCTATTTAGCAAACTAATTATTCTGGAGCTACAAAAATTACAGTGAGTACCTAATATTGCTAGGAGCCTACTGTACAAATTTCAGATTCAACAATATTACCAATTAATCACGACAATTTCTATAAGTTATCTTTTTAAAATATTAAGTACCTTAAATTAATTATGTAGCTTCCAAAAATATTATCAAACTATGCGAACAAAATATACTAACAGGTATATCACGATTTTAGAAGACTAACAAAACTAGTCTCACCATTTTTAGACCCCTATACTATTTTATATTGATTTTATAAGTTTATTTCCAAAACTAATTTAACAGGTGGTTAGAAACTAAAGGCCAGCAGTGACTAAGCGGCCCAGCAGTCCAAGGCGGCCCAGGCGGGGCACGGCGTGGCGTGGCGGCCCGCGAAAGCCATAGGCCAGGCCCAAATAAGCGCAAAGGCAAATGCCCATGCCTGGCTTAATCGGCAACAACAATGATGGCGACCATCGGCAAAATCGGCCAACAGAAATGCTGCTGAAGCACATGTGCCGCCCAAGCGGCTTGGCCCGATCTCGGCAGCGTTTATTTATCATGAAAAAAAGACCCTAGGTTTTTAACTAATCAACCTATGATCTAGCGCACTATTCAAACGAGCCACGTATTTCGCAATAACAACCCTGTACAATATTTTTCTTGGATCATTACCCTTCTCTCCCACTCCAAAGACAGAGCATAGGCAGAGGAGCTCCGACCGGCGACCAATCCCGGTTGGGAAGGCACGGCGGTGGCGGGAGGCCCACCGGAGAGTTGCCCGGGAACTCGCGCGACCACGGCTCGGCCGCGGCAAGACCCGAGTTGGCCCACGGCATCCTGCCCGCGCGAACCGCGGAAGGCGGCAAACCAAAGAATGCGGCGACTCGGCCGGACGGACAACAGCAACGACGTGAAAGGCGAAGCGACTCGGGGCGCCGGCGGCCAAAGCGATGCGAGGGCATGGAAAGCAGCGAGGAATCCATGGTTGCGTTCGGTTGGAAGCGGCCGCGGTTCATGGCGGCTTTCAGCGAGCGACAGAGCCCTCCGCGAACCAAGGGAGCCCACACACTCACGCGAGGGTGCGTGGCGATGGCGGTCGCAGCGTATGGGTGCGCAGTGAGGGGCGCGCATCGATCGCGGCGGCATGCGCAGCGATCCAGAGCGGACCAGGGCACTTTGGGGCGCGGCATGGAGGTGAGGTGGCGCGGTTCCGGCGGCTCTGCGCAAGCTAGCGGGCCGGCTCGGATGAGCAACGCACGCTCGTGGTGGAGGCAGGGCAACGATGGGCGTGGCCCAGGCGAGTGAGAGCGGGGAAGGGAGCGGCGCTGCGGAGGAGGTGCCTAGAAGGGCAGCGTCGTGGAGCGGTGGGTTCGGCACGGCTGGCGAGGCAGACGCCGGGGTACCGAGCGGACACGGCATGGCGGTGCTGCGGCCGAGTGGCTTGGGGAGGCAGAGCTCAAGGTGGACCGCGGTGTGGCTGAGCGCTGAGGAGCCGTGGGTCCAGCGCGGGACCGGGGGCGCGGACACGCTCACGCGCGGTGGCCGGCGACGGCGGCGGTTGGCTCAGCAAGACGATGGCGAACCGGAGGCGAGCGGAGCGAGCTGAGGTTCTGATGACACTGGCAGCTCGGATGCTTGGCTGTGGAGGAGAGGTGAGAGGTGGCGCCCTTCTATATGCGGCCCTGAGAATGGAGCTTGGCTGTACGGCTCACTCAGCACTTCGGTAGGCCGAGGCAGGGACGTGGGAACTCATGAATTGGAGCTTTGCTCGTCGGCCACGGAGACAACAGAGGCAACAAGGACTAGCGGAGGCGGAGAAAAGCAATCAAGAGAGAAGTAAAAGCAAAGGTCGAGGAGCATGGATGGGGATGGATGAGGAGACTTTGCAATACAGAGAATATAGAGCCACGATGAGAGCGAGACAGTGATCAATAGCCCCAGGCGAGTACGCTTCACGCTGCGCCAGGAAAAATAAATGAAGCTTCTAAGCTGCTGCGCTATCTCACGTCTGTAACGTTTTTCACCAACCACGTAAATTTATAAAGCGGCCAGACGGACAGCTGTCGCGGGTACGTTACCGACTTATTCTAGGGACAAAACGAGTCTATATGTAAACGTAAACATGTCACTAGACCAAAGCTTTTCAATTGAGCATGCTTATCAAAATAAATATGTGGGTATATATATATCGCTCTATTTATTAATGGATTTTATTTTATTTATAAAAGTTGCTTTTCATGCTTAATCTAATAGAACAAACCATTCGCCAGAATCGTCATTCGATATTCCTAAATATTTTTATGCACTGCGTAATTTAACATAAGTGTTGATTCGAGTCCACAAAATTAAGTCACATATGATTCATTCCTCATGTCGAGCACGTTTCAAATTAAAAATCCGATAAACTCGTTTTGAAAATTTGACTTATGCCTAAATCACGGTGCTAAACGAGCTCGTAATACTAGGGGTGTTACAAGATACAACCTAGGAGGCGGTGGAGAACCGACATTGCAACGCAGAGGCTGATAGGTGGGCCCAAGGGTGGGGCGGCCTGTAGGTGGGGCCGACCTAGCCCCTCGGGCTCCGCCTCGGTGTGGAGTCCTCTCAAGTTTTTTAGAGTCTTCTGGTGTCTGTTTTGCTGCGGATAAGCTCAATGAACTCTGACATCTAGGTCCACCTTGACGGTTTTCTAAATAAACCCTGCAAAAATCACAGATTCACCAAAACTCGTGGAATTTGTTAGTTTAAACCCCTAGACCTTTGTTGGTGATCTCAATTGTGCCCTTATGCATGTTTTATTGACGGTTTATAATGGTTGTTAATTACCGTCAATAAGCTTCTCCAAGCTTAACATTTGCTAGTCACTTAGCAAAGCAAAACAAAGCAAAATGGATCAGGAGTTGCGTCAATGCTTTCACTCGTCAAAAGTACACATGTGTTCAAACATGAATTCTCCTTCGGATTAAAATAAACCAATCTGACTTTCAAACTTACCCATATTACCTTCAACTATGGGGCTCCTTAGCCTTCACTTGGATCTTGAGTAATTGAAAGACAGAACAATCAAGTCAAGCAATATGTCTCAAGTTCTTTACTCAACCATTATTCCGGAGTTTTTTTATTGGTTTTTAAAATAAAACTAAGAGCTTCCATTGTATGATACTCTCAAGTCTTTCAATATATGTGGTATTTGTGGATCCTCACCAAGACAATAATAATGTTATGCCTCTCTTCCTACAACTAAGGCTTATGTGGATCTCATAGGAGTGAAAAAAGCATGAAAGAGCATACTTATAATACATATATTGTAAAGTCAAACCTCGGATCCAAAGAGAGTTAAGTCATACAATCAAATCAAGATGTGCATGTGTGTGGATGTATATGGTGGATATATATGATGGCTAACCTAATTCTACTTTGCTCCTTGAAAACATATCTCTCTTTTAAAACTTGAAAACAACTTTGCAAGAAAACATAGGCTATCTTATTCATCTCTTCTTGTTTAGGCGAGCATCGGAGTACCTATTGTTTTCAATATCTCGGACACTTATCCATTTTTTCTTTTTTTTTATGAATAACTTTTACATAGCCCCATGTCTCTTTTCTGTAACAAAGCTTTTGAGAGATAGCAACAAAAATTTAGAGCATTTATTTGGTGGATATCCTATAGGATATATTTTTGGTGTTCACTCTCAGTGTAAGAGTAAAACATTTTTGGGTGGATCTAGATGGAATGGCATGTTGTTGCGCCTACCCTAGTGTAGGAGTAGTGCATATGTGGGTGGTGTGTATGTGATCTTGATTTTAAGAGCATGACAAACCTCTCATAAGAGTCAACAAAGCTTGACTAAACTCAATGCAATGCAAGCAGCATATAAGAGTGGAAGTTTTTCCTAATCTAAATATCATATATGGCTCTAGTAGGAATTCAAGATTTATCATACAAGGAACTCATCATGTAGAATTTTTATGTTTTTCAAAAGATAAATCTCCGAAACTCTAGTATCACTAGGAACATGATAAACAACAGCTCAGACCTTCTTCTATCATATCCATCAATTACCTAGACTTAGATAAAGTATATGCTACCCACGAGTTTCAAGTTCAGAGTAAATCATTATATTAAAACAGTCGTATCCAAAATTCGAAAGAATTCAAGGCTGAAAACTAGGTACTTGAAAGGAAATACAACAAAGCAACTATTCATCATTTCTATAGCAAGAGATTATCCTTAGAGTCCATTTTATTTATTCAGCTCTCAAAAACAGAAAACCAGATACATACTTTTTTTTATTTTGTTTTCAAAATTTAAGATCACACTTTATTAATATATATAATTAGCTAAGATAAATTTTTATTTTGTTTTAGTTTGTTATACATCTTTTTATTTTATTATGTCTAGCATAAAACAAACTCAAAAATACTAAAACTAAAGGAAAGAAATACTTAGCTAGATACATAGGAGATGCTCCTCCCCCAAGCTAGATGTTGCTGTGGTCGATTGTTGAATGTTGAGTGATCCTTCTCTGAGCGGGTTTGCTAGTTGATGTCCTTCTCATTCATCCAGAAGTTGGGTTCCTTATGTGTAGCGAGTACAACAGTGGTTCAGGAAGATGTACTTTGAGTGGATGAAGACAGCCGGGTAAACTTGCTCTTGATCTTATGTGTCATCCTACAAAATACTCTAATAAGAACACCAAAACTCGTGGCACATATTAGGATAAGGGGTTAGCGGTCAACCATTCAAAGATTTGTTGTCTTTGTGGGTTTAGATAGATTTTATTTTGGTAGAATTTTAGCATGATGTGCATTTAATATTTGTTTACAATGTAGAAGAAAAAATATGCATACTCAGTATTTTTATTTTTATATCACCATAGTGAATACTTCCATAGGTGTTTACACACCGTAGATTTATTCACATTGGGCTTTAAGATTTTATATGCAGTAATGAAACTTTTTATTTTTCTTTTATTAGTGCAAGGCAAATATAGAAAAGTAAATATGCTAAAGTGAAAAATAATTTATGCAATGCTAGAAAGTAAATATGGATAACTACCGTTGTTACCTCACGGTGAGGGTTCGGATTTTTAAGTCCTCCGGATAGGACTTGACTGGAGAGAAGTCCTTTATTCCTTGGTGCATCATCCGGTCTCAGCGGTGGAGACCCAGATGGCTGCACATCTTGTGATGGTGACTCTGATGATGATGTCACCTTTTCTTTCCACACCTGCTTGGACTGTGGACTTGTTTTAGGCTGAGTAGGTTCATCTTTCACAGGCGCTTGAGGTTCTTCATCTTTCCATTCATTATATCGGGGTTGGTCCCTTTGACGTTGGAATAATTGATGCCTCCTCCAGTAGCGGCTCTTCTTTGGCTGTTCATAAGTAGTATAACTATTGAAATAACATTATACCTTTTCTCCAGGGAATTGGAAGTAGACTTGTCTAGATCCGACATAGATGATCGCGTTGGTGGTGTTGAGGAACAGTCTTCCAAGGATGATGGACGTCTCGTCTTCTTCTTCTCCCATGTCCAGGACCATGAAATCGGCAGGGGCATAGTGATCTTGTATTCTTACCATAACGTCCCTCGCTATTCCCTCGGGGAATTGAATTGATTGGTCCGCCATCTGTAACTACATATATGTAGGGAGCAAAGGTTCATTACCGAATAAATATTCATACGTTACTTTGGACATTATATTGATGCCCGATCCAATGTTGCAGAAAGGTCTTGTGGAAGATTCTTTTTCCTATGGTACACTCAATTATTGGTATGCCAGGATCATCCTTCTTAGCAAGGAATGGTGAAGTAAGGAGGTGGTCGTACTCAGATCGGCGTGTATTGATCATGTTGACCGTTTCTTCTTGTGGCTGACTAGTCTTGTTCTTCCTCCTTCTTAGGTTGTTCTTCTTCCTGGTCACTGTTGTCTCTTCGGGTAGGTATGCCTTTTGTGGATGACTAGGAGAATGCAAGATGCGGTTCTTGAAAGAGAACTTCTCATTTTTATCCTTGATCGTGAAATAGATCTTGGCACTGTCCGCATAGATTATGGCTTTTGTGGTGCTCAAGAAAGGTCAGCCCAGGATGATGGGTGCCCTTTCATCTCCACGTGTTTCCAAAACCACAAAGTCTACGGGAACATTTGATTGTCCTATTCAGACAATGGCATCTTCAAGGACTCCCTTGGGGTAGCAGAGTGACTGATCTGCAAGCTACAAACGTATATTTGTGTACAACAAAGGATCTCCTAAAATTTTCTCATAAATTACCTTAGGCATGATGTTGACACTAGCTCTGAAGTCATAGACAGCTTCCCGGAAGATATGAGGTCCAATGATGATAGGGATGACAGGTCTCCTTGGATCACCTTTCTTGTTGGGTAGGGTGTAATCTATCCACCTTCCCTCTGATGGTTGCATGTAGTAGAAAGCTACATTGTGAATATCGACAAGATTTGAAGTTTCTAAATCTTTCGGTTGCCCCGGAATCTTACCTTTATCGAACGGAGGAACAACAGCCGCCAGCTGAGCTATTTGTGATTCTATCATTTTATTAAAGCTATGCTGGTTCTTAATGGCAGAAGCAAAGCTATCCGTTCTGTTACTTATATTTTCTAGAATTTTATCATTGGTGGCTACCTTCTTAGATAATCCTTCTATAATTCTAGATTAGCTAGCAATTAATTCTCTCAGGGGTGGTTGATTGAAGTTATTATAATTATTACCTTGAGGGTTATCTTGGTAGTTACCTTGGTAGTTTGGCCTTTATTGTTGGTTCCATCCTTAATTCTGTTGAGGATGATAGTAGTTGTTGTTAACAAAGTTTACATCCTCTTGGTTTTCAGGATAGCTATTCCCTGAATGTCCAGTGTTGCCACATACTTCACATGTCATGCATGAATGATGAATGTGCATGACTTCTTGCTTTTTATTAGCTCGGTCTTCGAGTTTCTTCATCAATAGGTCCATCTTGGCAGACAGCATGTCTACCTCCTTGAGTTGTTGCATACCTCCACCTCTCTTGCAGGTCTGAACACGTTCTTCATTCCAGCCTTGGTTGGAGGCCATCTTCTCCACAAGAGTGGTCGCATCTAGAAGTGTAAGTGACAAGAATGCACCTCCAGCAGCAGCATCCATGGTCTCATGGGAACTGTTGGTCAACCCGTGGTATAATGTCTGCATGAGTAGCCAATTCTCCATCCCATGATAAGGACATTCTGATATATAGTCTTGAAAGCGTTCCCATGCCTCAGGGACTGATTCATCATGTTGCTACTGAAAACTTGAAATTCTCCCATGCAGAGCATTGATCTTGCTCGTAGGAAAGAACTTTGCTAGGAAGGCAGTGGAGCAGTTATCCTATGTAGTGTTTCTGTCTTTGTTGAAGTAGAACCACTGCTTCACCTTCCCCAAAAGTGAAAATGGGAAGAGGCAAAGTAGTATGGCGTCCTTGGTTACTCCCTTGATGATGAAAGTGTTGCAGATCTCCAGAAAGTGTTGGAGATGTGCACTCGCATCTTCATGTGCCTTTCCACAAAATTAGCTCGCTTGCACCATGTTGATGAGAGCCGGCTTGAGCTCAAATCTATTGTCTCCCACATTGGCTGTGGGTCCAGTCCGGATGTTTGTAGTGGTTGGAGCAGAGAATTTGTGGAGAGTCCTATCAGCCATGGCTTCAAATTATGGTGTTAAGCTTCGCCTTATATGGTTGTCTTCCGACTCTAAAGCTGAAACTTTTTTGAGTTTTGCCTTAGTCCTCTTAAGTAGTGCTTCTAGATTGTCATCATAGTTTGTCGGAAGGTCAAAACCGGTCATACATTACCCTGCATAAGATACATAAGTAGAAAAAACAATGGTAAGCCTATTTGAGCAAAGGTCAATGGTTATTTCGATCACATCAATAAGTATAAGTTTATCAATACTTCCTTTGCCTAGCTACCTTCCCCGACCACGGCGTCAGAAATGCTTGTTGGTATTTATTAACTTGTCACTTGTTTTAATAGCCACCTATTATAAACCTATATCTCCTAACATTACTTTACTAGGTTGTTATTCCTAGTGATGATGCTAGAGATACTTGTTGGTACTACCTAGCATTACTACTAGAATAATACTAGATAGTTCTTTATTAATTTATGTGACTAGGAGGAATATATAGATATGAATAAAAAGGAATCTGCAAGCACATAGATAATTATACCATTGTAGCACTTCACCCAAGAGTATTTCAGTTATCGTTATTTATATTTTTACCACAGGGGGAATGTCTAGCATTGACATGTATTGATAACTTATACTATTGATGGAGAGGTAAACCACAATCAATATTCTACTCAAAACAGGGGTAAGTCATAGGATAAGATATATATATATATATGATAAGTATTGATCAAAGATAATTATAAATCACTAAGAGTACTCCTTTCAATGGTATTAGCATGGTCAGGTAGAATATTAGAGGAATAATTCCTAACTCATTCTTAATTATAAGTCAAAGCATACATTGATTAGTGCAATTACACCTAATAGTCATTGCTGAGATCATCTTCATATCAACACATAAGGGATATTACTAAGGGAGATTAAAAATAGAGCTTGTCCCCCTTCATAACCAGATCCTACGTGCTACCTACATCGGGGAGTGGACTACAAAGGACTCAACGGGAGTGTCACGTTCGCGATCTACCACATGACCCAGAATATATGGTGTATCCGCAGGTAAACAACGTATAAGCACCACACTTACACAATATCGACCACCCACCAATGGATCCTTAGGGTGAGCGCTATACGAACATATGCATGAATATGATGATAATCCAATTATACTAGGTATATAATCAAAGTAGATGATGAACATTATAATGAAGAACATGAATAAGATGAATACTAATATTGTCATAACAATTATAGCAAACATATAAAAATAATAGAGATACAAAAGAGAGGGGGTACAAAGATTATACCAAACCACACTCTTAACATGATCGAGAATCCAAGCGAAGCCTGCTTGCCTCCCTCTAGACCTATCCTAACTAGCTATGCCCTAGAATATGGTGGAGCTCTGAGCATGATTAGGGTTTCTGTCTTCTCAAATGACTTGATGCCTCCAGGGGGGCAGGGGCTGATATATATAGGCCAGAACGTCCAACGTGAGCCCTTGGATCAAACCAACTTAAGGAATGACGTAGATGCAACCTAGGAGGCGGTGGAGAACTGACATTGCAACGCGGAGGCTGATAGGTGGGCCCAAGGACCGGGCGGACTGCAGGTGGGGCCAGGCAGCCCCACCTGGCAACCCCTCGGGCTCCACCTTGGTGTGGAGTCCTCTTGAGTCTTCTAGAGTCTTTTGGTGTCACTCTGACATCTAGGTCCACCTTGACGGTTATCTGAATAAACCCTGTAGAAATCACAGATTCATCAAAACTCATGAAATTTGTTAGTTTAAACCCCTAGACCTTTGTTGGTGATCTCAATTGTGCCATTATGCATGTTTTATTGACGGTTTATAATGGTTGTTAACTACCGTCAACAAACCACCACTACACTTCTATTTCCACCCTATGGTTGGGACTTGCTGAGTACGTATGTACTCATCCGTTGTTGACTCACAGACCTCGGCACAAAAGAAGACTATGACTTCGAAGATGAAGCGTACCATGAGGATTAGGTTTCCCGTAAGGAGATACGATCATAGGAATGTGACATCGAGGCTATGGTTTCGTCCGTGCTCAAGTTGCCTATGGAATAGGATGTCATTTCATTGTATTATAATCCCGCTTTAGAGACCACCAATAATGCCATTTTACAGTCATAGCCTTCCGCTAGCTATGTAGCCTATGACTAAGCCCCTTGGGCCACTGTTGTAGACCTTATTTTAGATATTAATAAATCTCAAAACCTTTTATTATATATTTGTGTACCATCCCTGTGATTAGTGCGTATTGGTGCATGATCCTGGCGCAAATATGGATGCACCGTGGACTCTCAAATTGAGGGTCTGACAGAGCGGTATCAGAGCCGAGCTTGATCATAGGACAAAGCCCTAGGATTGGAACACGCTAGATAGTTTTATAGCAATAGGAATAACCACAAACCTAATAGTAGTAAATGCAACAAACCATTCTCATTGTCGTTTTGTATTTTGTTGCAAAATGTTATAACCCTTGTGGTAAATTTTACAGCAATGGATGACATATGGGAATGTTTGGATTGTTTGACTGTTGGAGGATTCCCACCGCTCCTTTGAGAGACACTTCAGTGCTTGGGGTACACCGAGCCTCCCATGTACTACTATTGTGAGTGCGATGTGTAAGGTGTACTTCAGTGCGAGATGCACCTGCATATTACTGAGCATCCAACCAACACTGAGTTCAGGGTCAGATGCATCCCAGCAATTGGAAGAGAATTGAGTGACACATGTCAGATTGTAGCACGACGGGCTCTCATGAACATTTGTTAGGAAAATGAAGCAGAAATCAACAACACCCATGCAAAGTTCTTCCCAGTGATGGATCATACTTCTCTGGTTTGGCACAAGAAGATTAAGGCATTGGAAAAGGCAAAGCCACAAATGCCAAAGTACACACTCATGACTACAGCCAAGTACCTACATGCCCTCGACACCCTCTACGAGAACCAGGAAATAGAGTCAAAGATCAAGAACACCAAGCTCAAAGAAGCAAAAGCTGAGGTTCAAGCATTAAGGAAGGAGCTACTCATGCTAAACTCATAGCTATCAACCATGAGAGAAGAAAAGGAACAATACAAGCAAGAGCTATAGAAAGCCCTCGAGCGCCCAAAGACAAGGAAAAGAAGAAGGAGAGCCTACTAAGGAATCAACTATCACAACAGCAAGAAAACTGTTGGGGATGCAAACACAATTGGACCCACCCAAATTCTCAGGAATTGATGCTAAGGGACATGCATGTAGACCTTATGGGACCTTAGCATGATGCAGTTCTTGTAAAATAAATAATGAGAACTATAGTAGCAAGTAGTAGTGTCTAGTGCCCTAGTAGTAGTAGTAAGCCTAGAATAGCTTCAATGTCATTAGAAGTATGAGTAGACGCGTAGTAATCACTCTAGCAGCCGCTCTATGATGCATCCTTGTATCATATATGTATGACTATTCGTGTGATATATGCATTGTGTGTTTGTTTGTGCACATGTGTCTTTGCTTGCTTGTTATTTTATTTTATTTTTTTTATTTTTCACCCAAATCTTGGAGGATGTCTTCTCATCTTTGTCGTTCCATGGCAACAGATGGAACGAAAGATCCGATAGGATACAAGATCGCTGTGAAAGGGCCACCAAAAGATAGGTTCATGAGGAAGAAGAGCCAATTGCACCTAGACCTAGAGGCAGGCAGAATAGAGGAAATCGTAATGGTAGGCATGGGCTTAAACAACCGCAAGAGGATAACATCCAAAATATAGAAGATGTACCTAAAGAAGATGAAGAAGAAGTTGAGCAAATCTTTGGAAATGAACCAGTACAAGGGGAGGAACCCCTGTCACCTCCACCAACATTAGCAGAAGTGATGGACCGATAGACCCGGTTATTAGAAAATCTTGCAAGATGGTAGGATAATGGTAATGGATAAGGGAAAATGGCCGCATTCATGAGACTTCACCCACCAACATTGGGTAGTGCAGAAGATGACCCATTGTCAGCTGACGATTGGTTGCATACTATCATCAAGAAATTGAATGCAGTAAGAGCCACCGATGAAGAGAAAGTTATTCTAGCCACTCACCAACTGGTAGGAGCAACCGGTGAATGGTGGGAGAACTACCAAGATGCAGCTAATGAGCCAGAAGCTATCACTTGGCAAGAATTAATGGAGAAGTTCTATGAATATCACATTCCAAAAGGGATCATGGAGATAAAAGCAAAAGAGTTTCGTTCACTGAGACAAGGTCCAATGACGGTAAATCAATACATTTGGAAGATTATGAAGTTAGCGTGGTACGCGCCAGAAGATGTTAACTCCGACAAGAAGAAGCAGAAGTGTTTTAGGAGAGGACTCAACGCATCCCTATGAGAGCAAATGGTCACTCACATCTACCCAGACTTCAACATGTTGATGAACCGCACCATTCTATTGAAAGAAGAACATGTCAGAGGTGAAGGAGAATGGAAGCGCAAATTTCTGATACAACATGCTCACTAGCAAGAAAGAACACAATGAGTCCGCACCAATAACACCGCACCCACAAGGTACCAGCCGACTATGCAGTACAGGACACTTGGAACCAACACTTCACAAGCCACATCCAACTATAAGAACAACAACAACAACTGCAACAACAACAGCAACAATCATCCCAAGAGTACCAATAATACTACAATGGAGACCTGTTTTGGATACGGACAACCAGGACACCGTGTAGCCCAATGCCCCCCATAAAATAGGAAACTCTACCCCTGCTCAGTCTATAGCCGGCAATAAGATAGCCGCCTTAGGAACTGGACACTCAGCGCCTCAGAACTCTGGACCGCCCAGAAGGAATGCCCTAAATTTTGGGCAAGGCCATGTGAACCACGTTAATGCAGAGGAAGTACAGGCAGCACCTGATGTCATGTATGGTGAGTTTCTAGTAAACTCCACTCTTGCAACCATGTTGTTTGATTCTGGCGCATCGCATTCGTTTGTTTCTACTTGTTTTGCGCTTAGAAATAGTTTAAGAATTGTGTTACTTCCCACCCCTTTATTAATTCGAACCCCTAGAGCTATCCTCATGTCACACCCCATTTTAAGGATAAAATGGGATGCAAATTCTTATGTGCGCCCAGAGATCAGTCACACACATAAGCCGACAAATTATAAATAGTATCATCATAAGTGTATATTACATCACGAATAGCAAGACATAGTCTTCACATAAATGTAGCGAAAGTATAAAGATAAATCTCTCACGGAAGCTCCATATCACAAGGACGTCAACTGGTTTACCACAAGTCTAGTAATCCTCAGGAAAGTCATCATTACCATAGCCATCTATTACCCATCTGGGATTTTTATCCAAATAATGAAAATAAACAAGCGTAAGTACATATCGTACTCAACAAGTGTAACATGGGGTTCATGAGGCTCAAAAGGCTTGATATAGGTTTAACAACATTCAACTTTTAGTTGTCACAAGAGTAGCGACAAGTTGTTTCAATCCCAAAGTAAAACACATGATCAATGTAAACATGAATAATGTATAGCATAAACAGATAATTCTTAGTGATCATCTATTCTATAAGGGTCTAAGGCCACTCGTGATCGTGAGCACGGCTGATATACCAGTTTTACACTCTGCAGAGGTTGTACACTTTCACTGTGAGTCATGATACCCGTATGCCCGGGTTAATTACTCCCAAAACACTTCAAGGTGACTAGACAGGGGTCACTATGAAGCATTTTAAAGGTTCGTTTAATAAGTTAGGGCCATTAGATTCACTCATCAAACAGATGTAGAGCCCCCTTCGTGATGGCACATTGACGCGCAACCTATACACATAGGGACAGAGGCCGTACTATATCCGATTCAGCAAGCCATTCTTACGCCAATAAAGGTAACCTCTAACAAGCTAGAAAAAGTTGGTAAAACAAATCTACGTCTCACTACGAACACACAGACGCAAATATCACAAAAATCGGAGCTAAAACGAAGAAGTTATGATTTAAACAAAATTTCCTTTAGTAAAATAATAGATTAAATCTAACCCTAAATTTTAAAAGTTGAAAACATACTTAACAGTGGTATAAACATGTAGATTTTGGAATTATGAACCTAACGCAAGTTGAACGGATCAAATTGGAGTTAAAACAGAGATTTTATGGCCTACAGAAGATAGTGGCAGTCTTGTAAATAGATGAAACTTGATTTTCGAATGTAAAATAATTAAAATCTGATTTTAAACTGAACCAGGGACTGCGGCCACAATTTGAAGAAAAGACAAGGGCTCTTTAACAAAAGTTCAGGGACGGCGGGTTAAGACCCAATTAATTGTAAGGGCCATTTTACAAATTTTGCAGCGAAGGGGTATCTTCTAATCTGGGCCCTTCATCTCAGATTGGATGGCTCAAAACAGATCTAGAAAGGATGGGAGACGCCGGCGAGATCGGCTGCGAGCTCCACGATGGCACCATGGCTGGAGATAGGCGGCGCAAGTGATTCATGACCTACGGTCCACGAGAAAGCAAATCAAAGGCACCAGGAGAAAGAGCAGAAGATGGTGAATTCATCTTGGGGGTCGGACGGGGCTTCGATGGCATGAAGGCGACCTCACCTCAGTTGGGGCGACTCGGGCTTACTGGTGAGGTTACGACAGTGGCATGAGCATGGTAAAAAGTGAGAGAGGGACACGGTTAAGCGGGCAGCTTCATTACCTGGTCCCGAAGTGCGGCAAGTACTCCTCGTCGGTGGCGAAGTGAACAACGGTGGTTAAAGCTCGGCAGCGGCAATTTTAGGGCTACGGCTTCGCTGCTAGGCTCAATACGGCGCTAGGGTTGACAGAAGGAAATGGCGCACCTATTGCTTAGTTTTATAGGGCCTAGGCGTGGCGCGCACGCTAAGACCAAGGCACGACGGCGAGGCGGATGCGGACTCCAGGCGGTGAAGTTCGGATCGGACATGAGCAGAGGAAAGGGAAGACCCTAACAACTGGGTTGGGCCATCAGCATCACAAGGGAGGAAAGGGCGGTGCGGCGCGCTGCTGGCTATGGGCAGAGCGAAGCTGGGCCACCACTTGCTAGGCCGCGGGGGAGAGGAGAGCAGGCCGCATGAGCGAAATGGCGCGTGGACGGAGCTGGGCTGGCAGAACTAGGCCAACAGGCCGAATAGAGAGGAGGGAAAGAAAATCCTTTTCCTTTTTCTTTTTCTAATTTTCCAAACCAATTTTGAAATGCAAATTCAAATCAATTTGAAGTTTGATTTCAAATCACACAATTCAAAAATAATATGCAGCAGCATGTATGCACATACATGTATGTGGACCTATATTTGATTTTAATTTTAACAAAGTTATTATTTTTCTAAATTTCAATGCTCACAAAATACATAATTAAATCATTTCCTCCTAATTTAAAACCATGCAAATTTTAGGGTGTTACTCCTCAAATGCACCCTCAAGTACCCTCAAGTGAAGATAATTATAGATGGAGTAGAATTTCAAGCCGGCCTAGTAGTATTGAAGATAGAAGGTTTGGATATAATATTAGGAATAGATTGGTTAAGGAAACACCATGGCACTATATCCTATAGCGGCAGAGCAATAACCTTGATAAATCACAATAGATTAAAGGTAGAATGTCACCTTCAAGCCCCCAAAGTAGAACTGATGGTTTGTAGTATGCAAGCAGCAAGCGTTGAAGAAGTACCAATCGTATGTGAATACCCCGATGTGTTCCCTGAAGAGGTACCGGGAATACCACCAGACAGAGATTTGGAGTTTATAATTGACCTAATCCCCCGAACTGCGCCCATTGCCAAGAGACCCTATCGGATGGCAGCCAACGAGTTAGAAGAATTAAAGAAGCAGTTACGAGAGTTACAAGAGAAAGGATATATTCGACCAAGGTCATCCCCTTGGGGATCACCAGTTTTGTTTGTAAAGAAGCAAGATGGCAGTCTCAGGATGTGTATTGACTAATGATCACTCAACGAAGTCACCATCAAGAACAAGTACACGTTACCCAGAATAGACGACCTATTTGACCATTTAAAGGATGCCAAGTATTTCTCCAAGATAGATCTAAGATCAGGCTACTATCAATTGAAGATTCGGCTTAGTGATATACCGAAGACCGCATTCGTAATCCGCTACGGACAGTATGAGTTCACTGTGATGCCGTTTGGACTAACCAATGCCCCAGCATATTTCATGAACCTGATGAACAAGGTGTTTATGGAAGAACTAGATAAGTTTGTAGTAGTATTCATCGACGACATTCTCATATATTCAAAAGGTGCTGAAGAACATGAACAACATTTGAGAGTAATTTTGAACAAGCTACGAGCACATGAGTTGTATGCCAAGTTCAGTAAATGTGAGTTTTGGCTATAAGAAGTCGCATTCCTAGGACACATTATCACCGTAGAAGGAGTAAAAGTAGACCCAGAGAAAGTTAAGGCTGTATCGAAATGGAAGCAGCCAACCAATGTGATAGAAGTTCACGGTTTCCTCGGACTAGCAGGATACTACCGAAGATTTATTGAAGGATTTTCGAAGATTACAAAACCCATGACAGCCCTAACACGGAAAGGAAAAGAATTCAAGTGGACAGAAACATGTGTGGCAGAACCAGCTAATCTAATACCTCTCAGGAGTACTCGTCTCCTATTAGACACTAAGTACTAAAGAGAGGACACTAAACTATGCAGTTCTGTCGAGCACACCCCAAGGGAGAACTCGAAAATCCACATTTTTTCATCAGAATCATAAATAAGAGAATACAGCTTACAACATTCTTAGGTCATTTCTTACATCACTTTATTACAATAACAGAATATTACCTCAATTGATTATAATATCAAAATATAACAATATTATCAGAGTTACAGAGGAAGCAAAATTAATTTAATGACATGGTAGAGCATTAACATAGTGGACATTTTTATACAAGAGATGCTAGCAGATTTTACATCTTTTCTTATAAAAACCTTTAGTGAGGATTATAAATAAACACTACAGTCGTAGCATGAAAGGAATCATCTATGAGCCCACCAGGAGGTTTCCACATACAAGAGTTAGCTCTAAGTATCCTCCGATCACATGCAACAGGAGGAATAAAACCCTGAGTACTCGATTGTACTCAGCAAGACTTACCCGACGGGAGGAAAATAAAAGACTCCAACGATATGCAAGGCTAATTTGGCTTGTGGGTTATTGCATCTGTGGAAGCATTACTAAACGTGCGTCCTTATATTCAATTTTATTAGCAGACATCATTAGTTCATTAACTATCAATTCTATGTAAGCACCTATTCTACTTTCAAGCATGTGGTAAGCAATCAAAACCATTTTATCACCTTTCAAGTTCTATTTCTTACAACGGTGCTAGACCATAGCCAAGTCGTATCATCTCACAAAAATAGCGATTCGTGAATCAATGTATCCTAGTTGGGTACCCCGAAACACATGCCTCGCTTGTACCCCAAGCACAAACAAGACCAACCCATTCCACTCCTATCACGGGGTCTAGGTCCCCGTCCAAACTTGGACTCTAAACCCCCACACTTGAGACCCGGTCTCAATATGGTGCTTAGACCTCCACCTTTCCCCGCCTCCAATCAGTCGGTCCAGAAAGAGCCGGAACCCACGACAAGAGCGTAATGAGCCTTCCTGCTCCCATAAGCAAGTATGTGCTCAGGATAATAAGTCCGTGACCTGACTACCATCCACAGCAATGGACAACCCTTAATCGACATAGGCGGAACAAATGCAATCCAAGCCTCGCTCGAATGCCTAACCAAGTCTAGATCTAAAGTACCATTCCTCCCGGTCTCCAATTATCATTCAGATATATTCCATGTGATAGTAATATAATCACAACAATAATATCTTTCCTATCTCTCATAAGTGACAGGTAATTACTCGACTTCTACCGGGTCCTATAATAGAGCAATCTACATGATCCTGACATACTAGTAGGACTCATAGGATAAGGATATATATATGTAAGTGGTTTCATTCAACTCCTTAAAACTTAATGCACAAACATAAAATAAAGTGCAGAATAATAGGGGTTATGCACCGGGGCTTACCTGGGTAAGATATAACCAAAAGTTAGCATTCCATCATGGTGACACGGTCATCAAGGCACCATCTTTTCCGCTACTTTGGTCGACTCCATGATCCATCGTTGTTTCTATTATGATATACGTGGATGCAACATAGAGACGTAAATAATCAACGGCAACTGCAACTCTAAAATACGATTACGCTCCGTAAGCTAACGAGCTAGCTTTAATGACTAACGTACTAGTCTATGTATCCATGTCGTCGAGTAAGGCTTTATCTCCAGAAAAATGTTTTAGTCCTACAATCCCAAAGGTGTTTCGGCATTTTATTGATTAAATATATATTTTTGAACTAGGGCTCATTTAGCTACCTTAGCAAACTAATTATTATGGAGCTACAAAAATTATAGCGAACACCTAATAATGTTAGGAATTTACTGTAAAAGTTTTAGAGCCAACACTATTACCAATTTATCACAAAAAATTATACAAGTTTATATCTTATAATATTAAGCATCTCAAATTAATTAGATAACTCCTAAAAATATTATAAAACTATGTAAACAAAATATACTAGAAGATATATCATTATTTTAGGAACCTAACACAATTAGTTTCATAATTTTTATCCAACTACACAAATTTATATTTATATTGCATTTATAAGTTTGCCTTAGAAACTAAATTAGAAAATACTTTAGAAAACAAAAAGGGTCGGTGGCAAGCATTCGGCCCAGCAGACCCGGTAGCCTAGCGCGGGACACGGCCCATGTGTGAGATGGCCCACGGTGGGGAGCCCGCAATGGCACTTTATCAAATGAGACCTCGGACATTTCCCGAACCACGACTAGCTCCTAATATTATTTCTTCCTTTCTCTGATGAATTCACATAACCCCCTGGATTTTTCCACATTTCCCCGCGCGCACCCCCGGCCATCCCGTGCACGGTGGTGCGGTGAGCGGCAGCACTAGGCATCCACGTCGAACACCAGAGGCCTGTGTGGACCCACTTAGCGGGTTGGTCGCCGTCTATGGCTAAACGCGCAAGGATGGGTGGTGGTTAGGAGCTATAGCGGTGAGCGGCTATCCATGGCGACGGCGCGACTGTTCCGACGGCCTAAGATTATATCAGGGTGGTAGAGATAGCGGATAAGCACCAGTTGCTCACTGGAATTCATGCTATGGTGATGGTTGAGGCAACCAAAAGCTGAGGTGGTCTAGCCACGTGCAAGCCGCTGGGGCGGCGGTGCTCTAGGATGGACACCATGCGTCACCACGTCTCCGTAAGCACCCTAGCAAAATGGTGCGAGCACCAGATAGAGGAGGTTAAAGCAAGCTCATGGATACAAACAATTGAACCCATTCGGACCTTGCTCTAATTTCACTGGCATGGCGGCGCACCCGCCCGCGGTGAAAAAACACCAAATTAGCGGCCAACGCAGTGCTTGTCCGGGCATGGGGAAGATGGGGCACCTAGTGGATTTCTTATTCCATACTGGTGCGAGGAATCAAAGTGTGAAGCCCTGAGCTAGGCAAATTGGAGGGTAGAAAGGCAGAGCTCAAGCTGTGGTCATGCCATGGAGAGGCACATGAGTGAGCACGAGTGGATTAAGACGGGTGGCTCTAATCGAAAGCTACAATATGAGCACATGCGCACAGGTGACGAGACAGTGGAGGGCTTGGCGCGACGTGCTTGAATTGGAGTGGCTAGACCCGAGCAAGGCTCACCAGCATTGGCTAGTGGGGCAAGGCGATGCAGGGAGGCGTCCCATCGCCATTGTGACCGGGGTCATCGGCCCAGGCGCGACGAGCAGTGGAACACGCTTGGGGGTTCAGGGTGGTAGGTGGATCAAAAGGTGAGGCAGGCGCCATGTTGGCCGAGCAATGACCACCGCAGCCTAGGCTTACCCTGCGCACGGCATCACGGCCAGCCACCCGAGCACGGCGCACACGTAGCAACGGGAGCCAGGCCGTAGCCAACCGGGACCGACCAACGCCAGGCCATAGGCATTGCACGGCATCACCCAGGCGCACGAGTTGGCCAGCGACAGCAGCCCGGCCACGGCCTAAGCCCGACGCCAGTAGCACCCACGCACGCGGTGACTGTGATCTCGGGCCGAGAGGTAGCAATTGGTGATGTGCACGCATTTTAAAGCGAAGCAAAAGCTGCTAAGGATCACGATCATGGTTCAACTAATTCCCCTAACCTAAAGCCGATACTAACACCCAACTGGCGAAGCAAACCTCACGTCTAGAGAGCGACCAGAGAGGAAGAAAGGGAGGTGCCAACATGAGTTCATCACACTGAACTCCGATTCACAAACCGAGCACCAAATCATGGTTCACAGCGCGTTCTAAGGAGGTTTGGGCAATTTTTACGAGAGCAACAAGACATCCAGCACAACTTCGACCTACACCATGCTTAAGTGCTTACTTAGAAGCAACCAACAGTACAAAAATAAGGATCTAGTGTTTAAACATTTTAGTTAGAATTTAAATGTCAAGATAGCATTGTCTTACTACTTTTCTCATACTTAGAAAAGTTAAGGTTCAATTCAAACTAATAGCCATTAACACTTTTGTTAGAAATTTTAAAATGCCTAAACCCTATTAATTCCAACTCACAAGTATTTAATGCAATTGTCCATACTTCATACTAACCCATAGGAATAAAATATTTAAGCATTAATTAATTATTTTGCCCACAATAAATCGCCAAAAATAGTACTTTAAACCTAAGTTCAAGTGTTTGTTGTCTTAACAAAAAGAGCTCATCTTAACTTCAAATTTAATTTTTGAGCTCCCAAGAGCACTAGTTAACAACATTTGTTTCCACAAATTAAAGTTGCATCTTCAACTACGCCACTTGCTCGTCATCTTTACTTAAGTATTACACACAAGTTATAATTTATTTTTGTTTATATAATTTTTTTTTTCATGCCAAATAATTAAAACGACTTATCCCATGTTTTTTGTTAGGATTTTCATTAGCACTTTTACGCACCAAGTAAGTTAACTTGGATATTTATTTGAGTCCACAAAAGTGAGTCACATAGGATTGGTTTATCATTTCACGTGCGTTATAAATTTTTAAAACCCAAAAACTTGTTAGGCTAATCCTTCTCGGGCCTAAATCTCGGTGCTAATAACACTAGGGGTGTTACAGCATGTGACAAGAGTTTTCAAGAGTTGAAGACCTAGTTAACCACAACCCCTATACTCACACTACCAGATATACACAGAAGCTTTGTAGTATATTGTGATGCATCACGACAAGGACTCGGATGTGTCCTAATGCAGGATGATAAAGAAGTTGCCTACGCCTCCCGGCAACTAAAGAAACATGAAGAAAATTTTCCAACGCATGATCTGGAGCTAGCAGCCATGGTACATGCACTGAAGATATGGAGACACTATCTCATTAGAAACAAATGCGAGATATTTACAAACCACAAAAGTCTAAAGTATATTTTCACTCAGCCTGATTTGAACCTACAACAAAGAAGATGGTTGGAACTTATCAAGGATTATGATCTAAGTGTATAGTATCACTCGGGAAAAGCCAATGTAGTAGCAGATGCATTGAGCAGAAAAGCATATTGTCACTACATGACCACCATAAACCGAAGACCAGAGTTGGCATAGGAAGTTCGCCAACTGAATTTGCAAGTCATACCGCAAGGCACACTAAATATGCTACAAGTATGGTCAACCTTGGAAGATCGGATAAAGCAAGCCCAAGACAAGGATGAAGAAATACAACAGTTCAAGGAGAAAAGTAGTAGGAAGGAACTTCCAGGATTTCGAGTTGACGAGCAATGGAAGTTATGGTACGAGGACCGGATATGCGTACCAAAGGATGAAGCACTCCGAAGATTAATATTGGATGAAGCACACCATTCCGCCTACTCTATTCACCTAGGATCAACCAAGATGTATATGGACCTCAGACAAAAATACTGGTGGACTAGAATGAAAGGAGATATTGTAGAATATGTCGCCCAATGCGATACCTGTAGAAGAGTCAAGGCAGAACATCAACGACCAGTAGGACTACTACAGCCATTGCATATTCCAGTATGGAAATGGGATGAAATCAGCATGGATTTCATAGTAGGACTACCCAAGACACCAAATGGACATGACTCCATATGGGTTATAGTATACCGACTGATGAAAGTAGCACATTTTATTCCAGTAAAGATTGACTACAAGGGTAACAAGCTAGCACAACTCTACATCGACAACATTCTTAGATTACATGGGGTACCAAGCCGAATAGTCTCAGATAGAGGAACTCAGTTCACTGCCTAATTTTGGAAAAGCTTGCATAAAGCCTTAGGAACACGACTGGACTATAGCTCTACCTACCACCCGTAGACCGATGGACAGACGGAAAGAGTGAACCAGATATTGGAAGACATGTTACGAGCTTGCGTATTGACCTATGGAAAAGACTAGAAAAAGAGCTTATCGTTCGCAGAATTCTCTTACAACAACAGTTATCAAGCCAGCCTGAAGATGTCACCATTTGAAGCCTTGTATGGAAGAAAATGCCAAACCCCATTAATGTGGTATGAAGTTGGAGAAAGAAGCCTATTTGGCCCCGACATGATCAAGGAAACTAAAGAACAAGTGGCCAAGGTTCGAGAGAATTTAAAGGCAGCCCAAAGTAGACAAAAGAGCTATGTAGACACTCGGAGAAGACCGTTAAAACTCCAACCTGGAGATTTTGTCTACTTGAAAGTATCACCCATCAAGGGTACTCAAAGATTTCAAGTTAGAGGGAAGTTATCCCCACGGTATATTGGACCCTACCGAATCATTGAAAAGATTGGAGCAGTAGCTTACCGTTTAGAGTTACCCCAGAGATGTCAAATATACACGACGTATTTCACGTATCACAGCTAAAGAAATGTCTAAGGGTACCAGAAGAGCAAGTGCCTATGGAAACCATGGACTTACAGATAGATTTACAGTATCAGGAAAGGCCAGTTAAGATATTGGATACAGTCACCCGACAAACTAGAAGGACAACAGTGAGGTTCTGTCGAGTACAATGGAGTAACCATATAGAGGCAGAAGCCACATGGGAAAGAGAAGATGATCTTAACAAGGAATTTCCCTATTCATTCAAGGATCAGCTCATATCTCAAGGATGAGATTCTTTTTAAGGGGGTAGGTTTGTAACACCCTAAAAATTCGACCCAATTTTAAAAATCACTAAAATTTTGAACTTTTTAAAATTTGTGTAGGAAATAATATATATAGCCAACCTAAACAATTTTTATAAATAAAATAACACAAGAACATAAAATTTTATGTGTGCAACTTTGTGTGCGAATGTTTGCTTGGCTTGTTGAACTTATGGTGGCACCCTTTTACACATCCATGCATTCAAATTCAAATTTCAAATCATTTAAACATATGCATATAGGGACAGGAAATAGAAAAGGAAATAGAAAATAGGAAAGCCGCTTGGGCTCATTTCCTCCCCCTCCACCCTTTTTGCCCGTCAGCAGCCCACTCCCTCCCTTCCCTTCTCCCCTCCTCCTCTCATGCGAGCCGACCCAGCAGTGCCGCAGTGGCCACGGCCCAGCGCCCGGCCCAGCTCGCCTCCCCCTCGCTCTCCCTCTCCCTCCCACTGACGGACGGGCCCTGCCCGTTAGCTCCATCATCCACCTCCGAGCCAGCAGCCTTACGCGGCACAGCCGAGGTGTCAACGCCTGCTAGCACCACCCTGATTCCAGCAGGCATCAATGGCGACACGACGACATGGCCGAACCCATGGCGCCCTCCGTTTCCCCTCTCCTACCCTCTCCCCTCACTGTGCTTGCGTCAATGGTCGGTGCCATGGTTGCCACCAAGGCAGCTCCGGTGTGCGCATGAGCAAGCGCCAGCCATGGTGATGTGACCTGATGAGGTCAACCACGTGGCCGAGTGGTGGATAAGCACCCCCATGAGAAATATCTTGATTTCAGGACACCGGCCTAGCCAGCCTATAAATAGGCCCGGCCGATGATGCTCTCGCCTCACCCTCTCCACCACCAACTCCACCGAGGGCGGGAACACCCCATCTCCCCCTCCTCTTTCCCCTCTTTTTCCACTTCTTCCCTTTCTGGAGTTCGCCGGCGCCATCAACGCTGCCCTCTCCTTCCTTCTTCTCCGCTGCGTCTTAGGCCGATTAGAGTAATCGGTGAGTCTCTGAGCTTCCCATCTTTCTTTTGTTGTAGTTACTAGGTAGTATAGGTCTCTGTGTAGCGATGTCCGCATGAGCCCTACTCTGTCGAGCCACCATGGCCGTCGGCCATCACCGGCGAGGCCGCCCCAGGGCACACCATCACCCCCACTACACTTCTCACGCACCCGCACACACGTTCACATAGATAGTTGAGTAGATTAGGGCCTCTAGGCCCAAGTCTAGTGCACCGCGCCGCCGTGACCTCTCCGACGAGCCACCGCCACCGCCATGGGCACCCGCTGCCGATGGCAACCCCGCCACCGGCTGTGGCATGACCCAGCGGACCCCATCCACCACTCCTGAGGACTAACGCCGCAGGCGTAAGCCGCTCCGGCGAGCCCCGCTCCTCCTTCCATGTTCTAACACCGGCATGGTCACCTATGTTCGCTGCCGTCCCCCTCTCTCCCCCTTCTCTGTCTTAGCCAGGTGGGACCGGAAGGAAACGGTGTCGTCGTTCCCCTCCGTCTCCGTTCGCCTCCCCACTCTCTCCCTTTCCCTCACTAACATATGGGCCCACGGCCTTAACGCCGACACCGCCGTCACTGCTGACGCAAGCAAGGGACCCACCTGTCACACACACACACAACACACACAGCGTGGGGTACGTTTTAGAAAATGCTAGGTACACACGGTTAGTGTACACAGAGGGTTAGAAATGCATTTTCCTAACTTAGAAAAATTCCTAGAAAATTTGTAAATAAACTAGATGCATTAAGGAAATTAATCATGTAGTTTGCACCATTTTCATGCACTAGAAAATGAATATAAAATTCCACCTAGTTAATTAGCTGTAGAATAAACTTCTAAAATTCATAACTTTTAAACCATAACTCTGTTTCGCATGAATCTATTTCTAAAATTCATCTAAAATCAAACCCTACCATATGCACCTAGTGCCACCATATAGTTATATGTTTGCTTGTGCCATTTCCTTTGAGGATAGCGGTAGTCTTATTAGACCGATACGTCCGACAAATGACGGTAATCGTTAGGAGAACGAAGACCCGAGTTACGTAGACATGTCGAAAGGTGACAACGACAAAGGCAAGTCCTAGCTCCCCTCCCTACCATCTTGCTTTAAACCACCATAATTCTAAAACATGACTATGAGATTATGACCCTGGAAATGAGCTCGGTTAATGCGATATAATTAAGATAAAGGATTATCTTATTATTTTATGAGCTCCACACCATGACTAGATTTAGGGATGATAATGGAACTTAAAACTTGTTAAACCTATACTAAACCCCAACATGGGGCAAGTAGTGGTAAACTATGGAGGTAGTTTATCATGGCAGGGATGCCTGGATAGGGTTCCAGTGGGAGATACTCGCCTTGGTCATATAAGGACCAGTTTGTAGTCCCTCTCGCCTAGTGAGATATTTTCGTACATCCACATGTCTATATGGGTAGGCTTTATCCCACACCTTGTTAGATAGAAGTATAGTGTCTACTAGGAGGCCGATGTAGGCATGGAATATCAGGAGCCGATACGGAGGATAGGTTTTCTTCCGTGTCCGGTTGGCGTGGATGCTATGTGATCTTTCATATTAAGCTTTAGGTTTTTAGGCCACATTTGAGCCACTATTTTCTTGGCCGTGTTCGAGCCATGTTTTCTTTTGTGATGATTTGGTATCATCACATTTTGGGGGATTTGGTATCTTCTCGGTTTTGTGTCTCCAACCCTTGAGAAACCGTGGTAGAGATTATATGCAAATCTAGGTTAGCTTCCAAGCGGGTATGGGATCTCGTTATGTCTATTTTGTCCACTAAACATGGATGAGGTTGCACCTATCATGTGGGGAAATTTGTACACCTCTGCAGAGTTTATTAAATCTATTCGAATAGCCACGTCCTTGGAATGGGCAAATGCTAGGATGAGATACTATGATTAACTTTACTTTTATGTGTAATGAAACTGGTAATATAATTGATGCTAACCTGGGTACTAGTGGGAATGGTAATACTCCGCTAGGACCCAACCTGTAATTATAACCACCACTACACTTCTATTTCCAACCTATGATTGGGACTTGCTGAGTACGTATGTGCTCATCCGTTGTTGACTTACAGACCTCGATACAGAAGAAGACTATGACTTCGAAGATGAAGCATACCACGAGGATTAGGTTTCCTGTAAGGAGATACGATCGTAGGAATGTGACATCGAGGCTAGGGTTTCGTTCGCGCTCAAGTTGCCTATGGAATATGATGTCGTTTCGTTGTATTATAATCCCGCTTTAGAGACCACCAATAATACCGTTTTACGGCCATAGCCTTCCGCTAGCTATGTAGCCTATGACTAAGCCCCATGACCACTGTTGTAGACCTTATTTTAGATATCTATAAAGTTCGAAACCTTTTATTATATATCTGTGTACCATTTCTGTGATTAGTGCGTATTTGTGCGTGATCCTGACGTAAATACGGATGCATTAAGGACTCTCAAATTGAGGGGCCGACATCTTCTGTATAGATACTCTATTTGTAAACCGATTCAGGACTGATACCTATTTTTTGGGTTTGGGTGCCCTTGGAGACGTTCTAACCACGCAGTTGGGTTGTTCCATTCGGCTGACCACACAACGACAATTATAATGAATTACTAGGTAGCGTGTTCGTGCGTTGCTACGTAACAACTAAATCTTTTGTACTAAAACACACGGATCGCATGATAAGATGACAATACTGTTAAATAAATACCTACATCAAAGTGGCATTTAATTCAAAAAGCAAAGTTCGTGAAATTAACACAATCACGGAGAACGCGACGTCGCAGACTCACAAACTCTACTGTATAGACTTTTTTGTGATACGACTAAGATAATATTTTATATCGGCACAAAGAATTCTACGATATCCATTTTTTCACGCGCCAATAAATCCATGAATAAGTTCCACTGTATCTCCATATAATCATGTACACACAGGTTCAAGTATATATATAAATAGGTTTGTGCCCGTGCGTTGTTACGGGACAGCTAAACTTTTGTACTAAAAACACACGGATCGCACGATAAGATAACAATACTGTAAAAATATATGACCGACGTTAAAGTGACATTTAATCCAAAAAGCTAAGTTCGTAAAATTTATACAGTCACAGAGAGCATGGCGTCGCAGGCTCACAAACTCTACTATGTAGATCTTTTCGTGATACGGCTAAGATTATTTTTTATACCGGTAGGAAGAGATTTATGATATCCATTTCTTTCGTGTGCCAACAAATCCACGAATAAATTCCACCACATCTCCATACCATTCTGTACATGGCGCTGGCAAGCGAATTAGCCACAACTTATGTAATTAGTTTTATAATTAGCTCATATTTAGTCCTCCTAATTGATATCTAAAAATTCAATGTGACAGGGACTAAAATTTAGTCCTGGGATCCAAACACCCCCTAACTCTTGACTCCTGTTGGCTGCTCACTTCCACCACCATCTCTATGTCTACATGTATATACTATAATACCAGAACGTCTAAGATGGTCTTTATTGTTCACCATTTGAAAATATCATAACTTTAAGGTTGTCATTTGTGTATGCTGTAGGATTGAGATGCTTTTCACTGATCCATGAGGGTGTCCATGAGAGTCGAAATTTTTGATACCATTATGATGTCTAAGCTTACCAATCAGACAAAAACGAACTTGATTGTTAAAATATTTTCAACACTGCTTTCATATACTCCCTCTGTCCCAAAATAGAATTCATTCTTGTTTCCCGAGAAATCAATTTTTTTTTAACTTCAACCAATTATATATAAAAGAATATTAATATTTATAATACATAATTAGTATCATTACATAGACCATTGAATATATTTTTATAATAAACTTATTTGGAGATATAAATGTTGCACGTATTTTTTATAAATCTAGTCAATGTTGAGAAAGTTTGACCTGCACACATCCCATAACGACTTATATTTTGAGGCAGATGAAGTATATGTTAATGGAAGTAGTCAACTGGAAGTCGTGATGAACACAACAATACTTTCATATTATATGCTAATTGGAGCACGAAGAAACGCCGGAGAATTGACCTATATACGAATAGTGGGAATGTTCGTTTAGAAAATTACAGAAGGTTCACCAGTCTCACCATATATAACATACACATCTTTTATTTGACACCACTGATATTCTCAAGGAGGAGCCACTTTTTAATTTCAGGTCTGCATGCTGGAAACATTAAAATTAAGGGCTAACCTCATTGAGTCGTCTTACTTGATCTTTGTCAATTGTTTCGTTTCATGCATGATTATTGTTTCCTTTCATGCATATGGCCTTAGGTGATCGATTTGTTTTCTTCAAAGCAGACAAGGATCGCAGGGATGACAGTTTCTTTTTCTATCGCAGGGTATAGCATGGCCGGAAGGGAGAAGTCTTACTTGATCTTTGCCAATTGTTTCCTTCCATACATGATTATTGTTTTTTGCATGCATATGGCATCAGGTGATCGATTTGTTTCTTTCAAAGCAGGCGGGGATCGCAGGGATGGTAATTTCTTTTTCTATCGTACTGGTATCGCATGGCCGGAAGGGTGGAGCGACCAAAAAAAGTCACACAAAAAAATAGTCTTATTTTTAGTCTTTTTAGTTGTAGGAGATTAAACTTGGTAAAATAAATATCGCGGGCGCAAGGGCGAAATTGCCGGCGCATTTGGGGATTGACAGCCTGTTCGTTTAGCTGTGGCTTGTCGTAAACGATCGTAAATTTCCAGCCGGAACAATATTTTTCTCTCACACAAACCAGCCAACGCAGTACTTCTTCACGAATCAACAACGATACGAATCGGCCAATCTAACAGGTGTGGACGGGAGGTTCGCGAAAACGTTCCTGTCGTTGCTGACAAGTCCGCCGGCACCAGCCTGTGCCGTCGTCGCTCCTCAGCCAGTCCCGGCCAGTCCCGGCCGGTCGGCGGCACCGTCACGGCCGAGACGAAGACGAGCGCCAGCGGCCAGTTGCATTCTCCTCGCTCTTGTTGCTTGACCTGACCCCTCGGCACGCGTCAACGCAGGGCCCGCGGGATTCCTTCGCCGCGACGAAAACGAAACGCCTGTGCAATTTCCACGACTCCGCCCACGTCCGCTTCCACTACCCGTCGACTGGCTGCACCTGCACTTGACGAGCAGCGATCGCCCCCGGACTTCCAAAGACGGTTGCTGCCCCTCGGCCGCCCAGGACCCAGCCACCGATCCATCATCGCCACCACAGGCCATGTCCGGCGCCGACGCAGACACAGCGCCGTCGAGCGACGACGGGGGCCAGCACCAGCAGCGCGCGTTTCGGGACCGGGACGCGGCGCGTCGGCGGCTGCGGCTGGAGCGCGAGCTCGCGATCGCGCGCGCCATGCGGGCGCCGCTGGCGACCGTGGTCCGTGACCACGCGCTCGTGCACCTCCCGCCGGCCGCCGCGGCGCGCCTCTGCCTGGTGCACCCGTCCTGGGCGCGTGCGCTCGCCTCCCCGCTCTTCGCCGTCGCGCACGCCGCCGCCCCTCGCAGGGCCTCGGGCCTCTTCATCGCGCCCGCGCCAGCGACCGCGGGCTACTTCCTCCCGCTCGACGCCGCCGACACCGTGCCGTCCCCGGCCCTGGCCTTCCTCCCGGCCTCGTCGCCGCCCACCGTGCTGTCGTCCTCGCGCGGCCTCACGTGCTGCTTCTCCCCGGCCGACGACGCCTACTTCGTGTGCAACCCGGCGACGGGGTCCTGGCACGGCGTGCCGTGCCCGCCGCGCCGGATCACCTGGCCGCGCCCCGCGGTCGTCGTCCTCTTCGACGCCGGCGTCTACAACTTCCGCGGCGAATACGCGCTCGTCTGCGCCTTCGAGTCGGAGCCGGGCTCCGGCATCTACTGCTTCGCGGTGTTCGCGTCGGGGACTGGCGCGTGGTGGGTCGCCGACGCGGTCGCGCCCGCCGAGGGGCTCGTCCCTTCCTCGGGCGTCGCGGCCGGCGGGACGGCCTGGTGGCGGACGGCCATCGGCACCGCCGTCGGGTACAACCCTGTCACGGGCCGCGTCGACCTCGCGCTGTGCCCCGGGGACAGCACCCAGTGGGAGATCGGTTCGGCCGCGGGCACGTTGCACTGCGCCGTGCGCGACGGCGGCGACGTCGTGGTGTTCCGGCTCGACAGGCACGGTGGTGGCTGGGAGGTGGCCGCCGCGGTCTCTGTCGCCGAGATACTGCAGCGGCCTTGGCAACCGGAGCCCGCTTACGAGCTGTCCGACTCCGAGGACGACGACGAGGAAGAGGCGGCGGGCCAGGCAGACGTGGAGCGCGCGGGGGCTGTCATTGCCGTGGCGAACAGTTACAGCAGGGTACGGGTGCCGAGCGACGACGTGAGGCTGCTTCCGTTCCAGGGCGCCGAGCTGGAGGTAGTGCTGCTGGCCGGCAGGAGAGTGGTGGCGTTCGAGACGGTGACGCGGCGGCGGCGTGAGGCCGTCCTGCCTGATCAGCCGGCCGGCAAGGACTGGGGCGCCGTCGAGTACGCCGCGCACACCAACACGCTTGCGCTGGTCGCGCCCGTGGTGTTCATGGAGCCTCCGGACGATCAGGAAGACGTGGAATTGTAATCTCTTGTGCGAATTTTTCAGTGGCTCGCGCGCCCTTGCTTCACTGCTTAGATTCTTAGATCTACAGAATAATCAAGCTTGTGCTTGTGCATGATTTTGTGTGGAGAAATCAACGTAATTTCCGAGCTGCTTGGTGTACATAATTAATCCGAACTTGCTTCATCAGTTATTATATATATACTCCTATACAATGTGTTGGGCAAATTCTTCACACTTAAGTCGAATTCTACAGCTAATTTTGTGACTAATCTAGATGGTACTGTACTAACAAACTAACAATTCAGTGTCACTCCAGGATGTGGATCTTCGTCGGTTCCCATGTTGAATGAGACAAAATGGACGTGACTATTTTTTTTTCTAACATCGATATGATTGATGAGAGCTACAAAAGTCCATTGAACTAGTACTGAGTTGTAACACTCGCCGTGAAAAAGATGGTGGGAAAGGGAATAAAGCGAACTGCGATGGTGCTAATAAAGTAAAAGTCAGGAATAGTTGTTTCTAACACGAAACAACCGCTCATTGGCCGCATTAGGACGGGATCACTGCTAAGTGTTAACTTCTGTATGGGCAGCTAGTTCTTACAGCTGGCCCCAATAGGGTCGAATATATATTGGCTGATAAGTTTGATTTTTTAGTTAAATCGGTGAATTTAAAGACCTGGAGTATGCTGACATATTGTAGACTGTATAAAGCTACAATCATTTAGGCATATTGCAGATATAAATAGTTTGACATATATATTACTGAAAAAAGAATGCAGCTTTATCAGAAACCTAGCAGCTATTTTTGCCACGGTGTTACAAGAGGAAGCTGCAGGTTTTTGCAACATCATATTAACTTATATATCTTTTTTATTTTTTTATTTTTTTTAAAAAAACTTATATATCTTTTTAAAAAGAGTAAATTTCACTAGTGGTTTTTTAACTTGTCCCGAGTTCTAATCTAAGTCATGGTACTTACAAATTATACGTTTGGCTCCCCAAACTTATCATTAGTTCTCATCCAAGTCTGGGCACTTGCAAATTATAAATTTGGCTCTCTAAACTTGTCTACTGGTATTGCAATTTGTACACTCAACTCCCTAAAGTTGCATTATTGTACCACTCCAGTCTATCCACCACAAACTGCATTGTCCTCGCTCCAGCCACACAGGACATACCCGCCTCACCTGCATAGCCGCTTCACCGTGCTCACCTTACCACCCCGTGCTTGCCTGCCTATGTTATTACATTGTCGATGTGGTGCCGCACCCATGTTGCCACGTTAGGCCCCGTCGTGCCCGCCTCGCGCTACCACGCTGCAGTGACGACCCTATACCTTTGCCGAGGGAAGCGTGGAAGGCCAGGAGGGTGGTGAATGGGTGTGAGGAGGTGCCGAGAATGAGCATGAGCTCCTACGTGATGGGGGGATAAGGAGTGTGGTGGTGGTGGTATCGAGTGCGATTGTCGCGAGGCGAGAGCTAGTGCCAAAACGAGAATTGTTGTGAGCGATTCTGGTTAACGTTTCTGGGTGCCAAACATGCCTGACGCCCATTTGGTCGCCATCTCCAGAACCGGCAGCCACAACATTACAACAGTGGCAGAACCAGGGGTGGCCAGTCGGGCCGTGGCCACCCCCAACACCGTAGAAAAAATTTTAATACCCCAAATTTTTTTCAATTTACACCACATCAAACCATCAATTCACCCATTTTTCATCACATTATTATGATTTTTCGTCATGAATACTAACTACGTATATAAAAAGATTAAAAATATTTATCACGCTTATGTTTATATTTATCATGGTTAAAGATGTTATCACGCTTATGTTTATATTTATCACGCTTAAAGATGTTATCATATTTGTCTATTCCAGGATTTAACGGCGTTATGCTTTCAATGGTAGGCGACATCCCCGTCTACAGCGAGGCGCCTGTGGTGACATCGTGAATCTCGAAATCTGCCGACTCAGTCCTTCGGAGACGCTCATAGGGGTAGGGTTTGCATACGTGTGTTCATAGAGGTGAGTGTGCATATGTGTTGGACGTCTACGTTGTACTGTGTAATTCTAAAAAAATCGCTGGTTCCGCCACTTACTACAACAATCTATTCATCCATGACCCCACAAACGATGCCTTAACACTACAACAAAATAAGTTCGGTTCCCATTTTAGATTGTATAGATTGTTGTTTACACCAAAATTTGGGAGAAGAACGCGGGAATTCGAAGGCTTTCAAGATCGTGCCAATCAAGGAATCGATTGCATAAGGATCAATATCAGCTAATTCAGATACGACTCTGGGATCGGCTCTCTTTGAATGACGTCAGCAGATAACGATGATGAGCTGCAATTGGCGTCGGGAAACTACATATCGGACTCTACAAAAAGGGAAAGATTATAGTCCAAGTTATCTTAAGTTAGGAATATTTTCTTTCATACCAAGGGTCGTAATGAGTCGTACTCAAGTAGGATTCATGTTTAGACTCTGGGTATAAATATTGGACCCCGGCTATTGTAAGACACATAATCAATCAAATACAAGTTACTTACTTTTTTGGCTCCGACCACCCCTTAGAAGTAGGAGTAGAGTAGATCTCGGCGAGTTCTTTAGCGAGCAGGGCTGTATCGGTCCGGCTGACCTCCGGTTTGCCTGTAAGTACCGTCATGGCTTATACTTATGTTCGTACGGCTGCATCCATCCGGTCGACCTCCACTGCGACTTTGGTATAAACTAGTTATCGACTCTTGTCTAGTTCAAGTACGGCCGCATCGATCCGGTCGACCTCCACTGCTCGAACTAGATTAAGGTCAAGTTATCGGCTCTATCTAAGGGTGGCGTCCTTTGGATAGATTCATTAAGTTACCGATATTACTTATTGCTTTTATTATTTATTTAATTACATCAATATCACTTTGCCCGATTGGGATTGATCTAGATCGGCTTTATATCATGTTTAACCCATCGTTTATTAATCTAAACTAATCTAATCTGCACCTTAAATGATGAGTTATGTTTTATCAGCCGTTTTATGCCAATCTTGATCATGCATAGTGTGCGGTTAAGGCATGTCGGGTCTTGAATAGATCTATCGGCTAATGAAAACCGTTACATGGCCCGTTTTCACGGCCTGTGTGATTCTGCCTCACACCCCACTATTAGCACCGTGGAGTGAGGACCGTTATTTGGTAGATCTGTCCCTGATAGGGCATGGCCTTAATTGTGCGCTATGCCTAAATCGGCTGTTTTAGCCGATATCGAATGCTTTCACATATACAGTTCACGCCACGAGATCGTTGAAGTAAGGGTAGGTTGAAAGACATGTTAGCCCCACTGATATTAGTAATAAGTTAGGGTCATCGAATCTATTGTTGTTTTAATGGCCTGCATGATTCTGCCTCATGCCCCACTGATCATAGCGATAGATGAGATCTAATATGTTTATTAGATTTATCTTTATTAAATGGTTAAATGATGATGAGTTGTTTCCAAATCATTTATAGTCCTTTTCATCCGAATCAGTTATTTTAGCTGATTCATCCGAGCCTTCATGTATAGCATGTCTTTCGAAAAGCCTGTCGAAGTATGGATGTGTTTGCGGATTCTTCGGTTTTAGTTTGTTACTATCATCATAGCTACTATCAATCCGGTCGAACCTCACTGTTGGTGGTAACATATTAGATTTAGAGCGTTTGTAGATCCGTTTATATCAGATAGTCGATTCATTCGTGTGCTATGTCTTTTCCTGATTAGATTCATCGGTTTAATGGTTTACACTAGCAATATTTGTCTAGCTGATGATCTTATTTACATATACGTGTACTGTGCATGTCAATATGAAATTAATCGCTACTCATAAGCTTTACAGTCCGTAACAGCCGATTTCTATGCGGATCGGCTATTTAGTCACCTTTCGTGTCTGGCTGCTCCTGAAGCGGCACACTTGGAACTGTCTGGGCACAGACCGCATGTTTCACCTTAAATTACTGATAAACTTTCTCTCCTTGTCAATTGCAGGGTCAAATTGACTGGCACGTCTTGAGAGGAGTACGCAGGATCGATCATCCCTGCGTTGAAGCAAGGCGGATCTCTAGCTCCATCGAGCAGACCCTTTCGGCTTGCTCGTGTGCCTCGGCACGAGACGAATTTTCATGCTGACACACGTTCTGGCACGCCCGGTGGGACCCCACAAATCATCATGGCGGCTTATTACAATATTTTACATCCATCGACTCAAGAGACTAATCAAGCCGGTACCAGCTATCAAGAAGCAGCACCAGCTAGTAATGATGATGTCCAGGCAGTTCAGAGTTCATCTGAGCAAGCTCAAGGTGCTACTACGAATCAGATACAGTATAATTCTGGATCGTCAGTACAGCATGTGCAACAGCCGGTGGGGTAAGGTCAGAACCAGATGATTAATTTTAGCGCATCAGGCCACATACCGTCGTCAGCTCAAAAAATATCACCATCAATTCAAAGGATCCGTAGAGATATAGATCCTAATGTCTATAACCAGAGACTTCATGCAGCAAACTAGCAGAGGACCCAGCAGATAGAGATTCCATAAGGATATCATTATGGCACAGATTATAACACCCTTCACATGATTCTGAATCTAGGGTACCAAGATACCTGGAATTTTAATCCACAAATGGGTCAGCAGGTGCAGAGAAATCTAAATTCAAATGCTGATGAGTTGTTGCTGAGAGTGACCGAGATAATGAAGAATCGGTTCAGTCTGAAGCCAAAAGGGCTGACCTTCTCGTACAAATGCCCATATCCAGAATAGTATGATTTAGTCGCTCTTCCTACAAATTACAGGCTTCCAGAGTTTGTCAAGTTCACTAGTCAAGACAGCACAAGTATAATAGAACATGTCAGTCGGTATCTTACATAATTGGGCGAGGCATCCGTTGAAGAGGCCCATCGAGTTTGTTTCTTCTCCTTGTCACTGTCAGGGCCAGCCTTCACTTAGTTTTCATCACTGTCAGTCAATTCCATTGCCAATTGGACTGACCTAGAGAAGAAGTTTCATATATATTTTTACACTAGGACAGGAGAAAAGAAGATTACCGATTTAACAACTATAAGGCAGAAAACTAATGAATCGAGCACTGAGTTTCTTCAGAGGTTCCGAGAGACTAGAAATTTGTGCTTCTCATTGAACTTGGTTGATGATCAGCTAGCTGCTTTGGTCATTCAAGAAATGTTGCCAATGTGGAAAGAGAAGCTGCTAGGATAAGAGTTTGATAACTTGGGTCAATTGGCTCAATGAGTGGCAACGCTCAATAGCCAATTCCAGAGTATGCGTAGAGATACCCGATTCCAGAAAAGTACCACAATGGCTGAAGCTTATAATCCATATTCAGTCGATGACAGCTATGAAGATGATGAAGAAGAAGAGGTTGCCGCGGTTGAATAGAATTGGGGCAAAAAGACAGTAATGGTGCCAAATCCTTGGAGAAGAGGAGTCGACGAGAGCTATGACTTTGATGTCACAAAATCAGACAATCTCTTCTATTTCTTGCTCAAGAAGGGACATATCAAGTTGTCCGATAATTATGTTATGTTGCCCCCTGATCAGTTGAAAAATAAGAAGTTCTGTAAGTTTCACAACGCTACATCTCATTCTACTAATGAATGCAAAGTTTTCCGGCAGTATATACAGAGGGCTATTCAGCAAGGAAGGCTTAAATTCGATACGCCTCGGAAGATGAAAATTGATGATAATCCTTTTCTAGGAGATCAAAACATGGTCGATGCTAGGCTGCTCAAAGAAAAGACTAAGGTCCTAACATCAACCAAATCAAGAGAAACTAGAACAGTCGATCCCGAGATGCAAATATCGGCTGACGAATACAGAGAAATTAAAAGACGTCGTGACAAGCAAAAGAGCCGATATGAGCAGGGAAAAATGTCAAAAGATTATCAGCGTTGGTTAGAGGCACAAGAATACCAGCGTCAACAGGAAAAAGAGATGTATGAAAGAAGGCAAGTTAAATCACATTAGAATTGTCCTTTCTTCAGATATTGCTGGAACGAAGATTTGAAGTTACCTACCAGGAATAACTATCCAGAGTGCAGCGAACAATATTGAGAGTTTAGGCAATCTCAAGCCAACCGCCGGTCTATCCATGCTCAAGATGCATATCATCATAATAACATGGATTGGCGCTTAAAAATGGAAGTGTTCATGATCGGCTTGGAAAATGAGTTGTTGATCAAAACTAGGCTGATTATGAAGAAGAAAGTAATAAAGAAGAATATATTTAGCAGGAAGGTCAATGGTGTCTAAGAGGTCTGACAAGAAGTCAGAAACGAAGAGTGCAACGCCTAAGGAGTAGAGAACTAGAACGGGCTCAAGCATCTGGTAGACCTCAAGTATGGCGTGCTAAGCAAACAGCCGATAGAAGACAACTATCGGCTAATGTTCAAATGATTTTTCTATTGCCATCAGAGTTCAGAGCTCCAGTAGATCAAGAAGTTTACTTAGATTTTGATGAATCGGAGTATGAAGAGATAGTTGCCAAGTTGACAGTCATACAGCAGGCAATAATTGATAAATCAGTCAAGCATCGGCACTTAAAGGCTTTATATGTAAAATGTTTTGTTGATGGGAAGCCGATGAACAAGATATTGGTGGATGGAGGTGCGTCTGTTAATCTTATGCCTTACACCACTTTTCGTAAACTTGGCAAGGGACCAAGAGATCTGATTGAGACCGACATGATGCTTAAAGACTTTGAGGGTAATGTGTCTAAGACCCGGGGGGCAATGAACGTCGAACTGATAATCATGAATAAGACACTGCTCACCACGTTCTTCGTCATCGATGGAAAAGGGTCATATAGTTTACTCTTTGGTTGTGATTTGATTCATGCAAACTGTTGTGTGCCATTGACCATGCATCAGTGTTTGATTCAATGGCATGGAGATGATGTCGAGCTGGTTCACGCTGATGAGTCTATGAGTATCGCAACATCCGATCAAGCCTTTTGGGAGCTAGAAGATTTTGAGTGTTTTTCTGGCAAGTTATGGAAAGGAGGCTTCATTAAAATCAGTGATGAAAGCCAACAGCCGATCCAAGCAGTCGCCTGTGAAAATTTGTTTTAATGGATAATCTAATAGATGGTACATATGACAAACTAGGACATGGCTTCACGTCGGCCGATGAGTTAGAAGAAGTTGATATTGGTCCTAGAGATAGGCTTAGGCCGACGTATATGAGCGCTAAGTCGAATCCTGAGTGCAAGTCAGATTTGATAGATCTATTAAAGGGAGTTTTGTTTCGCTTAATAAGATGTTTGGCCTAGATCGATCGATCGTGCAACCTTTGGTCTAAAAAGTTCTGGTGCAACCTATCAATAGCGATTGATGGAAAAATATTTGAAGGGGTATTACCCTAGTAGCTGATTCGTTTAGACATCGGCTATAATAGCCGGTACCAGAAGGGTATCGCCTCTAGTTCAAAAAATAAGCCTGGAGATGTGAAAGCTAATATGATATGTATCGCCTATAGAGCAAAAACAAAAACAAAGATAGTCATGACATATACAAGGGCATTCCACTGAGACACGTTCATGGAAGAGTAAGAGGCTTTGTTCATTAATTTGCCCTAAGTACAAACTAATCAAAGACCTTGTTCACCACATCCTGAGCAGATGTGATGTCCACAATGGCCTCAGCCGCGACGACAAACTCTTCCAGCAGATCCTCATGCTCCTTGGGGCCATCGCCCATTGGGAAACCAGTCTCCATGGCGTGGAGCTCGTATCCGGTCTGGACTTGCGCCGTGGTCAGCGCCACCGATGTGTCATGACGAATGCCGTGGAGGGCGATCTCCTGAACGCGGGCCAGAATGTCGTGGAGGCGAGCGTTGATGTGGGGGGGCTAGCGTCAACGACATTCGCGGCCGCGTTCACCGCCAGTTGGAGGGACTCCAACTACACCATCAGGGCTGACGATCATAGAAAATAGAAGAACTATCAAGATAAAGATAGTGGAAATCAGAATAGAGGCATTCCTGAAGTTTGTCTTACCCGCCACCGCGGCGTCAGACTCGGCCAGCCACGCTCGAACGGCACTGGCCTCCTCCTCGACCGCATGAAGGGCAGCCTGAGAGACCCTGAGGCGGATCTCGAGCTGGCCATTTTCCTGAGTTGTCTCGGAATAGCGGTTCTGAGCCGCCCTCTACTCTCGAACGAAAATGCCGGGCATCGTCGCCGTTGTAGGAGTCGGAAGAATCCGACGACGATGCCAGCGCAAAAGATGCAACATCAAAGGGCTCACCGACCCCGGGGAGAGGACGAAGACTATCATTCAACATGAATCTATAGACAAATTAGAACAGTTCATCGTCACCAACAAAAGATATCAATCTCACCTCATGCGTCGCAGGAGCTGGTTCACCGGCATGGCTTCCTCCGGAATCTCCTCCGCCGCACGTTTGTCGTGGTTGTCCTCGCCGGCCATAGGGTTTGTTTGGGTCTACGAGAAGAGGGGAGAAAACCACTACAGAGTCTGCGAGGGTGGAGAGGTGCAAAGGAACAGGAACGGTTGTAAGTGTAGATGTGTTCGAGGCCAGAGCCCTCGGCTGGTATTTGAAGCCACGGAGTGAGGAGGTGGATGCCTCGGGACGTGCAAAAGGCAACCACAATTAATAGAAGGCGAAGCACCACCTCACTAATACCGAAGAGAATATGGCACCGGGTGACTAAGGATAGAAGATCGAGGGGTTCTCTTAATAATAAATGTCGTGTTTTCAGACTTAATTGAATTAAGGTTGGAAGTCTGGAATCGGCTATTTTCAAATCAGCTCTTTAGCCAAAACAAGAAATACAGTGAGGCAATAGAAAGTATGGTTGTCATTGGTTCTACACAAGACATATGATGATACACGAATTACAAGTTTAGAACATCCTGGATTGCTTTCAACACTTCTAGCCGGATAGCATCAACTTCTGCGATCTGTGTTTATCTTCTTCGACTGATCCAAGAATGTTCTCGAGGCTACTCTAGATGGCCCTGCCTTCTCTGACTTTGACCAGCAGTTCCTGTTTCTTTTGTTTGATGGCATCGGGTATTTGAGCCAAGGTGGACTTATGACGATCAATGACAGCCTTCACGTTTTCTAGCTCCCTCTCGAGTTCTGCACGCTTGACTTCCAGTTGAGACAACTCTGGGTCGATCCTGAGGGAGAAGTTCTTCAAATGATCAATCAGCTGTGTCAGCTCTTTGGCCTCTTGCCTATTGGAGTTCCCTTTGGCCAATAAAGTTTCATGACCGGACAGATTCCTCTGAGCCCGTTTCACCTTCAGGACCCGATCTTCAAAAATAGATAAAGGAGACAAGACTCTGAAGAGAGCTAGGGATGGATTACCCTTAATGGCCAAGAAGACTCTATGCATTGACTCAGCGTCTTAGACCAAATCGGCTATATTCTTCTCAAACATTGGCAAAACATCTCTTAGTTGATTTTTAGTCTCTTCTGACAAAGCTTCCTTGGAGGAGGTGGCTGACGATTTGATTTCATCCTCATCAAGATACTCCTCAAGATCGAAAGAGTAGCTCAGGGCTGGAGGATTGAGTGCCTATGTATAAGAAAATCTTGATTAGGATCAGTTTATAGCAAAATAGATGGTGAAAAAGATACAATACCTTCTTTATAGTAGCCTCCATCTGGAGAGGAGGAACAACCAATGATGCGCCAGTAACATCTAGTTGAATCGGCTCTGAGCTTTTAGCGTTGGTATCTGCAATATCAAGGAAAATTTTTAGTTCATGATTATTGCAGAAGGATAAAAGGAACATATAACTTCCTTACCATCAGTTGTGTGCCAAACTGGGGAATCGCCAGTTTGAGAGTCGATGGCAACAGGATCACCCTCAATGCCGACAAGCGAATTGTTAGGCTCCTGCTCTCGTATAGGTGTTTCCTCAGGAAGTATCTAGCATGGTAAGAAGTCAGGTGAAGGATGAAAAACTAAATAAATCAAAAAGTTAAAGAAAATACTCCGACGAGCATCAAGGATAAAACTCACATTTTCTGCTATTGTGGAAGCATCAATTATTTCAACTGAAATCGGCTCCTTTTGAGGATCATGTCGATGAGGGTTCAGTTGGTGCTGAATCAAATGCCTGAGATAGCAGCTCTGCACCTAGAGCAGATTGGGACACAATGCTCGATAACTATGAAGGAACGGGATTAGAAGTTGAATATCAGTTCAAAAAGAATATGGATTGTTTACCTGAGCAACTGATGGTCTCGTCCTACGGAGTCTTTTTCCAGTAATGGCTTTCTAGGTCGTCCCTTGGACCGCCTTGCATTTTGAAGATTGATAAGTCACAATCATGGGGGCGGCATGAGTTTTCATCAATTTCTTCAATGAAGGTGCGACCGATCCTATTCTTGAGACTGGGCATGGTGGCTGATAACCTATAGAGTGCCCCTTTCTATCCAAGCCCGGAGGATTGAATTCAGCGTCCTAAAAAGATTGGCTAGAACAGTTAGCAAGAAAATTCATCGAATAATTTCCTGAGAAGAAAATGATAAGTTACCTCCTTATTAGAAGCAAATTCCCTATCCAGAGCTATGCACAAAGGGTGGACCAATCCACAGAAAAGATGGGAGTGTCATTCTTACCACTAGAAGTCAAAGAGAGTGGAAGAGAGGCTGACTCTGATCTAGTCGTACACGCAAAGGGAAGAAAGATCTGATCCCAATTGAAAGACTCTGGAGGCTTCCATCACCTCATCGATATCTTCTCTTGGCTTCAGTGTGTTTTTGAAGAACAATTGCGGGGGGAGTTGACCAAAACCAAACTGGCAGGCTATGAAGGATGGATTGTAGAACTCATAAGTTGGAAGGTTACCCAGAAGGAAGGAGCCTGTAGCCATTTTGCCACGACCATGATGAAATTCGATTGGAAGAACGCAGGGCTTGATGAAGGAGTTAAAGATTGCAGCCGATGTCTCGTCTGAACAGCCTGATTCAAATTGAAATTTGAATGGAAAGGTCAGCTCATTGTTCTCATCTTCATCGTATAGTAGCCAAGTCAGGATGTCTGCATCAAACCCTCTGTAAAACTTTTTGAAGATGGCCAATATCGATATCAATTGTTATGGCCGATGCAGCCTCCCCATAGCTCATGCACTGACGGGTTCTTCCTTTCTCGCCTCTATATTCCTCATCAAAGTTGGAAGAAGGGAAACTCAGACTTCTGAGATCAGGCCTTACAATCTTGTGCATGTATAGGTTGAGCCACAGTTGTATCAACCACCAAGGGCCACTGATAGTATGCACCGGTTCATTCTTCAGTAATTGAGTAGCTACCTGGTACATCAGATGATAAGCAGCCGCTAGCAGATACTTTCCAAGAGGGATATCCTTGCCTACTGCTAGATGCTCTGCCATAAGTTTATGATTGTAAGTCGGACCACAAGATGACCCACGAGAAGATGAATCTCTCCAACCATATATTCAGAAAGACCACATATTTCTCTCACTGACAGTTGATTCGTCTCCAATATGGTTCAGAATATAACTTGCCCATCCTATGCAGTCTGATATTTTGGCTAATTTCTTGAAACCGGCACTCAAGTATTCATAAGGCTGCATTGGTTCAGTTATTCTAAGGCCGGTCAACATGTAAACATCGGTCAGGGTGATGGTCATCGGGCCATGACCAAAAATGAAAACGTTCAGGGCATTGAACCAGAAATAAGATACGGAAATTAAGAGTGAATCATTCCTCTCTATCCCAGACAACGAGAGTGTCAAACATTGATCCAAATCATACACCTCTCAATCTCCAGCCTTTTTCTCAGATACCCTACGAAACCAATCTCTCCACCCCTTGGGCATTTTAGGCCAGTTTCTGAAGGAATTTTGATATTCTAGGAGGACGAATCCACTACAGACTGTTTAAAGGGGATGTGGTTGATTTCTTGACGGATGAAATCAGATGGATCAGGGTCACCCATAGGTCCAAAAAAATAGACATTGGAAGCAACAGCTGATGGAATCAAGATTTCGTTCCTCATTCCTAGAAATCGGATGAAATAAATTTGAGAGCAAAGGAAATACAGGGTAGCGACCAGTGCTTTGAGAACAGGAAATTGAAAGCATACCTCAGGGACATGATCACTGGTTGCCATTGAAGCCGAAGTAGATTTGAGTCTGACGAAGATCGCTTGAATAACGGTTTGATAGAACAGAGGGTTTGCTAGGATTTTGAGGCCTTGGCGATGACGGCGTCAGATGTTAAGATTTGCTCGGGAAAGGGGGAAAGAAAACAGGCCGAGTAAGTTAGAAGAGATACTGTTGGGATATTATATAAAACTCGGACCGGAAGTCAGGAGTCATGCGTATATCTCGGAATAGAACGGTTGCGGCGTGGTAAACAGATAAAAAGGAATTTTAGAATAAAATCACTTTTATCCCAAAATTAGGGGCATGTGTTTACACCAAAATTTGGGAGAAGAATACGGGAATTCGAAGGCTTCCAAGATCATGCCAATCAAGGAATCGATTGCATAAGGATCGATATCAGCCGATTCAGATACGACTCTGGAATTGGCTCTCTTTGAATGACGTCAGCAGATAACGATGATGAGCTGCAATTGGCGTCGGGAAACTACATATCGGACTCTACAAAAAAAAAGATTAGGGTCCAAGTTATCTTAAGTTAGGAATATTTTCTTTCATACCAAGGGTCGTAATGAGTCGTACTCAAGTAGGATTCATGTTTAGACTCCGGGTATAAATATTGGACCCCGGTTATTGTAAGATCCGTTTGTATCAGATAGTCAATTCGTTTGTGTGCTATGTCTTTTCTTGATTAGATTTATCGGTTTAATAGTTTACACTAGCAATATCTGTCTAGCTAATGATCTTATTTACATATACGTGTACTGTGCCTGTCAATATGAAATTAATCGCTACTCATAAGCTTTACAGTCCGTAACAACCGATTTATGTGCGGATCGGCTATTTAGTCGCCTTTCGCGTCTGGCTGCTCCCGAAGCGGCACACTTGGAACTGTCTGGGCACAGACCGGCATGTTCCACATTAAATTATTGATAAACTTTCTCTCCTTGTCAATTGCAGGGTTAAATTGACTGGCATGTCTCGGGAGGAGTATGCAGGATCGATCATCCCTGCGTTGAAGCCAGGCGGATCTCCAGCTCCATCAAGCAGACCCTTCCAACTTACTCGTGTGCCTCAGCACGAGATGAATTTTCGTAACGACAAATGTGGACACCATTTTTTTTATGGCATCCGCCTCAACGTTCGCAAAAAAACTGATGCTTCAATTAGGAGAGAGAATGTCCAAGCATTGTTTTGAACACTGCAACAACCGATGTCTTATTGGCCCCGTTTGCTTGAAGAATTTGAAAAATTTATGAGAGAAATTCATCTATAAACAGTGAAATTCAGCCATAAACAGTGCTTCCTCGGTACCGGCCGAACGAGGCCATTAAAAATTTCAGTGATCGAGGCTTGAAGATTAAAAATAATATGTTCACTTACTTGCACAGTAATTATTCTGGGTCCCACGGACATTGAACTGAAGGTGTCAGCGAGGTGGCGTCTCAGCATCAGAGACACGGCGAGTGCTCAGGTCTGCGATGCACTGGGCTCCAGTATAAATATATGTAACACTGTTAATTTGAAATCAATGTAACTATTTTTTTTGTCTGTTATTCATTTAGATTCACGCACGAAAAATGACAGAAACAATGAAAACATAAAAAGGAATTAGAAAACAAATAATAAAAACAGGGGTGGTCTGCCAAAGACCTAAATGGGCCTGCCATGCAGTGGCCTAACATAAAAAGAAATAAGAAACAAATAATAAAAAAAGATGGTGGTCTGCCAAAGGCCTAAATGGGCCTGCGGTGCAGTGGCCCAGCATTATAGAGTAAGTGTTGTCCACCGTCCAAAGGTGCTGAAGACTGCGAGGCCACTACTCAAAAACGTAGAAGGGGCAGGCAGCGAAAGCAACCACAGGCCCAGGGCCCAAAGAGCCACACACAGGCATCCTAACGCTCCCGCTTGGGTGACAAGCCAACGCTACTTGGCTCGGCGACACATCTGTTGAGCACAGAATATTAGCTGGTTGGGATGCATCATGCCTGATAATCTTTTGAGCAAGCATATTGCTTTTGCTAGCGCTGAATTTCTGTGTCAGCTGCCTTTCAATTTCTTTCGTGTGAACAATCTATCTGACAGTGCCAATTGCAAAGCTTGTGAATTCAAGCTCTTGTATATGATAACAAATAAATAAATGATTAAACAAATACATAAACCAACTTGACCTTTCGTAAAGACAGTAGAGGTCAAGCAAAGAATACACGTGCTCTACAACATTACAATCACTGCTATCCAATGTTCCTTCTCCAAAGTACTAATCTTAAAGCATGCAACTTCATTGAACGGTATACAATTTATAAGAGAGAAAAAGGGACCAAAAGGCAAATTAAATTCTCGACACACCTCTGCCTTTCCTTCACACTTTCCAATTCAGTTCAATTTTCATTCGAATTCGTTTTCGTTTTTCGTTCGTTTTTGTTTTTTTCCTTTCACACACGAACAGGACGAACACGTTCGTCCCCACCGCCGCGCCGATCGAATCCGCCCGCCGCCGCCGAGTAACCTCCGGATCCCTACTCCTCCAAGCTTTACACCTGTAGTGCTGTCCGATTTGCCCACCCTGATCCCTTTATCAGTCGTCCCCTGCTAGGGTTTTCGCTGCTGCCGAATTCTGAGGGTTTTGGGCATGGTGACATAGTCTCGTCGGTTTGGGACTGTAAACGAGCAGTGTGTAATCTCATATAGAGGTGTCATGAGATGATTACGGAGGAATCTAGGGCTTGAGGAGATGATTACGGAGAAGCCAAGCTGGATACGCCACGAGGGCCTGCAGATCTTCTCTATCGACATCCAGCCCGGCGGCCTCCGCTTCGCCACTGGCGGCGGCGACCAGAAGGTATCCTGCGTTTTTGTTTTTGTTGTTTTTCCTTTACCTGCTTCTTGTTTAATCCGAGCTCAGCACTGTAATCTTCCCTTTCTCTTTTATCTTTCTATTGTTTTTTTTTCCTTCTGACTTGCCCTGTCTTGGCCTTTTTCAGTGCTATATAATAGGGTAACACTTGCGTGCTAATTGTGCTTCAGTGATATCCCCAGCTGAAAGTATTTGGAGGTTGAGGATTGCATGTAACCAGAGCGGACTTGCCGCTAGGTGACCCTGGCCGACCGGCCGCCGGGCTCCTTGGCGAACACACAATTGAATTTTAGTTTTATCGTAAGGATTGAAAACAGATTATTTACCTAGGCTCTAGAACTTTCTTGAGTCCTCCACTACTAGTAGCTTATGAGCATTCCCTTGCATTCTTGGGTCCAGCTTGTTTGGTTAAGGTATTAATTTGGGCATAGTCACAAAGTTGCCTTGTCGACATGTTGTGGAACGTGATACGCTACTTGTGAGAGGTTTTTACATGGCGGGGTCGAAAATGACCCCTGCGTATGTTCCCGGGTTGGGGGTCGATGCCTTCCATCCCAAAATATATGGTGTATTTTGTTTCGTTAGAACACACCTTTGGCTAACAATTCTCTATTCATACATAACCTTGCCATTAGCAGTATGTCTGATCTAATTGTAGAATTAGTGATTTAGTGACTGGATTTTCAACTGCCATTTATTGTGAAGTCACTATTCATCGTCCCAAATTTTAATCTCATGGGGTTCACTATGTTGTTTTTAGTTCATATTAGCTGCATGTTGCATTATAATATATATAGCTTACTGAGTGTTCGTCAAACTTAAGGTTTGGCATTGATGTGATTCTGTACTGAGAATATTGGTAATTTCATTGTTGAGCGATAATTGAAAATTTTAAGATTTAGTTGGTTGTGATTTCTTGTCATGTTAACACATATTTGTCTGTAACTTGTTATGTGATACTGAAGTGTAACCACTGTTTCATATTTTCCTTTTATCATTCATAAGTGACCTCCTTACTAAGTTCCTTTTATTTGCTGTGGTATTGCAATAGGTTCGAATATGGAGCATGAAATCTGTGGATAAGAATAATACCAACAATGATTCCAGCCAAGGTTTGCTAGCTACAATGCGTGATCATTTTGGATCAGTAAATTGTGTGAGATGGGCAAGGCATGGCCGCTATCTGGCTTCTGGATCAGATGATCAGGTTATCCTAATTCATGAGCGAAAAGCTGGTTCTGGAACATGTGAGTTTGGTAGTGGGGAACCTCCAGATGTAGAGAATTGGAAGGTTGTTATGACCTTAAGAGGGCATACTGCAGACGTGGTAATTATCTTCCATAATTGCACCCATGCTGTATATCTTGCCTAGTTTTTCTTAAATAAGCATTTGTAGAATTTGTGCTGTTACTCTTTCTTTAGCTCTTATTATTTTGTTATTGTAACTGTCTAACTGTTGAACACCCTTTTCTTTTCCTATGCCTAAAGTAGGTAGATCTTAATTGGTCCCCTGATGATTCAACATTGGCTAGTGGCAGCTTGGATAATACTGTTCACATATGGAACATGACCAATGGTATGTGCACTGCCGTCTTGAGAGGGCATTCCAGCTTGGTCAAAGGTGTTACCTGGGATCCTATTGGTTCTTTCATTGCAAGTCAATCAGATGATAAGACTGTTATAATATGGCGTACAAGCGACTGGAGTCTTGCTCACAAGACAGAAGGCCATTGGGAAAAATCTGTATGTTATGTTTCCTGAATTTTGTAATTTACTATGATCAACATGCCCTCAATGCAATCCTTTCTTACTTTCCTTCTTCCTGCAGCTTGGTTCAACATTTTTTAGGCGACTTGCATGGTCACCTTGTGGCCACTTCATTACTACGACTCACGGCTTCCAGAAACCTAGGCATTCAGCCCCTGTGCTTGAAAGAGGCGAGTGGTCTGCTACCTTCGACTTTCTAGGGCATAACGCACCTATCGTGGTTGTTAAGTTTAATAACTCAATGTTTCGTAAGAATTTCTCAATTGGTCAAGACACAAAAGCTGCACCAGCTGGTTGGGCCAATGGAACATCAAAGACATCATCAAAAGAACAGCATCCATATAATGTTATTGCTATTGGAAGTCAGGACAGAACAATTACTGTTTGGACAACAGCGAGTGCGCGGCCATTGTTTGTTGCTAAGCATTTTTTCTCTCAAAGTGTGGTTGATTTATCTTGGTAAGGCATCTCCGTTTGTTCCTCTATATAGTTATTATTACCCATATACCCAAGCTCACGGTGATAATGTACTTTTCACTGACAGGAGCCCTGATGGTTATTCACTTTTTGCATGTTCCTTGGATGGATCTGTTGCCAACTTTCACTTTGAAGCAAAGGAGATTGGATACAAGTTAAGTGATTCTGAAGTGGATGAATTGAAGAGGAGTAGATATGGTGATGTCAGAGGACGACAATCAAATCTGGCTGAAAGCCCTGCACAGTTACTGCTAGAAGAAGCATCAGCAAAGCAATCGGCTAGCAAAAAGGAAACTTCCATTGTCCACCAATTTCAAGCACCCCCAAAAGTTTCTGCAGATGTGCCTAACCCAGCTCCTGTTGTGCAAAGTAAGAAAGCTCCTGAAGCTTTACCTGAAGCTGAGAAGAAAACATCAGGTCCTGCTTCTGATGATATGAATAAAGTTACTCGGTTATCTAGTCCAGTGAAGCAGAGGGAATACCGGCGTCCTGATGGCCGGAAAAGAATAATCCCAGAGGCTGTTGGATTTCCTTCCAACCAGGATAACATACCCAGCAGTTCTCAGAACCAGGCTGTGGATTTTTCATCCCTAGATCAGCGAATTAATGGGATAAGACCATCTTATGGTAGTAACAGTAACTGTAACAACTCTGGAGTTATGGATCGCTCTGGTGTCACAGCAAGGGCGAACATTACAGAGAGTCTTGTTATTCAAAAAGCTTCAACCAGTGCTGGCAGTGATGGAATGTTGAGTGTAGAACGCATTGGATCTGTTGTTCTAGGCTCTTTGACCTGCTCCTCGCTTTCTATACATGTGTTAGATAAGAAAGACAATGAGGATTCCTTGCCAGTCTGCCTTGAAGCAAAGCCTGTAGAACGCGCTGCAGGTGATATGATTGGTGTTGGTAGTGCCTTCTCAACAAAAGAAACTGAGATAAGGTGTACAAGAGGAACAGAAACTCTTTGGTTGGATCGTATATCTGCAAAGGTTACTGTCTTGGCAGGCAATGCAAATTTCTGGGCTGTTGGCTGTGAAGATGGTTACCTGCTGGTGAGCAATATTTTGTTATCTGAATTTCTTATAGATTGATTTAATTTTTTTTAAATGGATGCTACCGCCCCTCCTTTTTTTGTAAGGCGCGCACACAACTGAAGATTTGAACTTTTAAGTGTTGGGTAACAATTACTCTAAGAACTTGTAGATTATACCGTGCAAATTAAGTATGATTTCAAATTTCATGGTCATAAATATAATATATATGAGATATTGATGGTCAAAGTGTGGCATTGGAGACCACGCCGGGTCAAACTGCTCCTTCCATTTTGAAAATGAGGGAGTGCTATGTAACCCCAGTCAATTATTATTGGAATAGGCTTCTGTGTTCTCACAATCGACTGTTCTTAATTAACTAGGTCTACACAAAATGTGGAAGACGAGCAATGCCGGCAATGATGATGGGATCTGCAGCCGTTTTTATAGACTGTGACGACTGCTGGAAATTGCTTCTTGTCACAAGAAGAGGTCTAATGTACATATGGGACCTCTATAACAGGACCTGCATTTTGCAGGACTCATTGGCTTCTTTGGTTGCATCTCCAGATGAGTCGTCAGCAAATCATGCTGGTAACTGTTTGTACATCTAGTCTTCAGTTCCACATACAGCCTGAGATGGCTATTCTGTGCTTAGTAGTTATCTTTGCCTTGTTGACAGGTGCAGTAAAGGTTATATCTGCTAAATTCTCAAGATGTGGTTTTCCCTTAGTTGTCCTTGCCAGCCGCCATGCTTTTCTCTTTGACATGAGCATGAAGTGCTGGTTAAGGATTGCCGATGATTGTTTTCCAGCATCAAATTTTGCTAGCTCATTTAGTTCCCCCCAAGGTGGAGAGCTAGGCAAGTTGCAGATTGATCTAGGCAAGTTCATGGCTAGAAAGCCTATATGGAGCAGGTCTGCATGCAGCTTTGATTGCTATAGTATTTATGAACACTTGAAATTATGTCTGTGGCATGCTAATGTACTACATATCAGAGTTTGCTCTAAACGTACTGATGTGGGAGTTTCTGTTTCAGGGTTACAGATGATGGTTTGCAGACACGTGCCCATTTAGAGACCCAGTTGGCTGCTTCTTTGGCTTTGAAGTCACCACAGGAGCATCGCCAATGCCTTCTATCCTACATACGGTTTCTGGCAAGGTTAGTTATGTGGGTGCTCAGCTGTGTCTGTTGAACTGACTGACAAAATATGTCAATATCTTTGTCCGATGGAAATTAGTTGGTGATGATTTATTGACACATTTATTTTATTTTTCTTTATATGCAGAGAGGCAGACGAATCTCGTTTACGTGAGGTTTGTGAGAACTTCCTAGGTCCTCCAATGGGCATGCTTGGATCTGCATCATCTATGGAACCCAAAAATCCATCGTGGGATCCTGATGTTCTCGTAAGTCTCTCTTTCACTCACCATGTGCATACTAGATCCATCCTCTTTCTAGATAACCATGAGGGTTCATGAACTGTAAACAGATGAGACTCCAGTTCTCATGTTCTTAGCGTACATGATCTCCAGTTTGTAAAGTAACTGATGCCAATTGTACAGGGGATGAAGAAGCACAAACTTCTCAAGGAAGACATACTTCCATCGATGGCATCGAACCGGAAAGTCCAGCGGCTGCTCAACGAGTTTATGGATCTCCTATCAGAGTATGAAGCTGCTAAGAGCAAAGTTGACCCAATGGATGTCACACCAGCGCCACAACCAGCACCAGAAGCCAACGACAACGTGGTCACCTCGTAGCTGCTCCAGTCTGGTTGCTGGGGACTTACTGACCTCTCGGTAAGTATGATAGGATACCAATCTTGATAAGTCCTTATATGAACCAATCAATTAGTTGTGCTTGTAACTGGTAGATTGTTTAGCTAGGGAGGCGACCTCAGGCAAACACTGATTTTGAACCCGTTAGCTGTAACGCTGTGTAACAGTAGAAAAAAGAAACTGGGGTCGCCTGGCTGGTGATTATTTTGTAACAGTAAAAAAATGTAGAAGGTCGGATAAACTCATGTCCTTTTTGTTTCCAAAGCAATGTTGGTCTTTGATGGTTCAGTATGCAGTGCTGGCCTCTGTCCGTGTGTATTTTTGCGAAAGTTTGCATCGTCATGGCTCTTTGTCTGTCTTACGTTGTTCCAAGAAAAACTGATACGGACATTTTTTTACATGATCATTTTCAATAATGATTATCGGGCGGGCAAACCGTATGACATAGACGCCCACAATATGAACACACGTATGCAAATCCTATTTCTATGAGCACCTTTGAAAGACTGAGCCGGCAGATCTCGAGATTTATAAAGTCCGACGGGATGTCGCAACCGTTGAAAACATAGTGTCGTTAAATTCTGGAATAAATTCAGTAAAATACGAGCACCCATGCTAAGTCGATAACTTAATCCGGGTGGGCAAGTTTCAGGACACCAAACCATAAACATCTGGTTAGCTTTGATTTGGATTATTCTTTAGAGCAACTTTTAATTTATGTGTCAACAGAAACTGGAAAAGGTTGAATGAATTGGAGAGGAACTCGCGGATCTTGGGCCTGAAAGTCTCGGCGACTGCGGCCCAGGCGGCCTGCGTGGGGTGGACGTTGTCCCAGTAGAAGTGTTTGCTTGGGTCGTCGCACAGCGCGTACTGCCTCCTCCCGTCGTCGCCCTGCTGGCCGCAGTAGCCGCCGCCCGCCGGCGGTGCTGAAGAAGGTCTCGCAGCACGGGCCCCTCGGCTCAGCGAACCTGCTTTCCGCCGCCGGCGCATTGGCAAAAGCCGCGAAGGGCGCGTTGAGGCCGAGGAGGAGGAAGGTGCAGTTGGCCGGGTCGAGCGCGCGCGGCGAGCATGGACTGGACCGCCGCGTTGTGCTGCGCCGCGCCTGCATTATTCAGCGGGTCGCAGCCGCTGTAGTTGAGCGCGCGGGTGAAGAGCAGCGTGTACCCCAGCGGGTGCAGGCTGGTGACCACGCATCCCTACGTCGTCGCGCAGCCGCCGGAGCTGCTCCCCGGCCGAGCTCACGCACCACCGTCGGGATGTACGCGATCGCGGCCTGCGTGCCATTGCAAGTGTCAGCTTCAGATATTATATGGTAATTGTTGTTTGTATAGTAGTAACTCACGCTTGTGCTGTTGTCCTTGTCGGCGGCGTAGGACTAGTCGTCGCCGGAGACGACGACGAGCGCGACCCCGCCGTTGGCTGCTGCCGCAGGGTGCTGGAACACAGGTCGGTCGATCTGCGCGCTGATACTGCGCTGGAAGTTGCCGTTGACTTTGATGGCAGTTTATTCAGTAAGCAGATGCCGGCTGGGGTGCAGCGGGGACGCACGCAGACACCCCGCCGGAAACCCAGCAGCGGGAAACAAGCCGTCCTCGATCGCGTACTCGCTTTTGCGACCCACCCACAATACACCCAGACCCAGGGCATGCGGTTAAAGGAGGCCTTCAATTCAATCAATCTCATGAGCGGCGAATCCTTTCAGACGAATTTTTAGTCGGTGCTGGAGAAAAGACCGGCTCTTTCACCGGGTAACAGGCCGGGCACAGCATAGGTTCGGGGTTTTTTTTTTTGGCTGGGTGAGAAGTCATCTATTTTTATTGGGTTCATAAATCTAGGGTCCCTAATAGACCCGCTTCCCTGTAAAACTCGGCTCAGCAGGCGGCACAGCGACAACTTGCGCATGGGACGGCCCAGATACATAGGTCTCGTTCACTAGTCTGAAACTTGGCTGATACTGGCTGAAAACATTGTTCCGACTGAATTGTTGTGAGAGAAAAACACTGTTTCGGCTAAAAAAGATGTCGAACAAGCCAAATATGGGGTAAGCCGAACAGGGCCATAATGACAGGCCAAGACCACGATTCGGTCCCCGACCAAAAGGTCTAGCCAAGGTGGGACCGCAATCCGACTTCGACCGAGGATACGCTAGACCTCTGCTCGCTATTCTTTCCCGACCGACATGGTCAGGACCGACTGGGAACGACTGACCGGGGACGCCCGCTCGGTGAGGGCCCGGGATCAGGCGGAGCAGATAAGGTAAGGCGCTCAAGTCAACAGCAATACCGAGGATCGTACCCTACCATGCCCTGCGCACATGTAGGACGGTGCCTCCAGACCATGCCAGATGGGTACTATAGAACCTTCTAGACGCGTTAGAGCGCAAATAGTATTGTAGGCGTCGACGTTTGTCGTACCAGGCGAACACGGTAGAGATTGCCATATGTGTCCATACATAAATAGTATTGTGGGCGCCGACGACCGTCTCATACCCAACAACGTGGGCAACAACACTGGTAGCACACATATACACTCTCTTTCTTTCTCTCTGACTTGTAAGGCCATCCCTTTCAACTATAAAAGGGGATGCGCTCTCTCCCAACGAAAAGAGACAAAGAAAAAGGAGTCTAGACAACTCGAAGACTCGAGGACCTGAGAACTCAAACAGCTCAATAGCTCTAGAACTCGAAAGCTACATAGAGCATACGATCCAATACTTAGCGCACGTTAGAGCACCCGTCACACTCTTTCATTCGGTTTAGAGTCCGACCGGGCCTCTAACACCCCCTTCTCATTCCTTACTCGTTTGTAACCCCACAACAAACTTCGAGCACCTGGGCTCAGGAATAAAGTCACCGATCGATTAAAACTAGATGTAGGGCACATTGCCTGAACCGGTATAAATCCTATGTCATCGCGTGCTAGGCCACATCCAATCACAACACACGGTAAAACTACAAATATTTACTTTTCGGCCACATTTCACACCGACAGTTGGCGTCGTCCGTGGGGAGGACACCGTGCGTTCACGCCTTTGGTCATCGGATGGCCCACATTTCCACCATCTTCGGCATGGCGGGCTCGAGCGATACGATTCGCTTCGGCTAGCTGGAGTTTTCCACGCTCCCACTTGATGGGATGTGGGCTCCTCCCGTCTTCGTGCCACTCCAGACTTTCCTTTTTGGGAGTCTGGACTTTGTCACCGACCAGCTCGGTGTACTCCACCTCCGCGAGGAGGTGCTCGTCCCGGCGTCCACTAGAGGAGGAGCACCCTCCACCGGCCCTGGGCTACTCGATGACATCAACGTCGAGACACTCGTGCTTCGCCTCAAGCCCATGCTAGGCTCAAACCCAACGGTGAGTGATGTACATATTGTTCTTTACTCACTATTTAACGCCTTCTATCAACTCTTCAGAGGGACCCCGTTGTCCCCACCACGACCGCCGTGCGACCGGTTCCGCTATGGCTTCGCGTCCCATGTGGACGCGTGCGCGTGGGGGCTCCAAAGGATACTGATGCCGCCCCCTCTCATGTCCGAGTTCATGGGATTGGCGGGCTATGCTCCCGCCTCCTTCCACGACCTCGTCGATAACGAGGTAGAAAGCGACGGCTCCAACATCGGCGACGTCGTGGCACCTGGCCACCCTCTGTCCCGGGAGTGTGCTATGGCGAACGCCCTAGGACAGCCACCGGTGGTAGTGGAGTCTCTGCAGACTCACACCCCTCTGGACCCCGTGCAAAGGCCATGGCGCGTGCACAGGAGCACGGCGAGGAGTTACAACAAAGGCGGCAGAGCTAGCCACCACCTGTGGTGGCACACTCGGCGCAGCACACTACGCCACATGCGCGTAACCCGGCGAGCGGCGCTCGGGGTCGCGCTTTCAGGTCCAGCGTAACATCCTAGACGGAGGGAATGACCCCCTCCGTTTACTCGGGCTAGCCAGAACATCGCTGCCGCGGAGATGCTTCTGCGCGGCCTCCCCGAGCCTGCCGACTCCTAGAAACAGGCAATCCACCGCAACCTCCGGGCGCTGGTGGAGACCGCCGCCGTTCAGCAGGCGGAGAGCTCCACATCACGACACCGGCTCGCGGCCTCTTCCCCAAATAGGGGACTAGGGCTGCACCAGTCAAATCGCTCCATCCACTCACCGCAGCAGTTGCCGGGCGTGGAGCAGGAAGCCACGGCTGCATGCAGCCCGACCCGGTGCCCGCTCCACACCGACCACCATGTGCACAAACTGGCTCGGGACTGAACTATGACGCTTGCAGCGTCATCAACAATTGATGCCATGCCCGGCACGATGATGACGTCCATCGAGTGGCGACGAGAGCAGGCGGCATGGGCCCCGGCCTGACCATCGAGGAGTGCGAGGACTCGCACCCCAGGCATGGTGGCCGACCAAATGACCGGAGTCCCAGCCCGAATGGCCCGGGACCATGGGTCTTTGGTCATCGCATCCAAAAAGCATCGTTCCCACCGCGCTTTAGACCGCCCACCAACATTACCATGTACATCGGGGAGACGAACCCCGGTATTTGGCTCAAAGACTTTTGGCTCACCTGTCGAGCCGAAGGAGTGGATGATGATTACTTCATCATCTAGTACCTCCCCATCTGCGTGGGGGAGCATGTTCGAGCATGGCTCGAATTCCTTTCGCCCGACAGCATTCGTGACTGGGCGGATGTCAAGAGGGTCTTCATAAAAAAATTCCAGGGGACGTATGTCCGTCCTAGAAATTCTTGGGACCTCAAGAGTTGTCAGCCGGAGCCCAATGAGTCCCTTATGGGATTACATCCATAGGTTCTCAAAGCGCTGCAACTCCCTTCCTGATGTTGTCGATGCAGACGTCATCGGTGCATTTCTCTATGGGACAACCTGCAAGTCATTGATCCACAAGCTCGGCTGTGTGAAGCCCTATACCACCCGTGACCTGCTCGACCTTGCCACGAACCACACCTCCAGCGAGGAGGCGGTCGGGCGGTCTTCAGCGATGGTCGGGACAGGGGCAAGGCCAAGCGCAAGGACCAAAGCGAGGGCCCCTCCACACAAAAGGGCAAGAAGAACAAGAATGATTGCGCCGACCGACCAACCTAGCTTTGGTCGCCGTGGTCGACCGTACGGGCAAGCAGCCCCAACAGGGCCAGCAGCCCCAATAGGGCCAGCCCCGACCACTTCGACAAGCTCATGGAGAGTCCATGCACCAACCACGCCTACCCCGTCAAGCACCTCTACAAGGACTGTGAGCTCATCAAGCACTTTCTCCAACAGGCTGGCAAGCCAAAGGAAGGGAAAGGAAAGGAGGAGGAGGCCAAGAAAGGAGGCGCGGCGAGCAAGGATGAAGACGGCTTCCCAGACCCCGAGGAATGCCTCATGATCTTTGGGGATCCGATGCCATCCACTCCAAGCGCCAGCACAAGGTACGCTACAGAGAGGCATGCGCCGCTGAGTTGGCCATTCCCTCTTTCCTTAGTTGGTCGGACTCCCCGATCACTTTTGATCAAAGAGACCATCCTTCCCACGTCGCCAGACCGAGTTGCTACCCGCTCGTCGTCGACCCCATCGTTCGCAAGAAGCACCTCACCAAGGTGCTGATGGATAGAGGCAGCGGCCTCAACATTCTCTACGTCGACACCCTCGACGCCATGTGCATCCCCCGATCGACACTCCACCCAGTGAGCTCTCCCTTCCACGGCGTGATCCCAGGGATGCAGGCGTACCCACTCGGGCAGATCAACCTGCTCATCATGTTTGGCGACCGAGCCAACTTCCTCTTGGAGGTCCTGACCTTCGAGGTGGTGGACTTTCTAAGGTCCTACCAAGCCATTTTGGGGCGGCCATGCTACGCCAAGTTCATGGCGATCCTCAACTACACCTACCTCAAGCTGAAGATGCTGGGGCCGAACGACGTCATCACCATAGGTAGCACCTTATCGCAAGCCTACACGTGCGACCACGAGCATTACGAGCTCGCCACTGCCGTCATGAACTCCATCGAGCTCTCGGAGCTTTGGAATTTGGCGACTTCAGCAGTCTCCGACTGCAACGAGCCAACCTCCTCAAGTGCCTTCCATCTGATCGAGGAAACTAAGGCAGTGGAGATCGACCCCACCGACTCGACCAAGACGGTGTGGATCAGAACCAAGCTTCCGGCCAAATAGGAAAGCGAGCTCCCTGACTTCCTATGCGCAAATCACGATGTCTTCACGTGGAAGCTTTCTGACATGCCGGGCATACTGAGGGAGGTCACCGAGCACGCACTATGTATCGCCCTAGGCTCAAAGCCCCCCAAGCAATGCCTACGTTTCTTTGACAACAAGAGGCGTAGGGCCATAAGCGAGAAGATCGCCAAACTTCTAGCAGTCAGATTCATTAAAGAGGTATACCACTCCGACTGGCTAGCTAATCCTGTTCTTATGAAAAATAAGAATGGGAAATGGAGAATGTGTGTTGATTATACTGGCCTCAACAAGGCGTGTCCAAAGGGTCATTTTCCTTTGCCACGCATAGACTAGATAGTCAACTCTACCTCAGGATGCGAAATCCTCTCCTTTTTGGATGCCTACTTAGGCTACCACCAGATCATGATGAAAGAGTTTGACCAGGTCGCGACTTCATTCATCACGCCGTATGGTTCATACTGCTATGTAACCATGCCTTTCGGTCTGAAGAACACTGGCGCCACCTATCAACGGTGCATGCATCGATGCTTCGTCGACCAAATCGACCTTCCCGACCAACCTGACCAAGTCGAGCGACCAAAACCAACAATCGTCGTCTATGTAGATGACGTAGTGGTGAAAACGGCTCAAGGTTACGACCTGATCGCAAACTTGGCCGCAACATTCGTGAACCTCCGAAGGTTCAGCGTCAAATTGAATCCCAAAAATGTGTTTTCAGAGTTCTGAAAGGGAAGCTGCTCGGATACATCGTATCCGAGCGCGGCATCGAAGCCAACCCTAAAAAAATCACGACCATCTCCAACATGGGCCCGATACACAACGTCAAGGGCGTGCAGAGGCTCACCGGTTGTTTGGCCGCCCTGAGCTGGTTCATCTCCTGACTAGGCAAATGAGGGATGCCTCTCTACAAACTTATCAAAAAGACAGACACATTTGTCTGGACAAAGGAGGCACATCAGGCTTTGGAAAGCCTCAAAGCATCGCTGACATTGGCCCCAATCCTCATCGCTCCAGAACGGGGCGAATTCCTCCTCTACGTCGCAGCAAGCAACCACATTGTAAGTGCCGCCCTCATCGTCAAGAGTGAGGAGCTAGGACACCTCCTGAAGGTTCAATGACCTGTGTACTTTGTCGGTGAGGTACTCATCGACGCCAAAGTCCGCTACCCCTAGGTTCAGAAGCTTCTATACGCCATGCTGATGGCTACCCGGAAGCTTCTACACTACTTCACCAACCACGAGGTCATGGTCGCCACCTCGTATCCACTCAAGGAGATCGTCCATAACCGCAATGCCACTGGCCAAATCTCCAAGTGGGCTCTAGAGCTCATGGGCCACAACAACAGGTACCATGAAAGAAAAATCATGGAGATGATCCTTGAGGTCGGTGATCTCATACTTAGGAGGACCCAGTCAACCAATGACAAACATAAGCTCTCTCCACCATGAAAATGACCATTCACGGTGGCCGAGGTGATCCAACCGGGCGCCTACCGACTGAAGGACGACAACGGCAATGTTCTCACCAACACATGGAACATCGAACAGTTACGTCGTTTCTTTCCCTAAAGCTCAGTCTTACCATTTATTTCCATTCAATGCTTGCTCCTACAGCGCCCCAGCCCGAGCACTCTCGGCCTGGGTCGCTCGGGGGCTCCATAGGGGTGCGATACCACCCTCCTTTTTTACTATCATGTAGTAATACCTTTTGCCCAAACAAAAGGGCGTCTCCCAAACAAAAGGGCATTTCGTTCCTTTGATTACCCTACATAACTTGCACTTTTAGCCTCTGACCGATCACACCCTGCCATGACCTACGGTTACGAGCAGCTGAGCCTCGTGGGCCACGCCCGGGTTCTTAAGGTTGCAGCCTATGGGTCAACGAGCAGGTGCAAAAAAGAATGGACAAAAAACAAAGCTACGCAAGGGTAAAAACAATGGCGGATGGGACAAGCTTCCCCTCACGAGTGATTTCATCACAAAATGAACTTAAAATATTCACGAATGTAAAATTGTTCACACGGGGCTCCCCATGAACTCATCTTTTACATAAACTGACTATTTCTACTATAACTCTATTATGGCCCCCCGGCGGCATCGGCTGATGGTACGGTTGACGAGGACGAAGGCAGCTCGGTTGTTGTTAGGATGACGTTCGGCTTAGTTGGAGTCGGGACAATGCTCGCCTCTGACCCGGCCTCCGCTGCCTCCGCAGTAGGCTAGATGACATCTTCCCGGCGCATGTCTGTGGCCACGGTCGAACGGTGAGCCTCCATCACCCCCTGCGCGGTGACCCGCTCAGTGACCATCTATGCATGTGGCACCAAACTCTCCCCCAGCGCATGGATTTTGTCTACACTCCACCCATCGATGTATCCTCTATAGATGGCCGCGAAGTCCAAATCGAGGTGGTGGGTCACCACCAATGTCAGCACCCCCGACGTCCCGTAGAACATGCCATCGGAGATGAGCGCCCAAACTTCATTTGGGACCTCCGCCAGCTGGACGGCGGGCGTACTAGTGCTCGGTCCCAACCCAAACACCTCGGATACAACCACTTACACAATATTGCAAAGCTGGTCGAGCTCTCCCTCAAGAACACGTCGCTCCTCAAGGAACTAAGCTAGCGCCTCCGCGCTCCGACCGACCGTCGCTTTGACCGCCTCTAACTCTTGCTCCAGAGAGCCGATTTTTCCACCCAGTTCTGGAAATGGATGACAAATTTAGGAGCAAAGGAAAGAAAAATTCAAGGCATCAATCGAGGGTAGAATATGTATGTATCGAGGTGGGCGCTTTCAAGAATGGAGAGCCCTTCCTCTTGCCGGGTCACCCTCTCGAGCAGTCGAGCGTTCGACTCCTCTACCCTAAGCATCTGCCCCTAAAGCGCGACTACTTCTTGCTCGGCGTCCGACCGGGCCTTCCGCTCCACCTCCATAGCCTCCAAGGACTTCTGGAGCGCCGCCTCAGTCTCTGCCAAGTGAGCCTTCACCACATCAAGTTCCCGCTCGGTAGTAGTCACCCGCTCAACCGCACGTAGCTCTGCCGCCCATGTTCCCGTCGCCTCGGCCGCCCGGTCTTGAGACTTATGGCGAGCGGACTCTAGCTAGTGCCTGAGCTTGTTGACCCACCACGATGCCACCGCTTCTTGCTCCATCCGACCATGCTCCTCTAGAAGAAACCAGGACTTGCGGATCAACATCATCTCTAGGTCCTACGAGACAAGAAGCGGTGTTGAGACAACCATTTAAATGCCAAGGAATCAAAGATAATACCAGGAATGTAGAAAACTTACCTCTACAACGTGTGGTAGGTCCACAGTCATGGCTTGATGGACGAGCTCAACCCTCTCTAAGGCCTCCTTGAGCCTTGCCTTGGTAAGCGCGAGATCGGACTCCATCGATAGTCCTCCTCCCCGAGCAGGTGCCAAAGCTTCACCTCCTCCTTGTCATGAAGGATGAACCAAGCCTTTCCTAGCTCACCGGGGCAAGGCCACACCAGCTCGCGGGTCACCCCCGACCTGCTAGAAGATCCAGCCATCACAGTATCAAGCGATGACCGGATCATCACCAACTCCCGGGACGACGGGATGGATGGCGGCTCCACCCCGGTGTCCTCCTCCCTGTTGAAGGGGATGTCCACCACTAGGACTCCATGGCTCACCGGCGGCTGCTCTACCTCCTGGCCTAGCCGTGGATCCTCCGAACCCCTCCAACTCTGACCAGGCGGGCGAACCATGCGCTCCTCCACCAGGCGAGATGAGGAGCCCACCTCCCACCTCTCCTCCCACAACCATCGGGGGAGGGACCACAAGAGTCATCTCCGACCCGGTCCTCGCCGTCACCACGGGATCACCGCCATCACCATCGCTGCCGCTGCCGTCGTGCTCATGACCGGTCGGGAAGACGCAACCCCCATTAAGGAAGGTCGCGCCGCCGCCAACCTACTTCCCCCGCCGCTCGTCGAGACCCGCTGCAGGCTGGGTCTCCACTCTTCTCGCACGGGAGGTGGGAAGATCCCCAGTCCTGCTAGCCCCTAGCCACTGTCAAACAAGCGCAGGTTAGTCACACTCAAAAACTCAACTATGAGGACAAAAGGAAGCATGAATACATACCCAGACGAAAGCGGCAGAACCTTGAAGCCCCGACCGACTGATGACAAGCCGACCAGACGAGGATCGCTCGGGCGTCGCGGCCCGTGCCCCCTCGCATCAACCAAGGGAGGAGGTGACCCGGCCGGTCCCCGATCGGCCCACGAACGGCCACGAGATCCAGTTCATGGTGAAACCACTGGAGCAACTGGCGGGGCATCTCCCCATCGGGGGTCGTGCACACACGTCGATCCCAGAGACGCAGGGGAACGATCATGTCCCCCAACCGACTGGCGTGCTCCGCCACACTCGGAGCAGGGGGCGCGAAAGCCGATGACGCCTCCGAAGGGCGCGGCGACCACACCCGCTTCGCCTCTCGTTCAAGGCCGGCGTCTTCACTCGCGGCGCGCTTCCTCGACTCAGGAACATTACCGCGCACCTACATACCATGGCCACCGCTGACGGGCGCAGGCATGGGCTTACGGCGCTCCACCAAGGTCACAACAATGCCCCTATCTTCCTTGTCCTCTGAGGAACTCGTGTCATCACCCATCTCCGTGGGTTCCTCTGACTCCAGCTTTGCCTCCACGTCGCTCCAGTTCTCGCCACCATGGACCCGCCGGTTGATCTCCTCATTATCAAACCTCCTCCGGGCCTTCTCGATTTTCTTCTTCTTCTTGGCAAGCGCGACCTCCCTCTAGGAAGCTTGCCGAACCACGCCTTTTGGCCCTCTCGGATGATGCGGACGGGATTTATAGCCTGCGAGTCCCTTCAAAACGGGCAACTTGAAATCAATCAAAAAATCAAAACAAGAAGGAAAAGGTCACGGGAAAAAGCATACCAAATTGGACAACTTCGTGGCATGAAGGGGACCGGGCGTCCCTTCGAGAGAGTCTTCATCCCTCAACTGTAGTACCCAATCGAGATGACTCCAAACTTCATCCTTTGGCAACTCCTCCAGCGACGTGTGGTCGGGATCCACTAGGCCGGAGTATTCCCACATCGGCCGCGTTCTCTCTACCAACAGGGCGACCCGACGGCGGAAGAAGGTATGAAAGACCCATAACCCATTGAGGCCATGCAACATGAGCCTCCGAAGCTCTATCTCAATAATCTCTAGCTTGTTCTGCCGATGGGCAGGAGCCCACGGCTAGCTTTCCCTCCTCTCCGGCCTCACCCCGGTGAACATCGGGAATGGTGCCTCACCGGGTTCCTAATGTAGAACTACTTACCATGCCACCCCCGATTGGAGTCACAGGGAGAGTACACGGGGTAGGCGACAGATGGCTTTGGCCACTTCTATAGGGCAAACCCCCCAATTGGTGCGATTCTAGACGGCTTCCCCTCGGACAGGGCTTGCCCACTGAAAATCCACTAGAAGATGTCCACGTGCGACTCCATCTCGAGGAAGGCCTCGTAAATGGTGATGAAGCCGACGATGTGCAGTACCCTAGTCGGGTTGAGGTGCTGCAACTCCAGGCCCCACTCGTTGAGGAGCCCACACAGGAACCAGTGCGTAGGATACCCGAGCCCACACTCGTGGAAGGCAATGAACGAGATGACCTCATTGACCCAGGGTTGCCAAACAACCTCCCCTAGCGCAGGAGCCCTCCAATGCGCCACCTCCTTCGATGAAGCAACCCCTTCTTGATGAAGGCGGCCAACACCTCCTCATCCACGTTGGAAGGCCTCTAGTTCGACATCGCACCTTGGATTTACAAACAAATCTGTGAGTTTTTTCTCTCCCTCGCTCTGCTCTCCTCTCTCTTAGAAACCGCCGTGGCACACGAACATGCTTGGTGAAAAGAAGGAAGGAGAAACAGTAGCGGTTGAAGAAAGGTGAAAGAACATGAGGAAAACCCTCTGCCTTACCCCTATTTAATGCAGAAAGGCGTGCGGTGGGACGTGGCCCTAGCTGACAGGACGCGTCCTGCCTGATGAAACGTCGCCTGGCTAACGGGACTTGGCCTGGGCGGGGCCCCACCACTACCACAACCTGGGTACGAAAAACAAGGCGCAACCACACGCAAACAACCCTCTACCTTCCCAGGCAGGGTTTGGAGGGGCCCACCGACGGAATCTCCATCGAGGAGAGGCCAATGGGTCACCCGAGTCGATCGGACGGCTTGGGTGGCTGCCAAGAGACAGGTAAGGAGCAGTGGGATGCCCCGTGCGGGTTATGTCGACCCCGTCACAAATGATGGACACGGATCCCACTTAGACATATCCGATAGGAGCTCCCCGGACCCGTCACTCGAGCCATCGAGGTAACTTTACCAACCCCCGTTCTACATTTCTAGTGCATTAGCACTCATTCATCCATCCTCATACATGCATTCATACATTCAGTCACATACTCATCCATACATTCATCCCATACATCCAAGTATTGCATATGCAATTGTTGCATCACAACGCTTCGCATCACGTCACGAAGCGAGTAGTCGTCTCATTCAATATGAGCGACGACCAACCAGGGTTCGAAGGCTGGCCTGCAAAGGGCTCGAGGCCACCTCACGTTAAATAGAGCTAGGGGAGAAAACATAGATGAGCCCCAGCGGCCCTCGCCCGATCCGCTCAGAAGCGGACAGACTCATCTCGACCTTCTCGTTTGATCCTAACATCGAGCCAAGCCCATAGAATCTCCATCGAGGGGAGGCCAGTGGGCCACCTGAGTTAGTCTTCAGAATGACTCGAGCATCTATCGGGAGGCGGGTTAAGGAGCAGTGGAATGCCACATGAGGGCTATGCCGACCCCATCACGAACGACGGATCCGGATTCAACTTGGACATACCCGTTAGCGATCTCGCCGAGCGCACACTCGAGCCATCGAGGCAAGTGTCGTTAGCTCAACCCCTCCGGTTGCGGAAACCGTGGATGGGGTAACACATAAAACTCAGCCGACCCCTACCGAGCCTAATGGGGCTCGGGGGCTCGAGCTACCAGGGCCCTACTTAGGAACCCGACCGACCGTGCATAGGTTGTGGTTGGAACGAATACGGGTGAACACCCCGACCGGAAGGAACACAAGAGTCCGCAGCCTCAGAAAAGAGTACCAAGGTGCTTAGCCTCCGACCGACTCTCCATCCGGCTATAGGCTTGGGGGCTACGCCCACCTCTGTCTCGTCCGACCCTTGGGTTCACGCTCCGTCCCACCTAAACCTTGGGTTCGTGCTCTGTCTCGTCGATCCTTGGGTTCGTGCTCCATCTTGCCCGACCGTTGGGTTCGCGCTCTGTCTCGCCCGACCCCAAGGCCGCGGGCTCCGTCTTGCCCAACCCCTCGGGCTTGAGCTCCATGTGTGAATAGCCCCTTCACGGCTTCACAGAAGCCCCAAAGGGGCTCGGGGGCTCCTGTCGGGTTCATAAACTCGGGGTCCCCAAAGGACCCGCTTCCCTGCAAAACCCGACCCAGCAGGCGGCACAACGACAACTCGCGCATGGGCCGGCCCAGATACATAATGACAGGCCGAGACCACGATCCGGTCCCCGACCGGAAGGCCTGGCCAAGGTGGGACCATAGTCCGACTCTGACCGAGGATACGCCAGACCTCTGCTCGCTATTCTTTCCCAACCGATACGGTCAGGACCGACTAGGAACGACTGACCGGGGACACCCGCTCGGTGAGGGCTCGGGGATCAGGCGGAGCACATAAGGTAAGGCGCTCAAGTCAACCGTAATACCGAGGACCGTACCCTACCATGCCCTGCGCACATGCAGGACGGTGCCACCAGACCATGCTAGACGGGCAATATACAATCTTCTAGACATGTTAGAGCGTAAACAGTATTGTAGGCGCCGACGTTTGCCGTATTGTGAGCAAACACGGTAGAGCCTGCCAGATGTGTCTATACATAAATAGTATTGTGGGCGCCGATGATCGTCTCGTACCCAACAGCGATGGGCAACAAGACTGGTAGCACACTTATACACTCTCTTTCTCTCTCTCGGCTTGTAAGACCATCCCTTTCAACTATAAAAGGGGATGCGCTCTCTCCCAACGAAAAGTGGCAAAGAAAAAGGAGGCTAGACGACTCGAGGACTCGAGGACCTAAGAACTCGAACAGCTCAATAGCTCTAGAACTCGAAAGCTACACTAAGCATACGATCTAATACTTAGCGTACGTTAGAGCACCCGTCACACTCTTCCATTCGGTTCAGAGTCCGACCGGCCTCTAACACCCCATTCTCATTCCTTACTCGTTTGTATCCCCACAGCAAACTTCGAGCACCTAGGCTCAGAAATAAAGTCACCGACCGACTAAAACTGGACGTAGAGCATGTTGCCTGAACCAGTATAAATCATGTATCATCACGTGCTATGCCACATCCGATCATAACGCACAATAAAACTATAAATATTTACTTGTCGTCCATATTTCGGACCGACAACCTTAAACTAAAATAGCTCGGAGTGTCTACCCCATAGCCCGAGTTTTTTAATGCACTTTCATAGTTACTAGTTCCTTCCGGATCTGATTCTGATCGACCGATGGTCTCGACAATACTGCAAGCAATTAAACTAATGGTCGCTAGCTCCCTCATCGCTCTCTTCTTGTTGGCACCTAGCTACTACCTCTATCCATAAATTAATTAATTAATCAATTTTTATAGTTGTCTTAAATCATTTTTAGTAGATTAACTAAAACTGTGAAAATATCAATATTTATAATACTAGTAAATTAGTGTCATTAGATCACCATGAAATGAAATATATTTTTATCTTGTGCTCGTTTAGTGCCTTAAATACCAATGTTATATAAATTTAATTAAATTTAAGATTTTTTAACTTACAACAACTCTAAAAGTTGGTTTATTCATGGTGTAGCATGTAGCACGGACCATCTGCTATTTGTTATTGTAAGAACAAAACCATCCAATATGGACCACAGTAACGTTGGCCTCATCTCAAAAGACGTGCTCCACGTAGATTTGTATAGGCTGAGACTACAAAAAGTTGGTTTATTCTTGGTGTAGCATATAGCACGGATCATCTGGTATATGTTATTGTAAGAGCAAAACCATCCAACGCGGATCGAATAACGTTGGCCTCATCTCAAAAGACATGCTCCACGTAGATTAATTTTTACAACGCGGTGTCCTACTCCCTTGTTCTCTCTCACCTCAAAGGTTGTTTTCGTTTCTTTTACAGCCTATCAGCAAGTCTTGTCCATCTTTCATCTCCTTTGCAGTAGAAACTATAGCTTTTTCACGAGACGTTAGACTTCTCTGCAAGCTATTTTAACAGACTGTGGGGCTTCTATCTGGCTACCTCTCTCTTCCAAATGGCATCTGATCTCCTACGTGTCTCTCTGCAGAGCTGCTGTACACGGTGGTGCGTTGGGCACGGCCTAAGTAACGTGTGTGGCGCACGCACGGCCTACGACCACGACGTCCACCGGAAACCAACGGAATCGAAGCTCGGACCACCTGCGATGCGAGTTGATGATGACAAGCAAGCATATAGTGCCCTAGGACATACGTACTCCTACTACGTTACGTGTCAGCTGGCGGCCGGTGCGTCGATCGTTTGATCTCATCAGAGTATAGTAGGCACCTGCGCAGCCTGAATGATCTTCTTCGAATCAAAGTCATGCTAGCTACCTAGTATTCTGCATTTGAAACATATTTTTTAAGTTTCATATATACCAGGTGGCATTTCCGATCCATTAAAAACATTTTTTTTCATATATATACATAAAAAATAGAGATTTCCCGGTGGTTGCAGAGATGGAGCTAGTGCTTGCATTCAATCATCCATATGTCACAAAACAATATATAGATCACAACCAGAAAGAGCTCCAAAAGGTACGTGATGACTCTGATGATCGAGCTAGGATGAAATACAGCCACCGTATCCTATCTTATGTAGGAGTATATTAATATCAGCGCGCAGATCGACACCTGTTCCAGGCGCAGCAGCAGCCAACCGAGGCGAGAACGAGAAAGAGCAGCAGCCGGTTTGCGGATCAAATCATATACTATCTGTTAATTAATTTGTTGATCGATGACGGATCGGAGTCGGCTCCGCTCCAACCCGGGTTCGAGACGTACTTCGAGTTCGATTCATGAATATGCATATCCCCCGGATCCCCGCTACTACCCTACCATATATACATACGCACGCTCAAGGCACGGCGATACATACATCAACCAACCGCTCTCGATCGCTCTCACGTAAAAGCTCCTTCGGACAGATCGATCGATCTAGTTCGCCGGCCTGCTAGCTCTTCTCCAAGTTCGAACGTATAAATCGCGCACCGATCGAAGTTAATTAAGGCGGCCATGGAGGACGACTGGATCTTTCTTGGTGACGGCACCGGCAGCGGAAGCGACAGCGACAGCGCCTCCGCCTCCGACGACGACAGCGGGTTCACGATCGTGCGGCGGGGCCGCAAAGGCGGTGATCAGTGCAGCGTCGTCGCCAGCGACGACGCGCCGGCGCCGCCGCGGGTGGTGGCCGTGGCCGTGCCGCAACCGACGCCACCGGGGCTCTCCTTCAAGGTGATGTCCTACGCCGAGGCGTTCTCGGCCTCTTCTTCGGATGATGCGGCCGAGGACGACGGCGGCTGCGAGCAGCCCGGATGCAACGACGAGGCCACCGCCGGGGAAGCCATCATCCAAGGCGCTGGCATCGACGACGCGGCTGGAACTGGAAGCACAGACGACTGCACGGTGACGTGCAAGGAGGGATGCGAGTCTGGTCAGGTTGGCGAGCACGATGGCACGGGGAGCTCTGCCGAGGCGTCTTCTTCACCTTCGGTCGCCGTAGCGGCCGCGCCGACGGTGAACTGTCCGGAGACCACTGCTCCTGTCTTGTACGGCGAGGCGCACCCGGAGTTGGCGAGCGGGATGGACCAGGGCGGTGCCGAGGAGGTGGAGGATGACGACTCTGAGAGCTGTGAAGAGGATGACGACGACATGGAAAACTCTAGCGAGGACGAGGACGACACGGACAGCTCTAGCGACGAGGAAGACGAGGACACGTTCAGCTATAGCGACGAAGAAGAGGACACGTTTAGCTCTAGCGACGAGGAAGATGAGGGAACGTTCACCTCTAGCGACGAGGAGTACACAGAGAGCTTTAGTGAGGAGGAGTACACGGCGGAGATCTACAGTGAGGAGGAGGAGGACCATGACGCAGAATCCTATGGCGAGGAAGAAGAGGAAGAAGAGAGCTGTGTCGAGGTGGATTACGTGGAGAGCTCTGCCGAGGACAACACTGGCGAGAAGGAGGACGATGACTTGGAGGTATCTGGCGAGGAGCAGGAGGAGGAGCACGATGACGCGGAGTGCTCTGACGAGATGGATGACATGGAGAGCACTGGAGAGGAGTGTTAGCAGACCACATCCTGGAGATGCAGCAGCTACACCAAGGCCCAGGAAGGGGAACCGCAAGAGGACCAGGAATGTCAAGCTATCTGGACCGAAATGGGCCGCGTGTGTCGTCTCTAAGGAGAGGCCCGCTAGTGAGTAGATAAGAGGGATAGCAGAGGAGAAGAGAAACAACTCTTGAACTCATGTATCAATTACATTACTGTAGAAGTAAAGTAGAAACCGGCTCTCTGCCGGTGAGATTTCTCATAGTTCCTGTTCATCTTCTCTTCCTCTGATAAGCGGCGTCTATCGCTGACACTGGTATCAGAGCCATCGATCTCCGGCACCGAAGCGTGCTGGAGCCCAACCCACCCTCCCATAGACACTTCACCCTCCTCCAGCGAACCCGCGGTGCCATGGATCCCGTCGTCCGCAACGCCTTCGACGAGCTGATCTAGAAGTTCGAGGACTTCCGCTGCACGAGTTCGAGTCCTCCAGCGACCGACTGGACCGACGCCTCACCGATTCGGAGTCGAGCCGCTAGCAGCGCGACTCTGCCATCGATGAATGCCTCCACGCCTTGGAGCACTACGCCGCCTCCCAGTAATCCGCTGTCATCATCGCCGACAACTGGGGTGGGGACTTCTACGACCGCGTCAGCGACCTCGAACAGCACGTCCTCGATCTGGAGTACCTGCGCTTCGGGGAGACCCTAGCTCGAGCAGGACGGGCGCGTTGCTGTGCACGAGACCGCCGCGGCGGCGTTCGAGGAATGGCGCCCCCGCATCGAGAGCTCCATCGCCAACGTACGTGTGGAGATGGATATGCTCGTCAAGCGCCTGGATCGATCCGTCTCTGATCCGGTGCGTTTTTCGGAGTTGGTTGCCGGCCACTATTTTGCCAAAGAATCGACCGACTGGCCCAAGGGGCGCGGCGAGGCCTTACCGACACGGGAGACAGGACCGGGGTCAGTCACGACCTTCGTCCCGTGTTCCCGGTCAATGGTACGTTCCACAGCTCCCCTCCTGTTTCTTCTCCGATTCAGGCTATCTCCGCACCACCACCACCACCACCACCCCCGCCACCTCCCGTTCCACCCAACCTTCACTATCCTCCCCCATTACCTCACCAACCCCTACCAAATCACTACCCGCCTCTGTTCTTCTCCCACCAACCACCACCGTTTCCACCAAATCTTGATCCCAATCCACACCATCTCACCCAATTTCCCCAATTCCTCCTCAACCATATCCATTCTATCCTCCCAACCAGCAGCCGTTGCCACCCCCACCTCCACCAGTTTACCCCACTTACAATCAATCTTCACCTAATGCTCACCTCGGCCAGCTTCCAAAAATGTTGTTCCCTCAATTCAACGGTGACAACCCAAAGCCGTGGCTCTCTCGTGCCCGATCCCACTTTGAGATGTACTCAGTTCATCCTGCTATCTGGGTTCGCGTAGCCACCCATCATTTCACCCACGCCACAGCACGCTGGCTTCAGTCAGTTGAAACTGAGTTTCAGAATATCTCCTGGGAAGCGTTCTCTTCTCTGATCCATGAGCGATTCAGCCGAGATCAACATGAGTTGTTGCTTCGCCAGCTCTTCCACATTAAGCACACCACCACTGTCTCTGAGTACATCGAAAAGTTCACCGATCTCTACGAGCAGCTCAAAGCCTATAATCCCAACCCTGACAAACTCTATTTCACAACTCGCTTTGTCGATGGCTTACGTGAAGATATTCGTTCTGTTATCATGGTTGCTCGTCCCCAAGACCTCGACTCTGCGTGTACTCTTGCCTTATTGCAGGAAGAGGCGCTGGACCAAGGTAACCGCAAGGAGTTCAAGCGGTCTGAGGCATCCCCGTTCGCGAGCACAGCTACGATCAAGGGCGCCCTACCACTGCCCCCGCCGCGCCGTCGTCCTCCGGCTCCGCCTGATGCTGGTGATGACAAGCGTGTTGCTCCCAAGCCGGCGTCCGTCGACGACAAGCTCTCCTCTCTGCGCCAATACCGTCGAGCTCGTGGCCTCTGTGTTCGCTGCGGCGACAAGTGGGCTCCTAGCCACCGGTGTGCTCCGGTTCCTCAGATTCACGCGCTCCAGAAGGTTTGGGATATGTGTGCCGTAGCTTTTCAAGAGGATGATGTTCCTGATACTCTAGAACCTGAGCAGACACCTCAAGACCAAGTGTTCATGTTATTGTCTTCGGCTGCTATGTCTGGTTCAGTTTCTCCTCGCACCATGCAGCTGAAGGGTTCCTTGTCAGGCCGTGCACTCACTATTTTGGTGGATTCAGGGAGCAGCCATTCATTTCTGAGCTCCACTATTGCTGCTGATATACCCAACCTGAAACAGCTTCCCTCACCAGTGACTGTACGTGTAGCTATGGAGGATCCATTGTTTGTTCTACTGAAATTCAGTGTGCTGAGTGGTCAGTTCAGGGATACATCGGTATGGACTGGCTTGAAGCTTTCTCACCCATGAAGGTTGACTGGCGCGACAAGTGGATGAAAATTCCGTATGGACTGGACCATATTGTCCTCCGAGGCCTGTTGCCGGATTCTAAACAGTCAGCTCTTCCTCAGCTTTGCCATATTGCCTCCTCTGTCAGCTCAACAGACAGTTCTGCTGTTCCTCCAGCAGTTCAACAACTAATCGATGAGTTCGCTGATCTTTTTCAGGAAACCACTGAGTTGCCCTCGCGTCGGCCATGCGACCATCACATTCCGCTGGTCCCGGGCGCTCCTCCAGTGGCAATCCGTCAGTACAGATACAAGCCGGCGCTGAAAGATGAAATTGAGAAACAGGTTTCAGAAATGCTGCAGTCCGGCATGGTCCAGCCGAGCTCAAGCTCTTTCTCTTCGCTTGTGTTATTGGTGCGCAAGAAGGATGGGAGTTGGCGCTTTTGCATTGACTACCGCATGCTCAACGCCTTAACCATCAAGAGCAAGTTTCCCATTCTAGTGGTGGATGAGTTACTCGATGAATTATCCGAAGCCAGATGGTTCTCTTGCTTGGATATGCGGCAGGCTTCAATCAGATCAGATTGGCGCCAGGCGAAGAACACAAAACTGCATTTCAAACTCACTGGGGCCAGTTTAAATTTACAGTGATGGCATTTGGCTTGACTGGCGCCCCTAATACCTTCCAAGACGCGATGAATACCACCCTCTTTCCTCTTCTGCGCAAGTGCGCGTTGGTCTTCTTTGACGACATTTTGGTATACAGCCGTACTCTAGAGGAACATGTCCAAAACCTTCGCCAAGTATTCACTTTGTTATCCCAGGATCGGTGGAAGGTTAAGTTCAGCAAGTGCCGCTTCGCCAAGCAATCAATCGCTTATTTGGGTCATATCGTGAGCTCCTAGGGTGTGTCCACTGATCCAAGCAAAATCGAAGCAGTGCAACAGTGGCCTCAACCACAGAACATCAAGGAACTGCGCAGCTTCCTAGGGTTAGCAGGATACTACTGTAAGTTCGTCAGAAACTTTGCCGTATTGGCTCGGCCTCTGACCAATCTTCTCAAGAAGGGAGCTTTGTTCGTGTGGACACCCGATCATCAAGCGGCTTTCGATGCACTCAAATCTTCTCTGGTGACTGCCCCGGTACTGGCCCTTCCCAATTTCTCCAAGCCGTTCCACATCCAGACAGACGCCTGTGATTCCGGTGTGGGAGCGGTACTATTACAGGAGGGTCACCCACTGGCCTTTGTCAGCAAGGCGCTGGGTCCTCGGACACGGAATTTGTCCACTTACGACAAGGAGTTTCTTGCAATCTTGGTGGCAGTGGAACATTGGAGAGCTTACTTGCAGCATAGCGAGTTTATCATATATACAGATCAGCTCAGTCTGATGCATATCACTGATCAGTGCTTGCAAACTCAATGGCAACTGAAGATGCATACAAAGTTAGCCGGTCTCTAGTACCAAGTGGTGTATAAACCGGGCACTTCTAATGCCGCAGCTGACGCTTTGTCACGCCATCCTAACCCTCCAGCACAGCTCCAGGCTATATCGGTCTCAACCCCGGCCTGGTTAGCTGAAGTTACCGCCGGTTATGCTGCTGATCCTGAATCCACCAAGTTGCTCCAGGAATTATCAGTCAATCCTCAGAGCAGCCCTCCCTTTACACTAGTCAATGGTGTTCTTCGGCATTCTGGACGTATATGGATCGGGGCTAATCCACAGTTTCAGCACAGAATTATTTCAGCACTGCATGATAGTGCACTCGGCGGGCATTCTGGATTTCCGGTGACACATAGCCGAGTCAAGAAGCTGTTCTTCTGGCAAGGGCTGAAGCAGTCCGTCAAGGCCTTCGTTGCTGCTTGTTCAGTTTGTATCCAACCAAAGCCTGACAGAGCTCGTTACCCAGGATGCTATCCCCTCTGCCGGTTCCCGGAGAAGCTTGGCAAATGGTCTCAATGGACTTTATAGAGGGGTTGCCGACCTCGGGGAATGCCAACTGCATCATGGTCGTGGTGGACAAACTCAGTAAGTTCGCACACTTCGTTCCCCTTCGCCATCCTTACACTGCTCAGAAGGTCACGCAAGTTTTTCTGGATAACATCTTCCGCCTTCATGGTCTGCCAACTCATATTATCTCGGACCGTGATCCAATTTTCACAAGCTCATTTTGGAGAGAACTATTTCGCCTCGCTCAAGTGACCCTGGCCATGAGTTCTGCTTACCACCCGCAGTCCGACGGGCAGACCGAACGCGTCAACCAGTGCTTGGAGACGTACTTGCGCTGCTTTGTACATTCATGTCCTCGCCAGTGGCTGAAATGGTTGTCCCTCGCGGAGTACTGGTACAACACCAGCGAGCACTCAGCCCTCGGTCGGTCACCGTTCCAGGTACTCTATGGTCGATCTCCTCATCACTTTGGTATTACTGACGCCTCTGCTTCCCCTGTGCCGGACGTGGCTGCTATGTTGTCGGAGCGCACCACAATGCTCGCCGCTGTGCGTCAGCATCTGCTGCGGGCACAGCAGCGTATGAAGGCCCAAGCTGACAAGAAGCGGTCCGAGCGCTCATTCCAAGCGGGCGAATTCGTCTACCTTCGCCTCCAGCCGTACGTGCAGGCTTCACAGGCTCCGCGCTCACATCACAAGTTATGCTTCAAGTACTTCGGCCCCTTCAAGGTCCTGGCAAAGGTTGGCGACGTGGCATACAAGCTGGAGCTCCCTCCCTCATCATCAATTCACCCGGTGTTCCACGTCTCCCTCCTCAAGCCGGCGTCCACTCCTCCGCCGAACATCTGCGCCAACCTCCCCGACCCCGACAACTATCTCCAAGTTCCCGAACGTGTGCTGCAGACGCGTCTCCATCATCGCGGGCATCGTTCTGTGAAGCAGCTGCTTATCAAATGGTCGGACCTCGACGAAGACCTGGCAACCTGGGAAGACGCCGACGCCATCGTCCAGCGCTTCCCAGCGGCTCCGGCATGGGGACATGCCGAAACTCAAGGGGGAGGGATTATTAGCAGACCACATCCTGGAGATGCAGCAGCTGCACCAAGGCCTAGGACGGGGAACCGCAAGAGGACCAGGAACGTCAAGCTATCTGGGCCGCTCCGGCATGGGGACATGCCGAAACTCAAGGGGGAGGGATTATTAGCAGACCACATCCTGGAGATGCAGCAGCTGCACCAAGGCCTAGGACGGGGAACCGCAAGAGGACCAGGAACGTCAAGCTATCTGGGCCGGAATGAGCCGCGCGTGTCGTCTGTAGGAGAGGCCCGCTAGTGAGTAGATAAGAGGGATAGCAGAGGGGAAGAGAAACAACTTTTGAACTATGTATCCATTACATTGCTGTAGAAGTAAAGTAGAAACCGGCTCTCTGCCGACGAGATTCCTCGTAGTTCCTGTTCATATTTTCTTCCTCCGATCAGCGGCGTCGATCGCTGACAAGGAGGACGACGCCGAGAGCACTGGCGAGGAGGAGGGCGACGATGACCCGGAGATCTCTGGCGACGATGACGTGGAGTGCTCAGGCGAGGAGGATGACGTAGGGAGCTCTGGCGATGAACCGGACGATCCTGAGAGCTCTGGCGTGGACTCGGATGACGACGCCGAGAGCTACGGCGAGGAGGACGACGAAGAAGACGACTCAGAGAACACTTACGAGGAGGAGGAGAAAGAAGAGGAGGACACGGTGAGCTCTGGCGAGGAGGAGGAGAGCAGTCACGTCGTTGGTGTAGCGGAGAACGGCAAAAAAGACATCTTTGCCATGCTGTTTCCCAGGGCTACTACGGCATGCGACGCCAACGCAGAGCAGGGTGCGGCCAGTGCCAACGGGGCAGTGAAGGAGCGGTCGGAGTCCGACAGTTCTGGTTCTGACATGGATACCGACAGCTCTGGTTCTGGTTCTGACATGGATACCGACAGTTCTGACATGGAAGATGGCGATTGCTTGGAGTCTGATGAGGAAGATGACATTGTTGTTGTAGCAGAGAAATCTAAGGCATCCGGCGCCAACATGGACGACTATGAGGACGAGAACGAGCACGGCTACGTCGACTACGAGGAGGAGGAGGAAGACGGGTCCTTGTTTGACATGCTGTTGCCCAGGGACTGTGCCATCGACGACGACATTGACAGTTCCGACGGGGAAGATGAGGCTGCTACTGCTACTGCGGCATGTGGCTACAGCGCTGAGCCGAGCCACGGAACCCGGCGGCCGGAGTTTGCTGGTCGCACTGCTCGCGGCTACGACGACGTTGATACTGATTCTGACATGGAAGATGGCGACGGTGAGGTTGCGGCTGATGTCAATGGGACAAGCCTCTACGGTTGGCCAAGAGCAAGAGCCACAACCGGCGGCGGCGTCGAAAGCCAGTGCTGGGGATTTGCTTGCCAAAGTCAGACGGAGAGGCAAGCGTTGTGGGAGGACCTGCGGCGGGTACTGGAAGACCTGCGGCGGCAACTCGCGGCGGAGGCGTTCGAGTCGTCGGGGCAGCAGCAGCAGCAGCGGAGCTACGACGACGTTGACGATACTTGCGACGTGCCCGGCACAGCGGCCCCGGGTGGTGGTCCGGCGGGGAGCTGCGCGCCGACGCCGGAAGCCCAGTTCACGGCGCGGTCGGTGCGGGACACGGAGCGTGCGCTGGCGATGGAGGAGGTGGGGCGACGGGAGGCCGCGCAACGGGATCTGGACCGCGCGCTGGCGACAGAGGCGGCGGCGGCCGCCGAGGCGTTGGAGTCGGCGCTGGAGGACTGCGCCACCGCCGAGCGGCAGGCTACTGGCGACGTCACGCGGCCCGCCGTGGCAAATCGTGATGTCCCGGCCGACTTCACCTTCATCATCGGCGTTTATGTGTTCGTGTTTCTTGTGGTTTCTCTCTTGTCGCTTGCGTTGCCAAGTAACTGATGTTCTTTAGATGCGGTGCTGCCAAAGTCAGACGGATTAGCACTGCTGTTATCTCATAATTTAGACTGTAACTCGATGGTAAAATATGGTTGGTTAATTTTAATTCAATTCAATTCAATTCTGGGCAATGTTACTGGTTGGTCTGCAAGTATACTTTTATTTCTTCCCCTGTTTCAAAGTGAAAAAGAAGGTCCTGTTAATCAGCCTTCGGGGGATTAAATATCAGGCACATGATCTAGGGACTAGGGATGAAAATGTGACGACGGCAGCCTAGTGGCTTGGATCATTGGATGCGACAGACTTGTCCGGCTCCCGGGCCTCCGGCTACTTCGTATTGGAGTCTAGCCGCTAACATTTGGTCATAACAATATCGTTAGTATGCTTTCATGTATTCTCACGCTATTGTGCAATTGAATGGCGAAAACGATCCCATCAGAAACTCCAGAATGGTCAGAACCAAGCACTGCAATATTCCATAATGCAAATGAAAGAATCCTGACATCCACTGACTCTGGAACCTCCAGGCTCCAGTTTCGCATAAAATCCGCCGTGCAACAAACATTATACGATTTTTATGTTATAATATAACATATACAATCAAGTCTACTGAAGACCAAATCCTTTGCGAGTTTCTCAATTTGAATTCTCGTCACTTCAGCCGCCAAACTGTGACAGGGAATCATCTGCTCTACTACAATATAATAACCATCTTCAGGAAGCTCGTCCACTATGAGAAAAATTCCGTGCTAAAACGGTGATGCGAAGTGTAAGCTATGTGCATCAGTAAACGAATTGGTCGCCGTTCGTAACTCAACATATATCAACTATATATACCAGTCTGTTATAGGCCATCTACTCGTCAGCATGCACGATCTCACCCATCATGATACGGGTGCTCTGAACATTGAACCCCAAAGCTGACGAGCTCAGCTTTTTACCTTTCTTCCCCTTCTTCTGAATGTCCAATGCAGCAGATCTTGTATTGACCATGGAAGCTCTGGCCCTGCTCGGAGGTGATTGGAGTCCCGGCCTGGTTATGCATTACAAAGAACATAAATATCTTGCAGCAGATCAAAGAATGCATGAGAAAAACAAGGCTTATAGCAAATCATAGATCGCTCTATGTTACTTGACTTGATTATGAGCATCGATAAATCCAACTTGTTTTATCAATAATCAATCCATGTCTGAGATTAACAATACAAAATTATATGCAGTAATATAACCTGAGACTGAGAATTCATATAATTTAGTGCTGGAAACCAAACTAATATGTTTCGTCGTTGTAGCTTTGTGCCAAGTCAAACTTCTCTAGGTTGGACCAAATTTGTAGAAAAATGCTAAAACATCAAACAAGATTCATTCGATACACCATGCTATATATTTTGATATTGCATTTATTTTTGTAGATGTTAATATATCATTAAGCTTGCTCAAAGTTAGACAAATTTAACTCGGGACAAAACTAAAACGACTTTCTAACGGAGGGAGTAGCATACAAATATCAAAATACACACAAGCTACTTCACAAACAGTAATGGGTTCATGGCAGCTATACCTTGTGTATATCGAACTGACAAAACTAATCGGCATAAGCACCCCACAATCTATGCATAACGAGGACTTGAAAAGTTTGATATTCTAAAGTTAAACATGTTACATCAAAGTGTCCCTATTTAGTTCGACCTGGTAGAAACAAATGAAGCTACCCCTTTTCCCTTTATTCAGAGCAGAATATTGCACCTTACCCATTGTTCACCTAAACGACCGTTTAGCCCATCCAAAGTTCAAACACCATTTTTAGATGCTACAAGGTGGCCAGCCGTGTCCATTTAAACTGTTTAAACGGCCATTTAGCCCGATTAAATGGCCATTTTGCTCAATAATTGTCTAAACAACAGGTGACTGACTGATTACATTTAGGTGAACATTTACTTTTAACCATTATATTTCTATTACCACATATTTGGGAAATATACAAATTACAGTATTGTGGAAGTAAGAAGAATTTACTAATACCATTTTCAGATATCTGAATGACATTTTATTTTTAATGACCGAGGAATTGCCAACAGATTGTGTCAGGCCAAAGAAAGTTGTAAATTGTGTTGTTGAAAGATCAAAATCATATTACATACACCTCAATCTTGAAAAATGTTTTTTTAAGTCAGTACAGGTGCCAGGACATATCATGCATGTTACTGCATCCATTATAGCAAGTTTAGATAACAGATAAAACATACTCAAAATCAGAGAGGATATGTAATGGATGTGAATAACAAATTGTAGTACTGACAAGTCCATGCACATGATGGACTAAGTCTATTAAACAAACTCTTGTCACGCCAAGCAAGAAAATAAGAACAAAACTCGCGAGATTTAGTTGCAGATCAACTTAAACAGAAATGGCTACAGTGCAATTTAATGTATATCAGTCATAAGTTTGCTTGCAAAGGGTATAAGCTTGGCAAGAAGGCCCATTTTTTCATTAAAAAGAATGAAGAAAAGCTGACAAAGTTTAGCCTGTAGTTAAGAACATACTTATCTTGCTTTGCATGCTCACAAGGCTCCCAAAACAGATCCTCTTCAGAATTAGGAGTGGAGTGACTGGAAACATGAGAAGTCATTTTGAGGAGTTCATTACCCCTCAATGGAGGTGATTCAGAACCTTGACAGGATGAATTGTTCCCATGACTATGCTGGTCCATAGGCCGTTTTGCATGGGATGATGCTGGTACTAGTTGCTGAAGATTACCTGATTCCTGTTCTTCTTCCATCTGAATATTTCTCAGAGAACATGATTCGCGTACCTGTGCAGCGTCAGTAGCTGGGCCAGGTATAGCATTTGTAAGTGGTGCTGGGGTTTTAACTGCAGAACCTTTGGATTTCTCCCCCCTGTTCCTTATCTTTCTTGTGCCCTTGAACTCAATGAAATCAGCACCATCATGAAGATGAGCATCAGACTGAGTAACAGAAGGTGCCAGAGGAGGAAAAGATGTATCATCAGCACTATTTATGATAACAGCATCTTTATCATTCGACTTTACCAGTTCCTCTCCTGCCAATAAATCATGTAACTGACTTCTCTTACTCTTTGATATATTGACATTTTTTTTATCACACATAGGTCTAGTCTCATCTCCAAACTGTTGCCCAGAAGTTTCAGCCAAACCACCCCAAGGTATAGATAACGCTGAAGCTGCTGTTGTGGTTACTTTAGTATTTTCCAGGGCTATTTCCCTCTGTGTTTCCAATTGTTCCTCTGCTTGAATTTCCAACAGTGATTTAGTTCTAACACCTGGAGTAGGTTTCCATGAATGAGGATGGGTAGAAGAAATTTCCATTTCATGAACTTCATTGGAGATATGAGACATGACACTTTCCGATTTTGCAAGACCTTGACATGATTGAGGAAAACCTTGAGCTTCAAAAACAGTCACCTTGCTATACTCGTTAGAACCAGAACTCAGAGTTTTCTTAGATGGCAAGTCTACAATACTTTCTTTCCGTGAAGGAGCATCAACAACTGCAGAGCCCTGTGTGAGACTAGCAGAACATTCTTTCCAAGCTGCATGACCCATCATTTCATGGGGCAGTGGTAGAGCTAGAGCAGGAGCCCAACTTTCCGACAAACCAATAATTCCCGTGTCTCTCAATTTCACATTTGCATGATTAGGTAGTTGTAGATCATGCATACCATGACCAGGTAACTTCTGAGCAAGTTCAAGAATCTCTTGTGTTCTTTGAAGACAAAGCTTCATATGGTCACTAGATGACAATGAAGTATGTCTTGTCCCATGGGAAGGATCATAAAGCTGCTGCATGGAACAATCATGAGGTAGAGCCTGAGAAATGTGTTGCTGCTGTTGCTCCTGCTGCCTGAGCTGTAGCATGTTGTTCAATAGAGAGTATTGAGGTTGAGGTACTCCAGGCATCAGGGGTTGCAAGTGTAGCTCTGATGGCAGATACTGTTGTTGATTGTTGTTTAACAGCTGAGGATCATGAGATATTTCACTGAGAAACTTTTCTGGCTGTGTGATTTGTGAGTTCAAACAAGCCAAAGTTGGTTGATTCTGTGTCAAAGAGTAATGCTGTTGAACATCAATACCTATTTGCTGAGAATTGTGATCTATACCACACATACCAGCTTGCAGATTTCCAGAGTCAACATTATTTGACCAAAGTGACAATCCAGAATTAGCAGCCGGTGCTTGACCTTTTTCTGTAGGAAGCAGCATTGCGAGCAGGTTAATATTCTGAGGTTGGAGAGCTTCATTTGATGGGCCAACCATTTGCGAGAAGAATATTGAGTGCGAAGTTGACTGGACTGAATCTTTTCTTTGTGACTCTGCAACTGATATGACATCAGCGTCTATTTGTAAGGTGTTTTCCCTCTCTAACAGCCCCTTCTGTACTTCAAGATGATTTATCCTATTCACTTTCTCATCACCGGAAACAAAATGGTTGCCAAATGTACTGCGGCTGCATTCATTCATACCTGAAATCAAAATAAAATAGCAATCACATCATGACTGGCACAACATAAACAGACAAAGATAAGAAAATGTCAAGAAATGGGCATAAAGAATGGCATTGATGAGAAACAAACCTCCAGTAACAACGTTAGTTTCTGCTCTGGGATTCTGGGTTTTAATAGACACTGGAGACTCCAGAAAGTGATTTTCAGCTTCAGTTACACAGCCATTCTTGTTTATGGATCCATAATCAGATGTTCCAAGATACACTGATCCTAGATGTGAGGCCTCTGTCATACTTCTTGGTTTGGTATTGCTGAAGCCTGGAGGCACCCTTACCTTTGCCCGTAAGTGTGGCATGACATCCCCAAGTAATAAGAAAGGAGAATCACAGGAAGCACTTGCAACACGAACTAGCAAATCAATACCAAAAAACCCAGCCTCGAACCAACCAATGATGTCATATCCAGGAAAAGGACCTTGGGTGCACCCTTTTGGGTCCTTGTAGTAAAGAGAGAGGTTTTCTGGGTTAACATTTTCACCTACACCAACCATTTCACCAACTTTAGTTCCTTGGTGCTGATGTCCAAATTCAGCACATGGCCCATGGATACCACCACCAATAGACTCAGATTCTTTTGGAGGAGATTTCTCAGACTTCAAGTGTTCGCTCAAATGTGCAGCCCCAAGAATTCCTAGGAAAGACGAATATCATAGATAATACAATTTAGTAAATATAAGGTATACAAAATTATGTGGGAATATAAAGCAGTAATGCATAACATCATGGTTACAATTTCAAAGGCCAAGGGTCCCAGGTGCAGGCAAAATGCATCAAGATGGGATATCTATAAATATTATATACAAAGAGTTTTTACTGGAAATCTGTAATTTCAGATGAAATAAATTGGAAGGAAACAGATTGAATAGGTTCACCAGATTTTGTTAATATGCACAGAACATTTGCTAGGGTGCAACAATCTTAAGTATATCAAAGCCTGCAAATATTATCCTATAAGGAAACATGTAGTTATAAGCTATGAGTTTTAAATGGTTGTAACAGAAAAGGAACCTCAAAAATATTCTGCTGGATACATTCAGAGAAGTATTTTTGATAGTAAATCTGTAGGAGTTAACCACTCTCAAGCATGAGCATGTCTGTTAATACGAATGTCTAAGTTCCAAGAAATGACTGTATTTAAAGTGCATAAAATAAATACTGTACGCAATCCTGGGAAAACTTGACACATGAGGCTGATACTAACCAAATATATTGAATTCACAATATATGCATGAGATCTATCGCATATTCGCATACCTCTGATACCAATGGTCATTTCACCACTGAAATCTTCACTGCTTCCTGTCTGATCTTCTCTTCCACCTGCATAAATAGAAGGAAAAAAATAATTGACACATATTCAAGAACTTCTGCAGATTGATAACAAAAGTCAGGAGCTGCTTCTTACTTAATTTCATTTGTTCTAATGCCACCACATCTGGATTACTTTTGTCATCAGAACCATCTTTGCAAGCTTTTGCCAAACTGTCTGTGATATCTCCTTTTTCAATTCCTTTCAAAATCACCTATTAACACAAGCAGAACTAAAAGATTAGGGCATCATATTATCGTAAGATCTTCCTATGCCAGTAAAGACAACATAAAAGTGAAAATTACCACTTCTTCAGCATTAGGTGCAATGAGAGCTAAAGGATCCATAGGATCTTCTTGCCACAATGAAGATATCTCATCGTTATCAATATCATCTATCGGCATTACAAAGTTTCTAACATCAGTTGTTCTGTATATTTCAAACAATTTTATCCTGCTATATCTCACAGAGTTTCTAGATGGACCACCAGGCCTGTCAGAAAGTACACCAAGATGGAATGGGCGTGAAGATCGACTATTGACTCTGCTTGTAACAGATGTAAACCTTCTGTGAGAACTTGTAGAGTTTGGGCTATCACTTTCCTGCCCATAGCTACTGTGTCCAAATGAAGCAGATAACTTCTGTGGATCTGGGGAAAGATGATCAGATGTACCTCCTCCTGCACCACGGCTCGCAAAATAGCTGGAGTTCCACGATCGAGAAATATTACTGTCCCTTTCATTAACCTTCTCATGATTGCTACCATCTTTTTCTTTCCCATGACCTGTACTGTGAGAAAAAACTTCTTCACAGGGAGCATCATCTTTTCTATCTGAATCTGTTGACCTTTCACGCCAATTTTCAGAATCTTTACTACCGGGACCCCAGCGAGATTCCAGTTATTATCACGGCGTTGGTCATAGTTTCTCACGTAACTAGGTGACCTTACCCAGCGCTCTTTTGGACTCAGGTGGCTATCAAGATACTGCTTGGTGTCATCACGGTGCCGTTCCAATCTGTTCATATTACTATGTTCTTTTTCCATTTCCCTCCATTTAGTTCGATGGGAATCTGAATTCAGTCTTGTGTCTTCATTGAACCATTGGTCACGGTGGCCAGTTATTCTATCAAACACAGAAGGCCTGAAAACATCTCTTTTCTTTCCAGTATTGTTCCTTTCTTCACTGTTTCCTGGCGTGTTTGCAGAGTTAAAATGGATATCATGTGAACCAGGCTCCTGCAACAAATAAATGAAAATATCAGAATACATCACTAATACAGAAAGAGTAATCTGAGGGTAATAGCAATCTAAAAGCAATTCTATTATTCAGCAATCTATGTTGATATCATTTTACATAACATGGCCAGACTAGCAAAAAGAACTGTTCTACCCAATAGAAATTTAACAAGTTTGAGTTTCATAAGATTTTTCTGAGAAAGGGAGAGAAAGTGCAGCTAGAAAAAACTGGTTTCGGGCCCCTCAGGAATTAGTTCAATTTCACGTGAAAATACAGGAAACAGGAAAAAAATTCCGCATTCCAAAGGGGGGCTTGATCATTAAAAGAAAATGTGATGTATCCAGATCTTGTACCCAAGGGCACATGAGTCTAAGGACCATGCTTTTCTACTCTAGCTAATACTTCTCATAAAGTTAGATACCAAGATGACACAGATTGAAAGTCAAGGGACTCATAAACACTTGTTTAGTAACAGCCATCACCTTGTTTTCCCCCGGTTTTGACTGAAGTAACTGAATAGATAGTGTGCTCTTGGTGTCCAGGTCCGATTTGTCTGCAGAGACAAAATGGTACTGTAAGCAAGCACAAAATCATTGTGCTCAGAAACAAAGAACAGGTCTCCATTTATAACCAGCAAATGCTTTGCTTATGGGTACGTCGAAGGACACTCCATAGTGATTAACGACACATAATTATCAAAAGAGAAGGGGGGAAACTCAACAGAATTTAAACATTTGTACAACTACAACAGGGGATACTGGTTATGCTGTGTTTAATGCAATAGTGTGAATTTGTTTATACAGAAAAGATCAAGCTCAAAGGTAGCAAGTAAACAAGCATTTACCAATTACATCATTTCAAAAAAAAAGAAACGAGATAACTAATTAAAGTAGTTCGTGGTAAGATCTTGCACTTAAAGTCAGTTACTTCAACGTGAGCTATCATGATTAGTGTGAATTTGCTTATACAGAAAAAATCAAGCTCGAAGCTAGCAAGCAAAACAAGCATTTTACCAATTATATCATTTCAAAAAAGGAAAGAAGTTAATTTAGTAAAGTAGTTCATGGTAAGATCTTGCACTTAAAATCAGTTACTAGAAGTAAGCTATCATGATTAGCGGTGTTTTGGTAGAGTGGATTTCAAAAGACCTCTGAAACCAGCATCACCGCAGAACTGTTAATAGTAAATAACAGGCAAAAAGAGGACCTGAGAGCGATCAGCAACGAGATCTAACATCTTTGTGACATTACTGGCAAAAAAAAATGTAAAATACTTTAAAACAGCATGTAACGAGCAGTGCTGCAATCAAATCTAACCGATCCGAAGTCCATACTGTAGTCCACATGTTCGACATACTAAACCAGAACACGCACCCAACTCACTCTACTAATTAATCACTTTCAGTCTGAGAGAGACCATAAGCGATCGTTCATAAAACAACCGGAAAAACAAAAGGCTTCGCAAGCTCACCAATTTGCTTCACACCCACCCCACCCAAACCCCGCAAACACCACAAGCCCCAGAAACGGCGCGCAAACCCGAGCACACGGAACCACGCAGCGCACCAGCTCGTACACACTAACACACGCAGGCACCGAGAGATCGATCAACCACGCCACACCACCAACGGGAAATCAAGCCAACCCACCAAAAGCTAGGCCCAGGGCTAGCGTCGGTTCCTCGAATCGAGCACCTGATCGAGAGGACGCGGAAGTTGGGGAAAGTGTAGGTGGGGACTGGGGACGGGGGAATCACCTTCTGTGTTCTCGGGCGATAGAGGCGCGTCGGCGGTGGAGCAGCGGTTGGGGTCTGCATTCTCGCGGTCTCCGGTCTCGTCGTCTTCGGTGGCCATGGATGCCGCGGCGGCGGCCCTAGCTGTGCTTGGGGACTTGGGGTTTTCGAGCGGGCGGAGGAGCAAACTGGGGTTTGGGCGGAGGAAGAGAAGAGCCGATGAGAAGGAAGAAGTGAGTGGGGTTTACGAGCTAATGAACGAGAGAGGCGGGCGAGGAGACGTCGGATCGCGTACAACAACCTGCTTGCTTTCTCGTGACAAATGGCAGTGTGACAGACGCGTTTTGCATACGGACCCTCAACTTAATCTGTAATTTTAGATTGTCAATGAAAAAGCTTTTACACCTGACCACACGGCACAAGCAACACACTTTAAGCCTTGATTAGTTGTTTGCAGCTTTCGCGTTAACCTTAATATAGCACAGCTCAAATTAACATAATTTTCTTTTTGAATCACTTTACAAACACAGACATCCACGTATACTTGCATACTAATCCCTATAAGAAAACATATACATGCCCTAACTTACCTTGCCCTAAGAGCATCTTTGAAAGGTTCCGACAAGAGATCTCGAGATCGATGAAATCATAATGTGTCTCACTGTCAACGACATACCCACCATCGAAAGAACAACCCCTTAAATCATGGAATAATCAATGTCTTAAATTTGAGTATTTCACCAAAAAAGCCAAGTTGAGACATGCTCAATTCACAAGCCAACATAATATATGCATGGCATTTTGTTGTCTTGCGCATGCAAACTGCATTTAGTAAAACTATGCTCCGTTGCTTACAATATGATTTATGTCACATCTGTGTTCTAGTAGAGGTAAAGGAGGCGATAAGATTTTATTTTTATGGCTCGTCGGCTTGTGAAAGTGTGTAATGACTAATATTATTAAATCCGTACTAGCTAACGCAGCATTAAACCTGCTTGTGAGTATTGTGCAAATCTGCATAAGGGTTTCTTAGGAAAAAACAAATATAAATAGGATGCATTGCACAAATCTAGATACATGTTAATTCGGCCAATCAAATGCAATCATTCAGCTTCTATGAACACATGGGCGCACATTCTATATCAATATAAATAAGGGTCTGTCTACCCAACTGTCGACAGATTTCTGAACCAAAAATCTATCAAATTCTAGACAAATGAGATGATGACACGTCACCATCGAAACTGACAGATTCAAAAAGAAAAAAAATCTTTCAGATTTTTATAACACAAGACAATATCCAACAATATCCAAAACCCATTAACAAATACAACTAAAAATTACCAACTAAGCCTAAAGAGCATAGCAAAGTTGATGCACGCCTACACTACACATGCATACACATTCATCTTTTTTTTGCTTTTGCTTTTGCTCTTGCGAGAACTAAACTGATGGATGTTGCAGCTGCAGTTCTTCTCTTTTCCTACCGTGCTGTGCCTGCCATCCCCAAGCCTCATCGTCATTGCGCCTCTCACCATCACAAGCTCTGACTCCTTTGGTCATGGTTTCTGGCTACCTCTTCCCCATTCCAATCTGAACATGACATCCTGCAGCTGCGACCACTCCCAATAAGTTATCTATGCATGCAAAACAGCAACTGCAGTTTACTACTGCTCCAACATCCAAGATGCAACAGTAGCGCAACAATAAAACGCACACGCGCATGCAAACATCAAATCTAGCAAAACACATGTACACACAAGCAAGAAAGCCCATCAATTTCAGTGACAGTGATAGGCAGAAGGACAAAACACAGTAAGGCCAGTGTGGTTGGGATTGGACACTGGTTCAAATAATGTAGACAAAACATATAAAAGCCTCTAGATTGGGCATAAAATGAGCTTGCAGTGTCTCATCCCTATTGATCTGAGCCCCATTTCATTGAAGCGCAGAACCGTTAGAGAGACACTTGTTATCAGTCCATTAGCATTCAAAGCTGGGCATTGCCCACAAGGCTTCACAGCTTTGCCAAGATGGACTATAATATCAACAGCATAAGATTTGGCCTAACGAGACAGCATTAAAACGGAACCATATCTCTAACAAATTCAATAATGAACCTAATTTCTCGTCTCATTCAGGTAAGGCTAAAAGAAAGTCTAGATATCAATCCATAGGCATTGGAAGATTGAAATTAATATACAGGCTTCATCATGCTTCCATAATGAGATATGTTTACAAGACATCCAATTTGCTAGACCAAATCTACTACAAGCAATCAATTGGTCTACTATAAGCAATCAAGCACTGACATATACCAACATGTGCCTCCTAAGTTCGATACGAGAAATCATACAGTGATACCACAAAACAAAACTATATCTGTGAGGCAAGAAAGGTACCTCCATAGTCCTTGTACTCAGGACCAACATACGAATCCGGGAGAACAAAGAGAACACAAAGGAGCCCTATAACACAACATAAACAAAAGCGGCATCAAGTAGATATCAGGTCGAATTTTAGCAAAAAAAAAATAGTAATAACCTGCAAACTCTCCAAAGTCACCAAGCGGCCTAGGAGAGCAGCACGCTGCAGTGTGTAGGGCAAAGGTTGTTACTATAGACCACTAGAGACAAAGGGAGCGTAAACTAGAAGACCGGTGACCGGTGGAGAGCAGAGACGACACTCGCTGCCTCCCTGCATTCTCAGGGACAAGCTGATCAGATGGATCACTTTAAACACACGCTATAGTTTTTAATTATTATTAGTACGAGTACTTACTACTACGGCCACACCATCCATTTATCTGAACTGCACCCACGTAGGAGTACACAGGTACAGTACCTACATGCGTACACGAGGCTATCAGCCCAAGCTGCTATGCACAACGACGTTGGGCTTAACGATGTACAATAGGTATGGGTCGATACAGCCCAACTCCAGACAATAAGAAAAAAGATTATAAAGAATAACACCACATCTCAAGACTACTTCAGGACCAGCAAATAGTTTACTTGAAAAAAGATTGCAGCTAGCAAACACATCAAAGCTAGCAAACAACTCTAAAAATAACAACTAAAAAACTCAGCTCGACTACACCTTCTATTGCTCCCTCACACATCAATAATCACCACGTCTATAACTGAACAAGTTAAATATAAAATATAAAAATATATAAGAGGTTTAAATCAACTCTAAACATCTCACATATAAATAAGAAACATCAGTGGACATCTTAGGAAAAAATTAGGTAGCATCAATTTGCTTTGAGGCTCTCAAAAGGCAAAAGACAAAAAGCAGCAGCAGAAAGCAGCAACAACTGCAAAAACAGCAATAGCAGCTCAATCAGGAGGCTTTGAGGCTCTCAAAAGGCAAAAGGCAAATATCAGCACCAGCAGCTTAATCAGCAACATTAGTGAGTAGCAAAAACTACAACAACAACAGTAACAACTCACTCAATAGGCTTTGGAGCCCTCAATAGGGAAAACACAAATAGCAGCACCAGTAGCTAAATCAGCAACAACAGCAACCCACATAAACCCACACCCCCACAAAAACACAGACAGACACACACACACACACAGAGCACGCCAAACAAACATACAGTCGCCCCCCCCCCCACACAAAACCGCACAAACACACACACACCAACAACGCTAGAAGACACATGCACCCCACACACAAACACAAACACTCACACACACACACAAAGCTAGCACCCACACACAGAAACACACACTAAAAAACTCACATACACCCACACCCACCCACACACACACACGAACACCCACACCCACACACACACACACGAACACAAACAGGCACCAAAGCAGCAAACACATGTACACACACAAAAAGAGACACTCACACACAAACACTCACACATCAAGGCTAGCAAACACATGTACGCACAAAGAAACAAAAACACAAATAAAAAACTCAACTAAAATCAACAAAAAAGGTTCAAACTCAAAAAGAAAAACAATGCAAATCTACACAACACACATATAAGACATCAGCACCCTCAAGGCAAAGGACAAATACACATGACTGCCACACCCAAAAAAGTAAAGCCTAACAAAAAAATAGAAAAGCTAAAAGGCAAAGACATGAATGGGCATAACAAAAAAATCCAAACAATAGCTATAACTCATAAAGCTAAAAAAGTTCACATGCACGAAGGACACAAAGTTTCCAACACCAAACATAAAACATGGTAAACATGCTAAAAACTATCGAAGAAGAACTCAAAAACCAACTCATATAACCTGTCGAGCAAGACCAAATCCAAAAACCAACCTAGAGAAAACTAAAAAAAGACTTGTCAAAAAAGAGAAGACTAAAAACAAACCCACAAAAAGACCCGAGACAGTAAGGTCCTGCGAATGAACAGATCAGTTATATACTAGCACAGAGTAGTGACGAAATATCTCAAACTAAAAAAATAAAAATAGGTCACGAGCGCTGAGCAAAACATGATGACAAGGCACATGTATTACACAGTTCTACTAGAATTAGGACCCACTTATAGTGCTCAAATCTCAGTCTAAACAGTCAATGTAGATTAGCACGTAGAATTACAAAATTAAACAGCAGACCTTAACTTGGAGGCACTGACCAACCAAATTTGGTTAACTTAAACCAGCAACAATTCCTAGGAAAATACTATATAACAAAAGAAATAGTTACAAGTAAAGCTTTATTTGAGAAAACAAGGATCCAAACTCATTGTTCTAATGTTCTTCAATTGCTCAAAAATGATAGGTTCTAAAACTGTTCTCTACCTAATTAATTTGGGTGATGAGCTAAATCTCAGCACATAAGACAAGTCTCATTGCACATCCATTTCCACCTCAATTAATTTGGGGTTCCAAAGCTGAAACATTATTAGTCTAGAAACTAAAATCAGTCATGCAAAATTCTTCTATGTGAACAGTAGAGGATATTCTTCTGCAAAGAAAGTTATGGCATGTTTCTCAAGCAACATATTCTTAGCATTTATTTGAGCTTGTGATAAACTGCAGTCACTAGAAAGAACTTACCTACCTGTCCATACAGTATAATAAATTTGACAATGCTGCCACCACAATTATGAACCACTCGCCTGATCATGTGGATCATATGCAGTTCAAGGATATTTGCGTTAAAGTTGCAAATGTTGAGCTATATTACAAGGCAGTTCACTTCTATTTGGAGACGATATGTGTAATGTTTCCTCACCCATCAAATAATGCTAACCATGCAAGGTGCATCTCGCACATTATTGACGGTTGTTAATGCCAATTATAAATCATCAACATAACCTACGTATATGCTTAATTTCATCACCAAACATAGTTATAGGGTTTAATTCTAACAAGTTCCACGAGTTTTGGTACTATCACTTATCTCGCAACATATTTTTTTTTACAGAACAAAATTATCTCAAATGATGAATTGGAGTGCACCATTGCGAAGAGCTCGTCAAGCTGATGGAAATGGATATATATTTGCTATATTTGGAGCTCATAATGAAAAGATATAAATTTTACAAATAAAAGAAAAACTCCACGTCATGAGCTACGGGAATAATTGGGCCCAATTCAGAATTTGGCCCATTAAGGCCTATGTGCATTTTAATGAGATATGGTGGAAAGTTTGGTACAAATGAGGCTATTCAGAGGGGGAGGGTGCCTGGCGCCCCTCATAAATAGCAGCCCCTACCCCCCTCCCTGAGGCAGATCCTGGAAACCCTAATTCATATCTCTCAATCGGATCAACACAAACCAGGAGGATTAGGTCTAGAACTTTCCAATGTATTAGATTAGTAGCTCGGGTGTAACAGAACCGACCAAATCATAATAACGTAAGTACAAAAACAATCACCAAAGCGATCAAATTCCTGTACTTAAGCTCCCATAATTCCGGTAGTCCGAAAATCACGAAGGATTTTAACCAACTCTCGACATACAAACCAAGACCGTAGTGATTCAACACAACACATCATCCGTTACAACATTTCATAAGTAGCATTCGGATTACATCCATTAGAGTTCAAATAAAATATTACAAACCAAGTTCAAATGTGCGGAAGCAACATAGTTTAGTACATAACTTCATAGTTCTAAATACATTGCCAGATCTTAGTCATGTCCCACAAAAACATCATCAGGTATGAGAACTAGGAGAGACCGTGCCCAACGGTCTAGTCTTCATCCCCAGCCGGAAGAAGGCAATACTTGCAGCAACCAAAGTAGAACTGGTCATCTACAACAGGTGAGAGATAAACCCTGAGTACGAGAAGGTACTCAGCTAGACTTACCCGACAAAACCAGAAATAAAAGACACCAAGGATCATGCAAGGCTTATGAGGTGGGCTAGCTTGACACGGTTGCATAAAAGAGCTTATGATTATAGTAACCAATTTAAACTTAGCATCAAGCTTATCATCATTTACCTATCCACTAGATTAGCACATGTACTAGAGCACTCACTTATTAGGAGCAAACAATATTAACCATAGCAGGTATAATAAGACTGTCATCATCATATCATCCTTTCTGAACCATTATGTTATTTAGTGCATCTACATTGGAGATAAGCCCGTCAAGTTCTCACTAACCAGGGGAGACAGCGACTCGAATTGAATTACAACTCAGCTGAGAGGGTATTCCTAACTCTCACCCTGGCATACTTAGTAAGGGTAGCCGTGGGTCACCTTTTGAACAACTCAGGAACCAAATTCGCGGATTCGATTAGCGCCAGCACTCTCAGAGATTACCCTTCTGCCAGGACGATCAGGACTTTTAAATCACTTGCCCTTGGACTCACGCCTACGGCTCCCTTCCGAGACGCACTTTATACTTATCGACTCCCGGCCTGAGGTGAGCTACTCGGCTTTATGGTCGGTCTTCGGACACGGCCAATTAAGAGAGAGGCATGCGTTCAACATGAACAGGAAAGGCTCCAAGATTTAGTCCTTAATCAACACAGACGGAGTCACTGCAAACCGGTAAGCCTCCGTTCGGTCTTCATTTCAAATTAAGACTGATTCTTTTCCACGATAGCAAATATAGCCAACCGTGCCATATGTATCTTCCTATATCTCGTAGGTAACAGGAAATCACCTGTCTTCTACCGTGTTAAAGCAGGGCTAAGCACTACACGAGCCTGAGCTACATAGGATTCAAGGTATCAATATCTAGACAATGATTGAATAACCAATGCAGCAAGTGTTTGCATCCAACACCTAAACTTAATGCAACAATATATATATATGTAATAATAATACTTTAACTGCATTTCAGAAATTAGGAGGCTTAATATGCTCCGAGGCTTGCCTTTCACAAAGTTGCACGGACGGTGATCCGGGCACTCAACGGCGACCTCGTCTGGCACTTCTCCTGAAGGCTGCACCTCCTGAACCTCCGGTGTCGGCTGCTGCTGCTCGTTCGGTTTCTTGAATTCCAGCATGGTCACTCCTTCCGGTACACCTATTGCATGCCGATGCACAAGATAAATATCATGGATGCATAAGGAATGACATGATGCTCATGATGAATGAATCACAGTAAGTGTTTAACGAAAACATCGCTGGACACTCGTTTATCGATTAAGAATAGCTCTATTCAAATCACTTTAAAACAGGTATCTAACTTAACTTGAAGAACAAGATCAACTTACCTAACTTGCATAATCTAAGATAAAGATATTCATCTTCCGTTAAAGGCCTAACACCTAGGAACATTACCACAACTTAAAAATAGTAAAGGCATACTTTAAACAACAGTTAAAGTTTCATATGCACACGGGTAGTTCCTTAATTCAATCACAACAAGAGTTCTACAAATCCAAATGACTTGCATGAAGACATTCTAGAAAAAGCTTATGAAATTCTCTACAAATCATTTGTAAACATCAAAGCATAATTCTTACGTTAACCAAATCGAATTCCAGTAAACCTAGAATCTGTCTAGAAATGACAGGGTTACTAAATTAATTATTTAATGATGATACAAAAGCATAATTGGACCAAACCAAGTTTACCAATATGTTTTGCATACCAAATAAACATCAGAAAGTCTAGTGCCAACTTCTAAACAATTTATTTAATGCCCTTTTTCTAATTTCTTTAGTTAATTAGGTGATTAAAGTAATATATAGTAAAACTATTCATAAAAATCTATAAAAATTACAGTAGGTATCTCATGCTTTATATAGACTACCATAAAAATTTCAAAGCCATTGGGTAAGCAGAACTTGCTGTATCCAAAATAACAGGTAGCACGTCTATTTTTAGCATAATTAGGAAACCCTATTAAAAAGTGTCAAGCAACATATTTCTAATTTTTCCTAGTATCATTCTAGCATAAGAACAGTACTCACCAATTTTTACCCTAACTGGATCTATAGAAAAATTATAAAAATTCACACAAGATCCATCCATGCAAACAAGATAATTTTCTATCTCCTACGAACAGTGTCCAAAATTTATGAAAATTTAACTACAATCTATTCATGATATGATAAGTACACCATAAAAATTTCATGCCATTTGGAGCTACCTAGAAAAAGATATAATTACCCCTATTTCTTGCATGATTAAAAGAGATAAATAGAAACTCCTATTTTCATAACAGAACATGACATGGATTATATTTTTAATAGAAACTAGACATTATCATGAACTCAACAAAATTGAAACCACATCATTTGGATCTACCATCTAAGAGATACATATTTTTGAAAATGTACATAAATCTGTGAAAATAATAAAACAAAACAAATTAAGAAAACTAATTCAACTACTGGTGGGCCGGCCCAAAGAAACGGCGGCCCACGAAGCAAATGCTGGCGCGGCCCAGACACGAAGCAGCCCAGGTCTGGCTCCCGCCCTCGGCTCGGTGACTGACATGCGGGACCCGCGCAACAGAGAGACAGACAGGGGAGGAGAAGGAGACAGCGGCGCAACTCGTCGTCGGTGACTCCTCCGGCATGTCCAGCAGTACAACGATGTTCACCTCATCCGTGCGCATCTAGCGGTGCCCTCAATCAAAACTATTGTTGTGGTTACAGGGGGTGGCGACGAGCATGGCGGCGCACGGCCACGGCAGGGCCGGCTCCCGCGAGACTACGGCGCCACGGCTCGAATGGGTGACCCTACGAGCATCAGTGGCATACACTGGACCTAGCGCAAGGCAGAGGAGGGATGGCAAGGGCACGAGGATAGCTGGCCGCATGGAGCGCTAACTCCGGCGAGGTCAGCCATGACGGCGGTGGAAGAAACGACGAACTCGTCCTTACCAAGGCTCAAATGGACCGACTGAACGGTGGAGGCGGTAGAGGGGATCACGGCGAGGCTCTAGGCGAACGGGGCAACGCGTTTTTGCTACGACGCGTGAGCAAGGTGAGGGCGAAGGTTCGGCCGGCAATGGCGGACGGTTGTGGCTTGGCGCTGCGCGCGGGGAAGGCGTAGGAAGGGCAAATGGAGCAGGCGACTCGGTCGGGCAAGCGCTGGCCTTCTTCTAGAGCGCGGATGCACGACGTGGTGGCGTCGACAGAGCATGAACGCCACGCGGCGAGTGGCTCCAGCGCCGGTCGGCCACGGTGGCTCTGACGGTTTTTCAGAAAATTGCGATTCAGAGATCACCGACGGTGACTGACAGAGCAAGTTTGACGGTGATTAGCTCCTAATCCGTGATGATTTAGATCATGCCATAGTTAACAAAGTTGATCATCTATATGTGAACTACAACTCTTATCATTGGAGCTTGAGCTGGTTTGGCTTTGTTAGGGAGATACAAGGTGAAAAAGTTGGGTACACGAAACTGCAAAACACTTAAGGACTTGAAAATTTCTAAGTATGAAATCAGCATAAAATTCTGACTTGTGGGCCATGTTTGAGCATGTTCTATCCATTTTCATGAGATGATAATAAAACAACTTTTGTTCCTTGATAAATTAGCTACAACTTTGGTAAAGAGTGCACAGCCATGCAAAGCCTCTAAGTTGGTCTTTTGAATCAGTCAAACTGTGGCACTCTAAGGGTCCATTCCAGTCAAACTTCCACTTGAGGGCAATTTTGTCATTTTGATCTATATGAACAATGTCCAAACAATTACCCTCAGTGTAGTTAAGGTGTATTAGACCATGATCAACCACTTTACACAATTGTTATACTAATTTCTAATGATAACATGTGATGAAGCATAAAACAAGCAATTCACTCAATTGTTGCAATTCCATGTTTCACATGTCGCGTTACTTTTGTTGCAAGCTTAACTTGCCACATTCCTACCATGTTGCCATGTTTAAAGGTATGAGAAACTCATGTTACATTCACATGTTGCACTACTACCATTCATAAGCAATAAAGTACGAAACAAACAGAATATGCGAATGTTGCATATGTATGTCTCAGTGATAATGGCATGGTGACATGGATGATGCATATGTTTATGAAATGGAATGCACTTTTGTAGAAGCCAAACACCTAGGGTGTTACATCGGGAGTTAGGGTCGAGTTGAGCTCATGCTCATGTTCCGGATCTAGTCTTGGAGGCTCAACAAAGCCTTGTATCTTCACTTCTATATCTTGTAAGACTTATTATCAATTTATCATATTCCAATCTGCATGGTTATACTTACTTTGAATATATATTTTTCTTAGTTAAAGGTTACCAATACTTTTGTGTGTGGGTTCATAGAGCGCTTAGCTTGCTAGTTTACCGGTTAGGCTAAGTAGCCGAGCCTCGTGTAAGCATGGTGCTTATATGATGCTCTGCATGTGCGTACACACTATTCTCTAGTTGTGTGGTAGCAGCGGGTGGTAACAGTCCCGTCTATCCTTTGTAGTCCACGCCGAATTAAACATGTTCTTCAATTGTAGGACTATAGTCGCGTTAGTAGAGTTATCTTTTATGGGTGCTCTACCGTCTAAGCGGCGTCCTGAAGTGCACAAGAGTAGAGTTAGTCTTAGCTATAGTCGGGTATATATATACTTTGATCCTATAATAAAAAAATCATAGGAATCTACCTCACCCGTTGTTCTCCCAAGTTAACTAGTTTACAATATCTTATAGATTTATCCCCTGAGTGTCATTAAGCATTACTCCTATCATTACACTTATCCCCTGGTCTAGCTATGTTGGTATATTAATAGATACTCCTTTGTTACAAAATAAATTTTTATTCCATTATTTTCCTGTGGTAAAATATAAATAACGATACCTGGAATACTCCCGGTAAAATGCTACAATGATATTCTGTGCGCTTATGGAATCCTTCATATTCTATTTGTGTTAATAAATACCAACACACGTCAATGAAATAGGTAACTATGAAATGCCAAAGACCATAGCACCTGAGTGTGTGTGTGCTTTCAATTTAAAAGGGTCTACTAAACACCTAAAGAATCAACAGCTTTCAAAACTCCAAACATTAAACTGACATGCGATTACTGGAATAAAAAACACAGATAGCACGCACAAAAAAGAGACAACTATAGGGCTGTAGACCTTCATCACGGTGTTTCGATCCGTCCCTGAGAAGGGAAAGCTACAATCTCAAACACAAAAAACCAACTCAACTCAACCCCATTGGAATCCATCCCGGTTGAGCTCCTCACCAAGGTCTTGCTCTCTCGCCTCGACATCGGCCGCTTCAACAACTGAAAGCTCTAGTTTAGTCTTGGTGAATTGATGAAACCCTAAGTGCTAACCTAGTCTACTAAAGTGATTATGAGATAGGTAGCACTACTCCAAGTGATTAAGCAAATGAAGATCATGACATGATGATGGTGATGGCATGGTGATGATCAAATGCTTGGACTTGGAAAAAGGAAAAAGAAAAATAAAAAGCTCAAGGCAAAGGTGAAACTTGATCGGAGCTTTTTCATTTTGGTGATCGAGACACTTAGTGAGTGTGATCACATTTAGGATTGATAGCCGTATTATTAAGAGAGGTGAAACTCATATCGAAATGCAGTTATCAAAGTGTCACTAGATGCTCTAATTCATTGCATATGCATTTAGGATCTAGTAGAGTGCTAACACCCTTAAAAACATTTGTGAAAATATGCTAACACATGTGCACAAGGTGATACACTTGGTGGTTGGCATATTTGAACAAGGGTAAAGAAGATAGAGTTGAAAAGGAGTTAGTCGCGCTGGTCACAGAGTGACCGGACGCGTCCGGTGTGGATACCGGACGCGTCTGGTATTTTATCCAGACTTTGGGTAGTCAGACGGAAGTGACCGGACATGTTCGGAATCAAGACCGGACGCGTCCGATATTTGGACCCGAGGTGAGCGACTAAGTGAAAGTGACCAGAATCTGGCTCAGTGGAGTGACCAGATGCTGACGAGTTACTATTTAGTGTCAGGTCAAAGTGATATAGCCTGATACAGGATTGCAGAGACCGACCGAACGTGTCTGGTGTGAACCAGCAAGTCTCGGGTTTTCAGCGCTATAATTGATCGGACGCTTGGAGCGTCTGGTTTGGTGTGACAGGACGCGTTCGGTCGGCCCAGAGCAGCTCTAGGAGCTCTCTGGACTCGATCGGATGCTGCGTCTCCCGTGTCCGGTCCGGTGTGATCGGACGTGTCCGGTCGTAGTTGAGCGGCTCTGAGAGCTCTCTAGACTCGACCGGACGCTGCCCCTCTTGCGTCCGGTCGGCCACACCGGACGCGTCCGATCATAGTTGGGCAGCAATGGCTACTTCATTTGAAAGGGACACATGACGGTCAAGCAGTGACCGGACGCAGCGACCGGACGCGTCCGGTGCACACAATCTACGTGTCCGGTCGTCCTACAGTCAGCCCCATAATTGAGCCAACGACTCTATTATTTGGGGTGTCTATAAATATCGTTTGGCCGGCTCTAGCTCACCCTCTTGACCATTTGCATTGACATAGCAAACTTGTGAGCTTAGCCAAAGCCCTCCCACCCATCTCCATCATTGACTCATCATCTTTGTGAGATTGGGAGTGAATCCAAGTGTATTGCTTGAGTGTTTGCATCTAGAGGCACTTGGTGTTCATGTTTCATTGTGGGATTCGCTTGTTACTCTTGGTGGTTGCCACCACCTAGACGGTTTAGAGCAGCGAGGATCTTTGAGCGGAGGTTGGTGATTGTATCCGGCTTCGATCGTGGTGATTGTGAGGGGTTCTTGACCTTTACCCGGCGAAGAGCCAAAAGATACTTTAGTAAATTGTTCGTGGCTTATATAATCCTTATCTTGTGTTGGTTGTGCAGCACCCTATTGAGGGTTTGACGTGTGATGCCAATTAGCGCATGAACCTCCAAGTGAGTGAATCGCCACAACGGGGACTAGCTTGCCGGCAAGCAAGTGAACCTCGAAAAAAAATCATTGTGTCTTGATTGTCTCATTGGTATTCATTGGTATTCACTCATTGGTCACTTGCCACGATGGTATATCTCTCTACCACTCTCTTGTATTTCATTATACATTCACTTGAATAGAGCTAGTGGTAGTTAAGACTAGATAGTGTATCATTTAATTATATTACTCTCACTATGTTGATCACCTAGGTGTATATTAGTGACATAGTTTTGTTGTGATATACTAGAGATCATAGAAAATAGAATTGGGTAGGTGGCTTGCAACCCCCAGTATAGTGCTAGCGCAAAATTTGCTTCGCCATCTTATTGACTAATCATTTGTCTTGGTGTTGTTGTAGAAATTTTAATATGCTATTCACCCTCCCTCTAGCCATTAGGACCTTTCAACAACATCACGCTCGCATCGACAACTGCTACCGCACCATCGCACCCACATCGGCGCCCGAGCAAAGGTAGCAGGCACAACGACAATAGCTCATCAAATCAGCGGCAAAAAAGTACAAGAACAAGAAACTTATGAAGAACAGCGATAGATCCATCAATTAGCAGCAGCAGCTCCTCTGCGGCCATCGGAATAGGGAAGCGGCAGCGACGACCACGCCCCACCCACAGCTTGCTGCGGTACAGGGCGAGCAGCGGCTAGGACAGCGCCCCACCACCCCAGCACCCACCGCGGCACAGGGGAATGGCCGATGATGGTGCCCCCCTCCCCCACCCCACCACCAGACGCGGCGCAGCAAAAAAGCAGCGGCGAGGACTGAACGACCTGAGCGACCACGACAAACTATGGTTGGATTGGGGAAAAGTCCTTGAAAAATAATGTCTCGAGGGTTCCATATGCACCCTTTTGGACCTGTTAGTAGGTGTATATGCCTGAGAAGCTGCACGAATCCTGATGCAAAAATGAAGGGCCCATAATTCGACAGATAAAAAACAGAAAAAACTATCAACAGGTGTATAGCATAAATCTATAAATAAACACCTAGAAAACACTAAAATAGCAAATCATATGATTTAAGGGACATTTATGTACCACTAAGTAGCAATGAATATAATGACTCGTAATGAGTTGAACACTCAATAATGAGCTGGTAGGTTCATCGTAAGAAAGCGAATTCATGTTCGTGCCCCTTACCTGCTTTTTCATCGACGTGCTTGATATTTGTGAGCCAAACATTGGCCCCGTTCGCTTCGTTGAAAAAATAAGCCAAAACATTGTTCCCGCTTATCGATAGAATATCGTCGGCAGTCCTCTGAGGGGTATCCCACGAAGGTAGATTGATTGGCAGAGGAGCGCAAGATCAAGAAGAAGAAGGCAACAGAGACACACAAGTTAGACATGTTTAGGCCATCAATATGACGTAATACCCTACTCCTGTGGTCTGTTGGTTTATATTAGCTATTGTATGATATGCCGTGATTTTGGAGGGGTCCCTGTCCGCCTTATATAGTCTAGAGGGCAGGGTTATAAGTCGGTTAGATCTAAGAATTAACCGGAAAGTAATAACAGATTACAAGAATCATGGGATCGTACGTATCCTAATAGATCTCATAATATCTTCAGGATATCTTCCTTATGTCTTGCGGGAGGCGCCGAGCAGAATCGTGTCCCGCAAGGCTTCCACTTGTGGGCTAGGCCACCCCTAAGGGCGCAGCCCATGTAGTCTGTCGTGGGTATCCGGGGTTGTACCCCCCCCCCCCACAGCTAGTCCCCGAGTGCCTTGTACCCATTGTGCAACGCCGTCTTGAGCTTGTCCGAGCGGTGCGAACCAAAGCCGAGCAGACCAACTCATGGTCCGACCACCGTAATGAGTCGCCGAGTAGTTGTGAGCAGTTGCCGAGCAGCGTGCACCATCGCCGAGCAGTGCGAACCGCAGCCGAGCAACGTATCCCAAGTACAGCTTGCCATAAGGGTGTAAGGAGCTCAAGTCTAGAACTAAAAATTTGTTTGCAGCGGACCAAGTGTGCCCACTTAGAGTCCAAACTCGAGAAAACGAGATAAACTTCTTCGGCTTCAAGATGCACGGAGTCTTCTAGAAAAAACAAACACATTCACCGTAAGGTGAAGTGTGCCCACTTAGTCCTCGAGCCTGACAGTAGATGACATAGTCATGTGGTGCCAGGGTCAGAAAGTAGAAAACCAGCCAAGTAGGCATCCAGTCCCCGGGCGAAGCCTCAAGATGAGAAAAGCACACATTCACCGCAAGGTGAAGTGTGCCCACTTAGTCCCCGAGCCTGACAGTAGATGACGTGGTCATGTGGTGCTAGGGTCAAAAACAAAGGAGTAACGAAAAACCAGCCGAGCAAGCAACTAGTCCCCGAGCTGCAAACGGAGATACCGGAGCAATCAAACCATGGCGAAAAAATCGAGTAACGGCTGTACAGTAATGGTTACTAAGCCTCAACAAATGTCGGAGAAATCGGCGATTATTCGGCGAATAGCAACTGACGGCAGCGATAAATGGGCGACATGGGCTGAGATTGCACAGAAGCCCAAGAAACGGCCCATATACCGCATCAGAGAAATCGGAGCGACGCAGATTGTGGGAAAGGTTCCCCAAAAACCCTTGAATGCAGAGATGTGGGGAAGGAACTTACATTTTCGACTTCATCTTCCTCCTCGACTCCCGCATCCCCGAATCCACAACCACATTTGCCTCCACCACCAAAACCTAACCAAATCTGAGAGATGGCGCCGAAGAAAGGAACTGCGAAATCGAAGAAAGCAGCTACCGGAGCTAGCCGTGATGAGGAATGGGTGCCATCAAAGATGGGGGAGGCGGAGCTCAATAGGATGGTATCAGCGACATTCTTCCAGATCACGTCACGGTCGGATGGCGACCAGCCCACGGTGAGCCCTATCCGACACCCCATACTGATGAAGCTGTGGTATTTAAAGATTACTTTTGGCGAGGGTTGGGGTTCCCTGTTCACCCTTTTCTTAGTGATCTGTTGAGTTTTGGGCGATTAACCTCTACAACCTGCACCCCAACACCATACTGCACGTCGTGATCTTTATCCATTTCTGTGAGGCGTTTCTAGGTATTCTTCCACACTTCAACCTCTTCAGGCACCTATTCTGTCTGAAGAAAAAAGGTGGCAACGGTTCCAAAGTGGTCGGCGGCGTGTACTTGCAGCTTAGGGATGGGATGGCCAGCGAGTACATCAATGTACCACTGAATACCTCTCTGAAAGGATGGAATGCCAGGTGGTTCTACATCAAACAGAGCCACCCGATAATTCGATGCGACGTCCACCACATCCCGGAGAGCCATAATAGCTGGTCAGAGAGACCCAACAATGCTAACATGGAGCAAGTGGTGGAGCTTCTCAACTTGATGAAGGACTTGGAGCTTAGAGGAGAACTGGTTGCAGCAAGTTTCATAGTGCGCCGTATCCAGCCTTGTAAAGAGAGAGCCCACCTAGGTTTTGACTTCAGAGGTGACGACGACGGGACCCGAGAGAGTACAGAACGGCTGACGAAGAAAGAGGTAACAGACCGAGCCAGGGAGCTATTCACCTCCAATGTCTCATTCAGCTGGCCAAAGGATATGAAAGCCTTCAACTGTACTAACCCGCCTCCCTAGGTAATCATATCAATTTCTTTTGCTCAAATGTCAATTGCCGAGCAGGGAACTGACTTACTTATGCAAAGATCCATTTGCAGGACAGGGCGGTGTACTTTTTGGGTGTGCCGAGAGTCGATTGGCCGCTAGCGGTGGATGCCCGACCAATAGTACAACCTGAAGAAAGTTTCGTCGATATCTCATCGAGTCCAGAGACACGGATGTTGATCGCACGGTGAGTCCCCCCCCCCGGTGTCGGAGAAATCCCGAGGGAAACGGGCAGCGACAGACAAGCGAGCCAGCCCAGAAGAAGAGGAGGATGGCGACTATCGCCCCCTACAAACCGGGCGGCATTTCGCTTGGTGGCGACTAGACCACTCGAACACGGAGGTCCGCAGTGATCGAGTGGTCTGATGACGACGAAAATCTAGTTGCTCCTCCTCCGAGCGTGCAAACGCCTTCACACATCACACACGTGGAGGAGCAACCAAGGGAGGATGAAGAAGTCCCCGAGCAGCAGACGGAGATAAATCCGGAGCGACGAGCGGAGGAAACCCCTAAGCAGCAGGTGGAGCAGGGGCTAACTTTGGAGGAGAGGAGACCCCCCCCCCCGAGCGTGGGGGTCGACCACCCCACCGAGCCTAGGGGCTTAGGCAGGCATCGCCGATTCAAAAAGGTGCACCGGTAGACCAAACGATGAGTACCCTCGCATTGGAGTTACTTTGCTATCTCATCTTAGTGTTTTTGGCGCTCAACCAAGTGACCTGATGCAGCGCAAGGCATATGGAGGGTTTGGACCAGTTAGCCCGGACTGACGAGCGGCCTTGGATTGATCCCGAGGGGGAGGTAGCGCCGGCGGGCCCCATGTTGGGGTCCCCGGGTGCTCGGCAGCCGGCGGAGGAGTCAACGACCGCTGTGGGCGAACTTGGAGACGGCGAGCGGTCGGCGTCGGCGAAAGACGGGTCGGCGACAACACACGAAGCAACGGCGAGTACTGCCAGATCGTCGGGATCTAAAACTGGAGCTACCGGCACTGCACCAGAGTACAGGTCGACCAAAGCAGAGGCGCGTGAGGAGCCAACGGCGCCTCCTGAAGTGGCGCCGGGTTTGGTCGGACCCACAGTCCGGCCAAAGAGTCCCCCGGTGGTGCCGCCAGCTCCTGTGGAAGAGGAGGACGTGGTGGAGGAGATCATCCGTGCTGAACCTCAGACCCAATCCGTCTGAATCTTCCGCAAGCGCGGCGACGAGGTGGTAGTTGTCGAGGAAGAAGACAGCCCCAAGGAGATGAGGCGGCTGAAATCCACCCTTGCCAGAGTTGTAAAACAAATTGAGGTTAGTGTTGAATCATTAGTATTCATCTTTGGAGTCTGAGATCGAACTCCATCATTGTCGCGGTTAATTTTCAGGGGATAAATCGGACTACCAAGCACCGTCACCAATTAATAAATAGGATGGAACCCCTCACCGAAGAGAATCGGAAACTTAAGGAGGCGATGAAGCACTTGGAGAAAAACGCCCAAAGGTCCCAGCATGAGCGAGGCCTTGCTGAATCCAATGCACTAGACATGGAGCATCAGAAAGGGGTCCTGTCCGAGCAGCTAGCGGCTGCGAAAGAGCAACTACGGAGCAAATCCGAGCAGCTGGCCACTGCTCTCCACACAACTGAAGGATGCTTCCGAACGGTTGGACCAGCTATAGAAAATCTCCGAACAGAAGAAAGGTATGTATGCTCGGCAAAAGTGCTTTGCATAGTTGGATGCTCTTACTTTTGATGTCAATTGTTGTACTCATAGAGCAAGATGTGGAGCTCGGACAGCTGCGCCAGGCCCTTGAACAACTCCGGGAGGAGAAGGAGAAAGAAACAGGTCAAGCGAACAAACTGGCCGAGGACCTAGACGGTGAGTACTCCCTGATTGGGGTTACCTTATGAAGTAATTTTCTTACTTAATGGAGCTCTGTAATACTTGCAGACTACCGCCTGAGGGTCAAGGCGTAATTCGACGTGCTGGAGCAGGATGCCCGGACACAGAGAGACAGACTTGACGCCATATTTGTCGGAATCAAACCAATGCTCGACTGCGTTGAGCCAGAAACAGCTCCTCAGCCCGACGGTAGGCCAACACGCCCGGACGTCATTGTCAAAAGATGCAAGACGACGTGGGAGAGCTTTAAGGGCTTCAACCGCGACATCGTTGCCTCCACCGCTACCCACGTTCTTGCAGTGGTACGGTCCCACTATCCAACCGCTGACCTTCAGTTGATAGGGGGCGGATATACCGAAGGACTGAGCGACGTGGAGACCCAGCAGCTGGAGGATGAGGTGGAGGACGCAGCAAAGAAGTTGGCAGGCGATATAGACTTGTTCAGTGAAATGGACGGCGATGGCAAAGCTCAATGACCTGCTTGGCAGAGATCAACTGAAATTCCTGTGCAATGTAGTTAGAACGTGTGAAAGCACCAGAACACTTATGTATACGATAAATGTTATAAAGTGCATGTGTATGCAGTTAGATTGTATTTCGGCAAAAAAATCTTCGTAGTTATGACCATAAGGTATTTATATGGAGTATAAGTAGAATCCGAGCAGTTAGTTTGCTATTAACCCCCATGGCCTTAGCTAGCCCATAGTCCATGACGTCGAGCACGGAGCCCGAGCACGTGTAGGGGGGACAGGCGTGACCAAGGAACCGCAGCCGACCACCCATAACGCAGAGCGTGGAGCCTGTAGCACGTATAGAGAGAGATCAGAAACTAGGTCTTCTCCCATAGAGAAAAGAGCAAAATGTGTGATGCTCGATAGTTATCGAAAAGACTTGGAGATGTAGATGGCACAAGCGGTGACCAAGCCATAAATTCTGCTCTGAGCTCTCGGCCTCAAACAGCCCATAATCCATAACGACAAGCGCAGAGCCCGTGCACGTGTAGGAAAAGTAGGCGTGACCAAGGAACCACAGCCGACCACCCATAACGCAGAGCGTGGAGCCCATGGCACGTGTAGGGAGAGATCAGAAACTGGGTGTTCTCAGAAGAGAAAAGAGAAGAAAATAGGCTGCTCGCTGATCGGCGAAATATCTTGGAGGTTTACAGCAAATTGTTCGACGGTTTGAGAAAAACATATGGCGAGACACGTTGGCGATTTTGGAAGAGACGTGTTTGGAGAAAGATTATTCGGCGATTTTTGTGAAAATTGTGTCGGCGTTTTGGAAGAAACGTTCGGCGCTTTTGGAGAAAACCGTTCGAAGATTTTGGAGATTTGGAGAACTTTATTCGGTGAAATCGTGGTCGGCGATTTGGAGAAATCGTTCAGTGACTTTAGAGAAAACCGTTTGGCGATTTTGGAGATCATGATGGAGTATCGTAATGTTCGGTGACCGTACGCGGAGATCGAAAGTTAATGGAGAAAAAATGGAGACAAATTATGGAGACCAAAACTTTATTCATCATAAAATGGAGAGTACATATCTGGAGCGTTTCAATGATAGAAACGTATAAGGTGCTCGATGTGCCATGAGTTTGGAACATTAATCCCATCTAAGTCACAAAGGCGATAAGATCCTAGTCGGGTGACCTCTTTGACGACGTAGGGCCCTTCCCAAGGGGAAGAGAGCTTGTGCAACCCTTCAGTCTTTTGTTTTCTGTGGAGAACAAGGTCGTCGACGGTGAATGAACGACCTTTTACGTTGCGGTTATAGTACCTCCACATACCTTCTAGATATTTGGCTGTGCGGACGCAGGTGATCAGAAGTTCTTCCTCGGCCCGGTCAACGTCCTCTGCCCGAACAGCAGCAGCTTGTTCTTCGTCATAGTTTTCCACCCTAGGTGCTCGGAAGGCAACATCTGCTAGTAGTATGGCATCTGAGCCATAGACCAAAAAAATATGGAGACACACCTGTACTGCGACTAGCTTGAGTGTGCAGTCCCTAGACCACAACTGGTAGCTCTTTGAGCCATCTACCCGGATGCTTTTCTTCTTTCTGATATAGCCTCTTTTTGAGGGCATCAAGGATCATACCATTAGCCCACTTGACCTGGCCGTTAGCTCTAGGATGAGCAACGGAAACGTATTTAACGGAGATGCACCGGTCTTCGCAGAAGTCCCAAAAATGATGGTCGGTAAATGTGGTTCCGAGGTCGGTGATGATGCTGTTTGGGAGACCGTACCTGTGTATGATATCTTCAAAGAGCTCGACTGCTTTCTTTGTAGTAGCTGAAACGAGCGGTTTGTACTCGATCCACTTGGAGAACTTATCAATGGCGACGTATACATACCGGAAGCCTCCTGGAGCTGGCTTGAAAGGCCCAATCATGTCAAGTCCCCAGCATGCGAAAGGGCAGGAAGCTGGGATGGTCTGCAGTTCCTGTGCTGGTACGTGTATTTGTTTGGCGAAAAACTGACATCCTTTGTGCCTGACGAGGTCTTTTGCGTCGGAGATGGCCGTGGGCCAATAAAAGCCAGCTCGAAAAGCTTTGCTGACCAGGGTTCTCGAAGCCGCGTGATTGCCACAGGAATCAGAGTGAATTTCGGAAAGTAGCTTCACACCGTCGTCTTGGATGATGCATTTCTGCAATATCCCTTCCTTAACACTTTTCCTCATCAGGCTACCGTCTACCAGCACGTAATGCTTACTTAGGTGAATTAGGCGTTCGGTTTTGGTCTTGTCGGTGGGTACTTCGACGCTGGTGAGGTATTTGATGAACTGCTCCCTCTAATCGGCGACCGGCGAAGGTACCACAAGTACCAACTGCTCGGCAGGAGGGACGTCTTCGACTTCCTTCTCTTCTTTAATTGATGGCACCAGGAGATCTTGCACGAAGACACCCGGCGGAACCGCGGCGCGAGACGAACCTATCTTAGAGAGCTGGTCGGCTGGTTGATTTTGATCTCGTACCACGTGGTGGTACTCGATACCGTAGAACTTCCCTTCAAGCTTCCTGATTTTGGCGTAGTATGCGTCCATCTTCTCACTAGAATAGGACAAGTCTTTGTTGAGCTGGTTGATAACCAGCGTGGAGTCCCCGTACACCATAAGTCGTTTGACGCCGAGCTCAACGGCTATTCGTAGACCATGGAGACATGCTTCGTATTCCGTGGCATTGTTGGAGGCCGAAAAGTGTATCCAGAGGACATAGCGGAGCTTATCTTTGGTCGGCGTAACGAGCAGAATGCCCGCACCGGCACCGCTGATGTTTAGGGTGCCATCAAAATACATCACCCAGTGCTCGGGGCAAGTGGCGGCAATGGGTTCTTGGATCTCCATCCACTCAGCGATGAAATCAGCAAGCGCCTGTGACTTAACAGTAGGTCTACTTTTGAATTGAATGGAGTAAGTGCCGAGCTCAACAACCCACTTAATGATGCGGCCGTTGGCCTCTTTGTTGTGGAGAATGTCCCGTAGAGGGAACTTAGTGACCACGGTGATCTTGTAATACTCCGAAGTAGTGTCAGAGCTTTCACGACGTAATCAGAATTGTGTATAACAGCTTCTGTATCTGAGGATAACGAGTTTTGGGGTCATTAAGCACCTTGCTGATGAAGTATACCGGACGTTGCACCTTGTAGGCATGCCCGGATTCATCGCGCTCAACGACAATAGCTGTGCTGACGACGCGAGAAGTGGCGGTGATGTAGATCAGCAGAGTTTCATCTAGTCCTGGCGCTGTCATGATCGGAGGTTTTGTTAAGAACAACTTAAGCTGCTCGAAAGCTGAGTCTGCCTCCTCTGACCAGGAAAACGCTCGGAGGCCTTGAGGAGCTTGAAGAAAGGTAGCCCTTTTTCACCGAGGCACGAGTTGAAGTGACTTAACGCATCCATGCACCTGTAAGCTTTTGTATATCCTTGATGCAAGTTGGCCGTTTCATATTGGTGATGGCGGAGACCTTGTTAGGGTTTGGTTCCATGCCTCGAGCGCTAACAATGTAGCCCAGCAGTATACCGGATGGAACTCCAAAGATGCACTTTGAAGGGTTCAGCTTCCATCGGTATTTGTTCAGGTTGGAGAAAGTTTCCTCAAGGTCGGCGATAAGATTGTTGGCGGTTTTGGTCTTGATGACCACGTCGTCGATGTAGGCTTCGACGTTGCGGCCGATCTATTGGTCGAGGCACATCTGGATAGCCCTTTGATAGGTCACCCCAGTGTTCTTGAGCCCGAAGGACATAGTGGTGTAGCAGTATGCACCGAAAGGCATAATGAACGACGTCTTGATCTGGTCTTCTTCCTTAAGGGAGATCTGATATTAGCCGAAGTAACAGTCAAGAAAGGAGAGCAGTTCGTAGCCGGCGGTGGAGTCTACAACCTCGTCTATCCAAGGCAGGCCAAAGGGGTCTTTAGGGCAGTGTTTGTTAAGATCAGTATAATCAACACACATTCTCCATTCTTTATTCTTTTTTCGAACGAGAATAGGATTAGCTAACCAATCTAGATGATACACTTCTTTTATAAATCCGGTAGCTAAGAGCCATTTTATTTCTATCCTAATAGCCTCCTTCTTGTCTGGTGTGAATCGGTGGAGTTTCTGCTTGATCGGTTTGGCGGACGGCGAGACATTTAAGGAGTGCTCGATCTTCTCCCTCGGTACCCCCGGCATGTCTGCAGGTTTCTATGTAAACACGTCGGTGTTGGCACATAGAAAGGAGACAAGCGCGCTTTCCTATTTGGGGTCAAGGTGAGCCCCGATCTTCACAGTCTTGGAGGGGTCGTCGAGGCCGAGGCCGACCTCCTTGACTTCCTTGGACTTGGCGGAGGCGCGAGGAAGCTCTAGCTCTGGAATCTCCATGTCATCGGCGGGTGCCATCTTGGCTTCGGCGACCATGCTAGCCATCTGGATGGAGAGGTCGGTGGCTTCGGCGAGGGTGAGACTCTCTGTCTCGCAGGCATAGGCGACGGAGCGGTTGGCCCACAGAGACAGGACTCCTACAGGCGAAGGCATCTTCATCACCAGATATGCATAGTGCGGTACGACCATGAACTTGGCCAGAGTTGGCCGACCAAGTATGGCGTGGTAGGCGGTGTCGAAGTCGGCGACGTAGAAGTTGATATGCTCGATGCGGTAATTGCTTGCCATGCCGAACTGTACCGGTAGGGTGATCTCTCCAAGCGGTCTGGATGCCCTGCCAGGAACCACGCCCCAGAAAGAGGAGTCCGAGGGTGTGAGATCTGTTGTCCCGAGACCCAACTCCTTTAGAGCCCCGGCGAAAAGTAGATTCAGAGCGCTTCCACCATCCACGAGTACCTTTCTAAAGAGCACCTTCTGGACGGTCGCATCGAGGACGAGGGGAAAACACCCTGTGTAGGGTATGTCCGCCCACTGGTCGGCCCTACTGAAGGTGATGGGGACCTCAGACCATGGGCGATAGCTTGGATTAGCGGTGGTGTCTTCTGAGGTGATGGTGAGCACTTGTCGGGTGGCAAGCTTCCGTTCTCTTCTCCTTTCGGTGGTGGCGAGGCCTCCGAAGATGGTGGCGATCACCTTGTCATGATCCTGGAAGGCATTGCCATTGCCCCAGGTGGTCGGCGGCCTCTATTCCCGCCGTTATCGTTGTCGTCGAGCTTTTTGTCCTAGAACTCCTTGGCCAAACCGAGGCAATCTTTCATCTTGTGTTTGGCGTTCTTCTAGAGGGGGCAAGGGCCATCGAGGATCTTTTTGTACTGCTCGTCGTAGTTGCGTTTGGCGCGAGGCTCATTGATGGCAGCGACGAAGTGGTCTGGCCGACGGCAATGATTTTGACTGGGCTTGGGTCCTTCCGGCCGATCACGGCCGCTGTCCCGGTGAAGACTACGGTCGTCGTAGCAGCGGTCGTTGTGGTGTCGGTCGTTGGGGCGATCGTCGTAGCGACGAGGCGGGCAATTTGTGCATGTATCTTCGTTGAAGCGCACCTCAGCTTCCTCGGCATCGGCGTACTAGTTGGCGGTTGTGATCATCTCGCCAATGCTTGTAGGTGGCTTACGGTTGAACTTGGAACGAGCTCGCGGTGATGAAGTCCTCGGACGAAGGAGGTGATCACCTTAGCTTCCGTGATGTTGGGAATGGAATTCCTCATCTCGGAAAAGCGTTTGATGTAGCTTCGGAGGAGCTCGGACGGCTTTTGGGTGATGCGGTTGAGATCATGCTTGGTGCACGGCCTCGTACACGTAGCCATGTAATTGTTGGTAAAATCTTTCTTCAGCTCTTCCCATGATCCAATGGAATCCGGGGCGAGGCTTGTGAATCAGCTCATGGCGGCTGGCGTGAGCATGACGAGAAGATAATTTGCCATGACGTTGGTGTCTCCTCCTATGGCGTGGATGGCAGTGGCGTAAGCCTGTAGCCACTGGGTTGGGTTCATCCTTCCTTCATAAGGCTCGACACCAGTGATCTTAAAACCATGGGGCCACTGGAGTGTTCGGAGCGCCCTAGTGAAAGTCGGGGGCCCTTCCGATTATTGGTGCCGTGGTCTGCAGCGTTGCCGGCGGTGATCGGCTCCAGAGCCGAGTCCGGGTTGCCGTACTCTTGCTCGTACTCCTAACGGCGATGTACTTCTGCTTCATGGCGACCGAAGCGGCGTTGCTCGATACGGCGTCATGCATCCCGGAGGTTGTCGAGGTGTACTCGAGCGTCTTGTTCGACCTCCTGGTTGTGCTGGCGATGGTGCTCGGCGCGCTGACCCTCGACTCCCCCCTGGGGAGGTAGTGATTGGTTGGCGAAATGGCTTTGACTAGGGCGGCGATTGGATCTAAGCGCAAGCTGATCGGCGAATCGTACTCATGGAACACGATGGTCTCTGGTCCTCTCAAATCTCATTGACTTGGCAGTGTGCCGCTTTAAGCATAGCGGCGACCTTGGCGAGCTCGGGCATTTGCGGGAGGCGGGCAAGCTCGTTGGCATCCACCGCCAGATTGGTGCTTGGAGTTTTGAAGATGTCGTGGCCGTCAACGCGGAGGAAATCTTCATCGAGGTTGCGATGGAGCGGCCTTCCCTGCGAGTCGAACTAATTGTTGCGAGCAGCCTCGGCCATTGCAAGGGCGCACTCATTTTCACGACGCTGCGTGCGGTTGATGTTCCTGTTTTCACGAGCGGCACGTTCCTCATCGGTTTCGCCATTCCGAGGAGGGTTGTCGATGCTGACGTTAAAGATCGCGCCACCCCGGAAAGGCGGGAGGGGAATTTGCTCGGTGAAGGTTTCGGCGAGGGTCTCCGTAGAGCCCTGGGATTCGGAGTCCGGATTCTCCTCTAGGATGGTTTGGAGGGATGCTCCGGGGCATCGACTGGTGTGCAGCATGTTGATCGTCGCGCGGGAGCTGGTCGGTGATCTGGTTGGTGAGAGGATGGATATCCCCCACCTGGTGGCGAATTTGGCCCTCAGGGCATCTTGGTATGTAGCGGCGGTGTTGGCGAGCCCGAAGCGTAGGGCCATAATCCCCAGAGTTTGCCGAGCAGTTTCCGATAGATCCGGATCGGAGAGTGGTCAGCGCCGAACGAAAGTGTCCAGAGCTGATTCGGCGGCGGAGAGGCAATCGGCGAGCTTCAAGCCGACCCAATCGATGGATTCGATCAGATCGTCATTGTTGATGTGCCTCCTCTAGTAACGAGGAAGCGAACGGTGAGTCGTTGATGAAGGCGACCTTAGAAGTGGATCCAAGATCAGATCTGCAGTTGTAGGTGCGAGGGTGGTCGGCACAGAGCGGATCTCTGACCGCTCAAGGAGCTCTCCGACTCCGTCAGCGTTGATGACCCACGAGATGGATCCGACCGTGAAGATCTAGCCGGGCTGCGGGAGGGACGAAGAGCCTGCGGAAAAAACCATCTTGTTCGACGAGGAAACAACACGCTAGCCCCTACTTAGCGCGCCAACTATCGACAGAATATCGTCGACAGTCCTCCGAGGGGTATCCCACGAAGGTAGATTGATCGGTGGAGGAGCGTGAGATCAAGAACAAGAAGGCAACAGAGACACACGAGTTAGACAGGTTCAGATCGTCAGTATGACGTAATACCCTACTCCTGTGGTCTGTTGGTTTGTATTAGCTATCGTATGATATGCCGTGATTTTGGAGGGGGTCCCTGCCCGCCTTATATAGTCGGGGGAGGGGGCAGGGTTACAAGTCGGTTAGATCTGAGAATTAATCAGAAAGTAATAACAGATTACAAGAATTATGGGATCGTACGTATCCTAACAGATCTCGTAATATCTTCAGGATATCTTCCTTATGTCTTGCGGGAGGCGCCGAGCAGAATCGTGTCCCGCAAGGCTTCATCTTGTGGGCTAGGCCGCCCCTGAGGGCGCAGCCCATGTAGTCTGTCGTGGGTATCCGGGGTCGTACCCCCCACACCGCTGATTTGTTGTGAGAGAAAAACACTGTTCCGGCTAAAAAAACAAGCTGAAAAGTACGGATTATAAGAGAAGCAAACATGGCCATTCAATCCTAGCCCCACATGGGGTATATGCCAATGCCACGAATGCAAGTCACTTAAAATTGGTTTATTTAAAAAGTTGCGCATAAATCCTATCGGTTGCAAATTTGCAATCATAATCAAACCTAATCACTCTTCGTGTTTTAATGTGATAGCTTATTTGCAGATATTGTGTGTTCAAATGTGATGGCTATAACGATTTAGGGGTTGTTTGGATGCCAGCTGGCACCTACCACACTCCATTTGCGGTAGAATATGGCACGCCACAGGCTGTGGCGTAGGAAATCGACGCCACAGAGTGCGGCGAGACTGCTGAGAGAGCTTCTGTTGGGGACCAGTTGTGGCTTCCAAAGGTTAGTTTTCAATCAAACAACATGCAAAATAACTATGGCGTGCTGCATGTGAGGCTTGGCAAGTTAAGCAGGAACCAAACAGCTTCGTAATGACACTGCTAGCGTGCATAGTATGATAGTAAATTACTCCCTCCGTCTCAGGATAGTAGGTGCAACTCAAAAAACGCTAAGACCAAGGAGCATCTTAATTACCGCATGAGTCTCTTCAGTTCCGTCTCTAAATAAATGCCGCCCCTTCACTTCCACCTTCAAATATAACTGCAGAAACATCACCGTTAACCAAATCGCCTGGCCCGCGCGCATGCATGCGCATGGAAATTTTCTCCCTGGCTACTCTAACTGACGTGCGCTAACGAGACGGGAGTAGTACTAGAAGTCCAACAACCAGCAGCAGTAAATTCTGCATGCAAGCCGAGCAAGCGCCCTGTATCCTGGGACTAGCAAGAAAAACAGTTACGCCTACTATCATGAGACGGAGGGAGTACTATAAGCATGCAATCAAATGGTTATTAGGGAGAAGTAACAAGAACGAAGAAGAGAATAATAATTCAGGACTGCTTAGGCCAATGTCAGCATATATACCAGCAAAAAGCATGGGATGGCCCATAAAGGTGAAATGAGGATGATCACACGAGAATGGCAATAAGGTAGAACAAGACATGTGGAGCAATCAACTTGTAGCGAAATTGCAGCTTGTGTGGCACTAAAAGCACCGTGCGATGATTCCCTTTCTAACTATAAAGATATAAGATATGAGAGGAATGGGAGACGTCGATTGTCGACTATATCAAGGATACTTGGTAGCATCGTTATGAAGAGGAAGACACGTGTAGCGTGAGGATAGTACTACAACTACAATGATTGACGGTTCTTCGGGGAAAAAATATTCTCGTAGTCACAAAATTTAGCTTTTAACACCATCACTTCACTAAACAGTGACTTCTTTTTTCTCGCTTCCCTCTAGCTTCTGCGTGTCATAGACTGTAGGACCGCTGCCGTGAACTTGTGTTTGGAACTCGCTTCATTTGAACCTCTTCTTTCTTGATGGCAAATGTGCTATGACTAGTCCTTTTTTTCAAAGGTCCTTTGACCCCTTAGCTTTCGCAGCTATCCGATTTTCTCCCTCGTCTATAAAACAAAATGTTTTACTCCCTCAACTCTTTTTAAAAACTATTTAATTTTACACCTAGAAGATTTTGACAGTGGTTTTATCCAACATACGCCACATATATCACGCCACATTAGCCACAAGAGAATAAACAGACTAAGTCGATAGTTTAGAGAGAGGTAAATCAAACTACAAATGATATTTTTCAAAAAAAATATCTAGATTATTTTGCTAAAAATTTATGTGACTAAAATCTTAGAAAATATGTAATCAGTTTCAGATTTTATTTAAAATCATTCTCTATGTTCTAGTGCATAGCTTGGAGTTATTTGAATCTTTTATGATCCCATTTTGATTTTTATTTGCTAGTAGATGCTTCCGTTATCCATTTACTAGCAAACATGTCATATGTTGCAATAGAATGCACAATTTGCATCATCTATCCCAATACTTCTTGGTATTAAACTCCACGACGTGACCGGAGACATGCTATTCTAAAATCATATGAGCACAAAGGGGAGTTTGGGTCATAGACGGGACAAAAAACTAAGCCAAACTCTTATCTCTAATTCACCATGTACTACTACTCTTAGCAAAACGTACTCGGAGTAGTGGAGGGATGGGTGGACGGTGGAGAGAGTGACAAAACGAGAAACAGAAGAATAAATTTTCTCATTTTAATATTTACAACCCAGACTTGTAAAAGGCCTCCTGACTTGCATGATAACACTCCATGCTTTTCTACACAAACATGGTCATATATATAGGAAGTGACACTAATACGATCAAACTAGATAGAATCGACTATGAGGTGATTACATGAGATTTTGTTATAATCAAAGTAACTTGAACTTTTACATAGTACGGACCATCAACCTAGACTAATTATAATAGATAATGAATACACATACAAGTATAGCAAATAAATACCAAAGAAGTCGAACATAAGTTTCAAATAATTCCAAACTACACACCATAAACGTAGGGTTATATGAAAAAAACTAAAATTAGTTTCATTTTTTTCAAGATAAAACAAATTTTAGTTTTTTTAACCGCATGTTTTTCAAGAACAAAATATATGAATATTTATATCTCTATAAACTATTAATATAGTGTGATTTACCCATAGCGACTAATGTGGAGTCACGTTGGATAAAACCATTTATGGTGAAAAATAAATGGTTTTAAAAGTTGAGAGAGGCATGTTCGCTGGTCTGAATCTTGGTTGAAACTGGCTGAAAAACACTGTTCTGGCTGAATTATTGTGAGAAAAAAACACTGTTCCGGCTAAAAGAACAAGCCGAACAAGCCGAATATGGGGTACACCGAATGTGGCCTCTGGAATGAAAATCTGATTTTATATGAGTGGGCAAAATTGGACCAACACGATGAGGGTAATATATATTTTTTTTTCTTTATTATAGTGTCCGAGAAGATTCTTGATACAGTTGGGTAGTCATCCATCCTACGTGTCACGCGGCCCCACAGCTGCCATGCATCCTGCAGCCTCACAACCGACGAGCTACAGATAATCAGGGCCTCTCGCCGCTGGTGCTGGTTTGGACTGATTAGTCTTGGGTTTTTTTTTAAAAAAACACTGTTGACTGGACAGATGAGGCAAACACCAACCACCCGCCAAGATCAACAGCGCAACACAAGGCAACAGAAACAGAACACACACAGGAACAGGACAGGGGAGCAAAGCAGGGGAATGGAATGGAATGGGGATCTTCTCCCTCCCGGTCTTGCTATTTTTCGCCGCTCGTGAGATGGCGGCGGGGTGAAATGCCCTGACATGCGTGCGTGCACATGCCTGGGCAACGGACAGGCCGGTCCTGACTGCTGCTACGGCTCGGCGTCGTGTCCGGCAGCGGGAGGGGCGGAGCCGCGACGCCGTCGGGGTCGCGGTCGCGGTCGCGGCTTCCTCCTCATCCCCATTCCGCCGGACGGGCCGCGGCGCCGGTAGGGGAAGCGCGAACGTGAGCGAGCGCATCCGCGCGGCTGGCCATTGAGAGCTTGTGCAAGACTTAATCGTTTCGTGGTACGTCATGTCGTCTAATTCTTCGACAGCCCCGCCGCAGCGGCCGGCTCCGTCGCCGCCGCCAAAAAGCAGCCCTTCTCCTTCTCATTCAACCGCCCCGCCGCCGTCAGCGGACTCGTCGTCTCCGGCTCCATCACGGCCCAGCGACTCCTCGCCGCCACCAGCGGCGTCCAGGTCCCATGGCGCTCAGTCCTCCTCACCGGCCAAACCCCACTCTCCACGGGAGCAATCATCGTCTAGAGGCTCCGGCGACGGTGCCAGGTCGCCACCGGCTCCTGCGCACCGTGGCGGGCCCACCATGCTGGAAAGTTCCTCATCGCCGCCTGCGTCTGCTGCTCGAGGAAGACGGCGCCGAGGAGGAGGAAGAGGCCTCACAATCCCATGCATTACTACGCGGATTCGTCGTCGTCGGTGTGCAAAGGTACATCACGCATCTACTCGTGGTTCTTGGTTTCTTGCTTTTGAATCTTGATGTGCTCCATGAGGGAAGAGAGAAGCAACAAATCTGAGGAGCGACTAGACTTGCTTGGCGTTAATGGACACCCACCCAAATGCCATGGCAACCACAGGTAATAGCAGCACGTACTACCAGGGCCGGCCCTGAGATTTTGGGGGCCCAGGGCAAGACTAAAAAATGAGGCCCTTACATCTGTTATCACTCATATTAGTTTGGATACTAAGCTAAGAGTAACATTCATTACCTATTCTCCTTTCACCACGCACTTTCCAAAAACAAATAAATAAATTATGTTGTCACATACTTCACTGATGTCTAAATTATTATCTACCGTAAGGCCTTGCTATTAGAATTATCTTGTCACATGCTAAAGGGCGTACCCAGTGCAGAGAGCTCTCGCTCTGTGTGGGGTCTGGGGAAGGGTGTTAGTGGCAAGCTTTATCCTTGCCTGTGTAATGTGAGGAGACCGTAACTCGAACTCGGAACCTTCCGGTCACAAGCGGTAATTTTCTTCGAAATGAGACACATCAACTAGTACGGTTGCTTCAGAACACACATGTTTCTATTTCTCCTTCACAAAAAGCTTGGCAAAACGTGAGAACCAAACTGGTACAGACGGTACAGTTGTTGGGGGTTCATACATACGAGCAACACATCAGGCTGAGCTAACAATGCTTATTACTCGGTGATTATTTTCAAGAGATAATCTGGAGAAGTAACCATTAAGCTAGTCGAATGGCTGCATGATGGAGCGGCTGGTCATTGTCAGATAAGAGCGGGAGCAGATCTTCGTCGAGGGCCTCGAGGCGGCCAACGGGATATCCTCTGAGAAGAAGAAAGTGGGCGAGCTTTAGCAAGGTTGTTGACTCTCTGCAAGAAGGATGTGAACAAGAAGGTTGCGAATTTTGTTGCCGAGAACAACCACCTCTACAAGGCCGTTGACTCCAAGAACGAGCTGAGGGCCGGGAGTCGGAGTCCGCAGCGGCCACCGGGGACAAGCTTGTCGACGCGACGACGAGGCTAGAGTTGGCGAGAAGAAATTAGATGGGAGCGCACGCGAGAAGGGGAGAAGACAGACGTGCTCGGGGCCCCTGACGGATCGGGGGCCCGTGGCGACCGCCCCGCTCGCCCGCCCCCAGGGCTGGGCCTGCGTACTACCCGACCGGGCCGCAGCCGCAGTGGCGGAGCGACACCGGCACGGCGGCGGCGACGCTGAGCACCTTCGGCCCGCCGGGTGGGGGTGGCTGGCATCCACAACCGCCGCCCGACATGACCTCCGGCGCGTACTCCAGCCCGCACGGCGCGTCGCTGCCGCCGCCGCCTCCGCACGAGGCGCTGGGGCTCGGCAAGGGCACCTTCAGCTACGAGGAGCTGGCGGCGGCCACCGGCAACTTCTCGGCGGCGAACCTGCTGGGGCAGGGCGGGTTCGGGTACGTGCACAAGGGGGTGCTCCCCGGCGGCCGGGTGGTGGCCGTGAAGCGGCTCAAGTCCGACAGCGGGCAGGGGGAGCGCGAGTTCCAGGCCGAGGTGGACATCATCAGCCGGGTGCACCAACGCCATCTCGTGTCCCTCGTCGGCCACTGCATCGCCGGCGCGCGCCGCGTGGTCGTCTACCAGTTCGTGCCCAACAAGACCCTCGAGTTCCACCTTCACGGTCAGTGACAGTGATGGTTCTGGACTTTCTGGCCTCGTTGTATTGCAACGTGTACATCTCCAAATGCCGTGGCTTGACGTACGTGTTTGCCTGTATGGGTCGCAGGAAAAGGGCAGCCGGTGATGGAGTGGTCGACGCGGCTGCGCATCGCGCTCGGATCGGCCAAAGGCCTCGCCTACCTGCACGAAGACTGTGAGCCACCATCCGTCTACTCCGAATTGCCATCAGCAGCTTGGTTTCATGGTTTGTAATGCGACCATGTCACGTCTGACTGAAACTTACATTTGCCATGTCATGTGATCACCTTAAAGGCCATCCTCGGATCATTCACCGCGACATCAAGTCGGCCAACATTCTTCTCGACAACAACTTCGAAGCCAAGGTCGCCGACTTCGGGCTGGCCAAGCTGACGTCGGACAACAACACGCACGTGTCGACCCGCGTGATGGGGACGTTCGGGTACCTGGCGCCGGAGTACGCGTCGAGCGGGAAGCTGACGGACAAGTCGGACGTCTTCTCCTACGGCGTGATGCTGCTGGAGCTCCTGACGGGGCGGCGCCCCATCGACGACGCCGGCAGCGGCACCGCGCACCCGTTCCTCGACGACAGCCTCGTCGACTGGGCGAGGCCGGCGCTGTCGCGCGCGCTGGCCGACGGCGACTACGACAGCGTCGCGGACCCGAGGCTTCGGGGCAACTACGACCCCGTGGAGATGGCGCGCATGGTCGCCAGCGCCGCGGCCGCCGTGCGCCACTCGGCCAAGAAGCGCCCCAAGATGAGCCAGGTACGTATTCGACGTCGCCCACCGCTCCGCTCACCTCTTTATTCAATGATTCCTTTCCACCAGCGGTGCTGCAGCACTGAAGTGACGATGGTGTTTTTTTGGTTGCAGATCGTGAGGGCGCTGGAGGGGGACATCTCGCTGGAGGACCTCAACGAGGGGGTGCGGCCCGGGCAGAGCATGGCGTTCGGCACGGCGGTCGCGGCCTCGTACAAGGCCAAGGCTCCCGGGCCGTACACGTCCGACATGGAGCGGATCAGGCAGGCGCCCATGGCGAGCCCGGTGTACAGCGGCGCGGCCGTCGAGTTCGGCCGTCCCTCTACGATCGCCAGCGAGGGGTCCTTCTGCGACGATTTGAGTGCGGCGAAGGGTCAGCCGCAGCTGTAGCAGGCCGGAAGCAGCAGCAGCTGCTGTGAGTTGCTACGCCGTGTACGCCTGTCATGCTGGACCGTTGCAATTCATGCTCGCCGCGCCGTTGTTGATCGCGCGACCGTCCTGCTGCTTTGGCGTCTGTGAGGTGCTTATCCCAGCTGTTGCCTGTAAGCTGTAGCGCAGCCTGCGAGCGGACGTACCTGTAGTCCTGTACATATCGACATCAACCACACGGAGTAATGTGTAGATGAACGGATACACATACGCTTGTGTATTGCAAAGCAGATCAGAGCACGCAAGAATCCACACAGTGGTAAACGATCGAAAAGGACAGTGGATCAGTGGTAAACGATGCCAATTGCATACAGAGTAAGAACCGAGGTTGGTACTCAGGCCACCAAGCACATAAATCACGGCAGCGACAGGCTATCCAACTACCGACAAAAGCCACAATTAGGATGTTATAAGTGCAGTTGAGTTTACATCCGTTTTATTCCACGGGTATGTGGTAGAGCACCCAAAAACTTGTTTCTTTTCTCTTACAAGGAGTACACAAAACCTCAAAACTACAGCATTTCCAAAATGGCTGTAACAACTCCCAAAAGGAAGAAAGACTCATGCTCAACCTTGCCAAGTCAGAACTCAGCAATTAGCATGTCAAACATCTGAAGATATTACACCTTCGGTAGCACGGTAGTGTCATACGGGGTGGATGGATTGACCTACAAAAAGGAAACGGGGTTTAAGTGCTCCCGATTTTACTTTAGATATGGTCATGTTAAGAGTTTTACGGATTTTATTATGAAATGACCATAGTGGGAGGAGCGTACAGCAAGATATCGTGCAAGCAAACTTGAAGTACTGTGGTTAAAACCCTCAACAGGCTTTCCTTCCATTCGGGATTCATGCAGCTGTTTCCTCACTTGGGAAGCGAGCGACTGAAACATCAAATTCCAGAGACAACAATTAAAATCAGGACTCAAGAACACAACGTTCAAATATGTGAGCACGGGAAGAAAATTATGTGGCACTTGCAGGTTGGTGGCCCAAAACAAACTGGATCTTTGAATAAAAGGAAAATATGGGAGAAAGATGAACATCACCCACATACCTTCCCTAGCTCCACTCCCCACTGATCAAACGAGTTAATTCCCCATATGAAGCCCTGAACTGCAATCCGGTGCTCATAGATGGATAAAAGCTGAAGAGTATAGGCATTGTTAATTCATCAAATGAGCACAAAATCCTATTGAGGATTGAACGACTGGCTTAAAGGATGTATTGATGATGTCCTTGAGGCTAACCTGTCCAACCTCATTCGCGGATAGTGTAGGCAAAAGCAAACTTAGTGATGGCCGGTTGCCCTTAAAAGTCTGTTAAAAAGGATAGCCGAAAGGGCTCAATCAGAAAACACACATATGCATATCTCTAAGTGTAATACTTATGCATCAGTTTAATTTAAGTAATAAGTGAACTATCATCACCTTATGAGGGATAAGATTTTCTGGAACTTTCTCACTGTGCAATTGTTCAGGAGTCTGAAAAGAAGTAGTCAGTTTCGGTAAAGAAAGCAAGAAACTGTACGAAACACATGTATGCACAAAACTTTTGTTCTAGCCATTCAATATGTACCTTTCCATAAGCAAGTGCATCAGGCTGGGCAAAGAAATTGGACATAAGCTCATCATGATTACTCACAGTTTCCCCTATAACAGATGTATATGGTAAGTGTTTTAAAAGGAATTTGTAGAGTTACATTTATTACAATGCCAACAAGAACATCAAAAGTTACAGATGTACTAGGGGCATACCTTTCAAGTAAACAGGCTGCTGACTTTTAACAACACCAATAAAATCGCAAGGGATGACCCTTCCCTGTATGTTTCAACACATCATAGTCAATAAATATACATATTGACAATAGATGGAAAGACCTATCCTCAAATTTTGTTTCGTGTGTTTTAGAAGCCTGAACAAATTTGGCAGTCTTCAACATTGCTCCGAGAAATTATCATTATCAACAAGAAAGCAATACAGGTTGAAAAAAACATGCTGGTTAACTTAAAAGTAATGAAGAATCCTAGCACAGACACATGTAAAGTGCAAGCAAGCAAAAGTTACAAAAATATCAATATGGACAGGATGATAACAGAATAGGTCAAACATATGACAAATAAGGAAATGAAGGTTATTGTTAAATGTCATCAAGATCTAACTGAGTTCATTTCAGCAGTTATGATATTACGAACATGAAGTAAAATTTCCCTATGGCATACTCTCATCATATATGATATAAGTAAAGACAGTGTCTGGCACAACATAATGTAGATAAAAAAAAAACTCGACTAGGTGGGACCGCGCGAGAGGTATCCACCCCTAGCATTTTAATAGGTAGAAGGTGAGAATCGAACACTGGGTGGCTAGGTGACATCTCCCACTAGCCAATTCATCTTAGGGAGACTCTATCATAATGTAGATCAAGCAGTACAAACCAGTGAACTAAAAACTGCAACAACTTGATAACATTGCCCAATATATGGGAGAAATATTATTACCTGATGGATTAATTGATAGAAGCTGTGCTGGCCATTAGTTCCAGGTTCACCAAAATCAATTTCACCCGTCTCATAGGGGAGTGGAATGCCATCAATGGAAACACCCTTCCCGTTACTCTCCATGCTAAGCTTTATAACATATAATAATCATATGTCAGCATGTCACAACTAAAAAATAACCAAAAGAGAATGTCCAGATGGTACTAAAACAAAACATAGTTACCTGTTGTATATGTGGTGCCAATTTCTCAAGTGCCTGGGAATATGGCAATATTGCCTAGAATACACATTCAACAGAAAAAAAAAATTTACTCAGGATGCAATTTTTTAGATAATAATGGAACAAAGTTCCAGCAACTAATCTGTAGCTGCAAATAACACAGAAACGGAATAGTTGCTTACTCTAGCTGGATAACCAAGAAATGAAACATTCCACACACTCAACAAACCAAGGAGTACCTGCCCATAAATGATAGAAAATGTGAGACTGATTTTTCTGAGTATCTAAAATCATTGACTACTGTATGAAACCCACTTACAGGTATATTTTTCTCAAATGAAGATGAGTAGAAGTGGTTGTCAATGCTGGAAGCTCCCTCCAAAAATCTTCAAAAGGTAAAAAGGAAATGTCAAGATAGTACTGGTAATCTATGATCTTACTCTGAAAATGTTTTTTTCTGGCTTCCAACATTTTCATTAATACTTCAAATAAGACATAGTTATTAGACTTTGTGGTATTTGATGATTTAATCCAGGCCCTATTTGGGGTTCTTAAATAATCCTAAAAACACCAAAGCAAATTTAAAGAAGATATGGTCCACTTGAGGTACAAATTTAAGGACCAACTGTCCAAACCACAACTTTCGGATGGTTTGATTCGAGGGTTTACTTGTTACAAACACAAAAACAAATCCAACACCAGACATTGATTCCAGACCCTACATTAATTCCCACATCCTGAAACAATACTGCGCTACGCCAACATATTTAGCATTTTGCCACACGGAATGAGATCCGATCTTCATCTACCATCGTAAAGGGTACAGAAAGAGCATGTTCCTTTGTTTTGAGGAATCGAAGAGCAAGATCTTTTTGAACGCACATTTCCCTAAGTATTGTCGTATTTGCTTGTCACAAATGTCTACTCGTCTTATTTTTAACTTGCAGTCGACTCTGATAGACATTGACCATAGAAGTTGTAACCTCAATATTTCTTCTAGTTTTGTTTAGAGGATGGCAATAATATTTAATAACACTATCACTCTACTTCACATTTAAGATCCGTGTTCTCATCTCAAAAGCATAAAAGGATTACCAATTCAAATTGAGTGGCATCCTACTATAATTTACCAAAGTAGGATACTAGGATGTAATAACTAAATAAAAGTTCAGAGAGCATACTTCTGGACAATTGGAAAACCATACTGAAGAGATAACGGCAGAACACCAACAGCACTGCAAACTGCATAATTGAACTATGGTTATGAAATAGAACACTAGCTATGCCAGTAATTTTCACATGCTGAAATATAACTCACCACTGTAACGACCGCCAACCCAGTCCCAAAAGGCAAAAGCATTGTTTGGGTCAATTCCAAACTCCTTCACAAGCTTTGTAAACAGAAATGGAACAGTAGGAAATTGATCATGTCAGAATCAAAACATTTGAGGAATAATATGAAATTTGAAATATTCTAATAGATTAGATAATGTGGTAAATATGAAATACTCCATGCATCTCAACTCAAGTCTAAATATGATCCATCTTCGCACAGAAGAGGTTCAGTAAACTTTTGGTGGAAAATAGAAGGTTCAGAAGTACCTTAAGATTAGTACTGACAGCAATCATATGTTTTGCAACAGCCTGTGGCCTGAATGAACGATTTTTATAACTCAAATCACAATAAGTTGAGATGACGTGTCAAAAAATATTTTCAGGTACTAAACTAACCCAAGAGAAGAAACGATCCACTCCTTAAGAGTTCGAGCATTTAACATTGTTTCAGCTGTTGTGAATGTCTTTGATACAACCACCACTGCAAGTTGTTAGACAAGAAATATAAAAATCTTCAGCAAATATTCATCAGTAACATACAAAGAATCTATGTTGAAGTGAGGATAGGTGATTACCCAGAGTGGTTTCTGGATCTAAATCTTTAATGCTCCGTGCAACGTCAACTGGATCAACATTTGCAAGGCTGATAAAAAATTGAACATGAATTACTGGATGAATAGCATAAAGATTGCATGCATGTATATAATATGAAACATAGACACAACACAGTAAACAACACAATGCGTAGAGGCTGGGACCTCTGTTTTGTTCCACTACTAAAAGAGGTCCATAAATAGAAGTTTTCAGAACAAGTAAAAAGAGCTCTTAAAAAGTATAGCAGATATTAATGATGTCTGAATTAAGACTCAGTTAAGTTTATTAACATCAACGCAATATTATGTGAAGACCATGGAAGCATAGGTGTCAGCACATCAGGTACACGTGTACAACAGACACAAACAAGATAACCATTCACCTTTCATCAAACTAATGCTCCATACAAGAGATGCTATAAATAATCACATAGATGCATGCTCACTTAAAACATGATAATGAGCTTGCTTCAAAATACACACTTACAATCTCAGTTGTCGGCCTTTCGCACATTCTGCTGCTTCTGGATCTGAAGATCGGCAATATTTTCTAGGCATGTCAGTTTAAAAAGCATAGAAGTTTCTAGGGAACCTAGAACTGAAGAGCTAAATAGTTTACCAGTCTGGAGCGCAGTATGCACAAATAGAGGGCCAAGAAAGCTACCACCTATTCCAACTGACACAACATTCGTCAATGGTTTTCCAGTTGCTCCAACCTGCAGTCAAGCAGTTCCAGCGGTCAATCTTGAAGTTTCTGCCACGTTTAATTAGTTCAAAAATTGACTGAAAGTTTACCCATGATCCACTTCTGAAAGTGTCTGAAAACTCCTTGATTTTATCTTTAACAGACCAAACCTCAGGTACCACATTGACCCCATCACTGTTTATAACAGCATCTCTTGGAGCCCTCAGAGCTACATGAAGCACCGACCTGTTCTCTGTGCTATTTATCTAACAGAACAGATCAACTTATGTTACAAATTTATTAAAGTAATTTAACTGGACAAATAAAACATGTTAGGGACTTTTTTTGTGCTAAATCGGCATCAGAAAAAATGGCAAGATTTATATAATAACTATGTACAAGTTAACTGATAAATAAAATATAAGGAAATAAAAAGTACCCAATGTTCCATGGCTGGCACACTTTACATAGAAATGTATACTGAATCTACGTTTGTGATGGAGCAACTGAAGAGCAGTTTCAGATCATCACATATACCTTTTCACCTTTAAACATCTTCTCAATCTTCTCCTTGAGCTTCGCAACCTATAACAAACCAAACAAATCCCAAATTACCACAGGAAAGTGCAATCCCCACCTCCAAAATGAAAAGGCGACAGAGGCGTCACCTCAGCCAATTTAAGCAGCTTGTCGATGGTTTCACCAGTCGCCTGCTGCCTCGAGTAATCCAGAAAGATCCCTTCATACTCACTGCAACCAGACACCTTTCAGGTACGCAAACAGAATCCGTGCACACGCAGGAAACGAAATTCCACGAACACAGGCATGAGTCCCTACGCTGTCATTGCCTTGCATCGGTCGGCGTCGGCCATCAGGTCCCGCAGGTGCGTCTTCTGAATCGCGCCGACGTGCGCCTGCATCCGCACGAGTGGAAGCGGAAACAAACAGTGAGCTAATCAGAGCATAGGACTCGCCGCAATGCGATCGGCGACGGGTTCACGCACCTGGAGGGCCTTCCACTGCTCCGTGTCGCAGATTAGCGCCGGCGACGCCATGGCTTCGGCTACAAGTCTGCGACAACGAAGAGGCGACACACCAAATCAATCCACAGCCGCGGAAACAACGGAATCACCAATAATCATAAACAATTCCTTCCGAAACACGAACCCAACCAACCACTGGATCGAGCTATGGTACCAACAGGCTGCGGATCGAAGCGACCAAACCGAGAGAGAGAAAAAAAATGAGGGGGACGAGGGGGGATTGGGGGACGGATTAACACCTACCAATAAGGGGCGATCGCCGGTCGAGGTCGGGGAGGCGGATCTGCTTTTCGCCTCCTGCGAGTTCCTCAGGATTTTGTATAGCGGCTAGCCGCCTCGCCGCTCGTTTGCTTGCCTTTACCCGTGGGCTGGAGATGGGAAACGGTGGACGGGCGGCGGACAGACGACGGTGGTGGTACACGTATGCTCCCCGCCCTTTGAATTGGATATTCGGTTGAAATGTGGTTGACGGGGACCCGGACGGCCAGGCCCCGCAGAGCCGGCCAAACCGCAGACCGCGATGCGGGAAGGGCGGCCGACAGTCGATAGCCGCCGAGGTCGGGCCACCCTCGAGTTGTACTCGTAGCTTATTTTGGCATCTGGTCCTCGTCCTCGTCCTGCGAAATTGCATTTTCATACATGCTGCCCCCCCCCCCCCTCCGTGAAGAACACGTCAAATCATGCAGCACATGGCATGACCATGACAAACATCTGGATGTATAGTACTTCTTTAACGCTGATCATTGGTAGTTTGGTACCAGGCCTTGTTTACATCCCATCAAAATTCCAAGTTTTTTCACTCTCTCCATCATATCAATTTTTAGACATATGCATGGAGCATTAAATGTAGGTAAAAAAATAATTAATTGCACAGTTTGTTTGTAAATCATGAGACGAATCTTTTGAGCCTAGTTAGTCCATGATCGGATAAAATTTGTCAAATACAAACGAAACATGCTACAGTGTCCGGATTGCAAAAATTTACAATCTAAACAAGGCCCCATGTGCGATCGACTGATAATGTGGGCATACGAAATTCTAGAGGTTTTTTCTTTTGTCAATGTAAACATAGATCCACAAACATGTACGTACGGTACACTTACCTACTTACCTTGAAGGTATAAACAGTCACCCTCGAATGTAAACATAAAAATTTTAACCCTACAAATCTTGAAGTTAACGAAGTCACCACAAACATCTCGTACAATGAGCACATCACTTACCGCTAACAAAAATAACACCATTGCTATAATAAATTTAGAAAAAAATTCAAGTAACATGCTAAGTTAATAAACATAAATAGATAGATTCCACCTAAGAGTAACTTCAAGTGACTATCTATATCTTTTCTAATTATAGGAAATTTGATATAAAAAATACCCTCCAATAGCCTATGTAATTGGGTCTTTAAATATATGCATTCTCTATTCTAGATTTCTTACTAGTTAAAGATAGAGAACAAGAATGACTCTTTAAAATACGCATAAGATATATAAAAGTTGTTGGAGGATACAAAGATATAGAAAGTAAATTTTAGAAAGGTTTTACTAGATGATTAAAAAAGCTAACCTATCGTGCTACACTTAGTTTTTCCTAGAGTTTTTTTTTCATTTACCCCAAAAGCGAAGTTGAAGTTTTTTTTTCGACATTTCAATAACGATCGATGCCAATGCTAGCTAGTGGCCACTATATATCAACTTTTGTATTTATCTTATTTAAATAAATGACTTATGGTTTTTAGATATTAAATTAGTTTTTGTTATTAGAAAATAGTCAATTATTTTAAAATTAGCTTTATGCATGATTAAATTTGTCCATTTTCAAAAGTTGGAGGATGAGTTTAGGATTTTTTTTTCTCGAATACGCAAAAGACTTGCATATCATTGTATTAAGAAGAAGAGTTTAAATATACAAACAACGCGCTTCTATCGAGCGTCGAAAGTGATCGACCTAGAACAATCGTAGTTTAGGATTGAAAAATGGTGCGTCGTGCAAGTTGTAGGTTAATGGATTTTAACCTATAGAGTTTGCTTCTTTTTTTTCCAGTTGCATTTGCATGTGTTTTTTTTTAAATAACGCACACGGTTATTGCAGCATGTGTAGGACACGCACGTGTATACATTTTATTAAGCGGTGATATCGAATTGGTTAAGCTGAGGCCGTTGTCCGTTGATGCCGATGAAATGAGTTGGATAGTGGTTGCCAGGGCGTGATGTACCTTCGGAATAGAGCAACGTGGCCATGTGGGTAGAGGAGTAAAAAAAGTCTCTGAGGATACTTGTAAAAATAGTGTATGCATGTGAATCTATATTTATTTTTTTATAAAGTTATAATCCTCTCTATAGATTCTATCTCATCCCACAATGATCACGTCATTACAAAGATCTCACCAAATTAGTAAACTGAAACCCTAAATCTATATCTATATCTCTTATAAAACCAATCCCCACTGTAGATTCTATCTATCCCATAACAATCCCGTTAATACACAGACCCCCAGAAAATTACTATTAAATTATATTTGCACCAATGCACTTAGAACTTAGAAGACAAAAAGACTACAATTAACAATATAAACTATTCAACTTTACAAAACTGATCTAAACCCCTCCATCTCAATGGCCATGTGGCATGTGCTGCATCTATAAAACCATAAGCAAGCATGGTTGAAACCATACCTGATCCAATAATTCATTCGATGGATCAAGGAATTGATCCATAGAGCCAGGAATGATTGAAGTTCCTGCCGTAACGCACGGCATATTTTCTAATAAAAAAAGGAAAATCCAGCACGACCGTGTACCGATCGTAAAACTCGGGAGGCCCAACTTGGCTTGCGACGCGCTCCCCAGTCCCAACCCAAAAAAGCGCACAGAAAGAGACAGAAGGCCAGAAGGGCCAGGTGGCCCACCGGCCACCGGCCACCGGCCACCGCCCACCTCACTACCCCACCGGGCCACCCTCTCGCGGTCTCGCCTCGCCGCCCCACCGGAGCTCTCCCCCTGTCTGCTGCTCCCTCACCCGCTCCCTCCCCACACGCCCGAACCAAAGCCTCCACGCGCGCGCGAGGGCCGAGGAGTGGTCCTCCCCGATCTGCGAGATGTGGCGCGGCTGCGTGTCGCGGGGCCTCTGGAAGGTCAAGGCTGCCGCCTCGGCCTCCAGGCTCTTCTCCACGAGCTCGGTACGGTATCTTCCCGTCTCCACCACGCCACCTCCCCGCGTCGATTCGTCGCGTCCCGACCCCACCGCCTTTTCTTTTCCAGATATTTTGAACTGTTTTTTTTAATCTGTGATGATCGTGATGGCAATGGCTTTGTCGTGGTTTATTAGCGTGACTTTAACACTACTCTTGGTTGTTACGGTGAATGCCGGTTTTTGTGGAGTGGATCGGACTACACAGCCGCAGATCAGATGTGCCGTAGCTCGTCCAGTTTCACATCTTTTACCATAAGCTTGCGACGATGATTTTATACGATGGTTCATTTAATAACGGGTATTAAGTTCCGAGTGTGCAATGCTTTAATTTATTGATTTGGGTTTACACCTGTAATTGCAGTCCTACACGGTGGTGGATCACACCTACGATGCTGTTGTCGTGGGAGCCGGAGGTGCGGGGCTCAGGGCAGCGATTGGCCTTTCGGAGCATGGGTTCAACACTGCCTGCATCACCAAGCTCTTCCCCACACGATCACATACAGTGGCGGCTCAGGTGTATAAATTCGGACGTTGCCACTGTTTTTGCACTTGATATGCAGTCCTGGCTGAAAATTTGAATGATTTTAATCAGGAGGCATGCTTAGATTTTTCAATAGTTCAATCAGATCTAGTAAAATGCCATGCATGTTCTCATTGATGTGGTAATGTTGGTGTATACATGTAAGTGCTGTATTAGGAGGGGGTTTTATGATGATACATGTAACGCAATGCTGCTAATAAGTTAAATTTCAGACTTCATTGGAGAAACAAACTAAGTAGAATTCTTTTCTTTCTGTGACAAGTTAATTGTGTGTGCGAAAGTTAATTGAGTGTGATGGGTTATATTTTACAAGAATGCCATGCAAGTTAAAGTAGAATGATTTTAGTTAGAAAGCATGCTTAGAGTCTGTAAGAGTTCAATCAGATCTAGTAAAATGCCATGCATGTTCTTATTGATGTGGTAATGTCGGAGTATAACCATGTTAGTACCGTATTAGGAGGGAATGTTATGATGACATATGTAACAGGACGCCGCTAATAAGTTAAATGTCAGACATCAGTGGAGAAATAAACTAAGTAGAATGTTTTTCTCTATGATAAGTTAATTGACTGTGATGTGTGATGGGTTATATTTTACAAGCATGAATGGGCAATATAATGTGTCTAACGATGTAATCCCTATTTGAAATGCAATGTGTGCTTGGTATGCCCAACTAAGTAACATGTTAAGCTTTAAGTTGTGTTGTTGCTAATTAAAAGGAGATGCTTAGTTTGACATTTTGATGCAATAGCTTCCCATGCGAGGAAGAATGACACAAGGTCTTGAATTGGTATTCATTCAGAAAGGACTCCCGAATGCCCTGTAGATTTAAATTCTGTTAGAGTTTTATTGTGGTTTGGTATATCTGTATGACGTCTAAAATATGAATTGAGCCTAAAACTGGAAGTGCATAAGTTTGGCTACTTTTAGATTGCTATTTAATTTGAATTATATATTCAGTTGGGAGGGCCAGGTTTTGGTTTACTCAGCATTGTGCAAGACACCTAATTCACGAATACTGCTCACAATTTGCAGCATGATTGCAAGACTCACGCCTATGATGCATATATCGTGCTGTTTGTCTTGCTGTCATGTTCTATACCTAGTTTGCCCCATGGTTCGCTTCTCAAGTTCTCAAATCATAAAAAAATGCAAAAGTTACTGAGCATGTAAAGAAAATTTAGTAGCCTTGTAGGAGATGCATGAAGCTAATGGCCCTTCCTAAATCTCAGCCATGAATCTATACTTAGTGCAGTATGTTTTTTGCTGTGTATTGCTGGAGAATGCTTGAGAGTTTTACTTGTGTGCCATTAACACATATACAATGGCAGGGAGGCATAAATGCTGCTCTTGGCAACATGAGTGAAGATGACTGGAGATGGCATATGTATGATACAGTCAAAGGAAGTGACTGGTTGGGTAAGTTACTATAGAAAGACATTTTTCAAGGCACTCATGAATAATGGTGAAGTTTGAAGAACCTGGATCTTTAGTCTACTTTTATAAGATTTTGGACACCCTATCATATTCTCGTCATATCTAAGTATCTTATCCACTTTGGTATTTTCTTTCTTTGACCCCTTTTGCATATTATTCATATTCATCTAGGCGACCAAGATTCTATTCAGTATATGTGCAGAGAGGCACCAAAAGCTGTTATAGAACTTGAGAACTATGGCTTACCATTTTCCAGAACTGAAGATGGAAAAATTTATCAACGAGCCTTTGGTGGCCAAAGCTTAGATTTTGGAAAAGGTTATTGTGTTCCATTTTTATCTTGATACTTTAAGTATGGATCTGTTGCACTTTCTTACTTTTCTCCCATTTTTTCTTGTGCCTATATGTAATCTTCAGGTGGGCAGGCCTATCGGTGTGCATGTGCAGCCGATAGAACAGGGCATGCTATGCTACACACACTATATGGTCAAGCAATGAAGCATAATACTCAGTTTTTTGTTGAATATTTTGCACTGGACCTTCTCATGGACAATGAAGGTATATAATTCTAATTTATTTTTTGTTGCCACATTCTTGTTAGTTCGTTTTGTTCTGGTGTCATGGAAAACCCAATACGTGTGGCTAAACAGAATATGGGTTTTTAAATTGTGATACATTGTTCATTTTCCTTGCTATTGTATTTGCATTTTGTTCATGTGGTCGCAACCTGATGCTGGCTTTGTTCACGAAACTCAGTATTGATGTTTACTGTCTTCAAACACTTCCGTTGGTACCATAATAATTCTGTTTTATGTTAAACTTTCTGCTGGATTCATAATTTAATTATTCGTTTTGTTGTTTATTTTTTTGTGGCTGTTCAATTGTTCAACAGCTTAACATTATTTTTCAAGCGGCGCTAACTGCTAATATGGTTTATTTGATTGCTTGCCCTTACTACAATGTATAGCTTTATACTGTTGGAAACAATTGGTTAAGGATCTTTTTTTTTGGGGGGGCGGGGCGGGGGGAGGGCTGCTCTTTGCTGCTGCTTTTCGGCAGTCATAATATGGCTTCCTATTACAACTCTATTGATCAATGCAGATTCATTTTTCAGGCACCTGCCAAGGGGTAATTGCGCTAAACATGGAGGATGGTACTCTTCATCGTTTTCATGCTGCAAATACAATTCTAGCCACTGGAGTAAGAACCTCTCTGTGTTAAGTAGTAAGTACTGATTGTTTTATTTTGATTTACTGAATTATCTATAGCCATTTCTTTGTTTTCATCTAAACAGGGTTATGGTAGAGCCTACTTCTCAGCAACTTCAGCTCACACATGTACTGGTGATGGCAACGCTATGGTTGCACGTGCCAGATTACCCCTTCAGGTCAGTCTTTTGTGGTCGAAACCTGGTTGTTTTAACTACTTTACTGTATGTTCTGACTATACTTGTCTAATTTGTACTGCAGGATCTTGAGTTTGTGCAGTTCCATCCTACAGGCATTTACGGTGCTGGATGCCTGATAACAGAAGGTTCTGTGATTGTAATTTGTTTTTGTTTTGTTTAGACACATAAATCACATGTTTAAAAGCTCCTGTGTTTGCACTAGTTACATAAATCACATGTCCTTAGTTGGATTCAGAAATTCCTATGGCATTGGTATCTCTTTTGTTCAGGTTCCCGAGGTGAAGGTGGTATTCTTCGGAATAGTGAAGGTGAGAGATTTATGGAACGATATGCTCCAACTGCTAAAGATCTTGCATCTCGTGATGTTGTTTCGAGATCGATGACAATGGAAATTAGGGAGGGCCGTGGTGTAGGTATGTCTATATTCTCATTTTTTAGGCTTGAGCCAGCAACCTGATTTTTTGTTTCTCATATTTTCTTGATGTTCACTTTGTCTCAGGACCACTGAAGGACCATATCTACCTGCACCTCAACCATCTTCCTCCAGAAGTTCTCAAGGAAAGGCTTCCTGGTATATCTGAAACTGCTGCGATTTTTGCTGGTGTTGATGTCACCAAAGAGCCGATTCCTGTTTTGCCTACTGTGCACTATAACATGGGTGGTATCCCGACAAATTATCATGGGGAGGTATGCTTGAATAGACAATACTAGCATTACTACGGACATCTGACTTGAACAAATACTTGTTTATGTCTGATGTCTGCCTTGCTGTTTTGCACATTAGGTGCTGCATATCAAGGGTGATGATCCAGATGCAGTTGTTCCTGGTCTGATGGCTGCTGGGGAAGCTGCTTGTGCATCTGTTCACGGCGCTAACAGGCTTGGTGCAAATTCACTTCTTGATATAGTTGTATTTGGCAGAGCTTGTGCAAACAGGGTTGCTGAGATATCCAAACCAGGCTAGTTCATGTCTTGCGAATAGTTTTTTTGTTATTGACTTTACTATTTGTACCTTATTTCCTTGTTGCACCACATTCTAGGAGAGAAGCAGAAGCCTCTTGAAAAAGGTGTTGGAGAAAATACTATTGCTTGGTTGGATAAGTTGAGGAATGCAAATGGATCTTTACCTACTTCAAAGATTCGTCTCAACATGCAACGGGTTATGCAAAACAATGCTGCAGTTTTCCGCACACAAGAAACTCTTGAGGAAGGTATGAATATATGTAGAGTTGCCCTCAATTTTTCTATGTTAATCATCTGAATAGCTATCAGTACTCAGTAGTAGGGAGCAAGCATGCCAGGTTTCATGCAAGAAATTTGTATGACTATTTTGTCTTATTAGGCTGTGAACTGATTAGCAAAGCATGGGAAAGTTTCCATGATGTCAAGATCAGTGACAGAAGTCTCATATGGTAAACTCTTCACCAGTAAACAGCTTGTCATCTTCAGTATATACGTTTTTCACTTACATTACAGGTCATATTTCTCTTTGATCTCCACAGGAATTCAGACTTGATTGAGACCATAGAACTAGAGAATCTGCTAATAAATGCATGCATAACCATGTATTCAGCAGAGGCTCGCAAAGAGAGCAGAGGAGCTCATGCCCGTGAAGATTTTTCGGTTTGTTTCCCTTTTTATTATTGCCTTGTGCTACTTCCACATCATATGATCATTTGTGGACTTCTGGTAACGGTCCCTTTTCCCTTGTTGGTGCAGACAAGAGATGACGAGAAGTGGATGAAGCACTCTCTAGGGTTAGTGTCTTCTCTTTGTTATCCCTTCAATTCTAGTTTGAGTTATAATTGGGTGGCTGATTTATTTAATGATGAATATGGAATTTGACAAAATTATACTCTTATAGGTATTGGGAGAACGAGAAGGTTAGACTAGCCAACAGGCCAGTTCACATGAATACCTTGGACGATGAAGTTCAATCTTTCCCACCGAAAGCACGTGTTTACTAATCTAATCGGAACATGCCTGCAAATGTTCTGGAGAGGTTTCCCAATCTCCCTGCTGCATATATTTGGTCCCTTAACCTTGTTACCTTACGGAAGAAACGAAGGAAACAGGTTGCAATGTTGTTTTTGTACACCAATAAAATATTAGTCGTGCAGCCTTTTCACAAATGTTCTCAATATGTTGCACAAACAATTATGGAATCGACACTTGTTTAGGGTCCGTTCGGTAGAAACTATTCCAGCTTATCACATTATACAAATTAGTGAACCATTCCAACTAGGAATCGTTCAAGGCACTTGTTCCTAAATAACCGAACGAGCTTACGAGCCCTTAGATGCTGAATCAGATAGCTCTAGAAGCTCATGGTCAGAAATGTTTCATGTTCTTGATTACGCTTTCGAACAGAGTGGGCTGGTCTGTCTCATGCAAGCACAGCTGCAGCCCGGAGTGGGGGGTACTTGCCGATTTCCTTGAACTCGTCGCTGAGGACGCGTGCCTCCCTCGATCCCAGGTCGATCTGGACAAGCCCCACTCCCCCCACTGTAGCATCACGGCGCCGCTCCGCTCGCCGAACCGCAATAACCGGACCGCGCAGCCCGGACGCTGCCTGGCGATGGCGTGCCTCTGGATCACCACCTGCAGGGTCCACCTCGCCGTTGTCGGAGTCGCCGGCGCGGACGCCGACAACGACCACATGCTTATGGCACCTGACCTGGCGACGAGCAGGCTCAGTCTTCCATGCGCCGAGGAAGCCAGGAGCCCCTTGTCCGTGTGTTTGGGGCACCTCGCCACCTGGCTGAAGCATAGGGGTGGCAGCTCGATGACCGTGGCGCTCGCCGTGCTGACGTCCAGGGCGACGATGCACTGTTCTCTGCACAGCCAGTGGACGGTGGTGCCTCCGAGGACAAGCGGCGGGGAGCAACGGTTCGGGATGGTGCTGATGAAGTTGGGCGGGAGGCGGGTGTGGACGACGTGGCCCCAATCTCCGCGCTCCGACGAGAAGATCCTCGTCACTAAGTTCGTGCCGGCGACGAGGATCTGGAAGGAGCGGCCGGCGTCGCCGACGGCGAGCAAGGTTCGTGGGTACATAGCAGAGATGCCAGGGGAACGGACGCGGGACACGCGGCCGGTAAGGGTGTTGACGCGCAGCTCAGCGGAGATGGCATGGCGTCGGTGGGGGACGACGAGACAGCCGCGCGAGACCATGGGCTCCTGCCAGCCCAGACATTCGGTTTCGAAGGTGAAGGGAAGGCGTTGCTCCTGGAAGAAAGCATCGCGAGACCATGAGCGCTTGTAGAACATGCAGGAAGCGCCGAGGAGTAGGTCAGGGTCGAAGCCGCCGCCGCAGCAGCCGGTGGCGCGGGCCGCGTGGCTGCGGCGGCGGCAGAAGTCTGGGCTGAGGATGGCCCGGCGGATGGGCCTGGAGGTCGCGGCGGCGCGGACGATGGTTTTGGCATCTGAGCGCGCGAAGATCTCGATGAGGATGTCGTCGGGGATGTGCGGCGGCTCTGAATCGACGCCCGTCGTCGTCCCGTGGCGGCATGTGCCGACGCGTCGGCGCCGTTTCGCCGAGGACATGGCTGCTGGCTCTGGCTGGCTTGTCGAAGCTGTAGTAAGCCCGCCGAGCTTTTTATACGGGTTTGTTGGCTGCCGTCGCAAATTATATATGCACGCGCGACGGCGAGGTCCTGGCCTCCGTGCTCGCGTCGAGTCGAGGTAGAAGAACTCGATCTCATCCCGTTCCTGTTCGAAATTAGTAGTCCTCAGTAATTTAAGAATTTTTAATAAAAACATGCTCAGCTGTAAAAAAACTATGCTTCTATCAAAACGTTGCCGCTGATGCATATATCTCTTCGAGGGGAAAAAGAGTCTAATCAAAGTGTTTAATAGTAATAATGAAATTTAAGGAAACATGTGGTAAATTTTATTAAACCCTAATATCCCCCTTATGTTTGTACGTAGGGATTAGGGAATAGTACTAATTAACAGCTGATAATGTATTCACAAATAAACATGTTCCATACCATCAGATGTTGTCCCTCTACTCATAAAAAACATGTTTTTGGGTATAAGATTTAGTTATATATAACTCAAAGACTAACAGACATCAATGATCTTCAAATTATGTAGTTTGAGAACATTTAAATTGCATGTAGTATTGCAAATTACTTGCAAAACTAAATACAATTTAAAAGATGCTAGTATTCTATATAAATTACTGATCAAAGATATTATTATCCATCAAATAGGCGAAAAATATACAAAATCATATGTGACAAGTTTTTTTTTAACAAATACTCTAGTACATCTAAGTATTAAACCCAGCCGATTAAATTTTTTCACCCAACCAAACACTACAGATAACATAGGTACTACAAATTCGAAAAAGGAAAACATATAGGCACTACAGAATTATTAGAAAGGTTTCATGGTTTTGACAAATCCGTCTCGTGCAAACACACCTGACGAAAGAGGCTGAAGTCCAAATCGTCGAGGACGGTGCGACGGATGGGCTTGGACGTGGCGGCGCAGTGGGCGACGTCGTGAGGTCGCCCGTGCGCGCGAGGATCGAAAGATCGACGGGATGGATGGCGCCGGCCGCCGGCGATGTGCCCACCCTCGCCATCGGCCGTCCTATGACGCGGCGGCGCTTGGTCGACGACATGCCGGGATTGCTCAGGCTTTTCCGCTCGTGGACAGGCCTGCTCGTGGAAGCTCGCGCGCGTCATTGATGGCGGGGCGGCTAGCTTGCCTTGTATAGTACCGGCCCGCTTCCGGGAATCAGGGTTGGGCTTCGCGTGTGCTTGTTGAACTCTGGAGCCTCTTGGGACTCAGTCGGTGACGTGACACGGCAACGAGTCCGCACTCGAGACGGATCGGGGCAAACGCACGGCCGGCTTGTCAGACCCCACAATAACAGGCCAGATCGGCACGGCACACGCCATGCGGCTGCGGCTGCGGCTGCGGCTGCGCGCCTTATCACGGCGAATCCGATTCGGTGGCGCGGAAGCCATACGCGCCGACGCGTGCGGGACCCCAGGTCTACTTGTGGGGGATGAAACCAGATGGAAACGAGCAGAAAAATTCTCTTTTTAGTTTTCGTTTCTACATCTATAATCACTGAAAACGGTACCGAATCTAAAATAGCCATGTGTGAAAATAGAATATACATGTATACAGAAAAAAATAAATAGGGTGGAATTTCAACGGAGATGAACGGAGAGTGGAAACTTATGCTGGGATTACACGCTCAATACGCAATAGTCATTGCATATACATCAATACTGTACAGGAAGCTATGAGCTAAATTGCACTAGTAACCGGCTTAGAGTACGATAGATAAGTAAATCACATACACGACTCTAAAGTGCACATAGTAGTAGGTGCCAATGCCATCTGTCTGCGTTCTAGAAATTTTAAGATAGATTAGCAGAGAACACATGCATCATTATTAAATTCATTATATTTAAGTACAACATTTTGAATGCTTGTATGCGTTATATTACAGGACAAACCACATGAGACAAAAACAAACTTGACTTTGATGGTGCAACTAGTAGACCATAGTCACCTGTCATAAAAAAACATCATTATTGAATACGATGAAGGCTATTTCATTCGTCAACATAAATCTGCAAAGCCGATATGGCACTTTTGAAACCGTAAAATAAAAGAAACCATGGAGACTAGTTTTAGTAATACTACACTAACATGTCCTTATATTTATTAAAAGAAAAGTTAGAAAAACACGTACTAGAAGAAAATGCTAAGAAAGTATAGGAAAAAGCCCCCCCACACATCGATTAACACAAACAACCAAAAAAAATATTGTTATGACATTCGTGCTGGTCAAACTTTCTCTCAAATTTGACTAGATTTATAGAAAATATAGCAATATTTGTATCTCTAAATAAGTTTATTGTGAAAATTTATTTAGCGACTAATATAATGATACTAATTATGTACCATAAATATCAATATTATTATATATATTTGGTCAAAGTTTAAAATATTTGACTTCTCGGAAAGTGACAATGACACTCTTTATAGGACAGAGAGAGTATGCAACTAAATAGCAGTTTATGATCATACTAGGAAAGGGTTCTTAATTGCGGTATAAAAACATCTATAGGTAAGGGTTTGTTTGGCATGACCCCTCCTCGAAGTGTTCCTCTATGAAAGTCGGAGCACTTGAAGAGGAGCCACAAATTGTAGCTCCTTCTCCAAACTAAAAAATGATCCAAGCCCCTCTACTATTTACTAGAAAACGGCTCCTTCGACTCATCCATGGAATCTGGCACCGAAACCAAAGCCGTGCAATATAGATCCTAGGGGGTGTTTAGTTCCCCAAATTCCAAATTTTGGCACTATGCAAAAAGAAGATTCCCCGTCACATCAAATTTACGGTACATGTATAGAGTACGAAATGTTGACGAAATCAAAAACTAATTGCACAGTTTGGTTGTACTTTGCGAGACGAACGTTTTGAGCCTAATTAGTCAACGATTGGACAATTATTACCAAATAAAAACAAAACGCATGTAGCTCCAGTGTTTTTGTCGGCGCCGAATCAGCGCAGCTAAACGAGGCCCTAATAGCACACTCGCTTTGGAACCAGGAAGGCAAAATTGCACAAATAGCTATTAGCACGTGATTTTTTTAAACTGAAGTTAGTACGTGATTGAAGACCATAGAAGGCTAGAAGCAATTGAGCACTTATTTCGCACGTGAAAGTTTTAGGGAAAAAACCCCGAAAATTTACGTTGGTGTAGTGGTGGCCGTCACCCATGCTGACTTGAACTCGCACATGTGTTTCTGTATTCTTTTTTTTTTTTGAAAGAGGTGGGAGGAGCTTGTGTTTCTGTATTCACATTTTGTGATATTCTGAATACCTCAACTTTACAAACTGAAGATGGCACGAGTATACTTTTTAGCTGTGCATTTCCTGAAATTAAGCATGGCGTGCTTTGATTTAGGTTCCTGATCATGGAATGCTTTTATTGGAGCTGGTTCTTATGGCAATGGATCATCTTCTGCATCTCCCAGCTTGTCTTGTCCAATAAAATTAAGTCTCCTCCAGCAAATTCAGCCTATGCAGAAGATGATCAATTGCCACAAGAACGAACTCCAATAAAATCATTCCATGATCATGTACCAATTTATGATTGGGTGCACGTTGCATTTTTATAGATCTGCGACTAGATAAAGCACTAAGTCGCAAAAAAGACTAAATAAACCACTAAATGCAATACTCCAATACTCCAGTTACTTGTTCGTGTATATTTTACTTTTTATCTTATCGGTCTGTTGTTCCTACAAAGTTATAACCTAAAAAAGAATCCGCTTTTATTGGTTTTTTCATAGTGTCTTCTTTGCTTCTTTCTTATTTTATAAAATTGATTTATCATAAGTTCACATCTCATATGCTCGATGTTCTTTCATAAACTATGCCTCTTTTATGCTAAAAAATGAATAGCTACTCTGTGCGCGGTACACCCGTTGAATTATGTTTCTTTTTCAAATAGCTAAACATTGTCACTAAATGTATCAGGTTTAGGATCTACCATTTTTTAGAAGGAGATCATCTCAGCTTTCAAGAAAGCCATTAGTTGTTGATACAAAGCAATGCTGGGGATACCAGCTAGACAGAAATGTCTGAAACAAAAAACAGATACCCTATTACCTAGCCTAAATATCCACGACCCCCACGAATTGAGCGTAGCTCAGCTAGTTGCTGGTTGGGTTCTTTGCGATGGAACCTACCCACCAGATTCAGGTCTCTGACTTGACACGGGTGCTCATATTTTCGTGAATTTATTCTAGGATTTAACGGCGATATTCTTTCAGTGGTAGTGGTAGACGACGTGCCCGTCGACAGCGAGACGTCTGTAGTGACTTCGTCAATCTCGAGATTTGTCGAGGTGCTCATACGGTAGGGTATGCGTGCGTGTGTGCGTTCATAGAGGTGAGGCGCATGTGGTGACTTCATCAATCTCCAGATTTGCCGATATGCTCATAGGGGTAGAGTGTACATGCGTGCGTGCGTTCATAGAGGTGAGCGTGCGCTCGTGTATGTGAGCATTTGTAGGGTGTGCGTGCGTGGGGTGAGTGTGGGTTGTCCAAAATGTCTCGTGTGCTAGGCTTGAAGTCGTTCAGCCAAGTGGAGATGGACTCCGTCAGCTGGATCATCTTGTTTTCGTCTTTCTCCTTCAGCCTCGGACACCACTTCTGTATCAGTGATAGAGCAACACATATGACATCAGTTGGCTTTCTTGGTAATTTCTTTTGAATCGCCATTTTGTTTCTAGCTGCCCGAAGCGCCCATACTATGCCAGCAAATACAAACTGACCAGTCGTATGATCTGTCGTTTTGGGAAGGGATTTTGCATTGCATCCAAGACTCCCGAAAATCCTCTATAGATGTTGGGATGTCTTCCCACTTAAACATATCCTTGAAAATAACAAAGATTGGAAGAAGGTGGAGGAACGTAGAGAAAAAAAGCTTAGCAGTTACAAAGGAAAACATCTGTCTGTTGGGGGTAGACTGGTGTTGATTAATTCAGTCCTGTCAAACCAACCTACATTTATGCTCTCATTCTTCGAAATTTCTAAAAGAGTTTTGAGTATTACATATCAAGTTTTTTTTTGGCAAAACGACCAACATAAAAAGAAACATATACTACCTAAATGGACTTAATATGTCAGCCTAAAAAACAAAGGGGTCTAGGTATTCTAACCTAGAATTACAAATAAATGTCTTTTTGAGTAAATGGCTCTTTAAATTGTGTAATGGGCAGGGGTTTGGCAAGATTTATTGAGAAACAAATATATTAAAGACAAGACGTTATCACAAGTTGTCAAAAAAGCATGTGATTCACATTTTTGGATGAGTCTTATGGGTGTAAAGGACACCTTCTTGAGTTTGGATAATTTTAGATTGCATAATGGTAACCAAATCAGGTTTTGGGTAGATATTTGGCTTGGTTATTAGCCATTAAAATTCCAATACTACCCAACACTTTTCAATATTGTACGAAGGAAACACGCAAAGGTTGCAGAGGTCTTAGGCTCGACTCCACTTAATGTTGAATTTAGAAGAGCATTATTGGGAAACAAACTTCTAGAATGGAATCATCTAGTAGCAAGGGTGGCCAACTTTAATATGCAGCAAGGTGATGATGTGTCTGTGCGTCACCTGCTTAAGAATAGGTTTTTTACAGTGAACTCAATGTATAGCTTCCTAGTTAGTAATGTGATGAAAGTGTCACAATTAGTCTGGCGGCTTAAGATACTTTTGAAGATTAAAATTTTCTTTGGTTTTTTCAAAGAGGGGTTATTCTCACTAAAGATAATTTAGCAAAATGCAACTGGAATGGAGATAGGCCATGCTGTTTTTGTAGCAAAACCAGAAACCATCCATCATCTCTTTTTTGAGTGTACGTATGCCAAGTTTCTTTGGAGGGCAGTCCATATGATACTAGGAATTAATACACCTCTACATGTTTTACACTTATTTAATACCTGTTATGCTATGAGTGATAATACTTTTAGATCCTTTTTTTGTTAGGCACAACACCTTTTTGTTGGTCAATCTGGCTAATAAGGAACGGATAGGTTCTTGACAAGTGTAGACTAAAATCTCTCTTGCAGGTTCTTTTCAGGGGGACATATTGGCTCCGATTCTGGGCCCAATTACAACGATGTGAGGTGCAACAATCAATCATCATTGAGGCATGCCGTAAGCTGGAAAATGCGACAATGCGACTCTTTGGGTCATTTGGTTGGCCTGTTTTTTCTATAATCGGGTTTTGAGTTATACTTGTTGAAAACTCCTTTCAAGTGTTTTGTGTTTTGAGATGTAATAAGTTTTGTCTGATTCCTCTTGTTAGAGGATGAAGCCAAATATTTCTTCCATTATCTAAAAAACATATCTAAACATGCACCAAATAAGCACAGCTAGATGGCATTTGAAGAAGATGTGGTTGACTGATTCTGGTTTACCACACAAAACACAACTCATATTCCCTTTCCAACCTTTCTTCTTTAAAGATTGAGCAACTTGTAATTTGTTGTTAATAACCTCCCATAGAAAAATTATTTTCATCAGAATTTGACAGCCACAAATGAATTTGCTATAGGGCTCCTGACTCCCCCATTAGAGCATATCCAAGAGTTCCCTAAATCTCTTCCTAATCCTTGGTTTTTAGCAAGATGAGAGAAAATCACTCTCCAACAACTCCTAATCCATCCTCATAATCTTTTAGAACTTGGAAAAATTCACCATGTTCCGCGTAAAGTTACGCGCTTTCGAGTCGCGCGTATCTTCTCTCCCCGCGTGTGTTTGTCGGCCAATCTAATGGTGGAAGGGCGTGGAAAGAATAAATAGTAGAAAAGAGTTCCTGATGCAAATGTACAAGAGAGAAAGAATATATAAAAGTGGTTAGAATAATTCAGAAATAGTATATGATTCCTGATGTAAAATTGTCTTCTATATTTTAGGAGTAGATTATTAGAAACTCTTAAAGATTGTAACACCCCAGGTGTTTGTCGCCAGTTAAGCAATGGGTTTAAGCTCAACCTTGACATGTTAAGTGGTGATGGAGACGTTAGGTCAAACATATGAAAATGAGCCACCACTTAAACTTGGACCATGCACCATTCCTTACATGTTGCCTTTTCAGAAAGTATGCTTGAGTAATGTTGGATGCACTTCTTTCATGTGTCTCACATCAATATCCATCTATATTGATCACTAGAAAAGTTTCATGAAGTTTGGAATCAAAAAGTCACATGAAATGATAAGTTATATCCTTATTGGAATGATTTTACTAAGTGCGTGAATTGCACTATTAAGTGAATGGAAATGTAGGTCATCAATCAAACCTTGCAACCTTGCTCCAACAACTCTAATTGAACTCTACAACAAAAGTTATGAAGGGTTCGTGTTGAGCAAAGATGGAGAAAATATCCGAAAATCATGGAAACCCTAGATTCTATAGCAAAAAGGGCTTTGCGTTGACCGAGAAATAAAGTTGACTTCTGGACCAGATATGAGGTTTGACCAAAAATGAAAGTTGAATAAAAGTTTGATTATAACAAACTTTGTTAAAAGACCAAGTCATGATTCGGTTTCAAAATGGATCAAAACAAGGCTCAAAGTCTAATAGAAAAGCTGAAATTAGCCCGACAGTGTTTGCAGTCCGGAATTCACTGACATCGACATTGACATCCCGCGTTCTCCAAATTTTGTTAAGCAACTTGAGTTAGTCCAAAAATAAAAGTTGAAGGTTATATTATGGAGAAGAGCATGCAAAAAGTTGCACTAAGTTTGACCAAGTTTTGACCTCCTAAAGCGAATTCCCGTGACCGTTATCAACATGTTGACACTATCATATTAAGGCTTAATTAACTGCTGATCTGTTGCTCAAATGACTTGGCACCCTTAATAAGAAATGTAGAGCAGACCGAGGTGAGCAAACTTCGTTTTGGGCCCATGGACCAAATCGGCCCGTAGCTGGCCCAAACCTGCGCTCCACCATGTTCACTCCGTCGCTCGCCAGGTGTTCGCGGAAATGCCCCAACGGATGCCGCGTGCCCCGTGCGTGGCGGCCATGCACGAGCAGCGCCCCCATCTCCATGCCGCGTGCCCCTGCGTCGTTGCGGATGAGGAGAGCCCCGGCCGAGCGCTCCACTTCCTTCCTCACTCGCGCTCGCCACCTCTCGCTCTCTGCTCGCGCTCGCCGTCGCCGTGTGCGCAGAACGGTGCGCCGCCGCCATGGCCGGGCGGTGAAGCTTGCCGCCATCGCGTCTCCGCCGCCCCAGCCTCCCTCGTGTCCTACCGTGTGCGCCACCACCTTCCCTGTCGTGCGCCGCCCCTTCTGCTCCACTTTTCCGGCCACCGCAGCCGCCGTAGCGCCGTCGCCGCCGGAGCAGCCACCGGCGCTCCGCCTACTCACGCGGCCGGCAGGCCACAGGCCGCCTCGGGCCGAGCTGGGGAGCCCAGCGGGTGCGCATGGACCCTTGGTCCCTCCCCGCCACCGACGAGCATCCTCCGGCCGGCAAACGGCAGGCTCCTGCGCAGCTCCTTCAAAAATCGCGAGCAGGGACCTTGGCTTTGAATTCGAGTTTAGGGAGGGGGCTTTCTGTGAACCTGTAGACTCAGATGAATAGTGCTGATAAGGACCTATTTGTAGTAATTTGCTGAATCTTTGGAAATTCATAGTAATTCATAGGAAATTCGTAAAATAGCAAATGAGGACTTTTTGGAATCCTTGTGAAATTCTCTATGCATTAGATCTATAATATGGCATGTTTTAGTTTCAATATTTTGCGGTAAAAATAGATTTGTGTAGTAAGTTTGTAATGCTAGTTGAATTTGTTATTTTCCATAACTGCAGATCTAGTGTGACTTATGCCTTGAATGATGACTGAGTTAGAGCACCTGAGATCTTGGAAAACTTGTGTTATGCTTGGTGTTGTCGTCTTCTTTACCATCTTAGCATGATAGGTTGTGTGATGTTAGTTAAATAGCTATTGATGTCTATGTCTTGCATAATCTTGTGTTTGTCTTGAATGCTTATGTGATGCATCTTGTGTTACCATTCATCACATTCATACACATGCATCTTGCATCTCATCTAGGTGCGCTAGATGAACCACGTGAAGGACGTGATGTTGGAGCCGAACCCGAAGACGGTGTATGGAGGATCTATCCCAAAGATGGAAGGACTAAGCAAGTGCTAGGACCTGAGATGTCACCAGGACGGTGTAAGCTAACTGAACTGACTTGTGTCGGATCCCAGGCAAGCCCCGGAGCATTCTAAGCCTCCCATGTTTTTACAAATATCTTGAGTATCTTTTATTGTTGATGATGCATTAAGTATAGGAATTGGTTGGAACCAATTGTTGCATTATATCCTTACCTTGTCCAGATAAAATCCTGTGAATCCTAATTAAGTGTAGGATCGAATGATGCTTAGCTATGCATAGATCGGTAGAAGTTGAGTGATTCCTGTCACCTGCGAGATGTAGGATGAGCTCTGGTCACGATTGGCTATATTTGCTATCATGAAAAAGAACCATGTGTTAATAATGAAAGGAGACCGGACGGGATGATGGTAGTGCAGCAACAAGGCATGGAGGTCTTGGGTGTGAATCTATTCCCGTCAGGTCGTTTAAGGACCGATCTGTCAGACGTCCTCATGTCATGTTGAACGCACCTAACACTTAGCTGGCGGGATAAGTCATTCCGACCATGAAGCCTAGTAGCTCGACTCAGCCGGGACGCGAGCGATGGCGTGCATTCTGGAGGTAGTAAGGATGTGCGGAGAGCCATTGGCATAAGTCCAAAGGCGGGTTAGAGTCCCGCACAACCTTGGCGAGTGGTGGTCTTTAAGAATGTCGATCTGTTCGGACTCACGACTCTGAATCATACCAAAGGTGACTTCGTTTGCGACCACAGCGGGAAGCAGGTTTGTGTTTAGGAATACCCTCTCACCGGATAGGAATCGATTCGAATCGCCGCCTCTCCCGGATAGTGAGAACTTGACCGAAAGCAAATGCAAACGTAGATTCACTAAATATAAAGATATGGTTAAATGATGATGATAATGATGATAAGAATGATGATGAGCCATGAAATACCTGATATGGTTATTATTGTTTGCAACTAAATCAAATGGTTGATTAGTATAGGTGCTAATATAGATGGTAGGTAATGGCTAAAAGTCAATGCTAGTACAGTGAATAATGCTAATGGTTACTCAAGCTTTTATGCAAAAAAGGTTGTCCACTAGATCCACCGATAAAGTCTTGCATACTCCTTGGTGTCATTTATTTTTGGTTTATGACGGGTAAAGTCCGGCCGAGTAGTACATTCGAGTACTCGGGGTTTATCCCACCATGTTGAAGGTGGAGTTCTCGGCCTGTTGAAGATGGTGGCTAACACCGTGGGCTCGGCTGGTGATTCTATAGTTACTTCTCATCTATATGCTTTTGTCGGATGATGTCACTTATGCTAGCAATATATTTGGAACTTATATTAATGTAATCATTTGAAAGCTATGTTGTTTTCACTAAGCGGTTTTGAAACCCAAACTTGTACTTTTATTTGTGAACCCATATGTAATACTATTTCCGCTGCAACCCTGTGTATGTGATGTGTATTTGCTTAATCACGCGATCTTGGTTGTGATGTTGATTTACCGAGGTCTTTTGGGACACTCGGCGGACTACCGGGTTTATATAAGTGAAAGTATGTGTGTGTCAACGTGTTAGATGGGACAGCCGTACTTGATCTTGTATAAATTGGGTGGTTCTGTCATAAAGATGGCCTTCTTTATTCCTTCCAATACTTTTTTAAGAGTTGTAAAACTCCATGTTTTTAGAAAGAAAATATTGGGTATTCTTGGAGATGCTCTTAGTCAAGAAATGATAGAGGGATTTGGTTGTGAAGCACCCATTTTTGTTCAGCCCCCCACTAATATTATCTTGTTCCCCTTCATCCAGACTGATCCCATTCAGTGAATGCAAAAGGAACTACCACTCTTGATGTTCCCTATTGGAGAAGGATATTCCGAAGGGAGATTGCCATTCCCCATATGAAAAACAATCAACAACTATGTAGCTTGGTTCAACACAAATATCATACAAAATTCTCATATTGAATTTGCAAAGTGGTATCCTCTAACCACACATCATTCCAAAAGAAGGTACTCTTGTCGTCCCTAACTTTTTGAATTCCTCCCCATTTAAAGTGCTTGACCTTATGTAAGCCCTGCCAAAATTGTGAGGTACCTCTCACTTTTGATTAGAAAAAAATTGATCCCCTTGATTAGAAAAAAATTGATCCCCTCATGTATTTAGCATCTAGAATTTTGTACCAAGTATCTTCAGAGCCTTGAAGAAATTTCCAAATATATTTTATTAGCAAACAATCATTCATAATTCTAGCATTGATAATTTAGGATCTAGCATTCTCATTGTTAGCTTCTTATTGCTAAATTTTTACAGGGTCTTCATCATTTTAAGATCTGCAAGTACACCTATTGGGGGAGCCTATTTGGTATATGGGCCAAGACTCCCCTTAGAAGAGGCTCAACTAGTGCTAGTGTAGTGCCATGTAAAACCCACGTCCACCAAGGGGCCACTTGTAAGTATTCATTGCCTATATATAGTGCCCAAAGGGCATAAGGGCATAAGGGCATGGGACTCTCACCCCTATTCATTTGCTTGTCTCAAAACCCTAATGTATCCCCCATCCACCACCAAGCTCTCCCTCTTAGTTTGTTTGGAACCTAAGTTCCAACAACACTAAATACTTCATGAATGAAGAATATGTGGAATCCTGATTATTATTGCAAAACTCTCTACTCTCCCTCTTAGTCTGTTCGGAACACAAGTTCCAACAACACTAAATACTTCATGAAGGAGAATATGTGAATCATGATTGTTATCGCAAAACTCTCTACTCTCCCTAAACTCTCTACTCTCCCTCTTAGTCTGTTCGGAACCCAAGTTCCAACAACACTAAATATTTCATGAATGAGAATATGTGGAATCCTGATTGTTAAATATTTCATGAAGGAGAATATGTGGAATCCTGATTGTTACCGTAAAATCCTGGATGTTATTGAAGCTAATGGACCAGTCCATGGATGGTTCATCTACCACAGTTCCTTTGCAGAAAACGCAACCAAGGATAGAATATTTCGTGTACAAAGAGAAGAACATGAGGAGGAGGAGCTGAATTAGTTTAGCGAGTCTAGTTCTTCAGGCTGTGGTTATGGTTTTTCAGGCTCTGGTTCTGGTTCTTCAAGCTCTGATGACCATGACCCATCTATCTAAACCCATACTCAATCTAAATCTTCTAAAAACACATGTAGTACTTCTATTTGGCTTTGGATCACTAGGTACGTAGAATGGTTTGTTTGAGTACTAGAATAACCGGAGAATTGAGCTGAGCTGCTGTGTGATGGAAACAAGTAATATAATTTCAGTTATTGCCCCCATGGTTGATTGGGAAAGTCTGTTACACCAGTAGCTGTAAGGTGATCTAAGGAGTAGGGCTACATGAGCTAATAACATTGGAGATTTTTGAGATACTGATACGAGGATTAGAGCTATCAATAATTCTCAAATTAGGTTAGGCCCTAATACTTAATGTTTAATCTTATTTAGATTGTGTTTGGTTCGGTGCTATGTAACATTATTCATTTACAACGTTAAGCGATTGCGTTAAAAAATGTTTATTTTCACCTCCACTGTAATTGGGTCCCGTGTAATCGGATACCTTCTCATATAGAACCAATACCGCTATCATCCTTCCGTAATCGAATGGATAGCTGACCCATCGTCTTCGTTGTGTTTTCAACTCGACTACTCGTGTTACTGGCAATAACGCTGTGCCGCTGTGAACCCGCAACTCCGCCTCGACGCCGCCCACGAGCGCTCAAGATGCCCACGGACCCACATGGACAACGGCATCAAGGCTCTACTGCCGTATGCCCAAGGACAACAGAGCAGGTGGCTTGGTGGCACCTGATCTACGGCGGCCGGAGTACAATGTCATATGCGATGTAGCCTTGGGCTCATGGGCGGAGGCAGCAGGACACATCTTAACTCTGGGTTGCCGCTACATGAGGTGCATGACGTCTAGCGCCGCCGATGGCGGCAGCAGGCCGCGTCTTAACTCTGGGCTACCACTACATGAGGTGCACGTAGCGCCGACGGCACCGGCCGCAGGGACACATGCTCCTACAGTGGCGTACTGCTTGTCATGGACACCGCCATCGACCAAGCCATCACCGGCTGCCACCGCTACCACAGGCTCCATGTAGCAGCTTGCGGTAGGGCTTGGGCTTGGTTGTTCAATGGTGTGCTGGGAGCTCTCTCCCACCAAACAGCTTGCCTCCCATGGCAGCTTCTGGTATCCATTTGCGTTACAGTGTTGAAACCAAACAAAACTCATGATTTGTTACTTTGTTATCGTTAGCGGTGCTTTGTAATTACAGTGACATCTGTGTTATGATTTCAGAACCAAACAACACCTTAGTCTGCTTTGTGGAGGATTAGGGCTACCAACAATTCTCAACTTCGTTAGTGCCCCAGTAACTAAATGTTTAACCTCATTACCAGTCATATGACATCTCAACAATGTTATGTTTGTGAATGGTCATGATGTTAGAGCAATATAATACCATGTTCAAGCCTCAGTGTTTTTACTACTAGCGCTGCCACCATCTCGGGCTCTGGCGGTCTCCGCCACCGCCATTGCCCATCCCCATCGATCGCTCATTCGCCTTCCTCCCCGAGCCCTCCTAGCATAAACCAAATTAAATTTTGCATATTTTGCAAGTGTGTGGATGGATAACTGCTTTCTTTTCGTTTGATTGCAAAGTGATCCTTTTCATGGAATATGTATGGGTCAAGCATGCATATTTTGTTCACATTACTAAAAGCTCTCGACATTCTCAAAAGGGGTGCCATGCTTGAGCAAGCCACCTCCCGTGTGAAAGAAACTGAATTTCATAATGATAATTAGATAGTCATAACATGAACAAGATTAAACAAGCAACATCTCAGTATTGACTAGGTTTGGAACATGAACATACATAAGAACATTGACATTTGGTCTTTCTGCACAATGATCATGCAGAGGCCATTGCATCAATATTGAAAAGCGAAGAAGCATTTCCACAGGCTCCTAGGTCTCCTCCAGCCATAGTTATTAGGACCAGACCGGACATCGAATTGGTAAGACCATCAATTCACTGATTCACTGGTCCATTGAACCACTGGTTCGATAGTTTTAGACTGGATTAATTGGACCGCCCACAAATAATTCAAATCGGTACAATATAATGATATACAACAAATAATTGGCAACATATAGTTGGTCACATATACAAATAAGCTCATAAAGAACACAATTACATAACTAAATTTCAGCTAATCTAGCCACAAGTCCACAACACGTACTCCAAAAGCGTTGGTAGTCTTTATTAAGTTCAACTTAAATAATCCGACTGTCAAATGATAATAAAATGACAATATTTTATAATACATCATAGCAAGATAGATCTTAATTTAATAAGCTGGTACTTTAGAGTTGTTTTGCAGGATATGACAAAAATACGCATGAAAAAGAATATATGGAGCACTTACAAATTGGTACAAAAAAAGATCTAAATAGTAATTCAAATATTCATTATTGTAAAACAATATCAAATGCTAAAATAAGTGCACCATTGAGAAAAGCTCATCGAGATAGTCGAAATGGATATGTTATTTGCTTAACTTAGAGCTCGTAAAAAATATGAAAATTTGAAATTAAAAAGGTATCACTGACGTCATCTGACGTTACGACGTCAGTAGGGATGGCAACGGGGCGGATTCAGATCGGGTGGAGTCTCTGTGCACCCGAACCCAAAACTCGAAATCGAAACCCAAAACCGCACCGAATACCGATTCGGGTGATAATCTGTCCCCAAAACCAAACCCATGGATACCCAAAACTCAAATGGATAACCGAAACCCACTTTGTATGGCAACATAGTAAGAGCAAAAATGATTTTCTACAAACATATGCATGATATATATACACATATTCACATGTATAAACAAGAGGCAACAAATAATAAATATTTTCATGAGTCAACTTAGAATAAATTTAATAGTCTAAGTAAATAAGTTATTATTAGCTTATTATAAAACATGAGTTTTAATTACAAATGATTTATTTCGGATATCCATTGGATATCCACGGGTGGAAAATCAAACCCGAAACCGAACCCGATAGGTTTCGGAGCCCCAAACCAAAAAACCGTCTGAACCCGCGAGATCCGAAACCCACGAATATTCGACCCGAAACCGCCCCATTGCCATCCTTCGACGTCAGCACTACCAAAGCCAGCAGTAACGTGCATGCATATATGAAAGCCTCATCGGCTCCAAGCGCACTAATAAAATGGGCTTCAATTCCGGTTGGAAACTGGTTTTACTCCCGGTTTTTTAATTGAGACTGCGAATCTAGGACTAAAGGCTGTCAGGATCATTAGTCATGGGTCACGCAACTGGAACTAAAGCCCATCCTCGGAACTAAAAAAAAGTAGTTTAAATCATGGGAGACTGCTCTTGTGGTGTGTGAGATTCGAACCCAAGACCCCTTGTCTTGTGTGTAGCTTCCTTACCAACTCAACTGCACACCACATCTGACAAAGTCCTGAGCGTTCTCCTTTTGAATTCACCCGTGGGGGATCTTTAGTCTAGGTTTGTGACACCAACCAGGACTAAAGGTGGACCTTTAGTCCGGGTTGGTTGAAGGGAATCGAGACTCCTAAGAGGGGGGTGAATTAGGCAACTTAAAATTCTAACTCTAAACTATGACCACTTTTTATCTTTAGCAAAAACCTATGCAAAAGATAGACTATCTAAATATGCAACTACGATTTTGTTAGGTATGTTGTTATCTCTACCGTAAAAAGAGTTATGCAACCTAGGTTCCAAACCTATCAACTAGCCTATCACTAAGCTAGGAAATTAAAGCACACACCAAGATTGCAATGTAAATGCAGAAGCTAAAGAGTAAGGTAGAGATATGCAAACTCCCGTCGACAACTCTGGTATTTTTACCGAAGTATCGAGAAGCGCGCAAGCTCCCCCCTAGTCCTCGTTGGAGCCCCTCGCAAGGAATCCCTCGCAAGGGCCAAGCTCCCAGTCGGGTAACTCCGTGGATAGCCTCGGGCCTTCCCCACGCGCAAAGTGGATCTCCGATGTGCCTTCCGGCAAGCCTCTCCTGGATGCTCCCCGTCGTCTTCACTATCAAGCTTCCAGCCGAAGCGCCGCGGGCCTTGTTCCCTTCGGTACACGGTAACGGCCACACTACAAATGCGGTTAGTGTGATCTCGCAAGACTACAAGCCCCTCCGATGTATAACAATGGTGCGCGCAAGCACCAAGTGATAAGAGGTGTGCAAACCTCACTAAACACTAGGACTAAACCTAGAGCAAGCGCATAAGCGGTGGTCTAATCAACCTAAGCACTTTGAAAAGCACATACACTAATCACCTAATAAATCGCTAAGCACTATGCAAGTAGAGATTACTAAAATGGTGTATCAACACCTTTGGTATGTTTCCTCAGCTCTCCACATGTCAAATGGCCGGTTGGGGGGTCTATTTATTAGCCCCACCGTGAAAGTAGCCGTTGGGGGCAAAACTCAGCTTTCAGCTACTGACCGGACGCTGCTGTCGTCCTAACCGGACGCGTCCGGTCGTCCCGACCGTTAGAGCGCGCGCGTTGATCGGACTCTAGGCTGAGTCCGGTCATCATCGATCGGACGTGTCCGGCCGCGCTGGCGCCGCTCTGGAACCTTTCTGGACTCGATCGAACGCCACTGCCTAGCGTGTCTGGTCGTCCACAGCCGCTGCGTCCGGTCACGCTGAATTATTACCGCGACGATGAACAGTGAAGTCCGTGCGTCCGGTCACTACCTCGCTCAGCGTCTGATCGCTGCTGCTGACGCCTACTGTTGCCGAGCAACTGATCGGACACATCCGGTCCTCCTAGGGCCGCGTCCGGTTACCTTTGCCGAGCTCGTTTCTTCACGATCTTGCGTCCGGCTTGGTTTCCATCTTCGTGCTTGGACTATGCTTGATATCTTGGGTCTTCTCTTGTGCTTCTAGGGTCTTATTTAAGGTGTTGATCATCGGATCATCATGTCGCCTTCGCCCAAGTTACGTCTTGCACCCTATTGAACTACAAAATAATTACTTACAAATTCATTAGTCCAATTTAGTTGTGTTGGTTATCAAACACCAAAATCCAAAGTAAATGAGCCTAGGGTCTATTTTCCTTACATCGGTAACACCAACCGCTACTAAAGGGTGGCTTTTAGTCCCAGTTAGTGTTAGCAACCGGGATAAAAGGGCCTTCGGTGCTTATAAAATTTAGACCCGGGACTAGTCTCGGATTCAATTTAGACCCGGGACTAGTCTCGGATTCAAACACAACAGAGATTAAAGGTGCGAACAGAAAGTCGTTTCTCTACTAGTGACACAAGCAGTCAGGCGGGCCCAATGGTAGGTAAACAGGCAGACACCAGAAGACAACACACGGTAGGAGCACACGCGACACAACCCAGAGGCGGATGGTTCATATCTAACCGGCCAGTTCGCCGGTTCCGTAAAAAACGGTTCGACCAGTTTTTACAGGTTCGATTACATGTATGACAGTCTTTTAAGTGAACCGGGTCATTATAATCTTTGGTTTGGTCTTTTATCGGTCCGACCGCTGATCCAGTCCAATCCTAGTAACTATGCCTTTAGCACTGGGTTTGGCTCCTAAGTGTCCTCCAGCAGCAGGATGGAAGATTCGACTTGGGCAAATTCCACGTCCACCACGAAAAGGAGCTGTTTTGGGATCATCTGCAACAGGAGAACGCCATCCATTGCCACAGGTTATTAATTTGCGCCAACCAAGAATTACAGTTATAGTTTTGTAACACAATGAATCTGGTATTGAGATAGTCACGCAATCTAAGTCCAACGCAACAATCAGTTCAAAGGAACCTGAACTACACGAGAATTAGGGCTTGTTTGGTTCCACTCCTAAAGTTTAGTGGCCCTTAAAGTTTGGTGATCCCTCTAAAGTTTAGTGACCCTCTGTTTGTTTATAGTGACTAAAGACCACTAAAGCAGCTGTTCCATGTACGCTTTAGTCACTTTTAGCTACCGCTTGGTAACTAAAAGCCATTAAACTTTAGTGGCCCCTAAACTTTAGTGGGGTGTTTTATATTTTAGTGACTAAAAGTGACTAAAGTTTAGTCAACTTTAGGAGGGGTGAACCAAACATGCCCTTAATAAAAAACAAGCTGAAAATGATGCAAAACAGCACTGATACTTAGCCACCAAAAAGGCTCAACATTCCGGCACATCATCAACATACAGTCCATAACAAGGAAACAAATCCCCAAACATTCCTTTGTGGCTCGTCTACAGATACACAGGAGAGGAAACAGTAAAAGAACCTCTGTCAATGAACAAAGAACAGGCCTATTTGTAGTGTAGTCACCAAAGAAAGAATACAATATATCGCACAGAAATAGAAAATAGAAAGAAAGTCCTTCAAAATCAACACACCTGGGTCCATTTCAGTGCAGATGGCACATGATATTTTCTTCTTTCCTTCTATTTTCAGTTCAGCAAAGAAGGATTTGGGAACCCCGTGTTTGGATCTTGCAAGGAAGTTTGCATGCATCCACTAGCCATTGTATAAAAAGACTAGCTGTCAACTGCTTTTACCAGTTCATGCACATCCTGTTAACGCAGGGATTCAGACGATGCAGAGAGGAACTGATGAACATGGAAAGTTTTCAAAAAAAAAAAAAGAGTAGACCTCATTCAATCGGTTGTAGTGTTCCAGAGCAACTTTCACACATGCAGGGATCTGCCATGATACATCATACACAGGTTTCTCCCTGCATACAACAACGGATATAACCTCATTATACTTTCTAGTGTACAACAGTGTTAAAAATATAAAGAAACTGTCCAAAATTATGAATTTATATTAAGTAATAAAGATCATATTTAAGGATGTGTGAGCGAGCAATCCATGGGTATCCACCGAAATCGGTGTTTAGGGTTTATGGAACCATCGAAGACACACCGAAGACAACGATTTTGCATGAAGACACAGGATAGCAATTTCGTGGAAATCTTAATCAATTTAATGCCCATTCGGTCTTGAAGATGTAGTATGTGTCAGATAACCAAAGTTCAGACGAATAGACGATGGAGGAATACACAGCCCATCTCAACACTGAAACACATCGCAAGGAGATGAGGGGGGCGTGCAATCCAAAATAGGGCAGAGGCGAGTTCGCTGTTTACCCTTTCCTGAACCGCAGAGGGCCAGGTCTGTTCGTGTTCAGGACCAAGACCCTGCGGCCGCTGCGGAGGGTGTGGGCGACATCGAACCGAACGCCATGATTTCCTCCGTGTGCACGCATCCCGCGCTCCGCCGCCGCTTGGGCTGGTCGGGAGCATCGCCTGTCCGAGACGCCTCGGCCTTGCGCTTGTCACGGGGGCCGGCCATCGCAACGGCACCTCTCGCTCTCTCCTTCTCGCGTCGAAGGAGAAGGGAAGTCGAGAACGAGAAGGGGAGAGGGATTTTATTGAGAGACGGATCGCTGGGACATCTTTGCACTATGCGTGCATCTGACGCTGATGAACGGTTGTTCTGCTTGCCTGGGCCGGGCCCTATTACATGCCACCAGCTTATGGGTCGGCGCAGCGGACGACGGTTACCATGTCCAGGCGCACGACGATCTCGAGGAGGAGGCCCACCGGGATAGGTGGCGGCGGCTCTGGCTCGACGACGGTCGTGCCGTAGTGGGAAGTGCAGACACGCTGGCCCTTGTCCGACGACATGGCCATCCCGTACGTTCAGGCCGGCCGATCTGTTAACTGTTATGGTTTTCGCGTCCTCCGCCATTATGTATGCGCACACACCCACAATCCGAGCTAGAGTCGGACTAACTGCCGCCTGCCGGGGGTATGTGAAACGCTAATGCTCCTGGTGTCCGTTCCATGTGCATCCAAACGTACCCTTCTAGCTGGCCCTGCGGACTAGTCCACAGTCTTTCACCCCTTCACGCCATATAAACCGCCTCTTAAAAGAAAAGAAAAGAAAAGAAAAGAAAAGAAAAAAAAAGAGAGCGACATTTTCCCCACCCAACATCGACCGCCGCGGGCATCTCCTCCACATCGCCTGCCCTTCAATCGCTTTTCCGCCGTTGGGGCTGCTCGCCGCGGGCAGCAAACCTGCCGATTTACCGGCGCTGCTGCCCGACCACTGCTCGCCCGTGGAGAGGGAGACCGATGCTGCCTGAACCACGGGTCTGGACGCCTAGTCGGCGGGTAGAAAGATATACGCGCCTCCGACGCGCCGTGGCCTAGCGTCCACCTCCCACTCACGGCCATCACCGGGAGCACCCTAGGAGAGGGGGTCGTCGCTGGCCGGGCCTAGGCTAGGCGCAGGCGCAGCTGGCCGCTGCCAGGCCGCGTCACCATCCTCGCCCGCCGGCTGGCGGCCGGAACTGTCCGTTCCTCGCTCTGCTCTGCATCACACGGAAGAAGGGTGAAAAGGCATATTGCAAGCTCACACTTCAAATGTTTCATATGTTTTAGAAGTATGTTGCAAGCGTTTCATACGAATGTTGCAAAAGTAGATTGTGATGTTGCATCTATTGCAATGGTTGTACAATATGTTGTAAGAGTCATCTTCAATGTTTCATCTATTTTTTCAGACGTATATTGCAAGCGTGTTTATTTGAATGTTGCATATGTTTTCACACATATGTTGAAAGTGTTTTATCTGGATGTTGCCTATGTTTGCAATATTTTTTAAGTGTTTTTGTAAGTGTTTCAGACGCATGTTTCAAGTGTTTTATCTGCCTTTTTTTATGTTGCAAGTGTTGCATCTGAATGTTTCAAAAGTAGATCGGTATTGCACATGGGATGCGCGGGAAGCGGAGGGGGCGTAAGAGGTCCCCGCGTGGGACGCAGGCACGGGCGAGCAACGTTCGGCCGGCGCAGGCCCATGCGTGGACACATGAAAACAGTGCAGCCGCAGGCGTCCGTCCGAGCGCTAGCAATGCTGCATATGAAACCGGTGATGATCCACATCTAGCCAGGTTGAAAATTGCTTGGCTTTCGTTCAACTTACGTTTGATCACCGGATACAGGACCGAGTTGAAATGGACGTTGAAAGTTCAGTGAATGGTTTCTCCAACAGTTAGCAGTTTATCTGCAATTCAGAAAGTACAGTGTAATTGGGACAAGTACTGAACTACATACTGATAGCAGTCTAGCACGTTGTCTCTTGAATCTTGAATCTCTTTCTTCGTCTCTTGTACGTTTGTACCTGACCTTCAGTGATAGCTTATCCTGCTAATAGATCGTGTGGGCCCAGATTTGTGTGATTTGTTTGTTCGGATTGGAGATAAATTAGCCGACGAAATTAGCCTCTTAGGAACATGAACATTCCCCTTAGAAGAAAAGTTAGAACACTAGAAAAACATATACAAAAACCTCACGACTATATATAAAAGAAAAGGCAATGTCACGCAGGGATATACACAAACAACTACTCCCTCCATTTCAAATTATGATCTAGTTCTAATTTTTCTACATACATGACATTTACTATGCATATCATACATAATGTATATCTAGTAGGTATGTAGCCAACACAATGTACATAGAAAAGCCAGAAAATTTGGAATGGAGGGATAAGATAATAAGCAACTACCTATGATGGAACGTGGTCCTCGTGTCAAGAGACCGTGGAAGGCTAGAAGGACCAAAAAAAACCCAAAAATACATGATCAATAAGGTCTCATGGCTAGAAGTATAGAGGGCAAATCGATCTCGTGCAAACACGCTTCAATTTTCTTCAACCCATCATGTGCGGCTTCAATTTCCTTGAACTCATCATCATCTGATCCCAGGACGAGTGCCTCTTTCGTCCTCAGGTTGATCCGAACGAGCCCAACGTGATGCATAAGCAGAACCACCGTGCTGCTGAGCTCCCCGAACCCCACGAACAGGTCCCGGTGGTCCTTGTAGCGCCCGCTCGGAGCCCTGGAGATGGCTTCCCTCCTGATCACCACCTGCCTGGTCCACTTCGCCGAGGCTCCTTCCCCTGGCGCGGCGGCCGCCGACAGCGTCCACATGGATATCACGCAGTGCTCCGCGACGATCAGGCTTAGTTTCCCGTCCGTCGACGCTGCCAGCTGAAGTTCGTCCACCGACCGGTGGACGCATTCCGGCGGCAGCGTGATCAATGTGGCCTTTGCCTCGTCGATGTCTAGACGGACGATGCACCAGCCGGAGTAATCATGCAGCCAATGGACGGCGGCGGTGCCTCCTCCGAGGACAAGAGCTTCCGGGCGACGGATGGGAGCGTACCGTGTGAGCTTCAGCTCCCGCGGGAGGTCGGTGATCTCGGTGACGGGGCCCCACCTGCCGTCGTCCTTGGAGTAGATCTGCGTTCGCAGCGACATCGAAGGCCGGGGCCAGCTACTGGTAACGACGAGCAGTTGGTAGGAGCGGCCTGCGTCGCCGACGGTGAGCAAGGCGACGGTGACAAAGGCATACGATGGGTAACCACCAGCCGTGGCGATGTTTTGCAAAAATAGGACGGAAACATGATGCATATTTATAGACACAGATGGATCCACTTGTCATTCACTCGAGTGTCATCGTAACCCATGAGTCAATCTTTCGAGTGTCATTTTTACAATTTTTTCTCGCGGTAGGGAGTTGGACCCACTGTATGCTTCGGGTGACGGTGTTCCAAACGAAGAGTCAGTGAGGGTAGGAGCGCCGCTCGAGCAGGACGATGAGACCGCCTCATGAGGCCACGGGCTGGGAGCACCTGAGCTTGCGGCCGGCGTTGAAGCCAAGGTGATTCTGTCGGGGTGCCTGCCCGACGAAGCTCACCCTGATGTCGCGGTAGATCTTATATTCTGAGATCGCGTAGGAGATGCCCAGCAGGAGCGCGCCGTTGGCCTCGACACGGCGGCCGATGGTCGGGTCACCCAGGATGGCGCGCCGGACGGTCTTGGAGGTCGCGGCGCAGCGGACGACGGTTGCCACGTCCACGCGCGCCAAGATCTCGAGGATGAGGTCCACAGGGAGGGGCGGCGGCGGCGGCGGGGGCTCCACGGCCGTTGTGCCGTCGTGGGAAGTGCAGACACGCTTGGGCGACGACATGGCCGTCCCGTACGTTCAGGCCGGCCGATCTGTTATGGTTTTCCTGGTTCTAAGTCACGAGTCCTCCGCCATTAGCCCATTATGTATACGCGCGCCGCGCACCCTCATGACCCGAGGTTGCCGTGCAAGAGTCAGACTATAGGAGCAGTTGTTAAAATCTAAGATTTTGCTTTGCGTGCACACCCATAGGTCGCACACCTTGGCTTTTTGGTAGTAGAGTGTTAAAAAAAACCATTCTTCCAACAATTCTCACTCGAAGCCACATGAAGGTTGGTCGAAGTTATATCTCTGGCCACTATTTCCAAACATAAGATGGATTTTTTTTTATAGATTTTAGACTTCTGGTTGTGAGTTAGGGTGTCCGTAGTTGGCCATAGATGCTTGTGTGACCATCGCTCGGGAGGTTTGCCAAAATTGAATCTTTTTTTCCGAGACCGTGCGACTGTACATGTCGGTGTTTCGGACCGGGGGTCCTCAACCAACCAGTAAATGTGAACTGCGTACCCCTAATCCCGGATGGTGATGCAAAGAGACACAAGGTTTATACTGGTTCAGGCAATCGGTGCCCTACGTCCAGTCTAGGAGATCGATCTTGTATTCTTTGCACCGAAGTGCTTGTAGTAGGGGGTTACAAGCTGGGTGAGAGAGGGAGCTAGTCCCAAGTCTCGGCGTGGGGTGGTGCGGGCTGCTTGAGTCGTTGCTCTCAGGCAGCGTGGGAGCGTGCGTGAATTGAGTGAGTGCGTTTTGCGCGTGAGGGCCGCGCGTGGTCTCGATCCATAGAAACGGCCCTGGCTGCTTCCTTTTATAGCCACAAGGAGGGAGCCAGGAGTATATGAGAGAGCTACACGTGGAGCCTTAGCGAGGAAGGAAGATCCAGCACTGTGACCTATTCCTGTAGCAGCACAGTGCCAGGAATGACAATTGGTACTTGATCACTGGTGCATCATGCCGGCCATGCCTGAGGCTGTTGAAGTCGTAGGGGTCCTCGTTGACGTTTAGTCAGCATGGCCTCCTCTGTAGGTGACATGCCGTGCCTTGTGAATTTTTGACTTGGTGGTTCACCGAGGCCTGACAGGTGTTTGTGGCCGACCGCGCCGAGGCCTGATTTGCCGAGGCCTGGGAGGTGACCTGAGTACGATGCGGCGGTCTCGGTGGTCAGCGTCGTACCCGGTTTAGGTGGAAAAATGCAGGGCGTGTGTCCGCAAAGCACGGTAGTCCCTGCACCATCAGTGGGGAATGGTAAAAAAGGAGATTTGACCACCGTCCCATCGCCCCTGTTGCTATGCCCTGCCAATCGTGGCTGACGTAGGCGCAACCAGGGGTACTTACACGGATGGGATGGCCCGCCAAAGGGGCAGTTGAGGCGGAGACGACGAGGATGCGGGACGAGCCCGGCCTCGGCCGAGGCGGAGAAGGAATAGTACGTCTGAGACCCTACCGGGGGGTCTCGGACGAGGCGTAGAACGAGCAGTTGGGCTCTCCTGCGGTTTCCGAGACTACAGGGACATGGACTTGACCTTCCATGCTGCTTTGTCCTTGACACAGGGGTTAGGTAGCAAGATGATGAGCACGATGGCGGTAACCCCTATTGCGCCCGGTCCCTGTCCCCGTCGGTCAATTCTGCCGTCTTGTACTGAGTCGCGGTGGCGTTCGCTTATGGAGTAGTTGGGCGCATTAATCTGGACGTGACGTTTCATCAGAGGAGTTTGGTCAGGACGGAGGTTGCGAGTATGTTTGCCGAGTCCGGCCTCGAGCGAATCGGAGAATTGGCATCCCATCCGAGGCCTTTCGGGGCGAGGCCTCGGCGAGAGGGTCTCAGCGAGAGGGCCTCAGCGAGAGGGCCTCGGCGGGGCGCTTTTGGCCTTTCGTATGAGGCCTCGGCGCAAGGCCTTGAGCGAATCGGAGAATTCTGCAGAGACCTGGCGGTAGTCTTTTTGCTTTGATTTTTGCAAGGTTTAAGCAACATTTTTTGTTCTTGCTTAGGGTACCCCTTCTTGTGGTATCCGACAATACGTATTTCATTAAGAGAAAGTAGATTTTTTTGTTACAACTACAACCCTGAGTTCGCATGGCGTCGGAGTAGTCCCGCTCGCGTCGTGCCTGGCGAGCGTGACGAGAGCGGTGGCCCGGGCGCCGCCTGCGCCCGGGCTACCGATGCGCGACGTTGTCGCCGGCCGGTGGGGCTCTAGGTGTGAGGAGTACCATATCGTACTCACATCCTAGAGCCATGAACTCTAGGCTCCCAATCCAGACCACCGTGCTAAGACATAGTGGACGTATGCGGTCAGCCATCCAAAACTTGTTGGGACGATCACGCTAACATGTAGAGGCCCCTACCTGGCGCGCCAACTGTCGGTGTTTCGAACTGGGGGGTCCTCAACCAACCAGTAAATGTGAACTGCGTGCCCCTAATCCCGGATGGTGATGCAAAGAGACACAAGATTTATACTGGTTCAGGCAATCGGTGCCCTACGTCCAGTCTAGGAGATCGATCTTGTATTCTTTGCACCGAAGTGCTTGTAGTAGGGGGTTACAAGCTGGGTGAGAGAGGGAGCTAGTCCTAGGTCTCGGCGTGGGGTGGTGCGGGCTGCTTGAGTCGTTGCTCTCAGGCAGCGTGGGAGTGTGCGTGAATTGAGTGAGTGCGTTTTGCGCGTGAGGGTCGGCGTGGTCTCGATCCATAGAAACAGCCCTGGCTGCTTCCTTTTATAGCCACAAGGAGGGAGCCAGGAGTACATGAGAGAGCTACACATGGAACCTTAGCGAGGAAGGAAGATCTAGCACTGTGGCCTATTCCTGTAGCAGCACAGTGTCGGGAATGGCAATTGGTACTTGATCACTGGTGCATCATGCCGGCCATGCCTGAGGCTGTTGAAGTCGTAGGGGTCCTCATTGACGTTTAGTCAGCATGGCCTCCTCTGTAGGTGACATGCCATGCCTTGTGAATTTTTGACTTGGTGGTTCGCCGAGGCCTGGCAGGTGTTTGTGGCCGACCGCACCGAGGCCTGATTTGCCGAGGCCTAGGAGGTGACCTGAGTACGATGCGGCAGTCTCGGTGGTCTGCGTCGTACCCGGTTTAGGTGAAAAAATGCAGGGCGTGTGTCCGCAAAGCACGGTAGTCCCTACACCATCAGTGGGGAATGGTAAAAAAGGAGATTTGACCGCCATCCCATCGCCCCTGTTGCTATGCCCTGCCAATCGTGGCTGACGTAGGCGCAACCAGGGGTACTTACACGGATGGGACGGTCCGCCGAGGGGCGATTGAGGCGGAGACAGCGAGGATGCGGGATTTGAGCCTGCCTCGGCCGAGGCGGAGAAGGAATAGTATCGTCCGAGACCACAGCCGGGGGTCTCTTGACGAGGCGTAAAACGGCGATTGGGCTCTCCTGCGATTTCCGAGACTACAGGGACATGGACTTGACCTTCCATGCTGCTTTGTCCTTGGCACATGGGTTAGGTAGCACAGTGATGAGCACAGTGGCAGGTAACCCCTGTTGTGCTCGGTCCCCTGTCCCGTCGGTCGTTCTGCCCGTACTGTACCTGAGTGCGGCTAATGTTTGAGGGAGTAGTTGGGCGCATTAATCTGGATGTGACGTTTCGTCAGAGGAGTTTGGTTGGGACGGAGGTTGCAAGTATGTTTGCCGAGCCCGGCCTCGAGCAAATCGGAGAATTGGCATCCCATCCGAGGCCTTTCGGGGCGAGGCCTCGGCGAGAGGGCCTCGGCGGGGCGCTTTTGGCCTTTCGTATGAGGCCTCGGCGCAAGACCTCGAGCGAATCGGAGAATTCTGCAGAGACCTGGCGGTAGTCTTTTGGCTTTGATTTTTGCAAGGTTTAAGCAACATTTTTGGTTCTTGCTTAGGGTACCCCTTCTTGTGGTATCCGACAGTAGCCCCTGAGCCTCGGGAGGAGTGCGGGCACTCTCCTGAGGTTTTGACGAGACTTGGTTCGCAACAGCTCCTGTCGGGATCGTATTTTGTACTTGGTGGTTCCGGTGGGTGCGCGCGAGCGCACCCGCCGGGTGTAGCCCCCGAGGCCCTGGAGGGGTGGGTTTACTCCTCTAGGGGCTTTTTTCCCGTTTGAGCAAGGAGTTTTATCGTGCTTGCTGGGCCCGTGAATGCGAGTTCGGGTCGCTGGGTCTCAGCAAACTTGCAGGAAGAGCCCCCTAGCCTCTGCACAGAGCGAGAGGGCCGTCAGGTGCTCTCCTGGCTTTTTATACACCTCTCGCGCGTGAGGGTTTGTTTGTAGAGACCCCCTTGGGTGCGAGCCTGGGTCGCGGGGCCTCAGCATATCTGTAGGAAGAGCTCCCTAGCCTCTGCTCAGAACAAGAGGGCCGTCAGGAGTACCCCTGGCTTTTTGTACGACCCTCGCGCAACCTTTTCGTTCGGAAGGAGGGGTTTGCTTGCCGAGCCCCCTCGTGTGCGAACCTGGGTCGCTGGGTCTCGGCAAAGTTGCAGGGAGAGCCCCTTAGCCTCTACGGGGAGGTCCGTCAGGGGTTCCCCTAGCTTTTTTATACGACCCTCGCGCTTCCTTTTCGTTCGGAAGGAGGGGTGAAATATGCCAGGCTACCCTCGGTGGGCGCGAGCGGTGACACTTCCGGTGAGCAGCTATCGGGTAAGTCTGAGTGGAGGCCCGTGCCCCATTCGATAAGGGTCGGCTAGCGGTCCAGAGACGCACTCCAAAAGTACCAGAGGGCTTCTCTATTGGGTCCTAGGGCCGTTCGATTGGCCCCGGGGGCTCGGCGCCTCCCTACGGTGGGATCCTATTCTGAGAACTCCATGCTAGGTCTTGGACATGACTTAGGGCATCCCGAGCGATCGCTTGCTCAGGCCACGGCCATGTACGGGCTCGCCCATAGTTGTCCCTGACTCTATTGTCCTAGGGTGGCTATCGAAACCCTCGGTGGTCCAGCCTTCGAACCCTTGGACCATAACGGGCTCGGCGCCCTTTTTGTTGCTTTTTTCCGAATCTATGAGTGCGGGCTTGGGTCGCTTGTCCTTGTCTTGTGTGCAGAAGGAGCCCCCGAGCCTCCACACAAAGCGAGAGGGCGATCAGGGGTCCCCTGACTTTTTTGTTCAGCCCGCGCGCATCCTTTTCGTTCAGATGGGGGGGTTGTTTGCCGAGCCCACTCGTGTGCGAACCCGGGTCGCTGGGTCTCGGCAAAGTTGCAGGAAGAGCCTCCTAGCCTCTGCACAGAGCGAGAGGGCCGTCAGGTGATCTCCTAGCTTTTTATACGCCTCTCGCGCATGAGGGTTTGTTGGCTGAGACCCCCTCGGGTGCGAGCCTGGGTCACGGGGCCTCAGCATATCTGCAGGAAGAGCTCCCTAGCCTCTGCCCGGAGCAAGAGGGCCGTTAGGAGTTCCCCTAGCTTTTTGCACGACCTTCGCGCAACCTTTTCGTTCGGAAGGAGGGGTTTGTTTGCCGAGCCCCCTCGAGTGCGAACCTGGGTCGCTGGGTCTCGGCAAAGTTGCAGGGAGAGCCCCTTAGCCTCTGTGGGGAGCTTCGTCAGGGGTTCCCCTGGGTTTTTATACAACCCTCGCGCTTCTTTTTCATTCGGAAGGAGGGGTGGAATATGCCAGGCTACCCTTGATGGGCGCGAGCGGTGACACTTCCGGGGAGCTGCTATCGGGTAAGTCTGAGTGGAGGCCCATGCCCTATTCGATAAGGGTCGGCTAGTGGTCCGGAGACGCACTCCAAAAGTACCAGAGGGCTTCTCTATTGGGTCCCAGGGCCGTTCGATTGGCCTCGGGGGCTCGGCGCCTCCCTACGGTGGGGCTCAGTTCGACAACGGCCAGCGCGCCTTTTTAGGCGATTTCCTAGGGGAGGCGGAACGACGCCTGCTGCTGCAGCGGTCGGATGTGACGTGGCGTCAGCGGATGGGACGTAACTGTTCCCACAATTAATGAGGAAAAGGTGGACACACGGGCGGTAAAATTGGATCAGGATTAACCGCGCCGGATCTGAGGGAAACTTCCCTGATTTCGTCGCCCGTCCATTTTGCCTTCACCCTGCATAAATACACAACGAGCCTCGCTCCTCCACTCCTTACCTTGCCCGTATTAGCTTTGCCGTCTTTGAGCCATCGCCAGAGCAGAGAGCCCCGGGAGGAAGAGAGAGAGAGAGAGACAGAGAGACTCACCATCGTAGTCGAGCCCTCCACCGCACTCATGGCCGGTGACATTGTTGTCATTGAGGCGGACCCTTGGGATCCATCCGACGTCACCGTGGAGATGCTTCAGTCGCTCGTCGATGGCGAGCTCCTTCGCCCGGTGACCGACCCCAACAGGCCAGAGTGGATTGCTCCGTTGGGCGAGCCGGAGCCGAGGCCTCGGCGTTCCTACGGACCGATTCATGCGGGCGCTCCCGCACTACTATAGCGTTGAGCTCCACAACTTCAACCCCAATTCTATCACGCAGGCGGCTATCTTCGTCGCTGTCTGCGAGGGGTATCTGGGGATTGCTCCCCACTAGGAGTTGTGGCTCCATCTCTTCCGGGCAGGGCATACCACCAAGCCCACGGGCACGTCGGGCACGAGGAAGGCGGTGAGGGCCAGCGGCTGCACTCTCCAAGTGCTCCAGGATCGTCAGCACCTCTACATCCCGGCCCAGCTCGCGTCATCCAACCGTCGATGGTACACGAGCTGGTTCTACCATCGCAACGACGACGGCGGACTTCCCCCCTACACTGGGCGGATTGTGGGGAGCTGCCTGGAGCGGTGGAACTGTGGCGTCCCGAGGGAGGATCAACCCAAGCTGCAGCCGCTCCTGGAGGGGCTGCAGAGGCTGCGGGACCGCCACGTTACTATGGCTATGGTTGTGGCCGCTTTCCATAGCTAGAGGGTGCTGCCGCTGATGGCTCGGCGGCGGCGCCTGTTCGAGATGAGGCCGGACGAGCCGATCGCGGGCATCCGGCTGTCTGCCTCCGCCCTCTCTGACGAGGAAATTCTTCGCGGGTGAGGGAGGTGGTGGACGCCAAGCTGCGGAGCGGTGGTTTGACCACCCTCTCGATGCATCCGTCGCGGGGGTACCTCTCGCTGGTAAGTCGCGCACCGCTGTAGCCCCTGAGCTCTCTCCGTTTCTCATTATTTCTCGTTCCCTTATGCGCGTTCGCCGTTCCTGCAGGGGATAAGGGATGTGCGAGCCTCCCCGCCGCCCGTTCCCGAGGACACGAGGCGGCGGGCGATCAACCGGGCGCACGCCGAGGCATAGAAAAAACGGAAGGACGCCAAGGCGGCCAAGCGCACGATGCAGATTCTTGCGCGCGAGAAGCTAGATGAGCGTTGTCGGCAACAAAGGAGGGACAGCCTTCCGCTGGAGGAGTCCCCGTCACCATCACTATCGACGGACGCCTCGGACGGAGATGACGAGGGCGAGAGGGGGCGGGATCCCCTGGACCATCTCCCTGATGTTGAGGAGACGGCGCCCGGGAGGAGGAGGAGGAGCCGCCTCAGGGTTGGCGATTGCCCGCCTCGGGGCTGAGGCCGACACGCCCGAGGAGCGGGCATTGGGCAAGCGTGCCGTCAGCCCGGTGGGCTCAACGGTAGCGGTGGTGCAAGTGGCGGCGGAGCTGACGCAACTGCTCCCGCAGAGCACCGAGGGGGCGCCGGGGTCCGTCGAGGACCGGCCGGTGCCGACGGATACGGTGGTCGTGCTTCTGCCGTCGCCGCCTTTGCAGACGAGGGTCGCCGTGCCGAAGCGATTGCTGCCCCGGTCGAGGTAAGCGTACTTTAGGTGGCGCCGCAGCATTTCTTGTTCGTTCCTTCGTCTCGTGCTGACCCTGTAAGTATTATGTTTTTAGCCAGAAGCGACCTGCGGAGGTGCCTTCCTTGGCGCCGCTTAAGGCGCTCAAGGTGACCCCTGGCTCCACCGCCCATTGGGTGGCGGGGGTACAAGCCACCATACGACGTGGCGTGGTGTCGGCGAGAGCCGGCCTGACGGAGTCGGTCTCCCAAGGAGGGGCTATCGAGGCTACCCCGACACCGACGGGGGAGGGGGCGCCTCCACCCCACGAAGGCGAGGGCCTTTAGTCAGATGCGGCCGGGGTGTCCTCGGTTGCCGAGGCCACCGAGGTCGAGGCCTGCAGGGTCTCCGAGGCCGAGGCAACCGACGAGGCCGCAGCAGCGGAGGTCGAAGCCCCTGCGCCCATCGAGGCCACGATGGCGGGGGCCGGAGCCCATGGGACCACCGAGGCCAGCATAGTGGTGGCGAGGCCGTCGGCCTAGGAAGTGGAGATGAAGGCGGTAGAAGCCTCGGTGGCACCCCTGGTTCAAGGCCCACCGTTGTTGCCGGGGAGCGCCTGGGAGGTAGAGGTCCTTCTGATCTCCTCCGACGATGTTTCCCGGGCGTGGGAGATGGCCGACGGCGAGGTGGCCGATGCCGTGGAACAGCCGGTTCTGACCCTGGGCGAGGGAAGCTCGGCCCTCGCGCGGGTACGACCCGAGCCCCGCGGGTGGGACCACCCGCGTGTGGTGTGGCAGAGTCGGGACGACCCTGAGGCGGAGCCTCTGTTTGCCCTCGAGGATGCGGCCGAGGGCGAGCGCTGGGACACGTTCGAGCAGTACCGCTGGCTGGCGGAGCGGTCACTTCAGACGGTGCTGTCCGTGGTGGCCGACGATCTACCCGGAGTCGCCTAGGTTCGCACTTTCTTTCCTTACGCGGTGGTCTTCTTCCGAGTTTTCTTTGTAGGGATTGACCCCTGTTCTGTTTCCCCCATGAGCTCGAGACCCGATCCCTCGAGAAGTCGGTCTTTCTCCGAGGGGAGAGGGACGTCTGGGACCAGCTTCAGCGGTAAAAGGGTCTTCTTGCCAGCGCCAACGAGCTCCTGTCGGCACGGAGCACAGAGGTGGAGGACCTCCACCTTCGTTGTGCTGATGCGATGGTCGAGGCGGTTATGGCCTAGGAGCGGGTCACCCCTCTGGCGGCGCAGGTCAAGGAGTTGGAGGAGGAGCTGATCCGCGTGGCCGGTGAGCGGGACGCCTTCAGGTCCCGGGCTAGAGAAGCCACGACCTTGAGCAAGGTCCTTGCTGGGCAGCTGGGAGCGGAGCAAAGTGCGCACCAGCTGACGAAAGGCACCTTGGATGAGGCCCTTATGGTGGCTGAGGCCTCCCGGACCGAGGCTGTGATCTGGAGGGGAAATGTTGAAGGTGAGTCTTGTTCCCTTTATTTAATTCATTTTTCTTGTGTTCGGCCCCTAACTCCTTGGTGCAATATAGAGCTGGGGGGGAGGTTTCTAGGGCGGCCGAGGCTGCTCGGGTCGAGGCTCAGCACCTGAAGGAGTTAGCCGAGGCGTCTCGGGTCGAGGCCCAGTGTTGGAAGGAGAAAGCCGAGGCCTCTCAGGTCGAGGCCCGACGCTCGGGGCAGAAGGCCGCGGGTGAGTTCCGTAGACTTTCCGCCCTTTCTCTGGCTTGTACTTTTTTGCGCTCAACCTTGTTCCGTTGCGTTTGGTGCAGAGCTGGAGAAAGAGGTCACCCAGGCAGCCGAGGCCTCCGCCGCAGTGCAGGCGGTGCTTGAAACCGAGATCGAGGAGCATGATGCACTGAAGAGCGCCGCCCGTACTGCCTGCGAGGCCCTGGAAGTCGAGGGGGTCCAGTCAGGAAGCTCTCTCGGGAGCCGCCTGGTTGCGTTGAGCGGCTAGATGCGTGAGCGACTTCGAGGGGCGCTGCATACGGGCGTCAAGCGCGCACTGGCCGTCATCGCCTCGCACTACGTCGGCGTTGACCTCCAATCCATCAGCAATGGCTACGTCCTGCCCGATGATGACGAGGAGGCCCACGAGGCGGTGACAAAGCTGATGGAGGCAGCGGAGGGTCCCGACGCGGCGCTGGCTGGGCTGTTCGAAGAGGAGGTTATCCCTCCTCCGCCGTCCGCCGATGCTGGAGACCCTGCGCCGTGACCTGGGCCCAAGAGGCCATGTAATTAGATTATGGATTATGTTGTCCTATCATAACGTTGGCGGCTATTGAGGCCTTTTTAAAGTGATCGTGCACCGATGCTTTTTCAATCGTTTTTCCTTATTATATTTCCGAGCCTCTGTCCTCTGTCTTGTTTCTGAACGTATCTCTTGTAAAAAACTTCCTCGGAGCCTAAGTTGCCCCTTGGGCAGAAGGTGGTGAGGGAGTGCCATAGCCCGGGGGCGTAGGCCGTCTCGCGACTCAGCCGGCCTTCTAACCTTGAGACAGTCTTTTGGTCCTTAGGTTCTTTCACAATCGATTTGTCAGAGCACGCTAGAGAGTTCGGCGTAGGAATTTTTTCGAAAAACGACTTAAGAACGGTGCGTGGGACTTAGGGGGGGAGTCCCCCCTTCTAGCCCCCCGAGGGAGGCTTGGTTCTACAGAGATAGAGCAGAGCCTTCCTCATGGTGTTATCGTAATGCCGAGCCCTGCGATGGGCTCGGCGGGTTTCTAGAAAATTTAGAACAACTAAAGAACGCCTCTTAATTGTATTCTGAGAAACAGTTTGTACAATGCTTGGAAATTCTAAGGGTAGAAACGACGTAGTTGTTCTATGTTCCAAGCGTTGGTGAAGATTTCGCCTTTCTCGTTGGCCAGCTTGTAGGTCCTGGGTTTTAGTACTTGGGCGATGATGTACGGTCCTTCCCATGGCGGGGTCAGCTTGTGGTGGCCCTTGTTGCTCTGCCTCAGTCTCAGCACCAGGTCACCCACCTTCAGGTCTCGGCTTTGTATGCGCCGGGCTTGATAGCGTCGTAGGGCTTGCTGGTACTTGGCTGTATGTAGCAGCGCAATGTCTCGGGCTTCCTCTAGTTGGTCGAGAGCGTCCTCGCGGGTAGTGCGGTTGCTTTGCTCGTTGTAAGCCTACAGCCTTGGGGAGCCGTACTCCAAGTCAGTGGGGAGGATGGCCTCGGCTCCATAGACCAGGAAGAACGGCGTGAACCCCGTGGCTCGGCTTGGTGTATTCCTTAGACTCCAGATGACCGACGGGAGTTCGACCAGCCATTTCTTGCCGAATTTCTTCAGCCGGTTGTATATCCTTGGCTTGAGGCCCTGAAGAATCATGCCGTTGGCACGTTCTACTTGGCCGTTCGTCCTAGGGTGTCCTTCGGCCGACCAAACCACGCGGATGTGGTGGTCATCACAGAACGTCAGAAATTTATGTCGGCGAATTGTGTCCCATTGTCGGTGATGATGGTGTTTGGAACTCCGAACCTATGGACGATGTCCGTGAAGAACAATACTGCTTGCTCGGATTTGATTTGAGTGATCGGTCGAGCCTCGATCCACTTGGAGAACTTGTCAATAGCTACCAACAAGTGGGTATAGCCCCCGAGGGCTTTCTACAGAGGCCCAACCATGTCTAGTCCCCATACGGTGAACGGCCATGTGATGGGGATGGTTTGGAGGGCTTGAGCCGGGAGGTGTGTCTATCGCGCATAGTACTGACATCCTTCACAGGAGTGTACCAGCTTGGTGGTGTCGGCAACCGCCGTTGGCCAGTAGAACCCTTGGCGGAAAGCGTTTCCGACGAGCGTCCGAGGCGTAGCATGGTGTCCGTAGGCTCCTGCGTGCAAGTCCCAAAGCAGGGCTTGGCCTTCCCCAGTGGTGATGCATCGTTGGAGGATGCCAGATGGGCTTCGTTTGTACAACTCGCCGTTGTTGACGACGTAAGTTTTGGCTCGTCGTGCCAGCCGTTGGGCCTCGGTTCTGTCTGCAGGAAGCACTCCTCGAGTGAGGCGATCAAGGAGGGGGACTCGCCAGTCCGCCCCTCGGTCGGCCTCGGGAGGCCCTGCATCGACTTCCATGGTCTCGGGCTCGGCCGCTGGGGTCTCGGTAACCGAGGGGGCCTTGGGCCCTGTGGGTGGCTCGGCCAGTGGGCCTTCTTGTGTTACCGAGACGTTGTCCACTGAGGGCTTGTGCAGGTCTCTAGCGAATATGTTTGGGGGGACCAAGGCCCGTGCCGATGCCATCTTTGCCAGTTCGTCCGCGGCCTCGTTGAACTTCCGCGCAATATGGTTGAGTTCGAGACCGTCAAATTTATCTTCAAGGCGACGTACCAGTTTGCAGTACGCCTCCATTTTGGGGTCGTGACAATTCGAGTCCTTCATGACTTGGTCGATGACGAGCTATGAATTGCCCCGCATGTCGAGACGCCGCACTCCAAGCTCGATAGCGATCTGCAAGCCGTTGATGAGCGCTTCGTACTCTGCTACATTGTTGGAGGGGGCGAAGTGGAGCTAAATTATGTAACGCACATGCACTCTAAGGGGGAGATGAATAGCAGGCCTGTGCCTACCCCGGTCTTCATCAGAGACCCGTCAAAGTACATGGTCCAGCATTCTGATTGGATTTGAGCAGGTGGCAGCTGGGTGTCGGTCCACTCAGCCACAAAATCGACTAAGACCTGGGATTTAATTGCTTTCCGAGGCGCAAAAGACAGGGCCTCCCCCATGAGTTCGACAGCCCACTTGGCTATTCTACCCGAGGCCTCCCGGTTCTGGATTATCTCCCCCAGAGGGAAGGATGACACCACGGTCACCGGGTGGGATTCGAAGTAGTGACGCAGCTTGCGTCGAGCCAAGACTATGGCGAAGACCAGCTTCTGGATATGGGGGTAGCATGTCTTAGTTTCGGAGAGTACTTCGCTAATGAAGTAAACGGGTCGTTGGACAGATAGAGCATGCCCCTCCTCTTGCCTCTCGACTACTACTGCCACGCTGACCACCTAGGTCGTTGCGGCGACATAGAGCAAGAGGGCCTCACCCTCGGTTGGCGGTACCAGGACGGGGGGGTTGGTGAGTAATGCCTTGAGCTTGGCGAGGGCCTCTTCGGCCTCTGGGGTCCAGGAAAAGCGTTCGGATTTTCTCAAGAGACGGTACAGAGGTAAACCTTTTTCGCCAAGGCGTGAGATGAAGCGACTCAGGGCCGCAAGACATCCCATAACTCTCTATACTCCCTTGAGGTCTCGGATCGGCCCCATGTTGGTTACGGCCGAGACCTTCTCTGGGTTGGCCTCGATGCCGCGTTTTGAGACTATGAATCCCAAGAGCATGCCTCGGGGGACCCCGAAGACGCACTTCTTGGGGTTAAGCTTGATGCCCTTCTCCCTGAGGCATTTGAAGGCGATCTCCAGGTCATCGACGAGGTTACTGGCCTTTCTGGACTTGACTACGATGTCGTTCACGTAGGCCTCGATAGTCTGCCCAATGTGCTTGCCGAAGACCTGGGTCATGCACCGTTGGTACGTGGCCCCTACGTTCCTGAGACCAAACGGCATAGTTCTATAGCAGTACATGCCAAATGGGGTGATGAAAGAAGTCGCGAGCTGGTCGGACTCTTTCATCTTGATTTGATGGTAACCAGAATATGCATCAAGGAAGGATAAGGTCTCGCATCCTACAGTGGAGTCAACGATTTGATCGATTCAAGGCAACGGGAATGGAACCTTTGGACATGCTTTATTTAACCCGGTGTAGTCTACGCACATCCTCCATTTTCCGTTTTTCTTCCTTACTAATACAGGATTGGCTAACCACTCTGGATGGGATACTTCCTTGATGAACCCGGCTGCCAAGAGCTTCTGCACCTCCTCACCGATGGCCCTGCGCTTCTCCTCGTCGAATCGGCGCATGCGCTGCTTCACTGGTCTAGAGCTGGCCCGGACATCCAAGGCGTGCTCAGCGACCTCCCTCGGTATGCCTGGCATGTCCGAGGGGCTCCATGCGAACATATTGGCATTCGCACGGAGGAAGTCGACGAGCACGGCTTCCTATTTGCTGTCGAGGGTGGCGCTGACCCTCAATGTTCGGCCGTTGGAGCAGTTGGGGTCGACCGGGATGAGCTTGACAGCCTCTGCGGGCTTGAAAGTCCCGACGTAGCGCTTGGAGTCGGGTACTTCGCTACCGAGTTGGTCGAGGTTGACGATGAGTGCCTCGGCCTCCACGATAGCCTCTGCGTATTCGATGCATTCGACGTCGCAATCGTATGCATGCTCGTACATGGACTCGACGGTGACGACGCCGTTGGGGCCAGGCATTTTGAGCTTGAGGTAGGTGTAGTTCGGGACCGCCATGAACTTGGCGTAGCACGGGCGCCCTAGAATGGCGTGGTAGGTTCCCTTGAACCCAACCACTTCGAAGGTGAGGATCTCTTTGCGGTAGTTGGAGGGAGTGCCGAAGCAGACCGGCAAATCAATGCTTCCGAGGGGTCGTGCGCGCTTCCCTGGCATGATGCCATGGAAAGGTGCGGCACCCCCTTAGAGCATCGACCGGTCGAGCTCTAGGAGCTCCATGGTGTTGGCGTAGAAGATGTTGAGGCCGCTACCTCCGTCCATCTGCACTTTGGTGAGCCGGGTGTTGCCGATAATCGGGTCGACGACGAGCGGGTATTGCCCGGGGTTTGGGACATAGTTGGGGTGGTCCTCCTGATCGAAGGTGATCGCCTCCCGAGACCAGTTAAGGTACTGGGGAGTAGCTACCTCAACCGAGAAGACTTCCCGGCGTTCCCTCTTTCGTTGACGCGCCGTGAGGCACGCTGAAGGCCTGCCAAAGATCATGAAGGCATTGTCACCTCAGGGAACCCGTCGTCCTTGTCATTGTCTCTGTCGCCGGCGCCCTTCTTCCTGGCGTCATCGTCGGGAAGTCCGAGCTTGGCGTAGTAGCGTCGGAGCATGGTGCACTCTTCGAGGGTGTGCTTTACCGGTCCCTGATGGTAAGGGCACGGCTTCTTGAGCATGTCATCGAATAGTCCAGGGCCTCTGGCGGGGCCTCGGGGATTCCTGCGATCCGCGGCTGCGACAAAATTGGCCACGAGGGCCTCTTGCTTCCCCTGGTGCCCCTTTTTCTTTTTCTTGGAGAAATGGGAGGGCGAGGTCCCAGAGGTCTCGTCCCTCCGCTTCCCCTTTGCTTCGCCGTAGGGGAAGATGGCCCCGACAGCTTCTTCGCCCGAGGCGAAGTTGGTGGCGATGTCGAGGAGCGCGGCCGCCGAAGTTGGTACGTTCCGGCCTAACTCTCAGACCAGGTCTCGGCAGGAGGTGCCGGAGAGAAAAGCCTGGACAACTTTCGAGTCACCGACGCTGGGCAACTCGGTGCACTGCTTGGAAAAACACCGGATGAAGTCTCGGAGAGACTCGTCCGGCTTCTGGCGACAACTCTTGAGGTCCCAGGAGTTCCCGGGGCGCACGTATGTGCCCTGGAAATTCCCGATGAAGACCTTGACCAAGTCGCGCCAGTTGTGAATTTGTGAGGGAGGGAGGTGTTCGAGCTAGGCTCGCGCCGAGTCTGACAGGAACAAGGGGAGGTTACGGATGATGAGCAGGTCATCGTTCGCGCCACCTAGCTGACAAGCCAGGCGGTAATCGGCCAGCCATAGCTCGGGGTTGGTCTCGCCACTATACTTCGCGAGATTGGCCAGTTGCCGGAACCGGGCAGGAAATGGAGCGCCGCGGATGGCCTTGCTAAAGACTCTAGGGCCAGGCGGCCTAGGAGAAGGACTGCGGTCCTCCCCGCTATCCTAGCGGCCACCTCGGTGTGGGTGGTAACCTCAGGCAAGCCCATCGTTGTCGTGGCGCCGTCGCCTGCGGACCACGTCGTGGTCCTCTTGCGCCTCGCGTCCATCGCTGAGGCGGTCATGGACTGAGGGGGCCTTGAGGCGATCGTGCACCGAGGGCCGCTTCGAGATGTTCTCACGTCGCTGAGACGCGGAGCTCTTGGCCTGCTGTACTGTGGCGGTCTCGAGAAGGTCTCGGAGCTCACCGCGGACCCATCGCCCCTCCGTGGTAGAGGGCTCGGGCATCGCTCGGACTAGCATCGCCGCCGCCGCGACATTCTGGCTAGCGCGATTGAAGATTGGGGGTTGCTCACTTCCTTCGTCGTTGTTGATGCGGCGGTGTACGTCATGGGCCCTCTGCCGGGCCCCTCCACCGTCACCGCGGCCTTGCTGCTCCTGCTCGAGAGTGTCTCAGAGCTGCTACAACAGGAGTTGATCTTGGTCGACTTTTGTCTGGAGCTCACGGAGCTACTCTAGGTCCAGGCGTCGGATATCCCCGGGGGCGATGTTCACGTTCCGCGCCGCCCAGAACTCGACGAGCGGGGGTGTGGCGTCGCCCGCCCCTTGGCGGAGTGGGACCGGCTACCTGCCCTCTCACCCTCGTCACTTGCCCCTGGCATTCCGAGCCCGACGTGGAAACTCTCTCGAGTGGGATCGTAAGTGCTTTCGTCATCGGAGTCGGAGTCACCGAAGCAGTAGTCGCTTGTGGCCAAGAAGCGGCGCATAGCCTCGGGGTCACGAAGCCCGGAGAAGTCCGCTCCGGCCCATGCCTCATCCTCCTCCGAGGATTCAGTGTGGGTGTGGGTCGAGATTGTGGTGGAGAAGTCGAGGGCGAATCGTTGGTGGTGTCCCGAGGGCTCCGTGTGAGCGGAGGCGTAAGCGAAAGCGTAGGCGGCGGCGATGTTTTTCAGCCCGAAGAGGTACGGGGATGGTGCCACCGCTGGGCTCCGCTTCGCCTGAGTCGATTCCTCAGGAAGTGGCGGGGCAGAGCTTGACGATGGGACGTCGCTGCACGCTACTGGCGTCTCTCCCCTGCCCAGGCTTAGGCTAGACAGGTCCCTAGCTAGAAACTCTGTACCAATAGCCGGGCAAGGGATGTCGGCGGAGTGCGGCGCGTAGCCCTGAGTTCGTGTGGCGTCGGAGTAGTCCCGCTCGCGTCGTGCCTAGCGAGCGTGACGAGAGCGGCGGCCCGGGCGCCGCCTGCCCTCGGGCTACTGATGCGCGACGTCGTCACCGACCGATGGGGTTCTGGGTGTGAGGAGTACCATATCATACTCACATCCTAGAGCCATGAACTCTAGGCTCCCAAACCAGACCACCGTGCCGAGACGTAGTGGACGTATGGGGTCAGCCATCCGAAACTTGTTGGGACGATCACGCTAACACGCAGAGGCCCCTACCTGGCGCGCCAACTGTCGGTGTTTTGAACTGGGGGGTCCTCAACCAACCAGTAAATGTGAACTACGTGCCCCTAATCCTAGATGATGCAAAGAGACACAAGGTTTATACTGGTTCAGGCAATCGGTGCCCTACGTCCAGTCTAGGAGATCGATCTTGTATTCTTTGCACCGAAGTGCTTGTAGTAGGGGGTTACAAGCTGGGTGAGAGAGGGAGCTAGTCCCAGGTCTCGGCATGGGGTGGTGCGGGCTGCTTGAGTCGTTGCTCTCAGGCAGCGTGGGAGCGTGCGTGAATTGAGTGAGTGTGCGTTTTTGCGGCGTGAGGGCGGCGTGGTCTCGATCCATAGAAACGGCCCTGGCTGCTTCCTTTTATAGCCACAAGGAGGGAGCCAGGAGTACATGAGAGAGCTACACGTGGAGCCTTAGCGAGGAAGGAAGATCCAACCTTCGTGGGCTATTCCTCATGGCAAAGACACCACGGTGTTGGGAATGGCAATTGGTACTTGATCACTGGTGCATCATGCCGGCCATGCCTGAGGCTGTTGAAGTCGTAGGGGTCCTCGTTGACGTTTAGTCAGTATGGCCTCCTCTATAGGTGACATGCCGTGCCTTGTGAATTTTTGACTTGGTGGTTCGCCGAGGCCTGACAGGTGTTTGTGGCCGACCGCCGCCGAGGCCTGATTTGCCGAGGCACGGGAGGTGACCTGGTAGTGCGATCTGGCGGTCTCGGTGGTCGGCGTCGTACCGGTTTAGGTGGAAAAATGCAGGGCGTGTGTCCGCAAAGCACGGTAGTCCCAGCACCATCAGTGGGGAATGGTAAAAAAGGAGATTTGACCGGCCGTCCCCATCGCCCCTGTTGTTATGCCCTCGCCAATCGTGGGCGACGTAAAGCGCAACCAGGGTACTTACACGGATGGGACGGCCCGCCAGAAAAAGCGATTGAGGCGGAGACGACGAGGATGCGGGATGAGCCCGGCCTCGGCCGAGGCAGAGAAGGAATAGTACGTCTGAGACCCTGCCGGGGGGTCTCGGACGAGGCGTAGAACGAGCAGTTGGGCTCTCCTGCGGTTTTCGAGACTACAAGGACATGGACTTGACCTTCCATGCTGCTTTGTCCTTGGCACAGGGGTTAGGTAGCACAGTGATGAGCACAGTGGCAGGTAACCCCTGTTGCGCCCGGTCCCTGTCCCGTCGGTCGTTCGCCCGTCCAGCATCAGCACTGAAGTCTGGTGACGTTCTGAGGAGTAGTTGGGCGCATTAATCTAGACGTGACGTTTCATCAGAGGAGTTTGGTCGGGATGGAGGTTGCGAGTATGTTTGCCGAGCCCGGCCTCGAGCGAATCGGAAAATTGGCATCCCATCCGAGGCCTTTCGGGGCGAGGCCTCGGCGAGAGGGTCTCGGCGAGAGGGCCTCGGCGGGGCGCTTTTGGCCTTTCGTATGAGGCCTCGGCGCAAGGCCTTGGGTGAATCGGAGAATTCTGCAAAGACCTGGCAGTAGTCTTTTGGCTTTGATTTTTGCAAGGTTTAAGCAACATTTTTGGTTCTTGCTTAGGGTACCCCTTCTTGTGGTATCCGACAGTACGTATTTCATTAAGAGAAAGTAGATTTTTTTTTGTTACAACTACAACCCACTGAAGGCAATGAGAATTACCATCAGTTGCCCACGCGTTGAAATAGCATTTTGCGATATTACAAACCAGTTGGCCGCGCATTGAATCTCTGGCCATTATTTTTAAGATCTGACTATCATTGAGAGGTAGAGGAGGCAATTGAGATTTCATTTTAAAATTTCTGGTGTGAGTTACCTCTAGCCGCTATTTTTAGATCTGAGTATAATGAGAGGTAGAGAAGGCATTAGAGATTCTATTTTAGAGGTGATGTGAATTAGGTGTGACGGCGACAAAAAATCTTAAGTGGATCTTTTTTTAGTTTTTCAGGAGCAAGTTATTCAAAACTGTTATTGATGGATTGTTTTTCGCTTGCTAATATTTATTGAAACAAGCTTGCTAGCACCCGGACATCCATGCCTATAGTCATATTCCTGTGTTGTTTCGCGCGCCCATGCAGGGCCCGTGCCGCCCCGAGCGTCACCCACATCGAGAAGAGGGGGAGAGGGCGACGTATGCCAAGCGGCGCTGGGAGGAGGAGGAGGAGACACCGAGGCGAGGCAGCAGAAGGCGAGGAGGGAGATGCAACACCCTATTTACTTTTGAAACATTCAGACGCAACACTTATAACATACGTTTGAAGGCAGATGAAACACTTGAAACATGCATCTGAAAAACTTGCAAAAACACCTGAAAAACACTTAAACCCATTGCAAAATCATACGCAACATCCAGATAAAACACTTGCAACATATATGTGAAACATATGCAACATCCAAAATAAACATACTAATAACATACGTCTAGAAACCAGATGAAACAGTGAGAACAGAAGCCTGCAATATACGTGTACAACCATTGTAACATATGCAACATCCCGATCTACTTTTGCAACATTCACATGAAACACTTGCAACATACATATGAAACATATGAAACACTTAAAACATGTGCTTCTTCCTATCGTAGTATCTTCGGCCGATCGCAAGAGACGATGTCTTAGCCGGTGACGACCTTCTCCTGGTGGCGCTGGGGTGGCGGCGGTGCGGTCCACGCCGTGGCTGCATCGGGCGAGCGCTGAGTGGGGTGCGGCGCCACGGATGGCTGCAACAGCGAGCTGGAGTAGGGAAGCGCAGCGAAGGATGGCCGCGGTAGCATGGCAGACTGGGGCAGCGCGCAGAATGGGGGCGCGCGCGACGAGATGGCCACGGCGGCGATGCAGAGTGGGGCGAGCGGATGGCCGCACAACAATAAAGCATGCAACGGGCAAGCGAGTCGGGAGATATTTTTGAGATAGGGATGGGTGAGACGTATAGGGAGGCAGGTTTGTTGGGCTGGTACGGTAGCGCAGGCCCAAGAAGGCGGCATCCGGTCGGACGGACACCTGCCCCTGAGCATTACCGTTACATTGAAAAGTTTGCAAAAGCAAATTTTTAGATTATTTTTTATACTGTTCGAAATGCTCTAAGGTGGTTCCCGGACCATCATATGTGGCCATTTTTTTATGTTTCATAGAATTGGTGGTTCAATTTTAACCATGACTTTTTTTATTAAACATAGATATAATATTTAATAAAGTTTGTGATTATGAAAGGGTTACTCGAGGTAAATATAACCATACCCTTTTGTGTATTCGAGAAAATGTTGTCGGTCCTTCTATCGGTGTCCAAATTTGAAAATTTTCACCAAATTATAGTCAATGTGTCATATATATGTGACCATAGAGGTATAAGTTCGATGAAATACAAGGTCTGATTGCACAATAGAGTATGCCCCGATGAACGAAGATCGGTCGGGTTCGCATTCTGTAGACAATCAAGAAAAAAGGCTGGGCTCCTGTTTAGAAAGGAACTCTACCTTCCATTTTTTAACCGACGGTTCTGACGGTATGAAAACCATCAATTGCGAGCCATGGTCCTTGTATTAAGGCGGAGATTAATTAACGTAATTGCTGCCATAACAGGCGCCTATCTGTAGACAGATTGGATCGATAAAACTTAAAAAAAATACTAGAGCCGCGGTACACGAAGGCCAGTTCGGTGCAGGCACAGGTGACAGATGTGCTCTACTCCTCTGCCGCTGCAGGCTTATACCATGGCGCCCTGAGCGGCCTGGCAGGGCGACGCTGAGGGTGGCGGAGGCAGTTGCAGAGGCGGCGGAAGAAGTCGACGACGGGCTGGATGCGCGACAGGAGCACGATCACCGGGCCCAGCACGCCCCCGGTCACCGTCACGATCGCCATTGGCTCCATGGCCCTTGCCCTATCTGATCCGATCTCCCTGCAAAGATGGAAGAATGAAAACCTTCACCACAGGCAGTTGCGCGATTAAGCTTCTGATGACACTCTCTTGGCAGACCGAGAGCGGCACAGGAGGCGCAGATTTATGCAAGAGGTTCGCGGCCTGGTGTTAGAGACGTTCCACAGTAACTGCGGGGCTGCCTCCACGCCGGTCGAAACGCCTATTTTTGGGAGCGAGCGGTTAAGGATGCATGGTTGAGGAACCAACGCCTGGAGATTGTTATTTTGTTGCACTAGTTATCACTACAGCTACAGACGTTCAGTTACTTAGAGTTAAAAAGCATCATTTCGGTTACCCAAAGGGTGCATCAATTTTATTAAGAAGAGAGCGGTTAAGGATGCATGGTTGAGGAACCAACACCGGGTGATTGTTATTTTGTTGCACTAGTTTTTTTTTGTGACTTATTTTGTTGAGGAGGGTTCTTGTGCAGGAAACATACTCAAATCCGGAGGAAAATCTTGTGCTCTTCTTTCTTGGGCATGAAACAACATTAAAATACCTTTGTGGCGTATGAATCTCTGTACTAAGCACCAATGACAAATATAACAAAAAAAAATTCAAATACTAACAACCATTCATACTTTGCGCAAAAAAAGAAGAAGAAAAAACTCATAATCTGATAATCAGAACAGAAAGGCTATAACACACTTGCATCTTTTGGGAGCTGGGCACACCCGATTTTTTTTCTATGCCCCTGATGTGTAGGGCCCACACCCGATTCGCCCGACACAGACGCGCCCTCCCTGACTCCAGCGGCGGCGGCAAGGTAGGTGGTTCCTCCCCCTCCTCTCCTCCCCCACCACCTCCTCCTCCTCTTGGGCGCGACGGCTAGGGTTCCGGCGATCCCCTTCTTCTCCAACTCCGACTGGTATATAAGGGGCCGACCGGGGGAGGAAGGCAGGCCAGGCGGTGGGATGGTGTCCGGCAGTTTAGGGGCCCTGGCGGTGGTAGTAGTGGTCGGGCCAAATCGGGGCGGGGGAGTCGGCGACCGAGCTCGTCGGAGTTGGAGAAGATGGCGGCAGTGAGAGAGGGGGAGCGGAAGAAGGCGGCTGCCGCGGACCCTAGGGTTCGCCGGAGCTCCGACGCGCTAGAGCCGGCCCTAGCGCACCGAAGCTTCGGTGAACCCTAGCGCCCGCAGTGGGGGAGGACGTGGAGGATTTGGATCCTAGCCCGGTCGGCTGTACGCGGAGAAAGCGGACGACGGGGAGGGGGAGCTGGTGTTCCATGTTCGTGCTTATTACGGAGGAGTGCACGGAGTCTTCGCCGAATCCCAGGCCAAGAGGAGACTGGTAATTCTAATCACCCCTTCGTCATCCGTCTTTGATTGTCTCTGTGCAATGCTTTAGTTCTTTCTGTCCGCCAATGCTCCACCACGGGCGTCCGTTCCGCGTCGATCAGTCCGGACGTGGCTAGCTGAGCTGCGGACCGGCCCACAGGCCTGCTCTCCTCATCGGCATACACGGTTTCTCCACAAAAAAATAAATAAAAGAGAGCGACATCTTATCTTCCCCATTCGCATCGCCTCCACCGCACTGCCCGCCCTTCGGTCGCGTACACACGAGCTCGGCTAGCGCCCGCATCCGTACGAGCGCCGCCGCCGTCCGCATACGCACGAGCTCCACCGGCAGCGCTGCGCCGCCTACCCGTGGTGAGGGAGACCGCTGCCGCCTCCACCACGGGGACCGGACGCCTGGTCGATGGCCAGGAAGACCTCTGCCTCCGCCTGCTAGCTCACTGCGGCCGGGTGTGGAGCTCGTCCGCGTGCAGCTCACGGTAGCCCGGGTGGAGCCCGCCCACACACATCTCACGCTCATCTAACCAGTTCGCTGTGGCTAGGGCGGAACTCACCCGTGTGTAGCCCACAACAGCCAGTATAGAACTCCACAAGTCGACGAGGATCCATTCTCCCAAGCAACAAGGAAATGTTGCACTGAAACTGCATGTTCCAACCGTCTATTTTAAATATTTCAAATGTTTCAGAGGTATGTTGCAAGTGTTTTATATCGATGTTGCAAAAGTACATCGGGATGTTGTACATGTTGCAATGGTGTTTTCAATTGTATGTCCCAAATGTTTCATCTATTTCAGACGTATGTTGCAAGTATTTCAACTATATGTTGCAAAAGTAGATTTCGATGTTGCATATACGTGCATGTTGCAAGTGCATGTTGCAAGTGTTTCAGGTGTTTCATACGTATGTTGCAAGTATTTTATTTGGATGTTGCATATGTTTTGCAATGGCTACAAACATGTTTTCCTGGTGTTTTAGACGTATGTTGCAAGCGTTTCAATTGTTTTAAAAATATGTTGCAACTATTGCACCTAGATGTTGCAAAAGTAGATCTTGTTATTCCACATGTTGCAGTGGGACCCATCTGAACAGCCACCTGCTGCAGCTGGTGGGCCCGCTTGCATGCGCGTGGATGTGGAGGGGGCGCCACGGCGCGGGCACGGGACACGGATCGCGCGTGGGGGCCACGGTGTGGGCACATGACATGAAGCGGCGAGGGCCACGGTGCGGGGGCGGGACACAATGCGGCCGCGGGACACGGAGGGGCGTGGGCCCTACGTGAAGCAGGCGCGAGCGTCCGGACGCTAACCCCGTCGATGTTCCGCTTTATGTCTCTTCGTACTTACTAACTCAAATGGGTTGATTTTCTTGGTGTCGCCATGCAACCGTGTCGATCAACAGCTAAACAGCAGAAGAGCTGAAGAAGGGCCGGAAGTGATCTTTCTGGGCCACCAGACTTCAGACAGTCTGGCCAGAGGTCTTGAGGCTTGAGCTCAGGAAGAGAACCAAGAACCTGTAACACATAGGCATCGCTTTGCCAGGAGTTCGTATTTTCATAATGTTTTTTCTTCCTTTACAGTTTATTAGGTAGCGTGTCCGTGCGTTGCTACAGGACAATTAAATTTTTATACTAAAAACACACGGATCGCATGATAAGATAACAATACTGTTAAATTAAATACCGACGTTAAAGTGATATCTCCTACAACTAAAAAGAACAAAACTTGGATATTTTTTGGTACGACATTTGTTTTGGGTCTTCCGTCTGCCTCCTCCTACGATACGGACGCTCCTCCCCGCGAATCGGTGCGCCGACATGTGGGCCCTGACGTGCGCGCAACTCCCCGCTCCCCATCCCAGCGCCGTCCGAATCTCCCCTGCCTCCTCTCGGCCTTGCGACGCCGTCGGCGCCACCAGTCCGACGCTCCGCCTCCCTCGACGTTGCGACGCCGCCGGGCGTCACTGGGCCGACGCTACGCCTCTCCCAGCGCCGTGCGCTCCACCCTTCCCTCTTCTCTTCACTGCCGGCCAGACGCTGTCACGCTGCCCGCATCGTCCTATCCCAAGGAGGCGGAGGGCGCGACGAGGCCGGGGACGTGGAGGGCGACGACCAGCAGCGGCCCCTTCCTCCCTGGGCGCGACTTCCTCAACGGCGCCCCCACCCGGCCTCCGCCCATGGCGTGAGGTGGTGGTTTTTTCGCGAAGTATACCCCCACCCGTACCCACCGTTCGCGCGCTGCCACTTCCGCGCGTCGCCCCCTCTGCGCTAACGCCGGTTTCTTCCCCGCGTGTCGCCCCTCCACGCTGGTGGCCTCCGCCCGGCGAGGCAGCTTTCGGCGCGTGAGGCTTGGCGGCGCTGCCCCTCCCGGATGCGGCAATCACGGGTCAGATTTATTAATGATTTCTTGTTTCTTCATGGACTTGTAGGATTCTGAATGGAACCCCTTTTTGAACTCTGCAGTTTCGAAGATGACCTTATTGTTGCTGTTGGAAAAGGAGAGCCTGCAGTAGTGATGTTCGAGTACGGATTTAGGTAATTCTTCATGTTGCTATTACAATCACGGGTCAGATTTATTGTGTGAATTCTTCATGAGTTATCTATATCCATAGAAAAGTTTTGTCCATAGATCAATATGCATCATATTATAAAAATATTGACCCCATGGATCCTTTCAAGACTTGGAAAGTTTGGCAAGCAGACAATTACATGTCTGCAAAAGGGCACCCATCATATGATGTTTATTCAGAGCGAGTTAATGGAGTGTTTGTTGTCAGTGATCCTATTGACCGGGGAAGAGATCTACATGTACTTCTTTCATGTATGTGCTTCACTAATAGAAAGCCTTCTTGGGCTTCATCTGTTTCATTTTCACATAATATCTTAATGTGTGATCTATAAACATCTTTGATGATCTTGAATACAAGGTAAGATGATATGTCAAGAATGGTGCTATGGGATGGGTGCTTTTAGGATAGCGTTGGAAAGCATCTTCAATCAGTATGCCATTTTTATATTTATGATATATTGTACTTCAAATTTATAAGCATGGATGTGCAGCCACCTTAATCATTTTCTGCTCGCTTAAACAGCTAAGTCCAAATAGGTTTCCAACTGTTTTACTGCTCTGCAGGCCATCGAGTCGAGGAGAAAATCTAAGAGGTTTCCTTCCCTATTGGTGCACTTTAACTTTGTCAAATTAGTCAAACATGTTCAAAAATTATATTTCTTTATCTGCACAAATCTTAGTAGATGACATGCAGGTTCTTTATCTGCATAAATCTTGGTAGATGGCATACAAGTTACGTAGAAGTTCATATTGTTTGATTTGTAATTGACAACCCGTATAAAGAATGATTTTTGCTACTTCATATTCCAGAGATATGACAAATCTGCCAAAAAAACTATTTATGCTGGTATACAACTGAGAAAGAGATGTAGCAGATTAATGTTTTTTTCATAGCCATGGACTTAGATTTTGGATAAAACTGACAACTCTTATACCCTGTATTCTGTTCAATAGATCAAAGCTACCACCCAAGAGGCTGAGAGAGCCACTTGGCAACCAGAAAACTAAGAAAAGACATCTATACAGAGGAGGAAAGAGGAGCGTTTGTCCTCAGACATGGGGTACTCATTATAAAAAAATGAGGTACCAAGATAACTCAACAAATAAATAAATAACAGGATTGACTTCGGCAGTTACTGAAGCTATTTTTCTTTGCTCTATTTTTTTTGGCAAAAAGACACCCTAGAGTATCTTATACCTGAATTATATTAAGGAAAACAATAACCAATACAGGAGAGACCATGCCAGAAAAGAAAATTAAATCAAATTTGACGAAGTCTTCACCTCCACCGCATCCATCGCAACCATGGCAGCACTGTGTTGTCCCCCATCACTGTCGATGATATCGCCGGTGCAAACGAAGAAAAATAGATAGCAAAATGTTCTAAGTTGGCACTTAGGTTTGCTTCTTACTGCCGTTTTTTAAGTTTCAGACATGCTTCCTATTAACTGTGTGCCTGTAATTAAAACTTCTATGTTCCTGTGATGCTAGCCACAAGGCGGGTGTATGCAAGAGATTTCTATGATGTGCTTGGAGTAAGCAAGGATGCTTCTGCACCGGATATAAAGAAGGCATATTATGCGGTACGGATTTTTTACATATAGTTGTTAGGATGTGCACCTCCTTTCAGAAACAAAGTTAGGATATTGCTTATTGATTGTACATCGTTAAACTTCTTGGTGATCATATTTGGATATTCCTTATTCCCCCAATGTTACTCTATCGATCTCAACCTTGCTGCCTTGAGGGCCTAAGTTCCCATCGTCTCCAGCTAATAGTTGCCCTTAGTTCGCTGTTGTTGTGGACTCCTATGGCTGCACCTACTGATGTCTCAGGCGACATGATCAGAAGGTTTAATTGAGTTAGTTTGAGAAGGTTTACTAGAGATAAGTTAGTTGGCTTGATTGAATTATCAAGCAGCTGACCTATATATATGAGGGTCGGCTCATCTGTGAGATCAAGGCACTAGATTAATCTATTCCGCCTTAAACTCTGTCAGAGCCTCCTCCACCTCTTGCCTAATTTTCTCTCTTAATCGAAGTTCATATCTTCTGTTGCTATCGTCTCTCTCCAGACCCAAGGCACTTTACTTATATCACTTCTCTTCCTCTCCTATTGCTTCTCTACCTCCTGTAATCTCTTCAAGTTCTCTTATGCTCGTGTTTGCTTCAATTGTTGTGCTGCTTTTTTGCTACTTCTTCTTATCTGTTCTTCTCTATTCTGCCCTTCTTACGCTCTTTGGTTTGCCTCTGACAGTATCTATTGTACTCTTCCGTCTATAGTCTGCTACTTAGTCTAATACTGATTAACCATGTATCATCGACGTGGGATACCGGTTATGGCGATACAGGATTTTGAAAAACAACACTATGGTAATGTAGAGAAAGTATTGGATATAAGTGCGGTTGTGTTAGTGAAGTATTGGCGATGCATGAATGATTAACCTCTCTATTGAGCAACTGTCACAAGACCTATCTGACTACCTGTTCCATTCATGCTATTTTTTGCTCGTCTTATTTTGCCTGGGGAAGGGCGGGCCTGGTGCAAGCGGTAGAGTCTTATCGCCTATGACCGGAAGGTCCCGGGTTCGAGTCGCGGTATCCTCACATTGCACAGGCGAGGGTAAGGCTTGTCACTAACACAATTCCCTAAACCCCGCACAGAGCGGGAGCTCTCTGCACTGGGTACGCCCTTTTTATTATACATCGGAGACTACCTACTATAGATAATTAAATGCTTCTGTATTAAAAAAAGAGACCGCGACTCGAACCCGGGAACTTCCGATCACAGGCGGTAAGACTCTACCATTTGCACCAGGCCCGCCCTTCGTGCTTCTGTATCTCACTGGTCCAATTTTTTTTGGATTCCATATGATATGCTAATTGTTGAGATACCAGGATATATGGCTAATAAAGGAACAAAAAATCCATCCATGCTTTAACATGATAACCAATATGTGCGCCTTATGATTCAGGTGTGTTGACCTCCATGCACATCTCATATGTATTTTCAGAATTGTTAACCGTTTTCTTTATAATTTGCAATTGGGAGAGCATCATAAATATGCTTTTCGAGGCAGACCAAAGCTTTACTTAAATGATACATGATCCTTGCTGGCAACCGAGGGAGGGCTGGGAACTTTCAAAAGTGGGCTGAAAGGACTATAGCAAGTACTTGAATTCATTATGGGCCAGTTTGGTTGCCGAATTTTTTGGCAAAATGACACGGTAGCGTTTCCGTTGTTATTTGGCAATTAATGTCCAATCATAGTCTAATTAGGTTTAAAAGATTCGTCTCGTGGATTTCGTCTAAACTGTGTAATTAGTTTTATTTTTTATTTATATTTAATGCTTCATGCATGCGTCCAAAGATTTGATGTAATGGAGAATCTTGAAAATTTTAGCATTTTGGGAGGGAACTAAACAAGGCCTATGTTGGCTGGCATGATAGATGTGACTTGACGAAGGGAAAAAAACTATAGCAGTTCTTCCTAGAATTTTAGATTTCTTGCCTGTCATCCATTGCTATTTGGGGTGCAATCTTGCTGTTACTATTTCACATATGAACATAATAAGAATGAAAAACAAAGAGAAACTGGATACATGTGGTAATTTGTGTTTTCACATAAGAGTCTGAACTTCCTATTACTGACATACTAACTCAAGTGCAGAAAGGTCAAAAACTTGTAAATGAAAAGATGGAGAACCCACATGATGGAGAACACGGAGGAGGTGGAGAGAGGAGCCCAAGGTGCAGTTGTTGCGGCGTGAACATTGAAGCGATGCCGAATCAGAAGCCACAGTGGTACCAAGTCCGCTCCAAGGCGTAGGGATAGAACACACCTGTTTTCTCAATCATTCTTATACTTTTCCTGTGAAACATAATTTATTGAATGTGTGTATATAATCCTTTTGCCGTGAATAAATTTGTATGGTACATGTGTGTTATAAGGTGGACAAAACTTGAGAAGATAGTTTTCCTTGTGATATGGTTTGAAGTTTACCCCAAAAATTTTCCCCTGAAATGGCATTATTTACTCTACTTGTGCGTTTATTTCCATGTGTATTAACATTTGCTTCTATTTTTATTGTAATCCATTTATCTCAACAATGTTTGAGGTGAGGGCACGGTTATAGTTTTAGTAGCTTTGCGATATTGTCCGAAGCTATGAGATAATTGATGTCTTGTAATGATCCTTTTATTAATTTAGTTTTCTATCTATGTTTAATTGTTTATTCAGTCTATTTTATAGGCACGCCGGTAGATAATGGATGACAAAATTCAAGCATCCATAATTTATCTCTTTGACTTTGAGCATGAGTTTTGTTTTATTTTTAATTGATATATTGCCTTTTTGTTTTTACCGTAGCGTTAGCACGGGCATGCACGAAAAACGAAGATGTCTTTACACTGTAGAAATCTTTCAAGAAGATCTTGCATAGATTATTCTTGTATTGAATAATATATATATATACAATCACCTAAATATTCAAATTAAACTACAAAATTTTGAATTAGGATACGAGGTAAGACATGCAAATAGATATTTCAAAACTACCTATAGAGTCCAAAGAACTTAATAAATAAATTCTTCTGGAGGCTATGCAAATTCTCTCTAATCTTTTATTTGGTGTAGTTAGTGTTATCATAGTACCTGCATGTATTCATGGGAAATAAATCGTGGACAAAACATGGACACTTTTTGTGTGACATTCCAATATGGGTCCATCGTCCTGCCTCCGTGCGACCCGACGCGCGGCATGCAGCAATTGTACAAGGCTTCCTCTAAAGATCAGGCAACTCTTTCAACCCTAGAAATTATATCAATTGATTGCTGAAGAGAACGATGTAGGGTAGAGATGCCAATATCCTTGAGGCAAATCACATAAAGGATGAGAGTCCCTTTATGATATTGCTCACTAGAGACTCAAACTTATATCTGATCATGATAATATTGAATTGCTTTGCATCAGAAGCATCGGCAATGATAAACGGGGACATAGGTTTTAGTATGTATAGTGGAGGAAAACTCAACCTTGGCCTTCTCAGCAGCTTTTCTGAGCCTTTGCAGTGCTAACTTGTCCTTACTCAGATAGTAAGATGTGCACCATAAAATTATGCACCACTAAGAAAAGTGTCACCATTGGTTGCCTTGACCTAAAAAATATGTCGAAATTAAGAATTACAACAGCTAATTCAACATCTTGGAACAGACACTCAAGTAGATATCTTATTCTACAATATATGTCTGTGTGGAATAGTCCTAAAGCCATACATATTTATACGGTGAGTATAACATACTTTGTTTTAAAATTTTATGAGAGATTTTTTAAGACACGCAGTATTATCCATGTGACATGCACTAATATTTACATATATACTCTCGAACCTGTGTGTACAGGATTATATGGAGATACAGCGGAACTTATTCATGGATTTATTGGCGCATGAAAGAAATGGATATTGGAGAAATCTTTCTGCCGATATAAAATATTATCTTAGCCGTATTACGAAAAAGTCTATACAGGCCCTGTTCGCTCGGAGGAATTTGGAGGAATCTGGATGAATCTGGAGGAATTTGTGAGAGAGTGAACAGTGAAAACCAGCCACGCACGGTGAAATCCGGCTGGTGTTCACACCAGCTAAACTGCCCCATAGTAGAGTTTATGAGCCTGCTACGTCGCGCTATCCGTGAGTGTGTTAATTTCACGAACATGCCTGGAGCTCCCACCCCTTCGGTCAGCATCTTCTTCACGTCGGTTGGCAGCAACTGATTGGGGTACAAAACTTGCGGGAAGAGGTGGGGGCGGCGGTGGCAAACTTTGCCCTCGGAATCGTACATCATAAGAGTGTGTCCGGTCCACCGAAGCTTCAGCATATTTAACTTTATTCCTCTCATCCTTATTTCTATCCTCTCTACCTTTTTCAATGGCTTTGTCTGTAACTCTCTCTTGCATCCTTTCAATAGAACGTTCTGTCCTCTCCGACAATCTATCTGTTGATCTCTCAATGGCATCTTCCCCACGACGCCTTTCACCTCGATCTAATTTTTTCCTAGGATCTCTGTCGTATTTATCATCAGATTTCTCTTTCATTTTGCCTGCCCTACTTAAGTTTTGTTCCTCATTAGCAATCTTCTCATAATCCACTGAACGAAACTTATCTCCGCCACGTGAGTCCAAACTCTTTTCCTTGTCTACATGTTCACTCAAATCAGGTTCATTTGCTCCTTTCCTCCGTTTACATGATCTATCTTGCTCCTCAATCGGAGGTCTTTTTTGCTGTCTCACGGTAGAGTCAATCAGATCAGTAGACTCACCAGAAGGATTAGCTGCTCCATTATGTGTAACTGCATTTCTTTGAGAAGATGACGAAACCTTCCACGACACTGGATGCAAGTTACCATTGCTAATAGTGGTACTGGTTTCTTGGGCAGCATCAGCTGAATGAGACAATGCTTCTCTATCAACAGTAGAGACTTGTTGATTTACATTCGAGCTGGTAGATTTCCCAGCTTTTGCATCTTCCTTTGCAACATCATGCTTCATTACCTTCCCAGCATTGCCAGCGCGCTTTTGTGTTGCTCTTGTCTGTTGCGTAAAAGACAACAACAACAACAAAGCCTTTAAAAGACTGAAATAAATTCCAAAAGCTCATGTCCCGCACAACATTGCTCGCTGATATGCATCCAAGCATAATGATTAATGATATTTATCGATTATAAGACACCTGTAGGACAAGCTACGCCGACGAGGAATTCAATAATTAAATAATGAGTCAAGAAGCGCACCCCCCCATCTGTTTAGCCATAGCCAGGTGTTGCCTAAAACTATGAGAACCTAGACTCTTTCCATGCTATACATATTAAATTAGCTTTGTAATTAATTATATCAAACATCGAGTACAACCTGACAAAATCCAAATAGCACAAGACTTTGGAGGCAAACAGTGCCCATGAAAATATAGAGGTCAAAAGTAGGCACTAATAACCAAGCTTTCAAACAAATAATTGAAATCGTGACAAAAAAAATGGAGAGAAGAAATTACTATTCAATCAATTAATATAGTTTCACTAAATATAAATTGACATGGATTCATGCAGGCAGACTTTTAAAACTCAGTACTACTGAAAGAAAGACCACAGATTGAGCAGACCGAAATAATGATAAAGACGCATAGTCCAAGAGAAAACAGGCATATATTTGGTGATGGGAGTGTGTTGGCTAAGTGTTCTTGTGTTTTCTTTTCCCTTGAATTCAAGTAATAATGTATGATAACCATGCAAAATAACAAAATATAAGCTAAAGACATGAACTGACAGATACCTCAGATTCTGAAGTAGGTTTTGCAGAAACTTTAACCCCCTCATCAGATACAGGTTTCGGAGGTTCATCCACTGCACGTACAACCACTGAAGTTTTCCATTGCACAGAGCTCTTCTTTTGCTGAATGTCAGGCTTCATAGCACCCTCCGACCTTTCATGCCTATTCTCTATAGACTTTGCACGGGCATTTTGATGTTTTGCCATCGAGGGATCTGCTGACTGGTTTCCTCTAGGAGATCCAAAGATTAGTGATGCTCAAGCTAATGACAAAACTTAAACAAAAAACTTCCATTTACCAAGCACAGATCTTGCTGTTGCTGGCTTCAGATCAATGTGGCCCATGCCAAACTCTTCTTCGGATAGCCAAGAACTCTGCACAATAGAGAGCATTGCGCTTGTACATATTGTACACAAATAGATGCCTCCTACTGGAGAGGGGAAAACATAATTGGAATTATTGTAGAACTAACCTTGCGAGCAGCTAAAGCAGCAGCTACACCAGTGGCTAGTACTTTAAGATCTTCTCTGTCATCCCCTTTTAGTTTAGCCACCTGTTCAAAAAGGTTGGTGAGAAATATATCAGCAGCATAACATAAGGAATAAATGGTAAGGGACTCACCCGTTTCTCAAGATTGACACCACTTTTACGAATCACCGGAAAAACACTAGAAATCTTTGTAAGCACAATAAGGGCATTTCGAATTTCCATGTATTCTTTTGATTCCATGCATTGGTTAAGTGCTTTGGTGATTTTTAAATTCCACCTCCAATGAACCTTTAGAAAATAGAAAAATATAAATTAATAAATATGGTGAAAACCATTCAATACAGAGAACAGCGAATAACACAATCACATAAGTATCATATACTTCCTGATTTTTCAGATCAACATGACCAAACATATAGAGGGAATAGCAAGATACTAAGACATATACTAATATACTAATACTAAAGATTATATTAGTATATCATGGATTAGTACATAGAATTACTAAGACATATACTAATATACATAGAATTAATATCATGGATTAGTACAACAGAAGCTCCACTTAGAAAAAGTGGAGTTAAGCATGGCCAATTGTACATAGGGAAAATAGCAGCTACCAAAACGAACTAATTCCTCAGAAGAAGTCTATATAACCCCTTGAATTATCTTTGTTGGTCTACTTCGCCCCCTAACCTACAAAACAAGGTATTCTACCCCCTCACCTATCCAAAATCATGTAATCAAGCCCCTAGGGGTTTCAATTGGTGGTTTTGCCACTGTGGCTTTTATGGTAAACAGTGCTCATGAAAAGCTGAAAGTACGGGATTAGATCTGTAAAGCAAACAGGCTTCAACCATAGTGGTGCTGACATGTGGGCCTCGGTTGTGCCAGCGAGGCAAAACCACAGATCGGAACCACCTAGGGGTTGGTTTTGTAGGTTTAGGGGTGAAATAGACCAACAGCTATAGTTCAGGGAGTTATGTAGACTCTTTCCTAATTCCAATGTATAAGTTCCCCTTCTACTTCATACCTCACACATTCAGATTCAGCGAACTATCATTATTACTGGATTGAGTATGCACGATTACAAAGCCACTTTATAAAAATTATTGTGTTCGAAGCATATAGCAAAGGTCTGTCATGACCTTTTCTTCATTTATTACATGAGAAATGATATAATGTACAGGGAAAGAATTTCAAGCAACAGTAAATATAACTTTAAGAACGGATAAAACCTACCCGAACAAACTGACTATAGGATACACGCTGGCTGTTTGGGTATCTGAAGTACACTGCAAAACCTGGTTTGTTTGCACATTCACGCTCATAAACAGATTCATCACTCCGCAGCGTGTTGGAGGTAAACAGTTAAGAAGCAGTAAAACAATAACCGAGACTCCCATTCTTTACCATGAATACAGCAATGATAAATGTGTGGTAACAGTTGAGGGGGAAAATACCTTCCAATAGTAGGCCATCTTCAACTAATCATGAAAAAAAACTTCCAAACCTGCCAGCTTCAAATTCCGTGCAACAGCATATCATTGGTTGTAGGGTTTTACAGACGAGAACATCGATATGATTGGCTGTGTTAAAGAAAGGAGTCCCAAGGGAGTGTAGTGTTTGGACAAATGTAGCACAATACACTGCATCTTGCATACTAAAAACACATCGTGGGAATATGCAGCGCTGTAAGAACTCCATGTTGATTTTCATTGTATCTGGACTGGAGCTCAACCACTTATCCTTTTCACGGGCTAACCTTTGGACCACAGATGCAATGTGCTGCTGGTGCTTCTGAGATTTACTGTTCAGTTTGTCAAGTAAATCTTGGATTCTCTCCTTGTCCTTCTTACATCTTGAAATTGCAATGCTAGAATTATCTGAGTTGTCCTCCAATTGTTTGAGACTCTCATGCAGCTTCTTGATTTCTGTATCATAACGGTCTTTTGGAAAGTGAAGATCATAGAGTGTTAAGCCCAGAAAGTAGCATATAAATCTGGTGAAAGACTGTTCCAAGCTTTTGCTGGCAAAATTGACTGGACTGTGTTAAGAAGATCTGACCACCTGTAGCAAAACAGAATATTCATGTGAGTTGGTAACTTAAATTGCCACGGACTAATAGTCCGGTAATCATGCACTGCAGATCTTCAATAAACATGTATCGAAGTTAATTATCACTAAATCTGAAAGTTACGTAAATCCCAGCCAATTATTAAGCCAAAAAGAAGGCATGAGTATAATAATTCAACATTCAAGCATTTAAGAAATTGCTAGTTTCCACAAGCCATCAGGGATGATAAAGAGACCTCTCATCGTGGAAAAAAAATGAAAAGATATTTTGAATGGGAAAATATGAGGAAAAAATTTATGTATTTGTGCTTTGACATTTTGGAAGAAGTATATATTTCTTTCAAAACAATCCTTTATTTGCTACTCCCTCTATTCGAAACTATAGGTTTGTCGGGTATCAGTATTAGGGATACCCGAAGAAGGATCTGAGGACCGCGGACGACAACTCGCCTAGATAATCAAGGACGTATTTCAGTCTCGACCAACCCCGAAGGGACGGTTTCCGCCTCGCCAGACCCCTCGGGCACGGGCCCCGTGTCGCCCGACCCCAAGGGTACGGGAGCCCGTCTCGCCCGACCCCTTGGGCGCGAGCTCCGTCTCGTCCGGCAGGGTCCGTACCAACCCCAACCACTATGGGTCCAAGCGTGTGGGCCTGGGTCAAGCCTCTGACACTAGAAGGGGCGCGGGCACGCCTTGACGTGACCCGTGGCCACGACAAGCCATGCCCGGGGGTTCGCATCACCAACAGTGACGGGTGCGTGGGGCGCTGTGCTGCCTAATCCTCGTACGGCCACAGCAGCATGTCGGTTCACCACGTCGTCTGCCGGGATGGGATGGAACGCCACGACCAGCTGATGACGTCGAGGCATAGCACAAGTGGTGAACAGGAGCCCAACGTGGAGCCATCCCCGTCACCATCTACAGCGTTGGCGGGACCCGCATGAAGGAGAAGAAGGACACGGCGGTCCCAGAGGGCTTCTTCTCCTCGATTCTCTCCCTCTTCCTCTCTCTCTCTCTCCTCTTTTTCTGATGTAACCTGCATCTTCCCCTTCTTCTATAAAAGGGGGAACACAACGCAAGGACATAGGCACGAGCACACTGCTGAGCAGCTGAAAAAACTCTCAGCACTTTTCAATCCTTCCACCAAATACCTAGGATCCGCTCCCTCTCTCGCCCATCTGTAAACCCTACTACAGACAGTGTCGGTAACATGAGCACCAGCAGACTGGACGTAGGGACGTTTTGCCCGAACCAATATAATCCTTGTGTTCTCTGAGCACATCATCCGGGCCAGACGCACAAACTAGAAATTTACTAGCCGGTGATCCGGAACACCGACAAGATTGTTCTGACTTTTCTAGGTACATAGTTTTTACTATGTCTACTTATGATTTGGAATGGAGGGAGTATTTAACTTCTATATTTGTACTTCACCCATACCATGACAGAACACCGGTGTAAGACATCGTTTGAGAAGCCCAACAACAACAACAGAACCTTTTAGTCCCAAGCAAGTTGGGGTAGGCTAGAGTTGAAACCCAACATAAGCCCCTACTCACGGTTTAGGCACGTCAATATCTGCTTTGCATGCACTCCTATCCAAACAAAGATCTCTAGGTATATTCCAACCCATTAAATATCTTTTTATTGCCTCCCCCAATGTCAGCTTTGGTCTTCCTCTACCTCTCCTCACATTGATATCTTGACTTAGGACTCCACAATGCATTGGTGCCTCTGAAGGTCTCCTTTGGACATGGCTAAACCACCTCAACCGATGTTGGACAAGCTTTTCTTCAATTGGTGCTATCCCTAGACGATCACGTATATCATCATTCCGAATTCGGTCCATCCTTGTGTGACCACAAATCCAACGCAACATACGCATTTCCGTGACACTCAGTTGTTGGACAACAACAACATAGCCTTTCAGTCTCAAGCAAGTTATGGTAGGCTAGAGTTGAAACCCACCAAGAGCCCCAAGTCACGGTTCAGGCATTTCATTAGCTGCTTTCCAAGTACTCCTATTCAAACATAGATCTCTAGGTATATTCCAAGCTTTCAAATATCTTTTTATTGCCCCCCATGTCAATTTCGGTCTTCCTCTACCTCTCCTCATATTATTAGCTTGGTTTAGGACTCCACAATGCACTGGTGTCTCTGGAGGTCTCCTTTAGACATGGTTAAACCACCTCAACCGATGTTGGACAAGCTTTTCTTCAATTGGTGCTACCTCTAGGCGATCACATATATCATCGTTCCGAACTCGGTCCATTCTTGTGTGACCGCAAATCCATCGCAACATACACATTTCTGCAATACTTAGTTGTTGAACATATCGAATCTTTGTAGACCAACATTCTGCTCCATACAACATAGCCGGTCTAATCATTGTTCTATAGAACTTGCCTTTTAGCTTTTGTGGTACCCTCATCACAGAGAATGCTAGAAGTTTTGTCGCCACTTGATCCACCTGCTTTTGATTCTATGGCTAACGTCCTCATCAATATCTCCATCCCTCTGTAGCATCGATCCCAGATACCGAAATATATCCTTCTTAGACACTACTTGACCTTCCAAACTCACATCTCCCTCCTCCTTTACAACTCCACCAAAGTCGCATATCATGTATTCGGTTTTAGTTCTGCTCAATCTAAAATCTTCAAGGGTCTGCCGTCATAACTCTAGTTTCCTATTTACTCCCGCCTGGCTTTCGTCCACAAACACTACATCATCAGCGAACAACATACACCAAGGGATATCCCCTTGTATGTTCCTGATAACCTCATCCATTACTAAGGCAAAGAGATACGGGCTTAAGGCTGACCCTTGATGAAGTCCAATTTTAATCGGGAAGTAATCTGTGTTACCATCTTTTGTTCGAACACTAGTCACAACATTGTTGTACATATCCTTGATGAGGGTCACGTACTTTGATGGGACATTATGTTTATCTAAAGACCACCACATAACATTTCTTGGTATCTTGTTATAAGCCTTCTCCAAGTCCACGAAAACCAAGTGGAGGTCCTTCTTCTGCTCTCTAAACCGCTCCATAACCTATCAGAGAAGCATTGAAAAGGATGAAAGGGGGCAAAGCGATGAGCCCTGATGGTATCCCAATCAAGGTGTGGAGATGTATCGGTGATATAGCTATAGTATGGCCAACCAAGATGTTCAACAATATCTTTCGATCGAACAAGATGTCTGAGAAGTGGAGAAGAAGCATATTGGTACCAATCTACAAGAACAAGGGAGATATCCAAAGTTGTACTAATTATCGGGAAACTAAGTTGATGAGCCACACTATGAAGTTATGGGAGAGAGTCATCGAGCAGCGCCTGCGAGGAACGACGCAGAATAGGCCAACATTCTGCTCCATACAACGTAGCGGGTCTAATCGCCGTTTTATAAAACTTGCCTTTAAGCTTTTGTGGTACCCTCTTGTCATAGAGAATGTCAGATGCTTGGCACCACTTCATCCAACCTGCTTTGATCCTATGGCAAACGTCTGCATAAATATCTCCATCCTTCTGTAGCATCAATCCTAGATAACGGAAGGTATCTTTCTTAGGCACCACTTGACCTTCCAAACTCACATCTCCCTCCTCATGTGTACCGTTGCCAAAGTCGCATCTCATATATTCTATTTTAGTTCGACTTACTCTAAAACCTTTGGACTCAAGGGTCTGCCACCACAACTCTAGTTTCCTATTTACTCATGCCTGACTTTCATCAACTAGCACTACATCGCCTGCAAAAAGCATACACCAAGGGATATCCCCTTAAATGTCCTTTGTCACTTCGTCCATTACCAAGGCAAAGAGATACGGGCTCAAGGTTGACCCTTGATGAAGTCCTATTTTAATCGGAAAGTAATTTATGTTACCATCATTTATTCAGACACTAGTCACGGCATTGTTGTACATGTCTTTGATGAGAGTAACATACTTTGTTGGGACTTTATGTTTGTCCAATACCCACCACATAACATTTCTTGGTATTTTGTCATAGGGCTTCTCCAAGTCAATGAAAACCATGTATAGGTCCTTCTTCTGCTCCCTGAACCGCTCCATAACTTGTCTTATTAAGAAAATTGCTTCTATGGTTGACCTTCCGGGCATGAAACCGAATTGGTTCGTAGATACCCGTGTCGTTCCTCGCAGTCGATGCTCGATAACTCTCTCCCATAGTTTCATCGTGTGGCTCATCAACTTAATTCCTCTATAATTAGTGCAACTTTGGATGTCTCTCTTGTTCTCGTAGATTGGTACCAATATGTTTTTTCTCCATTCTTCAGACATCTTGTTCGATCGGTAGATATTGTCGAGCATCTTCGTTAGCCATAAATCTCCACACTTTACAGTTAAATCCAGGAACTATTAGACCTTTGTACCTCACACCAACTTTCAAAAAAGTTGCTACACTTTACAAATGTTGTGAATATTTAATAACAAAAGAAAAACTAATTGAGGGAAATTGCGAGACACAGTTTGAGCTATTAGCCAAAACGAAGGTTTAGCCTCAAAATCTAAATTTCGCGAACTAAACAAGGGCTCAGTATTCAATAAACATAGAATGGCAATTCCCCTACAATTTCGAGGGTAAAAATATGGAAACTGACAATATAACATTCATAATCCATGCAACAGAATAGATAATCGAAGTGAAGAAATAGAATCTGAAGCAGCATCGTACGGATTCGAATGGCTCAAGTTACTAAAATAAGAATACAAATTATAGGGTGTTCAGGGATTAAACAATACTGGACCAAATCATCTCCATCAAACCAAATCAAATGTAATGAGAAACATGCATACTCGTCAAAGACAGTCAAATTAATCATGGAACTATGGAAGACTTACATGATTGGTTCCTGAGACGAGTCAAGATGTAAGATAAGATCATCAGATGATACAGATTCTCCTTCCTCGTTATCATCAAGAGGCCAACAAGTGTCACCTCCATTATTGCTCTTAAAAAGCCGCATCACTGGGCGGTATATAAGGAAAGCAACCTGGATTTAAAGATAAAGACCACTATGTTACCCATAATGAAGAACAGTAATGAAACAAGTAGCACCACCAACACCCGCACACAAGGCAACAACAAAGGTGAGCAAAAGCGGTGGTAGAAACCGAAATTTACTACCTCTGGCTCAATGTGGTATTTATGGACCAGATCTTGCAAAGGAGGTATTAGTTGAGCATAGGCGGTTGGAGTTACAGCGCTTGAAAGAAACTCAACATACTGAAGAAGTATTCCATGGCATCTATCAAACTGCTCACTGACCATTTTGATATATGTGGCATCAGCATTTATTATGATCCTGAGAACAGAAACAGTTTTATCAAGATTTGAAATTGGTGCATAAAGCTAAAATTAAATATGACAGGATCTATTGCCAACACATGAATTTTCTGTAGGGAGGGCATAGGCCAGACTAAGGGCCAATTTGCCAGATAAAAATATAATTTAACAAATAATCTCAGACGATGCTTGACCCCTACCCTACTCCAGTGCTTATTTCCTTTGGTGGTAAATCATTAGTAATCACAACATTCATATTTCTGCATCGCCATTTGCATGGTCTGGAACAAACACATGAAACAAAGACAAGATGCCTGATAGTGGCTCCACTAAATTAATCAAAAATCTTACTTGGACCGATGCTGAGCAAGCAGCAGTAACATAGGAAGTACAAGTTTGGGCTCTTCTTTTGGAAGCAACGAATCCCTTAGCCTATTTGTGGACTTACTCAACACCTGCAAAAGAATTACATTTTCTGGTAAGGAAATAGTTTGATCTTAATACGCTGCTGAGATAGATGAATGTCCCCTCAACCTTATAGTTTCTTGTTGCTCCAAACAGTGAAGCTTGCTGCCGCAAAGTCTCACTTCCTGCCATAGCATCGACCTGTTCCTCTGTCATGTTCTCGGTGTACTGCACATTCGCCATTTGCTGAATGAGCTCCTGCATGGCTAATTATGTTAGGCATCAGACTCATACGATTTGAAGGCAGAAAGAAAGCTTAAAAAGAGCAGCCAAGAGACCTATAGGACAACAAGTTCAATGCCCATGCCCTTCTTCAGTTGATTAACAAGATACTGCAAAAGGCTTTTCAGTTCCACAGCATTATGCTTCTTGCACCTGTAAAAATGAATTGAATCAAAACAGAGTCAGCAGCAGAACATACTTTATCATTAATGATTGGGAGCATGGCAATTAAAAATCTGAAAACTGAATACGAGAACCCTTAATAAATGTAATTGCAAAGAGTAATCAAGTGCAACAAAGTAATATAAATGTAGGATACCAGAATGTAATATCTGAATACGTGCTCTGTTTTATGTTTCTGCAGCTCGACGGGGCAGCCTTTGGTTACGTCCGGTCGACGCTGCCGTTGTTTGTTTGGATGTTCTCTTTTTCCTCTTATGAAATACGTGCTACAGTGCACGTTCGAGAAAAAAATAACAGTTTCGGAGTCAAAAACGTACATACAGGTGCCCCCAAAAGGATGCAAGACATTGAAGCCAATCTGAGAGATTAAGTCCATCATCTTTAAGTTTCGCACGACCACCTTGTACCAAGCGTTCAAGGACAATATATTGCAAGATGTCATAATCCAGCTGTAAATGAAGTATACGATTAAACAATGCTCTAAATAAAACAGATGACAATCCAAAGGCATGTCAAAATAATTGTAGCTGATACAGTAAAAGGGGTAGTGCTAGATTCATAAATCATGCAATAATTACAATTGAACATAAATATGCACAATACATAGATAAAATAATAGTTACTACCTGAGTCAAGTACTTAAAAGCATCCACAACTGGTGTAATCATATCCCTGTATGCTTCAACCTGCAAATTTTGGCGTGCAACTGTAAATAAATCTGAAAAATACACAAGAATTTAAGGCATAGCATAGTGCAAACAACACAAGGTATGACTATAAATTTTGTTCCAGGATCACTGAATTGTAAGTATTGATTTTAACACTAAAGAAAAAGTGTGATAATAAATATTACTCCCTCCAGTCCGGTCTCTTAGGTGTGAGAAGTAGAAAAACCTATACCAAGACAGAGTGTCGATCGTTAAGTATACCAAGACAGTGTCGATCGTTGCGCTAGTAACTCCCCTGACTGCAACAGCGCTCATGGGCTGACGTCTCGCCGCATAAATGGCTAGAGTTCTGTGTTTTGCATGGATGCATGCACGGCATACCAACTAGCACAGGAAGGACCACATGCAACGAGCAAAGGAATATGAACAACGCCCTAACTACAGCATGCAAACAACCGCTTAGGCTTCTGTGAGATTGATTAGGGTAGCACAGGAAGGACCACATGCAACGAGCAAAGGAATATGAACAACGCCCTAACTACAGCATGCAAACAACCGCTTAGGCTTCTGTGAGATTGATTTTGGCATTTTTTGTATAAAATATTTATAAAATATAGTCAATATATACTTTTATGAAACTACATTTCGAGATGAATCTACTTACATCACTTTCATATTTTCAAACTCAACCCAAAAGAAGTTATTTGTAGTCAAAGTTTAAAATGTTTGACTTAAGACAACCTTAAAACGACTTGCTTTAGAGAACTCTAAGCTATTTAATATTTTGCATATAGCTAGGATCAACTATAAATAAATTTATACATATCATTATGTGGCTATTTGATAGAAAATGTATCAAGGATAAATAAGAGCAACATAATTACAATATTTTTTAAAAGCATCAATATATAATTATATTACATATAGTTGCAACGCCTTTTGTCTAATTTCTTTTGTTTTCATAGTGTTGCCATATACTTTGCCGACCCTATACTTTGCACAAATCCTATCCAACTTGGTTCCATCTATCAGTTTCAGGCCGACTCAGATAGCCTGAACTTGCAAGGAGACTACCCTGCGAGTAACAACTTGTTGAATAAACCGGTGGTGAGAACTGAGAAATTAACCAAAAAAAAAAGTTTGGTTGGTTTCATCATATAGCATATATTGTATTTTAGATGCATTCTTCACTGAAAAAATCAGCATGTATTTTAGATGCTTGAATGGACACGAAGCTCAAAGTATCAGCCACAATGAGAGGCAAATCATGAAAGCAACACCCACAAGCAATCACATCAACACCTGGTTGACCAGGGATTCCATGCTGCAAGGGCCAAAGGCGGAGGATGGCCGGCGAGGACGACCTGTGCTTCAACATCTCGCCGGATCCAAACGGCAGGGCAGTATGCAGCAGTAGCTCTTGGAGGGCATCTGCGTCCGATGACTACGGCTGTCGAGCAGCTTCCACGACGAATGGGTCCTGCGGCCTTGCCATTCCTCGTATCGCAGCCGGTGGCAACAAGCGTAGTGGCGCTTGGCTTGACGCGGCAAGGAGCAACGCGGCCGGCATGAGGAGGAGCGGAGCACCATCCCGCGCGCAAACCACAATCCGCGAGTGCCCCCACACGGGATCTGAACGCGGCGTCGACTCGAGAAGACGCGGTCGTACAACGCAGCTCTCCCCGTCGATTGGGCCTCGGAGCACGGGCCTTCGGCGTCGTCTCGTGAGGCGACGGGGAGTCCGTCTCCAAGTGGAACAGAGGAGGTTTTCGCAAAATTACCAACATGGAGACAGGAAAGGGACGACCGTTGCACGTGCCCTTAATACTGCGCCCTTTGGACTCTTCAGTACCCATGTACACTGCATAAACATGACTTTTTTTTCCAAAACCCACTAATGCCTAAGAAACTGGTCTGGAGAGAGGTGAATCTAGAGATCCTCTGACGAACTGTGTCACTGCACCTCAATTACCCTAACCAAAAATGATTAATTTGCAGTGCCCACAAGTGCAAGGTTAGTTGAAAATTAGGGGTAACAGTAGCTAATTTCCTTGTCAGTTTTGTCTGGATTCCATGTATTAGAGATACGTTTCCAAAAGTCAGATATTATCTCCTTGGGATCATGTTCAGTCATCCCAACAAAAGAGATAACCATGCTCCCAAATGCAGTCCATAACGAATTACAAATAGTACAACAACAAAGCCTTTAAGTCCCAAACAAGTTAGGTAGGCTAGAGTTGAAACCCAGTAGAAGCAATCAAGGTTCAAGCACGTGAATTACAAATAGTAAATGTCTTAAAATCTCTTAACTTTTTGTTCCATTCATACCAGCTCCAATACCATACCCTTCTCGCCATATCTTGTTTTTCTCAGGACAATAATCATCCCATTGTCAGTTGGACCAATTCTAAAGGTGAGTTCACATTAAATAGGTAAGCATACTTCCATAACGTTTATTAGCCAGATGTACAAACAGCTTAACGTAACTAACCTTTTGCGTGTGTGTGTGTCAGGGAGGGGGGTGGGGTCTAGTTATGCAGGGCACCATTGAAGCATGGTAGCAATAGCCAGCTATACCGCTATGGTATATCAAATAGCATGGCAACAGGAAAGAACATCATGGCTACTGGCGGATGCCATGCATGGCAAGATGATATTGAACTATGGAGTTAGATGATTAATTTGAAAAGGCTAAACAGCACTCATTCGAAAAAACATCAGTGGCTGGGAAATAGGCATGGTGGTTCAGGTTTCCCAAGGAAATACGATGTTTGGAACTTTGGATATGCAGCACATGATATTTTCTAGCTGAAATCGAATAATTACCAACCCTAAAAAACAGTGAATACATCACACAACTTCTGTTCCACATACCTGTTGGACAATTGTCCGAAGCACGGTCATAGGATTCGCATGGGCAAGTTTTCCTTAGCCAACCGTTTTAGGAGCCTTCTGGTGTCCAGCTGATTAAAAAAACGATGTGTGCGAATTCAAAACTTATCATGAAGTGATAGATTAAAAAAACGTTAAACAGAATAGAAAGGTAACCTTTGCAGTTTGCCTTGCAGCAAGGACAATTGGGTTTTGTTCGGTCTCCTTCTCCCATTCACCATATAGACGATAGCGGGTCTGGAGACTAAGGATAGTCAAGGTACTAAATTGCTAAAAACATGAATAGAGTACTACAAAATTATATAATATAAACCTCATATGGAAGAAGGGAAAGAACCCCCCATATCTCCATATCAACAGCAGGATTAGCAGGGATAAGCTGCAACGAAGGAAACAAGCACGACCCAAGTGCTTCCTCGATTCGAGATTCTGGTAAAACTACATTTGCTGCACGGGTTGACTCTTTTGATGAGTGGTAGTACGCTTTTAATACTCTGCACACCTAAAAAGTAAACATGGACGATGGATCACTAAGTACATGAAGTTCAACATTTTCACTAGTAGAGTATTCATGTGAAACTGGATACATGCAAATTCCAAGCAAAGAAACATTTTGCACTGCAACTGCAAGGCTGCAAAACTTGGTTGTTGATTTGTTATAACTACTAGGCAACAACAGTGACATTTTGGTTTATTGCAACGAATGGAGGAAATTCTAGTCATGACTATGACTAGATGCAATGCAAAGGCTAGTGTGGTGTAGCATCTGTACGCTGAACTAAGCCATCAGTTTGGCAGCGGCAAGTATGCATGATAGCGAGCAGTGGTAGAAGATTTAAGTCACCTTTTGAAGTAATTGAGTATCACGATGAAGATATGGTCCACAAGCGGCGAGCATTTGAAAAAACTCCTTTGGTAGATCAAATGAATTTACAGACACAGCAGATGTGCCTGTCTTGTCAGCATCATTTCTAGGAGGCAAGTAATAGTACAGGTGACAAACTATATGATAGGCTGAAGACATTGTCTTTTCAATCATTCTGCGTAAAGGAAAAAGAATAAAGGCGAATATAAGTTAAACTGCATAAACCTAAGAAATATAATCATTGGATCAAAAGAAATACAACAAACCTAAATAATCCATAACAGATTTCAATGTGCTCAACAGGATTTAGGTGCACCAGGCGCTCAAAGAGTAGTTGCACATGATACCTAGGAAAGAACAGAGGGAATCAATCAGTAATATTTACAACAATAAAGCATTTTTGTCCCAACCAAGTCAGTCTAGACTAAAAAGTGCTTTTAAATATCTTATTATCTTCACAATATGATTATACAACTATTATGTTTACAAAATGCGCAAAAAATACTGGTGCATCTCCTACAGAAATGTGTTTGCCACCTATGAATAAAACAATAAAAATACATTTAAATTTATTTAATTTAATTATAGATCAAGTAAAACCGTTGGTAAAGGAGGAGGGTTGTGATAGGCGTGGCGAGCCAACGTTAAATCTAGCCATTCTAAGGAGATGAAACCCGAAAGAAAACCGTTGGGGCGTAACCCTCTTAGCGACGCGCTATATCGGAACCCGGATATGGTGTTAAATAGGCAAGGGTCGGGTCGGCACCAGCTTGGTGACGCGCCGTGTCGTGATCTGGGCATGGTGTCAAGTGAGCAAGGATCGGGTCGTCGCTTCCTTAGTGGCGCGCTACATCGGCGCCCGGGTGTAGTGAAAAATAAGCAAAGGTCTTCACATCTGAGTCGACGGGTGCGAAGGATAAGGAAGCTAGTCGAACCAACTAGGATCTGTTTAGATAGTTGAAATGTAGGGTCGCTTACAGGTAAGTTAAGAGAATTAGTTGATACCGCGACTAGGAGACGTGTAAATATATTATGCGTTCAAGAGACTAAATGAAAGAGTCAGAAGGCGAAGGAGGTGGATAATACAGGTTTCAAGCTTTGGTACACAGAGACAACCGCGAATAGAAATGGAGTAGGAGTTTTGATTGATAAGAGCCTCAAGAATGGTGTGGTGGGAGCCAGAAGGCAAGGAGATGAGATTATCTTAGTCAAGCTTGTCGTTGATGATATGATCTTGAACGTAATTAGTGCGTATGCCCCCTAAGTAGGCCTCGACGAGAGTGCTAAGAGACAGTTCTGGGAAGACTTAGATGGCCCGATTAGAGTTGTATCTAGTAGTGAGAAGCTTTTTATAGGAGATCTTAATGGGCACGTAGGTACTACAAGTGTAGGTTTTGAGGCAGTTCATGGAGGTTTTGGGTATGGTAGTAGAAATCAGGAGGGGGAGGAAGTTCTGGACTTCGCAGTAGCTTTTGATCCTGATGATAGCCAACACTTTCTTTAGAAAGAGAGAATCTCATCTAGTGACCTTCGGTAGCGGACAACACTCTAGCCAGATTAACTTTGTCCTCGTAAGAAGAAATGACAAACGAGCATGCTTGGGTTGCAAGGTGATACCAGGGGAGTGTATTGTTTCTCAACATAAGCTTTTGGTGGTAGACTTTCGTTTCCAGGTGTGTTCCCGTAGGGATAAACAAGCTAAGATTGAAAGAACAAAGTGGTGGAAACCGAAAAGGGAGACGTCAGAGGTATTCAGGGAAAGGGTTATCAAAGAGGGCTCTTGGAAGTAAGAAGAGGACATAAACAACATGTGGGAGAAGATGGCAACCAACATTCGAAAGGTGGCCTCAAAGGTGTGTAGAGTAACCAAAGGAAGTGGAGGTGAGGCTAAAGATACTTGGTGGTGGAACGAGGAAGTCTAAAGGGCTATTAAGGAGAAGAAAGAATGCTATAGACACTTGTACCATGACATGAGTGTGGACAATATAGAGAAGTACAAGGTGGCAAAGAAGACTGCAAAGCGAGCTATAAGTGTGGCAAATGGTAGAACGTACGAGGATTTTTACCAACATTTGAGTATGAATGAAGGAGAGAAGGACATTTATAGGATGGCTAGGGTTCATGAGAGAAAGACAAGGGATTTCAACCAAGTTAAGTGCATTAAGGATGAAATGGAGCATCTCTTGATGAAGTAGGATGAAATCCGACATCGATGGCAAGAGTATTTTGACAAATTATTCAATGATAAAAATACGAACACAACCTTTTAGTTGGATGACTTTTTAATGACATCAATAGGCGCTTTGTGCGGAGAATCCAAGAATCTGAGGTCAGAGAGATGTTGAAAAGGATAAAAGGAGGTAAGGCGATGGGACCGGATGGTGTCCCAATCGAGGTGTGGAGATGCCTCGGGGACATAGCTATAGTATGGCTAACCAAGCTGTTCAACAATATTTTTCAATCGAACAAGATGTTTGACGAGTGAAGGAGAAGTATATTGGTACCGATCTACAAGAATAAAGGGATATTCAAAGTTATACTAATTATCGGGGAATTAAGTTGATGAGCTATACTATGAAGCTATGGGAGAGAGTTATCGAGCATCGCTTGAGAGCAATAACGCGGGTCTCTATAAACCAATTTGGTTTCATGCCTGGAAGGTCAACCATGGAAGTCATTTTCTTAATAAGACAAGTTATGGAGCGGTAGAGAGAGAAGAAGGACCTACACATGATTTTTATTGACTTGGAGAAGGCTTATGATAAAATACCAAGGAATGTTATATGGTGGGCTTTGGACAAACATAAAGTCTCAATGAAGTACGTACGGGGGTGGTGGCGATGAGAGATGGGGGAAGGGGAGGGAGGAAGATAGGGACGGAGACGGCGAAGGCGCGGTGTGTGTGCAAACTAGTTGGGCCACGGCGAAGACGAGAGGTCGGGCCAGGAGCCCAGGAGCGGGACTGGGCCTGTGTCTGGCTTAGGCCCATTTGGAACATAGGATAGGAAAAATGTATATAGGAATAGAAAAATGTAGGAATTGATATGTTATGTTGCTCTGATCCTATAGAATTCAAAAGCATAGGAAAATAGATACAGCTTGCAGCCCCTCTTTGTGCTTAGTTCTTTTTGTCAGACCTTTTATGGTGATGGATGACAAAGGGGGAGAATAAGTGATTAAAGCTTCAGGGGAAGAGTTAAAGCTTCAGAGTGCTTCATATGTTTAGCTTAGCTTTCTATCTGGAGATTTGTACTGCAACTATAGTGTTTTGAGTATGAGAGAGCTTCATTGTTATATTTTATGAGAGTTGAGACTTTGAGCTTTATCTATGTATCTTATGAGACATGATCTTTATTTATATTAGTGGCTTGTGGACTTGAGAAATCTTTGTGATGAGTCCTAAGTGTGTGATATATATATATATGATGTATTTACTTTCATAAGGATCATGCATGTTTTAGACTGAAAATGTTTGGTGTGATGCTTTCTATTCATTCTTGTGTGATATATTATGTCATATGCATCACGGTCTTTATTTTGTCACACACACTTGCACTCCACGGATGCAATGATTTAGGGGGAGTCTCCTATGTGTTTTAGTATGTGTAAATTGACATTTGAGGTCATTTGTGGATTCAATTCATATTGCACATATTAAGGGAGAGCCTTCCATAAACCATTGAACCCAAAAGCCTAAATTTTTATATCTTTTTGTAAGCTTTAATCGGGTTGTCATCAATCACCAAAAAGAGAGAGATTGAAAGTGCATCTAGCCCCTTAGTGGGTTTTGGATGATTGAATGACAACGCGATTAAATGTCTAACATGTTTGCTAAGTGTGAAATAGGAAATTGAAAGTCTCACATACACTTGAGTTCAAATATAAAGCCAAAATGATGTGTTGTTGTATAAACAATCTAGTTCAAGCATAAGACAACAATGCAAATGGAATTCATGTAAAGACTTATTTATTGTGGGATTTCAATGATTGATGAAGATGGTGTTCTATGGAATTCATTGTATGATTCAACACAAGATGTGACTTGATGGTTTGAGATGGTGAAAATAGCAAGGAAAGGCTTCGAGGTACTAAGCAAGGGTGAAGGGCAAGTGATGGCTTGGCAGCCAAAGAACCTAGCTAGGGTGAAGAAGGAAGTACTTGCATTTAGTTGAGGTACTAATCAAGCTATGATGGTTATATTGATGTGGAGGATCAAATCATTATTAGATTGATTGTTGGAAGTGACTTGATACATTTGGGGTTATCTATATTTGATGAATGGAATCAAGTCACGTGCTCAAGATGGCTATGCTCAAGTGAAAAGATCAATACTGACATGTTGGCACCCTCACTTGATGAAGATTGAAAGACACGGCATTGGTTCAAAGGAGATCAACTCAAAAAAGGTTTAAATTCATTTTTCATTTAATCTTGAGTTAATAGGTATGTCGTACTATTAAGAGGGATGCATCGTGTTGATAGATGATCATTCATAAGTGCTCATGCCAACCCATGTGAGTTTTGTCCGGAGGCTCCAACAAGGGGAGCATAGAAAGGAGCCCAAGCCAGCCACAGACGACGCTGAGGGGAAGGACGGTAGATTTCCGACGCTGGATGGCTGCCTCATGATCTTTGGAGGGTCAGCGGCCTATGACTTCAAGTGCCGCCAGAAGCTTACGCGCTGCGAGGTCTATACGGCCGAGCCGGCCATGCCTACCTTTCTCCGATGGTCGGAGTCCACCATAACCTTTGATCGGACCGACCACCCGAAAAGTGTCCCACAGCCGAGAAGATACCCGCTCATGGTCGACCCGATCATTGGCATGAAACGGCTCACCAAGGTGCTGATGGATGGAGGCAATGGCCTCAACATCATGTACGCTGAAATGCTCGACGCCATGGGCACTGACCGATCGCGTATCCGGCCGACCGGGGAGCCTTTCCACGGCATCGTGCCTATAATGCAGGCCATGCCACTTGGGCAGATAGATCTACCTGTCACCTTCGGGGATCCGACCAATTATAGGATAGAGACCCTTGCCTTCAAGGTGGTCGGGTTCCACAGAACCTACCACGCCATCATGGGACGTCCATGCTACGCGAAGTTCATGGCTATCCCCAACTACACCTATCTGAAGTTAAAGATGCTAGGTCCATGCAGGGTCATCATCATCGGCACTTCCTTCGAGCGTGCCTACGAGTGCGAGGTCGAGTGCTACGAACACACCGCGGTGATTATCGCCTCCAAAGAGCTTGCGGCCCTCAGGGAGGAGGTCGTCGAAGAAGCGCCCGACCTTAAGAGGTTGGCTAGGTCTTTTGATCCTGTAGAGGGCGCCAAGGAGATCCTCATAGACCCCAGCGGTTCTGAGGGCAAAGTGGTGCGCATCGGCACCATGCTTTCCTCCAAATAGGAAAGCGCGCTCGCTAACTTCCTCTACGCCAACAGAGACATCTTTGTGTGGAGACCCTCGGACATGACAGACATTTTGAGAGAAGTCACCGAGCACACCTTGAAATCAGGCCATGCTCCAAGCCGGTGAAGCAGCACATGCGTCGCTTCGACGAGGAGAAACGTAGGGCCATTGATGAGGAGATTGCGACGCCACACCGGGATTCTACAGCGCTGCATCCTCATCGAACAAGGGAAGAAGTTGCTGACTGATATCCATGGTGGGGTCTGCGGGCACCATGCCACGCCTAGGACCCTGGTCGAAAACGTGTTCCGACAAGGCTTCTACTAGCCAACTGCAGCAACCGCCGCTGAATAGATTGTGCGCACCTGTGAAGGGTGTCAATACTATGCTCGACAGACCCACCTGTCGGCCCAAGCACTCCAAACAATCCCGATCATATGGCCATTCACGGTCTAGGGGCTCGATCTGGTTGGACCTCTCAAGAGGGCGCCCGATGGATATACACACTTTCTTGTCGCCGTAGACAAGTTTACAAAGTGGATAGAGGCTCGATCGATCTCCGCGATCAAGTTCGAGCAAGCCGTGCTATTCTTCCTTGACATCATCCATCGCTTTGGGGTCCCAAACTCCATTACCATGGACAACAGCATGTAATTCACTGGGAACATGTTCCTCCGATTCTGCGATGAATACCACATCTGCGTCCATTGGGCCGCCGTGGAACACCCCCGCATGAATGGGCAGGTTGAGTGCGCGAACGACATGGTCCTACAAGGCCTCAAGCCTAGGATCTTCAACCGGTTGAACAAGTTTGGCAGACGATGGGTCACGGAGCTTCTCGTGGTGCTCTGGAGCCTAAGGACGACCCCCAGCCGGGCCACCGGCTACATGCCATTCTTCATGATCTATGGTTCTGAGGCTATCCTCCCGACTGACCTCGATTATGGAGCACCGAGGATCAGGGCGTACGACGAATAGGGAGCCGAGGCATCCCTCGAGGATGCCATGGACCAGCAAGATGAAGCACGTGATGTTGCCCTCCTCCGCTTGGTGACATACCAGCAAGCATTGCGCTGGTACCACAACCATTGAGTGTGGGGTCGGGCCTTCAACGTCAGGGACCTAGTGCTCCGCATCGTCTAGAGCAACAAGAACCGCCACAAGCTCTCTCCACCGTGGGAGGGACCATACATCGTCATAGAGGTGCTCCGACCAGGCACCTTTAAGCTCAGGACCATCGACAACGAAGTCTTCGTCAACACCTGGAACATCGAACAGCTACGTCGCTTTTACCCTTAATTTACGCACGCTTTCTCTTATCGGTTTCGCTATCGACTCCTCGATCTTTAGTGACACCCGACCCAGCAATGGCAAGGGGCTCAGGACCATCAATGGTGAAGTCTCAATCAATGCCTGGAACATTGAACATCTACATCGCTTTTACCCTTAATTTACGCACACTTTCTCTTATCGGTTTTTCACTATCAACTCCTCGATCTTTAGTGACACCCGACCCCAGCAACTGCAAGGGGTCGGGCCTCACTCGGGGGCTGATAAGAGTATATCTATCCGATAGACATTCTCTATGCCTGACCTTTTCTTATGTTAAGATCTAGAAGGAAGGGTTACAGAAACAAATGCTCACTAAAACTGGTCGGACCGTAAGAAACCTACGCCCCAGCGGCTACGACGTTTTTGCTCACCAGCGTGATCAGAGTTTTTTCCTGCACCCCAATCTTTTTAGCCTTAACTATAGAAAGAGTCGGAACACATTTAAGAGTATATCCACCTGGCAAACATTCTCTGTGCCCGACCCTATCTCATGTTAAGATCTAGAAGCAAGGGTTGCGGAAACAAACGCTGAGTAAAACTGGTCGGACTGCAAGAATCCTATGCCCCAGCGGCTATGACATTTCTGCTCTCCGGCATGATCAGAGTTTTTTCACCCGCAGCCCGAGCTTTACAACCTTAATGATGGAAAGGGTCAAAACGCATTAACCTTTTTATTCAAAAAGGGGAGAAGAGCTAAAAGTCTGTTTGGCCATAACGAAATTTAAAGAGCTTGTCCACTTATTACAAGTTCGCCGCCTGGCTTATTTACCTAACTAATTTCTTGGGGGATGATCTCATCCTCTATCTCCGCAGGTAAGTCCTATGCTAGAGGGGCCGCCTCCTTCTCAACGCCATCCAGCTCAGTGCGAGAACCATCACAGGTAAGGAGAGAAACAAAGCTAAAAATGCTCCTACGGCCCGTTTAGGCCTAGGAGTTCAAAGGCTGGCCCTCCAACGGGTTCACAGCCGCTCCGAGGCTCCCTTAGAGTGAGGGGTGGAAAGGGATGGGCCCACTAGCAGCCAATACCTAGGCACACGAGCGCCGTGGGCATCCCGATCCACGTTCGAGTCTTGGTCGATTCGCAGTCCACGGCTTAGCCCCTCTATTTTATCGAAAAAACGCTTGAGAAATGACGATCACAAAGATGAGTCGACCCTCGACCGGACCCCTAGCCACGCTCGGGGGCTCAAGAAAAGTTGGACTCCCAAGGAGACCGAACACGCGGTCACAGTACGACGGCGGACCGATCGGATCCTAGGGGACCGAAATCAAGAAGAAATTATCCGACCTCCCAAATCCTACATTTACATGCCCCCAAGAAGACCGATCGCGACAAAAGCGAATCGCTATCCTAGCAGGACATGCTGCGACCTACAAAACGAAGGCCAAGGCCCTCAGAGTCCTCCCATCCAAAAAAGCCTCCAAAGGAGTATTCTACTCCTCCACAGGCTCAGGGCTACTGTCGGGTATCATTATTAGGGACACCCAAAGCAAAGAGGTTAGCGCCCACGCTGACTACCCTGGATGGCTCGAGACGTATTAAAAGGTCTCGAGCGACCCAAGGCCACGAGCTCCGTCAGTTAGGCATCGTTAGCTTGTGATTAGAGGAGCATCTCTGGTTGATGTCATCAGTATCTGGTTCTTTGTTAGATTTAGGCGAATGTCTTCGTACAGGAGAGGGATCTGTTATAAGAGAATGTGAAATATGAGGATGATTACGAAAGAGAACATGAAATATTGTGTCGGGTATTGTTATTAGAGATACCCAAAGCAAGGAGGTTAGTGCCCATGCTGACTCCCCTGGATAGCTCGAGACGTATTAAAAGGTCTCGAGCGACCCCAAGGCCGCGGGCTCTGTCTTTCCCAAGGGTGCGGGCTCCGTCTCGCCCGACCCTAAGGCCGCGGGCTTCGTCTTGCCCGACCCCTTGGGGGCGGGCTCCGTCTCGTCTGGCCCTAAGGCCGCGGGCTCCGTCTCGCTTGACCCTTTGGGTTCATGCTCCGTCTCGCCTGACCCTAAGGACACGGGTTCCGTCTCGTCCGACGGGGACTCATACAGCCGCCAACCACTCCAAGTCCAAACGTATGGGCCTAGGTCAAAACTCTGACACCAGAAAAGAGGTTGGCACGTCTCGATATAACCCGTGGCCATGATGGGCCATACCTGGCGATTCACATCAAGAACAGTGCCGGGCGTGCCAGTACTGTTCTGCCTAATCCACGTACAGACACTGACAAGCGCGTTAGTTCACCACGACGTCCGTCGGAACGGAGTGGAACGCCATGACTGGTAGATGACGCCTGCGGATGGCGCCAGTGACGAACAGGGCCGCGACATAGAGCCGTCCCTGTTGACATCTACAGGATCGGTGGGACCCGCATGAAGAAGAAGAAGGACCCGGCAATCCTAGAAGCCTTCTTCTCTCTCTTCTCTCTCGTTCTTCTCCTTTTCCTCCGCTGTAACCCGCGTTTTTCCTTCGCCTATAAAAGAGGAAGCAGAGCGCCCCATGAAAGGGGCTGGACCACAAGATAAAAACACAATAGCACGACACGAGCACATGGCTGAGCGACAATCGAGCTCTCAGCACCCGTTCACTCCTTCCAACAGAGACTTGGGATCCTTTTCCCCTCTCGCATGTTTGTAACCCCTACTTCAAACCAAGTGCCGGTAACACGAGCATCAGCGAACTGGACGTAGGGACGTTTCGCCTGAACTAGTATAAACCCTTTGTCCTCCTAGTACACCATCCGAGCCAGACGCGCAAATACAAATTTATTCGTCGGTGATCCGAAAACACCGACACATTGGTTAAAGTAGTAATTTTTTTCTTATATAGACAAATAAGATACCACTATTATGTATTTTTTTTGCTTTTGTAACTCAGCTAATAGCCAAGCTTCGTGGCTAACTCTATCGTTGGACTTGATCTGAGTTACGGCTTGCCATGTGTAGATCCTAGATCTACCTACACCTGGAGGCCGGAGGCGTGGAGTTTGGAACTCGCAGCTATGTCGTCGAAGAAGCGCCCACGCGTTTGCACATACAACGGGACCACAATTGGACCATAAAAATTTTATGATCAAATGAATATGAAATTTTTACTACAGTTCAAACATACAATAATTAGCCTACCATAAAAATTTCACCACAATTGAACCATAACCATAGAAGCTGCAGTTATGAATTATTCCAATTAATTACAGAAAAACATAGATCTAAAGCTACAGCAAAAACTTTGTACTAAATCATACCATATTATATGTTCATTGTGTAGATCTACTCATGTGGAGTCCAACAAAATTGGATTTTCTATTTTATGATTTTTTTGTGATTTACTATTAATTTTCAAAGATTCAACGAAAATAAATAAAAAGGAAAAGGATAAAACCACCGTCACCGTAGCAAAACCATAGTCCAAAACTGCTCGGGGTTATTTGACCCGTTTTAGAAAGTTTAGGGGTAGAAAATCCGGTTTTATAATTTGTGAGTAAAGTAGTTCACCCTAAATAGTTTGGAAGTTATATACACTTTTTTTTGTTTGCGCCGTACATTTGTTACAGGCCAAAAAGCTCCAACCTAAGCACCTAAGTTCTTCAACACCGCGATTAAAAAAAAAAGAGTTCTTCAACACCGCCGTGGAATTCGCCTCTCCTCTGCCTGTCCATGCGCCGCTACAGCACCGCGCGATCACTGTTCACAGCACAGAAAACGCGTCTACAGTCGCCGCCGTGTCCACGCCGCGGCCATTTACTCCGGCCTCCTGTTTGCGCGCCACTGCGCCCTCTGCTGCTCCCGCCCCCACGCATTTTCGGTCACTCTGCGTCCACTGTTCGGTTTGCTCCTCACGCATTTCCATCCACGAGCAGCGAAGCGCGCGTGCCTTCGTAGTATATATACTCCCTCCGTACTCGTACTAGAAGACGTCTAGATATGATTGTGCATACCAAGGAGTCATTAATTATGGATAAGCTTTCCTTGTCTATCCCTATTAAATGCAATTGCGGTATGTTTTATATGAGAAACAAACCAACGGCGGACTGGCTAGGCCAGCGTGGTGGGCGCGGGGACCATCCCCTACCGCGTCGTATTTTTTTGCTTGTTTTTGTTTTGCATGTGTTTGCATGGTACTGTGCGGGACGTGCACGCTGGTGCCTGGGCGCGTCTTTTTCTGTTTTTCTGTCGATGGCGTGCTTCGTTTTTTTGCGTTTCGTTGAACGCGCGCTGGACGCCTAGCTGCGCGCTCGCTGGACGTTTTGCCGCGCCAAGTTTTCCTTGTTTTCGCTGGACGCTCGGCTGCGACGACGATTGGGTTCCCGTTCGTATTTATACGCCCGGCTGGCTGCAAATTAACAAGCACAAACAAAACACCCGCACAAATGGCTAGCTCACTTGCTACCTTCGATCGTGCCTGTACCGGAAGCTGAAGAAGGCAACGCTGGGTTAGACCTCAACGAGCCTGTACTGGAGGATGCTAATGACATCGGTAAGTTTGCTTCCTTGCTTCCTTGCTTTTCAATTGAGCCTGTACTGGAGGATGATAATGTTTTTTTTGAAATAGAGCATGTTGCCGTGGCTAATGTTCAAGTGCACCACCGAAGGAAAGAGATGTCAGAAGATTTGAGAAAGCAAGTTTATCAAGCGTTGTTGGCTAGAAGCAATAACGGGATACTCCACAAGAAAGATACCCAGATTATTGCTGATCGATTTGATCTGCACCTTCGGTCAGTCCAGCAGGGAGGAGTCGTCCTTGGGCGCCACCTCCGACTCCGGCGGGACGGAGTCCTGTAGCTCGATGAGAAGATCCGGAGCCACGGACTCCGGCGCGATGACCATCGAGTCCGGCGACAAGGAGGCCACGGCGAGCGGCGATTCCGAGTCCAGGGCGAGTGGCAAGTCGGAGTCCATGGCGAGGACGAAGAGAGGCGCGGCGTCTCGGCCGAAGAGAGGCAACAGGCGAGGAAGGAAGGCGAGGCGTGCGGCGTTAATTACGTCGGGGAACGAAGCGTGCGGCGCGGCGCAATTACTCCGTGTGCGGCGCGGCGCAAGTACGCAGGGGCAAAGAAGTCCAAGACCCACACCTCGCCACACGGACGACTTCTAATCTGCTCTGGCCGACGGAGCGTAGGACGACTTCTAATATTAACCCGGAGGGAGGATTCAAGAAAAGACCACCGAGATAACACAACAGAACAAGTTTGAGGACCTAAACAAGTGATTTGCATGTTTACGGACTGAGAACAAACGAACAAGTTTTAGGACCAAAACGAACGATTTATGAGTTTAGGGACCGCGATGACACAAATGAATAAGTTTGTGGATCTAAACGGTTGATTTACTAATTTTAAAACCGGGATGATGGACCGAACAAGTTGGAAGACAGCCAGTGAACTATACTCTTTTTAAATTTTGGGTATCACCAAAGCACGCATGTATGCAGACTTCTCTCCCTTTATATATATATATATAGGGTGAGTTTTCTATACTCCCGGGAGTAGTTACTCCCACCGAGAGTATATGCATCAAGCAGGAGTCAGGGCTGGTTAACGGGCGGAGAAACGCGCTTCTCACGCTATTTAATTATATGTTTTATTTTGACGTTGGTTAGGAGAGTCCACGTGTATCTGCTTTGTTGCGAGTATGCATGTGGAGAAGAGTATATACACCTAATTTTTTCATATATAAGAGTACATATTCATACTTTTTGAAGAGGAGTATATACCCATACTTTTTTTTCTTGAAAGGAGTATTTATTCATACTTTTTTAAAAGGAGTATGTATGCATACTTTATTTTTCTAGTATGAATACATACGCCTAGATTTAGGTAGTATGCATACATACTTAAACCACGCTACCCGAGTATATGTGAGTATACATTCACGTAAGGAGATATACAAAACAAGAGAGTATGTATTCATAATATATGTGCATACTTCGGTATGCACCATAGCTGGTTCTATTATCTTTGGATTTTTATTACACTAATGCTTTGATTTCTGCATGTGAGTATTACATTGGTGTAATTTTGTCAACAAAAGTAGTATATACAAATACTCCATTCTCACCGAAGTATGCACATATATTTTGTTCCCAAAAATAGTATGAATACATACTCTCTTGTTTTGTATATCTCCTTATGTGAATGTATACTCACATATACTCGGGTAGCGTGGTTTAAGTATGTATGCATACTACCTAAATCTGGGCATATGTATTCATACTAGAAAAATAAAGTATGCATACATACTCCTTTTAAAAAAGTATGAATAAATACTCCTTTCAAGAAAAAAAAACTATGGGTATATACTCCTCTTCAAAAAGTATGAATATGTACTCTTATAAATGAAAAAATTAGGTGTATATACTCTTCTCCACATGCATACTCGCAACAAAGTAGATACACGTGGACTCTCCTAACCAACGTCAAAATAAAACATATAATTAAATAGCATGAGAAGCGCGTTTCTCCGCCCGTTAACCAGCCCCGACTCCCGCTTGATGCATATACTCTCGGTGAGAGTAACTACTCCCGGGAGTATAGAAAACTTATATATATATATATATATATGAATGGTTTCCACTGGAAAACCTTCGTACATACCCAAACTGAAAACACCCTATCCTGAAGATTTTACAACATATCCCTGTTAGTCAAAGACTCACAGGCACAGCACCGATGGCGCAAGGATACATCGATAAGCTCCCTTGCTACATCAGTGATGATACCACCCAATATGTTCTTCTCCAAATCCTTGACGACTTCATTCTTCTCGATCGGCAGGTCCCACACGCGGTTCCAACCGAAGTCCCAGATCGAGTTAGCATCCAAATGCATGTTCTCCATGTCACTGCGGAGTACCATCTTCAGGTTTTCAGCTGTGCTGTGGCCACTCTGTTGCTGAATTTTCTTGGGGATGGGCAGAGACTGAATATCGCTATCCAGTTCTCTGATAAGATCATCCAGCGTCTGCAGTTTCAGGTTAGCAGTGCGTGTAAGGCTAACATCAACGATCGCCTCCGTTCGTTTACCTTTCCTTCTGATCACTTCGCGTCCGATGTCTGAAAGAACCTTGTTGCCTTTGTCTAACCACTTCCCTGTGTTAACCTGAACCACGCTGACTGGGACATGGAATCCGGTAATAGCCTTTGCGGTTTCAAGTAAGTAGGGATCCTTCAGCAACATTTCAGCAAGCAAGAGTTGATTCTCTGTGAAAGAATCACATGAAACAACATCCATCTTGTGATTTTTCAAATCATTCGGATTACTGGGCTTCACGATATGATCCAAATCTGCAACAGAAGCATAAGGTTATCCATTCAATAACAACAGCAATGATTGCACTAGTTCATTTGGCAAGTAATGCTATGAGTAAACTACAGCTCCCAGAAAAAAAAAACATATTCCTAAAATTTTTCTATAAGTAAACAACTGGTTGAGTGTGCAGAGGCCAACAATGAATCCCAGAGTATGTGTACCATTTATTGATTGACCATTCACTTCTTTCATTTGTTGCAGTTGCTGCTGCTGGTGTTCTCCCTCAGGAAATGTTTCCAGTGTCTGTATAGTCTCACTGACTGTGTGATTAACTCTGTCATCCTGCATGTTTGGACCAGCCAAAAAAAAAACGCCATCAGACCGATGTTATGTAATACTTTCATGATAACTGATGCAAAATGCTCTGTTATTTAAACTTACATTTGTCTCAGCAATTGTTTCAGAAGTAGTCTGTGCTACAGCAGTGGTTGGATCATTGATTTCTTCAGTTAGTTCCTTTTCAGATAGGTATGACAAAGCCTCTCTAGTTGTGCTACTATCTTCCATCTCTGCTGCAGATTGCTCGCATAAACCATCATCACCGGGCGTGTTGTCTGATGGTTTGCAACTTCTGGTATTATCTACTTTTGTGCCCTCTCCATTCTGCAGTTCTGTCACTGTAATGAGTTCAAGCTTCTCTTTCGTATGCGTTGGTTCTGATTTCAGTGACCTCTTCTGTTGTAGACTCTGAATGGCTGTTTCACTCTTCATTTGACGATAACTCTTCACCTTCTTTTCCACGATCTGTTTATCTGACGGCTTACTTTGTGCTTGCCTTCTCATTTGATCTGTGTTTGCAGCCTTGCCATTCTTTCCTAGAGCCTTGTTTCCAGGATTGGCAAGGTTCTCTTTGTTAAACTTCTCTCTAGCCTTCCTTGGCTTCACCTCACTTTCTCTCTGTTTAATGCTTGTGGTTTGCTTCTTTCCGAGCTTCTGTTTATTTTCTTCAACAATGGCTTTCTCTTCTGTGGCTGGTTTGTTCTTTCCATTCTTCCTAAATCTCTGAAGGAAATTCATATTTCTTCCTGCACTGACTGTTGTCTTTTGCTGGTTGGTGTCTTCAGTGAGCTTCGTATCCTGATGAACGATTTTCTCATCAACTACTCGGTTTACACTAACTCTTCTCTCTGTACCTTCCTGTTTGCTTAACATCTGCCTCATGGTCTGCCTTGTTTGCTTGTCAACTGTGAGATGTGAAAATCTACTTGACAGCACAGGTTCTTCAGACTTCGTCAGGCTAATATTCCACTCTCTTGTCTGAAAATTCTTGATCTGCCCTCTGGATGGCATCCTTTCTGAAGCTATAATTCGTATCGGTAATGTGCCAGCCATCACATTTGCCGCTGTCGATTTTCTTGGCACCGCCTCAGGTTTCACAAACCTCTCTGTCCCCTTGCGCTCTGCAACCGTCTTCGCTGATGGAAGATTTTCCAGCCCCATCAACTTGGCAATCAGACTGGGCATCCTCACCTTTGAACCATCCTTCTCGCCATTTGTAGCATTGCTCTTGCGATTGTTTGCAGCACCGGCGAACTGCAAGGGTGAGATGTGGTTCGGTCTGTAACTCTGAGACATGCCGTGAGGAACGATCTGCAAGAACGCATCTGATGGGCTCTTTGCATCGTCGGCCTGCTCGGTCTCTTCTGAATCATCGTCGACGATCTCTACCAGCCTTGCAGAGGCAGAGCTCGTCGAACGCGGCACAGCAGAGCTCTTCCAGCTGTCCTTGCCCTCCAGCAGCAGCACCTTGCCGCCGTTCCCTGAGTTCCCCATTTCCATGTAGTCCGAAGCGTCCTGGAGCATCATGAGCATGCTGAGCGACTCCTCGAGGTCCATGGAACCTCTGAGCAGCTGCTTCCCGATCTCAACCGAGCCCCTCCTCACGCCGGCAGGACCGCCGGAGGAGTACGCCACGAGAATGTCGTTCAGCTTCTGGACGCCGATCGCCACCTTGCCGACGTTCGCGCCGGGAGCCAGGAGGTGGTGGCGCGCCTGCGACGCCGTCCCCGTCCTGCCCGGCTCGCCGAAGAACACGGAGCCGCCGGCGCCCTGGCGCGCCACGAGATGCACGTTCTGGAGCTTGCCGCTGTTGCTGAGCGCGAGGGCCAGCGCCATCTGCACGTCCACGCCGCCGGCGTTGGCCGCGGGCGCCGTCTGCTTGCTTCCTCCTCCTCCTCCTCCCCCTTGGAACGGCACTATGGCGTTCGAATGGGCGACGGCCGGCGCGTCATGGCGGCGCGGCGTCCCTTGTCTGGCAATGGAGCTGCTGTTGCCTTGCCGGCGCTGCAAGTGCAGAGGAAACGTAAAGATTGTAAACGAGCAGGCACAGTAACTCAGTAACAGTAAGTGTGTGTAAGATCGTTTGGGTCTTTGCAGCTTACTGATATGCTCGTTGCTGCTTGTGATCTTGTTGCTACCCGAGGAGCTGCAGCTGCTTGTTGTGGCTTCTGAACTTGAGGTGGTTTCGGAGCATTCGAATAAGAATCTGCAGATAATCACAGATATATTGAATAAATCTATCTGCTAGTACTAGTACTACTACGTATTGTCATCTGAACTTTAGTGCCCTCCTTTGGTTCTTCTCAAGAACAGATGCAAATTTACGGTGAATTTATCTCGACGGCAACAAACATCCGAAAATGAAATGAGGAACAGTGCGCAGTGGCGCTCACTTTTTTTGCGGGAAATGGAAAAAGGAACGAGAACAGAGCGAAGAGGAGAATGCAATGCCAGTTGAAAGCGAGCACCGGCGGCGGTGGGCGAGGAAGGAAGCTTACCCCTCGCCCGAGGCGCGGCGACGCTCGGCGCGGCGCCCTTCGCCGGCGTGGCGGAGGACTCGAAGCCGAGCCGCTCGCGGCGGCGGCGGAGGTCCCTGAGCAACTTCTGGGCGAAGTCGGAGCCGAGATCGGGCACCTTGGCCATCTCTCGGCGCCCGCGGGGGAGGAGGAGGGGTCGAGGCTCCGCTGCCGCCCGCTGCTCCACTGCACCATGAACCTCTCCTGTCAACTAGTCAGTTAGGTGCGTGAGGTGAAAGAGCGCGGCGTCTCCTCTCCTCGGGTTGGTGCGCGTGAGCGTTCCGGGGCTTTCGTTGTCTTCAACCTCCTCCTTGCTTGCTGTGCCTCACCGCACGGAGCCGTGCGGCGAGGGAGGGAGAGAGGGTGATGTGTCTCGTCCGGGGAGGAGGAGGGAGCAGCTATGTCAACCTCGCTTGCGCTAGTAGCAGTAGATGCTTTCGGTTGGGGTTGGGGGTGATGAGTGGGAGGATTGCCTTGGAAGTCACACGTCCATGGTGACAGGGGTCTGCCCTGCCTCTGGTTGCACCGCGTTGCGTCCGCAGTTCACCCCATTCGCAAGCAAAGCCAGGAATGGAGACATGGCATTTGCGTTTGGATTCTCTCTAGGGCCTTCTTTAGATTATCTCAAAGTTCTAAGTTTTTTTACTCTCTCTTCATCACATTAATTTTTGGACGCATGTATGGAGTATTAAATGTAGATAAAAAAGTAACTAATTGCACAGTTTGGTTGTAAATCACGAGACGAATCTTTTGAGCCTAGTTAGTCCATGATCGGACAAAATTTGTCAAATACAAACGAAACATGCTAGAGTGTCCAGATTACAAAAATTTGCAATCTAAACAAGGCCCAGGCTTGTAGCTTTTGGTTAGGTAGGTGGTAGTGGAAGTGTCGTGGGGAGTGATCGCATTTGACCATGATGTGGATTTGTGCAAAACGTGAAGGATTTTGCTGTGACTTTACCTTTATTTTGTTTATTTATTTATAATATTATAAAATGATCTTTCTATGACTTTATGGTGGATGTGTTGAGATTTTGCCTTTTTTTAAAAAATCTATAAAGAAAAAGGGATATTTTACAAAGGTAATCAAGGGGTGGTGAGTGAAGATTTTGTGATTGACAAGCATTCCTCGGTACAGGAAAAGCTTGGAAAGATGCTTACGTTTTGTGGTACAAAGATTTATGTATTGATGTTTGGTCATGCTAACACAGGATGGCTAGGAGCTGTTGTAACAGCTTCAGTACCAAGGGTCCTACAAGGATCACTTGCAGTGTCAATCCACAAAATTCTCTCTGCACAGTTCTGGATGCCCATTGGTTTAGATTGTAGTTGCAAAGCAACAGAAGAACATGTCAAATGCACTCCAGGCCAACAAACAGCCAATGCCATTTTAAATGAAGTAGAGAAAAGGGAGGAAGGCGGGGTGGGGAGGGTGGATGGAAACAGCACGAGATATATCAAGACAGACTAAACCTAAAAGGCGATCACAGATCACACTACAGGTGCAACCACAAGGGCTGCATGGCGCAAAATCTGGAAAAAGCTCCAAAAAAGACCATGACTCAAATAACTGGTCACCTAATTTTTTGAAAGTAAATAACCGGTCACCTAATTGAGTTCCATGTGAAGGGCAGGCCTGGTGTAGTGGTAAGAGCTGTCTCACTAAGTCACCAGGTCGCGGGTTCGAAGCAACCTCTTCGTAGATTTTACGGGAGAAGGCTTGCCTTGGTTTTTCCCTCCCCTATTACCCACTCATGTGGGAGCCTCTGGCACTGGGTCTGCCCCCCCCCCCCATGTACAAGATGACACATGACTTTCAACAAATTTGTAGGTGCAACATCACCCTCCTCACACCACACAAACACAACAATTGGCGGTCACTTAAGTTCCTTCACCAACACATTTAATTTCAGACCACATCATCCAATCTTATTTTAACCAGACTCATATTTACATCGCAAGGGTCAAAAATTGATTGGCACTGCAAACAAGAAAGCACCAGATACTCAAGAGTGACTGCAGAAAGGGAAGAACAGAAAACCACACTCATCTGTGACTAGAGCATGGACAGGAAAGGTGGACACATGGGGACCATTTGCTGATCAGGGCAGTCGCCGCCTGAAGTTCCTACTGGTGCTTTGGTATGTACGAACCAGCAGGCCCACACCCAATCCGATACCCACACACACGCCAAGGCCGATTCCAACACCAACACGGACACCGGCATTAAACCATGAAAGCTCACCGTCCTCACCCTCTAGAAAGTCCTGCCTTGAGTACAAGCTGTTATAGTCAACATCAACATCCGTCTCAGATTTGGAATCCTGGAATTCTGATACCTGAAACAAGTAACAGGAAAGATAAGGATAGTATCGTATGTCAGTGACTGCTATTAGGTTCATTACTAAGTCAACCTCATAAAAGAGTAACCATGCATCAAGTCAGCTATAACATTCATATTTTCAGCTTTTTCTAATTCTAGAAGCAAATGCAATTTACGATTGATCAACCATGAACCATGATACCAATATGAGGAAAACTTTCTTTCAGATTCTATAAATGAGAATAAGTTTGCAGTGGTTTTCATATGGAAGCTATGTATAAAGTGAGCATTAACATGAGAAACGATACAAATATGGTGATATGTCCTGTAATAGCAATCCAACAACACATATATACATAGGAAAGAAAACTAATTGATCGTATTTGCAGAAATAATCCTTTTTGTCACATGTTGGATGAGCATGGTCAAAGTGACTAAACCAACAAGTAGTTAACAACAAACAAGTTACATATCATTGTTCTTTCTTATAGTGAATGATTCGCAGTTGTTTCATAAGTCATAACTGCGGGTGGGGGAGTCCCTTAAAGCCAAAATAGTTCAGAGCTCCCAAGTGAGTGTCAAGCATAAGACAGAATTTGTATGCTTCAGGCAAAAAAAGGTCCACATGTGAGATTGTAGTTGGATAAAATGGTCACTGTACAGATGGTAAGTACCTTCAAAGTGTCCTCAGCTGACTCTTCCTTCTGTTGTTCAGTTGCTTCGTTCTCAGGGATGGAATCAAGCTTTAGTTTCATTTCAGACTTCCTTCGTGATATAAGCTGAATTGTCTTTGTTAATATGATAGGTGTGCCAGAGAAAGTTCCAGCAACATAAACCTCAATCATAGGTTGTACATATTCCGAGCCATTGGACAGCTTTCCCTTCAAGAAGCCATTGCATGATGTGGATGACTGACACTTCATATTCCATTTCTTGCTGCTGTTCTTCGATTCCCCAACTACTCCATTGGCATTGCATAAATCTAGATCTCCGGTAAGCAAAAGATCATTCTTATCAAACACTTGGAACCTCACACTCCCTGTCATCCGTATATTATCTGTGCTCACAAAAGTAGCTTCCTCTGTCCTTTTGTCAACCCTGTCCCTCCTCAGTGAGGAGGATATGAACTCGGTATGCATGCTGCTCCGCTGGCCATTCACCTCGATAACTGTATCAGGTGACAGAGGGATGTGGTTCAGCGTGAGATGCTCTGGTGCAGACTCATCCACCACACAGTTGCTTACCCTAACATAGAACACCTTCAAGTCAAGCCACGGTGAAGACCTTGGCGCATAAAGTGGGTGCATGATAATCTTCCTTGCAGCCTCAAAAGCCACCCCGTCGCCCATCTTGCAGTAATATCAAATCGACACAATTCCTTATCGCATTGGCATATGTAGATTACAGTACAAGGAACTCTTTCTGCAGCCTCAAAAATAGTTCGATTCCACTAACTGCAAAAGCAACGCTGAAAACGTTTAGCACCAGAGTATCAACAAAGTTTACTTTGTTAGATTAAAGCGACACAAACATAAAACATGCTAACTTGGCCACAAATTTACTCACAAGCTATCCAAGATGCTAATTTTTGCTAGACTTGCATTAAAAGCAGGACCAATCGGCCACAGATGCACCCCACACGTAACATACAGAACTCTAATTCCAGAACTAGAAGTAAACAGAACAGAAAAATAGCCAGATGATCAGAAGATTAATTGCTACCTCGCACACAGGACTTCGAACAAAAAGAAAAAAGATTAATTCTCCGAATCGAATCCCAAAAGGTGCAGAGATGACGCGGGGGTGAACCTCCAACGAAATTCAGAACACAAACAGGATTTAGCGGTCGCCGAATTTACAAATGGAACGGATTGGAGCACCATTCCAGAAATTAGAGAACGATTTGGACTCGATTGCTCCAATCAGAGAAAACGAAGACAAGGACCGAGCTCATCTTACAACGATCGATCCAATCACGAGGGGGTCCCTTACCACAGCGGATGGATCAATCAATCCGAAGTCCTAATGGATCGGCGCACCGCGCACCGAGGTCCAGCAGCGGAGCGCAGAGCCGACAAGCTCGGGCGCACCCGGGTGCAGAAGCAGAGCGCAGAGCCGACAAGCGGAAGGACGCTCGGGGGATTCGTGCGGCGGCGCGGTCAGGAGCATGGGTTGTGGCCGGGATGCGCGAAGGCGGAGCAGAGGGAGGCGCAAGCGGACGGGGGAGGAACGAGTCCGGGGGACGCCGGGAGTTCGGGACGGATGAGGAAATCTAAAATAATTTTATTTGTAAAGATTTTTTTTTTGCGAAGACGAAGGGGATAGATTTAATTAAAATTAATATTTTTCTGACACTATATAAATCGCCGGTCAGAACAGAATGGCTTTCGCCATCCGTGCCCACAGATCCAATGGACCGATTTTTTTGCCGAAATTCATTGCCAACACACGTGGACCGGGGTGCGGCACGTCGGCACCTGCCACTGCCAGTTCATGCCTCGATCCTCCAAAATATCTGTCTCGCCATCAGTCCGATAAGATTAATTGAGGCATTTTTTGCCTTTTTTCTTCTTAAAAAAACTCCTATCCACAACGTTGCTTGTTTGGATTCAATTTGCCAGGTCACCCACCACGGATAGAGTGGTGAGGAAATGCCGAAATGCGTCATGCGTGGTCTTGATGAATGTTCGAGACTTTCCAAAAATATTATGTAATCAAAATATGATCCCTTTGACATAAAAAAAAATATGATCCCTTTGCAGACACGAGGACCTTTATTTAAAATTAAAATGCCTTGTGACATCATTTTCTTTTCTTTTATCAGATTTCCAAAATCTTAGAGAAAGAGATGTCATTATGTACTGGTATCTGTTATCAAATTCCCAAATATAAATGCTATACAACACACGTGTATTTTACCATAAAAAAATACATGGATTTTTTTTTATCTATGACATCTAGGGCCCACATGTCATAACGAACACATAAACACCCTCCCCTCACCCGACTCCTCTCTCACCCCTCTCTCTCTCTCTCTCTCTCTCTCTCACCGGCGACCACCGACGCCGACGCCGGCGCCGGCGACCGGCGAGCTCGCCCCGGCGCCCGCGCCCTCACCGGCCATGGCAATGGCAGCGGCGGCAGTGGCGGCGGCGGATCCAGCTCCAGCTCCAGGTAGGCCTCTCCTCCTCCTCCTCTGCGATATGTCCTTCCATAGAAAAAAAATTGTTTATTGTGATTTGTGATCTTTGATTATCTGAAGGTAGAAGAAGGCTGGAGGTAGAAGAAGAGTGGAGGCTGTTGGATCTTAATCCTATGGTGCAAAAAAAATCATATGTTGAAACTACATAAAACACATGTATGTACACCAAAAGGTATATATGATATATGATGGGTACTCCGACCTTCAATTATTTGCTGCATTTAACACGAGTGTTTGATGCGAATTTTCCATCTGAAAAGGAAGAGATGACCAGCAAGTCAATACATTGTTCCACGTAGCAAGTTCCAGATGGGTGGGTTTTTGGTAATGCTTTGACTCAGGAGCAAGGGTATATAGGAAAATAGGCATGAATAGCCAATCACAAACATCGTAACACAAATCTCTTACCGACTATGGACTTTGGAGGCTGCAGAGAGCACCACACGGTTGGTCTTCTTGTGAGTTTACAGTCAGAAGATGGTGGCGAAAGATAGAGCAGCTGACCAAAAGCAAATACGGTATAACAGGTTCACTTCCGAACGTAACAAGGTCAGAATTGACTTCCAGTATAGATGATCAACAAAGATCTATTTTACAATAAATAGCACTTGCTTTTGGATGCTACTGTCACATAAGCAGGCAACTCTGGTGTCAAGGGCCTCAAACCGCTGACTGGCCGGACCTCGGCTACGTAGCTCGTAGCCGCTGCCCGTCACGCCGGCGAGGTTATGCCCCTCGGCCGTCGGCTTAAGAGAGGAAGAGAGATTAGGGATAACTTCTTCGTTAATCTCAATTGTCTCAGCGTACATGCATATATGGCCCGTGGCCTAACAGATGGAGAAGGCTCTCCTTGATTGTAGGACTAATCCAACAAGGAAGCAACTAATCAGCTAGCTAACTTTCCTCCTAGCCACTCGCCTGCCCTTCCTGCGCCCTGGCTGCTCGCTCGGTCGTTGCTCGCTTGGCCGCCCGGCGCACGTCGCGGGCTCTCCTGCGCCTGGCGTATGTGCGACCGCACATGACATCTGGTTCATATATTTGGGATTCATACATTTTAAAAGGCAAAAAAAGATGTCTTGGGCAGTTAATTATATGTTGCCAGGTATAACAACAGTGTCAACATATTGGGCAAACTACAGCATGCATGGTTACAACTGTACAGCACAGCAGGCAGGTTCTGACTAGTGAAGCAGCATGGGGCAAGTTAACGTGAGTATGGATCATTGAAGCATAAGCATTCATCAACCAACTGGCGTAGGTTGGGGTTCTCCAAGGCCGCTGCAACTCTCTCCTTGTCGTTCAGTTGCTTGTTTACTGTCATTTCATCGACCAACTATCACATGACAAATTTAAAATGCCATAGTTGCAATTGTATTCTATGATGTTGATATTCTGCTGATGGAAAAGTCTCGTGGCAGTAGAATGTAACATGCTTTGAAAATAGTCAGCAATATATTCTTGTGTAGACAAAAAGAAAAATATGCACGGACATGCTATAATTTTACTCAAATCAATCTGGTACATTATTCAAAATAGAGTCTACAAGTTATAAGTTAGTCTGGATAGAATGACATCTCTGTTGGTAGGCTGCAACATATCATCTCTTAAAGGTGCCATTGACATTCTTTGAAATATGTCTACAAAATAATGCTTAGTTTGGCTTCCAAGAATAGGAACAAAGTGGAGCTATCATATTTTGATACATCACAAGCAGATTTATGGAAAAGAAAACAATATTATATGACAGTAATTATGTGGGCTTGCGAATAGTGACTGGGCCACATAATATTACTTCTTAGATATTAGCCTTAGAAACTTGTCAGTGTACACACCTGATTCTTCATTAGCAAGAGATCCTGGAGCAACTTTGATGTCAACCTGACAATTAGTGAAAAGGTAAAGGATTGCATATATGCTTGATGGCTGAATTAACAATAAATTAGGAATATAATCGTGCAAATGGGGTGATATGCTGAATTAGCGGTGGTATAACGCATTCCAGTAAACCAGTATCATGAAAAGTTGCAAAGTGGGGTCTGCTATATTCTTTAATAATCAATGCTCTTAAGATAAGGCTGCACCTATTTTATCCAATAAAATATAGGAGGTCAACAGAGAACGTTAGTAAAATACAAAGAGCAACTTGCAGCTCAGTTGCAGCATAGCTACCTTCGTATATTGACAATGTACTTGAGAAAAGAAACCATAGAAATGACTTATTATATATAAACTTTACTGAAGGCTGATTAGCCAATAGACTTCCATGGGATACGCAAAACCAATGTAAGGTGTCGATATTGTATTATACCAATATTGCAAATCACCGTCCTATATCAGAACAAAATAAATAGTCTTTCTTTTAACTACGCAATTGTCCAAACTTTGAAGCTCAAAAAAAGGACAGATTTAGGGCCCTGATGGTAGGTAGGTTTATAAAAACATTCCGTGAATGTTATAAATCAGTCTTTTCTTGGTTCTCTGGGTCTGGTCCACACCAAGTTCATGGAATTTTATAAATATGCATATGTTTAAAATGATTGATGAATGACATTAACAATCAGCTCAAATCCTACCAGTCCCACCGAGTACTTCCATAAGGATAGAAGCCAACCATAGATCTAAATTAGCATAGAATGTACCCTGAATATAATGCATCTCAAATGGTCGCCATAACAAGAATTCCAGAAATACATAACATAAAAGCACCTTGAAATGTGGAGGGTAGTTCTGCATCAACTTAAGTCGGAGGCACAGACCAATGACTGTGGCCAAACTGCAGTGCTGCACAGTTGGGGTGAAGGTTATCCTGCAGGAAATTGCAACATTTAAGGAGCCACAGAAAAGCGAAGCTAGATGTCTAGACGTGGTTTTCCGTGTTTTTACAGTCAGAGCCAGTTCAAGATTTTTCTTGTCTTTTTTAGTGTTTAACCCATGATGCTACCAAATAAGCAAATGCAATCTCACACCCTGAGAGTGTGCATCCCATGAATGAATATGATCAGCTGAGAGCATGGTCAGGGAAACTGGTAAAAGCATGCATATGCCCCTGGAAGTGCAAAAATGCTAAAATAAACAGGTAAAACAGACCTTCTCACATAACCACTAGCAGGCATAGGCAATCCCCACATAACCTGCTCGACTGATAGTACATTCACATTCCAATCTCAACGAGGACAAGGAACGTGAAGAAAGCATACATCTAGGTGCCTAGTCTTATTTCTCTAGTCAAGAAGCAATTCAGATCCAGCAAGCTAAGATTGTGCACGTGTTCCACAGTCCAACCAGAAACCCACAAGGATTCTGAAAATCCAGAGAAATCTAATAAAGTATATCACGAATAAGACATAACCTCCTTATGCTCAACCCCTAATCGCCACACAGGATACAATCCCTATGTGATGCCATACCCTAGTCACACCAGAGCTCATTCCCCAACAACAAATTGTTTAGGACAGTACAAGGGAAAGAGCGACATGGAGGATATGAAGACAGTATACAGCATACGTACTGGATGCGTCCGAGCTTCTCGTCAACGGAGACGGACTCCTGCGACAGCACGCTGAGCTGCTCCAGTGAGTACGGGTGCTCCGGGTCCTTGATGTCCCGCACCGTATCTGACGCACCTCACCACGAAAGCGCACCCATTCATCAGCTAAGCAAAAGCGGAAGAGAAGGAACCGAGCGAGATGGACTCGCGAGGAGAGGACTGAAACTGAAGTACTCTACCAAAGACATCGAGCGGGTCGAGCGCGTCGGCGGCGTGGGGGTGCGCGGCGCGCTCCGGCCGCTCGTGCACCACCGGGTTTGCGTTGATCATGCCCACAGTCATCTTCCTCCTCCTCCTCTTGGATCCGGCGCCGGCGGCAGTGAATTGATTTGGGAGAGCAGAGGGCAGAGCTGCGGAATGGAATGGAAGAGGAGAGGAGAGGAGAGGAGAGGAGACGACGAGTCGACAACTCGGCGAGGAAAAACACTTCTCAGTCGGGTCTCAATCATTGCTGCGCTTTTCCTGAGTGGGCTTAAAGTTCATGTTGCGGCCCATAACGCTTTTCCAAATGAGTCAACCCGTCTAGATTTTGGAGGCCCATGGACTTTAAGCCACCGGATCACAACGAAGCTCTTCCCAGGCCATGCGAAATGCTGCCATGGCAAGCCGGGGCCGGGGCGGCGCGGCCGGCAGCCATGGCAGCGCCCGCGGCCGCCACGGCCACGGCCACCGACCACTACGCGCGGCTCCTGCAGCTCTGCCAGACCGCGTTCAACCCGTCCGCAGGCCGGGCCATCCACGCGCACGCCGTCAAGGCGGGCCTCCTCGTCAGCGCCTACCTCTGCAACAACCTCCTCTCCTACTACGCCAGCGCGGGCGTGAGTCGTGGGTGCTTCCACGAGGCGCGGCGCTTGTTCAACGACATACCGTACGCGCGGCGGAACACGTTCACGTGGAACTCGCTGCTGTCGATGTACGCCAAGTCCGGCCGCCTCGCTGACGCCCGCGTCGTGTTCGCCGAAATGCCCGAGCGGGACGCTGTGTCCTGGACCGTCATGGTTGTCGGGCTCAACCGCGCCGGCCGATTCTGGGACGCTGTGAAGACGTTCCTGGACATGGTCCGTGAAGGGCTTGCGCCGTCGCAGTTCACGCTCACGAACGTTCTTTCATCGTGCGCTGCGACAGAGGCCCGCGGAGTTGGGAGGAAGGTCCACTCCTTCGTCATCAAGCTGGGGCTGAGCAGCTGCGTGCCCGTGGCTAACTCGGTGCTCAACATGTATGGCAAGTGTGGGGATGCTGAGACAGCGAGGGCTGTGTTTGAGAGGATGAAGGTGCGGAGCGAGTCAAGCTGGAATGCCATGGTGTCGCTGTACACCCACCAGGGGAGGATGGACCTTGCTGTGTCCATGTTCGAGAACATGGAAGAACGAAGCATTGTCTCTTGGAACGCCATCATAGCAGGGTATAACCAGAATGGGCTTGATGACATGGCATTGAAGTTCTTCTCACGAATGCTGAGTGCTTCTTCCATGGAGCCAGATGCATTTACGGTAACCAGTGTCCTATCAGCTTGTGCTAACCTTCGCATGCTGAAGATGGGAAAGCAGATGCACTCTTATATCTTGAGAACTGGAATGCCGTGCAGCAGTCAGATTATGAATGCTCTGATCTCAACGTATGCAAAATCTGGAAGTGTTGAGACTGCAAGGAGGATCATGGACCAGGCAGTGGTTGCTGATCTGAATGTTATCTCCTTCACGGCTCTCCTGGAAGGCTATGTCAAGCTCGGGGACACAAAGCAGGCAAGGGAAATCTTCGACGTTATGAACAATCGAGATGTCATTGCCTGGACTGCTATGATTGTTGGCTATCAGCAGAATGGTCAAAATGATGAAGCCATGGAGCTCTTCAGGTCAATGATCAAAAGTGGCCCAGAACCCAACAGCCATACTCTTGCTGCTGTTCTCAGTGCCTGTGCAAGCTTGGCATATCTTGATTATGGAAAGCAGATCCACTGCAGGGCTATCAGATCATTGCAGGAGCAATCTGTTTCTGTCAGCAATGCCATTATCACAGTGTATGCAAGGTCTGGCAGTGTGCCACTGGCCAGAAGGGTGTTTGATCAGATTTGCTGGCGCAAGGAAACGGTTACATGGACATCAATGATTGTGGCTCTCGCACAGCATGGTTTAGGAGAACAAGCTGTTGTCCTTTTTGAAGAAATGCTTCGTGTTGGTGTGAAACCAGACCGTGTAACATACATCGGTGTGTTTTCAGCTTGCACGCATGCTGGTTTTATAGACAAAGGGAAGAGGTACTACGAGCAGATGCAGAATGAGCATGGCATTGTACCAGAAATGAGCCATTACGCGTGCATGGTTGACCTGCTTGCCCGTGCCGGCCTGCTCACAGAAGCTCACGAATTCATCCAACGGATGCCTGTTGCGCCAGATACAGTAGTCTGGGGTTCACTCCTTGCAGCTTGCAGAGTGCGTAAGAATGCAGATTTAGCAGAACTCGCAGCAGAGAAGTTGCTGTCAATTGATCCTGGCAACAGTGGCGCCTACTCTGCCCTTGCCAACGTCTATTCTGCCTGTGGGAGGTGGAATGACGCAGCAAGGATCTGGAAGCTGAGGAAGGACAAAGCAGTGAAGAAGGAGACCGGTTTCAGCTGGACTCATGTACAAAGCAAGGTTCACGTCTTTGGAGCTGACGACGTCCTGCATCCACAGAGGGATGCAATCTACAAGAAGGCCTCTGAAATGTGGGAGGAGATCAAGAAGGCAGGATTTGTTCCCGACCTGAACTCTGTTCTGCATGATGTTGATGACGAGCTGAAGGAAGAGTTGCTGAGCCGCCACAGCGAGAAGCTTGCCATTGCGTTCGGTCTCATCAGCACGCCAGAAAAGACAACACTGCGGATCATGAAGAACCTGCGGGTGTGCAATGACTGCCACACGGCAGTCAAGTTCATCTCCAAAGTCGTGGATCGGGAGATCATAGTGCGAGATGCAACGAGATTTCATCATTTCAGAGATGGGTACTGCTCATGTAAAGATTATTGGTAGGAAACCTGGTCTGGGATCCTTTTCTTCTTTAAATAAAAAGGTTTATTAACTGAAGGCCGAGTGAAGATCAGCAGCAACAAGTTCAGATACAAATGGCACGTGGAAGCATTACAATCTGTGAGATCCTTTAATTCTCAAAAAACATATGTGCATAGAACATGGATTACATGTGTGCCCTGGTTCATTCATTCATTGTTTTTGTAAATGCAGTGTAACAATGATATCGTAAAACGTAAACATTGCTCATGAAGGCGCAGGGAGCGCCCTTCAAGCGTCCTTGACGCACTCCATTTTCTCTTGCATCTCCCAACTGTAGAGGCGTAGAGCCCTGACCAATAGTGCATAAACGCACAAGCATAAAAGATGATTTCAATCCCCCCCCCCCTAAAAGCAAGCATTGTTTCAAATAGATTGCCCAGCAAACAGCTTGTGGCAGAACAGCCTAATCTAATGTCTTCCATGAGTGCTTGTCTTTCATTAGACACTGAGCACTCAGGAGAGAACACTAAATTACTCGGTTCCGTCGGACACACCCCAGGGGAGAACCTAAAAATCCACATTTTTTCCATAAGGATCACAAATGAGATAATAAAGCTTACATCATTCTTAACCATTTCTTACGTCACTTTTAATTACAACATCAGAGTATAATATTTATTATCATAACAGCGGAATATAATCATATTATCAGAGTTATAAACAATTTAATTTAACAGCGGAATATAAACATGTGATCAAAATTACAGCGAAATGAATATCTAATCATGACATGAGGAAGTATTGATATTTAAACTACGACAACAGATTATGAAACTTTCATTTATAAAAGCATCTGGTGAGAGTTATGAATAACAACTACGATCGCAGCGTAAAGGAATCCTCACTGAGCCCACCAGGAGGTATCACACACAAAAAGTCAGTCCTAGCATCCACCTGTCACCTACAACAGGGGGAATAAAACCCTGAGTACTCAATTGTACTCAGCAAGACTTACCCGACAGGAGAAAAGAAAAGACTCCAAAGATATGCAAGGCTATCAGGCTTGTGGGTTTATTGTATTTGCAGGAAGCATTACTAAACGTACGTCCTTATATTCGATTTTTATTAATAGCCGTATTGGTTCATTAACTAACAATTCTATGTAAGCACCTGTGCTACTTTCAAGCATGTGGTAAGCAATCAGATTTTCTTTTTCCATTTCATCTTTCATCTTTCAGTTCTTACTACGATGCTTAGAGTTAAGACAAGTCGTACCGACTCGGCGGCGATTCGTGAACCAATGTGCCCAGCTGGGTGCCTCGAAAACACACGCCCCGCTTGTACCCCAGGCACAAGCAGGATCAACCCATCACCCTCCTGTCCTGGGTGTCCAGGTCCCCATCCAAACTGGGACTCCAAGCCCCGCTCCACGAGTCCCGGACTCAGTGCGGTGCAAGGACCTCCTCCACAAAAAAAACCCTGACAGTCGGTCCGGAAAGAGCCGGATCCACGATAAGAGAGCAACAAGTCTTCCAAGCGCCCATACCCAAATATGTGCTCAGGACAATAGATCTGTGACTTGCCTAGCGTCCATTGCAATGGCCGGTCCTTAACCGACCAGACAGGGAAAGTAGTGTAAACAAGCCATGCCCCGCGTCCACGGCGACACAACCTCTTACACCCACCAATACCCAAACCATATCCCTGTCCGGTCACTATTTTTCTTTCCACCATTTATATTTTCCAAGTGATGATAATACAGTAATATATTTCCTATCTCTCGCGAGTGACAGGCAATCACTCGACTTCTACCGGAGACCTGTAGCATAGCAATCTACACGATCCTATCATACTAGTAAGACTCATAGGATAAAGATATATTTATGCAAGTAGGTTTCATTCAACTTCTTAAAACTTAATGCACAAATATAATTAAAACTACAGAAAAGTAGGAGTTATGCATCGGGGCTTGCCTGGGTAAGATATATTAAAAAGTTAGTATCTGCATCTTTAGATCATCCACCATCAACTGAATAGAAAGCCCATTGCATCATCTCTTGGAGAGAATACCATTACACCACATTCGATTCCCAATCATCATTCAATTGATTCGTTGATCCATCATCGTACCTATATGATATGCAATGCGATGCAATGCAAGAAGTAATTAATCAACGATAGCCGAAACTCTTAGAAATCCGATCGCCTCACAAGCTAACGCGATAGCTCTAACGCTGGTCTACGTATTCATGTTGTCGAATAAGACGTTATTTCCCAACAATTATTTTAGTTATATAAACCCAAGTTATTTCTTTATTCTATTCTATCAATTTAATCTTTATTCGCAATAGGACATCATTATCTATTTAGCAAACCAATTATTCCGGAGTTACAAAAATTACAGTGAGTACCTAATATTGCTAGGAGCCTACTGTAAAAATTTCAGATCCAACCATATTACCAATTTATCATGACAATTCATACAAGTTTGTATTTTTACAATATTAAGTACCTTAAATTAATTATATAGCTTCCTAGAATATTATCAAAATATGTGAACAAAATATACTAACAGGTAGATCATGATTTTAGTAGACTAAAAAAATTAGTTTCACCATTTTTAGACACCTACACAATTTTATTTTAAATTTATAAATTTACCTTGCAAGCTAAATTAGAAACTATTCTACAAATTGAAAAGGCCGGCGTCAACGAACTGGCCCACCCGCATGGCAGCCCAGTCGGCACCAGTGGCCCAAATGGCACGCGGCCAGCGGCCCAACACGGGGACGGCGCGAGCGGCCCAACGCGCAGTCAGCGGCAAGCCGGCGCAGTGCACGGCCTGCCCCAAACCGGCCATTTCTCAAAACTAACCCACAGTCCAACATATACCATTCGTATGAGTCGCGTATTTCGTAGTAAAGACCCTGTATAAAATTTCTACTTGGATTTATACCCTTCACTTCATCTTCTTCATAGAGAGGAGCAGAGGAGGCACGGGACGGGCTACAGGATAGCTCCACGGCGGCATCGACGGCGCGCGGCAACGCGGTTGCCTGGCCATGGCGTGGTCCGAGGCGAAGGAGAGCCTAAGAGAGCGGCGTACGGCCGGGGCGGGTCATGGAGCTTGCTTGCGCGGGGGCCGACGATGGAAGCGCAGCCACGGCGGTGCTCCGACTTGGGCAGCTACGGCGCACGGGAGGTAGCGGGGCTCGGGCACGGCCATGGCGTTGCGGAAATGGGCAACGCCGAGGAGACGGAGGCCCGTCGCGGAATCCGGCACACCAGCGCGCACAACGGCCGGCGTCGAGAGCCGCCGCGGGTGCCAGCGGAAAGCAGCGAGAGCGCAGTCGCCGGTGCTACACCCGAAATGAGCAGTAGATAGCGGCGGCGTGGAGCTACGTTGGGCTATGGCGCAGGGGACGACGCAGACCCAAGGAGTGGTGAGCAGGAGCTGGGGCGCGACTCTAGCACGGGACCATGGAAACTGTGCTCGCTCACGAGGAGGAAAGGGAAGAGATGACGGCGGGCGGCTAGCACGGCACAGTGACGCCGGTGCTGCAGTACGGCGCAAAGCCACGGCGGCGCGCGAGGAGATGGTGATGGCGGGCGTGGTGCGGTCATGCCGAAAAACAGCGGGACCAGCGCGGGACGCCGGGGCTCGCGCGCGCAGGGGAACAGGAGGAGCCGCGGCGGCTCAGGCGCGCTGCGAGTGGAGAGGCAGGCCAGGCGAGCAAGGAAGAACATGCCTGCTGCAGGAAGGGAGGAGCGGCGCTGCGGCACGAATGAGCGCGGTCGGCCGGAGGCAAAGAAAAAGCAGAGCGAGAGCAGCAACTCGTCGTCCTCAAGAAGCAAGGTAGGCAGCGGCGGCGGCATCAGCATGTTCGCTTGCTCGTAAACGATCGTAAATTTCCAGCCGGGAACAGTGTTTTTCTCTCACACCAAACCAGCCAGCAGTAAATAATCCACGATACGATACGGCCTCCCGAACAGGCTGGAGTGGTCTGGTGTGCTCGGTAAGGTCACGTCGGTGAAATTGACAGAGGCAGAAGCAGGACCACGTGCTCTCCCGGAGGACATGCAAGCAAGTTGTACACAGCAGCAGCTGTGAACACAGACAGTTGGACGGAGTGCATAAAACTGTTTTAGAGAAATTGGAACTTAAATATTTTTTTTAGAATGAGATGGTACATATATTTTGCTGTGACATGGACGCGACACTCACGTACTGCACGCAGTTCTGCAGATGTGCCTGCCGGTGCTCGGTGCAGTCTAGCTGTGCATGTCATATCATGCCTGGCGGGAAACAGCGAGGCAGCGCCACCTAACTCGATCTTCCTTCGTTCCCGTCCGTCCGATCTGATTCTGATCTGCAGGGAAGCCAGGAAAGAAAAGCAAGAGGCCAGCAGGGACAAGGAGACACCACACAAGCGCGACCCCGTGCGGTATGCCACCAACCTCATAAACACGGCGTGGGGCAGGGCGGCCTGGCACAACGTGGCCGGCAGGGACAACACGACGCGACGTAATAAATTAAATGACTGATTTAGAGCAGGGGACGTATTACCATCCTCACACTCAGCGGCGGACCCAGGATTTGAAACCAGGGTAGTCTTAGTCAAAAATTTTCATGTGCAACACGACAAAATTCAAAAAAAAAGTTCAGTAAAATGACTATAAATTAACCAAATTGAGATAATACAATTGAAAGATTCAAAACTTATATAAATAGATCCGAAACTTGCACAAATAGATTATACATAAGATAAGGTCTTACATAAATAAGAGATCACAATACAAGTTCTAGTTCAAGGCTTTCTCATTGCCTTGAAAACATGAACTATGCCATCCTCACTTACAGTGAAGAATATATCACGCTCAATAAAGGTAACCAAACAATCATTCAATAACCTGTCACTCATATTATTTCTCACCTTATTCTTCACTAAACACAATGCAGAGAATACTCTTTCAACACTTGCTGTCGCCATCGGTAAGATCAATGCCAATTTAAGAACTAAGTACACCAAACCATAAAATTCATGTTTCTTAGTGTCAACAAGCTGGGAATTGGTGGAGCACAGGTTGTAACTTTTTTTTTGCCTCATGCTTCTGAAAAAGAAATGCTATATTTGATTTCTTCATGCCTCAACTTACTGAAAAATTACAACAATTTCCATTCAATTCTAGGCTCGCAGATGATAGATCTACAATCCCTAAGCCTTCTGAAAAATGACAAGAAATTTAATTTAATGAATTCTATGCTCTGATTTCATTCACGAGAAAAAAATCCCTAACCAAATTTACACTCCAGTGCTCACTGCCCAAACCTTTACGGTCCAATTTCCAATCTCCGACTGTAAACCTAAACTAACATTACTCAAGCATTTAGTTGAAGAACATCAGACCTAATAACAGATTAACAGCACAAGCACAGCCTAGATTTGTTCCTCGAAGGACGAAGCATACTGAACCAAAGTTGACGACGGGCCAGCTCCAAGATTAAAGAGCTGAGCTTGGGTTGCAAGAACCAGCATTGTCCAGACGATTTTAGTGTGAGAGATAACTTCACCGACTACTAGGTCTAAATGTACCCAGAATCTCGCGCCAAGCAGCCACCGGAAAGGCTACTGTTACCGGCGGCGGTCAATGCAGCGGCCAGGACGGATCTAAACCCCCAAAATCCGGACGGATCTCGGACCACGGACACCCAGCGAGCCTCCAAGTGAACAAATTGAGGAGGAAGAGAGATCTCCAGGACGGCAACTCACCAGGCAGTGCGACCAGGACAGACAGACACAGACTGTGCTGGCCACCTGGCCGGCGTTGGCGCGCCACGGCCGGACTGGCGGAAGCGGAGCGGAGTGGCTGGCGCTGCCGCGCTGGACGCCTGGACGGCTGCTGGGCGCTGGCAGGGCGGGCCGGCAGGGTGGAGGCGGCCCCGCGGCGGCTCCGCGGCTGGCTCCTCGGTCGCACGCGCGGCGCGCCTGACTCGCGAGCGTCGGGAGGGAAGGGAGCGGAGTCGCGGAGACGGCTTTGCTCGGCCGCTCGCGGTCTTGACTGGGAGAAAGAGGAGCAATGGGCCAAATTTTCATGGGCTGCGCGAAGTACTAAAAAAATTTTGGACCAAATTCCAGGGTAGTCCTGGGCCTATCTGGACTACCCATTGGGCCCGCCACTGCTCACACTAGCGCAATAGGCACGACTCAAACAAGAATACCAATGTATTCACGATGTTCATATCTTGCTGATGATATGATTTCTCCTGTTTATATATTATATTATTTTAACTTCCAAAAATTCATTTTTCTAAAGCAACTTTATGCATGTACAAGCGCAACTAAAGCAAATTTTACTTTTAACAATTTTTGTTTATAAACATTGTTTTTTCATACTTAATCTAATAGAACAAACCGTTTGCTATCTATTGGCTAGAATTGTCGTTCGACATTTCTAAATATCTTTACGCACAGCGTGGTTTAACTTGAGCGTTTATTTGAGTCCACGAAACTAAGTCACACATGATTCGATTATCGCCTCAAATACGTTTTAAATCAAAAACCCGATAAACTCGTTTCGAAAATTTTTACTTAGGCCTAAATCGTGGTGCTAAACGGGCTCGTAACACCAGGGGTGTTACACAGCTCTAAGCCAAAAGAGTGAATAGTTCTGTTACCATGAAGCCAATGTTTGATTCAAAGCCAATATTTATCAAGATTGTTCGGTCTATCACATGCACCCAGACTGGTTCCTATGATGCTCCACACCACTTTACCTGTCCACTTGCACTTCAGCATATTGTCTTTTGTTAAGACAGATTTCCTGTCCAGTAACCACAAGAAGCTTTTAATCTTGTATGGAATCTTAGCTTTCTACATGTGTTTATAGGAAAGCCCTTCATCATCACTCGTCAGTTGATCATATAACAGAAAAGATCTCTTTATTATTCCATTTCCATTTCACACTATCCATTTCCATACTCAGCTTTATATTTCCGAGCAATCCATTACTGATACAGAACAATAGGGAGTCAACTCCTAAAAGTGATTTCACTTTGCAACTCGTAGTAATATTCTTCTAACAGCAAAGCTCAAAGTGTACAGGAGCCAACATGAACAAAGGCTTGTTTTCAAACCAGAATGGGTGTTTCACACAAGTTTCATTTCAGCCTGTCTGCCTTTTAAATAAATGTGTTTGACCTAGAGTAAGTCAGACCATAAAGGAGAGTCATCATGTTTATGTTTCACAAGTTTCACATCATCATTTCTCAGATACTTGGCATTAACAATACCTTGCCACATACCAACCTCGTGTTCCAGCTTCCACCACCACCTGCACAAGAGACTAATATTCATTTTTTTAATGTCCTTAATACCCGGACCTCCCTTTTTCTTGCTTTTAGAAATGATTTCCATTTGACAAGATGATATTCCTTTTTTTTTACTTCCACCTTGCCAAAAAAAAGTTATTCTTGTTTGTAAAGATTGTTGATAACAAGCAAGTAAATGGATTTATGATAAATGAAGGTATTAGACAGACTAGAGTTGATAAGTGTGGTTCTCCCAGCAATAGACATAGCACCAGCCCTCCAAATAATCGATTCTTACTGTTTTTCTATTCAAGAGGCAACCAGTCTGCAACATGGAGTTTGCTAGGACTAACAGGGACTCCCTAGGACTCCCAAATACTTGATTGGGAAGCAACCAATTTGACAATTAAACAGCTCCCTAGAAGGTGCATTTATCTTCATCACCATTAATCAAGTTAACTTCACTCTTGGTGAAATTGATTTTAAGCCCAGGTATCATCTCATACCCATATAGCAACAATTTCATGTTTCTAGCAATTTTCCATGTCATCTTTAAGACATACAATAGTGTCATTGGCATATTGCAAAATAGCAATACCTTCAGGAATAAGGGTCAGCCCAGTAATTAAAACGTTACTCAAAGCATGTTCAACCATTCTAGACAAGCAATCAGCAGTAAAGTTAAACAAAATTGGGGATAAGGGTCCATGGACCAATTTGGTACTAAGCTTCACCACATACAGTACCACCCTTTGACAGCTTTACTAATCCAGTCCAGTTGCACCATTTTTCACTAAATTCTCTCGTTCGAAGACAAGTGAACAAAAAATTCCCAATTGACTTTGTCATATGCCTTGTTAAAGTTGAGTTCAAGAACCACACCACATTATTTTTGCCTTTTTGTTTCATGGAGGATTTCTTGGAAGGCCATAACTCCGTTCATAATATTTCTACCCTCATGAAGGCAGATTGAGCTTTTTGAATAAACTTTTCAGTAAAAGGTTCTAACCTAAGAGTTAGAACTTTGGTAACCCATTTATAAATGCAATTGAGTAAACAGATGGGACTGAGTTTTTTTAATTCTATCAGCATCAACCGCTTTAGAAAAGAGTGTGATGATTCTGCTTACATTACATCTAATAAAACATTATGGAAGTCTTGAAATAAATTGGCAATGACCACCTTAATGATGTTCCAGCAGGCCTGACAAAACTCAATAGGAATGCTGTCAGGCAGAACACCTTTGATCTCATTTTCAGAAAGAGGTTTGCAAAGGATATCATTGTCATTTTAATCAATTCTTAGATTCACTCCACACTCCACAGATTAGGATCATTAGGAAAAATATTTCTAGGTGCTGGACCAAACAAGTCCCCGTAATAATTAGTAGCATACTGCAACAGGTTACTATAACCCTCTATGATGTTTTCAATATCATGAAGGTTGAAAATTGTATTAGTCCTTTTTCTACCATTCGCAAATCTATGAAACTATTCTGTGTTATTGTCCCCTTTGAGAAGCCATGTTGCATGGGATCTCTTTAGCCATTATAGTTCTCAATTTTCCAATATATTCAACAGTTCAGCTTGTTTAGTTGATTTTTCATGGAATTGATCTTGTGATAGCACACCTTCTTCCTCTATAAGTTCCAAGGCCATAATATCAGAGTAAGTTTTTCTTTTTGTTTCCTAATTTCAACCTGCGGATTAAAACCCCACCCTTAGAAAACTGCTTAAAGAGCTTTGATTTCTTTTGGATCTTGTTCGAAACAGATTTAGCATAACATGGTTTTGTCCAAATATCTTCCGTATGCATAATCTGTTCCTGCCACAGCCAGCCTGCTACTACTCATCACATTTTAAAACTCTTCTGGCTAATCTCTGAAACCTGTAATGATGGTTTGAAATTTGAATGTAAGTAGCTTGTTGTAATGCTAGTTCTGGGGCATGTATTAACTTTCTGCCACTGTGATCACATTCACCCGTCTCACATTTGCCACTACCCCACTACCAGTGGCAACTGTTCAAATACAGCAAGTACTCTGTTTCCAACCAATAAATGCAGGGACAATGCCATCTTTGTGTTATGAACGACGTATAGGAATATGAAGTAAAGAATCAAGACCACAGAGGAGACACACGATTTAACGTGGAAAACCCCTCCGATGTGAAGGGGAAAAATCACGGGCACCAGCCAGCAACAATCTCACTATCTCAAGAGTTTTGGGTTACACGCCTATGGCGGCTTACAAGAGAATCTAGTCTCTACGAAACCCTAGCAAGGGTGTATATACCGTACCGTACCGCGGGGGCTCCGCCCCCCGCACCCCCCGAGAACAGGGGCGAGACCTGATGGGCCGGCGACGGGCCTCCGCTCCGCTCCGTCAGAAGCCCGGCCTATATCTTGGAGTGAATTTGAAACAACTCCAACAAACTCCACCTTGAGACAAATTCATCTTGTATCATAAAATCAACCCTTCATCCTGAACATAACAAAGATAGAAAATCACTGGTGCCAACAATAGTCTCTTGGACTATCCAATTAAACCAACTAAGCTTGAGCACAGCTCAAACTTAGCAACAGAATAAACTTTGTCATCATATCATCGCCAGGATTATCATGAGTACTAATCTTGCATACCTTCACTTACCTTCTTCAATCACATCACGCACAAAATGATACTTGATATCTATGTGCTTAGTTCTCTCATGGAACATCTGATCTTTAGTGAGGTAAATTGCACTTTGACATCACACAAGGCAAACTTATGTAAGATTCAACTCCACAAAGCTCAACGTACAAACCTTTCAACCAAATTAATTCTTTGCACGCTTCACAAATAGCCATATATTACTCTTGAAGAGTAGACAAAGCAACAATCGATCGTAAAAGTAGCCCTCCAACTCACAAAGACAACTGCCAACAAAGAAACACATAACTTGGTAAGTGATCTTCGCTTTGTCGGATCAAGAAAGATAATCGAGAATCCGGATAGCCAATAAGACCCTTAGCAGCTTCTTCCAAACTTTAAACAGAATCTGCATGTGCCTCCGAGGTACTGAAAATCCAATCGAATCGTCCTCCAATGTTCTTTGCTAGGATTAGACATATATCTACTAACAAGACTCATAGCATATGACAAATCTGGACGAGAACAAACCATGGCATACATCAAAGACCCAACAAAGACTAGAATAAGGAACTCTTGACATGTATTCAATCTCTTGCATCTATACTAGGACAACGAAGCGTTGACAACTTAAAGTGAGGTGCAATAGGGGTACTAACAGCCTTAGCATTTTGCATGTTGAAACGCTGAATAACTTTCTTGATATAATTTTGTTGACTAAGAAATAGCAAACCAGATTTTCTGTCTCTACTAATTTCCATATCAAGAATTTTCTTAGCACTATCAAGATCTTTCATATCAAAACCACTACTCAATAGCTTCTTTAACTTAGTGATTTCAATCTTACTCTTGGCAGCAATCAGCATATCATCAACATATAACAGCAAATATATAGGTGATGCATTAACATGCTTGATGTAAACACAGCTATCATACTTAGATCTTTTAAAACTGTGTGCTAACATAAATGAATCAAACCTCTTGTTCCACTGACGAGGGGACTATTTCAAACCATACAAGGATCTCTTCAACTTGCACACATATTTTTCCTTGCCAGGCACTATGAACCCTTCTGGTTGGTCCATGTATATGTCCTCCTCAAGCTCTTCATGCAAAAACGCAGTCTTCACATCTAACTGCTCAAGCTCAATATCATGTGAAGCAACAATACTAAGGAAAGTACGAATTAAACTGTGTTTTACCACTGGAGAGAACACATCATTGTAGTCAACACCCGGAATTTGACTGTAGCCTTTAGCAACTAACCTTGTCTTATACTTTGGAGGCTCGCTTGGAGATAAACCCTCCTTTCTCTTGAAGATCCATTTGCAGTGATGGTCTTCTTATTCTTAGGCAAAGGTACAATCTCCCATGTACTGTTCTTCTCAAGAGACTGCATCTCCTCATGCATAGCATAAATCCAATTCTCAGTATCACCACAACGAATAGCTTCTTTATAGGTTGCTGGCTCATGAACATTCTCCACCTGTTCAGCACAACTCAAAGCATAGTAAGACAAATTACACTCTTCAATAAGACGCTTAGGAGGTGCAATTGTCTTTTTTGACTTGCATTGAGCAATAGGTAAATCCTCCTCTAACTACAAAATAGGAGGAGTTTGCTGAACATCATCATGAGCATCATCCTCAGCAACATCATTATCATGGTCACCATGCTCATCAACAGGCTCCACCTGCATACCTGTATCATCATCAACATGCTTCGGCCCAAGCCTCCGGTGACGGGCCTCCGCTCCGCTCCGTCAAAAGCCCGGCCTATATCTTGGAGTGAATTTGGAACAACTCCAACACTTTGATCTTATGTTACATAACTTTTGTCTTCTGATAGTGTTGCTTACATTGAGTGCTGTTACATCTACTGAAATAGTGAAATGTACATTGTACATAGCACCTTGAAATAGCTTGGTTTGTAAAATTCTTCGTGACCTGGACACTATCCCTGCAATGTACTTTTTTTCTAAGGTGGTAGTTGTTATCAGATTTATAACTTGAATATCTCTGCACTGTAGGATAGCGCACACGCTGTGGCAGAACCGCTCAATTTATACAAGATCAAGTACGGCTGTCCCCGTTTAACACGTTGACGCGCACATACTTTTACTTATATAAACCCGGTAGTCCGCCAAGTGTCACGAAGGACCTCGGTAAATCAACATCATAACCAAGATCGCATGATTAAGCAAATACACATCACATACACAGAGTTGCAGCGGAAATAATATTACAAATGGGTTCACAAATAATAGTAAAAGTTTGAGTTTCAAAACCATTTAAGGAAAACAACATAGCTTTCAAATGATTACATTAATATAAGTTTCAAATACATTGCTAGCATAAGTGACCTCCTCTGATAAAAACATATAGATGAGAAATAAATATAGAGTCACCGAGCCCACCGGTAGTTAGCCACCATTTTCAGTAGGCCAAGAACTTCACCTGCAACATAGTGGGATAAACCCTGAGTACTCGAATATACTCAGCTAGACTTACCCGTCTGAAAGCTCTAGTTTGGTTTTGGTGAATTGATGAAACCATAAGTGCTAACCTGGTTTATCAAGTGATCATGAAATAGGTAGCACATTCCAAGTGGTGAAGCAAATAAAGATCATAACATGATGATGGCGATGCCATGGTGATAATCAAGTGCTTGGATTTGAAAAGAAGAAAGAGAAAAACAAAAGGCTCAAGGCAAAGGTATAAATGGTAGGAGCCATTTTGTTTTGGTGATCGAGACACTTAGTGAGTGTGATCACATTTAGTATCGACAGCCATACTATTAAGAGGGGTGAAACTCGTATCGGAATGCGGTTATTGAAGTGCTACTAGATGCTCTAACTCATTGCATATGCATTTAGGATCTAGTGGAGTGCTAACACCCTTGAAAATGTTTGTGAAAATATGCTAACACATGTGCACAAGGTGATACACTTGATGGTTGGCACATTTGAGCAAGGGTTGGGAACTTCACCGGCGGAGTGTCCGCCCATAAAGTGCGGACAGTCCGACGGTACCACCGGCGCCCTAGACAGAAAAGACGGAGGTCACTGAAAGTGACCGGACGCTGGTCTCGATTGGACCGGTGCGTCCGGTCAGTAGAAGCAGAGGGCATGCAGCGTCGGTCTCTAACCGGATTCTGGGTCACTTAGTGACCGGACGCTGAAAGGTTGCGTCCGGTCCTGCTGACATGGCAGCGCATAGGGGAGTCGCCGAGTGACCGAACGCTGGGTGTGCCCGGTCGAGCATGACCGGATGTGTCCGATCGTGAAAAGTCATCTCTGGATGCTTACTGGAAACGACCGGACGCTGGGGTTCAGCGTCCGATCACTTTGAGCTGCTGCGTTCGATCATCACTTGACCGTTATGATCGGACGCTCAGTATTTGAAGAAAGGAGACACGTGGCATGCATCGCGCGACCGGACGCTGAGGTCCAGCGTCCGGTCAGTCTGACCGGTGCGTCCGGTCGGCACGTGTTCTGTGCAGTGAGGAGCCCAACGGCTCTATTTTGTGGGGCTTCTATTTAAGCCCCGTGGCCGGTTCAAGCTCACTCTCTTGCCCATTGCATTGACATAGCAACCTTGTGAGCTTAGCCAAAGCCCTTCCACTCATCTTCATCATTGATTCATCATCTTTGTAAGATTGGAAGAGAATTCAAGTACATTGCTTGAGTGTTTGCATTTAGAGGCACTTGGTGTTCATATTTCGCTGCGGGATTCGCTTGTTACTCTTGGTGGTTGCCGCCACCTAGACGGCTTGGAGCAGCGAGGATCGTCGAGCGGAGGGTAGTGATTGTATCCGGCTCCGATCGTGGTGATTGTGAGGGGTTCTTGATCTTTTCCCGGTGGAGAGCCAAAAGGTACTCTAGTGGATTGCTCGTGGCTTGTGTGATCCTCATCTTGTGTTGGTTGTGCGGCACCCTATTGAGGGTTTGGCGTGTGATGCCAATTAGCACGTGAACCTCCAAGTAAGTGAATCACCACAACAAGGAGTAGCTTGCCGGCAAGCAAGTGAACCTCGGTAAAAAATCATTGTGTTCATCATTTGATTCCGAGGTGATTGGTCTTCAGTGTTATTCATTCTTGTGATTGATTGGCTCCTTCCTCGACATGGCGGTATAACCTTCTTGCTAACTCTCTTTACATTACCACAAACTAGTTGTCAAACTCTTTAGTGTAGCTAGTTGTGAGAGCTTGTTAGTTTGGTTAGTGTGGCTCTTTAGTTAGCCTTTGAGAGCACACTAACTTAGTTTGGTGACATAGCTATTGTGTGGATATAAACTATATCAACAAGAATTGTGGTAGGTGGCTTACTTTTTTAGTAGGCTAGCGCAACACTTGTTTCGCCTCATAATTATCTAATCGGTTTGCTAAGTGTTGTTGTAGAAAATTTTATTAGGCTATTCACCCTCCCTATAGTCATTAGGACCTTTCACCATCATAAACAGAAATAAAGTGACTCCAAGGAGTATGCAAGGCTTTATAGGTGGAGTTAGCTTGACAAATTTTTGCATAAAAGCCACTAGTTGTGTTATATATTTTATAATTCAGTAACCAAGTTAATTATAGCTATTCATCTCTAGATTAGCACTTGTACTAGAGCAATCATGTGATTAAGCTAACAAGCATTAGTAACCATATCCGGTGTAACATTTTCATATTCATCATAACTATCAAATTACATCAATTAATGCTATGTTGCCGTTGCTCAGTCAAGTTCTCACTATCCGGAAGAGATTGCGACTCAAATCGATTTCAACCAGCTAGGGAGTTATTCCTAACACAAACCTAGACATACCTACGCCAAGGTAGTCTTAGGTCATCTTTGCTAGAACTCAGGTACAGTCACGGGTCCGATTAGCGCCGCACACTTAGGAATACTACCAGTCTGCCAGGAAATTCAGGCCCGGTCTGCCCTTGGACTCACGCCACTGGCTCCCCGCACATCCTTACTGCCTTCAGTGTGCGCACTTTCACTTACCGGGTCTCGTCCTGAGTTGAGCTACTCGGCTTTATGGTCGAAACGACTTATTCAGTCAACTAAGTGCTAGGCATGCGTTTAACATGACATGAGGACGTACAGCAAATCAGTCCTTAACCGACACAAACAGGGATAAATAGGCACCAAGACCTCCATTCCTTATTTCTTCTCTATCATAATCTTGCCCGGTCTTCTTTTATTCGTCAACACATGGTTATTTCCACGATAGCAAATATAACCAACCGTGCTTTGGTATCCACCTATATTTCGTAGGTGACAAGAAATCACCCGACTTCTACCGGTCTAAGCATTGCTAAGCATACATTCGATCCTAGACCTACATAGGGTTCAAGGTATATTTCTGGACAAGGTAGTTCTATGCATTAAGTGGTTCTAATCAACTCTTATAACCTAATGCATCAAACATAAAGGACTTAAGTGATATTTGTAAAAACATAGGAGGCTTAAAATGCTTTGGGGTTTGCCTGGGATCCAACACTAGGTTAGTGTTTGTTAGACGACACTCGTTTAGCGAGCATCTCCTGTTCAGGCATGTACTTCAGGGGTCCTTCCATCTTCGGGATAGGTCCACCAACACTGTCTTCTGGTTCGACTCCATCATCACGTTCTTCTCGTGGTGCATCTAGTGTACCTAGATGAGATGCGACAATGCAAGTGCATGAATACGAAGAATGGCAATATGAGATGCCTCACATAAAAGTATTCAAGATGAGCACAAGTTTACACCGAACATATATAAGCACTCCACGTTACTTAATTAAACATCCCACAACCAATCATGCTAGGATAGTAAGGAAGGTAGCACCAAGCATGACACAAGTTTCATAAGGTTTTAGGTATATTAACTTAACACCATCAAAGGCATGAACCACACTTAGCAACACACAAAGCAAAGCAAAGTGAAGCAAACAATTTTAGGTACAACACAGATTCTGAACAGCGGCACCACAATCACTTGTTTAATCATACCCAGAGTTCTAGGCATGCAAAAAGTGTGATTCAAGACTTTCTGGAAAGGTAATGAAATTATCTAAAACTTTGTTATTAACACCAAAAGCTGATTCAACAAATAACATGGTCAAAATATATCATGAAACAGAGCTTATACAACTAAGGACAGAAAACTGATATTAACTTTAGAAATGCATAACTGGAGTTCTAGACACTCAGCAAACATGATCCTTAACTTTATGATAATCTTATTAAGTTATCTATAACTTTCTCATTATCATTTTAAGATGATTTTACAGCTAACAAGATCAAACAACACCAAGAAGGCATCTCTGTCCAGATTTGGATAGAAATCTATCATTCCACTTTGAACAGCTATAACTGGAGTTCTAGACCACCAAAAGTAGTGATCTTAGACATTTTATAAAGCTTAGAAAAAGCACTACAACTCTTCTATTATCACCAATACATGATTACATGTTTAAATGAGCCAAATAATACAACCATTCAGATCTGTCTAGAGGACATGCAAAAATTGACAACAAACTTGTAAAATCTATGACTCCTAAACCAGCAGGCATAAAATCATGAAATTTTAGAAAAGGCAATATAAGGAAATTATCTACAACTTTTATATTCAACATATCTACAGATAACATCATTTGCATCACGAAAATATCACCACCACAAAAATTATACATGCAGCCATAACAGCAGAGATACAACTATATGCATTTTTCATTTATGTTGTTAACAACTAACATTTTTTGCTATATATGCAGCTCCATGCAACTCCTAACTATAATCAAGCAATCACATTACCTAGCACCAATTATTAGAAGTATTACATGGCATAAACACAAGCATCTGCTAACAAACTTTCATTAGCTTTTCTATATATAAAAAAAACTATATATTAATTATAGGTGATGTTGCAAACATCTTATTTGGATATCAATTTTTTATGTCAGAAAGATTATGACAAAACATGATTACTGTACAAATATTATATGCTGAGGTTTTATAATTTAATTGCCATAAAAAAGATAAATCCTAATTATTAATAAACATGTAAGAACATGATAAATCTAAAGATCATTATTTTTTATAAATATATAGCCATATTAGGGTTTCTTAGGCCATATTATCACCATGTAAGGGCAAAGGAACCACATTTCACATTTTTGCACATATAAATTATTTATAAGCCATTTAAAATCATTTATCAAGCATTAAACCAGTTAAATCAATAACTCAATCATACTCCATCTAATGACCATGAAATTTTTATCACCGCACACACATAGCATCAGTACCCTACCATAAAAATTTCACAGTAATTGGAGCAACACAACTTTAGATATGAGAATAACAAGCAAAACAAGCTAAAATTGCCTATTTAACAAGATTAAATCAAAATATTATAAAAACAGTACACAACAAGCATGTTTAATATTTTTATTATATGTATCATGTCATCTAAAGATTAACACAACTAGAATTATCATTTTTGGACTTCTATAACTCAAGATATGCATCTGATAACTTAAAAGGGTTTCTAAAAGCGCTTTATAAGAATAAATAAAAACATCAAAAACTTTCTACTAACACATATCATATTATGACTCTACTGTGTATATATACTCACAAGGATTCTAAAAAGTCCTCATTTGCTATTTTATGATTTTTCTACAATTTATTATGATTTTCCAAAGTTTCAGTCACAAAAGAAAAACAGATTTGCACTGAGGACCCCGAACTTTCTTCAAATGCCGATTCCAGTGAACAGGTCCCTATAGGCACTATTCATATGAGTCTATGGTTCACGATTAGGTCCTTCCCTTTTATCAAATTCTTGCGCGAGGTCCCAGACGTGAGTTGGAGCAGAGGAGGTCGACGGCGGCTCGATTTCCGACGAGGAGGCGACCTCCGACGGCGAGAGGCGGTGGCGGAGTGCCAGGGGGCCCGCGCGCACTAGCAGACGCTCATGGCTTGCCCCATGGTGGACGAGGCGGCTCGGCCACGACAGTAGCGGCCCGACGGCCGGCGACGACGGCTTGGGGTCGGCCGGCCTTGGCCAGCTGGGGCCGGCAGCGGCGAGGAGCATCCCCATCACCAGGCGCACCCACCGGTGCCCGTGGCTTGGCCCGAGACAGCTCGAGGTGGCCTGGCCTCAGGCGTCGGCGTCCAAGCCCGCAGCACCTCGGGCGGCGAGGCGCTCTGGCGACCACGGTGGCTAGGAAAGGGGCGCAGGAGGGGCGGCAGCGAGCTTGGCCTGGCCGTCAATGGCGACGGCGTTCGCGCGAGCTCAGAGCGAGGAGTATGGAGAGCGAGCGAGCCAAGAGAGAGCGGAGGGCGTCCGCGACCGCATGGAGCATGAGGCACTCGGGCGACAGTGAGGTGGGAAGGCAGGGATGCGTGGCAAGGAGGTGGGCGCTCAGCTCGGGCATGGAGGCCACATCCCGGACACGCGTCGCCCATTGGGGCATTTTACCAAGCACGTGGCGGGCAGCGACGTGGGTAAGGTGGGCGACATTTTTGGGCCAGCTATGGGCCAATTTGGTCCTTGGGCTTAAAACAAAGTTTGAACATCTCTGAATACTCTCCAACTTTGATTAAGTGTGCATTACCATTAGAGCAACAGATTAGTGGGTAATTAGCGCCCAACATGGTAATGTCAGCGCATTGACAGCTGTGAGCAAAAATCTAAATTGATGGTCAAAACGAAGTCAAACTAGTGCCATCTTTTTGCATGCTCTTCCCCAAAATATGTAGTCCAACTTTTATATTTGGCTCAACTTGAGTTGCTTAACAAATGCATGAGAACGCAGCGTGTCAATTAAGTGGTTACTAATATTTCTAAGTCTAAAAATAGTCGCAGATTTAATCTTCGAGCCTCTGTTTGACAAACTTAGAGGGTGATTTAGGATTGGGTCTTTGAACAAAGTTTGTTGTACACATCTTGCCCTGCAACTTTGCTTAAAGGATGATGGACTGGTTTGGATTGGTTGGAGAGATACAAGGCTCCAAAGTGTAGTACCCGAAACTGAGTTCAGACTTGGAACATTCAGGCATTGGCAAAGGAATTCAGTGCCATTAGCTGTTTTTGAAACTACCTTTGAATGTCCAAACGTGCTTCAAAAGTGATGAGACTTATTTTGTTGTTTCCTCCACATAGTGTGCTCCAACCCATATTAAGGAATTAAATTGAGCTGACATATGAATTTGGAAGATAAAAATGTCACAACATGTGAACTTGCTGTTGTCAATCGGGGACTTGGAAATATTTCTGAGAGCTCAAAAGGAGCACTGCATTCAAACTTGAGGCCACTGTTTGAGCCACCTAGAAGTTGAATCAGGTCTTGGTACAAAAATAAAGTTTGTGTACTTCACTCAAACTTCAACTTTTATTAAAGGTCAAACTTCATATCTAGTACAAAAACCATTGCTTCATCTTGGTCAAAGCAGCACCTCGTTAAACCCTGGGATTAGGGTTTTCGACCAATTGAGGCATTTTCTTGACATTTGCTCAACATGAACCCTTCATGACTTTTGTTGTAAAGTTCAATTAAAGTCATTTGGGCAAGGTAGCAAGGTTTGGTCGACATCTCATATTCTCATTTACTTAATAAAGCAATTTAATCAAGGTTATAACTTATCATTTCATGTGACTTCTTAGGTTCCAAACTTCACGAAACTTTTCCACTGGTCAAGACGGATGCATGTTGATGTAATGTTCATAAAATAAGCATGTTTAACATTACTCATACCTAATCTTAACCAGGGTCCACATGTAAGCAAAGTGTATTGTCCGAGTTCAAGTTGGGGCTCATTTTCATAGGTTTAACCTCAATACCTTCATCATTACTTCCAGATTATGAACTAGAGATCGTAATCATTGCTTGACATATCCTACTTAAGTCCAATTTCGTTGCTTAACTTATGACTAACACCCGGGGTGTCATACACACAAATGCTCATGTCCATATATAGTGCTAGAGAAAATGTGGAAACTTGAAAACTGCATAGCTGGAGAATTTTTCCCTTTGTCTAGAACTTCGGGTTTGGTTTAGAGTCCCTGTTGCTATGTTCCTGTTGTCCAAACTTGCCATATAAAACTCTGGTTCACTCATGTTTTGAATTTCATCAAGCTTGGTGATATGCCATGTTTTGAATTTCTTCAAGTTTAGTAATATGCTTTTGCAATTGCTTCTATTTTAGAAATAATTGTGGTTACTGTATATTTCAGATACAAGAACTTCTAGGAGTCCACCGACACCGCACAAGAAGTTGGCTATGCCAAGGTCCACTGAAGCGCAGCGATTTTTGCTGCCTGTTTCTAAATGTGAATTGAACATCACATAGACTGCAATAGAGGACCTGGGCTCCATGTCTGCGTGTCCACGTGGGCATCGCCCTTTAAGAGAAACTGGCGCAGCGATTTCCACTGCTATTGCTCTTCTAGAGGGTTGCTGCTCACCCAGTACAGGTGGTCGGATTATGGTCTTTACATCTGGCCCTGCAACAGTTGGTCCAGGGTGTGTGGTGGAAACTGATCTTGGTAAAGCAATTCGTTCTCATCGTGACATATTCAATAGCAACGCACCACTGACTGATAAAGCACGTGATTTCTACAAGAAAGTTGCAAAGAGGATGACAGACCGTGCATTAGTTCTTGATCTATTCGCCTTCTCTCTTGATCAAGTTGGGGCTGCAGAGCTGAGGAATCCAATTGAAGTGTCAGGTGGTTTAATGGTGCATACAGAGTCATTTGAGTCTGAGCAGTTCAAAAGCTGTTTTAGGCATATGTTTAAGCATGAAGGCACCAATTACCTTAATATGAACTTTAATGCGACAATTGAAATAGTTACATCAAAGGAAGTGAAGATTTGTGGTGCCCTTGGTCCTTGCATTTCCCTCCGCAGGAAAAATAGCTCAGTTAGTGATAAGGAAATTGGTGAAGGTGGGACAAATTATTGGAAAACTAGTTCACTGAGCAGCAAGACCAGCATTGCTTTCTTTTTCCGAGTTGATTGCAGTCATAAAGCTGAGCCCCCGACTGTCTTCTTTATTCAGTTCATGACAAGGTACCGACATGGTGATGGTAGTTATCGCCTAAGGGTAACGACCATTGCAAGAACAAATTGCAAGAACAAGAAGGTGGGCTGCTCCTCGATCTCCTGAAATTGCTGCAGGGAGCTGCTGCAGCTGTTATGGCCAGGCTTGCTGTTTACAGGGCAGAGACATACCATGTTAGAGATGTTATACAACGGCTCGACAAGATGCTTATCCGCTTTACTGCTAAGTTTGGAAACTATGTTCCTGAAGATCCATCTACAAACTTCTCCTTGTATCCGCAGTTCATGTACTACTTGCGGAGATCACAGTTCATTGATGTTTTCAACAGCTCTCCCGACGAAACTGCTTTCTTCAGGTTGATGCTGAATAGGGAGGGAGTTGTGGGGTCTCTAATCATGATCGAGCCTACTCTATTCCAGTACTGATTCGATGGACCCACCTATTCCTGTGCTGTTAGATGTCAGCTCCATCTCTCCTGATGTCATTTTACTATTTGATTAATACTTCTATATCGTGATTCATTATGGCTCAAAAATTGCTCAATGGAGGAAGCTTGGCTATCATAAGGACCCAAACCACGAAAATTTGCGGAAGCTCCTTGAAGAACCAGAAGTAGATGCAGAAGCACTACTGGTAGACCGTTTCCCTGTGCCAAAACTCATAAAGTGTGACCAGCATGGTAGCCAGGCCAGGTTCCTTCTCGCTCGGTTGAATCCATCTGTGACACAGAAAACACAGCTTTCAGAGGGAACTGAAGTCATTTTCACCGACGATGTTAGTTTACAAGTGTTTATTGAACATTTGCAGGAGTTGGCTGTTCAGGGCTAGAAAGTCATGGAGCCTGACCATGTCTGTGCTATTCCACTTTGGTCCATATGAGATCCTGAAGATATGGCTTTGAGAGGGGCCAGACTTCATATTCACAGATGAAGTTTACTTGCAAGCTTTATTGAACACTTGCAGTAATTGATTGTGCAGGATTAACGTGTTAGAGTTCGTTTTAGGCATATTCATCAGATCGGGATACATAGTAGTAGAATAGATGTTCGGGATTCACAGAGAGACAGAGAGAAAGGGGGTGATAGGTAGCAAACCATCGAAAGCCGTAGTGGTCGAAGCTCCGGCCGGGGTTTCGTTGACAGACACCATCTGCGCGCCGGCAGCGACGTTCGGTGGAGAGGGAGTCGGCGCTGTGGCATCCTCGGCGGCGGCGTGTGCGTCGGGGTGGCGTTGCCGGCGTCGGTGGTGCTTCTCGTCGCTGGCAGCGCCCCTTCTCAAGATCGGGTCTAGGGTTACGATGTCGGTGGGGTGACTGGCGGCGTGGTGAACCTCTTACTGCGAGCCCCGGCCCCCACCTTTCCTTTATAGCGCTGTGCGACGGGGGCCCACCAACCATGTAGGGTTGGGCGCCCCCGATCAGGGTGCGAGAACAAGGCCCAAAAAGGTCATTAGGCCTAACTGGTGGGAGATCAAACCTAACATTCTCCCCCTTGATCTCTCATCTATTCTTCGTTCTTTAATTTCATACTCAAAACTTTCAATTCATATTTTTCTTGCTTCCATCCTATTTCATCACAGATTAGTGCATAGAATTGTCCCATCGTCACAGCAATTAGTGCCGTTAGACTAACAGCCACAATACACTTCTCCGTTTTGAAATGTAAACTTTCTTTGGGCCCTTCGTATGTTCGGGAATCATAGGCTTTCCCTTAAACCCATGCCGGCTACGTGTTCTCTGAACACGTTGGGTGGTAAGCCCTTTGTGAGCGGATCCGCGAGCATTTTCTCTGTACTTATATGCTCAAGATTTATTATATGATCTCGAACTTTATCTTTCACAACATAGTACTTTATGTCAATGTGTTTGGCAGCACCACTTGACCTATTGTTGTGAGCGTACTGTACCGCTGGATTGTTATCACAATTTAATCTTAGTGGTTCATTTATATCATCAATCACTTTCAATCCGGGTATGAATTTCTTCAACCAATTCACCTGCCCCGTTGCCTCATAGCATGCTACAAACTCGGTATACATTGTCGAGGATGTAGTCACGGTTTGTTTGGAGCTTTTCCACGATATAGCCCCTCCTGCGAGAGTAAATACATATCCTGACGTGGATTTTCTTTCATCTCCCGCATAATCAAAATCTGAATACCCCTCTATCTGCAGGGAATCAGATCTTCTATACGTAAGCATGAGGCCTTTCGTACCCTGCAAATAACGCAGGACTTTCTTCACTAATTTTCAATGTTCAATTCATGGATTCTTTTGATATCTGTCAAGTAACCCGGTAACAAAAGCTAAGTCAGGGCGTGTACACACTTGAGCATATTGTAAACTTCCAACAGCTGAAGCATACGGTACCGCTTTCATTCGGTCAATTTCATATTGATTCTTGGGACACTGATGTTCTCCAAACCTATCGCCCTTGACTATAGGAGCAGGTGAAGGACTGCACGTATGCATACTAAATTTCTTCAGGACCTTTTCTATGTATGCCTTTTGCGATAATCCTAGAACCCCTTTCCTCCTGTCTCGGTGAATCTCTATTCCCAAAACGAACGAGGCCTCACCAAGATCTTTCATATCAAAGTTTGAGGACAAAAATTTCTTCATTTCTATTAATAGATTGATATCACTACTAGCAAGCAAGATATCATCCACATACAAAATTAGGAATATGTACTTTCCATTCTTGAACTTTGCATAAACGCAATTGTCCTCAATATTTTCTTCAAACCCAAAACCTTTTATCGTTCTATCAAACTTCAAATACCACTGTCTTGAAGCTTGCTTCAATCCGTAGATTGATTTCTTCAGGCGGCATCCCATATTTTCCTTTCCTTTTACGACAAAACCTTTCGGTTGTGCCATATAGACATTTTCTTTCAAATCTCCGTTTAGGAAAGCCGTCTTTACATCCATTTGATGTAACTCCAAATCATAGTGGGCTACAAGTGCCATTATAATTCTGAAGGAATCTTTACATGAGACTGAAGAAAACATCTCATTGTAATCAATCCCTTCTCTTTGCGTGAAGCCTTTCGCCACAAGTCGCGCTTTAAATCTTTCTATATTCCCTTGGGAGTCATATTTTGTTTTGTAGACCCATTTACAGCCTACTGTTTTGGCTCCTTTAGGAATATTTTCTAAGTTCCAAACTTTATTGGTACTCATTGATTTCAATTCATCTTCCATGGCCTTAAGCCACTTTGATGAGTGGTCGCTTCTCATGGCTTCTTCAAATGAGGTGGGATCATCCCCCATCTGACATTCTTCTGTTTCATAAACTTCATAGTCATCAGTAATAGCTGATCTTCTTATTCTTTGAGACCTTCTAGGTGCCTCCGGCACTTGTTCCACATTTGGCTGTTGTTGTTCTTCCTCATGTGCAACATTTGGTTCTATAGGTTCCTCAAGGATAGGTTCCTCAAGGATAGGTTCCTCATGTTCATTCATTGTCGCCACGGGAGAACTTGCAACATGTGTTGGCACTACAGTGTCCTGCACTGTCGGTGCAACAGCAGCAGGTAACGTGAAGAATGGTTCTTCAACCATCGGAGTGGGTACATGTACCCGCTTCTCCTGTAGGCTGATTTCTCGTGCTACCATGCTCTCCCTGATCATGTTATCCTCCAAGAACACAGCGTGTCTTGTTTTTACAATCTTCGTATGTCTGTCAGGACAATAGAAGCGATATCCTTTCGATCTTTCTGGATAGCCAATAAAATGACAGCTGACTGTCTTGGAGTCTAACTTTCCTATGTTTGGGTTAAACACTTTTGCCTCAGTCGGACAGCCCCACACACGCAAATGGTTAAGTGAGGGTTCCCTTCCTATCCATAATTCATACGTTGTTTTAGGCACCGATTTGCTTGGTACTCGATTAAGTATGTGAATGGCGGTTTTCAGTGCCTCCATCCATAAACTAATCGGTAATGTGGAGTAACTCATCATGCTTCTTACCATATCCATTAAGGTATGGTTACGTCTTTCAGCCACTCCATTCTGCTGAGGCTCCCCCGATGTGGAATACTGAGCAACTATGTCATTTTCCTATAGGAACCTTGCAAATGGTCCAGGAATTTGGCCATATGGGGTATGTCGCCCATAGTACTCTCCACCTTCGTACTATCTTGATTTTCTTATTGTGCTGATTTTCAACTTCAGCTTTAAATATTTTAAATTTATCCAATGCTTCCGATCTTTCTTTAATTAGATAAATATTGCCATAACGAGAGTAGTCGTATGTGAATGTTATAAACGAGTCATAACCATCCACACTTTTCACAGGAAAATGACCACATATGTCTGTGTGGATTATTTCTAAAATTCCTGTGCTTTGTTTGGCATCTTTTTTAATTTTCTTGACATACTTTCCTTTGATGCAATCAATACATTGTTCTAAATCTAAAAATTCTAAGTGCGGGAGAATTGATTCCTTAACCAATCGTTCCATTCTCCCCCTCGAAATATGGCCCAAGCGACAATGCCATAATTTCGAAGAGACAGTATCAATTCTCTTCCGCTTCTTAGTTACATCCGCAGATGGGGAATCATTCACATTCTCATCACATACATTGTTCGCATTCTCAGCAAGAGATAATAAATAAAGCTTGTCTTGTTGGAAGGCAAGACCAACACATTTATTATTAACCAGTATCTTACACTTGCCATCACCAAAATGACAATCAATTCCATCATCATCAAGTTTCGAAACACTTATCAAATTTCTACGCAAAGAAGGAACATAAAGTACTTCTTTAAGTCTAAGTACAAAACCACTATTCAATTCTAAAGAAAAATCTCCAATGGCTTCAACATTGGCTTGCACTCCATTTGCAACTTTAATCGTTCTTTCTCCTCTTTGCAAGGTTCTCGTCCCACTTAACCCCTGTAAGGAATTTACAACATGAGTAGTTGCTCCTGAATCAACCCACCAAGTAGATTTATCATAACATAAATACAGGAATTCATCTACAAATGTAATAAATTCATTACCTTTCTTTAGCAGTGATTTCAGGAAGTCTGGACAATCTCTCTTGTAGTGTCCCTTCTTGAAGCAGTGCTTGCACTGATCTTTTTCAGCTCCACCATACTGCTGCTTCTCAGAATCCTAGGGTTTCTTTCCTTGTGAACTGGAGGAAGAGGTCTTATCCCACTTAGGTTTCCCTTGTGGTTTAGAATTCTTGCCATTAAAGTTCTTTCTTTTGTTATCCTTCACAAAATGAGCAGATTTACCTTGTGAGGACTTTATCCTCTCCTCTTCTTGAGCACACATTGAGATGAGTCTTTCTATGCCCCATCTTTCAGGCTGTATATTGTAGTTCACAATGAAGATGTCATATTCTTTTGGCAAAGAAGCAAAAATCAAATGAATTAGAAAATCCTCCTCCTTTAAATTCATTTCTTTTAGCTTAGATGCCATAGCGTTCATCTTCAAAATGTGCTCTCTTATGCTACCACCAGTGAATTTCTCATTCACAAGCTTCTTAATCAGTGAACTTGCTGTGGCCTTGGTAGACCTAATAAACTGACTCTTGATTTTCTCAAGATATTCTTTGGCAGTAGCACATTCAGGGATTGAGCCCCTTATCTGTTCTTCTATGGTGGCTTTGGCTACCAACAGGCACTTGCGGTTGGAGAGAGTCCATTGCCTATGTTCAAGGTCACATTTCATTCTTATTTCAGCATGATCACGCTTTCGAGCAGCGAAATCAGCGTCAGATTCATTGTCACCTCTCACCGGGTCCTCTGGCTTAGTAGGACACGGTGAGGTGATGGCAAAATCGACCTCTCCCAACGCAAGTTCCAATTCATACTTCTCCCGCCACACACAATGATTGGTTCCGTTGAGTGTCGGGATGTTGGCAATGTTCACAATGCATTTGCCTCCTGAAATCACACCAGAGTAAGTAAGAAACATTTATACGTAAAATTTCATGCTTTAACTCAACGTTGGTCAAATTAAAACTTATAATTCATTCATGTAAACATTTTACATCACCGTTGGGCAGAAGTAAAATTAATGCACAATTTCTCATGGATCAAAAATTATAATATTGTTATTAACAACGTTGGTCAGAAAATAACAATATCATAATCGCATCAAAATTATCAAAATTATTTCTCTTAAAATTAAATTATCCCGTTGGTTCAAATTTAATCAAAGAGAACAATAATTATCATGCACAATGAAACATTAATAATCTTTTCATATTATTATTTTCCGTAGCACTAAAAATTCAACGCTTTCTCGAGCAAAATATCGTTGGATAAAATTTGCACGAAAAAATTGTGTCAAAATCATTCAAATTCATCAAAATATGTATTTAAAATTGCTCCTGGAAAATAATAAGAAAAATTTTCTTCTTCTTCTTTCATTTCATTGCCAATACGCCCAAGACGCTTGAAAACCGCTTCGCCCACCGTCCTCACACAAGACACAGCCGCACCCAGCCGCAACTCAGGCTGGGCGGCAAAAATCTTGCGTGTTTTCGCTCATGCCCTTTGGGCGGCGACGGCCGAGGATCCATGGCCGTTGGTTCTGATCGGACGGTCGCGCGCCGTCTTCGGCCGGATCAAAACCAACGCCGCGCCGGTGCCGTGGAAACCCTAGGTCATTCGGCTCTTGCTCTCTCTCTCTCTTCTTCTATGCCGCTCTCTCTCATCTCTCTTCAGCCGCAGCAGTGAGCCACAACCGAGAGCGAAGGAGCGACGAGCGAGCGGGGAAAGCAGAGCGGGCGGCCATGGCGAGCCTTGGCGCCGTCGCCGGCCCCCTCGCCGGCGCGCGTGCTCCCCAACGGGTGAGCATGCCGCGTCGAGCGGGCTGGCCGTGGCGCTTCCTTGGCCGAGCCCGGCGAGCCCGCGCCCCCGGCTCGGCTTCTTCTCCCGCGCCGGCGAAAGGTTCATCCGACGCACCCTAACCCTAACGCATTTTTCCCCTTTCTGATTTTGAGTTGTTCTTTTCGGGTTTATCCGAATGGGAAAAAACTAGGGTTAGGGTTAGGGTTCGTTCTTGCCGATTCGTTTTCTTTGCTTTCGTTTCTTTCTTTTCGTTCATCCGAATGGAAAACTGGGATTAGTGTTAGGGTTTCGACCTTTCTTTCTTTCTTCTTCCCCTTTTCTCTCTTTCGGATTTGCGTCTAGGGTTCTCGGAATCCGACCCTCCTCTTTTCCCTTGTTCCGATTTGATTTAGGAAATTAGGGTTAGGTCTTAGGGTTCGTTTTTCTATTTTCTTTCCCAATCCGCATCAGATCGGTCGGTTTCACTTCCCCGATCTGATTTCTTGTCGAACCGTGGCTCTGATACCATTGTTAGAGTTCGTTTTAGGCATATTCATCAGATCGGGATACATAGTAGTAGAATAGGTGTTCGGGATTCACAGAGAGACAGAGAGAAAGGGGGTGATAGGTAGCAAACCATCGAAAGCCGTAGTAGTCGAAGCTCCGGCCGGGGTTTCGTTGACGGACGCCATCTGCGCGCCGGCAGCGACGTTCGGTGGAGAGGGAGTCGGCGCTGTGGCGTCCTCGGTGGCGGCGTGTGCGTCGGGGTGGCTTTGCCGGTGTCGGTGATGCTTTCCGTCGCTGGCAGCGCCCCTTCTCAAGATCGGGTTTAGGGTTAGGATGTCGGTGGGGTGACTAGTGGCGCGGTGAACCTCTTACTGCGAGCCTCGGCCCTCACCTTTCCTTTATAGTGCTGTGCGACGGAGGCCCACCAACCATGTAGGGTTGGGCGCCCCCGATCGGCGCGAGAACAAGGCCCAAAAAGGCCGTTGGGCCTAACTGGTGGGAGATCAAACCTAACCTAACGTGTTCATGTGGATTATTTATATGAAATTTTCTGCTCACTTGCAAATACTGGGGAGGTCTACTGCCTGGAGGAGTGAGATCTCCCTGAGTTGTACATTGCTCAAGCTCCAGTTTGATGTAAGACAATTACACTTTATAGTTGAGCTTTGTTATGGTGCATGGGAGGAACCACCGGTTCCTCTCGTGAAAATTATTTACCGCAGCTGTTAATTAAGAAAACTAATTAATAATACTTAAGGGCAGTTTAGTATTTTTTTTCCACTGTACACAATCTCTAACTCCCTAACCAATTCCACGGGACTCGCTGCTGCCTGCTCGTCGCCAAGGACGGCGTCCTCAAGGCCATCTGACCCTACAGGCTACAGCGGCCACTACCTCCCCACCGAGGAGAACTTCAACGAGTTCATCGCCTTCCTGCAGGAGAACAAGGTGGATCTCACCGATGTCCAGAGGTGCTCAGTGGACTACGACGAGTACCCGTCGTTGAAGCGGAAGCAACATAGCATGTCTGCCGACGACGACGAGGAGGCCAACGAGGAGGAGATGGCAGCAGCAGACGCCGTGGATGGCAACGAGACTGGCAACCGCGCGGTGGCGGCTAAGTGGACGAGCAGCGCCGGTGTGCGCATTGGCTGCATCCGGGACTACCCGGCGCAGCTGCAGAGCCGAGCGATGGAGCAGGTGAACCTATTTTAGTGATTAGGTTGCTGGCCCACGTATTTTAGGTTCCGACAACTTAAATTCCTCCACTGTTGGTTGTTCTTATTTTATAGCTATCCAATCTGTCCAAATGAATGGCTCTACTTTTTTCCAAGTGCTGTAAAATTTCACTTTATAGTTTTGTATAGCATGTGGTATTATCCGCTGGGATGCTGGATTTTCACCAGGAATTGTGGTTGCGCATTCCTTCCAGATCTGGCTGTGTGATATCCAGTGGCGCCATTGTTCTGTTCTATGGGGGGTAGTTGCTGTTTTGTAGACTCATTAGTTGTTGCGCATTCCTTCCAGTTCTGGCTGTGTGATATCCAGAAAAGTCAGCATGTTTAGGCAAGCTCGAAAAAGAAGTACATATGTTTAGGGGCTGCTTGGTTGTAGTAATTAAAATCAGGGGATTGTGGCCAGAATTTTCCTTGGCATTTTATAGCACATCACTGTAGGATATAAATCTTACCAGCTCTTAGTCATCAGGATTCTATCTAGCTTTTCAAGGGTAGGAAACCTTTGATTATTTAAGCAAGTATATTTACCACCTGACATTCTAGCCTGTTCGTTTCGGCTTATTCGCTCGTATTTGGCTTATAATCCACGGCTTAAACAGTGTTTTTCTCTCACACCAAACCAGCCAGCAGTACGTTCAGCCATGGCTTATAAGCCAATTCAGCCGAAACGAACAGGCTGATCTCAATGAGCTCGTTGTTAGCAATTATGGCATTAAACAGATCAGAATATCTGTTAATTGTAATTTGTGACATGCCATATCGAACATAAGAAACTTTAGAAGTTCTGCACAAATTTCAAACACTGAATCCTCAAAGAGCTTGCGAGTACAAGCAACGTCATAAAGCATAAGATGATGTACTGAACAGCGGAATTGGTAAAGGGTCCACTGACGGGAAATCGAGATAGAAACCAAATATTCCTAGAACAGTTCACTTCTTAAAACTTAAAAAACACCAGCAACTCAACGTGAGCCCCATCATTGACAAAAGCATAACTGTAACATGCCAACTCACTAAAACTGTGTTAGTAATAGCTGAACATAGTGAAATGAAATGTTTCCTATCTACAGTATCCAAAAAAGCAACCTATTCCAAGGAACAGAATGGTGATCCTTCAAGACGGTCATGACTGTCAACCACTTAAAATTGATCTCGCTCAGAGCCCACATCAACACCCTTCTTTGCTAAGAATTCCTTTGCCTCCACAATATCCTGCATAATACGTCAATCTCAGACAAGAATAAACCGAGGTATGGTCATGCAGCCAAAAAAAAAAAAGAATTGTTTGGCATGGATTTCTTTGTCATGGTCTGTATGAAGATCCATGGGTGTACTGCAAAGACAGCTCAAGAAGTTTCCAAGGTTCCTCGGTTTCGTCATGGATAGATTAAGAAAAGAAATTTTGTACCTAGGACTAAAATAGCTAACCTGTTGCAGTAGTACAGCTTCTTGAGGACAAGTTGGGAAGAACATAAGTCCAAATCCAACCATAAAAAGGCCGTAGCATCCAAGAGCCACTACCAAGTAGATGGGAAGCTGAAACAGGAACAACCAAATTCATAAACAAACTACTAACAGCCTTGCACTGTTTTTTTTTTAAGATATCTACTAGCAAAAATCAGTGACACTGACCAGCCAAGTATAACTTCGAGGAACAGTTGAGGTTTCAAGGAGAGCAATCCAGATAGCTGAGATTGCTACCAGTATTGCAGCAATCTTGAATATGTGCTTCATTTGGGAATGATGTGCTTTCCTGTCATAAAGAAAAAATAACAAGGATGAGGATGACAAACAAAACATAGCTGACACAATTACTTTTCCTAACATACAAGCCGTTACACAACTTAATTTTGGGCCATGTTCATCTGCTGCTGATGGATCTAGTTGCACACGGTACTGTAGATTGATTTAAGCTGGGCAAAATGCAAAGACCTTTGAGAAGGATACACTTCTGGAAGGGAACCGTAATACTGGCACCTAGAGCATTACATTTGCGATCCAGCAGCCTAAGGAATAGGTACAATAGATGAGTGGTGATCCTATGCACCTTTTGTTCAGCTAAGCATGTGGATTATTGTGGGAGCCTTCATAATTTCGTGAACAGATCTAGGTCACTCAGCAGCATCAACAGAAGATGTGGTTTTGTGTTGCCAATTCTAAGGGCCGGTTTAGATCCAAAAATTTTGGCAAAATAACACTGTAGCGTTTTCGTTGTTATTTGACAATTAGTGTCCAATCATAGTCTAATTAGGCTTAAAAGATTCGTCTCGTGGATTTCGTCTAAACTGTGTAATTAGTTTTATTTTTTATTTATATTTAATGCTTCATGCATGCGTCCAAAGATTCGATGTGACGGGGAATCTTGAAAAATTTAGCGTTTTGGGAGGGAACTAAACAGGGCCTAAGCCAACTTCATGGGCTCGAAGAGAGTGACCGTTTACCATAAACTCGACTCTGGATCTGTTTGTCAAAATCAATGATAAATAGCGAATTTCAGAGATGAACAGTGAGGATCAAATAGCCAAATAGCTTTTTAAGTTAGAGTTTGGGAGCCCAGTTTCGCACAGCAAGCAGGGAAGATAAGGGGTGGGAATACCTAGTGGGTGCTCGCCGCCGGCGAAGAGACTGACCAACGCCTCGGCACCTGGCGTAGGGCGGCGGCGGAGAAAGGCGTAGAGAGAGAGAGAGAGAGAGAGAGGCACGGGTACCGTGCCACCGTGGTGAAGGAGAACGGATGCGATGGCGGCGTACTGGAGGAGGAGAGGGGGGATTTTTTTTTTTTTGGTGGGGGGTGGGGGTGATGGAGTTGATATAATGTATAGACCTAATTTAAAACTGAGCCATAGAGATCTAATTTTAAACTGAGTTTAACGAGACGCGCTGAAGTAAAAAAAACATTCAAATTTTAGCTTATTTTTATTTTGAAAGAAAAACGATGTCAATCAGAGTAATTTCTAATTTCTAACGAGCCAACTCAATTTAGGGTAGGGAAGATCAGAAGATGCAGTTGTTTCCTTCTTTCTTCGGGCTCTGAGCATGCCCAGTGTGCAATGCAAAGACGCTTAAAGTGAGAAAAATTATTATGCGGAGAGATTAGCGCCCGGACATTAGGACACGGCGTCCGTCTAGACGTCCGCAACAATGATACCCTTAGTGCGTCTATGGATGTAGCTTCGTGCTTCGCTTCGCCTCGTGCTCCGTGCCTGCTGCCTTGCCCATGGATGTAGCTTCATGCTCCGCGCCTGTTGTCCGCCCATGGATGTAGCTTCGTGCTTCATGCCTGCTGCCACACCCATGGACACAGCTTTGTGCTCCGCGCACGCAGGGACCGTTGCGCGCCTACGCCCGAGGGGACCACCTTCGCCTGTGCCCTCTTGCCGCGCCTGCTCATGAGACACTTGCAAATAAAGCATTTCCTGCAACATATGTTCGAAACATATGAAACATTTACAACATACGCTTACAATGTGTATGGACACTGCAACATATGCAACTTCTAGATAAAACACTTGCAACATACTTTTGAAACAGCTGAAATATTTGAAAACATACACTTGCAACATACGTGTATAGCCAGTGCAACATATGCAATATCTAGAGAAAACACTTGCAACATACGTTTTAAGCAGCTGAAATATTTGAAACATACACTTGCAACATACATGTATAGTCATTGCAATATATGCAACATCAAATCTATTTTTGCAACATCCAGATGAAACATTGCAACATACATCGAAAACACATGAAACATACGGTTGCAATATGTGCTTATCTACTTGCCGCTCCCAATGGACACTCCTTGACGCGGAGCTTGACGTCAACACGGAGCTCGATGCCACGGCGCGGAGGTCTAACCTCGACTGGGAGCAGCGTGAGTCCGAGCTGGGCTGGAGGCGCGAGGTGCAGCGGAGCGCAGCACCAGGCATAAGTAGCGCGCGGTGTGAGGTGCGGGCGACTTGAGGCGAGAGCAACACGCGACGCAAGGCATAAGGCGCTGGTGGGGCGCAAAGCACGAGGCGCGGGTGGGCGCGCGAGGCACGAGGCCACGGGCGCACGAGGCACGATGCACAAGACGCGCGAGACACGGGGCAGGCGGGTCCGTCCTTTCTGGCTGGACGGACGACGAACAGGAGCATTACAGATTACTAGTATATTGGCCGTGCTAACGCTACGGTGGCATCTAGAAAAAAATAAATCATAAAAATAAAATAAATTGACTCTTCAGGCTCTTCTGATTCCCTAATATTCATTGATTTTGGTCTAGATGAACACAGAGATAAGTTTATCAACAGCATTTAAAGCCAAGAGAGTACCTTATCAGAAGGTCAAAAGTTGCTGTTAATTTGTCAAAAACAAGTTTATCGACAGCATCTCTCAGTGTCTCCTTGTCCTTGTGGAAACTGTGAGCCTGGTGTTAGATCGTCACATGCGAAAACCATGGCTGCGTCATATATAGGACAAGAACTGAAGGAAGAAGCGCTGAAGGAAAAAGAAAGACACATCACTAACTTATTCTGTCATATGGGCAAACTTGCAAGTATGGACCACATCCATAGCACCGCTATGTAATTACACCATCCTACACAAGGCAGATTCATCTCATAAGGAAAATGAAGCTCATGAAGAAAATAACAGGACCAGAGTAAATAAAATAAGTAAAGAACCAAAGCTACCGATACCTCATGTTTACCACGTAAGGGATCAGATTGAGTTTGCTCTCCACCAACCATTGCACACTTCAGTAATATTGCATCAGCCGGACAAACTTTCTCACATGGCTTTGAGCAATCCGGTGGGCAATCCTAAGGATCAAACTCTAGAGAATAAACAGAGTTTTTCAGATGCAACAGAATTCAGAAGTTAACAGGTTAGCAGATACTTCTAGTGAAAGCAGGAAACTAACTGCAATATCAAATGATAATAATCAAAACAAAGCAATACTTGTGTATAACACCGAGTTCTTTCTTTTATATTGGTAAAATCATTGCAGAATGCAGATAGAAAAATATAACTTTTCACTTAGCAGAAATATATACCCACCACAAACATTTGTTATTTATCTAATAACTCAAATATTGGATGGACTAATCATTAATTTTACTTCTAGGAGGCTTTGAAGCTGTCATGCATTAGCAAAAGTGAGAGATTAATTCCTGACATCAGTAGCATCCTGCATGAAGTTTAAAAAAAAGCAGCATCCTGCATGAACAATGAACATGTAAACAACATGAGGGTCATAGCGCAGTGCCGCAGTCAGTCAGTTCTTCACTCATTGAGCCTGTTCGCTGGTTGGTTTCTGGGCTGATAAGCCTGGCTGGTTCTGGTTTGTTGTGAGAGAAAAATACTGTTGGCTGGCTAATAAGCCCTGGCTGAAACCAACAAACGAATAGGCTAATTGTGCATATTGCATCGCGGCCACTGCTACTCTCACGGTGCTACCAACACCAACTGCACCAGCGAATTGTCCTCCACATGTTAAACCTGATTCACTTTTCCTTATAAGCTAACACCGGCACAAAGTGCGTAGCCCCCTCCCACTCTGCCTTTCAAGGTTTTCACCATCTGATGGAGATGAGGCACTCGATGCTCTTCATGTCCATCTGACACTGTTGTGCACAGCCAGTAGTCCCTGGAGCCCAATGTAGTGACGGGTGAAGCAGCAAGGTGGAAGGGACACGGTACCTCGAAGTTGGCGCCGCAGATGAGCTTGACCCAGTCGCCGCGCCGGAGGGCCGTGACCTGCGGCGGGTGGTCGCTGGCAAGGCTTCCCCTGCGGGAGTGGGATACGGCGGAGGCCGCAGCCCCTACGGCCGTGTGGGAGGCCAGGAGAGGCGACGGCGGGTCTACAGCGACCATCGACGCGCGGAGGGGTCGGCGGGAGGTGAAGCAGCCGTCGTGCCCTTCGCCCAAACCCTAGGCACGGGCGCTCCTGGTCGTGGAGCTGCCGCTGCCGTCTCCCGACCACGCCTCCGCGACGGCGGCTCCGCCAGGCCACGCCGCGCGTCGCCCCGTCCGTCGAGAGTCGCGTCGCGAAGCAGGAGGGTCGGCCGGAGGTGAAGCAGCCGCCGTGCCCATCGCCCAAAAACCGTTGTCGCGGGCGCTCCTGCGCGTGGGAGGTCCGCGGGAGGCCGATGGCCGAGAGACGATGACTGACAGATAATCTGACCCATCTGTTTTGACGGTGTTATGTTTTCGGGGTATATTTATAGGTATGGATGTAGGGCCTCGTTTAGATGTCAAAAAAAAAATTGACAAAACACTACTGTAGCGGTTTTCGTTGTTATTTGATAAATAGTATCCAATCATAGTCTAATTAGGCTTAAAAGATTTGTCTCGTGAATTTTATCTAAACTGTGTAATTAATTTTATTTTTTATTTATATTTAATGCTTCATGCATGCGTCCAAAGATTCGATGTGATGGAGAATCTTGAAAAAATTTACAAAATTTTTTGCAACTAAACTGGACCTAGCATAGGTTCATGACTATGGAGCAAAAATTTATTATTTGGCTATAGATTTATTCTAACCGGTATATTATAGGGTGGGATAGATTACATCATCACAAGCGTCCTCAATTTACAATGGAAGAAGCTATTTTACAGGCGCTTGGTATGGTGGCGCTCGTCTTAAGCGTTCTTTTTTTTTTTGCTCCAATGCAGACCGAGTCAGTTCTCTACTTATCAACATGCTCAGTCCGTGCTCCTCAAAAACACACACACAAAAAACTTGCTCAGTGCGTCTATGTACCAGGTTTCTGTGCTACTCTCTAGCGCCCGACTCCACGAGATACAGATCGGTGCGTTGTACAGGCCCCCGCGTGATCACGAGACGTTAGAGATATCGTATACTCACTCTATCCTAAAATAGAAATCGCTCTCCTTTTTCAAGAAGTTATATTTTTTAATTTTGATCAATTATATAAAAAATATTAATATTTATAATACATACTTAGTATTATTAGATAGATCGTTGAATATATTTTTATAATATATTTATTTAGAGATATAAATGTTGCACGTATTTTCAAAAAACCTAGTCAAAGTTGAGAGTTTGACCTGCACTCATAGCGACTTTCTTTCTAGGATGAAGAGAGTACATTATTATACACCTTTATCCGATTTTTAGCTGGACTAACATTCTTTTTAAGACGGCGGAGGATGTAATTGTTATGCTTAAGGGCTCGTACGGTTCTATAGGAATGCCCATAGGAATTGTTCCAGCTGATCAAAGACTTTGGCCAAACAATCCGGTTAGAAATCGTTCTAGGGAATATTCCCTAACAACCAAATGAGCCCTAAACGTTTTCTTCGCAGGTCTCCAGAATCTCAGTCTTAAACTCACCCCGTCACTACATCTGGAGAACAAAATGCACGTTCCAATAAAACCTATCAAAAATGAATTTTCGAAAACTGATTCACATGACAAACAGAAAATATATTGTTTGGAAGCTAACATTTCAAAAATCCTTGCTTCCAAAATTTTAGCCTCTAGAAAGCGGTAAAATAGGTCAGTGTTCAGAACTAGTAGGTCCATTTCTTCTCAAGAAGATAAACTTTTGTGGGCAGCAGTTCCATGGCGCCTTTCCTTCTTGAAACGAGATTGATCCGGATCGAATCCACCTTCCTCTGCGCCATAGACAGCCCATGAGGGCGTCATGGCCATGTAATCTCTGCTCTTGAAAGGCTTTCCGGGTGTCACCTGTATTGGCAAATGGATATCTATAGTCAGAGGGGATTATCTGCTTTGCTGTGCCACAATCTAGTCGTTCAGGAAGCTCACCAGTTCATGGAAACGATCATAATCTATCCAGGTATGCCATTTGCCGTTGATCTTGAACTTATCTACCTTTTGCAAGTAGGACACAGCATGAATGAGCATGCTCACATGCTACTTCGTATACACCACCGCTTTTTGATGCCAAAACCTCGGAGAATTCCTTTACATCAGAGTGCCAAGGTACATTTTCCATTGTCAACTTTGAAGTTGCTGACCTGTATGCATCATCATGACATGTAACATGAGCAAACCAGCAACCAAAAGTTCAAGCCATAATCTGCATGCAAGAAAATAAAATGGCACTTACGAGCCACAATATGTTACACCCTTGATTTCAATGAAATCGGGCTGGCCAAGATCTAGCAGTTTCGCATATGCATCTCTCTCTTCTGCATTCCAGCCTTTAACTAGTGTAAGTCGGTAAACCGTTCTTTGATCTTTTTCATGCAATGACTTGAGTGAATCCTAGTGAGGCGCCAAAGCAGATGACGAACAGAAATACAGTTAGTATTGGTTAGATCTCACAGTCACAGTGAACATTTGAAATCTTCTACATCTATACCAGGAAACGCTCCCAGAAGTCTGAAAATAGTGGCCTATCAACAGCCTTCAAGCTCTCCTTTGTAGCTGCATCCACACTGACATACAGCTGTGAACATATTGACATTGTCAGTATTCTTTAGAAGTTGTTGCATTTTGAAATACAAAGATCTAGTACTTAGTGCAGTCATTCAGTCGATTCAGCGTATGACCTGAGTGATTGGTTTCAGTGCCTTAATCTTTTCAGGAAATTGAGCATTTGTAACCAGAAACGTAGATATGTGTCTTCGGTGTAGCTCATCCACAAGAGCATTTATCTCAGGGCACATTATTGGTTCACCAACCAGAGATAACACACAATGTCTAGGTGACAGACCCTCTTCAAGTTTTTCTGGCTTTACTCCTGAAAATGCAAGAAGCAGCATTCTTAGCTATAAACACTATAGTGCGGTCACATGATAATGTAGATCATTCTAGAACTGAACAGTATCCATGTCAAAAACAGCAATGCCTAGGTTGGTTGATGTAAAACACAAGCATTGCTAGGTTAAAATAATAATAATAAAAGCCTGCACATTATGATTCCTATAATCTCCTGTAAGCTGCTTCCTGTTAATGCAAGGAAAAAGTACAGGTACTTGGAATGATCATGGTCCAACCTGCCCTGAACTTATTATTTGGGCAGGGCAGTATGATATGCAGTGTGTTGCTCAAGCGGTCACTCATGACCCATGTATTAACACATATAGGAGAATGTACGCACCTGGTAGGCCTTTCATTTGCTTAACCATCTTAGTATGCTGGTCAATTGCAGCATTCACAATGTCAAGAGGGTCATCCATCTTCCATTTCCAACTCTTTCCAACAGGATTTGTGTGATGTCTCCAACAAAATACACATTTATTTGCACAAGCCAAACTTGGAGTTGCTTCCATGCATCCGCCAAATGATCATATAAACAGAAAGCAACAGTTAAGGCTGCCAACCATGTAGCATCATATGTTTTCGCAAATACATTACCTAAGCAACAAATATTTAAGAACTGAGATTAATAGCAGGACTAATTGCAAAGTGGATCCATCCAATTTACTAGTGCTACAAATACATTGTTGCATAATCAAAACTGCAAAAGGTTTCACCTGTGACTTTCTATGCCATAAAATGAGTGCTTATAACACCCTCCACGGCCTCGCAGCTGTGACTTAATCCATCTACAAATCTTCACTCCACTATGAGAGCCAATAATTTTGTAACCCTGGCACACACAGAGAGATGATAGATTACTACACTAAACAAAATATAGTAAAAGTGAAGAAAAGACACATAAATAATAAAATATAAGAAGTACAGTAGAAGCATGCCTCCCACATCACGTGAGGAAAACACAATTGCACAACAAAAACCACAGTGTTCACCAACAAAAGCCTGCATCACTATGAAATATCCTAAGGTTTAATAAGAAGCATCTAAATAATGTCAATTACCTGCTTTTTCAATATCATTATACTAAGGAAAACTAACTACTTTACAGAAAACTCTCTCCATTAGTGCTAGTAATATAGTTCGATGGAACTCCTAAAGGAAACTACTTCTGCAGTTATGGTTATTATTAACAATTTTCATCAATCCTTAAACTTGATAAAAATAAAATTGCTCCAATCCTTAAATTTTATGTGATCCATCCCAGGAACATAACTGCATATAGATCACAAATGAAAAATTGTTCGATATGCCAGGCACATAACTATATATAGATTATGCAAAACTCCAGTAGCCTTCCAACATATGGTGGAGATTTCAACTTTCACGTGCACTACAGCTCCTGCGGTCCAACTACAAATGTGCAATCCAGACCATGCATAATAAAATGTAAGAAATGCTCACTTGCTTCTCCAAACTCGTCCTAATGATTGGTGTGACCATGTCCTTTACACCGTTCTGCACTCCATTAGCTGGAACACCCTCCAAATTCCCATTCTTCCTCCTTGCCGGTGCTTTCCCAGCAATATCTTCCATGTCAACCTCCCCATCCACCATCTCCTCCTCATCGTCATCATCCCAATCCTCCCCTTCCAACTCCAACTCATCAAGCCCATTGCTTTTTTCATTAGCCCCATAACCAACCTCCTCGCCCTTCACCACCCTCAGCACCCTCCTACTCCACTCCTCGAACACCGCTTCGAGATCCCCGCCATCCATGTCGCCCTCCCCGAGAGGGACAACTTCAACAGCGCCAAGCGCGCGCAACCAGCGCGAGAAGCTCCTCGAGGCGGCGTTGAAGGTCTCCCCATAGACCTGGGACCCAACCCCGAAGACGGCGAAGAGGAGGCCGGAGAGGAGGAGCGCCCCCGCGCGGAAGTCAGCGGCGGACTCCTCAAGCCAGCGCGAAAGGAAGGCCGCAGAAGGGGGCGGCCCGCCGCCTTCGTGGGTGGGGATGACGAGCAGGAGGAGCGGTACGGAGGGAAGGTCGTCGGGGTCGAAGGTGGCAGCGTCGGTGGCGCGGACGGGGAAGCCGGCATCGGCGGTCAGTCGGGAGCGTAGAGAAGGGTAGGAGTAGCAGTGCGGGCGGCGGCCGGGGAGGGTTTGCGGCGGAGGCGGAGGGATTTGTAGAGGAAGAAGAGGGAGGAAGAGGAGAGGAGCACGAGGAGGGCGAGGTGGGAGGTGGTGGAGGCGGTGGTCGCCGCCGGGAAGGGAGACATCGCGGCGGTGGTGCGTGCGAGGTCGGACCCGTTCGGGCCTTTGGGTTTTGGAACTTGGAAGCTTAGATTTGGGCCTTGGTGGGCTGGGCCGCTTCCATGCTCGTCTTCAAAGAAACCCCAACACTGAAACATCCTCAAAAACGCCAAACTGATAGTATTGCGGTCGTCGTGCCAATTCAAGCTTGGGTTTTTTATTGTGTGCACAACTATTGTGCAAAAACTATTTGAGCTACAGTGATAATCCTGTCATCCATCAATCGTACCTAATCATTAGGACCTAATGTTCCCTATCAGTCGCCCTGATTCCCGTAGAATCAAGATTTACTCTGACCACTGAATATCACCATGCATCTAAATGGCCATGCCACGCGCATTTCTGAAGGTTCATGCGGTACAATACTTGGTTTTTCTGGTACAAATTTAAGATCAGAAGTGTAGAACGGCTCAAATGAGAGCAAAATACACATTGGGAACTCTTTTGCTGTTTGCTCACAATTTACACTGAGAAAGTTCATGTGTTGAATCTTTACAGATTGTTGCAACTTACAACACCACCAAGCAGTTAATTCAGTGACAATCTTTACATATATATTGTTACATTTTCAAACAACAAGAAGCAATCTTGTATCTCGTACAACCCTGTTTATGGAATCGAAGAGTCTTTTTCTCTGAAACTAAAGCTGGTCGTCTTGGATGCTGCTTCAGAAGAATTGATCAATGTAACGCCAACCATAACCAACCATCGAACTGGGATTAAACTACCCGTCAGAGATGTGGTGAGCATATTGTGATGAGTAACGAATGAACATGTACATCTACCCCAGATTCACAAAATGATGGTATCACACAACCCGGGGAAATCGACAGCAGTATAGTGCAAAAATTGGTATGCTGGAGCCTTGTGATTCTGAGGTCAGCTTATGGACGCCATGTTGTTTTCTTTACAGACATGATACCCTCCTTGTCCTTTCTGAAGGTCATGACAATTTCCCAATGCAGTGATTTCAAGATTGTCTCCAATGGGTCAAGGATCTCGAGTTTATCACGGATGATAGCCCAACCTCCAGGCCTCAAAATCCGGTCCATCTCAACAACAATTGAGACAGGTTGCTTACATCTACAACACAAGAAAGGGCATATCAAGAGTTGCACTTGATTATAGTACAATGGCCTTTTTTTTTCTGGTAACAGAAATAAACCTCATCCCCAGATGTGACTTAGTTGGGTACTAAACAATTTATTGTAAAGTAGATGTTGTGACCAAGAAAAACATGTGATTCAGAAAAAAAATCATAATACCAGAACAAGACAATGAATTCCCTATTTTGAGAGTGAAACCACACCAAATTATATGAAATCAGAGCAAGGCTAGTCTTTTCGATGCCATACCTGATCTTCAGGCGTGAGAATAAATGGTCAGCGTGTAAAAGATCATAGGACCTTGGATATGTACTAAATGGTTCACACCAATCATGATACACACCGATCAGGCCACGCTCATAGATTATGGGTAGGGTGTCTGCAGCATGCACAGGAACAACATTCATGACCCAAACCTTTTTAGATGCCAATGCAGCTGCAAATCTGCAAGAAGACAATCATCAGCTGTTTCAATACATTTATTTTAACATTTCAAAAAAATGTATTATGAAGTACAAATGTACAATGCAGGTTTTTAGAGAAATCCTATTTAGTATTCAGAATTAGAAAAGGAGATTTATTATACCCTCCAAATACAGCCCTCATATCCATTACGTTACGGATATTTGACCAGTCAATGCCCAATCCATCCAGATAAGATTTCTCAACAACAGCCTTCCAATGGTTATGATCAGAAGCCACCCTTGTTTGTGTGCCCCCAAGCCACTCAGGGAAACTCTCGAGCCTCTTGGGCCACTCCTCAGGCCAGTCACTGCCTCTTTCTTCTATACCAACAGGTGCTTTGTGCAGGCAATGTTTGATATGAGTATACCTAAAAAGGCAAGGTCAACTTATTGGTGTATGAACCAAAAGTGAATTATCTGGGAAAACATTGGAGTAATCCTAGACCCAGCATAGTGATGTAGCCCAAGTATACATGATCCAACTCACCATGCACTAGCTTTGTTCTGCTCTTCCTTGCAAAATGGAGGATCTTTTTTTGCTCTCAGATCATATACCTCATTTGAGGCTGGTCGCTGAAATATCTTCACTCCAGCCTCGCTGACATCATCACTATTGTAAGCTATTGCATTCCAACAAAGCGCAGTCATTGAAGCTGATATTCCTGAAAAGGAAAAAAAATGGAAACAGGGACGTGAATAGGCAGAAAGAAACATGAACCAGTTTATAAGGGTTTTTTAGATGGAGTTTATAATTTACAACAGCACAAGAACTGACACTTACTATAATTTACAAATGGTGTAAATACTTATGTTATTCTATCATACCTTCTTCACTCTCCAGGTCAGCACTTTTGCTTGATATGATGAAGTATCCTCCTGGACGAAGAATTCTATTTATCTCTAGGAGAAGTTTTCCACCTAAACCAAAGAATACACAATGTCGTTCAACATGCAAGTAGATACTTGAATTATGATCTAAAGAAAGGAATGAAGCAACACATATGTACCATTAGAATGCCATGGTATATTGCATTCACCGCAGTGAATAGCATCAAATGCACCACTAGGGAAGGGTAATCTTTGTGATCCCAGACTGCCAACTGTTGCAGGGATGCCACGTTCAAGGGCAACTTGCGCAAGGTCTGTTTGGTCATTCATAAGGCCTAAAGATAGCGTTATCACATCTTTCTCGAGTAGAGCAATACCAAAGCCAGCGCTTTTGCATCCGACATCCAATATTATGCGTATATTTTTACCCCAGTCAATGTCAGGAGCCATCTGAATGACAAACAAAGTAATGAGCGGATTGTGTAATGCTAATATAATATGTCTGAATGATTACTGAAACTAAACACATGTGTAGCTCAAAAATACAAATAAGATTCAATCCAAAAGTTCCTTGTGCCTTTGCTATTTTATATAGGAGAACTAAACCTTGGGGTTCATAAGTATCGACTTTTCTCAAGATGGTGCAGCCTTATAGCAATTACCATCCAGGAATCAGAACGTATCAATAGAGAGAAAATACGAGAGAATTGAGCATGATTTTCTGAGGTAGACACTCCAATGGTGAAGGCAATCAAAACATGTCACAACTAGCCATCAATCACATACCACATGGGACGTGGCAAGTGGCATGGGCAATCCAAGAAGAGCATTAACTATGTTCAGTTGTGCAACTATTTTCATGTTCTCATTTAATCTCATACCTTCGCTAAAGATAAGTCCAACTTAATTACGCAGACAATGTGCACAAACTATTTAAATGCTCTTTGATTCTTTCTGAATACAAGTAGCTCATGTCTGATCCAAATGTGAATATTTGACAATTACCTCATCAATTGATTCAACATAATGTCTTGCGCTACCTTTGAACTCCCATTCGTCTGGTGGGAACGTCAAGTACTCGCCGCTGTGGTTCAGCCAGTTGTGGCCCTTAACATAATTTGACAACCTAGGATGCCCAACATTCCCATACCAAACCTTCAAGGATCACGATTCACCACAAGAACAATCAGCAATAAATCAAATCAAAATTATTCATGTCCTATTATGGTCTACTCATTTTCTTAAAACATGAATTACCGTAAACTCCTGACCTTGCCCTTCCTCTCGGGCCATGGAGCAGGTTGTTTATACTCCTTGGGCAGTGACACCAAACACGTCACAGGAGACCTTGGGCAGCTGCGCTCATGGTGCCTCTGGCTCCCATCCCCATCGAAATCCACACAAGGGATATAGTGGTAGCCGCTCTTTGCGCCACAAAGCTTCCAATGGTAATGTGCACCCGGGCTGAACAAAGGCGGTAGCTTCCTCTTCTTACTTGGAGCCTTCCTCTTCGCCGCCTCGGGATCATCCTCCTCGCCGTCACCCTCACTGGGCTCGTCTTCCAATTCCAGCTGCGGCGGCTTCTCCTCCTCCTCCTCCGCAGGGGCCTTCCCCGAATTGTCCCCGCCCTGCTCGGGCACGGGCAGCTCCGCTTCCTGTTCCGGCTCCATCTCCATGTCTGGCTCCTGTTCCTGCTCCTGCTCCGGTTGCTTCTCCTTCGGCTCCGGGTCGGTTACCGGAGCCGGCTCGGAGTGATCGGCCTTCGCAGCGGCGGCATCCGGCGAGGCGGTGGCATTGGAGCGGTGAGGATGGGAATGGGATCCAGACGGAACAGGATGGCGCTTCTTGTGGCTGTGCGGAACGGGGCGAGGCTTCCGGTGAGCGTGCCCGCCGCCGCCGCCGGCGGTGCGATTGTGGGAGGCGGTTGGCGGTGCGGCGACTTCGGCTGCGAAGGAGGAGCGCTCGGTAGAGATCTGCTGGGAGGAGGAAGTCGGGGAGACTGAGGTCCATATGATGGCGAAGGAGAGGCCAAGCGCGATGGCGATGCCGACCTTGGCGCCGAAGCCCAGCGCCGGGCGGCGGCGCCAGCAGCCCAGGAGCCCGGAAGAGGGGCGGCCGGGCGGACCGCGGGCCACCGTCATGCGGCGGCGGGCAGTGGGCCGGTGGGTTGGTGGGGCGAGGCTGTCGGTGCTAGTGGTTGGCGTGGACTCTGGAGGCGGAGCCGTGGAGGCTGGGAGAAGAGAAGCAGCAGGGCGTGGCAGCGCCGCAGCGGCAGTTGGGAGCGGGACTGCGGAGCAGAACAAGCCGGTTCATGTTTGCTGTCACTGCGCTTTGTTCACTTTTTTTGTCACAAGCCTTTTTTTTAGAAACAACACGAAGCCTTTCAGACGCCGGATTTTTCTTCGTTTCCAGTGTTTTTTAAATGAAATGATTTATATAGAATTTCTGTACGAGTTTTGTAGAATTTATAGATTCTAAAAAAATCTTAAATACTCACTCCATTCTAAATTATAAATTATTTTGACTTTTCTAAGTGTATATGTTTAGATATATAGCAAAAGTTATGAATTAAAAAGGCCGAAACAACTTATAATTTGGAATGAAAGGAGTAGAACACAGCGGATATAGGCAAACTATTTTGTTTTTAGAAACTTGGCAAAGTAAATTTTATTTGTAAAGACTTGCTTTATGTGTACATGGATCTACACCGAGATTCATAAGGGGAAGGGGCAATAATTTTATGTCACTTATGTTGTGGACAAATCTTTTTAAAAAAATTGTGGATGAATTTTAATGTACATCTAATGACAACATAGCACACGAGATCACATGTGAAAGCCAAGTTTGTTAGTTATGTTGTATTAGCATTTTCTATACTTTTGAGATCGGGTCATATTTAGGCCAGCCGGGCTCCCAGTTGAATGCTCACTTTTGTAAACCTTGTGCTCACCAATAAGCTCCGCATTGCATGAAACCTTGCCTAGTCCTTTAGTTCCCAATAAATGATACCCACAATATGTCCTTGGTGAACTAATGCTTGTTTAGCAGCGAGAATTGGCACTCGGCTTCACCATAGGAGCTAGGCGAATTCGCCTATATAGACAAAATAACTTTACTATTCACTACTTGTGCTCACCAATAAGCTCCTCATTGCATGGGACCTTGCCTAGACCTTTAGTTTCCACCGAGTAATACCCCCACGACATGTCCCCGATGAACGTATGACTTGTTTGGCAGCGAGAATCGACACTCAGCTTCACCTATTCATCTAGAACAGCAGAGATGTCAAAATTAAAGTCACTCAAAAACCCTGCAAAATAGAGCCTAAACCAGTTAGGCAGCTACGGTGATGTGGGTTCACTAGAGAGCAAGTCTATGTTTCGAGATTGGCTCTCTACTCCTGTGCGCACTCCAGTAACTTCTCTAAACATGTGTATCTTTTTAAATGGTTATTATGCAATAATTTGAACATCTACAATTTTAGTGAATATGTTTCAAACCGCAATTTTTTGTACAAAGGCTACTAGGCATAATCCAAATGATAAAGTATATTTTTCAACCTCCAACTTACAGCATAGTCCGATTTTCAATCTCGAACTATGAAACCGGGTAACACACATCCTCCAATAACTATCGAAACTGATAAATTTAGTCCTCTAGCTGGCTTCAAAAGTGGCTACTATTTTACAATAATAACAAAAATCTGGTTTGATCTCTAGAAATTTATAATTAATTAAATCATAAAAATATGAAACTAGTTTCAGTTTTCTTCTAAAAATGTGTCATCTATCTGTTGGTGCTATATTCAGAGTTATTTATATCTTACTTATTTTAAATAAATAATAAGTGCAACTACGAGCAATAAAGCAATAAGTACAAAATAAACCAATTCTAAATACTTATATATTTTTCCCTAATTTAAAATAAATTAATTATGAATTGCTATTGGTTTTAAAATAAACCAATTCTAAATACCTATATGTTTTCTTGATTTAAAATAAATCAATAAAGCAACAAGTAGATAACATTTTAGAAAAAAAAATGGTACTAGTATCATATTTTTCTGATTCAAAATAAATTATTTATGAATTGTAGATGGTAAATCAGATTTTTTTACTATTTTATAAAATAGAAAAAAACTTTAAAAGCAACACGAGGACCAAATTTGTCTGATTTTGACAATTAGAGGGTGTCTATTACACGTTTCATAATTTAAGGTTGAAAATTAGGCTATTGCATAAGTTTGAGGGTGAAAATGTACTTTACCCTAATCCAAAATGTATCAAGCCATCAGTTCTGCCTTAACCAAACAGATTGTAAATTACATCAATTTGTAGATAAACTGAACAAAATTTAATCACTGCATCGTATGATAGCTCAATTTAATAAAATCGAAACATTTTATCTGTGTGTGATTAAATCAATTTCTTGCTGGCAAAATCACTTGGGCTTGGCGCCCGCAGGAAGTACCCGCCAGTCCGCCAGGAATCAATTTGTTGCAATGTCGCTAGTTTTGCTCTGTGTTTCTGTTTGGTTAAGTAATCAGAGAGGGGGAACGGATGTGCATGCCATTTGTTTCGTCAGGGACACGACCGGGGACGGCGAGTCAGTGAGCGAGTACGACTGGCCACCAACAACAGCGTGGATGGGTGATCTCTGGGACGCTTCTGTTCGATCGACCCTATCCGCTGGCTGAAGACGGCGGATATCTTGGCGCGCAATAGCTGAATTTGCACATTCCCAGAATATTTTGTCCCAGCTCTGCGACTCTCTACCACAGCCAGTCAGCCACAGGCGCAATAGCTACGCGGCCGGTCGTAGAGCCCAGAGCTCGAGCTGCGGACGGATCGGAAGGTCCGGCGCAGCCGCGCAGGCACCTTGTCGTCACGGGCGGGCGCACGGCGCACGTGCTTGTCCGCTCCTCTCCCCGTCCGCGACGACAGCTCCAGTCTACTGGTCCTCCCCTGTGCCAACTAATTAATAAGTACTCCGTACACCACAAAACCACTTAACCACATCGCCCGCCGCGCTCGCCGCCGTCGCCGTCGCTCTACAGTCGATCGGCCTGCGCGCGCCCACGGAGACGGAGCTAGGCGAAGCGAAGCGCCGGAAAAACGCGCGCCACCCGTGCCCCCGGGCGCTGCGCATCGTACACACACGAGCGCGCGAACTGGAGCTGGCTGGCCAGGGTTGCGTACGTGTGGTCCTCTTTTCTTATCTCTTCCCCCGGGCTCCCGCCTTTCCCACTCACCATACAAAACCAACCATCATGTACAGCAACAGCTAGCCATGTCTTTTGGAGATCACACACTCACGACACTGCCGCTGGTACGGTAGAATATGGTGAACTCGCTAGTAGCTTTATTTGCTTGCCGGCCCGAGCACATCATTGGCTAGCTAGCTAGCAAGCATATATAGCTAGCGAGCTGCTACACATTGTGTGGCTGCGCGCGCGCGCGCTCTTGTCCAATCTCAGTGCCGGTGGAGAGCCCTAGTAGCTAGCGCTGCTGCTGCTGGCCATGTCGTCGAAGCAGGAGAAAGAGGAAGAGGTGGAGGTGCCGTGCATGAATGGCGACGTGGGGAGGGACGACGACAACGGCGGAGTCGAAGAAGGAGGAGGAGGCGAGGGCGAGTTCGCGGCGGCGATGGCGCAGCTGGCGCCGGAGGGCGTGCGGGCGCTGCACGCGCGGGTGGAGGCGGAGTGGGGCCCCGTGCTGCAGAGCGCGTGCCAGACGGCGGCGGTGCGGGCGCTGTGGGGCCGCGCCGTGCGCGACCCGGCGGCCGGGGTGCTGGCCGGGGAGCGCTACCTCAGGGGGCTGCACGACAAGATGCGGCGCGACGAGCGCGCCGGCGCAAGCGAGGTGCACGGCGTCATGATCGCCGTCAGGACGCTCTGGTTCGACGCCCGCATCGAGGCCGCCGTCGCCGCGCTCGGCGGCGACCCGCAGGTCGTGATCCTCGGTGCAGGTTAGTATACGCACAAGCACAACACTGGCCTCTGCCCTGCCGCATGATGCCGTGGCTATTGCATTTGCATGCTGCGCAGCGCCGTTCTTTGCATGCCTGCCTGCCTGCCGTGCATGATCGACGCATCACGCATGCACATACTGACATACACCCCCGCGCATCATACTCGACGCATTCTCTTTTTCTTTTTTTGTGAGCTTATTACTGCAGTATATACTCTGCAATAGATCGATACACATGGATGATGAATGAAGAACACTGAAGTATCAAAATGACAACGATCCACTGTTTCACAAATCACGAGTGTGTAAGATTTTGTTTGACAGTCTGACTAAAATCACAATGGGGAGTTTTCTTCAAAACATACTATAGACGTAGACGCTCACAAAAAAAACAATCATCCTACGAGTACATGCAGGCGCGCACTATCCTTATTATACGTAGATGCTTTATTTTGAGACACTTGGCCGGCAGCCATTGACATTGATGACGTCATCGCAGCCACCTCACTATTGAGGATCACATAGTATTACCTCACACTGAATAAATATTAGCTATAAATGAAGAACTACACGCCTACACCTAGTTAGCCACAAAAAAATATATCTGCAAGGAGTAGCCTAATTCATGGCAGCATATTCTCCATTTGTAAATAACTTAGCTGGTCATCATCCACGCTGTCCATTTTATCTGTGGCGACAAATTTAAGCGCCCATTGTTGGACACGAAAAAAAGGATTATTGGCATCTAAAACTTGTATACAGACGAGGCGATCGTCTCGTGTGTGAGATGGAAAAGGAAGCAATTGTGGCTCGGAATGAAGACACCTGGCCACATTACAGCAAGAAGAAAGCTATCCTGGCGCTGCCCATTTTGATGGAAGCATGTCCAGTAATGGTACAGCTGCACATCAACATTCTTTCAAAAAAAGAAGAAAAGAAAAAGAGCACATCAACATCAACGCACTGATATTTATGTCCTTGATGATACTGGTGTGTTTTTTTCCACAAAAAAAAAAAAGAGATGATACTGGTGTCTTCTGTTAGATCCCTTCAGCCGCTCTAATCGGTTGGCAGTTAGCAAGATGCGGACCAGGAAACTTTTGGCCTGTATCCTACAAGAAAAACTTTTGGTTTGCAGCTAAGGGTGTCAACACTATACTGTACATAACAGCAACAGACTAATTTCACCTTCATATGGAGTAATGGTAACCCAAAAGCAAACTTTGGACACATGAACAATTGAGAGCATGGCAAAACGTTGGATTTGATAATGCTGGTGAGATAGTGTCAGATCCTATAACCTGTGGTGTCTTCTCTGCAATTGAATGAAACAGGTAGGACAAGGCATGCACTCACTTTGCATAACAAAATAACTGAGATGCAGAAATAGATTCTGGTTCTTTGAAAACAAAGAAATACATTCTTGGATTCTCAATTGGATATAATGCCCTCAGCCCCTCACCTAATAAACCTCAAGTTCAACAATTCTGGTAAATCATACATTACAACTTCTAATGTTTTGAAACAAATGTGCAAAGCTGGAGCAAGAATGCCACATTTTGTGGTACATGAAGCAAGCTTAGTTAAAATCTGTTTTACAAAAAGGCATCTTCATTTGCAGATAAGTTTACTTAGAATAAGGCTCGTTCTGACAACCAAACAATGCTCTCTCGATTTTTTCAGGGATGGATGCAAGAGCCTATCGGCTGAGCTGCCTAAAGGAATGCACGGTATTTGAACTTGATTTCCCGGAGCTCCTAGAAATGAAATCTGATCTTCTCCACGAAGCAATGAGTTCTGCAAATCACCAGAAACTCACCGTGATGGCAAAATCATTGATTAGGGTTCCAGCTAACATACAGGATGGAGACTGGATAACAAAGCTTCAGAGCTGTGGGTATGTTCCTGAAAGAAACACCATATGGGTGCTTGAAGGCATCATCTATTACCTTCAACATGCAGATGCAATGCAAGTCCTCCAAAACATTGCAGCTAGCCGCTCCACAGCCAGCACAGTGCTCCTGGCTGATTTCATGAACAAGAATGCGACGTTGCTCTCTCCAACGATGTACCATTTCTACCATGACAGCCCTGACCTCCTGCTGCCTTCTCTTGGGTTCTCCCAGGTAACACTGACACAAATTGGAGACCCGGAAGCACATTTTGGGTTGCTAAGTCACCCAGAGAACCTATTTGATAAACTGAGGAAACTGCCCAGATCAACGGAAAAAAACCCAGAAGACGGGACGCCATGCTGCAGACTGTATTTTGTGGAAGCCTCTGCCTCACCAGATGACCAGATCATGTGTCCACTGGATCATTACTTGGAATAGTTGAATTACCTCTTTCTTTTCATCTGATGGCTTGCAGAATTCATTAGCATTCAAACCCTGATATGATTTTTGTACAATATTTTTTCATCTGAGATAATACATCAAATCTTGTCAAGAAAAATATATTATTAAGATTCTGCCTACTCTACACACATTTATTTCAAAATCAAGAAGTTACATTTTATCCCAAACCATCAATGCATACATATTGACATATAATTAAATAATGACACATAGAGACCAAAATGAAAGAAAATACTCCGTTATATTTTAGTCCCGTGTAATCTAATGGACAGCAGGATTTAAAGACCAAAATGATAGATAAAAAAAAAGAGCGTACCCAGTGCAGAGAGCTCCCGCTTTGTGCGGGGTCTGGGGAAGGCTGTTAGTGGCAAGCCTTACCCTCGCCTGTGCTATGCGAGGAGACCGCGACTCGAACCCGGGACCTTCCGGTCACAGGCGGTAAGACTCTACCATCACCAAAATGATAGATAAACAGTGCAAATTTATAATGTTCATAAACAAGATGATAAGTTGTGGAGAACAACAGAGAGAACCTTGAAAATAGTAGCTGAAACAAAATTTGGTAGTGGGCCTGCTTGGACAGATATCCTTATAAGTTCTGGTAATTTAACTCTAGTTTTTCATTACAGGCAAGCATTCTTGTACCATAAATATCATATATCAGATCAAATGAACAAAGTATTTGTACAACAAAAGTCCCTAATGAGAAAAGGCAAATGAAACCTTACCTCAAAGATAGAAAGAAAATAAAAACAATAAGTCATTTTTAAAAAAGCCTTGAAAAAAATGTGATCCGACCTGGCAAAAAAAGGTCTAAACACCTAAACAGTCTTTAACACTCTGTTCAAATTTGTCGAGGGCAGAGATAGTGCTCAGCAAGCCATCCTTCATCTTCTCTCTGCAGGACACTGAAATTGATCAATGCCAGCATTTACTAAATTCATATACTTTGAAACAATATCATAGAAAATCAAGGCTTATTTATTTAAACTTGTACAGAGTATTTAAAATAAAATTTGTACAGATCCAATCATTTCACGTTAGAAGACAATCCAGACTGGGAGGTCCGACTATATTGCAGCAATTTGTTCTTAGTAACTCCTATGGTGAGATGATGATATATACAACTCCTTTATTTACAAAATCAACAACAGAGGTATAATTGGCTGTCCGTATATAAATTTTAAATATCCTAACAGAAGATGCAAAAAGATGACAACATTACATAAATAAAAAAGATATACAAATAATGTTGCCACAGGAAACATCAAGTTGCTACTAGTAAGAGGCCAGCGGCTCGGGCGGAACCCCATCGCCCCCGCCGTAGCCCCTCCCTCACCGCTCCGCCAGCCTCGCTAGTAGCGCGCCAGGTGTCCGCCAGCGTCGCAGGACGGCGGCGGCGGCGGGCCTCTTCCCCCCCCCCTTCTTCCCTTTTTCCCTCTCCAGTGGTGCTGTTATAACGTCCGAGGCCCCATCCGACGGTGGCTGGCGTGGCTGTTCTGCGCGCAGACCGCGTGCTAGTCGGCGGATCCGGGCCGCGGTGGCCAGATCTCGTGGTCCAGGCTCGCCTCCCACATCTTCCGTGCTGGGGCGCGGTGGTCGTGTGGTCGTCGGCGGTCGGGCTGCTTGGGTGCTCTCCTCCTGTCCCTCCTTGCTCAGTGCGCTTAAGGCAGTGGCGCCGAGGTGGCTGTGGAAGGCGCGTGGGTGCGTCGGTCGGTCGGTGGCGTCCGTCCGGATGTAATGTGTAGCGCGCGATGTGGCCTCAAGCTCAGTGCAATCTTGTGAGGCGGTGGTTAGCCATCGGCGCAGTGATGGGTGCGCGGCGGTCGCAGCGTCGGCGACGACGCCAAAAAGCCGGCGACAGCGGCCGGCCGAGGCGTTAGTCGTCTTGGCGGCGGTGTTTAATGAAAGCGGAGTCGTCCGCTCCGCGTTGCCCGGCCGGAGGGACGACGGCCGACGACGGTGTCGCGGTTCTGCGTCGGCCGGCAGCCGAGGCCCCTCTGAAGGGTTACCGTGGGCGGCGGGACAACGGTGATGGCGATGATGGATGGCAAGGGGCCTTGCTTCTTGGCCCGACGTTCGCGCTTGAGGACTCCTTAGGCGAAAGCCTAGCGATGGCGACACCGTGGGTGCCGCTTTCCTGTTAGCGCGTCGTGTATCCCCTCTAGCACTATCATCCAGGGTGAAAGCCCGGTCCACTTTGGACGTCTGACGGTGGCGCCATCGGCATTGCTACCTTCTTCCTAAGCGCGCCGCGTTTGGATTTCGCCGTGGCCTCGATGTCTCCTCGGTGATTGTTCTTCGCTTCTTGGCGCCTCGATGACGCTGCGTGGGCGGGTCTTGCTGCGAAGTCGAAGTTGCTACGTCGAGTGGACGTGGCTCAAAGAACGATGACACGCAGCCGAGCCCCACCTTCATCGTAGGCCGGGTCTGCTAGGGTCGGCAAGAGGGACGTGATCGAAAGTCGGAGCTGCTTTTGGGGTGCTTGAGCTTGGCAACGATGACCGGTTCGCGGCCGCTTGCTTTGCCTCGTTGGTGGGTGGCTTGTGTGGACTGCCATGAGAAGTCGGAGCTGCTGGCGTCTTCACCATGCTTTCGGCAACGATGACCCATGGTAGTGTGCCGTGTTAGTGCTCAAATCAAGTGTGGGTTGGTTAGCCTATCGGTGCGCTTTTGGCATCCTTGGCTATTAGTCCTCTTGTACATAAATTCTTTATGTCTTAATTGAGCTAAGAGCTCTCCGCTTTTGTTTCAAAAAAAAAAAAAAGGCCAGAATATTAATAGGTCGAACATGTTTCTCAGATCCAGGATTTAAAAAAAAGGCGTACCATCTCACAGCAGTAAAGCTCCCGCTGCATGCGGTCAGGGAAGGGTGTCGTGGCAGCCTTTACCCTCGCTCAGTGCAATGCGAGGAGACCACGACTCGAACCCGGGACCTTCCGGTCACAGGCGGTAAGACTCTACCGCTTGCACCAGGCCCGCCCTTCAGATCCAGGATTTAAATAAAGAAAAATATGTGTGTTGGCATTACTCACCTATCATCTGCGAGCTCAAAATTACTGTTCTCAGCCAGAGTTCCCAGGTCAGAGAATGACCTGTACAAGACAAGGTCAATGAGCCAAAATTTACTCCATACAATAAACAATAATTATGTGAGTCTCACGTGGTGCTAGCTAGCTATAAACATACTGTATGAGCTCCCCAAGCCTAGTATCAGCTTCAACCTTGAGGGGATCCTTATTAGCGAGCAGCGAAGCGGCGTTCTTCAGTATCAAGCTGAATGTGCACACCTACAGGGTAATTCCATCAAACACCTAGAGCACCGAAAACAAACCCACCATGCAAGTGAAGGTCAAAAGCCCCAACCTCAACGCCAGTCCGCGACTGGAACGCGACAATCGAGTTCCTCTGCCGCGGCACGCAGTCCCTCCCTGCCGCACCGATCCGCCCCCTCACCTCCTCGGCGTCCTCGGCAGACGCACTCGGCGAAGCTACATTGCATAGCAAAGCCACGGTTGCTAAGAATTTCCTGGACGTCCGACCAGATTAGGCAAGGTTGAACGCTTCCGAGGGCATGGAATTACCGAGAAGAGCCTGGGATTTGACGAGGGTGTCCCGGGAGGCGGCGATGGGCGCGAGGAGGTAGGACGCCGACTTCTTCTTCTGCTCCCGCAGCAGCTCCTTGGGCCCAGCTGCGCGCGCCAACACGAAGAGGAACAGGAGAAAGAGAGAAGACAAGTGAGAGCCGATAAAGTTGGTAAGCGAGGCGAGGGATGCGGTCGTACGGATGCCGAGGGAGAAGGCGGCGGCGGCGGGGCGTGCCGGCGCTGCCGCGGCCAGGACGAGTGCGAAGAGCGCGGTGCGGCGGGAGGCGATGCTCGGCGGCGCCGGTAGCGTCGATTGCGGCTGTGAGGGTTCCCGGAGGGGAGACGCTGCTGCCGTCGTGCTGCGCCGGAGAGGCGGCCTCACCGGCGGCGCGGCGGGCGACTGGATGGCGCTCATGGCTAGGCGTGCGTGGCAGCGTGGGGGGACAGCGGGTGGGATTGCGCTTCCTCTGCGCGTGGGCCTCCAAACTTTACGGGCCGTCCAGCTGTCCAAATCCACACGAACTATCCCGTTACGTATTCTGAGTGCTACGTCTTCCGGTAGTATGAACGGCCGGGTCCCATGATGGTTCCGCCTTCAGGAATCACGAGGCCGCGGTCGCTCGCACGGCACGGCGGCTGCACCGACGGCGACCCCGAATCGGAGCACGCCGCGGAATCCATGCAAGTGCAAGCCGGGAACAGTCGGCACTACGGCGCTCCACTAGTCCAGTTGGTAGAAGCATGCAAAGGACGAATGATAGGTACTCCGTACGTGGCTACGTGCACGGCCTTGTGCATAGGAATCCACGCACGACACCAACAAGCAACAACAACTAACCAGCCCAGACGATGCGTGGATCTCACCGGCCGCTCACCGCATGGCACGGTGTTCTTTTTTTAGCTTTCCTTTAGCTACACTTGCAGCGGCATTTTAAATATCGCACGCATACATAACACACCACCAGCTTGCTCGTTAGGCTTGAAAAAAGCTGTAGAATCGCATTCACTCCCCTTTTGCACTGATATGACGATGATGCTGGAACCTGGAACACATTTTCCAAATGGCAGCATCGATCTTTCAATTGGAACTAACCGGTAGAGATGAGCGTGTGCCACGAAGCCGAACAATACTGGGTTCCCTCCACGTATTCTGGTGTTATCGCCATGAATCAGATTCGAGCTAACTTCCAATAATCAGATTACCAACTAATATAATATAGCTTATTATAGATTAGTATAATCCTGCTGTGTCATGATCGATCCCGGCATACATAAACAAAAGCGCAACACAGCTGACAGTCAAAGAAAAAAAGCGCAACACAGCTAGTTCTGGACCAGATCTCTGGAGCACTAGCATTAGCATGTAGGCTTGCTTGGCTTCCGATCCCCAGCATGTTAACTTTTGCCTCTTGTTGCTACTGTCACTCGATCTAGCAAGCAATAAAAGTAAAATCAGGCTTGCATCAAACTCCCAAAAAAAAATCAGGCTTGTATCATACCGCTTGTGTGCCGATGGACAAGATCGAACGTGAAGCGTCGACAAAACTACAAAAGGCCATGCGAAAATTAATATACGTGTAAGTAAGCAAAGCTTATCATCGTCGTCGTCGTATAGGAAAGCGACCGCTTTACACATCATTTGGTGTAGTTTGGCGTAACGAAACTGACTGCTGCGTTATATCGCTTGCCACTCTTGGGTCTTTGGCTAGCTGTTCGGATCGGAATAGGAATGTGTGATCTGGGATCTGTCCGTCTGTCGTGCTACTTGCCTTGCCTACTGCTGTGGACTGCACGCTTGTTGATGGGCCCAAAAGGAGGGAGACAGGGAGAGAGCAGAAGAAAAGGCGATGCCAAAGGTCAAGAGCGCTCCGCCCTCCGCTCCATGAGTTCTTCGTCATCCTAATCGATCGAACCGGGTTGCCAACGTGGAATCCTGCGGGGCCCAGGATCGCCATGGGAGGAATAAATCCACGGCCAAGATGCGTGCCATGCTATCGCCCGTTATCCGCCGAGAGAACAACTAACTTTTGCTACTCGCCCACCTAAAAGGTACACAACATTTTGAAGTGTGGGCAATCAGCCTGTTCGGTTGGCTGGTTCGTTTCGTTGCTGATTCGTGAATACTGGCTGTTTTGTGTGAGAGAAAAATATTGTTTCGGCTGAAAATTTACGATCGTTTACGACAAGCCACAGCCAAACGAACAGGCTGAATCTAACTTTCTTTTCTACTACCACGTGCTATAGCAAACATTGTTTTCAAATCAACTATAATAGTAACCAGATGTTTTTTTTACAATAGGAAGGATTTTATTCGTTATAAGCAAAGTATAGAGATTGGACGGAATACCCCCCGATTAAAAATTTGCGAGACATATTTGACATTACATTTGTGGATGGTGTGCTAAAGACTCACAAGAGTAAACTGCCACATCTAGTAACTGCTTCGGTGGCTGACCTAAGAGACCAATGGCTTACGCCCTGTTCGCTTGGCTTATAAGCCGTACTTTTCCAGCCAGAAACATTATTTTTCTCTCAAAACAAATCAACCAACGGTACTTTCAGCTATGACTTATCAGCCAAACGAACATGACACTAGGTTGTGACCATATGATCCAGCTTCAACCGGTGAGGCAAAGACCTGACAATTAGTAAGTATATTTGTCATCTGAAAGTTCAGAGCATCAACAATTTTTGTGCCCAACAATAGAGTACGAGCTTGTCAGGGCTTCCTGCCATGTGGGCCCACCCACGCCAGGTTGTCACCAGTGGGGGCGCTAGCTACTTAAGGACAGAAGAGGTCATGTGGAGGAGATCGAATCATTTTATTAGAAACAGAACCCTTCTTCTATCTAGGCTACTGTTCTTCTTCCCCAATATCTCCATGTGCCCGGTTCCCACCTCAAATGTTCCCTGATCCGACCTCCCTCCCCTTGAGGTCCTGTATCCTGCTTCCTCTTAATTCGGTTATCTCCCCCCTAACAGCACAACATATTTTTTACTCAATATTATATTAAGAAATATATAATTAAAATTTTTACCATATATAGTTGTTGGCTATATGATATTTTAATTAACTATTTAATGATGTTAGTTGTACTATGATTTCTTGTCCTCTTCCATATTATTATCTTATAGCATCTTATATAATTAATAATTAGTCTTTCTATTATTTTTGTCCACCTCTTTTGTTCCCACAATAATCCTCTAATTAGCTAGTTAAATATAATTAGTGTTTTCTTGTTTACTCTCCTTCTGTATTGATCTCCATTAACACCTATATTATTTGGGATTGGTCTTTCTGTTATTATCGTGATTTTTTTCTAGCCCAAGAATTAGATTAATCGTCATATGAGCGTTAGAGACCATGGGCTAATTAATTTTATTCCTTTTTTTCTCCAAAATATTTTGTGTTCTTTTTCTAGTTTTTTAGATTTCTTTTGTATTATAATAAGTTTATAACACAAAATATTTATTTGGTTGTTATGTATACTTTGACTGTATATGTATTTCGTCATGTGTGATTGTTATCGGTCCAAACGGCCCCTCTATGTTCAAATTTGGCTCCGCCAATGTCTAGATTTAGCTCGCAAGAGATCCATACATTGTTTTTCATCTTGTCATCGCAACTTTAATTAAACAAATGCCTTTTATCGATTATCCACCCTTGTCGCCTTTTTTATATATATTGTCAACCAATTGGTTTTGGCGGTAGACAAAAGCGCCCTAAAAACCGAAGACAACCACGACAATGCCATTGAATACACATTCATAAATGTGGCATATTCAAGTTGCATTCTAGGCCAAAGGCCATGTTTGGATCCATGGGTTAGAGCTAGTTTGGGCTAGTTGCTAGTTGGAGCTCAACTAGCCCTAAAGTAGCCAAACAGGAGGGTTAGAGTGGGTTATTTGCAACTAGCCCACCCTAAAAAACTATCCCCCCAAAGAGGTGATTATTTGGGCTAGTTGGGGCTATTTGAGGTGGGGTCCACTGTTTTCTCTCTACTTTCACCTGCACCAATGATTTGGAAAACACATTTATTATCATTTTAACTCTTGTATCCAAACATCTCTTAGGCTAGAGTTAGTTCAGGGCTAGTCCTGAGCTAGAAACTAACTCTAACCTCTAGTTGTGCTAGAGTATCCAAACAGGGCCAAAGTAGAATCTCCATCTTAATTATTTCTTGGCGTCTTCTTCTGTCTGCTCATTGGTTTATACCAATCTTTTCGCTATTAATACCGTTAACGGTTATCATTTAGCTGATAAAGTAGCTCATGAGGATTATGTAAGACACCTTCGTCTTCCTCCGAATTTACCATTCATGACGCTCCCTCCTTTCTCATCGCCAGCACCCCTTTAATCTCTTCGCCCGAAATATCTTGTTTATTCTCTATGCCATCTTTAGTGCCTGCTGAAAGCTTTAGTGGTCATCACCGTCTTCTTTATCGCTCATAGAGATAAACTCTCCACACTAACCCTAATGTTATACCACTACACAATTTTCTATTTTAACAAGATTTATATATATAATAACTACCTATAAAAGATTCACCTACCAAAATCATCCTCCATTCTTCCCGATTTGCGTGTAGCATGCCCTCCTGTCCTACTCTTTTTTTTTTTGGGGTGGGGCGTGTGGCCGGAGCCAAGCCGCGGGAGGGAAAGCGGCGCTGCGTCATCCGTTACCAGCGCCAACTCACCAACGCAACTCAAACGCATCCATCCCCAGCCAGAGCGAGCAGGAGTTCCTCCACCACCAGCCCTCCCCCGTCCGCCCGCGCCCGCTGCTGCTTCCAACGCACGCGAGCTCCGTTCCGCTCCGCAGCATCGGCATCCGAATCCGCACACGATCCCCGCGCCACTTGCCCCGTCACCCCCTCGCGGCCCGCGCCTCCGCCTGCTCGTCGGCCAATGCCCGCTGCTCGGCGCAGGCCAGCGCGATGAGATGAGATGACTCCGCCGCGCGGCGGTGCCCGGCCTCCCGTCCCGTCCCTCACGCGCACGACCACCACCACCACCACCACCACCCGGCCCCATCGGGATTCCTCCTCCCATCCTCCCACCTAGCGCCGCATTTATTCCCTCCCTCGCACGACCACGGTCACGCTTCCGTCGCCCGGTCTTCTCTCCCTCGTCGCATCCGGCGCTTCTCCTCGTCGCCTATTTAAAGCGCGGGGGGTTGGGAGCCAGCGATAATGCTCTTCTCCAGGAGGCCTCTCGCCGCTGCTCTCCACCTCGCGCCCCTCTCGCCTCCGCTGCTCCTCTTCTTCGCGTCCGCGTCCTCCTCCTGCTCGCCCGCCGCCGCCGCCGCGTCGGCCTCCGGCTCCAGAGGTACGTACGCGTTTCTTCCGTGCATTCGTGAAGATTTTCTCGGTGGGATGAGAATTTTGCCCGTTCTTCTCGTGCTGTTTTGTGCGCCGTGCGATTCCTGTGCTATTTGACCGGTTTGACTGGCGCGAGATGTTCTGTCTTGTATATCTCCGATTTCACTCAGACTTCGATGGTTGTTTCCAAGGGAGTTCGTGGCTCCACTCCTTTCCCGAGCAGAGTTTGTGGATTTCATTGGGTTACCCGGATCACTTTGGCGAGTCGTGATGGCATGCAGAGATTGTGGATTTTTGTTGGAATTTGATGGATTCTGCATTTTGCATCATAGTTTTGTGATTCAGCGTTAAGTGTGTTTTATTTATTCACATGAGATGCAAGAATTTCGGTTTTACTCGTTCTACTGCTGCAACTTTGCCCGTATGTCCTTGTAATACGTCGATCATCTAACGTTTTAACCAACTCTGACATAATTCCTGATTGAAACAACGTGCTTCTCCACCGATCGTGAAGTACAGTTAGCATTTTTAAGTTTATTAGCTTGTATGCTCTTACAATACAGATGTGTTGGTCTCCTATCAGGTTGCACTGCTGTAAGGATGGACAGCGGTGCGGTGGACACAGCGTCCACTGGGGCAGTATGGTCAACACCTTCGGCAGAACCGAGAAGCATTTCTGTCGGGAAGGAGGTATTCTGCAATAGGTCACTCAACATGAGGAACATTAGGGCAGTGGGATTTGATATGGACTACACTCTGGCACAGTACAAGCCTGAGACCTTCGAGGCCCTTGCTTACTATGGTACAATAGAGAAGCTTGTGAAGGATCTGCGCTACCCTGAAGAGGTTAGTGCTAAGGAATGCAAATTTGCTTAATACACCAAGATAAAATATCCAGATTGATCACTTTCATACTAGATGTGTTGGTTTTGAATCTATTTGTACATTGACCTTTCAATGCATGCAAGAAAGAGAGTTAATGGCACATAAATTCCATATAGTTGCTTTAACTGTTTTCCAATGTGTCTATGATTGTACCATTTGGATGTCCCAGAAGTTAGCGTAACCCTTATGCTTCATTTTTATACTTTTAGTCTATCATATACTATGCTTTTAGAGGCTGGACTTCTACTTATTGAGTTTAGCATGTGATTTGATAGTGTGTGGCAGCATTTCTATACCGATGGGAAGGAAACACATCGGCTTCTGGTTATGACAGCATAGATGAATTAGTACACTCTATACCTGTTTTTACTTTTATGGAGTTTGGCTGCATAATGTTGGTGCTGTTCTTGATTAAAATTCCTTATTGGAGTTATTGCTTTTTATCTTAGTGGGGCCTTACTGAGTGTTGCACTCATAAAGTCGAACACATTGGAGAATGAAATTTGCTATCCACTTATTGAGCAGAAATATTGTCTACTGGAGTGCATTTGCCTTGATTTCAGAATTCACCTTTACGTACTGAATCTTTATGAAAGCAACAAAACATATTCCATGTTGGCTTGTTTAGGTTCAGAATTCGATTTTACTATTCTTTGATCATGCAGCTGCTGACTTGGGAGTTTGATTGGAAATATATGGTCAGAGGACTAGTTCTTGATAAGAAGAGAGGAAATATCTTGAAGGTCAGTTATTATTTTTTAAACTTGCCCCTCGTTTTTTTGAAAATAATATATTACTGTTACACTGCCACTTAGTAAAACACGACCAAGTTGCTGGAAGTTTTCTGTTGTAACTGTACAAAACATAAAATAAATTATATTGTTATCAATGAAGGGCCCAACCTGCTTGGAAACAAAAGGCTCTGTTGTAGGAGTATTATCAGCAAAATGCCTAGCCACAATATTTTTACAATAATCAGATCTCCTTTTTTTCATATTCTTATTTGAAATGTGATGTTGGTGGTTACATGATTGCGAATCAGTAGGAGGCGGCTTGTCAAACTAATTGATGCATTTTTTTGGTTAACTATTCTACCTATTCTTATTTATTATATATTATAGTTTGATTATAGTTTGAACCATAATCAAAGGGCAGGCCTGGTGCAGTGGTGAGAGCTGTCTCACTGAGTCATTAGGTCACGGGTTCGAAGCAGCCTCTAGGCAGATTTTGCGGGGGGGAGGCTTGCCTCGGTTTTTCCCTTCCCTAGACCCCACTCATGTGGGAGCCTCTGGCACTGGGTCTGCCCTTTATAGTTTGAACCATAATCACTCTTTTCGTGCTAGCATTTGCAATTCCTCAATATTAATATTAATCGCTCGCTGAGCATCGTCATCATTTTGGAAGTATCAAGTGTTAGTTTTCAATGTGAAAAGTTCTACTGGTTAGTGGGAATGGCAAAAACAGGTCTAGGCCTCATCATAAATTTTGATGCGATCTGTATTGTAAAATTTAAATGAAATATTTGCTCCTGTTCAATTTGTTTTATAGCTCATTGTTTCATTGCACTTTTGTGCTGGACTTTCAATACTTGTACTCCTTCTGTCCACAAAAGGATGCAATTCTCATTCTTTGAGGAGTCAAACGATTTGAAGTTTGACCAAAGTTATATAAAAAAAAGTAGTAACATCTATGATACAAAATAAGTAACATTAAATTAACTAAGAAATATATTTTCGTAGTAAACATAGTTGTAGACATAAATGTTAATACTGTTCACTGTAAATTTGGTCAAAGTTAAGCTAGTTTGACTTGCACAAATCCCATAGTTGCAACCTTTTTATGGACGGAGGGAGTAATTTTTAACTAAATTAACTCCTTTTAACTATTTTGGTGATGGATTATCAGATGGATCGACACAAGTATGTAAAAGTTGCATACCATGGTTTTAAGGAACTGTCGAAAGAAGAAAAAGTTGCTGCTTATGGGAGTACATTGATAAGAGATTCATTTGATGAACCTGATTATGCCCTTATAGATACGCTTTTCTCACTGGGTGAAGCTTATCTATTTGCTCAGCTTGTTGATTTCATGGACAAGAATCCTGGAAAAGTACCTGCAGGCACAGAGTATGATTATTCCCATCTTACATGTTTACCATACTGACGGGGCTTGAAATTTTTAGGACGTGATTTAAATATAAGTTGATTGATACAAATTATTAGAAATTATTTTACATTTTGAAGAGCATATCCACTCTGAATGATTCTTGATTCTTATTTTTGATAATTAACCAATATGTAGCGAACACTACACAGCTATCTATCACCACAAGTCCACAATACTCCAAATTTCTTTCATTTCCTTATTCCTTCATAAATTTAAATCTACTATCTTGAATCGCCTAAGCAATCACCTTTTCCTTTGTTCATTTCGTGTCGGCCTGTTTTTCATCATGAGTATTACATTTAGTCTACATGCACTTTGATCCATGTCATTACCTCTTCGACCTTTTATTGCTGGACCACACTTGTATATTCATTAACTCAGTGTAGTTTTGACACCCATGTCGATGCTTTGTCAAATCAAACATACAAACCTGGTCTAGATTCTGACACCATGTTCATGTTCGAGCCACAGTTCCTATGTTCCCGCCAAAAATAGGTTCAAGGGCACGTAGATGTTGGGATGATTGAATGCATATTATTAATTATCATGACATGCCTTGTTGATATCCTCTGTACTGTACAATGACATACTATCTCTTGACTTTTCACACCTATTATGGTATTTAAATTTAGGTTTTTGTGGGAACTCGTTAAGTTTTATGTTTTTTTCCTTCTTTTGCACTAGGACTTGCATACAATTTGGAAATTTTGAGGTTGTTGTGTTTGTTGTGTTGCAAGTAAGTAGCTAGACAAGTGGAATTTTCCTGCCAGAGGGCAGCTTGGCACTTAGGCCGCTTTATTGCATTATATAGGAGTAGCAAACTTGGGATACAAGAAGGTGCTCTACCTACTACAGCATATACCAGCTACATAAAGTAGATGCTACCTTGGATGCTAAGGCATGTGAAAACAGCTAGTCATTAAACAGTAATTATCTAAGATAGTGAATAGTAAATAGCTTAGGTAAACTAGATACATTGGGTAAGCACTAGGCTAATCCATCATTTCTCCCCCTTAGCCTTGTGCCCTGCCTTGGGGATGATTTGCTTCAAACCAATTCTCTCCCTCATCTCTTCAAATTTGGCCTTGCCCAGAGACTTGGTAAGAATGTCTGCAAGCTGATCAGTAGTTGAGATGTGGTCGACCTTGATGCTTCCATCTTCCAGACAGCTGCGGATGAAGTGGTACTTAATCCTGATGTGCTTGCTCCTCTCATGGAAGTCTGGATTCTTGGCTAGAGCGAGGGCTGACTTGCTATCCACCATCAGCTCCACCACCTCGACGTGCCTGCCGAGGAGCTCTGCTAGCAGCCTGGAGAGCCACAAAGCCTATGTTGCAGCAGTAGAGGTGGCAATGTACTCGGCTTCACAGCTGGAGAGCGCCACCACCTTCTGCTTGACTGATTGCCAGCTAACCAAGCAATTGCCGAGGAAGACGAGTGTTCCGCTCGTGCTCTTGCTTGTGTCGATGTCGCCGGCGAGGTCACTGTCGCAGTAGCCAACGAAGCGAGCGGTGCCGGGCGCCTTGGTGAAGTGCAGACCGTAGTTGAGCGTGCCAGCGACATAGCGGAGGATGTGCTTGACAGTTTGATGATGCTCCACCGTAGGCCACTCCATGAACCGGCTGACGAAGCCAACGGCGAACGCCAAATCAGGGCGAGTGTGCACCAGGTAGCGCAGACTGCCGGTGAGACGCCGGTAGTGCGTGGGGTCGACCTCCGCCGCCGTGCTGTGCCTGCTAAGCCTCAGTCGTTCCTCCATTGGAGTATGGGCAGGGTTGCAACCAGCCATTCCGCCGAGCTCCAAGATTCGCTTGGCGTAATGTGTTTGACGGAGGGTGATGCCGCCGGCATCTTGATGCACCTCGACGCCGAGGTAGAAGCTGAGGAGGCCGAGGTCACTCATGTCGAAGATCCTCTTCATCTGTGCCTTGAACGCTTCCACTCCTCGATCTTCCGCGCCGGTGATGATCAGGTCGTCGACGTAGACGCCGACAAGCAGTACAGAGCGTCCACTGCCCTGCCGGTACATCGACGCCTCATGAGTGCTCTGCTGGAAGCCCATGTCCTTGAGCGTGGCACCCAGCTTGGCGTTCCAGGCGCGCGGAGCTTGCTGCAGGCCGTAGAGGGCCTTGCGGAGGCGGTAGACCTTCCCCTCTTCTCCCGCGACGGCGAAGCCGGGCTGCCGCTGCACGTATACCTCCTCCTTGAGGTCGCCGTTGAGGAAAGCGGATTTAACATCCATGTGGTGGACGCGCCAGCCTTCTTGAGCCGCTAGCACAAGGAGGACCCTGACCAATTCCATGCGCGCCACCGGAGCGAACGCGTCGTAGTAGTCCACCCCTTCTTGCTGGACGAAGCCGCGCGCCATGAGTCTTGCCTTGTGCTTGGTCACCGCGCTCAGCTCATCTTTCTTGAGCTTGAACACCCATTTCAGGGTGATGGGTCGGTGACCAGCAGGGAGCGGCACCAGCTCCCAAGTCCGGTTCTGCTCCACCGCCTTGAGCTCCTGCTCCATTGCCGCCCGCCATGCCGGATCATCCTTGGCCTCGGCGTAGTTGGCAGGCTCGCCGGCGTGTGTCAGGTGTAGCTCGGCGAAGAGGTGTTGAGGCGGCGGAGGTGGAGGATGGTCGCCGATGATGTTCGTCATCATGCGGTACCGTAGCGGCTTGTCGTCGTCGTAGGCGTCGAGTCTATCTTCATCATCCTCCAGTGGAGTGGCGAACTCCACTTGGTCACCGGTCATAGCTGCTGCCGCTGGTGGAGTTGGTGAAGCAGTAGGGGCAGCAGGGGACGTTGGTGGTGGCGTTGGCGAGGCCAGCTGGGGCGCTAGAGGAGCGACCGTTGCTGCCGATGTCCCTCCGGGCTCCCCCGGACTTGGTGACGGCGAGCGTGGTGCAGAGAGTGATGGCGCCGGCGATGTGGCTCCGGCCGCCACCTTGTGCTCCCCCGGCTCCTCCAGTCTCCCAGTACTCGACGATGAAGTCGCTCGCTGCCGAGGCCGAGCTGCCGGCGTCCGGAGTGGACGAGTCCCAGCCGCGCCCCTCGTCGAAGATGACGTCGCGGCTGATCTTGACACGCTGTGTCACTGGGTCCAGGATGCGGTACGCCTTAGCTCCCTCCTTGTACCCGATGAAGACGCCGGGCTTGCCGCGGTCATCAAGCTTGCGGAGCTGCCCTAGGTCCTTGGTGTAGGCGACGCAGCCAAACGTCTTCAGGTGGCCGACCGCCGGCGTGCGCCTATGCCAGGCCTCGTAGGGGGTCTTGGCCTGCAAGCTCCGCGTCAGCGAGTGATTGAGCAGATGTACTGCCGTCATCACCTCCTCCCCCCGATACTTGGCCGGCATCCTCCTCTGCTTCAGCAGCGCCCGGGCCGTGGCCATCACGGTCTGGTTCCGGCGTTCCACCACGCTGTTCTGCTGTGGCGAGTGAGGCGCTGAGAAGTGACGCTGGATGCCCTCTCCTGCGCAGTAGACGGTGAACTCCGCGACGGTGAATTCGCCGCCGTTATCGGTGCGTAGCACCCGGAGCTTGCGGCCGCTCTCCTTCTCCGCCGCGGCCTGGACCTTCTTGATGGCGTCCGCGGCAGCATCCTTGGACAGCAGCAGGATGTCCCACATGAAGCGGGATGCGTCGTCCACCAGCAAGAGGAAGTAGCGCCGTCCTCCTGGAGTCGCCGGCGTCACGGGCCCGCAAAGGTCGTCGTGGACAAGCTCCAGCTACTCCTGCGCGCGGTACTTGGCCTGCTGAGGGAAGGGGCGCTGACGCTGCTTCGTCGTGACACAAGTGTCGCAGACTTGCTCAGCGTGCTTGATCACCGGCATGCCGCGCACCATGGCTTGCTTGCTGAGCTGGTGCAGCAGCTCGAAGTGGAGGTGGCCGAACCGTTCGTGCTAGCGCCAGGCGTCGTCGTCCTTCCTTGCGGCGAGGCAGAGCGGCTTCGCGGCCTCAAGATGGAGAATGTAGAGGCGGCTGGGCCTGCGGTTCACCTGGACGAGGAGGCGCCCGCGGCGATCCCAGATGCGAAGGACCCCCTTGTCGATCTCCACCTTGGATCCGCCCTCGTCAAGCTGGCCGAGGCTCATGATGGAGTTGCGCAGCGCCAGGATGAAGTAGACACCATGAAGAACTCGGTGCTCGCCGGTCTTGGCTTGGAACACGATCGAGCCGACGCCTTGAATCTCCACCCTTGACGCGTCGCCTAACCGCACTGAGCAGCGAACAGAGGTGTCGAGGTCGGAGAAGAGCTCGCGACGGCCGGTCATGTGGTGGGTGGCGCCGCTGTCGAGGTACCAGCCATCCATCTTGTCCTCGTCGGAGCCAGTGTTGAGGAACGCACGAGCTCGGGGTATGTCGATGTCGAGGCTGGCGTCGGCCTTGGAACAGAGGATGTCCTCTGTTTCCAGCTCCAGGAAGCCGTGGGCGAGGAACAGAGCCGCCTCGTCATCATCCGCCTCTGCGAGATGCGCTGCGCCGCCACGCTCGCGTCGGGGCTGAGGGCAGTCCTTCGCCCAGTGGCCGGCGCGGTGGCAGTTGAGGCAGGTGTCGTCGCGGTTCGCCTTGCATTCGCCGCCGGTGCCACCAGCCTTCTTTGCTTGCCCGCCGCCGCCACGGTCGCCACGCTCGCCATGCTCTCCCTTGGGCTTTTGCTTCCTGTCGCCGCGAGGTCGTCGACGGTGGTCCTTGGACGAGCTGGACGAGCCAGAGCCGTCTCTTCCCTTCTTCTTCTCCTTCTGCCCAGCGAGCCATTGCTCCTCGGTGTACATCAGCTTCCCGCCAACGGAGATGAGCTCGGACGGAGATTCTTCCTCGAGATTGTCCACCGTCTTCAGCCTTCTGGCAACCTCCTCGATGGTGAGGTCCTGGAAGTCGAGGAGGGTCTCGATCGCGATCTTTAGCTAGGCGTACTTCTTCGGCGCCGCTCGAAGAAGCTTCTCGACCGCCCGCTCCTCGTCGAGGTCCTTGTCGCCGTGGTGGGCCATCTACTGCTTCAGTGCGGAGAGGCGGAGAGCGAAATCCTTGACCTGCTCACCAGGACGGAAGGCGAGGTTCTCCCACTCCTTGCGCAACCGCTGCAACGTGGCGCGGCGATGGAGTCCCACGCCTCCTTGGCCGTCGCCTTGTCCGCGAGCGGTGCGCACATCTCCGGTGGTACTCCGGCGATGATGGCCTGGAGCGCGCGCCGGTCGTCGTGGTACGGGAGGTCGCCGTACTCGATGGCGTCCCAGAGCTGGCGCGCCTGCATCTTCACCTTCATGAGCAGGCTCCAGTCGTGGTAGTTGGTCTTGTCAGCATCGGCCATGTCCCCTTGCCGGAGTCCTTGCCGTCTGGACGGCCGCAGGTGACCCGCGATGGCCTCCACGTCCGCGCGGTGCTCCGGCGACGGTGAAGGGATCCGGCGGCGCACTGGGCTCCGCGACGGCTCCCTGGGCTGCTGCTCCAACTCCGCACCATGTTCATGTTCGAGCCACAGTTCCTATGTCGATTCTTTGTCAAATCAAACATTCAAACCTGGTCTAGATTCTAACACCATGTTCATGTTCGATCCACAGTTCCTATGTTCCCACTAAAAATAGGTTCAAGGGCACGTAGATGTTGGGATGATTGAATGCATATTATTAATTATCATGACATGCCTTGTTGATATCCTCTGTACTGTACCATGACATACTATCTCTTGACTTTTGACACCAATTATGGTATTTAAATTTAGGTTTTTGTGGGAACTCGTTAAGTTTTATGTTTTTTTCCTTCTTTTGCACTAGGACTTGCACACAATTTGGAAATTTTGTGGTTGTTGTGTTTGTTGTGTTGCAAGTAAGTAGCTAGACAAGTGGAATTTTCCTGCCAGAGGGCAGCTTGGCACTTAGGCTGCTTGATTGCATTATATAGGAGTAGCAAACTTGGGATACAAGAAGGTGCTCTACCTACTACAGCATATACCAGCTGCTACCTTGGATGCTAAGGCATGTGAAAACAGCTAGTCAGTAAACAGTAACTATCTAAGACAGTGAATAGTAAATAGCTTAGGTAAACTAGATACATTGGGTAAGCACTAGGCTAATCCATCATGTTGTTCTCATAAATCCACAGGTCTCATGCAAATAGGTCCCATCAAATTTAATTGCGTCAATGAGTGAATTGTTCAATAAAAATGCAAGGACTTTTTGTAAGTTCCAGTGGTAGCCATATTTTTTTGTCAAATCAGGCATCCAAACCTGAGCTAGATTCTGACACCCACGTCCATGTTCGGGTTACAGTTCCTGTGTTCCTGCCAAAAGTGAGGTTCAAAGTTACCTATATGTTGGGATGATTGAATGAGTCATACCATATTTATTATGCCATGCCTTGTTGATATCCTTTCTGTGCTGTACCATGGCATATATCCCTTGTCTTTTGACACCAATCACGGTAATTTAGTTTAGGTTTTTGTGGGCACTCGTTTCTTTTTTCTTTTTTGGCACTAGGACTTGCATACAATTTGGACAATTTGAGGTTGTTGTGCTGGGTCGGCACCCCCTTGGTGACGCGCCGTGTCGCGATCTGGGCATGGTGTCAAGTGAGCAAGGATCGGGTCGTCGTTTCCTTAGTGACGCGCTACATCGGCGCCCGGGTGTAGTGAAAAATGAGCAAGGGTCTTCACATCTGAGTCAACGGGTGCGAAGGGTAAGGAAGCTAGTCGAACCAACTAGGATCCTTTTAGATAGTTGGAATGTAGGGTCACTTACAGGTAAGTTAAGAGAATTAGTTGATACCACGACTAGGAGGCGTGTAAATATATTATGCGTTCAAGAGACTAAATGGAAGGGTCAGAAGGTGAAGGAGGTGGGCAATACAGGTTTCAAGCTTTGGTACACAGGGACAATCGCGAATAGAAATGGAGTAGAAGTTTTGATTGATAAGAGCCTCAAGAATGGTGTGGTGGGAGTAAGAAGGTAAGGAGATAGGATTATCTTAGTCAAGATTGTCGTTGGTGATATGGTCTTGAACGTAATTAGTGCGTATGCCCCCCATGTAGGCCTCGACGAGAGTGCTAAGAGACAGTTTTGGAAAGACTTAGATGGCCTGATTAGAGCTGTACCTAGTAGTGAGAAGCTTTTTATAGGAGATCTTAATGGGCATGTAGGTACTACAAGCGCAGGTTTTGAGACAATTCATGGAGGTTTTGAGTATGGTAGTAGGAATCAGGAGAGGGAGGAAGTTCTGGACTTCGCGGTAGCTTTTGACCTGATGATAGCCAACACTTTCTTTAGAAAGAGAGAATCTCATCTAGTGACCTTCAGTAACGGACAATACTCTAGTCAGATTGACTTTGTTCTCGCAAGAAGAAAGGACAAACGAGCATGCTTGGGTTGCAAGGTGATACCAGGGGAGTGTTGTTTCTCAACATAAGCTTTTGATGGCAGACTTTTGTTTTTAGGTGCGTGTCCATAGGGATAAACAAGTTAAGATTGAAAGAACAAAGTGGTGGAAACTGAAAGGGGAGACGCCAGAGGTATTCAGCGAAAGGGTTATCAAAGAGGGCTCTTGGAAGGAAGAAGAGGACATAAACAACATGTGGGAGAAGATGACAATCAATATTCGGAAGGTGGCCTCAGAGGTGTGTGAAGTAACCAAAGGAAGTGGAGGCGAGGCTAAAGATACTTGGTGGTGGAACGAGAAAGTCCAAAGAGCTATTAAGGAGAAGAAAGAATGCTATAGACGTTTGTACCATGACAAGAGCGTGGACAACATAGAGAAGTACAAGATGGCAAAGAAGACTGTAAAGCGAGCTGTAAGTGTGGCAAAGGGTAGAGCGTACGAGGATCTTTACCAACATTTGAATATGAAGGAAGAAGAGAAGGATATTTATAAGATGACTAGGGTTCGTGAGAGAAAGACAAGGGACTTCAACAAAGTTAAGTGCATTAAGGATGAAAGAGAGCATCTTTTGGTGAAGGAGGATGAGATCCGACATCGATGGCAAGAGTATTTTGATAAATTGTTCAATGGTAAGAATACGGACACAATCTTTCAGTTGGATGACTCTTTTGATGACACCAATAGGCGCTTTGTGCGGAGAATCCAAAAATTTGAGGTCAGAGAGGCATTGAAAAGGATGAAAGGAGGTAAGACGATGGGACCGGATGGTATCCCAATCGAGGTGTGGAGATGTCTCGGGGACATAGCTATAGTATGGCTAACCAAGCTGTTCAACCATATTTTTCGATCGAACAAGATGTCTGACGAGTGGAGGAGAAGTATATTGGTACCGATCTACAAGAATAAAGGGGATATTCAAAGTTGTACTAATTACCGGAGAATTAAGTTGATGAGCCATACTATGAAGCTATGGGAGAGAGTTATCGAGCATCGCTTGAGAGCAATAACGCGGGTCTTTATGAACCAATTTGGTTTCGTGCCTGGAAGGTCAGCCATGGAAGCCATTTTCTTAATAAGACAAGTTATGGAGCGGTATAGGAAGAAAAAAGACATACACATGGTTTTTATTGACTTGGAGAAGGCTTATGATAAAATACCAATGAATGTTATGTGGTGGGCTTTGGACAAACATAAAGTCCCAATAAATTACGTCGGGCTCATTAAGGATATGTATAACAATGTTGTGACTAGTGTTCGAACAAGTGATGGAGACACGGATGACTTCCCGATTAGGATAGGACTACATCAAGGGTCAGCTTTGAGCCCTTATTTGTTTGCCTTAGTGATGGATGATGTCACAAGGGACATACAAGGGTACATCCCTTGGTGTATGCTTTTCGCGAACGATGTAGTGCTAGTTGATAAAAGCCGGACAAGAGTGAATCAGAAACTGGAGTTATGATGGGAGACTTTGGAGTCCAAAGATTTTAGACTCAGTAGAACTAAAACTGAGTATATGAGATGTGACTTCGGCACTACTGCTCGGGAGGAGGAAGATATTAGTTTGGAAGGTCAAGTAGTGCCTAGGAAGGATACCTTTCGATATTTAGGATCAATGCTACAGAGAGACGGGGATATTGATGAAGATGTTAGCCATAAAATCAAAGCAGGGTGGATGAAATGGCGCAAAACATCTTGTGTCCTATGTGACAAAAGGGTACCACAGAAGCTAAAAGACAAGTTTTATAGGATGACGATTAGACCTGCTATGTTGTATGGTGCAGAATGTTGGCCTACGAAAAGACGACATGTTCAACAGATAAGTGTCGCGGAAATGTGTATGTTGCGTTGGATTTGCGGTCATACAAGAAGGGATCGAGTTCGGAATGATGATATACGTGATGGATTAGGGGTAGCACCAATTGAAGAAAAGTTTGTCCAACACCGGTTGAGATGGTTTGGACATGTCCAACGGAGACCTTCAGAGGCACCGGTGCGTAGTGGAATCCTAAGCCAGGATAGTAACGTGAAGAGAGGCAGAGGAAGACCGAAGCTGACTTGGGTAGAGGCAATAAAAGGAGACTTGAAAGGATGGAATATATCCAAAGACTTAGCCTTAGATACGAGTGCTTGGAAAACAGCTATTCACGTGCCTGAACCTTGATTGCTTCTGCTGGGTTTCAACTCTAGCCTACCCCATTTTGTTTGGGACTTAAAGGCTTTGTTGTTGTTGTTGCTGTTGTTGTTGTGCTGGCTGTTGTCATAAATCCACACGCCTCGTGCATATAGTCTCACCAAACTTTATTTGCGTCAATGAATGGATTGTTCAATAAAATGCCAGGACTTTTTGTAAGTTCCAGTTGTAATTATTTCAAATTATTAAGTTGCCTGCGATCTTTTGATGCACGCTAACACTATTATGGATGGCACAGTTACCTTTTCCATTTTTGCTCTCATGTGGCCAACAAAATCAGACCTGTCTGTACATGACCGTGTCTTACACCACACAATAAAAGCATAAGCATGTAAATGAGAGCACTATCTTTTTTTAGCAACAGGACAGTAGAGCCTTACTATTACAAGGAGAAAATAATTTTGTTGTTTACTTGTTGCTCTCTAGTTTTTTCTTTCATTGTTTGATCTGGAGTTGACTGGAGTTTTTTTGAGCTTGCGTTACTATGTTGGTACAGCTATCCACTTATGTACAGAGATGTGAGGTCTGCGGTTGACTTGTGTCATCGTGATGGAACTTTAAAGCGCATGGTGGCGAAGGATCCTGCCAGGTAACTCAGTTTCCTATTTCATGGTTAACTATTTAATACCAGTCACCTGACACAATTCAGTGCTAGATATTATTCATAAAGACATACTTACTTTTGCTATAGGTCTGCTTTGGTTTTTATTTTGGTCCACATGCAAATTGGCATCCATGTGTTATTTCCACTTTTATGTTCTAGAGGATCCTGCTAATTATGTCATTTCCACTTTTACAGTGCTATATTCTTGTGCTTATAATTATGTTATAGAAAATCCTGCTAATTTGTGTAATTTGAACATTGCAGGTACATCAATGAGGACTTGGCAATTGTACCAATGCTTGAAATGATCAGGAAATCTGGACGCTCAACATTCTTAGTGACGAATAGGTATGTGGCCGGTGGTGCCTTTATAATTTTAGGCTTCTTGAGACTTGTGTGATGACATATTTCTGTAATGTGTCCTTTCTAGTTTCTCCTAAAACGTACCCATCTGTTAAAACTAAGGTTTTTCATCTTGATGCATTCTGCATTTTCGAGCTTCTTGTTACAATCTATTTACTATTTAGACAAGTACTCATTCATGCAGTTTGTGGGACTACACCGATGTTGTCATGAACTACCTTTGTGGGCCATACACTTCAGATGTAGGCTCTGGTCTCAACCACAACTGGCTTCAATATTTTGATATTGTAATAACAGGCAGGTTAGTGTCTTATGTTCCCTGGTTCTTGATTCTTTTGTTGCTATTTATTATTAGTGAAAGTATCAGCTCCCTCAACTTAGTAGCCAGTCCTCAATGAACTTTCTTTCAGTTCGAAGCCAAGTTTCTTCCATGATGATAACCGTGCAGGCCTCTTTGAAGTTGAGCCTGATTCTGGAAAACTTCTGAATGCTGATATTCAGGCTAGTAAATTTGTCAATTCTAATCTATCTTCATGGCATATGTTTTTCCCTAATATATGCAATCCTTCGTGAAGATCGGAAGCCCAAGATCAAGTCATCAACACTCAACACCAGTTCAGAAAGTTTACCAGGTACTTATTTTCCTGATATATAATGTAAATGCAACTTTCTACCATTGCTATATCCTATTTATTGCTATATCCTTTCCAGGGAGGCAATGTTGGTCATCTCCACAGATTACTTTCTGTTGCTTCTAGTTCACAGGTATGGGCTATACACTTAGCAGAGATTCACTAGCACTAAATTGCACATGTGAATGGACGGACATCCAAATCCAATTAGAGGCTATTGGATCCAATGGCTTTAGTCCAATATCCTTTGCCCATGTCTGCAGCAACCCCAAGCGCGGGGTAGCTAGCCTGGGTGCTTCACCACAGTTCCGACCAACTTCGAGTGGGCATACCCAGCCAACAGGTTCCTGCCGAGTGGTTTGCAGTGCATCCGCTGCCGTTCCTGCTGGCACAGCTGTTGCTCATGCGAAGAAGGCCACGGCGCAGGACTAGCAGAGCCGGACGCAAGACCTGCGCAGCTGCGCCACTGCCGTTGCCGCCACCTCCACCGTGACCAGTTTCCTGCTACCAAGTATAAGTCCAATAGAATTTGAATTGTCCATTTTTTTATCCTACAGAATCCAAAGCTATTGGATCCATACAGAAGTGCTGAAATCCCATTGGATATTGGACTAAAGCCAATCCAATACTCTACACTGAATGTATTTGAGCGTATGAACAAACATAATATTTCCTTATCTTACAATTTTGTAGATTCTCTATGTTGGTGATCACATATATGGAGATATTCTGCGGAGCAAGAAAGTTCTAGGTATGTTTTATTTATCCTCTACTCGTTAGTTGTATTGTGATCTGATATAAATCTATGATTAAGCATGGCAGTTTTAATTGTGCAGACAACTTTTAATGTTGCCCCCATTTCATTAAGAATACTAGCCCACACCTAATCATAGACACACATATAATATAACATATATGGATGCTGGATGATTGTATGGAGGCTTCATGGCCAGAAAAAATAATCCTGTGCCCTCAGTTAGGGCACTGCAGTCTGTCTGAGACAGAGCGGCGCAGCAGCCTGCGCAGTTGACCTATACGAGCGATTGCGGCGGGGACGCTGAGCCACTCTCTTAGCATTCAGCAGCTCTAGCTCCACTAACGCTGCTCGCTGCCGGCCATGAAGCCTGAGGTGGAGGCGGCTCCTCATGCCAGAAACAGAAAGAGGAGGTCGGAGGCACCTGACACCGACGGCTAGCAATCGGAGGAGATGGGAAGCATCTCGCCACTCTTGGTGATGACAGATGTGCTTGACTCCAAACCTTTCGGGACAGGAGGGCATAGATCTCGGAGTCGCCAAGAAGCACCACCGTATGGAGGTGAAGGAGCTGGGAGACGACAGCAAGGAAAGGGCGTTGATTACATCAGCGCCCTCCCCGACGGCGTTCTCGGTGACATCATCTCCCTCCTGCCCACCGAGGACGCCGGTCGAGTCCCAACCCTAGCCAAACGATGGAAGCACCTATGGCGCTCTACCTTGCTCAACCTCGATTGCCACGACCTCCGTGGCTTCCTCGTAGACGACGATGCTCTCGCTCTGCCATCTCCCAGATCCTCTCCAGTCCGGCCGTTGCATCTGCGTCAGCACGGGTCTCCTCAATTCTCGTCCCGACACCGCCACCGGCACCGTGGACGCTTGGCTCCAGTCCCCTGCCCTAGACAATCTCGAGGAGCTCTGCATCTCATCCTACCTAATGGATGGACCATGGTTCCTGCCACTTCCAACGCTGCCAGCGCCCATTTTCCGCTTCGCGCCCAGCCTCGGCGTCGCCTCTCTCACTGACTGCAGCCGTCCAGACACTCCACTTCCCCAAGCTAAAGAAGCTCGCACTTGAACATGTCAGCATTTCGGAGGGCTCATTGCACAGAGTGCTTGCCAGCTGCCCTATCCTCGAGTGCCTGCTGCTTGTCCACAGTTTCGGCTTCCATCAAGTCCGCATCAATTCTTCCAGCCTCAGAAGCACTGGCGTGTGATGCTTGTGAAATAATCATTAAGGAAACCCTAGATTGGCGCCGATCCATCCAAATGCACACATGGACGCCATTGCACTGTGTCAGATGTAAAGCATGTAACATAACACAAACACAAAAGGTGAACGTGTGTCACACACACACAATCACACTCACACTACCCTTTTTCAAGTCTCTATCTATACCCCCACCGCCCACATCAAGGGAGAACTGGAAACTGATCCTCACCCACCTCACGCTCCATTACCCGCGCGCTCCCTCCGCCATGGCCTCCTTGGCCAGCGTCCCTATAGAGATCCTCGTCCTCATATTCATCTACCTGCAGTGCTTTGTCGACCTCACGAGCGTTGCGGGCATCTGCAAAGACTGGCGCAACGCCGTGCACGTGACAACAAGTACTTTAACAGGTTCATCATCATAGCATCTAACCAGTTAAGCACAAGCAAAAAAAACTCAAGTGACATCATGAGAAAAGGAACAAGCAAATTCAGGAAGATTCGATACAAGAGTGCCTATGATGTATGTTGTGTTCACTGTTCCTCAAGAGCACCAGGGCCTTCTTAGTCCCAAGGTTGAGCTAGACGAGCCCAATCCTCTCCATCCAGAAGTTCCACTCCTCTCCCCAAACAAATAGAACCGGATTGCCTGGTATGCGGCCAGTCAATGTCCCTCGTTCGGATCACCTCCTGTCGACACCAACTGTCGGCACAAGCGTCCACGTTGATATCGCAAGTGCCTCCGCAACAACTAAGCTTAGCCGCCTTTCCCCTTGCGTTGTGGCAGCAGCCCCAGCCCTAGCCAAGCGATGCCGGTGACATCATCTCCCTCCTGCCCACCAAGAACGCCGGTCGCGTCCCAACCCTACCCAAACGATGGAAGCACCTATGGCGCTCCGCCTTGCTCAACCTCGACTGCCATGACCTCCCTGGATTCCCCGCAGACGACGACTCTCTCGCCGCCGCCATCTCCTAGATCCTCTCCAATCTCCAGTCTCTAGCAAATCCCTATTCCTCTCTCTAGTCTCTATCTATACCCCCACCGCCCACGCCAAGGAAGAGAGAACTGGAAACTGATGCCAACCCACCTCACGCTCCATTGCTCGCGCGCTCCCTCCGCCATGGCCTCCTTGGCCAGCGTTCCTGCAGAAATCCTCATCCTCATCTTCACCTACCTGCAGTGCTTCGCCGGCCTCACGAGCATTGTGGGCGTCTGCAAAGACTGGCGCAACACCGTGCACGTGCCAACAAGTACTTGGAACAAGCAAAATTAGGAAGATCCGATACATCTAAGAACAAATATCAGGTTAGTCACATACAAGAGTGCCTGTGAAGTATCGCTCTTGTGTTCACTGTTCCTCAAGAGCACTAGGGCCTTCTTAATCCCAAGGTTGAGGTGGACGAGCCCAATCCTCTCCATCCAGATGTTCCACTCCTCTCCCCAAACACACCGAACCGGATTGGCTGGTATGCGTTGAGAACACTGACAAGCGCAGATTTGATCAGAATGTTTAAGAAACGACGGTCATGATCCATTCAATCCTTTAATTTCTACCACCTTGAGATTAGTCAATGAGATGTCGATTTCTCCTGATGTTCTCCATGTAATGGCCATATTCTTTCTTAGTTGAGCAAATGCCACGCTCCTACAGAAGTCAATAAAGTACACCACATTAGCTACCGATGTTTAGTATTAGCTAGCTAGAGAACTTAGCTAAGGTGTATGAAGTGAAGTTATATACACTGACTTGAGGAAGGAAGAGCTGGAGCTTTTGTATGACATTCAGAGTCTTGAGCAGCTCCAACACAAGTGTTCCAAAAGCTAAAGCACACCGGTCCTCCATTCGGAGATGAAGCATAAAAGTAGAAAAATTGTTTACTGGAAGGCCGTATTATTTCTTCCGTAAAGCTCCGTCTTGCTTCTGCAGACGTATCCTGCTAAACAATGTGATTAGCATATGTTGTGCAAATAGAAATGACAAAATTCGTTGAAGGTTGGGAAATTAAATTGTGCAGTAGATCAACGCACGTACATAGCATCACCATGCATAGCACACGAATGCGTAAGCCGTCAGGATTATTGAGCTCTGTGTATTTGCTGCTCCACTCCATGGAGGTGGACAAACTCAAAAGGTGCAAATCGAAACCAAATCCAATGAAACGAGACAATGTGGAGAAATACGAGAACAAGAGTGAATCGACCGTGGGTGCCTCGAACAACGTGATCAAGTCATGATTCCCACTAGATTGCAGCCTAAATTTGTTGAGCTCGGCTGCTTGGACGTTGAGACGCTGTGGCGTGACATCTACAACAGGAACAGGCACGACCCTCTACATGATCTCCTTGAGCGACCCTGAGCTAATCACAAACACAAAAGGTGAACGTGTGTCACACACACACACTACCCTTTTTCAAGTCTCTATCTATACCCCCACCGACCACACCGAGGAAGGGAGAACTGGAAACTGATGCCAACCCACCTCACGCTCCATTGCTCGCGCGCTCCCTCCGCCATGGCCTCCTTGGCCAGCGTCCCTGCAGAGATCCTCGTCCTAATCTTCACCTACCTGCAGTGCTTCGCCGACCTCACGAGCTTTGCGGGCGTATGTAAGGACTGGCGCAATGCCTTGCACGTGCCAACAAGTACTTGGAACAAGCAAATTCAGGAAGATCCGATACATCTAAGAACATATATCAGGTTAGTCTCATACAGGAGTGCCTGTTCCTGAAGAGCACTAGGGCCTTCTTAGTCCCAAGGTTGAGGTGGACGAGCCCAATCCTCTCCGTCCAGATGTTCCACTCCTCTCCCCAAACACACCGAACCGGATTGGCTAGTATGCGTTGAACCCCCTTGGATAGTTCAATCCGCAATATCTTTAGCATTGGCGCAGATTTGATCAGAATGTTTAAGAAACCAAGGTCATGATCCATTCAATCCTTTGATTTCCACCACCTCGAGATTAGTTAATGAGATGTGTCGATTTCTCCTAATGTCCTCCATGTAATGGCCATATTCTTTCTTAGTTGAGCAAATGCCACGCTCCTACAGAAGAGTCAATAAAGTACACCACATTAGCTACCGATGTTTAGTATTAGCTAGCTAGAGAACTTAGCTAAGGTGTATGAAGTGAAGTTATATACACTGACTTGAGGAAGGAAGAGCTGGAGCTTTTGTATGACATTCAGAGTCTTGAGCAGCTCCAACACAAGTGTTCCAAAAGCTAAAGCACACCGGTCCTCCATTCGGAGATGAAGCATAAAAGTAGAAAAATTGTTTACTGGAAGGCCGTATTATTTCTTCCGTAAAGCTCCGTCTTGCTTCTACAGACGTACCCTGCTAAACAATGTGATTAGCATATGTTGTGCAAATAGAAATGACAAAATTCCTGGAAGGTTGGGAAATTAAATTGTGCAGTAGATCAATGCACGTACATAGCCGCTGGCAGCACACGGATGCGTAAGCCGACAGGATTATTGACCTCTGTGTATTTGCTGCTCCAATCCATGGAGGTGGACAAACTCATAAGGTGCAAATCGAAACCAAATCCAATGAAACGAGACAATGCGGAGAAATACGAGAACAAGAGCGAATCGACCGTGGGCACCTCGAACGACGTGATCATGTCACGGTTCCCACAGGATTGCAGCATGAATTTGTTGAGCTCGACTGCTTGGACGTTGAGACGCTGTGGCGTGACATCCACAACAGGAACATGCACGACCCTCAACATGATCTCTTTGAGCGACCCCGAGCTAATAACACAAACACAAAAGGTGAACGTGTGTGACACGAACACACCACCCTTTTTCAAGTCTCTATCTACACCCCACCGCCCATACCGAGGAAGGGAGAACTGGAAACTGATGCCAACCCACCTCACGTTCCATTGCTCGCGCGCTCCCTCCGCCATGGCCTCCTTGTCCTGCGTCCCTGCAGAGATCCTCATCCTAATCTTCACCTACCTGCAGTGCTTCGCCGACCTCACGACCATTGCGGGCGTCTGCAAAGACTGGCGCAATGCCGTGCACGTGCCAACAAGTACTTGGAACAAGCAAATTCAGGAAGATCCAATAAATCTAAGAACAGATATCAGGTTAATCTCATACAAGAGTTCCTGTGAAGTATCGCTGTTGTGTTCACTGTTCCTCAAGAGCACTAGGGCCTTCTTAGTCCCAAGGTTGAGGTGGACCCAATCCTCTCCGTCTAGATGTTCCACTCCTCTCCCCAAACACACCGAACCGGATTGGCTGGTATGCGTTTAACCCCCTTGGATAGTTCAATCCGCAATATCTTTAGCATTGGCGCAGATTTGATCAGAATGTTTAAGAACCAAGGTCAAGATCCATTTAATCCTTTGATTTCCACCACCTCGAGATTAGTCAATCAGATGTGTCGATTTCTCCTGATGTCCTCCAAGGCCATATTCTTTCTTAGTTGAGCAAATGCCACGCTCCTACAGAAGAGTCAATAAAGTACACCACATTTGCTACTGATGTTTAGTATTAGCTAGCTAGAGAACTTAGATAAGGTGTATGAAGTGAAGTTATATACACTGACTTGAGGAAGGAAGAGCTGGAGCTTTTGTTTGACATTCAGAGTCTTGAGCAGCTCCAACACAAGTGTTCCAAAAGCTAAAGCACACCGGTCCTCCATTCGGAGATGAAGCATAAAAGTAGAAAAATTGCTTACTGGAAGACCGTATTATTTCTTCCATAAAGCTCCGTCTTGCTTCTACAGACGTACCCTGCTAAACAATGTGATTAGCATATGTTGTGCAAATAAAAATGACAAAATTCATTGAAGGTTGGGAAATTAAATCGTGCAGTAGATCAACACACGTACATTGCCGCTGGCAGGTATCACCATGCATAGCACACCGATGCGTAAGCCGGCAGGATTATTGAGCTCTGTGTATTTGCTGCTCCACTCCATGGTGGTGGACAAACTCATAAGGTGCAAATCGAAACCAAATCCAATGAAACGAGACAATGTGGAGAAATACGAGAACAAGAGCGAATTGACCGTGGGCGCCTCGAACGACAAGATCAAGTCACGGTTCCCACTGGATTGCAGCCTGAATTTGTTGAGCTCGGCTGCTTGGACGTTGAGACGTTGTGGCGTGACATCCGCAACAGGAACAGGCACGACCCTCAACATGATCTCCTTGAGCGATCCCGAGCTAATAACACAAGCACAAAAGGTGAACGTGTGTCACACACACGCACTACCCTTTTCAAGTCTCTATCTACACCCCACCGCCCACATCGAGGAAGGGAAAACTGGAAGCTGATCCCCACCCACCTCACGCTCCATTGGTCGCGCGCTCCCTCCGCCATGGCCTCCTTGGCCAGCGTCCCTGTAGAGATCCTCGTCTTCATCTTCACCTACCTGCAGTGCTTCGCCGACCTCACGAGCATTGCGGGCGTATGTAAGGACTGGCGCAACGCCGTGCACGTGCCAACTAGTACTTGGAACAAGCAAATTCAGGAAGATCTGATACATCTAAGAACAGATATCAGGTTAGTCTCATACAAGAGTGCCTGTGAAGTATCGCTCTTGTGTTCACTGTTCCTCAAGAGCACTGGGGCTTCTTAGTCCCAAGGTTGAGGTGGATGAGCCCAATCCTCTCCGTCCAGATGTTCCACTCCTCTCCTCAAACACACCGAACCAGATTGGCTGGTATGTGTCGAACCCCCTTGGATAGTTCAATCCGCAATATCTTTAGCATTGGCGCAGATTTGATCAGAATGTTTAAGAAACCAAGGTCATGATCCATTCAATCCTTTGATTTCCACCACCTCGAGATTAGTCAATGAGATGTGTCGATTTCTCCTAATGTCCTCCATGTAATGGCCATATTCTTTCTTAGTTGAGCAAATGCCACGCTCCTACAGAAGAGTCAATAAAGTACACCACATTAGCTACTGATGTTTGGTATTAGCTAGCTAGAGAACTTAGCTAAGGTGTATGAAGTAAGGATGAAAACGGACGGAAACGAACGGAAAATACCTTTATCGTTTTCGTTTTCATATTTTTTTTTACGGAAGCGGGAGCCGGACAGCCGGAGGCGGAAACGGTAGCGGGATAAACGATAATACGAAAACGAGTAAATACGATCGGAAAATAGACGGAAACAGATGGTAAGCGGGAACTTAGACCGGGATTACATGCCACATGAACTCTCACACATATATTAAAGTTAATAAACAATTCCTTTCAAAAAAGAGTGAATAAATAAATAATTTAAGACACCTCATAAATCACTTGGACTAATCTGCTCATTAGCTTGCTTACCGTTCGTGCGTGTGCTGCTGATACTAGGCGCCTCAGCGCCTGTACTGCTACCTGTGTGCTATACGCCTATACGGAAGTGCTGCATGCCACATGGGCCACGGCCACACACCAGCAATTAATACTTTTTTTAACACACTAACAGCATCGAAAAGTTCACACTAGCAGTAGCAGGCTTCCTACTAGTAATTAGCAAAGGGTACAGGATACGGAAGTTAGATGAAATAGATGGGCTGAACTAGTAGGCCTCATGTTTACAAAGCATGCCAGCAGGTTATCCCGGATAAGCTCTAAACGCGATGAATACGGGATTATCCCGGTCAAAAACGGTATTCCATTAATATGGACGGAAAAACTCTCATCCCGTTTTCGATCCCGTCCCGTTTCCGTATTTTCCCAGAAAAGCGAAAACGGTCGGGATAAAACGGTAAACAGTTGCGGACGGAACAGGATCTATCCCGTCCGTTTTCAACCTTAGTATGAAGTGAAGTTATATACACTGACTTGAGGAAGGAAGAGCTGCAGCTTTTGTATGACATTCAGAGTCTTGAGCTGCTCCAACACAAGTGTTCCAAAAGCTAAAGCACACCGGTCCTTCATTCGGAGATGAAGCATAAAAATAGAAAAGTTGTTTACTGGAAGGGCGTATTATTTCTTCCGTAAAGCTCCGTCTTGCTTCTACAGACGTACCCTGCTAAACAATGTGATTAGCATATGTTGTGCAAATAGAAATGACAAAATTCATTGAAGGTTGGGAAATTAAATCGTGCAGTAGATCAACACACGTACATAGCCGCTGGCAGGTATCACCATGCATAGCACACGGATGCGTATGCCGGCAGGATTATTGACCTCTGTGTATTTGCTGCTCCAATCCATGGAGGTGGACAAACTCATAAGGTGCAAATCGAAACCACATCCAATGAAACGAGACAATGTGGAGAAATACGAGAACAAGAGCGAATCGACCGTGGGCACCTCGAACGAAGTGATCAAGTCATGGTTCCCACAGGATTGCAGCCTGAATTTGTTGAGCTCGACTGCTTGTACGTTGAGACGCTGTGGCGTGACATCCACAACAGGAACATGCACGACCCTCAACATGATCTCCTTGAGCGACCCTGAGCTAATAACACAAACACAAAACGTGAACGTCTGTCACACACAAACACACCACCCTTTTTCAAGTCTCTATCTACACCCCAGCGCCCACACCGAGGAAGGGAGAACTGGAAACTGATGCCAACCCGCCTCACGCTCCATTGCTCGCGCGCTCCCTCTGCCATGGCCTCCTTGGCCAGCGTCCCTGCAGAGATCCTCATCCTAATCTTCACCTACCTGCAGTGCTTCGCCGACCTCACGAGCATTGCGGGCGTCTGCGACTGCAAAGACTGGCTCAACGCCGTGCACGTGCCAACAAGTACTTGGAACAAGCAAGTTCAGGAAGATCCGATTCATCTAAGAACAGATATCAAGTTAATCTCATACAAGAGTTTCTGTGAAGTATCGCTGTTGTGTTCACTGTTCCTCAAGAGCACTAGGGCCTTCTTAGTCCCAAGGTTGAGGTGGACGAGCCCAATCCTCTCCGGCTAGATGTTCCACTCCTCTCCCCAAACACACCGAACCGGATTGGCTGGTATGCGTTGAAACCCCTTGGATAGTTCAATCCGCAATATCTTTAGCATTGGCGCAGATTTGATCAGAATGTTTAAGAAACCAAGGTCATGATCCATTCAATCCTTTGATTTCCACCACCTTGAGATTAGTCAATGAGATGTGTCGATTTCTCCTGATGTCCTCCATGTAATGGCCATATTCTTTCTTAGTTGAGCAAATGCCATGCTCCTACAGAAGAGTCAATAAAGTACACCACATTTGCTACTGATGTTTAGTATTAGCTATCTAGAGAACTTAGCTAAGGTGTATGAAGTGAAGTTATATACACTGACTTGAGGAAGGAAGAGCTGGAGTTTTTGTATGACATTCAGAGTCTTGAGCAGCTCCAACACAAGTGTTCCAAAAGCTAAAGCACACTAGTCCTCCATTCGGAGATGAAGCATAAAAATAGAATAATTGTTTACTGGAAGGGCGTATTATTTCTTCCGTAAAGCTCCGTCTTGCTTCTACAGACGTACCCTGCTAAACATTGTGATTAGCATATGTTGTGCAAATAAAAATGACAAAATTCATTGAAGGTTGGGAAAATAAATCGTGCAGTAGATCAACACACGTACATAGCCGCTGGCAGCACACGGATGCGTAAGCCGGCAGGCTTATTGAGCTCTGTGTATTTGCTGCTCCACTCCATGGAGGTGGACAAACTCATAAGGTGCAAATCGAAACCAAATCCAATGAAACGAGACAATGCGGAGAAATACGAGAATAAGAGCAAATCGACCGTGGGCGCCTCGAACGACGTGATCAAGTCACGGTTCCCACTGGATTGCAGCCTGAATTTGTTGAGCTCGGCTGCTTGGACGTTGACGCTGTGGCGTGACATCCACAACAGGAACAAGCACGACCCTCAACATGATCTCCTTGAGCGACCCCGAGCTAATAACACACACACAAAAGGTGAACGTGTGTCACACACACGCACTACCCTTTTCAAGTCTATATCTACACCCCACCGCCCACATCGAGGAAGGGAGAACTGGAAACTGATCCCCACCCACCTCACGCTCCATTGCTTGCACGCTGCCTCCGCCATGGCCTCCTTGGCCAGCGTCCCTGTAGAGATCCTCATCCTCATCTTCACCTACCTGTAGTGCTTCGCCAACCTCACAAGCATTGCGGGTGTCTGTAAGGACTGGCGCAACGCCGTGTACGTGCCAACAAGTACGTGGAACATGCAAATTCAGGAAGATCCGATATATCTAAGAACAGATATCAGGTTAGTCTCATACAAGAGTGCCTGTGAAGTATCGCTCTTGTGTTCATTGTTCCTCAAGGGCACTAGGGCCTTCTTAATCCCAAGGTTGAGGTGGACGAGCCCAATCCTCTCCATCCAGATGTTCCACTCCTCTCCCCAAACACACCGAACCGGATTGGCTGGTATGCGTTGAGAACACTGACAAGCAGCCTGTCAATCTCCCTCCTTCGGATCACCTCCTGTCGACACCAACTGTCAGCAGTTGGGAGATGACGACAAGGAAAGGGCGTCGATTACATCAGCACCTTCCCCGACGGCGTTCTTGGTGACATCATCTCCCTCCTGCCCACCAAGGATGTCGGTCGTGTCCCAACCCTAGCCAAACGATGGAAGCACCTATGGCGCTCTGCCTTGCTCAACCTCGACTGCCACGACCTCCCTGGATTCCCCGCGGACGATGACGCTCTCGCCGCCGCCATCTCCCAGATCCTCTCCAGTCTCCAGTCTCTAGCAAATCCCTATTCCTCTCTCTAGTCTCTATCTATACCCTGAGGAAGGGAGAACTGGAAACTCATCCCCACCCACCTCACTCTCCATTGCACGCACACCCCCTCCGCCATGGCCTCCTTGGCCAGCGTCCCTGTTGAGATCCTCATCCTCATCTTCACCTACCTGCGGTGCTTTGCCATTGCACTGTGTCGAATGTAAAGCATGTAACATAACACAAACACAAAAGGTGAACGTGTGTCACACACGCACAAACTCACACAATCACACTCACACTACCCTTTTTACTAGTTATTTCTTGTGGTAAGTACTAGTTATTCTTCAGGGAGTACTTTTACTAGTTCTTACGAAGCGCACCTCTTCCTGCCGATGTTGCTTCCCGTAAGAGTAATAAGGTGAAAAACGGGAATCAAGTGCCATTTCATCTTAAACAAAATCCAGTCTGAACTGTGAAATGGAAGCTAAGTGGCATCCAATTAATTCTCTATGTCCTCCTTGTTCAAAAATGGGACTGCAGTATGTAGGCTTGCCTCAAAAAGAATTTGTCAACTTGAAGCAAACTACTAACATCAGCTTCTTGCAGTATATTTCCAGCAAATGCTTGAGACAGCTCTCAGCTCTCACCCACATCAAATGGTTCTTGCAGCCAATATCACGTTACCTACAAAGATTATGCCTAGTAGGTTATGCTTATTTTCTTCAACTGAGGAAGAACATCCATTCATTATATATATTGATCAGAAAATCAAAATTTCAATAGCATAAGACCATAAATTCGTAAGTACTGGCTAATATAGCATCCACGAATTTGACAACGTACTGATCAGAACATCTTGACCATGTATTCAAGTTTGACTATATTGCAGCTTCTGGTTCACTATAAACGACACGTGTCGTAAAGCTACGGTAAGTGGTCCCAGCAGATAAAGGGAGACCGAAACCACTAGCTGTTCAGCAAATCCCTATTCATCTCTCTAGTCTCTATCTATACCCCCACCACCCACACCGAGGAAGGGAGAACTGGAAACTGATCCCCACCCACCTCACGCTCCATTGCCCGCGCACTGCCTCCACCATGGCCTCCTTGGCCATCATCCCTGTAGAGATCCTCGTCCTCATCTTCACCTATCTGCAGTGCTTCGCCGAGCTCACTAGCATTGCGGGCGTCTGCAAAGACTTGAGCAACGCCGTGCACGTGCCAACAAGTACTTTCCCTTATGGAGCGCACCTCTTCCTTCCGATGTTGCTTCCCGTCGTGTCATCATCGATGCACCAGCCGTCTCGGCGCTACACAGCCAGGGCACCACTGCCCCGGACTGGGGGGCTGCTCCATCGGCGATGCGAGCGATAGAGAGACTGTGACCTGTGAGCTAGTTAAGGAATTGGGTTTGGGAATGGGGAAATATTCGGCGGCCGTTACAAGTGTTACCCTGCAGCGGCGCAGCCCCAGCTGGCTCTGATGGGCAGCCCCAGGGAGAGGTTTTCAAGAGTAGTGTTCCCAGCTTTCAGGCCCAAACCGAGAGAGTGTGGTTGACTCGAATCTTACTAGGATTTGATCCATCATAACACATGTCCAAACTTCATCCTCAGATATTGCAATTAAGTTCATAAAGGACAAGACACCTTATACAATACAGTACTAGTATATGATACAGACAAATGGTAAAACTCGTTTTTACGGGCACGGGTCTTGATGTGCTGCTGCTGCTGCTGGCATCCCTCTCCTTTTGCACGTCCAAACCACCTCTGACTAGCACGGTGCCGATCCATCCAAATGCATGCATTGACGCCGTGCACTGCGTGACATCTAAAGCATGTAATGTAACAAACACAAAAAACGTCAAAACGTATAGTGTGTGTGTGTCACACACACTTTTTACTAGTTATTTCTTGTTGTAGTAGTTTTACACATTATCTATATTTCCTGTGGGGCACTTCCCTTTCCTTATTGCATTTGTCCACTATATTTCATCCATTTCCTAAAGGCTGGCGGACTATGCTAGTGATTCCAGAACTAGAACAAGAGGTGAAGCTTCTCTCAAAATCAAAGTCTACTCGGAAGGTATGAATGACACTCAGTTGCTTGTAACAATTTGATTCCTAACAATGAGATATTATTTATCAACTGGGCTCAGGCTTTGAGATATTCCTGTGCATGATCAGCACTTCCCTAGAACCAACAATTTCCATGGTTGTTTTCTATTGAGATTTGTTCTCTAGGACTAGTTATACTGAAGGTAAACCAAAATATTGTAGCAGAAGCAGCTTGCCAAAATATTTGAGGTTTACCTACTCAACTTGAGTTCTTTCAGGAAAAAAAAAACTACTCAACTTGAGGCCAACATGTTATGTAAGTAGAGACTATCTTGACCAAAAAAGTATCAGCGGCTTGTTCATATCCCTTTCATTGTGTGATATTGTTCTCAGACTTGGACATCCGGATATTGCCAAGTTCATGTGGTCTATTGTCACAAACATGCTCGTGGCCTTTTTTTACGTGCTATCTATTTCAGGAGCTTAGACATCTTAGAATGGAGCGTGATTCAATTGAAGACAGAATCCATCATCTTGAATGGTCTCTTAAGTAAGTTGAGAAAGTTTATTTAAGTTAAATTCTATTTTTACTGTTATGCAGTTACTCCACATTCTATTGCTTTAGCTTTGAAGAACTAACTTGAATCTTCTAACATAATTGTACTTTTGCGTCAAAGCTGTAGTTTCCTAATTGATTTGCCCTCTCCTCTTTGTTCAGACTTGATGATGTCACAGAAAATCAGAAGGAGAAGTTGTTCTCTGAACATGACAATCTGCTGGTTGGTCCTTATTTTGATTAATTTCGTTGTCAATTCCCTCCATTCCAAAGTGTCGACTTGATATAGCAAAGTGTCGACTCCTGTACTGACTTGATATAGCAAAGTGTCAATTCCTATACGGGAGAATGGGCAATTATTCGGAGGAGATTGGCGGCCGTTATAACCCAGCTGCCCTAGGCTTTGATGGCCTGATGGGCAGCGTCCCAGCCGCCCAGAGAGAATTGGGAGGAGGGTGTGTCTGGGAGAGAGGAGAGTTCTCAGCTTTCAGGCCCAAACCGAGAGAGTGTGGTTGGCTCGAATCTTAATAGGATTTAGGCCCGGTTAGAGCGTCTAATTTCTTTTATCTTCTATTACTTTAATATTTATAGGCCGTCTGTTTGTTTTCGCTTATAATCGGTTCACCATGGCCCTGTTTGGTAGCAATCACAAGCATAGAAAAAGTACGACTAAGATAAGTTGTTTTGATCTAGTTTCTGCTTTTTTTTTTTGAAAAATTGCTGGCACGATTATGCCAGGCAAATATATTGATAGAGAAGAGGATCTAGCTTCTGCTTTTTAGTACAAACAAAGATGTGGGGAACAATTAAGCTGTACTAGCGGAACAACAAAATTGTCACAGATGGGATAGTCAAGAATATAACATGAAGGCTATTTTTTCACTTTAAATTGGGCCAAAACATACTCTATGTGAGCTAAATAACTAAGAAATCGGAAGACAGAAAAGTAACATAGCAATCAGGAATTCAGGATAAAATAAGCCTTTGTGCATGAATAACATAGCAAACGTGCTCTATGTGTTTCAGAGGTATGATGGTCATGGGTTGGTTATGCGTGTGCGTGTGTGTTTGTAAACGTCTACGTATATTTGTCGGCATAGATGTCTGCATCACAGTGGGAGTCATTCTGAGAAAGTTAGGGTCGAATTGAACAAATAACGTTGGATGTTTCAACGTATAAGTAACATGTGTGTGTGTGTGTGTGTGTGTGAGAGAGAGAGAGAGAGAGAGAGAGAGAGAGAGTAGAGAGTAGAGCTCTACAATGTTAAAGCATTCACATATATGTGCATTCCATACACTAGATAAAAAAAATGATTCATGCTCCTTAAAACAATTGGTACATGTTGGTAAAAATTCTTTTTTCTTTGATGGGGACTTTTTATTTTCATTTTTAATTGCAGAAACAGAGAGAGCATGTTCGCCGCCTTCATCAGGAGGCTCAGAGGCAACATCATCAGAAGGTAATGTTCTCAGTTACACGACTGCTGAATTTGTTCCCTGCGCTTTTTATCTTTCTAATTGTTTGCTTTCCGTTTGAGTTCAGTTTCATAAGGTGTGGGGACAGCTCATGAAGACTGGGTACCAAAATTCCAGATTTGCTCATCAGGTGCAGAACGTTCAACCACACTTGACAGTTACGGGCAGCAATGTGTGGACTGACACAAGATTTTGTTTTCACTTGTTTCCGCAGGTTGAGAGATTTGCATGCTTGTACAGCAGCCAGGTTACAAACTTCGGTTTGTATTCCCCCAACAAGTACTATCGTCCGAGCGAAGATTACATGCCCCACGAGTTTGATGTGCTTGGGCTGTAGGAGCAGTCCCTGCTGCTGCTTGGAGTTCCCCGTGGTAATTGACCCGCAGCAGGATAGGAGGGTGATTTTAGTTGTGACAATGTAGTTTCCGTATTTATAGACAGAAAGCTTCACCCATTGTGAAGGAGCGAAGGTATAACTATAGTAACCACAGTTCTTCTACATATAACAGTAACTTTACCTGTATATAAATATGTGCATAACTAGTTTAGGAGGCAAAGGAAAGCAGTCCAGATGATGTCTGGAGTGAACATTTTGAATTCAGCGTTTTGTTAAGTGTCCCAACCATAACCATTGCTAGCATGCTTAAGTCAGGCTGACGTCTCGCTGAAAAAAGCTTGTTTTTTTAATTCAGAAAAAAGCTTGTTTAGTACGCACAACGTGGCAACGTCTGACTTAATCTTTCAGCTTCAAAGGTTAGCGATGCAAAGTAGGCGGCGTTTCAACCCGACGCAAAGGACCGCTCTTTGTGTGCTTGTCCCGACGCAAAGGACCGTTCTTGGTGTGCTTGAGAGGGCACTGACTTCACCTGTCAGGATTTAAATCTTCAACCCCCGTAACTGATATAAACTCAAGTGATGCGTATTATTTGTCAGCAAGCGATAAGTAGTAGACTTATGATGTCTAGTAGTGTGTTGCGCGTTTGTGATGATGTGCAAATGTGCGCGTCATCCTTGTAATCGAAAAAAGACCAAGCCACGTAAAAGAGAGGCGCGCAACGGTCCAGAGCGGAAGCCTATTTTCATTAACACGATGCGAAAACTACATATTATTTGCAAGCGCGCGATAAGTAGTAGACTTCTGGGGTGTGGGATTGTGTTGTGCGTTCGTGATGGTGTGCAAACTTGTGCATCATCCTTGTAATCGGAAAAGGCCCAAGCCATGTAAGGCCTTTTTGAATGCGCATGTATTTATCTTAATCCATATATGTTGAAGTGGATTGGAGTGGAATTGAACTCAATTCTATTCTATTCTACTCCAACACATGTGGATTGAGGTGGATATACATGCATCCAAACAAGGCCTAAAAGAGAAAAAGTCAACAGTCACCCCTACAAATGGCACACACACAACTATACAAGTGTGTCTCACACACATTCATAGAAAAAAAAGTTGTTCCACACACCGCTGCATATGCGTGTGAAAGAAAAAAGACAACCGTCACTCCTACAAATGTGTCTTACATGAATAGCTATACAAATGTCTCACAAACATTCGCAAAAAAGTGTTCCACACACTACTGCGTATGCGTGTGAGTATGTCTCGATCAGTTTGTCTATCTTCTTTTTTTCCTGAAACAGCACATACGCTCACATAGATGCATGCACGAGCTACTTTATGACGATAACACAACTTACTTTATGACATTTTTGAGAGACTGAGCCGATTGATCTTGAGATTGACGAAGTCGCCATAAGTAGTGTCAACGCGTGAAGCTTAATGGATGGGCACAATCAAGAGAAAATGCTGCAATTGAATGTCAAAAGAAGAGAATTTTAGTGCTTGATACAATGTGAAAGGTCCTAATATGGCTAGAGGGGGGTGAATAGCCTATTTAAAAACTACAAATCAACTAGAGCAATTTGATTAGTAAGACAAATAGCGAAATGCAAACTTGCTCTAGCTCTACAAGGGTTACAAGCCACCTATCCAACAATTCTAGTTGCAATGATCTATTTGCACACAATCTACTTGACCACTACTCACTAAGAGCTCTCACAAAAACTACACTAAAGAGCTCCACTAGATATGTTTAAAGCACAAGGCAAGCTCTCAATTCTAATTACACTAAAGAGCTTGCTATATCTAGTTTGCGGAAATGTAAATGAGTAAGTGAGACGATTATACCGCCGGGTCGTGGAGTGAACCAATTACACGATGAATATATAGCCAATCACCGGGAGAATGCAAATGACAAGAGACAACCAATTTTTCTCCCGAGGTTCACGTGCTTGCCAACACGCTAGTCCCCGTTGTGTCGACCAACACTTGGTGGTTCGGCTAAGAGGTGTTTCACAAACCTCGTCCACACGATAGGACACCGCAAGAACCGACCCACAAGTGAGGTAACTCAATGACACGAGCAATTTACTAGAGTTACCTTTCGGCACTCCGCCGGGGAAGGTACAACTCCCCTCACAATCACCGAAGGCGGCCACGAACAATCACCAACTCGTGCCGATCCTTCACCGCTGCTCCAACCGTCTAGGTGGTGGCAACCACCAAGAGAAACAAGCGAAATCCATGACATAACACGAATACCAAGTGCCACTAGATGCAATCACTCGGGCAATGCACTTGGATTCTCTCCCAATCTCACAATGATGATGGATCAATGATGGAGATGAGTGGGAGGGCTTTGGCTAAGCTCACAAGGTTGCTATGTCAATGAAAATGTGCAAGAGTATTTCCTTGAGCCGCCATGGGGCTATAAATAGAGCCCCCCATCAAATAGAGCCGTTGTACCCCTTCATCACTGGGCAAAACACGCTCCGACCGGACGCTCGGTCATACCGACCGGACGGCCGGCCCTCGGCGTCCGGTCGCCTGATGGACGCCACGCGCACCACCTTCTTCAAACGATGTTCGCTGATTTCAACGGCTACTGAAGGCGACCGGACGCTCGGTCAAAAAGCGACCGGACCTGAAGCCCCAGCGTCCGGTCGTTTCGATAAGCTCCCCGGCGTATTTCTTGACCGGACGCGTCCGTCCACCTTTTGACCGGACGCAGACCGGCGTCCGGTGCTCAACCTTCCCTATCAGGTTGTCGGCGATCGTACCGGACGGACGCAGCCTTTCAGCCGTCCGATCATTGAGTGACCTAGCGTCCGGTCGATGAACCGACCGACGCCAAAGATCATTTCGACCAACTCCATTTCAACTCTAACTTCTTCACCCTTGCTCAAAAGTGCCAACCACCAAGAATTTTGCATCCGGTGCAATAGAAAATAGACATTTCATTTTTCCAAAAGCGCCGAATCCCGCCTCGCAAGCTCGGCGGGAGGGAGAGAGGGACCCAAACCCATCTCAACCCTGCAAACACCTTGTGCACATGTGTTAGCATATTTTCACAAAATATTTTCAAGGGTGTTAGCACTCCACTAGATCCTAAATGCATATGCAATGAGTTAGAGCATCTAGTGGCACTTTGATAACCGCATTTCGATACGAGTTACACTCCTCTTAATAGTACGGCTATCTATCCTAAATGTGATCACACTCACTAAGTGTCTTGATCACTAAAACAAAATGGCTCCTATATTTTATACCTTTGCCTTGAGCCTTTTGTTTTTCTCTTTCTTCTTTTCCAAGTTCAAGCATTTGATCATCACCATGCTATCACCATTGTCATGATCTTCGTCATTGCTTCATCACTTGGAGTAGTGCTACCTATCTCATAAACATCTTGATAAACTAGGTTAGCACTTAGGGTTTCATCAATTAACCAAAACCAAACTAGAGCTTTCACAATGGTAGGGGCTTGCTTGTGTATTTTAGGATGTGTGACGATCACACTGCTACTCTCCATAGGCCAATAAGTATATATAATTTGTTTGTTTGTTTAGTCATATGTTGTTTGTATACATAAACCAGAAGCAATTAGTTCACTTTAGCCCTCATTTGCCGACTTGTAGATTAGTCGTTAGTTGAGATGTGGATTAAAATTTAAAATTTAATCCATCTATTTAGATGGCCTATGACTAAATTTTAGATGATTAACAGTTAGTCCCGGAGATTGATGCGGTGATGATTAAACAAGGTGCAACGTCGTCAAGGTTTGATTAAACGGATTGCATGCTTGCATGCGCGCGTTTCAGAAGATGATGAGGCGCATGCGCGCCTGAGAACAGCGGGGGTCTTCGCTTCTGATTTAAGCAGTTGTTCCGACTTCCCAGTGTAATGCTCTTGAGCGGATGTCCGGACGTTTTTTCCCCTATTGGATGCTATTTTAGTTGGATCTAACAGACGGTCCAATAGTTTCTAACTGACATATTTCTCTCTTACATCGCTGCTCATCTTCCCGACACGGCACTAGGGCAGGGTGTTTGTGGCTGGCGACGTTGTGCTCGTCTTTCTCCTTCACCGCTGATCACCTTCCATCACTACCTCTTCCTCCCTCGCAGCCCTGCCTACTCGTGACTGCCAGCAACAGCCACGCAGGCGCCGGCCACCACGTGTGGCCAAGCGGCCAGGAGAGGTGGCCATCGCAGGGCGGGCCCAGGCCAGGCGCAGGCGCAGCTGGCCGCTGCCAGGCCGCGCCACCATCCTCAGCCGCCGGCTTGACAGAATCGGTCGTTCCCCCGCTCTGTGTTGCGTCGTACGGAAGAAGAAGGGTGAAAACCGCATCTTGCAAGAATATGTTTCAAGTGTTTCAGATGATTCAGAGGTATTTTGCAAGTGTTGTATATCGATGTTGCCAAAGTAGATCGAGATGTTGCACATGTTATAATGACTATACACGTATGTTTCAAGCGTATGTTCTAAATGTTTCATCTGTTCCAGAGTACGTTGCAAGTGTTTTATCTAGGTATTACAAAAATAGATCTGGATGTTGCATATACATGCATGTTGCAAGCATATGTTTAAAGTGTTTTCAGGTGTTTCAAACATATGTTTTGCAAGTGTTTCATCTAAATGTTGCATATGTTTGCAACGGTTTTCAAATGTTTTTAAGGCGTTTTCATAAGTGTTCGAGACACTTGTTTCAAATGTTTCATCTATCTTCTTTTATATGTTACAACTGTTGCATCTGGATATTTTAAAAGTAGATGGAATATTGCACATGTGATTCGTACGTGGAATCGGAATTCTTGCAGGATCTCTCTAGTGTCGGTCCTTAGCAAGAAGAGAAATCAGCTACGTCTACGGTGTACGGGTACCGGGTCCCAAGTCCAAACAGACCTCAGGAACGAACCGCCTTGATCCGTTGGGCCGCTGCCGCTCTCTCGGACACAGCTCAGCCCACCCCAGCCCAGGCCACTCGCGACCCGCAGCGCGTCTCCTCCTTTCCTCGTCCACCCGGCCATCTCCGCACCGGCCGCTCCACGCCTCCCCACCTCCCTCGTTTCGGTCCGAGCACATCGCCTCCGCCGCTTCGTCGCCGTCGAGGTCGCACCACCATGGCGGCGCTCCTAGCCCGGCAGGCAGCGCAGGCGCTGCGCGCGAGGCAGACGGTACGAATCCCTAGCCCTTTCCGCCTGTGCCCGGCGCTTCCTGAGTCCAGATCCCCTCTATCCGTTCGCGAATTCTCAGATCGAGAGCCTTGTCATTCCTGGGTGCTGCCGTTGCGGATGCGTGTGTGACTCTGTGGTGCCGGTGTTTGTTCCAGGCGCAGCTCGGGCCGGCCGCGTCGGCGATGCAGGGGCACCTCCGTACCTACGTGAACGCGGGGATTCCCAAGCGGTTCAAAGGTCACTGCTCTCCCCCCTTTCTACTGGGCTGTTTGCCAGTATTTGTACCACAAAAATAATGCGATTCATGTTGCGCTGGTTACCTATATGTTCAGAGTAGTGTGCAAGAGCACTGAATTACGGGATGTATGAAACTGTTTGGTCTTGGGTTATTGATTGATTGTGTGTCATTCAAGTTTCAATCAACATGACATGCTCAAATAGGACAGACTGGGGAACTTGAAATCAGAAATTGATGAGGATAATTCAGCCCAGTTCTATATGAGTGTCTGGTTTGCAACTAGTCGTCTGTTGATGAGTTTTAGTACCTTCGGCAGTGTGAAAGAGCGGTATATGAAACTTTTCAGGATGAGTTTTGGGTTACCAGTTAAATTTGACTTTCAAGTTTCAGCCAACACGAAATTCTCAAATATGAAGTTGTGCCTTGCCGTCTTGGTTTATTTAAGTGATTAGGCAGATTACTATATGAGCTGTATTTATTCACAATTAGATTTCCATGGCATACTTAATTTGAATTCACTCAGTGTTACTGTTCTCTGAGTGTTTAATCCTATTTAATGACCAGAGGATGAGGAGAAAGAACAGCTTGCAAAAGATGTCGCAAAAGATTGGAATGCTGGTGAGTTTCTGATGATGTTTTTCTGTGCATTGGACGATTATGGTCATTGGCAATTTTGTTTGTTGCTGCCGGGATATTGTTGCCCCCCTCCCTCATTGTGATTTTCTTGTTTCAGTGTTTGAAAGGAGCATCAATACATTGTTTTTGACTGAAATGGTCCGTGGCTTGATGCTAACTCTCAAGTACTTCTTCGAGAGAAATGTTACAGTAAGTGGTGAATTTGGCATATGACGTTATGTGTACTGTAGTTGCATGCTTCCATTGACTGTTTTTATCTCACCACATTGCAGATTAACTATCCATTTGAGAAGGGTCCTCTGAGTCCCCGCTTCCGTGGTGAGCACGCTCTCAGACGTTACGAATCTGGGGAAGAGCGTTGCATTGCTTGTAAACTATGTGAAGCTGTAAGTAGTACTTATGTTTAAAGTTTTCTTACTTCAGATGATGAATATCAAATACAGCCAGGAACCAGTTGTTTTCCTGTCTTTCCCGAATAGTAGTTGTCAAATCAAATATTCAAATCCCAAAAATACCAGTTACCTACTGGTATCTGTGCTGCCAGTGTCTGAGATTTTTAGCTAAATTGGAACTCAAAACCCTTATTGTGGGTCCTTTTGAGTTCATAAGAGTTACTATGATTTTAATATTTTAATGTATCTTGCCTTGAAAATATATTTGAAATGTAAGTCACTTGAAAGCAAAATCATTTTTGTCCTATTGCTGCCCAATGTTTTAGGTGCTCCTTATCATCTTCCAGTTGTATATGGAGCAAGTTCATATAAGGTGGCCATGGAAATTTTGGAGGGGACATTATACATTCAATTGTGAAATACCAGCAATTCATGATATGGAGATAAAAATTGATAGGCTCCTTGTCTCCACTAACTCATACTAGATTTACCAAACACTTTGGTAAAAAGTAATATATTAATTGAATATGCTTGCTTCAACATGTGGTGTTTCTGACTAATTTAGTATGGTGAAATGGTCTTTGTTATACTAGTGTAGTGGGGTATGTTTGGCTTATGATGGTTGGATTGTTGATGGTTCTTTAGTAACTAAGGTGGCACTTATTGATACATAACTCTTGACTATTTGAGCAGATATGCCCAGCTCAGGCAATTACAATTGAAGCTGAAGAACGTGAAGATGGCAGTCGCCGAACCACAAGGTAATCAAAATGAAGCTTTCTCTCTCTCTCTCTCTCTCCAACTATGCTTTGCTCACTTTGTTCTGCAATTAAACTTTAATCTGAACTTGTGTTGCTTTTATCTCATCACAGATATGATATTGACATGACCAAATGCATTTACTGTGGGTTCTGCCAAGAGGCTTGCCCAGTCGATGCTATTGTTGAGGGGCCTAACTTTGAGTTTGCTACTGAGACACACGAGGTAAACTACGTGATTCCACTGTAGTTTTTATCTCAAGTTTTTTATGTCTTCTGCTAAGCCTTGACATGCAAATGATGCAGGAACTACTGTACGACAAGGAGAAATTGCTTGAGAATGGTGATCGCTGGGAGACTGAGATTGCTGAGAACTTGAGATCTGAGAGCCTTTATCGCTGAATCTGTCTTCCATTGTGGTTGATAAACTGGGTTCTTCCATTTTCCATATTTTGGTCAACTAACTGATGAATAAGCAAACGATATATCATAACTTAGATACCAGGTACCATGTTTTTGTACCTCGGCACCATCTGTCTGTTTTGTTCATTGCCTTGCTAAAGGCGGCACCAAATGTTCTTTAATGGGAAAATTCCTTCTGTAGCACTGAGCTGTTCTCAGTCAGACCTTATTTTGTATACAATGAAGCAGGAAGCTGTGCTCAGGGCTCATTGATTTGGTGAATGTTCACATGCTTGTTTCTCACTCCGTTTTTAAACAAACAACGTTTGAACTAACTAGCTTGCTGTAAATGTCGTTTATTTAAAAACAAACGGAGGTAGTACCAAAATTTTGAACTTGGGATGTTGCAGGATACCGTTGGGTCCTGGAGGGTCTAGTCCTGTTTGTTTGTGATTGTTTGGCAGATAAGCTATGGCTGAAAGTACTGTTGATTGATTTGATATGAGAGAAAAATACTATTCGCTGGCTGAAAAAGTACTGCTTATAAAAACCAAACACGATCAAGCGAACAGTCTGTATGTACGTGTCTGCCTATCTATGACCTTGCAGATCATGAAGCGGTGAGGAACTTTTGTCTGGTACTAAATCTGAGAGGTGGTGTCTCTGACAAACGTATAATTTGTCTGGTAAATTTGAGATCGCGTCTCTGAAAACATAAAACATCATTTTATGTATAGATTGGAGAGTCCATACGTGTCTGCCTATTTATGTCCTTGAAATTTGTCTGATAAATCTGAGTGTCGTGTCTCTGACATAACATCCTAAGATGGCCTCGTTCGCTTCGCTGAAAAAACAAGCCGAAATATTGTTCCGGCTGATTTGTTGTGAGAGAAAAATACTATTCCGGCTGAAAAAACAAGCTGAAAAAGAAGGATTATAAGAGAAGCGAATAAGGTCAAGATCAACCTTTTTCTTTTTGCATATTTCATTTCATGTTCCACTTTGAGTTAGCACTGTAACTTTTCCTCCACTTTGAGCAGTGTGTTCATCTGCAACACAATAGTATATATCTAAGTAAACACAATAGTCTATATCAAAGTTGTAGTTAGATTCTGAAGTTGTTTCAAAGCATATAAAGTATTATTAGATTCTGAAACAAAAGCTTTCGTAGCTCAGTTGGTTAGAGCACCCGTTTAGTAAGCGGGAGGTCTTGAGTTCGACTCTCAACGAAAGCAATTTTATTTTTGTAACTTTTTTTTTTTGCAGTTCAGCTTTTTTTTTTTTTTTCAGTTCAGCTGAAGGGTTTTTTTGTTTTTTCTTTGTTATTTTTGCGGTTCAGATTTTTTCTTTTTTTTTGCAGTTCAGTTTTTTTTTCTTTTTTCAGTTCAAGGGTTTTTTTGTTTTTTCTTTGTTGCTCTTCTTTTTGGCAGTTCTTATTGCTCTTCTTTTTGTAACTTTTTTTTTTGCAGTTCAGCTTTTTTTTTTTTCAATTCAGCTGAAGGGTTTTTTTGTTTTTTCTTTGTTGCTCTTCTTTTTGGCAGTTCCTATTGCTCTTCTTAACTCTTTTTTGCAGTTCAGCTTTCTTTTTTTCTTTTCTTTTTGCAGTTCAGCTGAGGGTTTTTCTTTGTTGCTTTTCTTTTTGGCAGTTCAGCTGAACTTTGAGTTTTTTTTTCTCTTCTTTTCGGTGGTTCAGCTGAAGTTTTAGGAACTTTTTGCAAAGTTTTCTGCTCTGCTCAATTCTCGCTGATAGACGGACAATGGCATGACTACATTTACACAAAATCAATAGAGCATCGCTTACTTCGTAATCTTGCTAGCATTGCCATTGGCAGTAAGTGTTCTATTTAGGTTATTAAAAGGTTGTAGATCTGTAGCTCGTAGATAAAATTTATCTAAAGTAGTTTAAATATATTTATATATAGTCCAAACTAAAAACAAAATTAATTATCTTTATTAGATTTCTTTGAGCTAAGCTCCTGCGTGGGACTAAGGTCATGTTTAGTTGTAGACTAGAGTTAGCCAAGCCAAATTTTAGTCCATCGTAGAAATTTAGCCATCATTTAGTTCTAGGTTCATATTTGGTTAGCCTAGAAACTTTGGCGTGCGCCACTGTGCCAGCTACAGTCAACAGCCTTGGGTTTTTTTTTTATAACAAGCGCTTTTATTAAGATTAAGAACAGTTTACATTATGGGAGAAAGGCTCTGTGTCAAGCTGAGGTTGGTTGCATATGCATCGAGGTTTTTTTTGTTATATGATACTTTAAATAGAAATATCTATTTAAACTAAATATCTGACTTTTCAATTTCATTTCACCATTATTCTCATTAGGATTTTATCTACAAAACAAGACCATACATGTCTATATTCTGATGAAGAAAAAATAATGACAAACTCTACACATCATACTCATGGTTGTGATAAAATTTGGCTTGGCTCTTATCCAAACAATATTTTAACCGTACTGGCCAAATTTTGGCATGATTATGAACCAAACGACACTTTTTTGTCCCAACCCCTGTTTAGGCATGGCTAAATTTTAGCTTGGCTTGTCGTGGCCTACAACCACTAAGTTTAAATTCAATTTTGGGAGATATCTACGCGCTAAGCAAAGAACTAGTTTTCAAAAGGGAAAAGGTATTTAACAAAACAGACCGGCCAGTCTAGTACGTTCTATACCTCGAGCATATCTCAGTCGAACAAGGAAAAGCAACATAGTATTTGATAAAGCGTGAATGTAAATGAATAAGATTTGGGAGAACTGTTGCTTTCATCGATCTCGAAAATATATTTATACAAGTGGAGGGGTGTCACGAAGGAACATGACTGTTTCCAAAAGACATGTCCTTTGAAACTAAAATTAACTGTCTAATCATATCCACTAATCATATGCTGGATGGATGAGATCAATCGTGAAGAGACGCCTGTTCGTCTGTAGACGTCCGTTCGCGTATAGGTGTCGTTTCACAACACTCCTCCTTAATCGAATCTTCCTTGAGATCAATGCAACTGTAAGCTGAAATTCCTCGAAAAACCCTATAGGAAAAATCTGAGGAATATATGATATGTCATAAAAACTCCTTTAAACCTTATTGGAAAATAAGGAGAAAATAACATATTTATTTGTGATTTAAATAAACCACTATGTCATTGGTATCCTGTTAAAAACTCCAATGGAGAAAAATATTAGAGATACGACATAAAGATAACTTCCCCAAAAACCTTTTAAGAAAAATATGAGGAGCAATATAAAGTGATATGCCGCTAAAACTCCTGTAAAAACCCAGTGGAAAAATTAGGAGAAAATATGACGACATATTATTGGTATTGCCTCTTGGATAACTCACATGAAAAACCTTTTTCAGGGAAAAACCATAAATGAGTTGTGAGTGCAATATGTGTCTTTGATATTTCACACAAAAACCCTGATGGAAAAAATAGAAAATATGACACATGCTTATGTTAATATTACCTCATTAAAAACTTTAACAAGAAACCTTATGAGTAAAACTTGTGAAAGAAAAGAGTATAATATAATACTAGTACAGGTCAGCATCTGGGAGATGTCTCCCCCTGATTCTTGTAAATTTCGAAGTCGTCGCATACCAATCTTATGTAGAAAATTTTGAAACATAGAAGTTGGTAAGGACTTAGTAAATAGTTCAACGAGATTATCGCATGCGGTGATTTGCAAGATGTTTATTTCCCCGCTTTCTTGTAACTTATGGGGATAAAACAGCTTAGGGGCAATGTCCTTAGCGACATTACTCTTTATGTAACCTGTTTGCATCTATGTAACATAAACGAAATTATCTTCATAGATAATTGTAGGTGATTTAATCAAACCAATATCATATGCCTGTTGTATGTGGTTAATCATTCTGCGAAGTCATACACATTCATGTGATGCCTCATATAGAGCAATAATTTCAGAATGATTAGTAGAGGTCGCCGTCAGAATCTATTTAGAAGACTTCATGAAATAGCTGTACCACCATGTAAGAATACAAATCCAGTTTGGGATGGGGACCAGATAAGTAACCAGCATCCGTGTATCCAATCATATTGGGATCATGATTTCTCTTAAAGAATAAACCAAGATCCTTTGTGCCACTAAGATATCTGAGGATATGCTTCGCTCCCGTCTAATGACGATGAGTTAGATTTGCACTATGTCTAACTAGTATGTTCACTACAAATGCGATATCAGGCCTGGTGCAATTTGCAAGATACATAAGTGCTCTAATGACACTAAGATATAAAACCTTGGTCCCAATATCTCGTGATTTAAATGGATCTTTCTCTATTTCTAAAAGAACAAACAATCATCGGGGTTTTGTTATGATAAGATTTGTCTATATTGAACTTCTCCAATATTTTTTGGATATAGGCTAATTGATGCACTAAAATCCTTGAAGGACGGTGCTCAAGTTGTAAGCCTAGGTAATATTTGGTCTTACCCAAATCCTCCATCTCGAATCCACATGATGGAAATTGTATCTCAAATGATTGCATAATTATTTCTGTATTATGATGATATCAAAATAACCAATATACACAATCATGCTTAATTATACACAATGTATGTTGTGGTTTGTATTTGGATTCAGAATATGAAGTCCATTAGGACTTATACGTTCGAATCTATCAAATTCATTTGATATGCCAATTATTGAATTTGAAAAACTTTATTTTCACACATACCATGGGGTATGCTATGCTGGGTCTCTGAGTAAAACCATATGCTACAAGCTCTCATTGTTTACCACCTTGCTTCTGAAAAGAAACTCTATGAGGAAAGATATTACAGTGGTAGTACTTCTCATCATTGAACAAGAGCAATCTCCTTAATTGCCACCTTTTAGTTTGATCAAATTTGAGTGTGAAGACACTCTGCCTAGGACTTTTGGTCTGGATCCAGTAAGGTAAAAAAGGAATATTTGAGGAGTATATGCTGCGACAATTTGTAGTCTTTAAATGATTGATTTGGTTCTTAAAATTAATATAGCATGTGAAAATGTTAACCCTTTTGGACTCCGAGTCATTTCTCATATGGAGTCAGAGTGTTCCAGTGTCCCAGGATCAAAATTTGGGTGCACCGTTGATCCGGGTTTTGGATGCTCATCTATTTTGGGTGTCTACCAACTTGAGGTTGGCTTGGATTTACTGATTTGGAGGATATTGTCCTCGGTATCCTCGGACGCTTACTTGGAGCATTATCCTTAGGAGCGGCCGTACTTCTCCCCCTCTTCTTTGGAAGTGGGAGTTGAATGGTTTTAATTGGTACCTCCATTCTTTCGGGCGTATTATAAGTAGGATAAGAGGATTTTATGACACCCTTATTATCAGTAAATGTTTCTGGCAGATTCTTTGCAATATGATGCAAATATAAGACATTCTAAACTATTAGGTTTAGAATTTTTGGTACGTGGATGTGAGGATTGCTCTTTTGATTCCTGACATTCTTAATGTGGTATAAATCTTCCCCTAATGCCTGGAATTATCCTCAAATGTGATCAACATACGGGCAATTTATAAATCCCCTATAGAGTTACCTCTTGGGATCCCTAATGCCCATTGGTACGTTGGGGTGGTGATATGGGTATGTGAAAACAAACTCGATGCGCAGATGGGAAATGTTTGGCTGCGGCCAAAGCTTCACGTACATACTGCAACGGAGGGAGTTGTATAAGTGCAGCTTGATGAATTTGAATTAACGATGCGGTGTGTAAGGCCGCATGAAAACAACTTAGTTCTGATAAATTACAATTCTATTTTAATATGTCATGCAATTTGATTCTCAATAAGAGACTTAATAAAACCATTATTGGTATGGACATAAGGTACTTGATATATAGTACCCAAAAACCAAACTGTTCTATATAAAATGGATTTGATCCCGCATCTAGAATAATTTGCTCTAAATTGAAGATTTCGAGTAATGAGTTTGGTATAGTGATGGTTCTCATGACTAAGAGACACGCCTAGGACTATATTATGTGAAAGCATCTAGGCCCCTTGTTGGGTTTCGGTGATTAATGACAATACAAGATTACTATGACTAACGTGTGTTTTGAAGAGGCAATTAAGTTAGGTCATGGTAATGGAGATCGATTGGGCAATCATGGATGTCATGCCCCTACGATGGAAATCGTTTCGGTTTTCAAAGGATGGACGACAAGGTTAAGGATGACTAGTTCTAAGTGTCGATTGGAGTTGGAGAGACACTTAGAGTAGTTTAGGACTTTGTTTTTCCTTTGGCCGTACTATTAAGGGGGGTATGGACGGGTAGCTTGACCTAGGTGAGTCTAGTGAGTTAGGTGTGGTGCACACTTGCTAAGTCTAGCACTAGATAGCTCCAACAAAGCCCTTAGATCCTATGGAGCAAACTTCATTCACATATGATCGAGAGTTGGAAGTGAATGGAGGGTCAAATATTGACCGGACGCTGGCTTTGGTGCGACCGGACGCTGGCCGCAGGGTCCGGTCAGTTCATTTGACCAAGGAGATTGCGTCTGGCGTGATCGGACGCTGAGTGGTCGAGTGACCGGACGCTGAAGACCAGTGTCCGGTCGACTCCAGTAAGGTTCCAGTGAGGGATATTTGTGACCAAACGCGTTCGGTCAGTGGTGATCGGACCCTACCACCGTCCGGTCAACACTTAAACACTGGTGTGCGGGTTGAACTGACCGGAGCGTCCGGTCAATATGACCGGAGCGTCCGGTCACCCCGCAAAGGCACATAACGGTTCGTTTTTCAGCCCATGTTATAAATAGAAGTTTCACTCGTGTGTGGAGTTACTTTTGCTCATTCCAATAGCTGAAACACACCTTAGAGAGTGCCAAGAAGAGTAAGGTCCTAGTGAGGTGATTGAGATTTGAGAATCCCAAAAAGAGCCCTCATTAGAGAGATCAAGAGTAGCAAAGTGTGCATCCATCTTTCTCCCTTGGCTTGTTGTGGTCAAGTGAGAGTTCGTGCTTGTTACTCTTGGTGATCGCCATCACCTAGACGGCTTGGTAGTGATTGGAGAGCTTGGTGATCATCCGAAGAGCTTGTGGGTGACCCAACTCAAGTTGTGAGCGGTTGTGGATGATTCACCGCGACAGAGTGTCGAAGAATCAACCCGTAGAGAGCACTTGATCCTTGCGCGGATCAAGGGGGAGCTACACCCTTGCGCGGGTGCTCCAACGAGGACTAGTTGGGAGTGGCGACTCTCTGATACCTCGGCAAAACATCACCGTGCTCCTTCTCTATTTACTTTGAGCATTTACTTTGAGTATTTACTTTGAGTAATTACTTTGAGCATTTACATTGAGCAATTCAATTCTTGTCTTTACAATTCATAGAATTGCCATGCTAGAGTTGGATTGGAACTTAGGTTCTAAGTCTTTTGTGCGGTAGAACAAGTAGAAACACTTTTTAGGCACAAGGGGTTAATTGGGCTAACCGTAGGATTTAATAGTTGGAAAAAAATTTAGAATTAGCCTAATTCACCCCCCCTCTTGGGCATCTTGATCCTTTCATTATGGATGCATAAATATGCATTACATAGTATCTTTATGGTCCATAAAATGATAAATAGTGTCACATGTATGTTCTTGAATTTCTTCAAGAAATGTAGTGGCTCATATTGATGCTATGACCAATAGAAATGACAATAATTCTCAAGTTATCTCTATAGTTGAATAACTAAGGCAAATGTGCCAAGTCTTGTTGACATCAAGAGAGAGAATTATTTGTATGCAACATCGGATACAGGTTATGTATATATAGTCAAATCCAACTGAGGATGTTTTGTTTAAGTATTGCCATATCCGTTGTTAAGAGAAAAATACTCCTCTTAGTTGTCATCTAGGGGTTTCCATATAAAAACCACATTGACGGATGTCTCTATAATTTTAATTGGGTATATTTTGGAATCCGAATACAAGAATGAATTCATGATTGTTATTTAAATATCAAAAGGGAGTATGATAGTAGGACGATCAAAGCCCACTATCATGACATCGCGTCAAGCGATTAACAAAGTATTTTCTTGTCTCTATGTAAGAGTTTAGGAATATTTTGCTTCCCTATGTATAGAGTTTGTGATGCAACTATCCACTAAGCAAAATTCCTCTTTGCATTTGGATTGACTCCCGTATAGGTCTATATATAGCATGAAGAATATAATGACATTCTTTACAAATATATAGATTATATACAAGTTAATTAATGGAATATCAAATGTGATGGCACATTATTGTGATATTCAATTAAAATTGATGATAACATTTTATATTATAACACCAAAATGGGACGAAGATACTAGGTATCTTTGTAAATGGAAGACAAATTTGGTCTCCAAAATGGATCAAGCGAAGTAAATTCGATGATCGTGCTCTCCATGCTCATAAGACCCACTTATTAATTAAGTGTTTGGTTGCTACTTGGTTTTTTCATGAAACTTGTGAACAACTAGCCTTCCTGGTGTTGTCAGGTTGAAGATAGAAGCGTGCTTCATATCTTTATTGTTGAGCCGGATATTTATGTCCAATGAATTTGTAATACCGATCAATTAAATGTTTCAAGGCATGACATTTCCAAGTTGTGTGGTTGTAACATACACAATTGGGACAAAATATGGTTCTATCATATTTGGGAAATGCCTTGACCTTAAAGAATGCACGGGCTGCTACTTCTTTTTGCGTTAAATCTTACCGTTAAAGTTCTATGGATGGCATTACTACATGGCATCGAACTTGTAATGATTCTAAAAATTCAATGTACTTTAGATGATAGAGCATCACTATAATGCTAATGATGATTCCTCGATAAGAGTTTATCATACACTTAGACCTGAAGTAATGTAGGAATTAATCTAGAATACATTTGGCAAGTGTGCTTTCGTGGAAATGCAATGTGGGGGATGTTTTGGAACAACATAATTATATTCTCAAGTGGACTTAAGATCCTAGAGATAAAGTTGTGGCCAATCATAGTTGGCATTGGACAGAATGACTGTCTTATGTTGTTCGTATCACTCATTGAATTCTAACCATATAGTGTTTCGATTTACACATTGAGATACACATACGTCTGGCGCGATCGGACGCTGAGTGGTCGAGTGACCGAACGCTAAAGACCAGTGTCCGGTCGACTCCAGCAAGGTTCCAGTGAGGGATATTTGTGATCGAACGTGTCCGGTCAGTGGTGATCGGACCCTGCCAGCGTCCGGTCAATACTTAAACACTGGTGTGTGGGTTGAACTGACCGGAGCGTCCGGTCACCCCGCAAAGGCACATAACGGTTCGTTTTTCAGCCCATGTTATAAATAGAAGTTCCACTCGTGTGTGGAGTTACTTTTGCTCATTCCAACAGCTAAAACACACCTTAGAGAGTGCCAAGAAGAGCAAGGTCCTAGTGAGGTGATTGAGATTTGAGAATCCCAAAGAGAGCCCTCATTAGAGAGATCAAGAGTAGCAAAGTGTGCATCCATCTTTCTCCCTAGGCTTGTTGTGGTCAAGTGAGAGTTCGTGCTTGTTACTCTTGGTGATCGCCATCACCTAGACGGCTTGATAGTGATTGGAGAGCTTGGTGATCATCCGAAGAGCTTGTGGATGACCCAACTCAAGTTGTGAGCGGTTGTGGGTGATTCACCGCGACAGAGTGTCGAAGAATCAACCCGTAGAGAGCACTTGATCCTTGCGCGGATCAAGGGGGAGCTACACCCTTGCGCAGGTGCTCCAACGAGGACTAGTTGGGAGTGGCGACTCTCCGATACCTCGGCAAAACATCGCTGTGCTCCTTCTCTATTTACTTTGAGCATTTACTTTGAGTATTTACTTTGAGTAATTACTTTGAGCATTTACATTGAGCAATTCAATTCTTGTCTTTACAATTCATAGAATTGCCATGCTAGAGTTGGATTGGAACTTAGGTTGTAAGTCTTTTGTGCGGTAGAACAAGTAGAAACCCTTTTTAGGCACAAGGGGTTAATTGGACTAACCGTAGGATTTAATAGTTGCAAAGAAATTTAGAATTAGCCCAATTCACCCCCCTCTTGGGCATCTTGATCCTTTCAATTGGTATCAGAGCCTCGTGCTCGCATTTTTAAGCTTAACCGCTTAGAGCAAGATGTCTCACGGGGATGGACCTCCTCCTATCTTCGAGGGGGATGATTTTCCATATTGAAAAATTCACATGGAGGCATACCTAGAAGCTCTAGACGTTGGAATACTTAGAGCCGCCTCACATGGCTTCCCAAGACCTAGGAATCCCGCACAACTTCAAGGCAATGAAATGAACTATGAAAAATGGAATGCAAAGGCTCGCAACACCATCTTTAGAGGCCTTTGCAAAGATGTGTTCAATCGTGTAAGGAACCACAAAGACGCCCATGCATTATGGTCGGACGTTTGTGCGCTCCATGAGGGAACAAAGAGTGAGCGTGAGGAACGCTATCATCTTGTCATGAAAAAGCTCAACTCTTTTGAAATGCTTTCTAAAGAATGTGCTAATAAAATATATTCACGTTTGAATGTTCTTATAGAGGAAGTCAATGGGCTTGGACTTACTCAAATGTCACCATCCAACGTTGTGAGAAAGATCTTGAGTGTCCCCATTGCCAAATATGGGCATATTGTGACCATGCTACATCAAGGTGATCTTTCCACCACTACACCGACACAAATCTTGGGAAAGATCAATGCTCATGAGATGTACATGCACATCACACCTCAAGATGGCTCATCCTCTACTAAGAAGAAAGAAAAAGATTTAGCATTCAAAGCTAGTCAAGATAAGGGCAAAGCAAGACTTGAGTATGAGAGTTCAAGTGATGAAGAAGATGAAGATGAAGATCTTGCTCTCATGGTGAAGAAAGCCGCCAAGATGCTAAAGAAGCTAAACAAGAGTGGCATCAAGTTCGATGGCAAGAAGAAAAAGTTCTTCACAAGCTCTAGGAGAAAGCCAATCTCCGAAATGGATTGCTTCAATTGTGGTGAACTTGGTCATCTAGCACACCAATGCACCAAACCCAAGAAAGACAAGTTCAAGAACAAGTTCAAGGGCAAGAAAGATGACTCAAGCAATGAAGAAGAAGATGAAAAGAAGAAGAACAAGACATACAAGAAGAGAGATGGCAAGAAGAGAAACTTCCACGAGAAAAAGAAGAGTGGAAAGGCCTATATTGTCGATGATTGGCTCACGGACATTGATTCATCTAGTGGATCATCCGATAATGATAGTGACAATGAGAAGATGGCCGCCATAGCTATTGATCTCTCATCTTCACCACCACCACCGCCATCATCCTCTACACACCTATGCCTTATGGCCAAGGGTGAACGCAAGGTAACTAATAATGATGATAGTAGTGATGATGAGCAAACTAGTGATGATGATAGCGATAGCGATGATGATGATGATTCACCTTCATATGATAATCTTGTTAAAATACTAAGACAATACACTAAGATCATTAGAAAGAGTAGAGCTAAAAATGAAAACTAGATGCTAAGAATGATTCACTTTTAGCAAAATGTGATACAATAGAAAAGGCTAATGCTGAGCTTAGAGAAGCAAATGATGCTATGACATCCAAACTCAAGGAGCTCAAATCGTTTAAGAAAGAGCTTAAAGATAAACATGATAAACTTGAATGGGTGCACAATGAGCTCATCACTAGCCACAACAAGCTAAAAGATGAATATACTACTCTTAAGATTAATCATGATAATCTTGTTATTGCTCAAGAATTTCTATCCAATGAGTCATATGATGCTACTAACCATGTTGTTAAGATTGATATAGCTACATCATGTGATGACTTGATCATTGAGAGCATTGAGCAAGGTTCTAGTATCAAGGGCAAGCAAGTGGTTGAGTGCAATGACTATGATGAGTATGTCAAGCTCAAGAATGACAATGCAAAGCTCAAGAGAGATCTTGAAGAAATCAAAAGCTACAACATCATTGTGCTAGAAACCCTTGACCATGATGGTGACTTGATCTTTGAGAATGAGAAGCTCAAAGAGGAAAACAAGAAGCTCAAGGAAGAAAAGAACAATGATGCTCTTAAGGAAGAGAACAAGAAGCTCAAGTTGGAGAAAGAACATCTCAAGGTTAGATTGAGCAAGTTCATAAGAGACAAATATCTTCAAAGTGAGCTACTTATGAACACCGTCATGAAGATGGATAGAAGTGGCATTGGATATGTGGCACATGTGGAGAAGAAGAAGGCTCAAGTTCAACAACAACAATCAAAGCCGAAGCCAAAGAGATGCTTTGAGTGTGGACAAGAAGGCCACTTTGCTCATGAGTGCCAAACTCCACCACCACAACCCTTGCCCAAGAATGCTAGACCCTTTGCCTTCAATGCTCACTACATGCTTAGAAATGATTATAGTGGAAAGATGAAAGTAATGTTCTTAGCACCTCCTAACAAGAATAGGCCTAAGAAGATTTGGGTTGCTAAGTCACTTGTTGAGAAGGTGAAGGGCCCTTAACAAGTTTGGGTTCCTAAAGCTTGAATCTCTTATGTGTAGGTGAACTACAAGACCGGTGGAAGTCATTGGGTTATTGATGGTGCTTGCACACAACATATGACCGGTGATCCTCGTATGTTCACCTCACTTGATGAAGAAATAGATGGACAAGAGAGAATTACATTTGGAGATAACTCAAAGAGCAAGGTTAAAGGATTGGGCAAAGTGGCAATATCAAATGATCATTCTATCTCCAATATGTTATATGTTGCTTCATTGAGCTTCAACTTGCTATCCGTTGGACAATTGTGTGATCTTGGCTTTCAATACTTGTTTATCGAGAAGGAGGTTGTTGTATCCAAGAAGGATGATGATCAAGTGATATTCCAAGGATTTAGATACAACAACCTATATCTAGTGGACTTCACCTCCGAAGATGCTAACTTGAAGACTTGCCTTTTCACCAAAACAACACTCGGGTGGCTATGGCATAGAAGACTTGCTCATGTTGGGATGAGCTCACTCAAGAAGCTTATTAAGAATGATTTGGTGAGAGGGTTGAAGGATGTGAAGTTTGAGAAGGACAAGCTTTGTAGTGCATGTCAAGCCGGCAAGCAAGTTGCTAATACACATCCAACCAAAGCTTTCATGTCAACCATAAGAGTGCTAGAACTTCTTCACATGGATTTATTTGGACCAACAACATACAAGAGTTTGGGAGAAAATCTTTATTGTCTTGTGATAGTTGATGATTATTCAAGATATACATGGGTATTCTTTCTTCATGACAAATCTAAAGTTGCATCTTGCTTCAAGAAGTTTGCCAAGAGAGCACAAAATGAATTTGAAGTTAAGCTTAAGAAGATAAGAAGTGACAATGGGAAAGAATTTGACAACACAAACATAGAAGCATATTATGATGAAGTTGGAATCAAACATGAAGTCTCCACAACATATACTCCTCAACAAAGTGGTGTAGTTGAGAGAAAGAACCGGACATTGATCACTCTTGCAAGAACTATGCTTGATGAGTATAACACCCCCCGAAGCTCTATGGGCGGAAGCAATCAACACCGCATGCTATGCATTAAACCACCTATTCCTTCAAAAGTTCCTTGGCAAGACACCTTATGAGTTGCTCAATAGGAAGAAGCCGGACGTCTCCTTCTTTAGGGTGTTTGGTTGCAAATGCTACATCTACAAAAAGCGGCAACACCTAGAGAAGTTTCAAAGACGTTGTGATATTAGTTTTCTTGTTGGTTATTCATCAAAGTCCAAAGCATATAGAGTATTTAATCATGCCACCGGCTTGGTTGAAGAAACATATAATGTGGAATTTGATGAATCTAACGGCTCCCAAGGAGCACATGATAATCTTGATGATGTAGGTGATGAACCATTGAGGGAGGCTATGAAGAATATTCTGATTGGAGACATCAAGCCAAAAGATGATGAAGATGATATACAAGTGATTGATCCACCCTCTTCATCAAATGTGCCACAAGATGGTGAAAAAGATGGGAAAGTAGAAAATGAAGACACTCATGTCTCCCATGAGCAAATGGTGGTACAAGCACAAGATGTTGATGCTCCACAACCTCCCCCTCAAGTGGTCAATAGAAGAAATACAACCTCTACTACAAGATCATCCATAAGATCTCATCATAGGGAGTCCATCAAAAGGAGTAATGACTAGATCTCAAAAACTTGCTTTATTTATTGCTCATCACTCTTTTGTCTCTTGCTATGAGCCTACCAAGGTAGAAGAAGCTCTTCAAGATCCGGATTGGATCAATGCCAAGCATGAAGAGTTGAACAACTTCACCCGCAATGAAGTTTGGACTCTTAAAGAGCGACCTAAAGGTGCAAGAGTCATTAGAACAAAGTGGGTGTTCCGAAACAAGCAAGATGATCAATGTGTTGTTGTGAGGAATAAGGCAAGACTAGTTGCAAAGGGGTTCTCTCAAGTTGAAGGTTTGGATTTTGAAGAGACCTTTGCATCGGTTGCAAGACTAGAAGCCATCCGTATCCTCCTTGCATATGCATCACATCATGAAATAAAACTTTATCAAATGGATGTGAAAAGTGCATTCTTAAATGGCTTTATTAATGAACTAGTCTATGTTGATCAACCTCCCGGGTTTGAAGACCCTAGATATCCTAATCATGTTTATAGGTTGTCCAAGTCATTATATGGACTTAAGCAAGCCCCAAGAGCTTGGTATGAGCGCCTTCGGGACTTTCTCATTGAGAAGGGCTTTACCATTGGGAAGGTCGACACCACACTATTCACCAAGAAGCTTGATGGGCATATCTTTATTTGTCAAGTATATGTTGATGATATCATCTTTGGATCATCAAATGAAGACTCTTGCAAAGAATTTAGTGAATTGATGTCGAAGAAGTTCGAGATGTCCATGATTGGTGAGCTTACATTCTTTCTTGGTTTTCAAGTCAAGCAAATGAAAGAAGGGATCTTCATCTCTCAAGAAAAATATACAAAAGACCTTCTCAAGAGATTCAAGATGGATGAATGTAAGCCAATCAAGACACCAATGCCAACTAATGGACATCTCAACCTAGATGAGGGAGGTAACACGGTTGATCAAACTCTCTATCGTTCTATGATTTGTAGCTTGTTCTATTTAACCGCATCTAGGTCCGACATCATGTTTAGTGTGTGTATGTGTGCTAGATTTCAAGCTAATCCTAAGGAAACTCATTTAATTGCTATAAAAAGAATCCTTAGTTATCTTAAGCACACACCAAGCATTGGCCTTTGGTATCCCAAAGGAGCTATATTTGAATTAATTGGCTATTCCGATTCGGATTATGCCGGATGCAAAGTTGATAGAAAAAGCACATCCGAAGGATGCCATTTGCTTGGTAGATCACTTGTGTCTTGGTCCTCTAAGAAACAAAATAGTGTGGCTTTGTCCACCGTCGAAGCGGAATACATTGTCGCGGGTGCTTATTGTGCACAAATACTTTACATGAAATAAACTTTGCTAGACTATGGTGTAGTTCTAGAAAAAGTACCTCTTTTGTGCGACAATGAAAGTGCGGTAAAACTTGCAAATAATCCGGTTCAACACTCTCACACAAAGCACATAAATATCCGTCATCACTTTCTTAGAGATCATGTTGCTAAAAATGATATATCACTAGAAGGTGTAAGGACCAAGGATCAATTAGCAGATATCTTTACAAAACCGCTAGATGAGGCAATGTTTTGTCGTTTGCGGAATGAGCTCAATGTTCTTGACTTTAGTAACTTCACTAAAAGATGAGCTTGTGTTGTCCCTTGCATTGCATTGTAATATACTACATGCTTATTTTATGGCAATGCACATAGGGCTTGTCTAACATGGTTAAGATAACCGCCAAAAAGCATGTGAAGAAGCTTAACCTTGGATCAAACTTGACAAGCAACTAGTTTTACTTTCAAGTTTTGCATATGCATGAATGTTGTTTTGTTGTTTATCTTAAACCGCCCTTTATTGCCTATTTTCTTAAAAAGAATTATAGCCTAAGGCAAAATATTTTGAAAAACTTGAGTGTTTGAGAGAGGTCACTCACATCAGTCCCAATTGGTGTTTATTTGGATCTTATTTGAGTTGAGATTTGATTGGAAACAGACAGCACGAAGGATAGTGAAGACTTACTGGCAAAGGAGTGACCGGACGCTGCACCGGACTCTAATGTCCAGCGTCCGGTCAGTTCACAGGAGGTGAACTTGCTGCGGAGTGACCGGACGCTGAAACAGTGTTCTCCCAGCGTCCGGTCAGAAGGTGCTTCAGCGTCCGGTCGATCACGAAGGCATCAAGGCTAGGTGACTGGACTCTGGCTGCGTCCGGTCGGTGTTCACCGGACACGTCTGGTCACGATTCTAGGGGTTTTGGACCTTACTGGAATCGATCGAACGCTGAGTGGTAGCGTTCGGTCGCTACCACCGGTGCGTCCGGTCAGTAGAAATCATGCGGCATCAGGTTTCTTCCTTGTTTCCTTCTCTGACACGTCGGGGGACCCTCATATAAACCTAATCCCATCGCGCGTTTACCCTTACCACCGATTTCGCCAAGCCTCCCTCGTTCCACACCGCCGCAAGCCCTAGTCGTCGGAGTGCTGCCCGTGTTCGCATCCGCTCGCGCTGCTATCTCCACGCCGCCACAGCGCCTCCTCACGCCCCAAGCCGCCGCGCCAACACCGCCTTCCGCGCCATCACCGTAGCTCCCCACGCCGTAATCGCCGCCAGTGCTCGCCGCGCCCGTGCTCACCGCACCACTACGCCCTGCTCTGCGCCACCCAGTGCGTCGTCAGGTCTCCGTTCCAGCGCCGTCGATGTCTTTTCCTAACCCACGCTGTGCTTCTCCCATGCCGTGGTCACGCCGCCGTGGTCCAGAGCCGCCTCTCTGCCATCCACATCCAGCGCCGGTAAGGGTCTGACCTAATGCCATTGCCCTTGACCTAGCTCAGCACCCCCATTGCAAGCACTGATTTGAATTGCATTCAGGGCCGTCGATTCACCGCTCATCGTGAACCCTAACCCTAGGTCTCCTGGTGGTTCCCCGCGTGTCACTTTTCTTTTCATCGGATCGTCGGTTCGTTAGGTAGAATGCTAGTCGCTTCAATTTCGCACCTAAATTGCTTGCTCTCATAGGATTTTGCATCTATTAGATACATTGTATTTATTTGTATATCCTATCTATTCCATCGTGCAGCGAGTTGGTGCCGTTGAAATCGTGTGACAGTTGTCAGTTAAACTTGGGGCCAAGCTCGCAAGTACGGATCAAGGCCAAGCCTCGGAAGTGTTAGAGCAGTTGTTCTTGTCAGCGGCAGTTGTTCTTGTTAGCAGCAGTTGATCTTTTTAGATGGCTCGTGTGAAGAACGTCGGTGGAGGTCCAGGGGATGAGGATCCGAGATGTCTGCCTCGCTTGCCTGTAGATCCTAAAGGCAATGCAACAAAGAAGCTAGCAACCAGAAAGCGCAAGTACCTAGATGCAGAGACAGCGAGAGCAGCTGCAGTTGATGAGGCCGCAGAGCGTGCCGAGAGAGGAGGCACTCGTAGTGGAGTTATCATTGCAGATCATCTATCACCAGAGGCATAGGGCAGACTTGAGCATATTGAGCGTCTTCATGGTAGTCCACTTGGGACTGTCATGATGGCAGGACGACGTCTGGCTATTGAGGAGCCTCAGCCTCAGGGGGAGTCCCAGCAGGAGCCACAACAGCAGCCCAAGCCAGCAGAGCTGATAGAGCAGGCTCAGGAGGGACAACATGCAGAGGAGATAGAGCCAGCACCACAGTCATAGCTACGCCGCTCTAGTTGTACTCGTGTTCCTATCACACCTAGGCCGGACACTCAGCGGAGTGGTTCTCGTCCACCTCCTAGACCACAGGGTCCACCTCCAGTGACCCATCTTGACTTGAGGGCTGCCACGGTCAAGCAGGTGCAGCAACTGAGGTTCGTGGATTTTGAGGTATGGTTCCCACCGAGGAGAGATGACAGAGCAGCTGAGGGTTTCTACACTCCTCTGCAGGTGGATTTCTACAATGCCTATCTCAACAGTGGGGTAGTTTTCAGATCTCAGAGAGTCTGCAGCATTGAGTCTATAGTTGCAGTAGCTGGAGAGCACATTCGCCCCTTCCTTGCATATCTACTGGGGTTGACAGATCTGATCGGACGGACTGGATTATATGTTCCATCTTGGGTTCGTCAGTTTTATGCCTCTCTCTTTATTGACCCGCATCATAACTTCATACACTTTGCAGTCAGAGGCAGAGACTACCGGTTGACGAGCACTAGAGCCAGAGAGATACTCAGACTTCAGGAGCAGCCTGTCAGATTGCATGAGGTTTGCTATGGACAAACATCGCCTCCCAGACACCCACATGGTGGTTTGGTGCCCCCGACTGACTTAGTTCGACACTGCTTCACTGAGCCCTTTAGAGAGGGATCGCGTAGGAACCCCAGTGATCTTACTCCTACTACGCGTGTGCTTTTGGCCATTATGAGAAGGACACTGCTACCGAGGATGGGGTATCGCGAGGGCTTGACTCGCATACAGTTGTGGCTGATCAACTCTCTGATGCAGTAGATAGTCTTTGATATTTGGGATCTTATTCTGTTAGAGATGGAGGACACTATAGCTGAGGGCTTCAGAGGACACAGACAGCTACCGTATGCTCACTGGATCACCTGGCTTATCCACAGAGCAGTCACAGTGAAGCCACCAGAGATGATTGCAGAGCGCAGTGGTGCTACCACAGAGTTCCCTACCTATAACATGACTCAGATGATCAGGCATAGTACACCCATAGCACCCAGTCAGCCACGCCGACGTACTGAGGTGCCAGAGTCTGCAGCCCAGCAAGATGACATTATCAGGGGTATTGCAGCTACTGAGGAGGAACAGCTTGAGCAGCAGGAGGGAGTGGTCGTGAGCGACCTCAATGACAGTTCTGATGATGATTACCAGCCCATCCCTTGGATGCCTCCTCAGTGACATGATCATGAGGCCAGCAGCTCTAGTTCAGCACCACCTGCACCGCAGACTGACCCCGCTCTTCTTGCTATACTTGAGCGGATGAGGTAGGACCAGGCACGACAGGCTCAGGAGACAGCTGCTACATTTGCTCAGTTCCAGACTCAACAGGATGAGTTCCAGCGCCAGCAGCAGCAGATCCAGCAGCAGCAGCTAGCTATACATCAGCAGACTCAGGCTTTACAACAGCAAAAGCAGGTGATGCATCAGCAACAGCAGCTCCTTGGTTTTATGCAGCATGTAGTGACAGCCATTGGGGCTCTGTAACAACCTGGGTTTTTGGAGAAGCCATAAATACGAACTTTTTAAAAATTTTCCTACAATGTGTGAAGCATGTAGATGCTAGGGCAAACTAAGAATAATTTATAAATAAATTGTTGCATGCATATAGAATTACTTATAGGAGGTTGTCGGAGTTCTTTTGTTGGTTTAGTGTTTTGTGTTGGAAAGCACAAGTCCGTAGCAAATCCTTTTGATCCCTTCTAGAATATCTTATGAATCCCTTTTCCTCTCTCTCAATTCATCTTTTTGCTTTTGAACCTCATTCGAATCCCTTGATCTAATTCATAAAGTCAATCGACCTTCCTTGTAAATCAATGCCCATCGATGCCAACCCTTGGCATTGGATTCCGAGACCCATAGTAGACCCTAGTGGACCCCACCTGGGTGAACACATGATAGGCGACACATGTATACCAACCTAGAGCTCTCGGAGGTAAATATAATGGAGCAAGAAATAGAAAAGAAATTAGAAAAGGGGACGAAAACAGGAAAGCCATTTTGGCCCAAGGTGCCAAGTTAGCCTAGCTCATCCTACTCTCTCATCTGGCCCAACCGAGCCCCCTCCTCCTTTTGGCCCAAGACAAGCACCGTAGACGGCCCAGCTCTCCAACCTGCCGGCCTGCTCGCGAGCACAGCCAGCCGGTCGGCCTAGCAAGCCATAGCCTAGCTCACCCACAACTGCCTCTCCCTTCCTCGCCCTGTGCCGCTGATGGGTGGGACACCCTCGTCATCCCTCTCCCAGGTCCCCCTCGCCTCCTCTACTTTTATGAAAGCAGAGCACCGGCACATGGGAAGAATCCCAGGGCGCCTCGGCCCATCTCTGCCGTCCGCCTCGCCCACCTACCACGCGGACGCACCGATCGGTGCCACGTCAATGAACCACGACTCCTGACCCCCTCCCAACCTCGTGCTCGCCTGGCGTACAATGGTCATGCCATGGCTGACGCCACCGCTCTGCCACCCCTGTTCCCTCCTTTTGACCGCCGCGCTCGAATTCATGAGCACCAGCGCCCGCGCGATCGCCCGCGCACCTAGAAAACCCTATCCCTGGCGCATCTAAGCCCTCCGGTCGCCCCTCCATCTCCATCTGCCATCCGACCAACCTACCATGGACGCAGCCCCGCTATAAAGAGCCTCAAGTCGGCGCCCTGGCGTTCCCTATGCCCGCGCCGCCACCGGTGGCCTCCACTCACCCAAACCACACCAAGCAAGAGAGAGGGAGAAGGAGGAAGAAAGGAGAGAGGAAGGAAGAAGAAGAAGAGGAACTAGAGCACGCCGGAGCCATCCGCCACCAGAGTCGCTGGAATGAGGACACTGCCCCGTACGACTACAGCAGCATTGCGTCTCTCCCTGCGTGGCCTCGCCTCGTCGCTGCGCCGCTATCCTCTTCCCCCCCTCAGCACCGACGGTGAGCCTTCCTACCCCGCCATGTTCCCCGCCATCGTGAACGCTCTGTGAACACCGCCGTGTTCCCCCAACCTGGGAAATGCTAGACCTAACTTTGAAGCCCCTCTGCACATGCGTACACGCACTGCACACGCACGGCCTAGGAAGATGCCTTGCCGAGCCCTGGTGGCTCGGGAACGTCGGCGCCACCACACGTGCACCGAGCGCGCATGCCATGGCCAGAGCATGGCCATGGCAGAGCCGTTCCACCCACAGCCGACCGATAGAGTTAGGGAGACCCCCACCTCGAGCTCTGACCCTCTCTAAGACACAGCCCGTACTAGATGAAGTAGGAAGAGAAGCCCAGGAGCCGCTGTAGCCCCCGCCTCGCCGGAGTCGCCCTGCTCCCATGCCGCTGTCGTGGCGCGACCGTTCCGCCACGTCGCTGACGCCGGCCGCGTGGAGCACAGCTGAGCCGTGTCTCCTCTTCCTAGATCGCGTGGAGCACAGCAGTGCGTGCAGCCCAACCGAAGCCTCGTCGCGACCTTGCTGCCGCGTGGTCTCATTGCCGTCGCGCGCATGACGCTGGCAAGCACCGCCCACGAGCTCCTGCACAGACCTGCCGATTGACGCCCTCGCCTTGAGCTCAAACTGCACGGATAGCAAAAACGCACGCACGCACTTGCACTCGGCTCCCACACACGAATGCCGGCATGTCCTTGCCCCGTGCCCGCACAGCCACTATGGCCGAGACCACCCTTGCCCCTACGACGTTCCGGTCATCTCTGGCCGGTAGAGTTTCACCAAACTCCACCAACGGACTCGTGCGGCCGGAGAACGTTCCAAGCACCTCGCCGTCGCTGCCTGGCCGCCGCCGCCATGGCCGACCGTGCCACGGCCCCATCGCTACCTCTGTTGTGGTAACCGTGCCCGGCCGAGAACTGGGGAGCCGATGCGCCCCTAGAGTCTTGCTGGCGACCCGCTGCCACCTCACCGTCTCCCGCCGAGCGCCCTCGCAAGACCGCCAAGCCGCTATCGCGCCACTGAGCCGCCGCCACCGCGCGTCACCTGACCGGAGCACCAATAGCTGTCCTTCAGCCCTCAGCGCCCTCAGTGCGGTTCTACAAGGCCCTATCTCCCTTTATCTGGCCTCGGGGCCACCAACTCACCCTCGCGCGCATGAGCTCATCACCGGCGATGGCCTCCACCATGGGAAGAGGAAGCAGGGGAGCCAAAGTACCCCGTCACCACGTGCGCTGGGTGCACGATGCACCACACTCAACTGCGCCCGCATGGACGCGGTCCACCACGGACCCGCTCTGCGGTCCATAGACCCACACCGCGTGGTCCACCATGGACCAGCACCGCGTGGACCGACCCGCTAAGGGCCCAGACCGAGCCACGTGGATGGCCTCCCCGCGCGACACGTGTCCGGGCTGGTCCGGCCCAAATCCGGCCCTGATCCGGCCCATCCAAACCCATTCTAGGCCCAGCCCCGTTGACCGTTGACCGGGCCCACCTATCAGCCACTGTTACCGCTAGACCAATCCTGCGCTGCCACATGTCAAGCCCTGGTTCACCCCTTCCTTTTTCATTTTTAGAAAATGGATTTAACTTCGGAAAATCATAGAAAATTCATACGACCTCAGAAAAATGTGAAACCAGTTCCCACATTTTTCTAAAATCAAGCTCTACATCATGGACATCTCCTTGTCCACCCGTTTTACGCCACACAATGCGAGGCCGGTACTCGCCTCTCTTTTGGACCTGCGGTCTGGCCCTACCGTCTTGCGAAACGCCTTCGTCACCAACCCTAGCTATGTTTGGCAGCAGTAGGCACATCTTAGTCAGTCGCTGCCATGCCCGGCCAGCCATAGCCAGCCTTTGGCCAACCATAGCCACTTGTAGCCACCTGACAGCTAGCCACAGCAGGCCGTAGCTGGCCTCAGCTGGCCAGAAGAAGCCACAACCCTCCGGGACAAGTCACAACAGCCCTTGAGCCTCCACATCCTTGCCGCAAAGTTGAATCGCTAGTCGAACGCCATTCCCGACACTCGATGAAAGCCCCCTCCCTGCTCATTCTTATACTCGTTCGTACACTTACAATACGTGATCTTGATCTATCTATATCTGTCTGCACCGTGCCCTTATGCAGGTCTACCCATCCCCCTCGCTATGGATATGTGCTACTCCATTCATGTGGTCGTGTCTTGGCTCTTATGTTGGGTTGTCGGGATTCTTGTTCTTATGATTGTGTTTGTTTGCCTAAGGACCATGCCTTCAAGCCGGTCGAGGGATCGTACCTCGTTCGATGATTTTGGTAGTGGGTTCGCCCCACCATGGCCGTAATGGTGAGCGTAACTCGCACCCTTGCTTTTAGTTGTCTCCGACGTACTACAATTAATAGTAATCCGATTTGGCCCTAGGACTTGGCCATGGTGGACTGAACATTGGTGCGGATATCACCCGCACACAATGAGCCCTTTGTGGCCTAACTTAGTGGACGAGTCAGGATATGATGATTGTAGAAGACGGATGCCAACTCATGTAGGATAAGCTCATGGCCGCGAGTTTGCCTCGCCATGACCATGGGGCTACGCCACTCTTTTGCTTTTACTTGCCTCTTTGTGCTCAAACCCCCGTATGCTTGTACCTTGTATGACCATCGCATTTCTTTGATTTCCGCGGTGACAACCGCACCCCCTATGAATTAGAGAGATGTCTTAGTGCCAGTGCACCTAAGTCGGGTACCCTACGAGTGGTTTGCACACTTAGTGTTTGTCGCTTCCTTCTAATGCCCTGTCTTTCGTCGTGGCGCGAGTGTTGGAAGAAGTAGACCTTGTCCCTTGTTGTTCTTCCTCTTGTTGCACCGTTAGCCCGCTCTATTCGATTCTGTCTTGCCCATGACGATTGGATCAAAGACCGGACTATTCCCTTTGGGTTAGCGAAGCTATGGTCTATGTCGTACCTCGGACCCATGCGTGTCGACCCAATCAACCGTCTAAAACCATCTTTCCCGAAGATGTGTCTGAGAACATGACATGGATGTGCCTAGCTAACCCCCACATCTTTTGCCGTGTTGAGCGACTCTCTTCTCGGCTCCCGATGTTATTGTGTCGTGTGGATCGAGGGGAACCGTTGATGTCCAATCTCTTTGCGCTACCGCTTTCTACCATAGCGAGCGAGCCGAAGTACGTTGGAGCCAAGTTACAATAGTGTTAATCGTTCTTGTTTGCTACTCGTGTCCAACTGTGACTTGCGGGATTAGGCTATAAGAGCCGAACCCTGTCGTTTTTCTTTCTTGGGGCTCGACTTCCAATCCCCGTCAATTCAATGACACATGATCGAAAGATCGTGAGCCGTGGTGTTTGCTCTGGATAAGCTCTGGCTTAAACCGTTTATCGTAAAGCCATACTGGCTTGGCCATGACTTAAGCTTGTGCTCAGCATACCACCACTCGTGTTTCTTTGGCCCATGGATCAGACATCAGCCGAGAGGGCCAAGTCATTTCCTCTTTGTGTTCCTTCTAGGTCTTGTCGCCTTTTTGGAATATTGTTTGTTCTCTTGCCTTGAGTGTGTTTTGGAGGTAATTGCCACGAGGACAACGTTGGATCGGAACTCGATGGAGTAGGAGAACATGATTGACGACAGGACCCTGGGAATAGGAGACCCTGCAGATCGACTACATCAACTAACGAAGACTTGTACCACTACTACCTCGACATCGCAGGTGTCATGGCAGCACCCTCTTTTAGAGAATCCTATTAGACATTGCATAATATCTAGAACTGCTAGCGCTTTATAATTATTCCTTTGCTAGTACTTTGATGCATGCTACTACCTGAGCCATTATTACCCTGATGCAACCCACTCTACCACGTCACCCTGCCTTGCGCATTCGCTCGCTTATCTATGCTTACTTGCCTGCTTGCTTGCATATTACACCACTATACTTATTATTAACTCCACTTCGCATTATATCAGGGATGTGATGCTAGTGGTGAACCCCCTGGGAATGGTTTGGCTATGGGTGCCGGACTTGGTGGTGTGTGAGCGTGCTGCGTATGTCTTGGGTGCGTGGAGAGTGAGGGTTGTGTCGACCGAGCCATGTGGTGCTACATGGGCACTTGGATATGGAATACCTGTGGCGGGTAAATGGTAATTGGAGGTGGCCTTGGGTGCGAACCTCGGAGAGGTGGAGCCCGGGGTGGAGGTGTTGTGGTGGCACGTAAAATGAAAACCCTGATGAAGACATTCTGGCTTGGTCAATCCCTAAGGACTTACTAGTACTTAGATTCACCAGGAATCCTTTACATCTCACTCGCCCTATATGGTGTGGGACGGTCGGATTACTTGGTAGAGCGATGCCACTATTGCTAGGCGAACGTGTGCAAGGAGGTACGGGGCGCGCGGTTTCCCCCCACACCCTTCCGAGACTTCAGGAGGCCTTGTGGACCCGGCTCTTGACATCCAGAGGGCCCCGGCTCTGTCTATGACTCAAAGTATTAGCCATCCCAGACTAGACTTGGGATGTTCCAGGGCTGAGAGGTTGGGTGGCATCGTTCTTGGCTAGCAAGCGATCGGACTTCTGCCTAGGAGATACATGGCTCCGAGGATGGCTAATCTTGTGGGTATGTAAAACCTCTACAGAGTGTTTGGTTGATCGATCGATACATATGCCGACTTGTCGGCTATGGACCTTTCCTGGGTTTCGCTTAAACTAGATAGGAGATGAGTCCTTCTATCCTCCCTCCAGGGTTGGGGTATTATCCGGTCATGAGCCTTGGGGGCTGCGGGCCATTGAGACAAGGCCGAGAGGGAGTTGGCCTGTCGACCTGAGTGTGTGAGATGAGATATGGTGTGGTGGTGTGGAGATGGTTGGGATGGATGGTTGGTGGATAGATATGGATGGTGTGGTGGTGAATGTGTTAAAAACTGGATATTATTATTATATTACTAATGTTATTTACTTCTCATGTGCTAAGGATGCAAACCACAGCCAAATATTAGGATCACCAGATCCCTTGTTTATCTTTTCCACTAAAGCTCATCGGTGCTGACCATGGCCTGCACACATCTGGCGGTGTGCAGATTTCCTGCTTCTCAGAGATGCTGACTTTAGAAGGATTAGGAGGTCTCGTGTCTACGCTCAAGTTTGGATCGGAGATGGAATCTACGCTGCTCTACGCCAACTCTGATGATGCCCGTAAAGGAGGAGCCTTCACTCGATAGTCTTCCGCTAGATTAACTCTGTAATAGGTGTGTTCCCCAGTGATGTAATATCTTGTATTCCTATAACCTTATGATGTATGACTGTGACATCGACTGAAATATGATAATATGATGGAATCAGTTCTTGGTTTTATCATATTAAAATTCATTCTGTGGATTTTCCTTCAAGGAAAATTGAGGATGTTTCAGGCTCCACCGTCACAGCCTCTGCCCCAGCTCGGTCAGGCAGCCACTACTTCGATGACTCCAGCAGTACAGTCTAGCGGGCTTTAGAGTCAGGGACAGCCACCAGTACAGTTTGCTTCTCCTACAGAGTAGGTGTCCCAGTATTTTGCTACATCGCTGCCAGCTCCACAGTTCACACCGCTGCAGACAGCCTTTACACCAGATGAGACGCCCTCGCTATTTGTGCCTAACACGTCAGTCTCCAGGAGTCTTGGAGCATCTTTTAGCGAGTTGACAGGGATGCCTACACCGCCACATATGCATGCCCTAGGTCCTTCTACAGCAGCTCCCGTCGCTGTGACTACTCAAAGGCTCCCTTCTTCTGTCGCATCTTCAGATCCTACGACAGACATACCAACAAAGATCACAGCAAAGACTGCCCTAGCTCGAGACCTGACCGCTTGGCCGATGCTCCCACCACAGAGGGTCGGGCCAAGACAGAGCTTAGGGGTCGATGATGATGCTGCCCAGTTCTAGCTTGCTCCTCGTACTTCAAATACCGACTCCATCCGGCTCAGAGCCCACTGACCGGCCCTTAGGTTTTGGTGTTTGACGCCAAAGGGGGAGAGGGTTCGAGTATGTAGACTCAGGGGGAGCGACTTTTAGGGGGTGCCTAGTTAGCTATTAGTCTATTACATACATTTGGAGTTTTATTTGTGTGATACACTATTACTATTATGCATTCGTGTGTTTACTTTCATGCATTGAACTTTATATATGTGATAGTGATATCTACGTGACCGTGATATATGACATGTGTGCTCTCTACTTTGAATTATCTATATGTCATATCACTTGTGTTATGCTCATTTGCCTTTGCTTCCACGTTTTACTCCGATGCAAATGAGCTTTATTACTTGTACTCATGTTTATTTCATATCTTTCGAGTACATCATGTTGGCTTGGTTCATATAAGCTTGACTAACACCTTTGTTCTTATTGACAAAAGCTTATATGATCCAAGCATGTTAAAAACCTCAACTCTTTCACATACTCGAGGTGGTATTGTCATCAATCACCAAAAAGGGGAAGATTGAAAGCATCTAGGCCCCTTGTTGGGTTTCGGTGATTAATGACAATACAAGATTACTATGACTAACGTGTGTTTTGCATAGGCAATTAAGTTAGGTCATGATAATGGAGATCGATTGGGCAATCATGGATGTCATGCCCCTACGATGGAAATCATTTTGGTTTTCAAAGGATGGACGACAAGGTTAAGGATGACTAGTTCTAAGTGTCGATTGGAGTTGGAGAGACACTTAGAGTAGTCTAGGACTTTGTTTTTCCTTTGGTCGTACTATTAAGGGGGTATGGACGGGTAGCTTGACCTAGGTGAGTCTAGTGAGTTAGGTGTGGTGCACACTTGCCAAGTCTAGCACTAGGTAGCTCCAACAAAGCCCTTAGATCCTATGGAGCAAACTTCATTCACATATGATCGAGAGTTGGAAGTGAATGGAGGGTCAAATACTGACCGAGCGCTGGCTCCGGTGCGACCGGACGCTGGCCGCAGGGTCCGGTCAGTTCATTTGACCAAGCAGATTGCGTCTGGTGCGACCGGACGCTGAGTGGTCGAGTGACCGAACGCTGAAGACCAGTGTCCGGTCGACTCCAGTAAGGTTCCAGTGAGGGATATTTATGACCGGACGCGTCCGGTCAGTGGTGATCGGACCCTACCAGTGTCCGGTCAACACTTAAACACTGGTGTGCGGGTTGAACTGACCGAAGCGTCCGGTCAATATGACCGGAGCGTCCGGTCACCCCGTAGAGGCACATAACGGTTTATTTTTCAGCCCATGTTATAAATAGAAGTTCCACTCGTGCGTGGAGTTACTTTTGCTCATTCCAACAGCTGAAACACACCTTAGAGAGTGCCAAGAAGAGCAAGGTCCTAGTGAGGTGATTGAGATTTGAGAATCCCAAAGAGAGCCCTCATTAGAGAGATCAAGAGTAGCAAAGTGTGCATTCATCTTTCTCCCTAGGCTTGTTGTGGTCAAGTGAGAGTTCATGCTTGTTACTCTTGGTGATCGCCATCACCTAGATGGCTTGGTGGTGATTGGAGAGCTTGGTGATCATCCGGAGAGCTTGTGGATGACCCAACTCAAGTTGTGAGCGGTTGTGGGTGATTCACCGCGACAGAGTGTCGAAGAATCAACCCGTAGAGAGCACTTGATCCTTGCACGGGTGCTCCAACGAGGACTAGTGGGAAGCTACACCCTTGCGCGGGTGCTCCAACGAGGACTAGTGGGGAGTGGCGACTCTCCGATACCTTGGCAAAACATTGTCGTGCTCCTTCTTCTCTATTTACTTTGAGCATTTACTTTGAGTATTTACTTTGAGTAATTACTTTGAGCATTTACATTGAGCAATTCAATTCTTGTCTTTACAATTCATAAAATTGCCATGCTAGAGTAGAATTGGAACTTAGGTTGCAAGTCTTTTGTGCGGTAGAACAACTAGAAACACTTTTTAGGCACAAGGGGTTAATTGGGCTAACCGTAGGATTTAATAGTTGCAAAGAAATTTAGAATTAGCCTAATTCAACCCCCCCTCTTGGGCATCTTGATCCTTTCATTATGGATGCATAAATATGCATTACATAGTATCTTTATGGTCCATAAAATGATAAATAGTGTCACATGTATGGTCTTGAATTTTTTCAAGAAATGTAGTGGCTCATATTGATGCTATGACCAATAGAATTGATAATAATTCTCAAGTTATCTCTATAGTTGAATAACTAAGGTAAATGTGCCAAGTCTTGTTGACATCAAGAGAGAGAATTATTTGTATGCAACATCGGATACATGTTATGTATATATAGTCAAATCCAACTGAGGATGTTTTGTTTAAGTATTGCCATATCCGTTGTTAAGAGAAAAATACTCCTCTTAGTTGTCATCTTGGGGTTTCCATATAAAAATAACATTGACGGATATCTCTATAATTTTAATTGGGTATATTTTGGAATCAGAATACAAGAATGAATTCATGATTATTATTTAAATATCAAAAGGGAGTATGATAGTAGGACGACCAAAGCCCACTATCATGACATTGCGTCAAGCGATTAACAAAGTATTTTCTTGTCTCTATGTAAGAGTTTAGGAATATTTTGCTTCCCTATGTATAGAGTTTGTGATGCAACTATCCACTAAGTAAAATTCCTCTTTGCATTTGGATTGACTCTCGTATAGGTCTATATATAGCATAAAGAATATAATGACATTCTTTACAAATATATAGATTATATACAAGTTAATTAATGGAATATCAAATGTGATGGCACATTATTCTGATATTCAATTAAAATTGATGATAACATTTTATATTATAACACCAAAATGGGACGAAGATACTAGGTATCTTTGTAAATGGAAGACAAATTTGGTCTCCAAATTGGATCAAGCGAAGTAAATTCGATGATCGTGCTCTCCATGCTCATAAAACCCACTTATTAATTAAGTGTTTGGTTGCTACTTGGTTTTTTCATGAAACTTGTGAACAATTAGCCTTCCTGGTGCTGTCAGGTTGAAGATAGAAGCGTGCTTCATATCTTTATTGTTGAGCCGGATATTTATGTCCAATGAATTTGTAATACCGATCAATTAAATGTTTCAAGGCATGACATTTTCAAGTTGTGTGGCTGTAACATACACAGTTGGGACAAAATATGGTTCTATCATATTTGGGAAATGCCTTGACCCTAAAGAATGCACGGGGTTGCTACTTCTTTTTGCGTTAAATCTTACCGTTAAAGTTCTATGGATGGCATTACTACATGGCATCGAACTTGTAATGATTCTGAAAATTCAATGTACTTCAGATGATAGAGCATCACTATAATGCTAATGATGATTCCTCGATAAGAGTTTATCATATACTTAGACCTGAAGTAATGTAGGAATTAATCTAGAATACATTTGGCAAGTGTGCTTTCGCGGAAACGCAATGTGGGGGATGTTTTGGAACAACATAATTATATTCTCAAGTGGACTTAACATCCTAGAGATAAAGTTGTGGCCAATTATAGTTGGCATTGGACAGAATGACTGCCTTATGTTGTTCGTATCACTCATTGAAAGCTAGCCATATAGTGTTTCGATTTACACCCATTGAGATACACATACGTATGACCTGGATATATATGGTGCTTTATTTAAATAAAACTCCGTATTTAAATAGATCATAAGTGGTGATGCTCTCTTATGAGGAACATCAAATATTGCCATGAATCCATAGAACATCAAGTTTAATATTACGTCCATTGACCATGTTAGATAATGGTGACCATCAAGAGCAAGAGATCAAACTCTTTGCTGGCTATTAATCTAACAAGGTTTAAACTATAGATTTTCTGAATTTACGCTAAGGGTAAATTTAAAATTGCTATGGTGATGCTGTATTAATTAATGCAAAATAAATAGGAGACAATATCTATCTCACTAATAGTGTAAACCTCATTTATGCTAACACATTAGAAGTAGTTATCATAAAGATGTAGACCTCTAATAATATGGACATAGTCTGTTGAACAGTAGATGCCAAGTGGTATATGCAATTTGTATAAACACATTTTAAGGTAATCATCAAAAGATTGATGTAGACCTTAGTTAATCCGTAAATGAATTGGGTAAGCACGTTGAGGATAGTCACTAAGTTGTGGACTTAGTGTAGATTCCGCAGTAGCAACTATGGTGCTACCTTGTGTATGGCCAATAGGAATGCTGATTAATGATAGTCATCTTGTGAAAAGATGTAGACTATATGTTCTAATTTGTGATGTTGGGTACGTACATTGAGGATAGTCACTAAGAATTTAGGATAGTCACTAAGAATTTAGTGTAGATTCCACAGTAGCAACTATGGCGCTACCTTGTGTATGGCCAACATACAATGTGGAACATTTATGTTATACAAATAATGAGATAAAACACTTAATTGATTTTTCATTAAAAAATATAAGCGCTATAAGCTTTAAATAAAGCTTAAATGGGCTTAACATAAAATGAAAATTGTAAATAACAAAGTAGTTGTAATGAAAACGTCATGATAATAATATTATATGTTTATTGGGTTGTCAATTTGGACGAACACTTTCAATAATGTAAATATAATAATACATGTTTATTGGGTTTGCTGATTTGAACAAACACTTTGAACATGTAATGCTAATAGTACATGTTTATTGGATTTGCCATTTTGGATTAACACTTTGAACAATACTAAAAAAATCCAGTAAATATAGGATCTGAAAAGTGAATTTATAGTGGTAAATTCATTTGCAGCTGTATATATTACGATGCAATTTCTGATGACGCATGGTCTCAAAAATATTTATTTACATAAGGTAAATATTGTGCATCATAGTTCGTTTTAAAACATATATGGTGTCAAATGAACATAAATATATAGACATGTTAAAACCTTATGGTTAAAATATAATTCTGGGAGATAAAAAAACATAATTCTGGAATACATCAATAATCTATTAGGATTATCATTTAATTCGTAGGAGAAAGAAGGATTTTTGTGCAAATTTGCACTGCCTTATTCCCAAGGACGGTTTCTCCATCGGGAGAAAACGTCGCGTGGCCGAGATGCGGACGCCGCCGCTGCGGGAAGTCGCTCGGGGGGCGCGAACGCCGATACGCGGTGGCCGCATGGGCCTTAGGCGCAAGGTCGCGGGCACGGAAGCCGCCAAGAGCCGGCCATCGCTGCCGCCGGGGAAGGGGCCTCAGACTGGGCCGGCCGTCGCCGCGGGCCACGGGCATAGCGGAGCCGTCGTTGCCGATTTGGGCGAACGGGGCACAACCATCGCCGCCGGCCCTTATCGCCGATGAGCCGCGGGCGCGGTGGCCTGCAGGGCTGCCGGTTGCCGGCGCTGGGGCCGCGAGGAGCGGAGGACGCGTGGGCGGCCGACTTCGGGGGGCACCAGCCGCGGCGCGAGGCCACGACACGGAGGCCGCTGGCGGCCGAGACGCCAGCCGCGGGTGCCGACTGCCGACGACGACAGGGTACCAGGCTCGCGGGCACGGCCACTGCTGTCGTCCTGGCAAGCGGGGCGTGGCCACCACCGCGATGAGGCCTGGCCTCGGGACCGGCAAACACGCCGCCGCATGCCAGGGCCCAGCCAAGAACCGCAGCCGGGGTACACGACGTCGCGGCGTCCATTACCGTAGAGTGGTAAGAATACGATAAATCGAAGACAATCAATAGCGGTGGTTTACCGTCCTTTATCTTCTTCTGGTTTTGTTCTGAATTCGTTCTTTTCCAGGAACGCCGATGAAGAAGCATCTCTATTGCCATCAACATTGAGTTCTTGATTCTGCACAACAAAGAATATGCTTACGTAGTGTGTTGATGGCCCTTGTGCCTGTCTCGTTGTTGGAGATGACAACAGCAGTCTTGCAGCGGAGACGGCGTGGGAGAATCTGCATCACCGGCATCATCATCCTCCTGCCTTCTTGATCGTAGAGCAAAGTACTGATAACGTGTTAAAGCGTGAATGTAAATGAACAAGATTTAGGAGAACTGTTGCTTTCATTGATCTCGGAAATATATTTATACAAGTGGAGGGATGTCACGAAGGGACACGACTGTTGCCAAAAGACATGCCCTTTGGAAGTAAAATTAACTGTCTAATTATATCCACTAATCATGTACTTGATGAATGAGATCACTTGTGAAGAGACGTTTGTTCGTCTGTAGACGTCCGTTCGCGTATAGATGTCGTTTCACAGCAGTATTGTTGCGGTTGGTTCGGAGACAACATGAGGTGTGATATATCCGGCAACATGCTTCTCCAACCCCACACTCGCACGGGTCTCCTCCCACGTTGTGCTGGCCGGCGCCGCGCCCGCGCGCTTCGCTCCGATGACGGAGTTGCGCGATTTGGGTGGAGCGTTGACTGGCGTCGCCGGGGAAGGAGGTGCTTTTAGTCGGGCAGGGCGGCGACGGGCGTCGCAGGCAGGCTAAACATGACGCCCAGCACGCTACACATGAATCCAGGCCCCGAATTTGGTGAGTTTATCGGGACGGACTCGTTACTGTACAACCCGATCAAACAGCGTGAAAAAGGCGATCGTCATAGTTCGTTTTAAAACATATATGGTGTCAAATGAACATAAATATATAGACATGTTAAAACCTTATGGTTAAAATATAATTCTGGGAGATAAAAAAACATAATTCTGGAATACATCAATAATCTATTAGGATTATCATTTAATTCGTAGGAGAAAGAAGGATTTTTGTGCAAATTTGCACTGCCTTATTCCCAAGGACGGTTTCTCCATCGGGAGAAAACGTCGCGTGGCCGAGATGCGACGCCGCCAGCGCGGAAGTCGCTTTGGGGCGTATGAACGCCGATACGCTGTGGCCGCATGGGCCTTAGGCGCAAGGTCGCGAACACGGAAGCCGCCAAGAGCCGCCATCGCCGCCACGCCGAAGGGGCCTCAGATCGGCCGGCGTCGCCATGGGCCACGGGCATAGCGGAGCCGTCGTTGCCGATTTGGGCGAACGGGCACAACCATCGCCGCCGCCCTTATCGCCGATGAGCAGCGCGTAGCGCGTGGCTGCAGGCTGCCGTTGCTGTTTGCCAGGGCCGCGAGGAGCGGAGGACGCGTGGGCGGCCGACCGGGGGAGCACCAGCCAGCGCGCGAGGCCACGACACGGAGGCCATTGGCGGCCGAGACGCCACCATGGTGCCGATCGCCGACGACGACGAGGTACCAAAGCTCATGGGCACGGCCATCATTGCCGTCGTCTGGCAAGCGGGCGTACCACCACCGCGATGAGGCCTGGCCTCGGGACCGGCAAACACGCCGCCGCATGCCAGGGCCCAGCCAAGAACCGCAGCCGGGGTACACGACGTCGCGGCGTCCATTACCGTAGAGTGGTAAGAATACGATAAATCGAAGACAATCAATAGCGGTGGTTTACCGTCTTTATCTTCTTCGGTTTTGTTCTCAATTCGTTCTTTTCCAGGAACGCCGATGAAGAAGCATCTCTATTGCCATCAACATTGAGTTCTTGATTCTGCACAACAAAGAATATGCTTACGTAGTGTGTTGATGGCCCTTGTGCCTGTCTCGTTGTTGGAGATGACAACAGCAGTCTTGCAGCGGAGACGGCGTGGGAGAATCTGCATCACCGGCATCATCATCCTCCTGCCTTCTTGATCGTAGAGCAAAGTACTGATAACGTGTTAAAGCGTGAATGTAAATGAACAAGATTTAGGAGAACTGTTGCTTTCATTGATCTCGGAAATATATTTATACAAGTGGAGGGATGTCACGAAGGGACACGACTGTTGCCAAAAGACATGCCCTTTGGAAGTAAAATTAACTGTCTAATTATATCCACTAATCATGTACTTGATGAATGAGATCACTTGTGAAGAGACGTTTGTTCGTCTGTAGACGTCCGTTCGCGTATAGATGTCGTTTCACAGCAGTATTGTTGCGGTTGGTTCGGAGACAACATGAGGTGTGATATATCCGGCAACATGCTTCTCCAACCCCACACTCGCACGGGTCTCCTCCCACGTTGTGCTGGCCGGCGCCGCGCCCGCGCGCTTCGCTCCGATGACGGAGTTGCGCGATTTGGGTGGAGCGTTGACTGGCGTCGCCGGGGAAGGAGGTGCTTTTAGTCGGGCAGGGCGGCGACGGGCGTCGCAGGCAGGCTAAACATGACGCCCAGCACGCTACACATGAATCCAGGCCCCGAATTTGGTGAGTTTATCGGGACGGACTCGTTACTGTACAACCCGATCAAACAGCGTGAAAAAGGCGATCGTCCCGTCCCGTCAGTGCTTAAGCGAGATACTTCAATTATGACGTGCAACTACTAGAGCAGTTCAGCAAGTGACATGAAAGCAAAAAACAACCGCAAACGCAAAAGGTTTTTCGACACCGCAACATGGCTCGCCAGCCAAACAGATTCATGCAAACAGATCAGTACTCCTCGTCCTCCTCACCGTCATCATCGCCGCCCTCTGCAGCAACCTCCTCGTAGTCCTTCTCCAGGGCGGCCAGGTCCTCGCGAGCCTCGGAGAACTCTCCCTCCTCCATGCCCTCGCCAACGTACCAGTGCACGAACGCGCGCTTGGCGTACATGAGGTCGAACTTGCTGTTGATGCGGGAGAACACCTCGACGACGCTGGTGGAGTTGGAGATCATGCACACGGCGCGCTGCACCTTGGCGAGGTCGGCCCCCGGCACCACCGTCGGCGCCTGGTAGTTGATGCCGCACTTGAACCCCGTCGGGCACCAGTCCACGAACTGGATGGTGCGCTTCGTCTTGATGAGGGCCACCGCGGCGTTCACGTCCTTGGGCACCACGTCACCACGGTACATCAGGCAGCACGCCATGTACTTGCCGTGCCGCGGGTCGCACTTGACCATCATGGAAGCCGGCTCGAACGCGCTGCTGGTGATCTCCGCCACCGACAGCTGCTCGTGGAAGGCCTTCGCCGAAGAGATCACCGGCGCGTATGAGGACAGCATGAAATGGATCCTCGGGTAAGGAACCAAGTTGGTCTGGAACTCATTCACATCCACATTGAGGGCACCATCGAACCTTAGGGAAGCAGTAAGTGATGAGATCACCTGCACACCAAAACAGTTTAAGGCTTACATTTTAGCATCGGTTTCAAGGATGTATGAACAAAACCAGAGCACATATGTATGAACAAAACCAGCACATCCCCACCCAGTATAATGCAATTGTTCTACCTGAGACACAAGGCGATTCAGGTTGGAGTAGTTGGGCCTCTCAATGTCGAGCGAGCGCCTGCAGATGTCATAGATGGCCTCATTGTCGAGCAGGATGGAGACATCAGTGTGCTCCAGCAAGGAGTGGGTGGAGAGCACGCTGTTGTAGGGCTCCACAACAGAGGTTGACACCTGGGGAGATGGGTACACAGTGAAGCCCAGCTTGGATTTCTTACCGTACTCCACAGACAGGCGCTCAAGGAGGAGTGAACCAAGGCCAGAGCCGGTTCCACCACCAACAGCATTGAAGACCAGGAAGCCCTGAAGCCCAGTGCAGTTGTCAGCGAGCTTGCGGATGCGGTCAAGGCACAGATCAACAATCTCCTTGCCAACTGCATGAACAAGAGCATGATGCATCAGTAATCAAAACATAAATGAGTTGAGATGAGCTTATTCTGTGGAACACAAAGTTTTTAGATGGGCAATTACTTGTGTAGTGGCCACGGGCAAAGTTGTTAGCAGCATCCTCCTTGCCGCTGATGAGCTGCTCAGGGTGGAAGAGCTGGCGGTAAGTGCCAGTGCGCACCTCGTCGATCACAGTGGGCTCAAGATCAACGAAGATTGCACGGGGCACGTGCTTCCCTGCACCAGTCTGGCTGAAGAAGGTGCTGAAGGCGTCATCATGGTGTCCCGCGGTCTTGTCTCCAGGCACTTGGCCATCAGGCTGCGTATAACAGAAAGGTGTTAAATGCAATTCAGATCATATCGTGAAAGGATCAAAGGATCATGGTTGCAAGGGTTCAGCATACCATCAATTTAATTAGTATTTGATTCAAAAGGCATGATGGCAACTCATATTCATAGGAAAGGGAAATTTCAGTTTAGTCATAGTTGCACAGCACAAACTAAAGCGGCGTTCCCATATTCTCAATTGGAATCAGATCGAAGAAATGGAAACAACATGGGTCAATTTTACAGAATCAGAGCTTGATTCACAAAATAATACAAGTAGAATTCAATCAACTCCTAGATGACAACAACAGAAACAGATATATCGCAGTTCATAGGAAAGAGAAATTTCATTACAGTCAAATTACAGTTGCACAGGACAAACTAAAGCATCATTCCCCTAGACCAATTTGTAATCAGATCGAAGAAATGAAAACAACATGACTAGAATTTACAGAATCAGAGCTTAAATTCAGGAAATAACAATACAAGGAAAATTCAATCAACTCCCAGTCGACAATAACAGATACAGAGATAGCGCAGTTCAAAGAGAATTTATTACAGCTGCACAGCACAAACTAAAGCATCATTCCCCTAGACCAATTTGGAATCAGATCGAAGAAATGAAAACAACATGAGCAAAATTTACAGAATCAAAGCTTGATTCACGAAATAATAAGGACAATTCAATCAACTCCTAGTCGACAATAACAGATACAGAGATAGCGCAGTTCATCCACGCACAAAACAGATCCAAACCGACCACGGAACGGCCGATGAGTAGTTACGACATCGCAATCCGTCTGAGAATAGGCGTGACCAGCAACAAACGGGTGCATACGAGATGTAAAATTCGGTCGGAACAGCATTTTATTTCCGCCGCAAAGTATTAATCGCAAACGAAATCCACAATACACCCAAACACAGGATGATCTCAGTTTAAATCGCGCAGGAAATTTCGAACCCTAGAGATACACCCAAACACAGGATGATCTCAGTTTAAATCGCGCAGGAAATTTCGAACCCTAGAGATACTAGTACTACCAACAGATCTGACAAAAAAACCTAACCACTTCACCCCGATTCAAGTACTAACGCCCTGCAACTGCGAATCGTAGAACTCCTCGACAACAGATCAGAAATCAATCGAAAACGATGATAGAAACGCTTAGCGAGGAGGATAATATGACGCGATCTTACCTGGATGCCGTGCTCGAGGCAGTAAAGTTCCCAGCACGCGTTGCCGACTTGGATGCCGGCCTGCCCGATGTGGACGGAGATGCACTCCCTCATCTTCCTCCTCTCCTCTCAAACAACCGCGCGCGACGGCTTCGGAAGAGACCGGGACTCGCGCGAAGGCCGATCGGGGGAGGACGGAAAGGGGAATGGTCGAGGATCGATCGATCTGTCGAGAGTGGAAGCGCTGGCGTTTGTGAAGACGCCGAGGTGAAGCGATAAATGCCTCCCCGCCCCGCGGCGGCTTTTATAGGCAGAGTGGGAGAGGCGGCCGCGGCCGGCCCGTGATGGTGTGGCGCGGCGCGGTAGACCTAGCTCCGTCTGGTTCGGGGCTGACGACGTGATGGTGGCCCACGGCGCAGCCTCTGGGTGGTGGGCGGGGCGGAGGCAACGAGGGGTTAACGACCGTTTGGCTTCGAACGGCTCTGAGGCTTGCGTGACCGGCCGGCAACGGTCGGAATGAGCTGTGGCGGGCGGGTCCCGCGGAGCCGGCGCGCTCGGGGTCTCGGCGATATTTACCTTCGGTAGTGGATGTTGTGACACGGACATGTGGGACAAACGGATGGACAGAAATATTTGGGCCCCATTGGAGCATTGATGCGGGTGAGATTTGTTTGTGTGATGATGAGGCTGGGGAGCCTATGGTAGGACGGACGTCAGGCGAATGGAGGGGAGCGGCGGGTTCTGTTGGCCGGCCGTTTCAAATTTTGAAATTTGAAACTTTGTATCGCACCGTCGCGGGAAAGTACAGGATTACCCTTCGGCGCTTGGGCCTGCTGACTCGGCCTATGGAATGGCCTTGGCCGGCCAGTTGCAACCGTAACGGCCGAGTATATGTGCATGGATAGAATCTCACTTCAAGTGTTGCGATGCGAAGGCATCACTAGCTGCCCACACGATAAATAAAAAACAAAGTGAAATAACTAATTCCTCTTGTCTTTCTCACACACAGCTCCATTTTTTTTTTGTTCAATTTCCGATAGTCCATGCCTCAGAAGTTAGGTCTGCAATCGTTGATGGTTGTTTCTGCTATAGACAGGTGAGAAATCTATGTAAGTTTCTAGCTAAATAAAAGCTTCGCCAATAGATTGAAATCAATACGAGTACATCCAAACATTCCTTTAATGTATACTATTCTAGAATTTTCATCACCGTCGAGTCTAAGATCATTTTCACCATTAATTTTACCATTCGGCGGTGAAAGTGGGTGGTGATAACAAGCCTCATCGCTCCCATTCTCAAACCGAGATTGAAAATAATTATCACCGTCGGGCATTATACGAACCTGCACTGCTACCAGCGGTCTGAGCCCACCACTGCCCACGTCGTCCACTCTGCAGTAGTTGTTACTCATGCCATCGCTAGTTGAATCAGCATCGTTGTCTCCTCGCTCCAACCCATCGCCATCTCCTCGACCCGCCCGCCATGTGCTGTGCCACCACCCACCACCGCTATTGCTAGATCTCTGTGTGTGTGTGTGTGTGTGTGAGAGAGAGAGAGAGATGATGAAAATTGAGAGATGAAAAGAAGAGAGAGGGTGAGGATGGGCTCACCTCCATACGCGTGGTGGCAGCTCGTGCGCCGTGCGCAAAAGGGTCGCGCGCTCGGCAGCCATTGCTAGGGCGTCGTGCACCGGGCAACGCACGCTAGGATCGCCTGTCGATGTCTATGCACCGCTATGCGCCTTCCCCTAAGGTTTGTCGTGCTATGCGCTAGTGACGGGTACGGAGAGAGAGGGAGGGAAGGAGGGAGAGGAAGCCAGCTGTGGGAGTGAGAGAGAGAGAGAGAGAGAGAGAGAGAGAGAGAGAGAGAGAGAGATAAAGGGAGGATAATGGGACCATGGGTCCGTTCCCTCTCGCGGCAACCAATTCTAGGATGCCATGCTCCCACCTGGTGGTCACTCCAAGAAAGCACGACACAAGAAGCTGATGGGCAGGTAGGTCAGGCTGGAGACAAAGACGCTCACGGGGTTTAGGTTGACGCTTATGCCGAAAGAAAGGTGAAAATTATTTTCACCGCCGGTTCAAAAGAAAACCCCCCGTTGAAAAAATTGCTAACTTTAACCTTCAATTTTTAAAAGTGGTACTTATTGACAATATAAGATTTATGTTTTAAGAGTTACTAGGACAAATACTTTCATAATATATAATTTACATGTGAAACTACAACGATTTATGAGAAGTTCAATAACTCCTAGTCGACAACAACAGAAACCAACAGCGCATTTGGAGAGGCTCCGGCCGGTTCTAGCTCCGTCACTGTAGTGTCAGTTGAGCGGAGCTGGCGGACCCTCAAAGCCATGATGGCTCCGGCGGTGGCTTCTTTTTTCATGTTGTTTTGGGAAGAAACCAGAGCCATTTTTTTTTTTTGGCTTGCTATAGTGTTACACGGTATTGCACGGTGCTATCTCCATGCAGAAGTCGGAGCAACTGGATTATTAATTATTAGCACCACTGATGTTTGAGCAGCGAAGACGAGTCCTTGAAACCAGTTGCAGCGGACGCGTCGGAGGAGCAGGATGTCTGAGAGGTGACCGTCGTTGACGACGACTGAGTTAAACTGGAAGACGTCATCCCTGACGAGGAAGCGTTGTACGAGGAGAGCCCCCCGCCCTCCGGCGACGCAAGTGGCACCGCGTATGTCGCCACGGGCATCTTGGCAGGCAGCGCCGGCACCGGGCCGTGATTGGACTGGAGAGCGGCCATGGCTACTCTGATGGACGGCCGTGCGCGTGGGTCAGGGTGCGCGCACCAGAGCCCGACGGCCACGACGCGCTCCACCTCCGCCGCGTCGTACTCTCCTTTCAGCCGCTCGTCGGCCGCCGCGAGAGCGGCTCCTCTGCCGTACAGGTCCCATACCCACTCGACGAGCCGGAAGACGGCGTTCTTCTGGCCGTCCAGCAAGCTCATCGGCCTCCTCCCGCAGGCGACCTCCAGCACGACGACGCCGAAGCTGAAGACGTCCGACTCGGCGCTCGCGGCGCCGGTGATGAAGCATTCGGGGTCGACGTAGCCTGGCGTGCCCGAGACGGCCGTCATCGTCTGCATCCCGACGGCGTGGTCGATGAACCTGGCGAGCCCGAAGTCGCCCAGCTTGGCGTTGAAGGACTCGTCGAGCATGACGTTGCTGGGCTTCACGTCGCGGTGCACGACGCACTGCTCCCACTCCTCGTGGAGGTAGAGCAGCGCGGAGCCAAGCCCAAGAACAATCTTGATCCTGTACGTTGTTGCCAACGTGGACATTCATTTATGTATGGTCATGCTTTTGCTTTGAATAATCCCTTTAATTTCATATATAAAACAGGATTGAGTTATTATAAATTCAATAAAGCTGCGGATCGATAGGTAACCTCATCGGCCATGTCAAGAAGGTGCCGTTGCCGTGGAGATGGACGTCAAGGCTGCGGTTGGGCACCAGCTCGTAGACGAGCAGCAGCTCGTCGCGGCCATGGCACCAGCCGACGAGCTGCACGAGGTTCCGGTGGCGGAGCCTGCTTATCACCTTGATCTCCGACTTGTACTCCTTCCTCCCCTGCGTGGAGGATCCTTTGGCGAATCTCTTGATGGCCACGGCAGCGATGCCGCCGTTCTGATCACCCAGGTGTCCTCGGTACACGGAGCCGAAGCCACCTTGCCCGAGCTTCTCCTCCGGCGCGAAACCCTTGGTCGCAGCAACGAGTTTGTGGTACGGGAAGCGCCTCGGCCCCGTCCCCAATTCAATCTCCATGATCGGCTCGTCGTCATCCGACTCTTGCGCCTGCTTCCTCCGACGTCGTCGTTGGAGTAGAGCCGCCAGAGCAACGAGAAGCACAAGCAGCAGTGCAGCGCCGACGCTGGCACCTGCTATTACTCCAGCACGTCCAGAACCGGACACATCCATGGGTGGTGGTGGTGGTGGCGGCGGCGGCGGCCGCTGCGCTGGCGGCGGAGCTAGCAGAATTGGTGTGGCCTTGGGTTCCAAGGACGAGCTGAAGTGCCAAGAATGCAGCTGGTGCAGCTCGATGGATGTGGACGTCGAGGCAGAGAAGCCAACAGAGACGTCCTCCGGCAACGCGCTCTTGAGGTCAACCTTATGGCTGATGTTGTAAGACGGCGGCGTGTCCCTTCCATCGCCCAGCCACAGCGTCATTTCCAGGACGCTGGACAGGTTGTGGTACCTGATCTCGGCGGACATGTTCCCGATGAGGGTGAAGCTCGGCAGGGTCTGGGTGGCCACCGACCTGATAGAGTTGACGTCGATGCCGACGTGGTCGTAGGTGTCGTTGGGGTCGTGCGCGATGGTGTCGTTGAAGGTGTCGAACTCCACCGCCACGAACCGGGCGTCGCCGGCGGCCACGGCGTCGGCGCTCTGGTTGGTGAGCCCGATGTTGTAGGCGTAGGAGCCGGACGGCAGGCTCGACGGGTAGGCGGCGGCGAGGAAGAAGGCCATGCCGGTGCCCTTGTTGTCGATGCCGTGGTCCCCCGGCGGGTCGATGACGAAGGCGAAGCGCGTGGTGAAGCTGGCCACCTCGCCGGTGTCCTTGTCCCAGAGGCGCATCGGCCGGGCGTTGTACGACGCGCGGCCCGTGCTGTGGCCGATGCCGGACAGCCTGTTCGCCGTCACCTCGATCCACCCGCTGCTGATGTAGGCGTCGCCTTCCACCCTGATGTCCTTGCGGTCTTCTGGGCTGAAGCTGTCGTAGTTGAAGGACAAGGCGGCGACGGGAGCTAAGAAGAAGAAGACGATGAGGCCGACGGCGGTGCAAGTGGATGCCGACGTGATCGTCGTGATGCCAGCCATCGCGCGCCGGCCAAACCGCCGCCCAACAAATTCCGCGGAACTCCAGAGGAGGTGCACTGTCTGAAAACAAGGGCGTCGTCGTCGGCTTGACTGGAACAGCGAGTCTACTGCGTGCCACACGTTCAAGCATAGGCTGCCTGTCGTCGGAATCGTACTCGGCACGGTTCCCAAGGTCCCCACTCTACATTAGGCCATGTTTGGTTAGGGCTACTAAATTTTAAAAGCTACTAAATAGTTCAGTCATTTTTAGTAACTCCAGAATCACTGGAAAGGACTAAAACTCCTTTAGTCGTATTTAGTCATAGTGTTTAAAAAAAATTACACTAATTAAACCAAACGGGCCCTTAGACGCGGACACGGGCTAGCCAAAAGGCCAACAGCCCCCAACACCCACTGCTAGTAAAATCCAGGCACCTTTTATCGGAAGAAGAGCTTGTCGAGCTTTCCAGCTCAACCCAGCACTGAATCGTATAAAGATTAGCACCACGAGGCTTCAATCAATCGCTTTAATTTGGGGGAACGTCATGATTCGCCAAGGATGAGGCAATACCTCTGCACGTTCCTTCGTTTGCACTGCCTTTGTTCATGTCTGACTACTGTAGCAGCATCCACAGCACCCAAGCTCCTTCTATAGCATACTACCTAGGTATTTTTATTTTTCTCTTATAACTCTCAAGTTTTGGACCATTAGATCCCATAAATATCTCATCTAATGACTCTCTTTAATTGTACGAAATTGCATCATGTTAGGGAAAAAACAATGCATTTGATTAATTAAAGCACGTATTGAACAAAACTATAACTCTAAATAAATAAATAAAGAAACATTGCCATGCACCTTAACATTGTAAGTTTCAACATGAGGAGTTAAATATTGGGTATTTCTTACCAATAGCTTTTCATGTTCCTTCCTAAGGAAGAGCTTTTCATCGGCTTGCTATCCTAGAGGTCTGAGTGGTACAATATGTTCTACTCACCCAGTTTAAAATTGTAAGACTTTCTTTTTTTAGGCACATTGACAAAAGTTATATAACTAGAAAAGCCAAAAACGTCTTATAATTTGGATGGAGGAAGTAGCAAGCAAGGTCATCTTTTGTCTAAATTCTATCCATCGCCGACCTTCTTACCACCTGACACTATATCCTCATGTGTGCTATCAGACTTGGAGCGTGTTTGGTTCGTGCCTTCACCTTGCCACAGCTCGCCACGCCCGACTTCCGCTCGTGTTTGGTTCATGCCGAACCTGCGCCGAACTTGCGGCATGCCGCAACTGCCCAGGCACTCTCTAGTTCATTTGGGATGCCAACACACGCCGCAGTTCGGGCGGCCGATTTCATCGCCGCGTTTCTGGCGCGACTGCATCATCGGCGGCGTGCGTAGGCACGAACCAAAAGCGCCCTTGATCACCATGAGTGGGGAAACTTCTAGCGCCCTGTTCGCTTGGCTTATAAGCCGTACTTTTTTAGTCAACGAACAATTTTTTTCTCTCACAACAAATCAGTCAACAGTACTTTCAGCCATAGCTTATCCGCCAAGCAAACGGGGCATAGGTCTGGTGCCGACATGCATGGATCTCTCTTCAGTTGATGGTGGCTTGGGCACATCGATTAGAGAAACAACTCTCTTGGCTCTTGGCTTGCTACCAATGATGGAGCCCAAGGCAAGCTCCACTTTCTTGTTTTTTCTTAAAAAAAAACTATAGTGGTTTGTTTCACAACACGGTCGGCTCGTCTCTCCAAAGTCCAAACCAACCTTCTGGACCCGATGACTCCAGTGCAGGCGCAGCGGCCGAGGGCCGAAGCCGAAAACGAGGCTCGACACCCAGCGCATACGGCATCCCGCACCGGCAAGTAGTAGTGCGGAGAAAAGAGATGATGAGTCAGCCGGGGGCGGGGAGCCATCGCCGGCTCACCGCCTCCCGATTCCGCGACGGCCCGCAGCCACAGGCCACCGGATAACGCACGGCGGAACCATCCAAAAACGCGGGAGCTTTTCCAGTTTCCCCATCAAAACCCCACCCGAATCGCGCCAATCAACCAACACCGGGAGCAGCAGCAACTCACGCCCCCTCACCCACCCCCCCAGCTTCCGCGGAACTAGGAGCCGCCATGCAGCCCGACGCCAACGCCCCCTCCCACCGCCTCGCCCGCGTCGCCGCGCACCTGAACCCCCAGCGCTCGCAGATGGAGGAAGGCGCGGGCGCGTCCGCGCTGAGGCCCGCGGTGTGCCGCGCCAAGGGCGGCGCGCCTGGGTTCAAGGTCGCGATCCTGGGCGCCGCGGGCGGGATCGGACAGCCGTTGTCGCTGCTCATGAAGATGAACCCTCTCGTGTCCGTGCTCCACCTCTACGATGTCGTCAACACGCCCGGTGTCACTGCCGATATCAGCCACATGGACACCAGCGCTGTGGTAACGTGCCCCCCGAACTGATGGATTTGGCGGCTTACGGACTTTATTAATTGATTTGTCACAATAGGCACCCAATTGATCAGTTCTGCAGCTTTTTAGTTTTCTACTAGTTGGTTTCACCAGCTCATTATGTTATTATTATGTTATTTGTTATTGTGAATCATTATGTTCGCTGATTGTTGTGGTTAGGCTACTGATGTTTTCAGAACACCGTTCACAGCATTTGTTGTTGTACTTAAAAGAAAACCAACTAGAACTTCTGTTTATATTTACGTTACATACGCCAATTGAGTATATAGTTCAGGTCTTGGTGTCTGTAATGCCTAAAGAAACAGAGCACAAAGAAAAGGGGAAAAAAAGATACAATTACTCTCTGGAGTTTGAAAAGAAAAAAAAATGGTGTAAACAGACTACGAGTATCTCTTAAAAAATGTATTTGAACTCCAATATTTTTCAAACAGCTTAAATTTGATTATACACTGTTTCCTTGACCCAAATTACCTAGGTGAAAAAAACTTCAAATGTGAACATCCACTTAGTCCAGCTAATAATTCTGGTAAAACTTCTTTTCAGGTCCGTGGCTTCCTTGGGGCACAGCAGCTTGATGCAGCACTTACAGGAATGGACCTTGTAATCATACCCGCTGGTCTGCCTAGGAAACCAGGAATGACAAGGGATGATTTATTCAACAAAAATGCTGGGATTGTTCGTACACTTTGTGAAGGTGTTGCAAGATGCTGTCCTAATGCAATTGTGAATTTGATCAGCAACCCAGTGAACTCAACTGTCCCCATTGCTGCTGAGGTTTTCAAGAAAGCTGGAACTTATGATCCCAAGCGTCTTCTTGGAGTGACAACGCTCGATGTTGCGAGGGCTAACACCTTTGTGGTATGAAGCCTAATACATAGCATCTCTTAAGAACCTGGAATACTTGTGTACTCTAGTAGGGTTGTTGTACTCCTCAATTTGGTAATATGCATTTCTGCTTCATACTGTGTATTGTAGGCCGAAGTGCTTGGAGTTGATCCAAGAGATGTCAGTGTTCCTGTTGTTGGTGGGCATGCTGGGGTAACTATATTGCCCCTCCTCTCCCAGGTACTGATCATATGCTGATTTCATCACACGGAAATGATAATATTGAAATATTATCTAGTTTCTATGACACTAGGTGCTGATTTAAAACCTGTTTATATGCAGGTCACACCTCCAAGCTCATTCACTCAAGACGAAATCAAATATTTGACAGACCGCATACAGAATGGTGGCACAGAAGTTGTGGAGGTACAATGCTATTTGACTTTACTGCCTGAAGTTAGGTCTAACCGAACCAATATAGCGAATATTGCTCTGCTATAGTCTAAGCTCTTCATCTGATATTCACTGTGCCAAAACAGAGATGAGCTTTACATGATCGACTTTTTTGTCCATCAAACATCTGGTGAACATGCATCTCTAACTGATACATATTATGTATGTACGTATTATTTTCTCTGCATAAAGCTTACATAGTGATGTTGTTAGTGGAGAAATATATAGCGCAAATCCATCTTTCAGTGCTGTTATGTATATATGATTTATGTCGATAAATTGATTGATTTCAGTTTAACGCACTTGTTTTATTGCCGGGAGTCGAGACAGCAAGACTAAGTATTTGGCCATGCTTGAGTTGTGATGGCTACCTGTGGTTGCAACATTGATAAACAATGAGATTCTTCTAGCTGAAGTCCTACGGCATACTCTTTTGCATGCCCTTATGCATTACACATTAGTTCTAACAATTTCTCAATCTTTAAATATGAGTTTAAGGAAAATATCACAAATGTAACAGAATGGCTTTAAAGAACCACAATGAAATTGACGATATCATTCATCGATCAAAATTGCATACCTGCAGCTGCATATCCTGATGCATTATACATCTCTGGAACTACCACACGTCCATATTGACTGCTTCCTGAAGTAGTTTCCAGTTAATTGAAGAAAACTAGTAATGAACGTTGTTTTCATTGATTTCAGGCAAAGGCTGGATCAGGCTCTGCGACTCTGTCAATGGTTGGTTATACATATACATGATAGCTTACTTTAGGTAATCAAAAGTTTAGTCTCTATACTAAAAGAAAAAAAAACTCAGGCTTTTGCTGCTGCAAAATTCGGTGATGCATGCTTGCGAGCTATGCGGGGCGATGCTGGCATTGTGGAATGCTCATATGTTGCATCCGAGGTATACTTACACGAAATCTGTATATTTCTCCTTCACATACCAATATACCATCCGAACATCGACCCTTTTCTTATTTCCGTTTTTCCATTTGGCATCAGGTGACAGAACTGCCGTTCTTTGCAACAAAAGTGAGGCTTGGCCGTGGCGGTGCTGAGGAGATCCTCCCTCTTGGACCTTTGAATGATTTTGAGAGGTACCCTTGCTATACACACTCAGTCGCTTAATAATGTGGTTCCATTGCGTCAGAATTGTTAGATAATGAATTGAATTCTCTCGATTCTCCGAAATTCATTGGCCTAATGCTTCTTCGATCTCTGGGAAAACAGAGCTGGTCTGGAAGCGGCAAAGAAGGAACTGAGCGAGAGCATTCAGAAGGGCATCGCTTTCGTGACCAAGTGAAGTGATACGAAGGGATCGTCCCTGAGATCCGGACCATACATAGATATGAGATAGATATAAGAGTGTTGTGATACAGTGCCCTATATCTGTAATACCACTTTTGTAAGACCACAGTAAAAAATAAGGCTAATTACTCTTTAGCAACTGTAACCATTTCCTTGGCATGAAATAAATCTTTCGTCTTCATTAGCAGACAACAAAGGTGCTGCCATTAGTGCATAGAGCTTCTTGACTAGCCCCGTGGCATCTCGTTCCTGCGGGAATGTCCGTGTCTCGCGTGTTCGCCGAGCCGAGGGACTCGAGCCTCAAGAGACGCCGAGTCGGAGTGGTGGTAGCAGTAGCAGAGCATGGTCGCGATGAGTATTCACGCTACGTGCGGTGCGGATTGCAACCGGCCACGGATGAGTACGTGCCGACGGTGCTGTGCCTGTTGTGTGCTGTGCTGGACGGTGGGTGAGCCACGGCGCCGCAGGAACAACAGATTGGCAGTAGAGACTGGAGAGTGGTGGTACGCGAACGCGACGACGATTGCCAGTCCTAATAAAACCGATATAAGTCAGGCCACTATGGGCTGTCGTAGAGGTGGTTGTGTATCTCGGCCCAACTAGTGGGCTGTTGTAGAGGTTGCTGTGTATCTTGGCCCAACTATATAAAAAAAGCCATCGAGTATTCCAGTTCTACAAATTCTGAACTCTGAAGCATAGAGCAACTCCAAGAGAGTTGTAAAAATAGATGGCTAAACCCATGATTTAGCCAATCTCTAGAATAGAAAATTCCCGCAAAAAAATAGAAAACTCCAATAGTCTTTCTAATATGGCGAGGCAGATGACTAGCGTCACATGCAAGCTATATTTACCATGCAAGAATTCTGGGATAGATGGCTTGCTAGTTTAGAAAGCCAGATACAATCGCTGTTGGACTCTTTTTTCTTTCTAAAATAGTCAAATATAGATTACACAACGCAGATGACTCTTCTGTTGGAGGTGCTTTTATTTTGAGGGAGTGTTCGGTTACCATTATAAGTCGGCTTATAAGTCATGGTACAATATTTTTTCTCCCAACAAATCAGTCGTACAAATCAGCACAAGCGATTTTACGAGCCGCCGAACAGAGCCTGAATTGTCATCCAACTCGCATTTTTCACGTGAACAATTGTTGCGTCTCCCGCAAGATTCCAGATAGCGGGTAAAGCATGGCTCTAGCTCTGCAATAGTCAGCCTGTTTGGTTGGCTGGTTCGTTTCGTTGCTGGTTTGTGAAGGAGTACTGTTGACTGGTTTGTGTGAGAGAAAAATACTATTCCGACTAGAAATTTACGATCGTTTACGACATGCCACGGCCAAACTAAGTATTTTCACGGAGCCAGGAGCTCTGATATTGGTGACGTATTATGCAATCGCGTGGTAGGAAGTGTGGTAGTGAAGCTACGGCCAGAGAGCACAGTACGGAAATCAGACTCCCCCATTCATTCTCGCAGTGGGTGTTTTGCAACTGCGTGGTGTGATAGTGGAGGTACGCCCTGAGAGCACAGTATGAGAAATCGGACTTTCTATTTCAATGACTCTTCTATCAGGTGATCGCTCTTTAAGTGTCCAAACTTCATGCGAGTGAAGTTATTCAATTCTTCATGCATGACACTCATCCAATCCAGATCGTTGAGAGCTTCATCTATGCTAGTGGGCTTGATGTAAGAAACAAATGAGTGATGTTCAATAAATGAAGTAAACTTTTAAAAGCGATTCATCACACCCCTTGAAGGACTCCCGATGATCAGATCTTGGCCCCGTTCGCTTCGTTGAATAAATAAGCTGGAACACTGTTTCGGCTGATTTATTGTGAGAGAAAACATTGTTCCGGCTGAAAAAACAAGCTGAAAAAGACGGATTATAAGAGAAGCGAACAGGACCCTTGTGGGTGAGCTTGAAGTAGTGGCGTGCTTCTTCTATCAATCACATGTGGAGGAGGTTGCGAAACATCAACATCTTGAGCTTGTGCGACTAGTTCATCTTAGGAAACATATGTATCTTCATTTGGTTGTCTCCCATCTTTGTTATCATCTTGTGGCACATTTGATGAAGAGGGCATATCAATCACTTGCACATCATCTTCATCTCCTTTTTGCCTCTTCATCTCCTTTTTGCCTGATGGCTCCAACCTGCATGTTTTTTATAGCCTTCCTCAATGATTCATCACCTACATCATCAAGATTCCCATGTGGTCCTTGGGAACCGTTAGATTCATCGAACTCCACATCACATGTTTTCTTCTACCAAACCAGTGGCATGGTTGAATACTCAATATGTTTTGGACTTCAATGAATAACCAAGTAAAAAGCCAATATCACAACGTTTTTGAAACTTTCCTAGGTGTTGTCGGTTCTTGTAGATGTAGCATTTACAACCAAACACCCATAAGAAAGAGATATACGGCTTCTTTCCATTGAGCAACCAATAGGGGGTCTTCTCAAGCAAATGGTCAAGGAATATGCGGTTGGATGCATAGCAAGCGGTGTTGATAGTTTCAGCCCAAAATCTTGCAAGTGTGACCAATGTCTAGTTCTTTCTCTCTACTACACCATTTTGTTGAGGAGTGTAAGTTGCGGAGACCTTATGCTTGATCCCAACTTTATCACAATATTCTTCTATGTTTGTGTTGTCAATTTCTTTTCCATTGTCACTTCTTATTTTCTTGATCTTCACATTAAATTCATTTGGTGCTTTTTTTGCGAACTTCTTGAATATTGATGCAACTTCGGTCTTGTCTTGAAGAAAGAACATCCAAGTAAATCTTGAATAATCATCAACTATCACAAGACAATAGAAATTGCCATCCACACTTGCATAAGTTAGGTCCCTTCAGAAACTAGTTTGCTAGCATGTTAGCTAATGTATGAAGTACTATGCTGCTATGTGGTACATCTGGTATTTGTAACTGGTGAGATTGTGAGGTGCCCTTAACTGTTGAAGGTGCCCTTACGTTTCTCAAGCATGCTTGCATATATAAACATCGAGTGGAGGCAGTAGCTTACAACATCTTAGTTTACTGCAGAATAATCCATGGTTAGAACAATTGTTTCTACATAAAACAAATCTAACTAAAAATGTAAAATTGCTGCAAAATAATCCATGGTTAGGACAATTGTTTCTATTTAAAACAATTTTAAATAAAAAGTATTTTTTTAAAAGACTCAGACTGCATGAGCTGGTTTGATGACTTAGCAGAACGCTGCCGATTCGACCGTTGGTGAACAACCCTCGTCGGCCCCCTCGCTACTGTCCCCAAGCTTGAAATCAAATACCTCAGATATGGATTCAAAACAGGTCAGACAGGAGAGAGGGAGCCCGCTCACGTAAGCTTAGGTTACTACCAGCAGGGTTGACCCATCGTGAAAACTCCACCACGTGATCCACATGGCGGAGGCTGCGATGCCTCAATCGGAGAACCGGTGGTGCCTCAGGCGGCGACGTGTCGCGCGACGGTCCGCGGCGCGCCGCGCGGTGTGAAGCCATCGACGGTACGGCAACACCATCCGACACAGGGGGCGCAGCTGCGTCTCCATGCTGAGGCACCGAACCTGCGGCCGAAGCAAGGCACCCACCTGGCGTGGCGACACGACGGCGACAGGAGCGGTGGGCTGGATGCACGCCGAAGATGGGGTGGCGGCACATCTGCGCTCAGCAGTGCATCATCAATGATGGAGGCGGCCTGGAGCGACGACACCGACGTGGCTCGAGGCAGGATGGTGGCTACCCTTTGCCTGCGGCAGACGGTGCTTCGTCGACGACTCCAGCAGCATAGCGCGGCATCACTGATCCAGGAGCGATTGCGTCGTGTTCGCATCATATGCAGGATGTTGGGGAGATTCAGCGGCGGGGCCATTTTATTCCTTGCTTTGTCAGGATCTCCATCAAGCCCGAGTACTCTCCTCGTCTTATTACAGGAAATGTGTGTTCCTATTATAATATTATTTGATTTCTTATTATCCTCTTATTTGTCTCATAATTGCTAGAAGACTAGAACTTAAACTAAAAAATAACCCTTTGACTTGTCTTCACCATGATTTAAAACCTTTTTTACTAGTGACCTAAGTATTATAATATGTTTAACTATGTTATATTAAAGTAGAACTGAAATGACTTTCTGTCTTGTTTTAACCGTGATATGAGACCTTTTCTTACAGTGGTGATTAAAGGGAAAGAATCATTCTAGGAGTAGTGTTTGGCTTGGATAATTGTTGGTTTATCAACCAAACATGGAGAGAGGGAGTGGAGAATGAGAAGGAGAGCCAAATGAGTGGAAGGCAAGTGAGCTCTCTCCACCTTCCCTTTTTATAGGAGAGGTGGAAGGGGCGATTTTCATTATTTTTCCTAGCGAGGCTTGTATTTTATAAAAGAACCTCTAGGGGCTATAAATAGGCCCTAAATATTATCTTACAAGCCCCTAAGCCATGTAATTTGGCCCTATAAAACACTAATAGGTCCCTAACATATAAAACACCCTCAACAATAGCCCCTCAGCTATTCGGTTTTGATCGAAATAAAGTACAAGACCCAATAGCTGAATACAACTAAGTGTGGCATAATTACAACTCAGTTTCAACACGCGGCTCTTGTCTATACAGAGATATTCTATGGATGATTTTATCTTTAACAAGTCTTCGGTGTCAATCTTCGCTCAAACCTCCGCGACTCTATCTTTGTCAGCTTGCTCCTTCGTATGGCCTTGAGCCCTTGATACCTTATTTTCATAACTGAGCCATCACCGAAGACATTGATGTAGCCGAGGTAGACGAAGCGGTCGACGTAAGCGAGGTAGTTGCAGATGATCACGATACATCTTCAAGCTTTCACTCACAGGCGCCAGGCAAGACTTTTGTCTTCAGGCGGATTGCTTGTCCAGTGTGCTCTTCACCAGCCCCTCTTGGCTAGCGCTTGTAACAAATTCTTTCATGTGCTTGAAGTCAACGACGTAGGCGTGGTTGATGTCACAGATGTCGTAGATGGAGATCCCCGCACTCCAATTGACGTGAAGGCGGTGTCGATTATGGTGAAGCTGATAGCGAAGACCCTTGCCGAAATGTTGATGAAGGTGTAGCCAATGATGTCGAAGTCGAAAACCCTTTCCGAAATGTTGATAAAGGCATAGTCGATGGAGCCAAAGTCAGCGATAAAGCCCCTTGCCATTACTCGAACAAAGTCTCGAACAATGGGTCACCGAAGTTTCAATAGCGAAGTGGGTAGCGAAAGCGAGAGCTAATGATGCAATTATGAGAGATTGCCCTGATGAGATTTGTTGCTTTAGTGTTGGTATGATCGCATTGGTGTCTTATCATGTTCTCTTTTGTGGGGGCAAGATGGGCGAGAGATAGCGAAGAGTGCCCCTCGGGATTTTTACATACTTTGGCGCGGCGAGAGGGTGAGGAGTCACGAAATGAGCTCCTCAGTGCTTTTAGATTGCTTTGGCACCAACCCATACTTTTTGAGGCGAGGGGGCTAGAAACGACGAAATGAGCCCCTCAACGTTTTTAGGTTAGTTTGGCACAAACCCAATACCTTTTGAGGCGAGGGGCTAGAAGCGGCAAAATGAGCCCCTCTGCGCTTTTTTAGATTAGTTTGGCATCGGCTTCCATACCTTTTGAGGTGATGGGGCTAGAAATAGCAAAATGAGCCCCTCGGCGCTTTTTTAGATTAGTTGTATTCAGCATAAAAACTGCACTCTGTCTTTGGTGTTCAACAAGGTTGTGTTCATCTAGAGCATCAGCTGAGAAGTCCGTAGGGAAGAAGACGATGAAAGAATTTAAATAGACTATTGCACCTTATTTATTTGAGAATTTTTTATATGTAATTTAGGGATGTATTGTGCTAAGTTTTAATATAATAATCCCCCTTCCATTCAGGGAAAATATAAGTATTTAATTATCTATGTAATAAAATTAAACATTTCCATGTTTCTCATGACAAAACCGCTAACCAAAAACTGGGATCCCATATCCTGAGCTTTTTTAGCATCCGGAGGAGACTGTCCTAAATCATGTACTCCCACCATCGCAAATTATAAGTTATTATTTTATAATTTTTTAAAGAGTCAAAGTATCTCGAGTTTGACCAAATTTATATAATAAAATAATAACATCTATTATACGAAATAAGTATCATTCGGTTCTTTATTAATTATATTTTTATAGTATACATATTTGATGTTATAGATCTTCGTAATTGTTTCTATAATTTAGGTCAAACTTGAGATACTTTAACTTTTAAATAAAGTTAGAATAATCTCCTACAACTAAAAAGAACAAAGCATGGATATTTTTTTGTGCGGCATTTGTTTTGGTTCGTCCGTCTGGCCACGCCTGCGATCCCACGACATCTTAATTACTGATTGATCGTGCCATTCTCCTTGATTGAATATTGCTTGTCATGTGATAGAGGAATCACGGCAAAATAGAAAGTAGAAAATTATTGTGCTATCCATATACACATTACATGTTTGCATGCACCAGCATACATGGCAACGAGCAAAAAGAAAAAGAGAATTAACATAAAAGGAAAGAGAATTAAGACAAAAGAAATCTCTTTGCATTTCTGAGAACCTTGCCAAATCTACCTACATTTATTTACTTCCTCTCTTTGCATTCGCAAAAGGGACAGCTTTTTCCTCCTTTCATTTGGTTTCACGCTCACGTATTCAATCGCCCTCGGTTGTTGTTTCTTGCGTGAACCATAGTTGATGTCATCTGTCTTCCATGACTCAGCCTCTCAATCCCAAGAGAAGGTCCCTATCTCTCCCTGACTGGAGATCCGGCCTGCCAGAGGATCTCCTCGAGTCCATCGGGCAGCGTCTCGTGTCACACCGCGACGCGGCGTTCTTCCGATCCGCTTGCTCCCCATGGCACGCCGCTGTCCTGTTCGCGACCTTCGGGCCGCTCCTGCTGCTCCCGTTCGACCCTGACTCGGACCGCGTCGGCTTCTACTGCGTCCCAGAGAAGAAGGTCTTGTCCAAGACGTTGCCCGACGTGCGCGGCAAGGTGGCGTGCGGCTCCTCGTGTAGGTGGCTGGCACTCATGGACGAGGCGGCATTCGTGACGCTGTTGAATCCATTCGCCGGTGCCCGTGCCCCCCGCGTTGAGCTCCCGCCAGCAGGAGAATACGTCGCGGCGGCGTCCTCATCGGAACACATGTCTAGGGTCCACGGCCGGTGGGTCCTCCATCCCACCAACGGCTACGGGGACACGGATGTCGCAGGCAGAGCCATCAAGCTAGAAGACATGAGGGGCGTGTTCTTCCGTGAGATCGTGCTCTCGACGCCGCCTGACGCCGCCGGCCGCGAGTGCGTGGCCATGGCCTTGCTTGGGTGCTCCACGGACGTCGCGTTCTGCCGGGTTGGAGTCGACAGCGCATGGACGCTGCTCGACACCAAACTGGAGTTCTCCGTGGAGTCCATCGTCCACTGCGAAGACAAGTTCTTGGCGATCAACTGCACTGGAGAAATCTCTGTCTGCAGCAGCAACGCCGCCGGCGCTACTCCAACCGCGACGCTGCTGCCATCACTGTCGTCACCTGCGGGGCTATACCACCGCAACTATCTGGAATCAAACGGTGAGCTGCACATTGTGGGTGCCATGGTGAGCACGTTCCACGAGACACAGATCTTCATCTACAGCAACACGATCTACAAGTGCAACCTCCACGATCGTAAGCCGGAGTGGTCCAGGGTGAGGGACAACGGTGATCAGACACTGTTCGTGTCTAAATATTTCAATGAAAGCTTTAGTGGAACAAGTGTATCCAAGTACAAGGAGAACAAAATCTATATTTCTGAGCCATTGCATGGTGATCCATACGACTTGGTCCATCGACTGGAGATCGTTGATATTGCTACCGGCGCATCCGAAGTGAAGCCCGTCCAGGAAAAGATGCAAGGTTCCGAGGCTCTAGGTTGGATTCGACCCAATCTCTGAAAGCTCTAGAGTTTGTGAGCCTGCGACGCCACGCACTCCATGACTGTGTTAAATTCATAAAATTTGTTTTTTGATTAAATGTCACTTTAACGTTGGTATTTAATTTAACAATATTGTTATCTTATCCTGCGATACGTATGTTTTTAGTATAAATTGTTAGTTATTCCGTAGCAACGTACGGTTGCACTAACTAGTAATAACTTATAATTTAGAAATGAGAGAGCTGTACCTTTCTATTTAAAACCTCGTTCGTCTTGCGTGTAGCGCCTTCGTGTGTTTTCCTCGGTGTACAAGGGTATATATATACTGTACACTACACGTTTCCACTAAACATTTCCATGTGATGTACTCCTACGTTGATACAATACATAAGCTACTGTGTACTGTCCCAAACCGAATACCACAGGATTAAAAGCTCAGACCGGCCCGCGATCGAATGCAAAAGTAGAGGAGAAAAGTCGCGTCCATAAAGACTCCTCTCTCAGGCAGTCAGACTAATGGGCATGGCAGGAAGCACTCCTACTTTCAGAAGACTACACGCCTGCCTACTTGAATAATGCTTGTGCGCTGAAGAGTGAAGAGCCATCGCCCAATAGGCCAGTCCTTGCAGCACGGGCGTCTGGCGTGCCCCTTGTCGTGCGACTTGCATGCTGTCGCTGCCATGCATGATGAAGCAAGCAGATCCATATCCATATGGTCCCTCCCGGCAGCGGGGAAAGCTTGTTCAGCTCAACTGCTCGCACTCACGCCGCATCCACCTCACAGTCACACACACAGGATGACAGGAACACCCAACCGACACGACACATGAATTCCCTCCCTTCCCTAACACAAACTGCTCCGGACCGGACCGGGGGCCTTGTAACAGTTTGACCTGCGTTCACTGCCGCCGCTCGATCTTCGCGCGGCAGGTCGTCGCGCGTCGTGGCCGCGGACCACCCACGCACACCCGCCCTCATGTCGCGTTGCGTTCATCTCGTAGCCGTAGTGCATGTGTGCGGCCTCGCAATCGCATCGTCGGGACGGCGGCGGGGCCGGTCTCTGGAAGCCATAATAAATCCGTTTGGACGGGGGTCGGGGTCCAGTTCCGGTAGAGATGGACCAGGGGAGTGTGTGCGTGCATGTGAGAAGAGACATATTGGTTGACCTTGTCTTTGTCACCAAAGGATCGTCCAAAGGCTGGGCTGTAAACGCTGCAGAATCCTCCCCCACGGTCCTGTTCCGTTTTTTCGGTGGTGCGTGCACTTTTTACGCTTTGTGGTGGATGTGGATACAGGAATTTTGCGAGGGTTGGTGGTGTCTCTCCATCAGTCCCACCCATACATGCCAGCCCGATCTTTCGAGCAACTTGCCTCCGGAGTCGATCGGCTTTGCCGTTCGCCTGCTCAGCCTTCACGTTTCTCTTCCGGTCCGACGATGATGATGCCGTTCCGGCGCTCCCCGGTGGCTGGCATCGGCAATCATTATTGGCTTCGTCGTCGCTCCCCGGTGTCCGGGGCGGAGACGCCGAGTGCTCTGCTAGCCCACTATCGCAGCGGCAGCCAGACGGAGCGGGTGAAAGCTAGCATTGACCCCGGCCGCGCCAGGGCCACGAGCACTGCTGCTGCGTCGTCGATCGGTCAGGCGACCAGAGCGCACGCACGCAGGCGGGCAGGGGCATCAACCTGACACCACCACGGTTCCATCCACGAACGCCAACGGGGAGTCGGGAACGGCATGCATGGCTTTCCTTGCTGGCACGGAACGGAAGCCCACAACTGCGCTGCGCTCGCTTTCGCCCTGACACTCACGCTGATCGCTGCTGGTGTGCACGGGAGAAGGAGATCGAGATTGGTCGACTTTTTGACCCGCGTCGCAACTTGCAAACAGGTCCAGCGCCCGGTGCCCTGCCCGGTGATCATCAGTCTGACCAACTCGCACCCTGCTCCTGCCTGGCTATCTTTCAGCCCGTTCGGCTGGGGGCGGCTGGCTGGCTGGGCTGACCAGCCTTCTCATATGAACATTGTTCATCTGAACCAGTCAGCAGTACTTCTCTCTCACATAAACAAATCAGCAACGATACAAACCAGCCAGCCGAACAGGCGCCGTTCCGGATCCGATCCGCATGCCTTCATCACATTTGCTCGTACGATTTTGCCCCCGTCCTTCCCGTCCATCCCCACGAAAAATGGCCTGGTACCAGCCCATCCGCGCGATGATGCTGCCTGCCTCCGCTCCCCTGTGACAACGGCAAGGCAATCATGCCTGGCTCGGCTCATCACCTCCATCACCGGCGCGGCTCACCACTGCGCCTACGGCATGCATGTGGGCGCGGTCAGGGAGCCAGTAGCCAGAAAGCACTGAGCTACTGACCGACCCTTCGTCAGGCACTCAGGCTCGCCACTACTTAGCCTGTTTATTTAGCTGATAAGCCATGATTGAAAGTACTGATGGCTAATTTATGATAAAAGAAAAATATTATTCGTTGACTAAAAAAGTATGGTTTATAAGCTCAAGCCAACAGGGTGACTATCGCATCAGTGCATCTGCGTCGTCGTCCGTCAGACGATCAGGAACTCTGAACACGCGCGTACCCACAACTTCACAAGACGGGGACGGGTGCAGGGCTGCAGGCATGGCTTTTTCTGGCGCGGAAGCTCTCGTCTGCCCCTGTACGAACGTCGAACGGGTGACAGCAACGGTCGACGTCCATCCCCATCAGGTTTCAGAGCCTCTGAACCTGGCCTCGCTGTTCCTGGATTGCCCCAATCAAAACACCGGAGTAATGACATTATAGGAGTAGAGTATTGTATATTACCCCCTCTCTATATGTATTAAAAAAATGTAAGTTTTAGATTTAGATTAGGTTAATTTTTCTTAACTTTAATTAAATTTGTTAAAATTATTATATATTTATTTCGATATGATTAATCTAATAATATTTATATGATATCATAATGTTAATATTTTTATATATTTAATTAAACTTAAAAATATTTGATTTATCGAAAAGTGAGAAATACGTTTATTTTTGGATGGATGGATGGAGCTAGTCATAAGAGGAGCAGTTACGCCGCTGCTGACCACTCCCTTTAATTTTAGTTTTTTGAGAGGACCACTAGAGCAAAACTCTTTGCATTTTTTTGCAATCCAATCATGAATCACCGATGATTAATTCTTTTAACCGCTGTATATCTACAGGAACGATCAAAACCTCTCATGCCTCCGAGGGGAGCTTGCTTTGGTTGGTCTCCCGTGGAGCAAGAAGCTACCATTTTTACCCCGTTCGCGTGCCCTTAAACCTGGCTTGATTCGCTTATTTTTTCATCCGGAACAGTGTTTTCCTCTCACAAATTCCTCCAGTATTCCTCCAAACCATCCAGATTCCTCCAGAATTCAGATAAGCGAACAGGCCCTTTATTTCGACGCAACAGTGCTCCAGCTTCACCTGTGGGCTGTGGCCTTTGGGTGGTGGCCAGTCAGAGGTACCATGGTCCATGGATGGCATCAGACCAAACACCCAACCTGCCCTTTCACTGTTTACCGCACAGCCGTTTACCACAGGTACAAAAGCCACAGTTACCACTTTCCACCACTTCCAGCTTCCTGCCAAAACATTTCGCTTTTTCCTGCTCCTTGTCTTCTCCATCCACGCACTAATAAAACAGCTTCACACTCGATTCATGGTCGGTCATGGGGATTGCCGGATTCATAAGGAGCTCTGAACTGCCCATCAGTCCTGGAGAGCCCAAACTATACACACCAACACTGCCTTGGATCCCTGCATTAACGCTGAGCTGAAGCATTTTGAACACACACCAACTCCGAAGAGTCCCATGTGCTGCACTGATCTCGCCATTTGCACCCCTCTCAAATTCTTTTCAGATTCTGAGGCAGCAGTTAGTAGTGTGCTGCTGCTGCTGCTGCCCGGGGAGAAGGTCGTGGTCCTAACTAGCTGTGTTTTGGACAGAGCAACGGCATGGCACCGATCAAACCGGACCCGGTGAAGTGAGGGCGAAGGAAGCGTTGCCCCTGTCCTGTCCACCCCGGCGGCAGGGACGACACGACGAGCGCGGCTTTCGCGCTCACGTGGTGGTAGGGGGCTTGCCGGCTTGGCGGGCCTTCTTTCTTTTCTCAATGAGGTAGCCCAACCACTTAGCCAAAACCAGGGCCTACACTGCTCTGGAGGAACAGCGACAGTGCACGCAGAAATCGCAGGAGGGGCCATTGTTCAGATCAGATGATTCCCTTCTCTCTCTCTCTCTCTCTTTATTTTCCTTACTTTTTCTTTGCAAAGAATTCTTTTTTCGGTTGCCTTTTGTCATCTGCTTTATGTGTGTGTTGTGTGCGTCTTTAAAAAACAACGATTGAACAAAGTTTTTTTCTTTTCTTTCAGAAGATCATTAGCCATTACTGCAATTGAATGAATGCGTGGTGAGAGTGAGAAGAGAAGGGTGTTTATTTTGCAATTTGTCGTGCTGAACATTTGATTCCTGAACCTGATAGTCACTCTTGATCACCTAACAATAGGATATGGACAGACCTATGTACGAACTAGTTGCATCATCTCAGTAAGCTAGTGCACTGGTACAGCAGTACTTGACGAGGTGATCAGGTTCGTTATCTTTGAACAATGCTCCACTCGCTTTCACTTAACACGGACGGAAGCATCTGCTAACTGCTGATCTGCAGCTGCTGTTGACGTTACGCAGAGGGCAAATCATCTGCTTACCGAGCCGTTTCTTTCGTGCACTCCCTTTGAAATTCTGGCCCAGCCGTCTGCTTTGAAGAGATATACAGATCAACTTCTTTTGTGCAACAACAAAAGACGATAAAAAAAAGTGAGAGAAAGCAGCAATCAGATGCTCTGGTAGGGTATCTATCAATTCATCTTGCAAACAGGCTCTCTCTTTGGGACCAATGCAGCTTAAGATCTGACTTCAAGGCCTTTGGTTATGGCCCACCTCCAGTGTTTACACAGAAGCAGAAAGAACTTAAAGATCTTGGTTCCATAACAAAGATTCTGGCGCTAAATTTGACAGAGTGCACTTGATACTTCAGTGCCTACTACAATATTAGAGAAGGGAAATCAAAGGCTCTAGCAATGTAACTCAACTCGCTACAGACTCCTACTACATTGCAGCAGCAAATGAAAACATGGCAAACTGGAAACAACCAACCACAAACTTGAATATGTACAGCACAGGAGGCCAAACTTACTGCATCCTAAATTACGACCTAAGCTTGAGAGATCAAAGCACGGATTTTGCAAGGAATGGTAACGTTTTCAATTTCGGTGACTCAGATGCTGATGAGATCTGGAGGTGGCGATGACGGAGAGCTTGTTTGCTGCTGCTGATCTCTCGCTTCGACGGTTGGTGCTTCATTGGTCCCAACTGGTGCTGGATGTAGAGGACTGGATGCAGAACCGTCACCGGAATTTGGAACCTCCTCTCCTTGCTTGGTAGATGGCTTTGGAAGCTCACTTAGGATCTGCACAACCTCCCTCATCGTCGGGCGCTGCACACTTTGCTCCTCAGTGCAGAGCAATGCAACATAGAAGACATGCATCACCTCGTGCAGCGGCACAGTTGAGAGCCTTGGGTCCAGGATCTTCATCACTTGTTCTTTGCTTGAGTCTGTCATCATCTTTGCCCATTGGACAATGTCAACACCATCGCCAAACTCACCTACAGGCTTCCTTCCAGTGACAAGCTCAAGAAGCACAACACCAAAGCTATAGACATCACTCTTCTCATCGACCTTCAGTGTGTATGCATATTCTGGATAGCCACGGATGACAACGAAGAGCAAGGTCAATCAATTGGAAAATAAAATTTAGTAGTCAGCCATTTTGTAAACCAAAAGCAATGACGCAGATGTAAAGAGAAATACAACAGAAGATACACATAAAAAACCATTGAACATTACGATCCTGAACGTGTAAACAGACATAATAAAGTTTCAACAGAAGATACAACAATGAAGTAACTGATCGTCAGTAAATGTTAAAGGCTAAGAGAACTAGTAGAGAGAATATTATAACAGAAACCACGTAGATAAGCACCAATACTCATCAAACAGTATAACAATGAAGTTTTATAGCTTTAGAGACATAATTTTATAGCTTGAACAATGTAATAACTATAAGCATTCTAAACTTATGATGTGTCTCGATATATTCAGATGAGTACTCTATTCATATTGAACTGGATCAGGAAGGGTTGATTTTTACCTGGCGCTATGTAGCCATATGAGCCTGCGATGGCGGACATGCATTCAGATGCCCCAGAATCCTGCAAGAATTTTGCTAGCCCAAAGTCGGCCACATGAGCTTCAAAGTTGGAGTCAAGAAGTATGTTATTTGACTTGACATCCCGGTGAAGTATCAAAGGTGAACAATCATGGTGCAAGTAGCAAAGCCCCTTGGCTGCCTCAATAGCAATGTTGTATCGGGTATTCCAGTGCAGGTGCCCCCCTTTCTTGCCATGGAGCATCTCCCCAAGGCTGCCATTGGGCATATACTCATAAACCAGCAGATTAGTCTCATTGTTTGAGCAGAAGCCTAGAAGGCGCACAATATGACGGTGTCGAATTCGACCAAGTGTTTGTATCTCTGCTGAGAATCCATGATCATGTGATGAGCCACGGCCCATTGCTGGGAGTCTCTTCACAGCTACAAGTTCACCATTCGGCATTGCCCCCTTATACACAATCCCAGCACCACCTTTGCCAATAATGTTCTCCTCTTTCAAGCAATCCAGCACATCATCACTGGTGAAGTCCAGGCGCTGGAATGCAGTGAGTTTCCATACTCGCGCTTCACTAGCTTTCTTCAATGACCGAGCCTTCAGAATTGCCACAGCAGCAAATGCAATGGAGCAAATCAACAAGCCAAGGACAATGAGCAGCTTGACCGTATTGCTCAGCCCACCATGGCCATGGGCAGTGTGGTCGGTGCCAGCGATGCCTGCGCTGCATGGACCGAGGTATGGTCCACACAGGCCTGGGTTGCCAACGAAAGATGTGGCATTGAAGTAGCTGAACTGGCCAGTCCCTGGCACAAGCCCAGACAAGTTGTTATAAGAGAAGTCGACCGCCGTCAAGCTCTGCATCGTTGCAATGGATGGAGGTATCTCTCCATCAAGGTGGTTCCTGGACAGGTTGAGGTAGTTCAGTATTCGCATTCCAGAGATGGCCGGAGGTATCTTCCCAGAGAGGTTGTTTTGGCTCATGTCCAAGTAAGTGAGAAGCCGGCATTTCCCAATCTCCGGTGGCACACCTCCTCAAACTTGTTGCTGCTAAGGTCAGCCTTGGAGAGCTGCTGCAGCCGCCCAATCTCCGGAGGTATGGCACCAGAGAACGCGTTCTGATCAAGCAGCAGCTTCTGAACACCAGAGAAGTTCCCAAGAGATGCAGGCAATGCTCCCGTAAGCTGGTTGTTGGACAGGCTGATCTCGCCAAGGTTAGGAGCCGCAGCACCGATCACAGCCGGGAAATTACCAGTGAGGAGGTTATCTTGCAACTCAACTTGAGTCAGCTTCGGCAATTCGAATAGCCCCTTCGAATTGAGCCATTCAAGTAGTTCTCCCCGAGACGGACACGGCTCAAGGACTTGCACTGGCCGAGTGAGTCTGGGACGGCACCGAACAAGAAGTTGCCGAGCGCGATGAGCGTCTGCAGGTTGCCCCCGGCGCAGAGCTCCGGCGGCAGCGTGCCGGTGAGCTTGTTCGACGAGAGGTCGAGCAGCTGGAGGCGGCCGTTGCGGCCGAGGCTGCGTGGCACACCGCCGGTGAAGTTGTTCTCCACAGCTGCAGCACCTCGAGGCTGGCAGGTCGCCGACGAAGTCGGGGATGTCGCCGCGCAGCTTGTTCCGGAACAGGTTGAGCAGCGTCAGGTTCTTGAGCTCGGAGAAACTCGCCGGTATCTCACCGGTGAGCGCATTGTTCGACAGGTCCAAAGAACTGAGGCTCTTGAGGTAGCCCAGCTCCGAGGGTATGCTGCCGGTGAGGCCGTTCACCTGCAAGAAGAGCGTATCCAGATTCTGCAGCCTCCCGAGCTCCGGCGGATTTCGCCGGAGAGCCCACAGTTGGCGGCGTCGATGCGGACGAGCTCGGTCAGGTTCCCCAGCTCCGGGGAAGACCACCGGTGTAACTGTTGTAGTAGCCAATGTAGAGCTCCCTGAGGCTGGTGAGGTTCCCCAGCTCGGGCGGTATCTTGCCGGAGAGCTCGTTCCCGGAGACCGCAAGGTACTGCAGCCTGGGCCACCGGCCGTACTCCGGCGGTATTTCCCCGGAGAAGAAGTTGCCGCCGAGGTGCAGGTGGCGGAGCATGGTCATGTGCGTGACCTCGAGCGGCAGCGTGGCGCTGGTGAGGTTGTTGTTGTAGAGGTCGAGCACCCGGAGCGCGCGGAGCCGCGCGAGCGCAGGCGGGAAGGAGCTGTTGAAGGCGTTGTTGGAGAGGTTGAGGTGGACGAGGAGCTGTAGGCGCGCGAGCGACCGCGGGATGGGCCCGTAGAAGCCGTTGGCGGCGACGGAGAGGCGCTGCAGGCCGCGGAGCCGCGACAGCGCCGGCGGGAGCGCGCCGGACAGGTTGAGCCCGGAGACGTCGAGCCCAACGACCACGCCGCCGGAGCCCCGGGGCGCGCAGGTGACCCCCGCCCACGTGCAGTGGTCGGAGGAGGCGGCGTCCCAGGACGCGAGCGCGCCGGTGGGGTCGGAGAGCGCCGCCTTCGCGGCGAGCAGCGCGTCCGCGTCCGTGTCCGTGCCGCTGCCCGCCGCGCCGGCCGCGCCCGCGGCGACGGCCAGGAGCAGGAGCAGCTGGAGGAGGCGCATTGGGGTTCTCTTTTCTCGGGCGCGGCGGCGGTGGGGCGGAGGGGGGAGGAGAAGAGTGGGCGAGAGGCGGCTTGGCTCACACTCTCGGCGAGGAGAGTGCGGACAAGAGCGTGGCGACTGGCGAGGGGTGTGCTTGCTGTGGGTTTGAGTTTGAACGCTCACTAAACTATAGGATATCAATCAATCAAAATGGATTTTTTTTTTGGTTCTTTTGGGGTCGTGTGTGTGTTTCCTTCTGGGGGATTGGGCTGCTTTTATAACGTGATCTCGGGGTCTCTCGGTATCGAATGGATAGATGGACATGGGCAGTTTTGACTTTTGGCTAACGATAAATCCATTGCAGTGCTCATGGAGTGCTAGTAGTACTAGTGTACTCCTAGTAAACCTTTTTCTCGACTATCCGTTTCCGTATTTAGAAAAAATACAGAAATGAGACGAGGGGTATTTTCTTGGTGTTGTAGGATCATTTTTAGTCAAAATAGACCTATATTCATCTTGTATTTATGAATTCGAGATGAGTTTTAGCATCTGTTATGGAAACTAGGTATTTATATAATAATTAAAAACATAAGATCATCCTGAGGAGCACCAGGAAACTCATGAGACACATTTAACTTTTAACATATAGAGTTGGTACACTATAAGCTATGTCATGACTCATGATATTAGCTTAGATCTTTCGGTTTTCATCTGTATTTGTTTCTTTCAGACTTTTAGTATTCTCAAATGTCCCATTTTCATTTTTTGTTCCTAGCTATCTCAATCCCGTTCCTGCTAGGATATACCTAGGTAACGTCGAGTGTAGGTGCGGATAGTGTAAATACTCATGCATAGCAAATTGCATATCGGTTAAAATTTCATATCCATGTCTATATCCGCATGTAAGATTTTGTACTTACGTTCGCTCTCGTCAGGTTACAATACACGTGGATACGCTCACCCACAATTTATATTATCACTAGAATATCAACTAACAGCTAAAAAGCGCCGGTAGGCAAAATCTTTTACTCATATCCACATCCATGTGTAGAATTTTGTACCGACGTTCACACATCGGGTACAATACGTCCTTAGGCACCGGCGGCGATTCAAAAAATGCTAATATTATTTAGACTCTTTTTCATCATTGATGCCTCCATATAAATGAATGACAAGGCCTTGGCGCATCAAGAAATGTAAGGTTAACTTGAAAATTATCCTTAGTATTATGCGTCCCGTCAACCCTTCGGCGTGGTTTCCGTTTTCGATGACCAAATACGGAAACAAAAAATACTCTAGTTAACAGACTTTTCTCGTCCGTTTTCGTGGTAGCCGGGATTTTTTGAAACACAAACATATGAAACGGGCGCCGCAACGCTTGCTGAGACAGTCAGACGGTGGTGAACGGATGATACGAATAGGATTCCACACGAGTACGAGGCCCACCCGGTCATCCCCCATCAACGCGCGTGCGTGGGGTTCCATACGAATAGGATTCCGTATCGCTGCGTCCCGGATTACTCCATATTCGATTTGTTTGGTTTGTTTTTTCAGTCAAAATAGTGTTTTTCTCTCACAGCAATTCAGTCAGAACAGTGTTTTCAGTCAGTTTCAGCCAAGATTCAGCGAGCCGAACGGGGCCGTACGACTGCGTACGTGTGCGGTCTACGAGTAAGTATCGACACTGTGCTGCTGGTACCTGCAGTGCCCCCAGCTACGCGTGCCTTCCATTCGTTGCTGCGAGCCGTATGGCGACCGTCGGTGCGTTGTATACCGGTGGTGCATTCAGAGCTACGCTTCATGGCTCACCTGCAAACTTGACCCTGCAGCCGGAGTGAATCAATCCGCCTGCTCGGCTCGAGATCTTTCCGCGGTGCAGTACACTACTACTGCACCGGTACCAGTCTTGTCCGACTGCTTGTATTTTCTCAGCCTTTTTATTACGCGCCTGCGTAGGAGTATCTAATATCCATACCATACCGTAATTAAGGGTACATTAACACCAGCAATTTCATATCCTCACCAACAATGTTGACTCGCGGCTCGCGGGAAGGAAAGAAGCAGCGGCGGCGAGGCGACGACAGGAGAGGAGAGTGAAACGCCGTACTGTACGTGGCGTTCAGCTCTGCGTCCCTCCGGTCCGGCCCACGTTCCATCAATTTCCCCTGACGCGGCACAGTCAACTTCTTGCATGCACCGATGCACGCACAGCTCGATGATGGCGCGTGCAGTGCAGTGCAGTGCTCCACGATCGATCATCTTGCATGCTTACGGTTTGGGACATTCGGCCAGGTGGTGATCATTCGTTTCCTCCCTGCGTGCAGTGCTGTTCTGTTTCATTGGTTGGCAGGTTTCTTCCAGTAGTACTCGAGCACGCTTGCTCCCCGTCGCTGGGCAAACAAGGCGACGACACATCATCATTGTAGCCTTGTAGGGGTAGGGGTAGTGCACCCCTGACTCCTGTCCCTATCCTCCTGCTGCCTTCGTTGCTGCCCTGACTGACAGTGTGGGCCCCAGCTGCTACTTGTGACGCTAGAGGACACAGTCAACAAATCGCCGAAGCGGTGGAGCAGCACTCGCTGGCTGGTGGCTGCTGGGGCACAGCCGGAAGCCGTACCCGTACCCTTCTTCTTCGGCGCGTCGCTGCAAGATGTGCCAGCGTACTCGCTGTTCTATTCTCGTCGGAGCTTAATTATGCGCCTCGTAGTGGGAGAGGGAGACTGCCACTGCTACGAGGCGGTCAGTGAAAAACACTGTTTTGACTGCCGTACTAGTACTACCTTCGTCCCACAAACAAGGTAATGTTAGGGCCTTGGTTAGATGAGTGTTAGGAATCAGTATTTGACACTGTAGCATTTTCGTTTGCATTTGATAATTATTGTCCAATCATGGTCTAACTAGGTTTAAAAGATTCGTCTCGTAATTTACGATCAAACTGTGTAATTAGTTATTTTTTTATCTACATTTAATACTTCATGCATGTGTCCAAAGATTTGATGTGATGGAAAGAGAGTAAAAAAACTTGGAATCTAAACAAGGCCTAGAGTTCAAATCTGGACATGTTCTTCGGCTAGAATCTACAGTATTTTCTCTCGTAACAAAACAGCTTCAGCCGGCTTTAATACCAGCCGAACAGGCCCGGTCCCGAAATGAATGTAATCGTGGAGTTAAAATTAACTTTTTTAGTGGGATCCACCTATTAAAAAAATTATTGCATGACTAAAACATTACCATACCCTATCCATCCATGCGTATAAATATTCTAAACTTCTGAAAAACACTCTAGAACACCCAATTAAACAAGGGACAAATATGTAATTTTACATCTACACTTATTTAACCTTGAAAAGTGAGATTCACATTCTTTTTGAAACGGAGGGAGTCGTCAGGTATTAAACTGTAGTTTAACTAGTGTTAAAAACAATACTCCGTACATACTTGTGTTCTTCGCATCGCAGTTGAAGTGATGAGAACACGGGTATGCATTGACCTCTCTTGAGGCCTGCTTTGGTTGTAAGAAAAATGGAGGAAAAAAAAATAGGGTTAGAAATTGCTTCTATGCCTCTGGTTCGCAGGATTGGATCGGAGTATATATATGAATAGTGTAGAAAAATGTCCTTTGACAACAACTTTAGAGAAAAAAATACGTGAAATATAGCACGCACTCAAACCTCTTGGTAAAAATCCTATTTTACTGTGGCCTATCCAAATGTTCTTTCCTCTAAAATTCTTGTTTTTTCTAATCCTCCATTTTGTAACTGCTTTCCTGTAAAATATTCATGTTTTTTTTTCTTATTCCTGTGTTCGGTGTTCCAATGGAGCTGAATGTCTGATGACAGGAGCGAGACGCAATATCGTCGTCACTCTACTCGCTACTAGGCTGAATCATCCATCTTTTCTGTGTTTGCAACCTTGCATCAGCTGCACTAACACTCACCAAACAACACACCTTTCTATTTTTTTCTCGCCTAAACAAAGAGAAAAGGAACACACTGGTCATTGTCAGTAGCAAAAAGGAGAGCTACACTAGTAGCGACACCAAAAAGAACCTCAACTTTGTCCGTTGCCAATCGATTGTTAAGCTGGTGAAGGTGAAGACTGAAGACACATTTTGATCAGCGGCTCGGGCAGGGCAGGGGGTTGTAGACACACCCACGCTACCTACAGGCTAGGCTAGACAGGACAGGAGCACATGAGCATGAAAGCCTACAACTGTATAGGCACACTGCACCTGCAGGCGCCGATGTCCGGTGACGGTGAGGTAGCTAGCGAAAGCCCTGGATGGGGCATAAAAAGAAACCGGGCCTAACACGACAAAGGCACAAAAGCACAAAAGCTCGTCGGGATCAAATCTCAAATCCTAAACCTTGCACGAGTTCGGCAGAGGAAGGCGATCCGCGATCGGAGTGTGGGTACGAATCGTGGTGCAATTTTGAGGCCTCGATCTGCACCGGACCGGTGGAAAGGGCCAAGCCGCCAAGGCCCTTTGCCCCCACGCCCCCCATGTGACGAGTTTCCTTGGTTCCTCCTGCCTTGAGACGGGTGCGGTGAAAGGAGAGGAGAGATTCTCGCTGCTCCTGTGCTAGGCGACCGTGGAAAAACGGGTGGTTCCAAAGCGTCCTAGATTGGTGGTCACACCCACGTCGCGTCCATCGATCGAAATTTTGACGGTCTGCTCGTGCTCAGCGCGACTCATGAGGCGGTCCGCGGGCCGGCGCTTCGGTCGGCCTTCAGCTAGCAGGACAGCAAATGATCGATGCATGCAGTTTCTTTCAGCTAGCAGCATGTATCTATCCGTGTCCTATATTGTTCTAGCAAGCGAAATTTGTGGCTGTGACACGAGTAAAATCTGTGGTGATTGTTGATTGACTATATTGGTAGTATACGACTAGCTAGTAAACCCTACTAGGAGTGTTGGGGGCTTGGCCAGCGTTTTTCAACGAAATGATGAATTGCACGGCCTAGGTTAGGGTGCTGATTATCAGAGAGCCTAGCTAGGTCCTAGAGGGACGTAAACAAGGGGGTGATAGCGTAGTGTTTGATCGTAGCGTAAACATCTAGTAGCGCTAGCTGCTAAGCATGCATAGGCCTGAATGAAATGAAATAAAAGAGTCTTGGCTTCGTTCGGCGTTAGGGCCGGCGCCACTTGCATTGCACGTCCCGAGTGGGGTGCATTCTGTCCCCTCTCACGTTTACGGGTAGTACAGCAGAAACACGAGATGAGGACGGCCGTACATGTTTTGGACCTAAGATTTGTCTCGTCTACGTAAAATATTTGTACTTCTTCCATGAACCAGTAGTAAAATATTTGTACTTCTTCCATGAACCTAATTAGTTTGCCCTCCTTTGTAGTAATTTGTTCTACTTTATTTCTCTATATGTAATCGCTTGGGAAGATTGAGCTGATTCACGTAAAACTATATGTTATTTCAGTACTGGGAAAGCAAAGAAACCTTCACGAGTTCAAGGATCGATGTTCAATGACCCTGTTTGGAACAAAGAAAACCTTTTCCCCTGTTGAAACCTACCTACCTAAATTACTGGGGTTTCATCCATGTAAAAGTCCTGCATCGAGAAAGCCTTGAACCTGAATCGATCCTACATATATGAGTTGAAGGTTGACACGATCACACGAGGACGAAGGCATGCGTCCAAATCAAACAGGGGCTCGCCCTTACATGAAATGAAACCTTCGTCTTCGTCTGCATGCGCCTCTCGATCGAATCGCTGCTTTGGCTTCTTCTTCTTCTTCGTTCATCCATCACACGCTTGCCAATCGCTACTACTGCTCTCAAAGTCTCAAACGGGTTGTTTGGACAAAGACATGCACATACAGCCACAGCATGCAACAGCTGCACAGAGGGTAGAGCATGCAGCAGCCTTGATTGCCCGTCTGGCCTGGCTTCTGGCTAGCCATATATTTTTGCATGCTGGAGAGCTCCACTACCACTTGGTTTCAGGTTGTTTTGGACTTTGGACCATGTGTAATCGGGCACGAACACAAGTCCGCTACGAAAAATCTTCGGAACAACTTATCAAGGGCCTCTTTGGCACGGCTCGTCCAAAACGGCTTCACCGGTGAAGCCAAAGCCGGTGAAGCCAGAAAAACTGGTTTTTTCCGGCTTCTAGTTCATTTTAACTCCGGCTTACAAAACAGCTTCACGCTACAGTGCCTCGATTTACGCAAAATAGATGAAACCAAAGCCGACATAAGCTGTACCAAAGAGGCCCTAAACACCAAGCCAGACATGGCCATGGCATGTATACATGCACTCCCTCGTCACGTGAAACCATGACGACCTCCTCCAATGACAGTTGAAGTAGCATTAGCATTAGCAAGAGATAAAAATGCTGCGAGTTGCCGTACCCCACGAGCTGTCAGTGCAGTCCTGTAGACTCCGGCAGCGGCATGGGCAGGGCAGGGCCGGAAAGCATTGGCCTCTGCTGCCCAGTATGCAGTTGCAGGTCTGAGGTCTGTAGGTCTGTAGGTCACGGCTTGCACGCCTTCTTCTGATCCTGAGCCTTTGGCCCCGTTGGCTTAGCGAGATAACAATATTTTTCTCTCATAGCAAATCAGCATCACCGTCAGCCGTTTTCCACCACGGGCCTCAACCTGACGCCCTCACCCACCAGGCCACCAGTGGTCTCGCTGCTCTTGCTTCCGACGCAGCACCGCACGCCTGCCAGACGAGGCTAGTTGCCTGCCAGAGCCCACAGTCTACTGTACGTGCCAGCTGACGTGTACACTACTCCACTCGCTTGTGTTTTACGGAAATGCCTAGTATCTCACACTATCATCTTACCACGGCACAGTACATGACAGTTCACTACTCCACTCGCTGCAGCTTATTTGGCTGCAGCTGCAGCTGTTTTTAGTGTTATGTACAGTACACGACAGTTCAGTTCTTGCAGCCACAGCGAAAAGCCGCAGCCAAAAAAGTTGCAGCGAGCAGGATGTGTCACTCATTGTCACGCCACGCCACGTCGCCATCGTAGCAATATCAAAGCCCCCGGAACCGGAACGGAATGTCAGACGGAGCCAGCCCTTTGGTTGCTCCGGCGACAAGCTACAAGCCTGGCATGTGGAACGTGTAATGCGACTGCGATGTGCGCGCCGTGCGGCCTCGGCTGCCTGCCGCCGCTCCAGCGTAGCATTCAGCACAACTGTTGTGCAGAAGCAGACACATGAATGAGAGAGGAGGACCATGCGCTGCTCCTGCTTGAATGTGGTCTCCAGAGCAGGTGAGCCTCAGCAGGGCTTATTCAATGATCTGGAGGGGGAGATTGAGATCCTATTCCTACCACATGCTACTGTAGCCATAGCCTGTTCATCAATCACCCAACTCTATCCTGATCGTCACCCGGTAGATTTGGCCTCAGGCAGCTTGTCATACTTGCCAGCATGCAGAGGATTAGTATACTGAACCTGAAGATCAGTCGTGAAAGCTTTACCATTGGATTTACTGAAGAAGGGCGAGAACCGCGGCAAATTTACAGAGTTCTTGGTCCAAAAATCAGATTCACCCCCCAGCAACCACTTTACAAAGTTAGGAAAAGGAGGATATCTTGAGAGGACTGACTAGCATCTACTACTGTACAGGCTTGGAGTGAGGAATGTCAGCAGGATCAATCAAAATGGCAGTGGGCGAGGCAACAGCTCCGGCGAACATCTCTTCAGATCTCAGGAACCCCGGGAACGTCGGCGGTAGACAGAAGATGGTGCACACGGCGACCAAGGTTAGGAACATCAGACAGGCCACATTGTAGCCATCACAGATGTTTGTGTACCAGAAGGATCTCGAGGCCCGTCACTTCCTTTCCATGGGCCACAGATCCTGCACAGCAAGAAAAATCTTGGTCAGCTCATGCAAACTCAAAGGTCTCCATGGTGAGGGTCTACTTTCAAAAAAAAAAAAAAATCCATGGTGAGGGTCAAACAATCTTTACATTTCGATGGCAAATCTATTTATTATGAGCTACGTCCGCAAGCATCATTTTCTGTGGTCACACGTGATAAAATAGTAATTTCCCATGTCAATCCATCAGTAAGTTGCATAGAACGATTTGCCATTTTGACACTCAAGGAACATGTGTGAATATTCTTGTATCTACAAATTAGTAGTCATAAAGCATAATGTTTATATGGTAACTCTTTGTAAGCCATCTTTCATTGAAGTCTATTAGTGCTATGGAGGGACTAACAATTATGGCAAGTCCAATATTTGATTCTCCATATTTAAAACTCATTTGATTCTAGAAAGCTGGAGCCATTCCATGTTTGGTAACGTGTTTTACTTGGGAGCAACATTAATCAGTATGTGTGTTCTGAGGATCACTGCACAGTGGAGGCGGCTTAGAATTTAGATACAATGCAAAAAGTTAAGAAATTAAGCAATCCGAAAAAGAACACTAATCAAATAATAGTAAGGCGATGCCTCTTTTTTTTGTCTTTTTTCCCTTTGGATTCTTGATAGCCGGACTATGTTTACATGGCGTGATATGCATCATGACACTTTTTTTAGCAGCTTGTGTAAAGGAAACAGTTTACCTTTCTATGCAGACTGAAATCATGACTGCCAGAATGTTCCTTGTTGTGTTGGGACTGTGCATTCTCTGTTTCCCGATATACACTGCTCACCTCCTTAGGTTTTTCTGGAGTAGAAAAGAATGTCATAGGTCTTCCACTTGACCACTGTTTTCCATCACCAGAGTAAGGCGAGCAGCCAGACATCATGTAGTAAGAACTGAGGTGCTCCTGCCTACATATGGTGGGTGTCTCATGCTGATTTTTCAGCAAAGACATAGTGCTGAAACCATGTTGGAAAAAGCAAGCAGACGGAGAATAAGGCTCTGACTGCGGACTAGGAAATGACATAAACGATGGAAATCTTCTATGAGGTGGAAAGGAAGGTGGTGTGGTAACATCTGGGCTTGAGCTAGGCAAAGGACAGCCTTCTATGGTTAATCCTTGCTTTGCAGCCAATTTAAGAATCTGCTTCTGGTTTAGCCCCGTTCCATAGAGAATGTTCCACAGGCTCCTTAGAGCTTCCCTCTGATTATGTATAACTTGATCCCGCATAGCCATCTCAATTTGAAGCTCAGCATTAGTCATTCCCTAAAGAGTAAATTACACATATATAGCATGTGAGGTGTCACATTCTTATTGCTTAAATCGGGAAAGACAAAAGCTGTGGGTTACTTACAAGTAGTCTGTACTGGCTGAGAATGTGCAGGTAGGTTTTATTGCCATTGTTACTGACGGCTTCCTCAATCATATCCTGGAGTTGTCGCCTGCGACTCTCATTCATTTCAATGTCCTAAGGGGAAAAATCTCCATATAAGTTTGGCATTCAGGCAACTAAACAAAAGTAAACAGAATAAGATTAACACCTTTCTATATCCAGAACCAGCTTCATCATTATCACGGATGTTGTCAAGAATAACTTGTCTCCTTGATGTTAAAGCTTGGAGAACTGTAGAGTCCATTTCTTTCACCTGAACACAAAATTCTCAGTGTTCTGTTGCAAGACTGTTGTCAACAATGATATACAAAAGGTATCTACTGTTACTCCATTATATGATACTGTAGATTTCAAACCACTGCCTTGGCAGTCTGTTTTGAAGGGCTAAAGATATCAATAGCTTAGGATGTCCTATAAACCGCACACAGTTTTACCAGAGAAAGAAAGGGGAAGGAAAAGGTCTCCAAAGAGGTTGTTGGGAATAACACAAAGGTGCCTTTTGGTGTACTAAGATCTGCAGAATAGGAACTTGTTTGAAACTGATCACCAACCTGATGCCTTGCAATAGAATCGTCAAGATGCTGGAGTTCCATTCGGTTGCGCTTATTGGTTTCTTCGAGTTCAAACAGGGCCTTCTGAAGATTTATGCGTTCTTGAACATTCTCACCAGTTTCCTGGCTCAAGACATTTAACCAAGATAGCTCACTATCTGCAGCTTTTCAGTAGGCTTTATACTTAATTGATGCTCCTTCTCAGCTAATTCCTTTTCAACTGAGAAACCTCAACCTGCAAAATCACGTGACACATTTAACTATGATGAAATTTGAGTTAGATAATTTGTTTCTCATTATGGCAAACCTGAAGATTGTCGATCATCCTCTGATAGTCTTCAACATGAGTGTCAAGTGTTCCAATATTTTTCTACAAAGAACAAAATAGGTGACATTCAGAAGTTCTATTGGATTGGAAATGCTTATGATTAAGCAATAGGCATAAAATCTGCTGTTTGACCTCTTAATTTGAATCTTATAAACCTATGATTCAACCAAAAGAAACGAACACTTACATGGACATGTGTTTTTATCTCTTTAGCACGGTCTGCGTACTTGAGTGTATTTGTTGTGTGATGATACTGATCATCAGCTGGTGATATTGTAGCAACCATAACAGTTCGAGAATTACCAGACAGCCCATCCTTTAGAATTCGAGTTAATTTACTGCAAATAGCTGCTATTAGCTACCACATAAATTAAAAAAAAAGTCCCATTTGAGTAAAACCAATACTTGAAACATACCTGTTGCGATAGGGAACATAGGCAAGACCTTTCTTGTTTTGCTTGCCTAGGGCATTGATGCAATTTGCTAATGCTAGGAGTGACCGATTGATGTTGGCTCCATCTCTAAGCTTTTGCCCAAAGTTGTTTGTTTCGGAGGCCCTCTCACTGCTCACAGAATGTAACATTACAACTTGCTTTTTCCACAAGAATGAATTACACTAGCAATGAAACAGAGTTTCTATTACCTGCCCGCAAGATCAACCAAGGCAAGCTTTCCACGAAGAACTTGGTTACCATATTGGCCTTTCTGGTTTCGCTTTACAGTAATCTCAAGTACAGCATGTGACCTTGACAAATGAAAAAAAGAATAAATGATTAGAATCACATTGCTAGATATGACAATAGATGTGGTTATATCCAATATCTACGATTTAAAAACTACCATACTTGTTTTAGAACTATATCCATCAATATTTGTATAATTTGCTCTTATCTGGAGGCACTAACATCATAGTGTGTACATCCTTCTTTTCTCCCATGTTACAATATCTAGGATTTTCTATTTTTACAGATTATTGTGGGAATTTCTATCCCTGATACTATTGTGGAAACAGCCTAGCAGGAAGAAGTCCTGGCATGCAAGATATCAATAAATCCTTCAAAATACATAAGTAATGAAGGCATGAACATTTAGAAAAGGGTGAAGATTTGAAAATTATTAAATTACCGTGAAGAAGTAGCATTTGCTTCTGTACTCTCTGTCTTGCGCCTACTGTTGCCTATGTTCAACAGCTCAAGAATCCTATCTGCGGAGTGAACCTAACAACAAAATAAGATTGAAGTTCAATCATGCTTTCACATTGAAGAAAAATGAGACAGTGGTGTGTTCATTTTTACAGTACAGCATGGTGTATAATATCTAACTGAACAATGACAGAATTTGGGAAAACACGTCCCTTCGCATAAATGAAAGGCACGATCAAATAGTTCTTTTAAAGAAAAAAAAAGAGGCTGTCATGGCAAGACATTAATTTCTTAAGAATGGAAAATTATATATCACATATTACAAGTACAATATATGTATCAAGGGTTCAGGTCCTCTCTGTCAGCTACTTAAATGCAGTGACAATGTTCCAGTCATAGAAAAGATGCCGATAAAGTTGGGTGTTAAAATAAAGTAGATACAAAAAGTTAAAAAGTAGAAAGAGAGGCAACTTCCACTAGCAGATGGTATTTAATTCTCATTAACATGAAAAAATAACAGAAAGCAAAAGTATTACAATACCTTAATGCTTCTCAATCCAGCAACTATTATGCCATGCTCAGGATCTTCTCGAAGCTCCAGGTGTCCAGAGGATCTCTCAAGCAAATCATAGATAACCTAGAATTCAGGAAAATACCAACGGTACTATTTCAGAAAGGTATACACTGTACAGTTATAAATGGCTGACTGTCTGCCTAGCGCATAGGCATGTCTAGTCATTGGTAGCAGCTTGTACATTTTATGGCCTGTTAGAGTAACACTACCCCCTCAAGGGCGATTTATGCTAGCCGGAGGGGAAAAAAATCCCCTCGCCTGCCCTGCGTTTCCCAAAGCACAGGTTGCGGACCGGCCCACTCACAGGGTTACGGGCCCCTGTGAGCAAGCAGGGTATGGGGTTCGGGGGGTTTTCTCGACCTGCGTGAGAGGTCTCCTTCTTAAAGCGCAAAGCTCCGGGGCTGTCTAGCCATCCGAGGGTCGAGTTTTTTAAATAAAGGTAATTTAGCATACTAAAATAGAAAAAATGGTATTATCATGCATCCATAAGTAATATGATCGTAGTTTATCTTTCTTCATTTCCATTTTGTCCCAGTTTTATGCATACATCAAGTCGAAAACATCTCTAGAGAGGGAAATAGCCTAGACAAAATGCCTACGTGCTAGGCGAGCAGTGCAACACCGCCCAGTGCCTAGGCACCTACTCCATCGGTTTCTTTCCTTTAAGGCGTATTAGGATTTGGAAATGTCTTTAGAAATGCACGCTGACTGTCGATTTCTCTTACAATGTATAACCAATTGCTTCAAAATCAATGTCATGTTAGAATTACAAAATAAAAATCAATTGTAACTGCATACACTAAACATGTATATAATTCAATAATAATTGTCACAATTTATGATGTTTAGCTCTTTCAAATCCTACAAAAGGAACAGAGGTAATACCTCATTGTACACTTCCAGATATGAACATGAAACTTCAAATGCATCCTTACTGTCATCCTTTTTTATCAGCTCAAAAATTGTACGGAAGCTAAGAACCATCAGACCAGGATCGCTATGGGTTCCAATCATAGTGTAAGTTTTGCCACTGTACAACCACAAAAATAAATATATATCAAACAAAACATTAAGATGGACATTTAACTTCGAAACTAGTACCAAAGAGGTACTCCCTGCGTCCATGAATGATAAGTGTATTTTGTTCAAAACAAAGGCAAATTTTATAAATTTTGACCAAAGATTGGTCAAATTATGTACAAGTTTAGGACTTTCAAAGTGTCTTTGAGATGATATTGAATTTTTAGAAACTAAAACTAACAACATATTGTAAGAGAAATTAAGGTTCAAAATCTACTTTATATGACTTTTCCATGGTTAGAATACGCTTATCGTTCCTGGACGGAGGGAGTACAACAGATCAGGAAATACGCTATCTGACATTTACTAAATGTCCCATTGATGAATGTGGACATATGGTTTAGCTGTTTTTCCATGATGAAAGTTTCAAAGAGTAGCACTGCCACAGTTTAAACTATGTTATGAGGAAGAAAAGGAGGATAGAAACCTAATATATAAGTTAACTGGAAAAAAACATCAGTAACAACAAGCTAATTTAGTTAACATTAAACAGGATTAGGTTATAGATTTAAATAAACATAACCAATGTAATGTGAATGCATTCTAAGACAGCCATGATTATTTTGATTGAATATGATGAAATTTCAATAAATACAGTGCAAGCCATGCATCACATTACTACAAAGTATTAGTATTATAAACACAAAAGGCAAGTATAATGTGCTAAACTTCAATGGGCATATCAGAATGAAATTCCATACCAAACTCTATACTTTTTATTGGGGGTTGCAATTTGAAATGTGCGCCATGGTTATTAATAATATTAACATAGAAAACATTCTGAACTGCGAAGCAGCATATCACACAATGTTAAGCAGACAGCAAGTAACACAATACAGTTAACTGATACCTTCCAGTAGAACCATAAGCAAAGACTGTTGCATTAAGGCCTTGGACTACACCAGCAATTGTAGAGGATATATTCTTATACACGTCCTGAACATGAATAGGATCACAATAATGAAAATGTGATGGTGTGGAAAGTACAAGAACATGTGACTTGTTACCAGTAATTAGCTGGCAAGCACAAGTGTGTAATCACCCAGAGTAGGATTAGCCTACATCTTATACTATAAGAATAAACAATTTATCTCTATTCCTTGTACTATTCTGTCCTCACAAATAAAAATAATATAATTAATTCGTAAACCTAGAAGATTAACAAGAGTTCAAGCAACTGATTTGTTGGGTCAGTTTCACATGCTTCCAGTCCTGGTATACATTCACTGGAAGAAACATCTGAATTGAAGTTTAAGGATCATAGTGATCAATAATTCAATATATGCAATAGTACAACAAAACTACTGCTTTGAAGACGCCTGCATTAGGTAGAGACCTAACAGTAAGTCTACATCACGGGTTAGCAACAGTACAGACTGAACAAAAGCAGCTCATTGGCGCTTTAGATGCCGTAGTATTGCTCCAACTGTCCAAGCACGAGATACCCCTAGTAGGCTAGTACCAGCAACTAGTAGTTTGTATATGTCAGTACTCCGTAGTGTTGTTTTAACAACTGTCCAAAGCACGAGACACTCCTGATTCAAGCAATTCATAATGAAATTAGTTGGTGGTTTGGTCTTCCAGAGCATCATTTCTAGGGAAGCAAGAGAATAGAAGTTAGGGAAGAATCCAAGCTGAGATGAAGATTCCGGAAAGCTGCTATGTTGAGCATGTGAGCGACTGAGCCTAATGTCAAAAGCAGGCCAAGCAATTACTGATGAGAGCAGAGCAAACTTCACTATCACATACCGAATTGGAGCATCCAGGCGCGTACACATGATCGAAGGTATATCTCCTTTCCTTGGTCCGGTTCTGGATGAGGTCCAGGTAGTCCTTTGACAGATCAGGGTCCAGCACAACCACAGTCTAGGAGAGAAACGCGTGTAAACCATCACATTGCCACCACCAATTGCAAAGAGCAAGCGCATCAACACGGCAGAGCACGGGTACCTTGTCATCAATGACCTGTATGATATGCCGCGAGCGCCGCTGCTCGGTGTCGGTCAATGGCCTGCACTTGACAGCCACCTGCAATTGGAATGCATCGGGTGAGCAATGCTAGCAATTAAGCAGCCAGAATGCAGTTTCCCAGTGACTAGGACCGTCCCACAGGAGAATGGGAATGGCGTACCTGTAGCGTGGCCGTCTGCTTGGACGCCGGAGCTCGGATGCTCGGCATTGTCCGGGAGGAACCTTCGTGTCAGCTGTGAGCCTGGGACGAGGCCTCCAAAAGGATGCGGTGTTTTTCTATATCTACCAGAAGAAACCAGTACAATCCCGGCGACGCTTCGGAATCACGCCACGCCGAGGCGGCGGAAAGGCAAGGCGCATCCCTAACAGTCACCAGCAGCAGCGGCCGCTCCGGAAAAGCGGCCGCGAAAGGAGGCGCTGCGCTTGGCCGGCCACCAACCTCGAGTCGCGCCCGCCGCCCGCCGCAAGAGAGAAGAGAAACAAACAAGCAAACGCCTCGAGCAGCCACGGACCCCACGAGCGAAATGCCGCGGTGACCCGGCCGCGTCCGCCACAATGCGATCTCGCGGCGCCGTCCCCGTGGCAGCAGGAACGGCCGGCCGGTCTGAATTCTGAAACGCTCCCGGTTCCGCGCTTTGCTTCCCCCGGCCGAAACTGCCTGCCCCCCCACGACACACCGGTTACGCCTCACGCGAGGCGAAAAGGAAAATGGGCAGTTCAGGTGTGGTTTGGTGGGTGGCACGACGGCGAGGAAGGGGAAGGTACGGAGATACTGGAGCGGGAGTAGATGAGACGAGTGAGGCAAGGGAAGACGGAGGGTGGAGAGGAGTTGGGGAGGAGGAGCAGGAGGTCGCGAATGGGGCGGAGGTGTTTTAATGGTGGGCGAATAATTAATTGGCGGCAGCTGTCGCGGCCACGGGGGAGAAAGCGACACGGAACGGGAAGGCGGGGCGACGTAGGGGTGGGACCAGTCCCCGCCAGCGCCAACGGCCATCTGCGCCTCCGGTACACGACGCCGCGGCGAGCCTGCCCGGGACGCGGCGCTGCCATTCTGCGGTGAAGGGTGGTGATCCCCTGCCACTGCCCACTGCCAGGTCTCGCCTCGCGGGGCGTCTCTACTCTCTACTCGCTGCTGGTCTGGTCTATCTGGTCGTCTTCGTGTACGTAAGGGTAAACAGCCTGTTCGCTCGTCGTATTTGGCTGACCACCAACCTCGAGTCGCGCCCGCCGCCCGCCGCAAGAGAGAAGAGAAACAAACAAGCAAACGCCTCGAGCAGCCACGGACCCCACGAGCGAAATGCCGCGGTGACCCGGCCGCGTCCGCCACAATGCGATCTCGCGGCGCCGTCCCCGTGGCAGCAGGAACGGCCGGCCGGTCTGAATTCTGAAACGCTCCCGGTTCCGCGCTTTGCTTCCCCCGGCCGAAACTGCCTGCCCCCCCACGACACACCGGTTACGCCTCACGCGAGGCGAAAAGGAAAATGGGCAGTTCAGGTGTGGTTTGGTGGGTGGCACGACGGCGAGGAAGGGGAAGGTACGGAGATACTGGAGCGGGAGTAGATGAGACGAGTGAGGCAAGGGAAGACGGAGGGTGGAGAGGAGTCCACACAAAAATTGATGACATCAAATAGGTATAATATGAAAATATAACTAATGAAGAATCTAATGATACTTACTTGGTATGATAAATATTATTATTTTGTTATATAAATTTGGTCAAACTTGAAAAACTTTGACTCTCCAAGATTCTTGGAATGACTTACAATTTGGAATGGAGGGAGTAATAAACAGTATTTTTCACTCGCACTAAACTAGTCAACGGTACTTTCAGTCATAGCTTATTAGCTAAACAAGCTCAAACGAACATGACGAAAAGCTGGAATTGGATGCTACAGCATTAGGTACGGGAGTATTACGCTACATTTCCGTTACGTTGTGTCCTCGAATGTATTGAAACGCACAACACAAATACCTCTCCCGTAAGCGACCATTAACAGACCTTATTGCTCCAGCCACGAACCTGAACGTTAGCGTGTGGGTGCCAACATTAGCGGTAATAAAAGCAGCCGTAGTAACATAATTGAGCGGAAGAAATTTAATAAGGTCATTAAGACATTATTAACCGTTGGTGTCATGTTGCCATGTCCATCCATGCAGTGTAGTTGCGTCCATCCGTACACACTTTAACACTCTGCAGTGCAGGCGCTGATTGGCTGCCGCTCGACGAAAATGTTCAGAGATGACGGTGCACCACCTCACCAGCAATCCATCGTGCATCTGCTAATTTTATTTACTCTTATTAAGTGTTTTTTTTAGAAATATTCTTATTAAGTGTTGATTACCTTGTCCATCTCGCTTTTTAAACTGCCTGCCAGTACTGCAGCTGCGAAGCGGTACGCCTACGCTGATTTCGTGGATCTCAGCGAGGAGGCTGTAACTGTAATTGCTACTGATTAGCCGAAGAAATTACTATGTTCGTGTCATCGTGTGGCCTGTAAAAATGATCAAAAGCGAGTAATGTCAAATTTTTTTTATACGAGCATTTTGAAATTATTTTTTAACCAGCAGCCAGTCGGTCAATCACCTGATACTATCTCTCCTCGCGGTAGTTTATTTTGAATAGAGGAATGTTGCATTGCATTATAGTGCACCTAACACGAACATGACCTTTTTCCGGTGACGAGGCGATGCAACTGTGCAGTACACGTGCACTCTCTGTTCCGGCCCACTTGATGAGCTAGCCGATGCCCCAGCGCGTTGTACCTGCCCGGTTGCCCGCCCTCTGAACTTGAACTTGAACTACTGATGATCAAATCCTTTTGAAAACACCCGCGAAGAAAAGTGAGGCCTTTTTTTTTCTAGTTTCTCCTACTAAAATTTACTTCTTATCACATCGGATGTTTGACAGCTACATTGAGTATTAAATATAGACTTAAAAAATAGCTAATTACATAGATTGTGACTAATTTACGAGACGATTTTTTTAAGCCTAATTAGTTAATGACTTGACAATATGATGCTACAGTAAACTTATGCTAACGATGGATTAATTAGGCTTAATAAATTTGTTTCGCGGATTACTGACGGATTCTGTAATTTATTTTTTTATTAGTATCCGAACACCCAATACGACATCCCCACGTAACACCCGATGTGACATATCTAAACTTTACTTCTTGTATTTAAACACCACCTTAAACGTCCAACTACAAACTGGACCTGTAGTCAATCATGTTCGTGTTTTCAGAATTCAGACGCTGAAGGCGTAACAGAGCATTTTGAAATTATTTTTTTAACCAGCAGCCAGTCGGTCAATTACCTGATACTATCTCTCCTCGCGGTAGTTTATTTTGAATAGAGGAATGTTGCATTGCATTATAGTGCACCTAACACGAACATGACCTTTTTTCTGGTGACGAGGCGATGCAACTGTGCAGTACACGTGCACTCTCTGTTCCGGCCCACTTGATGAGCTAGCCGATGCCCCAGCGCGCTGTACCTGCCCGGTTGCCCGCCCTCTGAACTTGAACTTGAACTACTGATGATCAAATCCTTTTGAAAACACCCGCGAAGAAAAATTAGGCCTTTTTTTTATTTCTCCCCCTAAAATATACTTCATATTACATCGGATGTATGACACATACATGGAGTATTAAATATAAACTAAAAAAATAACTAATTACACAGATTGCGACTAATTTGTGACACGAATTTTTTAAGCCTAATTAGGCAATGATTCGACAATGTGATGCTACAGTAAACCTATGCTAATGATGAATTAATTAGGCTTAATAAATTCGTTTCGCGGATTACTGACGGATTCTATAATTTATTTATTTTTATTAATATCCGAATACCCCATGCGACATTCCCACATGACACCCGATGTGACATATCTAAACTTTACTCCCTGTATTTAAACATCAACAGAAACGTCCAAACTACAAACTGGACCGTAGTTAATCATGTTCGTGTTTTCAGAATTAAGACGATGAAGGCGTCAACAGAGCTGGCAGCCACAGCGAAATTCGAAGTCAAATGTGCTTGGAGCCAACAGCAAGGCGAGCACGTCCGCCAACTTTTTGGGTTCGGACTTGCTAGTACAGGAACGTCTAATCCGGACGCTGCCCGCGCGCAGAGAGCGAACGAGTGCCTAACGTGTCAGGCTCGTGAGAGAGTGCACCGGAGTGGGCCCATGCCATTCCGGACGTCATCCTCCTACCGGGTGTTTCCCACGCGCATCCCATTTGTAAAATCCGATCTACTTTTGAAACATACAAATACAACAATTGCAACATATAAAAGAAGACATTTGAAACGCGTCTGAAACACTTACGAAAATAGCTAAAAAAACATTTGAAAACCAATACAAATATATGCAACATCCTTACATCCAGATGAAATACTTACAAGCATACGTATGAAACACCTGAAAACACTTGAAATATATGCTTGCAACATGCATGTATATGCAACATCCATATCTACTTTAGCAACATACAGACAAAACACTTGCAACATTCATCTCGAATGGATAAAACATTTGCAACATACACTTGAAACATACGTGCATAGCCATTACAACATGTGCAGCACCCCGATCTACTTTTGCAACATCGATATACAACACTTGCAATATACATCTGAAATATCCGAAACATTTGAAACATAATATTGCAACATGTGCTTTCAACATCGCGTCTGCTTGTTGCTTGGACGAATGAAGACTTGTAGACGCAGAGCTCGAAGCCGCAAAGGTTGACGGTGTGGAGCTCGTCGGTAACACATACCTCGCTAGCGGCAGGGGTAGGCGGATGGAGTGCGGCCGCGAAGAGAGGTGCGAGTCCAGGAGCGATCTAACCAGCGCCCAGCACGTCGGGCTCGTCGTGCACTCCCTCTGGTCACAGCCAACAGGCCCAACAAAAAACAATCATCGCCACGGAGCTTTCGAGTTTCGCCCACGCCGGGCTCATCTAATCACAGCCGAATCATGACGCCGGTGGCAGCGGTGCTGGAATGGAATCTAGCGGACGCCGCCGCTTTCTGCCCACCGCTACACTACTCATATTTTACTGCCTGCCGCCGCCGCGACCGCGACGGTGTACGTAGCGTACGGGCACATCCACATATCCATGATCCATGTTTGTCGGCGCACCGCGGTGGGGGGCACGGTCGGATGCCCAGATTCTTTCTTCATTCGTCGCCGTCCCGTGGTGAGGCGCTGAGCGGCGGCAGTAAAGCATCGCGCACGCCTGTTTTCCGTGCCTGCCTCTGCCTGCGTGGTTACCGGCTGATCCGCCACCCGCCACGCAATCCGCCGGGGACAGGTCACAAGAGCCCTCCCTCTTCCTGGCTGGCATCCGTCAACTCACGGGCGCCGACCGGCGGCCGTGTCGTGCCTGAGGTGCGTTACTCCGGTCACGGGCGGAGGCGACGGCGAACCGGGACGGCCCGGAGGCTCTTGGTAGCGGTAGGAGTACTAGCGAGCGCTGAGCCGGCGAGGGCGAGAGCACATGACAGGAGGACAGCACCGTGGGAGCAAGCGCGCGACAGGATCGTCCCCGGGCGAGTAAACAAATGGAGCAACTTGACCTGCCGAGATCAGCACGGCAGCAGATGCGTGCGGTGTGCCTGTGCTCGTGCTGCCACCGCCTGGCCCCGTTTGCGCGAGAAGGTACATCCGGTGAGTTGGACACGGGGGCACCCGGCACCGGCATCGCCCAGTGGCTCGTTTGGGATCTTGCTAGCAATTTTCTCAGGTTTTGTTATGGCGACCGTACGCCCACGGCGATCTCACACGGATTCCGCCGATACGATACCCACCGGCCACCGGCACAAGAATGATTCCGCCCTCTTCTCTTCCACTAGAACATCAGGCGCCCGCCCTACCGTGACTTCTCTTCCACAACTTGAATTTTAGCAGGTCCATTGGGGAATTGCTTCATTCATCAACAGCAAAAAATCATAATGGCTAATTTCCTAAAAAAAGCATAAACGGTTTATAATCTTGAGTTGACAGGTAAAACACTACAAAGGACATAGATAAGTAAGTAAAACATATGAGATCACAAAGCTACATTCACGGAGTGAGACGAGACCAAAAGAACTAAAGAATTCACTCGTTGACAACAGTTTTACAAAAAAAGAAAACCAAAGATAAAACCTATTATCATTAAACATATAATGGATTAATGGTACATCTACATAGATAATCCTGTAGCCTCCTGTAGCAACGGCCATTGTGATCATGAAAAATCAAATCACAAGTATCATCATCATAACAAAGTAGTCAAAGCCCTATCAGTTACCTGCAATTTGGCACACACAGCACATCAGAGCATGGTACGACATAGAAAATAGATGCAAGCCAAAAAAAGAAAAGAAAAAACAGAAACATGGCTTACAATAATCTGCAAAGAACCATTGAGGCAGTAGCCATTTACCAAGGAAATGTTAAATGATATTTCTTAATGCACGACGTAATATTCAATAAATAAATTATTGGTCCGTAAGATATTCTATTTGCCCTCCTTTTTCCAAATCAATTTTCAACTCTAACATCCTGTGTCTTTCTTCCAAGAGTAACCCACATGTCCAAAGGGAGAAAAAAATCAGAATGGCAATAGCAAAGGTATTACACAAAATAATAGCTGCAGTCTACACATGTAGAAGAACATGATGGTTGGATCTCAAGGCTCATAATAAAGGCCGCTCTCAGATTAGAAAAAAAAATCCAAAATTGGATTAAAATGGTGACCGTGGGTGTTGTTTCATTCAATAGACATCAATTTCCAAGAAACCAAAAGTTACTTGCAATGGGATCATTTAAAAAAATTCCATCTATTAGATTATACTCATTTAAGCCTTTATGGTATGGTATACAAGTAACCATTGTCAAGAGTACATAATTTAATGCATGATAGGACATAAAGCTACAAACTAGTAGTTCTGACGAGCAGATATTTGTAGGACCATCACTTCCCTGAGCAGAAAAAAAGCACAACATATGGTTTTCAAAAATTTGTTATGCTAAAATTACTGACACAAAAAATCCAATTCTTGAGAGCTTCCACAAGGCAAATCCAGTGGCGAGTTGGGGCATGCTAACACACAGCATACTTTACACCATGAGAAGAGATTTCTAGTTATGTCAAGAAGCCTGAGATATGAAACATGCAAAACATCATTGTGGAAAGTATGTTGTGTGTTAGCATACATCTCATCTGCTCCAACCATTAGCCTCTATCATTTCAGTATAATAACCCTTGAGTTACGGCATGCTAACACACAGCATGCTTTCCACAAGTATGATATGTGTTAGCATACATCTCACCATGAGAAGAGATTTCTACTTATGTCTAGGGTTATTATTAATTGTGAATACTGAAACTACGCCACTATAAAATAGCAAATGGTGAAAGAACTGCTCTATTTCCTTCAGTACTCTATGGCTTATACGTAATCAACATGGCGATCATAAGATAATATTCACTTATAACCAATCTCTTTAGTCCATCTGACAGTACGATTGACCTCATTAGAGTTATTGAGCCTCTACTGAACTTTGTGGCATACATCTCATTTGAATATTGCGGCACCCAAATAAATTATGAACTTCATAAAAAAATAAATAAATTATGAAGGCACAAACTTAAGGAGGTGTTAGAACACTGCACTAATCTTGTTCATCATTGTGAAATCCTGGATGCGGTAGCAGAGGCGGAACTGGAATTATAACAATCCAATCTATAAAGTTGGATGAGAGAAGTCAGAAATCCATAAGAAACGATTTCCTCGCAGTGCAAAAGCTTGCAGCTCACCTGGCAAACGTTGAGATCCAGAGCCTGTCGTTGTGCTCCTCGCTGCTAGATCTCTCGGAGTTGAGGACAACTCACCGAAGACGAACGCAACCCCTTCAACTACACGACACATCCACGACGCCTAAATGCATCTGAAGACAGGCAAGCCACCGCTTCTCATCACGAGTGGAGAGTCCGACTGCCTGGGGCTACCGGGATCCTAGCGAGCTAATGGCACCTCCACGCCATGGATCCAAGGAGGTTGTTCCTCCCTATGCTTTCTAACTCGCCACCTCCACCAGAGCTGCACCCCTCGCTCCCAGCAACTGAGAGAGATGGGATAGAAATAGAGAGAAGGGGGAAAAGGAGACAGGAGGGGGAGAGAGCGGCGGATGGGAGATAAGGCCGAGACTGGGAAGAAGAAGACCGGGGGCGGGAACAAGGGGCCGCCGCGCTCCCCGTAGAGCCGAGCACCGCCGTCACTGTAACACCTCTGGTGTTATGAGCTCGCTTAGCACTAAGATTATTGCCTGAGAGATAGATCTATTAATATAGTGAGTTAGTTACGTAAATGCCTATATGTGTTAATGAAAAATCCTAACGCGAAGAGTAGAATAAGTAGTTCTAAACATTAGCACGGGAGCATTTGTTTATAAACAAAAATACAATACGACTTGTATATAGTACTTAAATAAAATTCGGAGAATGATTTTTGTTGCATTGAAAATGTCGAGTAACAAACTTTAGTACTTTAGCCGTGTTTGAAAATATATAAAGTTGGCTTGGAAAAAGAATTTTTGAGAGCTAAAATGATATATAATGTGGGTAGAAAAATTATGCCATCAGTAAGGTAAGAACGTCGTGAGTATGTTAGTATGTTTGTTTCGAGTGTTGATGTGATGTTTGTTAGTTTAAAAATTAGTATAAAAAGGAATGAAAACGGAAAAACCTAGTTTTCAGTTGTGTCGATGAAATAATGGTTTATGTAATTATCAAGTAGGATTGAAAACCATTTTTTATTGAGCAAAAATATTATAGAACGTGTGTGTGACACCTAAATAAAGTGTGAAGTACAAATTTTATAGATGACAATGCAATTCTTGCTATAGAATAATAATATTGCTAGCTAGTAGTTCTAATAGCTCGAAAATGGAGCTTGAAACCAAATTCAACTCAAGGCCAATTTTCAAGTTTAAAAATAGTGTGACAATGCTAAATTGGAATTTAAATTTTGATTAAAATTCTTAAACACTAGCGTCATGTTTTGGCACTATTAATTGCACCTTTGCGGGTACCATAGCATGGTATAGTTCGTGGGGTGGTTTGACGTTGCGTTGTTGCTCCAAAATTTGCCCATAACCTCCTTAGATCGCGCTGTGAACCGTGTCGTTGGCGCTCTGTTCATGAACCGGCACACCTGTAGCGAGCGATCTCAGCCGCTCAACTCAACTACCTTGCCCTGCTCGCATCCTTGCTGCTGCCGCGCTGCCGTTGCCTTTTGCCTTCCAGGAGGGCGCCGCGCTGCTGCTGTCCTCGCCTTTGCCCTCCCGCTCGCTCTTTCCCTCGTCTGCTCTGCTTCGTGCCACTGTCGCACTGGACGAGCGCAGTAGGCGCCATGTGCGCTGGACGAGTGCAGTAGGCGCCATGTGCGCATGCTCCCTCGCATCCTTGCTCGGGAGCGCCTTAAAGGAAAATGGCCGAGCCGCTGCTGTCCTTGCCTCACTCCTCTCCTCCGTCGCGCTCTCTCTCTCTTTGCTCCGCGAGCAGTAGCGGCTGCGCCATGGCCGCCCAGCTGTGACAAGCAGCGTCGGGCCACGCCGTAGTCGCTCCCTAGCCGCGTCCTGAGGCTGCCCTGGTCGCGCACGGCCCTGGCCAGGCCGCCCTGGCCGCTGTTGCCAACCACGGTCCTAGCCGGCCGGCCAGCCCGGCCGACGACGCCGACCCTCCCACCTCGCTCTCTCTGTCCGTCTCCAAAGGTAGAAGGACTCAAACGCAAATAGAAACTCTTTACAGTGTTCACTTTGCAAAAATGTTAGACTCATAAATTTACAAGTAGGGGCTTGGTTAATTTCAGGGAAAGTCAGGGTTGTAGATGTAAAGTGCGGGGTGCTCAATGAAAAGTGCCGCCTCCGCCTTGCCTTGGCCGCATGGGCCGGCTTGCTGGGCCGCCGCCTGCCCCGTCTAGGCCGCTCACGTCGGCGCCGCGTTGGGACGCGCTCGCCGCGCCGTGGGCCACGAGCTATGGCCGCGCGCGTGCCCCGCCACCGCCTGGGCCGTGCGTCCGCATGGGCCATCGCGGCTGTGGGCTGGCTGCGTAGCCCAGTGCCCGGAGGAAATTTTATTTTCCTTTTTCTTATTTGCAGAAACTTCATAAATCCGTCAAAAAGTGTACAAAAATCACAAAAATGCCAAACCAATTTTATTAAGTTTGTAAAATCATGATATATCTGATAGGGTATTTTGTTCGCATAGGTTCTGAATGTCTTTAGGACTGCTCTAATTATTTTAACATGCTTAATATTGTTAAGACATAAATTTGTAGGAATTTTCGTGATAAATCGGTGATAGTGTTAGCTCTAAAAATTTCGTAGTAGGTTAGAAGTGTTATCAGGTATTCTCGGTAGTTTTTTGTAGTTGCAGAGTAATTAAATTGCTAAGATAGCAAATGAGCCCTAGTTTGAATATATAGTAAATCCAATAAATAAAATAAAAAAACACTTTGGAATTGTATAACTAAAACACTTGTTGGGAAATGACACTTTTCTCGACGATGTTGATACGTAGATTAGTACGTTAGTCGTTAGAGCTAGCTTGTTAGTTCGTAGTATGTACTCTGTTTTAAGAGTTGTTGTTGCCTTGTTAATTAACTGTCGCATCATCTCTGCATCGCATTACATACCATAATATGGACTACGATGGATCGTGGAGTCATCGGGAGTTGCTGGTGAAATGGTATTTTTGGAGATCGTGTCACTAAGAATGAATACTAACTTTTGGTTATATGTTACTCAGGCAAGCCCCGGTGCATAACTCCTACTTTTCTTTATTTTATATTATATTTGTGCATTAAGTTTTAAGGAGTTGAATGAAACCCACTTGCATGTATATATATATATATATATATATATATATCTTTATCCTATGAGCTTACTAGTATAATAGGATCGTGTAGATTGCTATGCTACAGGACTTCGGTAGAAGTCGAGTGATTGCCTGTCACTCACGAGAGATGGGAAACATATTATTGTTACTATATTATTATCACCTGGAATATATATGAATGATGATTGAAGACCGGGCGAAATGGTACTTTGGATCTGAACTTGGTTTGTCATTCGAGCGAGGCTCGGATTGCAATTGTTTCGCCTGTGTCGGTTAAGGACCCACCGTTGCATTGGGTTCTAGACAGGTCACAGACTTATTATCATGAACACATACTTGTGTATGGGCGCGGGAATACTCATTGCTCTCTTGTCATGGGTTCCGGCTCTTTTCGGACCGATCGATTGGAGGCGGGGATGGTGGAGGTCTAAGCACCGCACTGTGTCCGGAACTCAGGAGCGGGGGCTTAGAGTCCAAGTTTGGACGGGGACCTAGACCCCATGACAGGAGGATAGTGGGTTGATCTTGTTTGTGCCTGGGGTACAAGCGGAGCGTGTCTCAGGATACATTGGTTCATGAATCACCGGACGATCTAGTACGACTTGTCTACAGTTTAGCAGCGTAGTAAGAACTGAAAGATGAAAGATGATAAAATGATTATGATAACTTACCACTTGCTTGAAAGTAACACATGTGCTTACATAGAATGGTTAGTTAATGAACTAATACTGACCGCTAATAAAATTGAATATAAGGACGCACGCTTAGTAATGCTTCCTACAGATGCAATAAACCCACAAGCCAGATAGCCTTGCATATTCTTGGAGTCTTTTCTTTTCTCCTGTTGGGTAAGTTTCGCTGAGTACAATTGAGTACTCAGGGTTTTATTTCCTCCTGTTGCAGGTGACATGCGGATGCTAAAGCTGACTTTTGGGTGTGGATTCCTCCTAGTGGGCTCAGAGAGGATTCCTTTACGCTGCGATCATAGTTTTTATTTATAACTCTCGCTAAATGTTTTATAAATAGAAGTTTTATAATATGTTGTCATAGTTTATATATCAATGCTTCGTCATGTCATGAATAGATATTTATTTTCGCTGTAACTCTGATCACATATTTATATTCTGCTGTTAAATTAAATTGTTCATAACTCTGATAACATGGATATATTCCGCTGTTATAATCAATAAATATTATACTCTGATGCTGCATGGAAAGTGATGTAAGAAATGATTTAAGAATGTTGTAAGCTTGATTTTCTCATTTGTGATCCTGATAAAAAAATATGGATTTTCGGGTTCTCTCTTAGGATGTGCTCGATGGAACTGCGTAATTTAGTGTCTTCCCTTGAATACTTAGTGTTTAATGAAAGACAAGCACTCCTGGAAGGCATTAAATTAAGCGGTGTTGCGCTTCCCGTAGAGCCGAGCACCGCCGTTGCGCTCCTCGGCCGGTGAGGACACACGCCCGCCGGAGCCCCGCCCGAGGGCGCCGGATCTGCGCCCGCCCGGCGAGCCGTGCCCGCGAGAGCCTCGCCCCGTGGTCCGTGGTGGAGGGGCAGGAGCACGACGGCGAGGCGCGCGTGGACGGCGTGGCGAGCCGCATCAACGCATGGGGGAAGCGAGAGGAATGAGGAGGGGGATTAGGGTTTGGCCGTTTGGGCCGAGTGCGGGGCTCTCTACAAAATGTCCAGAGAGTTATGCAAAAAATGAGTCAGTTCTTGATATTCCAACATGCGCACGGTTTGAGGGCGACAGACTAGATTGCAGGTTGATTTCCAAAAAAAAATGGTGAGTGTTTTTGCAAAATGTACAGAGACACGTATCGCCGCGCGGAGACGCCAAATTCTCTCGTGTGAGCGAAGTGGAGTGGGTTTTAATCAACCCCGATTCGGGATCCGGCAGTTGGGCAGACGTGCACGATCGACCCAGGATTTCCGAGGCCAGCCCGGCCTCCGGACAGCGTCACGGTCCATCCCGCCCACCGCACGTCCGCACGGCCCAGCCGGTCGTTGCCTGTCGCCCCGCAGCTCCCGCGAGGGGGTTGGCACCACAAGTCCCGTCCGCGCGGCCAAGCACCAGGCGCCGCCGCAGCGGCAGCCCGCTCGTTCTCGTTCCTCACTCACCCCAGTCTACAGATAGGATAGGGGTCTCCTGCACGGCGGCCGGCGGCTCGAGGGGCCTCTGGGATTTGGGTGCCCGTTTCGTTTGCATTTACGCCGAGGGCCGAGGCCGAGTATGCCCCGCCGGCTGTCCTTGCCCGATCGAAGCCGCCGGCTATTGAAGCGGAAGCGTGGCATGCAAGCGACCGCGGACCAAGGACGCAACGCACGTACGTACAGTATTCCTACGATCGAGCTAATAAAACGAGGCCGTTAAGCTGGGTACGTGCGAGCAAGATACACCTCTGCGTGCCGGCATCGGGTCGGGCCGGACGCGCGCGCGGTACGGTAAGGAAGGTATAGCAGGGTTTCTTGCTTCGAAGATGTACCAAACATGTACATCAAGCGGTCCAACAGCTCTTACACTCAGCCTGTTGCCAGGGCTTATCAGCCAGCCAACAGTGTTTTTCTCTCACAATAAGCTAGCACCAGCCGGACTTATCAAGCCTAAAAACGAACCAGCGAGTTGACTGTGTTTGGACGCGGCTCTCCGGCGCTGAGCAGCGAGCCTACTCCTGTCCACCTTTGCTTGCTGTGTCATCCAACGTTGCTTGTGTTCGGAGAAACGCGAGGCTAGAGCCCACAGCCCAGCTCATCAGTCATCACCGTCTGTCCTCGCCTCCTCTTCTTCACTGCTTGGGAGTTGGGATCCGTTATTCCGTTTCCTCCACGGCGCTCACGCCCAGCAGGCTGCGGGCAACGGAAGGTCCAAAAACTCTTGGCGGGCTCACCTTACTGGGCCTCCGAAAGAAAATGAAAGAAGGTGAAAATTCCTAGGCTTTTTTCTCGGGATGCATTTCACAACTCGTGCTAATTTCTCATTCCCAAAGAAATATCAAAACCCAGCGCAGTCCTTCATCGGGGGGGAAAAAAAAGCTGAGAGCAGTAGAGCGCATAGGTTAAGGGCCTGTTTTTTTTTTACAGGAACACACAAAAAAATGTCTCATATCTGATATATATTGAGAAAAACAAAGACTAATACAGAAGATAGGTAATAAGACATAAAACAATCTTTAAAAAATAAGGGTACATAAAAAAAAACAAATCGGTCGTCTTGTTCCTTCAATCATCAACTGCTTGTCGAAGCTTGAAAATCACACTGAATAGACAGTAAAAAAAAAGAACAGCTACAAACATCCTCGCCAAACATGGCTTTGAAGACCACAACAGTAACTTATTGCTGACGTGATCTAGTACCCACTGAAACAATATCGTCCGGAGGAATCCTCCAAAAAAACACAAGCTTGCAATTCTTCACCAGCAGTTAAGGGCCTGTTTGATTCTTGATCACTCGTCGTGTCGGAAGGGCGCCGCTAGCTTATCCACCTGTTTTTTTTTTTTGGTACAAAATGGCTAAATCATCAATCACGTCCACAGTCGGACAGGTACTGTTTCCACTTGCCTGAATGCATGCTTGCGGCGACAGAAACACATGCATGATTATAGACAAGACTTGCCCATAGTACAGAATCTAATGTTCTATTTAGATTTTACTTTTAATATTAATTCTAGAGAGTACGTACTTCCTGTGTTTGAAATTATAACACATTTTTTCTATATAAGATTTTATATACACCCATTCCATTCCACGGTGTAGGATGCTGCTCATGCGAGCAACCAAACCGACACGCTACGATGCCCGCAGAAACGCTGTGCCACCGCATGGGCTCGTACGTGTACGCAGGCCGCCGGGCGCCCAAACGTCCGTGCGTATCGCCCAAACTGGTCCCGCGAGCATCAACCTCGCGCGCCATCGCGATTGGGAACGGAGCATCTCGCCGCGCTGAAAAAGGGCAATCGTCCGAGCACCTGAGAAGAGAACGCGTGATTAGGTTAGCAGCATCTTCGCTGGTTGGTTTCTGGACTGATAAGTTTAGCTGATACTGATTTATTGTGAGAAAAAAACACTATTAACTGACTGATAAGCCCTGGCTAAAACCAACGAACTGACTAAACCAGCAGCCAGAACGAACGTGACAGGCAACTCAGAGCAAGATAGGCGTCGCGCACGGCTAAGCTTGAGTGCTTGACTAACCCACGACGCCCACAGGCCACATCACATCTACACTGTAGTCGGCTGATCTGAAAGGGAACCCGCGCCGGACTGCATGCACTACCGATTGAGTGATTGGCTCGATGGTGCGTAGCGGAGCCGCCGCGACGTGACGTGCTGGACTGCTGCTGCTGCGGTAGCGGTACCCATATCGTCGATTTGGTGCAGCTCTACCTCTACCTCTACGGGCTCAAGTTCGATCAGATCAGCTCTACCCTGAGATAATAAAATTCAGAGTGCTGTTCGGGTGCTTTCCTATCAGTCAATGATCGGAATTTTCAGCCACTAATGCGCCCCCTGCCCCCCACACACACACACACCACCACCACCACCACCGGAACGTGGGAGGTTTTCTGTTTTCTATAGTTTTCATGTGATTTTTTACGAATCCTATAAAATTCATGCATTCCAAACGGATCCTAACTATTTTTTAATCATTTCTCAGTCTGACTCCCCCAATTTCACTAAACCACTCTCTCCTCCTTAAATTATTGGCCGTTTATTAGCTTTACTGGAGATATACAACATTCTTTTTATGTATGTGTTGACACTCAAAATTATCCAAAGTGTATAATGGACTCCACCATCATGTTTCTATCATCAAGACGATCAGAAAGAATACTTGAATCATCGCATTTGGAGCACGGACGAAGAAAATGGCTTTCCGTGAGGCTGAACCAGCTAAGCCGACTTTCTCATGTTGCTCAAATGCAAGAATGAACTGCACCATTGCGTTCCTCTCGTCGCGCTGATCGAAAAACATATATGGATTGCTTCGTTTGAAGAAATAATTATGAATTACCCGTGCTGGAAACCGACTCGGGTTGTTTCCAAATCGCTTTTTGGTCGTGGGAAACTTAGAGATTATGATTTGGACTTATTTTCTACTGGTATAATATCACCTCCTTTAAATATATGAGAGGATCATAGCCAATTGAATTCCCAATTATCCCATCGTCAAAAATCAATCTACAAACACCCTTTTACACTCTTTTGCACCCCTATGTGGTTCATCCCTTAGCTTAAATCCAACGATCAAGGATAGTGTTCTATGCTCGTTGGCCGACCTAGGGCAACCGCCAACCCGGTGACGTCCTTGCCCCGACATGGTCCCTTCCGGGCGAGATCTTCGACGGTTTCTTTGCTAGTTTGTCTGAAAACTAGCGTGTTCTTCGTTACGCAAGCACGCTGGTTATTCTTTGGTGGTTTGCTTGTAAACCTCTCTATTCTTCACCGCGAAAGTCTGATGTCCTCACTGCGTCTTTAGTCCGTGGTGGCCCGGGCGATCTATCCCTGGCTAGTGTGTGATCTGGGATCAATCCGATGTCAACAATATGTAGATATATAGTAACTTAACAGTAACTTGTTATGTACCTAGAAAAATCTAAACAATTTATAATTTTGAACATAGGAACTTCTTTTCGAGAGCATTTGATCGGCTCGAGTATATTTGTTGAACCGGACAGGCGCATTCAGGGAAGAAGTGACATGCTCACATGCAGTCTAGAATTGCCTACTACTCCGTATGATTATCAGTTTTGCCGAGGACAGAGGATTGAATTCTAATGTGGACCAACTTTGAACGTGTGGCATCTTCTAATAATGTGAATTTGAGACCACTTAGAGTTAATTTGGAATCTGAACTTGGCTAGTTTAATATAAACTCATCTCGTCGACAGCACGCATGACTGAACTTTCCTAGTGACACCTAGCTTGTCACAAATCTGGAATAACCAGTCGTCATCAGCCATCGTTCTACAAGACCCAAACGACACACTGGAGACTTGGACCCGGCGGGCGGCCTTCTTCTTCCACTTATTCCACAAGCGTTTGTCATTTATCGATACTTTCTCACGAACAAGCAGTTTTGACTGGTTGATTCGTTCTATTTATTTGAGTAGATTTTCGTCTCTAACGTAAAAGCCTAAAAGGGATGTACAGTGTCTAGAGACGAGAGACATTTTACAAGTTCCAGTCTTCTCAGTGTTCTCGTTGGTCAGGAGAGCTGAAGTGAAGAACAAAAAGATTACTGCATTAGTTAAGCAAAACCAGAAACCCAACACACTTGCCTGGAGTCACGACTCATTACCGTATTTGTGCAGTCCAATAAAGAAAGCCGTGCCCTTCCACTTAATCAACATTTTTCAGTCTATTCACGAAAAAGAAGGGCGTAATCCTAACACCACACGTCCACACACGATGCACTGTTGCACAGGGACCGACGGCGACGCAACCTTTCGTTTGGTTTGCTTTGCGGGATGCGAAAACGACAGCCACCGAACATGGTGGGGGCGTGTGAGAACATTCCATACACGCACGGCCGAAAAGGAGTCGCGCCTTCAGACCCACATGTCAGCGGCACGAAACCATGGTGCAGTTACAGTAGTACAGCTGGCACAAAGCACTCGCGTAATCGCGTTCAGGGTCAGAATCCACTCGCGCCGCCACTGCCGCGCGGGGCCCGCCACCCGCGGAAGCGGAAGTGTGCGACGTCTCCACGCATCTGCATCCGCCGCTGGCGCTGCGGCCTGCGGGGCTTCTCCCCGCCACCCCACTCCCACTCGTCCCGCACCCGCATTCCCCGTGGTCAACTCGCTGCCTCTCCAGCGACGACCGCGAGGGGGCCGAAATAGGCAGGCAGGCCACCCAAAAAAGCGAGCACCCTGCGCGCACCACCTCGGCTGCCATCGCCATTGCCATGGCCATGGCCACGCCATGACGCCCCGCCCCGCTGCACGCGCTCACACCCCACCGCTCCACTCCGCTCCGCCTCACCCTCACCCTCACCCTCGCCCACCACTACCACCCCATGCTTCCTCGCTGCTGCCACCGCCGCCGCTCGGGTGCCTTCTGCCTCGCCGTGCTCCTCCTGCTGCACCTGCACCCGCACCTGCATGCGGGCGCCCAGGCCGCGCTCGCGCTCGCGCGGCAGGACGTCGCGGCGCTCCACGGCCTGCGCGCGTCCCTCGGCGTGCGCGCCAGCGACTGGCCCGACAGGGCCGACCCCTGCGTCTTCTGGTCGGGCGTCGCCTGCCGCGCCGGCCGCGTCACGGAGCTCCGCCTCTCCGGGCTCCGCCGCACCCGCGCGGGCGCCCGGCGCGCGGCCTTCGCCGTCGACCAGCTCCGGCGGCTCACCGCGCTGGAGGCGTTCAACGCCTCGGGTTCCCGCTTCCCGGCCGGATCCCGTCCTGGTTCGGCCGCGGCCTGCCGCCGTCGCTTGCCGTCATTGACCTCCGCTACGCACGCGTCAATGGAGAGCTCCCGACCGATCTCGGATGTCTGGGAACCTGACCACCCTTGTTCTCTCCGGTAACAACCTCTCGGGCTCTATCCGCCGTCGCTCTTCTCAATCCCTGGTCTCCGCGTTCTCGATCTCTCCGCCAACAACCTCACCGGCGCGCTGCCCAACGTGTCCTTCGCTGGCAGTGGTGGAGCCGGAGTTTTGTTCAACGCCTCTGGTAATTCCTTGTACGGCGCTATCGGTGATGCCACTGGGTCCCTCAGGAAGAGGTTCTGGGTTGTTGACGTCTCGGACAATTACTTCGATCAGGTGCTTGGAGCTGGGTTTCAGAATGGGACCGATGGTGTAGCGGATTTCAGAATGAACTGCTTGTCTGGTGCAGCAAGCCAGCGCAGCCGTGGGGATTGTGAGGCGTTCTACACGAGGAACGGGGTGAGGCTAGCGTTGGACCCCATGTCATCATCGCCATTGCCGGAGCCACGGCCACCACAGGTGCGGCCGATGCCGTCAACGAGCAAGAGAGGGGGCAAATGGAAGTTTATATTGGCCGGGGTCCTTGGAGGTGCTGCGATTGTGGTAATACTTGGCCTTAGCGCGCTGGTGATTTGCTTGTTGAGAAGAAAGGAAGGAGACCGAGAGGAAGAGGAGTGGAGCAGACTGAGGAGGGCATTCGGTCTGGGCGGAGAAGTAGTAGTGTGAATCCCATCACAATGTCACCCATGGCATCCCCCGGAGCCAGTGGTTCACAAAAGGGCTTTCCTGTTATCATAGATGAATTCACCTATGAGCAGTTGCACCATGCTGCAGGGGGCTTTGGGGATGATAACCTTGTCAAGCGTGGGCATTCCGGTGATATGTACCATGGTGCCCTGGACAGCGGATTTCAAGTTGTCATCAAAAAGATTGATCTGAAGAGCAGTAAGAAGTGTCAGGTTGAGCTGAGCTTCCTTACAAAGCATAGCCATGGGAGAATCGTTCCATTGCTGGGCCATTTGGCTAAGGATGAGGAGGAATTGCTGGTCTACAAGTACATGGCAAAAGGTGACCTCACAACTGCACTGCACAAGAAGTCAGTGGAAGTTGAACAGGGTCTGCGCTCATTGGATTGGATAACAAGGCTAAAGATTGCAATTGGTGTGGCTGAGGCCTTGTGCTTCCTTCATGACGAATGCAGTCCTCCGTTGGTTCACAGGTATGCTAAGCAATCTTCCCTTGTTTAATCATTTGCTAATGTATTCCATGAGCTGTTAGTTGGTGTATGGTAGTTTCGAAAAAATAATTTGTTGCATAAAGTATATGGCTGCTTTCAAAATTAACATGATGGGACAGGTAGTGGAAATAACACGTAGCTAAGGTCAACTGATTCCTGCTATTTATTAAATAATTAAATTCCACAAGAGGTGATAAGTGGGATAGTGATAGAAGGTACTTGTACATTTAAAATAATTAGTAGTTGCACATTTTGGTGGGGGTCCTCTACATGGTCCCTTGTGGTCCTGCATCAATTGGCACACTATGTATTTCTAAGAACCATAGCTTAAAGGAAAATAGCATGTGCAGGCTTCCATTGAACCTTCATTTACATGTGAGGACATCAAATCTCAAAGTCTAAAATAAACGAACCTTGATACATTTAAGCTTAAATGCATTGGTTCCATGTCAACAGTAAATCCTAACATATTTTGGCAATGAAATAGATTGATTGTTTTGTGAAAGTGTCATGTCCCTGTCATGGTACTGAAGATATTGTTTTTATAACATGTCTATTCATGGTATCCCCAGTCGTTCCAAGAAACTCTACATTTGTAATTTTAAGTTTTGGTGTGCTTGATGGCAGTCATTTTTAATTGAAGTTTCCCATTTTGGTTGCCTTATCTTTCTATTTTATATAGTTTTGGTCATGCAATTCTGAATATCTGCAAGTTGTTCAAGTTCTTTTGATATCTTGATAACTGTTAGTGCATGCATTATTATTCCGACTTATGTCTTCATTGTAAATGTAGAGATATCCAAGCTAGCAGTGTGCTTCTTGATGACAATTTTGAAGTGCGCCTTGGGAGTCTGGGTGAAATATGCACTCAACAAAGTGCAGGAAGCCAGAGTTTCTTCTCTCGGATTCTAAGATCATCGAGGTGAGATTTCTAAACCATCCTCTATGCTTTTATTGGCCTCAGATCCGCACGGGTGTTAGGGTGTAGAACCATTCTTGCCCCCAGAACTGATTTAATGAACATGCTCCTTTTAAAAGGAAAAAACTAGTACTGTCTGATCACCTAAATGGTATTAACCTGGCAACTGCATTAGTGTGTTACCACAAAAGGCAGGCTAAGTAATTTTGGGTCAATGCAAAACAGACTACAACTACAAGGCTATAGTGCTATCAGGTGCATGTACTGCATTTTCTAACTAGAATCCAGTGTGGCTACAAAAGTTCCTCCCACCAAGAATGTGTAGCTTAATTCTTATCTAGAGAATCCTCATAATGAGTCTTTTAGTATCACACTTGTAAATTACAATATTATGTCCCTGAACCACATTGATAAGACATCTGTAAAAATTAAGAGAGTTCATGGTAGGATAATGTACTGATACTTCACCCTGGTTAAACACCTGGCCTTTTGCCTATCTTAACATATATCGGTGTTCCTGTAAGGTAGGTTAACTTCAACCATTTCCCCTAAGAAAATGTACTGCCAAGCAACACACCTACTCTACGAGACTTCTATTTATATGATATATGAGGGTCGTTTGGTGACAGTAGTATTTTTTCTTTCTGGCAGATCCCTTGACAAGAACATATCAGGTGTGTAAAGCACTCATCAGCTCTCTTTTGTTCAATATTTGCAATTTCTATATACACATTCAGGCAACTAAAAGAGCTTGTGTGCAAAATAAAGTTGTGTTGTAATATTATGATATCTGCTTCTCACTTTACAGGTCCACCAGCTACCTGCTCATACGATGTTTACTGTTTTGGGAAGGTGCTACTAGAGCTAATCACGGAAACTTTGGTGCGAGTGGCTCAACTGACGCAGACTCAGAAGAGTGGTTAGCAAGAACATTAGGTTACATCAATGCCAATGAATGACAAGGAGGGTGTCTCAGGTATTGTAGATCCTACCCTTGTTGTGGATGACGACCACCTAGAGGAAGTATGGGCAGTGGCCATCGTCGCGAAGACATGCCTGAATCCAAAGCCCTCTAGGCGTCCACTCGCCCGTTACATCTTGAAAGCACTGGAGAACCCACTAAGGGGTGGTGCGGGAGCAGGAAGAGCTCCAATCCAACGCATCTCATCTCAGAAGTACCCCATCTCACGGCTCTTGGCGTTTTGCCTTCCATGGAAACAAGTACTACAGCTGGGAGGTCATGCCAACGTCGGGGCAAGCACTTGCTCGGAAAAATACAGCAAAGTCTCGGGGAAGCAGAGGCAAGCAATGAGTACGAAGAGAATTCATTCTCATTCAAGAGGGCTTCACGGGAAAATTTCCCGGATCCCATAGAGTTTGAAGAAAGTGTTGTTGTGTAGGAGTACCCGCAGATTAGCGATACTTGGTGTGCATCTCTTTGATGCCTCTAGGTGAAAAGTTGTGTATACAGATCTTTCTTTTTTCTCTCTCTTTTCTTCCTTATCTCAGTCATTTGAAATGGAATAAATGGCACACTGGGTGTGCGATCCTTGAAATGCAAGCCAGTAAAATTCTTAGATAGAGCCATTTGCCATTCAAAACTCTTCTGAAATTCAGGTTGGGGTCCAAAACTCTTCTAAAGGTGATCATGATCATTGGATTGAATGAGATCATACTTGTGCAGCTGAAAACTTTTGAGCATAGCCACCGGTGCGTATTGAGTGTGATGGAGCATTCTGCAGTTTCATCTGGTGAGCTTGAACACCGAAGGCGAAATGGATGGTACCTCCATGGTCTGTTGTAGCTTCTGGTGAGTTTGAAAACTGATAAAACAAGCAATCTGAACTTTATGGAGATCGGCGACAACAGAGAGGAGTTCCTGGCAGCCAGCACTAGCCGCGAGACGGCCTATCACTTGCTTTTATTCAAATTCCAAACAGATCTGGTGCTGTATTCACAGTTTGGGTGGGTTGAGAAAAATAAACGCTCCAATACATACGTGTTGAGACTTGAGAGGGACTGGGAGAGAAAAAACAGCTTGTTTCCCACTCAAATCCATATGGACAGTAGTTTTTTTTTTTTTAAAAATCCATATGGACAGTGGGGGAGTCAAAGCCTAGGCGCGGAAGCCTGGCGTACTCAGCAGACCTCTGTTTTCGTTTTATAAGAACTGTTTTATATTAGTGGTTGAGAACTGCCAAAAATCGATTTAGAAAATAAAATAGTGGATGAGAACTGGCAAAAAAACAATCAAAACAAAATCTACAAAAAATAAAAGGTCCCATCGAGATTTGAACTCGGGGTACGGGACTCGAGTCCATTGGGGCCAGGTGCACAAAACAATTCTATTTATAAAACACTAGTTTGACTGTAATTTCGTAGGTTCAATCAGAACGGCGAGTTTAAGGCCTCGATTACATCTGATTTCACTTCGCCCAGGCTGTTTAGGCCGAACAAAATTTTATTTTGATTTGGTTGGGGTGCTCCAGGCTCGGGCAGTAGTGCAACGCCCGAGCGACACGAGAGGGTCCCAGTGGCAAGCCACTGTGGTGAACCCTCCCCCACAAAAAATTAATTTAATATCGAAGTGGGCACATGGCCCACGTATCAGATATTAAACTGATAAGAACAGATACTACACTTGATCTTAGCCAAAAGGCCGAGAAAGGTATGAGGTCCTACCGAGCCCTGCGTCTGCTTTTATAAGCTTCCTCCGCTCCCGCCCACTCAAGACGGCCGAGGTGGGACTAAACTGAAGCACCGCACGGCACAGGCAAGTCAAGCGCAGCGCCTGTGCCTCTGTTTGGTTATTACCTGGGCCTTTTGGGCTAGCAATTGGCATCTCGCGCCTCGATGCTGGCCCGGACAGCCCGGTCCGCAGAGCCTCTCTAACTCCATGTTCCCGAGCCCGTGTCCACCGCAGCGGCGCCAGAACGGCCGCGCTGTATTGTACATTTGTACCACGGCGTCTCGTAGTCCGCTTTGTTTTTGTTTCCCAGAGGTGCACGTCGAGGGTGCGTCCGCCTCAGACTCCATGTGTGCATGTTATTTGTCCTCGCTCATGTTTGAAACAAAATCTTTCTTTAGCATCTGATGACACTTGTGATCTACTTCCAAGATTTACTACAGATTGTGCATGAATGAAACCGTTCCGGGCGCGGCACGGAATCTGATCTCGAACCCGCGACGCCAGGCCAGCCATCGTTCGATATATACACCTCGCATAGGCTCCAGGTAGTACAGTACGTGGTGACGGTGCAACCAAACGTACGTGAGTCCAAGCAAACCGCCGACGCGACGCGAAGATCAAATCCGCGTTCCCGGCCAGCTTCGCCTTGCTATTACAATAATCCCCGGCGGCCATATGCATCACCGTGACTGCCCCTGTCCGCCGGCGCACCACTGCCACACCGACGACGTCTCAGCCACACGACTCACTACGCCACACCGAATCACCTTCAGATTTACCGATGGATGATCTGACGCTAAAAATAACTCACAGATCATCTGTCGCTAATTTCTCATTTAACGATTTATTGTCTGTTGCTATAGATATTGATATTTAACGTTGAACTGTCTGTCGCTAAAAATAAGTATACCGGCACTGTCTGTCGCCAAAAATAAGTGGGCCCCACCACGCCGCTTACAATGAGCTCATGCGCAAATTTTGGCCCGGCACGTGTACAATGAAAACCCTAGACCCTTCCCTTCCCCAAATCCCAAATCCAGTGAAACACCGCTGCAAGTTCATCCTCTCCCGCCGCGCGCCATCGTCGTCTTAGCAGGCCAGGGCGCCAGGGTGGTCATTGGGCCGCCACCGGGCCTCCCACTAAAATGCGGGCCATGCCGTGCCAGCCCGTGTGCCTAGAGTGCGGCCCAGGCACGCCCCTATGCATCGGGTCGTGCCGTGCTTGGGCCGGGCAAAAAAACCTTGTTTGGGGCCGTGCCGTCAGACTGCGGGCTGCATAGACATATATACATCTCACCGTCTGGTTAAAAAAAAGAAAAATATAGCGCACGCCAACACAAACAAGAAAAAAAATAAAAACAGAACGCACACATCCACCAGGAAGCCGCGCTCCTTATCCCCAAACTTCGGTAGCTCGGGCGCTTGGCGTCTCTCCCCAGAAGCCCGACGTGGCTCTCGCTCTCTCCCTCGGTCTTCTTCTCCGCAGCGTGCGCTCTCTTCTCGCGCCTCCTCCGGAAGCGCCAACACTGGCTCCCTCCGCATCCTCCTCACCTGCGCAGGGCCCTACTCACCCCCTCCCCCCGTCTCCTTGTGGCATGGCCACGTGCTCCGGGATGGGGCGACCGAGAGCCATGCCTGGCATGCCGCCACCGCCGCGCCATGGCCCCCGCTAGCCGGCTGGCTAGCGCCGTCGTCCCCAGACTGGGCGAGCTGTCTGAAGGCCGAGCGCCGCCGCGTGGGTCGACTGCAGCAGCTGCTCAACACCACACTCGTCCCGGGCCAGGATGGGCCTGGATGCGGGCTCGATCCATGTCGTCTCCGTCCGATCTACGTCGTCCAGTCGTTCTAGTTGCTCCTCCATCCCGTGCGGTCTGCAGATCTGATATGCATGTCCACGGTGAGCCGTTTTCTGCCTCAGATGTGTGTATATATGTTCCTATGGATGAGTATTGTGTATGTATTGATGTTTAGGTGTTGTGTTTAGAAGATCTAGGGTTAGAGTTATGAGCCTCCTGATTCCTATTCATGAGTATTGCGGTTCAGTAATGTCGCAAGAAGGATTTTTAAAACTAGCGTCATATAATGGATTAGATGGTTAGCTAATGAGTCTCTTATAGAAACTCAGACTGTATGTGTCGGTACAGAAAGTGACCAACTAGTGAATATTTGTAGTTTTGTCGTACGTTGTGATCGGAGGTGGCCTAGCACTCAATGACACAGGATATATACTAGTTCAAGCAACGTGCCCTACGTCCACTCTGGGTCGGTCAGTGACTTTATTCCTGAGCCTAGGTGCTCGAAGTCTGTAGTGGGGTTACAAACGAAAAGGAGAAAAGAGGGGTGTACGAGAGGCCCGGTCGGGTCCGACCGGAAGGGCCAAGGGCGACCGGAACTCCGCTATGAGCTAGGTGTTTAAGCGTGTGCTTGAGGGGTTGCCAGTTATTGATCTAGTGAATCTAAACTTGAAGAAGAATCGTCCTCCTCCGTTTGGAGGGAGCGCATCCCCTTTTATAGATAAAGGGGATGAATTTACATGTGAGAGGGAGAGAGTACGGATGTTTCTAAGCCTTGTTGCCCACGCCGACGAGGGTAGGGATGATGGTAGGCGCCCACAATACTGTTGACGTCACTGTAGAATGTCAGGTGCACATGGGAAGTTGTGTTGGCTTCTTTAGGAAGGGTGGATGTTGATACCTGCAAAATACTGTTGGTGTGTGAGGAGCCCTACCACGTGTACCAGGTATGGTGAATCCTGGCGCCCACTACCGATGCCCAGAGGCATGTGTGGGGCTTTTTGCCGTACGGGAGTCCAACGACGCCTACAATATTGTAGACATAAATGTCGGCGCCTACAATACTGCTCGTGCCAGGGCGGTCGTGGAGCGCTGTTTCCACAGGCGTACAGGGTATGGCCCCGGTATCATGGTTTGACTTAGTGCGCTGCGTTCTCCGTTCGCCCCTGGTCCCTTCCGAGCGGGCGTCCCCGGTTGGATGGCTCCAGTCGGTCCTGGCTGCGCTAGTCGGAGAAGAGCGTTACGCAGGCTTCCTACGGGTCCCCGGTCTGAGTCGCGGGGTCGGAGTAGGAAACAACGTTTTGGGCCAGCCTTCCTTCCGTCGAGAGAGACCGTCCGGAGGCGGCTGGTGCCCGAGGCGAGCGCTCCGGTCGGAGGTGGGCCGAAGAGGTTGATGAGCGAGCGTTTGTTCCTTCAGGCGGACCTTCCGGTCGGTGACCGGACTGTCCTTCTAGCCCGTCGTATTCTTAGACCTTCGGGCCGGCCCATGAACAACATGCTATTTTTCCTGGGCCGAGCCCTAGTGCAGAAGCCGGTCCCTGAGGGACCTCGGGTTTGTGAACCCGACAGGAGCCCCCGAGCCCCCCGGCGGTTCGAGCAGAATCATCCGGGATTTTTTCTTGTCTTGTGGCGGGTGGCGCGCGCCGTTGCGTCGTTAACCGAGGCGTTTTTTAGGTGTAGGGTTGAGATAGATCTTACTGGTCCCGGCGTCAGTGCGTGCCACGGATGGAGATAGCCTGGTTCGAATGCGACAGAGTTCACTGATCTTTGGTGTCGATGCGCGCTGTGGGATCTGAAACATCCTCAATTTTCCGCGAAGAGAAAATCCACAGAATGAATTATAATATGATGAAACCAAATAGTTGATTCCATCATATTATCATATATCAGTCGATATCACAGTCATACATCGTAAGATTACAAGAATACAAGATATTACATCACCGGGAAACACACCTATTACGAGTTAATCTAGCGGAAGACTATCGGTGAAGGCTCCTCCTTCACGGGCATCATCGAGTTTGGCGTGGTGCGGTAGTGAGATTCCTTCTCCAACCAAATTTGAGCATAGGCACGAGACCTCCTAATCCTTTTAAAAGTCAACATCTCGAGAAGCGGAAAAATCACTGCACCGCTAGATGTGTGCGAGGCCATGGTTAGCAATCGATGAGCTTTAGTGGAAAAGATAAAACAAGAGGATCTGGCGATCCTAGCATTTGACTGTGGTTTGCATCCTTAGCGCATGAGAAGTAAGTAACAATAGTAATGTAATAGTAATGTCCAATTTTAACACATTCCCGAGACCACACACACATCCACATCCATCCATATCCATCCACCAACCATCCATCCCAAACCATCTCCACACCACCACACCATATCTCATCTCACACACTCAGTCAACAGTGCCGACTCCCTCTCGACACTTGTCTCAACGGCCCATGACCCCAAGGCTCCGGACACTGAAAATACCCCAACCCTAGAGGGAGGATAGAAGGACTCATCTCCTATCTAGTTTAAACGAAAACCAGGAAAGGTCCATAGCCGACAAAAGTCGGCATATGTATCGATCGATCAACCATACACTATGCAGAGGTTTCACATACCCACAAGATAGCCATCCTCGATGGTGCCCCGCCTAAGCGATTCAAACCGCTTACTAGCCTAGAACGATGCCACCTTACCTCTCGTACCTGAACATCCCAAGTCTAGTCTGGGATGGTCGATCTTGTGAGTCGTGAAGCGAGCCAGCCAGGCCCACCGGATGTCAAGAGCCGGTCCACAAGGCCTCCTGAAGTCTCGGAAGGGTGTGGGGGGAAAACCGCGCCCGTACCTCCTTACACACGTTCACCTAGCAGTAGTGGCATCGCTCTACCAAGTAGTCCGACCGTCCCGCACCATATAGGGCGAGTGGGATGTAAAGGATTCCTAGTGAGTCTGAGTAGTAGTAAGTCCTTAGGGATGACCAAGCCAGAATGTCTTCATCAGGGTTTCTATTTTACGTGCCACCACAGCATCTCTACCCCAGGCTCCACCTCTCCGAGGTTCACACCCAAGGCCACCTCCAATTACCATTTACCCGCCATAGGTATTCCATATCCAAGTGCCGGGTAGCATCACATGGCAAGACTCGCCCCAGCTCGTCGTTATTCTAGCTTTCTCGACACAACCCTCACTCTCCACGCACCCAAGACACCACGCAACGACGCTCACACCACCGAAGTCTGCACCCATAGCCAAACCATTCCCGGGTGCACCACCAACATCACATCCCGATATAATGCGAAGTGGAGTTAATAATAAGTATAGTGGTGTAATATGCAAGCAAGCGAGCAAGTAAGCATATATAAGCGGCCGAATCGTAAAGCAAGGTGACGTGGTAGAGTGGGTTGCATCGAGGTAATAATGGCTCGTAGTAGCATGCATCAAAGTACTAGCAAGGGAATAATTTATAAAGCGCTAGCGATTCTAGATATTATGCAATGTCTAATAGGATTCTCTAAAGAGGTCTTGCCATGACACTGCGATGTCGAGGTAGTAGTGGTACAAATCTTTGTTAGTTGATGTAGTCGATCGGCAAGGTCTCCTCCTCCCAGGGTCCTGTCATCAATCACGTTCCCCTTCTCCATTGGTTTCCGATCCAACGTTGTCCTCGTGGCAATTACCTCCAAAACACACTCAAGGAAAGAGAACAAACAATATTCCAAAAAGGCGACAAGACCCAGAAGGAACACAAAGAGGAAATGACTTGGCCCTCTCGGCTGATGTCCGATCCATGGGCCAAAGAAACACGAGTGGTGGTATGCTGAGCACAAGCTTAAGTCATGGCCAAGCCAGTATGGCTTTACGATAAACGGTTTAAGCCAGAGCTTATCCAGAGTAAACACCACGGCTCACGATCTTTCGATCCGGTATCATTGAATTGATGGGGATTGGAAGTCGGGCCCCAAGAAAGAAGAACGACGGGGTTTGGCTCTTATAGCCTTATCCCGCAAGTCACAATTGGATACAATAAGCAGACAAGAACGAATAACACTATTGTGACTTGGCTCCAATGTGCTTCGGCTCGTCCGCTATGGTAGAAAGCGGTAGCGCAAGGAGATTGGATAGCAACGGGTTCTCTCAATCCACATGACATAATAACGTCGGGAGCCGAGAGGAGAGTTGCTCAGCTAAACAAAAGAAGCGGGGGTTAGCTAGGTACATCCATGACATGTTCTTAGACACATCTTCGAGAAAGATGGTTTTAGATGGTCGATCAGTCAACACACATGGGGTTCAAGGTACGACATAGACCATAGCCCGCTTAACCCAAAGGGATAGTCCAGTCTTTGATCCAATCGTCATGGGCAAGACGGAATCGAACAGAGCGGGCTATCGGTGCAACAAGAGCAAGAACAACAAGGGACAAGGTCTACTTCTTCCAATACTCGCGCCACAACAAAAGGCGGGGGCATCGGAAGGAGCGACACTCAAGAACACCAAATCGTAAACCACTCATAGGGTACATTCGACACAGGTGCACTCAGCACCGAGATATCTCTTAGATTCGAAGCGGTGCGGTTGTCACCGCGAGAATCGAGAGAAGCGTGATGGTCAAACGGGGTACAAGAATACAAGGGCTTGAGCACGAAGAAGCAACTAAAAGCGAAAGAGAGGTGTAGCACGAAGAAGGCTCGGCACACAGGCAACAACACCAACATCCAGCGATAAGAACCAACACGACCGAAAGAGCGCAACAACTCGACACGACTACGGAGTAGCATTTCCATAGGTGAGTGATAGATGAATTCACAGCAAAGACGATAATGGGCGAGATAGGTTGTAAGAATAGGGCCCAACAAGATAGATATGCGTATACGGAAAGATGCGTGATGGGGCTTTCCATGGTCTCGGTAAGACATACAACTAGGGTTCATGGTCCAGAGGGCACGGCTTGCGGTAGATGGGGTCATGGTGGTCTCGGCAAGCGAGGCCATGGTGGTCTCGGCCAGTGAGGCCATGTGGTCTCGGCAACGGTGGTCTTGGCAACGGTGGTCTCGGTAACGGCGGTCTCAACAATGGTGGTCTCAAAGCGGTGGTGGTCTCAAAGAATCGGTGGTCTCGACAATAGTGGTCTCAAAGAATCGGTGGTCTTGGCAAGCGAGGCCATGTGGTCTCGGCCAGCGAGGCCATGTGGTCTCGGCCAGCGAGGCCATGTGGTCTCGGCAATGGTGGTCTCAGCAAGCGAGGCCATGTGGTCTCGGCCAGCGAGGCCATGTGGTCCTGGCCAGCAAGGCCATGTGGTCTCGGCAACGGTGGTCTCGGCACGGTGGTCTCGACAACGGTGTTAATCCAAAGTTAGTCTGTGAGCTGCGCGAGCGTGAGTGAGCACAAGCATTGTGATGGCTTACCATTTGGAGGGGTCAGAAATACTCAAGGATGGGTCCATGGCGTAGGGCTTGATTTTAGAAAAATTATGGAACTGGTTTCATAATTTTAGGAGCTCTGATAATTTTTGGAAGTTGGACAGGTTCTGAAAAGCAGATAAAAGGAAGCGCTGGGATTTAATTTGGGCCTCGAGTGCTCGATGGGCTAGGTGGGCGGTGGATCTAATAGGGCCCAAAGGCCAAGGCAAGGGCGGCCAAGGGGTGCGTGTGAGCTTGTTCACCATCGGATGGGACTCGGGCCTAGAAGGAAAGGCTGAAGGACGGATTGGGCATGGTCGCAGCTCCATCGGTCTGATCGATCTGGGCCAAGGCCGGCCTCTTGGTCCAGAGATCTGAGGAAGGGCAAGGCAGGGCCCTCCATGTGCCGATCCATGACGCCTTGAGGTGGTTGTCGTCGGCGTCTGCTCTGACCGCTTTGTGCTGGCCAGGCCACGGCGTGCTTGTGGTGGCCCGTGTACCATCCAAGGCTTCACTTTGGATGCACAAAGTGTGCTTTCGGCGGTAGTAGCAAGGCCAAGATGGCCGTCGTCTTTGTCGCGTCGCGTGCATGCCGCGAGGATCGAGCTGCGATGGGGCATGGAGACAACGCGGTGGTCGGTGTGGTGCGATGGCATCGAGGCGGCAGCTAGGAGTCGCAAATGCCAAGGCACGTGGCAAGGCTACGGCTTGGCTTGGGTAACCAGAATAGAGAGGGCATGTTGCAGCCGCCCAAGGCATTGGTGAGGAGCAAGGCTGGGCAAGGGCCACGGAAGGTGCAGGACGGCGTGCTAGGCTGAGAGCTCTATGTCGTTCCTCGGTACACATGGGTCGCGTCGCGTGGCGCGTGTGCGGTGTCCGTGATCTTGTTGGCGCAGCGACCATGGCGGGCGTGCCTATGTAAGGTGAAGGACTGCAAGCGGCATCGAAAGTCGGCACCTTGGGCTTCGAGTCCCCCGGCGAGGAGGCGTATGAAGGCGGCCGCTATGTGTTCGGTGCGATCTGGACAAGTCTGCGATAGCAACCGTGGCGTGACCATTTAGCTAGACGATGGACGACTAGGGCTTGGGTGGTCGGCAAGGCGATGGCTGGCGCGAGCATCATGGGCACGCAGGGCGCCATGCTACGTTGTGCATGTGTGTGCATGCAGGTGCGAGCCAAGGCATGTGTGATAGTTCATGATCGGCAGCGGCGGCGCGTCAATAGGGTTGAAGGTGGAAGCTTGGGCTGTGCATGGCGGGACATCGTTAGTGCCGGGGCATCATGCGATGGTTCATGCGGTCGTCGTCACGACGATGGGCGACCATGAAAGGCTGCACCGTGGTCTTCTTGGGACCGGTGTCGCGTCGCGTGGTGTCCCACGGTGCATGCTTCCATGACCCGTGGGCGCGGCTCGAAGGTCGGACGAGCGAGCAACTAGGTAGCGCACAAAAGTGAGGCTTTGAGGCGAGGTCCTCACCGGAGGGCTTGACGGCGATGAAAGGCGTGGTGCCGAAGGGCTTGGTGCGGTAGTGTGCCTTTGGGCGTGGTGTTTAACGAGGCCGCGATCGGTCGTGTGGTGAAAGGCATTCCATGGTGGCTTCGGTTTGTTGGCGAGTGGCTCCCGTGGCGGCGTCGCGGTGTGCTCCGGCATCGCTGCAGGTTTCAGAATTCGGTGCAAAGGCCGGTCAGGCATGGTCACTAAAAGGCGTCGAAAGGTGGGGTCTTGGTTTCAGGGAAGGCTCACCGTCCGCTTGTGAAGGCCGTGATGGAGGTGAGGTGGATGGCGGCTCAACGTGGTGTCGACGTTGGGGCTTGACGCGGATCTGTGGCTGCGAGGTCTCCGTGCGACATGGCTTGGCGAGGCCGTGGAGTTTCCGTGGTTCTTGCGCTCGATGATGTGCGTCTGGTGTTGTAGGCGAGGTCACAGATGGCGTCGAGGTTGGTGTTTGAGTGGCCATGGCGCTCGGCTGGGAGCGACCATGCGGCAAGGCAATGGAGGGCCATGGCGGCTGACGGTGACCGGCGTGTGCGTATGTGAGCGAGGTGGTGGAGCAAGGAGGAGGAGAGGATGGGCGGCTGCCTCTGAAAGCTCCAGAGTGGGCGGCGTTAGGGGTACTTTATAAGCGCACTAGCTAGGGCTCTAAGCGTGGGGCCGGCGATCCTCGGCTTCCATGCGGAGAAGGGCACACGGTGCATCAAACAACCACAGACACCGAGAGGGGAGCAGTGTGAGGGCGCTGGTGCAGGCGGCTCCTGTTTGCCTTTGTGGCCTTGGCGGTCTTTGGTAGCGTCTACTCCGCTAGGGCTTAGGGTTAGGGCGACTTAATTTCTTTGGCCGGTACAAGTGAACTGTTGCTTGCTGTGAGCCAAGAGGATGGGGTGACGGGTTGGGCCTCCAGCTCAAGTGGAAGAGGCCGGCTGGGAGGTGAGGTGGTCAAGGGCCGAGGAGGCGAGCTGGGCCACGGCTTGCTGGGCCGGCCGGCTGGCTGGTCATGTGCTTGGGCCAGATTGGATTTTCTATTTCCTTCTCTTATTTCCATTTATTCCTCTATTATATTTACTTCCAAAAGCTCCTGAATTGGTATACACGTGAAGCCAATATGTACGGCCCCTAGTGGGGTCCTCTAGGGGTTATCTATGGGTTAGTGGGGTCTATGTCAAGGGTTGGCATCGATGGGCATTGATTTACAAGGAAGGTCGATTGACTTTATGAATTAGATAAAGGGATTCGAATGAGGTTGAAAAGCAAGAAGATGAATTGAGAGAGGAAAAGGGATTCATAAGATATTCTAGAAGGGATCAAAAGGATTTGCTACGGACTTGTGCTCTCCAACACAAAACCCTAAACCAAATAAGGAACTCTGGCAAGCTCCTACAAGCATCACTATATGTATGCAACAATTTATTTATAAATTGTTCTTTGTTTGACCTAGCATCTACATGCTTCACATATTGCAGGAAATTTTTTTAAAAAGTTCGTATTTTTGGCTTCACCAAAAACCCCGGGTTATTACAGATCGGGCGAGGCGGAGCCACGTACGGACCCAGGCGTCGGTGCGCGCCGTGGATCGAGAGAGTTTAGTTAGTTAGTTCGAGAATCGACGAGCTAGGCGTGCAATCATCTTCCTCGCTCCTCCCTGCATCTCTACCGCCGACACGCTGGCCCCCCGTCCGTCGATCGTCATGGTGAGGCGGGAGCCCAGCGTGGGCCGTGCAGCGTCTTGAGGCTGCCTTTGGTCTGCGCTTGGCCACGCCAGTTCCTTGGGGCCGCCCAACAAAGGGTCATGTGATTTGTTTTCTTATTTGTTTTGTTTTTATTTTTTCGCAGATTTGTGTATAGATTCAAAAATGTGTATCTCCTAGTTGGTAGATCCAAATGCTATGGTTCCATTTTTGTTGAGTTCATGATAATGTCTAGTATTTAATAAAAATATTATATGGGCACATGTTTTAGAAATTCTGGATGAATTAAATAGGACTTTGAAATGTGTTTTTGGATACATGCAAACTTGTTTGAATTTTATGTTGAGTTTCTTTGGTCCAAAAATTATGAAATTTTGTGGGTAATCTATTATTGCTTAGTAGAAGCTCTGGTTAAAATTTCAGAGCTAGTGCATGTGTAGTTTTTGAGTTATAGAATTTCCTTTTATTAATGGATGGATCTTGTATGAATTTTCATAATTTTTCTATAGATCCAGTAAAGGTAAAATTTGGTGAGTGCTATTCTTATGCTTGAATGATACTAGGAAAAATGTGAAATCTGTTGGTTGACACTTTTCATTAGGGTTTCCTAATTATGCTAAAAATAGGCATGCCACCTATTATTTTGGATACAGCAAGTTCTGCTTGCTCAATGGCTTTGAAATTTTTATGGTAGTCTATGTGAAGCATGAGATAGCTACTGTAATTTTTATAGATTTTTATGAACAATTTTACTATATGTTGCTTTAATCACCTAATTAACTAAATAAATTAGAAAAGGATATTAAATGATTTATTTAGAAGTTGGCATTATACTTTCTAGTGTTCCTCTGGTATGTGTAACAAATTGGTAAACTTGGTTTGGTCAAATTAGGCTTTTGCATCATCATTAAATAATTAAGTTAGTAACCCTGTCATTGCGGGACAGATTCTAGGTTTACTGGAATTTGATTTGGTTAACTTAAGAATCATGCTTTGATGTTTACAAATGAAGTATAGAGAATTTCATAAGCTTTCCAGAATGTCCTCTTGCAAGTCATTTGGATTTATAGAACTCTGGTTGTGATTGAATTAAGGGACTATTTGTGTGCATATAAAACTTTAAATGTTGATTTATGTATGCCTTTACTATTTCAAAGTTTGTGGTAATGTTCCTAGGTGTTAGGCCTTTAACTGAAGATGAGCATCTTTATCTTAGGTTATGCAAGTTAGGTAAGTTGATCTTGTTCTTCAAGTTAAGTTAGATCCCTGTTTTAAAGTGATTTGAATAGAGCTATTCTTAATCGGTAAACGAGTGTCTAGTAATGTTGTCGTCGAACACTTACTGTGATTCATTCATCATGGGCATCATGTCATTCCTTATGCATCCATGATATTTATCTCGTGCATCGGCATGCAATAGGTGTACCGGAAGGAGTGACTCTGCTAGAATTCGAGGAACCGAGCGAGCAGCAACAGTCGACACCGAAGGTTCAGGAGGTGCAGCCTTCAAAAGAAGTGCCAGACGAGGTCGCCGTTGAGTGCCCAGATCACCGTCCGTGCAACTTTGTGAAAGGCAAGCCCCGGAGCATATTAAGCCTTCTAATTTCCGAAATACAGTTACATTATTATTATTATATATCTATATATATATTGTTGCATTAAGTTTAGGTGTTGGATGCAAACAATTGCTGCATTGGTTACCCAATCCTTGTCCAGATATTGTTACCTTGAATCCTATATAGCTCAGGCTCGTGTAGTGCTTAGCCCTGCTTAAACACGGTAGAAGTCGGGTGATTTCCTATCACCTGCGAGATATAGGAATATACATGTGGCACGGTTGGCTATATTTGCTATCGTGGAAAGAACCGGTCTTAATTTGAAATGAAGGCAGGGCGGAGGCTTCTTGGGTTTCTGCATGACTCCATCATTAGTCGATTAAGGACTGAATCTTGGAGCCTTTCTGTTCATGTTGAACACATGCCTCTCTCTTAGTTGGCGGTGCAGAGACCAACCACGAAGCCGAGTAGCTCACCTCGGTGGGGAGTCGATAAGTATAAAGTGCGCCTCGAAAGGGAGCCAGAGGCGTGAGTCAAGGCGGGTGATTTAAAAGTCCTAATCGTCAAGGGTAATCCAAAAGTCTTGATCAACCTGAATTTGGTTCCTAAGTTATTCAAAAGGTGACCCACGGCTACCCTTGCAAAAGTATGCTTGAGAGTTAGGAATACCCCCTCGGTGAGTTGTAATTCGATTCAAATCGCCATCTCTCCCGGTTAGTGAGAACTTGAGTCTCCAATGTAGATGCACTACATAACATAATGGTTCGAAAATGATGATATGATGATGACCTTTATTATACCAAGTATGGTTAATATTGTTTGCTCTAATAAGTGAGTGCTCTAATAGTTCAAGTGGTAGGTAAATAATGATAAGCTTGATGCAAAGTTTAAATTGGTTACTATAATCATAAGCTCTTTATGCAAGCGTGTCAAGCTAGCTCACCTCATAAGCCTTGCATGATCCTTGGTGTCTTTTATTTTGGTTTTTGCGGGTAAGTCTAGTCGAAGTACCTTCTCGTACTTAGGGTTTATCTCCACCCGTTGCGGAGATGACCGAGAGGGTTTGTCTCACGCTCTTCTCCCAGGTGAAGACTAGGCCGCTCATGATCTCTACTAGTTCTCATACCGTTAATGCTTCATGGGACATGACTCGAGATCTCAATGTATTTGAAACTATGAAGTTATGTACTAAACTATGTACGCTTTCGCTTTGAACTTAGTTTGTAATATTTTATTTGAACTCGATGGATGTATTCCTAATGTTACTTATGAAATGTTGTAACGGATGATGTGTTGTGTTGAATCACTATGATCTTGGTTTGTATGTCGAGAGTTGGTTGAAATCCTTCGATTTAGGGATCAGGGATTATGGGAGCTAAGTCAGCGCTTTTGTGATTGTTTTTGTACTTACGTTCTTATGATTTGGTTTGTTCACATTACCGGCGGCATCGAGAGCAAGATTCGACCTAAACATGTCATTTGTGTATTTAAAACAAAAGTATTTGTGAAAATCCTAAATTAAATACTAAGTATTGCCAAGAAGTCATATCCCTATGCCCAAATAAGGACTCTTAGGTGGCTTATTAAGTACTAACTTGGGGGTTATGCTTGTTTCATTTTGTCGTGGCGATGTCATCCGTGGGTTAGTTTGGATCAAATACCTCTCACGCTTTGAGAGTTGAGAGCTTGACCGTCCAACCGCTTCGAGTCCGGGAGAGTAGTTGTGGTTGTCGGATGTTCAATCATGTATCTATGAGAGTACTTAAATGTGGGTATTCTAACGAATCCATGTATGTAGAAAGTATTTAGTTTATCTTGCTTGCTTTTATGCATGGGGAAATTATTGGCCCATTTCTGAATGACTAACAACGTATCGTTGTAGATCGACTTAGCTCATATATGAGAGAACGTGATGCCACCGTATATTTCGCTAGCCTTTAAATTTTCTAGGTTTGTGAGGACGTATGGATCGTGCATGCATCATGTTCAAGCATACATGGCATTTCTTGCATTACTTCTCCTTTAAAATATGATTGTCCCGCTAATTAAATTTTATATCCCTTAAATGATTCACCCCTTTACATTGTAACTTTTTGCTTTCACAGATGGCGCATGCGAAGTCTCGAGCCCCGGGGGAGGTTCGCCCATCACCGTCCTCTCGTGAGGCCTTCTGAGCGGAAAGGTGAGGATAGAGCTAGCTCGGTGATGAAATGAATGGAGCAAGTAACACGGAAAAGGATGGATTGAGAGGTTGATGTATGAACGCATGAATGATTTATAAAGCAAAGAGAATGTGTTGAGGCGCTTGACGGTCGAGCTAGAGCAAAGAAGTTTGTTTGAAGAGTACAATGTGTTCACCTGTACAACTTCACCTCTCCCGCCACAGTGATGAGGATGAGAGATGGGCTCGTGTCATCATGGTGAAGGTGATTGACATGGAGGTCAATGGAGAGCTTTCCACGATGAGGAGGAAGATGAGGAGTTAGAGCACGAGTGATGCGTCTTGACACCGACTCCGAGGACGATGGGACCCATTACTAATAAAGCATGCGTAGTCGTTGATCCTCATGGAACGAGTCGGCGTTGGGATGTAATATCCCATACATCTTTGGCGTTTGGAACTTATGGCTTCCTACCGTATGTCTTGTTAAATGTCGAATTGCGGTCTTGGATCTGACTTGCATTGTGTCAATCGATCGCTTGATGAGGTGTGGTTGTGATGAATGATTGTGCCTTTATATAAATGGTCTCATCTATAAAATTTCCACATCGGCGGCTATACAGATTCATAACGTTTTGGTCTCCCACCTGGCCCACACCAAATTGAGCGATGCAGATTTAAGTCGTGGAAAGTCAGTGATGCTAGCCGAGGCTATCGCCCGATGGCTAACTACCTGCTGTCCTCCAGGTTCTGTGCCCATCATGTACAAAGTCCTATCTTTCGTTGATTACAAAGTCTGAATGGTGGTGGTAGAGCAAAGGTTTGGCTCAAGGTAGAAACAATGATAAGATATATCTTTGGACCCATTCAACCACCTTCCACCTTAACATTGAGATAGTTTGGAACGAAACTTTGAAGTCTCATGACCATTAAGCATACCGAGTTTATGAAGCTAACTTCTTAATGAATACCTCCAGCATTCAATAGGTATGCTCAAGACGCCAAGAGAATAGCTAGCTTCAAGAGGGACTTTCCCTAAACCGATGAAGTCTATGGGCAATGCAAGTACCTTGAATGAGTTTATCAAAGGACACCTCCTCGGAGAACAATGATAAGATATATGCTTGCTTCCAAGAACTAAAAAAGAAACTTTGGGCGGTGCTTCTCGATCTAAGGCACCAATGGTATCAAAGACCCAATCTGAGTCCACCCAATGCTAATGTCCTTCGGAAGAAGAATCAAGCTAAAACTGGTTTTCGCAAAAATACACAATTTCCTTGCCAAAGAATACCTCTGGGCGGGGTAGCTCAATGTCCCACCAGCTAACGAGGCCATGTTGGGCCTGTAACAGACTTGGTCATTGGGCAAATAAGTGTCCCTATCTTTCCAAGCGAGAATGCTCAAGAAAAGCGTCCGTCGGGGCGTGTTCACTACACTACTATGGAGGAAATTCCTGCTTTGGTGAAGTGGTCACCATTGGTAAGTTTCTTGTTAATGATCACCCTGCTGGTTGTGCTCTTTGATTCGGGTGCTTCACATTCTTTTGTGAGTTCTACTTTTGCATCTAAGCATAAGATGAATGTGATTACAATTGTCAAGGGTGGTTATTGTATTAGTCTTTGCTTTGGAGTAATATCATGACTAACCAAGTAGTAAAAGATGTAAAGCTTGAAATTGGGGATCGAGAGTTCCTTACGGATCTTGTAGTTCTCTACCGGGGTAGGAATTGATATAATCCTAGGAATGAAGTGGATGAGTGGGAATGGAGTGTTGATCGTCGTCAACCCGTGTGGTAATGTTGAGGATCCTATGGATAAAAAGGGTTTTCTAGTGCGATTACTCTCGTAATATCTCTATCCACAATACAACCAATGCTACCCTAGCCAAAGCCATTGAGGATCTACTAGTTGTCCGTGAGTTTCCGGATGTCTTCCACGATGACTTGCCGGATTACCTCCGGACCCGTGATGTAAATTCAAGATAGAACTCATTAAAGTGCGGCTCCTATTTCTCGAAGGCCCTATAAAATGCCGCCTAATGAGTTGGTACATTTGGTGAAGAGTCGAGTTGAATGAGCTATTGAAGAAAGGTTTGATTCGGCCTAGTTCTTCTCCTTGGGGTTGTCCGGCTATCTTTGTGAAGAAGAAGGGCGAATCTTTCTTGCATGTGCATAGATTATCGACCCCAAAATGTCATTACCATCAAGAACAAATATCCTCTTCCTCGCATCAATATTTTGTTTGATCGACTCTCCAAGGCTAAGGTATTCTCCAAGATTGATTTGAGGTGCCGGTTACCATCGGATCAAAATTCGTCATGAAGATATACCTAAAACGACTTTCTCTACTCGTTATGGCTTGTTCGAGTACCTTGTCATGTCCTTTGGGTTGACAAATGCTCCAAGACACTTTATGTACGATGAATTACATATTCATGCGAAATTGGACAAGTTTATCGTCGTGTTCATTGATGATATCTTGGTATATTCTCAGAATGAAGAAGAGCATGCTGAACATCTGAGAATTGTCTTAACTCGGTTGCGTGACAACCAGCTTTATGCTAAGTTCAGCAAGTGTGAATTCTGGTTGAACAAGATACCTTTTCTAGGTCATGTGTTATCTGGTGATGGAATTTTGGTTGACCCTATGAAGGTGCAAGAAGTCCTTGAGTGGAAGGCACCTACTACGGTCACAGAAGTCCGAAGTTTCCTAGGATTGGCTGGCTATTATCGTCACTTTATCCTAGATTTCTCTAAAATCGCCAAGCCCATGACTCGACTACTTCAAAAAGATGAGAAGTTTGTCTAGACTCCGAAGTGTGAAGAGGCTTTCCACACTTTGCGGACCTTATTAACCTCTGCTCCTGTATTGGCACAACCTGACATCGAAAAGCCTTTTGATGTCTATTGTGATGCATGTGGCACCGGTTTGGGGTGTGTTCTTATGCAGGAGGGCCGAGTAATTGCTTATGCTTCGCGCCAGCTCCGAAAGCATGAAATAAATTATCCTACCCATAACTTAGAGCTAGCCGCGGTTGTTCATGCCCTGAAGATTTGGAGACATTACTTGTTGGGTAATGTGTGCAACATATATACTGACCATAAAAGCCTCAAGTACATCTTTACTCAATCCGTGTTGAACATGCGTCAACGACGATGGTTAGAATTAATCAAAGACTACAACCTTCAAGTGCACTACCATCCTGGTAAGGCAAATGTGGTTGCTGATGCCTTAAGCAGAAAGGCCCATTGCAATTCCTTAGTTAGTGAAGATTTTCATCTGGCACACCTCATTCATCCTGTAGTGCCCCACAATATCACTGTGGGTTGCTCTCTTAGAAGTCGAATTATCGAACTCCGGAAGACCGATGTGGGTGTGTTTTCATCAAGCGGAAGATGAAAGAAAAGAGACCAAGCACTTTAGGGTCGATGATAAAAAGGAATTCTCTGGTTTAATGATAGACTTGTGGTACCCAAAGATAAAGAACTTAGAAATCAAATTATGGTGAAGCCCATTCTTCTAAGTTATCCATCCATCACAGTAGCGATAAAAGGTATCAAGATCTCAAGCTATATTATTGGTGGACCAAGATGAAGAAAGAGATCGCAGACTTACGTGGCAAGTGTGTGATAAGCATTGCGAGTCAAGGCTATTCACATAAGGCCCGAATTATTGCGACCACTCTCTATTCACAGGCTGGAAGTGGGAAGAAATTAGCATGGATTTTATTGTTGGATTACCCACTACCAAAAAGGGTTGTGATTCCATCTGGGTTATCGTAGATCGTGTAACTAAATCCGCTTACTTTATTCTGGTCAAGTCTACCTATCACCCTCACAATTATCTTTGAGATTTACTTCCAACAAGTGATACGTCTCCATGGTGTACCCAAATCCATTATTTACGATAGAGGACCGCAATTCACGGTAGCGTTTTTTGGGAGTGCTTACATCGAGAATCTTAGCACTCATCTAATCCATGAGCGTTCACTTATATCATCCACAAACATCGGAGACGGAAAGGCGTGTTAATCAAATTCTTGAAGACATGCTTAGAGCTTGTCTTATTTCTTACAAAGGCTCTTGGGAAGGCTGGTTACCTCTCATTGAATTCTCTTATAACAACAGCTATCAAGAGAGTATTAAAATGGCTCCTTTTGAAGCTCTTTATGGCCTCAAGTGTAGAACTCCTTTGAACTGGGTGGAACCCGAGGAAAGAAGATTCTATGGTATTGACTTTGTAAAAGAAGCCGAAGAGAAAGTCCGAACTATACAGAAGAATATGACTGCCGCTCAGGCTAGATAAAAGAGCTATGCTGACAAGAGAAGAAAACCTATTGAGTTTGAAGTAAGTGATCATGTTTATCTGAAGGTATCCCCTATGAAAGGAGTCAAGCGTTTTGGAATCAAAAGGAAGCTTAAGCCTCGATATGTTGGACCTTACCGCATTATCGAGAAAAGTGGAAGAGTAGCATATAAGCTCGATCTACCACGTGAGATGGGAGCTATATTCCCGGTATTCCATGTGTCTCAGCTGAAGAAGTGTCTCCGTATTCCTGAGGAAAGAATAGCGACAAGAAAAGTCAACTTGAAATCTGATCTTTCTTATGAGGAGAAGCCCGTGCAAGTTCTGGATACTCAAGAAAGAGTGACTTGTACACGAGTGGTTAAGTTATACAAGGTAGTTTGGAGTAATCATAGTGAACGGGATGCGACATGGGAGCGGGAAGATTATTTAAAAGAAAATCATCCAACTTTCTATACTAAATGGTACGCTTTCCAAATCTCGGGACGAGATTTTTCTAAGGGGGAGGGCTGTAACACCCTAGGTGTTTAGGCTTCCACTAAATTGCATGTCATTTCATAAACATGTGCATTATCTATGTCATCATGTCATTATCATTGAAACATACATATGCAACATTTTAAATTGTATGTGTTTCATGCTTGATTGCTTAGAGTGGTAGTAGTGCAACATGTGAATGTAGCATGAAACTCTCATACTTGGAAACATGGCAATATGGTAGTAATGTGGCAATTATAAAATGACAACAAGGTCTTGAAACATGTGAAACATTGCATTGCAACATATGAGTGAATTACTTGTTTTAGCTGCTTTATCACATGTGATCATTAAAGGTTGGTATAACAATTTGGTAAAGTGGTTGATCATGGTCTATTACACCTTAACTATACTTAGGTTACTTGTTGGGACATTGTTCATGTAGATCAAAATGACCAAAATGCCCTTAAGTGGAGGTTTGACTTGAATTGACCCTTGGAGTGTCACTGTTTGATTGATTCAAAAGTCCAACTTATAGACTTTGCATGGCTGTGCACTCTTTACCAAAGTTGTAGCTAATTTATCAAGGAACAAAAGTTGTTTTATGACCAACTCATGAAAATGTGTGGAACATGCTCAAACATGGCCCACAAGTCAGATTTACATGCTGATTTCAACAATGAAAAATATTCTAAGTCATGACTGAAATTTCAGTGTGATTGAGCAATCTTTGGCTTCATGTAACTGCTGATCCATGGTGAGTTAGGGAATGGTCCTTGAAGAGAAATTATAGATGGATGGTAGGCCTACAATTTTCATGTACCTTTGTTTTTTGCAAACGAGCAGCGGATTAGTCGAGATAATGCGTTGAAGTCGCTATTGTCGGTGATCTAATCGATCGAATCGATCTCTGATGTTGACCGAGTTCAAAAACCAGCGCCAGCGTGTGTGCCACCGTCGCCAACCTTCGCTTTCGCCACAGAGCCACAGCGCCACGGGCATCTGGCGTTCTTAGCCATGACAAAAGCACCCAGCGCTTTGCCGACGCCTTTTCGCCGCACCATTTGCTTTTCCTTCTCCTTCCCCTTGCCTGCGCCAAGCCACAAGACCATCCGCCATTGTCGACCGCGCGTCGCCGTCGTCGTCTTGCGCTCTCACCATAAAAATCGTCGGCCCATTTCGTTAAGTAGCCGCGCCGTGTTCTTCTCCACCTCCTCCACCTCTCGGTAGGGTCATTTGGGGCTTGGTAAGGCGTGTTCGCCATTTCCTCCACCGCCACCATGGCGGGACCTCGTCGGAGTTGGTGCTCCACGCGACCAACTACCACCGCAGCCTTCCCATCCCCTCCTCAGTGCTCGGTTAGCTTGGTAGTGAACTCTGGAAGCTCGTCCCTAGCTTAGCCGCACCCTCACGGGTCGGGTCTCACGGGAGGCCGCCATAACGCGCGTCTTGCCCCACCGTGCTTCGTCGCCAGCCCCGGTAGCCATGCCAATAGCTTCCATTTAGGGTACCACTAGATGCGCACGAGTGAGGCGAACACAGTAGCGCCGTTGCCTTCGCCGGAGGAGCCACCGGCGGCGAGTTGCACCGTCGTCTTCCTCCGCTCCCCTGTCTGTCTCACTGACACGCGGGCCCCTCCCGTCAGTCACCACGGCTGAGGCGGGAGCCCAGCGTGGGCCGCGCCGCGTCTTGGGCCGCGCCAGTGCGCTTCGTGGGCCGCCGTTCCTTCGGGCTGGCCCAACAGTGGCTGTGATTTGTTTTCTTATTTGTTTTGTTTTTATTATTTCGCAGATTCGTGTATAGATTCAAAAATGTGTATCTCCTAGTTGGTAGATCCAAATGCTATGGTTCAAATTTTGTTGAGTTCATGATAATGTCTAGTATTTAATAAAAATATTATATGGGCACATGTTTTAGAAATTCTGGATGAATTAAATAGGACTTTGAAATGTGTTTTTGGATACATGCAAACTTGTTTGAATTTTATGTTGAGTTTCTGTGGTCCAAAAATTATGAAATTTTGTGGGTAATCTATTATTGCTTAGTAGAATCTCTGGTTAAAATTTTAGAGCTAGTGCATGTGTAGTTTTTGAGTTATAGAATTTCCTTTTATTAATGGATGGATCTTGTATGAATTTTCATAATTTTTCTATAGATCCAGTAAAGGTAAAATTTGGTGAGTGCTATTCTTATGCTTGAATGATACTAGGAAAAATGTGAAATCTGTTGGTTGACACTTTTCATTAGGGTTTCCTAATTATGCTAAAAATAGGCATGCCACCTGTTATTTTGGATACAGCAAGTTCTGCTTGCTCAATGGCTTTGAAATTTTTATGGTAGTCTATGTGAAGCATGAGATAGCTACTGTAATTTTTATAGATTTTTATGAACAATTTTACTATATGTTGCTTTAATCACCTAATTAACTAAATAAATTAGAAAAGGATATTAAATGATTTATTTAGAAGTTGGCATTATACTTTCTAGTGTTCCTCTGGTATGTGTAACAAATTGGTAAACTTGGTTTGGTCAAATTAGGCTTTTGCATCATCATTAAATAATTAAGTTAGTAACCCTGTCATTGCGGGACAGATTCTAGGTTTACTGGAATTTGATTTGGTTAACTTAAGAATCATGCTTTGATGTTTACAAATGAAGTATAGAGAATTTCATAAGCTTTCCAGAATGTCCTCTTGCAAGTCATTTGGATTTATAGAACTCTGGTTGTGATTGAATTAAGGGACTATTTGTGTGCATATAAAACTTTAAATGTTGATTTATGTATGCCTTTACTATTTCAAAGTTTGTGGTAATGTTCCTAGGTGTTAGGCCTTTAACTGAAGATGAGCATCTTTATCTTAGGTTATGCAAGTTAGGTAAGTTGATCTTGTTCTTCAAGTTAAGTTAGATCCCTGTTTTAAAGTGATTTGAATAGAGCTATTCTTAATCGGTAAACGAGTGTCTAGTAATGTTGTCGTCGAACACTTACTGTGATTCATTCATCATGGGCATCATGTCATTCCTTATGCATCCATGATATTTATCTCGATGCATCGGCATGCAATAGGTGTACTGGGAAGGAGTGACTCTGCTAGAATTCGAGAGGCGAGCGAAAGCAGCAGACAACATCGACAATCGAAGGTTCAGGAGGTGCAGCCTTCAAAAGAAGTGCCAGACGAGGTCGCCGTTGAGTGCCCAGATCACCGTCCGTGCAACTTTGTGAAAGGCAAGCCCCGGAGCATATTAAGCCTTCTAATTTCCGAAATACAGTTACATTATTATTATTATATATCTATATATATATTGTTGCATTAAGTTTAGGTGTTGGATGCAAACAATTGCTGCATTGGTTACCCAATCCTTGTCCAGATATTGTTACCTTGAATCCTATATAGCTCGAAGCTCGTGTAGTGCTTAGCCCCGCTTAAACACGGTAGAAGTCGGGTGATTTCCTATCACTGCGAGATATAGGAATATACATGTGCACGGTTGGCTATATTTGCTATCGTGGAAAAGAACCAGTCTTAATTTGAAATGAAGACGGGCGGAGGCTTGCTTAGGTTCACGATGACTCCATCTGTGTCGATTAAGGACCTGAATCTTGGAGCCTTTCTGTTCATGTTGAGCGCATGCCTCTCTCTTAGTTGGCGGGTCAGGGAGACCGACCACGAAGCCGAGTAGCTCACCTCGGTAGGAGTCGATAAGTATAAAGTGCGCCTCGAAAGGGAGCCATAGGCGTGAGTCAAGGGGGTGTGATTTAAAAGTCCCGATCGTCTGACGGAAGGGTAATCCACGAGAGTCTTTGGCACCGATCGAACCCGCAATTTGGTTCTGAGTTATTCAAAAGGTGACCCACGGCTACCCTTGCAAAGTATGCCAGGGTGAGAGTTAGGAATACCCCCTTAGCTGAGTTGTAATTCGATTCGAATCGCCGTCTCTCCCGGTTAGTGAGAACTTGACGGAGGGGCTGAGTTTTGTCGGCTGTCCCGATCGCTCGGGCTCGAAGACTTGCTCGGTGAGTTCGCTAACGGGTGTGATCGAGGGGAATCTAGGTCCGTCGTTCATGACGGGGTCGGCATAGCCCTCTTGTGACATTCCACTACTCCTTTACCTATAATCCGATAGATGCCTAGGTCGTTTGAAGATTGACCCAGTGGCCTAACGGCCTCCCTCGATGGGGATTACATGGGCTGGCGAGAGGTTTAGGATCGAATGAGAAGGTTGAGATGACCCGATGCGGACGCTGACGAGGCTAGGGCCGCCGGTGGTGCTCATCTACGGTATTCTCCCCAGCTCTGTTGGTTGCCCATGTCGAATGAGGCAACCGCCGCTTCGCGGACGCAACACGGAGCGTTACGGTGCATTTCATTTGCCGCGTGCGATGCTTAGTTCTCGAGCCCCCAGGCGGTTCATGCCCCTAACCGTCCAGGGGTTCAGCGTGATGAAATGAATGCGCGTATGGATGTATGAATGATTTATAAAGAAATAGAGGGGTTTTGATAGTGTTTACCTTGTGTTTGGAGTGACGGGGTTCGGAGAGCTTTTAGTCGGAAGCGTCCGACGGGACCCATGCTCGTCGTTAAGTGATGGAGTCGGCATGGCCTACAGGCGTCCTTTGCTTCCTACCTATGTCTTGGTGCGAATCTTGGCGACTTGATTGACTCGGGGGATCGGTTTGGTCTCTGGCGGAGATTTCGTTTTTTGGTCTCCTTGGCCTGCTGGCTGGCGGGAGCCGCCTGCGTGTGGTGATGCTTTGGTTCCTGTGCCCATCATGTGGTAGTGGTTGATCATGCGGTAGTGGTGGGCCATGGCCAGGCCACGTCTCGTCTGATCAGGAGCCGTTCTGTCGGTCAGGGCACGTCTGATCGGTCAAGGGGGCGTCTTATCTGCATTAAACGGGAAAGAGAGATATTTTCTCGCTCCGCCGTTTTGCCTTCTCCGATCGGTGCGGCCCTTCCAACCGCTGCTCTCTTTTCCTTAAGTAGGAGAATGGAGAGGGGTTTTTTCGCTCCGTTCCTTTGCCTGTTCCTCATCCGTTGTCGCCCTTCTTCTCCTCTTACTGTGAGCGTTCCTGAGAGCCACGACGGTCTCTAGGAAAGAAAAGGGAGAGAGTGAGGGAGAGGAGAAGAACTTACCGATCCTTTTTGCAATTCGGAGTGAGGATGTCGGACTGGAGGTCGTCCACCGTGAGGAAGTCAGTGCTAGAGGCCTTCGTCTAGAAGGGGTTTTTGCCGCCCTTGAGAGGTGGCGCCTTTGGAGGGTCCTCGAGAAGGGAGGAGTTCTGCAACCTCATCCCGACGAGGGTGGTTTCATTCCTTACCTTCCATGGCGTGGTTTGGGATACCCAGCGCCTTTGGTTCCTGGCGGACTTCTCAACGAATGGGGTGCAGGCTGCGAGATCTCAATCCGAAAGGGTCTTGCACCTCACCAGATTATATCCTTTGTCTGCGAGGCTTTCCTTGGGATGGAGCCACACGCGGATTTCTTCCGGCGGCTCTTTTCCCCGAGAGCCTTGACGGCGGGGGACTCGGCTGAGATCGCGCCGGTGGGAGGATTCACCCTGCAGAGGAAGCCGGGCGTGGGAGACTCATATCTCGGGTACCTCCCCTATGACTCTAATCGGGGGTGGCATGAGGAGTGGTTCTACATCAGGAATCCGGCAGTGGCGCCATTCCCGGTGTTCACCAGCAAGAGCCGGAGAAAAAAGAAAGTTGGTCGTGGGGCTGCGCCAAAAAGGAGAAGCACAAGGTGGGAGTCATCGAGCAGGAGCTCTGGAAGCTCATGAAGAGTGGTCTCAACAAGGTGCGGTGTGTTCACACACCTGTCACAATTCTTTGGGTCGTCTTTGTTGGCGAAGAGGGCACCGCCGATGTGGATGTACGACGGCCTTTTGGACCCAGACCGTATGTCGTCGGAGGATCTGCCGAACGACGAGGTCTAGAGTGGCATAGGCCAAGTGCTGTAGTTGAGGCCCAAGGAGAGGGTTGAAGGGGGGCCCATACCTTTCAACTCCTCGATCATGTCCCTCCTGGTATGTTCCCTTCTCTAATCTGCACATTTTTCTCTGTTTTTCCTATTTCTTGATTGGGGGTCATACGTTTTGTAGGGGCTCGGAAAGTACAAGTCCCGGCCACACCTTCCTAAGGGACCAGAAGGCCAGGCCCGGCAAGCCGCCCAGAAGGAGGCGACAGACGCCCGGAAGAAGAAAAGAACTGAGGAGGTTCGGAGGAAGGAAGAGAAGAAGAAGGAGGTCACCCGGTGCATGAGGGCCGGGGAACGTAAGAGCGACGTCGAGTCGGATCTTGCGTCGGATGATCCTCCTACGGATTTGGATGACATGGTCTCTCCGATGAGTAGGAGAGTCAGGAGGTCGTTGTGACCTTGGCTGAGCGTTGCGGCCCTGCGACGACGTCCGCTGGTGGTGAGCAGGAGGCCGCACGGCGTGCTGCGGTTCCTACATCGAGGAAGTGCGCAGCGAGTGTAGACGTCATTGGTGAGCGAGCGGTGAAGCGGACGCGGTCACCGCGCCCCTTGGCGGCATCGTCGGTCCCATTGTCGTCTGTGGCGGACACGGCTGAGCGAGCCGGGCGGTCCAAGGAGCGGACGGGTGCTCGTGTGGCGACGGAACCAGTGCCAATGCCAGACTTGCAGCCGGAGGAGGCCTTGCCTATCATGGCTGCAGTTGTGTAGTCTGGGCGGTCTAAGGGGTAGCCTGGCGTCTGGTCGATACGCGACTTGCAGTCGGAGGATGCCCCGCCTGCCGCTCCGGTCGGGGAGTCCCGAGCCGGAGGTCGCAGCGACCCGTAGACCGGGCAAGAGCCAGTCGGGATGACTCGACCCGTCTGAAGTGAGGGGCGCGGTCGTAGCTTTGGGAGCTATCCTCGTCCCATAGGTCCATGGTCGTGAGTCGCCTTCCGGGTCATGCCTTCGCCACCACACGATATGTTTCCTTTTGTTGCTTCTTCGATTCTTGCCGGTCGAGTCTTTTTAGAGTGTGGCTTACTGCGATTTTTGTCGGGCCAGGGTATCTGCCGGGTTGAGCATCGCCCGACCCCGTCTGCGGAGTGGTTTGAGGCCCACACTGCAGCGTGGCGATGCGATGGCGAGGGTGGCGGTGGGGTGGCGGTAGCAAGGCCTTCTAATGTGACCACGCCCGGTGTCGGAGACCTCAACGACCACTCCGACCACCTCTCCGACCACTTGAGAACCTCGGCGACCACTCAGACCACTTCTCCGACCACTCCTATCACCTCTCCAGACCACCTCGGTGACCTCTCCAACAACCTCACCACCGATACACCCCTTCAAGTCCCTACTAGACCAATCACCCAGCCCACACCAAAAAGATACAACAAGTGGTGCACATGCTACTTTGTGAATTTCAATTAAACATTAATGGTAATTTTGAGCTAACTAAGTCGTGCATGTTGTTATTACTCAGGTTCTCCGAGAAGGAAGACAAGGATACATCAAGGATGGATCAGAGAGAAGAGCTGGGCGTTCGACCAGTTTTAGTGAAGACTGCTCCGAAGCTCAATAGTCTGCATGAAGCTAAAGAGCCCGTGCAAAAACTGTACCATTCTACAATAATTCGTGGAAGGAGTTATGACCAAAACATTAAAGACTGCCCAGAAGCCCAGAAGACACGTGGAAACTGAAGACCACTTCGTGAATGCTCTAGTCCGTTGTCCTTCCACCTTCCAACGTGGCTTCTTCAGTTCACATCTATCTTAGAAACTTCTCATAGTATAAATACCACCTCTAGGCTACTAGAAAAGGACTTTTGAATGATTTGATAATTCCAGTGATATTGCAGCCAAGTTGCCGAGTGCTTACTCAAACCCTTGTTCTTCCTGGACTTGTGAAGAGATTCCTCTGGGATCCACTAGTTTGTGCTTTGTGGGTTCCAGTACGGCTGCCCTGCCTTGTGTGGATTAGCTCCGGTCGTGGTTCTGTAGTCGTTCAGAGATCGAGTCGAAGTCTTCGCGGTTTTGGTGTCTCTCTCTCCCCGTCGCTTGGTCGCGTCCAACCTTGGCAGTTATCCTCCGCTGTTCACAGCAAGTTATCTTATGATTTCCAACCTACTGTCGTGAAGATCGGGCCACCCCGAGGAGGTTTCCATTGGTACCTTGTTGTTGGTGATCTCCGACCCTTATCATGTGGTATCAGAGCTCAAGTTGACACAGTAGGTCTTGCCGTCATCCACATCGTTATCCTTGTTTAATCTACGTCATATATTTGTGTTTATCCATATCCTATAGTCCAAAGCCACAAAAGAAAAAAATACCTATAGCCATTTCTCGGTACTGTTACGTTGTGTTTTGTGTTCATCGAGTTGCTAGTTACCACCGTTCATATAAAAAAATTGAGTTATTTTATTCGTTACCGCTGTCAGTGTTATTAAAAAGAGATCAAAAAAAGAGAGAGAAGTGAAAAGAAGTTGAAGGATCTGTGTTGCGGTGTATTGCTGAAATTTTTAGTTTACATATTTGAGTTGATGGTAATCTTGTTAGCAGCAACGTCTTGTCTTTGAGCATATCAAACCAATCGGTTAGCAGTACCGTAGCCCTCCTTAGCCACCTATAGCTCCACCAAAACCTGAACTGGGACATTCGATTCGTAATCCTTACGACCTCTCTACCACCTCCGTTGAAGCTGCCACACCAGCACCGTCACGGTCCTTGAGAACGAGCAAGAACTTGGGTAAGTAAGAGGTGAGATTGTGTGTTTCCACAAATTTACCTATTCCACTTTTTCTTGCAACTGGTCTAACATGGTAGGATCCAATTCGAGTGTTCATGGTGGGGACCACGGAGATGAAGAACCCCGTGTTGTACGGGCGGAGCTACGTCAAATGGCCAACTCGCTCTTGGAGGTGATGGAGAGGATGTTCAACGAACGTCTTCCTGCAGCGGGTGGTCGAGGACCTCAACATCAACATGAAGACAACCATCGTGAAGAATTTGGTGATGAAAATTCTGGTCTAGGTGATGGATTTTATGGCCGCCATGGCAATGGTCGTGGTGGTCAGGGTGGAGGGCGTTGTGCTGATTTTGATCAGCGCGGTGGTGGACGTCGTGCTGAATTTGATCATCAGCGTGGAGGAGGACGTGGACGTGATCGTCATGTACATTTTGATGATGAAGATGAGGTTCACGATGAGTATGAGGAAGGATTTGATGATAATAAAAATCCTTTTGGACACCATGGGCATTTTGGACAGCCACATGAACATCGTCGTGGTGCTGGTCATGATGGGGAAAATCATCGTGGTCATCATAATAGAGATGATCCAGATAGCATTGCTCGTGTAAAGTTAAGTGTTCCAAAATTTTCAGGGAAAGAAAATGCTAATGCTTATCTTAAATGGGAGGAGCAAATTGATCAGATTTTTAGAGTGCATAACCTTTCTGATCAGAGGCATGTCAACCTTGCTTCTGTTGAGTTTTCAGATTACGCTCTCACATGGTGGAACCAAGTTCAAGAGGATCAACGTGTGTTGGGACGTGACCATATCAACACATGGGCTGAGATGAAAAGAGTGATGAGAAGACGATTTGTGCCATCAAGTTATCAGCGTGACATCCGCAATAGGTTACAAACATTGAGATAAGGATCAAAATATGTTGATGACTACTTCAAGGAGATGGAGTTACTCTTGGTGAGATCTGGAATTAGAGAAGATGAAGAGTAAAAAATGGCAAGATTTTTGAATGGTCTCAATGAAGAAATTTCAGGTTCTGTTGAGATGTTTCCATATCATAATTTGCAAGACCTTGTTGATCAAGCTATGCGCACCGAGAGGAAAATTCAGCAAAAGGGATGAAGAAGGTCTTATGGGAGCCAATCAATTTTAGCCCCATGGCGTTGGCAGCAGCCCGGTACCTCTATTGATGGGGGAAGATCACAAGGAGTTGCTACTAGGCCTTCTCCATCCATTGGTGCTGCAAAGACAACATTTTCTACTGCTTCTTCACCTACAATTCAGCAACAACAACGACGACATGCTGCAACCACAGCAACCCCTCCTGCTGCATCAACTGCTGCTTCTTCTTCCCATACCCAAGTCATTATTTGTCACAAGTGCCAAGGTCGAGGACATATTGCTGCTCAATGTCCTAGTCGAAGGACCATGATTATAAATGAGCAAGGTGAATTGGAATCTGAAAGCGAACCTGAGGAAGAAGCTCCAATATATGACGAAGAAATTATACAAGATAAAGGTGATGAAATTCAACCTGATGAAGGAGATCATAATTGATTTATTTCTCTTCGTGTGCTTAGTATTACTGCTGAAAAAGAAGAGAATGGCCAGCGGCACAATCTGTTCCATACCAGAGGCATGATTAAGGACAAGCTATGTCGCATCATCGTTGACAATGGTAGCTGTAACAATATTGCAAGTCAAGAATTAGTGAACAGATTGGGGTTGAAACCGCGGCGTCATCCAAGTCCATACAAGATGCAATGGCTCAATGACTACGGTGCGTAGTAACAAATATTGTGACCATTCCCTTTTCTATTGGGCGGTACAATGATCATGTGGAATGTGATGTGGTGCCTATGCAAGCATGCCAGCTACTGCTAGGGAGGCCATGGTTATTTGATCGTGATGTTTAGATCTTTGGAAGAACCAACAAGCTGTCTTTCATGTACAAAGGAGAGCGAATTTCTTTGCTTCCTTTAACACCAGAGGAAATTTTGAAGGATGATCTTAAGAAGAAACAGCGAGAGAGCGAGAACAACCTGTGAGTGACCCACAAAAATAGTGAGGGAGAGATTCCAAAGCCAAATAAAACCTCACAACTTCAAAGAACCAAGACACCGGGAAAAGAGGGATTAATTATGATGGCTAGGAAAGGGGATCTAAAAGAATTGAGTGAACTCAATGCCATGTTCTTCGTACTCCTGTACAAGGATACTCTTCTTTCTACTAACAACTTACCCTCTACCCTGCCAAATGTTGTCTTTGATGTGTTACAGGAATATGAGGATGTCTTTCCGGATGAAGTGCCACTAGGACTACCACCTAAGAGAGGAATCGAACATCAAATTGATCTTGTGACCGGTGCTTCACTCCCAAACCACGCTGCCTACCGCACCAACCTAGAAGAAACCAAGGAGATTCAGCGACAAGTGGAAGAATTGATGAGAAAAGGGTACGTACAAGAAAGTCTGTCACCTTGTGCTGTTCCTGTCCTTTTAGTTCCTAAGAAAGATGGGTCTTGGCGGATGTGTGTGGATTGCCGAGCAATAAATAACATTACCATAAGGTATAGACACCCCATCCCTCGGCTGGATGATATGCTTGATGAACTTAGTGGTGCTATCATATTCACTAAAATTGATTTAAGAAGTGGATATCACCAGATTCGAATGAAAGAAGGAGATAAATGGAAAACAGCCTTTAAAACAAAAATTGGGTTGTATGAATGGTTGATAATGCCTTTCGGGTTAACCAATGCACCAAGTACATTCATGAGATTGATGAATCATGTGCTTAGAACTTTCATTGGCAAGTTTGTTGTCGTTTACTTTGATGACATCTTAATTTATAGCAAGTCTCTTGATGAACATGTTAAACATATCCAATGTGTGCTTGCTGTCCTACGTGAACAGAAATTGTATGCTAACCTTGAGAAGTGCACATTTTGCACCGACAAGGTAGTCTTTCTTGGATTTGTTGTTACAGGACAAGGAGTGGAGGTAGATGAAGAAAAGATCAAGGCTGTACGAGACTGGATGCCTCCACAGAACGTGAGCCAAGTCAGAAGCTTCATTGGACTTGCTGGTTTATATCGATGATTCGTGAAGGATTTTAGCACTATTGCTGCACCAATCAATGAGCTAACCAAGAAAGAGTGCTTTTTAAGTGGGGAGAAGCACAACAGAAGGCATTTGAAGAATTGAAGATGAAGTTAACAACAGCCCCAGTCCTTGCCCTCCTAGATTTTGGTAAGACATTTGAAATAGAATGTGATGCAAGTGGAGTTGGGATTAGAGGTGTGCTCATGCAAGAACGAAGGCCAATTGCATACTTCAGTGAAAAGCTAAGTGTTCCAACTCTAAATTATTTAGTTTATGATAAAGAATTATATGCTCTCGTTCGGAGTTTGGAAACTTAGCAACATTACCTTTTTTCTAAAGAATTTGTGATACATTCAGATCATGAATCATTGAAACACCTTAGAGGACAACTAAAACTAAATAGAAGGCATGCAAAATGGTGTGAATTCATTGAGTCATTTCCCTATATTGTCAAGTACAAGAAAGGAAAAGAGAATGTTGTAGCAGATGCTTTGTCTCGACGTCACACTTTGCTAACCCAACTTGACGCTAAGATTCTTGGCTTAGAAAGCATAAAAGATTTATATGCAACTGATTCATATTTTGCTGAACCATATTCCAAGTGTCGAGAAGGCAAAGGATGGGAAAATTTTCATGTGAATAATGGGTTTTTGTTTCGAGCTAACAAACTCTGTATTCCAGATTGCTCTGTTCGAATTTTACTTGTGCAGGAAGCCCACGCAGGAGGACTCATGGGATATTTCGGTGCCAAGACAGAACAAGTCCTTACCGGCCACTTCTTTTGGCCAAAGATGAGAAGAGATGTGGAGAGACACGTTCTTCGCTGCGAATCATGCCACAAAGCTAAGTCCCGTGTGAATCCTCATGGATTATACACACCTCTGTCTATTCCTAGTGTGCCTTAGGAAGATATCTCCATGGATTTTGTTCTTGGTTTACCTCGAACCAAGCGGGGAAGGGATTCCATCTTTGTTGTGGTTGATCGTTTTAGCAAAATGGCACATTTTATTCCATGCCACAAGAGCGATGATGCTTCACATATCGCTGAATTGTTTTTCAAAGAAATTGTACGACTACATGGAGTGCCACGAACCATTGTTTCTGATCGTGACACTAAATTTTTGAGTTATTTTTGGAAAACTTTGTGGGGGGCAAACTTGGAACGCGGTTGCTATTCTCTACGACGTGTCATCCACAAACAGATGGACAAACTGAAGTTGTGAACCGTACTCTATCAATGCTACTGCGAGCTATCCTCAAGAAGAACTTGAAACTTTGGGAAGAAAGTTTGCCACATGTCGAGTTTACATACAACAGGGTTGTACACTCGACCACTAAATTTTGTCCATTTGAAATTGTATATGGGTTTAAACCCACTGCTCCCATAGATCTTTTGCCTTTACCTATGCAGGAACGTGTAAACTTCGATGCAAGCAAGCGAGCCGAGTTTGTCAAGAACCTTCATGATAGAGCTCGGACAAACATTGAAAAGATGACCAGGATGTATGCGAAGCACGCCAATAAAGGTCGACGGACTGTGTTATTTGAACCAGGAGACTTAGTTTGGGTGCATTTATGCAAGGACAGATTTCCTGAACAACGCAAAAGCAAGTTGCAAGCCTGAGCTTACGGTCCATTCAAAGTGCTACGCAAGATCAACGACAACGCTTATGAAATTGATCTGCCAAGTACTTATGGTGTGAGTACCAGTTTTAATGTGGCCGACCTCTCTCCATTCTTTGGATTAGAAGAGTCAAGGACGACTCCTTTTCAAGGGGGGAGGATGATGTGACCACGCCAGCGTCGGAGACCTCGGCGACCACTCCGACCACCTCTCCGACCACTCCGGGAACCTCGGCGACCACTCCGACCACTTCTTTGACCACTCCGATCACCTCCCCGACCACCTCGGTGACCTCACCGACCTCGGCAACCTCTCCGACCACCTCACCAGCTGATACACCCTTCAAGTCCCTACTGGACCAATCACCCATAGCCGCGCCAAAATGATACAACAAGAGGTGCACGCGCTACTTTATGAATTTCAATTAAACATTGATGGTAATTTCGAGCTACCTAAGTCGTGCATGTTGTTATTACTCAGGTTCTCCGAGAAGGAAGACAAGGATACATCAAGGATGGATCAGAGAGAAGAGCTGGGCGTTCGACCAGTTTTAGTGAAGACTGCTCCAAAGCTCAATAGTCTGCATGAAGCTAAAGAGCCCGTGCAAAAACTGTACCATTCTACAATAATTCATGGAAGGAGTTATGACCAAAACATTAAAGACTGCCCAGAAGCCCAGAAGACACGTGGAAACTGAAGACCACTTCATGAATGCTCTAGTCCGTTGTCCTTCCACCTTCCAACGTGGCTTCTTCAGTTCACATCTATCTTAGAAACTTCTCATAGTATAAATACCACCTCTAGGCTACTAGAAAAGGACTTTTGAATGATTTTATAATTTCAGTGATATTGCAGCCGAGCTGCCGAGTGCTTACTCAAACCCTTGTTCTTCCTTGTTCTTCCTAGACTTGTGAAGAGATTCCTCTAGGATCCACTAGTTTGTGCTTTGTGGGTTCTAGTACGGCTGCCCTGCCTTGTGTGGATTAGCTCCGATCATGGTTCTGCGGTCGTTTGGAGATCGAGTTGAAGTCTTCGCGGTTTTGGTGTCTCTCTCTCCCGTCGCTCGCGGCCCAACCTTGGTAGGTATAAAGCTAGTTATCCTCCACTTGTTCAGTAGTGTTATCTTGTGATTTCCAACCTACTGTCGTGAAGATCAGGCCACCCCGAGGAGGTTTCCATCGGTACCTTGCTGTTGGTGATCTCCGACCCTTATCACCTTCCCTCCTAGGGGTGTTGCCCCGGGGCTGCTGATAAGGCGGCAGCGGCGGCGGCGGTGTTGGTGGCGATCCCGGTGCCGACGGCGGAGGTGACTCTCGTGGCCCCTTCTTCGGCGGTCACGGTGGAGGAGACGAGGGAGAGGGAACTCCCTATCTCGCCGAGTGGAGGGACACACGGCGTGTCCTTGCTGTCAAAGCTAAAGGCGTCGGTGGAAAGTGTTGTCGTGACAGAGTTGGGGCGCTCGATGATGTCCCATGCGAACGAGGTGGTGGAGATCCCGTCTGACGACGAGGCGGATCTTGCGGCGAGGCTGCCGGTGTCGCTACGGGAGCTGATGGTGTTGCCGCGGGGGCCGGCGGTGGTCTAGTTGGAGGCTGGCCCCCCCGGCAGTTCATCGGAGGGTGACCTAGAGTGGTCCTTTCCTGAGGACCCGTCGAAGGCGAGGTTCGTCCTCCAGGATTCCCGGGAGCGCTAGCTGTGGGACATTTTTGGGGGGCAAGGGCATGCCACGGTGTCCGAGCTCACCAAGCTGTCCGCAAAGCTTGAGAGCGCCTAGAAGCAGGCTCAGTTTGCCCGGCAGCTGGTTGAGGTTGACCTACAGCTCACCAAGGAGGTGAGTTTCTAGTACTTATCCTTGCCCTTTGAATCTTTTCGTCGGTTGTTTTTAGCGTGCTTGTTCTTCACAGGAAATAAGGAAGGTGTCATCCCGCAAGTCATACTTCCTTCGGACGAAACACGCCCAGACGGCCGAGCTAGAGCGTTGGGCGGAGTCCGCTTGCCGCGAGTCCCAAGTCTAGACGGCCGAGGCGGAGGGGCAGCGTGCGGCGGAGCGGACGACTGCTGCCGAGCAAGGGCTCGAGGCGGCAAAGGCCCACCATGAGGAGATCGAGGCGGGGCTACAGACGTCCCTAGCCAATACTGAGGCGATGCTTCAAGAGGCCTTGGCGGCCCTTGAGCCGGAGCGGGCCGCCCTAGAGAGGGCATAGAAGGCCTTGGAGGCGGAGTAGAGGGCCCGGTCGGAGGCGGATTAGGAGGTGCTCGCGCTCTAGAGCCAGGTGATGGGGATGGAGGACGCGAGTGCCCGGTTGCGCGAGCAGGTGGCTCGGCAGGTAGAGGATTTCTCCACCCTTGAGGCCTCTCGCATCGGTGCGTACGTTTTTGTTTTCTCGTGATGTTGATTTTTCCCTCAGCCTGTTTCTGAGTTTGTCACCCTTCCTCTAGAGCTGGGTGAAAAGGTGAAGGCGCTAGAGCGAGACCTGGAGACGTCCAAGGCGAGCTTCAGCCGGAACACCGAGGAGTTGGCCAAGTCCCATGAAGAGCGACGTGCTCTCGAAGGGGATCTCGACCAGATCCGCAACGTTGCCCAGCTCGTCGTCTCAGAAATCTTTAGGTCGGCGCCAATTACCAACGCGCCCGTGGTCCAGCTGGCGGAGGTCCCGAACGCGGTCAAGGACCTTGTTAGGAGCGGGATGTTTTATGGAGCATCGGGGGTGCTGACCTCGGTGGCGACGCACCACCCGAACCTAGACTTCGATGCTATCTGCAGTGGGTATGCTAATGGTCTAAGCATGGAGGACATCCAATCAATCGGGGTGAGCTTGCTGCCGCACGCGCCGTCGGTGTTAGAGCAAGTCTCCGCCGAGTGGGTGATGGACGTTCGCTGTCAAGACATGGCCCGAAGCATGCATGGAGAGAATGCTTCCAAGCCTTTGGATAGCCCGGAGCCTGGTTTGGGGGGAAATGTCGCCTCGGCCTCGGTCGAGCCGAACATCGTGCCGCCGGGGGGTGAGCAGCCTCGCCTTTGTCGGTCACGCCGCTAGCAGATGTCGTCGGGTCGGTTTAATAGCTTGCAGAATATAAGTAGTTAGTATACGTAAAAAGTTTTAAGTTCGTGGGGGAGCCCCTGTGTAAGACGTTCGTGGTGTGTTTTAATGACTGCAATCGGTTTTTGTTTTTGTGATGGAGTTGCTCCATTCGGGGAAGCTTGTTCCCTTTCGTTCCTTAGTTCTCCCTCAGCATAATTTTGTTTTTACTTCTTTCTTTCTCGTACCTGCCCGTTTGCCCCGTAGACTGCAACCTTGTGAGCCCAGGGCATGGCCCGCGAGGCTCGACTACTCATAACCGTAGGAAAAGGCGGGGTGCGATCAGACATAATGTTTTAAAGCAAAGCTACGTAAGGCAAATCGAAAGAACGAATCGCCCTTACATTCGGGGGGGGGAAGGAGTTTTCCATACAACAATGAACAAAAAGCAGAGAGGTATTATTGCCCCCTAGTGGGGGCCCCGAGCCAAAAGTATTCGGTCGGGGTGCTCTTACTGAGCGCGTCGTTTAGTGAATAATGGTAAGATCAAACTTAGGGAAAGGAAAAACGACATAGCTATTCTAAGCATTTGGAGATAAGCGTCATCGTCGTTGTCTTTCAGTCGGTAGGCGTCCGATCGGATCAACTCAGGCTTCACTCGTCTGGATCCTCGCCCGATGTGCCCCCTTCTTCTGTTGCTGCTTCTTTGCCTTTTTCATTCCTTGGCCTGCCAGTTTACCTCAGTAGGCGTTTGAGGAGCTGGCAGTCCTTGTAGAGATGGTTGACGGGGTAGTTGTGGTTGATGCACGGGCTCTCCATGAGCTCACGGAAGTGCCCCGATCGGTCTCTTTGAGCTGCGTGCCCAGTGATCGGTCGTGGCGACCGACGCGGAGTTAGCCGGTCGGCGGTGATCATTTCTGTTCTTTTTTCCCCTCTGTGTGGAGGGACCCTCGTCTTGATCCTGGCGCTTGGCCTTACCTTTGCTATGGACTCCATTGGAGTGTGGTAAGAACGTCGCTTGCTGGGGGAGTTGGGCAAAGGTCGGTGGTCCCGGGCCGTCAGCGCTGGGACTCTGGTCGCCGCTGCATGTGCCTCGGCTTGGTTTGAGCTGCGCGTAGATAGGTGGTTGGTGTGGAGCGGTCGTCAGGTCAAGATGAGGTGCCACTGCGGCCTCATGTGTCGCGCTCAGTGGTTGTTGCGGTGATAGGGGGTAGCGCCCCATCTGCTGTGTCCTTGTTCCCCGAACGGGGAGCGAGGTCGTGAGTCAGCGTCGCGACACGGAGCCTTCCGCTTGTTGAATGGCGACGGTCTCTACCAGTGCCTGGAGGTTCTGGTGGATCGCCCGTTCACGAGGGTCGTTCGGCTCGGACAGGCCACGCAGGAGCATTGTCGCGGCGGCAATGTTCTGACTGGCCCGAGCGAACTGTGGGGAATCGGTCCCTCTATCTGGGGTGTTGCGCTAGACCTGACGAGCGTGACCCCGAGCGCCCTTCGCCGGTCCGCGCGCACGGGGCGTAGTGTAGCGCGTCGAGCGCGCTGGCGCAGTTGGTGGCTGATGCGGCCACTGTCGTCGTAGTTCCTCCTCGAGCTCACGTGTGAGCTCGAAGGTCTCTATATGAGGGTCCGGAGGCACGTGAGTTCGTGAGGACTCCATTGCCCCTGGCGGCTGTTCCGGAGCGTCCGTCATAGCGTACTCCTAGGATGGACGGTGGCTGGGTGCCACGTCACCGATGCTGGAGCCGTCACTCCCGACATCGTCGTCCATGATGTTGAGGAAACAGGTGGGGCCGTAGCTCGCCATCCCCATGAACTCAGACGTGAGAGGAGGTGGCGACATAATCTTTTGGAGCCCCCGGCCGTACGAGTCCACGGGAGACACGAGGCCGTAGGGGAACCGGCCGTACGGTGGCCGCAACGAGGACAACGGCAGCCCTCCGGGTGTTTGGCGGAAGATAGAATGTAGTAAGTAAAGAACGGCATGTATATTACTCACAGCGGGGTTTAGGCAGAGAGTTTGCTCGGAATGAAGTGCAGATGTCGCGCCATTGAGGTCGCGTGTCCCGGAGTCGATGGAGAACGTCTCTCGGGTGCCGGGTCGCGAGTCTCCTCGCGGAGGTGGAGCACGCCGAGCCGGTCAGCGACGAAGTCCAGGCTTCCGAAGAGGAAGGCCTGGGATGGCTCGAAAACGAGTGGAACCCACATCTCCGGAGGCGAGAGTGCGGGATACTCCATTGAGCCGAGGCGAATCGTATCGCTCGAGTCCGCCACGGTGGGGGTGGCAGAAAAATGGGCCATCCGATGACCAAAAAGTGTTGAACGTACAGTGTCTTTCCCACGGACGACGCCAACTGTCGGTACAGAAAGTGACCAACTAGTGAATATTTGTAGTTTTGTCGTACGTTGTGATTGGAGGTGGCCTAGCACTCAATGACACAGGATATATACTGGTTCAGGCAACGTGCCTTACGTCTAGTCTGGGTTGGTCAGTGACTTTATTCCTAAGCCTAGGTGCTCGAAGTCTGAAGTGGGATTACAAACGAGAAGGAGAAAAGAGGGGTGTATGAGAGGTCGGGTCGGGTCCGACCGGAAGGGCTGAGGGCGACCAGAACTCCGCTATGAGTTAGGTGTTCAAGCGTGTGCTTGAGGGGTTGCCAGTTATCGATCTAGTGAATCTAAACTTGAAGAAGAATCATCCTCCTCCGTTTGGAGGGAGCGCATCCCCTTTTATAGATAAAGGGGATAGCTTTACAGGTGAGAGGGAGAGAGTACGGATGTTTCTAAGCCTTGTTGCCCACGCCGACGAGGGTAGCGATGATGGTAGGCGCCCAATACTGTTGACGTCACTCTAGAATGTCAGGTGCACATGGGAAGTTGTGTTGGCTTCTTCATGAAGGGTGGATGTTGGTACCTGCAAAATACTGTTGGTACCTACAAAATACTCCTTCCAGCCCGTCGTATTCTTAGACCTTCGGGCCGGCCCATGAACAACATCTTTGTTCTCTCCTGGCCGAGCCACCTCAATAAAAAAGTCGGTCCCCGAGGGACCCCGGGTTTGTGAACCCGACAGCATGTATTATGTGTGATTGGCCAAGTGCCTAATTAGCTAGAGTTGTTTTGGAGCATCGCTTCCATGTCTCAGTCATCTTTATATTTCCACTTCCTATATGATTGTTCTATAAGAACATTGATGCCATCTTTCTTATTTGAGATGGCTGCTATTTTATATCCAGTTAAAAAAAGCTGCTTATTACATTTCTTATGCATTTATTATATTCTAGAACAAGGGATACAAGTTGAGAAAATCAACTGCAACTAGAAACTTTGCATGATTTAATGGATATGATATATGTTTGTTCCTGCTTGAAGACACTCTGCTTGAATCCCAAGGGATCTTAGATATTTAATCAGTTAACGCTGTGGTACTGGAGTCTTTTTGTCTATTTAGAGAACTAACGCCTATGAGTTTTATGTCTGAAATTTTGGTGAACTTTGTGCTGTGTTAACCTCCACACTCATATATGTTGCGAGGAGAAGGTTTAATAGTGCTTTGTGTATCGCTTTCTTTTCACATTCTTCATTGTTTTGGTTTGTGTACTTCAACTCAAAATTTAATTTACCTTGCTAGCATACTGTTATCTTTGCTGGATTCCACTTGTAGGTCTTCTAATGTATACAGCTTAGTGAGGCAACCACTTTGTAGTCCTCAATGGTGCACTTAGCTCATATATAGGATACCATGCTACTAACTTCTGGACACCATTGGTACCCCGTGCATTAACAGAAGTGTAGTGGCTCTGAAGCTCTTATATTCTCCTACACCTAGGTTAGGCAACATCGTATGAATTAGCATTACTAAATTCTCACATGTGATTCAGCAAAATATTTTGCACTACTGCTGCCTTGATGTTGTTTCAGGTAATCGACCATATATGCACTACTGCTGCCTCAGATGTGTGTGTGTGTGTGTGTATATAAATTACTGAACTGCAATACTAATGAATAGGGTTAGAAGATCTAGGGTTAGAGTTATGTGTCCACGGTGTACATATGTCCACGGTGAGTTAAGAGACTCATGAATTTTCAGGAACCAGGAGGCCTACTAATCCTTCATCAACTTGTTCTAATGGCACACCCGTTTCTAGGAAACAACACATGTATAGGCACATGTCTAGCCTTTTTAGTGCTTGGGATCCCTGTACTTCACTGCCGCCTCTGTCAACCGCAGTTTCCTGAAAACCTGGAGATGTGAGAGTAAGAGTCCTGATTAGATGTGAGAGTATTCAATAATGGAGATGTAAGAGTAAGCAAACAGTTTAGACTCCCGTCAAAAAGACATTACCTTGAGTCCTGATTAGATGTGAGAAGCCAATGAATGCTAGGATTAACTGATAATTATAAAGAAAGTACATTGATTACCTTGAATTTACTTCTGAATAACATTGGATTGATTGAATGCAAAACATCTATCCCTGCTCTTTGCTCCATCTTTTTATGGTTCTGGCCTAAGAATTAATTTTTACTGCAGGTAGAGACTCAGGAATTACAAGTGGAAATCAAAACAGGTATATCTACATCCATGATCTGCTTAGCTAAAGCAGCTTGAGCTTGTGCTAAATTTTTCAGCAATGACGATGATGCTATTCTGATTTTTAGTAGTACAGAATACCTTATTAGTTAGTGCCCTGCAACCTTATGGTATTATTCTGCTACTTTTAGGATTAGTTTGTCAAGTGCAAAGTGTATGAAAGGGGTGTATATGCATCTCTTTTTTTCTGAAAATCTTGTTCCCGCTCTTCTCTTTTAATCATTAGAGGAGCAAGATTGTCTTGTTCTCAAGTGGAAGGAACTACCAATAACGTGTGAGGTTCTCTTCCCACAGGGGCCAAGTGATTATTGCTAGCACATTTTATTTAACATGGCCAACCGTTTTGTGAGTGCCGGTAGCGTAAGTGTTATTCTTTATGGCTGAATGGCTTACAATTAATCAATGTTGGTTCCAGTAGTGCATTGATATTTGGTCAACGTTATTTGTTTCGTTTCTCGACAGTTTTTTATAAGGTCCTCGACATTGATTGTGTGGTCTGTAGGGCACAGTTTATGCTTAAGTAGAACTATTTTATTCCATAGTTTTTCTTGTGACGTGAAATTATGATGTGCTACTATTTTACATTAGCTTTGCACAATGAACCATGTAATTTTATGATTTTTTTTCTTGCTCTCGTCAAACCCCCCGGGGACTCACCTAGTAATAATATAATCTTGAGAGTTATACATGCACCTATGTTAGCTGAACATTTTGTCCATTGCAACTCACTGTATGTAAATTGCATTCTTATTAGGTAGATTGGGGAGAACACTCAACTCAGGTGAACACACACTGAACTTGAGCTGATAGCTTCTCTGTATTGCATACAAGTGTACATATATTTAGTGAAATCTGCAACTGGATGTTACTTCTTTCATGTGGTGTAACTAGGTTCAGCTAGTAGTGATATATATATATAACAACCCCAACTAGATCGTTGATTTATTGATATGTTGTAGCTACTGCAGCTAACAATTCTCTGTTTTTAGTTTCAGTATGTAACATGAGTTTTCAGCATGTATGAAAACTATTTTTTTAGCATTAGTTCCATGTAAGAACTTCTTGTCATCTAATTAATCTACCAGAACAATTGCTAGTGGATAGAAAATTCTGCCAAGTATTTGCGCATAATTTAAAATGATATTCTTCATGTGCTTTGCCCTTTTTTATATATAAATACTAGCACTGATTCTCAAATCTCAACCAGTATGTTTTAGTTGGAGTCTAGCACTCTAGCTTGAAGGATGGCACTTAGATGGCTGGGCTCTTGATTCTTATACTGTTTGTGTTAATCTGGTTCATGGACTTGTCATTGTTGCTTATAAACTCTTTGTTTCATCTTATGTTTTAAAAGGAATGGCGACTGGAAAAACATTCTTGTCTCTTCTTATGATCATTATGTTTTGGAGGATGTTCTTATTGTCTCTAGAGAAAATAGATGAGATGGTGAGTTTATCTATATAAGCTGTTATAAAGTTTTGGTCAAATTTGTAAAGATGTATGTTCGTTGAACTTGAATCTTAGTTGTGTAGTGACATTTGTATTATTGTGGATAATTGTTGATGGATTAATTTTTATTTTTTTAACCATTTAAAATTGTCTCGTTGGACTGTCTGTCGCTAAAACCATATGTACCATCGCACAGTCCATCGCTAAAAAGTAGCAATGCACTATCTGTCGCTAAAAAGTAGCAATGAACTATCTATCGCTATAAATATTCGAGGCAACAGTATCAGTCGCTAAAAGTACTGTTTGACGCTAAGGATTTTTTGCCATAGGACTTATAGCGTCTGTAGAAGTATGTCGCTGTAAGTTTTTAGCATCAGATTGTCTGTCGCTGTAGCCGCTTTTAGCGTCAGATTGTTTGTCTGCAGAAAGTGTTGTTGTGTAGGACTGCCCGCAGATTAGCGATACTTGGTGTGCGTCTCTTTGATGCCTCTTGGTGAAAAGTTGTGTTAGATCTTTCTTTTTTCTTTCTCTTTCCTTCCTTATCTCAGTCATTTGAAATGGAATAAATGGCGCACTGGGTATGCGATCCTTGAAATGCAAGCCAGTAAAATTCTTAGATAGAGCCATTTGCCATTCAAAACTCTTCTGAAATTTTAGTGGTTCATCCTGCTGGGGTTCAAAACTCTTCTGAAGGTGATCATGATCATTGGATTGAATGAGATCATACTTCTGCAGCTGAAAACTTTTGAGCATAGCCACCGGTGCGTACCGAGTGTGACAGCATTCTGCAGTTTCATCTGGTGAGCTTGAACACCGAAGGCGAAATGGATGGTACCTCCATGGTCTGTTGTAGCTTCTGGTTGTTAGCTAATCTACTACCACCTTGTGAGAACACAGCAGAGGAAGACGGCGCCGACTTAGCTGCCTGCTGTGTGTGAACACAGCAAGGGAAGGCAGCGCCGACTTTGCCCCCTGATGTGATACAGTAGCCGCTGTAGGTGCAGGCGCCGCACGGCTCACCTGCAACACTATAGGAACAGGCAGTGGCCGGCGCAGAGTCAGCCCAAATCTAGTTACTGTGCCAGCATGGGCGCTGCACATGGACTAGATAGTTAGAGTTGTATAAATAGACATATATGGTAACTCAGTAAAGAGAGCTCAGATTTGCCATCACACAGACAGGGCTTCGGCCAACGCTGTTGCTTTGTATTGTGCGTGCTTGCTCTGTTCTCCCTTCCTCTTCTAGCTCGATCCGTAGTGTGTGGGTACGGACAACGCCAGATCACGTGGTGCACTGACGGCTAGTGGGTGCTCGGCAACACTAGCGCGTGCTCGGCGAGACCGACAAGTGCTCCACTACTTTGAGCCGGTGTTCGCAAGATCGGTTGGAATGGTTCACCGTCGTGAGCCGGTGATCTGTGAGACCAACGGAGTAGTCCGAGGCTATCTCGGTGGTCCGGAGGCTATCGTGTAGTGGTCCGAGGCTATCTCAGTAGTGGTGCGAGATCATCTCGGTGGTCGGGAGGCTAACTGTGGGCCAACAAGTGGTATCGGAGCCGTACAAGCGCCGTCGCCATTCTAACCGATGGCGGCGGCGATGAAGGTGGTTCGGAGTTGGGCGACAGCGATGCACTGCTGTCGTGGCTGCCCGACCACTACCGGAGGTAGTTGTTCGCCGCGGTGCGTGAGGTCGGTGGCACCACTTGGCCGACGCCGACTCGCACTAACTATGGATAAAGTGGTCGGTGACCATGAAGGTCAAGCTTCGAGCCGTCGGCTCGGAATGCTGCATGATGACAAGGCACCGACGCGTGGAAGAAGACGACATGTCGGCGATGGAGGCTATCCTCACCGCTGCTTTGTCTGGCGGAGTACAAGGAACCGTTGGGGACGAAGAGCTCGCTAAGGAGGCGTGGGAGGCCATTGTGGCGATCTTGGCGTCGGTTTCGACCAAGCAAAAGAAGGCAACGCCCAGCTTACAGAAAGCGAGTACGCAAACCCTCAAGTTCAAGGATGGTGAAACGGTGGAGGACTTCTCCTCCGCCTCTGACGCCATCGACAAAATTTGAAGAGCCACGGCGTCACCATCGACGAAGAGGAGGAGGCGGTCTCAAGTTCCTCCACTCTGTCTTGAAGCAAAGTACATCCGATCGCTCTATCCATAGAGACGACGATCTTTGAACTTGTACACCCTCACCAACGAGGATGTGGCAGGCCGCTCTACGGGCGGTGGACGCGCGCTGGAGTAGGCGACAACAGAAAGGGCGACAGCGAAACTCCTGCCGACGGAAGAGGAGTGGTGGGCGCTCGGCGTGAAACTCCGGAAGGCGACCTCCTCTAGTCAGCGGTGGCAACGGCAAACATCGGCGGCGAGGCTTCTTCGGTGAAGAAGCGGATCGACTCAACGCTTTGCCGGTGTTGCGGGAAGATGGGCCATTAGGCGCAGGGAGTGCCCAAATCGCAAGAAGGAAAAAGAAGGGTCGAGCTCACACCGGGCGAAAGCCGATGATGAGGATGAGGCCACTATCCTTATGGCGACGTTACGCACCGCATTTAACGCCGAGGCCATGGAGAGGGAAGAGGCGACGACGGTGGAAGGATCTAGCAAGGCCCTGAAGACCGTCAACCTCGACGAACCACGCGCCCAAGTCCATCTTGGACATGTGGGCGTCGACCAGGAGTAGCGGTGGTATCTAGACTCTAGTGCCAGTGACCACATGACGGGCTCCAAGGACTCCTTCTCCGAGCTCGTGGCGATGTTACCGGATGCGGTGAAGTTTGGTGACGGCTCAAGGGTGGCTATCCAAGGCGCGCACCCATCATCTTCGATGCTAGAATGGGGAGCACCATACGCTAACGGATGTATACTACATCCCACAACAAGGTTCGAAGATCATCGGCATTGGTCACCGGATGAGCGCGGTAGCGAGGTTCTGATCAAGGACGGCGTTCTGAGGATCAGAGACCGGGAGCAGTGACTTCTCGCCAAGGTGAAGAGGTCCCTGAACCGGTTGTACCTGCTCGACCTGAAGGTAGAGCAGCCGGTTTGCCTAGCGGTAAGGCACTCTGAGGAACCGTGGATGTGGCATGCCCGGTTCGGACATCTTAGCTTCGACGCGCTTGGTCGGCTGGGGAAGATGGTCCGAGGGCTACCCTACATCAAACATGGAGGCGAGCTGTGTGACAACTGCTTGGCCGGGAAGCAGAGGAGGCTACCTTTCCCAAAGGCGGCCAAGTATCGCGCGAAGGAAGCTCTTTGAGCTAGTTCACGGCGACCTCTGTGGGCCGATCATGCCTGCTACATGCGGTGGTCAGCGGTACTTCTTCCTACTCATGGACGATTGCAGTCGCTACATGTGGCTGCAACTCCTGACGAGCAAGGACAAAGCGGCGGTGGCGATCAAGAAGTTCAAGACGCGCGCGGAGGCCGAGAGCGGCAAGAAGCTCCGCGTACTGAGGACTGATCGGGTGGCGAATTCACTTGGTGGAGTTTGCTACGTCATCGCGTGGATCAAGGTGTGGGGCAACATCACACCGCTACCGCATCGCCACAACAGAATGGCGTGGTGGAGCGACGGAACCGGAGCGATGGTCGGCATGGCCCGATCCATGATGAAGGCCAAAGGATGCCGCAGCAGTTCGGGAGAGGCGGTGACCACGGCGGTGTTCATCCTCAACCGTGCTCGGCCAAAAGCCCTAACGGGCAAGACGCCGTTCAAGCTTGAATGCGGGGAGCAAGCCGAACATGTCATTCCTTCCGGACATTCATTTGCATTGGCCACGTCGGAAGACGGGTTAACCCTCACCAAGCTAGAGGACGAGAGCACACCCCATGGTGTTCCCCGGCTCTGTGAGGGTACCAAGGCGCACCGCTCTATGACCCACGTGGAGACAAGGTGACTGCTCTCGCGCGACATTGTGTTCAACGAGGAGGCGACTTGGGACCGCACAGATCCGAGCATGGGGAAGCGCGGAGGCTTCACCAACACCTTCGTCGTCGAGCACTTGGTCATCCACGGCGGTGGAGACGCCTGCGAACAGTGCCACGCACTTCGGGAGGAGCGCCGAGCACTCCGTGGTGAGAGTCGAGCACTTCAGGGCGAAGTCCGAGCACTTCAGAGGGATGCCGAGCACTCAGAGAGGAGTCGAGCACTTCGGAGAATGCCGAGCACGCCAGGAGTGGAGCCATGCGGTTCTACAGTGGCGGCGACCACTTCAGGACGGGTACCGAGCACTCCCGTGGCGGAGCCAAGACATCTTACTGTGGTTCCGACCACTCCAAGATCGAGGTCGGACACTCCTCACGGTGTGGCCGAACACTGCAGGAGTTATGACGAGCGATCCGAAGCGATCTTAGAGCACTTCAAAAGCTGCTATCTTGGGCACTCCGATGAAAGAAGGAACTTCATCACCCCGATCGAGTTTGCCTCACCTACAAGTGACATCACCGAAGTTCGTGGGCGCCTACCACGAAGGTGAGGAGTTGAGGTTCCACAGGCTGGACGACATCATCGGCGGCACAGGTCCCTCAGGTATGGCGGGTAGGCTGCTCAACGACGCAGAGCTGCTACTCGTCGCTCAGAGAGAACCACCCACGTTCGCGCTAGCCGAGCGTGATGGAAATCGGCGACGACGGGCAATGCCGGAGGAGATAAAAGGCGATCGAGGAAAACGAGACTTGGCGTACTCGTCGATCCACCCCCAGGATGCCGTCCGATCAGCCTAAAGTGGGTGTACAAAGTCAAAAGGGACGAGCTCGGCGCCATTGTCAAGTACAAAGCGCGCCTCGTCGCCCGAGGCTTTGTCCAGTGCGAGGGCATCGACTTCGAGGAGGTCTTTGCACCAGTAGCGCGCATGGAGTCGGTCCGTTTGCTACTTGCTTTGGCGGCGAAGAAGGGATCGGCGCGTCCATCACATGGACGTTAAATCGGCCTTCCTCAACGGCGAGCGAGGCGGGCGGAAACGGTCTTCGCCGGGCAACCTCCGTGGTTCGGCCGTCAAGGGAGAGGAGCACAGGTGCTCCAATCTGCGCAAAGCGCTCTCACGGGCCGAGGCAAGCCCTCGAGCATGGAACGCCAAGCTTGACACCACGTCGGGCGAGCTTGGGTTTCAGAGAGGTGCGCAATCGAGCACGCGCTTCTACACGCCGACGACGATGGGGAAGGAAGAACTCGTGGTCGGCGTGTATGTGGATGACTTAATCGTCCCCGGCGCGCGCACGGAGGATATCAACAGCTTCAAGCGAGAGATGGCAGCTCGTTTTTGAATGAGCGATCTCGGCGCTCTCTCCTACTACCTCGGCATCGAGGTGAGACAGGGGAAGGAGGAACTCACGCTCGGGCAAAGCGCGTATGCCTCCAAGCTGTTGGAGAGGAGCGGCATGGTGGAGTGCAAACCATGTGTGACTCCGATGGAGGAGCGGCTGAAGCTGACGAAGGACAGCACCGCGACGAAAGTAGATGCAACACTCTACCGGAGCATCGTCGGCGGTCTGCGCTACGTAGTCCACACAAGGCCGGATATTGCATTCGTCGTGGGCTGCGTCAGTCGCTTCATGGAGGATCCCAGAGAGGATCACTGGGCTATGGTAAAGCGACTACTACGCTACGTCAAGGGGACGGTGAATCATGGAATCATCTTCCCAAAGACTGGGGAAAGTAGGCTGTAGCTCACGGTGTTCAGCGATGCAGACATGGCGGGGGACATCGACGGACGACGGAGCACCTCTGGCGTACTCGTCTTCCTCGGGCCGACCCCAATTTCATGGCTGTCGCTGAAATAGAAGGTGGTAGCGCTATCTACGTGCGAGACAGAGTACGTAGCGACGGCCACAGCGGCGTGCCAAGTTGTGTGTGCTCACGGCCGGGCTGCTGGGTGAGCTAACCGGCGTGAAGCTCACCCACCAAAGATCGATGGTGGACCACCAGCCCGCCATCGCCCTCATGCGAAGAATCCGGTTCGCACGACCGAGTAAACACATCGACGTGAAGTTCCACTTCCTCGTGGATCGTTGATGGAGGCGCGATCGTCATCGAGTTTGTCGAAACCGGTCGGCAACTCGCGGACGTCCTCACCAAGCCGCTTTCGGAAGACTTCGACTCACGGAGTGAAGGAGATGATCGGCATGGAGGGGTTACAAGGGTTAGCGATGAGGATTAGGGAAGATTGTTAGCTAATCTCATCGCCACCTTGTGAGAACACAATGAGAGGAAGGCGGCGCCGCCGACTTAGTCACTTTCGTGTGTGAACACAAAGAAGGGAAGGCGGCGCCGACTTTGTCCCCTATTTGTGATCTGATGAGCATTGTAGGTGCAGGCGCCAGACGGCTCACACCGCAACATCAGAGGAACAGTGTAGTGGCCGGCCAGCAGTAGTCACCTTCGCCAGTTATCTAGTTATCGTGCAAACATGGGCGCCGCACATGGACTAGATAGTTAGAGTTGTATAAATAGACATGTATGGCAACTTAGTAAAGAGAGCTCGATTTACCATCACACGTATGAGGGCTTCGCCAACGCCGTTGCCTTTATTATTGCATGCTTGCTCTGTTCTCCCTTCCTCTTCTAGCTCGATCCGTAGTGTGTGGGTACGGACAACGCCGGTACGTTGTCTGCACGGCTAGTGGGTGCTCGGCAACACTAGCGCGTGCTCGGCGAGACCGACAAGTATTCCACTCGCCTGAGCCGGTGTTCGGCAAGATCGGCTGGAGTGGTTCACTGTCGTGAGCCGGTGACCCTGTGAGACCAACGGAGTGGTCTGGAGGCTATCTCGGTGGTCTGGAGGCTATCAGGTAGTGGTCTGGAGGCTGTGATCGGTGGTCTGGAGGCTATCTGTAGTGGTCTGGAGATCATCTCGGTGGTCGGGAGGCTAACTGTGGGCCAACACTGGTGAGTTTGAAAATTGATAAAACAAGCAATCAGAACTTTATGGAGATCGGCGACAACAGAGAGGAGTTCCTGGCAGCCAGCACTAGCCGCGAGACGGCCTATCACTTGCTTTTATTCAAATTCCAAACAGATCTGGTGCTGTATTCACAGTTTGGGTGGGTTGAGAAAAATAAACGCTCCAATACATACGTGTTGAGACTTGAGAGGGACTGGGAGAGAGAAAACAGCTTGTTTCCCACTCAAATCCATATGGACAGTAGTTTTTTTTTAAAAAAAAATCCATATGGACAGTGGGGGAGTCAAAGCCTAGGCGCGGAAGCCTGGCGTACTCAGCAGACCTCTGTTTTCGTTTTATAAGAACTGTTTTATATTAGTGGTTGAGAACTGCCAAAAATCGATTTAGAAAATAAAATAGTGGATGAGAACTGGCAAAAAAACAATCAAAACAAAATCTACCAACCATAGCTCAAAACAAAATCTACCAACCATAGCTTAAAGGTACTTGTACATTTAAAATAATTAGTAGTTGCACATTTTGGTGGGGGTCCTCTACATGGTCCCTTGTGGTCCTGCATCAATTGGCACACTATGTATTTCTAAGAACCATAGCTTAAAGGAAAATAGCATGTGCAGGCTTCCATTGAACCTTCATTTACATGTGAGGACATCAAATCTCAAAGTCTAAAATAAACGAACCTTGATACATTTAAGCTTAAATGCATTGGTTCCATGTCAACAGTAAATCCTAACATATTTTGGCAATGAAATAGATTGATTGTTTTGTGAAAGTGTCATGTCCCTGTCATGGTACTGAAGATATTGTTTTTATAACATGTCTATTCATGGTATCCCCAGTCGTTCCAAGAAACTCTACATTTGTAATTTTAAGTTTTGGTGTGCTTGATGGCAGTCATTTTTAATTGAAGTTTCCCATTTTGGTTGCCTTATCTTTCTATTTTATATAGTTTTGGTCATGCAATTCTGAATATCTGCAAGTTGTTCAAGTTCTTTTGATATCTTGATAACTGTTAGTGCATGCATTATTATTCCGACTTATGTCTTCATTGTAAATGTAGAGATATCCAAGCTAGCAGTGTGCTTCTTGATGACAATTTTGAAGTGCGCCTTGGGAGTCTGGGTGAAATATGCACTCAACAAAGTGCAGGAAGCCAGAGTTTCTTCTCTCGGATTCTAAGATCATCGAGGTGAGATTTCTAAACCATCCTCTATGCTTTTATTGGCCTCAGATCCGCACGGGTGTTAGGGTGTAGAACCATTCTTGCCCCCAGAACTGATTTAATGAACATGCTCCTTTTAAAAGGAAAAAACTAGTACTGTCTGATCACCTAAATGGTATTAACCTGGCAACTGCATTAGTGTGTTACCACAAAAGGCAGGCTAAGTAATTTTGGGTCAATGCAAAAACAGACTACAACTACAAGGCTATAGTGCTATCAGGTGCATGTACTGCATTTTCTAACTAGAATCCAGTGTGGCTACAAAAGTTCCTCCCACCAAGAATGTGTAGCTTAATTCTTATCTAGAGAATCCTCATAATGAGTCTTTTAGTATCACACTTGTAAATTACAATATTATGTCCCTGAACCACATTGATAAGACATCTGTAAAAATTAAGAGAGTTCATGGTAGGATAATGTACTGATACTTCACCCTGGTTAAACACCTGGCCTTTTGCCTATCTTAACATATATCGGTGTTCCTGTAAGGTAGGTTAACTTCAACCATTTCCCCTAAGAAAATGTACTGCCAAGCAACACACCTACTCTACGAGACTTCTATTTATATGATATATGAGGGTCGTTTGGTGACAGTAGTATTTTTTTCTTTCTGGCAGATCCCTTGACAAGAACATATCAGGTGTGTAAAGCACTCATCAGCTCTCTTTTGTTCAATATTTGCAATTTCTATATACACATTCAGGCAACTAAAAGAGCTTGTGTGCAAAATAAAGTTGTGTTGTAATATTATGATATCTGCTTCTCACTTTACAGGTCCACCAGCTACCTGCTCATACGATGTTTACTGTTTTGGGAAGGTGCTACTAGAGCTAATCACCGGAAACTTTGGTGCGAGTGGCTCAACTGACGCAGACTCAGAAGAGTGGTTAGCAAGAACATTAGGTTACATCAATGCCAATGACAAGGAGGGTGTCTCAGGTATTGTAGATCCTACCCTTGTTGTGGATGACGACCACCTAGAGGAAGTATGGGCAGTGGCCATCGTCGCGAAGACATGCCTGAATCCAAAGCCCTCTAGGCGTCCACTCGCCCGTTACATCTTGAAAGCACTGGAGAACCCACTAAGGGTGGTGCGGGAGCAGGAAGAGCTCCAATCCAACGCATCTCATCTCAGAAGTACCCCATCTCACGGCTCTTGGCGTTTTGCCTTCCATGGAAACAAGTACTACAGCTGGGAGGTCATGCCAACGTCGGGGCAAGCACTTGCTCGGAAAAATACAGCAAAGTCTCGGGGAAGCGAGGCAAGCAATGAGTACGAAGAGAATTCATTCTCATTCAAGAGGGCTTCACGGGAAAATTTCCCGGATCCCATAGAGTTTGAAGAAAGTGTTGTTGTGTAGGAGTACCCGCAGATTAGCGATACTTGGTGTGCATCTCTTTGATGCCTCTAGGTGAAAAGTTGTGTATACAGATCTTTCTTTTTTCTTTCTCTTTTCTTCCTTATCTCAGTCATTTGAAATGGAATAAATGGCACACTGGGTGTGCGATCCTTGAAATGCAAGCCAGTAAAATTCTTAGATAGAGCCATTTGCCATTCAAAACTCTTCTGAAATTCAGGTTGGGGTCCAAAACTCTTCTAAAGGTGATCATGATCATTGGATTGAATGAGATCATACTTGTGCAGCTGAAAACTTTTGAGCATAGCCACCGGTGCGTATTGAGTGTGATGGAGCATTCTGCAGTTTCATCTGGTGAGCTTGAACACCGAAGGCGAAATGGATGGTACCTCCATGGTCTGTTGTAGCTTCTGGTGAGTTTGAAAACTGATAAAACAAGCAATCTGAACTTTATGGAGATCGGCGACAACAGAGAGGAGTTCCTGGCAGCCAGCACTAGCCGCGAGACGGCCTATCACTTGCTTTTATTCAAATTCCAAACAGATCTGGTGCTGTATTCACAGTTTGGGTGGGTTGAGAAAAATAAACGCTCCAATACATACGTGTTGAGACTTGAGAGGGACTGGGAGAGAAAAAACAGCTTGTTTCCCACTCAAATCCATATGGACAGTAGTTTTTTTTTTTTTTAAATCCATATGGACAGTGGGGGAGTCAAAGCCTAGGCGCGGAAGCCTGGCGTACTCAGCAGACCTCTGTTTTCGTTTTATAAGAACTGTTTTATATTAGTGGTTGAGAACTGCCAAAAATCGATTTAGAAAATAAAATAGTGGATGAGAACAGCCAAAAAAACAATCAAAACAAAATCTACAAAAATAAAAGGTCCCATCGAGATTTGAACTCGGGGTACGGGATTCAGGGCAGGTGCACAAAACAACTCTAATTATAAAAGACTAGTTTGACTCTAATTTCCTAGGTTTAATCAGAACGGCGAGTTTAAGACCTCGATTACATCTAAGGATGATTTCACTTCGCCCATGCTTGTTTAGGCCAAACAAAATTTCTTTTTGATTTGGCTGGGGTGCGCCAGGCTCGGGCAGTAGTGCAACGCCCGAGCGACACGCAAGAACCCAGTGGCAAGCCACTGTGGTGAACCCTCCCCCACAAAAAATTAATTTAATATCGAAGTACGCACATGGCCCACGTATCAGATATTAAACTGATAAGAACAGATACTACACTTGATCTTAGCCAAAAGGCCGAGAAAGGTATGAGTTGCTACCGTGCCCTGCGTCTGCTTTTATAAGCTTCCTCCGCTCCCGCCCGCTCAAGGCGGCCGAGGTGGGACTAAACTGAAGCACCGCACGGCACAGGCAAGTCAAGCGCAGCGCCTGTGCCTCTGTTTGGTTATTACCTGGGCCTTTTGGGCTAGCAATTGGCATCTCGCACCACGATGCTGGCCCGGACAGCCCGGTCCGCAGAGCCTCTCTAACTCCATGTTCCCGAGCCCGTGTCCACCGCAGCGGCGCCAGAACGGCCGCGCTGTATTGTACATTTGTACCACGGCGTCTCGTAGTCCGCTTTGTTTTTGTTTCCCAGAGGTGCACGTCGAGGGTGCGTCCGCCTCAGACTCCATGTGTGCATGTTATTTGTCCTCGCTCATGTTTGAAACAAAATCTTTCTTTAGCATCTGATGACACTTGTGATCTACTTCCTAGATTTACTACAGATTGTGCATGAATGAAACCGTTCCGGGCGCGGCACGGAATCTGATCTCGAACCCGCGACGCCAGGCCAGCCATCGTTCGATATATACACCTCGCATAGGCTCCAGGTAGTACAGTACGTGGTGACGGTGCAACCAAACGTACGTGAGTCCAAGCAAACCGCCGACGCGACGCGAAGATCAAATCCGCGTTCCCGGCCAGCTTCGCCTTCGGCTAGTACAATAATCCCCGGCGGCCATATGCATCACCGTGACTGCCCCTGTCCGCCGGCGCACCACTGCCACACCGACGACGTCTCAGCCGCACGACTCACTACGCCACACCGAATCACCTTCAGATTTACCGATGGATGTTCTGACGCTAAAAATAACTCACAGATCATCTGTCGCTAATTCCTCATTTAACGATTTATTGTCTGTTGCTATAGATATTGATATTTAACGTTGAACTGTCTGTCGCTAAAAATAAGTATACCGGCACTGTCTGTCGCCAAAAATAAGTGGGCCCCACCACGCCGCTTACAATGAGCTCATGCGCAAATTTTGGCCCGGCACGTGTACAATGAAAACCCTAGACCCTTCCCTTCCCCAAATCCCAAATCCAGTGAAACACCGCTGCAAGTTCATCCTCTCCCGCCGCGCGCCATCGTCGTCTTAGCAGGCCAGGGCGCCAGGGTGGTCATCGGGCCGCCACCAGGCCTGCCACTAAAATGCGGGCCATGCCGTGCCAGCCCGTGTGCCTAGAGTGCGGCCCAGGCACGCCCCTATGCATCGGGTCGTGCCGTGCTTGGGCCGGGCAAAAAAACCTTGTTTGGGGCCATGCCGTCGGACTGCGGGCTGCATAGACATATATACATCTCACCGTCTAGTTAAAAAAAAGAAAAATATAGCGCACGCCAACACAAACAAGAAAAAAAACAGAACGCACACATCCACCAGGAAGCCGTGCTCCTTATCCCCAAACTTCGGTAGCTCGGGCGCTTGGCGTCTCTTCCCAGAAGCCCGACGTGGCTCTCGCTCTCTCCCTCGGTCTTCTTCTCCGCAGCGTGCACTCTCTTCTCGCGCCTCCTCCGGAAGCGCCAACACTGGCTCCCTCCGCATCCTCCTCACCTGCGCAGGGCCCTACTCACCCCCTCCCCCCCGTCTCCTTGTGGCATGGCCACGCGCTCCGGGATGGGGCGACCGAGAGCCATGCCTGGCATGCCGCCACCGCCGCGCCATGGCCCCCGCTAGCCGGCTGGCTAGTGCCGTCGTCCCCAGACTGGGCGAGCTGTCTGAAGGCCGAGCGCCGCCGCGTGGGTCGACTGCAGCAGCTGCTCAACACCACACTCGTCCCGGGCCAGGATGGGCCTGGATGCGGGCTCGATCCATGTCGTCTCCGTCCGATCTACGTCGTCCAGTCGTTCTAGTTGCTCCTCCATCCCGTGCGGTCTGCAGATCTGATATGCATGTCCACGGTGAGCCGTTTTCTGCCTCAGATGTGTGTATATATGTTCCTATGGATGAGTATTGTGTATGTATGGATGTTTAGGTGTTGTGTTTAGAAGATCTAGGGTTAGAGTTATGAGCCTCCTGGTTCCTATTCATGAGTATTGCGGTTCAGTAATGTCGCAAGAAGGATTTTTAAAACTAGCGTCATATAATGGATTAGATGGTTAGCTAATGAGTCTCTTATAGAAACTCAGACTGTATGTGTCGGTACAGAAAGTGACCAACTAGTGAATATTTGTAGTTTTATCGTACGTTGTGATCGGAGGTGGCCTAGTACTCAATGACACAGGATATATACTAGTTCAAGCAACGTGCCCTACGTCCACTCTGGGTCGGTCAGTGACTTTATTCTTGAGCCCAGGTGCTCGAAGTCTGTAGTGGGGTTATAAACGAAAAGGAGAAAAGAGGGGTGTACGAGAGGCCCGGTCGGGTCCGACCGGAAGGGCCGAGGGCGACCGAAACTCCGCTATAAGCTAGTTGTTCAAGCGTATGCTTGAGGGGTTGCCAGTTATCGATCTAGTGAATCTAAACTTGAAGAAGAATCGTCCTCCTCCGTTTGGAGGGAGCGCATCCCCTTTTATAGATAAAGGGGATGGATTTACATGTGAGAGGGAGAGAGTACGGATGTTTCTAAGCCTTGTTGCCCACGCCGACGAGGGTAGGGACGATGGTAGGCGCCCACAATACTGTTGACGTCACTGTAGAATGTCAGGTGCACATGGGAAGTTGTGTTGGCTTCTTTAGGAAGGGTGGATGTTGATACCTGCAAAATACTGTTGATGTATGAGGAGCCCTACCACGTGTACCAGGTATGGTGAATCCTGGCGCCCACTACCGATGCCCAGAGGCATGTGTGGGGATTTTTGCCGTACGGGAGTCCAACGACACCTACAATATTGTAGACATAAATGTCGGCGCCTACAATACTGCTCGTGCCAGGGCGATCGTGGAGCGCTGTTTCTGCAGGCGTACAGGGTATGGCCCCGGCATCATGGTTTGACTTAGTGTGCTGCGTTCTCCATTCGCCCCTAGTCCCTTCCGAGCGGGCGTCCCCGGTTGGATGGCTCCAGTCGGTCCTGGCTGCGCTAGTCGGAGAAGAGCGTTACGCAGGCTTCCTACGGGTCCCCGGTCTGAGTCGCGGGGTCGGAGTAGGAAACAACGTTTTAGGCCAGGCCTTCCGATCGGAGAGACCGCCCGGAGGCGGCTGGTGCCCGAGGCGAGCGCTCCGGTCGGAGGTGGGCCGAAGAGGTTGATGAGCGAGCGTTTGTTCCTTCAGGCGGACCTTCCGGTCGGTGACCGGACTGTCCTTCCAGCCCATCGTATTCTTAGACCTTCGGGCCGGCCCATGAACAACATGCTGTTTTTCCTGGGTCGAGCCCTAGTGCAGAAGCCGGTCCCTGAGGGACCTCAGGTTTGTGAACCCGACAGGAGCCTCCGAGCCCCCCGGCGGTTCAAGTAGAATCATCCAGGGGATTTTTGTCTTGTCGGCGGGTGGGCGCGAGCGCACTCGCGGGTGTAGCCCCTGAGCCCCCGGGCGGTTCAGGCAGAACCGACTGGGGGGTTTTCTTGTGTTGTCAGTGGGAGAGGTTTTTTGCGTTGTGCCGGCGGGTGCGCGCGAGCGCACTCGCGGGTGTAGCCCCCGAGCCCCCGGGTGGTTCGGGCAGAACTGGGCGGTAGTGTTGCTTCGGTGGCCGTGTGATTTAGTTTTGAGACGTTTTTTGTTTGACCCGGGCGTCGTTGTGCAACCGAGGCGTTTTTTAGGTGCAGGGTTGAGATAGATCTTACTGGTCCCGGCGTCAGTGCGTGCCACGGATGGAGATAGCCTGGTTCGAATGCGACAGAGTTCACTGATCTTTGGTGTCGATGCGCGCTGTGGGATCTGAAACATCCTCAATTTTCTACGAAGGGAAAGTCCACAGAATGAATTATAATATGATGAAACCAAATAGTTGATTCTATCATATTATCATATATTAGTCGATATCATAGTCATACATCGTAAGATTACAAGAATACAAGATATTACATCACTGGGGAAACACACCTATTACAGAGTTAATCTAGCGGAAGACTATCAAGTGAAGGCTCCTCCTTCACGGGTATCATCAGAGTTGGCGTAGTGCAGCGTAGATTCCTTCTCTGAACCAAATTTGAGAATAGGCACGAGACCTCCTAATCCTTTTAAAGTCAGCATCTCTGAGAAGCAGGAAAATCTGCACACCGCTAGATGTGTGCAGGCCATGGTTAGCACTGATGAGCTTTAGTGGAAAAGATAAAACAAGAGGATCTGGCGATCCTAGCATTTGACTGTGGTTTGCATCCTTAGCGCATGAGAAGTAAGTAACAGTAGTAATGTAATAGTAATGTCCAGTTTTTAACACATTCCCAGCCACACACATCCACATCCATCCATATCCATCCACCAACCATCCTACCTAAACCATCTCCACACCACCACACCATATCTCATCTCACACACTCAGGTCGACAGGCCGACTCCCTCTCGACACTTGTCTCAACGGCCCGCAGCCCCCAAGGCTCCAGACCAGAAAATACCCCAACCCTAGAGGGAGGATAGAAGGACTCATCTCCTATCTAGTTTAAGCGAAACCCAGGAAAGGTCCATAGCCGACAAGGCGGCATATGTATCGATCGATCAACCATACACTCTGCAGAGGTTTCACATACCCACAAGATAGCCATCCTCGACGGTGCCCCGTCTAGGCAGATTCCGACCGCTTACTAGCCTAGAACGATGCCACCCTACCTCTCAGCCCTGGAACATCCCAAGTCTAGTCTGGGATGGCTGATACTGTGAGTCGTAGACAGAGCCAGGGCCCACCGGATGTCAAGAGCCGGTCCACAAGGCCTCCTGAAGTCTCGGAAGGGTGTGGGGGGAAAACCGCGCACCCCGTACCTCCTTGCACACGTTCACCTAGCAGTAGTGGCATCGCTCTACCAAGTAGTCCGACCGTCCCGCACCATATAGGGCGAGTGGGATGTAAAGGATTCCTAGTGAGTCTGAGTACTAGTAAGTCCTTAGGGATGACCAAGCCAGAATGTCTTCATCAGGGTTTCTATTTTACGTGCCACCACAGCATCTCTACCCCGGGCTCCACCTCTCCGAGGTTCACACCCAAGGCCACCTCCAATTACCATTTACCCGCCACAGGTATTCCATATCCAAGTGCCCAAGTAGCACCACATGGCAAGACTCGCCCCAGGCGCGTCGTTATTCCAGCTCGGTCGACACAACCCTCACTCTCCACGCACCCAAGACACACGCAGCACGCTCACACACCACCCGAGTCTGGCACCCATAGCCAAACCATTCCCAGGGGGTGCATCACCAGCATCACATCCCCGATATAATGCGAAGTGGAGTTAATAATAAGTATAGTGGTGTAATATGCAAGCAAGCAGGCAAGTAAGCATATATAAGCGAGTGAATGCGTAAAGCAGGGTGACGTGGTAGAGTGGGTTGCATCAGGGTAATAATGGCTCAGGTAGTAGCATGCATCAAAGTACTAGCAAGGGAATAATTTATAAAGCGCTAGCAGTTCTAGATATTATGCAATGTCTAATAGGATTCTCTAAAAGAGGGTGCTGCTATGACACCTGCGATGTCGAGGTAGTAGTGGTACAAATCTTTGTTAGTTGATGTAGTCGATCGGCAAGGTCTCCTCCTCCCAGGGTCCTGTCATCGATCACGTTCCCCTTCTCCATTGGTTTCCGATCCAACGTTGTCCTCGTGGCAATTACCTCCAAAACACACTCAAGGAAAGAGAACAAACAATATTCCAAAAAGGCGACAAGACCCAGAAGGAACACAAAGAGGAAATGACTTGGCCCTCTCGGCTGATGTCCGATCCATGGGCCAAAGAAACACGAGTGGTGGTATGCTGAGCACAAGCTTAAGTCATGGCCAAGCCAGTATGGCTTTACGATAAACGGTTTAAGCCAGAGCTTATCCAGAGCAAACACCACGGCTCACGATCTTTCGATCCGGTATCATTGAATTGACGGGGATTGGAAGTCGGGCCCCAAGAAAGAAGAACGACGGGGTTCGGCTCTTATAGCCTTATCCCGCAAGTCACAATTGGATACAATAAGCAGACAAGAACGAATAACACTATTGTGACTTGGCTCCAATGTGCTTCGACTCGTCCGCTATGGTAGAAAGCGGTAGCGCAAGGAGATTGGATAGCAACGAGTTCTCTCGATCCACATGACATAATAACGTCGGGAGCCGAGAGGAGAGTTGCTCAGCTAAACAAAAGAAGCGGGGGTTAGCTAGGTACATCCATGACATGTTCTTAGACACATCTTCGAGAAAGATGGTTTTAGATGGTCGATCAGGTCGACACGCATGGGGTTCAAGGTACGACATAGACCATAGCTTCGCTAACCCAAAGGGGATAGTCCAGTCTTTGATCCAATCGTCATGGGCAAGACGGAATCGAACAGAGCGGGCTATCGGTGCAACAAGAGCAAGAACAACAAGGGACAAGGTCTACTTCTTCCAATACTCGCGCCACAACGAAAGACAGGGCATCGAAAGGAGCGACACTCAAGAACACCAAGTGCGTAAACCACTCGTAGGGTACCCGACCTGGGTGCACTGGCACTGAGATATCTCTTAGATTCGAAGCGGTGCGGTTGTCACCGCGAGAATCAGAGAAACGTGATGGTCAAACGGGGTACAAGAATACAAGGGCTTGAGCACGAAGAAGCAACTAAAAGCGAAAGAGAGGTGTAGCACGAAGAAGGCTCGGCACACAGGCAACAACACCAACATCCAGCGATAAGAACCAACATGACCGAAAGACGCAACAACTCGACACGACTACGAAGTAGCACATTCCATAGCTGAGTGATAGGTGAATTCCTATAAGACAGTCATGGACAGATAGGTTGTAAGAATAGGGCCCAACAAGATAGATATGCGTATACGGAAAGATGCGAGATGGGGCTTTCCATGGTCTCGGTAAGACATACGACTAGGGTTCATGGTCCAGAGGGTATGGCTTGCGGTAGATGGGGTCATGGTGGTCTCGGCAAGCGAGGCCATGGTGGTCTCGGCCAGTGAGGCCATGTGGTCTCGGCAACGGTGGTCTTGGCAACGGTGATCTCGGCAACGGCGGTCTCAGCAATGGTGGTCTCGGCAATGGTGGTCTCAACAACGGTGGTCTCGGCAATAGTGGTCTCGGCAACGGTGGTCTTGACAAGCGAGGCCATGTGGTCTCGGCCAGCGAGGCCATGTGGTCTCGGCCAGCGAGGCCATGTGGTCTCGGCAACGGTGGTCTCGGCAAGCGAGGCCATGTGGTCTCGGCCAGCGAGGCCATGTGGTCCCGGCCAGCAAGGCCATGTGGTCTCGGCAACAGTGGTCTCGGCACGGTGGTCTCGACAACGGTGTTAATCCAAAGTTAGTCTGTGAGCTGCGTGAGCGTGAGTGAGCGCAAGCATTGTGATGGCTTACCATTTGGAGGGGTCAGAAATACTCAAGGATGGGTCCATGACGTAGGGCTTGATTTTAGAAAAATTATGGAACTGGTTTCATAATTTTAGGAGCTACGATGAATTTTTTGGAAGTTGGACAGGTTCTCTAAAAACAGATAAAAGGGAAACGCCTGGGGATTCGGCTGGGCCTCGAGTGCTCTAATGGGCTAGGCGGGCGGTGGATCTAATAGGGCCCAAAGGCCAAGGCAAGGGCTGCTGAAGGGGCTGCGTGAGCTTGTTCACCATCGGATGGGACTCGGGCCTAGAAGGAAAGGCCTGAAGGGCGGATTGGGCATGGTTGCAGGCTCCATCGGTGCAGTCGATCTGGGCCAAGGCTGGCCTCTTGGTCCAGAGACAGGAAGGGCAAGGACAGGGCCTCCATGTGCCAGTCCATGAAGCAGGGTGGCTGTCGGCAGCGTGCGCTGTTCGGTGCTTGTGCCTGAGCGCGCCGGCGTGCTTGTGGTGGCCCGTGTACCATCCAAGGCTTCAGCTTTGGATGCACAAAGTGTGCTCGGGCGGCGGCAGCAAGGCCAAGATGTCCGTCGTGCTGTGCGTGCGTGCATGCCACGAGGATCGAGCTGCGATGGGGCATGGAGACAACGCGTGCTCGGTGTGGTGCAGTGGCATCGAGACGGCAGCTAGGAGCTGCGAATGCCAAGGCCTGTGGCAAGGCTACGGCTTGGCTTGGGTAACCAGAATAGAGAGGGCATGTTGCAGCCACCCAAGGCATTGGTGAGGAGCAAGGCTGGGCAAGGGCCACGGAAGGTGCAGGACGGCGTGCTAGGCTAAGAGCTCTATGTGGTTCCTCGGCTGCACAGGGCCGTGCGGTGGCGTGTGCAGGTGTCCGTGATCATGCTGACGCAAGCGACCATGGCGGCGTGCCTGTGTAAGGTGAAGGACGGCAAGCGGCATCGAAAGCCGCCACCTTGGGCTTCTGAGTCCCCTGAAGGCGAGGGCAGAAGGGCGGCCGCTATGTGTTCGGTGCGATACCGGACGAGTCTGTCGGTAACCGCGGCGTGACCATTCAGCTAGACGATGGACGACTAGGGCTTGGGTGGTCGGTAAGGCGATGGCTGGCGCAAGCATCATGGGCACGCAGGGCGCCATGCTGTGTTGTGCATGTGTGTGCGTGCAGGTGCCAGGGCGAGGCATGTGTGATAGTTCATGATCAGCGGCGGCGTCAATAGGGCTGAAAGGTGGAAGCTTGGGCCTGTGCATGGCCAGGACATCGTTAGTGCCAGGGCATCGTGCGATGGTTCATGCAGGTGCATCGTCACGACGATGGGCGGCCATGAAAGGCTGCACCATGGTCTTCTTGGGACCGGTGTCCACGTGCACATGGTGTCCACAGTGCGTGCTTCCATGACCGTGGACGCGGCTCGAAGGCCGGACAGGCAGGCAACTAGGTAGCGCACAAAAAGTGAGGCTTTGAGGCTGAGGTCCTCACCGGAGGGCTTGACGGCAGTAGAAGGCGTGGTGCCAGAAGGGCTTGGTGCAGGTAGTGCACTGGCGTGGTGTTTAACGAGGCCACGATCAGTGCGTGGCAGAAGGCATTCCCATGGTGGCTTCGGCTGTTGGCGAGGTGGCTCCCCATGGCGGCGTCGCGTTGTGCTCCGGCGTCGCTGCAGGTTTTAGAATTTGGCGCAAAAGCCGGTCAGGCATGGTCACTAAAAGGCATCGAAAGGTGGGGTCTTGGGTTCAGGGAAGGCTCACCGTCCGCTTGTGAAGGCCGTGATGGAGGTGAGGTGGATGGCGGCTCGACGTGGTGTCGACGCTGGGGCTTGACGCGGATCTGTGGCGGCGAGGTCTCCGTGCGATGTGGCTTGGCGAGGCCGTGGAGTTTCTGTGGTTGCGCGGCTCGATGACGCGTCTGGTGTTGTAGGCGAGGTCACGGACGGCGTCGAGGTTGGTGTTTGAGTGGCCATGGTGCTCGGCTGGGAGCGACCATGCGGCAAGGCAATGGAGGGCCACAGCCAGCGACAGCTGACCGGCGTGGCTGTGTAGCAGGGCAGGGCGGAGCAAGGAGGGAGGGAGAGGGATGGAGTGGCGGCGGCTACAGGGGGGAAGCTCCAGAGTGGGCGACGTTGGGGGTACTTATAGCGCGCCAGCTAGGGCTCCAGGCGCTGTGGACGGCGATCCTCGACTTCCAATGCGGAGAAGGGGCACGCGGCGTGCATCAAACAGCACAGACGCCGAGAGGGAGCAGGTGAGGGCGCTGGTGCAGAGGCGGCTCCCGGTTTGCCTTTGTGGCATGGCGGTGGCTGCTGGTAGCGTCTGCTCCTGCTAGGGCTTGGGGTTGGGGCAGCTTCGGCTGCTGGCCAGGCTAGGCCTGCTGCTTGCGCGGGCCAAGAGGATGGGGTGACGGGTTGGGCCTCCAGCTCAAGTGGAAGAGGCCGGCTGGGAGGTGAGGTGGTCAAGGGCCGAGGAGGCGAGCTGGGCCACAGCTTGCTGGGCCAGCCGGCTGGCTGGTCATGTGCTTGGGCCAGATTGGATTTTCTATTTCCTTCTCTTATTTCCATTTATTCCTCTATTATATTTACTTCCAAAAGCTCCTGAATTGGTATACACGTGAAGCCAATATGTACGGCCCCTAGTGGGGTCCTCTAGGGGTTATCTATGGGTTAGTGGGGTCTATGTCAAGGGTTGGCATCGATGGGCATTGATTTACAAGGAAGGTCGATTGACTTTATGAATTAGATAAAGGGATTCGAATGAGGTTCAAAAGCAAGAAGATGAATTGAGAGAGGAAAAGGGATTCATAAGATATTCTAGAAGGGATCAAAAGGATTTGCTACGGACTTGTGCTCTCCAACACAAAACCCTAAACTAAATAAGGAACTCTGGCAAGCTCCTACAAGCATCACTATATGTATGCAATAATTTATTTATAAATTGTTCTTTGTTTGACCTAGCATATACATGCTTCACATATTGCAGGAAATTTTTTTAAAAAGTTCATATTTTTGGCTTCTCCAAAAACCCCAGGTTGTTACAGGATCGGGCGATGCGGAGCCGCGTACGGACCCAGGCGTCGGTGCGCGCCGTGGATCGAGAGAGTTTAGTTAGTTAATTCAGGAATCGTACGAGCCAGGCGTGCGCCGTCGTCTGGGTGCTGCGTGCATCGTCGTCTTCCTCCGCTCCCCTGTCTGTCTCGCTGACACGCGGGCCCCTCCCGTCAGTCGCCGCGGCTGAGGCGGGAGCCCAGCGTGGGCCGTGCCGCGTCTTGGGCTGCGCCAGTGCGCTTCGCGGGCCGCCGTTCCTTCGGGCCGGCCCAACAGTGGCTGTGATTTGTTTTCTTATTTGTTTTGTTTTTATTATTTCGCAGATTTGTGTATAGATTCAAAAATGTGTATCTCCTAGTTGGTAGATCCAAATGCTATGGTTCTAATTTTGTTGAGTTCATGATAATGTCTAGTATTTAATAAAAATATTATATGGGCACATGTTTTAGAAATTCTAGATAAATTAAATAGGACTTTGAAATGTGTTTTTGGATATATGCAAACTTGTTTGAATTTTATCTTGAGTTTCTGTGGTCCAAAAATTATGAAATTTTGTGGGTAATCTATTATTGCTTAGTAGAAGCTCTGGTTAAAATTTCAGAGCTAGTGCATGTGTAGTTTTTGAGTTATAGAATTTCCTTTTATTAATGGATGGATCTTGTATGAATTTTCATAATTTTTCTATAGATCCAATAAAGGTAAAATTTGGTGAGTGCTATTCTTATGCTTGAATGATACTAGAAAAAATGTGAAATCTGTTGCTTGACACTTTTTATTAGGGTTTCCTAATTATGCTAAAAATAGGCATGCCACCTGTTATTTTGGATACAGCAAGTTCTGCTAGCTCAATAGCTTTGAAATTTTTATGGTAGTCTATGTGAAGCATGAGATAGCTACTGTAATTTTTATAGATTTTTATGAATAGTTTTACTATATGTTGCTTTAATCACCTAATTAACTAAATAAATTAGAAAAGGATATTAAATGATTTATTTAGAAGTTGGCATTATACTTTCTAGTGTTCCTCTGGTATGTGTAACAAGTTGGTAAACTTGGGTTGGTCAAATTAGGCGTTTACATCATCATTAAATAATTAAGTTAGTAACCCTGTCATTGCGGGACAGATTCTAGGTTTACTGAAATTTGATTTGGTTAACTTAAGAATCATGCTTTGATGTTTACAAATGAAGTGTAGAGAATTTCATAATCTTTCCAGAATGTCCTCTTACAAGTCATTTGGATTTATAGAACTCTGGTTGTGATTGAATTAAGGGACTATTTGTGTGCATATGAAACTTTAAATGTTGATTTATGTATGCCTTTACTATTTCTAAGTTTGTGGTAATGTTCCTAGGTGTTAGGCCTTTAACTGAAGATGAGCATCTTTATCTTAAGTTATGCAAGTTAGGTAAGTTGATCTTGTTCTTCAAGTTAAGTTAGATCCTTGTTTTAAAGTGATTTGAATAGAGCTATTCTTAATCGGTAAACGAGTGTCCAGTAATGTTGTCGTCGAACACTTACTGTGATTCATTCATCATGGACATCATGTCATTCCTTATGTATCCATGATATTTATCTCGTGCATCGGCATGCAATAGGTGTACCAGAAGGAGTGACTCTGTTGGAATTCGAGGAACCGAGCGAGCAGCAGCAGTCGACACCGGAGGTTCAGGAGGTGCAGCCTTCAGAAGAAGTGCCAGACGAGGTCGCCGCTGAGTGCCCGGATCACCGTCCGTGCAACTTTGTGAAAGGCAAGCCCCGGAGCATATTAAGCCTCCTAATTTCCAAAATGTAGTTACATTATTATTATTATTATTATATATCTATATATATATTGTTGCATTAAGTTTAGGTGTTGGATGCAAACAATTGCTGCATTGGTTACCCAATCCTTGTCCAGATATTGTTACCTTGAATCCTATATAGCTCAGGCTCGTGTAGTGCTTAGCCCTGCTTAAACGCGGTAGAAGTCGGGTGATTTCCTGTCACCTGTGAGATATAGGAATATACATGTGGCACGGTTGGCTATATTTGCTATCGTGGAAAAGAACCAGTCTTAATTTGAAATGAAGACCGGGCGGAGGCTTGCCGGTTTGCAGTGACTCCGTCTGTGTCGATTAAGGACTGAATCTTGGAGCCTTTCCTGTTCATGTTGAACGCATGCCTCTCTCTTAGTTGGCCGGGTCTGGAGACCGACCACGAAGCCGAGTAGCTCACCTCAGGCCGGGAGTCGATAAGTATAAAGTGCGACTCGAAAGGGAGCCGTAGGCGTGAGTCCAAGGGCAGGTGATTTAAAAGTCCTGATCGTCCTGGCAGAAGGGTAATCCCTGAGAGTGCTGGCGCTGATCGAACCCGCGAATTTGGTTCCTGAGTTATTCCAAAGGTGACCCACGGCTACCCTTGCAAAGTATGCCAGGGTGAGAGTTAGGAATACCCCCTTAGCTGAGTTGTAATTCGATTCGAATCGCCGTCTCTCCCGGTTAGTGAGAACTTGACGGGCTTATCTCCAATGTAGATGCACTACATAACATAATGGTTCAGAAATGATGATATGATGATGACAGCATTATTATACCTGCTATGGTTAATATTGTTTGCTCCTAATAAGTGAGTGCTCTAGTACAGGTGCTAATCTAGTGGGTAGGTAAATAATGATAAGCTTGATGCAAAGTTTAAATTGATTACTATAATCATAAGCTCTTTATGCAACTGTGTCAAGCTAGCCCACCTCATAAGCCTTGCATGATCCTTGGTGTCTTTTATTTCTGGTTTTTGGTGGGTAAGTCTAGCTGAGTACCTTCTCGTACTCAGGGTTTATCCCCCACCTATTGTAGATGACCAGTTCTACTTTGGTTGCTGCAAGTACTGCCTTCTCCCAGCTAGGGATGAAGACTAGGCCGTTGGACGCGGTCTCTACTAGTTCTCGTACCTGTTAATGCTTTTGTGGGACATGACTCAGATCTGGCAATGTATTTGAAACTATGAAGTTATGTACTAAACTATGTCGCTTCCGCGCATTTGAACTTGGTTTATAATATTTTATTTGAACTCTGATGGATGTATTCCGAATGTTACTTATGAAATGTTGTAACGGATGATGTGTTGTGTTGAATCACTACGATCTTGGTTTGTATGTCGAGAGTTGGTTGAAATCCTTCGTGATTTCCGGACTATCGGGATTATGGGAGCTTAAGTACAGGAATTTGATCGCTTCGGTGATTGTTTTTGTACTTACGTTCTTATGATTTGGTCGGTTCTGTTACAGTGGGGGTCGATGTGAGTATTGTGCGTTACCCCATCCCCGGTTCCTCACAACCGGAGGGGCTGAGTTTTGTCGGCTGTCCCGATCGCTCGGGCTCGAAAACTTGCTCGGTGAGTTCGCTAACGGGTGTGATCGAGTGGAATCTGGGTCCGTCGTTCATGACGGGGTTGGCATAGCCCTCTTGTGACATTCCACTACTCCTTTACCTGTAACCCGATAGATGCCTAGGTCATTTCGAAGATTGACCCGGGTGGCCTAACGGCCTCCCCTCGATGGGGATTCTGTGGGCCTGGCGAGAGGTTTAGGATCGAACGAGAAGGTTGAGATGACCCGGTCTGCCGGACCAGGCTAGGGCCGCACGGTGCTCATCTACGGTATTCTCCCCTGGCTCTGTTGGTTGCCCATGTCGAATGAGGCAACCGCCGCTTCGTGACGCAACACGGAGCGTTCTGGTGCATTTCGCTGCACGTGCGATGCTTAGTTCTCGAGCCCCCGGGCGGTTCATGCCCTAACCGTCCGGGGGGTTCAGGCGTATGAAATGAACGCGCGTATGGATGTATGAATGATTTATAAAGAAATAGAGGGGGTTTTTGATAGTGTTTACCTTGACGACTGGAGTGACGGGGTTCGGAGAGCTTTTAGTCGGAAACGTCCGACCGGGACCCATGCTCGTCGTTCGTGATGGAGTCGGCATGGCCTACACGGGGCGTCCCTTTGCTTCCTACCTATGTCTCGGTGCAGATACTGAGTGACTCGATTGACTCAGGGGATCGGTTTGGTCTCCTGGCGAAGATTTCATTTTTGGTCTCCCTTGGCCCTGCCTGGGGAAGCGGGGAGCCGCCTGCGTGTGGTGACGCTTTGGTTCCTGTGCCCGTCGTGTGGTAGTGGTTGATTGTGCGGTAGTGGTGGGCCATGGCCAGGCCACGTCTCGTCTGATCAGGAGCCGTTCTGTCGGTCAGGGCACGTCTGATCGGTCAAGGGAGCGTCTTATCTGCATTAAACGGGAAAGAGAGATATTTTCTCGCTCCGCCGTTTTGCCTTCTCCGATCGGTGCGGCCCTTCCAACCGCTGCTCTCTTTTCCTTAAGTAGGAGAATGGAGAGGGTTTTTTTCGCTCCGTTCCTTTGCCTGTTCCTCATCCGTTGTCGCCCTTCTTCTCCTCTTACCGTGAGCGTTCCTGAGAGCCGCGGCGGTCTCTAGGAAAGAAAAGGGAGAGAGTGAGGGAGAGGAGAAGAACTTACCGATCCTTTTTGCAATTCGGAGTGAGGATGTCGGACTAGAGGTCGTCCACCGTGAGGAAGTCAGTGCTAGAGGCCTTCGTCTAGAAGGGGTTTTTGCCGCCGCAGGAGGTGGCGCACTGGAGGGTCCTCAGAAGGGAGGAGTTCCCGCAACCTCGTCCCGACGAGGTGGTTTCATTCCTTACCTTCCATGAGCGCGGTTTGGGATACCCCGCGCACTGGTTCCTGCGCGGACTTCTCAACGAATGGGGTCTGGAGCTGCAGCATCTCAATCCGAAAGGGGTGCTGCACCTCGCCAGTTATGTCACTGTCTACGAGGCTTTCCTTGGGATGGAGCCGCACGCGGATTTCTTCCGGCGGCTCTTTTCCCCGAGAGCCTTGACGGTGGGGGACTCGGCTGAGATCGCGCCGGTGGGAGGATTCACCCTACAGAGGAAGCCGGGCGTGGGAGACTCGTATCTCGGGTACCTCCCCTATGACTCTAATCAGGGGTGGCATGGGGAGTGGTTCTACATCAGGAATTCGGCGGCGGCGCCATTCCTGGTGTTCACCAGCAAGAGCCGAAGAAAAAAGAAAGTTGGTCGTGGGGCTGCGCCAAAAAGGAGAAGCACAAGGTGGGAGTCATCGAGCAGGAGCTCTGGAAGCTCGAGAAGAGTGGTCTCAACAGGGTGCGGGTGTTCCACACCCTGTACCGTCACCGGGTCGTGCCGTTGGCGAAGAGGGCGCCGCTGATGTGGATGTACGACGGCCTTTCAGACCTAGACCGTATGTCGTCGGAGGATCTGCCGGACGACGAGGTCTGGAGTGGCATAGGCCAAGTGCTACAGTTGAGGCCCAAGGAGAGGGTTGAAGGGGGGCCCATACCTTTCAACTCCTCGATCGTGTCCCGCCTGGTATGTTCCCTTCTCTAATCTGCACATTTTTCTCTGTTTTTCCTGTTTCTTGATTGGGGGTCATACGTTTTGTAGGGGCTTGGAAAGTACAAGTCCCGGCCGCACCTTCCTAAAGGACCAGAAGGCCAGGCCTGGCAAGCCGCCCAGAAGGAGGCGGCAGACGCCCGGAAGAAGAAAAGAACTGAGGAGGTTTGGAGGAAGGAAGAGAAGAAGAAGGAGGTCACCCGGCGCATGAGGGCCGGGGAATGTAAGAGCGACATCGAGTCGGATCTTGCGTCGGATGATACTCCTACGGATTTGGATGACATGGTCTCTCCGACGAGTAGGAGAGTCGGGAGGTCGTTGTGACCTTGGCTGAGCGTTGCGGCCCTACGACAACGTCCGCTGGTGGTGAGCAGGAGGCCGCATGGCATGCTACGGTTCCTACGTCGAGGAAGTGCGCAGCGAGTGCAGACGTCATTGGTGAGCGAGCGGTGAAGCGGACGCGGTCACCGCGCCCCTTGGCGGCATCGTCGGTCCCATCGTCGTCTATGGCGGACACGGCTGAGCGAGCCGGGTGGTCCGAGGAGCGGACGGGTGCTCGTGCGGCGACGGAACCAGTGCCAACGCCGGACTTGCAGCCGGAGGAGGCCTTGCCTATCATGGCTGCAGTTGTGTAGTCCAGGCGGTCTAAGGGGCAGCCTGGTGTCCGGTCGATACGCGACTTGCAGTCGGAGGATGCCCTGCCTGCCGCTCCGGTCGAGGAGTCCCGAGCCGAAGGTCGCAGCGACCCGTAGACCGGGCAAGAGCCAGTCGGGATGACTCCGACCCCATCTGAAGTGAGGGGGCGCGGGTCGCAGCCTGGGAGCTATCCTCGTCCCGTAGGTCCATGGTCGTCGGAGTCTGCCTTCTGGGTCATGCCGCTCGCCACCCGGTATGTTTCCTTTTGTTGCTTCTTCGATTCTTGCTGGTCGAGTCTTTTTGGAGTGTGGCTTACCCACGATTTTTGTCAGCGGCCGGGGTATGCCGGGGTTGAGCATCGCCCCGACCCCCGTGCAGGTGGTTTGGAGGCCCACACTGCAGCGTGTGGCGACGAGCGAGGGTGGCAGTGGGGTGGCGGTAGCAAGGCCTTCTAATGTGACCACGCCAGCGTCGGAGACCTCAACGACCACTCCGACCACCTCTCCGACCACTTCGGGAACCTCGGCGACCACTCCGACCACTCCGATCACCTCTCCGACCACCTCGGTGACCTCTCCGACCACCTCACCAGCTGATACACCCCTTCAAGTCCCTACTAGACCAATCACCCGCAGCCACACCAAAAAGATACAACAAGTGGTGCACACGCTACTTTGTGAATTTCAATTAAACATTAATGGTAATTTTGAGCTAACTAAGTCGTGCATGTTGTTATTACTCAGGTTCTTCGAGAAGGAAGACAAGGATACATCAAGGATGGATCAGAGAGAAGAGCTGGGCGTTCGACCAGTTTTAGTGAAGACTGCTCCAAAGCTCAATAGTCTGCATGAAGCTAAAGAGCCCGTGCAAAAACTGTACCATTCTACAATAATTCATGGAAGGAGTTATGACCAAAACATTAAAGACTGCCCAGAAGCCCAGAAGACACGTGGAAACTGAAGACCACTTCATGAATGCTCTAGTCCGTTGTCCTTCCACCTTCCAACGTGGCTTCTTCAGTTCACATCTATCTTAGAAACTTCTCATAGTATAAATACCACCTCTAGGCTACTAGAAAAGGACTTTTGAATGATTTGATAATTCCAGTGATATTGCAGCCAAGTTGCCGAGTGCTTACTCAAACCCTTGTTCTTCCTGGACTTGTGAAGAGATTCCTCTGGGATCCACTAGTTTGTGCTTTGCGGGTTCTAGTATGGCTGCCCTGCCTTGTGTGGATTAGCTCCGGTCGTGGTTCTGCAGTCGTTCAGAGATCGAGTCGAAGTCTTCGTGGTTTTGGTGTCTCTCTCTCCCCGTCGCTTGGTCGCGTCCAACCTTGGCAGTTATCCTCCGTTGTTCACAGCAAGTTATCTTATGATTTCCAACCTACTGTCGTGAAGATCGGGCCACCCCGAGGAGGTTTCCATTGGTACCTTGTTGTTGGTGATCTCCGACCCTTATCATGTGGTATCAGAGCTCAAGTTGACACAGTAGGTCTTGTCGTCATCCACATCGTTATCCTTGTTTAATCTACATCATATATTTGTGTTTATCCTTATCCTATAGTCCAAAGCCACAAAAGAAAAAAAATACCTATAGCCATTTCTCGATACTGTTACATTGTGTTTTGTGTTCATCGAGTTGCTAGTTACCACCGTTCATATAAAAAAATTGAGTTATTTTATTCGTTACCGCTGTCAGTGTTATTAAAAAGAGATCAAAAAAAGAGAGAGAAGTGAAAAGAAGTTGAAGGATCTGTGTTGCGGTGTATTGCTGAAATTTTTAGTTTACATATTTGAGTTGGTGGTAATCTTGTTAGCAGCAACGTCGTGTCTTTGAGCATATCAAACCAATCGGTTAGCAGTACCGTAGCCCTCCTTGTTAGCCACCTATAGCTCCACCAAAACCTGAACCAGGACATTCGATTCGTAATCCTTACGACCTCTCTACCACCTCCGTTGAAGCTGCCACACCAGCACCGTCACGGTCCTTGAGAACGAGCAAGAACTTGGGTAAGTAAGAGGTGAGATTGTGTGTTTCCACAAATTTACCTATTCCACTTTTTCTTGCAACTGGTCTAACAAGGTAGGATCCAATTCAAGTGTTCATGGTGGGGACCACGGAGATGAAGAACCCCGTGTTGTACGGGCGGAGCTACGTCAAATGGCCAACTCGCTCTTGGAGGCGATGGAGAGGATGTTCAACGAACGTCTTCCTGCAGCGGGTGGTCGAGGACCTCAACATCAACATGAAGACAACCACCGTGAAGAATTTGGTGATGAAAATTCTGGTCTAGGTGATGGATTTTATGGCCGCCATGGCAATGGTCGTGGTGGTCGGGGTGGAGGGCGTCGTGCTGATTTTGATCAACGCGGTGGTGGATGTCATGCTGAATTTGATCATTAGCGTGGAGGAGGACGTGGACGTGATCGTCATGTACATTTTGATGATGAAGATGAGGTTCACGATGAGTATGAGGAAGGATTTGATGATAATAAAAATCCTTTTGGACACCATGGGCATTTTGGACAGCCACATGAACATCGTCGTGGTGCTGGTCATGATGGGGAAAATCATCGTGGTCGTTGTAATAGAGATGATCCAGATAGCATTGCTCGTGTAAAGTTAAGTGTTCCAAAATTTTCAGGGAAAGAAAATGCTAATGCTTATCTTAAATGGGAGGAGCAATGTGATCAGATTTTTAGAGTGCATAACCTTTCTGATCAGAGGCATGTCAACCTTGCTTCTGTTGAGTTTTCAGATTACGCTCTCACATGGTGGAACCAAGTTCAAGAGGATCAACGTGTGTTGGGACGTGACCATATCAACACATGGGCTGAGATGAAAAGAGTGATGAGAAGACGCTTTGTGCCATCAAGTTATCAGCGTGACATCCGCAATAGGTTACAAACATTGAGATAAGGATCAAAATCTGTTGATGACTACTTCAAGGAGATGGAGTTACTCTTGGTGAGATCTGGAATTAGAGAAGATGAAGAGTAAAAAATGGCAAGATTTTTGAATGGTCTCAATGAAGAAATTTCAGGTTTTGTTGAGATGTTTCCATATCATAATTTGCAAGACCTTGTTGATCAAGCTATGCGCACCGAGAGGAAAATTCAGCAAGAGGGATGAAGGTCTTATGGGAGCCAATCAATTTCAGCCCCATGGTGTTGGCAGCAGCCCGGTACCTCTATTGATGGGGGAAGATCACAAGGAGTTGCTACTAGGCCTTCTCCATCCATTGGTGCTGCAAAGACAACAGTTTCTACTGCTTCTTCACCTACAATTCAGCAACAACAACGACGACATGCTGCAACCACAGCAACCCCTCCTGCTGCATCAACTGCTGCTTCTTCTTCCCATACCCAAGTCATTATTTGTCACAAGTGCCAAGGTCGAGGACATATTGCTGCTCAATGTCCTAGTCGAAGGACCATGATTATAAATGAGCAAGGTGAATTGGAATCTGAAAGCGAACCTGAGGAAGAAGCTCCAATATATGACGAAGAAATTATACAAGATAAAGGTGATGAAATTCAACCTGATGAAGGAGATCATAATTGTTTTATTTCTCTTCGTGTGCTTAGTATTACTGCTGAAAAAGAAGAGAATGGCCAGCGGCACAATCTGTTCCATACCAAAGGCATGATTAAGGACAAGCTATGTCGCATCATCGTTGACAATGGTAGCTGTAACAATATTGCAAGTCAAGAATTAGTGAACAGATTGGGGTTGAAACCACAGCGTCATCCAAGTCCATACAAGATGCAATGGCTCAATGACTGCGGTGCGTAGTAACAAATATTGTGACCATTCCCTTTTCTATTGGGCGGTACAATGATCATGTGGAATGTGATGTGGTGCCTATGCAAGCATGCCAGCTGCTGCTAGGGAGGCCATGGTTATTTGATCGTGATGTTTAGATCTTTGGAAGAACCAACAAGCTGTCTTTCATGTACAAAGGAGAGCGAATTTCTTTGCTTCCTTTAACACCGGAGGAAATTTTGAAGGATGATCTTAAGAAGAAACAGCGAGAGAGCGAGAACAACCTTCGAGTGACCCACAAAAATAGTGAGGGAGAGATTCCAAAGCCAAATAAAACCCCACAACTTCAAAGAACCAAGACACCGGGAAAAGAGGGATTAATTATGATGGCTAGGAAAGGGGATCTAAAAGAATTGAGTGAACTCAATGCCATGTTCTTCGTACTCCTGTACAAGGATACTCTTCTTTCTACTAACAACTTACCCTCTACCCTACCAAATGTTGTCTTTGATGTGTTACAGGAATATGAGGATGTCTTTCCGGATGAAGTGCCACTAGGACTACCACCTAAGAGAGGAATCGAACATCAAATTGATCTTGTGACCGGTGCTTCACTCCCAAACCATGCTGCCTACCGCACCAACCTGGAAGAAACCAAGGAGATTCAGCGACAAGTGGAAGAATTGATGAGAAAAGGGTACGTACAAGAAAGTCTGTCACCTTGTCTGTTCTCATCCTTTTTTAGTTCCTAAGAAAGATGGGTCTTGGCGGATGTGTGTGGATTGCCGAGCAATAAATAACATTACCATAAGGTATAGACACCCCATCCCTCGGCTGGATGATATGCTTGATGAACTTAGTGGTGCTATCATATTCACTAAAATTGATTTAAGAAGTGGATATCACCAGATTCGCATGAAAGAAGGAGATAAATGGAAAACAGCCTTTAAAACAAAAATTGGGTTGTATGAATGGTTGGTAATGCCTTTCGGGTTAACCAATGCACCAAGTACATTCATGAGATTGATGAATCATGTGCTTAGAACTTTCATTGGCAAGTTTGTTGTCGTTTACTTTGATGACATCTTAATTTACAGCAAGTCTCTTGATGAACATGTTAAACATATCCAATGTGTGCTTGCTGTCCTACGTGAACAGAAATTGTATGCTAACCTTGAGAAGTGCACATTTTGCACCGACAAGGTAGTCTTTCTTGGATTTGTTGTTACAGGACAAGGAGTGGAGGTAGATGAAGAAAAGATCAAGGCTGTACGAGACTGGATGCCTCCACAGAACGTGAGCCAAGTCAGAAGCTTCCTTGGACTTGCTGGTTTCTATCGATGATTCGTGAAGGATTTTAGCACTATTGCTGCACCAATCAATGAGCTAACCAAGAAAGAGTGCTTTTTAAGTGGGGAGAAGCACAACAGAAGGCATTTGAAGAATTGAAGATGAAGTTAACAACAGCCCCAGTCCTTGCCCTCCTAGATTTTGGTAAGACATTTGAAATAGAATGTGATGCAAGTGGAGTTGGGATTAGAGGTGTGCTCATGCAAGAACGAAGGCCAATTGCATACTTCAGTGAAAAGCTAAGTGGTCCAACTCTAAATTATTTAGTTTATGATAAAGAATTATATGCTCTCGTTCGGAGTTTGGAAACTTGGCAACATTACCTTTTTTCTAAAGAATTTGTGATACATTCAGATCATGAATCATTGAAACACCTTAGAGGACAACTAAAACTAAATAGAAGGCATGCAAAATGGTGTGAATTCATTGACTCATTTCCCTATATTGTCAAGTACAAGAAAGGAAAAGAGAATGTTGTAGCAGATGCTTTGTCTCGACGTCACACTTTGCTAACCCAACTTGACGCTAAGATTCTTGGCTTAGAAAGCATAAAAGATTTATATGCAACTGATTCATATTTTGCTGAACCATATTCCAAGTGTCGAGAAGGCAAAGGATGGGAAAATTTTCATGTGAATAATGGGTTTTTGTTTCGAGCTAACAAACTCTGTATTCCAGATTGCTCTGTTCGAATTTTACTTGTGCAGGAAGCCCACGCAGGAGGACTCATGGGATATTTCGGTGCCAAGACAGAACAAGTCCTTACCGGCCACTTCTTTTGGCCAAAGATGAGAAGAGATGTGGAGAGACACGTTCTTCGCTGCGAATCATGCCACAAAGCTAAGTCCCGTGTGAATCCTCATGGATTATACACACCTCTGTCTATTCCTAGTGTGCCTTAGGAAGATATCTCCATGGATTTTGTTCTTGGTTTACCTCGAACCAAGCGGGGAAGGGATTCCATCTTTGTTGTGGTTGATCGTTTTAGCAAAATGGCACATTTTATTCCATGCCACAAGAGCGATGATGCTTCACATATCGCTGAATTGTTTTTCAAAGAAATTGTACGACTACATGGAGTGCCACGAACCATTGTTTCTGATCGTGACACTAAATTTTTGAGTTATTTTTGGAAAACTTTGTGGGGGGCAAACTTGGAACGCGGTTGCTATTCTCTACGACGTGTCATCCACAAATAAATGGACAAACTGAAGTTGTGAACCGTACTCTATCAATGCTACTACGAGCTATCCTCAAGAAGAACTTGAAACTTTGGGAAGAAAGTTTGCCACATGTCGAGTTTACATACAACAGGGTTGTACACTCGACCACTAAATTTTGTCCATTTGAAATTGTATATGGGTTTAAACCCACTGCTCCCATAGATCTTTTGCCTTTACCTATGCAGGAACGTGTAAACTTCGATGCAAACAAGCGAGCCGAGTTTGTCAAGAACCTTCATGATAGAGCTCGGACAAACATTGAAAAGATGACCAGGATGTCTGCGAAGCACGCCAATAAAGGTCGACGGAATGTGTTATTTGAACCAGGAGACTTAGTTTGGGTGCATTTATGCAAGGACAGATTTCCTGAACAACGCAAAAGCAAGTTGCAAGCCTGAGCTTACGGTCCATTCAAAGTGCTACGCAAAATCAACGACAACGCTTATGAAATTGATCTGCCAAGTACTTATGGTGTGAGTACCAGTTTTAATGTGGCCGACCTCTCTCCATTCTTTGGATTAGAAGAGTCGAGGACGACTCCTTTTCAAGGGGGGGAGGGAGGATGATGTGACCACGCCAGCGTCGGAGACCTCGGCGACCACTCCGACCACCTCTCCGACCACTCCGGGAACCTCGGCGACCACTCTGACCACTTCTTTGACCACTCCGATCACCTCCCCGACCACCTCGGTGACCTCACCGACCTCGGTGACCTCTCCGACCACCTCACCAGCTGATACACCCTTCAAGTCCCTACTGGACCAATCACCCGTAGCCGCGCCAAAATGATACAACAAGAGGTGCACGCGCTACTTTATGAATTTCAATTAAACATTGATGGTAATTTCGAGCTACCTAAGTCGTGCATGTTGTTATTACTCAGGTTCTCCGAGAAGGAAGACAAGGATACATCAAGGATGGATTAGAGAGAAGAGCTGGGCGTTCGACCAGTTTTAGTGAAGACTGCTCCAAAGCTCAATAGTCTGCATGAAGCTAAAGAGCCCGTGCAAAAACTGTACCATTCTACAATAATTCATGGAAGGAGTTATGACCAAAACATTAAAGACTGCCCAGAAGCCCAGAAGACACGTGGAAACTGAAGACCACTTCATGAATGCTCTAGTCCGTTGTCCTTCCACCTTCCAACGTGGCTTCTTCAGTTCACATCTATCTTAGAAACTTCTCATAGTATAAATACCACCTCTAGGCTACTAGAAAAGGACTTTTGAATGATTTGATAATTTCAGTGATATTGCAGCCGAGCTGCCGAGTGCTTACTCAAACCCTTGTTCTTCCTTGTTCTTCCTGGACTTGTGAAGAGATTCCTCTGGGATCCACTAGTTTGTGCTTTGTGGGTTCCAGTACGGCTGCCCTGCCTTGTGTGGATTAGCTCCGATCATGGTTCTGCGGTCGTTCGGAGATCGAGTCGAAGTCTTCGCGGTTTTGGTGTCTCTCTCTCCCCGTCGCTTGGTCGCGTCCAACCTTGGCAAGTATAAAGCTAGTTATCCTCCACTGTTCGTAGCAAGTTATCTTGTGATTTTCAACCTACTATCGTGAAGATCGGGCCACCCCGAGGAGGTTTCCATTGGTACCTTGCTGTTGGTGATCTCCAACCCTTATCACCTTCCCTCCTAGGGGTGTTGCCCCCCGGGGGGGCTGCTGATAAGGCGGCAGCGGCGGCGGCGGTGTTGGTGGCGATCCCAGTGCCGACGGCGGAGGTGACTCTCGCGGCCCCTTCTTCGGCGGTCACGGTGGAGGAGACGAGGGAGAGGGAACTCCCTATCTCGCCGGGTGGAGGGACGCACGGCGTGTCCTTGCTGTCAAAGCTGAAGGCACCGGTGGAAAGTGTTGTCGTGACGGAGTTGGGGCGCCCGATGACGTCCCATGCGAACGAGGTGGTGGAGATCCCGTCTGACGACGAGGCGGATCTTGCGGCGAGGCTGCCGATGTCGCTACGGGAGCTGATGATGTCGCCGCGGGGGCCGGCGGTGGTCTAGTTGGAGGCTGGCCCCCCCGGCGGTTCATCGGAGGGAGACCTAGAGTGGTCCTTTCCTGAGGACCCGTCGAAGGCGAGGTTCGTCCTCCAGGATTCCCGGGAGCGCCAGCTGTGGGACATTTTTGGGGGGGCAAGGGCATGCCACGGTGTCCGAGCTCACCAAGCTATCCGCAAAGCTTGAGAGCGCCTAGAAGCAGGCTCAGTTTGCCCGGCAGCTGGTTGAGGTTGACCTGCAGCTCACCACGGAGGTGAGTTTCTGGTACTTATCCTTGCCCTTTGAATCTTTTTGTCGGTTGTTTTTAGCGTGCTTGTTCTTCACAGGAAATAAGGAAGGTGTCATCCCGCAAGTCATACTTCCTCTAGACGAAACACGCCCAGACGGCCGAGCTAGAGAGTTCGGCGGAGTCCGCTTGCCGCGAGTCCCAAGTCTAGACGGCTGAGGCGGAGGGGCAGCGTGCGGCGGAGCGGGCGACTGCTGCCGAGCAAGGGCTCGAGGCGGCAAAGGCCCACCATGAGGAGATCAAGGCAGGGCTGTGGACGTCCCTGGCCAATACTGAGGCAGCGCTTCAAGAGGCCTTGGCGGCCCTTGAGCCAGAGTGGGCCGCCCTAGAGAGGGCATAGAAGGCCTTGGAGGCGGAGTAGAGGGCCCGGTCGGACGCGGATGAGGAGGTGCTCGCGCTCTAGAGCCAGGTGATGGGGATGGAGGACGTGAGTGCCCGGTTGCTCGAGCAGGTGGCTCGACAGGCAGAGGATTTCTCCACCCTTGAGGCCTCTCGCATCGGTGCGTACGTTTTTGTTTTCTCATGATGTTGATTTTTCCCTCAGCCTGTTTCTGAGTTTGTCGCCCTTCCTCTAGAGCTGGGTGAAAAGGTGAAGGCGCTGGAGCGAGACCTGGAGACGTCCAAGGCGAGCTTCAGCCGGAACGCTGAGGAGCTGGCCAAGTCCCATGAAGAGCGACGTGCTCTCGAAGGGGATCTCGACCAGATCCGCAACGTTGCCCGGCTCGTCGTCTCAGAAATCTTTAGGTCGGCGCCAAGTACCAGCGCGCCCGTGGTCTAGCTGGCGGAGGTCCCGGACGCGGTCAAGGACCTTGTTAGGTGCGGGCTGTTTTATGGAGCGTCGGGGGTGCTGACCTCGGTGGCGACGCACCACCCGAACCTGGACTTCGACGCTATCTGCAGTGGGTATGCTAAAGGTCTAAGCATGGAGGACATCCAATCAATCGGGGTGAGCTTGCTGCCGCACGCGCCGTCGGTGTCAGAGCAAGTCTCCGCCGAGTGGGTGATGGACGTTCGCCGTCAAGACATGGCCCGAAGCATGCATGGAGAGAATGCTTCCAAGCCTTTGGATAGCCCGGAGCCTGGTTTGGGGGGAAATGTCGCCTCGGCCTCGATCGAGCCGAACATCGTGCCGCCGGGGGGTGAGCAGCCTCGCCTTTGTCGGTCGCGCCGCTAGCAGATGTCGTTGGGTCGGTTTAATAGCTTGCAGAATATAAGTAGTTAGTATACGTAAAAAGTTTTAAGTTCGTGGGGGAGCCCTTGTGTAAGACGTTCATGGTGTGTTTTAATGACTGCAATCGGTTTTTGTTTTTGTGATGGAGTTGCTCCGTTCGGGGAAGCTTGTTCCCTTTCGTTCCTTAGTTCTCCCTCAGCATAATTTTGTTTTTACTTCTTTCTTTCTCGTACCTGCCCGTTTGCCCCGTAGGCTGCAACCTTGTGAGCCCAGGGCATGGCCCGCGAGGCTCGACTGCTCATAACCGTAGGAAAAGGGGGGGTGCGATCAGACAGAATGTTTTAAAGCAAAGCTACATAAGGCAAATCAAAAGAACGAATCGCCCTTCTATTCGGGTGGGAAGGAGTTTTCTCCATACAACAGTGAACAAAAATAGAGAGGTATTATTGCCCCCTAGTGGGGGCCCCGAGCCAAAAGTGTTCGGGTCGGGGTGCTCTTACAGGAGCGTACGTTTAGTGAATAATGGTAAGACTGAAACTTAGGGAAAGGAAAAACGACATAGCTATTCTAAGCGTTTGGAGATAGCGTCATCGTCGTTGTCTTTCAGTCGGTAGGCGTCCGATCGGATCAACTCAGGCTTCAGTCGTCTGGATCCTCGCCCGATGTGCCCCCTTCTTCTGTTGCTGCTTCTTTGCCTTTTTCATTCCTTGGCCTGCCAGTTTACCTTAGCAGGCGTTTGAGGAGCTGGCAGTCCTTGTAGAGATGGTTGACGGGGTAGTTGTGGTTGATGCACGGGCTCTCCATGAGCTCACGGAAGTGCCCCGATCGGTCCTGCTGGGGCTGCGTGCCCAGGTGATCGGTCGTGGCGACCGACGCGGAGTTAGCCGGTCGGCGGTGATCATTTCTGTTCTTTTTTCCCCTCTGTGTGGAGGGACCCTCGTCTTGATCCTGGCGCTTGGCCTTACCTTTGCTATGGACTCCGTTGGAGCGTGGTAAGAACGTCGCTTGCTGGGGGAGTTGGGCAAAGGTCGGTGGTCCCGGGCCGTCAGCGCTGGGACTCTGGTCGCCGCTGCATGTGCCTCGGCTTGGTCCGAGCTGCGCGTAGATAGGTGGTTGGTGTGGAGCGGTCGTCAGGTCAAGATGAGGTGCCACTGCGGCCTCATGTGTCGCGCTCAGTGGTTGTTGTGGTGATAGGGGGTAGCGCACCATCTGCTGTGTCCTTGTTCCCCGAACGGGGAGCAAGGTCGTGAGTCGGCGTCGCGACACGGAGCCTTCCGCTTGTTGAATGGCGACGGTCTCTACCAGTGCCTGGAGGTTCCGGTGGATCGCCCGTTCGCGAGGGTCGTTCGGCTCGGACAGGCCACGCAGGAGCATTATCGCGGCGGCAATGTTCTGACTGGCCCGAGCGAACTGTGGGGGATCGGTCCCTCTATCTGGGGTGTTGCGCTAGACCTGACGGGCGTGACCCCGAGCGCCCTTCGCCGGTCCGCGCGCACGGGGCGTAGTGTAGCGCGTCGAGCGCGCTGGCGCAGTTGGTGGCTACTGCGGCCACTGTCGTCGTAGTTCCTCCTCGAGCTCACGTGTGAGCTCGAAGGTCTCTGTATGAGGGTCCGGAGGCGCGTGAGTCCGTGAGGACTCCATTGCCCCTGGCGGCTGTTCCGGAGCATCCGTCATGGCGTACTCCTAGGACGGACGGTGGCTGGGTGCCACGTCGCCGATGCTGGAGCCGTCACTCCCGACGTCGTCATCCATGATGTTGAGGAAACAGGTGGGGCCGTAGCTCGCCATCCCCACGAACTCAGACGTGAGAGGAGGTGGCGACATAACCTTTTGGAGCCCCCGGCCATACGCGTCCACGGGAGACACGAGGCCGTAGGGGAACCGGCCGTACGGTGGCCGCAACGAGGACAACGGCAGCCCTCCGGGTGTTTGGCGGAAGATAGAATGTAGTAAGTAAAGAACGGCATGTATATTACTCACAGCGGGGTTTGGGCAGAGAGTTTGCTCAGAATGAAGTGCAGATGTTGCGCCATTGAGGCCGCGTGTCCCGGAGTCGATGGAGAATGTCTCTCCAACGGGTGCCGGGTCGCGAGTCTCCTCGCGGAGGTGGAGCACGCCGAGCCGGTCGGCGACGAAGTCCAGGCTTCCGAAGAGGAAGGCCTGGGATGGCTCGAAAACGAGTGGAACCCACATCTCCGGAGGCGAGAGTGCGGGATACTCCATTGAGCCGAGGCGAATCGTATCGCCCGAGTCCGCCACCGTGGGGGTGGCGGAAAAATGGGCCATCCGATGACCAAAAAGTGTTAAACGTACAGTGTCTTTCCCACGGACGACGCCAACTGTCGGTACAGAAAGTGACCAACTAGTGAATATTTGTAGTTTTGCCGTACGTTGTGATTGGAGGTGGCCTAGCACTCAATGACACAGGATATATACTGGTTCAGGCAACGTGCCTTACGTCCAGTCTGGGTTGGTCAGTGACTTTATTCCTGAGCCTAGGTGCTTGAAGTCTGAAGTGGGGTTACAAACGAGAAGGAGAAAAGAGGGGTGTATGAGAGGTCGGGTCGGGTCCGACCGGAAGGGCTGAGGGCGACCAGAACTCCGCTATGAGTTAGGTGTTCAAGCGTGTGCTTGAGGGGTTGCCAGTTATCGATCTAGTGAATCTAAACTTGAAGAAGAATCATCCTCCTCCGTTTGGAGGGAGCGCATCCCCTTTTATAGATAAAGGGGATAGCTTTACAGGTGAGAGGGAGAGAGTACGGATGTTTCTAAGCCTTGTTGCCCACGCCGACGAGGGTAGCGATGATGGTAGGCGCCCACAATACTGTTGACGTCACTGTAGAATGTCAGGTGCACATGGGAAGTTGTGTTGGCTTCTTCACGAAGGGTGGATGTTGGTACCTGCAAAATACTGTTGGTACCTGCAAAATACTCCTTCCAGCCCGTCGTATTCTTAGACCTTCGGGCCGGCCCATGAACAACATGCTGTTTTCCTGGGCCGAGCCCTGGCGCGGAAGCCGGTCCCCGAGGGACCCCGGGTTTGTGAACCCGACAGCATGTATTATGTGTGATTGGCCAAGTGCCTAATCAGCTAGAGTTGTTTTGGAGCATCGCTTCCATGTCTCAGTCATCTTTATATTTCCACTTCCTATATGATTGTTCTATAAGAACATTGATGCCATCTTTCTTATTTGAGATGGCTGCTATTTTATATCCAGTTAAAAAAAGCTGCTTATTACATTTCTTATGCATTTATTATATTCTAGAACAAGGGATACAAGTTGAGAAAATCAACTGCAACTAGAAACTTTGCATGATTTAATGGATATGATATATGTTTGTTCCTGCTTGAAGACACTCTGCTTGAATCCCAAGGGATCTTAGATATTTAATCAGTTAACGCTATGGTACTGGAGTCTTTTTGTCTATTTAGAGAACTAACGCCTATGAGTTTTATGTCTGAAATTTTGGTGAACTTTGTGCTGTGTTAACCTCCACACTCATATATGTTGCGAGGAGAAGGTTTAATAGTGCTTTGTGTATCGCTTTCTTTTCACATTCTTCATTGTTTTGGTTTGTGTACTTCAACTCAAAATTTAATTTACCTTGCTAGCATACTGTTATCTTTGCTGGATTCCACTTGTAGGTCTTCTAATGTATACAGCTTAGTGAGGCAACCAGTTTGTAGTCCTCAATGGTGCACTTAGCTCATATATAGGATACCATGCTACTAACTTCTGGACACCATTGGTACCCCGTGCATTAACAGAACTGTAGTGGCTCTGAAGCTCTTATATTCTCCTACACATAGGTTAGGCAACAACGTATGAATTAGCATTACTAAATTCTCACATGTGATTCAGCAAAATATTTTGCACTACTGCTGCCTTGATGTTGTTTCAGGTAATCGACCATATATGCACTACTGCTGCCTCAGATGTGTGTGTGTGTATATATAAATTACTGAACTGCAATACTCATGAATAGGGTTAGAAGATCTAGGGTTAGAGTTATGTGTCCACGGTGTACATATGTCCACGGTGAGTTAAGAGACTCATGAATTTTCAGGAACCAGGAGGCCTACTAATCCTTCATCAACTTGTTCTAATGGCGCACCCGTTTCTAGGAAACAACACATGTATAGGCACATGTCTAGCCTTTTTAGTGCTTGGGATCCCTCAGACTTCACTGCGCCTCATCACAACCGCAGCTTCTCGAAAACTGGAGAGATGTGAGAGTAAGAGTCCCGATTAGATGTGAGAGTATTCAATAATGGAGATGTAAGAGTAAGCAAACAGTTTAGACTCCCAAAAAAGACATTACCTTGAGTCCCGATTAGATGTGAGAAGCCAATGAATGCTAGGATTAATCGATAATTATAAAGAAAGTACATTGATTACCTTGAATTTACTTCAATAACATTGGATTGATTGAATGCAAAACATCTATCCCTCGCTCTTTGCTCCATCTTTTTATGGTTCGGCCTAAGAATTAATTTTCTACTGCAGTAGAGACTCAGAAATTACAAGTGGAAATCAAAACAGTATATCTACATCCATGATCTCATTAGCTAAAGCGACTTGAGCTTGTGCTAAATTTTTCAGCAATGATGATGATGCTATTCTGATTTTTAGTAGTACAGAATACCTTATTAGTTAGTGCCCTACAACCTTATGGTATTATTCTGCTACTTTTAGGATTAGTTTGTCAAGTGCAAAGTGTATGAAAGGGGTGTATATGCATCTCTTTTTTTCTGAAAATCTTGTTCCCGCTCTTCTCTTTTAATCATTAGAGGAGCAAGATTGTCTTGTTCTCAAGTGGAAGGAACTACCAATAACGTGTGAGGTTCTCTTCCCACAGGGGCCAAGTGATTATTGCTAGCACATTTTATTTAACATGGCCAACCGCTTTGTGAGTGCCGGAGCGTAAGTGTTATTCTTTATGGCTGAATGGCTTACAATTAATCAATGTTGGTTCCAGAGTGCATTGATATTTGGTCAACGTTATTTGTTTCGCTTCTCGACATTTTTTATAAGGTCCTCGACATTGATTGTGTGGTCTGTAGGGCACAGCTTTATGCTTAAGTAGAACTATTTTATTCCATAGTTTTTCTTGTGACGTGAAATTATGATGTGCTACTATTTTACATTAGCTTTGCACAATGAACCATGTAATTTTATGATTTTTTCTTGCTCTCGCTAAACCCCCGGGGACTCACCTAGTAATAATATAATCTTGAGAGTTATACATGCACCTATGTTAGCTGAACATTTTGTCCATTGCAACTCACCGTATGTAAATTGCATTCTTATTAGGTAGATTAGGGAGAACACTCAACTCGTGAACACACACCTAACTTGAGCTGATAGCTTCTCAGTATTGCATACAAGTGTATATATATTTAGTGAAATCTGCAATCGGATGTTACTTCTTTCATGTGGTGTAACTAGGTTCAGCTAGTAGTGATATATATATAACAACCCCAACTAGATCGTTGATTTATTGATATATTGTAGCTCTGCAGCTAACAATTCTCTGTTTTTAGTTTCAGTATGTAACATGAGTTTTCAGCATGTATGAAAACTATTTTTTTAGCATTAGTTCCATGTAAGAACTTCTTGTCACCTAATTAATCTACCAGAACAATTGCTAGTGGACAGAAAATTCTACCAAGTATTTGCGCATAATTTAAAATGATATTCTTCATGTGCTTTGCCCTTTTTTATATATAAATACTAGCACTGATTCTCAAATCTCAACCAGTATGTTTTAGTTGGAGTCTAGCACTCTAGCTTGAAGGATGGCACTTAGATGGCTGGGCTCTTGATTCTTATACTGTTTGTGTTAATCTGGTTCATGGACTTGTCATTGTTGCTTATAAACTCTTTGTTTCATCTTATGTTTTAAAAGGAATGGCGACTGGAAAGACATTCTTGTCTCTTCTTATGATCATTATGTTTTGGAGGATGTTCTTATTGTCTCTAGAGAAAATAGATGAGATGGTGAGTTTATCTATATAAGCTGTTATAAAGTTTTGGTCAAATTTGTAAAGATGCATGTTCGTTGAACTTGAATCTTAGTTGTGTGGTGACATTTGTATTATTGCGGATAATTGTTGATGGATTAATTTTTATTTTTTTAACCATTTAAAATTGTCTCGTTGGACTGTCTGTCGCTAAAACCATATGTACCATCGCACAGTCCGTCGCTAAAAAGTCGCAATGCACTATCTGTCGCTAAAAAGTAGCAATGGACTGTCTATCGCTATAAATATTCGAGGCAACAGTATCAGTCGCTAAAAGTACTGTCTGACGCTAAGGATTTTTTGCCATAGGACTTATACCGTCTGCAGAAGTATGTCGCTGTAAGTTTTTAGCATCAGATTGTCTGTCGCTGTAGCCGCTTTTAGCGTCAGATTGTTTGTCTGCAGAAAGTGTTGTTGTGTAGGACTGCCCGCAGATTAGCGATACTTGGTGTGCGTCTCTTTGATGCCTCTTGGTGAAAAGTTGTGTTAGATCTTTCTTTTTTCTTTCTCTTTCCTTCCTTATCTCAGTCATTTGAAATGGAATAAATGGTGCACTGGGTATGCGATCCTTGAAATGCAAGCCAGTAAAATTCTTAGATAGAGCCATTTGCCATTCAAAACTCTTCTAAAATTTTAGTGGTTCATCCTGCTGGGGTTCAAAACTCTTCTGAAGGTGATCATGATCATTGGATTGAATGAGATCATACTTCTGCAGCTGAAAACTTTTGAGCATAGCCACCGGTGCGTACCGAGTGTGACAGCATTCTGCAGTTTCATCTGGTGAGCTTGAACACCGAAGGCGAAATGGATGGTACCTCCATGGTCTGCATTGTAAGCTTCGGTTTATTAGCTAATCTACTACCACCTTGTGAGAACACAATGAGAGAGAAGACGGCACCGACTTAGTTTCACTGCATTGTGTGTGAACACAACAAGGGAAGGCAAAAACCGACTTTGCCCCCTCGATGTGATCTGATAAGAGTCATGGTGCAGGCGCCAAGACGGCTCACCACGGACAGATCAGAGAACAGCAAAGCGGTGGCCTGCGCAGTCACCTACAAAGGGTTATCTAGTTATCGCCGGCATGGGCGCTGCACATGGACTAGATAGTTAGAGTTGTATAAATAGACATGTATGGTAACTCAGTAAAGAGAGCTTAGATTTGCCATCACACACACAGGGCTTCGGCCAACGCTGTTGCTTTGTATTGTGCGTGCTTGCTCTGTTCTCCCTTCCTCTTCTAGCTCGATCCGTAGTGTGTGGGTACGGACAACGCCGGTACGTGGTCTGCATGGCTAGTGGGTGCTCGGCAACACTAGCGCGTGCTCGGCGAGACCGACAAGTGCTCCACTCGCCTGAGCCGGTGTTCGGCAAGATCGGCTGGAGTGGTTCACTGTCGTGAGCCGGTGATTCTGTGAGACCAACGGAGTGGTCTGGAGGCTATCTGTAGTGGTCTGGAGATCATCTCGGTGGTCGGGAGGCTAACTGTGGGCCAACAAGTGGTATCGGAGCCGTACAAGCGCCGTCGTCATTCTAACCGATGGCGATGACAGGCGGTTCGGAGTTGGGCGACGGTAGTGGCACTGTCGTGGCTGCCCAGCCACTACCGGAGTTAGTTGTTCGCACGGTGCGGGAGGTCAGCGGCACCACTTGGCCGACGCTGACTCGCACTAACTATGGAGAGTGGTCGGTGACCATGAAGGTCAAGCTCAGAGCCCGTCGGCTCTGGAATGCTGTTGACAAGGGCACCGACGTGGAAGAAGATGATATGTCAGCGATGGAGGCTATCCTCACTGCTGTACCGGCGGAGTACAAGGAACCGTTGGGGACGAAGAGCTCTGCTAAGGAGGCGTGGGAGGCCATTGCGGCGATGCGCGTCGGTTTCGACCGCGCAAAGAAGGCAACGGCCCAGCTTCTGAAGCAGGAGTACGCAAACCTCAAGTTCAAGGATGGTGAAACGGTGGAGGACTTCTCCCTCCGCCTACAGACGCTCATCAGCAAGCTGAAGAGCCATGGCGTCACCATCGACGAAGAGGAGGCGGTCTCCAAGTTCCTCCACTCTGTGCCGGCAAAGTACATCCAGATCGCTCTATCCATAGAGACGATGCTGGACTTGTACACCCTCACCAACGAGGATGTGGCAGGCCGTCTACGGGCGGTGGACGAGCGCCTGGAGCAGGCGACAGCAACGAAGGACAGCGGGAAACTCCTGCTGACGGAAGAGGAGTGGGCTGCTCGGCGAAACTCCGGGAAGGCAGCCTCCTCTAGTCGCGGTGGCAACGGCAAACATCGCGGCAGGGCTTCTTCGGTGAAGAAGCAGATCGACTCCAACGCCTGTCGGTGTTGCGGGAAGATGGGCCATTAGGCACGGGAGTGCCCAAATCGCAAGAAGGAAAAGAAGGGTCAGGCTCACCTGGCGAAAGCCGATGATGAGGATGAGGCCACTATCCTTATGGCGACGTTCTGTGCACTGCACGACGTCGAGGCCATGGAGAGGGAAGAGGCGACGACGGTGGAAGGATCTAGCAAGGCCCTGAAGACCGTCAACCTCGACGAACCACGCGCCCAAGTCCATCTTGGACATGTGGGCGTCGACCAGGAGTAGCGGTGGTATCTAGACTCTAGTGCCAGTAACCACATGACGGGCTCCAAGGACTCCTTCTCCGAGCTCGACGGCGATGTTACCGGTACGGTGAAGTTTGGTGACGGCTCAAGGGTGGCTATCCAAGGGCGCGGCACCATCATCTTCAGATGCTAGAATGGGGAGCACCGCGCGCTAACGGATGTATACTACATCCCACAGCTGCGTTCCAGCATCATCAGCATTGGTCAGCTGGATGAGCGCGGTAGCGAGGTTCTGATCAAGGACGGCGTTCTGAGGATCAGAGACCGGGAGCAGTGACTTCTCGCCAAGGTGAAGAGGTCCCTGAACCGGTTGTACCTGCTCGACCTGAAGGTAGAGCAGCCGGTTTGCCTAGCGGTAAGGCACTCTGAGGAACCGTGGATGTGGCATGCCCGGTTCGGACATCTTAGCTTCGACGCGCTTGGTCGGCTGGGGAAGATGGTCCGAGGGCTACCCTACATCAAACATGGAGGCGAAGTGTGTGTGACACCGCTTGGCGGGAAGCGAGAGAGCTACCTTTCCCAAAGGCGGCCAAGTATCGCGCGAAGGAAGCTCTTGAGCTAGTTCACGGCGACCTCTGTGGGCCGATCACGCCTGCTACATGCGGTGGTCAGCGGTACTTCTTCCTACTCATGGACGATTGCAGTCGCTACATGTGGCTGCAACTCCTGACGAGCAAGGACAAAGCGGCGGTGGCGATCAAGAAGTTCACGACGCGCGCGGAGGCCGAGAGCGGCAAGAAGCTCCGCGTACTGAGGACTGATCGGGGTGGCGAATTCACTTCGGTGGAGTTTGCTACGTACTGCGTGGATCAAGGTGTGGGGCAACATCACACCGCGCCGTACTCGCCACAACAGAATGGCGTGGTGGAGCGACGGAACCAGACAGTGGTCGGCATGGCCCGATCCATGATGAAGGCCAAAGGGATGCCGGCAAAGTTCTGGGGAGAGGCGGTGACCACGGCGGTGTTCATCCTCAACCGTGCTCCGGCCAAAGCCCTAACGGGCAAGACGCCGTTCGAAGCTTGGTACGGGAGCAAGCCGAACATGTCATTCCTTCGGACATTCTGTTGCATTGGCCACGTCAGGAAGACGAAGCCGAACCTCACCAAGCTAGAGGACAGGAGCACACCCATGGTGTTCCTGGGCTACGCGGAGGGTACCAAGGCGCACCGGCTCTATGACCCACGTGGAGACAAGGTGACTGTCTCGCGCGACATTGTGTTCAACGAGGAGGCAGCTTGGGACTGGCACAGTCCGAGCATGGGGGAAGCGGGAGGCTTCACCAACACCTTCGTCGTCGAGCACTTGGTCATCCACGGCGGTGGAGACGCTGCGGAACAGGTGCCACGCACTTCGGGAGGAGCGCCGAGCACTCCGGCGGTAGAGTCGAGCACTTCTGGGGCAGTGCCGAGCACTTCAGGAGGGATGCCGAGCACTCCGAGAGGAGTGTCGAGCACTTCTGGAGGAATGCCGAGCACACCAGGAGTGGAGCCATGCGGTTCTACAGTGGCGGCGACCACTTCAGGACGGGTACCGAGCACTCCCGTGGCGGAGCCAAGACATCTTACTGTGGTTCCGACCACTCCAAGACTGAGGCTGGACACTCCTACAGTGTGGCCGAACACTGCAGGAGTTATGACGAGCAGTCCAGAAGCAGTGCCGAGCACTTCAGGTGCTATGCAGGGCACTCCGATGAAAGAAGGAACTTCATCACCCCTGATCGAGTTTGCCTCACCTACAAGTGACATCACTGAGTTCGTGGACGCCTACCACGAAGGTGAGGAGTTGAGGTTCCACAGGCTGGACGACATCATCGGCGGCACAGGTCCCTCAGGTATGGCGGGTAGGCTGCTCAACGACGCAGAGCTGCTACTCGTCAGTGCAGAGGAACCACCCACGTTCGCGCTAGCCGAGCGTGATGGAAACTGGCGACGGGCAATGCTGGAGGAGATAAAGGCGATCGAGGAAAACGAGACTTGGCAGCTCGTCGATCCACCCCCAGGATGCCGTCCGATCAGCCTAAAGTGGGTGTACAAAGTCAAAAGGGACGAGCTCGGCGCCATTGTCAAGTACAAAGCGCGCCTCGTCGCCCGAGGCTTTGTCCAGTGCGAGGGCATCGACTTCGAGGAGGTCTTTGCACCAGTAGCGCGCATGGAGTCGGTCCGTTTGCTACTTGCTTTGGCGGCAGCAAAGGACTGGCGCGTCCATCACATGGACGTTAAATCGGCCTTCCTCAACGGCGAGCTGGCGGAAACGGTCTTCGTCAGGCAACCTCTAGGGTTCGCTATCAAGGGAGAGGAGCACAGGGTGCTCCAACTGCGCAAAGCGCTCTACGGGCTGAGACAAGCCCCTCGAGCATGGAACGCCAAGCTTGACACCACGCTGGGCAAGCTTGGGTTTCAGAGGTGCGCAACCGAGCACGCGCTCTACACGCGACGACGGGGGAAGGAAGAACTCGTGGTCGGCGTGTATGTGGATGACTTAATCGTCCCCGGCGCGCGCACGGAGGATATCAACAGCTTCAAGCGAGAGATGGCAGCTCGTTTTTGAATGAGCGATCTCGGCGCTCTCTCCTACTACCTCGGCATCGAGGTGAGACAGGGGAAGGAGGAACTCACGCTCGGGCAAAGCGCGTATGCCTCCAAGCTGTTGGAGAGGAGCGGCATGGTGGAGTGCAAACCATGTGTGACTCCGATGGAGGAGCGGTGAAGTCGACGAAGACAACACCGCAAACGAAAGTAGATGCAACACTCTCTGGGAGCATCGCTCGGCGGTCTGCGCTACCTAGTCCACACAAGGCGGACATTGCGTTCGCTGTGGGCTACGTCGATCGCTTCATGGAGGATCCCAGAGAGGATCATCGGGCTGCGGTAAAGCGGCTACTACGCTTCGTCAAGGGGACGGTGAATCATGGAATCATCTTCCCAAAGATCGGGGAAGTAGGTCGCGACTCACGGTGTTCAAATGATGCGAGACATGGCGGGGACATCGACGACGACGGAGCACCTCTGGCGTACTCGTCTTCCTCGGGCCGACCCCAATTTCATGGTCATCGTCAAAAGCGTAAGGTGGTAGCGCTATCTACGTCGGGCGAGGCGTAGCGACGAGCGACACGCAATGGCGGCGTTGTTGTGTGGCTACGCCGTCAGCCGGGTGAGCTAACCGCGTGGAAGCTCACCCACCAAAGACCGATGGTGGACAACCAGCCCGCCATCGCCCTCGCGAAGAATCCGGTTCGCACGACCGAGTAAACACATCGACGTGAAGTTCCACTTCCTCGGGGACTGTGTTGATGGAGGGCGATCGTCATCAAGTTTGTCGAAACCGGTCGGCAACTCGCGGGCGTCCTCACCAAGCCGCTCGGAAGACTTCGACTCACGGAGTGAAGGAGATGATCGACATGGAGGGGTTACAAGGGTTAGCGATAGGATTAGGGAAGATTGTTAGCTAATCTCATCGCCACCTTGTGAGAACACAATGAGAGGAAGGTGGCGCCGACTTAGTCACTGCGTGTGTGTGTGAACACACGCAAGGGAAGGCGGCGCCGACTTTGCCCCTCGCCGTGATACAAGAGTCAGTCATGTAGGAGTGCAGGCGCCCATGACGGCTCACTGCCTGCTTGTAGATCAGAGAAAGTGCAAAGGTCGGCGCAAAGTCGCCTGTCAAAGTTATCTAGTTATTATGTGCCGACATGAGCGCACATGGACTAGATAGTTAGAGTTGTATAAATAGACATGTATGGCAACTCAGTAAAGAGAGCTCAGATTTGTCATCACACAGACAGGGCTTCGGCCAACGCTGTTGCCTTGTATTGTGCATGCTGCTCTGTTCTCCCTTCCTCTTCTAGCTCGATCCGTAGTGTGTGGGTACGGACAATGCCGGTACGTGGTCTGCACGGCAACACTAGCGCGTGCTCGGCGAGACCGACAAGTATTCCACTCGCCTGAGCCGGTGTTCGGTAAGATCGGCTGGAGTGGTTCACTGTCGTGAGCCGGTGATCCTGTGAGACCAACGAAGTGGTCTGGAGGCTATCTCGATGGTCTGGAGGCTATCAGGTAGTGGTCTAGAGGCTGTAATCGGTGGTCTGGAGGCTATCTGTAGTGGTCTGGAGATCATCTCGGTGGTCGGAAGGCTAACTGTGGTCCAACACTGGTGAGTTTGAAAATTGATAAAACAAGCAATCAGAACTTTATGGAGATCGGCGACAACAGAGAGGAGTTCCTGGCAGCCAGCACTAGTCGCGAGACGGCCTATCACTTGCTTTTATTCAAATTCCAAACAGATCTGGTGCTGTATTCACAGTTTGGGTGTAGGGCCTCTTTGGGTTGAGAAAAATAAACGCTCCAATACATACGTGTTGATACTTGAGAGGGACTGGGAGAGAAAAAAACAGCTTGTTTCACACTCAAATCCATATGGACAGTAGTTTAAAAAAAAATCCATATGGACAGTGGGAGTCAAAGCCTAAGAGCGGAAGCTTGGCGAACCCAGCTGCCCTCTGTTTTCGTTTTATAAGAACTGTTTTATATTAGTAGATGAGAACTGCCAAAAAACGATTTAGAAAATAAAATAGTGGATGAGAACAGCCAAAAAAATAATCAAAACAAAATCTACAAAAATAAAAGGTCCCATCGAGATTTGAACTCCGGGTACGGGATTCAGGGCAGGTGCACAAAACAATTCTAATTATAAAAGACTAGTTTGACTCTAATTTCCTAGGTTTAATCAGAACGGCGAGTTTAAGACCTCGATTACATCTAAGGATGATTTCACTTCGCCCATGCTTGTTTAGGCCAAACAAAATTTCTTTTTGATTTGGCTGGGGTGCCAGGCTCGGGCAGTAGTGCAACGCCCGAGCGACACGCAAGAACCCAGTGGCAAGCCACTGTGGTGAACCCTCCCCACAAAAAAATTAATTTAATATCGAAGTACGCACATGGCCCACGTATCAGATATTAAACTGATAAGAACAGATACTACACTTGATCTTAGCCAAAAGGCCGAGAAAGGTATGAGTTCCTACCCTGCCCTGCGTCTGCTTTATAAGCTTCCTCCGCTCCCGCCCGCTCAAGGCGGCCGAGGTGGGACTAAACTGAAGCACCGCACGGCACAGGCAAGTCAAGCGCAGCGCCTGTGCCTCTGTTTGGTTATTACCTGGGCCTTTTGGGCTAGCAATTGGCATCTCGCACCACGATGCTGGCCCGGACAGCCCGGTCCGCAGAGCCTCTCTAACTCCATGTTCCCGAGCCCGTGTCCACCGCAGCGGCGCCAGAACGGCCGCGCTGTATTGTACATTTGTACCACGGCGTCTCGTAGTCCGCTTTGTTTTTGTTTCCCAGAGGTGCACGTCGAGGGTGCGTCCGCCTCAGACTCCATGTGTGCATGTTATTTGTCCTCGCTCATGTTTGAAACAAAATCTTTCTTTAGCATCTGATGACACTTGTGATCTACTTCCTAGATTTACTACAGATTGTGCATGAATGAAACCGTTCCGGGCGCGGCACGGAATCTGATCTCGAACCCGCGACGCCAGGCCAGCCATCGTTCGATATATACACCTCGCATAGGCTCCAGGTAGTACAGTACGTGGTGACGGTGCAACCAAACGTACGTGAGTCCAAGCAAACCGCCGACGCGACGCGAAGATCAAATCCGCGTTCCCGGCCAGCTTCGCCTTCGGCTAGTACAATAATCCCCGGCGGCCATATGCATCACCATGACTGCCCCTGTCCGCCGGCGCACCACTGCCACACCGACGACGTCTCGCCGCACAACTCCCACACCGACGATGCCGCGCCGCAATGTTCTTCGGCCCCACGACGATGTTCTCTTGGCCGACTGCCACCAGCAGCAGCAGCCGCAGGTCCTACAGTGACAACGCCAGAGACGATGTGCGCGTCGACGTGCCGCCGCCCTCGACGACGGACGACCCGTCCTGCGAGGAGTGCGCCAAGTGCTCGGTATGTGGTACTAGCTCCATCGATCGTCCATGCATTTGATACATATCGATCCGTCTCAGCTGACACCACGCTTTTACTTTTCGTGTGCAGTTGGGCTTGGCTCTTCTGGGGCATCATCATCGCGTTGATCATCTACGCCATCAAAAAATAAGGACATGTTTGGAGTGGACTACCCTAGTTGTCCAACTAAAATTTAGAGAAAAATAGTTCTTTGAAGAAAAAAGAAATTTATTTAGTCTTTCTACAAGTTTTTTTAATTACACGGTACAATGCAGACGGTCACAACACACAACTTCAACTACAACACCGTAGACGCTATACATGCACAGGAACGAGCCGTATACCATGTGATTTTTATTTAGGGCACGTGCGCCATTTAGATTTCAATTGACGGTTTTTAATTGAACTCTTTCAACCTACTACTTTCATTGCATAGTCGATTAAAATTTTCTTTTCTCTCATAAATATCTTCGGTTCTTTGCATGACGACATTTTCTTAATCTCTTTTCTTTCATGCATCAGCGGCAATAAATATCTATGATTACTTTATTCTCTTGATTAGTTTTCTGGTATGACTAATAAATTTCATTTGTTGCTAGTCTTTAGCAACGAGTGAGCGCGCACAATAAGAGACTCACATCCATCATCGCATCGCATGCACACGAACATGGTGTCCAATTCGAGACCATGAGTGCGGTGATGATGTCACCACATCAGAGTCGCTCATGTTTCTCTCCAAACCCTAATCCCCAAGCTCCTGTCCCCTCACTCAACACCCAACACCCCGTCATCACCATGTTTGCCACATCAGCTCCCCCTCCTCGCCCCCTGAAAACCCAAATCTCTAATAGCTGTCGAAGATGAGGGAGACGAGACACGCGAGTACAAAGGGAAGGCAGAGGGGGGAGACAAGGTGTGCCCACCGTGCGAAGTTTGTCCAATCTCGTGTTGACACGCATATGAGGGTTGCTTCAGCAGCGAACACGAGTGTGGCAAATAAAGATTATGGGCCCGCGGCCGTTAGTACAATTTTTGTTGAATGAATAGGCTTAAATCATGTTTTATCGTATGTCCACCTAGAAAGCATGTTCTCGTTTGTGGTTTGAGGAACCATATTTGCAACAAGTTAGATTTTTATGAGAGTTTCATAGACATTAAATAAGCTGATATGATATAGTATAAATGATGAGAAAACGATGAAAAATTCATAAAATAAAGTGAGTTTTATGAGAACGGGGCTTGTCTATACCATTTTCAACATATGTGAGTCATGAAAACTGAGACATGATTCCATGAAACTCCAAAGTGGCTAAACATCACTCTTGAAAGCCTCGTGTTTCATAAAGGTTATGCACGTCACCTCGTTGGTAGCGGTGGCGGGCAGTGACCGGTGTGGGCTACACATGCAACCAAATATCAATGAAACAAGGTAGCGAAATATACCAATGAAACAATACACCTGTTTTCCAAAAAAAAACTAAACCACATCCTCAGCCTGTTCGCTTGTTGGTTTCAGCCAGGGCTTATCAGCCATGGTACAGTATTTTCTCTCATAACAAACCAACACCAGCCAGACTTATCAGCCCAGAAACCAACCAGCAAACATGCTGCCTATATACGGAGTAATTAAATGAAAGAAGAAGGATGAGATAGACGCCTCTTTTTTTTTTAAAAGGTAAGCCACATTTTGTACTGAATAATTAAGGGAAAGGAGAAGGACGAGGTGGTCAGTAGTTACGCGACAGTTTTGTTGTCATCTAAATCGCTTGAACTCCTATCTATTATATATATCGCAAACGTGAACTAACAAACAAATAAGAGCATCTTTACTACTCCCTCCATTCTAAATTATAATTCGTTTGACCTTTTTGACCCAAGTTTGACCGCTCGTTTTATTCAAAAAATTTGTGCAAACATAGTCAAATTTAAAATCATTCTTGAAGAACTTTTGTTAATAAAGCAAGCCACAACAAAAAAAGTGATATTTAGCACAAAATTTGAATAAGACGAGTGGTCAAACTTGAGGTCAAAAAAGCCAAACGAACTATAATTTGGAACGGATTTAGTAATAAATAAACATTAAAATGAGACCATATAAAATTTAAATAATTCCAAACTAGATACCATAGGATAGAACACTGTTTTATAAAAAAGCAAAACCGATTTCATATTTTTAGTTAGGTTAAAAATAGCCTAATATATTAAGTCATATTTGAGATGTACGGTATAACCTTTCAGAGGAAAAGACATTTCAATAGTTTCAAAAATTTACCTCCTATAAACAGTTAGCTCGGTTTGATTTAGCTCCATCGCATGACATGGCGCTATGTAAGCGGAACCGATATGACACTATTAGTCAAAATGATGTCGAGACCGTCCCGTGGATCGAGTCTTTTTTAGGGAGCAAAATCGAATGGTTTTCAAAGATGAACGGGCCCCCCGAAACTTAGTTTCGATTGTGGTAGGTAGAACTTTGGCGAAAATTGGACAAATGGATTTTCTTTTTTCTGGAAGAATAAAAAAATATGACAGACCGGGCCAAGTTTTGGTCCAATTCAAACACCAAGATGGATCAGTCCACCTTGTCATCTTTGTTGGGTTGGTCCAATGAAAAGCCCAGTGAAGCGATGCCATCCGTCTTCCTATAGAAGAAGCCGAACGTTCTCGCCACCGCTCAGAATCACAAACCAAGTCAGACAAGGTTAGGGTTTACTCGCGAGGCCTCCTCCTCCCCTGCCGCCGCCGCCGCCATGGGACACTCCAACGTGTGGAACTCGCACCCCAAGAACTACGGCCCTGGATCCAGGGTTTGGTAATCCTCTAGTTCCTTCGCCCCACCTAATCGCCGATGTCATTTGTGCTATATATATGTCTTCTGTTTAATCCGCCAGATTTGTGGCATGAGCTTGGAGTTAGATTTTGGTGCTTCTGGCCCAAGCAGATTTGCTTGCCCTTATGCTTGTTCTTATTATATACCACTTCGTACTTGGTGATGGTGATTGCTAATGGATGCCGCGGTGTGTGGTTGCAGCCGTGTGTGCGCCAACCCCCACGGCCTCATCCGGAAGTACGGGCTCATGTGCTGCAGGCAGTGCTTCCGCAGCAACGCCAAGGACATCGGCTTCATCAAGGTACGCGCCAAAATCTTCCGGCCTCTGCTCGCTTCCCTGGCCTGCGTTAGTAGTGGTTACCGGTTTGCCTGATTGGGTAATCCATAAGCGTACGATTTATTCTGCTATGCCATGCCATAGCCCAGAGTACGCCTCGCCATGATGTATCTGTGTTGGTCCAACTGGGGCGAGTTTAAGTAGTCTGTTTCGTGGTTTCTTAGAAGTGGAAGCAATGCCCATGATGCCCATATTACTGCGTTTATATGGCCGCTGTCAATACTTGCTTGGATTTTCATAATTTCTTATCCTGTTCGGTAGTATAGGTCTTAGTCTAGTTGTGTAATTGTTTGCATTCGAATTAGTGTCTTGCTGGATTACAGAGTGTCATCTCTAGTCGAATTTGTAAATTGTTGTGATTGGCCCAATTTTTAATTAGCAATATGAAGATACTAGCAAGACTATGGTAGTGCTGTACAGCTTAATTCTTAATTTGCAATATGAAGATACTAGCAAGACTATGGTTATCAGATTCTTGGTATTAGCAATATGGAACCTGTGAAGTTTCTTATTGTAAGAGTTGGTCTATAATTGACAACTTGGGTATAAGCTCTGAAGCATGGTTGTTTCCATATCCAGCCAGTGTTTCTTATGATCTAGAGCTTCCGATGCCTCTTTTTATGACGAAAATGTTAGGCATTTTAGTTGTAGGTAAACAGTTGTGCTGTGGCTTCTGATGCTGAAAAGTTGGATCAGCAATTTGGAATGTAAAGTCTTCTGTTATAAAATTAAGGCCGTAATTCTCATATTTGTGCTTTGTACACTGGCACAAGCTTTGAGACATGTCTTGTAAAAAGTGAGTTGGTGTTTCTAGTTCTTGTATGTATATATTTAAGCGATGTAAAGCAATTATAGTTAAGGCATACAGTTGTTTCGATTTTGAGGCTCACAATGTGCATTCTTATTATGCAGTACCGCTGAAACTTGAGGAGCTCCAAAGCATGAGAAGAATGGAGGCATGGATGGGAACCTGAAAGACAGATTGTACTCTTATTATAATACCATGTAATGAATTATTTAGCTTTGAGTGGACGAAGTTGGTGTATTCTGGATGGTGCTCTTGAAGCTTCCTGCTAGTTGAGCATGTCGAACCACTATGATCAGACAATACAGTATCATTGTTATAACTCAGTCTTGTTAATATCGTTCTGTTCATGCTGTTTTATTTGCTGCTGCATATGGAGTGATGTAGTCCCAAGTCTTTTGTCCTGTGCTTTGATTATCTTTTTGTAGAGGTTCGAGTGGATTTGCATAATCCTAAATCCAATTGGATCCTTCCGATTCCAATTGTATGTTTGTGAGCCATGATCCCTATCAGATGGTTGTAAGCGATGAAGGACAGAAAAACCTTAGCCTTGTGTTAATATTAGGATAGATTGTACCATGCTGGATGGATTTGGACTTGGATATTAGTCATTTTTGTTTTGGGGCAGGATTGGAATCGGATTTTTATCCCTTGGATTGGATTTCATTGAATTTGTCCACATGGAGTAGATCAACAAGGTCTAGGTGTGGGCCTGTGCGTCACAACAGAATAATGACGTTGTGTTCAAACCTTTTCGTGTGAGCAAGGCTTAAAAACACCGCAATCCATGCATCGATCGCGCACAACTTTTTTCCCATAGACTTTTTATCATAACATCACATAGAACATAGTGGTGGGTTGAGGGTCTAGGCTGGGCTGGGCTGGATTGGTGTGGGCTGTTCTCCGGCCTGAAGGATTTCAAATCAAAAGTTTTACATATGCCAGGTGTGACGAGTTGCGTTGCTTGAGATAAAAACTGTACACTAACCGTGTGCATCGTCGCTTGATAAACTGCAACACCATACCCAGCATTCTTCTTCGCACTACAGCAGCACCTGGCGAGTCCTCGTCACGTGTTCTAAATTAACTGGTTGCTTTAGGATTGGAGCTTATTTTAGAAAAGTGAGCAGCGGAGCATTTCCGCTCTTTTTATACTTCTGTTTAATTCGAGTCCCTTCAATAGGAAACTGATGCGGATTCGTTTTCACTGTCAGGGGCTCAGGGCCCAGAAGCAGCAGATTAGGGTGTGTATCAATGTATCATTGGTTGCTTGGTCCAAACCCAGCTTGGGCGTGGGCCTAAGCCTAGCCGGTCCAACCGTCCAACCATTTTTTGGTGTGCCTTCACAGCCCAAGTTGCATTGTGACAAAACTGACAATTGCGTCTGGTAGACTTTAGTGAAAGCATCGCGGTGGAGCCGGTCAGTGTGAGCCCCCGCTATCGCAACTCGAACTCGAAGCATAGAGTTCTCTAAGCCTCTCTACAAATTGATAAGTTCGAAAGCTCGAAAGAAGATGCTAGTTGTGGACGATAATAGAAAAAAAAAACTTCTAGCTTCTGGCACCGTTTCAAACTTGCTTCGCCAATCTCCAAAGGTGTGGGCCGTGTGGAGGACCATTGTATTGCATTCCAATCGCTAGACATTCGTGCCATGCGCTGGCAAGCCGCGCTCCACCAATTTCAAAAATTGCCGGATTTCGCTGCCATGAACAATGAAAATGGCTGGCCCAGCGGCCTTCCCCTCATCCGATCAGGCGATCACCCACCTCAACAAAAAGAGCACCCCCGACCGGCCGACCCGATCTCCATCCATGGCCATGGGCCATGTCCATGCAATGCAGGTCGTCGCAACACAGCACAGGTGTCTTCTTCTCCGCTCGCACGGGACAGCTGGAGCGGCCCTTGCGCTTTGCTGCGCCTGCACGGCTCATCTCATCTGGCCTGGCACACACCACAACACTGCCGCTCGCGGCTCGCTTGCTCCAGCGCAGCGGCAGCGCACGCGCGCCAGCCAGCCCGACGCGATCCGTCCAGTCGCCGCGGCGATTTTTTTTTGGGAGGGACCTGGAATCCAAGCCGATGGACGATGGTGGTAGTACTAGTACGAGCCACAGCCAGCCACGTGGGCCCCGGCCCATAGCTGTGCCCAGCCTGGAAGGACGGACGGATGGACATGAACTCCGGCGTAAAAGCAGAACAGCGCACGCCTCTTATCCTGCGCACAGACCGTCTCGCTGCCTCGTGGGGTCACAGTCTCAGCCGGGGCCCACAGGCCACCCAAGTTGCGCCTTTGCGCGGGGTCTCGTCTCTGTGGGCGAGCTGGCAGATCGGCGACCGGATTAGTTAATGGCAACTGGGGAATGGAATAATGAGGGCGTTTATAATTGAGATGGATGGATACGTGTAGGCCCCAAGCCGTGCAGCTGCGGCGACGGCTGGACAGCACAGCATCAGCCTTAACCTCTTCCGCCCTTTCTTTTCTCTTATACTAAGGGCATGTTTAAATTGAAGCTCCTAAAATTTAGCTCATATTTTTAGCTCATATTTAGTTTTGTGGACTAAAAATATCCTTTCTAGTCAGGTTTTTTTTATCCAAAGTAACTAAAAGATGAGGCAACCTGGGTTTTAGTCCCATTTAGCAACCTTTGGTGACTAAGGCTGTGTTTAGTTCCCAAAAAGTTTCCCAAAAAGTACTGCAGTAGCAATCACATCGAATCTTGCGATACGTGCATGGAGCATTAAAAGTAGACGAAAAAAAACTAATTGCACAGTTTGGTTGCAAATTGCGAGACGAACGTTTTGAGCCTAATTAGTCCATGATTGAACACTAATTGCCAAATAAAAACGTAATTGCTACAGTAACCAAATTCCCAAATTTCGGGAACTAAACACAGCCTAATTGGCTAAATACCATTTAATTATAGTGTTTAGATAAAAAATAACTAAAATTAGTCGACTAAACTTTAGCTGCCCAATCTAAACATTAAAAAAAAGTACATTTTTGTTCAGATCAGCGATGAGTCATCGCCAAGCTGTGCGCACTGTTCACTGTTCGTCCAGCAGTGACCCGGTGTTGTTCTCCGCTGAATCATCCGAGCCCTCGCCCACCCGTGCGTTTCTTTTTAAAGAAATCCTTGGCCGCAGCGGCTGTCACATGACGGATCCGGCGGTCCGTCCGGCCCTCGGCCACCCTAGATTACCTCGGGTATTAAAAAATGGATTAGTGGATGAGGGCACCAGCTGAACCTGAGCCTGACCTGACCTGCCACGCTAGCGCATTGGATTCTTCAAAACATTCCGGGCGGTCTCAGGTGCCTGGGGTGCTGGCTGTCCTGCACATGACATCTCCGGCGGGCTCGCTGCTGCTCGTCTGAAACGACAATCCACGGCACCTGAGACACCAACGTGCGGCGCCTGCACTGCAAACAAAGGTGCTCCTAGTACGCAGGGATGCCTACAAATTACCGGTCTTACTACTGCAGTTGTTGTATGCGCGTTTACAGTGGTGCTGCCAAAAACAAGTTTGTTTACGACGATCCACTCTACTACTGCTGATCGCTAATCTTGTGATCCGTGAAAAATATCGTAATCTTGTGAAGCGTTTCGTTTCCGGGTCCTGTTAGGAACGAGATAGATTTGGTGTTTGCAGAATTACAGTGGTGTCAGCAAACATTTACAAAATTTCCGCATAAATATCCCTGATGGTTAATCATGAGTTTTTTAAGTAACAGTTGTTAATCTAAGGAGTCAGGACCACCAAACACACAACCGGTCAAAAAATCCGTTATCTGCCATCAGGTGAAAGTGAAAATTGAAAAAAATTCCGCATAACATTCACCCTGTTCGCTTGGGCTTGTTTAGCTGATAAGTCATGGCTAAAAGTACCGTAGGTTGATTTGGTGTGAGAAAAAATATTGTTCATTGACTAAAAAAGTACAGCTTATAGGACAGACAAGCCCAAACGAACGGGGTGACTGCTCGCGGCATCAGGTGCCAAGTGCCAACTATGGCAAAAGTGCCGCCGGATTATTCGCCATGCAGGGGGTGTTTAGTTGGGCAAAGTTTGAGCAGCCAAACTTTGCATAGTGAAGATTCCCTACTGTAGCATTTCGTTTGTATTTGTGAATTATTGTCCAAACATTGACTAATTAGGCTCAAAAGATTTGTCTCGCAAAGTTAAAGCAAACTGTGCAATTAGTTTTTGATTTCGTCTACATTTAGTACTCCATGCATGTACCGTAAGTTTGATGTGATGAGAAATCTTTTTTTTGCATAGTACATTTTTCAGGAGTCTGGGAGAATTAAACAAGGGCCTCAGGTGAAACCTGGAGTATGGACCGTTACAAAACGGAAAAACTACAGCAAAACCACGTAGTAGGCCCACGCACTCAGAGAGTCAGAAGTCCAATTTAATTCCCGACGCTACAGCCTCCGACTGACATAAGGGTCCAGTAACACAGTTCCAGTGGGCCCAACTTCTCATTGGTCGGTCGTGCCGTACTTCGAGCAGCAGCAGCCAGCAGCGCAGCAGGCAGCTAGCTCCAACCAAAAAGGAAGCCGCAACCAACTGACCCCGACGCCACGCAGGCCCCCGCCTGGACCTGGCCACAGTGCAGCGCGCCCCCGCCGCTGCCCGTTCGGATCCGTCTCGGGTCCAGCTCGCCTCCCCACGCACGCGTCCCCACGGCGCCTACCACGCCTAACCTGAAAGCCACGTGCCTTCACTGACACCCGGGGCCTCGGCAGCCGGGCCCGCGCGCGAGTGACGGGATCCCGAGCTGCGGCGCCAGTGGGGCGTGTGCGGACTGGTGTCTCACAGCCACAGCACACCAGGATCCAGCCTGGCTCCTCCCACTCCACGGCTCCGCCGTTCCTCACCCGATTCTTATACCAACTCGTCCCCTCCCTTATCTCCCTCACCACGCATCGCTCTCGCCCTCGCCCTCGCCCTCGTTCCGCATTGCCCCCGTCGCCGCCAAATCTCAGCGGAATTTCGCGCGGATTTTAGGGGTGGGAGGGAGTGGAGGTGTGACAGGAGGAGCAGCAAGCGCGCCATGGACCCGTGCCCGTTCGTGCGGGTGCTGGTCGGCAACCTCGCGCTCAGAATGCCGGTGGCGCCGCCGGCCGCCGGCGCCGGGGCCGGCGTCCACCCGTCCACGTCGCCGTGCTACTGCAAGATCCGGCTCGGGAAGATGCCGGTGCAGAGCGTCCCGGCGCCGCTCGTGGTCTCCGACGGCGGCGAGCAGACGCCGGCGTCCGGGGCACTCGCCGCCGCGTTCCACCTGTCCAAGGCTGACCTGGCGTGGTTCAACGGGAAGCCGTCGCTCTTCTCGTCGCGCGGGGAGGCCAGCCTCAAGGTGTCGGTCTACGCCGGCCGGAAGGGGAGTACCTGCGGCGTCAGCTCCGGGCGGCTGCTTGGGAAGGCTACGATCCCGCTCGACCTCAAGGGCGCCGAGGCCAAGCCCGCCGTGCTGCACAGCGGCTGGATCTCCATCGGGAAGCGAGCCGGGAAGGTCTGTCCCGCTGCGGCGACGGAGCTCAGCCTCACCATCCGCGCGGAGCCGGACCCGAGATTTGTCTTCGAGTTCGACGGCGAGCCGGAGTGCAGCCCACAGGTGCTGCAGGTGGGCAGCAGCATGAAGCAGCCCATGTTCACCTGCAAGTTCGGATGCCGCAGCAACAGCGACCTGCGCAGGCCCGGATGCAGCCGGAGCGCGACGCCGCGTCGTCGGCCAAGGAGCGCAAGGGGTGGTCGGTGACTGTACACGACCTGAAGGGCTCCCCGTGGCGATGGCGTCCATGGTCACGCCTTTCGTGCCGTCGCCGGGCACGGACCGCGTGAGCCGCTCCAACCCGGGCGCGTGGCTCATCCTCCGCCCCGCGGGCGACGGCGCCTGGGAGCCCTGGGCGCGCCTCGAGTGCTGGCGCGAGCGCGGCGGCGCCGGCGCGTCCGACAGCCTGGGCTACCACTTCGACCTCCTGGTCCCCGGCGCGGACCACGCCGTCGCACTCGCCGACTCCTCCATCCCCTCGTCCAAGGGCGGCAAGTTCGCCATCGACCTGACCGCCGCGCAGCCGCTCAGCCGGGGGGGCACGCCCGGGTGCAGCCCGAGAGGCAGCGGCGACCTGAGCAACTGGCCCCTGGGCAACTACCGCGGCTTCGTCATGTCCGCCGCGGTCCAGGGCGAGGGCCGGTGCAGCAAGCCGACGGTCGAGGTCGGGGTGGCGCACGTCGGGTGCGCCGAGGACGCGGCTGCGTTCGTGGCCCTCGCGGCGGCCGTGGACCTGAGCATGGACGCGTGCAGGCTCTTCTCCCACCGACTGAGGAAGGAGCTCTCGCACCTGCGGGCCGACCTACTCCGGTGACCCACTGGTGACCGGACCGGCGGCGACCACGAATCACGAGCAAATTGTACAGAAAGTAGTTGAGGCAGATGTGTGCTTTAGCGTGCGCTAGTTTGTTGGAGTAGTTCGATTCCGGTGATCGACTAGTTGATCGTGGTCACCTACCTTTTTTCGTGAGCGCTGAGTGTGGTGTGGTGTGGTGTGACATTTTGGTTGGTTGCTTCGCTTTTGCTATGTAGGGTGTCCTCGTTTTTTGGATCGCTTCATAATTTAGAGCAATCTGTGATCATGAACTCTCTCTGCTTCCAGTTCTTTCAATCCGAATTGAATGAACAACGATTACAAAGGCAGAACGGCTGGTGCTCGCGGTGATCCGCATCACTGCTTCTGTACTATAGTACGTATATACCCCATGGCAAAGCATGGATGAAACCAACAAGTTCATGTTTTGTTTTGCCCGGGAAATCAAGGCTTGTTGGGGTGCACATTCGATTGGACCGACAGTGCCTTTGCAAACAGGTTAAGTAGTAGATCGAACTGTGTGGATCGACTCAAAAAAATTCAATCAAAAGGAGAAAAATAAAGGAGCGTGAAAGGCAGGGCAAAGGACGGTAGGAGCTGTGCGGAGGCATGGGCGGAGGCAGGCTGGCAGAGAGGGGGAGGTGGGTGGTGGGGGAGCACGGCGGGTCGGCTTGCCCCTCCGGCGCGGGCTGGGCAGTAGGGGCAGCAGTGGGCGCGCCCTGGCGCCCACCACTCGTCGTTGGCTGGCCGTGGGGGCCGCGCGAGGCCGAGGCGGGAGTGGAGTGCGCGCAGTGGCAGGCGCCAGTAGTGCTGGGACCTCGGAGTTTGTTGGGATTGGCGCCCAGCTATGCATGCTCGCTTCGCTCCTTTTCGTTTGCCTGGCTGCCCACTTGCAGCTGCGGCGCTGGCGCTGGGTCCGCCCGCTCCGGGCGAAACCAAAAGGAATCCAACGCAGAGTACTACTCCTACAGTGGAACGAAGAAGGAAGTGACTGCGTTGAGATTCGTTTCATGCTCGTTTCCTCTACCATACATCACGTGAGGACTCTACGATGTTGCTAAGCAAAAAACCAAGGCGGAAGGTGTACAACACTCAACTGGGGATATCACCGACAAAACTATTCAAGGTATTACAGCCAACATCCGGACATAAGAGCAACTCCAAGAGATCATGTAAAATTAGATGCTAAAATCCATAATTTAGCCATTGTCTAAAATAAAATACCCACAAAAAACTAGAGTAACCCAACAAATCCTGTCTAAATTTTCGGTTCTCTATTTTTAAAACTAATACACGTCATCGGATTAGATCGCTCATTATCCTTTCGATTACAATAAGCTGCCATCTCTACTCCTCGCTTCTCGTCACTTCCCCACCGAGCTCTCAATTAATTTTGCCATAATAGCGGCAAAGAAGAAAAGAAAGTGTCGAGATGGGGTTTGGCGAGATCAAGCGCTTGGCGGGCGGCGGCAGCAGCGAAAGACAAGTGCCGCGACGAAGTGCGAGATCGGATTCCACGAAATCAAGTGCGAGTGAGATCATCTTGTTTCCCAAAGAAAGATGGTGGCGAGCTATTGGGCGGGTGCATGGCGAGAACTCATGAGAAAAAATGATCCACGCACGTGAGGACACACAGCGCCACATGGAAATAGGTCCGGGGAGGCGGATGGCAAGCCGCTGCGGTGTGCTATTTCTAGCTACCGAGGAGCACGGGATAGAGCGCTTGCTATTTTAGATTGCCGGATAGAACGATTGTTGGACCTCTATATCTTACCAAAATATCTAAATTTAGATTAGACATTACAAATAGCCCATCTCTTGGAGTTGCTCTAAGAGGTTTAACCCTACGCGAGAGCTAAGAGCTTATGTCAGTCTCAATGGGAGTTGATATTAGAAACAACGTCATAAATTTTCTTGTTGAGACTGGCCTTATAAGCCCAACTTAACACTAGCATGGGAACCTCTAAGCCCAACTCCCTGAGATCAAGCCATCTGCGTGACCCAACCGATTCCTCCCAGAGGATCTATGTACTCAGCAGATCAGGGCATGTTCGCTTATCAGTTAGAATCTACAGTACTTTTCTCTCACAACAAAACAACCTCAGCCGGCTTATCAGCCGACTTTAATACCAGCCGAACAGCCCTGGGCCAGCTTCCACACATTTGCTTTCATAGGATCTTTCACTTCTAAAACAAGTAACTTGAGAGCATGCCCGGTCTCCTAGCAACTTGAGCTTCTCGCACCAGATCTCGGCCGATTCTCCGCCAATTGCACAAGTGCTTCTTATACTGTGGGTACAAATCCTCAGCTTTGAAACATCCCTGCCACCAATATGAAGAGAGTGTTCATGTCTTTCGAACTTGTAAATAAAAAAAAAAAACAGAAGCAGTTCCATCCTTGACATGCTGTATTTAGTAAGGTTTCTCAATGTACACTGTGTACAGTTGTTTACTCTGCCCATCTTATCTATTGTGGAGGGACAAAATAGATTCAAAAGAGGTTGGGTTAAAGCGGTAGCAATATTGCATCTTGTTATATTAGCATAAATTCTTCATTGCATACTTAAATGACTTCCTTACTTGTACAATCTGTAGGGGATTTTATGACGATGCCGATATGATAACAATTTTATTAACATCTTAATTCTTGTTTGTGTGCGCGACGTGTCTTCTATTCTCCTTTCTATTTTTTATTAAACACACACACTTACTATATCCTACATGGTTCGACACCATCTCCCTCTCGGATGGGCGGCTCAAGGCGTCAAGGGGTAGTGGTGGCAACCTGGGAGGGGGACAAAATTGGATGGAGACTATTCTCATGCATGCACTGATGTGGGCGAATTTAGAGATTGTTTGGTCCCGGTCATAATCTATCACAACTAACCTTATGTAAGTGTGGCAAACCATAAAAAGTGTGGTTAGAAAATTAGAAGTGACACTTTGTCATGTCTAAGGGAATCTTGCCATACTCTATGACATGTGAAACCCAAAATAAACTTTTCTAAGATTTGTCAAACAAACATTTTTTTCAAACATTGCTAATTTAGTCAAACTTGCCTACGATAAAGTGTGACAAACTGTGGTCAGTAACCAAACAACCCGTTTTAAGCATCTAATATTTAAGACTAGTCTTTCCAATTGTTTTTTTTTTTCTAAATTTATGCAGCGTGCATAGACATACAGTCGCGGAGGTGCTCATCACCCCAAAACATTTTTTTTGTGGGTGGTAAATGTGGCCAAATTCTAGGAGTATAACCGTGCGTAGGTTACCCATACCACACGTCTAACTAAAACCCCGTACATTTCCATCTGGACAGAGTAGAATGCACAGCTCAAGCGCCGGCGTATGACAATTTTTTTTTTGCCGTTGAACGGTGGAGTAGGTTCCGGGTGCCATCGTGTGTATATACGGGTTTAAGTCTAATTTGCGGTCGTCCCGCCAGTAATCATGCATGCGGACCCTCCTTATTCTTGCTTGATCACGGAGAAATCGATGTGTGCGCGCGATCGAGCTGGAGGCGGGCGGCAGCCGTCGAGACGACAGTTCTGGACTTGTTTAGATTCAGATTGTCACATCGGATGTTATATGTAGGTATCGTATGGGGTGTTCGGATAATAAAAAAATAAATAAATTACAGAATCCGTCAGTATACTGTGAGACGAATTTATTAATCCTAAGTAATCCGTTATTAGCAATGTTACTGGAGCACCATATTATCAAATCATGTACTAATTAGGCTTAAAAGATTCGTATAGTAAAATAGTCGTAATATGTGCAATTAGTTATTTTTTTAGTTTATATTTAATACTCTATGCATTTATTTAAACATTCGATGTGATAGGGTATAAAGTTTTAGTGAAGAAACTAAACAAGTCCTCAAAAGCCACAGCAGACCAGCTGACAGCTGCCAATATCGCTTGTTGTACTAGTAGTATATCTGTAGCTTGTTCGTCGGCTCGTATATGATCGTGGATTATAAGCTGAAATAATATTTTTCTCTCACATTAAATTAATAAGTAGTAAATAATCTATGATCATTTATGAGCCTGCTGGTCGTTAAGCAGCCAGGAACACATTGCACATCCAAATCACGACAGCTCACGCCGCTCTGGATCCGGTCGTATCGTAATCGCCAATCAACCGCACGGCTAGCTGGTCCGGTCGTATCGTAATCGCCAATCGGGCCCGGGCTTGGACGGACGTGCCGCGGAAGCCGCACGCCACACCCAAGCTCTGGCTGCTGCTCGTTACGTACTCCCTCGTCGAAAAAAGAGTTATCGTTTTTTATTTTCATACATCTTATTTAGGCCCCGTTGACTGGACTTCACTTCACTACTAAAGTTTTTTTTTATGCTTCAGCTCCACGAACAGTTTCACCGGTGGAGCTGAAGCGGTTTTGATAAATCGTTTGGCAAAATGGCTTCCCTGTGAGAGCATGTTTTTAGGGGTCTGGAGAAGGAGCCGGGAGAAGCCAATTTTTTTGGCTCCATCCCACCCAAATCATTGTGAGAGCATGTTTTTAGGGGCTTCACCAGTGAAGCTATTTCACTTTACCCCGTTTGGCAGAAAACGGCTCCAAACGGCTTCTGAAGCTGGTGGAGAAACCCTGCCAAACAGGCCTTAACCATCCATCTTATTTATTTTTTTATTATAAATATCATATATTTTCTTATAACTTATTTTATTATCAGAGAAACCTTAATATTAATTTATTTATTTTATAATTTACATAAATTTTTTAAATAAAACGAACGATAACGTCTAAAAATAAAAAACGTCATTCCTTACGGAGGGAGTACGGCCGACCCGCCGCAGCGGTCCCCGCCTTACGTACGTTGCGTCGCCACTGCCCACGGCCACGGACGACATTGCACGCGCAGGCGGCAGATCCGATCCCTGTGGCTGTCGTCAGCACTGTATCACGTACACGTACGACGTACTGGCGTGCCGGCCTCGCCTCGGGGCCTCCAACGGGGGCTGCCGACATGCCGTACGTACGTCTGTAGCATTCATTCCCCGCATCCCACGTCCGTAGCCACTCCACTCGAACACGGCCGGGTGCGCGTCAGCGTGGCGCAGGTAAACGAATTTTTTTTCCCGTTCTTCTTCTGTTTTTTTTATATATCTGTCGTTCACAGTCGGCCATGGACGGAACATTATGGATAGGCACCGCGATATGGCCTACCGTACGTACCGCTAGACATTTGCAGGGGACTGTAATGCTTTCGACAGCGTGGGCTGCATGGGCCATGGGCGCGCGCGTACAGATTCATTTCGTGCTGGACGTACGGTGCGGCGTGCAAGGGCGGCAGGGCGGCAGCAGAATCGTCCTGTCCCGTCCCGGCCGAGCTTGTGAGTTGTGACAGCTAAACGCTGCAGCGGATGGTGCTCGTGCGGTCGTGCCGATGCCAACCGCGTTGTGTCTTCTTGCGTCGGCGAGCGGAAGGCCGGAAGCGCACTGGCGTCGCGCTTTGGATGGAGCCGGTTTCGCCAACTGCATTTTTACTCCCCTTGCTGGGCCCATCTTAGGAGCATTTCGCCAACCCGCATATTCTGCCATGGAATGGGCCGTGGCTAAGCTTACGCCACTTTAATAAGAAGGCCAAGCCCAACAAATGTCATAGAGGCTCATGAGTTCTCACGTTTTAGGATGGGATGTTGGGAATTCTATGAGCATCTCCGAGAGTCCCTAAATCACTTTCTAATCCTTGTTTTATTATAAGATGGAAAAAAACCTCTCTCCAACAACTTATAATCCATCTTCCTAATCGTTTAGAACTTGAGAAAAATCACCCTATTCCGCGTAAAGTTACGCGTATCCGAGTCGCGCGTATCTTCTCTCCCCACGCTTGTTTGTCAGCCAATCTAAAGGTGGAAGGGCGTGGAAAAAATAAATAGTAGGAAAGGGTTCCTGATGTAAATGTACATGAGATAATATATAAAAGTGGTTAGGATAATTTAGAAATAGTATAGAATTTCTAATGTTAAATTGTTTTCTATATTTTAGGAGTGAATTATTAGAAATTTTTGGAAATTATTTTTTTATTTCTTCCAATATTTTTTTAAGTTATAAAACAGAATTGCTATCTTGTGCCCGATTGTTTCATCCGGCTCCAGCACCCGGATTTCTAGCCGTGCGATCGCATCAGCAGGCAGGCGTGGGGATCGATAGATGCATTGCAGTCTTGCAGAGGGAGAAGGGCAACCGCGCGTCAGGAGGCAGGCGTGGGGACTGGTTTAGCTTGCAGAGAGAGAGAGAGAGAGAGAGAGAGGGGAATGGCGTGGGCCCATGCGCATGCGCGTAAGTAGGCAGGCGAAGCATGCAGCCGCTGTAGAGGAAACGCAAAAGTTATCGCTGTTGAGGAAAAAAAACCCGACAAAGTCTGCGTTTAATTCGTGAAATGAAAAATTTTAGATATCACATTGTATGTTTTGGGATGTTTAAAAAGGTTTTCGGATATTAATAAAAAAACTAATTATATAGCTCGTCTAAAAACTGCGAGACAAATTTACTAAGCCTAATTAATCTATCATTAGTGCATGTTAGTACTGTAGCATTTATGGCTAATCATGGACTAATTAGTCTTAAAACATCTGTCTCGTGATTTTCAACCAAACTGTGCAATTAGTTTTTTTCGTCTATATTTAATACTCCATGCATGTGTCGTAAAATTCGATGTAATATTTTGGGGTAAAAATTTTTAGAAACTATACCAGACGAAAGACGCTAACAACCAGGCCGCACACGCCTGTCCTGGTACTTTTTTTTTCTTTTTATTGTTATTTTGTATTTTTCTTTTCACTTTGTCTAATTTTGTTTTTAGTTTATCATTGTTAATTTAAGTTTTATTTATTGCTTGTCGATTTCAGTTTTTTTAAATTTTCAGTTATTTGAGTTTGTTTTCTTTTTTTTAGTTTTCAGTCAATTTTTTTTATTTTTTAGTTTTAGTTTTCAGTTAAGTTTTTTAATGTTATTTTAGTTTTAGTATAAGACGGTGTAAGCGAAACATTTAGTCGCTGCCCTTTAATAAATGTGGTCAGGTTTAGTAACTTTCAACTGTCAGATTGATTGCTGATGTGTTTATTTGCCTGTAGTTTTATTTGGCCGTTGGATCTACATCATGGTAATGTATCAGGTGTAAATCAATTAACCTGTGTAAACTTAGAAACTACCAATCAGGACCACTGGATACTGATCTAATGGATAGAGTGAGGGATGAGATTTTTTTATGCTTAAACGTCCCACCCGCCGTCCTTTTTTTTACGCTTAAGCCCCTCACCGCATCCATTAGATCAGCATATAGTAGTCCTTATGGGTAATTTTTAAATTTGCACAGTTTAGTTGGTTTACACCTAGTATGTTGCCCTACATCATAGGGTTTAAAATTCGTATGTTTTTGTTTGCTCCAACAGTTTCTAGGTTCTGTTTCTGGGTTCTGATAGAATCTGGTTGTTTTTCGCTCTGCCAACAACCGGCTGTTTGGAGGACTAAAACAACCGACTATTACGTAGGACTCTTATAAAACTTTATGTTTTTGGAAGAAAATATTGAGTACTCTTGAGATACTTTAATGCCCATTTGGACGTAGATACTGAGGCGTGGAATTTAAAATTCGAATTGAGTTTTTTCAACTCTACTGTTTGAATGTGTTTGGCATCGCGAAATGACATTGACCCCTCGTTACAAGGCATTCGACTACAACTAAAATTGCTCCCCCTCGATACCCTATTGGACACAAACCAAAGCCACGAAGCAGTATCGAACCGCCATAACCGTTGGACCGCCGCCGCCGCCACGACCAGAGATCGCGCTGGAGAGCTCACTGAGGGGAGGACGGAGGAGAGCTCACGCCGCGACTGTTCCCCGCCGACTCCCGGCGGGAGAGCTCGCATGAGGGAGGACGGAGGAGCTTGTTCAAGTCCGGCCATCTTCCTCAAGTCTGGGATCCCCTTCTTCCTCAAGCCCGGCCACCGTTGAGTGCGAGATCCCCTTCTTCCTCAAGTCCGGTCACATCTGGATCCGCTTCTTCCTCGCGCTCGATGTTGTCTGGGCCGTGCCGGGGCACGGAGAGGGTCGCGAATCCCAGCTCCACGCGGGACCCCGCTCCGCCGCCGCCGCTCTTCGTGCCTTCCGAGCTCCACGCAAAAAGGTGCCTCTCCGTGCCTGCCGTCGTACGTCCTCACGCATCTCGTCGAAGGAGCTGAATTCCCAATTTGACGAAATGTACCGCCAAACATGATTTGGTATTTTTCATGTCCCAGACTCCAAATAACAATTTCATCTGCATCCAGATTTGGTACCGTAGCTTATTTCCAATACTAGTCGGATTTGGTATCGGTGCCTAATTCAATGCCACCTGTCCAATATCTACATCACCTTAAAGGAAAAGGTTTTAGGATGCGAGAAAAATCCTTTTTTATCACGTGGACTATTTCATAGTCCAAACTTTCTCTTTGAACTATAAAAACCTGTAAGCGACATCCTCCAACTCTCAAAACCATTTAACCTACCTTCCTGCCCCGGTTAGAAGTAGGTTTCAAGGTGGACCTATTATTTTTAAAACTAAAAACTTTCCATAAATATCTGATAAATTTTCTAAATCACAAAAAAATATTTGTAAGCATATAAAAGTTTTGAGTATAATTCTAGAGATAGATTTCGACATGATCAAATCAAATAAAATATTTAGAGCTCGTGAACTGAAAATATCTCAAAAATTATAATCAATTCCTAAACGTGTTTTAAAAACTTTCCATAACAAGAACATAAGTTGTAACCAACATGAATAAATTCATTCAGCATTATGTTGCATTCATGCTAGCCACATCTTATATTTTTATCGAGGAAAGTTTCTAAACCATGGTTAGATATTGATTAGAATGTTTTGGGAATTTTCCATTTTGTGTGGATATATTTTCCATTTTATTAGAGTAGAAATTATTTTTTGGGAGCTTATGTATATATTTTTGTGTTGTCTAAATATTTTGTTCGGGTTTCTCATGTCCCAATCTCGAGGATTTTTTTCTCAAAATTTTTAAAATATAATAGGTATTTTTTGTGTTTTATATACTTATTAAGTGTTTATACGATCCTTTTAATTAAAAAATGACAAGACTACCTTGAAAATCACTTTTAACTGGACAAGGGAGGTAACTTATACGGTCTTGAGAGTCGAGGGAGACAATTTGCCTCGGTTTTGAAGTTCGAGGAGACCTGGACTACGATGATGTACACGTCTGGCCCCCATTTTGGTGATTATAGGATTTTGATGAGCACACACATTGTTACTAACATATTTTTTTAATTAAGTGGTTAATGCAACTAACTTAGTAACAATGAGAATGGCCACAAGTATGGTGGCCCCCTTCCCCCCTAGACTTGGTGATTGATCGAAGCATGGCGCAAAGTATAGTTGTGAAGACTAAGGACAATGTAGAGTGAATCCAAGCTAGATACATGGGGCCATTAGGTAGTAGCGTATGTATTATGGCTTTGTTTTCATTTGGCTATACTATTAAGGGGGTCCAAGGTGGTTAACTTGAGAGAGTCGAATCGAAAGCATGTGGATGCACAAGAGGCTAACTCTTAACTGAATTCATGGTGGAAAGTGGCCCCAGGATATTAAATAAGTTGGATCGGTCGAGATCGGACTTGAAATGCGCTGGCAAACTGCTCTAGAGCATGTACCTAACGATAGGGTTCACCTCGGCGGATTGTCTATTGATATTGTTTCTAGGGCAGAGGTGACTTTGTCTCAGTGACCAGGTGAACAACGTATGATCAGACAGAGGACTGTATGACCTAGGCTGATCATTCGATGATTGTCTACGTCTGCGAGTTTTTTTCCAAGGGTAGCAACCTATTCACCCACTATATAATTGCTCGTATCACCTGATTGTTAAGGGTGGCAATGAAGGTGTAGGGGCAAAAGATGGACCAAGGAGGGAAGTCAGGGGGCTGACAGGGTACCCCTTGTAGCCTAAGGACAGGACAGGGACAGAAGTGAGAAGGAAGAAACCCAGATGAAATCGAGAGGGTAGGCACCATTTCATTGAATCTACACATGGGAGGGAGAAGGGAGGGTAGGGGGGCGGTGTCTCAGGGTATGGCATTATTGCCAGGCAATTTTACATGCAGTGCACGAGGGCAAAGCTGTGTAATTCCTCTGCACAGAGACCATGGTCGAGCTTGAAACTTCGTCCAAGCTGCGATGCGCCACAGAGAGATCATGATCTTTCACTCACGCAGCTGAAAGTGGTGGCACCTCGGCACCTGACATGCAAATGCAATGCGCATCGGACGCACAAAACAAATGTCCCCTCTTTCGTCTCTCCTCCTCGGCCGGCGTCATGGCGAGCACATGATGCCGGTGCCGAACCACCACACCACCGACCCCGCTGCCTTGACGGTTTGACCGACACGCGTCACCTAAAACCAAACCCTCCTCCTTTCGAGCTCTGGGCCTCCAGCTTTTGGAGATCCGGTGACCTTGCTCGATCCGATTCGCTGCGCTCATGGTCATCCACACGCCGTTTGGGGCACCATCGGTTCAGACCTCGCTAGCTCTCTCTCTCTCTCTCCCTCTGTCTCATGTGTTTACTCTGATTGTCTGGGCTTCATCGCAACAGTAGTAGTAGTATATGCTAGCTCCGTACTTGCTTCTCGGTCGGCATGCATCCATGGTGTCTTGCTGGTCTTCGTCCTCTCCCAAACCGACAGGGCACACAGAGCCAGTAAAGGCCTGGAGCATCAGCTCGTGAAGGCGGTTGGTTTCACTTCAGTTCCTTCCTCTCAGTCGCAGTGTTCTTGCGAGGAACGCAGGAAGACCTTCCACACCCCACATTTCTCCCTGATCTGCGCTTCTGCGGTGAATGTGATCCAGGAAAGCAGCAAAGCTTTTCAGCAGTCCTTCCTTGCTCTCTGGTAAGCACTCTTTCCGTCGGTTAACTTGCATCCTTTCTTACAACTACTAGTTGTTTCCTAGCTCGGTTTAGTTTCTTCTTAAAAAACATAGCTATAAGCACTCTGTCTTTTATACTCCTGCATTGCTTGAGCAGCATTGACATTGAGCATGTAATAGTTTCTTTGGAGACTTGGAGTGCAGTGCATATAGTTCATCGTCAGACTGTGAAGTTCACATGTTTCTTGCTGCTCTTGAATTTTTTTTCTTTGCATGGTACTTGAAGCTAGGTGTGCACAGCCAACACTTGAAGTAAAAGTCTCCAGTCTCCACACACTGTCGAAAGAAAACCAGCACACCATGCTGAGGCAATCGTCAGGCAGGAGCCACAGAAGCAAGAAGCTCCGGGCAAGCCACAGTTTCCAGGCGTTCCTGCTCGTCGCCGTGGCCATCTGGATCGTGTACCAGCTCACGCATTCGTACGGCGAGCGACGGCCAGTGTCTGTGGAGACCGGCAGAAGTGACGCCGAGCCGGCGCGGCGCCGGCTGGGCAGGAAGGGATTCGTCCACTTCGCAGGGCACGCCTCCGTCGATGGCATTGCTGGGGCCGGCGAGTCGTCGGATGATCCTCTGAGCAAGGCTGGCGACGAAGACGACCGAGAGGGCGATGAGGATGATGGTGCCGATGGTGACGTTGACGACGCGGACGACGGCCTCGCCGTTGCCGCTGATGAAGAGGACGATGGCATAGATTTCCAGTCACAAGACGGCAGCCGTGAGGACGATCCCAAGGCCGTGCAAGGAGGAACTCAGAATGGACTGAACATAAGCACTGTTCCTCCGGTGAACGGCACCGGCACTGTGCAAGATGGTGCTGACGTTCTACTGCGCAGTGCGACTGGCGGTGCAGGTGCAGCAGATGGCAATGGCACTGTTCCAACCCGGAGTGGTTCTGCTTCTGCCCTGAACAACATTTCATCTGTTGATGTGGCGTCGTTGCGTGACAGAGGAACAGCTGGTTAACTTTCCCGGAACAGCTGGTGATGTTGCGAACAGTTTCGCTCTAGGGGTACCTGGAGCAGAGGAGAAACCTACCAACACGGATGACTCTGGACAATGGCATCTCGACATGAGAATGCACAATGCTACCGAGAACGGGAGAACTCTATTTTTTCATGCTGATTGTACAGCGTGCTCAGACAGAAGCGCGCATAGCTGACAAAAAAACTGAATTTAGTTTATCTCCACCTTGTACAGACCGGTTTTTTGCTCAGATGTCCTATCCACCAGAATGGGAGATGCTACTGTCCGAAGCATTGTCTTTTTCGTGCAGCAATAATTCCTGACGATGTCTCACCATTCCTAAACTACAATTTAGCACAGGAAAGGACACATTTCAATGAAAAAAAACGCAGAAAACAGGGGTGGGGGGGTGTCCCGCATTTCAAAAGGGTAATAAGTTGGGATTTACTAACACTAGCGACCCCTAAAAAATTACCTTGCCCCGCCACCATTTTTGCAGGAAATAAACAAAACAAACAATTATTTTCTGCCTTGATAGTTGGTACCAATAGCAACTTGGAAATTATCACGAGCACATGATGCAATCTGAAGCCATCAGAATGTAATAACAGCTTTTTGATAATTGTGACACCATTTACTGAAACCGGGCAAGACCAACTTACATGTGATGTTTGATGTGGACAGGAAAGAAAAGAAAACAAGCCGGTAACAACTAACAACACAGTTAAAACCTGACTGTGAATACAAGAGTTTGGCCATTCTTATTTCTTGTTGCAGCAAATAGGTCTCAAAAAGAAAAGAAAATCACCGAAACAACGAGATAACTCTTTAAAGCATGCACCAGCTCCTGAAGGTGTGGTAATCAGGGCTCAATGGTGGTCCTTCTTCTCAAACAAGCCATCAGGACCTGCATTACACAATTGTATGATGTATCAGAAATGGAAAAAAAAAATATTCATAATCGATAACATGAAGTGTTCTGCACTTCTGCTCTAACCAGTCCAAAACCACAATAACATTTACTGTTCACATAGATGATACAAAAGAACTCTCTGGATTCTAAAAGGCATTTTCTATTAAAATATACAAGACAAAAGCTGCAGTGCTTATTGAACAATAATGGAAAAGCAGTTTGGAGTGAACATATATTGCATACTACTCCCTCAGTCCCAAAAAGGATGCAATTCTAAGTTTGACTAAATTTATATAGAAATATATTAATGCTTATCATACTAAATAAGGTTCATTAGCTTTGCCATGGAATATATTTTCATAATATACCTATTTGGAGTCTTAAATATGGATACTATTTTCCACAACAGTCAAACTTAAGTTAGTTTGACTCTGACCAGACCTAGAATTGCATCTTTTTGGGATGGAGGTAGTACAACATTGGAACAGATTACAATGAAAATACTAATGCATGCTTTTCGAGGTATTTTTGGAATTTGTGTGACGTACGGGTGAAAAGTAAGACACACTTGATATAGGCATATAGCATGTATGAATGCCTCAATTCTGAACTCTTATGGGATACCACAGGACTGTTAGGACAGAATGTTTGTACTCAAGATGTTTGTACTCAAGAGTTAAGAGCCAATTTGCCAACATATACATGATAGGATCAAATTAAATATGACCAACCAGGGTGGACATTAGCTCAACTGTTATCATTTGTACAGTGCTGTGTACAATGGTAACTCAACAGAGCAAATAATCAAAGATGGCAAGCAAACAAATGCTTAGCTCTGCATAATAACAACCGTACATGATTGAACTATGCCCTTTAGTCACAAATAATTGACGCTTTCGGGGTGTCTGAAGTCAACCATTCCAAACTTCAACTACAAAATACCTATTACGTGTTGAGTTTGCAGGAACGTTTGAACATGATACGAATAGGTTTATCTTGAAACATAGTTTCACAGACACATTACATTAGAAGTCGCAATCAAAGTCTACAGTGGTTGACTTCAGACAACCTTAATAAAACATCACTTTGGAGGAAGTAGATAGTAGGTCACATGGCATAGTGGTTTGTGTGAAACATGGAATGAGAGGACCAGACCCATTTGAATTCTAAATTATTGAACAGCCCGTAATGATACTGAAAAACTCGCTCAATGTTCAAAACCCCAATTAAGCCATCATTTTCCCTTTAAGATGAGGCAAAGGAATTTTAGTATACAGTCATACATGACAAAACAACCTCTTGCAGTGTCACACAGCCACATGGGAGAAACTAATGAAAATAATTCCATCAGTGTATCTACTCCCTAGATAGTTCCTGGCTAGTACACTCATTATCAGATACAGTCATACAGATAACAATCCCATAACACCCTCACCTGGTGTTGCAATATTTGTGTAAAACAAAGCAGTCTAAAATAAGGGGGGAAATGAAGATGTCAATGTGCACCCTTAACCTTAATATCATTCGTGAAGCTATCAAACAGATGCATCCAATCAATTAATCAAGTCGATACTCCTATATCCAATTGGAGAACTCTGCCAACTAAATGCTAGGTCATAATGTCATACGAGGCCTCTGATACACAAACTATTACACATTAATCCGATGGCACGTCACCAAATCAAACATTAATCCCTGACGCATTTCAATCAAACAATGTCAGAAGGGAACGGAACAAATATCATAAAATCAAACAAGCAGCCAAATCGAAATGATGAGGTATACAGTCCATACCCCAGGGAAACTCCTTGTTGCGGATGTGCAGATAGGGGTACGCCTGCAACAACAACAAAAAAACATATCATTCTCAGGCCAAATCTAATCAGAGATTCGGAGAACTCGGGAGCGAGATCTGACCGGCGGCTCATCGAAGTGGGGGTGGCCCTTGGAGAGGTTGTAGGCCGCCAGGAGGGTGCAGGTCACGATCCCGGCGTAGGTGATCTTCTCCCACTTGGCCGTCTCATCTGCGAACGCGGAAAACAAAGGGCACCAAACCCAAATCAGGAACCGATCGGGTCTCGCAAAAGGAGAGAAGAACGGAAAGGGGTCAGCGACCACGGCGGCGAGATGTACGCACAGGCGTCGTCGTGGACGGAGGAGGACATGCGGCGCCTCAACGGGGCGGCGCGCGCCGCCAGCGACCGGAGGCCGGATCTCGCCGCCGCCGAAGCCATGGGTGGTGCCGCTGGTTTTTGGGGAACGAGTCGAGAATATGGCTGCGTCGTTCGTTCCGGGGAGCGTGGCTGACCTGGCTAGTGCCTTCCTAGCCTTCTTAATCCGCTGGTTTTGGTGGGCTTAGCAATCTGGGCCTTTTTTTTGGGCCGTGGGCTTTATGCTAAGTCACCTAATCCGACAGCAGCAGCCACCTCAAAACCGTTGACCTCTCAACTATTTGTACTTTGTTCCCCTAAAAAAAATTGTATTTTGTTCTAAAAAAAATATTTGTACTTTTTCCTTCTGTCACAACGGCCCGTTCGCTGGTCTGAAACTTGGCTGAAACTGGCTGAAAATACTATTCTAGCTAAATTGTTGTGAGAGAAAAACACTGTTCCGGCTGAAAAAAAGAAACCGAACAAACCGAATACAGGGTAAGCCGAACGTGGCCATCTGTTCCTACTCGGAAAAAAAAATGTTTCACCGGGAAGAAGTAAATGAAAGATGTTTGTAATAAAATGAAGGGAAAATATCCACCGAGGAAAGAGCATTGTTCATGGCTTAATTTCAGGTCCTGTTTGGTTGGGCTTTTGGCTTTAGCTTTTGGCTCCAAAAGCCAAAAGCCCAACCAAAGGGGCTGCTTTTGGAAGGTGCTTTTTCAGAAGCAGCTGCTTTTCCGTAGTTCATTTTTGAAAGCTGGGTTGACCCTGCTTTTGGCTTTTGGCTTTCTGCTTTTCGAAATTGGTGGAATAAAAAGCTCTTCCATAGTTGTTTCAAGAGAGATAAAGATAAAAGGTATATTTTATACTTGTTTAACCAAACAGCTTTCAGCTTTTCTACAGCTCACAACCCACATCAGCTTTTTCATAGCTCATAGCCCACAGTAACTTTTTCCCACAGCCACAGCTCAACCAAACAGGGCCTCAGTGTCCGTTACCAGATAAATAAATAAATAAAATTTGGTTCTTTAAAAACGAATTGGATGATTCATGATCGGTCGTTTTGATGAGTATGATAAATGTATCGGGATACTGCATGTCTGGCAAGTCAATGATACGTGGGTTGCAAACCGAGTGTATTCAGCCGATTGGGTTCTCTATGGTATGGTAGAACCTTATTATCCGAGTTTAAGTGCTCAACTTAACACGAGTGATGCTCGTATTTTTTTAAATTTATTTATATCAAGATTTAACAGCGTTATTCTTTTAGTGGTTGACGAAGTGCCCGTCGACAGCGAGACACCTGTGGGATGTGATGACTTCGTTAATCTCAAGATTTGCCGGTGTGCGTTCATAGGGGTGAGTGTGAGCTCGTGTATGTGAGCGTCTGCGTCGACTTCGTCAATCTCGAGATTTGCAAGTCCAATTTAGTTCTTTGGAGGTGCTCATAAAAATAAGGTGTGTGTACGTGTGTTCATAGGGATGAGTGTACGCTCGTGTATGTGAGCATCTGCGTTGTAACTTAGTCTCGAAAAAAAATGATATGTGGGTCCATTTAAACTAAAGACACTACTAGCGGAGCTCGAAGCCTCTTGGAGTCCGCACGATTTTCATTATGCAAAAGAGGATAGCTAGTAAATTATAATGTTCTTCTTTGATATGAGCCTGACAGATAGGGCAACCGATGGTTTAAGTTGCTTTTCTTCAAAACATCATTATTTGTCACCTCTTTCATATATACTCCATTCGTTCCAAATTATAAGTCGTTTTGACTTTTTTTTATATATCAACTTTGCTATGTATCTGGATATAACAATATGTCTAGATACATAGCAAAATCGATGTAACAAAAAGATTAAAACGACTTATAATTTGGAACGGATGGAGTACAAAACATTACTATATTAAGCTTCTAAATCACGTCTATTTTTCTGCTAGTACAATGAATAACATAGGACCCATTTCAACTAGTATAATTTAAAACCTCTTAAGAACCCTAAATTAAAATTCCTTAAAATTGGATGTTTTTTGTAATTTATTTGAATTTTAGAACATCGATTGAATTCTCAAAGATCAAGAAAAGATATCAATTAATGCTATTTTGAATACCAAACAAAACATGTAGAACAATATTTAGCTAGTCGAGTATGCTGAACTGTGGATAGAGAATCTTATGGAGTGGATAGCCAAATTACATATAGAGTGTCTGCTGGAGATGTTCTTACTTTGCTGCTATCCAACCAGATAAATTATTTAAGAAAATACTTTTATTTTATATTGTTACAACTTACACTGGTTCCCTCGTTCCTCTAACGCTTGAGATTATTAATCTAGACCTTGCGTTGCCATTCACTATTTGCCATCCTTCTCTTCAAACTTGCCCCAACCTCAGCCGCTCCCTACCGTCCTCTCGCCACGAATTGATCCCAAGTCGGCTACTAAGGTCGTGTTTGTTCAAGAAACGGAGACATCTCAGGTAGGATATCCCATGCCCCTAGAAAATAATGAACATAGTCATCCCAAGTGAGACAAGTGTCGTTGAGCACACGTGTACGAGGAGGAAGAGAGGTGCTTGGGCCAAGGACGTCTCGCCGCGCGTGAGACCGAGGGCAACGGCCCGAGCTCGCTTGGGGGGGAGGGGGGAGGGGGTCAGCGCGAACTCGCTGGTGCGGGGCTAAGGGTGGTGCAAGGGGGTGGCAGCTTGAGCTCATCGGCGCTGGACCGAGGGCGGCAGCCCGAGCTCAGAGTTCAGCGAGCAGGGGTGAGGCGGAGAAGAGGAGAAAAAAAATGTTGACATGTGGGCTCCACGTATCATAGTTTGATCTATTTTTTAGGGTCCTCGACCCGAATGCAGGACATGGATGGTCATGTTTCTTTCAACCAAACAAGAAATTGAACCATCTCATCCTTCAAAACAGAGACATGATCGTTTCACTCCACTTTATCTCTCAAACAAACGCTAAGTAAAATAGAAGCTTAAAAATATGTGACTCTCAAATAAAATGTATAGACCACGATTTAGTCACTAGTCCCCGATTTAGGAGCTATTTTTGTCAAAGTTTGTTTGCACTAGTCCCCGATTTAGGAGCTATTTTTGTCGAAGTTTGTTTCCACTAGTCCCACTCCGACAAACAATGTTAGGCTCACGAGTCATAGTTTCCTCGTAGCAACTAACTGTCCATCTTAACAAGGATTGTTGAGAAGAAGAAAAAAATCAGTAAGGAACTGTCTTCGTGAGGCAGCCATACGTACCTGCCCACGTATTCACAACACATGACCATACGCAAGGATCCAACTTATGAGATGCAAATTTTTTAACTGCTCTTTTTGTACTTATGCAACGGTCTCATATCGTCATAAGCATGAACACGTATCATAGCTTCTTGCAGCCTATTCGCCATGGGCGGATCCAAGGGTATTCCCCAGTATTCCTGGAAATACTCAACTATTTTGGTACACCTTTATGTATATATGTATGTATACTTGTATATACATATGTATAATGCAATATTCTATAATACTTTTGTTCATTCTAGCCCAAAACAGCTGAAAAAACGGCCTTTCAGCCTGGCTTCCGCAGTCTCACTCTCGTAGGCCAGCCCACTAGGCCCAATTAGGCACTCTACCCTGGCTTCCGTAGTCTCCACTGACCACTCTCCACTTGTCAAGGCTCCATGTTGTTCATCTTTTTGTTTATGCAACTGCAATTTTCAACAAAAAATATAGATTCTAGAAAGCATTTTTTTAATGTAGAAGTAGAAATACCCAAGTTTAGAATCCTGGCTCCGTCAATGCTATTCGCTTGGTCGTATTTGGCTTATAAGACATGACTTATCAGCCAACGAATAGTATTTTCTCTCTTACACCGAACCAGCCAACAGTACTTTTAGCCATGTCTTATAAGTCAAATCAGCAATCAGCAAAAAAAAAAAAAAAAAAACAGGGCGATGGCAGGTGGACATCTGCCCGTAGCATTTCAGCCCTGGTAGCGCAGTCAAAGCATCTTCAGTGATCGGTCCTTGTCGTTGATCCTTCGACCTTCGATCACAAGAGTCTAACAATATCCTTTTCACAGCCTCCGACCAACGACTTTCCACAGAAATTTCTTGGGTTTCAGAATCCGGAAAAGCTAGATTATGCTGACTAGAAGCAGTGCAGCAATCCAAGACTGTAAAATCGGGAGCCCAACCATGGAACGTCACGCTGAAACGAAGAGAAGCACACTACCTACGCAACCATTTTGAACGAACACTACAACCATGTCCGTCGTCGCGCTTGTAGTCCTCCTAGTAGCTAGCCCGCAGCACGCGGCATCAGCCGGCACCAACCAGTTCACCTACGATGGCTTCGCGGGCGCTAGCCTCGCGCTCGACGGCGCCGCACGTGTCGCGCCCAGCGGCCTCCTGGTGCTCACCAACGGTACGGTGGCCATGACGGGCCACGCGCTGCACCCGTCCCCGCTCCTGTTCCGCCAGCCGACGTCCAACGGCACGGGCACGGTGCGGTCCTTCTCCGCGTCGTTCGTGTTCGCCATCGTCGGGCAGTACCTCCACCTGAGCAGCCACGGGCTGGCCTTCTTCATCTCGCGCACCCAGAGCCTCTCCACCACCATGCCGTTCCAGTACCTGGGCCTCCTCAACACCACCGACGGCGCCGGGGCGGCCAGCAACCACATCTTCGCGGTGGAGATCGACACGGTGCTCAACTACGAGTTCGGCGACATCAACAACAACCACGTCGGCATCGACGTCAACAGCCTCCGGTCCGTCACCGCCGCGAGGGCTGGCTACTACGACGACGCTGACGCCGACGGCTCCGTGTTCCGCGACCTGAGCCTCTTCAGCCGCGAGGCGATGCAGGTGTGGGTGGACTACGACGGCCGCTCCACGGTGCTCGACGTGACGCTGGCGCCCGTCGGCATGCCCAGGCCCAAGAAGCCCCTCCTCTCGCGCGCCGTCGACCTCGCCGCAGTGGTGCCCGCCGAGGCGTACGTCGGCTTCTCGTCCTCGACTGGCGTCTTGGCGTGCAGCCACTACGTGCTCGGCTGGAGCTTCGCCTTGGACGGCGCCGCGCCGCCGCTCGACGTTTCCCGGCTGCCCGACTACCCGCGCCCCAGCTCGAAGCCCGGAAGACGACGGAAGGTGCTGGCCATCGTGCTTCCAATAGCGGCCGTCGCGGCAGCTGCTGTCGTGGCGGTCGCCGCCGTCCTGGTCTACGTTCGCCGGCGGATGGAGTACGCGGAGCTGCGTGAGGACTGGGAGGCCGAGTTCGGCGCGCACCGGTTCCCGTACAAGGACCTGCACCGTGCCACCGGTGGCTTCGCGGACAAGAGACTGATCGGGCAAGGCGGCAGCGGCGAGGTGTACCGGGGCGTGCTTCCACGATGCAAAGCAGAGGTCGCCGTGAAGAGGGTGTCGGACGAGTCGAGGCAAGGGATGAAGGAGTTCGTCGCCGAGGTTGCGAGCATGGGCCGGCTAAGGCACCGCAACCTCGTGCCGCTGCTTGGCTATTGCCGGCGGAAAGGGGAGCTACTTTTGGTGTACAAGTACATGCCAAACGGTAGCCTCGAGAAACTTCTATATGACCAAGGCAGCAAGATCACCCTAGGTTGGGACCAGAGGTTTCGGATCATCAAAGATATCGCGGCAGGTCTGCTGTACCTGCACGAGGAGTGGGGACAAGTGATCGTGCACCGAGACATCAAGCCAGGCAACGTGCTCCTCGACGACGAGATGAACGGCCGGCTCGGTGACTTTGGCCTCGCAAGATTGTATGACCATGGTACGAGGTCGTATACAACTCGTGTGGTCGGCACCACGGGGTACCTAGCTCCTGAGCTAATGCGCACGGGGAAGGCGAACCCGGCAACGGATGTTTTCGCCTTCGGCGCATTCCTTCTAGAGGTGGCATGTGGGAGAAGACCCATTGAGCAGGGCATGGAGAGGGAGGATTTTGCACTCGTGGACCATGTTCTTGGACACTGGCTCAGTGGATCGCTAATGGAAGTAGTGGACTCGAAGCTTCAGGGTGACTATGACGCGCAAGAGGTGTGCCTAGCTCTGAAGCTTGGATTGCTTTGCTCACACCCTCTGGCCAGTGAAAGACCGAGCATGAGGCAAGTTGTGCAGTATCTAGATGGTGGGGCAGCGTTCCCAGAGCAGTGGCGGAGCCAGGATTTATACTCAGGGGGGCCGGCCGTTAGGAATTATACTTAGGGGGGCCGGCTCGGTCTTTTTCATTACGATAATTTTATTATCTAGTTGTGTTTTGTATAATTATATTATCTAGAAGATATTAATAGGTATATATCACAAGAATTTTATATAATCTCCCTCTGAATATAAATAAAAAAATATTAAGTCATACTACTATTTTTTTGTTGTTGTGAAACATTGGGGGGGGCTACTGACGAATCTTAGCGATCGAACATGAACGCCTACGCAAGCATAAGTATTTTTTTAACTTTTTAACGGTAGGAAATGCTTGAACGCCCACAGCTACGCAAGCAGAAATATTTTTTAAAAAAACTTTTGAACGGAAGGAAATGCTTGTACAAGTTTTTTTTTTAAAAAAAGATCCGGTGGTCCGGCTTTGATTTATCATAAGAAAAGTTTAACATACAACTTTTACATGCGCGAGGTTCAGAACATACAAAGGGCTATTACTCGCTAGGGAGTTGAGCGACTGAAAGGAGCTTAAGCACTTACCCTCCTGCTAAGGACCAAAGGTGACACGTCTCTTTAATCTCTAGGAACATGGCGTGCTCCAATTTCCTGCTATCTCTGAAAATAACGGCATTTCTTTGCTTCCAAAGGCATCACATTCATCAGAGCAGAAATGAGTTTGGTATTTAGACATACCCAAAAGACAGTGACCTCTGCTCGTGTACGTACATGATGAGCAATGGCATTGTATATGTTTTGAAAAAGGTTCACAACAGTAACAGAAAGCTTTGAGACATGGTTAGGTTTTTCTTTTTTAGAACACGGACTTAATGTGTAAGCAAAAATATACATACATACAGAAAGTGAAATCAAGGGATTAGAGACATAAGGTGGCAAAGGAGTTAAAGGGGATTTTTTTAGGCTACCGCACCAAGCCCAAGGGAGGTCAAGGAGGAAGAAATAGAGCAGAGGATGGCCGCCGCTGCTGTCGCCAGCGAGCGTCTCGATGCGGGAGCAGGGCACAGCCACCGGGGCGGGGTCAGCGCTGTGCTGCCTCGACCTGTAGCACGGACAGCTAGGGTTTCCTGGAGCACAATAGCACACACGGATCAGAGGGAGGAGGCAGCGCCGGGTGACGCCGGCGGGCACGGGGGGCGGTCGCGCGGGGTCGTGGCCGGGGACGACCATCGCCGGTGGCCACGGGCGGAGCCGCGCCGCAGGCTGGGAGCGCCGTCGTGCCCCGACCGCGCCTGGTGCAGTGAGCCGCAATGCTGGGCCGGATGGCACGCCCGGGGGGGAGGGGGGGAGGAAAAGGAGGAGGGCTGCAGCCGCCGCGCCCGCCATCGTCGCCGTGTCCGTGTCGCGCTTCCGCGTCGGGGCTAGGAGCGACGGGGTGAGAGATGAGAGGAGGAGCCAAGATATTCTGAGAAGTTTCGGGAAGGAGAAGTAGAAGCTGGACATATATTTGGTTGCCTGGCTTCGGACGAGAAGCAGGAGAGTCCAATGAGAAGCAGGTGAGAAGCTGCATAAGGTAAGGAGAAACACGAGAAGTCGTTTTCGGTAAAATTTGCTTTACGAAATCTGGGTCGTTGGATGGGAAGATCGAACGGCTAACGGTTATTAAGGTGACGTGGCGGTTGCTTCCTTTTGAGGAGCTAACGCTAGATATAGGAGTAAAATTTTGTACCGATATGTTTTTCCGTCTGCTGTGGCTAAAAAGCAAGGGGCACGTGATCGCGGACGCCTGGCCATCGATCCGACTCGAGTTCCAGAAGGATGCCTTTTCCCCATTATGAACTGTTACTCTTGTGGCAGTAGTGAATAAGGTCGTATCCACTGCGTCGACTGGTAGCTCCATTCCATTCCAGGTGCGTTCCGGATAGGTCCGCCAGCCATAGCCATATGAGGCGCAGTGCTCTACCGAATCTCTCCGAGTCCAATATCCCCAGCCCCCCAAACTCCAAGGGTCTGGCCACCAGCGTCCACGCTACTTTGCACTTACCTCCCGAAACCTCAGAGTCTCCAGCCCATAGGAAACGACGTCTCATTTTGTCTCTGTCCTCGAACAGCTCCCTTGTGTGTCTTGAGCACAGTCAGCAGGTACATCGGGATGGCACTAAGAACCGATCTCACAAGTTCCCGTCTACCAGCTGGGTTTAACATTTTGCCTTGCCAGCCTGCAAGTCTCGATCTCACTTTGTCGACAATACCTTGCACATGCACAACTTTGAGTCTGCCAAGTGTTAACGGCGTACCCAGGTATGTCATTGGAAAACCTCATCTTTTCCCCCACAAAAGACTCCAGAATATTTTCCAGGTTCGGCTCAGTGCATCTTATTGGAGCAACAGTACACTTCTCCCAATCGAGGCGCAAACCAGTTGCTTCTCTAAAATTTTTCAATATGTTGAGGAGAGCGCGAACCTCAGATTGCACCGGATTAACGAAAATCACCGCATCATCGGCATAAAGCGACAGCTGCAGCTTGGCATTGCGCCCTCTCAATGGCGAAAGCGTGCCATCCAGGGTAGCTATATCCACTTATCCAGAACCCTCTGAAGTGTATCAATTGCAAGAATTTAAGTGTGGTGACAATGGGTCACCTTGCAGAACTCCTCTTGCGTGACTCGTATATGAGGACAATGCTTGCACAAGTTAAATATGATTGCACAAGCATTTCTTTTAGTATATAGGATTGAACTTTTTAACGGAAGGAAATGGTTGTACAATGTATATATGCAGGATCTTGTCATAATCTGAAGTCCTCCAAGTCCAAATAGCACTGCTGTTTGACACCAGACACTAGTATTCATACTTCTTGATAGAGAAGTCTGAGAAGGCTTAAATGACAATCAATGCGACAATGCTTCGTCCTAACCTGTTCCAAGTCGTCTGAAACTTTCTACGAACTGAAGAGACTTCAATACTTCTCAGCCGGCGGTGGCGGGTGGTCCGCGGGCGTGCAACGACCAAATTAATCGCCCAACGGCCATCAATTTCATCACTTGACAGACAAGAGAAGATACACCAACCGACAACCGTACGTGCCGCTCCAACATGTCAAACGTGTCATCGTCCCCCGGACAGATCAGACACCGTGCCGTGGCTCGCGTCGGACGCTGCCGAGGACGTCGGATACAACATGGCGTACGAGTCAAACCCGTTGCTCTGCAGCGAAGCCATGGCGCCGAAATCCAGCTCCGTCGGGGACGGCTCCGGGAGCCCCAGGCTGCCTTCCAGGTAGCGCACGACCTCCGGCATGCTCGGCCTCGCACCGGGCGAGGCCTGCGTGCAGAGCAGCCCCAGCCTGAGCGCCAGGCTCGCCTCGTCGGCGTCGTACTCCCCCTGGAGCCTCGCGTCCACGCAGTCGCTGATCCTGCCTTCGGACCAGCGCCCGAGCACCCAGTCCACGAGCAGGACGCGGTCGCCGTCGCCGCGCGCGTCTTCCTCGATGGGCCGCCGCCCACACGTGACCTCCAGGAGGAACACCCCGAACGCGAACACGTCGGTGAGCGGCGTCGCCTTGGAGGTGCGCGCCAGCTCGGGGGCCAGGTACCCGATGGTGCCGACCACCCGCGTCGTCCGCGGGTTGCCGCCGTGGTCGTGCAGCCTGGCGAGCCCGAAGTCGCCCAGGTGCCCGGCCATCGCGTCGTCGAGGAGAACGTTGCTCGCCTTGACGTCACGGTGGACGATCACCTGCTCGCAGTTGTTGTGGAGGTAGAAGAGGCCCAAGGCGACGTCTTTGATGACCCGGAAGCGCTTGCACCAGTCCAGAGTCCGCTTCCTCCCACGATCGTACAGAAACTTGTCGAGGCTTCCGTTAGGCATGTACTCGTACACCAGGAGGAGCTCGCCTCTCCGGCGGCAGTAGCCGAGCAGGCGGACGAGGTTCCGGTGCTGGAGGTGGCCGATGCTTGTGATCTCGGCGACGAACTCTTTGATCCCCTGGCGCGAGTCATGCGACACCCTCTTTACGGCCACCTGGAGCTTGGACACCGGGAGCACTCCCTTGTACACCTTCCCGAACCCGCCGGCGCCGAGCAGATGCCTGTCGTCGAACCCGCCGGTGGCGTGGAAGAGGTCCTTGTACGAGAACCGGCGCGGCCCGAACTCGTCCTCCCATTCCTCACGAAGCTCGGCGTACTTGACCCTTCTCCAACCGAACACAAACACGCTGGTGACCGCGGCGAGGACGAACGCCACGACGCCGATTGGCAGCGCTACCTCGAGGACCGTGTTTGACCGACCACCTCCGCCACCAGCTATCGGCGGCATCGGCAGCTTGGAGTAGTCGAGTGGAGGAGCTGATGATCCGTTCAAGGAAAAGCTCCAGCCAAGGATGCAGTGCCGCGACGACATGGAGCCCAGGGAGGAGGCAAAGCCGACGTACGACGTGTCCGTGATCACCGTCGAGAGGTCGACGGCATGGGAAAGAAGAGGCTTCTTGGGCTTCGGCATCCGCTGGGGTGCTAGCGTCACGCTGAGCTCCGTGCTCGGGCCATCATAGTCCACCCACACCTGCATGGCCTTGCCGCTGATCAGGCTCAAGTTATGGAGCACTCCACCGTCGTCGTAGTAAGCTGCCGAGGCGGCCTTCACAGACCTCAGCCCGTTTATGTCAATCCCGACGTGGTTGCTGTCCATGTCCCCGAACTCCACGTCGAGTAGCGTGTCGAGCTCGACGGTGAAGACATGGTTGGTGGCGTTCCCGACATCGCTCGTGTTAAAGAGACCCATGAACTGGCTCGACAACGTGTCCGTGAAGCTCTTGGTAGGGGCTATGAAGAAGGCGATGCCGTAGGCGCTCAGCTCGGCGTACTCCGAGAGGATGGCGAACACGAAGGTGGTCGAGAAGGAGAGCACGCTTCCACCGGCGCCTGATGGTGAGCGGAAGTGGAGCGGGGCTGGGTACACGCCGTGGCCTTTCATCAGGTACGTGCCGTTGGTGAGCACGAGGACGCCGTCCGGTGTGACCATGGCCGAGTCGTCGACGGTGAGGTTTGCACCGGCGAAACCATTGAAGATGAAGTCGATGGCGCCGCCGGAGGAGTGCACAAGGTTGAGGCTAACGCAGAGGAGGAGCACAAGCAGTGGCATGGTGGATGTACGAATAGGGCCTAAACTGAATGATGCTTTTTTGCATTAGTGTGCAATCTGCTATCGGCAATATAAATGGCAGGTTGACATCACGAGGACCCGATGATGCCTCGCTCGTCAGCAGTCGGATCGTCGCGTGGTCTTCTCTTGAGCACCAGTTGTCACTGTCGGTGGCCCCCCAACTGAAGGATGAGGACCCGGCGGCAGTGGTCTCCGGTGCGTTGCGGACACCACCTCCGCGCCCCATTCATTGGGCTGTGGACTCACCCCCTCTTGGTTCACCGCCGGTGGATACCCACCCGACTGAGGACAACGACGACTCCACCAAATGCCGCCTCGATAGCTTCATCAACGAAGTGGCGCGTAAGAGGGACTCTCCACTTATGTGAGCCTTCAAAGCAGCCTCTTGCTAAGCCAGTGATACCGTGGCGGAGCAGACGGTTGGCGGCTCAGCCCCTTTCTCGAGTACCTGCTTCCAAGCGAGGTGAGGTGCTGATCATGTAGCGCATGGGCTTCACTAAGGGTCCATCAGCGCCATCAACGTCGAAGCTGCAGGCCTATGAGAAGCTCTTCGGCGGCGACCTGATTGCATCCGAGGCCAAAGCGCTTGACGAGCTCTTCCCGGCTGTTTGGGCCAGGCAGACGCGAAGACGCAAGGCCACCTGCTAGGTCGCATTGTGTAGGTATCGGTTGCTTCCTTTAATGTAATATCGAATCTAAAGATCTCTTGCTTGGACTGTCCAGCTATGGCTGTGTTAGGTTGACCTTCTGCGGCGCTCGATACAAGCGTGTTGTATGTTTATCTAAACTTTTCTACTTAATACAATGAAACACAAAGTTTTCGCGTATTCGAGAAAAAAATGTTGTTGTTTTTACTAGGACGAATCGATTCTGTTCACATCTGTACTGTAAAGAACAACCGGTCCATTCAAAGCATTACTCCAACTGGTTGGTTGATTGACTTGTGCAATGACTTGAGTGTTCTCCTTTTTCTTATTTCTAGACTAGAGAAGTAAATCATCGTTTGTTTCCTAGCCTTTTTTATATTTTTTTTATCAAACTTAATATGTCTAGACTAAGAGAGCATGTTTTATACTCAAACTTTAGTACTCCTTATAATAAAAAAAATACTAAGCTTCTATTATTCGGGGTTAAAAGAAGATTCAAATGAGTGTTTGCAATTTCGTATCATGCTATTTTAGGCCTAAACTTCTCACATCTCCAAATCTCCTTGCCGTTTAGTAGTTTCCGTAGCCTAAGAATATGAACTTCCGCGGAATATTCTCGAGGCTAACAACGCTTATTTTTTTTTTCCAGTCATCTCAATTTAAATTCTACAGCTCAAATTATATCCAACTTTGTGCTATTGAAAAAAAAACCTAACTAGAAGCACGAATCTTTACTAAAACTAGAAATGACGATAAATCTGGTAAAAGTAACAACTATGATTTCATCGTAGAGTAATACATCCATTCCAGTTTTAAATTATTTGGTTTTGCATTGTTTATTTAGGTGTACAGTAAAAATTATGTATCTATAAAAACCAAACTCATCTTGGCTGTATCCATGCAAATGCCACATTTCTCATAATTTTCTAATGTTTCAATTTCAATAGTTCAGAGCACTCTGTGAGGAATATGGGCTATGGCCTACTTGAGTTTTTGACTGATTGAGACTATGAGTGTGTTTGGTTTGAGAATTACTTTATCCTAGATGAGGTGGTCTATATCATGAATCAATTCCTCAAATTTAATAGAATGACTCCATTCCCCATATTAATATTAATTATTAGCTCATGAGAAATAAGGTGACGATGCACCAACTTATTCCATTCCACAAATCAAACAAAAAAGTGAGAAATGAATAGATGATGGACTAACTCATTCCTCAACCCAAATACACCTTGTAAGATCAGAGCAGCGGCGATTCAGAATGGCATATTCAGAAACATAACACATCTCCAGCCTCTTCGTTTTGGCTGGATTGGCTTATAAGCCATGGGCTAAAGTACCGCTGGCTGGTTTGGTGTGAAAGAAAAACACTATTGGCTGGCTGATAAGTCAAAGCCAGATACATGCAGTTACAGGCCGCTCTATTTCCTGCTGCCTTACTCTCTTCCTTCTACCTGAAGCTTTCCATGATGTACCTCTGATCCCAATCTAATTCCCCATACTTGCTACCTATCTCGAATTCTTTTTTTTAGGTCAATGGCAGGTGCTTTGTCTTTTCATTTCAGTAGGGATTGAATAATGTACATTAGGCTGTATTTAGTTGGGTGAAATTTAGGAATTTGGCTATTGTAGCACTTTCGTTTTTATTTGGCAATTAGTGTTCAATCATGGACTAATTAGGCTCAAAATGTTCGTCTCGCGATTTTCAACCAAACTGTGCAATTAGTTTTTTTTCGTCTACATTTAATGCTCCATGCACGTATCGCAAGATTTGATGTGATGGATACTGTAGCATTTTTTGGGAAACTTTTTTGAACTAAACTTGGCCTTAGTAGTTAATGTCTTATGACCCAATAAGGGATGATAACAGAAAAGGAAAGGATGAAAAAGATAGAAATCAAGCCATGCCGGTTAGCGCGTCCACCATCTGCATCGCCTGCCTGAGTGCAGCCACCTCTTGCCTGATTACAGCCACTAGTTGTATCTCCGTTAGTGCTTTGTTGCCGTATACTCGTCGGCATCTTTCCTTCCAATGTTCCATGTCGTATATGTGATGATTTGATTTCTATGTTCCGGATCAGATGTTTGTGTTCCGCCCAATAGATCAGACCACCATAGTAACTGATTGCCTTGGTTGAATGTTTAGGTGGCCGGTCTCTGTGCTATGTGTTGCCACTCTTTTGAAGTAAGTGCAGTTTGCAACCATGTGTGTATTCATTCTGTGTTCTGCACGACTGACAAAGACGGGGGTTGGAAAGTCAAATAATGTGACCTTCTAGAACAGTCACAAGTAAAGCCGTAACCAGTGTTCCGTTCACACGTCTGATAGTTTTGGCTGAGGCTGAAGAGAGGCCGCCCGATGCCATCCTTCTTCGACTATGATTTAATGATTCTGGACTTATGGCAGGCACTTCTAGAGTCCAGACTACGTATTTTTCAAGCATACCTGCTACTATCCAGCGATCCATCCGCTCGTCGTTGGTTGACTTGACTCGACATGCCAGTTGGCACTACCCGCCGAGACGGACCGGTCTGAATCGTTGGCTCGATCGGATTCATGTCGCTTTCCTCTCCTGTAGACTTGTCGTCGCGGATTGGGCCGCAGCGCAAGGAAATGCTCTTCTTTTTATTTATTTGAATTGAATGATCAAGGAAACGCTCTGTGTGCTGCTCCACGCCTACCGTGTTCGGAGGAGTATCCACTCCATGGGCTGATGGGCATGGCTCCATCCGCGGATCAATTTGAGTACTTTTGTGTCGGGAGTGGGCCGCGTGCGCATGGCATCTGTGTTGGGCCTAATACCACCCATTTCTTGCCCAGGCCGGATCTCAGAGTAAGGCTCCGACCACTCTTCTTGTGTGGCCGAGATAAGTATGTTCAGCCTAAATTAGCTATCTCATCTTTAGTCTGGGCTTAGGTGGATGACGAAGGCCTTTCACGCACAAATTTTGGCCTACTACGAGATTTATTCCTTTTTTAGTTGTTCATATAGTCTCCATGGTATGTTCCTTTGTTCGTATTTTTTTGCCTGCAGCAATGAATTCGATGTGTTGTGTATAGTAGATTAGAGGGGTAGCTCGGGACATGGAAATTTAGACTATTTCAAGCTGGTGCCCTATGTCCAATATATGTGGATGTTGTATTACTCGTGCGCTGAATGCTATGGTTCATTGTGGAGCAGGGAGATGTTCATAAGGAGCCCTACTCCCCACCTTATATCACAACTTAGGGTTAGATGCAGATGACCCCCAAACAATAATCGGTGATTATGTTTTCCTATTCAGTTACAATCAAATCTGGGTTCACATGCCTATCCATCTAGTCTTGTGGGTAGTAGAAAAAACACTCTTTTTCTACTACTAGATATGAATATTGTGGAATATCGTTCACTTGAATCTAGAAATTTATTGTCCTAGCTAATTCTAGAATATTATTCTCTTGAACTTAGAATATTTTTTTTTGTGAAGGCGGAACATGTTATCTCAAACTTATAACATTATCCCTAGTTAATCAAAAGAAAATGTTTTATTTAATGAGAAAAATATTTTCAAATGAAAATTTATCAAAATGTACCAAAGTGGGATATATGGTTTTGAAGCATTTAGTACAACAAACATAATGATGCAATTGAAATTTAATTTGGATACTTCACTATGGTTTTTAAGTTTCAAAGTGCTAGCATATGTACTGATGTAATCAGTTTTGTTTTATCTTACTTGGATTTCATGTTTCTTCTGTATGCAAGGCCAATATTAAGGAAATCTCGTGTCGCGGGTGGTGGGCAGTGGTGGCTGGGGGAGGATGACGTGCACGACCCCCACTAAGCTCGAATTTATAGATGGCCAAACAGATGACGCAACACGATATGTTACATACTTGATGCTGAACGGCCTGCAAGTCACCATCACCATCTCCATCACTATTCTCCCCTATCATCATCAGTTTGTAGTCAGTGGAAGTCGGATCAATTCCTCAACGGCGATTGCCACATCCACACGGTGCAAGCATTGGCCAACAAATTACAAGAACAAGAAAAAGGTAAGGTGGATAGGCAGACAACACAAATACAATGAATAAGAAGTTAGTGTTAAGACAACACAAATACAAAGAAAGGAAGAAGAATAAGAAGTGAGTGTTAGGATTTTGCATGCATGCGCTACCAGAGCACCAGAGATGTCATTGAAGACCAACATCCATGGATTTAGAAGAAGAGAGCACCAGTGATGCCGTTGAAGACCAATATCCATGGATCTAGGAGAAGAGGAGAGGGAGACTAGGATTAGGGGGACGGATCCAGCTATTAGCTCATGGATCACTGCCTGTTATTACAAGGAGCCAAAAAAAGAGGGGGAAGGCGAGAGGGACAGAAAGGAGAGGAGGTGGGTAAAGATGAGAACAAAAACAAGCACCTTCGTCCGTCATTGGCATAGGAGCAAGATGAGAGAGTGACGACCGAGACACAACAAGGAGCAGGGTACGCGATGCGGGTGCGGGGCAAAGTGGAGCCTAGGGTTAAGAGGCGTAGCGACGAGGGATTATATAGTGCAGGGTTTAGTGGGCCACGTTAAGCCTGCTGTTAATCATATTGGGTAGGCTGACGCGTCGTGCCCTGAAATCAGCCCAGGCACGGAGAAAAGGCTGGTCTGCCGTGGGCATACTATGCATCGAGCAGTGTCGGGCTAGACCAGGACAAAACAAGAGACCATGGGTTGGCTGATGGGCCTAGGGTTGTTTAAATGTTTAGCCATCTATAAATCTATATACTCCAGTTGCTGTATTTTCCAATTCCTACGGCACAACCACACGGAGACTGTCAGTCTGTCACACTCAGACTGTGAGACACAGCAGCTGCGCATGTCATCCAGCGCTCAAGGAACGGACGACCAACGTCCGGCCGGGGCGCAGTTAATGCTGCAGCTCCAACGTTGTTGTCACAGGGGCGTCCGGCCTGCCGCGCATCTACAGTGGAGATTTAAGTACACGCCTGCCGTTGCCCACATTCCACACGGATAGAGCCGTGCGTTGCCCCGCTCCGGCGCCGCGCGGTCCGGGCCGCGTCATTAATTACGACAGCGTTGCCGAGTTCATTGGCCGTCTTTGCCGCGCCGGCCACGTACTGTTCGTGCTACAGTCACAGTGCCGCCGGTCGCGCGCGGCGGCAGGCATAAAACGCCCCGACGACTCACCCTGGGGCTGGGTTTGTTCAGCTCATGCTGACGCGAGATGGATGCGTGGATCGGTCACATGATCAGGCGCTGCATGCTGGCTGTTGTTCGCCTGTTCCGCCGCGCTGTGAAGGGTGCAGCATTTGTGGCCAGGCGTACCACCCACGTACGGGCACCGGGCAGCTTATTAGCTCCGTGCTCGGTGCGGATTGGTTGCCCACGGGCACCACGTGAGTCGCACAGGATGACAGGACGCGGGCGGCAATCGCCAATCGCAGCACATGTTTACTAGCGAAGAGCAACGACATGTGTCTAGTAGGACTGTAGGTAGAATGGCATGGCACCTGTGCTGCGCAAAGAAATGGTCGGTCCATCGATCTGGATCTCATCTGGGTAACAGACTAACAGTTACAAATCGTACCGTTCCATCCCTCTCCCCTCCGGTTTACCAGCAGGGCACAAGCTGAGAATATACCGATGCAATGCATAGAGGTTTATTATCAGTTGTCTTTATGGAAAAAAAAGAGAGAGAAAAACATGGTGCCTACGACGACTTTGCAGAATTACTACAGATCGTCGAGAGCAAAAAGTATCAAACCGAAACTGTATATTTACAGCCGAATAGCAGCAATGGCCACCGTCACTTCAATCACTACTACCTCAACAATCACCGTCTTACCGGGACCTGCTTTAAGCTTTTACCTTGCATGCCGCGCGCTACCATGGATCGATCGGAGTTTACTCTCCACGGTAACCCAAACTAAACATGCACCACCGGCCGGCCGGCCGGCAACTTTGCTGGACGTCGATCCGATCGAGCATGCACACGCATGGGAGACACACACGAGCTGAGAGTCCCGGCCCTCACGACGACCCCAGCCGGTACATGCCATCCGCCATGAACGGCGGCGGCCTGTCCATGTACAGCGCCGCGGTGCCCTGCGGGACGTGGAACCCGCCCTCCATCATCGCGAACGGCATGTCCTCCGACGCCGGCTTCCAGTGCCGCTTCCGCTGGTTGATGAACCAGTTGTTGATCTGCTTCTGGTCCAGCCCTGTCGTCTCTGCCAGCGCCATCTTCTCCGTCTCCTGACAATAGATGAGTACGTACTCGTAACAGTCATGCATCAAAAGCTTCAGTTTTTCTTTGGCAATGCAACACAGTAGTTGCCATACAAGAAGAGCTTGAATTAGTAATGCATGGATGGATATATATAGGGTCTAGCTTACAGAAGGATAGGGCCATTTGTAGTGCAGCTCCCACCAGTGCAACAGCTTCTGCCTCGCTTCCTTGGGGAGCTTCCCTTTCTTCTTCCTCTTGGAGAACTCCTGGCGAAGGCCGCCCAGGTAGCCGCCGTACTTCCTCAGGAGCTGGTGCTTGAGCTCCATGTCCTCGGCACAGGGATCGATCTCTTCAGGACAGCTCGCGTCCTGCTCATCCTCGGACGACCCGGACACCTCACAGTTACTGTCTGCAGTTAAAGATGATGATCAGCAACCAACAAATTAAGTTGGTTAAAGTTTGCTTGCCACACTTTAATTATTGGTTCCAAAGATAATAAAGATTAGCTAGACCACTTCTGAGTTCTGACAACGTTTGTGTGGTAACCAAAGGGCCACACGAATTACAAGCTAAAAAGCTCCCAATTAATTCAGCCTGGCCCTGTTCGTTTGGGCTTGTTTGGCTTATAAGTTATGACTGAAAGTACTGTTGACTGATTTGGTGTGAGAGAAAAATACTGTTCGTTGGCTGATAAGCCATGGCTGATAAGCCAAATACGACTAAACGAAGAGGCTTAGATAGGTGGTGTGATGGTACGAATGAACAGTATTGCTCTGACCAAATACTGCTCATGCACATACAGTAGGTCGGACCCTTGGCCACTAGTCCACACTACACGAAATAATACCAGTGGGAATAGGATTGTTGCAGCTCTAGCGCCTATGACACCGGGTTTTAACTTTGAACAGGGCACTCTGGGCTTATTTGTTTCCCACCCTTAGAAACTACATGAGCCAGGCATCAAGGCCAGGCGATTGAAACCGATGTATCTCTAGTTCCACCTTGAAAACTTTCCTGGGCCAGGCGTTGGATTGGATCGAATGCGGCTGCCTGGCAGAGCTCCCAAGTCAAGGGCTTCAACCAAACACGCCCTCTCTGCAAGAAAGAGAACCTTGAAAAGAAAGCCCCCATGTAAGGATACTAGGATAGTATTGCCACTACTACAGAAATGAGATCTAGTCCCAGTTGGGAACTAACTCTACTCCCGGTTTCCCAACCGGGACTAGCAATCCGGAACTAAAGGTGTTGTTCTTTAGTCCTGGTTTGCCACAACCGGGACTAAAGATCCTCCCAGCTTTAAAAAAAAATAATGCCTCCCACCGCTGCGCCCCGTGAGATTCGAACCCAAGACCTCATGCACTGTCTCGCGCGTAGCTTACCACCCCACCTATACAACACATCTAACAATGGATGTGATGCTTTTCATTTGAACTAACCCATCGGGGGACCTTTAGTCCCGGTTGGTGTTACCAATCGGGACTAAAGGGTCTACCTTTAGTCTGGGTTGGTATTACCAACCAGGACTAAATGTTGGACGACTTTTAGTTCCGGTTGGTGGCTCCAACCGGGAGTAAAGGTCCACCTTTAGTCCCGTTTGGTGTCTCCAACCGGGACTAAAGGTCCCCTACCACTGTGCCGAGCGCAGTAGCCGATGGGCAGGGACCTTTAGTCCCGGTTGGAGACACCAACCGGGACTAAAGGCCTCTCTAGTCCCGGGGACAAAAAATACCGAGGCTAAAGCCAAATTGGGACATCGTTCTAAAGTCTGTTCTCTAGTAGTGCAGACCCCAAACATAAGGATCATCCTCATTTTAATTCAGATGTTTGAATCTTGTAAATCAATTAGACGACAAATAATTGGTATGAGGTATAAACTCTCTAGAGTTACAAGGTGTAATGAAAATAAAAACTAATCGAGGACAAATCCTAAATTCCAAACCAACCTCACCACTTTTGTTTATCTTTGACAACTATAAGAAGGCTGATTTCAATCGCTTTAAAGCATGAATAAATATTTGATCTAGAGTTACATTATACAATTGAAATGGAAGTCAATTAAATTTCCTCTAAACCAACAACTTAATAGTGTCCTTGTCAGAAGATGTGTGCATTGAAATATAAAATGCTACGACGGTGACCTAAACCCCCTATGAAGCTAAACTCTTCAGCACTTATGCCATTCCAATTAGATAATAAGCACATTTTTTTCTACTCATACAAAAATAATTTAATTAAGAAGTGGTGGCATCATATTTCCCAATTATAGTCATGACAACACTAATCTAGCGAGAAGGCAGATGATAACTATGTTGTGTGAGTTGAGAACACCGGTGCCTTGGTGCTTGTGGCTTTGTTGGTAGCCTAGCTAATCTTAGATGATGTGGCGACTTGGTGGTGTCAAGAGGAAGCCATTGCATACCAGCTTGGAGTCTTGTAGCATTCTACAATAGCTAGCCCTACATGCATGGCATGGTTCAGTTCAGTGAAGGACACTATCAGTAGATGCGCAAGCGACAACGATATGGTGTGACTCTTTATAGCGGACTATGGCCGCTAGCCATGCAAAGTAGTGGTTAGATCGGGCGAGACATATCGTCTCATGACACAGGCGCTAATGAATTCTTATCGACATGTTGGCTTCCTATAGTTTGATGACGATGTTGCAGTATGAAGGCCACCGCCGTTGTGTGTAGTTTGGCATGTTTTCTCTTTCTTGGAAGTGGCAATGGTGAAAGGTGGTTGTGTGGTTGTGTTGTGTTTTTGTGGTGCATATTGATGTCCTAATCCAATAATTTGGTTTTCTTTTCGTTGTGGTGTGTATTGAAGTATGAGATCAATTTAAACACTTCCCTTCGAGCAACTGTGTACTCTATATAAATAACCTATGAGACTTAATACAAATCATCCAACATTTGATACAAATCATCTAATATTTGCAATATTCATATCCTCACATGGTATAGAACTAGCGGTGTTCCAAAGCCACTGCCTCGGTAGCATTCGCCGCATCAACCCTCGAAAGATTATCACATCACTCTCCCAGGGTCTGCAACCCATAGTTTAGTGTTCATGTTGTCGACTATTGTTTGGCCTACAGTTTTTCCTAATATTTTCTAGATGGGGTTTTCTCTATCTCAATCACAGATTGGGTTGCATCTCACTGCTGATCATTAACGATCACATTTCATGTCCACCTCTCGATAATGACATGGCCTGACCCTCGTCAACAAGGCTACGTCCTTTGTACCAATCTGAGAACCCATCTACTCGATTATTGTCACATTAGATCATCGTCATTGGTCTGTCGTCGACGGCTAATACAAACCATCACACCTCCGAGAACCAACGGTATGTGACCATGCCATTATCAATAGGATAGCTACCCAATTGGGCAGTAGTCGTGCTTCATGCCGCTAGTCCTATTCATCGTGCAAGGTATTGATTTGAGTTAGCACATTCCTGCTCTCTAGCTACCAAAGTTGTCCCATTGAGATCACCGCACTACTAGTCAAGCCGGCGTTCGACCGGATTACACTAATTCTGTGCACAAGTATGCTAGTGTTGGTGCCTTGGACCTGCAACTCTCTCCTCCATGGCGATGTCCACAATGCACTGATCTCGGCTACCTTGGCAACAAAAGGTCTATTATCGTCTACTTTGTTGGTGTCCCCTACATTCTAAGCGCCTGCCTTGCTCACACTATGACAACGGGGGAGGAGGGAATGCTAGAGTATATGACATGGATTTGGAAGGATCCCATGCATTGATATAGTAGGATAGGATTGGTTTCCATCTCTATCTCTGAACTTGCTTGAGATCATCAAGCCACCTTGTACTTTATATAAATAGACTAGACTTAATACAAATCATCCAATATTAGCGTTATTTATATTGTCCCACTTTCATAAGATAGTGGTACACAGTGTTATAGCAAAACATTAAATAATGATTAATATTTTGATTTTTTTTGTTTCGAATAATGTTTTAAGGATGAAGGTTGATTCATAGCAACTCACCAGTTAACAATTATTAGCCAATATATGGATAAACCGGTAGCCTATGAAAGATTTTATACGATATGTGCTGGTTTTAACATCACTAGTAGTTGGGGCCTTAATAATGATAACATATAAATTTACACATTCCTTATCAAAAAATTATACTATAATCATTCGTATAAAAGCAAATTCTACTAACTTTCAATCTAAACATGCAAGCTATCCATGTTATTTCCCACTAAATGCCACATTATCTTCCACTAACTTTCAATCTAGATCTATATCTATATCTATTATAAAAGCAAACTATTGATTAGATAATACCTATATCTATTATAGATCTCTTCATGCAGGAAATCCACTTCATCCCCCACAAATAAATGCTCAAACTGTCCACACCATCCTCATTAAGTACAATTACTAATTTCAATTTGTCAAAATCTGCATTCTATCATATATCTATATCTATATCTATTATAAAAGCAAACCACACTAACTTTCAATCTCAACATGCAATATATCCACGTCATTCCCCACTAGCCGCCTTCGATCTCTCCATGCAAAAAATCCACTTCATCCCCCACCAATGGCTAAAACAGTCCACATCATCCCCGCTATGTGCAATTACTATTTTTAGTCTATCGAAATACAAGGCATCTACATCATGCTTTTTGTTTGCATTTGCCATCCCATCATCTTATAAATCAGTCTGGCACTCCATTAGTTTTCTTATTGGATTATACCATTAGCTTGCCCAGTTTTGATCCGAACCTATACAATAACATGCAGGTCCAGCTCATGCATGCAATGCATGGGTATCCTTCTAGTTATTATTGTATAAAGGAAGTGCATATCCTTATTTGGTAGGGTCATTAGGTGTGCCATCGTTGTAAAAAAACAGTTCATTGATTCCAGGTGTTTCTTTTCTCTTATTACGGGCCATTCACTGTGGATCAAGCAATCATACACAGGAGAACAGTCTCACAAACTATTCCGTTTCATCCATATGCCTCCAACGAGTGCAGATTAATAACCATACAGTCAGAGAACATATATAGTATGCTTCTATTCACCAAATAAAATACTGTGGGAAGAAGCCTAGCTACATGCAGATTGCAAGTAATGTTGTATATGTTACATATGTTCTGACGAATGTTTGGGCCATGGCCCAATTGCCATTCAGTTTTCACGCAGCATGCAAAAACATAATGTAGATTTCGTTCCATATTTGATTTGGGGGCAAGCAAGTAATGAGAATTGATGAGATCTGTAAAGTTGTAATACATTGTAGAGAACATGTGATTGTATAGTAGCAGATGGAGGAAGGGCTGTGCATCGTACAACATACAACCATACGTACAGGTTATTCAGACACTTGCTATTTTGCCCTGTGTAGATATGAACTGCTAAATTATGTGCATCCGGGACCTTTTTTTTTATCTACGTAATACTATAAATACTATATTAGATCTAATCTCGTCATGACTAAAGTTGAATGATCCAAAAACAACGTGATACTACAAAAGTGCTCCAGAAAATATGCATGATACTGCGTACCCAATAACGAAGCCATCTATTTTAAGAAGAGTTAAATACACCAGCGACACTTAAACCCATGAGCTTGCAAAATGCATTTCTGGGTCCCTAATTAAACTTGTTAAGTGGTGCACCGTAGGCCCATGCCGGCCACGAGGACATTTTTTTTGCTGACGTGGCACGCTAGCATGGCATGTATTTTTCAATTAACCCCTCACATTAGTTATCCTTATTAAAAATAGACCCTTTTTTCTCTCTCACCGTCCCGCTTGCCGGAGCACGCTGTCGAGACCGTGGCCTCAGGCTACTCCACGCCCCTCGGCCAAGCCTCCCGACACCGCAGTTGCCATGCGAGCTCCTCTGCTGCCGACTGGAGCACGGCCGCCGCCGCTGGCCAAGTCACCTGCCCCCGGGCCACCGGTCGCCGACGCAGGGGGCCGCGCGGGGCTGGCCGCCACCCACGGGCATGGAGGTCACGCGAGGGAGGACGCGGGCACTCAGGCGCTGAGGACGCGCATGGCGCAGCTAGGAGGTTGCGCGGGCTGCCTGCCGTGAGCGCGAGCACGGTCGTAGGGCGCTGGCCGCAGGGCGCACCCCGCGCAGCCAGTCGGGCACGCGGGTTGTACGGCGAGACCAGATGCATGGTCTCTGGAGTCTTGCCAGCTAGCTAGTTTCTTGCATGCGTTCGAAGGGCAGAAGGTTCTGCTTGGTTGACTCGGTCCCTGAGGACGCTGTAGAGCTCGACGAGGCGGGCGTCGAAGCAGAGGCTGCGTGTGACAGCGGCGTCGTGGCTGCAACCGTGGTGACAGCTACCGATTCACCTGCTCCGCCATCTCGGCGAAGGGGAGCACATCGGAGTGGAAGTGCGGAACCATGTGCGCTCACCCTTGTCAGCAACGACCCGGGCCGGCATGCCCGCCAGCTCCCGCGGGGACGTGTCAGGGACCGCACCGGCAGCGTCGAGGTCCATGAGGCGGCCACCAGGCTTGGCGTGGCCCAGGCGGAGGTCCCCCGTTAGGTCGTAGCCGCACCCGAGTACCCGACCGCGGCCACGCCCGCCTCCGCCGCGTGCTGCGTGGTCATGAGCGCACACAAGGAGCCCCGCATCGTCGTTGTCCGTCGTTCTTGTGAGCATGTTCCCCCACGGTGTCCGGTGCTCGACATTATGCCGCTTCAGCTCTCGCGCCGCCACACACGTCTGACAAATGCAGGGGACCCTTGGCGTCCGATCCAGAGCTCCTCGCTGCGTGTTCTCTTCCCACAACAGCCAATCACGTGGGAGAGATGGTTGCAGGGCGACAGGTAGACAGGGGCTTCGGAGGAGGACGCGACGGCGGTGCCGTACGTCGACGTGCCTCGCCCGGGCAGGAAGTGGGAGCGGAAGCCGTACGTGACGCCGATGCAAAACACGAAGACATTGCCTCGACGGAGACGAGGTGGCCCTTCCCCTGCCACTCGAGTCTGGCACCGGCGATGCAGAACACGACGACGGCCTTGGTTGGCGAGGTGAGCGACGGCGAGCGCGAGCGACATGTGGCAGGAGGTGTTGTATGCCATGGTGAGGTGGGCGACGGCGAGCGCTAGCGACACGCGGCCACGGTCTGGATAGCGCGTTGCTCCAGCAAGCGGGACGGTGAGAGAGAAGAGTCTATTTTTAACAAGGATAACTGATGTGAGGGGTCAATTGAAAAATACATGCCATGCTAGCTTGCCACGTCAGAAAAAAATGTTTACGTGGCTGGCATGGGCCTGCGGTGCACCGTTTAAAAAATTTAGGGACTCAAAAATGTATTTTCCAAGTTCATAAACCCATGTGACGCAGACATACTGGTGCATTTAACTCTTTTAAGAATTTATCCATCGGCAAAGCATAAAACCATGTCAGAGTGTGCGGGCAGTAGCAAACGATATGTATGCTCCGTAGTACAAAGGCGTGTGTAGAAGCAAAAAAAAAAAAAATCGAACAGGATTCTTTTTCTAATGCATAACTACCACTGTTTTTTTTCGTGTAAACACTATGGTCACAAAAAATGTCATTTTGAATGAACTTTACAACTAATTTATGTATCCTGTATATATCAAACATAGCTGTTCTAGAATATTATAGAACTATAATACAAGATAAATCAACTTATCATTAATTACATCTTCGTGTAATTAACCTGGGTTCCTTAATTTTATTACTATTAGATTTACTATTACTGTTATTATATGTATCACTATAGTACTACATGAGCAGATGGTTATTGACACATCAAGAAACAGCGGCGCTACCAATGACTAGGAAGGACGCAAGCAACCATACATATGACAAGTACTCAAGTGTGTCATAGCTTGGGTCCTTTTACCCTACTGTAGGAGTAGATCAAGAGACAAAGCAAACAGTGTAGCAACAGTACATTTATCTATCTCGAACAGTACTGAAGCCGCTATTTATCTGGAGACCCATAATACCAGCGGAGACACAGTGAACCGGTTCGTTGATTGGTTTCTGGAATACGGTACCATGCCTGATAAGTCCTGGCTGAAATCAATGAACGAATAGCTTAATAACGACACGTTGCACCGCTCATCCACCGCCACACATGCGGCCCAATTTCCAACCACTAACTGTATATGCCTACTAAGGCTTCGTTCGCGTGCCCTTAAATCCGGCTTAATCCGCTTATTTTTTTCATCCAGAACAGTGTTTTCCTCTCATAAATTACTTCAGATTCCTCCAAGCGAACAGGGTCTGAGCTTAGGTATAGTACTTTGCTTAGTCGTATGAATCTCCCTTTCTTACTAGCTACACACAAAGGTATATAGGAGTACAACACACAGTGAAAGACATACAAGACGTGTGTGGGTGGTAAATAAAACTAAGAAACAGTGATGGCTGAATATAGAGAAACTAGTAACTCTGATCTGATGTGGTTCGTCAGTAACAGTGCATGTAACTGAAGAGGGTATCCAAAATTGAAAATTGTGCCCCAGCTTTATTCCATGGCACATCACAGGTCTCCAATATTGCATTATACAATGCGAGTTAAAGCCAATAAACGAGAGGTGGAGAGCCATGAAACCTGGAGCTAACAGTGGCCTCGTGATGCTCACTATACTACTACTGATAAGTGATAAGTGCTCTCTATTATGCCTCAATCATCAAACAAGTGGACTAACGCATGCAAACCTTATCCCCTCTCCCCGAATAAACAAAGCAACAAAAATCACCCGTATCAGCAGCACGAATCCAAAGCGGGGGGGAAAAAGCTGGCTCAGTTCCATGGCATAAACCCAACAACATTTCCCGATGTGGTAAGCTGCCTGTCTGCAACGAACCATAGAGAAATAGTTACCGGAGATCGAGCCGAGCTGCAGCTGCCTCTCCACGCTCTTGAAGAACTCCGTTGCCTCCTGGATCGGCCGCGCCATCTCCTCCTGGAACTTCACCAGCATGTTGCAGTAGGCCTCCTGCATCAGAGTGACAAGCAGGTGATGCGGATGATTATGTGAGATGGATACCATGCATGGACAAAGAAGTATCGCATGCGACGAATCCATCGATGGATCAAAGCACCGTAGGTACCATGAACTGGTCGAGCTCCGGGTCAGGCCGTGTCGTCGGCTCGCGCCACCGGCTTGGCCCCGGCTGTGCGTCCAGCTTCGCCGCCATGGCCGAGAGCCTATCCGACACATCCGGCGGCGCGCCGACCTATATATGCAATCGACAACATAATCAAATCCATGACATATAGCAGTAGCTAGTAAGATTTTATTTTATACAGAGTTAAATGCATGAGAGGTCTTTGAACTTGTCATGGGTGTCGCTTAAACTTAAAAAATGATTTTTTGGATATCTAAACTTGCTAAATGATTGTGGCAGGAAAATATGCACCCAACCCCCTGAAAAAATATGCCCCTAACATATCAGACCGCGATGGAGGAGATGAAGACGCCGCTGCTGCTCGTGTGCGCGCTGCCTCCCTCTGCTATGTCCTCGCCAAGGCCGTCGCCGTGTTCTGCGTCGCCGACGCAGGACTCGAGTGGCAGGGGAGGGGCCACCTCGTCGCCGTCGAGGCCATGTTCCTCATGTCGGTCGAGCTCGTCGTCGCCCACCTCGCCATCGCGCGTAACGCGCCTCCTGCCGCAAGCGCCGACGCCTACTCGTCTACAGAATCGACGTCAAGGGAAGAGAACATACAGGGACGTGTGCGGCGCTCTGGATCGGAAGCCGAGGGTCCCTGTCCTTGCGCTCTGCTGACCGCGGTCATATCGCGTCGAGGCGCTGCGCTCGCCTGCTGCGGCCAATGTCCTCGCTGCCCTCCACGACCGAGCGCCCTCTGCCTGTGCTGCTGCCTCGCTCCGTCCCAACGCCTTGGCACTCGACTGCCCTGCCGCGGTTTGAACCTTAACGCAATCGTGACAGCACGTCTGCACGCCATGCCCGTCGTCCACGCCGAGCACCTCTGTTCCTCGCCTCGTCCCGAGGCTGTGTGCCATAGACGCCAGCCCAAGCCCCAGCCGAGCCTCTGCCTGCCCTGCATCGCCGGCAATAAAAGCCGTGTTCCAGCTTCACGGTCGCCCTTTATTCCTCTTCCAAATTCGCCCACTGTAGTGAACGTCGGCCCAATTACTTGCACCCACGGCTTCTTTAGGAAGTTAGCAAGCCATAGGACGAGACATCGCTGCGAGCCATCGATGGTACAGGACGGATGGATTTCCATATCTTGCATATTTTTTATGGGTTTGGGTATATATTTTCCTGTCACGACAAGTATGGACATACAGTGTATCATTTAGTAAGTTTACGTACTCAAAAATACATTTTCTAAGTTCATAAGGCAAAGTGACACACCGTAATAACAAGTTCAAGGAACTCTCATGCATTTAACTCTTTTATATATATACATCTCCTGAGTTCCTGGTTAAACAAGTCCTGTGCATGGATGCTGGCTTGTACTAACCTTTTGGCAGTCCAAGTAGGCGGCGAGGAGAGCCGAGTACTGGGGGTGCGACATGATCTTGGCCTTGATTGTGATGGTGTCGGCATCCCCATCCGCCGCCGGCGACATCTCTCCCTGTACTATTGCTGCCGCGTCCTTCTGATGGCTATGCTGCTGCGCTGCCGACGGGTCGGCCAGTAACTGTTGCAACGCGATGCGTGAGCTGTGGTGCTGATGGTGCTGCCCGTCCGGCGGCGGAAACACCTGTTCTGCTGACGACGTTGATGCCGGCAGCGGAGGCTGCAAGAAGGAAGCAGCAGCCTTAGAGGAACTGCTCCCACCTCCGCCAAGATCCCCGAAGCTATCCATGGCTTTTGGCTAGCTTCTTTATTTCCACTGTGTCAATAATCAAAAGACAGATCGAAGAAGAAGAAGAAAACTGATGAGGCCAAGACGACTCAAGAAACCCTAGCTAAGGCTAAGCCAGCTAGCAATGGATCGGACGACGGGAAGGAAGAGATGAACTCAGGTAGATGCATGGTTGAGATAGATATTTGGGATAGGATCTGGTTAGGAGATGGATCGATGAAGAGAGGAGGAAAGGTATACAGGAGTGAACGATGATATGCGTGTGTGTGTGGCTGGTGGCTGGCTTTGTTCCCATGTCAAGTCAGAGTAAAGAGGAAGCAGCTCAGCTGTGCGCAGCCGCTGCTGTTGCTAGCTGCCGCTGTTACACGCACAGGACGACAGCTGCGCCTGGGGAATACTCGGTCCGAATAGACAGGGACCAACCGAGATGCGAGGAGGTCCGGAGGGAGGAGGAGATCCGTACCAAGGTTGCAGACGCATCATACATATCACATGCAGATGCGTGATCTTTTCTTGTTCTTCATCAGTAGTCCTTGCATGCTTGCGACGTTTCTTGGAGCTGGACGGATTTTTTGAGGTTTCCATCAGTGTCGACGGCCTGTCTCTGCAGGCAGGAGCAGTCAGGACTCAGGGACAGTGAATTGGGCCTTGTTTAAATTGCAAGTTTTTTCAATCTCTTTCCATTACATCAAATCTTTGACACATGTATGGAATATTAAATATAGATAAAAAATAACTAATTACACAGTTTAATTGTAAATTACGAGACGAATCTTTTGAACCTAGTTAGACCATGATTGAATAATAATTATCAAATACAAACGAAGATACTACATTGCCAAATACTGATTTCTATCCTCAATCTGAACGAGACCTGATTTCATCTAGAAGCAAGCGTCACGTAGTGGGGACTGTAGAATGAAGTTACAGGCTACAGCCGCGCGCGGTGGTGTTCCCGGCATGTCGTCTCTCTCCGTCAGTCGTCTTTTCCTATGTGGCTATGCCTACCACTACGTGTTTAGCCGCTTGACCCCTCCTTTTCACTATGGCCTGGTTTAGTCCTTAAAAATTTTCACCCTAAACTATCACATCGAATCTTACGGTACATACATAGAGTATTAAATATAGATAAAAAAAACTAATTACACAGTTTGGTTGGAAATCGCGAGACCAATGTTTTAAGACTAATTAGTCCATAATCAGCCATAAGTGCTACAGTAACTAACATGCGCTAATGATGGATTAATTAGGCTTAATAAATTCGTCTCGCAGTTTCCAGGCGAGCTATATAATTAGTTTTTTTTATTAGTATCTAAAAACCTCTTCCGACATCCCAAAACATCCGATATGACACTATGCCAGAAAACGTTATCAGTGACGCATGTAGAGGGCTTTAAGTGACGCGTAAAATACGCGTCACTGATGTTGCGTCAGTGATAAGGGCATATCAGTGACGCGTAAATACACGTCACTGATAACCCTCTATCAGCGACGCGTGTATTCAAGACGCGTCACTGATAACCCTCTATCAGCAACATGTCTAGCCAAGACGCGTCACTGATAACCCTCTATCAGTGACGTGTCCAGCCAAGACGCGTCAATGATAACTATTTCAGAAAAACAAAAAAAAAACTACAATGACCCTATATACATCTAATATGACCCTATATATATAAATATATACACACACATCAGACAAGTTCCACCATTTCAACAATCAATCCTTAGTGCAGGGCGCACGCCATCATCGCTGCATACATGCGCTTACATATTTGAAGAACACAATGCATAGTATGACACATTGGGAGATGTAAACAAACATAAAAGTGGTCCTAGGAGAGTAGTGAGCAGGTCGATTTCTAAATTACATAACTTCTAGTTCAAGTTGAGGCTAACATAGCATTTGAGCAGTGTTCAAAGCTAACATAGCATTTGAGCAGATGAATGAGGTGGTGCATCCCTCCCGGTCACTTGATTTTTTCCGCTTCCTCCTATTCTTCTCGGATGGACCATCGCTCTTACGCTTTAAAGCAACGTCCAGTAATGGCATGGCATCTCTCTATAAATATGTGAAACCAAGAGGCATCAATTTTGAGTCTCATGGCATGGTCATGCATCTGTCTATAAATATGTGAAACTACAGAGGCAACGAATTTTGAGTGGCAAAGCACAACATTAAAAGAAAGTCTGTTTTGTAAAGATATTCGAGTCCATCACATGGCCTCAAACTCTAAGTATTAGCGATCGGATGTCTAACATTATTTAAGTCCTCTATCTAATTGACATTCCCTTGTATCTATAACTTGTCGCTAGCTGTTACAAGGTGTCTCAACTCATGTTATTTTCATTGGCCATATTTGAAAGCTGAAAATGGCCTTAATGTTGATTCTGCAAGTGTAGAGAGGCATAAACAATGACATTATTGGAAAAACACTTGGGTGTAGGGTACGTACATACTTTAGATTTGCTGTTCCTAGGCTAAAGTGCTCGTTGTTTGATTCCCCCTTACCATTTGAACAAGGCGTTAGCTTCAAACCTTGTTGTACAAAGCAACAACGCTAACAATAAACCAATATAATTCAGATCATCATCTCCAAGAATCCACATATATGACTGATTGATCGAACCGCAAAGCGAGAGCACAGTAGTAAGAAAAAAAACAAAGGTTCAATTAGTGAACAAACAAAGGAGGCTGCTGCTTTGCAGAGCGGGAAGAGCAAGGCAAGACTAGGCCATCAAATACATAGTCCAGACCCCAAAAAATTGGCCTAACAATGTAAATCCAAGAAAAGTGACTACAGCCTACCATTTTCCTTTGGTACAAGATGATTTTTAGCAATCAAAATAGCACAACTTGTGCAATACTATTCAAAGTTGGTTATTGTACTACAGAATTCAAATTTCCTAGTTGTCTCCCACCCTCCAAAGAAGATAACTTGATGACTACTACAGACCCTACAAAGACAAGGCCTCCTCATTTCAAGGTTACAAGATGTGAATAACATGAGCATGGCAACAATTAAAAATCAATGATGGATAGCTACCGCATTTGCTAGAGTGGTTTATTACCACTAGAAGCCAACATAGCTATCTCAGATCCTGCAAGCATCAAAATTTAAGTATAGGCTGATTACAACTAAATCTGAGGCCGACTACAGCTCAACTTATAAATCGAGAGGAAATGCTACAACTAAACAACTATAACTATAGGCAATATGAAACACTTTGAATTGCCTTTGGTACACTATTAATATTTCTAACTTATTATATTTCAAAGAATCGATTTGTGTAAAACAATCAGTTGCTTTGAACTAAAATGTAGAAAATAATAATAGCATCGATAGTTATATGTATTCTTTTATTTACACAAATCCAAATGAACAACTAGTTGTCATTTTTGAGTCATGGCCAAAAGATCTCAATAATCGATCTCATTTCATATTTCTCTACTCTTAAGGTACAGAATGATTAAGGCTTCCATAGCAGCAGTATTTATCTAAAAGGCTACAGATAAAACGCTTTTGTTTATGTGGAAAGCCACACTTTCCTACTACGATAGCATAAATCGGTGAATCACGTGATGTGCAAATGAGATGTGTGTGTAGTTAAATTATTTGTCTCGGATCAAGTACTTGGTGCCTAATTCAGTTCGATGTCTTATAAACATATAAAACAAGATACATCATGCATCGAGGGAACATTAGACCATATCTATTGCTATGTTGTCCAAAGTTCACTAATCACTAGTTCATCAAGACACCGGTAGGAACCAAGAGGGGACACTAATGTTATATCTCGAGGGTTGAAGTCGGAATCAAACTTGTGTTTTCCCCTCGATTCAAGACATGTAAATATTTTGAGTCATTGAGATGATTGATTTTTAACTTCAGTAATTTTTTATCTAGTATTGGTGTCAATGGGTGCTTTGGATGCGATTAATCGGTCACGAATTTCCCAGTGTCACCGAAAAAATTCGTGGATTGGCACGGTAGGAATGGTTTTGCAAAGGTTTGATAGCATAAAAAACTGTGAGATGGAACAACAAAGAAGAAAAACATGTACATGCCTCAAGTCATTAGCTAACAAAGAAAGAAAAAAAACACAATGAGATAGATGTATTGATATCCTAAGTTACTTATTGAGCCCAACATGACAATAATAGGGTAGTTGTAAAAAATTTTAGTCATATATAAAGTGACCACTTAGATTGAATTGGTCGGAAAGGAAGAAAGAAAAAAAGGTGTCCATAGAGTTAGAGAACAAAGCACCCATACCTTTCTAATTCCGAACACGTCGTCCATCCAAAATCAATCGGTTCCTAACCACCATGTAGCAAATGAAAATGTCCCAAGCCATAACAGGTTGGCATTAAGCTCATGGCATGAGAACTCCCTTACACTCGGTTTTTTGTATGTCAATTTTGAATGGTGAACAAATTGAGCGTTAGCCGCCAGCTTTAGAACTGTAATAATGCAATAAGGAATGGCTATAATGAAACCGAAATGAGCTAGTTAAATCCTTGATGACAAACTCAAGCCTTGATGACAATTTAAGCGCTTTTGAGGATATCCCCAGATTATTAATAAAACACAATGATACAAAGATATCTTGAAATGAACTAGTGAAATCCTTGAAATTACAAAGTCATATAGTATTTGGGCAAAGAGCTACTCCAAGAAGGTAATACAAGAATACACTACATCATACTTGATTTAGAATGTCCAATTAGACCATTGTAAGAAAAGGTCAATAGCATAGTCATCATATGGCCTATCGACCCTTGGTTGTGAGCCTCTCATTAGGTGTATGACAATAGCATTACTAACCTGCTCATTGTGGCCTAGATCGAGTTGAGAGACTTGTGCTCCTTCACACAATGTAATGGCATGGAATTTGTGGGCTTCATCGGTTCTTCTATGCAATTGAGATCTGAAATCGAGTTGTTGTGTGTCGAACTTGCATTTAAAAGCAAGAGATCAAGCACACTTAACAAAGATGCTATGAATACATAATAAAGAGGCAATGAATACTTAATAAGCAGTGGTTCAAGCAGACATGACATGCCCTTATGGTCGGTTAGGAGCAAACTTCTTCCACTGAACTTACTTTAGGAATCAATAGGCACATAGCAGTACTGCAGTATTTATTTATGTGTCTTGCAGATGGCCAGTCACTTGGTCTTGTGTTTTAGACCTGAAGGATATAAAATCATTAGGGCATCAGAGTGTAGCCTTGGGTTTACCAAACTAAAAAGGACTACATATTTTTGTTAGGGTTTACCAAACCTAAAATTGTCTTACCTAATTTTCTAGATAGTTAAACATCAGCTTACTAATCTTGCACAAGTTACAATGTAACAGCTACATCATTCCAACTCACATGTGTCACGTAATTACCACAAATTAGTGATTGGGTAAAGCAATAAACTTATTACCTAGCATATTGTCACATAAGTTTCAAACAAATCTGAATATAACCTAGCATAGAGATTGTAGTACAAACAAATATTAGTTTTAGAAAAATTTGCGAAACCTCAAGTCGTGGTCTTGCTTGGCATTAAGTCAACACCGCTAAGCGTCTTATTGAAGACACAATATGGCTCAAGAAAGTACTCCGCGTCGTTGGTCCGGGAGACCTCGCTGAGCGTAAGGTGCAAGGGGAAGGGAGAGAGGTGGGAGGGTTCTCACCGACGCCGGCACACGGAGCCTTTCACGTCATTGTGTAGGTAGAGGGCGCCGGATCAAGAGGTTGCACACCGTCACCGAGCACGAGCCGGGCCCATGCGCCACGCCGTGAGAACCCCGCCTGCCCTTGGCCGAGCCACCACCGCTGCTGCAGCTGGAGCAACCCCCGCCTGTCAGGAGAAGAGAGGCGGAGGCTCCATCCAGATCTGTAGGAGAAAGAGAGAGATGGCGGCGGGGGAAGAGGACTGGTGGAGGTCGAGGAAGAGACGTGAGGGGTGGCGGTAGCCGACGGAGGAGAAGGGGCGACCAGCGGGCGGCGGGCGGAGTGGCGTCGGGACGGAGGCGACAGAAAGAGAGGGGGGCAGGAACGCGTGATGAGGCGAGGTGCCGTACGAGTGGAGTCTATACAGGAGGGTGGGGAGCGGAGTCCGGACTTCACTTTTCAGTAAAGCGTATTTGATAATTTTTTCGGGTCCGAGACCTTGAGTGACGCGTTTTGTCCCAACGAGTCTATGATAACAGCTACGGCTATGAGTGACGCGTATTCTTAACTCGTCACCAGTGACACGTTTTTGTCTCCAGACCATGGGCGGCACCTGACTAGTGACGCGTTTTGTGTACCCGCGTCACTGATCCGATGTGAGTGACGCGTTTTATTTTTTGGTCACTAAGCAAGGTGTCACTGATAAACTTTTCTGGTATAGTGTGACATCCAAATATTTTCATTTCACGAACTAAACACGTCCTAGGATGGAAAGATTCTTGGTGAAGTAACATGCTACTAGCTGGTGCGTGTTCATACCACCCGTACGTGTCATCAGTTGGCGCCTAATCTCGCTCAATCTCATGTCTCTCCACCTCCGGTGATCTGCTAGAGATAAATCAAAGCCAAGGTTATGTTGAATTAATGGTAGCGAAACACATGGCATATATCCTCTGCCGAAGATACAAATCCACCAAGCTTTGTCGTCCCAAGTCAACTTTTTAAAACTCTCACCAGTTATTGTTGGCAGTAAATACCCGTCCACGATAAATTGGCTAACAAATAAAATTATATACCCATACCTATGGATAACATTACATCCGCGCCCATCGGGTATGATACCTGCAAGAGCCTATGGGCGGAGCTATACTCAACTTAGAGGGAGTTTGATTTGTGCTGCTAAACTTTAGTCCCTCCTAAATGATTTAGTCTTATTTAGTCACTCCAGAGTTATTAGAGAGGAATAAAATCCATTTAGTCCCATTTAATCATAGTGTTTGGATAAAATGACTAAATGGGACTAGATTTATGAGCTCCTAGCTGAACCGAATACCCCCTTAGTGGGTGTGGCTGCACCCACAAAAATATATATAATATTTTAGATATGAATGATTAGAGTTAAAATAGTTTGATTAATTAGGATGAACCTGGTGGACTTATATTTTCATTAGAGGAAGTATGTATGTACTCATGCAGGCGATAAGATGGTATTTGCAGAAGAGATAGCATCCTAATTACCCAGTTTTAATCGTGTTGGACTCTTGGTCATGAAGGTAATTTGTGGGGTACATCGATCAATAGTTATCTATATCTCTTATAAAAATAAACCCCACTAGCAATTTATCTTGCTATACAAAGTGTCCATATCAGCATCCACTAGAACATCCCACTAGCACAGTTAACTATCTCGCCATGCAAAGTGTCTATATCAGCATCCACTAACACGTGGCATTTTGTCTTCGTTCAAGCTATTCACATTAGCAAACCACGTCATTTACTAATATATATTTAGTTGTCAACATCAGAATGCTAAAAAAATCATCCACTAACATGTATTATGATATTTATTCAATCATATTAGTAAATATAAGTAGCATAATTTCACCACAATTCCCACAGCAACGCGCGGGACGTTCTTCTAGTTTTTTTAATTTTTATGGCCCATAGAGCTAGCCGAGTGGTAATCAAATAATTAGTTCTCTTCAAAAACTAACAAGAGGATCTATTGGGGTCATATTAGGTTATGGGTCAGTTTAGGTACAGTTATATTCTAGTGGCACGGTTCAATCTAGTCCACGTACGGGCACCACCCGTTATTTCTGAAATATAAAGAAATAGTTTTTAATGTCTGCAATGTACCCTTCAGCATATCAACACAATACTGCTATTGCCTATGAGTGTCGCTATCGAAAACCGGCACTTTATCGAGTGTCGGAGGCTTTGCCGAATGTATTTTATCGGACACTCGGCAAAGACGGTCACTCGGTAAAAAAAAAAACACTCGACAAAATGCGTCGTTGTCGAGTGCCTTTTCTGGCACTCGGCAAAGATGTATTTTGCCGAGTGCTATTTTTCGGCACACGGCAAAATGCGTCTTTACTGAGTGCCTTTTTTTGCACTCGGCAAAGATGTATTTTGCCGAGTGCCTTTGTTTTGGCACACGGCAAAGAGGCATTTTGCCGTGTGCATTTTTTTTGGCCCTCGACAAATCAGTTTTTCAAAGCAATATTTGAGGCCATAAATGAATTTAAATGAAAAACTTTTCAACTACAAAGTTGTATAACTTCTCAAGATCTACAAAGTTTATTTTGGTCATTTCTTCATTTGACAAAGCGACAATAACGTTGTTCATAAAATCTACATCTCTCATATTAGTTTCATGAAAGTAGAAAAGAGATATATAAGATTTGTGAACAATGTTACTACCACTATGTCGGATGAACAAATGACCAAAATAAACTTTATAGATCTTGAGAAGTTATGAAATTTTGTAGTTGGCAACATTTTGATTTGAAATCATCTTGTCATGCAAAAACGACGTTTGAATTTAAAAATTTAAAAATTTGAATTTTTTAAAAGACCTCAGATGGAAAAACTTCCTAAATTAAAATTGTAGATCTCCAAAAGTTATGAAATTATGTAGTTGACAACTTTTTGATTTGAAATCATCTTATCATGCAAAACTATGTTTGAATCTCTCAAATTTAAAATTCGAATTTTTCAAACGACCTCGGATGGAAAAACATCCTAAATGAAAATTATAGATCTCGAAAAGTTATGAAACTTTGTAGTTGACCACTTTTTTATTTGAATTCGTTTAGGGCCTCAAACAAGTAATTTACTCTCGGTTTAGTATAATATACGAGGATAGATAACGGAATCTAGATATAAGTGACAGTGTAGTACAGCGGTAGAGCAGCAGACACGCGAGGGAGAGGTCGTAAGTTCGAATCCCACCGGCCGTTTTAGCCGCGAATTTAGCGTAAAAATGCACCAACTTCGATGAAGACGGGCGGGCGCTGGCTGGTGGCGGCCTCCCTCGAAAAAAAAAATTTGAAAAAATTTGCTATTATTTTTGGGTTTTTTCGCATTTTCATTTTGTCGAGTGTAAATATTTGCCGAGTGCTCGACAAAAAGCACTCGGCAAATAGTTGTTTGCCGACAAAAAGATGCCGTATGTTGTATGCCGAGTGTTACAAACACTCGGCAAAGCAGTTGCCGAGTGTTTTTGGGCCATTGCCGAGTGCCCCTGGCACTCGGCGAAACGACTGTATCCCGTAGTGTGTGTTGACACGCAAAATGTGCCAACGTGAAATGTGGGTTAGACCATCAAGTTTCTGACATCAAGAACGTGCCAAAAAATATCTGGGACAATATAATTCACAGCACCAAGTTAAAATACGGAAAAAGGAAGAAGATGGCGTTGCCTTGGGCGGCCCCTTACGGAGGCCCGAGGAAACCGGCCAGGCCGGTTTGCCTGCACTAGTACGAACCGATTTGTTTCCAAATCGGTTTTAGATCTATTTTAGACGTGGGAAACTTGAAGAACACGTTTTAGAGTTATTTCCTACTAGGATCACGATCGATTGAGGATCCCAACTTCCAATCATAAAAAACACCACGCATACCCTCATTTGCCCTACTATACTTTCTCTCTACCTTGCTGTTCGACACGTCTCCCTGCAAGATTTGGTGGCGTTCTAGGTGGCCTTGTCAATCCAAGGACACCCTCCACATGCTCAACATCACGTGCTCTAGGTGGCCGTGCTGATCGTCACGTCTCCTTGGAGGTGTTCGGGAGTCTAACGAGCGAAGAACGGGCTCAACATCGGCCTAACTGGTTCATCAGCCGGTTTCATCGATCTGATGTGTTCTTGCTACGATATAGGTTGTTTACAACTGTCGGGGACCTAATATCGGGGTACCTAATAAGGTGGAACTAATGACCATCAAACGTTGACACTTCCGATCAGACGAGAACGCTACTACGCTTCTTGTCCAAACGACAGAAGACTGGTTTCGCCTCGCCCGACCTCCGAGGGCTAGGCTCCACCTCGCCCGACGTCCGAGGACGGGCTCCGCCTCGCTCGACGGCTCAGGGCTGGCTCCGCCTCGCCCGACCCCCAAGGGCTGGCTCCACCTCGCCTGACGGCTAAGGGCTGGCTCCACCTCCCCGACGTCCGAGGGCGGGCTCCGCCTCGCTCGACCCCCGAGGGAGGGCTTCGCCTCGCCCGACCCCCGAGGTCTGGCTCCGCCTCGCTCGACCCCCGGGGGCAGGCTCCGCCTCACCCGATGTCCGAGGGCAGGTCCTGCCTCGCCCGACGGCTGAGGACAGGCTCCGCCTTGCCCGACGGCCGAGAGCAGACTCCGTCTCGCCGGGCGAGTACACCCTGCTCCTTCATAATGATGAGCAAAGGGTACGACATGACATTCGAGTCAAACGCAGCACCAAGGGCCATGCCCTGCACCGCTGCAGGAAAGTACCATCAGGGTACGACGGGATGGGCGCTTTAGAATATTCCGGGCATGGCAGAGTCCGAATAGTGTTGTAGGCACCGCCTTCAGCCCTCGGGCGCAGAACCTGACATAAACATATGACAACCACTACGGTCCAAGAAGAGACTCGCGCCCTCTACAGTGACGAATGTACAGTCACCGCGCCGTCCGCCCCCACAGGGCTACAGGTCAACACCCTTGTCCGACATGTCGCCCGGGCGGACGGACGTGACCACTTGTCGATCGTAAGGGTGTGGCGTCGTCAGCACACAGGCGTCCCGCGAACGTGCCCATACCTGACACCGTCTGGCCGTGTCAGCGAGGCTGGCTCAGCGGAAAAGGAGGACCCAGCACCTTCAGAGGGGCTCCTTGACCTCTGGTTTTTCTCCTTTCTCCAACATGTAAGCCCTGCCCCCCCTTGGTCTATAAAAGGAAGGGCAGGGAACCCCGCTAAAGGGACGGATCAACTCATAAAGAGGTCAATCGGTACGATTCAACAACACATATCACGCACAGCTCAGCAGCGACTAAGCTCTTAGCAACCTTTCGACCATTTCATCAGAGACTTGGGACCCGTCCCTCTCTCGACCGTTTGTACCCCCTACTATGAACCTTTTTCGGTACTAATAACACGAGCAGCAGCAGACTGGACGTAGGGACGTTCAGCCCGAACCATTATAAACTTCGTGTCCTTTAGTGCACCATCCGGGCCTAACACGCAACAATTATAAATTTACTAGCTGGTGTTTGTTCGAAACACCAACAGTTGGCGCGCCAGGTAGGGGCCTTTGTTCGAAACACCTGTGCACCGAGAAGCTCCTTCGCTCGCGCCTAGAGAGCTTACCCCACACCGAGTAGCTCTATGCGCACTAGAGCCGCATCCACCTGCCCTGGTGACAATGCACCAGATCTACCTGCACCCGCTGGAACCGCCGCCACATCTTGACCTGCCGCCACTCCTCACAGCTACCGCGAGTGGATGGTCAGCCTAGGAGGGACAGGTGGAGGAGGAATGGGAGGGGCATCAGGGGCTTCACGAGCAAGATGAGAGAGAGAGAGAGAGAGAGAGAGAGAGAGAGGAGGAGGAGGAGGAGGAGGAGGAGGAGGAGGAAGAATGGAGTCTGGAGATAAATTTGGCACGAATTCAAGAGGTAATGACTTTAGTGTTCTTTATGTTAATTTTGAGTCAGGGCATACAATACTGTTGGTTTTGGTTCCCACCTAACGAGAGTCTAACATAGGGGTATGCTAAAAATCCCCAAAAGGAGGACATGACAGTCCCACTAACTCCCTGCCCAACTCTCCGATGTGCATTTATATATTTTGATGAGACAAATTTCAAATACTCGAAGTGCACTTATTTTAGACTGGATGGAGTATACTATAACAAATAGACTATGTAGCATACGGAGTAGTAGTTAATAAGAGAATAAAAAGGCATTCAATGCTGATAACAGTTAACCAAAATTTCTCCCCGGCCTTCGACCATGTCAATCTTGTGACAAGTACCAGCATAAGTTAACCACACAATGCACACACTATCGTGATTTGAAGGATGCATGTCCAATCAAGGTGTAAAGTTGAGATCTGACAGGATGCTCTAATTGCTTGTAAAAGTAAACTTTGCAGTAGGATCAGATCAGATCACTAACAAATACGGATTGGAACTTTGCACCAACGCATGAAGCCATGAACTTATCCAACTATAATAACTGAACAAGTGATATATATTCGAAAAAATCCCAAAAAAAGGCTTCAATTCAAAATATTTGCCTGAAAAAATTACCAGATCGATCGATCAAACTCCAAGAGACCAAGACACAATCGAGATTAAGCTGAAATTTAACCCATACCCACTACAACGTGCTCAACATCACGTGCTCTAGGTGGCCATGCTGATCGTCACGTCTCCTTGGAAGTGTTCGGGAGTCTACCGAGCGAAGAACGGGCTCAACATCGGCATAACCGGTTCATCGGCCGGTTTCGTCGATCCGATGCGTTCTTGCTACGATATAGGTTGTTTACAACCTCAGGCACGCTAGACCTTGCTGGTGCGTGATCCATATCTCTATTCGGCGTCAACTGAGTGAAACCAACTTTTCAACGCTATCACTCTAAAAGCCTATCATTGCCGGTTCTAGAGGCCTATCACTGCCGGACCTTGGAACCAGCAGTTCATAGTTGGCAATGATGGTGGGGGGCTACCACTATTGGTGATACAAATGGCAGTGATGTGCCTTAAGAAAAGAAAACAATCTGGAGTAAGCCGTTGTTGTTGCCTGCGCATCTTTCGTTGCTGTCACCTACCCTCCCCGCCTCCCCCATCGCCGCCTCTCACCCCCCACGCTTGGGACGCACCTGTGCACCGAGAAGCTCCTCCGCTCGCGCCTAGAGAGCTTACCCCACACCGAGTAGCGCTATGCGCACTAGAGCCGCATCCACCTGCCCTGGTGACCGTGCACCAGATCCGCCTGCACCCGCTGGAACCGCTGCCACATCTTGACCTGCCGCCACTCCTCACAGCTACCGCGAGTGGATGGTCAGCCTAGGAGGGACAGGTGGAGGAGGAATGGGAGGGGCATCAGGGGCTTCACGAGCAAGATGAGAGAGAGAGAGAGAGAGAGAGAGAGAGAGAGAGAGGAGGAGGAGGACGAGGAGGAGGAGGAATGGAGTCTGGTGATAAATTTGGCACGAATTCAAGGGGTAATGACTTAAGTGTTCTTTATGTTAATTTTGAGTCAGGGCATACAATATTGTTGGTTTTGGTTCCCACCTAACGAGAGTCTAATATAGGGGTATGTTAAAAGTCCCCAAAAGGAGGACATGACAGTCCCGCTAACTCCCTGGCCAACTCTCCGAAGTGCATTTATATATTTTGATGAGACAAATTTCAAATACTCGAAGTGCACTTATTTTAGACCGGATGGAGTATACTATAACAAATAGACTATGTGGCATACGGAGTAGTAGCTAATAAGAGAATAAAAAGGCATTCAATGCTGATAACAGTTAACCAAAACTTCTCCCCAGCCTTCAACCATATCAATCTTGTGACAAGTACCAGCATAAGTTAACCACACAATGCACACACTATCATGATTTGAAGGATGCATGTCCAATCAAGGTGTAAAGTTGAGATCTGACAGGATTCTCTAATTGCTTGTAAAAGTAAACTTTGGAGTAGGATCAGATCAGATCACTAACAAATACGGATTGGAACTTTGCACCAACGCATGAAGCCATGAACTTATCCAACTATAATAACTGAACAAGTGATATATATTCGAAAAAATCCCAAAAAAAAGGCTTCAATTCAAAATATTTGCCTGAAAAAAATTACTAGATCGATCGTTCAAACTCCAAGAGACCAAGACACAATCGAGATTAAGCTGAAATTTAACCCATACCCACTACAACGGTATTTGATGAGGGAGAGGGACACAAATTAGCTAGAGTATGTCCCCCGGCCCACCAGCTAGCTGCCTAGCTACACCGGCGTCCATCGGATCTGGCCCTAGCTAGCTCTCATCAGATGAGAGAGGAGACCGTGTCTTCTGCTCGTCCTGTCAAATCTAGCTAGCTCTCATCAGTAAAGCCCAGTTCATGGCGTGCAGCCACCGGCTAGCCAGCCAGCATGCAGGCTTCAGGCACATGATCCCGTTCCCATCTCGTCCCCAGCCAGTCGGCAATGCCTTGAGGATCTGTGCTATCTTGACCTATAGATCAGATGTCCTTGTTGGGCTCCGGCGCGCCTCAAGAGAGGAATTTACTATCATTAAGCCGGCGAGCTTTGGCCGCCAGCCAGGGTGGCCACGTCGCCCGAAACTCCTCTGCTCGTCCGATTCTCCGATCGACGGCCCGTGTTGCCTCCGTCGCTCGCTACAGCCTGCGCCCGCCCGCTATGAAGCCCTCGGCGGCTCTCACTGGCCCTGACGCCCTCCTCCTCTCCGCTCTCTCTCGCTCTCTCTCTCCCTCCCTCGCTCCCCGCTCGCGACGCGGCTCAGGCGACGGCGCGGGACGGCCTCGGCGGTGGCCCGCCCTCCGCGCGGCGGCGGCCTCCCTCCTCCTCCTCCTCCTCCACCGCCACCACGCCACTTCCTCCTCGCGACGCAACGCGGCGGGTCACGCGGACTAGGGTTTCGCCCCTCCATCGTCGGTCGTCCCCACGGCCGTGCGGCCAGCCAGCGGACGCCCTGACGCGCCGGAGGCCTCTGGCAGCGGAGGAACCTCCGTGCTGGCCGTGCATGACGACGGGAAGGTCACGTCAGCAACCTCGGCGGTGGATCTGGAGCGGCCGCTCGCGGGGCCCCTCCAGGCGGCCGATCTGAGGCTGGAGCACGGCGTCGACCTCGCGCACCCAACGGAGGCGGTGGATCTGCGCCGAGCAGCCGGATCCAGCGCGAGCCCTCCCCGTCTCCACCGCCCGCCTGCTGCAACCGGTCCACGGTGGCGGCGCCCATCCTGCTCCTCCTCCTTCTCTGCCCTCCCTCCCCTTACTCTCCCTCTCTCCCCTTCTCTCCCGAGGCGGCGGTGAGCGCGGGGGAACGCCGCCCCCTGCGGCCGCCGCGCCGGCGTGGGTGGGGCCCGGTCGCGTCCTTCCTCTCCCCCATCCTCCGCACGGCCTCCTCAATGCCTTCTCCAGTCAGGGAGCGTGAGCTCCTTTGCTCGGCGAAACCCTAGGTACGGGCCAAACCCTAAACTGCAGCGTGCGCTCTCTCCCCTCCTCCCTCCCCTTCCCTAAACTCCCTCTCCTCTATGTGACTCTCGGCGTAAGCTACTGGAACTGCAATTCAAATTTTCTTGTATAGCAAATGAGACCTCATATTTATTTGCGCGACTTTTTTTTGCCCTCAAGTCCTACAAGAAAACCACATCATACCCACCAAAGTTGTAGAAAGCATGAACCTTCTTGTCAAACATAAAAAGAAAAGAGCGATCTATATACGTGTCAGAATCGAACAATAATTCGATTAGTTCACTGATATGCATATTCTTTGTTTATGCCTTTCAGGTCATATAAATAATCAGTACAATACCTGCTTCTGGATGTTGGTGAAGTCTGCAAAAAGTGAACAAGAGCTTCAGCTAGCTTTGAAGGTAGTACAAATTTTCTTGAGTTGGTGACCTTTCTATCACAATGGTATAAATGTTTTAGTTCAAGTTTTGTTTTTCTAGGGAACATTTGCAAAAGACAAGAATGAGCTGCTTGCTCAACAATTCCAAATAAACTATGATGATGAACCAGCTATGTTCCGCAAAGGATGTAGTGTTTACCGAGAGAAGGTGATGCTGCAAATGTTAGCTGTCATGCAAGACAACATCTTTCTTATAATGTATTGCGTATAACTGTAGGTAGAAACAGCTGTGAAGATTGATGACTATGGGGAACCCATAAAAAGACCAAGATTGCAAGTTACAGCTGCGCATGTTGATATCATAGGGCCTGAGTTTTGGGAAAACCATCGACACATTCTTCGAGAAGGTCGGTTTGAATTATTCACCTGTCCTTTCTACTACATATCAAGCTATGTGTGTGTATAGCATTAGCTTAATTGATTATTTGGGGAACAGGAAAAAATTTGCGTTGGTTTGTAAAGAAATCTGGCATCAAACACATCTTTTGTCCTTGTAATTGGATTGCTGTTCGCATCAATGCTCGCCAATTTGATCAGTGAGGATCCTTCTTTTTATTTATCAAAAGCATGCAGGTTCTCTTTAGGATTAGCTTGATTGCCTTATTAACTGGGTAAGGTAAATGGCATTTCCTCACTTCTTCCAATTTCTAGTCTCTATGTGACTCTAGAAAAAAAAACATCAATACTCATGGTTGATGGTCGGTGTGAAAACTGAAGCTTTAGAATATTTCTCATGCAGTGTGAAGACCTGAAATAGTTTATTGCATTGCTTTCTCTGTATTTGCTAGGAAATGTGATCTACCACATCAAGCATTTCATGTTTAGAATTCTGAATAGTTTTAACGTATTAAATCTAAAAAGAGATCCCATCTTTAAGTTTTTGTGCATGACGTATCTACATTAGACTTCTAATATTGTTTCCGTGCAAGTATTAAACATATTTTTTACCTGCGCTTTAACCGGATGATTTGCCGGCGCACACGATGGCACGTGTGATGGACTGGTATATATAACGAGCAAACAGCAAAACTGCAAAAGAGATCGCGTGACATATAGAAAGTGAACAACAAAGTACTGTGACCGTCAGCATAAGTCGCTGTTAACCACCAAACAGCTGTAACTTGCACTGCCTACCCACTGGTCAGGGAGCTTTTATCAGCATGTTCGGTTGGCTGGTTCGTTTTGTTGCTGGTTCGTGAAGAAGTATTATTGGCTGATTTATGTGAGAGAAAAATACTATTCTGATTGAAAATTTACGATTATTTATGACAAGTCACAGCCAAACGAACAGGTTGTATATATATATGCAGGTACAATCGACCCGGCATTGTTCATACTAGATGCATGCATGGTGCGTGTGTGTGTCCTATAGTCCTATATGCAGAACGCAGACTCCTATGGTGTTTCATCTGAAATATAACCGGGATATAATGGTCAAAGAATCCCATGTCGAACTGTACGGATGGGACTTAAAGCCTTCCCTTATCAGGTCGTCCTTTCGTGCACCCCTAGCTAGACAGTACCCCTGGAGTAGACACTACTATATGGTTGATGCTACGTGGCCTCGTCTGCCTTGTCGTAGGTATCCTTTCTTTCTCGCGGTATTTTATGCGGTACGTACCTGGCCTTTGTGTTCATGCATATTACTGTTGATGTGCGTATGAAGTTAGCTCACCCCAAATGGATCCGACTATCTGAGTTCCCCCTATGTTCAAAACAAAAAATGCACATTACATTATTTTCTTAGAAGTTTTAAGTTTGATCATATTTATAGAAAATATTATCAACATTCGTATATAGGTTTACTATAAAAATAAACTACATGTGGTTAATCCTATTTTACTTGTTTCGTACCATAAATATTAGTCTTCTTATATTTATTTAATTATATTTAAGTTTTTTTACTCATCGAAAAGCGTGATATGCACTCCTTTTGTGTGATGGAGAAAATATATGCGTATATTATACAGAATGTCCAATGTTGTTAGGCCCTATTTAGATCACCCAAAACAAGTTTAGGTGGACTAAAACTTAGATAGTCCAGTACTATACATGGATTACTACAAGCAATGGACAGACTAATGTGCACCTTTCATATAGTCCATATTAGTCCACAATTGCCAGCTAACGAACTAATGGCTATTATTAGTTGGGTTGGAAACTAAAAATTAGTTAGGCCACCTCTTTGGAATCTAGACCTAAAATTTAGTCTATAAAGTACCAAATCCACACCTCGAGTATTTAGGTTGTTCGCGAGGTACAGTAGTTCAAATGTCCATTTCATGGATTCCGAGCGAGGAGATTAATGGCAGATTTGTCGTTACTTACCCAGCAGCATTTGGGGAGGTGTTAAGACAGTAAAAGTTCAGGCACCAGGATATTATATATGCAAAAAAAAGGCAGTAAAATGCTAACTGTAGTATAAGACTAGGGCAAGGTCCGTGCAAGTGCAAAAAGACGAAGGCAAGCAGCCAAGCACGGTAACGGTAAAACAAACATACTCCTACGCATGCATGGCGGGACCTACGAGGCAGGGTAGGGTACTGAGTGCTGTCCCAACAAAAGAAACTAGTGGTTTTATAACATAGGATACCGCACAAAAAAGTACTGTTTTCTAACTCATGGTTTCTATGAGTAATAATTATTTTCTCTTTCTCTCTCCCAACTCTATCTTCTTCCTCCAATGGGAGTGCGGCACGAGCCCCCTAGAAACTAGTGGTTTCTCCCCAATGGCGATTTCATGGTTTCTTGGTGCATTGGGTCAAGAGAAGATCTGATTTCTTCATGAGGAAACCATTTCTAAGGGCAGTCCCAATGAAAGAAATCAGTAGTTTCTATAACATAGGATACCGCACCAAAAAAAGTATTATTTTCCAACCCATGGTTTCTATGAGTAATAATTATTTTCTCTTTCTCTCTCCCAACTATATCTTCTTCCTCCAATGGAAGTGCGACACGAGCTCCCTAGAAACTGGTGGTTTCTCCCCAATGGCGATTTCATGGTTTCTTGGTGCATTGGGTCAAGAGTAGACCTAATTTCTTCATGAGGAAGCCATTTCTATGATTTTTGCTCTCTTTCTTCATTAATTACGTTGCTATGTCAGCGTTTTGCCTACGTGGCAAGTCATTTAATGAGAATAGAAATCATCATCAATATACCATTGGGACTGCCCTAAGATTTTTGCTCTCTTTCTTCATTAATTACGTTGCCATGTCAGCGTTTTGCCTACGTGGCAAGTCATTTAATGAGGATAGAAATCATCATCAATACACCATTGGGACCGCCTCGACCGACTCATCGCGTACCTCAAATGGTCGGTGAGCTCGGCGCGAATCGCGGGTTCGATCGAGCCGGGCGCATGCATGGGTGCCGTGCGGTGCCACTGCTGTCAGCATCACGTGCAGACTAGCTATAAATGGGCACGGGGCGGGCGGCCTGCACGGTCCTCTAGACCGTCTTTCGTGCCGTGCCAGCCCGAAAAGCACGGCCAGGCTAGCAGGGCGGCCCCGCCTGTGGCCCACTACCGATAGAGAGAGAGAGAGAGAGCCGAGAGGAAAAGGGAGGCCAGGAGGGCGCCACCGTCGGCGCTTGAGGCCGACACGCTCGACGCCACAAGGCCGGTGCCTGTGGTGCGCCCGCGTGGGGGCGTGGACGAGGAGGCGGCCGCCGGCCGGTGGTGCGGGGGCGCGAAGACTGCCTCCCGCCGAGGATAGGTCGGAGAGGACAGATCCAGACCAAATCCATGGAGGATGCCTACGTGGAGGGAGGACGGCGGCGCCTAGGAGCCTGGCGGCATCGTAGAGGAGACTTAGGACAGGGATGGGAGCCGCCGCGCAGGAAGCTAGTGTGCTATCGCCGCCATGCTTGAAGCCGTCTTGGGCTATGCGGCTGCATGAGGGAGGGCGTGGAGGAGATGGTCAGTGGTGCGGAGCCGCGAGCGGGAGGTGAAAGCGAGCGACTCGCGAGTCACAACCGTGAGCACGAGAGGGAGTGCGGCCGGGGTGAGGGTGAAATGAGTTAGCAGTGGGCTTAGGGTTAGGGAATAGGGTGGGCTCTTAGGAGGCCGTGGAGATCACCAGGCTGCCACCGGGCCTTTTTATAAATGTCGTGCCGGCCATGCCGCCCGTCGTGCCTGAGTAGCGGACCAGGCACGGCCTGCTCCTACGGGCCGGGCTAGCCTGGGCCTGCTTGCCACCGAGCGAGGCCATGCTCGGGCTGGGCCAAAAATGCGGGCTTTGGGCCAGGCTGCATGCCCATATATACAGCTAGCTAGCGCAAGGCGCCCATGCACGGATGCACCCGTCCAAGCCATGGCTCGGCTCGTCGCCTCGTCGGCCGCAGATGAGATGCTGGCCCGGGGCCCGCCGACCCCCGAGTCCCACTCCAGCAACCAGACTGCTGGTCTCGTCAAATCTCTGATGGAATCACCAGGAATCCCTCCATGTCGTTCCATCATTTCGCTTGCTTGCGTTTTCGTTGCTCCGCTCCGCGCCCGCCTGACAGAATCAATCCCACGCGCCTGATGAGCATGCATGGCGAGAACTCAATTATTGGCGGCGAGTCCGATCCCGTAGCAGTTACGCTCTTGTTGGTTTTCTTCCTTATTTGCGAGCAGTACTTCCGGGGCCTAAGATGGCAAGAACACCTAAGCTAAGCTAGCTACTGTACGTACCAACCAGTTGGTAATCCAACTTACCTGACGTGCAATGGCCGTTCCAAAACAGTGTGCAAGTAACCTGCTACGCCTCACTTCGATCATTGACCGGTTGTGGATGCTGCCCTGCAGGGGCGGAGGAAAGCCGAGGCCACTATGGCCACGGCCCTAGGTGTCGCCCATTTTATCTACGCTATAGCACATTGTTCCAAAAAGGCTTAATTAATCTACCAAAATGAGCCCATGGAGTGGCCCTAGGCGTTGGGCCAGCCCAGCTCCGCCACTGCAGCCCTGATCGATTTAGTGAATGGGTATGCATGCCCAAACTCTGCCTGCTCACAAGAAAAAGGCAGAGGTAAGCAGAAACTCGCTACTCTTATATACGCTAGAAATATGAAAAACTCAGTTGATTCTATTGAGAGAGGGGGAAAAAAAGACCTGGAATGCAGTAGCAGTTGGGCCTTGCAATGTTCATATAAGCTGGAAAAGGCCGGTAGAACAGTAGCCAGTTTGGGACCGGTCGCTTCCCTCCCCCAATAGTGGACCAAAAATCTGGACTTGCTTCGCATTCACAGGGCCCATTCATCTCAGCCTACTAAAACACATGGGCCACTTTTCCCGTAGCCCAGTAAAAATGTGTAAGCTACCATCTTTTGCAAAGGCTGATTGATTGACTGAAGCATCTGTGACGACTAGGGAGGGAAGTGCTGTATCACCATGGCCATTTCCTTGTTGCAGACAAGCCAACTTCACCAGCAAACCAGTACAGTTTTTGTTTTTTTGAAGACGAAGCAAACCGGCACGGTAGGGAGCGCTAGCTAAATGACAGCTTACTTTCGCAAAGATTCTTGAGAATGCGAGTGATGGCAAATATATACATACTTTTCTTTGTCATTGCTTCTGGCCTCTACTCTCCTTTGATCCAGCGTCACACTTTGATTGCAAATCTGTACACCTTTTCACCAGACACGTGTTCATGACACCCTTGAGTTTCAATCCAACAAAAAACCTGCAACAGTGGGCATATATATTAGGAAATACCGTACCATATTCTGAAATCATGACTCATGGGACGTGCACAAGCAGTATGATGGGAAAGGGAGATAAGAAACGATGAGAAACCTTGCGGTTTTCAAATTAATTTCACTCATCAAATTCACTATTACCTACTGAAAAAATCTACCTTTTTAATTGTATGTGACGAACAACGACATGCCTCATCTTAATGAAACTCGTGTCTACGGACACGTTTCACGTTCTCGAAAAAACGAACTTGCCTAAAATGCAAAAGAAAAGGATAAAAATGCCCAGGAAAGGCATAAAAGAACCATCCTGATATGAAAGCAAGCCTGCGTCACCACTCACCACTCCATGAGTCATCGATAACGACTGCGGGGCCAAATGACAATTATTGTGGGTATATTTCAAAATACTTGAAAATCAAGCAAATTCTTTGACTTATGTTCCCCAAGAGTAGAGCTCAAAAAAAATGCTTACAGGATTGGTCAGCATCCATGGAAAGGTTCTTAGGCATCAAACACCTCCAGTCCAATAAATATAGTTCATCAGCTTTACAAGGAGCAAGTATGAATGTGACTGATTCCAACACAGTTTAGGAGTTCAGAAGATGCAACCTGGAGGTTATATCATCAAATAAATACTCCCTCTGTTCCAAATTGTAAGCCGTCCTGCTTTTCTAGATACATATACAAGATCCATGTCTGAAATCTGCATCATATAAAGCATATTTTAGCTGATAATAAAGGGGTATTTTGCTATCCATCAAATTAAACGTGTGCTTACTGCATTTATTTCCACAATGCATGCAAATTATGTGCTGTGTTCATTCCGTGTGAAATCAGAATACGTATCTCTTTCTTAGCTTCGCCTTTTCTGTATGTAACATCTCGCTTTATTATTCTATTCTCCACGTACAGCTCAAACAATAGAATAGTGAACAGGTGCAATATATCCTATGCATGAGATCCCGGTATATATATCGTGTTTAGTCATCATCTAAGCAGAGATTAGATCAGATCACATAAACAAACTACACGAATTGAAGCAGCAAGTCTATGGTGCACAAAGACCAGGTTTAGGAAAAGGTTGAGTGACTGCTGATGGAGATTCTAATCCAAGAGAAGAAACAACAATTAGAAAGAGAGAAACCCAGATCACCACCACCACCTCTCAAACAGTATTTTATTACTATCAGAGCAGCCACCTTTTTCCATGCCAATAATACACCTCTCCCTTTTCGGGGCATAAACACACCGCCCAGACCGTCATCATGACTAACCAAGTTTAGGCGGCCCTAATCAACACTTGCTCGATCCACCGCTCGCTCACAAGAGAGAGAGAGAGAGAGAGAGAGAGAGAGAGACAGCTAGAGCAGCTCAGAGTCAGAGAAAGACGTCCACCATGGGGAGAGCTCCGTGCTGCGACAAGGCTACTGTGAAGAAGGGCCCGTGGTCACCGGAGGAGGACGCCAAGCTCAAGTCCTACATCGAGCAGAACGGCACCGGCGGTAACTGGATAGCCCTGCCGCAGAAGATAGGTATGTATATGTGCTCCTCAGCTCATGGCAATCGCCAATTCGCCATGCAGTAGATATGCAGTGATAGCAGCAGCAGAAGCAGTAGAAGAAGAAGAGGCTAATCATGTATTTGGGGCTGCGCAGGTCTGAAGAGGTGCGGCAAGAGCTGCCGCCTCCGGTGGCTCAACTACCTCCGGCCAAACATCAAGCACGGCGGGTTCTCGGAGGAGGAGGACAGGATAATCCTTAGCCTCTACATCAGCATAGGCAGCAGGTAAAGTTCAGTAGGTCGTCGTCCTAGTGTTTTCTCCGATCAAATCCACACTGTAGAATTAGCTGCAAACTAACTGTTAGGCACGCACGCACATGGTTGTGTGTGCTAATCCACCGGAGTGTCATCGTAATCAAGAGTTAATCTTTCGAGTGTCATTTTTGCAATTTTTTCGTGTGCTAGAGTCTAGCTACAACCTGAACGGACCACTCATGCTGCCTGCTGCCCGTAGGTGGTCGATAATAGCGGCGCAGCTGCCGGGGAGGACGGACAATGACATAAAGAACTACTGGAACACGAGGCTCAAGAAGAAGCTCTTCGGCAAGCAGTCCCGCAAGGATCAGCGGCAGCATCAGTTCATGCGCCAGGCGGTGGCGGCAAACGATGGGATGATGAAGCAAGAAACAGCAACTACCGGGGATGCAGCCGGAAGAAGTAGCATGGCAGTGGCCAACTACAACTGGCATCACCAAGCCATGGCGGCCGTGCCGGTGCAACCAATACCAGGTTCGATAATGGAAGGCCATCGCGCAGGAGATGAGGTAGATGAGTCAATTCGGAAGCTTCTGTATAAGCTGGGAGGAGCAGGCCCTTTCACAGCACTGTCGGTTCCTCAGTGTGTTCCTCCAATGTACGAGGGAAGTCCAGGCCTCATGCCGCCGTCGTCTTGCCCGGCGGTGGACGCCGGCACCTCGCTTGATGAAGGCGGCGTGCAGGGTTCCGGCGTGCTGCCGGCTCTGGAGCTGGACCAGGGCTTCCACTTCAACCAGGTTAAGCTGGATGGCCTGGAAAGCTTCTTCGGCATGGGTACTGATCAGAGCATGAGGTGGAGTGAGGTGAGCCCATTGGTTTGCCCTAATAACACTGTGGCGGCTTCGAGCTCCCAAGGGACCATTCATAGATGAGAGACGCCAGGTTTCGTGGTTGGTGTCTTTCTACGAGTTTCTTGAAATGGAAATTTCATCTACTCAGCCTACTGCTTTAAGAAACATTTGCAATTTTGGCTTGTACGAACTGCATTGTTCTGTTAATTTATCTGATGTGAATACAGTATTGTACCGCGAGTGCTGATCCTGAACGCTGAGTCTATGTTTATACTGCCTGTCCCTAACTACCTAGCAGAGCCTACAAGGTTTGCCTAATTTTGGTATAGAAGACATGATCTGCACTTCATGTGATAATAAGGATTTTTTTTTGAACTGGCAACGGAGGGGAAAAGACTTCCCCACCTGATATATTGCACAGGAGCACCAAAGAACTTGATGTTCAAATTAAGGGAGTTTACAGAGCAAGAGTTAAGAAATTAATTGGGCATGTACACAAACTGAATCCTTCTATTCCTTTTTTTTTCAAAATGAGAAAGAATGTTAAACTGATTCAAATAGAATCCTTGTATCAGTTAGAATTTTTTTCATAATCCTCTATCTTCTATAGTAAATCTCTAGGCATCTTGACAGTGATGAATTTTTCCAACTGAGTGCCACAAGATTCATTTGATGGCATATGAAATGGAGATATTTCATTGCCATAAATCTGCTCACGTAGTGTCAGTACTTCGTTGTGTTGACAAATTATATTTGAAGTTGGAGTGTGAAATGAAGAAATGATCATTTCGTTTCTATGCCGCCATAAGAAATGATCAAAAGGTTGCTTCCATTTCACTTGTTTGATTCCATACTTCGTTGCACTTCCAGAGTTCATACTCCGAAGTCGTACTGTCACTTGTCACTACCCAATTTAGTACGCATGCTGCTTAAATTAAGTAATCCCAAGAATAAAATACATTCATGGCTTGACTTTCTGCCTTAATGATTAGCCATCATTGGAAAAAAAAATATATTCATGGCTTGACTTTTTGCCTTAAATTTTTGCCTAAACTGTACATTTATATTATATATGCACTTTTCCTACGACCAAGGAAAATGTCAGTTCAACAAACAGAACAGACTTGTCAATCACTGGTACCATACATTGTTCTAGAGCCAGTAGCTTAATTAATTAATGTGTGCACATTACTTTTCCTTATGTATGCTTGCATAGATGAAGAATTTAACATTGGGTTAGATTCATAACATGTGAATTGAGGATAAAAGAAAGATCTGAGAAGTTATTGGGTATCTAACACCTATTATTGTTCTTTTTTAAAAACTATTATTGTTTAAACTATTAAAATGGCATTGATGATATGATTTGCAAAATAAATCATGAAATATTATTTCAATCAAAACAGAAGCTAGCAATTCTACAAACCTGCCACAGAGATGGGCATGGATTTTCTCAATCCTGGAGTGCCTCACTACGGGAGACGCGCTCTTTGCCGAGTGCTCGGCGCTTTGCCGAGTGTCGAAACACGGGCACTCGGCAAAGCCGGCCCTCCGCAAAGGCCGTCTTTGTCGAGTGTCAAACACTCGGCAAAGAGGGACACTCGGCAAACGTCCTATTTGCCGAGTGTCAGACACTAGGCAAAGAATAACCCTCGGCAAAATAACTCAGCCGACGCCGGTGGCCCCTCCGTCATCCTTTGTCGAATGATGGCCGTTAGCACTCAGCAAACGTGTTGTCTTTGCCGAGTGCTGCAAGCCTGGCACTCGGCAAAGAGGTCCTTTGCCGACTGCCAATTCCGACACTCGGCAAAGTATTTTTATTTTTTTTTATTTTTGTTTTCAAATTTTTTCTGTGGCATTTATACAGTACCTTGAAGCATATGCTCCAATTTGAGACTTTTCTATGACTTTTTGGTATATTTTTTTAATTTTTTATGTTTACTTGAATTTTTCTCGAAAAAGTAAATTTGAACTGCACGTGCATGAAATATTAGAATTTAGCGATTCAAAAAATGGTATTAATGTTTTTGAGTGTATTTTGAGGCCGTGTGCAGGGACATTCGTGAAATTTTGAACATCTGTTTCACGAAACATGACCACCAACTTGTTAAAAAAGTGTTTTTTAATTATATAAAATGCAAACGAATTCCGAAAATCACAAAACTTGTCGAGGTGTCGTGTCATCGCATGTATAGGCTGTGATAAAAAATTTAGAAGTTTCTGAGCAAGTTGTGACGTATGATGCCTAAAACCCAGATATCTCCACATGTGATCACAAGCATCATGACAAAGATCTTGAGGCCCATAATGTACGTGTTGCGCTGGCAACGGATGTGTTCAATCCTTATGGAATGATGTTGGCCCCATACACTTGTTGGCCCGTGTTCGCTATCCCCCTCAATCTCTCCCCCGGGGTCCTCCTTCAACGACAAAACATATTCTTGACGTTGATAATTCCTAGACACCCGGGAAACAAAATGGGTGTGTACATGGAGCCTGTTTATAATGAATTGATCAGTGCTTGGAATGAAGGGGTATGGACTTACGACTGAGCTACAAAGAAAAACTTCATAATGTATGTTTGGTACCAGTACTCCATGCATGACTTCATGGCGTATGGGATATTCAGCGCCTGGTGTGTCCATGGAAAGTTCCCATGCCCGGTATGCAAGACAACTCTGGAGTTCATTTGGTTGAAGAAGGGTGGCAAGTTTTCGTCGTTCGACAAGCATCGACAGTTCCTCCCTCTTAACCATGCATTCAGACAAGACACCAAGAACATCACAAAAGGTGTCAAGGTGACCGACCCTGAACCTCAGAAGATGACTGGTGCCCAGATTCATGCTCGGATAGATGCTCTCGTGGTCAATCCACAGAAAGATAGTCGAAAGAAAGATAATCCAAAGAAAGATTGCTTTGTGGGATATGGTGTCAAACATATGTGGACTCATAAGTCGGGCTTGGAGAGGCTTCCCTATTTTGATGACCTTCTTCTTCCACATAATATAGATGTAATGCACACTGAGAAGAATGTCGCCGAAGCACTTTGGGCAACACTCATGGACATTCCTGACAAGACAAAGGACAACCCTAAGGCCAGAGTGGACCTGGCAACGCTATGCGATAGACCAAAGCTAGAGATGCTGCCTCCAAGAGATGGCAAGCCATGGAAAAGGCCTAAGGCCGATTACGTCTTAGAAAAGAAGCACATGACGGAAGTGATACAATGGATGCAGACGTTAAAGTTCCCGGATGGGTATGCAGCGAATCTGAGGAGGGGAGCGAACCCAAAGACTGGCCGAGTCTTAGGGATGAAGAGTCATGACTACCACATATGGATTGAGCGGCTTCTTCCGTCGATGGTTCGAGGCTACGTCCCTGAGAATGTCTGGAAGGTGCTGGCAGAGTTGACCTTTTTCTTTCGCCAGCTTTGTGCCAAGGAGGTATCTGTGAAAGTGGTTGAGGAGTTGGAAAAAGCGGCACCTTTGTTGCTCTGTAAGTTGGAGAAGATCTTTCCACCTGGCTTTTTCTTGTCGATGCAGCATTTGATTTTGCACCTCCCGTCCGAGACACGAATGGGGGGGGCCGTGCAGAACCGTTGGTGCTATCCAATCGAGAGATGTCTAAAGACTGTTCGCAAAAAATGTGGAAACAGAGGCAGGATTGAGGCTTCCATTGCTGAGGCATTCATTCATGAGGTGTCAAACTTCACAACAACATACTATAATGAGAACCTTCCTAGCGTGCATAATCCACCCGCTCGGTACAATGAGGACAAAAATAAATCGACCCTTAGCCTTTTCAAAGGGCCACGCGGGAGAGCAAGTGGAGCGACCACAAAGACCTTGAGCTATGAAGAGTGGCGCAAGATCATGCTCTACGTGTTGACCAACCTTGACGAAGTGGAAACGTATCTAGGGTAAGTTCTCAACGAACTTGTTACATACTCCGTAACTTTTGTACATCCAACAACATTGTTCCTTGTCGGTGCAGAGAATTTTTTGATGAATCCTGGCATCATTCAAGGCCACCTTCTGACCATGAACGTGAGACCCTTCTTCAACATGGTTCGCCTGATTTCATTACATGGTTCCAAAAAAAGGTACCGGCCAACTTAGCTCTTACTAAGTTTGACGTTCCTAGTTGCCTGATTTCATTTCTCTCCTGCTTGAACTTGCAGTGCCAAAGGGATGTGTCTATAAGTGCTGAATTACGACAGGTGGCCAATGGCTTTGACTATAAGGTCTTGTCATTTAACGCTTATGATGTGAATGGATATCGCTTCCACACAATAAGGTACGAGCAGAGTCGTCCCAATCCAAGGACTATGAATACCGGAGTATTTACGCCGAGCACTGATCAGGAGGAGTATTATGGGACAGTTGAAGAAATATACGAGCTCGACTACCGTGGTTCCAAAGCACTTAATCCTGTCATATTCAAATGCCAGTGGTTTGATCCTGCAATATCGAGAAAGTCACATAAACTTGGGATAGTCGAAACTCGACAGGATTTCTTCTATCTAGGAGAAGATGTCTATATTGTGGCTCAACAAGCCACACAAGTTTATTATTGTCCATATGCTTGCAAAACCAACCCACGTCTTCAGGGTTGGTATATTGTGCACAAGGTATCACCACACGGTAGATTACCTCGCCCAAACCCTGATGATTACAACTTGAACCCAAACACGCATGATGGAGAGTTCTATCAACAAGAAGAGGGACTACCAGGGATGCTTGAGATAGACTTAACCGGAGAGATCGAAATGGAAGCAGACGAGGAATGGGTTGTTGACGAGGATGCTGTAACTGAGGTGCATGATCCGAAGGACTTGGAAATGCTTGACGGACTACGACTAAGCAATGACAACGATGAGGATGAGGCTGTTGAGGATTTGGACAATCTTGATAGTGACGACGATACCTATCGTCCAGATAATCCCGATCATGAAGAATATTAGAAATGCATGTAATACTATGTTATTTTGTAATTACATTTTCTTTATTTTGCATCTCTTACTAAGTACGTCTCGTTTATCTGTACTTACTGGTTTACTCTTTTTAATTGCAGGTGATGGGGCCCACTAGGAGGAGCTGCCCCTCGGTTTACGCCAACCGGAGGAACATGGCGGCGGCTGAGGAGGCAGAGGCGTCAGAGAGGCCGAGGAGGCTGAGAGGCAGGCCTAGGCGGGAGCCGTTGACTGACCACGGGCGTAGCTCCTCACACGACCCTATGCACGACGACGACCTTCAGCACACGGTGGACGGGGATGGGGGTCCACGGATGGAGGACGAGGAGGTGGTTCTAGTGACGGAGGACGAGGAGGCGGCGACGGTAGGGGGTTCCACTTCCTCTAGTACGTCGAAGCCCTACCAGCGAGGTCCCGCAAAGCTCCCGAAGCGACCGATACCTGTTGAGAGGCGCCCACTGATTGCACCCGAGGGCGATAAGTAAGTAATTTCATATGTTCTTCATTTGATATGTTGAAAAATCATAATAACAAGTAATAACTATTGTGGGCCACTTGTGCAGGAACTGGGTGCTTGTGGACCGGGCGGCCCCGGCACGTAATGTGAATGGCATCCTAGGACTTCTGTGCAAGGAACATTTCCCTGGCCTGGTTAGGAAATGAGATCAGGATTGGGAGCCGGCCTGGATGTTCGACCACTATGCCCTCGTGTAGGATGCTCCAGATCATAATGGCATCCGCTGTAGAAACAAGGTAGATCGGGTGATTAGGGAGTTGTGGGTAAGTCTTTCTTGCACTACATTCCTCAATTCCTCGCATTCATTAGACATTCTTGAAATAAAATAATGGATACCTCATGTCTTTATGCAGGACTTCTTTAGAATCCAGGAGGGACAGGAGGAAAGTGCATATCAGGTGGCTTACGCTTCTTGTAAAAGGCGTGTCACGGACTTGCACTACGAGTTCCGCATCCAGGCCCACATAGACTACAACGCCAAGTTCCTACTCAGGCGTGTCAACAAAGAGGAGGCAAGATGGATGACGCTGACAAGGGAGCAGTACATACAGGTAAATACAAAACATGAATATTCATTTCTTTTGAGATTAAGTATGCCTAATTTGATCTTTTGATATGTCGTCTACTTGATGTCCTGTAGGCGATTCCAAGCTGGTGCGCCACCCACCCCGATTGCTGGGAATATATTGTGGACACCTGGTTGGACGGGGACTGGCAGAAGAAGCACGAGGAGGCCCACGATAGGCGTTTGCAGATGCCAGGTGTACCTCACCATCAGGGCAGCCGCAGCCTCAGCAAATATGCAAAGGCATATGTAAGTCTCCGACATTGCTCTAATCTAGCCGCGCTCAATTCTGCATCATTTCTAACCACATGTTGTTGTCTTTCTCGTAGTCGGATGCACACGATGGCCAGCCAGTTGGTCAACTCAAGGCATATGCTCTGGCTCACATGGGCAAGGCGACGGCCGACATCGAGTACGACCCAGATGCCCCGGTTGAGGCGTACACCAACTCCAGCGTCCACACCCGCCTCTCTTCGTACACGGAGGCGGCAAGGTCAGTCCATGGGCCAGGCTACGATCCGAGAACCGAGGAGCGTCTTGATCCTCAGCTCGTGATGAGGGTGGGGCAAGGCAAGAAGCATGGGCAGTTCTGGATTGGCAACGGCGTCTTCGACACGGCCTTTACTCCTCCTCTCCACCAGCTCCGAGCATCGAGCACGAGCTCAAGCGTGCCCATATGCCAACGGCCGACCGCGGTGTCGGCACTCCAGGTAAGCATTCCTGTTTCATTCATCGTTCTTTGACTTTTACATACCTTACCTATGCATTATTGAAACATTGGGGTCAAATGCTATAGGCCCAGTGCGGTGAACTGCAGTCGAAAGCGGAGGTCGAGCGGCAAAGGCTACAGAGCTTTTGAGGGCCCAAATGGGAGCAAGATCAGCGGTAGATGGCCGAGATGATCAAGTTCATGCAACAAATTAGCCAAAGAACAAGGTTGGGCGATCCCACAGACGCTGCTTGCTCCAGATCCACCTCCACAACGTCCTGATTCTACCCCGGTGAGTATAAGTACAAAGTTTTACTTTCTATGCTAAAACTTAGAGAAACCTAGTGAAACATAGTGGTGGTGGTGGTGGTGTGGTGGTCATGGTGGTGGTGGTGGTGGTGTGGTGTTGGTGGTCACGGTGTTGTGGTGCTCATGGTGGTGGTGGTGGTCATAATGGTGATGTGGTGGTGGTGGTGGTGAAGTGTTGGTGGTGAAGTGTTGGTGATGGCGGTGATGTGGTGGTGGTGGTGGTGGTGGTGGATATTTATCTTGCATATTTATCTCTTCTCTTGTCGCTCACGTGCAATCTCTTCTATTTTGTGCAGCATCAATCGGGGGCGGCGTCGAACCACCTCGGAGGGTTGCCGGGATCGCACTTTGGGCCATCCCAACCCGGACCGTCGCCGTGAGCTTCAAATGGCAGCCGTTGTGATATAATGCACTTGTGAACTTTGTGAACTATGCTTGTGTGTTTGGACTTTGTACTTGGGAGTCGAGATTGTGATACTTGTATGCTATGTTTGTGTTTGTGGTGGATTGTGATATACATTTGTATTATATATATATATATATATATATATATATATATATATATATATATATATATATATATATATATGATGTATATCTTGTTTGCAACGATGGAAGACTAAAAACCAAAAAAATTGAATTTTTCACTTCTTTGCCGAGTGTCATGACCATGACACTCGGCAAATCTGGGAATCTGGGACACTGGGCTTCCCAGCTTTGCCGAGTGCCATGGTCAAGGCACTCGACAAAGAAAATTAAAAAAAACTGCTTTGCCAAGTGCCTACCTACAACACTCGGCAAAGAAAATCAAAAAAAAAAAAACAAGCTTTGCCGAGTGCCAGATGCAGGCACTCGGCAAAGCATTTTTTTAAAAAAAATAAAAAACACATTTCTTTGCCGAGTGCCGATGCGTGGCACTCGGCAAAGGAGCCGTCACCGTGACCTGGCCATCACGGCGGCTTTTCTTTGTCGAGTGCCGCAACGTCGTGGCACTCGGGAAATCCTTTGCCGAGTGCCCAACATGCGGCACTCGACAAAGAAGCAGTTGCCGTGAGGGGATATGCCGACAGCTCTTTGCCGAGTGTAGCACTCGGCAAAGGCTTTGCCGAGTGCAAAGCCTTCTTTGCCGAGTGTAATTGCACTCGGCAAAGCACGCGTCTCCCGTAGTGCCTTGTCCATATATATAGTCAGCACAGCGAGGGGACACCCTGAACTTGAGAGAAGGGATGATATATAAAATAGTGCATGCCTGAGAACAGTCAAGGCGGTAATTTCACAGTTCAAGCCATAAAGGAACTTTGTATATATGGCCCCATTCGGATGGTACGTTTCTGGTGGAATTTGGATGGTTCGGAGGAATTCTGGAGGAATCTGTGAGAGGAAAACATTGTTCCGGATGAAAAAAAAAAACGGGTTAAGCCGGGTTTAAGAGCACGCGAACGGGGCCTACATATTGAGAAGTCAATGTTGCTTTGGTTACCTAACCTCTGCGTAGGTGAGTTATAGGCATATGTTTATAATGATGACTTGATGGGGCAAAGGTCATCTCATCTGTCACTACCAGTTGGTCAGTGAGGAAACTTGTGCGCGCTGAAATCATGGGGTGAGTCAATCCACGCTAGCCAACAATTTGATATTTCTTCGAGTTGCTATGGTCCTATTACAGTTGTTTACTAGCTCCGTGGCCAAGCTCTCATTATAAACCTATTCTCTTTAATGTAAACAACAGCAATATATGTGGAGAAACTGTGTTCCATGGAACTCAAAAGGAGGAATGCTTGTTAACAGTGACTCGGTGATATCATTTGATCAACCTGTGATCGATAAAACTAGAACACTAGCGCTGTCACGACTTAGAATAGACCCGTGTGGCTAGCACCCACTGTCAAAGGTTAGAATAGAAGAACGGATAGGATAAGAGATCTCCTAAAGATATGGACAAGAAACCCTTATGTGGAAAACACTTTTTAATATGAGCACACTGATGATATATACATCAGTGGTGACATGCAGAGAATTTCAAAGTGGACGCTACAACTATATACGATGGTCTTCTTCAGTAGAGTCGGCAAGTAATTGATGGTACTGCTTTGTTTTTCATTAACCTCAGTCAAACTCACAAAAGAGGACCATTTTATTATAGGATAAACTATAAAGGGAACAGCTGCTCACTAATTATTGAGGTTAGTAGGTTGCTAAAATTAAGAGCTAATGCATGTTGCTTGAAGGGACTAGTAGATATATAGCTAGACTGTTAGGCAGCGATTGCTTGCTTACTTACTGCAACCGAACTTCAGTGGATGCATGCGAAAATAAGAATATTGTAATAATTAATAATTAATGTTAAGAACATGTATTTGTAAAAATAAAATTAATTAGGAAAAGATAGGCAAGCAGACATGTTTTTTGGAAGTATATCCTGTAACGAATCAAGGGCCCTGAAACTTATAACGAGAACCGCCCTTAGACAAGAATGTGCAACAAGATAAGCTCTACACGCACACCAAAAAGAACATGCGGGCTACACAAATTTCATATAAAAACCATGACCATGGCTGTAAAGTGGTGAGAATATCCCTGCCCAACTAGGTTTCTGCTAGATAGGGCGCCTTGCAAAACGTCAAACATTCACAACTTGATAGCACATATGCCGTCAATACAGCTGAGTTTAATTCTAACAAGCCTGGACCTGAGACAAGAACTAGACAACTAACACTGTGATGTTAAAGTACTGAAGAAATCGGAGAAGGGCTCATTGTTTATTGCTTGACAGGGACAGTCACTAAGATCGAGTGTGATGCTGCTTAGCTTTTCTGAAGCTAGCACGAAAGTGTTTGATCTAGCGGCCTCCTCCCCCCAACATACTCTATTGCACCTATAGAGGTCATAATTATTTAATGATTTGTCATAGGGCAACTACTTTGTTAACTTGTTGGTTGTTGTATTACAAGAGGAAGATGTCGAGATGGCTCTGAATATGTTGTCTAAAGGAAGGATAAAGGAATAATCATAGTAACATACTAACCTCATTGGTTATCCTCTTCTGTATGGCTGCATCCTCAATAATTCAATCCTGTAATTCTTTCTATTATATCTGAATGCCAGCAGCAAGTTTGGTGCATTAGAAAAATTCAATTACCTCTCATGACAGGAATGAAAAGAATGTTATGATGACTGTTGCTGTACTATCATGTCATATAAAAAAAATAATGAAATGAAAAAACACGGTAAGATGAAAGATGATGCAGCATATGAAACAGCCAGGAAGAATGCATCATGCTGTTGCAGCTGTCACAAGTTTCACAAGTTGGATCCATTCAGAATATGAATGAACTGGAACTGACACTTGGCTGAAAAACACTGTTCTGGCTGAAATGTTGTGAGAGAAAAACACTGTTCCGGTTGAAAAAAGAAGCCGAACAAGCCGGATTTAAGGTAAGCTGAACGGGGAAAGGAAACCTTTTGTTTTGTTTGTTTATAAATTATAAATGAGTGTAACACTGTTGATTCAATACACATATTCCATCCTGCTGCAGAACAAGGCCAGTAGCATAGTTATATAGCACCAAGCTGAACAAAAGAATAATATGCATACCAGAGAACTATACTCAAAAGGCCTGTCTAAAGCACAACACTGACATATTCATGTTACAAAAAAATGATTTAGAGTTTTCTTATATTACTCAATATATGGTTGATTTAGTTTTCTTATTTGTGAGCTATAATAAGCTCGCTACTCTATCCAAAACCATGTTAGCCATGTCTAGTTTCTCATGGACCAAAATACTAACTGGTGGAAGAGCTGTTGGGCCTTTTGGTCAAAGATGCATCTGAGCCAATTAAGTTATCTATGCCAGTAAAAAGGAATCCAAAGTTACTGTCATGCATTCTCAATCAGAGTAATTGATTTCATCCCTAAACCACATATTGTACATTTGACATGCTACAATAAACCTAGGATCTACCACTTGCTTTTTCGGCACAAGATTGGAACCTCTTTTCATGATCTAGGATAATCAAATGGTCCCTACTTGTCAAAAGAGAAATAAAAAAGTGGACATGATGCACCCTTTTACTTGGTAAACGTGCTTCATCAACATTTCTTTCTAGGGAAAACCCAACCTAATGGAGACAATTACTCTGGTGACCAATGGGTCGACCCAGCATTCGCCACGTTAGCTGTACAAGAGAGTACGAGATGTCAATAGTACTGTGTATATGCAAGCAAATTAGGACACTAACAAAACTGCTACATGCAACTGTACTATGTTGTAAGGAATCTCTCTCAAACACAAATGTTTCAGTAATAAAAAAGGGAGTACGAAATGGCAAATAAAGTTCAAATTATTAGACTACTGAACTATGCTAGCTTATGGGTCAAATGTCAGTTCTGAACTGAACTCTGAAACACTACTGCTACACCAAACACTCCTATACTGATCTCTGAAGAACATTGCAGCATGTCAGTTCTAGTAGATGCATAAAATGCACAGTCCGATGGCAAATAAAAAGACTTCAGATCCACTTTCAACTGAATAGCTTGTGGCCGCCAAATGGTACAACATCTGTTCAAGTTATTATATTACCGTACCATGCAGAGCAGTCTTGCCCCCTTCTCAGCCTGTTCAGCAATTAGAAAGTCGAGCAACCCCCTTCTCCTGCCCTCATCGATACACGACTTGATCGATTTGCGACCCCTACAACAACCCTGGTAATGTAGAGTTCGTTCGTCGATCGACTCGCGAACAACAGCTATCCATTCTCTCCGTGTACCGTACATCGAGAGCAGGAACCCAGAGACTGCGAACAATCACGTGAACCAGCCGAACTAGAGAAGGACGAATTGGATGAAACTTTTTTTTTATAACAAATTGGATGAAACTTTGGCACCTGTTGTGATGGTCTGGAGGGGAATTCGTCTAGATGGCACCGTCGGGTCAGCACGAGCCAGGGAATCGTCGAATCGGATAGTCTTCCGCCGCCTCTCCGAGCTCCCACCGGCCGCCGCCACGATCCCCTTGCCTGCCCGATCGAGACGACAGACGAGGCAGCGAAAACTTTGGCGGCACGACGGAGAGGCCAGCGGGGAACCGGAGCGTCGGAAGCGGCGTGGCCGCGTGGGGGAAGCAGAGGGTTGCGTGGGCTCTCTGATCCTGATGGGCTGAATGCTTTCGGCCTAGAAGGCCTCCAGTGTTCGAGTGGAATGGCTTCTTGGGCTTCATGTTAGAAGGCGAATTATGAAGACTCTAGTGGCTGTGAAGAGAGGAATCAGTTTGACCCAGGTAATCAGGCTGCGCTGGGCTCGATTGACATTGGGCTTCTCTGCCAAGCTGCGGTTCACAAATCACATGTACATTTCTAGTGAAGTTTGGACCAAAATATCGAGAGGCACACAAAGATACAATCTGCCCGTGATGAATTTATCTCTAGACACGAAAATGAATAGGTAAATTTTGCTCACAGGCAGTATTCTTGTGTAGGATTTACTGATGCACACCACCAACGTTCGAATTTATCTAATACCATTATAGGGTGTGTTTGGTTTGAGCAATGGGATGGTTCATCATCTTCTCACTCCTCACTCCTTGTATTTGGTTTGTGAAATGAAATGAGTTGATCCATCACCACCCTCATTCCTCACAAGCTAATAATTAGTATATGCATGAGGAATGAGTTGGCTCCACCAAAGTTTATGGGATGAACTCATGATGCATCACCTCATGATACATAGGGTGACTCCACGAACCAAACACACCCACAAAGCTTGAATCTTCACCGGTAGACACCTCAACAATTAAAATAGCCATTTATTCAATAGCCGAGAGAGGGAGGATTATGTCCTCGGTCTATCTTATTCCTCCTATCTCTCTACCTTCTATGTTGTATCTTATGACCGATTTAAATTGGTGGAGCTGGAGTGCGCAGCATTGGGGTGGCTACCATATTGGGGTCACTGAGGTAAACGAAGGGTGAGAGATAGAAGGTGTGGACCTTGCAGGCGAGGCAGCACGATAGACCTTGCGAACATAGAGGGGAAGTAGATAGAGTGAGATAAGAGGCGATAGTCACCAAATAGGAACTTTAGAAAATCCATGAGCCAGTTTTTGTCTCAAAGCCAACATCCCACAAATGCCATGTAGATCTCAACAGAGATGGTGGCACATAAGTCATCGGCGATTGAGGCTTCACGCACGCAATAGAGGAGGCATGTGTGCCGCGCACCAGTTGAGACCGCCATGGCTTCCCTCACCCTCCTCTTCTACCTCTTCCTCGTCTCACTTCTCGCCACACCCAAGAGATGCCCTCTTTCGCCACTAACAACACGGCCCGAGCAACAGAGGCATCCTTTTTCTCAATGATAGTATTTTTAGGATACAAGTTGTCTCACCACCCTCAGACCTCAAAGCCTAGAGCGTTTAAGGTCGCGTCGTTATTCAACCATTAAGCAAAGGATGTGTAGCTTACAAATCACGATGGTACAACCTTAACGTCTAATAACAAAATGCATTGACGAAGTATAGGAGTGGGACAATATAGTAAAACATGTGATGAGGACACTTGCTAATTTATTTTCACTAGAGTATGAACCATGTGCTAAGCCATGTAATTATACGGTCATGCGGCTAGTTCCACTACTGGAGGTCGCGGCTTTGAAGAGCCCTTTGCACTCGACAAATGCCTGGGTCTGGCTCTCGACAAAATAAGTTTTAAAAAATAAAAGAAATTGTCGAGTGTCTATCTCTGGCACTCGGCAAAATATTTTTTTAAAAAAAAAATTGCTGAGTGCCATGGGTTGGTACTCGACAAAATATGTTTTTTTAAAAAAAATTGCTGAGTGCCTGGGGCTGGCACTCGGCAAAATAAGTTTTTAAAAATAAAAAAAAATTGTCGGGTGCCAGCTGTTAGGCACTCGTCAAAATCTGACGGCAGGTGGTCGCCGTCATGGGCCGGCCACCTTTTGTCGAGTGGGATCTTTGCCGAGTGCTTTATTTTGCCGAGTGCGGCACTCGGCAAAATATTGCTTTGCCAAGTGCCTCGATAAAAAGCACTCGGCAAAGTCTCAGGCACTCGGCAAGTCTAGTTTTCCAGTGGTGTTCTCTCCAACCCTATGGATCATCACCGTCTGCTTTACTTGTTTTCCTACTCCAGTAACCCAGTTCGGGTGCGTTTGGCCGGGCTCCGGGCAACTCTGGCTCCGGCTGACACCCTGACATGGAACACTGTAGCTCGGAGCTGTTTTTCTCTCCCCTTTTTTTTCCTCACTGTAGCGCGGTTACTGTTTATGGAGCCGGTGAAGCTCGAATTTCTGGCTCCGTCGGCTCCGGTTCTGGCACGCTACAGTGCATACACAGTGTAGAAGCCGAATCTCCTCGCAGCCGTACCAAACGAGAACTCGGAAGCAGTTTTGACCCTCCCTACATGTAAATGTAATCCCACCGATCCATCGAGTTCAATCAGTTCAAGTTGCAGCAGTTGCCAACGTCTCTGGAGCCGTGGAGCTGCCATGTGCCGACGCCCACCGTTTTATTTAATAAAAAAAATCAAAAAGTAATAATAATCCCCTCCAATCCAACGCAACGCCGCCGCTCCAACGGCTAGTTGCCCAGCCTGCCGACCCTCCACCCGCTCAAACTCCCCTCTGCGATCTCAAATTCATCCAGCACCTGCGCCACCAGGCATCATCTCAGATTCTCAGCCCAAGCACTGGCACCTTGCCGCCGCCGCCGCGCCAGCGAGCTCAGCTGCCAGCTCGATCGCCCGCCGGCCGACCCCGTCGAGGATCCAAAAAAAAAAACTCCATGGGGATCCTGTCGAGGCACCCGGACCACGAGGAGGAGGAGGAGTACGACGATGCCCTGTTCTACGAGGACATTCAGGCGCCCAAGTTCGTTGACTTCACCGCGCCCGACGCCGGCCGCCCCGACGACGACCCCGCCTGGTTCTGCCTCCGAGTCGGTAAGTGATCGACAAACCCCCTCGCAAGTCATCTCGGTTCTTCGCTGCGTCGCGGGTTCTGCGCTAGCGAAGGGTCCTGATCTGTGCCGTGGCACGCAGGTTGCGACCAGAACCATGAGCAGGTCGATCCGGAGGCCCTGGACAGGAGCTTCTTTATGCGGGTTTGTCCCCTTCTCTCTCCCATATCTCAATCAACCTAGGGTACAACGCGAATGTCGTCGATTGATCAATGGTGGGATGCTAATTGACAGGTCATGGCGGCGAGAAGCCCCAACGTGCGGCTACAGAAGGCTATCAGCAGGAAGAACCAGAGGTACGGTACCGACAGCATCCACTTGAGCTGGATGCTCCATTTGAACTCTACAGTCTTGGAGTCAGATTTATATCCCGGGTTCTAATTTTGTTGCAGCTCGATGCTGAAATGCCCGCACTCTGCGCCGCCGAAGCCTCCGAGGGCTCGGTTCGCGAGGCTGAGTGCGGAGACGGAGGCCGCGGAGAAGGCACCGGCGAAGCCCAAGCCAAGGGTCCAGCGGATCTGCGCCCTGCGAGCATCCCCAATCCGTACCAAGGCTGTGAGGGTGGAATGTCCCAGCGAGAGGAAGAAGGCACTGACAACGCCGCGGAGCAAGTCCGTCCGGCCGAGGCCGGAGCTGTTCCACAGCGTGAAGCACCAGAAGGAGCCGTTCGCCGCTGCGGCCAGGAAGGGGACGGTCGTCAAGGCTCTGTTCATGAGCACGCCAAAGAAGGAGCCGGTCCAGACGCCGGCGGCAGACAAGGGCAAGGAGACTGTGTCCGAGGCCTGTTCCAAGCCGAGGAAGCTGAACTTGGCGTGCCGGGAGGTGCCGAGCAGGTACATGAATCAGAAGAAGAATCCGAAGGCTGCCAAGAAGGGCGAGGAGACGACGGTGGCCAAGAGCGAGAAACGGGGCAGGAATCCAAGATGAATGCCAAGAAGAAAATTTTAGTACGCTCAGTGAAGTGTGCTAATGCCGAATCTGATAGAAAGAACCGAAATGGTTGCAGCAGCACTGTTGCAGACGAGAACTCACTCGCAGAAACTGCTAGCTCCGATCAGGAAAGGAAGGTGGTGCTGCAGGAATTGAGAATTGAGGTGGATACATCGCGATCTGACAATTCCGATGACAATAAGGAGAATCTGTCGAGTGCTCCGACTGAAGAAGCATTGGACAGTTCACATTCTGAAATTGAAAACAGACAGTTGGAGAACAATGAGAATGTTCCTCTGATGGAGAATGTTGCTCTGAAGGTAACTATGACTGTGAACTGATGGTACTGAAAAAGAAATGGAGCTTTTTTCCTGCAGTTCGGGTGTGAACAACCTGACATGCTGTTGTGGATCAAATGCAGGTGGCTAAATTGCAGAGCAAAGTGCATCAAGAGCAAGCAGGAAAGCTCAAGAAAACTACCAATCCTAGGCCATTCAGGCTAAGGACTGATGTGAGTATCTACACCCTCAGATTCTCATTGTACTGCAGGATTAGTTACTAGTAAAAAATCTTTGCCTCTCACTGGTCCATTCTCTATAGGAAAGAGGAGTGCTTAAAGAAGCAAAACCAGGGAAAAGGCAGCCGTTCGCTGAGAATAACTCCATGGCAGTACTCAAGGATTCGAATAGAGGAGTGACAGTAAGTTCATCAGCTTCTAGACGCCCAGCATTTTCAAGTTTCAACAGCCAGGTCGCTGACTGCTCTGTATGTTTGCAATACAATGCAGCAAATGGACAAACACACCCATGGCAAGGGACGAGACAAGCCGACCTGCGGCAAGAAACAGGTGAGCATTGATGCTGCCAAACATTTCAACTCGAATTCAAACGAGTACTGGAGTTTTCATGCTGATCTGTGCTTACGATATTGTTCAGAAGAAACAAAGCACCCAGATTGTAACGGGTCAGCAGCAGCTAGGTGAGTCCAGGCCGGCCTTCAACAGCATCCAATGCAAAACTGTGAAACCGCAGACAGTTTCTAGGGTTGCTGCGTCATCATCAACACGAACAACCAAAACAGCAAGGTTTGCAGGACTCCTCGCTGAGTTCAAACAGTCTAACTTTCCGTTCCACTTCCACCCCTCACGCCTGACATAACATTTCACTTTCCGTTTGCGCAGTGGCCTTATGGCACCTTCCCGGGTTGGGAAGGAGAGGAAGGCTACCGTGAAACTGTCGAGATTCCAAACAACAGTTGCTTGAGTTCGTGCAGGATCAGGGAGAGAGGAGACTGTTGACAATGGTTTTATTGTCTGCTCCAACGACGAGTTCTGTATTTACGGCGTCGAATTCGTTTTCTGGATTTTGTTGACTTATGTACATTGATCATTTCTTTTCTGCGAATCATGTGGTGGAATTCCTCTACTTTGTTACTGCACCACAACCTACCAAACAAGATTCTTTCTGTAACATGTTTCGGAATTGATTCTTTTTTTTCGGAATTGATTCTTTCTGTAACATAAAGGCCCCGTTCGCGTGCCCTTAAACCCAGCTTGATCCGCTTCTTTTTTTCATCCGGAACAGTTTTTTCTCTCACAAATTCCTTCAGCATTCCTCCAAACCATCCAAATTCCTCCAGAATTCCTCCAGCCGAACACCCCCAAACTGGGAAAAGGAGGCCCAGCCCATGAAGAGACATTTTAATTTAGCTGTGTGGACTAGGAGCCATTTTATCTCAGTATCGTGTTGCCCTTGGCTCCTTGTTCTGTGCGGCTTGCGTCCCATTTCCATTCATGTACATGAACAAGATCCAAATCGTCACAGCACAAATTCAGGAAACTAGTCCATCATAGATTATTCGTCATGGCCACATGGGCTAACTTTGAGAATACTTCAGCAATAGAAAACCATGTTTAATATATGTTTTAATAAAAAAAATACTTCATTCAGTTAACTTTTATTTGACTCCAGAGTTATAGAAATGTTTAGAATTGGCATTGGTATGTCAGAGAGAGATCGCCTTGGCATTGCTAATAGTCTTAATTAATTTGATTCCACGGTTGGATATTTTCTTTTCTTTCTTTTGTTTTGTGCCCCAACTCACTTCGTACATTATTTGGACGTGTTGGATATCTCCCTTTAGTAATTGAACCGTGTGTATAGCAATATTAAAAGATTTTTTTTAATAACAGATGTCAATAATTTAGATACAAATTTAAGGATTATTTTGAATTGTAGTTCATAATGGTAGAGATACATGATTCTCTTTCTTATAAAACACACTATATCATATAGCTAATATTGAAATTTTTTAGGATTTAGCTTTTCCTAGTGTGTCATGAAAGCTGTCAAGCGAAAAATATTATTATTAATTGATGACTCATACAAAATCAAACCTAATTCTTCTCAAGTTCTTTTACTGTACTGCATTTGCTCCTCCAATTTCCCTTTTAAATTGTCATCAATATGAATCTCTTCTATACTATACCACTTGAATATAAGCTTTTTTTATACAAAGAAATTTTACCATGTTAGAGTGTAAGCTACATATACAAAATAGAAATACCATTATTTTAATTTGATTTACCTGTTACATGCATTCATAGCTTCAGGAATTGGTAAATCTACAAAAACTTGTGTTGCATTGGTTGATGACAAAGAATATTCTGCAAAATAAGAATTATTTACTTTCCTTAGATTCTTGTTGAATGGCTAATATTATTGAATTATTGATATTAAATGAAGACTTACTGTCAAATTTTTTTCATGGTTGTAGATGTTATTGCAATGACATGAGATTCTGCGCTCTCATCAATTTGCTCAACTTTGGACCCCTAAAATCGAACCTTAACTTCTTGTCCACTGCAAATTTTGAAGTAAAAAACAATGTAATTTAAGATTACTGAAACATCAGGGAAAATAATCTAATTTAACGTGTGAAAAACAATAAGAAAATATCTTTAGTTCATCAGGGTTGCTGCAGTAGCATTTGGGAAGGAAAAAATCCTACTTGATCAGGAGCACAATATCACAGATTTTGGTCACTTGCTCCAAAGTATGTCCTGGTTTCTTCTATCGGTCCCATGTGTGCTGCAACTCCTATGATATCTATGATAAATAAATATTAGTTCTTATTATCAAATAGTGATCAAATGAGGAAAAGCATAAAAAAATATAACATTAGCAGTAGTTTACCTAAGAGGTACATGTCGTTATTTGTACTCTATTAGAAAGCATGTCTGTACTAAAGAACTGGAAACTATACTTTGGAATGTCTTGTGTATCTTTGATCTTCTTTATATTAGTTGTCGGGAAGAAGTTGAGTACCTTATCAGTCTCCACATTGGTCGATATTTTGTGCAGCTGTTGTGACTGACATTTGCAGCGATCAGTGTTTTGAATTTTTCCATACATGCCTTATTGATAACTCCATGCATCTTGGTCCCTAGTTTTTTTTTATTATCATTAGCATGTAAACTGGAAAATTATACGTGATGGTCAATAAGAATCACATTGAGACTGATTTGATTGCCACTACCTAGCAAGATTGCATCCGACATTCTAGTGACCCGTGCTTTTGGTTTTCCACAATTCCTTTCCTGGCCGAATCTCACTTAGGCCTCGTTCGGTTACCACAGTTCCTGGCCAGAATCATTCCTGAGCTACGGTTTCTTCAATATTTTGAATAGCACCGGAACCATTCCTGACCAGAAATGGCCGGGAACAGCGTAACCGAACAGCGCCTTAAGGTTTTGCTAATCATTGCAACTTGTAAACTAAAAATAATAATGATTCATGTAGATTGCAGGAGACAGATTAGATTGCAAATGGATGAATGATGAAAACAATAGACCTTTGGTTGGTGATGATAGAAACAACCTAATGAACAGTGAATAGATGGATTCCTACGGTGAATAGATCGATGGTGATGGTGGAAACAATGGGGCGAACAGTGTGAATAGATGGATTCCAGCGGTGAATAGATGGACTCTTGTTTGCTGGTGGTTGACGAAATATGTAAAGGCAGTCTAGATTGGCTGGATGGGTTCCTATATTTGGGAGTCCAGTAGATGTGTATCTATTTTGTTGGTGTCGATATATTGCCTTCGATATCTTTTATCCAGAATTTTTGTTAATACATTTAGTTCTCGGTTGGATGGATTTGTTGGCGTGGATGTAATAACCAACCATGGACGTAGGACCATAGAGATATTTGTCTATATTTTAATCTATAATAATGGCAGAGGCCAACCATGGACGTACTACCACCGTATCTTATTAACTATACTATATGACGTCGGTATTTGGATGGATTTTCCCAGAACGACGGAATCTGTTTTTCTCCTTAAAAAATGATATATTTGTCTATTTTTTAATCTATAATGGCAGAGGTGGATAATTTTCTAGATAACAAAATAGATCCAATGGTTAGGAGTGGCTACACACTTTAGATTTGATAGTTGGATGTTTCTGATTAACGTGAGAATTTCTAATATTATTTTTTTTGCCTATCGCATCTGGTCAGAATTAACGTGTAGCCAATTAGTGATTTTCCAACCAGGGTGTCGTCACGAGGAGAGCGTTACTGGCGCGTCGCCGCCCAACCAATCCGAAACCCGCTACCAGCCTTGCTGGTCCCTCGACACAGGACGACAGCGTCGCCAAGCGCCCGAGCCCGGCATGGAAATGGAAGAGGAGGCCCCCTCAAGGCAATGATGGACCACTGCATGTACAGTACAGTACATTGCACGGAGCAGAAGCAGATATATTTCCATCGCACGGATACAGCAGCCCCGCGCCCCCGCCATGTGAAGTGAAGCCATCCCTCCATGGCTGGCCTTGTCCCTGTCCCCGGGCACCTCTGATCAATGCTGCCATGGACACGGCTGATCGAGCTGCGCAGCGCAGCCGGTGATCCGGTGAACAGTGCCACGGATCTCGGATTGATTGCTGGTAATAATCGAGCGCTGCGTGTCGCGTGGCGCCTCGCTGCTCAGCTCATCAGCCAGCCGCGACGCCGCAGGAGCATGCATGCATCTCTCATTCTCTCGTGCGTGCGCGCACGGTGACTCGGGCCCGGGGTGCCCTACACGCGTGGGTACGTATCGACACGCCATTGTTCGGTGTCGGGTTTTCTCACTCTCTGATCGTGATCTGTGATAGGGTTAGCATTGTTACAGTACTGAGTTGGTAGGACACCTCGTGTTTGCTTGTAGCCTTATAAATGTAAAGTGCCTCGTTTTTTTTTGTTCGTAATATTTGTTGCTACCTTTTCAAGAATAAAAAAAACGATATGCCATCACGATCGACCGCTGACTGCTGGGTTAGCATTCCGGATGCCCCAAATGTAACCGAGCAAAAGGTTGTCCCGCCGCGGCTCGCATTTTGGCACGACACTTCTGTAGCCGTGTCAGTTCACGCGTGAAGAATTGGATTACTTTGAGGCTTTGACGCCGTCGTCGTCGTCGTCGTCTTTGGCGAGACAAGCACATAGATTCGCAGGAAGTCGTTGGGCGTCAACACCTGCATTCACAACCCGAAACGTTCCAAAACCGCCGGGCTGCAGCGGCGTGGTAGACAAAATTGCAGATGCGTGCGTTCAACACAGATAAACGCTGCAGCTCGTACGCTTCTGCATTAAAACAAATGGAGGCACACTAGAAACAAACGAATGCTGCTAGTGAACACCCGTGCAGAAAGGTTACGAAAAGCTCACGGCGTGGACGGCGGCGCATCGTGGAAGACGTTGTGCTATTCTTATGCACTGGGCTAGGGTTTTGACACGGGATGGGAGCATGACGGCGGCGGCAACCGGACCGGGCGCCGCCGGAGATCGTGCAGGCATCGCGGCGGCCGTTGAGTTGAGGGCGTGCGTGACCACGCGTCGGCGGGGGTGGGCTGGCAGCGGCGAGGTCACGGCTGGATGGGCCCAGACAGACAAGCAGCCTTATCTGGACAGGGGAGGGGAGGACAAGGTGGGAGGACCTCGGTTAGTTGCCGATTTGGCATGTGTTACGTGACAGGCAAGCGGTGCACGCACTTTCCCTGACGCACGGTTTCCCTGCCTCCTTGTCCTTGGCTCCTTCTTCGTAAAGAAAAGCGGTGTGCGATATACTCCGTAACACATAAAACACGCCTTCAGCATCTTTGTCTGGCATCTACTAGCGGAAAACAATCCAATTCTACTTTACTCATGGAGAGAACAGATGGAGCATTTCATTTTGTGAAACTGTGCGTCGACCAATAGAAAACATGAGGAGGAAAAAGAAAAACACGATCACAAGCCGGCAACGACTGCATACAAGCGGTAACAAGGTTGCTGTCAGATCGGGAACGAACAGAGAATGTGTTGTGCCACTGCCACCAGCGTTGAAGGCTTGAAGCAGTGAAGCAGCTGCGACTCTGCGTATAGGGTGTACAGTGTACTTACCAGGGGAGCAAGCTATTAGTTTTCAGGACCGTGTTTCCTAGCGTCCGTCGGCGCTGCCATCATCGCCATAACTGTGGACCTGTGGTGGATCTCACATGCCAAAACCCCCCCGCCCGGAGACGGAGATGGTCCAGCGACAGTGAGCGCGGAGCGGCAGCAAACGTCGTAGCGTAGGCGACCTCACTCTCACTCACATGCGGCGTTCCCGGCCGGCACGTGGGTCGCGCGCGCACTGGAGCCTACCGGGACGGCGGACGCGGGCAAAAGCACGTGGCGTTTCCATTTTCCATTCCGTTCCACTCTCGCTGTCCCCGTCACTGGCCGCGTCGTCTACCGAGCTGATTCCCCATGCATGGCCGCGACGCAGCTTTTGCCTGATTCCGCGCCGGATTCGCTCGAGAAAAATCGCGGTGCTCTCGTTCTCGTACTCCGGTCGCGGCAAGTTCATGCATGCATGCACGCATGCTGACCGGAAGGTGAAGGTCCACTGCCGGTCGAAATGCGACGTTTGGATTTGGTCGTTAGCTTCAGCTCTGCGAGTGTGAGGAGGAGCTCTGCTCTCGGCCGAGACAGCGAGTGTGCAACCGAAGAACCTGTCCGCTCCTCTGTTCTCTAGCGGGGCAGTGGTGCAGTGACCGATTCTGCTCGCACGTACGTCTCGATTGCATGCTGCCGTGGTAGTATAAGGCCAGATGGCTCGGTATACGGCCTCCGATAGCCCGATACTCCGATTGATACCGAGGCGTTTGTTTGCTCTCTGATGCCGGAAGGTCCGCTTTAGATTGCCATCGACACGTCTTTTAGTTTTTCTCGTTTTCTTCTCCTTGTCCGTCTCGCAGGAACTCGTCGGATGTATGATGTACTACACATCATGCATGCTACTGAACGGAGAAGAGAGCGCCACATCACACAGATTATAAACGCGATCAAACATACGTACGGTAAATAACTTAACATTTGGTTACCAAAGTTAGCACATGTTTAAAGTGGCATGAAGGGTCCTACCTGCTCTGATCAACTTGTCCATCGCCCATACGGCCGGCCATAGATGATACAACTAGATGAGATGACTCAGATGAGCCCTGAGCCCCTGAGAACGCGCAGTTGCATGCATCTCGTGCTCCGGTGATCCGTCACGTTGATCGCGGGGTGGAAGGCACCTTTTCCCCACTTTTCCTCCGCTGGCCCCCTTGATTTCTTGTGCTTTGACGCGACAAGACTCATCCGACTTTGGTTAAAGGCCGGAGGCATGTCGTCATGTCGAAACACGGGCATTTTCCGTTTCCGCGTTCGCGTCCCGAGTCCCTGCGCTGGTCCCGACGTTTCCGCCGAGCCACGGGCGCAGCGGAGTAGGCCGCCGCAGGCAGCCGGCGGAACGGAAGCAGGGCACGTGGATCGGGTAGCCTGTCGGAGCAGGTAGCACACACAAATGTTGGGTGCCCGGTAAAAATAGGCACGTACTTTCTCCATAAAAAAAACACAATTCTAACTTTAAACTTAGACACATCGAGAGTACATGAGTTTTTGGGAAACTTATGTGTGCCTAATTCTTTTTTGACTAGGATGTTTTGAAAAGTTGCTAGTGTAGGTCTTGTTAAAGGGTTATTGTCTGATTGTAGGAATGGTGGGATCATTTATTTGCACCGTGGAACTAGACATCCGCTTCTCCAATATTTTATACGCATAACTGCATAAGGCATGCGAGCTCGTCGGATGGAAGCATCCAAACAAGCATCATTGTCTCGGCTGACCTACAAGCTGTTCGGCTTCTTTTTTCGGCGGAACAGTATTTTTCTCTCACAACATTCCAGCATAAACAGTGTTTTCCAATGTAAACAGTAAAAAATTCATACCAGCCGAACACTGCCTAGGTTAAAATTGACGCATACCAGTTCCCACTTAACCTCAGTCGTTACATAACCTCGTTGTTAACGGCATCGACACCAATGCTCCCTTGCAATAAGTGTTGTCCTAGACGTCTTATGTAGGTGCGTCTCTGCTTGCTTGAAACCCGGTGATGCACATTGACTAGCAGCATGTTCGTTTCGTCTTAAACGATCGTAGATTATTTACTGCTAGCTAGTTTGGTATGAGAGAAAAATACTGTTCTAGCTTATAATCCACGATCGTATACGAACAAACGAACATGCTTAGCTTCTTTCCTCGGCTCCTACCAACTGCTCCGCCTTGTGGGCAGCGACTAGGTTCAACTCGTTGCTTCCTCGCTAATAGTCAGGGACGACAAGGAGGGATAGAAACACACATACACGAACGATAGACTGGCAGATGTCGAATGAAATTAATCGTTTAGATTATTAAACTTGAGCTTTCGAATGGATGATTAATTGATAATTTTTGTTGGGCCACTGATTGACAACTTAACATTTCTCTCGATCCTTTAGAGAATTGCTTGACTCTGACTAGAGAAAATACCAACATAGGACTACCGGGAAGGGAGAAGGGCCAAATGATAAAAGAGATATAGTGGGGAGGGAGAGGGGGGTTGTATATTAACAACAGGATAGTGTCGCAGAACCGACCAATTTATAAGAATACAAGTACAATGGCAATCCACAAGCGGTCGCACTGTCACACTTGAACCCATATAAACCCGGTAGTCCGTCGAGTACCACGACGGGTCTCGATAAACGATTTACAACAACCAAGATCGTACAGGATTCAACATACATGCCACATATTACATAAAGTTCACGAGACATCGCTTCATCATCGAGTACTGAATAAAAATTATTACAAATCGAGTTTGATAAATAAAGCGGAAGCAAATAAGTTCAAGATAAAGTTTCCAACATAGTTTGATACATTGCCAAGCTAGATCACGGTCCACAAAAGCAAGGATAGGAATTATTAAAGAAGCTCCGCCCAAGGCTTACTCCTCATCCACAATGGGATAGAAGCAACTCTTGCAATAACCATGATACACAAGTGCCATCTCGCAACATTGGGAAAATAAACCCCGAGTACGAGAAGGTACTCACTAGACTTACCCGTCATGAACCGTAAATAAAATGACTCCAAGGAGTATGCAAGGTCAGTATAAGTGGACGTAACTTGACAACATTTTGCGAAAAAGGCAACCGATCCGTTGTACAATTATGATTCCTTTACCAAGTTAATTAGCACTATCCATTTCTAGATTAGCAACTATCCCGTGCAAATATGTGGTATATCATTTAGAAGCATACAATAGTAACCATAGCGGTATTGGAATTTCATTTTCATCCGAACCATCGTGTTCCATAATACGATTACTACGATGTTGGAGCTAGCCAAGTTTCTCACTATCCGGAGAGACGGCGATTCAATCGATTTCAACCACCGAAATTTATTCCTAACACAAACCCAGTCTACCACCCACGATAGCCTTAGGTCACCTTTGGTACAACTCCGTTACACATTTCGCGGGTCCGTCTTTGCGCTGCACTGGAACACCAGATGCCGGGATGCTCGAGCCAAGCCCGCCCTTGGGCTCGGTCGATCGTTCCTAAGAAGGCGCTAATGAAACGATTCCGGCCGAGTTGAATTACTCGACTTCAGCGGTCGGAACGAATTATCCGCCAGCTAAGTGAGAGGCATGCGTTCAATCTTGTCGGAAGTTCCAACAACGGTGATGGGTCCTTGATCGACACGAGACGGGATAGATTCACACCCAAGACCTCCATGTCTTGTTGCTTCTCTATCGACATCCCGCCCGGGTCTCCATTTACATTAACCATGGTTCTTTTCCACGATAGCAATAATAACCAACCGTGTATCCACCTATATCTCGCAGTGATGTAAAATCACCCGACTTCTACCGGTCTAAGCATGGCTAAGCATATATTCGATCCTCGACCTATACCGGTTAAAGGTGTAATATCTGGACAAGGAATGTACATGCATCAAGTGGTTTCATTCAACTCTTATAACCTAATGCAAAGAATCATAAGTACTTAAATAAACATTTATAATTTCTTCGAGACTTATAATGCTCCGGGGCTTGCCTCAGAGAAAGGAAGTAGGGCGATGGTCGACACTCAAGCTCTCTTGAGGTTCTCTTCCACGCCTTGAGGAGCTGCGGCTTGCGGATCCTCCCCCGGGTTCCTTCCTCTCGCTTCTTGAATTCCAAAGAACGTGATCTCTTCCTCCGATCCTAGATGCATGAGTATGGTATAAGTATTATGAATGCATATATGTTAACAAGTGCATCACGTTGTTTGAGTAGGTGCATATCTCTTCTCGATTATTACTTAACTACTTCTACAATGCATCGACTATGCCACAAACAGTAGCTACTTGTTTCACTCATAACTGGAGTTCTACAAATCCAAAAACAGTGATCCAGGACTTTCTGGAAAGCTTATCAAATTCTTTACCACCTTGTTATTAACCATTTTTACAGTACACATCATTTTCAACATGCAATTCATTAAACTCTAGAATCAGTCCAGAAACTATTCAACATGCAATATAAAGTAACGATACTTCTACTTCATGCAATCATTCAAAATTTGACAACATAAAATCCACCAACAGTTTAAGCATACCAATTACATTTAGAATCATATAATGGTGAGGCCTAAACTATTTATTAAATTTGCCTTTATTATTTTATTTAGATATCTAGGTTAAATAATAAATATATATCATATGTGCTTCATAAATTCTCAAAAATTTACAGAGCCTTACTAATGCTATCAAAGGACTGCTATAAAAATTTCAGGTCATTTTACTAAGTAGAACATTCTATACAAAAATGATAAGGCAGCAAGGCTTGAAATAGCATAAATGGAAAACCCTATTGAAAAGTGTCAAGCAACAGATTTCATATTTTTCTTAGCATCCACATGGTACTAGGATTACCTCCAACAAATTTCATGAATTTTGGACTCATAAATAATTTATGAAAATTCATGCAAGGATTAACTAGTCATAAAAGAAAAATCTATAACTACAAATCTACACATGCATTGGTCCTCAAATTTTTACCAGGGCTCACATATGCTAAGATTAGTTCACCACAAAAATTTCATAATTTTTGGAGCACAGGAACTCTAGATATAAAATAAACAAATTTGAATGCATTCAAAAGCACATTTCAAATCCCTATTTAAATCTCCAGAAATTTCTACTGTTGAAACCAAGAACATATTTTTCTTAAATACTACACTTCCTAAGGAACACAACCATATTTATTTCACAATTTTAGTAGCTACCAAACTGAAGATATGAAAATCACAAAAGAAATCAAAAACTGGATCAAATGAGCTATCCTTCACTATCTGCTGTCATTGACCGGTGGGACCCGTGGTCGAGGACCCCACATGTCATTGACTCAAGCAGAGCAGCGGCAAGGGCTGCAGGTGTGTCTTTGGCGTGTGAGCTTCGCCGACGGCGAGGTTGCTTGGCGATGACATCATCACTACGCGATCTCACGTGACCTAAGCGATCTATTGAGCCACTTGGCCGCCCCCCATTGTCGACGTGAAGGACGACGGGCGGTGGCAATGGCGGAGCGGCGAGGCGGGATGACGGCGAGACATCTCGGTGAAAGCTACGGTGACGCAAACACAAGCTCGGACGAGCATCTACGAGCTATGGTTGGCCTATTGCGCGCTCAAACGTGGCACGGGTGGTCTCGTTAGGTGGGGACCACGGCGACGGAGGAGGGTGGCGGAGGAGCTCCGCGAGGCGGTGCGCTGTTAGAGCTCACCGAGCTTGAACAATGAAAGCACCGGAGGACGCGATAGGATGCTTTGGGTGGCGGTGGAGCTGCGGTGCGGTGGTGCTTGAGTGGCCAGCGCGAAATGCGCGCGCTATATGGCGACGCGGCGAGCTGCGGGAGCTCGGCAGGTCAGCTGCTGCGAGGAAGAATGGCCGAGGCGGCAAAAAAACTGGGCGCTTGGGCCGGGTGTGGGGCGCCGGCGTGTTGAAGGTGCGCCCCCAGCGCTGTCGTGGTTCGCTGCGGACAGACCGGGCGGCGACGCTGCGGCCGTTTCTTCGCGCTTATCGCTGGCGCTGCGGTGTCTCGAAATCGGTCGCCATCGTGCCGTCGATTCAGTTAGCTCAGACGCGATCGCTCATGCCTGACAGCGTGTTTTCCTGGTCATTTAACTGCTAATCCGTGGCTCCAACGTGCAAACTCTCTACATCGAAACGATAGACCTATGTACCAGCTACAACTATTGTTCAAAGATCGTGTTCCAATTCTCAACGTAAACTGAGTAAAATCATGATCAAAGTCAGCTTGTCAGGCTGTTAGGGATCTCACACTTAGAAAAATTCGTTAAGTGTTGACAACAGTTATTTGTCGACCTTTGTGACCCCAATTCGAGCATGTTAGAAGCTAAATCAGTCAATGACCCAAAAATAAAAGTTGTTCCTTATGTCAAACACTATAACTTTGCTTTAGTGAACTCCTCCATGCAAGGTCCCTAACACCTAGTTCAACTTTAGTCAAACATGTCACTTTGAAATCCTGATACATACACAAACCATGGCTAAATGACCAAACTAGCCTTAGCACTAAATACCAAAGTTGTTCCTAATGATATCCTAAGCATGTTTACACAATTTGCAAGGTCATTTAAGCATTTCATGAAGTAATCATTCATATAGCTATCCATGTCAACACATGTGATATTACTTAAGTGCTTGATCATGAAAGGTGACCTTCATGAACAATGTTTCTTTTGTTAACCTAAGTGTAGCTAAAGTGTTTTAGTGACCAACATTACCTACTTGCATTCATTTGCACATGATCATATGCATATGTTCCAAGAAACACGAGATAACAAGCAATGTTTCATATGTTTCGATCAAAGGTTTCAATTGTAAGTGATGATTTATGAATGCTTGATGCTCATGCTTATGCTATGCAAGTCAAGTTATGCAAGGCTAACACCCGAGGTGTTACAGATAGCTGGCGGTAGAAGAGAGTTAGGGGATATGAAGAGTAGCAAGTGCCAAGTGGAGTATGAAGATCTAGAGGAGGAAGAACAAAAGTAAATCAGAGGGAAAATTCCAGAGTAGGAGGGGAACCTGTCTGGATTTCACAATAGCCATTAATTGTCCATTCAACTTGTCGTCCAGGCTGTTTGTATCGTTGGCTTGCCCTTGCCTTTTCTCTGCTTTAACAACTCGAGCCGACTTACCAAGTATCGTTGCACACATCCGGCCCTGTTTGCTTGTCTTATAATCCGTATTTTTCTGTTTGTTTTTTTTCAGCCAGAAAATATTTTTCTCTCACAACAACTAAATCGGAACAATGTTTCGGCTTGTTTTTTCAGCGAATCGAACGGGGCCAACATTGTCGCGGCTAGCTGGGGCAAATGTCCCAAGCTGCCCGTAGTGGGGGCTCCGCCTCATGCGATTTTTTTTATTTTTAACACTTTTTGTAAATTAATTTTAAATCTAACACTGTTTTTTTTTCAAAACTAACACTTTTGGCCGCGTCTATTGCCATGGCGCGACGAAACGCCTGTGCCGCGCCATGCATGGTGGCGCGGCGGGAGGCTGACGTGGCGATGACCGGGGCGCTGACCGGTGACGTGGCAGGGTCTGTCGCGCCACTGATCTTGGCGCGGCAGTAACGTGCCATAGGCCACGGCGCGGCAGGACCAGATAAATAACGCCCGCGAGCCGCCCTCCCTCCCGCCTGCCCGCGCGCCGCCCGCCCTCCCTGCCCGTAGCGCTGCCGCCGCCACGCCCACATGCCGCCCGCCTCGCCTGCACGCCGCCCGCCGCGCCACGGACGCCCTCACTGCAGTTCAACCCTCGTTGAGGTAAAATTTGGTGCCTATTTCTTCATAATCAAAATCCTCGTACCTTCACTACCCCTTTATATTAATCGTTAGCCATTAGATTGAGATATTCTTTTAAAATATACTTTAGCTGTTAATTTATCTTACATTGTATTATTATTTATATACTTTAATTGTTAATTTTCTTACAATGTATTATTAATTATAGCGAAAACAAATGTCTAATTAAAAGGCACGTGGAATATAAATCTATTTATGTGTTTTTTGTGCACTAGACATACATATATATAGCGACAATTTTGGTTGGTTGAGTTTTTATGATTTAAATGGTTATATGCTTGTTTTCTTACATGAAAATATTAATCCAAATGATCATTTTACTCAAGCGTATATTGAAAGCACTATAACCTCCAAAATCATGCACAACATCGTCGATATCGTACTGCTATGAGTCCATCATAGCATTGTGCGAAAAAAGTAGACAGCTTGTATTTTTAGACATATTAGTATAGAGTATAGGACTAAGTATGACACACATGATAGTTCTCAATCAATTCATCTTATACTGGGCTACTCATCCCTAGGTTAAAATTATAATGAGCTGCTCTAGCAGATGCAGACAAGCTATTGTAATAATTTAATAAGAACACTGGTGGACAGCATGTCCTTACATAGAAGTGGCTTCTTTTTTTAGTGAAGTTGTTTAATATGTCTGTTAATGTTACTTTGAATATATACATGTGCTTTCATATTGTGTTCGTATTGCATAATAAGTAGTTCAAATTTTGCAATGCTACACAATGTTAATTTGAATACTCTAACCCTTTATTTATCAATTTATTGCCTGCGGTCGCACCTCAGGGTATGTGAACCTTGGGGGTTGCTCCTACCTACTCTAGGTTTTGTGTTGGGAACGATGGCCCGTTGGGAGGAGCCTTAATATTGGTTTACCGGTAAGTACTTCGGTTCACTGTATTCCTCGAGGCAGTTACATATGATGAAATTATTAATGGCTAATTCATTATCGTGTTCAATGCAGCAATGGAACGGGCAGAATACACTCCCTATAGCTCTGTATATCTAGACGGAAGCAGAGTTAGTTAGAGGGAATGCGAGGCGCAAGTACAGGGAGTACACGAACGGTCTCGACGTCCTGACACAGCACCAGGTTACGCTCTCTTTACTATCTTACATGTGTCTTGTTCGATGTACACTATATCACAACCTAACTCAATTACGAAATGTTCAGGTGCATTGGTGTCCTTGGAATACTCCGGAGCTCGAGTACTATCTAAGTCCTATCACTAGGGATGAGTCAGACGAGTATCGCTTCAACGTCCCTCTTAAAGATGGCAACGGGCACGAAATATCCGCGTGCCCGCGGATAGAAAACCCGATGGGCATGGATATGGGTTTAAGTTTGTGCCCACGGGCACGGGCATGGGCGTGATTCTAAACCCGATGGATATTTGCTCGTGGGTATGGAAAAATGATATCCACACCCGCAAACCCGCTAGACCCGCGTCAATGACCCTATAAGTCTATATACAGTTGTATGTCTTTATTCGTGTTAATTTGTGATGACTTGAGATACACTAATGTAGACTTTTGATGACTCTTGTATGGTCAATGTGTCATACTTTATCTAATGTTGAGATATAGACGTTTATTTTTTGATATATTGTTTCTTACTTGCTATTAAGATATGGTTGGGTGCTTTGTTGCTTCATTTGTGCGGGTACACGGGTGTGCCCGCGGGCATGTGATATCCACGGATAGCGGGCACGGGCATGGTTTTCTACCCGTGACGGTTAACGGGCACGGGCGCGGGCATGGATTTTTGCTCGCGGGTATGGATATCTAGGGCTAGTATCCGCGCGGATTTTACCCGTTGCCATCTTTAGTCCCTCTTATTTTCTTCCATGTGGTCGAGATTTACTTGCCCATCAGGGTCTGCAGATAGTTTGAAAGAATAACAGGTGACCCACCACCGCTTTACTCCACCAACCAAGAATTGCATGGGTGCGTTATCGATTAATAACAAAGCTACCATTCAGAGGTGTGTGTGGTACAACTAACATCGTTTTGTTGCAGGTATGACCGCAGGAAGAGGTACAAGACCATGGATTGACGCGTGACACACAACGCGTACATCCACTTGTGGCAGAACAGGGAACGGGAGCCGGTCCATGTGGGTCCCCCAAACGACCAGCACACCTTCGACGAGTACCTACGGTGGCTTCACAGGTCTACAAGGACACATATCAAGCCCTCGTACACTGAGGAGGCGATTGACGAGGACTCAGAGGAAGATGTGATCGAAGATGTGTACGACATTGCCACTAGGGATGACACACAACTACAGAGAGCCCCGCTTCAAAGATACATGGTAAGATACTCGAATGGTACAATTTGTTATCCAAAAACTGTCCCAACCACGCTTTACGTACCCAGGCGACACAATTGTTAAGGATGTCCAATAAAGCAACGTTTCGCTTCACGGGTCTAAGGGCGGGGCAGAGCGTTCTCGAGGCTTTTGTGGAGGTAAACATAAACTTGTCCGTTCCAAAATATATCTTTAGTGTATATGCGTTTGGAAAATACACTAACTTTAACGTCTATTTATGCGGAAGGTGAAGCAGAGCGTGACTAAGCTAGCTCGTGTCGAGCCGCATGGACACTCCTTGGTGGAACCGGCAGTCCCGCGCATTCGGGTAGCACGCCTTCTAGCTCTATGAGGACACCAAACCGGCTCTTCTCGACCATTGACAAAAGCACTTCATGCAGCATGCGTACACCACCATATCATAGAGCCGAAAGGACCACGCAACCGAGGGACGATGATGATGATGACGACGACCCCAAGCTTCCACAGATAAAGCACCACCGAAGGGGACAATTGGCCGCAGGATTTAGATCGGCATGTCTCGGCTAGGTGGTGCCCGCTTGGTACCCAAGGAGCCTCACAGGTAGTAACAAATGTAGTTTCTTTAAATACGTAGGCTCGATGAACTAACAATAATAAAGATTATAAGTAATTGTGCATATCATATACTTGTAGAGTACGAGCTGTACGCACCGGCAACGCGACCACACCGACGTTGGCTACACTCCCAATGTGTTGCCAACAAATCCGAAGAGACAGAGGCGTCCGAGGGATCCTTACACTCCTGGGTCTTAATTTGTTAGGTCGATAGAATATTGTCGTCCGAAACTTGCAGGCTTAGTTGGTTATGTTATGTCGAACCAATAAAAATGTTATGTGGTAGCTTGTCAACTTGCGCACGGACTTCATTTATTTGTTTCATATTCGTTTCAATACGTCGCGGCAGCACTGCCGGCGAGATTAACTAGCAACTAGTTCGGGAACCAGCAGTCCCGGCGTATCTCGCCACCGGTGGTCGGCGTCTTGACCCCGATCCTCCCGAGCTTGGTCATCGCCGCCACGAAATCGCCGAAGAAGGCACCCTGGTTGGACGCGCAGTAGTCGACCGTGCTGCGCGACCTCATGTCAGATTAGCCTAGAGCACCTGCTCCATCGGCGAGGGGCCGAGGAAGGCGAAGGCGTTGGGGTCGGAGCTGCAGGTGCCGTTCAGCTGCGATGCGAAGCGGGAGTCCATGGTCGCGTCGCTGCCGATCCTCACCGACAGCAGCTGATCTTCTATCTGCGTCCAGGTCCTGCCGCGCCGTGGTACTTGGCACGGCAGTGTCACGCCGTGGTTAGTGGCGCGGCAGACCTGCTGCCGCCACCGGTCGTCACAACCCGGTCGTCGCCGCGTCGACCTCCCCCAGCGCCACCATGCATGGCGCGCAGACATTGAGTATTCGCCCGCGCCATGGCAATAGGCGCGGCCAAAAGTGTTAGTTTTGGAGAAGAAAAAAAAACAGTGTAAGATTTAAAATTAGTTTACAAAAGTGTTAAAAATAAAAAAAAATCCCTCATGCAAAGTTGGATGACTTGAAGCACGAGCTAAAGATAGGCAAGAATTTAATGTTCTGGTGTCTTTTAGAATATCTTTTGGTTTTTGTTGCTGTGTTGCATGAGTCATGTTCTCTCTTTTTTTTAAAAAAAAAAGTCGCGACGAATTCTTGAATTGTTGGTTGGCTATAAACCCCCTGCTGATGCATGGGCATTATCTGAATAACTGTAAACAATTTAAAGGTCTGGTTGCTTGTTTCCCCCCATAAGGATCAAGTATCAACAGATGCACGGCAGCACGTGAGGGCAAGGCTTTGTTAAGGTTTCTGGAAGATCAGAAGCAAGTCTAGTTATTCGGTCTGTTTACTAGTTGGTTTCTTCTCTCTTTCATTTCAAGTTTCAGCATCGATATTTGATACACTTTGGTTTATTCTAAAGAAAAAATATTATTGAATATGTGGTTTGGGGAGGGCAAAACCAATAAATGAATAGAAGCAAGATTAAAGCACGTGGATCGAGAAGGATAAGCAAGGAATCTTTCTGGGGAATCGAACGGCACTAGGAGTAGTATGTAGCATCAAAAGTCGACCAAAAAAAATTGAAATATTGGGTGGCCTTCTCGATGGTGCAGGAAATCTCTGCCGTTGACGTTTGCACGGTACGCGTACTATAAAACAACCGAATATTCGTCGCCGAAGTCACCTGGTCCTCCTTTCAGGGCTCACGTTCTTGGCATTTGTTGCGCGCAGTCAAACAACAGTTTTATGCTCTTGTAAAAAAAACAATAGTTTTATGCGTGAAAACATGATATATTATCTATATTCTAAATTATAAGACGTTTGATTTTTTTTACCCTATATTTGAACGTTCATCTTATTAAAAAAATTTATGTAAATATAGTCAAATTTAATTCATTCTTGAAGAAATTTTATTAATAAAGTAAGCCATGATAAAATAAATAATATTTTACATAAATTTTTGAATAAAATAATTTATTAAATTTGATGTCAAAAAAGTCAAACGTCTTATAATTTGTGATGGAGAGAGCACGACTATACTCAGCCAGCAGCCTGCAAGGCTGGTCGTCCATGCATCTCCGAAGAAGAGTGGCAACGCTCATGGTTATGGACCGACCGACAGCTGCCGTCCGCGCGCCATTGCGGCACCTTCACTAACCAGCGGTACACCGGTGGACCACGCGTACTTACCCTGGTTAGAGCGAGAGAGCGTACGTGCATCTGTGCTTTTGTTACTCCAGCAATTTATACCTGTGTCATTACTGGCTTATTGCTGCTGCATACATACAGGCGGTATTAATGTATTATTACCGCTACTGCACGTGTTTACGTTCACGCGGCCACGTGTTACTGACTCGTCCACGTACTCCTCCTCTCGCCAGTGGCAGCTAGCCAGGCACCACCGCATCAAGCAGGCGGCGCGCGGTCGCTGCACGTAATAGTAGTACGCGTGCCAGCAGAATGCCAACCCGGCCGAGCTGATCTGCTTTCGCCCGCGACGCGATGCAGTGCTTTGCAGTGTGCAGATTGTGCAATTCACCGCCCTGCCTGTGCGGACTAGCTAGCTGGAACTAGCGGAGCAAGCAAAGCTCGGGGTCGGAACAGGGGACTGGCTCGCACGGCACGAGCACGGTTCGGGGCGACCTGGACTGGAACACAGCGGAGCCGATCGGGTGGACTTTTATGCCTCAACACTCCAAGTACAAGATGTACTATCTGACTTACGCACCACCACACACACACACGCACACACATATCTAATGCGCAAGCTAAGCCTACAACTATACGAAGAGGCTGCACATGACTGAGAATATTCGGGCCTTGTTTAGATTGTCTCAAAGTTCCAAGTTTTTTCACTTTCTTTCCATTACATCAATTTTTGGACACACGTCAGACCACCTAATTATGCAGCACACACAATCTTTTGAGCCTAATTAATGATCGAGACAAAATTTGTTAAATACAAACGAAACGCGTTATAATATCCAGGCTGCAAATTTACTGATCTAAACGAGCGCCCGATGTTATTCAGTCTTTACAAATGACAGGCCCGTCGCTCTAACTATTGTGACGTATCGGCGTGTGAGGCTGCTGAAAATCCAGGACACACCCTGGGCAATGCTGGGGAAACCCCGGTGAGACGCCAACGTCGAACCCATGGTTCGAACTCTGGCGGGCAGCAAGCCAACCACCGGCTTCTGCCATCTGCGCTACGCGCAGTTCTCAGGAGCAGTGGAATTGAATTGCGGCGCTGCGGCGGGCGAGCCAGTCAGCCAGGGGACGCAGAGCACGGCACGGCAGCACGGGAACGCACCCGCGACCCCGCGTGGGACCACGGACCGTGCCCCGCTCAAACGGGGCCCGCACGCCCGTCTCTGTGTCCCGAGGCGGGGCCCGCGTCCGACACCTCCTCCGCCCTCGGCCCTCGCTTTCCTCCCCTTTTCTGCGCTCCTCCGCGTCGCTTTCCTTCGCCTGGGATAGAAGCCAGCCAGCCAGGGAGTGACGCCGGCAGGAGGAAAAGGGCAGAGACATCGGACGGCTCAGTTTGAAAGAGCCGCGTCGGTGGCCATCTCCGCCGTTGGTTCGGCCAGCTCCGTTTTAGCTGTTGGCCTCTATCTATTCACGGGGAGGCCGGTCAAGAGGTACGGCTCCTTGGCTCGCTTTTTCCAGCAAGGACCTCGCCCAAGTAGTTTTTTTTATCATACCCAAGTAGTTAATTACTTGACATCCTCTCAAGACGAAGTTAAACCAAATACGTAATCAGTGTAGTGTTTTGGAGCATGAGAGCTCTGAAACTCACAATTCAGCCCCAACCGAAACCAACAGTAGTTCGATATTTTTTACCAGAAATGGAAGGAACCCCTCGAATTGCACTCTTAGAGGAAACGTATAGGATTCTAATTAAGCATACATTTTTAGATAAAACGTGTGTCTTTCTTGGGCTCGATTCGTGTCCGTTACTAATACAGTGGAATTTTACATTCGATTGGGTGTGGAAGGGGCTTCGTATATGGACATAGTTAACGGCGGGCGGTCGCGCGGTCCAGAGAGCACGCGACCCGTCTTCAACCTCCCGACGCGCCTTATCTCCCCCGCAGCTTCGCCCTGCCCTCGCCCCCACCACCGGTGGCCGACAGCGAGCCGCCTCGCTGCGCCACCCTCAACCCACCTATGTCCCTCGACCCCGCCCACCCTAATCCCAGGGCAGGGCGCCGGCGAGCTCCGTCGTGCTACCCTCATCGCTGGCCCTGCCCAACCGATTGTCCTCCCATCGCCTCGCTCGCTGCCCTTCAACCCGCCACCACTGCTGTGTCGTGCCTGTCTCCCCCTGAACCTCCTTCTAAGGTCACCGGAGATGGAAAACCTAACATCGTCGTCGCCGGAACCCTAAGCACCGCCAGCTTCTTCTTTCTCTTTGGCACAGGCACGGGCGCGTGGGAGAGGGGGACACGGGGTCGCGCTGTCGCGCTCTATCACGACGGGAATGCTTTCTACAATTGCATGGCCCAAAGGGTGCCTCCTGCATATTGTTCCTCTCTTGTGCTAAAGAGAGAAAAGAGGGCCCAGCTAGCTTGCACCACATAGTCAGGGGGGAAAAAAGGAAAATGACAACAAATTCAGCCAAATACAGAACAAAACTTAAGACGAGAATATCCGTACCAAAAACAGATTGCCCAAGAAGACCAACGAAATCTGCGAGATCCTAATTTCGCAATTTCTCATGAATTCTGGCGACAAAAGAAGTTGGTTCAAACGGTACAGGTAGGCGAGGCAAGTGTGAAATGTGAAAAAAATACATACCTGACGAAAGGTTATAATGATGTTTCCTCTTTTGCCCTTCTCCCCCTGCCATGTTTAACCCACAGAAAACAAGTAATTAACTCCCAAATTAAAAGCCTTACCAAACCAAGGCCAGAAAACAAGTAATCAACCAAAACAACGCGCCGCGAAGACCACAGATGCGGAAAGAGAACGAACATCTCGTAAAATATTGGGGGCTTCCCTTCCGCCGGATCTCTCTCGGCTTTCTCTCTCCCCAGACGTGTTGAGCTGTTTCCCAGTCCTTCGTCGCCTTCCCTCCGCTCAGCCTCAGCAGCATCAGCTCCCACCTCTGCCGTCCTCTTCCCCTCATCTTCATAAAGCTCACTCTCAAACGGAAGTGGAGCGGAGCTTCTGCGGAGTAGCACTAGTACTAGTAAACTTTGGTGATTTTCCTGTGAGAAGAGGGATTGGCATTGGAGTGGAGCTGGCGGGGCCAAAAGGAGGGGAAGCCCAGGATTAGCGTGTGGCGGATTGAGCGGCAATTCTGGGAGGGGAGAGAACGACAGGCGTGGCCTAGGCCGGGGGAAGCGGCGGGCTTCTTGGACCGGCCATTGATGGCGCCGTGGAGCGGCTTGTGGGGCGGCAAGGCCGGCGGCGACGCCTTCCGGGGCACGCCGGTGGTGGTCAAGATGGAGAACCCCAACTGGTCCATCTCCGAGATCTCCTCGCCGGAGGACGACGACGAGGACATCTTGGCCGCCGGCGGCCGCCGCAAGGGGGGCCGCACCAAGAACGCCAAACAGATCAGGTGGGTGCTGCTCCTCAAGGCGCACCGCGCCGCCGGGTGCCTCGCCTCGCTGGCCTCCGCCGCCGTCGCGCTAGGCGGCGCGGCCAGGCGCAGGGTGGCCGCGGGGAGGACCGACGCCGAGGCCGGCGTGGTGGCCGCCACCGGCGAGAGCCCCGTGGTGCGCTCCAGGTTCTACGCCTTCATCAAGGCCTTCCTCGTCGTCTCCCTGCTCCTCCTGGCCGTCGAGGTCGCCGCATACTTCAACGGCTGGAACCTCGCCGCCTCCGCGCTCGCCCTCCCCGTCATCGGCCTCGAGTCGCTCTACGCCTCTTGGTTGCGCTTCCGCGCCACCTACGTTGCGCCGGGGATACAGTTCCTCACCGACGCCTGCGTCGTGCTCTTCCTCATCCAGAGCGCCGACCGCCTCATCCAGTGCCTTGGCTGCTTCTACATCCACATCAAGCGCATCAAGCCCAAGCCCAAGCCCCTTGCATTGCCTGATGCGGAGGACCCGGATGCCGGGTACTACCCCATGGTACTTGTCCAGATACCAATGTGCAACGAGAAGGAGGTTGGTGTTGTCTTTCTCGCTCTAAATACTACGCAATTCTGGTCACCTACCTTTCAGTCTTTTGACAATTGGTTTGTTGTTGGGTTTGTTCAGGTGTATCAACAATCAATTGCGGCCGTGTGCAACCTTGACTGGCCGAAATCCAACTTCTTGGTTCAGGTGTTGGATGACTCCGATGACCCACTGACACAGACTCTGATTAAAGAAGAGGTGGCCAAATGGCAACAGCAAGGTGCCCGGATTGTGTACAGGCACCGCTTGTTGAGGGATGGTTACAAGGCTGGAAACCTCAAGTCAGCCATGAGCTGCAGCTATGTGAGGGATTACGAATTTGTCGCAATCTTTGACGCAGACTTCCAACCTCATCCTGACTTTCTGAAGCGCACTGTGCCACATTTCAAGGTGAATTGAGGGAATTTACTTTTGATTGTTTGTCTTCCTTTTTAGGATTCTAAGTCTGATTCTTCAAATGGACCATTGCAGGACAATGATGAACTTGGGCTAGTGCAAGCAAGATGGTCCTTTGTGAATAAGGATGAGAACCTGCTGACTCGGTTGCAGTATATTAATCTTTGCTTCCACTTTGAGGTGGAACAGCAGGTGAATGGAGTGTTCTTAAACTTCTTTGGGTTCAATGGCACTGCTGGGGTGTGGAGGATCAAGGCATTGGAGGACTCAGGTGGATGGATGGAACGGACAACCGTGGAGGATATGGACATTGCTGTTAGGGCACATCTCCATGGCTGGAAGTTTATATTCCTGAATGATGTTGAGGTACTACTCTGATATGAAAATCTTCCAATTGGTGTTTGCTCATGTTTATGTTTTCCTCAGTTGACCTATTTTTTGTCGTATTGTGGACAGTGCCAGTGCGAATTGCCCGAGTCTTATGAGGCTTACAGGAAGCAGCAGCATCGGTGGCATTCCGGTCCAATGCAGCTATTCAGGCTTTGTTTACCGGACATCATCAAATGCAAGGTATTGCAATGCTCTTTGAATCTACCTTATCCCTTAGCCACTACTTAATAATTGAAGTTGTGCCGTTAAAGAGGAAATTTAATGATGTCCTTTTTGGCAAGGAATTTACGATATCTATAGTAGTTATTATGATTTAAAGGAACTGTAGTTGTCAGCACAAATATGGTTTATGTTTGGGTGCTATGATGTAACATTGGATTCTATTTGCGACTATTCGATTAATATCTGTAGCAGTAATGATTACAACGAATTATCACAGTCACTGCAATCCTTGTTTACATTTGTTTCTTTTTTAAGGTGTATATTGCTTGAATTTTAAGGTGTTATTGTTCAATTCTTGTTTAACAACGCATTATGCTAATAACATCCTCAACTCCGTGCCTAGAGTGTGCTCCAATAGCATGCTTGGCCATGAAAAGCTAGATGTTTTGTGTGTGATCCTGTTCAATTAACATAATGTTTAGTAAGATCGCATTATGCTAATAAAATACATCCTTAGCAATTTAAATTTATTTTCTTTTGCTATGGGACACGTCTGTCCTCATGCCTAGAGTGTGCTTAGTTATTTTTTTTTACCAATTTAATGTACATGCTAATAAAAAAACATTTTGAAAAGCTAGATGTTTTGTGTGTGATGCTTTTGATCTGAGTGTCTTTCCAAATCATTGGTGCGGGTGACATCCAATTCATTGCTTAGAAAATAATCCTGTAGTTTTTACATTATGTGCCTTTCCACAGTGCTACTTAGGTTGATGCACTTTTAAGATGCTGTCATCATTTGGTTACCTCTCCATTTGTTGATGACTATAATATGATACTCATATTAACTTGCTCCTCAGTTATCTTTTAACTTATCAGTTATCTTTTAGTTATTGTTATGAACATAATTTACCTTCCAGACTTCTAATTTATTGTTCACTTTCTTTCACTTTGCTGCAGATTGCATTTTGGAAGAAAGCCAACCTGATTTTCCTTTTTTTCCTGCTTCGAAAGCTCATATTACCTTTCTACTCCTTCATGCTCTTCTGCATCATCCTCCCGATGACGATGTTTGTGCCTGAAGCCGAGCTTCCTGACTGGGTCGTGTGCTACATTCCTGCCCTGATGTCCTTGCTCAACATCCTACCTTCTCCGAAGTCATTCCCTTTCATCATCCCATACCTGCTCTTCGAGAACACCATGTCCGTGACAAAGTTCAACGCCATGATCTCCGGTCTGTTCCAGCTCGGAAGCGCATACGAGTGGGTGGTGACCAAGAAATCAGGCCGCTCATCAGAGGGCGATCTCATTTCCCTGGCCCCCAAGGAGCTGAAGCACCTAAAGACAGGCTCTGCACCGAACCTCGACGCGGTCGCAAAGGAGCAGCTGGCATCGAAGAAGGACGCGAAAAAGAAGCACAACCGGATATACAAGAAGGAGCTCGCGCTCTCGATGCTGCTCCTAACCGCGGCCGCCCGAAGCTTGCTCTCGAAGCAGGGTATACACTTCTACTTCCTCCTGTTCCAGGGCATCTCCTTCTTGTTAGTAGGCCTTGACCTCATAGGCGAGCAGGTCGAGTAAAATGTGTAAAACAGAAATTGATAGGTGTGGAAAACGGGGGGGTGCGGGGGGGGAGGGGACGGGAGGGGGGATGTGTTACTGGCTCACTGCCATGGACGTGGCAGCAGCCCTTGGCTGAGATTCGAAAGATATGCATTGTGCAGCTGTGCCTTCCGGATCTGTCCTGGCTGCACGTCATGATGACAACCCGGCTTGATGCGCTTCTTTTTTCATCCGGAACAGTATTTTTTTCTCATAAATTTCTCTAGCGTTCCTCCAAACCATCTAAATTCCTCCAAACGAACAGACCCATCCACACGTGAAGAGGAACCCTCCTCCGCCTCAGAGGTGTAGATACAGTTTCCTCGGCCTGTAAAATTTGCGTCGGGGCTCTTCGAGGCCCCCCTCCATTCTTTTGTAACAAATTTTTGGTGCTCATGTGTGGATCTGTCTCAAGGATGTAACAGCACACACTTGTTCGCCTGTACGATTGGTGAAGGCAAACAGAAGTGCCACTGGATTAGAAGACGTCCTGGTAAATGCTGCTGGACGCTGCTGATCTCTTGCTCTACTTGTGAAATTGAGAGTAGATCCAGATAGCTTGTCCATGTGTGTTTGTTGTACCTGTCCCCCCGCTTGGCGCTGGGGAAAGTTGGGAGTTGTCGAGCGCAGTGTCACATGATTGGAAGATCTGTGTCTCCTCCTTATGCCCATAATCACTGTGGATCAAGGTTCCAGCAGCTGGTCAAACTGGTTCTTTCTGTCGGGCAGAACATACTTTTTCTCTTACTGGACATGTAAAATTTGCTGGGCGTTTTTTTCCCCTTGCCCTCGAAGCAAATGTCAAGCAAAGAGAAGCTTCTGTAACACTGACGTTTTACCGAATACTTCTAGAAGACAACAATGTGCTTGCTACACCTGGCCAACTGATCTCATGGTCAAGAAATGTGTGGCCGAAGTCTGGACTAGGATTAAAATGGAACGTTTGTCTTCAGCTGCCAGGCATCAAGTGTGAAGCTATTTAAAAGTCTGTACGGTAGTAGTAGTCCATTTTTTATTTTTATTTTTTTGAAGAAAGGCACACTCATCCTTAGGTCAGGTGGGCTCCTCTGGAGCTGAGCTGTGAGTAACCGAGAGTCAGGTGGGCTACGTAGAAGTGGTGGCAACGCTTGACCCTTGCCGAGTCGCCCTGCCTTCGTCATGCCCATGCACCGCACGTCGCCGCGACTGCGGGACAGCTGGTGCCGTCTGCCGTGCCGAGGCATTTTCTCCTGGGTCGAGGACGAGCACAGTGAGCAGGCACGGTAGTACTTTCGTTTATATTTGATAATTATTATCTCAATCATAACCTAACTAGGCTCAAAAGATTCGTCTCGTAATTTATAATCAAACTGTGTAATTAATTATTTTTTTTATCTACATTTAATATTTCATGCATATATAAAAAATTTGATGTGATGAAAAGAAAGTAAAAAAAATTGCAATCTAAACAAGGCCAAGCGCGTTTCACATGACGGTTTGGTGCGGTCGTGGACGCTGGACGCGTGCGGTGGTGTGTGGCGGTGGTTGAGGCCCCTCCGCCGCCCGCAGAGAATAATAATGGGCGATCAAGTGCATCTCCCTTTGTCTGACGCAGTGACGCTGCTCGCGTTAGGGCCTTGTTTAGAAGCCATTCAAATTCTAAGTTTTTTTATTTTCTCTTCGTCACATCAATTTTTAGTCGTTTGCATGGAGTATTAAATATAGGTAAAAAAATAACTAATTACACAGTTTAGTTGGAAATCACGAGATGAATCTTTTGAGCCTAGTTGGTCTATGATTAGACAATATTTGTCAAATAAGACGAAAGTAGTACTATTCATCGGGTTGAAAAAATTTGCAAAGAGAACCAGGCGGCCTAGGAAATCGGAAGCCCTCGTCGTGCCGTACAAGCCAAGGGACTGGCGATTGCCCTGATCGGTCAGTGCTACGTGGGCTTGACCTCTTGCGATCATGGCGGACCGGACGCGAGCCATGATGGCCGCAGCCCAGCGATCTGGTAGAAGTGGCCGCTGTCAATAATGCATGGCCTCCCTGCAATAATGTCTTTGCCGGGTAGCACAATTTGCTCGGACGATGGTGACGTCATGCATTATTGCAGGGAGGCCCTGGACCTCGCCTGGGGCTGGGGGCGTTTCTCGGACTCGGTTCGTGACTTGTAATGAAATTTCGTATGGATTGGGTTTTTTTTTTCTCCTGACGACGTATGTACTCGTACGTGCTACAAATAGCATGGCGCGTGGATTGTATTGTATTTACGCCACCGACAGCGTGCAGTTCTTTTGTAAATAAAAGAAAATAACAGCACGCAGGCTGGCACGCAGGACAGTAAAAACGCACGGGTAGCGTGAGCGAAAGCAATAACTTGCTACTGTAAAAGACGCGCAGTTGACAGCGGGCAACACTCAGTACAAACCCGTATAAATATTTCACTGCACGATCTAAAGGATTCCAAGCTATAATAAAATGGCTGGCAGGTGGCAGCCCAGTCCAGCAATGCATATACGACAGTATAGTACGTACACCGTATCTGCGCGCGTAGCCACGACACGGCGACACCCACCAAATGACCCAAGTCACGAGTCAGAAGACTCAGAACTGAACATAAAATATAAAATCGCCCGGCACCAATAAATGCCACACGGGCTGGGCCTCGTGGTTAGCCTGTTCTGGCGCTAGTAGATGAAAATCAAGCCTAGCAGGCCCTCCACGAAACAGGCTGAACCTTTATGGGCCTATTGTGCCCGTCGTGTGGCGCACGGGCACGAAACTCCGTACGGTAGTTTGGTAACCGTCACGGTGCCCATGGAGCGTGTTGCGTGGAGTCTTTGGGCGAAGGAGACGGAACAACAGGAACAGGACTACAGGAGACATGCGGCTGCCGCGGTGCCGCCGGCATGCGGCATCCGGCATGCCGCCCACCCCACCCACCACCAGCAGCGCCGACCGCGCGTCGCTGTGAGCTAGGCCGCGTCCGCGTGTTTGGCGGGGGGGTCTGGCGCGCCGCGCGCTCGCTGAGATATGACCGGACGGAACGCGGACGCGGGGCAGTCCGGGCCCGGGAGGCGGGAGTAGGGACGAGGCGGCGGAGCGGACCCGGGCTTTCGGGCGGTGCGACGCCGGCCGCGCTTGCTGATTTCCCGGCAACCCGGCCAACACGCGCTGCGTCACCGAGACAGCGGAAAAGGACGGTGGGCCATGGCGCCGCCCGCTCTCCTCTGTCGTCCAGGTGTTGCAAGACGACAGGGACTCAGAGGGGGGGTACGCTGCACGCACGGGAACAGTGCGATCGGTCATCTTTCTCTTCCCGCGAGCCCAGTCTATCTAGCCGAGTAGCACGAGCACTGTATGAAAACTGAACCTCGACATCAGAGATCAAATCAAAAGCCGTCGCCGCCGGAGAGGGAAGGTAGAAGGCACTGCTACCACGACCCTAGCCTAGTTCATCCAAGTGAATTCCAGCACACTGATGAAGTTTAAACTTGGCATATTTTCGTAGTTTAGGTTAGGAGATCAACACTAACCGTCCTACTCCAAATCAGTGTGGCTATAGGAGGAACCAAGCTTCTGCTAGCCCCAACATTACAAAAAGAAACCTCCTCCAACGCAAATGGAGGAATCGCAAGAGGCCGAGCAGCCATGCATGGCGAGTTCTAGTTCCTGACATATGCTGATTAGACTACCGCTGCACTACACAACTAGTAAACCTTACCCAGCTAATAAGCATGCCCTAATCAAACCAAAAGAACCACAGTTTTTGCCTATCCACCTCCACGGCTCCACCGTACCCTTCTAAAAGCCATGGATGTTTGTTCATGCGTCGGTCCACGCGGTGAACATTGGCAGGTGCGCGATGGACACGCCGGGCCTGGCGGACGACACGGCCGACGGCGAGACCCAGGATCCCAGCGGCAGCGGGCAGGCCAGCCTGGGCACCGCCGCCGCGGGCTTGGCGAAGAACATAGCGAGGCCGCCATCGCCCCGGTGCGGGCTCTGCTCCCGGGAGTTGCTCACGCTGGGGGCCAGCGACGACGCGTTCGACGTGTGCGCGCTGGCGCTGCCGCCACCCGTCCCAGCAGCGTCCACGGACACGATGTCGTGCAGCAGAGAGAACGCCTCGCTCGACAGCAGGTCCTGGTGCTGTTGCTGCTGCTGGCCGCCGCCGCCGCCCCGCCCGACGGCAGCAGCCGGCAGCGCCGCTGCCTGGATCTTCGAGGTGTCCACCACGCAGCTGCCGCCGGCCTGCACCAACGCCGCGGCGGCGCCGCCGTCCTTCTTGCGCCGGACCTGCTCGCCCGGGAGCAGCGTGTTGCTCTCCATGATCTTCTCGACGTCGTACCGCGTGATGTCGAAGTTGGTGACGGCGTTGAGGCCCCGGAACTTGATGGCCGCCACGTCGTACGCCTCCGCCGCCTCCTCCTGCGTGCCTGCACAAAAACGTCTCCACCTTAACAGCCGCTTAAACACCAACAAGAGAGGCGCCAGGTGTGACAGCCATCGGAAATGCGCTTTTGGCCGAGCCAGCGGTCAAACGGGCAAAGCGCGAAAGCGACGCGATCGAGCGTGCGAACGCAAAGCCGAGCGCGGGCAGCCCCCGAGCCCGACCCCGACTGCGGCGGCGCCAGCCTTAGGAAAAGGAGGCCGGATGCATTCGCGAGGGCGAGACCACTGGGGCCGGCGAGGCGATGCATGCGCGAGCGAGAGAGCCACCACAAGCACGCAGAGGGCAAAACATTCTTTGGGGGAGGTGGGCCAGGGCATCGCAGAGAGCAGGGCATCATTGGCGATGCTCGCTCGGTTTTCGATCATTGTGACTGGACACCCTGCGTCCTTAAACCGTGACACACCTCTGCGACGGCAACGGATAGCCCGGCAGCGAGCAGTCGCACTGGTGATCATGATGCGTGATAGTAGATAGGAGTTGAGATTGCATTGCAGGCTTCTCTAGATGGATGGATGAGCCAACACTGATAACGACTTGGAAGCGTGAGAAGATGAAAGAACACATACTGAATGTTCCAAGGTAGAGGTCCTTGTTGCCGGAGACGCGGCCGATGCGCGCCTGCCACCGCCCGTGCTGGTGATGCCTGCGGGAAATACAACTAGCGTTTGTTTCAGTAAACCTTCTAGCACATACAACGAGCAAATAGACCGTGTAGTATTTCGCATTGATCCACACGTGATGAATGGCCGTGCACAAACCTGGTCACTCCACGGTAGATCGAAGCACCACGCGAGAACCCGCTGCTTTTCCTGCAACAAATGGCGATCGATTCGCTCCGTCACAATCTGTTCGAACAACTCAAACATCCATCAGAATTCAGAACAGGATTAGTACCTTCTTAGGTGAGCGACATACTCCTGCCTGGTCATGTTCTCCATGTCCTCAAGCTCCTCCCTGTAGTCCTCGATCTGAATCCGCGACAACAAGACCAATCAGCACACATTGTGAAGACACCATATTCAGACTATCGTTGTATATTCAGTTCATTACCGGGAAATTTACGTGTGTGGACTTCCCCCAGTACTTGAGCGCCGCCAGGTCATACGCCCTCGCGGCCTTCTCCTCCATGTCATACCCGCCTAAGCCAACCAGAAAACACAAGGAGACAAAATCTCAGACCTCTCTCGTTCATAAAGACACCTGAAACATGTGACCTGCCTACACACAGGATTACTGATCCTAGTGAGCAGTGATTAAATACGAAACGCACGTGCTTACCGAGATAAACTGCAGGGAGGCAGTGGCAGTAGTACGTCGTCCCAGAAGTTAACCAATCCCCATGGGCGAAGATTCAGCAGGGAGACACGGGAGTGCAGTTCATCAGGCTCTAGCACAGGGAGTTTACTACTACTACTCCTAGGTGACGGAGAGATGAAAGGCGTAGCTAGGCTGCCATGGCGGCAGTGGCGCGTACCTTGCCGGCCTTTCCGGGACTGGCCTTCCTTCCTGCAGCTGTTGTCCCAGAGGTGCGCCTCATACCTCCCCGTCCACCTATGCCTGCTTTTACACGGTGGAAACCACGCGGCCAGTGAGCGACTCGTGCGGGACGGGCGCCGCCGGATGGTGCGGGTGCGACAGCGACGACATCGGCCACGGCGTACGGACGGTCGGGAGAGGGGGACTGGGGATACCTGGTGACGCCGCGGTACTTGGACGTGCGCTGCCCAAATGTGTCGATGGACTTGCGGTGGACGACGGCCTGCTTCTGCCCCGCGCTGCCGCCTCCGCGCTTCTTGCTCCCGTCCATGACGACGTACTCGGTGACGGCGGCGGCGTGGGCACCGACTTGCATGGTGATGCTGCTGGACTGGGACCCCTTCCGGAGCTCTCATGGAGAGGGCCAGCGGGTGCGGGTGGCCCTGCAACGGCACGATGGCGCCGCCGCCGTTGACGTCGTAGCCGCCGCCGCTGCCGCGGGCTGAGTACCAGCTCGCCGCCGCCATTGCCGCAGCGGACTGCTCGTCCACCAGCTGGGCGTGCTGGCCGTACACTTCGTGCCCGCCCGAACTGGGGATCACCGCGCACTGCAGCGGCTGCAGGTAGCCGCCTTGGTCGTGGCCGTGGCCATGCGCGTGGTGGCCGTGACCGCCGCCGTAGTAGAAGCTGGAGCTGTCCAAGCTCAGCGCCATCGCGGTGCTCGCGCCCAAGAAATCCTCCAGCTTGGGCGATGTCGAGGACACCACCACCCCTGATCGATCACGAAACAAGAACTTGTCAGAGCCATCCAAGAAACATAGAAAAACAAACGTACGTACTAGTTTAGGAACCAACGAGCCAAGAACTCGACTGTAGCAAGTACGATCGAGCCAGTGGTCGGAAGATCTCATTGCCGACCTAGAAACAATGCCATTGAATCATTGGTTGAGGAGCTAGCTTATTACCGTGACGTTCTTGCTCGCTCCTATGGAGGGCCTCCACGAAGCACAGGGAGCCGTCGGAGTTGAGCGGCATAGAGGAGAGCCTGGGTAGAACCCCCGCTAGCATTGGCGGGACCATCTTGGCCGCCGCCGAGAGCGTAGCCGAAGGGCGCGGGCGAGGAGCAGACGACGGGAGGGTAGCAGAGGCCTCCGTGGTGCTGCTGCACCGGAACGCCGCTGGCGCCGTCGGCCGCGCAGTCCATGGTCGCCGCCATGTGAGGCAACAGCGAGAAGCCGAGCCAGTTGCCGCCGCCGCCGCCGCCGACCGCCGCGTCGCTTCCGCCGGTGCTGCAGCTGCTGATGTTCTGGCTGCTGTTGCTGGTCATTTTGGGGAGACAAGGCGGGCAGCCGGGCAGGAAAGGGAGGAGGGCGAGGACGAGGACGCGGAGGTGGTTGGAAGAAGAGACGATGAGAGATCAATCATTGGCGATTACATGCCGCAATGATGCCGCCACTCTCCATGGCTGAACAGGCTGCGCGCGTTTGAAGGGGGATGGGAGGGCTTCGGTTTGTGTGTGTGCACAACCTCCGTGCGAGGAGGGGGGCGACAGTAGTGTAAGCTAAGCTGAGCTAAGCTCTGGTCGCATGTGCGCGTGTGCGGAGGGGCGCGGAGGAAGAAGAGTGATCGACGAGGCCACGAGAATGTTGTGTGGGAATAGCTTTAAAGCGTGCAAAAGGAATGAGCTTGTGTCTCGGCTCGCATTTGACCCACACGCAGGAAGGAAGAAGGGGAGCAATGTTGGTCGGAGACGTAATTACTGTACTATCCGTGTTGTTTGATACCGCAATTGCCACGTGGCATGTAGGTAGGGGCCGGTTTTTTTTGACGCGTGTTGTTAGAGCAGCTCTAGTGTGCATGAAAACCAAATTATATATAGGGTTTGTCTGGTACGTTTTGGTTTCGACCTCAACAGCAGCTTCCATAGGCGAGCCGAAGAAACTGTACCAAACACCTTAGAAAGAAAAGAAGAAATATTTTTCTTTTTCTTTTTCTTTTTTTCTTTTTATTTTTTATATTCAAGCGGAGTTAGCCGTTTTTTAACTGGGCCTATTCTGCTTTGGAGCATCGGAGAGAGAAGCCATGTCAAACAGACGCAGAGAAATAGAAGCAATACAAAATTTAGTTGGAATTATACACTAGTCACGAAACGGAAAGATTCCTCACGTCAAATCAAACGGACGAGTTGAACTGTGGGAATAAAATGATCGACGTAGCAAAAACTTACCTTCTACTCCGTAGAAAAACTCCAATGTCAACAACACAGATTCCATGCCCGTGGCTATAAAAAAGACATGCGAAGCAACAACAAAGCACCGATGATGGTTGATGTTCGGTGAAACGTTGAAACCTCATAAGATCAAGATCCCTTGGAGTGTTAATTATGGATGGAGATGAGCTAGCGGGAGCGTAGGTAGAGGCGGAATGAGTTTTGTTAGGTGGTCAGGGAACCCCTCAATCCCGACTAAGAGCATCTCCATGAGTTCTTTATTTTTTTCTCCTAAAAACTTATAGTTTGACAACTCCTAAAAAGATTTACGGAGGAAAAAAAAGGCCATCTCCAAAAGTTTCTAATAAATAGCATCTAAAAACATCTGCGTACGTCGCACAAGACAGTGAGCAGTGAGTGAGTGTGTCAGATGGTATATATGCACGTCCGCCTGAACTGTAATCAGAAGAGTTTTCCGGCGTAGTCCTTGATGTCGTCATCCTTCACCGACGCCGACACTGACGCCATCCTTCTGAACTGCCGGAGCTCTGCCGCGTCGCGGCCCACAGCAGGGCGACCTTGGTCCGGAACACCTCCCCGTTCTCCCATCGCTCCACGTCGGCGTCCCCTAGGGCGGCCTCGATGTCCTCCTGCACCTTGCGGTAGAACCCGGCGCAGTTGCGCAGCAGCTCAAACAGCATGCCCAGCTGCGTGCCGTGCTCCACCGTGTTCACTGCCGCTTCCAGTGCGCCGCACGCCGCCGCGGCGCCGGACACCCACGTGCCGTCGCCGGTCCCGATGAAGGCCGCAACCACCGCGGCGGTGCCGGCCAGCGCGGGCCCCGCCACGGCGAGGCCGCGGTTGATGGACAGCACCAGCTTCCCCACCGTTAGGTACTGGTGCACGTCCTTGGCACGGAGCACGCGCATCTCCTCCTCCAGCTCCTGGCTCCACCCGTTGGAGGTGGTGCAGACGCCGCGGCGACCGAAGCTCCTGGACCGGGTGGTGGTGCTATTGCTCTTCGGCTGTTGCTGCGGGCGGCGGCACGGCCACCACCGCGCGGGCTCCACGGCCTTGGGGAACTTCTCCAGCATCGCCGAGGGAAGGATACGGTGCGCATAAAGTTACGCGGATTGGCTCGGTTTTTCCGAAGTGCCTAAATTTTAGGAGTTAAGATTAGGAGTTGTTGAAGATAGGTTTAAAAAATAAGGATTAGGAGGGAGTTTAAGAAACTCTTAGAGATGCTCTAACCCCCATAGAATGAGGAATAACCGAACAAGGCTTAAGGGGTTCTGTTGATATAGCAATGACCGAGCTTAGATTATCCGTGGCACAGAGGCGGCGGGAGGGGTATTCCTAAATATATTCATTGGAATAACCCTGATTTTGGTAACAGCAGATAAATATGTACTCCCTCTGTCCCTAAATAACTGTCGTCGTTGGTGTGCCTGCCGCAAGTTTGACTCGATTTGTAGAAAATGCGTGCAACATTTGTATCTCTAAATAAATTTGTTAAAAAACTAGATTCAAAGATCTTTCTAATGATACTAATTATGTATCTTAAATATTAATATTTTAATATATATTTAGTCAAAGTTGTTTTCCAGGAAGCGAAAACGACATATATTTAGGAACAGAGGGAGTACGTGTTAAGTATTAGCATATTTGCCTCGCACTGGAAAGAAAATTCCGAAGGCAGAGAAAATGGCTTCCACATCCACACCGAATACTCCTCCTTATTATAGACTTATGATCCTATGGATTGTTGCATATTTACAATGTACAATTTTATTTGTATGGAATACCTTGATCGAGGTAATATCCGGGCTCTGCCACTGCTGTGGCGGCACTTATTTTCGGTTCATTCTAGCTGTTCTTAGATCCTTATGAGCTAATGGCTAGCTGTTAAAATTAGCTTTAGTGGATTCAAAAAACTTCGCTAATGGCACAACTAATACCTTAAACTACTCCCTCTGTCTGAAAATAAATCATTTCTTCGAAACACCACAAGTCAATCTATTTCAAATTTGAGCAGTTTTATAGAAAAGGGCAGCAACATCTATGACATCAAATAAGTACATTATAAAAATACATTTGATGACTTAAGACAACTATAAGAATTGATTTAATTTGAGACAAAGGGAGTATGTAGCTAATAAAAAAGACATGAGCTAACTCTTACTAGCTAAGTACTGCCACCTCAGGTTGAAAACGGACGGGATAATTTCTGACCCGACCCACCCGGATTTCTACATTTGACCGCCCGTTTCCGTATTATCGGAAAAATCCAGAAACGGGACGGGACGCGGGATGGAAGTCGGCGGGATCAGGATGGAAACGGGATATCTCTTTTTCCGCCCGTTTTCTCGGGTTCCCGTATTTAGGCAGAAAAGACCCGGATTTGACCCGGATTCTTCAAATACGGGTGAAGCCCAATAACAGTAGTAAAGGCCCATCCAGCCCAAAACTTCTAACCCTACCTCTCCTCACTCCTGTCTCGACTCTCGAGTCTCCTCACGGCCACCACCCCGACCCCCGCTGTGGCCTGAGCCTTGAGTACCCGACACACGCCCCCAACGACCCAGGCCACCACCACCGGGCCGATCCTCATGACCCCCATGACAAGCCCGTCCCCCAAGGCCCATCATGATCGTTCCCCGCCCCCCGCCGCCCGACGGTTGCCTCCTCCTCCTGATGTCGCGTGACTCGTGTCCTGGAGGCGCTGGAGCTGGACATCTCGGGTCCACCTCCATGCCGCCTGAGAAATACTTGGGGCTGGGCACCATGTTCCTGCCGGTGCCACCACCGCCACCATCTCCTGTCAAAGGCAGCACCAGTGGATCCGGATCCATTTCAGCAGCAGCAGGTATGTCTCTCACAGTCTCACTTAGTCACTTGTTGAGATGTCAGACTCAGTTGCACACAAATAGACTCAAGTTGCATACTTGCATTATTGTTGATTTTTTTTTCATAGGCAACAAGAGGAAAGCGAGTGAAGTTGGCAGTTAGAATCAGAGTGTACCACACAGTGTATTAGCCTCATCTTCAGCAACAAAGAATGCAGATCAAGTGGTCGTCACTAGCACTGGTGGTGGCAGTGGACCTGGAACTGAAGTTGATGGGGGTAACACTAACCCTAGTACCCAAGAACCAGGTGCTGTTGCTGCTGTAGATATAGTGGCCCTTGATGGTGACGACGATGAAGAGAAGGTTGTGGGGTCATCAAAGAGGGCGAAGAGGTGCACCTCTACTGTGTGAAAGTATTTCACCAAGCGCACTATTGTCATAGAGGAGGGTGGCAAGAAGTATGAGCAGCTGTGGGGCCATTGCAATTTCCCACATTGCAAGCATAAGTACAGGGCTGAGTCCAACAATGGAACAAATGCATTTCGTAATCATTTGAAGTCATGTCATAGTATTGTCAAAGGACAGATGCAACTCAGGGCTGAAAAAGACCTTGGGAAAGATGTTAGCACTGTTGTTCCTTACATATATGATTATGAGACAAGTCTCAAGAAGTTCTATTTAGCAGTAATCATTCATGAGTACTGAAAGCTCTAGTTTGGTTTTGGTGAATTGATGAAACCCTAAGTACTAACCTAGTTTATCAAGTGATCATGAGATAGGTAGCACATTCCAAGTGATGAAGCAAATGAAGATCATGACATGATGATAGTGATGCCATTGTGATGATCAAGTGCTTGGACTTGAAAAGAAGAAAGAGAAAAACAAAGGGCTCAAGGCAAAGGTATAAGTGGTAGGAGCCATTTTGTTTTAGTGATCGAGACACTTAGAGAGTGAGATCACATTTAGGATCGATAGCCGTACTATTAAGAGGGGTGAAACTCGTATCAAAATACGGTTATCAAAGTGCCACTAAATACTCTAACTCATTGCATATGCATTTAGGATCTAGTGAAGTGATGATGAACATGATAATGAAAATGATAGTGATAGTAATGATGATGAACCTACTAAAGATGAATTATTTGACATGCTAGAAGATGCTAAAGAACACTTTGACATTAAGAGAAGGGAATGCAAGAGCTTGAATAAGGAGGTAAAAGCCCTTAAGCAAGCCCTTAATGAGCTCAATGCATCTCATGAGAGGCTAGAGGAAGCCCATGAGAAGCTTAGCAAGGCTCACAAAAATCTTGAACAGGCTCTGTCGATGTTTTGGACCGGCGGGTCCTCAACCAACGAGTGAAAACATACTACGTGTCCCTATCCCGGATGGTGATACAAAGAGACACAAAGTTTATACTAGTTCAGGCAATAGGTGACCTACGTCCAGTCTGAGAGAGCGATCTTGTATTCCTTACACCGAAGTGCTTGTAGTAGGGATTTACAAGCAAGGCGAGAGAGGGGGTTAGTCCTAGGTCTCTGCGTGGAGCGACGTGGGTTACTTGAGATGTTGATCTCTCGTAGTGAGGAGCGTGTGTATTACAGAGTGTTACTCGTTGCTTGCGCGTGTGTCTATCTGAGCGATGTCTCCGTGAGTGTGTGTGTGCGCGCTCGTCGGGTGTCTCTCCTTGTCCTAGAAATGGCCCCGGTCGCCCCCTTTTATAGTTGAAGGAAAGGATAGGGGCGGTACATGCGTTTGCTACGTGGTGCGTGGTGTGAGCGAAGGCGGCGTGCCGAGCCCTGTAGCTCGTTACTACGGCGGTATGGTGGATGGACTGGTCTTCTCCTTGGTACTCTAGAGCGACGCACCGGTCACGCCTGGCCCTGTGCGACGTGGGAGCTCCTGTGGTGGCAGGTGCGTTGGAAGCATGCTGGTTGCTGTACGTTGGACCGGCGCGGAGTGCCGAGGACGGGTTGATGCGATGGCGCGGGTGTGCTGACTCCGAGGATATAGGAGCTCAGCCCTGTACGCGACGTGGGAGCTCCTGCAGCCTGACGCAGGGTATGGCGTGTTCCGCGGGCGACGTGCTGCTACCAGAGTGTTGACAACGTAGAGAGCCGAGGCCCAGTTGATGCAGAGGCCGGGCCGTCATGGGGGGCTCGGCAGGCACGAGTCCTGAGACTACGGGAGCGAGGAAGCGATTTGCCGAGGCTCGGAGGGAGCAGTTGGTTTTTTATGCTGATTCCGAGGCTACAGGGGCCCAGACATGACTCTCCACGCCACACTGTCGTCGGAGCCGGTGGGGTTAGGTAGCACAGTGCCACATGGGTGTCAGTCGTGGGCACAGCGTCGGGTACAGCGGCTGGTAACCCCTGCCCCGTCCTGTCCCGGACTGCATGGCGCCGATGTGACTCCCATCTCGTCGGCCACTCCGCTGTACCACGCCGGAGTGTGGCACTCTGTCAGGGTGGTCGGTTAAAGCTATGGCGGGACTGATGCCGAGCCGGCCTTGAGCGAGACGGAGAATTGGTACCTTGCTCGAGGCCTTTCGGGTGGGGCCTCGGGCGAGGGGTCTCGGGCGAGGCGGAGAGTTGGTAGCTCGTCCGAGGCCTTGCGGCGTGGGCCTCGGGCAAACTGGAGAATCTGACGAGGCCTTGCGGCGTGAGCCTCGGGCGAATCAGAGAATCGGCCAAGGCCCGCGTGGTTGTCTCTTGGCTTTGGTTTTTACAAGGTCTAAGCAATTTTTTCGGTTCTTGCTTAGGGTACCCCTTTCTATGGTATCCGACAGGCTCATTCCTCTTTGCTTGATGAGCAAAATAAAACGAAGCATGCAAAGACTTGCAATATTGGCTTAACTTATGATATAATTGATGAATCATTATCTTTGCCTACCATTGTTGCTCCCGCTAACCCTTCTTATAGTACTTCTACTTTCACGTCATCTAGTAGTGATGGTTTCACTTGTGATGCCTCACTAATGGTTGAGAATGAGAACCTCAAGAAGAAGGTCAATAAGCTCACTCACACCTTGGCTAAGGCCTATGGTGGTGAGAACCGCTTGCTTATGTGCTTGGGTAGCCAAAGAGTTTCTCTCTACAAAGAGGGATTGGGCTATACCCCCAAGAAAGGCAAGGCGGCCTTTGCTCCTCACAAAACTAGTTTTGTAAAGAACAATGGTCGGTTTTGCACTAGTTGCAAACAAATTGGTCATAAAGAGCATGAGTGCAAGAACAAGAGTAAAAAAGCTAATGTATCCTCCATTAAGCTTGGTTTTTTCTATATGCTTACCAAGGGTGCAAATAGTGTAAAGGCTAAGTTCATTGGTAAACCATGGATGGGCTCAAAGAAGAAAGCCATTTGGATGCCAAAGAGCTTGATCACTAACCTTCAAGGACCCAAGCAAGTTTGGGTACCTAAAAAAATTGATCTTCTTTTGTAGGTCAATTACAAAGCCGAAGGAAGGCATTGGGTTCTTGATAGTGGGTGCACTCAACACATGACCGGTGATGCAAGAATGTTCAACTCAATCAATACCAATGGCAATGATGGTTATGATAGTATCACATTTAGTGACAATGGCAAAGGCAGGGTCAAAGGGCTTGGTAAGATTGCAATATCCAATGACATGAGCATATCCAATATGTTGCTAGTAGAGAGCTTGAACTTCAATTTGCTATCTGTGGCTCAATTGTGTGATCTTAGATTTAAATGCATATTTGGGGTAGATGATGTAGAGATCATAAGTGTAGATGGCTCTAACTTGATCTTCAAAGGCTTTATATATGAGAATCTATACTTGGTTGATTTCAATGCCAGTGAAGCTAAATTGTCTACATGTTTGTTCACTATGTCTAGCATGGGTTGGTTATGGCATAGAAGGCTTGGTCATGTTGGAATGAAACAATTGAATAGATTGGTTAAGCATAACTTGGTTAGAGGCTTGAAAGATGTTGTGTTTGAGAAGAATAAACTTTGTAGCTCTTGTCAAGCCGGCAAACAAGTTGAAAACACTCATCCTAAGAAAAATATGATGAGCACTAGTAAAATATTTGAGTTATTGCACATGGACTTATTTGGGCCAACACAATACACTAGCATTGGTGGTAACAAATATGGCTTTGCGATAGTGGATGATTACACTAGATATACGCGGGTATTTTTTCTAGTGGACAAAAGTGATGTGTTTGCAACATTCAAATCATTTGTCAAAGGCATTCACAATGAGTTTTAAACAACCGTCAAGAGAGTTAGAAGTGACAATGGTAGTGAGTTCAAGAACACTAGAATTAATGAGTTGTGTGATGAATTTGGAATTAGATATCAATTCTCGGCTAAGTACACTTCACAATCAAATGACCTTGTTGAGAGAAAGAATAGAATACTCATTGATATGGCAAGGTCTATGCTTAATGAATACAATGTGAGTCTATCTTTTTTGGCCAAAGCTATCAACACGGCATGCTATTGTAGCAACCGTCTCTATTGTCACCCATTGAAAAAGAAGACACCATATAAGCTCTTGAATGGTAGAAAGCCCAACATTACATATTTTCGGGTTTTTGGTTGCAAATGCTATATTTTGAAGAAGGACACTAGATTGGGCAAGTTTGATAAGAAATGTGATGAATGATTCCTACTTGGCTACTCCACTACAAGCAAAGCATATAGAGTTTAGAATTTGGATAGTGGTACTCTTGAGGAAGTTCATGACGTTGAATTTGATGAAACCAAGGGTTCATAAGAAGAGAATGAGAACTTAGAAGATGTTAGAGGTATTCAACTTTCAAATGCCATAAAAAACATGGATGTTGGTGAATTGAGGCCTAGGCAAGTGAATGGTGATGAAGATGATCAAGTGCAAATGCTCTCTAACTCAAATGTGCAAGATGACACAAATCAAGCTAGTACAAGTGGCTCTCATGATAATGAACAAGATCAAGTGGCTAGTATATTATCTCAACCCAATGATCAAGCAAGTGTAAGCAATCAAGTTCCAATGCTCCAACCAACCAATATTGTAAGGGATAATCCATTGGACACTATAATTGGTGATATTTCTAGAGGTGTACAAACTAGATCAAGATTTGCTTCATTTTATGAGTATTTCTCATTTGTGTCATCCATTGAACCAAAGAAGATAGATAAAATATTAAAGGATGTTGATTGGGTGAATGCTATGCATGATGAATTGAAAAACTTCACAAAAAATCAAGTATGGGAATTAGTAGAGAGACCAAAGAGACACAATGTGATTGGAACCAAATGGGTCTTTAGAAACAAGCAAGATCAAGATGGGATAGTAGTAAGGAATAAAGCAAGATTGGTTGCATAAGGATATACACAAGTTGAAGGTCTTAACTTTTGAGAAACATATGCCCCGGTTGCTAGATTAGAAGCAATTAGAATCTTGCTAGCCTATGCTTGTGCCCACAACATCAAGCTCTATCAAATGGATATGAAGAGTGCATTTCTTAATGGTTACATCAATGAAGAAGTATATGTTGAGTAACCTCCCGGTTTTGAAGATGACAAGAAGCCTGACCATGTGTATAAGTTGAAAAAGGCATTATATGGCTTGAAGCAAGCACCTAGAGCATGGTATGAGAGATTGAGAGATTTCCTACTCTCTAAAGGGTTAATGACGGGCAAGGTTGACACCACTCTTTTCATTAAGAAGATTGGAAAAGATTTATTTGTGTTGCAAATCTATGTTGATGACATCATATTTGGATCAACCAATCAAGACTTTTATGATGAGTTTGAAAAGATGATGGCTAATGAGTTTGAGATGTCTATGATTGGAGAGTTGAGTTACTTCCTTAGTCTTCAAATCAAGCAATTAAAGAATGGTACATTTGTGAGTCAAGGTAAGTATATCAAGGACATGATCAAAAAATTTGGCATGAGTGATAGCAAAACCATTAGTACACCAATGGGAACAAATGACAACTTGGATAATGATGCAAGTGGAAATATGGTGGATCAGAAATTGTATCGGTCTATGATTGGAAGTCTACTCTATGTGACCACATCAAGGCCGGATGTTATGTTTAGTGTATGGATGTTTACAAGATTTCAAGCCTCGCCAAGAAAAAGTCATTTGAAGGCTACAAAGAGAATATTGAGGTTCTTGAAGCATACACAAAATGTCAGTTTATGGTATCCCAAAGGAGCAAAGTTTGAGTTAGTTGGTTACTCCGACTCGGATTATGCAGGATGCAAGGTTGAAAGGAAGAGCACCTCGGGCACAGGTCGATTATTGGGAAGATAACTTGTTTCATGGTCATAAAAAAAGCAAAATAGTATAGCATTATCAACCGCCGAAGCCGAATACATATCCGCCGGTAGTTGTTGTGCACAAATACTTTGGATGAAGGCCACTTTGAGTGACTTTAGAATCAAGTTTAAAAAAGTGTCATTGCTATGTGACAATGAGAGTGCAATCAAGTTGACCAACAATCTGGTTCAACATGCAAGAACAAAGCACATTGATGTACGCCACCATTTCATAAGAGATCACAAACAAAAAGGGGACATTTGCATTGCGAGTGTAGGCACCGAAGATCAACTTGCCGATATATTCACCAAGCCATTAGATGAGAAAAGGTTTTGCAAGCTAAGGAATGAGTTGAACATATTGTATTTCTCAAATATGTGTTGATGCACCCCCCACTTATATGACATGCCTCTCCTTCGAACAATCCAAGGTAAAAGTTGATTGGCATGGCATACATCCTTTCTAAGGACATGTTTAGTGCATCTAGTCATCTATCACATTTAATAGACTCATTCATGAAAATCAAATGATTTTGATGTTTGTATGGTATGACTATTGCTTCTATGCTTGACTTGATCTAGTGGTAGCATATGACATGTTGTGGGCTTGTAAACCTAGTGTTTGATCTAGAAAATGAGCTCTAAGTGTTTAACTCAACATGGTACAAGATAACCCTTATTTGGAGATGTGAAGAAGCTTGTTCTTGGATTAAACCGAGTTAAATGTCTTTGGCATGTATTCTAGATTGAACCAAATTTGGGAAAATGATCCTCACCCCCATTGATTGACATTGATAATCTCAACCTATCTATTTTTTGAACCTTTGTGGTCATTGATGACAAAGGGGGAGAAAAACAAAGATATTAGTGATATTAGTATTATGGGGGGAGAAAAACAAAGATATTAGTGTACTAAGATAGTGAAAAGACAACAAATGAGAGAATTTGACATAGGGGGAGAGATATGACAAAGGAAATGGATCAATTAAAACTTTGAGCATACAAGTAGGGGGAGCAAGCTCATAAACTTGTATGATGCATTTGAATGTGCATTTCATATGTTTGTTTGCATGGCACAAGTTTTAAATTTCAATATCCATGCTTATGTGGTGTATGCTAGTTGTAGGTTTGAATGTTGAAATAAAAAATTAGCATGCATAGGTTATCTAGTGATTTCATTTCTAAGTGGTATCAAGCTAACCATGGTGCTAAGGATGATATATTGGTGCACTCTGATTGGTATCACGCTTCAAAGGTCTATCTTTTATACCTTAGCATCATTTGATAAACATTGTCTCCTATATTTCCTATCTAAGCATGTGTACAATCTACAATCCAAACTCTTAGCACCTATATAGGGGGAGCAATTGCTACCATTTGGGGTTCATGAAATTTGTCCATATCCTTTTACACATGGTTAATATGTTTGGGCAAGCAACATGGATTCAATTAAATTTTAATTCATATCTTTGTATAAGGGTTGTCATCAATTACCAAAAAGGGGGAGATTGAAAGCTCTAGTTTAGTTTTGGTGAATTGATGAAACCCTAAGTGCTAACCTAGTTTATCAAGTGATCATGAGATAGGTAGCACATTCCAAGTGGTGAAGCAAATGAAGATCATGACATGATGATGGTGATGCCATTGTGATGATCAAGTAATTGGTATTGAAAAGAAGAAAGAGAAAAATAAAAGGCTCAAGACAAAGGTATAAGTGGTAGGAGCCATTTTGTTTTAGTGATCGAGACACTTAGAGAGTGTGATCACATTTAGGATCGATAGCCGTACTATTAAGAGGAGTGAAACTCGTATCGAAATACGATTATCAAAGTGCCACTAGATGCTCTAACTCATTGCATATGCATTTAGGATCTAGTAGAGTGCTAACACCCTTGAAAACATTTGTGAAAATATGCTAACACATGTGCACAAGGTGATACACTTGGTGGTTGGCATATTTGAGCAAGGGTTAGGAACTTCGCCGGCGGAGTGTCCGCCCATAGAGTGCGGACAGTCCGATGGTGCCACCAACGCTCTATATAGAAAAGACGGATGTCACTGTAAGTGACCGGACGCTGGTCTCGGTAGGACCGGCGCATCCGGTCAGTGATAACAGTGAGCGTGCGGTTTCGGTCTCATGACCGGACGCTGGCGCGAGAAATGACCAGATGCTCAGGGCCTGAGTCTGGTCAGTATGACGTATGATAACATATGCAGCGCATAGGGGAGACGTTGAGTGACTGGACGTTGGGTGAGTTCAGTCGAGCACGACCGGACGCGTCCGGTCGTAATTTTTTGCTTCTGGTACCTTACTAGAAATGACCGGACGCTGGTGTTGGTGCGTCCGGTCACTACTTAAATGTACTGATGACCATTGTGATCGAGCGATCAGCGTTTAAAACCGATGACACGTGGCAAGAATCGGGCGACCGGACGCTAGGGTCCTGCGTCCGTCACATCGACCGGCGTGTTCGGTCGCCCCGTGTTCAGTGCAGTGAGGAGCCCAACGGCTCTATTCGTGGGGGCTCTCTATTTAAACCCCATGGCCGGCTCAAGCTCACTCTCTTAGCTATTGGCATTGACATAGCAACCTTGTGAGCTTAGCCAAAGCCTTCCCACTTATCTCCATCATTAATTCATCATCTTTGTGAGATTGGGAGAGAATCCAAGTGCATTGCTTGAGTGTTTGCATCTAGAGGCACTTGGTGTTCATGTTTCGCTGCGGGATTCGTTTGTTACTCTTGGTGGTTGCCGCCACCTAGACGGCTTGGAGCAACGAGGATCGTCGAGCGGAGGTTGGTGATTGTCTCCGGCTCCAATCGTGATGATTGTGAGGGGTTCTTGACCTTACCCCGGTGGAGTGCTAAAAGATACTTTAGTAAATTGCTCATGGATTGTGTGATCCTCATCTTGTGTTGGTTGTGCGGCACCCTATTGAGGGTTTGGCGTGTGATGCCAATTAGCGCGTGAACTTCCAAGTGAGTGAATCGCCACAACGAGGACTAGCTTGCCGGCAAGCAAGTGAACCTCGGTAAAAAATCATTGTGTCATCATTTAATTCTGAGGTGATTGGTCTTTATTGGTATTCATCCTTGTGATTGATTGGTTCAATCCTCGACACGGCGGTATAACCATCTTACTCATTCTATTTACATTACCGTAAACTAGTTATCAAGCTCTTTAGTGTAGCTAGTTGTGAGAGCTTGTTAGTTTGGTTAGTGTGTCTCTTTAGTTAGCCGTTAAGAGCACACTAACTTAGTGTAGTGACATAACCATTGTGTGGTTAGAAACTATAGAAACTAGAATTGTGGTAGGTGGCTTGCATTTTTAGTAGGCTAGCGCAACATTTGCTTCGCCCCATAATTGTCTATCTGGTTTGTTAAGTGTTGTTGTAGAAATTTTTAATAGGCTATTCATCCCCCTCTAGCCATTAGGACCTTACAAGTACCCATTCAACATTGTTGAGCATTACTACTTTGTTGATTTCATCAACTCCTTGCGTCCTAGCTTTACATTCAAGTCTAGAGTCACTGGTAGAAAGGATATAATGGACATATATGAAACAGAAAAGGATAAGTTATATGCTTATTTGAAGACAATTAAATGACGCTTTAGTGTAACCATGGACATGTGGACATCATATCAAAACAAAGGGTATATGTGTGTCACGTTGCACTGGATAGATGATGAGTGGCGTATTCAGAAGAGAATTATGGGTTTCTTTCATGTGGAAGGTAGACATACTGGCCATAAGTTGTCAGAGTCATTTACTGAAACCATGGTGAAGTGGTTTATTGAGTAGAGGTTGTTTGCCTTGACTTTAGATAATGCATCGAATAATTTTGTGGCAGTCACTAATATTGTTGCTGATCTCCAAGTGAACAGAAAAGCTTCTTTAGTGTGTGATGAGATATTTTTCATATTAGATGTGGTTGTCACATACTTAATTTGGTTGCAAGAGATGGGTTGGCTGTTATTTCTAAAGCACTTAAGAAGATTAAACATTTTTGTACTAACTGTGAAGGGTTGTCCCTTACAATGGGAAGAGCTTTTGAAGTGTGCTACTGAGTGTCGGTTGGATACAACAAAGGGAATTCAACTAGATGTTACAACTAGGTAGAATTCAACCTACTTGATGCTTAAGGATGCCTTGTACTACAAAGATGTTTTCATTCGACTCAAGACATCAAATCGAAGTAAGTATACGAAAATTACTCCTAATGATGATGAATGGAAAATGGCTACAACTGTATTTCAGTGCTTGAAAAAGTTCTATGACCTTACTGTATTGCTTTCTGGTACATCATATCCTACTGCAAATCTATTCTATAGAGGTTTTTGTGAGATAAAGGAGTTGCTTGATAATTGGTGTCTTGGTGCAGACTTCACAATTAAGAAAATGGCCATTGCTACGAGTGAAAAGTTTGAAAAGTATTGGATCTGTTCTAGCATGAGTCTTGCAATAGCTTGCTTTCTTGATCCTAGGTACAAAAAGAAGCTTTCAGAGTACTATATGAGAAAGTTCTATGGTGACTACTATCAGATTCATCTTGATGAGTTTCTTACTATTGTGAAGAACTTGTACCAATTTTATGCTAGCTCTAGTTCAAAGAATAAGAGTGATGTGAATCAAAATGAACATCTTAGTCCAACGGATCCTCTAGCTGAAAATAGAAATGATGAACTTGAGAGCTTCTTATATGATGATCATGGGCCCGATAGCAGTGACACAAATGAGCTAGACAAATACATGGCAGAGCCACTGTTGAAGCAAAATCCGTTTGATATTTTATCACATTGGAAGAACAATACAGACAAATACCATATCCTTTCACAAATGGCTCGTGATATGATGGCCATTCAAGTGTCCACGGTTGCATTCGAATCTGCATTTAGCAGAGCTGGCCGAATAATTGATCCATATCGTAATCATCTTGATCCTGAGATAGTACAAGCGTTGATCTGCACCAAAAATTGGGTACATGCTGCAAGAAAAGGTATTAATTGGCTCATTTGTTCAATTAGAATTTTCCAAATATATGTGATGTACTGTACTGATGTATATGTGCCTTGACTTGTCATTTTTCAGATTCTAAATCTATTCCTTCAATTATGGCTGATTTCAAACCTCCAAAAACTATTCCTGTGAGCTCTCGTTACCCAACAGATGATGAGGTATTTGTTTATTTGTCTTGGTTGTTGTTTCAGTAACCATTCTTGCAAGAGAAAAATAACATAGCTACATGATTGCAATTAATCATGAATACATATGTGCTAAAAATTGTAGGAAAAAGATGTGATAAGTGATCCAGATGCCATGATTGAAGATGGTGATGAGCTGTGACTGCAGAGCTTTGTTTCCTTGTGGTAGAAACTTTGTGATGTGTGGACTTATTAAATGTTGCGGACTATGTACTGGATGTTTCCTTGTGGTTGTGACTATGGTCCAGTTTAGTTCCAGGAAATTTTGCCAAATTTTTCAGATTCTCCGTCACATCGAATCTTTGGACGCATGCATGAAGCATTAAATATAAATAAAAAATAAAACTAATTACACAGTTTAGACGAAATTCACGAGACGAATCTTTTAAGCCTAATTAGATTATGATTGGACACTAATTGCCACATAACAACGAAAAGTGCTAAAGTGTATTTTGCAAAAATTTTCACCATCTAAACAGGCCCTATGTGATTTGTGAACTTATTAAATGTTGCTCGTCATTTTCTAATATTTTGTGGTTGACTGGTTGCCTGGTTAAGGTGCTCTTGAATTCTTGACAATACTTTGTGATTGCTAGCGAGTGGTGGCGTGGTGCCTTTTTGACCGGTGCCTGCGTGGTCTAGTGCTTGTTAGTGTTAGCGATGACATGTTGACAACAATCAACCAACCGTGGCATATTGCCTTTTCCAGCAGATGGCGATGGTTTCTTGCATTCTTACCGGTGCTTGATCGGTTGCCACTTGCGAAGACTGGTGGCGTCTCAAAAACATATTGATATGTGATTAAGTATGTGATATGAATTATGATATTGACATGTGCAAAGTAATTTGGTGTTATGATATTGATATGTGATCGTCATTCCGGCTTAAGTTCTCGGTTTTCAGCTTGCGTTTACATCATCTTTACGCCCATATTTCATATTTGTTGGTTTCCGAACACCAGTATTTTCCGCTCCGCATCCGATCCCGCCTTTCCAATCTCGGGTCCTGTTTCCGATGATGAAATGTAGAAACGGAAACGGGAAGGAGGTTTTCCCGCCCATTTCCATCCGTTTTCAACCTTACTGCCAACTACTACCTTGATAATCTAAATAGAGCTCAACTAATAGTAAGGAGCTAGCTTTCATCCGCTAGAAGTTAAGAGCGTGCTAGGATCCTTTGGAAACCGCTCCTTTGAATCTCCAGCTAGAGTACCTCAGAGTTTGTGCGGCCAAGGGTTTTCTTGCTAGCCTCTAGGTGTCCGATTTCGGTCGTCCAGGGTGCAAATCGATATGAAGGCGCCGTGAGGTCATTAAGTTTAATCGTCTTGTATCTTTTTTTTTTGCGAAGATTTGTTGTTTAAATTGGAAAAAGACTAAATTCATTATGTTGTTTTATCCACCTTTAACACTCTGCGCATCACATAGAAGCTGCAATTGGCTAGGTTTCTCCACGTCTCCAACAAAAAGCCTTTCAGCCTGTTTCACTGGTGGGTTTCTGAGCTGATAAATCCGACTGATACTAATTTGTTTCAAGAGAAAAATATTATATCATAACTGATAAACCCTGATCGATACCAACAAACATGGCCTTTATGTTTAGGGATATGTAGTTTGGGTTTTTGTTTGGAGCTTGTAAGAATCTGTGAGGGCATAAAGCTGATAGGACCGTCGATGGGATGCTTGCTTGACGATGGTGGTAGCTAGGGGCGGCGGGGCAATCTTTGTGGGGATGCCACCGATGAGAGTGGCGAGATGAGAGTTGGTGAGTAGTCTGACGAGGATTCTCTCGTTTTATTGCGAATACTTCCTTCGTTCTAAATATTCTAAAGTCGCTTTAAATTTGTTGATTCATCCGTTCTCTCAGTATATATATATAGAAAATTTTGTTGATTCATTCGTTTCTCTCGTATATATATGTATATATATAGAAAAGTTAAAACGATTTATAATTTAAAATGAAGGAAGTATCTAGTAAAACCGTGTGACTAGAATACACGATGTAAGGGAAAGAGTTTGATTGTACAATTTAGAAGTTTTTTTTAACTACAATTTAGAAGTTGCTTATATATAGGCAGAATAAGCCAGTAAAGCCAAACGCGTATTTTATCTACATGTCGGGGACCTAATACCAGGGTACCCCAGAAGGTGGAACCGATGACCACCGAACGTGAAAAACTTCTAGATGCATAAGGGCTCCATGTCATCCCTTGTTCGAGTGACAGGAGTTCGGTTCCGCCTCGCCCGACGCCTTGAGGGCGGGCTCAGTCTCGCCCGAGGGCTGAGGGATGAATTCCATCTCGCCCGACCCCGGAGGGGCGGGGTCAGCCTTACCCGACGCCTTTGTAGGATAACCCTGCCTCGCCCCAAAAGCTCAAGGCTAATCTCCGTCTCGCCCGACGCCTATAGGGCGGGCTCGGTCTCGCCCGAGGGCCGAGGGATAAACTCCGCCTCGCCCGACGCCTTGAGGGCGGGCTCGGTCTCGCCCGAGGGCTGAGGATGAATTCCGTCTCGCCCGACCCGGGCGGGTCGACCTCACCCGACGGCCCGAACGAGCCTCGCCGATCGATATCTATCCCTCATAATGATGGAGTGCAGGACGAGACAAGACGTTCGGGTCAACCATGGCTCCAACGACCATACCTGCGCCTGGCGAGAAAAGGACTGCCGAGGAACAGCAGGATGAAGCTTTAGACCCTTCCGGGCGCCGCAGAGCCCAAAAGGTATTACAGTGCGTGCACCTCACCTGTAGAGTTGTAGGCGCCGCCTTGACTCTGGGACACGGAACCCGCGAAGATATACGACAACCGCTACGCCCGGAAAGGATTTGCTATCTCCACGAACGATGGGTATTCCGTCACCACACGGTGGACCCGAGGGAGCGCGCGCCGCTTCCCGACCCCTCGGGTCCTCCCAGTCGAAGGCCTTGACCACGGCGTTACACGGACCCCGACCCGCATTCTCCCAACAAGGACTCATGAGAACCGTAAGGCGTGCGGAGCAAGGGCTGGGGAGGCTCATAAGTCAAAACCACATCATGCGGCCCCATACCTCGTGAGGGCGGCGATTACGTGTGACTAACCCGACATCCTACAGAGACATCGACAACATTGTAAACACTTATCTTCCTTCGCACTCATCGTGAGTGGAGGACCCGACCAGTAGACGTGAGCCACAAGATTAAGTAGAGTACGCGTCCCGGGCCCTTACCCTTGTAAAGTCGGCCCTTCATCTATAAAGGGGATGCGCTTCTTCCATCATGGGGATGGAAGAAAAGGAGGACAAAAACAATAGAACGCACTCACACACATTCAAGCACTCTGAAGCTCTTGACCACCTTTCAATCCTTCGATCGAGAGACTTGGGACCAGTCCCTCTCTCGGCGGTTTGTATCCCTTACTACGGATCGTTACGGTGCTAATAACACAAGCAACAACAAAGCGGGCGTAGGGGCGTTTACCCGAACCAAGATAAATCCTGTGTCCTTTAGCGCACCATCCGAGCCTAACGCGCGACACTATAAATTCACTTACGGTGCTTGTACGAAACACCGGCGGTTGCGCGCATGCCGGTAGGGGCTTTGCGCGTTCCAAACCAGTCTCGGATGACCACCCACGCAATCACACGGCCCCGGCGCACACGTGCGTTTGGTGACCTGGATTTCATCATCACACTAGAAGGAGAGCGGCAATCGACTCACTCGGCCGCCCCATCTCCCCTTCCATCAACCTCGGCCGTCTCGGGCTTGAGGGTCCACCGGCAACTCCGGGGAGTCCCGCACCCAAAGAAGCCTCTCACAACGCCACCATGTGTCCGGAAGGGTCCGTATGGAGCGCCCGACAGCGTTTCCGTTCGGTCTCCGCAACGCTGCGGCAACAACCGGCCGCCTTCTTCTGGCGCTTCGTGTGGTTCAACCACCCACGGACATCGAGTTCGTGGGGCGATTGAGCGGGATACGGAGACCCTCTCACGAGCTCCTCAACGAGGCACATCAGACGCTCTCGGCTCGGATTCCAGCAGGGGAGCCACCACCCTTCCCGAGAATGCTACATGACACGGACCCAGGGTCACGTCGAAAGCGCCTCGGGAAGAGGCCACCCCTGAACAATCTGACGGCGCAGATCCGGGGAAGAAGGGACAGCCCCATCTCGCCGAGGATGGAGCGACTAAGGGCTCATCGGCAAAGAGATCGATGAGGCCGGGCAAGGGCTCCGCCGCGAATACGCGGACATCAATCGCGAGATTGAGCGCCGCAAAGGCGAAGCGCGCGCCTCTTACCCCAGCCCGCACCGTACATCAAAGGATCCTCACCGACGATGGGGCCTTTCCTCACTTTGCTCGAGCCGGCCGAACATCGCCAGTGGCGACCGCCTTGCTTGCATGGTCTCCGGAGGCCACGACGTCCGAGGATCGACGCGCTTATCGGGAGATTCGCACGTTGCTCGGCCTTGCCACCCAAGCAGCAGGCGGAAAGTTCGTTGTCTCGGCAGCGCTTGAACCCGACACCAGCCGGCCACGCACCTTCCGGTGCATCCCACCAAGGACGCATCCGTACACCAAACACCGCCGGCGGCGGGCAGCCCTCCGTCGTCCACAGCACATCAACGCCTCGGCCGTGGCGCGGCGTCGTAGCATCATCGGCGCTCGGAGACGTGCCTGCAGCGGCGAGGGAGAAGAAGCGGCCGCCCGCGGCTATCATCCCCGCGTGGCGGGCGCTACGACGACAACGAGGACCGAAGCCCGAGCCCGTCCCGCCAGCCCTCGGGCCTTTGGCGGCACATCCTCAACGCTGCGTTCCCTCTAAGGTATCGACCGCCTACGAACATTCCTAAATATTCTGGCGAAACAAACACCGGGCTTTGGCTCGAAGACTATCGGCTTGCATGTCAGGCCGGTGGTGCTAGTGATGATAATTTCATTATTCGCAATCTCCCGCTGTTCCTGGCCGACTCAGCACGAGCGTGGTTGGAGCACCTACCGTCCAATGCTATTCAGAGTTGGGCGGATCTGACTGAGATCTTCGTGGGTAATTTCCAGGGCACGTACAAACGCCCTGGAAACCCATGGGACCTCAAGAACTGCCGTCAGAAAGCCGGTGAAACCCTCCGCGGGTACATCCGGCGCTTTTCACGACAGTGCAATGAGCTCCCGAACGTCGCCGACGCCGATGTAATAGGAGCCTTTCTGTCCGGAATGACCTGCGAATCCCTGGTCCACAAGCTAGGACGCAGGGGCCCGCGAACTACCAAGGAACTCCTGGACATCGCCACTAGTCACGCCTCTGGAGAAGAGGCAGTCGGGGCCATCTTTGATCGTACGGACGGAAAAACAAGGCGGGACGAGGACGCCAGCGAAGGCGCCTCCAACCGTCCCGCCAAAGGGAAAAATAAGAAGCAACGGCGCGACAACTTACTCATGGCACGCCGATCCGCAAAAGGTGGCGAAAGCCCGTGGAGGGCACTCCGAACCACTTCGAAAAATGCTCGAGGGGCCATGCCCAAACCACGCCTTCCCGCCAAGCACCTATACAAGGAATGCGGCCTTATGCGCAAAATACTTGGTCGGGGCCTTAACAAGGAGGAGCAGGGAAGGAGCCTGTTCCCACCACTAACGACACGGAGGAGAAGGACGACACCTTCCCAACTCCGACCGGTGCCCTCATGATCTTCGGAGGATCAACGGCCCTCGACTCCGAGCGCCGCCGCCAAGGTCGCGCGTTGAGAGGGTCTATACCATTGGACCGGCTATGCCAAACCTATCTCCGGTGGTCGGAATCCGCCATAACCTTCGACCGGACCGACCATCCGGATGCCATCCCACACCCGGGAAGGTATCCGCTTGTCGTCGACCCGATCGTCGGTCCAAAGCGGCTCACCAAGGTATCGATGGATGGGGCAGCGGCCTCAACATCATGTACGCTAAGACGCTTCGGCGAGATGGGCGTTGACCGAACGCGCCTCCGCCCGTTCGAGCACCTTTCCATGGCGTCGTGCCGGAAGGCAAGCCGTGCCACTAGGGCAGATTGACCTGCCCGTCACTTTTGGGATCGATCCAATTACGGACCGAGACCCTCACCTTCGATGTAGTGGGGTTCCTGGGGACTTTCCACGCCATTCAGGGCGACCATGTTACGCGAAGTTCATGGCCGTACCCAATTACACATATCTGAAGTGAAGATGCCGGGCCCCGTGGGATCATCACCATCGGCACCTCCTTCCAGTAGCGCTTCTGAGTCTGAGGTCGAATGCTGCGGACACGCATCCGCGATCATCGCATCCGAAGAGCTCTCGTCGCCCTCGAGGAGGAGGTCGGTGAGGGACACCGACGCAAAGAAGTCGTCCGGATCGTTCGAATCGGCGAGAGGGTTCGAGGGACGTCCTCTTGGATCCCAAGAGCTCGAGGGCAAAAAGTCCGAATCGGGACCGCGCTCTCCTCCGCGCCAGGAAAGCGCTGCTCGTCGACTTCCTCCGCGCCAACAAGGACATCTTTGCGTGGAAACCCTCGGATATGCCGGGCATCCCGAGGGAGGTCGCCGAGCATACTCTCCAAATCCTTCCGGCTCCAAGCCGGTGAAACAACGCTGCGCGCCCGCTTCGACGAGGAGAAACGCAGGCCATCGGCGAGAGAGATAGCCGGACTCTCGGCGCAGGATTCATTAAGGAAGTGTACCACCCGTAGTGGTTAGCGAATCTGTTCTTGTTCGAAAAAAGCGGAAATGGAGAATGTGTGTTGATTATCTTCGGCCTCAACAAAGCGTGTCCAAAGGATCCATTTCCTTTGCCACGAATAGACCAAATAGTCGATTCCACCTCAGGGTGCGAAACCCTCTGTTTCCTGGACGCATACTCAGGCTACCATCAGATCGCGATGAAAGAGTCCGACCAGCTCGCGACATCTTTTATCACGCCCTTCGGATCATTTTGCTACGTTTCAATGCCGTTTGGTTTGAAGAACGGCGGGCAACGCGTACCAGGTATTTGTATGCTTAGTTGCTTCGGAGATCTCATCAGGCGAACCGTTGCGGCCTATGTCGACGACATCGTAGTCAAATCCAAGCGGGCTGACCACCTTGTCGCCGACCTTGAACGTACCTTTGCGAAACTCCGGGCGAACGGCATCCGCAGTTCACCGGTAGGAAATTCGTTCGTTTCTGTGATGAACAACACATCCGAATCGATTGGGCAGCCGTCGCGCTTTTTGACGAACGACAGTCGGTCGCGCGCAACGGCATGCTCCTTCAAGGCCTCAAACCTAGAATTTTCAACCGGTTGAACAAGTTCGGCGCGCGTTGGTTCGCTGAGCTCCCGGCTGTGCTCTGGAGCCTAAGGACGACTCCTAGCCGGGCCACCGGCTACACACCCTTTTTCATGATCTACGGCTCCGAGGCCGTTCTCCCGACGGACCTCGACTATGGAGCGCCAAGAATCAGAGCATATGACGAGCAGGGCCGAGGCATCTCACCAAGACGCCATGGACCAGGTGGATGAGGCCCGCGACATCGCCCTCCTCCGTTCAACCAAGTACCCGAAAAGCGCACGGCGGTACCACACGCCGACGGGTGCGGGTCGAGCCTTCAACGTCGGAGACCTCGTCCTCCGCCTTTGTGCAGAGCAACAAGGATCGCCACAAACTCTCCCCCTACAGGAAGGGCCCTACATCGTCATGGGAAATACTTCGCCCAGCGCCTACCGGTTGAAAACCATCAAAGGCGAAGTCTTCACCAACGCTGGAACATTGAGCAGCCTACGTCGTTTCTATCCTTAAAATAAGCTTACACTTTTCCTTATCGGTTTTTGTCTTAATGAACCCCGATCCTTAGTGACTACCCACCCTGCAAATCGCGAGGGTCGACCTCTCTCGGGCTGGCATATGATCGTAACATATGTCATGTGTAATACAAGTATTACTTATTACGCTTGTAAAAAATCCTCTGTTTATACTTGCAAACATTTTCTAAGTTTTCCATTAAGCCTAAATAAATGAGTTTGAGGGCTAAGATCTTGGGAACCAATTCTGAATACAACTGGTAGGACTGCAAGGCACCCACGCCCCAGCGGCTGCAACCTCTTTGCTCACCAGTTCAATCAGAATTAGTTCGCCCACGTTCCTAGTTTCCTATGACTTAGACCATGAGAAGGGTTGGAAAGCATTAAAATGACTTGCCATAAGCCAAGGATGCAATTTTGTTCATTTTTTGCACAAATTCACCACTTACAAAGCGATGTCATTACAAAAAAGGAACAACATACTCTGAGGACTGTTTGCAGGGGCTTCCCCACAACGTTATTTCATTACAGTCTCGGCTCAGCTCTACCACAAGTGTTGCTGCGGTCGCCGTACCACGCTCTCCATCGGCGACGTCCGGGGCGTGTACACGGGCCAGCTCGTCTACTACGGTCGCCGTGCCACGCTCTCCGTCGGCGACATCTTCGCTGGATCCTCGAAGGCGCCACCATCTACGACGACTCCGCCGGAACGTCCGGGGACCACGCCATCGTCGTCTCCGCGACCGCGACCCGACAGCGACGCCTCCGCCGGAACGTCCGGGGACTACGCCATCGTCGTCAGCCGCGACCGACCCGCGACGCCACGGCCATGACGTCTGAAGACTACGCCATCATCCCCACCATAACCCCGATAATGGCATATGGGCGAAACGCCTCCCGCCAAGGGAGGGCGCAGCGAACGACGCGCGCGAACGACGTCGACGCCCACCGACGCCTCCTTTCCTTCGCCAAAGCGGTGACTCCTCGGCAAGGGCGCGCGCACCATCTCATCTATGTTGGATAACCTCCAAATTTCGACATCACGCACTGAATCACGAGCAAGTTTGTAAGTTCTCTATCTCCCTCGGCATTACTCGCTTTCACTCGGGAACCACCACGGCGCACGGACGCGCGTTTGGCGGAAAGGAAGAAGAAGGAGAGATAGCGGCTCGGAGGCGAAGGAGGTGGGTGAGAACTCCTCTCCCCTCCCTATTTAAAGAGGAGGCGCGATAACTAAGGAAAGGCGAAAAGGTCGGACGAAAAACCCTCTCCCTTCCCTTTTTAAATCGCAATCAATGCTGATTGATATCTCGAGGGGACGCTTTTGAAGTGATGGGGCGAACCCCGGTCTCACGAAGCGTCCCTCTTTGGTCAAACCCGAACCTTTTCGGTATGGCCGCCATCGACCCGCTCCGGACGCTGGCGATTAAAGCACCCGCATAGGCGGAACAAATTTTTTGCCTTCCCATGCGGGACCACGGACGACCCGATGGCGGACCCTTCAGTTCTCCTGGGTCGACCGTTCGGCCCAGAAGACACGACGAACGAACGACCAAAGAAAGATAAGCCTCTCATCTTTCACTTTTTATGCGTTAGAAAACGCGAACATCACTCGGGGGCTGTCGAGGATGACTACCAATCCAGACATCCTCTTCACCCGACCCCTCCGTACGCTTGAAACTAAGGGCGCGACATACAGGCACAAAGCTTTGAGTAAAACTGGACGAACTAGCAAACCCTACGCCCCGATAGCTACAATGTTTCTATTCACCAGAAAAATCATGCTCAAACGCCTCTCGCGTCTCTGGTTTCGACGTCCGCCTTTCTCAAAGAAGGGATCGAAGGGGTCCACCTACAGCAACCAGGTTGCCCAGGTTAATTGAACAGCTCGGATCTTCACCGAGACACAAAATAAAGAATGGCAATTCTTATGCAGGTTTTTCCAACCTCGTCACAAACGTCAGGACCCGAACCCATCTGGTAGGAGCTTTTCCGCCACTCATACCACCAAGGTAACGTCACCACCTTTATTTTCAATTAAATCTCGCATTCAAAACATTTCATATGCAAAAAATTGCATCCCAATGATTCGTGTCGCACCACGAAACGATTGTCATATATCCGATATAGGCAACCACAGTGAGGTTCGAAGGTCGGCCCAAGAAGGGGCTCGAGGCCGCCTCACGCCCGAAACGAGGCTGGAGGAGAGATAACCGAGACGAGCCCAGCAGCCTTGCCCGACCCGCTTCTCGCCAAGCGAACCGGGACGTCTCGACCTTCTCTCGTTCGATTCTAACCTCGAGCCAAACCCACGAATCTCCATCGAGGAGAGGCCATCAGGCCCCCTGAGCTTATCGAACGACTCAGGCATCTGTTGGGAGGCGGGTTAAGAAGTTGTGGAGTGCCACCAGAGAGCTCTGCCGACCTCATCAGCAAATGATGGACCCGGATTCCGCACGAACGTACCCGTTAGCGAGCTCGTTGAGCGCGGTACTCAAGCCGTCGAGGCAAGTGTCGTTCACTCAGCCCCTCCGATTGCGAAAACCGAGGACGGGGTAACACGCAAATAACGGCCGGCCCCTATCAGACCCTGACAAGGCTCGGGGCTCGGGCCAAACAATGCAGGGACAAAGGCCCCACCTTGCCGAGCCCATAGAGTTCCCGGTTGGGATTTACATTTGGAAGACAGGCGAGGGATTATTGCGATGGCATCCATTATCACCGAGAACCACGATTCCGGTCTCCGATAACACCCGACCCCAAAGGTGCCGGGGTCGAACCTTACTCGAGGGGTTGTTAAGGTATGCGGCTACCTCCTCTCCTTCTTTCGAACAATCTCCTCGCATTATAATCAGCGGCATAATTGGGGAACATATTGGTAAGACCGTAAAAAAAATGAAATCGCAAAAATCAAACAAAACGAAATTAAGGCGCAAAAAGCACGAAAGGCGTCCGGACTCGAAAAGTACCGACACTTGTTCACATATTACATATAAGTTATTCTCAAAATTGTTCGACTAATTACTTCAGCGGAGGAGAACCATCTCTTTCAGATTATGCGCGGGTTCTTCGCATGGGGCGACCATCTGCTCCATTTCCTCCAGACTCTTCATCCTCGTGGGTGGACGGAAAGCCTTCGCTCATCACTTTCGGGTTATTTCCTTCTCATAGTGGGCGTGGGCGGCGGTGAAGGCTGGGTAATCCCGGCGTGAAAGGCACTCTCCTCAAGGCGGGCCCACCCGAGCCGTGATACCTTCGACCACGAGCCATGGCCAGGCTGGTCTCCACCGGCTCCCGTCACATTGTAGGCGTTAAGAACAACCCCGACCATAGCTTGTAGAAGATCGTGCTCATCACTCTCAGCCTGAAGGGCTCTGCGCGTATAGGCAGCCTCTTTCTCCAGCTTGGTGGCGGCGTTCTCAGCACTCGACTTTCCTTTCACCGCGTCGTCAAGCTCCGCCCGGAGAGAGCGGACCACCTCGACGTCCTCGTCCACCTTCCGCTGGAGGGCTGTGGCCCTACTCTCGGCCTTCCGCCGGAGGTCCCGCTCCATCTCCAGCTCCTTCAGGACTTCGCTGGCCTTCTCATTGGCCGCGGCATTCCTCTGCAGCAGCTCGTCTCGCTCTTTTTTGAGTCTGGCAATCTCCTCTCCATCCAGCTTAGACCTCGCCGACAGGTCCTCGAACATTCCGTGCGCCTCCTCCGCATCCTGACGCGCCTGGGCCTCCCGCTCTCGGACAGTAGCAAGCTGGGCGGCCAAGTCTGCTCGCAGCCGGGCCTCCTCGGAAAGGCGATCCCTCTCCGCCTTCTGTTCGCGGAGGAATTGGGATTTATCCCGGCTACGAGCAACAAGAATCTGAGGAGGAAGAAGGCTGATATCAGGAATACGAGAACACAAAAACACATGAAGAAAGAAGAAAGTCCAGAAAATACCTGAGTGGTAGGGATAACGATCTCACGGAGGGCTCCTCTGGCCTGGTCCAGGGCGTTCAGCAAGGTCGAGATCCCGATGTCAAGACCCTCCCGCTCCATGCTCTCGGAATGATCATCGAGCGAGAAAAGAGCCGACGTCGGGTCCTGAGCATCCACCCACCGGGCGCCGGCGACTCTCCCCGCCAGGGAGCGGTTTCCTCCCGACAAAGGGGCGGTGTGGCGGCTCCTCTCGACCCTGTCTTGGCACCACCGCCGCACCCGAGACCTCCTCGGCCGGACCCTCCTCCGTCTGGGCCGCTTGGCGCCACGGGTGGATCCACATGGGCGCTGGCGGCGCTTGGATTGCACCACGCCCTCGGGTGCCACCACGACCCGTCGTCCGGCCGATCCCGCTTTGCGCGCGATCCACGACCACCGTCACCGGCGGTGTCACGGTCCCTCGGCGGCTGTTCCACGCCCGCCCATGAAGAGACCGCTTCGCTTCGATAACCTCCGCGGGTGTGGGAGCCACCTTGGACGCCGTCGGTTCGGCCAACGCGGCCCCGACATCGGCACCACTCCTGCCCGAAACAGGGGTGGCTCCAGGCGACGCCGTCTGTCCCACTTGAAGGGCGAGACTCTTCTTGGGCGCCAGCCCCAGGGGGTGACCCGTCCGCAAGAACCTGCGCAAAGGTAATAACCATTAAGTCAAAATAAAAAGGAAAGAAGGATGAAAACAGAGAGAATCAACAGCTTACGTTGGCGTCCTCGGCCGGCGTGAAGCGTTTTGGGATGGATCCCCGACCCTGCCTGCGCTCATCTGGGCGGGACCATTTCATGCCTACCCCCCTCCCGGGGCGGGGGTCCATCTCGTCGGCGCGCGGCCGGAGTCGCCTCTCCATCATCTCGTCGGGCGCGCACCGAGCCGTCCCCCTCCATCGTCTCACGGGGTGCAGCACCGGAGCTGCTCCCCTTCATCGTCGCCTCGGGGATGGCGGCGACAGGTTCGCCCTTCCCCATCCACCGGTCCTCGGTCGGCACGCCGTGCGAAGAGGCGGACTCGCCGGCCTCCACTGACCTCATCGATTCACTTCCCTCCGCGTGAAAGGCGAAGGGCCCCTGCACGGGTGGGTGGCCACTTGTCAGCGTCTCCTCATCCTCCAGGACGCCCCAATCCACGTCGACGGCTACCTCGTCGTCGCCGTCGTCATCATCATCATCATCGTCATCCTCACTGTTCACGTCCTCTCCCCGATCCCGTGCCTCCTGCTTCAGTCGTTTCGCCTTCTTCATCTCCTCCTTTGCCTCCTTGTCCCGCTCGGCCGCGAGTCGATTCGCCGCCGCCACAACCTTGTCCTTGGCGGTGGGGCTGGCTATCCTTGAAGACTAGCCCCTCGGCTAGCCCCAACATTACTGAAGCAAGTGTTAAAGAGGAGATTCGGGAGAAAGAAAAGAATGCGGGAGAAGAGGGCTTACAATTTGAAGAACCCGAGCTCCGGCCGCATTGGAGGATGCCCGGCACCGGATACACGATGTCGAGGACCTGCCGGCGGAATCCTTCATCGGCTCCGTCGCCTCCTTGATCTGTTGCGCCACTTCCGAATAAGGGAGCGCCTCGTCAACGAAGCACCGTCCCCTCGAACGATATCCGGGCATCATCCGATCAGGGAAGCACACGCGCCATCGGTGGTGCCACCCTCCTCGCGTGGTAGGCGCCGATAATTCCCGACCCCTTACACCCCGACCCTTGGTGGCATGGAGGGCGGAGAGAAGGTCGGAGATATGTTTCTTGTCTTTAGTCGGGGCGCCCACCCCACGACTCGGAGCATCCACAATAAGACGTCCGGTGTACTTGGTGGGTGGCACTCACATCATCCTTAACATAAAACCACTGCGAATGCCATCCCTTGTTGGATGTAGCGGGCGCATGTACGGGTAACCTCTGCGACCGGGTATGGCGCGGTGAATCTTCGGCACACCCCATCGGCGCATTCACTTCTTTCCCCCAATCTTCCTCTTGACGAGACTAATGCTAAAGAAATACCGCCACAGATCAAAATGGGGATCGATCCCGAAAACCCTCGCCTGCAGGCAACATGACGCCGCCATATCTTTGAATCCCATTGGGAGTGAGATCTTGCAGCTCTACCTCATAGTAATCTAATAGCCCCGAAGAAATCTATGCGCGGGTACCCGAATCCCTGCTCATGGAAGATGGTAAAGGAGACGACATACCCTTGGTGACAAGACCGCTCACCCTCGTCGCGGGGAGTAACCACTCCCGGACGGGCGGATAGTGGGCGGAGAAGGCCACGGCGAACGAGGCCCTCCAGGGCGCCGAAAGTGATGCTTGATCTGCCCCACAACTCCATTGAAGCGGGAGGGGAAGCGCCTTGAGCTTAACGGGCGGCCAAACACAAACGCAGGCCGGTCGACGGTGGCAATCTGGCGCAAGAGAGGTGGGAAGATTAGCGGCGGATGTTTGAACGCATAAGGAAGGGGAGTGAAACACGGGACCACAGGGGCGAACCCAGCGGTTTTATAGGGGCGACGGACGCGAGAAGGGCAACCGTCCGCCTCGATCTCCGGGTCTGCCACGCACGCCACCGCGTCACGTCGCGGGACACGCGCGCGCAGTCCCTATCCTCTCATCCCAAAAAAATCTCGGCGGACGGTCCACCTTCCCCAAGCGAATCCGGACTCTCCACCCACCGGGGAAGCACAAGCCAGGGTGCAAATCGATATGAAGGCGCCGTGAGGTCATTAAGTTTAATCGTCTTGTATCTTTTTTTTTGCAGAAGATTTGTTGTTTAAATTGGAAAAAGACTAAATTCATTATGTTGTTTTATCCACCTTTAACACTCTGCGCATCACATAGAAGCTGCAATTGGCTAGGTTTCTCCACGTCTCCAACAAAAAGCCTTTCAACCTGTTTCACTGGTGGGTTTCTGGGCTGATAAATCCGACTGATACTAATTTGTTTCGAGAGAAAAATATTATATCATAACTGATAAACCCTGATCGATACCAACAAACATGGCCTTTATGTTTAGGGATATGTAGTTTGGGTTTTTGTTTGGAGCTTGTAAGAATCTGTGAGGGCATAAAGCTGATAGGACCGTCGATGGGATGCTTGCTTGACGATGGTGGTAGCTAGGGGGCGGCGGGGCAATGCTGTGGGGATGCCACCGATGAGAGTGGCAGATGAGAGTTGGTGAGTAGTACGACGAGGATTCTCTGGTTTTATTGCCGAATACTTCCTTCGTTCTAAATATTCTAAAGTCGCTTTAAATTTGTTGATTCATCCGTTCTACTGTATATATATATAGAAAATTTTGTTGATTCATTCGTTCTACTGTATATATATGTATATATATAGAAAAGTTAAAACGATTTATAATTTAAAATGAAGGAAGTATCTAGTAAAACCGTGTGACTAGAATACACGATGTAAGGGAAAGAGTTTGATTGTACAATTTAGAAGTTTTTTTTAACTACAATTTAGAAGTTGCTTATATATAGGCAGAATAAGCCAGTAAAGCCAAACGCGTATTTTATCTACATGTCGGGGACCTAATACCAGGGTACCCCAGAAGGTGGAACCGATGACCACCGAACGTGAAAAACTTCTAGATGCATAAGGGCTCCATGTCATCCCTTGTTCGAGTGTGAGGAGTTCGGTTCCGCCTCGCCTGACGCCTTGAGGGCGGGCTCGATCCTCGCCAGAGGGCTGAGGGATGAATTCCGTCTCGCCCGACCCCGGAGGGGCGGGGTCAGCCTTACCCGACGCCTTTGTAGGATAACCCTGCCTCGCCCCAAAAGCTCAAGGCTAATCTCCGTCTCGCCCGGACGCCTATAGGGCGGGCTCGGTCTCGCCCGAGGGCCGAGGATAAACTCCGCCTCGCCCGACGCCTTGAGGGCGGGCTCGGTCTCGCCCGAGGGCTGAGGGATGAATTCCGTCTCGCCCGACCCCGGAGGGGCGGGGTCAGCCTCACCCGACGGCCCAGAACGAGCCTCGCCCTGATCGATATCTATCCCTCATAATGATGGGTACAGGACGAGACAAGACGTTCGGGTCAACCATGGCTCCAACGACCATACCCTGCGCCCTGGCAGGAAAAGGACTGCCAGGGAACGACAGGACTGAAGCTTTAGACCCTTCCGGGCGCCGCAGAGCCCAAAAGGTATTACAGGTGCGTGCACCTCACCCTGTAGAGTTGTAGGCGCCGCCTTCAGCTCTGGGACACGGAACCCGACGAAGATATACGACAACCGCTACGCTCCAGGAAAGGATTTGCTATCTCCACGAACGATGGGTATTCCGTCACCACACGGTGGACCCGAGGGAGCGGCGCCCGCTTCCCGACCCCTCAGGTCCTCCCAGTCAGAAGGCCTTGACCACGGCGTTACACCGGACCCCGACCCCGCATTCTCCCAACAAGGACTCATGAGAACCAGAAGGCGTGCGGAGCAAGGCTGGGGGAGGCTCATAAGTCAAAACCACTGTACTGCAGCCCATACCCTGCGCAGGGCAGCATTCTGTGACTAACCTGACATCCTACAGAGACATCGACAACATTGTAAACACTTATCTTCCTTCGCACTCATCAGAGTGGAGGACCTGACCAGGTAGACGTGAGCCACAAGATTAAGTAGAGTACGCGTCCTGGAGCCCTTACCCTTGTAAAGTCGGCCCCTTCATCTATAAAAGGGGATGCGCTTCTTCCATCATGGGGGATGGAAGAAAAAGGAGGACAAAAACAATAGAACGCACTCACACACATTCAAGCAGCTACGAAGCTCTTGACCACCTTTCAATCCTTCGATCAGAGACTTGGGACCAGTCCCTCTCTCGGCAGTTTGTATCCCTTACTACAGATCGTTACGGTGCTAATAACACAAGCAGCAACAAACTGGACGTAGGGACGTTTCGCCCGAACCAGTATAAATCCTGTGTCCTTTAGCGCACCATCCGAGCCTAACGCGCATTACTATAAATTCACTTGCCGGTGCTTGTACGAAACACCGACACTACAGTATTTCCTGACCATTTAATTACAGTTGCGAAATTTTGCTTTGGAACTAAAATAGTTTGAAACAAAGTACAGCAACTATTGACCGCATTATTTGGTGTTCGTCTTCGTCTTTCTTCGCTTCTATCATCAACTTACCAAAGACAGAGGGCACATGACCAACGCTTTGCGTGCTCGGCGCATGTATACGTAGTACTACCAGACGCGAGTAATTTTCAGAAAGTAATAATCCCCAGGCCGGCCTGTGTACCAGAAAATTCTCCTGCCCTCGAATATACAATACGCGCAGGTAGCCGAGAGAAATACGTCTAGCAAAGCACTGACTCGCTGCGTGCCTGTGTGTGTAGGAGTATATATATATCTGTATGCCCCGTGCATCTGCTTTTCTTGTACTGTCATCGGACGATCTCTCTCGGTCTACTATACTCCTACACTGTACAGTACAGTAGGAGAGAGAGAGGGGAGTACTGTACAGCTTGTCACTTCCGAAGAGCAGCATGCAGTAGTAGCCCAGCCCCCTGTAGTAGTGCCTGCAACGCCCAACTGACCGACCGATGCGTCTGATTTTAATAAATCCCGGTCTCTCGTATGAAATCCATACCACTGCCGGTCTGCTGCTGTTCACGCACCAGCCAGCACCACGCTCCTCGCCTTCACTCTTTCGTCGCAGCAGAAATAATAGCAAGGGAAGAAGGGAAGAGAGAGAGAGAGAGAGGGTGATTGATGGAGACAGCTTGCTAGACTCTAGAGAGAGAGACGAGAATGAAGGATACATACAGTACTGATGTGTGTACATATATATAAATAAAAAATAACTATTCCTTGACGTTGATATCTCAATGCAAAAGTGCAAAGGCTAGAGTGGAGTAGCGTGTAGTAGGTATAAATACCAAGGTCACTTCAATATATACCACCTCTCAAACCTTACATTTATCAACGTATCTGTATCTATACAAACACGACGGCATTGAAATGGTAGGATCGTTTGACATTTATCAACCTTTACTTCCATATATAACAACACGCAACGTATACAGTTCGGAACTTAATACCTGTCCTCTCCCGTGGTGCAATCAACATCAACTACGACCATGCGAGCGAGGTTCATCAAGTTTGTTCAGGAATCCCTGAGATCACGTTTCTCAAATTGGAAACAATCTTGAATATACTACTACTATATTTTTACTACGTGGATTATTGCCCATGAGTTCATGTATATAAATTAATCGCGATGGACGGAGCATATATTTTTCACTGAAAAAACAAGCCGAAACACTGTTCCAGCTAATTTGTCGTGATAAAAACAATGTTTTGATTGAAAAAACAAGCTGAAAAGTATAGATTAGAAGACAAGCGAACATGACCACAGTGCAGGCAGACTCTTTATGCAACACATGCAGCAGAAGGAACCTTTGGTGGCAATGGCATGTCTATTAACTCGGACGGCATGGTGTATGTATACAGATACAGAGACACCAAATGCTGCTACAGAGCAAACAGTGTTGTAGCGCAGCGCATTGACATTGTAGCGGCGTGAATGCGAGCCCTAGAGAGTATTGTAATGCGAGGGATTCAAAGGGGGAAATGCGTGGGGGACTGGCCTGGCGCGTTCGACCGGAGCGTATGCATATCGCAGTGATGTGTCCATGCAAAGCTGGATGGATTAAAATCGTTTTTTTTTTCTTTTGAATGATCTACAGTGGTCAAGTGCAGTGTGTGGACCAAAAAGAAATAGGCGTCGATCAACAATTCAACAGGGTGAGAGAGACAGAGATTGCAACTGTTTGGAGCAGCACCGATCCTATCCTAAGTGGAAAGATAATGACACTTCCATGTATTTTCAATATTTATTTATACATTTATGAGTTTAAACCTATATCTTAGGCTTGCAACAAAAAATAGAGACTCAAAGCATTGCTGATATCAGGCTAACACAGGAGCACGGTGTATTTCGCAGCTCTTGGAACCAAAGGGCCAGTTTTAAGTGAGATCACATTATTCGGCTTCGATTCAACTAGAGGTCGCAACTTAAACAAAATTATTTAGGACTTAAGCTGCGTTGAACATAAATTTTTTTCTATGGTATCTCATAGAGGAGTGATTCCAACAAAAGATAGCTTAACCAAACACAATTGCCAAGGCAGTGAAAAGTCTTGCTTTTCCACAACAAAGTCAGATAATTAAGCACATCTTCTTTGAATGCCAGTTTGCTCGTACGGTTTGGGCCTGCATACATGTTGCATTAAGCATTCCCTAACCACATAGTATTCCTCGTATGTTTGGGAGTTAGCTTCAGGGTTACGGGAAGGACTTAAAACCTTTTAGTTCTGCTGGGGCAGCAGCTACCTGTTGGCCGCTTTGGCTATGCCAAAACAATTTGGTGTTGGAAAAGAAACATGCTTATTTTCATGTGTAGGCAGTACATTTGGTTATCCATTGGCTCTGCATATGGGTTATCCTCTGGAAGCTTATGGCGTAAGCTTTGGTTGCAACGGCATCGCAACAGTTTTTTTTCGCGATCGCGCCAAGGCACGTATTTCATTAAGCAGGCCATCGCAACAGTTGTACTCGTGCAAACAGACATGGTGCTTTTCACCTAGGCACATAGGTGGTAATATAGTCTTAGGATCGATGGTCATTAGAGTGCCATGCTCTTCCTTTGTTTTTTAGGTCACGTGTTTTATTTATAAAGATCCGAAGTGGATTCATAATTTTTGTATCAACTCGATGTAAGGATTGTGAATTAATAAAATCCTTCTTTTATAAAAAAAGTTATGATGGCCTTCATCGCAGTTCATATGTCATGACGCCACACTACTATAGGAATATTTTTTTACAGTTGTATTTTCATCGCCGGTTCTGTTAGAATATCTCACCGCTAGTTTGTAATAGAACCGATGGAAAAAAATCATTTTCATCACTGGTTCATCATGACTTGAACCGGTGGTGAAAATTGACTTAGTTTTCATTGTCATTCAAGTCACGCAGACTAGTGGTGAAATATGGCCTCAAATATATAATCGGTGAAAACCCTAGCCATCCCTCCATCCAAACATGCCCGCACCCTTCGTTCCGGTGTCACGAGTCGTTCTCATGCAGCCTCAATGTCCCGGTGTCACGAGTAACCTGTCATTATCAATAGACTGAAGAGCAGGAGTATATTTCATCGGCTAGTTCTATCGATGCCCCAAAATTCAACACACAGCCACCCAACCCCAATGATCCAATCTTGACGATTACATTGAAATTTCTTATGGTACAATCTTAGGACTTCCTTGATAGACCTTGACTCAGCTTCCGCTTCACCATTGTTTTTTTTTTACTGTGGCTACTATAGTATGAGCCAACTTGAAGCCCTAAAACACTAGCTTCACAGGCTTGAACACCTATCTAGCTAGTTCATTTTGCTTCAAATGACTTTATCGGGTTCACACTACAATACCTCAACAAGCGCGTGACAGTGAATTTATCATCGAAGCTAAAGCCTTTTTAGGCTATGTCAAACAGGCCCTTATTACAACTATGTTGCCAAACAAATTGGCCGCAGAGGATCACAGATTGGATGCTTGGGGATCATCCTCCTGCGTCCTGTGTCCCCTTCCTGTTACCCGCACCCAACTTTGATTAAGGGAATGATGACAAGTTGCCAGCAGCTACGACCCATGCAAGCACTTTTGGTCTTTTGCTAGAGCCAGCAGGGCCACCTTGGGCAAAGCTGGTAATCTTAGCACGCACTACATGCCGCCTTATTTAGTTGGCGAAATTTTTTAAAATGGTACTGATATATTTTCGTTGTTATTTGGTAATTAGTGTCTAATCATAGTCTAATTAGGCTTAAAAGATTCGTCTCGTGAATTTCGTCTAAACTGTGTAACTAGTTTTATTTTTTATTTATATTTAATGCTTCATACATGCGTCTAAAGATTCGATGTGACGGAGAACCTTAAAAATTTTTGTAAAATTTTAGAAACTAAACAGGCACCAAAAGGCAAGTAGCCAAGTACCAGGAGATTGCATATGCCATTACAATATGCGTGGAAGATTAACTTCTTCTGCCTCTTTGCTCCATGCTTCAGTCCCTTTCATGCAGGGGAGTTGGGCCAGCCGGAGCCGGCCAGGCCCCGCCGGGCGCCGGTCTTAAAGAAACTTTGCAGACAGGACTGATGGATTTTACTATTCCGTTGAAGGAGTATTTATAGATTGTTTTGCAAGTCTTAGAACTTTTCCCTGATCTGTCATGCATGGTTTGTCACTGTGAGAAGTTATTAGGATCATAGGATGTGCCATGAATCGATCAGAGGGCCGGTGCTTGCAGTTCAGATTACACGTTCGTGTGCAGTTGTGCACAGTTTGTCTGATCAAAGAATTATTTTAGGCTAGCAGAACCATTCATGCATGGCTGGCACCTGGCACGCCATTATTTTAGCATGTTTGCTGTATATCTCTTCCCCAAAATATTCTCCCATTGAAGAAGACGCCTAGTAAACTGGAAGAGACGAAGACGAAAGGTGGATACTCTAGTACTGTGATGGCGTAGATAGGTACAGTAATAGCTACTAGCTTCGTACAGCAGCGTACTAGCTTAACGTCGGCGAGATTGCCAGGCATTGAGGCCCCACGGTCTATTTCCATACGATTAGACAATTCATGATGGTATCTCCGCCTAAAGTTCGATATATATTCCATCATCATGGGCCGAGCTTGTTCTATCTGCTGTTTTTTTTATACTTACACCCATTCCAGAATCATGTGCACTTTGACTATAGTATCAAGTAACATCTAGTAGTATATTCTTTCAAAAAACATCTAGTAGTATATACGTAAATGTCTTAATGTTACTAATTGGTATATATTTTAATGTTGTCAAGCCAAATACATAGCTGAATTTAATGTTTCAACTATGGCCTTATTTGGATGTTGTCGGATTCATCTCAATCCATATGTGTTGGGGTGGATTGGAGTGGAAGCTAATACGAATCCGACTACATCAAACAAGACCTAAATAAATGTCGAGCACACCTGAAGGTACAATGCACAGTGAAAAATATGAGTGGGAAAAAGGTACAAAATAATTAGTAACTGAAGTCTATCATAAGCTAATAAAAATGAGAAAATATCTATATGAGTTTTCTATTTGAATATGAATATTTAAACACTAGAGTAGATATAGTAGCTGTGATGCAATGAATTGGACGAAGAAAGTAGATAGAGTAAATTGTAAATGCCTATCATAGTAGGATAAAAGAAAATAAAAATACTATCACTATTGTATTAGAATATGAAGGCAACTATATATATATATATATATATATATATACATACATACATATATATATATACATACATACATACTATATATATATATACATACATACATATATATATATACATACATAAATATGTAATGCAAAGTGGACACTACAATCTAGGATGGAAAGTTATATATAGCACATAAATGTGTGCTAGGAATCCTATAATGTTTCATGGGGAAAGGGTTTTATGTACAGGTGGGACGGGTTTTCAGCCCGGACACAACAGTAGCCACACAAAGAACGCATGCTAAGTCAAACAGCCTGTTCGCTTGCTCGTAAACAATTGTAAATTTTTAGTCGGAAACAATATTTTTCTCTCACACCAAACCAGCCAGCAGTAAATAATCCACGATACGATACGGTCTCTCAGCTGAAAGTGGCGAAACACAATAAATCTAAGTTTTCTTTGATTCGCCAGCGACTCGGAGTGTCGTGGAATGATTGTTGTTGAAGAACCTACAGCTCTTTCGAAAGCCACATGGATGGTCGTTGAACGCTCGCTTGTGCTCTTTAGGAATTGATCACAAGACACACTCCCACCAATTTGCAACTGTGGTGAAACTTGCTTGTCGTGTTACGCCAAAATTTGCTAGGCGCTCCCAAGGCGATTTGGCTCTCGACCTCTTGCACAAAGGGGCAGGTAAGACAAAGGTGGAAACCGGTCTACGCTAATCCATTACAAAGGTGGAAACCATTCATGAAATGCGAGATTATCCACTGTGAGGATTTTGTTTTAGATGAGGATCTAAGCGAAGATTTTGCATTTTTCTCGTTGTACGCCCTCCAGATGATCATCGGTTCTGTAGCTCTGTAAGCCAATTTGGTGTTATACTATCCATCGACAGTCAATTTCCAAGTGATTTTATCCTCGATCTCCGGTTTTATACTATCCAATTTGGTGTTATACTCTCCAATTCTGTAGCCCTTGTCGATTTGTTTTCTTTCCCACACAATCAGCAGAGAGACGGTCAGGTGATAAGTTATGGAAAGCAAGAGTGATGTGACGATGGTGTACCGCCTATTAGTTGGTAGCTAGTTGGGACTCTAATTAGCTGACTAATTCTAGCTACGAGCAATAAACTAGCTATCTACTATTGGGCCTCCTTTGATACAAAGGAAAATATAGGAATTTTAGAGGATTTTAATCTTATAGAAAAGTTTTGTGTACGTCTCTTTGGAACAAACGATTCAACCCTATGAAATTCTTTAGGATTGGATTCAACCCTATGAAATTCTTTAGGATTGTCGTACGATGCACGAAAACATAGGAATTTTAGAGGAAAACTAATATGAAGTTGGATCTCATGGAAACTTTTCTTTATGTCTCAATGTCTTCAAGTTCCTGTATTTTTTCCGTGTTTCATTCATGTGGCAGAACCGTCTAATCTAATGTCTTCCAGGAGTACTTCTCTTTCATTAGACACTAAGTGCTCAAGAGAGGACACTAAATCACACGGTCCCGTCGGGCACACTCCAAGGGGAACCCGAAAATCCACATTTTTCCATCAGGATCACAGATGAGAGAATAAAGCTTACATCATTATTAACCATTTCTTACATCACTTTTAATACAACATCAGAGTTATGAACAATTTAATTTAACAACGGAATATAAACATGTGATCAGAGTTATGACGAAAATAAATAGCTATTCATGACATGATGAAGCATTGATATATAAGCTATGACAACAGATTATAAAACTTCTATTTATAAAATCTTTAGTGAGAGTTACAAATAAAGACTATGATCGCAGCGTAAAGGAAATCATCTCTGAGCCCACTAGAAGGAATCCACACACAAGGGTCAGCATCCACCTGTCACCTACAACATGGAGAAATAAAACCCTGAGTACTCAATTGTACTCAGCAAGACTTACCCGATAGGAGAAAAGAAAAGACTTCTAGGATATGCAAGGCTATCTGGCTTGTGGGTTTATTGCATCTGCAGGAGCATTACTAAACGTACGTCCTTATATTCGATTTTTATTAGCAGTCAGCATTAGTTCATTAACTAACCATTCTATGTAAGCACCTGTGCTATTTTCAAGCAGGTGGTAAGCAATCAGAATTATTTTACCATCTTTCATCTTCCAGTTCTTACTACGTTGCTAGACTGTAGATAAGTCATACCGGATCGCCGATGATTCACGAATCAATGTGCCTAGCTGGGTACCCCGAAACACACGCCCCGCTTATATATATTCAGGAGCGGGGGCTTAGAGTCTAAGTTTGGACGGAGACCTGGACCCGGTGACAGGACCCCATGTTTTGCTATTTTCTTTCTTTTTATTTTATCAAAATATATAAATAATTATGTAATAACAAATATGTCATTATTTCTTTATCACTAATATCCCTACACACCTGCATATATTTATTGTATGTTTAAACGTATACTTATCTATAGAGATACACTCGAGAAGAAATAAGTTTGTACACTACTTTAATTAATATAGCAACATGCTTATCAAAATGAGATACGTGAGTATATATAAATATATATATATATATATATATATATATATATATATATATATCGGTTTACTAATTTAGACAATTAGCAACATCTAGGCATAAGAAAAATTTCAACAAAGCTCGAATTTAAATTAGATTCAAAAGCTATATATATATCGTTCTATTTAATAATGTATTTTATTTCATTCTATTTTTGAGTTCTCTTATACTCTAATCTTGCTCTAATTTATTATTAACAAGTTAATAATTACATGTTTAGTGCTAAAGGGCTCATGTAACACTGGAGGTGTTACAACCAATCCCCTAAAAAGAATCTTGTCCTGAGATTCGATGTAAGAATCGGAAGAGGGGAAAACACGATTACATTTCATAAATCGAAAAATACACGAAAGGTGACACGACTTCGAATGCTAAACCACACAGGAATTTAGAGATACATGATTAAGAGCAACCGAATACAACCGAGGCTTAATCCAGAAGTCGAGATAGACGAGGGCAATGGAGAAACAATAAGATAATGATTATCCAAAACATGACGTATGACCAACAAATTCAGAAACAGGAGACTGAGAAGTTAAACATCGTAAACCCTAAGACTGAACTAACCAACGGCAGACTTGAACTTCTTCGAAAACCAAATCATTTTTCTTCTCAGATTACACCATCACCTCAGACTGACGAACCTAGTTCCACAATAACGATTGGATCTCGTAGCTCTACGCGGGTTCGAGGGGATGGGGATGAAGAAGAAGAGCAAGGACCGAAGGCGTCTTATAGTGACGAACGGAGGTGGGTGCAACAGATCGGAAGTGGAGACCATGGTGCACTCCCTGCACGAGCGGTAGAGGGGGAATAAATGAGAGGGGAGAGGTTCGCTCGACGAGAAAGACGTGCGGACGGCCGTGTCCCCGAAAGAAGAAAGAATGGAGGGGAAAGTGGGGGGTCCGATACGGGGAATAGGGTGAGGAGTCGACGGATGCCGAGAAAAAAGGGGAAGCACGCAGTACACGAGGACGGCTAGTGTGACACGGTGTCGCGGCCACGTTCAAATGCACTGTTTGTTTGGCTGATAATTCATGACTAAAATTTAGCTGATTTATTTTGAAAAAAATATTATTCGTTGGCTTAAAAAAAATAAAGCTTACGAGCAAAACAAACAGGCAAAAATCAAAACGATGAATAGGCGGCAGTGGTCAAGCTCGCATGCAGCTACGTACAGTACGTCCAACACGCAATCCATCCATCTGCGTCATGTCAAGCTAGCCGTCAATCTTTCTCCGATTTGGAACTTGAACCGCTGCCCTTTTCCTTCTCCAGAGCTGAAGCATCATCGATGAGGAGGCAACTAGCTGGCCATGGTACCGCGTGTTGTGTGACACACACCGGCCGGCATCAGTCACGGAATTTATTCATCACTCTGGCTTTACAAAAACAGCTGCACGAGCAAGGAAAGGGGAGAAGACGTACGTACGTCGCGCCGGAGGTGACAAACGCAAGAACCGTAAAAGAGATCGCAGATCATTCACGAGAGTAGATACGGAGAACCAGTGGCGGAGCCTGGGTTTTTAGACGGGGCCCAGCCAAGTTTAATTAATAAATTGTTATAATCGAACTCCCAGAACTCCCAGAGAAGACGAAGATTGGATATACTTTACCAAATATATCTCATATAAAGTCATGTTTCATATTTTTCATTACATAAAAGTTACTGCAAGCAAAAGTATTCATAGAAACTAGCCTTTTTCATTTTAGTCTTACTCTGCGTGTCTTCATATCATAGAAATTATCAATAAGTGTATCGGTTGTGAACTCAATTAGAATCTCCTTCTCAATGTATATTATCAAACAATTTCTCAGGAATTCATCTCCCATTTTATTTCAGAGTCTTGTCTTCACAAGTTTCATTGCAAAGAATGCCTGCTCTGACATAGCTGTCGAAACTGGTAGAGTTAGAACAAGGCGAATCAATCTGTCAAAGAAAAAAATGCTTAGTATTTGCCATCTATAAAAATGATTTGAGATAATAGATAAAAAAATAAGGGATGTTATATAACCTGTCAATCAAATAATAGTCATTTGATTTTCTAGTTTCAGCTAGTTGACGGCATAAATCAGCAATAATTGATAAATTCTGGAACTGTGGATTTGCGAGGACATCAAGCTCATAATGTTGTAATTGATGTCTCAAGTTATTTCTTTCTTGTTCAGAAAAATTAGCAGGATAGAACTTTAAAGCTAGCAGGCAAATATCATCAATTTTGAACGATCTAATTGAATCGCAAGGATCCAAAGATGTACACAAAACGAGAAGCTCTGTGGCTTGTTCACTAAACCTACTATTTAACTCATGTAATTGTTGATTAATAGCAACTGTGAAAATGTCATATTTGTAGTGATGCTCAAGTGATAGCTCACTCTCAGCACGAGATCGAATATAGTCCGCATAGAAGGCATTTATATTTGGCACTTGTATTCCTTGTTTTATGCAAAATGATGTCACATCGTTAAGAAGGGCACTCCAGCCATGATCTCTTCAACTTTGGATCAATTTCTTGGTTGTGGCCACATCATCCATAGCATTGACAATATCTTGAGTTTTTTGCTACAGCTTTTTTGCAAAGTAGGTCTATGATGCCCATGAGTTCTTTCATAACATGCAAAATAAAAACAAAGTCAAATAACATCATTAATTTAACAGCACCAGCAGCCTTTGCTCGTCCAGCAGGTGTGCTTCCTGAACCTTTAGCAGTAGCAATATGTTTCAATACTAGAAATGTAGTCTTATAAAGCTTTAAAAGACTACAAATTGAATCATAATATGAGCTCCATCTAGTATCCCCAGGACGATGCAAGGTTCTAATCTGGTTAGCACCACTTCGAGTTTCAAGCTCATTAAGTTCAATTAGATGCTCCATTTCAGCAACTTGATTGTCATGAAGGTCATCATTTCTCTTAGTTGAGGACACAACAGTATTGACAACAACATCAAGATGTTCAAAAAATTTATGAACCTCAGTTACTTCTTTGGATGCAGCAACAAGAGCTAACTGTAATTGATGGGCAAAGCAATGAACATAATATGCATAAGGACACTCTTTCATAAACTTTGCTTGGAGTCCATTCCACTCTCCTCTCATGTTACTAGCACCATCATAACCTTGTCCATGAATATTTTGGACATCCAAATTATGGATAGATAAAACAGAGCATATTTCTTGTTTTAGAGTTGCAGAGTTTGTATTATGAACATGCACAGATCCAAAAAAATGTTCTCGGACAAAGCCTTCTTTGCCAACAAAACGAATAACAACTGTCGTTTGTTCTTTTCTGGACTCACCTCTTGATTCATCAACAATCAAGCAAAACTTAGCATCACCTATTTCATTACGAATGGCTGTTTGCACATTACTAGCCATAAGGTCCAAGATTTCATTCTGAATCTGTGGTGATGTGTATTTAGCATTCAATGGAGCATTATCCAGTACCACGGCCTTTACCTCATAATCATAAGAAGCTAGAAGTTTTACCATTTCAAGAAAATTATCTTGGTTTTTTGAGTCAACAGATTCATGCCTCTGAAAGGACAAGCCTGGAATGCTAACCATCGGACTGCATCAATTGATGTTCGAAGACGGAGTCTATTCTTTTTTATTTCTTCATTTGTTTGCTTCTCCACTGCATGTACAATATAGCATGGCTGATTCTTTAAATTCTCATAACACTGAACATTGTATTTATGAGCCGAACCACAATCTTTTCCCATGTGAATCATGAAGGCACAGTTTGATTCATCATTGACTTTCTTCCAACTTCTAAATCCTTTCACTGTGAATGCATTAGATCTTATTTTTCCAACTAGTTTTGTCGGGGACCTAATACCGGGGTACCCAAGGAGGTGGAACTAATAACCATCGAACATTAAAAACTCCCGAACGGACGAGAGCACTACTACACTTCTTGCCCGAACGACAGGGGTTTGGTTCCGCCTCGCCCGACGCCCGTGGGCTAGCTCCGCCTCGCCCGAAGGCTGGGCTCCGCCTCGCTCGACCCCCGAGGGCTGGGCTCGGCCTCGCCCACCGGATAGAAGCTAGGCTCCGCCTCGCCCGACGTCCGAGGACGTGCCTCGCCTCGCCCGATGTCCAAAGGCTGGCTCCGCCTCGCCTGACAACCACACCCCACTCCCTCATGATGATAGGCACAGGGTAAGACAAGACGTTCGGGTCAACCGCGGCATCGAAGGACCATGTCCTGCGCCCCTGCAGGAAAGTACCGTCAGGGCATGACGGGACGGGCGCTTAGACCCTTCCAAGCATGGCAGAGCCTGAATAGTGTTGCAGGCGCGTGCTCTTTGCTCTACAGAGTTGTAGGCGCCGCCTTCAACCTCCGGGCGAAGAACCCGACATGGACATACGAAAACCACTACGTTCCAAGGAGGGACTCCCATCCTCTACAGTGGCAAATGAGTAGTCACCACACCATCCACTCCCCACGGGGTCGGAGATCGACAACCCTGTCCGACACGCCGCCCGCGGGGGCGGGACGGGACGCACCCACTTGCTAAAATAAGGCCAGGGCATGGCCTACGAAGATCAACAACCACGCCGCTCCTGACACGGTCTGTCATGTTATGCAGGGCAGGCGTGGGAAAAAAGGGAGACCCGGGTCCTTCGAAGGACCTTCTATACTCTTGGTATTTTCCTTGTTCTCCTATCTGTAACCCCTTGGTCTATAAAAGGGAGGGCAGGGCTCCCCGCTAGAGGGACCAACTTTTGACAGACAACTCACACATAGACGAACTCATAGAGAGCTCGGTTCAACACACCACGCACACAGGCAGGCCGCCACCAGGCTCTTGGCATCCTTTCGACCCCTCTATCAGAGACCTGGGACCAGTCCATCTCTCGACCATTTGTACCTCCTACTACGAACCTTTTTCGGTGCTAATAACACGAGCAGCAACAGACTGGACGTAGGGACATTCAGCCCAAAATGGTATAAACCTTGTGTCCTTTAGCGCACCATCCGGGCCTAATGCTCATAAATAGAAATTTACTAGCCGGTGTTTCTTTGAAACACCGACAGTTGGCGCACCAGGTAGGGGACTTTGCACATTCCAAACCAGGCCACGGATGGCTAACCACGACATCAGCTAGGTCCCAGGCGCACACGTGCGCTTTAGGAACCTAGATTTCATCATCACGGTGGGAGGAAAGTTGGTACGGGCTTACGCTGCCATCCAATCTCTCCCCCCCCCTCGGCCTCGACGACAAGAGGCTTTGGGGCCAGCTCGACACCTCCCTTGGGCTCCAGCAGTCCAGGGAGGACCAGCGTTGCCTCGCCCTTTCCAACGACAACGACATGGCGCGACCTTCCGGGGAGGGGCTCCTCTCTCCGGAACGCCACGTGCGGAGCTCCCTGACAGCGTTTCCGTTCGGTCTCCGCAACGCCACGGCGATCGCTGGCCACCTTCTAGCACTATGCATGGTTCAGTCGCCCACGGACAGCAAGTTCGTGGGGGCAATTGAACACGACACGGAGTCTCTCCACAAGCTCCTCACAGAGGAGCCAAGATCGTCCTCTAGCTCTGACAACAGCAGGGGGAGCCATCATCCTTCCCAGGAATGCTTCATGGGGGAAACCCCCGAGGGGCGCGTTGAAAGCGTCTCTGGGGAGGAGGCTACCCCGACAAGCAACCCTGACGGTAGGACCAGAGGGGAGGCAGTGGCCCCATCTCGCGTGAGGATGGAGCAGCTGAGAGCCCAGAAGCTGGAGATCGATGAGGCCTGACAAGGGCTCGTGCGGGAGTACGCGGACATCAATCGCGAGATCGAACGCCGCGAAAACGGTGGGCGCGCGCGCCATGGCCCACAATGTACACCAAAGGATCCTCACCGACGACGGGACCCTCCCTCACTTCGCTCGAGCAAGTCAAAACATCGCCGCTACGACAGCTTTGCTTCATGGCCTCCCAGAGGCCACGACGTCCGAGGATCACCGGGCCCGCCAGGAAATTTGCATGTTGCTTGAGCGTGCGGCAGCGCAGCAAGCGGAAAGCTCGTTGTCTCGGTGACGTGAGCTCGGCGCCAGCCATCATACGCCCTTGGTGCGCCCTGCCAAGGACGCGTCGGTTCACCAGACACCGCCAGGCGACAGGCAGCACACCGCTGTCCCGATACATCAACGACTCAGCCACAACTACGACGCGTGCAACACCATCAACGCCCACAGGCGTACCTACGGCGACCCAAGGGAAGGAGCCCGTCGTGGCTATCATCCTCGACACGGCGGACGCTATGACAGCGGTGAGGACCGAAGCCCGAGCCCCGGCCTACCAGGCCCTCAGGCCTTCGGACGGCACATCCTCAATGCTGCTTTCCCACCAAGGTACCGACCGCCTACCAATATCCCTAAATATTTTGGGGAGACAAACCCTGGGCTTTGGCTCAAAGACTATTGGCTTGCCTGTCAAGCCGGTGGCACGAGTGATGACGATTTCATTATTCGCAATCTCCCGCTATTCTTGGCCGATTCGACACGAGCGTGGTTGGAGCACCTACCGTCCAACACCATTTAGAGTTGGGCGGATCTGAGGGAAACCTTTGTGGGGAACTTCCAGGGCACATACAACCGCCCTGGGAACCCATGGGACCTCAAGAACTGCTGCCAGAAGGCCGATGAAACCCTCCGCGGGTACATCCGGCACTTCTCCCTACAGTGCAATGAGCTCCCTAACGTCGCCGATGCCGACATGATAGGAGCCTTCCTATCCGGTACCACCTGCGAGTCTTTGGTTCATAAGCTAGGACGCAAGGGCCCGTGGACCACCAAGGAGCTCCTGAATATCGCCACCAGGCACGCCTCAGGAGAGAAGGCGGTCAGAGCAATCTTCGACCGTTCCGACAGCAAGGCGAGACGGGACGAGGGCATAGGCGAAGGCACCTCCAACCGTTCTGCCAAACAAAAAAATAAGAAGCAACGGCGCGACAACTCGCTCGTGGCCGCTGTCGACTACAAGGGTGGCCGAAAGCCCAAGGAGGGCACTCCGAACCACTTCGAAAAAAATGCCTGAGGGGCCATGCCCAAACCATGCTTTCCTGGGCAAGCATCTGTACAAGGATTGTGGCCTCATGCGCAAGTTCTTGTCCAGAAGCGCCAACAAAGGGGAGCAGGGGAAGGATCCACCTCCCGCTATAGACGACACTGAGGAGAAAGACGACGCCTTTCTGACGCCAAATGGCGCCCTTGTGATCTTCGGGGGATCAACGGCCTATGACTCTAAATGCCACCAGAAGGTTGCACGCTGCGAGGTCTATACGACCGGACCGGCCTCGCCTGCCTTCCTCCGGTGGTCAGAATCTACCTTAACCTTCGACCGGGCCGACCATCCGGATACTTTCCCGCACCCGGGGAGGTATTCGCTTATAGTCGACCCGATCGTTGGCCCGAAGCGACTCACGAAAGTATTGATGGACAAAGGCAGCGGCCCCAACATCATGTACGCCAAGACGCTCGACGAGATGGGCGTCGACCGGACGAACCTCCGCCCGATCCAAGTGCCTTTCCATGGCATCGTGCCTGGCAAACAGGCCGTGCCACTGGGACAGATCGATCTGCCCGTCACTTTCAGGGATCAGTCCAATTACAGGACTGAGACCCTCACCTTCGACGTGGTGGGATTCCCGGGAACCTTCCACGCCATCCTAGGATGACCATGTTACGCGAAGTTCATGGTCGCCCCCAACTATACATACCTCAAGCTGAAGATGTTGGGTCCCCGCGGGTCATCACCGTTGACACCTCCTTCCAGCGCGCTTACGAGTGCAAAGTCGAATGCTGCGGCCACGCCACCGCGGTCGTCGCCTCCAGGGAACTCGCCGCCCTCAGGGAGGAGGTTGCCAAAAAAGCGCCCGACGCGAAGAAATCAACTGGGTCATTCAAATTGGCAGAGGGCTCCAAGGAGGTCCTCATAGACCCCAGCAGCTCCGAGAGTAAAACAGTACGCATTGGTACCGCGCTCTCCACCGAATAGGAAAGCGCACTCGTCGGCTTCCTCCGCGACAACAAAGACATCTTTGCGTGGAAACCCTCAGATATGTCGGGCATCCCGAGGGAGGTCGCCGAGCATACTTTAAAAATCCACCCAGGCTCCAAGCCGGTGAAACAACGGCTGCGCCGCTTCAACAAAGAAAAGCGCAGGGCCATCGGTGAAGAAATAGCAAAACTGTTGGCCGCCGGATTCATCAGGGAAGTACACCACCCAGAGTGGTTAGCAAATCCCGTTCTTGTACGAAAGAAGAGCGGGAAATGGAGGATTTGTGTCGACTACACAGGTCTCAACAAGGCGTGCCCAAAGGGTCCGTTTCCTTTGCCACGCATAGACCAAATAGTCGATTCTACCTCAGGGTGCGAAACCCTCTGCTTCCTTGACGCGTACTCCGGCTACCACCAAATCACGTGAGAGAGTCCGACCAGCTCGTGATGTCTTTTATCACCCCCTTCTGATCGTTCTGCTACATCTCAATGCCGTTCGGTCTGAAGAACGCCGGGGCAACATACCAGCGCTGCATGCTCAACTACTTCGGGGACGTCATCGGGCGGACCGTTGAGGCCTACGTCGACGACATCGTAGTTAAAACCAAACGGACTGACCACCTTGTCGCCGATCTTGAAAAAACCTTTGCTAAACTCTAGGCAAATGGCATCAAGCTCAATCCCGAGAAATATGTTTTCGGGGTCCCGAGGGGCATGCTGCTCGGCTTCATTGTCTCTGAGCAGGCATCGAAGCCAACCCAGAGAAAATCTCAACCATCACGAAGATGGGCCTGATCTAGAACATAAAGGGCGTTCAGCGGATCATAGGGTGCCTCGCTGCCCTCAGCCGATTCATCTCGCGCCTCGGCGAACGAGGACTCCCCCTTTATCAACTCCTGAAGAAAGCTGACCGCTTCGAGTGGATAGCCGTGGCCCAGGAGGCGCTCGACATGGTCAAACTACTTCTAACAAAACCCCTGGTCCTGGTTCCTCCAAGCAACGGAGAATCCCTCCTACTATACATAGCGGTCACCACGCAAGTGGTTAGCGCTGCCCTGGTAGTAGAGCCAGAAGAAGAAGGGCACGCCTTCAAAGTATAGCACCCGGTGTACTTCATCAGCGAGGTACTATCCGACTCCAAAACTCACTACTCCCAAATCCCAAAACTCCTATACGCCGTACTCATCACCAAGAGGAAGTTGCGTCACTACTTCGAGTCACACACCGTGATAGTCATGACGTCGTTCCCCCTCGGCGAGATCATCCATAGCCAGGACGCCATGGCGAGAACCGCAAAATGGGCACTCGAGCTGATGGATCAAGGGATCGCATATGCACCCCCAAATGGCAATCAAGTCCCAGGTGTTGGCTGACTTCATCGCGGAATGGACCGAGGTCCAGATGCCACCGATGGTCGTCGATCAAGAGTACTGGACGATGTACTTCGACGGATCACTGATGAAAAAGGGTGCCGGTGCGGGGCTGGTATTCATATCACCCCTCGGGGTTCGCATGAGGTACATGGTTCGGCTCCATTTCCCCTTATCAAATAATGTCACTGAATACGAAGCGCTCATCAATGGCCTACGAATTGCCATCGAGTAGGGCATGTGATGCCTTGACATCAGGGGCGACTCCTAGCTAGTCGTCAACCAAGTCATGAAGGAGTCGAGCTACCACGACGCCAAGATGGCTGCATACTTCCAAGAAGTTCGACGGCTAGAAGACAGATTCGACGACCTCGAACTCAATCACATCCCAAGGCACCTCAACGAAGCGGCCGACGCGCTCGTGAAAGCAGCGTCCGACCGAGAGCCAGTGCCGACGGGTGTCTTCGCCAGTGATCAACACAAGCGCTCGGTGCGCTACGAGGGGTCGGAACGGGCCGACGATGGCCCATCTGATCCGGCCAAGAGGGCTGACCCGCCGACTGCTCTGTCCGACCCCGAGGTCATGGAGCTTGAAGAGGATCCAGCAGTAGAGCCTGTCTGTCTGAACAACTGGAGAATGCTTTACCTCGACTACGTCCTTCGCGACACACTACCGACGGACAAGACGGAAGCTTGACGGCTCGCATGTCGCGCCAAGTCCTTCATTCTTGTAGAGGGCAAACTCTATAAATGAAACCACATCGGGATCCTACAGCTCTATATCCCTAGCGAATAGGGAAAACTTCTGCTGAATGACATCCACGGTGGGGTCTGCGATCACCATGCCGCGCTGAGGACCTTGGTTGGAAACACATTCCGATAGGGCTTCTACTGGCCCACTACAGTAGCTGACGCCGAGCAAATCGTACGCACATGCTAAGGGTGTTAGTACTACGCTCGGCAAACTCACCTCCCGGCCTAGGCACTCCAAATGATTCCCATCACGTGGCCCTTTGTGGTCTGGGGGCTCGACCTGGTTGGGCCATTCAAAAAGGCGCCCGGGGACTTCACCCACCAACTTGTCACCATAGACAAGTTTACAAATTGGATCGAAGCTCGGCCGATCTCCACGATCAAATCCGAGCAGGCTGTGCTGTTCTCCCTCGACATCATCCATTGTTTTGGAGTACCAAACTCCATCATCACAGATAATGGCACGCAGTTCACAGGCAGGAAATTCATTCGATTCTGCGATGAACAACACATCCGGATCGATTGGGCGGCCGTCGCGCACCCCTGGACGAATGGGCAGGTCGAGTGCGTAAATGACATGCTCCTACAAGGCCTCAAGCCCTAGATCTTCAACCGGTTGAACAAGTTCAGCGCACGCTAGGTCGCCGAGCTCCCCACAGTACTTTGGAGCCTGAGAACAACTCCTAGCCGGGCCACCGGCTACACGCCTTTCTTCATGGTCTACGGTGCCGAGGCCATCCTCCCGATGGATCTCGACTACGGAGCGCCAAGAGTCAGAGCATACGACGAACAGGGAGGCGAGGCATCCCACCAAGACGCCATGGACCAACTAGACGAAGCCCGTGACATCGCCCTCCTCCGTTCAGCCAAGTACCAGCAGGCGCTACGATGCTACCATGGCCGACGGGTGCGGGATCGAGCCTTCAATGTCGGGGACCTTGTTCTCCGCCTCGTACAGAGTAACAAGGACCGCCACAAGCTCTCTCCACCATGGGAAGGGCCGTACATCGTCGTGGAATTACTCTGTCCAAGTGCCTACAGGTTGAAAACCATCGATGGCAAGATCTTCACCAACGCCTGAAACATCGAACATCTACGTCGTTTTTACCCTTAAATAAACGCACTTTTCCTTATCAGTTTTTGTCTTTACAAATCCCCGATCTTTAGTGACATCTGACCCCTGCACATTGCGAGGGGTCAGACCTCACTCGGGGGCTGATACAAATGATACAAGTACGTTTATCTTGCAAACACTTCCTATGTTATCTTTGCAAACATTCTCTACGTTTTCCGTTTTTCTCATAACAAGTGCTAAGGACTAAGATTTCGGGAAAACATTCTGAGTACAACTGGTAGGACTGCAGGAGACCCACGCCCCAGCAGCTACGACCTCTTTGCTCACCAGCGTGATCAGAATTATTTCGCCCGCACTCCTAGTTTCTTACAACTTGAACCATGGGAAGGGTCGGAGGGCTCCGAAACCTCTTCTACAAAAAGGGGAAGCTGAAAAGTTGTTTGCCATAATAAAAGATGAAAATTTGTTCATTCATTCTTTGCACAAATTCACCACTTACAAAGTGATTTCATCACAAAAAGGACTAATGTACTCATAAATTCAAAGATTGTTTACTCGGGGGCTCCCCCATAAACTTATTCAATTACAGTCTCTGCCTAGCTTTACTACAAGTACTACTGAGGCCACTGCGCCACGCTCTCCATCGGCAACGTCCAGGCATGTACATGGGCCAGTTCCTCTACTGCGGCCGCCGCGCCACGCTCTCCATCGGTGATGTCCCACCGCTCCGCAGGATCCTCGAAGGCGCCGTCATCTGCAACGTCGAGCACCACGCCGACGACTGTGGTGCACCTCCGCTAGGGCATTCAGGGACTACACCATCGTCATCAGCCGCAACCCTGATAACGACATCTAAACGGGGGGGCGCCTGCCGCCGAAGGAAGGCCACAACAGACGACGGCGAGGCCAATGACGCTCGACACCCTCCAGTGCCCCTCCTCCTTCGACGGCAGTGACCCCTTCTCAGCAAAGGCGACCCTCACCATCTCATCTACGTTGGATGACCTCTAGCTCAACATCACGCCCCAGATTCACGAGCGGATTTGTAAGTTCTTCTCTCCCTAGCATTACCCTCTCCTACTTAGGAACCGCTGCATTCGGTGGAAAGGAAGGAGAAGAAGTGGCGTCATAGAGGCTGGCAAGGAAGTGGGATGAGAACTCCCCCCTATTTAAAGAAGGGGCTCAGCAACTGAGGAAAGGCAAAAGGTGGGGACAAAAAACTCTCTGTCTTCCCTTATTCAATGCAAATGCGAAATCAATGCTGACAGAAAGCCGAGGGGACGCGACGGAACTGGCGGGACGCACTCTAGTCGACAAGACGTCGCCTGGTCAAACAGGACGTTGCCTGGGCATGTCCCACCACTAATGCGTCCTGGGCGCGAGAACCAGGGCAGGCCCGCATGCAGGCGACTCTTCGCTTCCCTAGGCAGGATCGTGGAAGGACCCAACGACGGAACCTCCGTCCAAAGAGAGCCCAATGGGCCTCCAGGGCCGATCGGGCAGCCCAGGTAAAACAACGAACGGACGACCACTGAAAAGATAAGGACCTCAGTCTACTTACTTTAGGTGATAATTTCTCAACCGAGCTACCGACCCCAGCAACTGGAAGGGCACGGACATTGCTTGGGGGCTGCCGAGGGTGTCTATTCGTTTGGACACCCTCTTCGCCTAACCCCCCTTTACTTTTAAAAACCAAAGGCGTGGTGTGTGGGTATAAAACTTTGAATACAACTGGACGAACCGCCAGACCCTATGCCTCGACGGATATAGTGTTTTTTGTTCCAGCATAAACCGAACTCACAGTTCCCCGCACCGCAAGCCTCGGCTCCCGCCTCCCTGAGAAGGGTTTGGAGGGGTCCCCCTGCAGAGCCCCCTTTGAGGGGAAGCTGTCAGGTCGACTAAATCAATCAAGCGGCTCGAATCACCGCCGAGAGACAAAAACAAAGAATAGCGATTCTTATGCAGGTTACTCCAACCTCGTCGCAAACATCAGGGCCCGAACCCTGCATGGACACATCTGGTAGGAGCTTCCCATCGCTCATATCACCAAGGTAATCCTGCTTTCATTTCAAATTAAATCATACATTAAGCTCATGCAGTTGCTGCATCCCAAACGCTTCGTGTCGCGTCACGAAGTGGTAGTCGCCTCGTTCGATACGAAACGGCAAATGACCGAGGTTCGAAGGCCGGCCCGCAAAGGGCTCGAGGCCGCCTCGTGTCAAACAGGGCCAGGGAGAAATAACTGAGACGAGCCCCAGCGGCCCTACCCAACCCCGCTCAGAAGTGGACAGGGACATCTCGACCTTTTCTCGTTCGATTCTAACCCTGAGCCAAACCCACAGAGTCTCAACCGAGGAGAGGTCATCGGGCCACCTGAGCCTATCGAACGGTTCGGGAATCTGTTGAGAGGCGGGTTAAGAAGTAGTGGAGTGCCACCTGAGGGCTCTGCCGACCCCGTCAGCAAATGATGGATCCGGATATCACACGAACATACCCGTTAGCAAGCTAATTGAGCGCGACGCTCGAGCTATCGAGGCAAGTGTCGTCAACTCAGTCCCTCTAGTTGCGGAAACCGAGGATGGGGTAACGCACGAAACATGGCCGACCCCTATCAGACCCTAACAGGGCTCGAGGGTTTGAGCCGGTCGATCCAAGATCGAAAGACCGAGGTTCAAAGGCTGACCCGCAAAAGGTCCGAGGCCGCCTCACGTCGAACAAGAGCCAGGGGAGAAAAATACGGATGAGCCTCAGCGGCCTTTGCCCAACCCGCATTGAGGCGGATAGGGTCATCTCAACCTTCTAGTTCAAACCAGCCCCTAGCCGAGCCCATAGAAATCCCATTGAGGGAGAATCTGTTGGAAGGCGGGGCAGGGAGCAACGGAATGCCACCCGAGGGCTTTGCCGACTCTGTCGCAAAGCAATAGGATCGGATTCCACCCGAACACCTCCGTTAGCGAGCTCATCAGGCACGTCATTTGAGCCACCAAGGCAAATGACACCGCCCCAATCCCTCCAAATTACGAAGAATTACGGACGGGACGAACGTTACGAAATAGGCCGGCCCTCGACCAAATCCCCACCACACGCGGGGGCTCGGGAAGGCCGAGCCAGCGGTCACACAGCGATCGCCAAAACCCTAAGTAAGGGGTTCGAGCGAATACAAACGTAAGTTCATTTCCCTCGCTCCGGTCTCCAGTAACATCCGACCCCAGCAACCGCAAGGGGTCGAATCTCACTCGGGGGCTAATAAAGGTACGGGTACCTCCTCTCTTTTTTTGAAAAGGTCACTACATCAGGCCTCTTCCACGCATCAAGACTAACGGCAAGGTTCGTGGGAACAGATTGGTAAGACCGCAAAAAGCCCATGCCCAGATGGCTATGGTAATTTTGCTCACCAGCACAATCAAAATTTCCCCTAAACACCTCGGGCCTTACGGTCTAAAAATGAGCGAAAGAGTCATATCACATAAACTCCTTTTCATCACAAAAAGGGAAAAAGATAAGACCGAACGAAACGAAACGAAATTACGAAACAAATCCATGAAACAGTTTCTAGGACATGAAAGTACCGACACTTGTTCATATATTACAGATAAGTGTTTATCAAACTTATTCAAACTAACTACTTCCGCGATGGGAGAACCTATTCTTTCAGCCTGTTCGCCAGGTTCCGTGCAAGGGGAGCCGCCGCGTTCTCCATCTCGTCCAGCTCTGCATCTTCATAGACAGGCACGAAGCCTTGGCACGTTACCTCCAGGTTGATCTCCCAATCATAATGGGAATGGGCGACAGCGAAAGCTTGGGTGATCCTGGCGTGAAAGGCGTCCTCCTCAAGTTGGCCCACCCGCGCCGTGATACCCGCAGCACGAGCCATGAGCGAGCTGGTTTCCACCGGCTGCGCCACCCTCAGGGCATGATGGCCACCGATGGCGTGGATTGCGCCACCCCCTCGGATGCCACCATGGCAGTGTCCGACCTCACGGGGCTTGTCGTGGTCGCGGCCACCTCCGTTTGGGCCTCCCGGCACGGAATTCGCGTTGCTCCATCGGACGCCACCAGCTGCCATCAATCCGACTCGCAGGCCCACGCCGACCACCGTCACTTGGGCCACCGGGGCACGGATTATGCCACCCCCTCGGACGCCACCACGATCAAGTCCCAACTGCTCCTAGCTTGGTGCGGTCGCGGCTGCCTTCTCGGCAACCACCGAGGGCACGGCGCCTACCAGGCGCCACCGGACGCCAGCGAGCCTAACGTCAAGACAGCTCCTGCCCAAAACAGGGGTGACGTCGGGCAGCACCATCTATCCCACCTGAAGGGCAAGGCTCTTGTTGGGCGCCAGCCCCAGAGGGTGGCCCCGCCGCAAGAATCTACAGAAGAGAAAAAGGCATAAGGTCGGAATAGAGAAATAAAAAAGGGAGGAAAATAAGGGGAATCGATGACATACTCTGACGCTTTCGGGCGGCAGGTACATTTTGGGGATGAACCCTCGGATCCCTGCTCTAGCTCATGTGGGAGGGACCGTTTGAGCCCCGCCCCCCTCCTCTAAGGGGGGGGCTCATCTCCTTGTCTCCGGGGGTGCGGCGGCAGGCCGCTCCCTCCATCGGCTCATGGGGTGCGGTGATAGAGCAGCCCCTCTCGTCACTCACACAGGCGCGGCCAGAGCCACCCCCTCCATCAGCTCACGGGCGCGCAGCATGAGCCGCCGCCTCCTCCAAAGCACCTCGGGGGCGGCCGCGGCTCCGTCCCCTCCCATCCACCGATCCCCCGCCGGCACCCGACGATAACAATGGATCCACGGCTCCCACCGGACCCAGGGGTAGGCCCGACTCCACCATCCTCGTGGACTCGCTTCCCTCCACGTGGAATGGGAAGGGTCCCCGCGTGGACAGCAGGTCCTCGTCCTCCAAGTCACCCCAATCCACGCGGGGTGCTGCCTCGTCAGACTCGTCGTCATCATCATCATCCTCACTGCTTGTCTCCTCTCCTCGATCTCAAGCTTGCTGCTTTCAGTACGCCTTTTTCTTTGTAGAGCTCCCTCGTCTTCTTGTCCCAACCGCCACGGCGTGTTCGCTGCCCAGGGTTGGGTCCTTCACAATGAGCCGAGCTATCCTTGAAGAACAGTCCCCGGCTGGTCCTCGCTATCCCGAGGTTAGCATCGAAGTCGAAACTCTAGTGAAAAGAGAGCAAGGGAAAAAACTTACTGAAATCAACAAACCCTAGTTCTGGCCGCATTGGGGGATGCCCCGGCACCGGATACATGAAGTCAAGGACGACGCTGATGGAGTCCTTCGTAGGCTCTATCGCCTCCTTGATGCGCTGCGCCACTTCGGAGGGAGGGAGCGCTTTATCGACGAGCACCATTCCTTCGAACGATGCTCCGGGCACCATCTGATATAGGGGGAGCGCGCGTGCCATTAGCGGCGCAACCCTCCTGGCATGGTAGGCACCGATAATCCTCGATCCCTTCACGCCCCTGTCCTTTAGAGTTCGGATGGCGGCAAGAAGGCCGTTGAGTTGCTTCTTCTCCTTGCCCGGGACACCCCACCCCCACGACCCCGAGGCCTCCAAGATGTAGCGCCCCAAGAAAAGTGGGCAAAAAGGCGGCGGCGTCCATTCTTAACATAGAACCATTGCGAATGCCACCCCTTGTTGAAGGTGGATGGGACGATTAAGCGGTACACCCTGCCGGTTATTGCGGAGGTGGATCTTGGCGCACCCCACCGGCCACAAGGTGCAGATCTTGCTTCTCGACCGCCTCTTCACAAGATTGACAATGAAGAGATACCGCCATAGGTCGAAGTGGGACTGATCCGCAAGAACCCCTCGCATGACAGGTGATGAACGCCAGCAATGTCTTTGGATCCTGTTAGGGGGTAAGTCTTGTAGCTCCACCTAATAGTAGTCCAAGTGATCCCCCAAAAAAACGATGGGCGGGCATGGCGAATCCCGCTTGTGAAGTGAGTGAAAGACACGATGTACCCTTCAAAGACTATGGCTCGTCCTTCTTCACTGGCAGCCGCCACTCCTCGGCGGCGGTCAATCAGGCAAAGGAGGCCTCGGTGGGCGAGGCCCTCTCTAAGCTTGAGGGGAGATGTTGGATTTGTACCCCTAGGTCCATTACTGACGGCGGGAGCGTGACGAGGAAGAAGGCAACAACGAGTTTTGACGACGGAAGCCAGTTCGGGTGTGAGAAGCTCGAAGCGATTGGCGGTGGAGGCTGAGATATGATGGCAAGGAGGCGGTATGGAACCCTAAGGGCGAACCCGTGGTTTTATAGGGGCGACGGATGCGAGAAGGGCAGCGGTCCACCTCGATCTCCGAGCAACGCCACGACGCACCGCCACATCATGTCACGGGACACGCACACGCGTTCCTATCCCTTCCCTTGAAAGTCGCGCATGAAGTGATTCGCCTTCCTCGAGCGGACTAGGACTCTCTTCCCACCAAGGGAACATGTGTCACAAAGCTTTCTCTTGGCCCACCTAGGGCCCCGAGCCCCAAGGACCGTCCCCCGACGAAGGATGGGCCCATAAGCGACAGGACTCAAAGATACGAGTATCACCGGGGCCTCGATCCGCAATCAAGCCCCAACCAGGCCGGCCTGAATGAAATCCTCGCGAATGGGATACCACGATTCCTTTAAAAATATCCGATTGACGAAAAACCAAGTCTTACGGCCTTACCATTGAAGGGTCCTGATACTACCGGCGATTCTACTCGAATCACCCGGGGCAAGGCTACACCACCGGGTGCGCTCACGCGCACCCTCTCTGGCGAATTGACTTCGATACTACCCAGGCGATTCTACTCGAATCACCCGGGGCTCGAGAACTACACCTGACCGCGCTCGCGCGCGCACCCTCTGGCGAGTTGACTCGATACTACCCCGGGCGATTCTACTCGAATCACCCGGGTGTTTGGGGGCTACACCCACCGGGTGCGCTCGCACGCACCCTCTGGTTGACTCCGATACTAACCCCGGGCGATTCTACTCGAATCACCCGGGGGCTCGGGGGCTCGGGGGCTACACCCACCGGATGCGCGCCAATCGCACCCTTTGCCAATTGACTCCGATACTACCCCAGGCGATTGTACTCGATTCACCCGGGGCTCGGGGCAACACCCACCAGGTCGCTCACGCACTTCTCTGGCGAATGCTTTCGACAAAATCAAAACACCCTCCCAGGCGATTACATTGAATCACCCGGGGCTCGAGGCTCTTGTCGGGGACCCACATCTGAGGTACCCAAGGAGGTGGAACTAATAACCATCGAACGTTAAAAACTCCCAAACAGATGAGAGTACTCTGCGCTTCTTGCTGAGCAGCGGGGGTTTGGTTGCCTCGCCCGACACCAGTGGGCCGACTCCGCCACCCGACGCAGGCCGGGGCGGCCGCCTCGCCCGGGGCTGAGGCTCACCTCCGCCATGCATGACCCCGAGGTATAAACTCCGCCTCACCTGGCGCTTGGTGGGCCGCTCACGCCTCTTGAGGCTTAGGGCTAAACTCCGCCTCGCCCAGCCCCCGGGTGGGCTCGGCGCCTCGCCTGACGGATAGAAGCTAGGCTCGCCTTCTGCTGGGCGTCCAGGGATCGACCTCGCCTCGCCCGATGTCCAAAGGTGGCTCCGCCTTGCTCGACAACCACACCCCGCTCCCCTCATGATGATAGGCATGAGGTAAGACAAGGGCGTTGGATCAATCTGCGGCATCGAAGGACCATGTCCTGCTCCCTGCCAGAGAAAGTACTTGTCCGCAGGGCATGGACGGCGCTAGCTTAGACCCTTCCAAGCGTGGCGAGCTGAATAGTGTTGCAGTAGCGTGCTCTTCGCCCTCTGAGTTATTGTAGGCGCGCCTTCAACCTCGGGGCGAAGAACCCGACATCGACATATCGACAACCACTATGTTCCGAGGAGGGACTCCCATCCTCTATAGTGGCAAACGGCGGTCCACCACGCCATCCACTCCCCACGAGGTGAGAGATCGACAACCTTGTCCGACCACGCCAGCCATGAGGCGGGTCAGGGCGCACCCCTTGCTTGCTAAATAAGGCTAGGGCATGGCCTCGAAGATCAACAACCACGCCGCTCCTGACACAGTCTGCCATGTCATGTACGGTAGGTGTGGGAAAAAAGGGAGACCCGGGTCCTACGAAGGACCTTCTATACTCTTGGTATTTTCCTCGTTCTTCTATCTGTAACCCCTGCTCCCCCCTTGGTCTATAAAAGGGAGGGCAGGGCTCCCCACTAGAGGGACCGACTTTTGACGGACTTTTGACAGACAACTCACACACGAGACGAACTTATAGAGAGCTCGGTTCAACACACCACGCTTTTACTGGTCGGGCCGCCACCAAGGCTCTTGGCATCCTTTGACCCCTCCATCGAGACACAGGACCAATCCCTCTCTCGACCGTTTGTATCCCCTACTACTGAACCTTTTTCGGTGCTAATAACCGACGGCGACCATGAGATTGGATGTATGGACATTCAGCCCGAACCAATATAAACCTTGTGTCCTTTAACGCACCATCCGGGCCTAACGCGCATAAATATAAATTTATTAGCCGGTGTTTGTTCGAAACACCGACAAGTTTCTTTGAAAACAGGAAGCATGGAAAACAAAAGGCGACATCTTTTGTAGGTGAATACTCTAACCAAGGAAAAAATTTGAACCAATTACACTGAAATCTGCGTGGATGTTACTTCAAACCTAAAGGAGGGTACACATCTTTAATAAATTGGTACGGACCGTGCTTCATATATGCTCTAATAACTTGGTCTTGTTCATCTGGAGGATAATCCCAAATTTGGCAACGCAGGCCTGGATCACACCCTATCATTAAAACACTAGTACCTTCACAATTAACTCTCTGAACTTTAGCTGTTGTTTGCCTTGGAGTCTCCACTGCTACCTCTTCTTCTTTTTCATCCTCTTCTTGTTGTGCAGCAAGCCAATTAGCAATTTCATCTTCAGGTGTCTCTTCGTCAGAACAAATAACACCAACGTTCTTCTTGTAAAAAGAATATAGTGTCCTCTTTCTGAGTACCATGATTATCCTTCAGAAAAATAATTTTCAAATACTCTAAATTAGAATATACAAAAATATTTGTAGCTTGTATAGAGTATAGGCTACAGCCTACTGCCTACATGAACTAAATAAAAGTGATTATAACCAAACAAGATTATTTTACAAAGTATAGCTAAGTTAACTTGATCAACTGATTGCTTGATTAGGTCTTCATGGCCTGGCCTCCTGGAGACTGGAGTCCTGGGCGCTGGCCTGTGGGCTCCCCACTCCCCGATCTATCTTGCGGACTCGTCACTCTTGGCCTGGGCCCTGGGCGCCTCCAGTCGCTCTCCGTGGCTCCGCGCTTGGCCGGGAAGGAAGACTGAAGAGACCACCAGGACCTGGGTTAGGGATTTTTTTTATTTCTGGTGAATTGGAAGACAAGGTCGAGGAGGCTAGGTGGCGCCGCAGCGGCGATTCGGCGAAGGGCTCTCCGTTCGTTGCGTGTGAATATCCCGTGAGGTCGTGACGAGCTCTGCGTGTGGACTTTCCTGGCTTCCTGCATTGATGGCCGGATAGCCCAGGCCCCCACGAGTCCACGACACTAGCTAGATGGCCCAAATAAAATAATGGAAGCCTATGTATGTATGTATGTATAAATTAGTAAAAGCAAACAACATCAAGTTAATCACACCTATAGCATAGGCGTTTAAAATTTTCAGCAGTGTTGCCCCCCCTAGCTCTGCCATTGGATGCACGTACGCTGTCTCGCTCTAACCAGGGTAAGTACGCGTGGTCCACCGGTGTACCGCTGGTTAGTGAAGGTGCCGCAATGGCGTGCGGACAACAACCGTCGGTCAGTCCATAACCATAAGCGTTGCCACTCTTCTTCGGAGATGCATGGACGACCAGCCTTGCAGGCTGCTGGCTGAAATATAGTCGTGCTCTTTTCATCATAAATTATAAGGCGTTTGGCTTTTTTGACATCAAATTTGATCACTTGTTTTATTCAAAATTTGTGCAAAACATCACTTCTTTATAAGTGGCTGGTTTTATCAATAAAAGTTCTTCAAGAATGACTTAAATTTGACTATGTTTACATAAATTTTTTTTAAAGAGGCAATGGTCAAATTTTATAATTTGGGATGAAGATAATATATCATGTTTTCACGCAAAAAACTATTGTTTTTTTACAAGAGCATAAAACTATTGTTTGGCTGCGCGCAACAAATGCCAAGAACGTGAGCCCTGAAAGGAGGACCAGGTGGCTTTGGCGACGAATATTCGGTTGTTTTATAGTACGCGTACCGTCCAAACGTCAACGGCAGAGATTTCCCGCACTATCGAGAAGGCCACCCAATATTTCAATTTTTTTGGTCGACTTTTGATGCTACGTACTACTCCTAGTGCCGTTCGATTCCCCAGAAAGATTCCTTGTTTATCCTTCTCGATCCACATGCTTTAATAACTAGACTTGCTTCTGATTTTTCCAGAAACGTTCGGACTGTTCGCTTAGTGGTGTTTTTGTTTATAAGTCATGGCTTATCACTCTATGAACAGTATTTTTTTCTTACACCAAATTAGTCAATGGTACTTTCAGCTATGATTTATCAGCCAAACAAATCCAAATGAACAGAGCGCTTAACAAAGCCTTGCCCTCCCGTGCATCTGTTGATACTTGATCCTTATGGGGGGAAACAAGCAACCAGACCTTTAAATTGTTTACAGCTATTCAGCTAATGCCCATGCATCAGCAGGGGTTATAGCCAACCAACAATTCAAGAATTCGTCGCGAATTTTTTTTTTAAAGAGAGAACATGACTCATGCAACACAGCAACAAAAACCAAAAGATATTCTAAAAGACACCAGAACAATAAATTCTTGCCTATCTTTAGCTCGTGCTTCAAGTCATCCAACTTTGCGTGAGGCGGAGCCCCACTACGGGCAACAGGACATTTGCCCCAGCTAGCCGCGACAATGTTAAGGGTGTGTGCAACGATACTCCGTAAGTCGGCTCAAGTTGTTAAAGCAGAGAAAGGGCAAGGGCAAGCCAACGATACAAACAGCCTGGACGACAAGTTGAATGGACAATTAATGACTACTGTGAAATCCATACAGGTTCCCCTCCTACTCTGGAATTTTCCTTCTCGTCTACTTCTGTTCTTCCTCCTCTATCAGCCTGCAGCCTGGTCGGTTGGCTGATTCGTTTCGTTGCTAGTTCATGAAGAAGTACTGCTGGCTGATTTGTGTGAGAGAAAAATACTGTTCCGACTGAAAATTTACGATCGTTTACGACAAGCCACAATAAGCGAGCAGGCTGGCAGATTCTTTGAAATTTGAAATTTGGGCTGGGCTGGTTGGCCAACCTCCTTACATATCTTTGTTTGAAATCAATAGCGATTACTTCTCTTGACCTCCTTACATGGCTGCTATTTACGCGAATCAGCCAACAGTACTTCTCTCTCACATAAATGAATCAGCAACGATATGAACTAGCCAACCGAACAAGATCTTCGTACTCCACTTGCTACTCTTCATATCCCCTGACTCTCTTCTACCGCCAGCTTTCCTGTTGTTAATATACAACCCCTCTCCCTCCCCATATATCTCTTTTATCATTTGGCCCTTCTCCCTTCCTGGTAGTCCTGTGTTGGTATTTTCTCTAGTCAGAGTCAAGCAATTCTCAAAAGGATCGGGAGAAATGATAAGGCACGGTTGAAAGTTGGCTGATATGTGATCTGAGAAAAATACTATTTGTTGATAAAAAAATACAATCCAAACGACGACTAGGCGGGCAGTGGTCAAGCTCGCATGCAGCTACGTACAGTACGTCCAACACGCAATCCATCCATCTGCGTCATGTCAAGCTAGCCGTCAATCTTTCACCGATTTGGAACTTGAACCGCTGCCCTTTTCCTTCTCCAGAGCTGAAGCATCATCGATGAGGAGGCAACTAGCTGGCCATAGTACTGCGTGTTGTGTGAGTGTGTGACACACACCGGCCGGCATCAGTCACGGAATTTATTCATCAGTCTGGCTTTACAAAAACAGCTGCACGAGCAAGGAAAGGGGAGAAGACGTACGTACGTCGCGCCGGAGGTGACAAACGCAAGAACCGTAAGAGAGATCGCAGATCATTCACGAGAGTAGGGCCTTGTTTAGATGGTTGTGAGAAATTAGTACCGGGCACTGTAGCACTTTCGTTTGTATTTGATAATTATTGTTTAATCATAGTTTAACTAGACTCAAAAGATTTGTCTTGTAATTTACAATCAAACTGTGTAATTAGTTATTTTTTTATCTACATTTAATACTCTATACAAGTGTTGAAAGATTTAATGTGATAGAGAGAGAGGAAAAACTTGAAATAGGTCGCATGCATCCATGCATGGCAGTAGTATGGCACCACTAGCGAGTAGCGAGTGTGAGCAGCTGCTATGCCTAGCTAGCTCGTGCTAGCAGTAGCTAGGTAGCAAGGCGCTGCTGGTCAGACAGACAGAGGCAGAGGCAGGCGAGGGCTAGCTAGCATTCAGCTTCCAGCGCAGGCAGCGAGAGGCGTGCTGGTACAGGAGACAAAGCTAAGGGCTAGTTTAGTTTAAAAAAATTTGACCCCAAACTATTACATCGAATCTTATGAAATATTAAATATAGATAAAAAAAAAATTAATTGTATAATTTAGTTGGAAATCACGAATCTAATGTTTTAAGACTAATTAGCTCATGATTAGCCATAAGTGCTACAGTACTAACATGCGCTAATGATAGATTAATTAGGCTTAATAAATTCGTCTCGCTGTTTCCAGACGAGCTATGTAATTAGTTTTTTTTATTAGTATCCGAAAATCCCTTCCAATATCCCCAAAATATCCAATGTAACATCAAAAATTTTTATTTCACGAACTAAACACAGTCTTACGCTAGGAAGGGCAAAAAAAACAAAGGCGGGCATGCAGGAGAGGAGAGGGTTCGTCTTCGTCTACGGGGCCCTGCTGTGACCTGGCCTGCCGGTCGGCTGGGCACTGGGCTCATCCATCCATCCGGGGGTTCTGAGACGATGCAAATGCAAACGGGCAAGCAGCAAAGCAAGCGCGTCGTTGCTGCTGTGGCCCGTGCTGACCGTGCATGCAAGCGCGCGTCGGCGCGTGCGTGGTTGTGGGCGCGCGTTTGCCGGCGGCACGGGGGCGGCCATGCATGCATGCGCGCGCTGTCGTTTGCGTGCTTGGCCTTTTGGCCCTACCGCTGGCGCCGTGCCGTACCCAGCACCAACAGTGGCGCCTGCGCTGCCATGCGTTTCCCATATGTAGCCTGACACCGCGCAAAACAGGCAAAACGCAGCCTGCACAAACCAACAAAACAGTCGAGCAGGGAATGCGAGGAGGATTATACTCCTCGGTCCTAAAAAAAATATGTAATTTTGAAACAGTATCATATTTTAGTATATCAAGTTTGACTAATAATAAATTAAAAAAATATAAATATTTATAATATCAAATAAACATCATTAGATTAATTTTAAAACATATTTTCATAACAAATTAATTTAGATTACATAAATATAAATAGTATTTACTAGAAACTTGGTCAAATAATCGTAACACATAGTTGCATTCCTTTTGAGGACAGAGGTAGTAGCTAGGTTTCAACTTGTCCATGAATCATTATATAAACACTAGTATATGGTGGACTTCAATCCCGGTTGGGAGCCAAAGCCCATCTTGAATTGGAACTATAAAATAGTTTAAAATCTAGAGACCCTGTTTCTTGCGGATTGTGTGAGATTCGAACCAAAGCTACCCAAGACTCTTGTCCCACGCGTAGCTTGCTTACTAACTCAACCGCACACTACATGTGACAAAAGTCCTGGGTACTCTCCTTTTGAATTCGCCCGGGGGGATCTTTAGTCCCGGTGATGTTACCAACCGAGACTAAAGGTTGAAGGAGCTTTAGTTGAACCAAGTAACACCACCGGGACTAAAGAATGACTTCAGTCCCGGTTAAGTGTATACCAATCGGGATAAAAAGGCATTTGGTGCTAATGAAATTTAGACCGGGACTAATGTTAGCATTAGTTCGAACCAAAACACAATTGAGATTAAAAGGTGTGAACCGAGAAATCGTTTCTCTATTTGTGAAAGGAGAAAATAAAAAGAAAAAGAACGCATCCATATCCATGTACTACTTGTACAAGATACCTTGGACTTGGTGGAGTCTCCATCAGGTTTGACATTGCTACCATAGCTAGAGCAGCTGCGCATTCTAGTAGTGCCAAAGCTGTGATTGTGAAGGTGCCAATTATCCATTTCTTATTATTAATTAGGTAACTTAGGATTTTGGTTTTAGACTGTTCTAGTAGTACATGCATTTTAAAAAAGATATATTAAGCTTCAAGGCTAACAGTATCGAGGTCCGAGTCTTATTTTGCACAACTTAATAAATATTATCTATATCTATACTTAATATAGTATTATCTAATTTATATCTATATCATATCTATATCTATACCTAATATTAAAGGACAGCTGATTTCTTTCAACCTGCTTTTTATTTTTTTATTTTCCTAAAAAGCGCCTTATAGCTTCCCTCCATCTTGCATGTGATCCGAATTCATGGCCCGTGTTCACACAGTCTGAGTTAGAACAACTTCGTGTCCGAGAGCAATATAGATTCAGATTCCAAGTATATTAGGTTCCATATAACGTATAGATGGGTTAGCTAATTGCTTACTCATGTCCCAAGTCTAGGGCTAAGGGAGCTGAAGCATAAATTAATTATCCACATTTCACCATCTTCGTCTTAGCCTTTTATTAAAAAGTTCTTGTTAGCCTTTAGATGAATATATAATCAGTGAATTCAACTCAATAGTAGTACATGGTTTAAATACTCTTATCGATATTTATTAGATAAAAAATGGCTATGTGTATATTTTTGTTGGTATATAGAGATTAGAGGTTACAGTATCTCGTTATTTTCATGCAAATTTAATTTGTCCCCCCACCCCCACCCCCACCCCACCCATAAATACAGATTAGTGAAATCACGACAAATTTAGGTAAGAAAATGAATGCTCCCTACTGTCTCATAATAAGCGCACATCTTATTTCTGAAAAGACAAAATTTTAAAAAGTTTAAAGTAAATATATATATATATATATATGTGAATTTATTATTCATGATAAAAAAAAATAAGTGTTATTAGATTGAGCATAAAATATAATTTTATAGTAAAATTATTTAGACATACAAATGTATATATTTATTTTCTATATCCTTAGTTAAACTTTAAAAATAATGAGTTTTTCTAAAATGTGTATTTATTTTAGGGCCGAATAAAGTGAACATACATAGTATACCGAAGAGGACATTTGTGGTGTCCACTCGGGCATAATATTGAGTCAACTTAGTAATTGACAGGGGTCCTCTCGGACACTTAATGTTTATAGTCAACTTATTAGTTTGTAATTGATGGTGTCTCGTCGGACACTTTAATACTGAGTCAACAGTAATTGACAAGATATACAATGATCCGGCTTTTAAATTGTCTTGTAAAAACTCATAATTTTCCATTGGTGTATATAAAACAAAAGAAATGTCGTAACTTACACCGTAACAACTCTGATAGTGCAGGAGTTGTTATTTGGCAAAAAAATACATCTAGGTGACATTCGGTTGATTTGACTCTCCACATTAATTGAATTTTATGCACTTACACTATCATCTAGTTATGTTTACACTCTTACATTACTATGTGAGCAATTCATCTAGCCCTTTAGTGGGTTTTGGATGATTGAATGACAAACGTGATTAAATGTCCTAACCCGTTTGCTAAGTGTGGACAGAGTAATGAGGTTATCTCCACATGTACTTAATAAAAGCCAAAATGATGTGTTGTTGTATAAATAATCTAGTTCAAGCACAAGACAACAATGCAAATGGAATTCATGCAAGACATATATTGTTGTGGGATTTCCATGTACTATGTGAAAAAGGAAGTCCGGTAAAACAGTTGATGAGACGCATGAGGGATTGCATATGGAGCAGTCTTATATTTGAAGCTTGCCATAATTAAATTGAAAAATAACAATACAAAAGAATGAATGATTCAACACAATATGTGACTTGATAGCTTGAGATGGTGAAGATAGTGATGAGGAAGGCTTCGGTACTAAGCAGGAGTGAAGAGGCACAGCTGACGGCTTGGCGATTAGAAGAACCTAGCTAGAAGAAGGAAGTACTTTCATTTAGTTGATGTACTAATCAAACTATGATGGTCATGTTGATGTGGAGGGATCAAATCTATATTGACAAAGTGTTGAAAGTGACTTTATGTATTTGGAGTTATTCATATTTAATGAATGAATCCAAGTCACGTGCTCAAGATGGCTATGCTCAAGTGAAAAAAAGATTAAAGAAGTTGACATGTTGGCACCCATCACTTGATGAAGATTGGAATACCAAAGCGGTTGAAAAGAGATCAACTTAAAGGTTTAATTCGTTTATACTCTTTAAATTTGAGTTAATAGGAATGCCCATTACTATTAAAGGAATGCATCATGTTGATGATAGATAATGTTTCATAAGTGCTCAAGTCTACCCATGTGAGTTTTGAGTGTTTGAAACAAAAAGAGGCGACCTATTTTTTTTCTTTGGTCTACTTAATACAGGGAGCGTGTCGGTATGTGCCTATACGATAAAATTCTTGATGTTCTTGGGTTGGTTACGTCGGGGAGTTTAAAGCAATGGTTGGGAGTTAGGCGTCTCACCTTCCTTTGACTTGGAGAGTTCACTTGTGGTGTGGTCACTCTTTGGGCGGCTGAGGCCAGCAGCTGGTTTTCAAATGCCTTGAGGTCAGGAGTTTCGGCATGCGTCGGGGCTTTGACACCTCATGCATTAACTTTCAGTTACTATGGTTTTCAAATGGTGAGGGTGTTAGTTAGAGCGGTCGGGATCTGGCATTCATCGGGAGTTTGGCCTTACAACACCAACCTTTCTGTTACGTTGTCTCGATATATACATTGGTATGCATGCAGACGTATGACAACGACTAGTTTTTCAAGGGGC